>OU342610.1:25000-4825000 GCA_910589645.1 Tinea semifulvella
CTAGTACAGGAGGATCCTCTTGTCGACCCGTTTCCTCCAGATGTCCCCCGCTAGTACAGGAGGATCCTTTTGTCGACCCGTTTCCTCCAGATGTCCCCCGCTAGTACAGGAGGATCCTCTTGTCCACCTGTTTCCTACAGATGGGGCAGACGGAGATCCTGTCCCCACAGAGCTGGCACATGCCGTGTCCGCAGAGGAAGATCATGTTCTTGAGTCTGTCCAGGCACACCGGACACATCGTCTGCGGAGACACAACATAACTCATTATCCTTACGTCTACAAACATACATTTACATCTCAAGGTCTGTATATTTCCCCTCTCGCCGTGAGAGCGACATGCTTTAGGATACATTACCGAATGTCGATTTTGGATAGCGATTTGCACCTAAATAGTTCACAGTCGAGTGACGAATTTTTTGTTGCGAGTTGACACTCGGAGACTACTAACAGACGGCAGCCATCACCAGTAGCAGAGAGGGAACATTTAACAAATACCATCGAAACATTCCAAGGGAAAGTGGAGATTATGGAGAAGAACGCATGTAGTCACCTGTTCCTTGATGTCCTGCAGTTGTTGCTGTAACTTCTGGACGTCGTGCGGCGCGGGGGTGTCGGCGGGAGTGGCGGCGGCGGAGAGGGCGGCGGGCGCGGCGGCGGGCGCGGGCGCGGCAGCGGGGGCGGGCGCGGCGGCGGGGGCGGGCGCGGCGGGAGGGGCGGCTGCGAGAGTCCGGCCGCCGTTGTTCATGCGGTCGGGCGCGGCGGAGGCGGGCGCGGGCCGGCCCTGGTTGGCGAGGAGGGCGGCGAGGTTCCCTGCACTCTCTCTCTCTCTCTCCTTCTCCACATCTGGAACGGAGAGAGCGACATGTTCAGGTTCGTCCCGACACCGACCGACTTCTAAACCTCCACTGCTAGCGGAATGAAGAGGGAGGGATTACGTTAAAGAGCTCTTCCTAGCTATAGCCGGTAGAACACGCTCAGAGAAGCCACAATACAGCGAAGCTGCAGGAATTCGAGAGTTCTAGATAAAGTGGCATCGTCCACAATTCGAACAGCTCGCCTCTGTAGGACATTGAGAGCATCTGTGAGGGACTTGGCGGAACCATCCCAAAGGTGAGAACAGTATTCTACACACATGTTAATAAACATTGCTGACATATTGACATACCATGTACTCCCCGAGCCGCTGGGGCGGGGATTGACTCAAGACTACTTTACAAATGCCTTAAATCGATATAATAGTGTTCTGTTGATGGTGGAGTGTGTGTGTGACCTGGTGATGGTGGAGTGTATGTGTGACCTGGTGATGGTGGAGTGTGTGTGTGACCTGTTGATGGTGGAGTGTGTGTGTGACCTGTTGATGGTGGAGTGTGTCGCCCCCCCCGCAGCAGAGGCCCGCAGTCGGCGCAGGCGCAGGCGCGCGGCGCGGCGAGACGGCGACGAGACGACACCACGCCGCGACACAACAGACACTTCTTCACCTGCAATACGACACGGTAATCTTCAATAAAAACAACAGATTGTATGGAAATTTCTTAGCTGTCAGCTCATGCCTGACTCTCATTGGCATTAAACTGACTAGGATTTGGGCTCTCTACAAAGAAATTTTCGAAGGTGGCGTCCATTTCCTACGTCTGGGAACCACGCATCTCCTCTACGTGGTGAGTTTCTTGGTGGGACTCGGGTACCGCCCATGTGCCGCGCCGTCGTCGGCATAGCTATGAAGGTCGACATATCATTAATATGTAGAAGAAACAGCGTCGGGGACAATAAATCCCGTCTTCGTGTCGGGAGTTGACCGCAAAGAGATCCATCGGGATATTACAGAGGTAAAAGGAGAGCGACAGATGTTGGACTCTTCAGATCTCCAACCTTCCTGCAGTCCGTCCACCGCAGACACATACCCGGTCGGCGCACGCGCTGCAGCAGCAGATGTGTCCGCACGGAATGAACACCGTGTCCTTCCTGGAGTCCGAGCACACCACGCACTCCTCCCCGCTCTCCGGGGTCGGCAGGCCGGGCGCGGGGGCCGCAGGGGCGGGGGGCGCCTCCTGGCGACACGTGGACAGAGTCTTGCACAGGTTGGGGTCGGGGCACAGGTCCAGTGGAGTTTGTCCTGGAACACGAACGCACAGATTCCTAGTATTTTATATTGCTACCAACATCTCTCCTAACATTTATGTACATTCTCGTTTCATTCTCCTATTCGTTAGGAGAATCGTTTTGATACCGAGAGTTACTCTTAAAAACCAAGATATATTAACTTACTAAGTTTTGACGATACGTACTCGTAACTTAAAACAATATTAGTTATTATTGTTTTGTTAAATCTTTTATGCGAACAATCAATACACAAAATGATGATAGTCAAACTTAACAAAATCGGTAGTTTTGTTACCCTTCTTGTTCCTGGCCTGCAGGTCCGCCCCGTGCGCCGCCAGGAAGCAGGCGATGGAGGCCGAGGACTTCTTGTCGCCCCCCCCGGCCGCCAGCCCCGACAGGAGGGGCGCGCGCTCCTGCAGGCGCCGGAGCTGCTGCAGGGTGTGGTGCCGGAGCGCCTCGTGCAGAGGCGTGTCTCCGTCCTGGAACGACGCTGTCTTACTTTCTCTCGCTGGTTACCAAATCACTAATCGGGACCGAGCGAAAGTTGATAGTCCCACCTTGTCGCACACGTCGAGGTCCGCCCCGTGCGCCACCAGCAGTCGCACCACCTGCGAGTGCTGTCTCTCCACGGCCAGATGCAGCGCGGTCTGCAGGTTCGCGTTCTGCAGGTCCGCGCGCGCGCCGGCCGCCAGCAGCAGCGCCGCCACCTCCGCGTGGTTGTTGAGAGCGGCCAGGTGCAGCGCCGTGTAGCCGTCGTCCTTGGCGTCGTCCACGATCCACGGCCGAGGGACCAGTCCCAGCATTATCTTCATCGCACTGTAAATAAGACAAATAGTCGGTCATATACACACCGGCCGATAACGCCGAGTGACCGATTCGATATGTGCACACAGTAAAGTAAAACGATGGAAAATTGGAAACCTTAAAAAATACAGTCAAATAAGAGTATTGAACGCGTCTACATAATTACTTTTAGTAATGGATCTCGCGTTTTTTCGGCTACTCACAGAGACTGATCCTGGAATACGATTTAAAGCGCATATCTTCTTCTACGAATGATGCTATTTCAATAAAGAAGGTACACGAAAGTGTACAGGTAAACTTGTATGTATTGGATTTGTAAAGATAAACGTTAACAGTAGAACATATAAATTGAAGGGCGCGGTCGAGATCGTCGACCCGGCACTCAAATAGCGCGTCCGTCGTCACCCCGAGCGTCCATCATTCTTCTCTTCTCCAAGGAAATCGATACGTTCGGAGTACGTGTCCAAACATAATCAGAAATGACTTCTCTGAATCTTTAGACGTAACGTGTAGTCGCGTTCATTTAGTTTGAGTATTAGATGCGAGCGACAACCGAAGGAACTAATTGAATAACGTTAAGCTCGCGGTCTCTGGTCGGCAGTGGGAGTGCGCGGGCGCTCCTCGGCGCTTACTGATCACCCGTAACGATATTGTTTCAAACAATTCAATCACTAATAATGAAGTCGCGACCGTGTGGATACTTAATGTAAATATATTTAGTAATTTTGTGCTCGTTTGATATTGTGCGCGAATAGATAGATGAAGAAAACGTAAGAGTATCATGCATTTTTATATCGTAAAGGTAGAAGGTAAAAATTAAAATACAAAAAGAGACAATTGCAAGGCCATTTTCGACGAGTTCCAGCCAATTATAATTGTAAAGTGAAAAGTATGAACTGACAACATTAGAATAAAACAACTGACGTCACTCAACATCTCATCCACAGTTGTTCTTCCAGACACACAGCTAACAGTTCGGGTATACTGTTGTGTACAGTATTGAACCAGTTACTCTTTGCGGTAGTTATAGTAACCACTCTTCGTTTGTCGTAGTTGTAGATGGCGTCAGTTCCGCGTTAATTACTCCATTTAATTTGGAGCTCAATTATAGACGCGCTCATACGAGATACACTAATATTTCCCGCGGTTCCTACCAGGTCCTGTTTTCTTTATCATTATCGTATAATTAAAGAGTGACAAATAATAGGAATTCCAGCAGCAGATCTCCCTGCATACACGAAGCAAACGTAGGGCTAATGATAGCCAGAAAAGTGGAGTCGGAGATGTCTGCGGTGGGAGCATGCGAGTTGGTCAACTGCAGCATAGTAAGTTATGGAAATGTTTGTATTATTTAATAAACTGGTTGACTTTTCCGAGTTGGATCTATTTAATTCAACTACAGCTACTTTTAAGAATACTCTGTCAAAACATTGGTTTGACAGAGTTTCTTTGAGTGTTTCCGAAACTACTTAAACTGTTATTCATACTTTATTTCCTTTCTATATTAGATATCTAAATTTTAGCTTGCTTTCATAGTTTCCTATATGTGAAAACATATTAATGGTCTGTAGGTGTATACTTGATTTTGTAATTAGTTATTAAGTACTGTTTGTTTTCCAATAAAATAAAATATTATTGAACGCGGACGGTTTTGCTCGGGGGATCCGGCGATTCGATATTTCTATAAAGTTGAGAGATATCTATAATTGACAGCACCGATCTAAATAAAAATGTATATTTAATCAGTTTGCGCAATTTTATATTTAATACAGGTTAACATTTAGTAACTATGTGAACGAATTTAATTTTGTCTAATATTAAATAATCTAGAACAACAGAAACAATCGACGTGGAGTGTGAAACTGACATGCAGGTGGGCGAGGCCACATGTTGTGAGAGTATAAAAATCCTTCCGCAACAGTTCTGGGCATTTGTAATATGGTGGAGGATGACTATAATGTAAGTATTTTGTGAAGTAACAAGTGTCCTACCTTTTTAATTGCAAGTAGTTAACTTTGATGTTAAAAGTTTCTTTTTTAGCAAATTCAATAAAAGCACTTGCTTATTATATTTCATGTAGCAACAATAATAAATAGTTCTTGTGTTTTAAATATTAATGACCTCCTTTTTTAAAGTATCCTAAACGCCGGCCGACATATTGTAGAAATGCTCACTCCATCATTACAGAACCACCTCGCCACCTACTGTCTAAACTCACAGATAGTCAAATTGTTTTGTGTTACCTCTCCAACCAGCAATCGCATCGCGTTCATATCATTTGATCAAAAATGTAAAACAAAACAATTTACAAACTGAGTATCTGACGCATCGCGACGGGAACCTTGACCCGCCGCCATCTTGTGTCGTCCTACATACATTTGTTTTCATTATTAAGATCCGATCCATAATGCATTAGTACGAATAAACAAATAGTTCTCTGGAAACTTGTGTATTCTTAAAATATGTTTTAGGCATCGGAATTAAATTTGTATCTCAGAAAAAAATGGGTCCACCTCCTGCATAGTGCTCGCTCGTCGCCTCCTCGTAGATCCAACAACTTATGGGTTCATACTGTTAGGGGATATAATGTACCGCAAGTGAACATCTGCAACAGAATCGCGGCGGGAGGACAACATGCGGACATTATGCTGGGGGTCCTCCTGGCGGCAAGCGACACACGTGTTGCCGGGGTCGTCATCCGAGGGTGGAGGTAGGCCCGAGCTCATATTTATAGATACGTCCGAGTAAGGCGAATTGACAGTCTATAGGAAACAATTCGATCGAACGAAGCAGACTTATCGAAAGTAAGTACAGGGTGGACACATATTGCAAGCTGTGTTTTCTTACTCAAACTGTAACCACGTCACTGCATAAATTGACATATAAATGTCAAGATATATAAAAAAACCTGATTCGAAATGTTTTTTGCTTACACTCATTCTACTGAAGATGTCTTGACTCGTGTATTGTTTAAAAAGCTGTTTTATACAAAATGAAATTAAAAAATCTATAATTTTTATTTTATTCATGACTTTTCCGTATATATTCTGCGAATCGTTGCGGAGACAAATCAAAGATCGTAAAAATCGGTTCTCGAGTTATAAATGGTGTAACTACGAGTACTTCATTTTATATGTTACGATTCGTAAAATAAATAGTGAAAAATGTAATCCAACGTGCGAGTTCCTGAAGTCCGCGGCGGGGTGAGTGACCGCGGCGCGGGAGGCGACACTAATAGCCCCCCCACATGCGCCGGCGCCGCTCCGCACGGCGAAGCAGTTATTTCTGCTGACGACGCGGCGCGGGGCGGTCCCTTGCGTAACGTCGCAGGGCGGCGGGAAACCGATCCTCCGATCGCGAGCCGCCGATCTATTTCGGGAAAATACTAATTTGGGATGGTGGTAGTCGCGAGCCGACCGACTCGGCCGGTGGACTCCGTTTTTAGTGGTCGTTTGTCAGCGCGTGCGCCGGTCGAGCGGCGGTGCTGCGCCGGCTCCGCTCCGTGGCCCAGCGCGAGTTCCGTGCTTCCTTACTTCCCATAGTGTTGTAGATCTTATGGAATGTAAAGAAGTATGGAGCTGCGCGGGCGAGGCCTCTCCGTCTGCAGCATGCTGGTTCGTGTGTCGTCCATGTTGTGATAATGTAATTCAATCCAGGTATCTGTGATCGACTCGATCTAAAACAGTAGGCGAGCTGCCGGTTTGTGCATTTATTGGTGAGTCTTTTATATATATACGAGATTTCAAAATTGAAAAAAATTAACTATAAATTATAGAAATTTAAACCTTTCTTAATTAAACTTTACCAATTATTTGTGTCGACAATCGTAGATGTGACGAGCCGCTCGGAAACCAGAAAAAGGTAAATTTATTACCACACAAATACGAAAATAATTTGTGACTCATATTTAGGTTTCTTTGAAACAGAGGATAGAATCATTTTTTATTGAAGCGAGTTGGCGAACCGCAACATCTGGCGCACCCGAGCACATACAGCTCGGCGCGCCCGGCTCCGCTCGCTACTCGCATAATTTAAACTAAACGTCGCTAACATGTGTCTCCGAGTTATTAGTTGCGGTATAACAATGAGGACTAGTAAATGAGAAAGAATCTCTGCCTGTCCGTCTATAGTACTGGACATTTTAATGAAATTTGGAAAATATTTTCCTTGAAAACTAGGAACGGATATAGGCTATGTCTGACTACGAGATGTGACCACACGGCCACATGTCTCTCTGCCTGTTAAATTCGCCTTCACGCCTAAACTACTAATACGATTTTAATAAAATTTGTCAGTTATTTTTTTGAAACTCAGAGATACCCATGACGTCAACATCTAAATATGACATATGACCCTACAGCCATGTGAAGCTCTTTCCCCTGACCACTATAAGAGGGCAATGCCGGGTCAAACAGCTAGTAGGTAAGTAATAATTATATAGACGGACAATTCTGCGGCGACACGTTCCCACATATTACCACGTTGTATTTACAATACTGTGGTGCGGCCTTTACCCTAAACCCGCCGATGAGATCGCGTCCTAAAACCCAGATAATAAACAGACCATTGGTTGGCGCGGGCGGTTGAGTCTAACATAAACAAAAAGTGCAGAGGTCTGGTCCGCACGTGTGTCACCCTCGACACGACGAGAAGACGACAAAAAATGGTTTTGTTACTCGAACATAATGTCAGTCTTTGCCAACAATATTTTTCTTCTTCATTTCTTTTGTTTATAGCAATAAAGTTGTATTGGTGACGGGGGCAGGGCGGGCCGGGGGTGATTACAATCTGGAACACAAAGGCGGACCAAACAATGGCGGGCGCGCCTCGCCGTCACTACCAGATCCAACAACTCTAGCACCGTTTAGTACTAGTCAGTATGTGTAGGCAGGTAACTAATGTGCACAAACAACGGCGGGCGCGCCTCGCCGTCACTACCAGATCCAACAACTCTAGCACCGTTTAGTACTAGTCAGTATGTGTAGGCAGGTAACTAATGTGCACAAACAACGGCGGGCGCGCCTCGCCGTCACTACCAGATCCAACAACTCTAGCACCGTTTAGTACTAGTCAGTATGTGTAGGCAGGTAACTAATGTGCACAAACAACGACGGGCGCCCCTCGCCGTCACTACCAGATCCAACAACTCTAGCACCGTTTAGTACTAGTCAGTATGTGTAGGCAGGTAACTAATGTGCACAAACAACGACGGGCGCGCCTCGCCGTCACTACCAGATCCAACAACTCTAGCACCGTTTAGTACTAGTCAGTATGTGTAGGCAGGTAACTAATGTGCACAAACAATGCAATCGCGCATCATCACAATTTAGAACCATATTTTTTTGCTTTTTATACTCAGAAGAATGATAAACGGGTCCATAACAAAAATCTTACTTTCCATAAATCTGTTAAAGTGTAAATCTTATTTGTTAGCAAATAGACAGATAGGATAATACGATCCGCTGGAGATTTTCGGTATCTGCAAAAATATCTACCGGTACATTGTTGACAAATTGTATCGATAGAGTAATCGTTTGTGAACAGCTTTTATTGCTCCCGAGTGTACATAATATATAAATTACGTCGAGCCCTTTTTGATGCATATTTAACTATAAATTATATAACCTTTATTGATTGACGATGATCCAGACCAACATGAAGTCGGTGTTTTTAGAATAACATTTCGAATGTTTAGTTCTAACATTATGATAATAATATTTCAGATGTCGGAGTGCAGCGGCGGCCGAGGGGAGGGGGAGGGGCACAATAGTTCACCTTTGACTATCGACACAAAGAAGTCTATGAGAAAGGGGGCCAGTTTGTTAACAAACTTGGACTCGTAGAAATTTCTTTATATCAAAAGTGTGATTATAATTTATTCATCGATGCAGTGTCCCCAACAAAAGAGTTGTAGAGACAGAGGTTAACGTAACGCCGACAAGAGTCTTTCTACTAGTTTTTACCCTATCCGACTTTCGGGGTTCGGTTAATTAAAGGAATAGTTGGGGTCGGCGAGAGAATAGAGCCGCGGACGTCGCATCGGGAACACCGACACCTCTCCGCAGCTTAATATAACTCATTCCGTAAACTTAAGTAGAATCTGAGATGGGAATGTATTCGGTCGGGGCGACGCACGCGCAGACGGATATAGCGAGGAATGTTGGCGCGCGGCCCGACTCTGCTCGCGTCTGCAGCTCGTCTGCTGCGCGGAAACCGACACGATTCAATAAACTTATTTGTACTTTACTGAGTCTATTCATTACCCACCCTGTCCCCTGTCGACACTATACAATATTAGTAACGCGCCCTTGAATCTACGGCATCGGAGTTAATGCGCTGGCTGCAGAGACCTGCGTTATCCAAACTAACCCAATTAGTGTGTCGTCAGTTGTCACGTGAGGACACAGACTATTGTCAATTTTTCAACAACCCGACCAAATAAAAAGTATATTACTCCATTGTCATTCATTCAAAGGCGGAGTCGATTCTAAAATCGCGTTCAGATTTGACAGCTATAACTGATGCACTGCGGCGTCATGCAAGTGTGTTATTCAAACATCTAACTATAGTAAAGTTGGCTAAATATGAATCCGCTTATTTGGAAGCGTGGTTTCTGACCACCCCGAAAAGGAAACGGTCGTGATGATACTTTACTTTACTAACTTTGAACTCCAGATGCAATGAATCTGTTAAATCTGCCGGAAACGGTAGAATCGAAAGTAAAAAATAATAATTTCGATGTTCATTGCGTGTTATTTTAACCAAGCTTGTAAAATGAGAAACCACAGTAGTTGCGTTTCCCGAATCTTCAATTCCACATTTAGTACGGTCCCCAACAAACATCAAGTTCATTTCCGGGACTCGGCTCGCAAAACGCAGGTAAAGTGGTCCAGGAAAACATACCATATATGTAGTACCCAGTAGTCAAATCTAACATCTTAACATTTACAAATGGGGATTGTACTAACTTGGGGTACAGAAGTTGCCGTCATGCCGTCTATAACCAAGTTTCTCCAAGAGAAGAATGTAGTATAACATATAAAGTATCATCACGACCGTTTCCCTTTCGGGGTGGTCAGAAACCACGTTTATAAAGAAACGGATTCGCATTTAGCCAACTTTAAAATAATGACAAGTGGCAAGCTCTACCGAACCAAACTCGAGAAATGTCACAAATAAATTAAATAATCGAATCGCTAGACCATGGAGGCAGGCATAATATATAAATATCATATATTTTTGTAATCCATCATAAACATGGACAACAATGTAGAATCAATTCTCGACTCATCAAGAAAGTGTTATTTTAGTAGGATCTGGATCATTATGATCATTAGGGGCATGAAAAGAACAAATATAACAAATTATAGTTATATTATAAATATAAGTGGTAAATAATACTATATCAAGAAATATAATTAAAGAGGAAACCATCTCTCCATCAGTCCAGCTCTCTATGGGCCGCCTTCGTGCAGCACATGCCGGGACATTCAATGACTGTATCTAGTGACAGTGAGATAGTGAGGTCGTCCAGTCCCGGGAGCTCGGCGGAACACAGCGGCACCTGTTTGGTTGTTGATACATGTGGCGCCACGACGGCAAGTCTCGGAACTTAATTGGTAAGCTGTACGGTAAACATGCAAATAGTTCTCACCACAGCCGGTAGATGGCGTCACTAATCAATATTATACTAACGTTCTTTCGGAGCAGGACTAGAATACAGAATGCCAACTATTGAAAGGTTTGTCGTCGGCCTGACTGGAGTATGCTTTATTGGACCGACAAAGGAACAGTTCAAGCATGTCAAGAATATTGCTCTGTCTTGTGCACGGTACCCCAACGGCAGGCCACATCCTAGAGAAGTGCTCCTTGGGAAGAGCTGACGTAGTCGAACCTAGACCTCCTGAGTTCGTGAACCACACGGGCCCGGGCGCTGCTATATATTCCCGGGGCGCCCAGCACCATGGTACCTAAGTACATGAATTACCCGTTTCCTTTAATTAGTTGACCGCTAAGATGCCGGGACAAAAGGGGAATGACACATAACTCAGGCTATCGGGTCCCAATATCTATTTGAGCAGTCGCAGTAATCATATTATAATGCCACATTTTTTTTATTATTAATACCAAATCGGATAATATTACGAACTGCACAGTATAAATAACCAGTCATAGCAACAAGCATCACTGTGATATGCAGTTTGGAGTCGTGCTAATGTCAATTCAATTCGTTTATTTTGTGTAATTATTGGCTTGATGTTAATTTTTATGACAATTCATTAAGGTTTCCACAAGTTGGTATTAGTGGAACCGGGACCGACGGCTTATCGTACTCTCCGAGGCACGGGAACAGTGGTGTTGTAAATCTATGGCAAATGTACTTAAGAAAAGTGTATTTCTCTGTATTTTCTTTTGTAGGATTTAAGGAACGCGTTCTTACAACCGAGCCACCATCGCGACACTGTTAGCCTCTGTTGTCAATTTTAAATGTTTAAAGAGCTTAACACAATGTTGGTATTATTATTATGATTGAAATAATTTTTGGAGTAAGACTGTTGATTAACGGGGTTTCCTCCCTGCATTGTTAGACAGGCGCATGGTGTTGTAGGGACAGCGCCCAGCACCAAAGGTGCGTTGAATTACCGGCGGGTAGTAGCCGCCGAGATCTTGCCAGGGAAAACGGGAGATTATCGCATCCCCAACCCAGGCCCATTATACATCCAGGCCTGGATGACTCCGCTGTCTGTCTGTGTTGATTACACATTATATTATTACATCTCTACGTGTAATGTCCTTGCAATCACTCAAAAACATAATAATAGCTACTGTATTTTCTAGATGTATTTGTTTTCAAAGATTATTTCCAAGATCACCTCCAGGCATACAATAGTTAATGAAGTTTGTATTTATTTAATGAGCACCTATTTGAGCACACCCTCTTCCTGTGCTATCCGAAAACATGTTACGTCAGATATGGGCACAGCTTTGACAGAAGTAGGCTTTTTATTTTGATTATCTCCTCTCTCCTCTACTCTCTCCTGCTCGTCAAGCGTACTTTAAGTATGGGTTTAAGAACATGTGCACTTTTGGAGAAGTGAGTGAAGACGACAATGGTATTCGTAGCTGTGAGCTCGTTCCTTAGTGGCTGAGCCTCTTCATATTTCTTGCACATTTCCTTCATAACATTTTCAATGTCTTTAATCGTGTTGTAAAGCGACAAGAGTTGCGTTAAAAGTTCAGAGTTTGTGTTAACTAACTTTATGTTTTTACTCTTAAGATTCTTAATAGCGATAGAATATATGTATATTTAATTTTACAAGTCTTTTGGGCTTATTGCGGCTACACTTCACAAATAAGTGAGCCATATTACTATAAGCTACCAACTTAGTACGTAAGGTCTTGGTGCTTCTGGTGTTTACTAATCTCTATTTGGTGACGTAATTGTTCGATGAGTTTATGCGCTGAGTCAAGTTCCTGCTCTAAAATTTGTACACGAAGAGCCTGTCACAAATGTGTGATTGCACTGGTCAAACGAAGTCACAATACTTTGTCACGTTGAGCTTAAACTTTGGTGCATCCAGGTCCTAAGTTCAAGACTACAGTGTTCAGCGTTGAACTTTCTTCAACGACTTCAGATTTACAACTCGTAAAATAATGGCACTGACACACAGTTAAGTGTTGCCAGATATATAAAGGTTTCCCTTAAAATTGGGAAACTACAGTTGAGAGTGAACAAACTTCCTGATGCTGAATATGTAGCTCTGAGAGTTCGTTTTTCAATTTCACATTTCTGGGTAAGATGGATTCAATTTCCAGCTCGTTCTCATCGCGCCCATGGATTAGCTCATCATATAGGTCAAACCTTAATTAAAAGATATATATATATATATATTTATATTTAAATACTGGCGACAGGAAACTCAAGATTAAAAGAAAAACGGGCTTAGGAAACTGTGCGATAGAAATAATCAACGAAAGCGACCAACACAATTTTTCATTTCATTCACGTTCCTTTGCGATGAAACTTTGTCTTTGCAATTTTCACGTAGCAGGAGCCATCAGGTGGCAGGTTGGCGCCGCACGTACCTCCCGGAGTTCCGCCACACAAATTTCATTAGCTCCTCGACAATTATCCCGTTAAGCGACCTCTCTCTTCATATTCTCTGTAGTGTCGCCGCTATCCCGATCTCCCACTCTACACGCCTACGACGCTACGACCTTCTCGTAGCCGCTCCGCAGCTCACAATAAGGAAGTAATATTGGCGAAGGAAAGCCGCAAGCCCTTCTCGACATGTACCGAACTACAACACATTATCAGATATTCATAATGTTACGTATTTGGATTTAATAATACCCAATATAGTTAATTAACCGAGTGCGTCTTGCCGGCTGTACGGATATTAACCTAAAGCTAATTAAATTACTGTAAAATTGTAGGAAGATAATGTATCCATTTATTAGCAAACCTCAGAGAGGCAACTCAAAAACTGACAATGAAACGAGAACGAGTCCGGACACCAGAGGCACTAATAATGAAGTTAAACAATTAGACAACAATGAAGGAAGAAACGTCCTTTATTTATTTGTCGAAGACAAACTGAGGAGGTAGTACAGGCGACCAGCTCACCTACACGACAAACTGAGGAGGTAGTACAGGCGACCAGCTCACCTACACGACAAACTGAGGAGGTAGTACAGGCGACCAGCTCACCTACACGACAAACTGAGGAGGTAGTACAGGCGACCAGCTCACCTACACATTAAGGCTTTCAATGATAACGCATTCCTAGTTCCAGACCACTAAACTGTCAAAAAAAGGAAAAAAAAGCGTGTAGAACATTTGGTTATTTTAATTAATTTTACTTCCATACCTCTTGAAACTGTCTATATAACTCATTAACAATCGTTTTGGTATCTTCTTGATCCTATATCGTATATTTACTTTACTGTTTTCAAAACAAAAATACAAATCAAAATGTAAATTTCTTCCTTTTTAAAGTTATTCCGATGCATTGTGACGACACCCAATAATTACACCTAATGAAATAAAAATCGCAAAAGCTGTAAGCAAGATGATTTGACCTTGAAACACTGTAACTGAGCTGTTATGGCTCAGTAAAACTTGCCTCGCTTAGTGGCTCGTACAACGATTCTAGGCGTTATTATTCTAATACTAATTATTTCCTAAGTTCATCATCATCACGACAGTATCCCTTTCGGGCAGGTCAGAACCAAACTTTAGAAATACCACAATATAAATTACATAAATCATTGTGTCTCGACCAGGAATCGAACCCGGTCTTAATAAGTCATCTTTATTTTAAAAATATCGTAGTATAGAGGTAAACTACTCACGGCCGGTGGCAGAAAGATAGACTAAAATATTTTTTGAAATACGCTAAGTGATTGGTAGTTATATTGTAACTTTAGTTCAGCCAATCACGTGCCACATAGGCATACCTACGTTAAGCACGTCAAAATAAAATCAGTAGTTCGCAACCAGCCGTTAGTATTATGTTTTCTGATGTCTGATAGATCTGGGAATTAAATAAACGTCATAAATTTTACTTGACTGAAATTTACAATGTATGCCAAATGTGTTCTCAGTGGAGCGTGGTGTGTGGCGCCTGTAGTGCGCCGGGAGTGCACGAGGAGTGCACGAGGAGTGCTGTGAGTTTAAATCAAAATTAATTCGCTAGTGTAGGTTATATTATTATATATGAGAAATAAAGAGGTATGTCGAGATCGTGACAAGTGGCACTCACCCCTCAAGGGATCTGGTGTGCAAATAAACTGAATGAAATGAAAATATTTGTATGAAGTATGGTATCAAAATATAGGTGGTAGGTAAGTTTTGGCTCAACACATTATGCCATTTCCGGCATACAACATTTTAGTTTACAAACTACACCTATATCTATCATAAATGTTACACAACAAATAATAATAAAGAAAATAACTTAAATAATAGCAAACAACTAAAAGCCCATTTCTGGAGTCAATTTGTGACAATAATTTTAAATAATTTTGTAGATAGTTTCCTAATATCCAGTGGAAGTAATTTAATCCTAATTTAATGGAAGTAAGGCAGCAGCTTCTGCTGTGCCAGCTACTTTTACTGACTGAAGGCACTAGCCTACTGGGATACCTGGTATTAAACTTACATGTTTCATCACCCCATGTCTTAAACAAATAATAATGACTTTTAACAAAAATGCAGCATTCTAATATTACAGTGAATCCGCTTTTTTATAAGCGTGGTTTCTGACCACCCCAAAAGGGAAACGGTCGTGATGATACTTTACTATACAAGGAATACAATAGTTAACAATGGTAGCTTCATAAAGACAGGCCGACAGGAGGTCAATGGTGGAACATTACATAAGGCTCGAAAACACTGTTTCTGTCCTATAAACACATTTCCCTTAGATAGAACAATGCCGTATCTTACGTTCGAGTAGAGATGGTCGTTACAAACCATAAATAGTTATAATAACTATGTATTGGTGCAATAACTACAATACGGTATTGGGCATTTCAATAACTACAATACGGTATTGGGCATTTCAATAACTACAATACGGTATTGGGCATTTCAATAACTACAATACGGTATTGGGCATTTCAATAACTATGTATCTATGTAGAAACTATTTATCGGCGATACCATGCAATACGATATATTCGTTACACCGCTCGCTCGCACCGAGTCGGGATCGGGCGTATCGACATCGCCGAAATAATCCGAGCGCGCACGACGAATGACGAATCAGTTCACCTTAGATTTTAAACGAACTAACTCCTATGCAATAGGTGCGATTATCGCAAAACATTATAAAATGGAGATTGTTTATATTTTTTGTCTTTTTTTTGTTTTTAGTTGTGTGAATGTTTTGAATTTGTTGTTATTTGTCCACGCTCCGAAATTAAAACATTGTTATTTCTAACAGTAAAATTGTTTATTATTGTATTTTTTTTATGAATAGTGTAAATAGTATAGGTACTTATTTTCTAATAATGTCTCGTGTAAATAGAAGTGTGCTGTGGGATATTTTTCAAAAGTTAACACTGAGGACAAAAAGGCAAAGTATAACTATACTCCCGGTATTTTGAATACCGGCCGTACTTAGATATACCGCTAATCGAGTCAGGTATCACAAATACATAGTTATTAAAATAAATAGTTTTAAAACCCGGTATTGATCTTCAAACCAATAAATAGTTTCGGTATAATGAAAACGCATACCGACCCACCTCTACGTTCGAGTCTACGGTATGGTAAGCTTGAAGAGATGCTTGTTGATTTGAAATTCTAGTCAGCCTTCGAAGTGCGTAAATAAATCGATTTATTTTGCTAGATATTTTATCGTATGAAGATATGTACGCAGTTAATAAAATCCGTAAGCTAACTAATATAGAGACGGCTAGATTAGTCTACTTTCATAGTAAACTCTCGTACGGTATTATTGTATGGGGCAACGCAGCAGATATTCAGTCCATTTTTGTATTACAAAAAAGAGCCATCCGCTCAATCTATAAATTAGGATGTTGATATTCTTACAGTCGCAAGCCAGTATATTTTTGAAAATAATATGAAGTATATTCACATATTTCGCAAAAAATGTGAATTAAGTTCTCGCAATACTAGAAGTAAAAATAAACTTGTTACTTCAAGATTTAGACTCAGTAAAGTGAATCGTTCGTTTGTCGGGCAATGTATACGTATTTTGAACAGAATTCCAGATGAGGTAACAACCCTACCAGTAAAGTGAATCGTTCGTTTGTCGGGCAATGTATACGTATTTTGAACAGAATTCCAGATGAGGTAACAACCCTACCAGTAAAGTGAATCGTTCGTTTGTCGGGCAATGTATACGTATTTTCAACAGAATTCCAGATGAGGTAACAACCCTACCAGTAAAGTGAATCGTTCGTTTGTAGGGCAATGTATACGTATTTTGAACAGAATTCCAGATGAGGTAACAACCCTACCAGTAAAGTGAATCGTTCGTTTGTAGGGCAATGTATACGTATTTTGAACAGAATTCCAGATGAGGTAACAACCCTACCAGTAAAGTGAATCGTTCGTTTGTAGGGCAATGTATACGTATTTGGAACAGAATTCCAGATGAGGTAACAACCCTACCAGTAAAGTGAATCGTTCGTTTGTAGGGCAATGTATACGTATTTTGAATAGAATTCCAGATGAGGTAACAACCCTACCAGTAAAGTGAATCGTTCGTTTGTAGGGCAATGTATACGTATTTTGAACAGAATTCCAGATGAGGTAACAACCCTACCAGTAAAGTGAATCGTTCGTTTGTAGGGCAATGTATACGTATTTTGAACAGAATTCCAGATGAGGTAACAACCCTACCAGTAAAGTGAATCGTTCGTTTGTAGGGCAATGTATACGTATTTTGAACAGAATTCCAGATGAGGTAACAACCCTACCAGTAAAGTGAATCGTTCGTTTGTAGGGCAATGTATACGTATTTTGAACAGAATTCCAGATGAGGTAACAACCCTACCAGTACATCTATTTAAATCGGTTGTTAAAGAAAAACTGATTTTAAGGGGTTATTATACCATCAGCGAGTATTTTGATGACAAGCGTGCTTGGTCCTAATTTATTTTCAATCTTATTTGTGTATGTCCTAGTTTAGTATGACAATGCCTCTTTACAGCAGCTATAATTTATGTGACATTTTAATAATTGTTTTAGTTTATAGTATGACAATGCCCCTTTACAGCAGCTATAATCTTAGTGACATCCTCATAATTGTTTTTGTCTTAGCTAGTAGTATGACAATGCCAATTTACAGCAGCTTGTAACGCCTCAAAAACTGTGGCGCTACTTAGGACTTAGGGACGTCATCGCCAACGTCTCAGCTTCTAATTAAATACAAAACGTCAGTCTGACATTTGACGTTATTAGACAAGATTTTGCATCGGGAAGGAAGTAGTGATTTTTTTTTGTATTCTTTCAATTTTTAACTCGTGGGTAGGGACATAGAAAGTTGCCTATAAAAGGTGACACGCGAAATTTAACATCCTTTTTCGGAAAACTTCAACTGAAGAACTGACACGTGGATGCGCTGCTCGGCGACTGAACCATCCACACCTCGTGTTGCGCGTGACCGTCCACAAAGCTACTAATTTCTAAAAGTACTCCGCGAACTTCTACTAGACCCCATCGGTGAGTTTTTTTTATCAGATCACAATTAGTGCAACCCTTTTGTGTGCTTTCGGACAAAATCCTAATGTGCAATTCTTTTGCACAGACTGCTCCGTTAGAGGTACCACACACGTCACACATCCTGAGCCAGGGAAGCGTCAGGAGCCCTGCCGAGGGTCTGCTGCCCTCACGGTTCCGCCGCGTTCAACACAGCCGCTACATCCCAGGTGTATCCTATCTTATACCTAAAACACAACTACTAGTTTTTCTTTAAAGGCCAGATCGCGTTTTGCATTTTAACGATCTGCGCTACTAAATCTTAACCACAAAGTGCATGGCGCCCACCTATCTAACCTGTGTGATAGTTCTCGGAACTATGCTGTGAGAGACTGCTGTGTGGAGGATTAGAAGCACCAATCCACGACCGAACCCTCTCTGCTTGTGCTCACACGACTGTAAAAATTTAAGAAAACCTATAATCGGAAAGACTGATTTCCAAAACTACCTACCCACTTACTTAACTAATCTCTCTTAAATATATATTGTATAGCTTAATTTAACTTGTTTAAACTACTGGTTGGGTAACGGTACTCTCTGCCCTCTGCAGATTACCTACTCACAGCAGTAGCCTGCTGTCTGGTTTGTGCTTCTCGTCGTGTGGTGACGGCTTTAGAATACACTTGTCACCATTCCCGTGTACTTGATCCAGGGATTCTGTAAGAGCCAGAAAAAGGATCCTGCCAACGTGAAAGGGACCTTCAATGGTTAAACCTGAAGCGCTGGCAGTGCAACTCACACACACACACATACATACACACCTCTTCTCACACCACACCTTCTCACCTACTCTCTGGAAGCACATTCCACTCCTAAGCTGTTGAAAACTGCACTCCTTAAGAGTGCAGAACAAATTAATAACTGTTGGTTTTTTTTTTTTCTCATAACTAATTGTAATTCTGCTTAATCTAGTTTTTTTCAACTCATTAATATTCAACTGCCTTTTTTTTATATTCAAATTGTGTTTGCTTACCTAGTTTTTTTTTAAATTTATTCATATTGGACTGCCTTTTTTGATATATCTAAATTGTATTTAATTGTGCTTAATATAATTTTAATAATCCTAATAACTGTTGTACACAAGTGTTAGGTAACTGTTTTGAGAATTTGACCTTTTAGGAATAAGCCTTGATTGTTTTTTTTTTTTTTAAGATAAGATAACTTTTCTTGTTTACTTGTAAAATAAATGCAATTTTTTTTTGTTTGTACTCTGGTATTATTTTTATCCTACCATAGGAATCCTTGACTAGGTAACTGATAATAGATAATTAATTAAATAAAAGATAATTGATAATTCTCGTTAATTCTTGTTATAAGCTATAATCTTAGTGACATCCTCATAATTGTTTTTGTCTTAGCATGTAGTATGACAATGCCAATTTACAGCAGCTATAATCTTAGTGACATCCTCATAATTGTTTTTGTCTTAGCATGTAGTATGACAATGCCAATTTACAGCAGCTATAATCTTAGTGACATCCTCATAATTGTTTTTGTCTTAGCATGTAGTATGACAATGCCAATTTACAGCAGCTATAATCTTAGTGACATCCACATAATTGTTTTTGTCTTAGCATGTAGTATGACAATGCCAATTTACAGCAGCTATAATCTTAGTGACATCCTCATAATTGTTTTTGTCTTAGCATGTAGTATGACAATGCCAATTTACAGCAGCTATAATCTTAGTGACATCCTCATAATTGTTTTTGTCTTAGCATGTAGTATGACAATGCCAATTTACAGCAGCTATAATCTTAGTGACATCCTCATAATTGTTTTTGTCTTAGCATGTAGTATGACAATGCCAATTTACAGCAGCTATAATCTTAGTGACATCCTCATAATTGTTTTTGTCTTAGCATGTAGTATGACAATGCCAATTTACAGCAGCTATAATCTTAGTGACATCCTCATAATTGTTTTTGTCTTAGCATGTAGTATGACAATGCCAATTTACAGCAGCTATAATCTTAGTGACATCCTCATAATTGTTTTTGTCTTAGCATGTAGTATGACAATGCCAATTTACAGCAGCTATAATTTGTGTGACATTTTAATAATGTTTTAGCTTAATGATTTTTTGACATGTAAAAGCGCATAATACATTATATTTATTGTCCTATGCCTACTTACAGAATGAATAAATTGAAATTGTATGTACATATATTAATATTAATAAATGTGCCTTAAAGATTTTATGTAGCTTTTTTGCAATTGTAAAAACTATAAATATATACTACAGAGCCGGCAAGGGAACGGCAAGGGAAGGACCTTCAAGGGAAACTTCTTTCAGGAGAGAATGTGTTCAAACCGATCGGTCTTTCCTTTGCTAACATTAAAATATTTATTGGCTCTTTTGAAATATAGGTGAACTAGACTTCCGGTGTTAAGTGAACTGGAATTCCGGTGTATAGGCTAACGTAGTTTGTCAGTTGCTTGGTTTATAAGATTTAGTTTATTAAATGAAAGAAAAAATAGGTTAAAGTGCTTAAATATCATGTTTAATAAAAAAAAAGGTGCCAATGTTTAAAAACCTACGATTGAATTCATTTCGGTCTATAGTGCATACCATGTGGTTTGAGGAGCACCTCTAAGAGCATTGCCATATCGTCGAAAATAGGGGTAGGTTTGTGTCTCTCCCTGGGAATATAAGGTAGCGTCGGTCCGGGCGGGCGGCGCGGAGGGCGGCGCGGGGGCGGGCGGGCTGCGCGCCGTCAGTCGGTCCGCGCGCCGTCTCCGGCCGCCCGGACCGCGGGACTCGGCCGCCGCGACCCGCCTCTGCCGCTAGCCTGCATCCACCGATGTTGCGTCGACACAACACCGGCTCAGATATTATTCCAAAAAAGTATTTTATTCATCAAAATAAAATACATTCCTCTAACGTCGAGGAGCCGAGTCGGATGCAAGATGCACCGGCGGCACTTCGAGATCAATCTTTTTTATTCAAATTTAAATTTTACTTGTAAAAGTGAGTCCGGATAGTATCGTGGAAGGAACGACATATCGACACGAAAACCGATGCTATAACTCTGCCCGTATTAGTGCAGCGGCGACCGAAATAGCGAGAGGCGCGCTCGGGGCGGCCGGCGAGTGTGCGCGCCCTATATGCTCCGGCTATTCCTGGCGCCTCGGAGACGTCACTCGGTATAAACAAACGATTTAGGTTAGCAATATTATTGACCAACACTTTGGAGACAATTGGAAGAGGACGCGGTCGGCGGATGTCGGCGAGGAACGAGCGTCGGACGTGCAAGGCGTTGTTCGCTCTAGTTGGTTGTTTTCGGATCAAATTGTATTTTAAAATCATTTGGTCCCCTTCAACCAGCTGTAGTTGACATCTGCCGAGCACTCGCAGCGCCACGCGAGAAGAACTCTTCATCACATCAAGAATAATATTTTTATTTACATGTTTCTTGTTTAATATTTTGTGCAGTTATTGTGATGTCTTGATTTATCTTGAACTGTGTACTTTCTCCTTAGGTTCTAGGTTCCTTAGCTCACGATTAAGAATCAAGTCTAAATCAATATTATTTCAAATGAGTAATTAATGATCCAATTGTAAAATACTGATTGAACCTGTCTTCCGGCGAAGCAGCTACTGCTACAACCGCAGTAGAAGACAGATGTCATCAATGTAAAGATGCCAACAACAGTAGAACTCTACACCAACATTGGATACTTTTCTAGCTATTAAATTGTATTATTGGAAAAAAATATAATAGCTAGAAGTCTTTTAAGTCTCGCGGTTCAAATCCTTTTTTGTTATAGATACACCAACGGCGTGAGGAAGAGAGCACGTCAAGCCGTCGAACCCGGTTCCACTTTTGGAAACGTTAGATCAATCTACTCGCCATCAGATCGTCGCCGAACCGACTAAGCAACGGATATTGGAATTAAGCGGCGTTTTGTATCCAGCTTGTTCGGCATAATTCCAATTAATATATGATTTTTAATACTGTTTAAAATGTTTTTTATTTCAAATGGATAATCAAGATATGTACCCTCGCTAACCCATCTGGCCAGAGCGTGGCGATTGTAGGCCAATTTTTTCATAAATTTCTGGAAGGCCAACAGTGGAGGTCTAGAAATGTTGACAGTGTGGAAAATACAATCTAAACTGAACGTAACCATTTTTTTAGTTACTTATGGATTTAATATTAATTGGGATACCTTTTTTTTTCAACATTGTGGTCGTGTGGCTACCAAAAAGTAAAGAAAAGACAGGGTTAAAGTAGGTAATAGATGTTCATCTATATGAACAGTTCTATGACTAGGAGTTTCAGAGGTATGATTACTTAGACTTTTGTTTTCCAGAAGTAGATATAGTAGGTAGTAGTATAATCTAAAAAGTTAATTACTCGAGCAATCGCAATCCCAGGTCGAAATACAAATACTAGTGCACATTCATATTTAACAATCCCTCAATATAATACACCTTGTAGTCCACGTATCTGGGTACGACGAAGGAGCGGGTCACATGTGGGATGCTAAGGGGGGTGTTCAGGGTAGTATTTAGTCATTTAGTGGAAACAATTAGGCCACACTTCATACGTTAGAGAACATAGGAAATCTCGTAGTTTCGCATAACTGGAAGCGCGGATCGTGACATTTCATGTTGACCGCTCGATGGTTGCGAAGATAAACTATTCTAAGAATTCCTCAAATAGTCGGAGAACGCCCTAATGGTTCAAGTAAGATTAGTGCAGCAGTCTCATTTAAATACCTAGTAGGTATCCGACAAAGTTATAATAACATCTTCTATTTAAAATATGAGTTTTTTACCAAATAGTCATACTGCAGCATTTTCAAATTAGCAGTTTTATTTTTTTAATTTTAAGCAATTTTGATCATCATCACAGCCCTTAGAACAGAGTCCCAGACCTCCACAGACCTCCACAGACCTCCACTGTTGGATATGGGCCTTCCAGAAATTTCTGGAGATCTGAGACGCTGGCCAGACCGGTTAACAAAGATCTGATGTAAAATTATATTGATAATTTATTAACAATTCCACAAGTTGGTATTAGTGGAACCGGACACGGGGACGGTGGTATTGTAAATCTATGACAAATGTAAGTAAGAAAAATGTATTTCTCATTGGCATATGCCGGGGGGGGTTTGAACAGACCTTTGTAGGATTTTATTAAAAGCGTTCTTACAGCGACCCACCATCGCGGCACCGCCCTGAACAATTATTAGGCATTATTTAGGTGGTGGGTATTTAAAGTGGAGAGCCGCCTATCGCCTGCAGCAGGTTGGTGAAGTCGACACGCGAACTGCGGATCACACCATTCGATGGTATCTCAAGGCTGGAGGCCAGACCTCTACTAAAAATGTGTAAGCAATCGTATTAACATGCTACTTTTAACATTTGTGAAAAAAGATATCACTAAAATCGGTCAGCGATTAATAAGAACGTTGGTGAGCGAGAGAGATAGAGAGAGAGGAGGATGCCGTCGGTACAAGAGGACAACTAAATACCGCTCGACATTCTCTAAATGAAAAATGTGGGGAGTTTGAAGATGTAAGATAGGCGCAATAGACGAATAAATATAATTGTCGAAAGTGTGCATTGGGACTGAAATAAATTAGCTTGTTTATATTGTTTAGGTTTGATGACGGTCGGCGCACCTTGGCACTGCACTTCGCGAAGGAAATCACCGGACATACCATTAACCTGACTGGCAGACATCGACACGAAAGGGAGGGGCCACCGTTTGAGCGAACGTTTATTTTGGTATCGACATTCGCGTGACAAGACGAGTCACCGACCTGATCAGCCTTGTCACGTCGAATGGTGCGACTCTCACATAATGTTATATTATTTCTCTTAACCTGCAGATGGAGGGAGCGGTTATGTATGCCGCGGGTGTCGATGTGACTGCGCAGAATATCTGATGAGCTTCGGATCCGCTTCCAACCTTTCTCACGTCTCGGCTAAACTTTAGTTCGGGATTAGTGTAACCCGCCGAGTCTGCACTCTGAGAGATCTTCTCTAACTGCGCTTCCCAACTTTATGCCGAGGCACAACAAATAGTTAAGTTGTAAAATGGCAAATACTTGTTTAGTTATAGAACTACTTTGGGTTTGCTAGATAGTAGTCCATCATACATGTGCAGTAAAATGATAACAATTCACGTATAACACCTAATATGTTTGGGGAGGGAGAAATACATATTTAAAAACCAGGTACCATATACGATAGAAAAATTCTTTATTAAATATTATTGAAGAAAGTAAACTATCTGCCTCGTACTTAAGTTATTAGTAATTATATTTAAGATTCAAATATCAAGTAAGTTTGGGTTATTCTCGGAAAATACTAAAGTACAAACATTCGCGAACACTCTTAATAGGTAGTTTTTATAACGGGTCTCTACGCGATGTACCTTAGCGACGTGTCTCTATCGACGTTTCGGTCAAGTTGCATTGGCCGTGGTCACGGGTCGACTGTCGATGCGCAGTGAAGCCTATGTCTATAATGGGCGGTAGATGTAAATTTTTGTCACCTTTAAAGTATTTAGAAATTGCGACACACGACACTCAGAATATTCTCGGCTATATCGGCGATTTATCGCGGCGTCGAAACATCAACAATCAAACAAGGTTTACATCTATCGTCCTTTATGGATCTTGGCCGAAACATCGTAACATACAGACATGGGAGTCATGCAAGCCCAGGTGTTCAATGGGCCTGGGTTGGGTATGGGATAATCTTCCGTTTTCCCCGGCAGGATCTTGGCGGGTAACTACCCGCCGGTGATCCAACGCACCTTTGGTGCTGGGCGTTGTTCCTACTACAACACCGCCCTTGTGGCTCACGAATCTGGTCTCCTAGATTTGTCTACTTTAGTTCTTCTCCAAGAGCGCTAAGCACTCCAGTCGTGCGGATGAGGTTCTTTAGTATGTAACATTAATTTGTTTAAAATGGCGTTCCACGATGTAACCTGCACACATACAATATTTCGCGGAGCTCAGCCACGAGTAACAGAACTTGTATGATGTAACTGTCACAAAGTAAACATGTTGTAGGGCGTATCCTATCAATACTCAACTGGTATGATGTAACTGTCACAAAGTAAACATGTTGTAGGGCGTATCCTATCAATACTCAACTGGTATGATGTAACTGTCACAAAGTAAACATGTTGTAGGGCGTATCCTATCAATACTCAACTGGTATGATGTAACTGTCACAAAGTAAACATGTTGTAGGGCGTATCCTATCAATACTCAACTGGTATGATGTAACTGTCACAAAGTAAACATGTTGTAGGGCGTATCCTATCAATACTCAACTGGTATGATGTAACTGTCACAAAGTAAACATGTTGTAGGGCGTATCCTATCAATACTCAACTGGTATACTTTTGTAACTGAGCTATATGTATTTATTATATTTTTTACAGAATAACCCATCGTATGTAGTTAAGGAGAAGGAAGATGGTCGGATGGAATATGCGTGTCCGGATAGCCGGAGTAGCTCCCCCTCCCACCAGCCTGGAGGACAGTAATGCGTGTCCGGATAGCCGGAGTAGCTCCCCCTCCCACCAGCCTGGAGGACAGTAATGCGTGTCCGGATAGCCGGAGTAGCTCCCCCTCCCACCAGCCTGGAGGACAGTAATGCGTGTCCGGATAGCCGGAGTAGCTCCCCCTCCCACCAGCCTGGAGGACAGTAATGCGTGTCCGGATAGCCGGATAGATAGGTTAAATAGATACATTCATTTTATCAAATTTAAGCATACGTTCAAGTTCCAGATAGATATTGATAATTATTGTTTTAATTTTAATAGTTAAATAAATGTAATCTAACAGATACTTTCAAATTATAGTATTTCAATTCCTAAATGATAGGATTCAGCAGGGAAAATGTTAAAAAGCGTATCGTCTCTTTGCCGTAAGAATGTAGCTAGCATTGCAACGCGCCTCGACTACGGTCGTAGTATAGTTTTGGAGTGTTCTTTAAATGGGTTCGCTGAGTAATGAGAGTGGGAGGGGCACAGAGAGGCGGCCGCGCTATCGGCCCGGGGATCCTGACCTTTAATAATGTATATTCCCTGAACAGTACAGTTATAAACCTCAATGTATAAAGATGTCCCGTGATGGTCGCGCCACCTGCCCGTCCGCGTTGACTCGCTCAACAAAGTTTATGTCTCGGCCGTAACTGAGGGCTTCTCGCGAGATAACAAACAAGTTGCCATTTGTTGGGATCGTAAAAATATAACGGTGTAAGTTCGGTCCGGAGCCCGATCCGATATCTGGAATGCGGGGGGGAGGGGGGGAGGGGGGAATACATTCCGTTAGGCACATTTATAGCTAATATATTCATGAAAGTTTCACAAAAATATTCGTGCAAGCTCTCGAGCTGCTCCGTCATGATGTACCATCTCGCTCGGAACTAGAACACAAAGTATTTGTAACACGAAGCTCAATAAAGAGTGACTAATTAAATACGAATTCCGGTGCTTAATGTAGGTCTGTGTCGACATCTATGAATTACATAATTGTATTGGTCTGGCGATTAAGTGGACTGTATTAGGATGGCTGGCTGGCCACCAGAATTGAATAAATAATGTCTTCCAGAGCCAACTCTTGCATACACGATTCCCTATGACAATGAATAATATCTAAAAAGCGGAGCGAGGGAAAGTATCCAAGAAAGGAGGAAGAGAAAGGTACTCACGGCGATGATGATGTGCAGACGCGAGAGCAGTCCAGAAGTCTCGGGGTTTTTCGGCTAAATCAGCCGGGAAACCGATAGTTTAAACTGCTAGGAACACAAACACAGACCCAGGGCACGAGTCACCACAATTATAATATTTAGTTTATTAGCGTTTATTATCCAAAAGGGCGGTGCGGGCTTCACAACTTGTCGATTCAGCGAGTCGACGAACACTAATGGCGGTCTTCGGCGGCTCTCAGTCGTCTTCGTGAGTATGAAGGAAAAGGGTATAGCGGAGCGGATAGGAGAGAGAGCGAGATGGGAATAGGGAAATGGAACATTCTAGATTATTATTATTACCAAATTGGTAAGCGTGTATGCAAGTGACACTTCGAATGCATTAAGCGGTAAATTTAAATTCCATCCTACGAATTTATAGGTTTGGCCAAACCATTCCCCCTCCCTGGAAGGGGATGAAATAATCCACTTCCAAACTAAAGAACGACAAAATAATTTAAAAACACGAAGATCCATACGAGAACCGAACCGAACGTAATCTACAAGAGCGGTGCGGAAAGGTGTATCATCGTAATTATTTAATTACGACTTACAATTATATTTATTTTATTTTAAAGAGGAGTATTTTAAACTAAGTTAATATTAGGTACTAATTAAAGATAAAGAAAAATTATTAAGTAACTACTAAGTGTGCGGCGAGCTTAACTAAGAAAATGCAGTATGCGGCGACCTTATTGAGTCGGCAGCGGACACAGTTTAACAACTGGTCTGCGATACGTGCCGGTGCTAGTCTTAACATCGGCGACGCGCACTACTCCATCAGTTCCAGGATATGTTTTAATTATTACGCCTATTGGCCAGCGGAGCGGAGCCACGTTGTCGTGTTTAATGACAACGACTGTACCTTCGTTTAAAGAAATTTTATTTCTATTCCATTTCTGTCTAGCTTGTAGCGTGTGCAAGTACTCTAGTCGCCACCTATTCCAGAAGCTCTGGACTAGGTGGTCGACCAGGTGTTTTCTGCTCAACAAGTCATGACGCTGCTGGGCTAGGTCAGGCGCGGGAAGGTGACGTAAAGGAGTTAAAGTTAAAAAGTGGGCCGGCGTGAGCGGCTGTGGATCTGAAGGATCGGAACTGAGAACTGACAGCGGACGTGAATTAAGCAATGCCTCAATTTGTGAGAGCACTGTTGACATTTCCTCAGCGGTTAATAATTGTTTACCAATTATTTTATTTAGATGCGATTTAACGCACTTAATGTTACTTTCCCATATACCCCCCTGATGTGGAGCATGGGGCGGATTTAGTTTACATTCAATACGGTTTTCGTACAAAGATTGAGCAAATTCATCTTTGTATTTATTTGAATTAATAAATTCATAAAGTGACTTTAAGTACGAGCGACAACCGATGAAATTTGTACCACAGTCAGAGTACATTACCCCGACTGGGCCGCGGCGGGAAAGAAAACGCTTGAACGCGTTAAGAAAGACCTCAGTAGAAAGGTCAGAAGCTAATTCCAAATGGACGGCGCGAGTTACGAGGCAAACAAACAGACATATATATGCCTTTTGTCCTCGAGCCCCACGACGTCTTTGCGGTAAAACCATAAGTGGACCAGCAAAATCTACGCCGGTATGTAGAAATGGCTTAGCTTCGCGAACGCGACAAGCGGGCAAGTCACCCATTAGCGGGAATTCTGACTTGGGGCTAGACTTAAAACAAATATTACACTGGTGAACGCGTCGTCTTATTATATTGCGAGCGGATAATATCCAAAATCTTTGTCTAAGGATAGACATTAAAAGACTCGGACCGGTATGTATATTACGTCGATGGTAATAATCGACAAGCAAATCGATCACGTGATCTTTACTGGGTAACAGAATAGGATGACGACTATCGTAGTCGACATCGGCGTTAGTCAATCTGCCACCTACCCGTAATAAACCGTCCTTAATAAAAGGATTTAATTTTATTAATTGCGGGGATAATAATTTATTTAAGCGAATTAAATTTATTTCTTTTGCAAAGTGTTTTGCTTGTACAGAACGAATAATAGCGTGTTCGGCAAATTCTATTTGACTTACCGAAAAATTGCGCGGTAATTTCTTAATAAATCTAAATATATAAATAACTATCCTAACTAGTTTAGGCCAAGAAGAGATGCGGAGCGACAAATCGTATAGTAACGATGAAGTAGTGACGTCATCGCTAATATCGACAGTAATTAATATTTTACTTTTTAATTCGTGCGAGTTATTTACTAAATTAGGATTAAACTTATTTATTGACCAATCACTCACGGCTTGGTCCATGAATGAAGGTCCGCGGAACCATAATGAATGGGTTAACAACTGAGCGGGAGTGAGACCACGTGACAAGCAGTCAGCTGGATTATCAGTTCCCTTTATAAAATAAAAATATTCGGACTCTAAATAATTTTGTATTTTAGAGACGCGGTTGGCGACGAACGTTTGCCATTTAGCAGGTGAGGAGTGAATCCACGATAAAGCGACCGTACTATCGGAGAAAGCAAAAATATTATTAATTTGACATTTAGTTGAATACGTATCTAGAACAGTATGTATTAAGCGAGCGAGAACTAGCGCACCACAGAGCTCCAGTCTCGCCAGGGTGACGGTTTTGACAGGAGCTACTTTGGATTTTGCACATAATAAATTTATTGAAATTTTATTATTTGTTTTATTAAGAACGTGCAAGTAAACGACACCACCATAAGCGCGTTCACTTGCGTCAGAGAAACCTATTACGGAAATAATACATTGCGGGTTTACATCTAAACAGCGTGAAATATTTAATGATTTTAAAAGCGGTAATTCATTTTCGAATTGTTTCCACAATACAACAATATTATTGGGAGGTTCGTCGTCCCAGCCAATGTTTTGTTCCCATAGGGATTTAATTATTAATTTTGCGAGCAACACGACTGGTGCAACAAAACCCATTAAATCCCAAAGACGAGCAATGGAAGACAATATATTACGTTTAGTACATTTACGATTTTCTTGCGAGACTGAGAAAGAAAAACAATCAGATGTGGGCAACCAATACATACCTAATATTTTAAGATGGTCATCTGAATCGAAGTTAATGGAATCAGAAATGCGATTTTCGACAGGAATCTGGGATAAAAAATTAGGTGCATTGCTGGAGAATTTGACGAGATCAAATCCACCAGACGCAAATAAATTAATTAATTGCGTGGATATTTGAGCCGCGTCCTCAACCGATTGGCAGCTAAGGACAAGGTCATCCATGTACAGAGCGTCTCTTTCTAAAGCGGAAGCGGCGAGCGGGTAATGTAAACCTTCGTCTGATACTAATTTTTGTATAGATTTCATTGCGAGATAAGGGCTGCACCTCATGCCAAATGTGACACGATTAAATTCGAAAAGTTGAAGCGGATCTTCTTTATTAAAACGGTATATAATACGCTGATAACGACGATGGTCGGGATGGACTAGGACTTGCAAGTACATCTGACGGATGTCAGCGCTTAGGGCTCCAGCAAATAAACGAAAATTAAGAATAATGCGGAACAAATCTGACTGTAAATTAGGCCCTGTGTACAAGAGATCATTCAAAGAATTACCGGTGTCCGTTTTCATACTAGCGTCTAAAACCATGCGAGTTTTAGTTGTTATTTTATCATCACGAATAACAGCGTGGTGCGGAATTATATATTGAGGAAGATCACAAGACGTGACTGGTGTGATATACCCTTTATCTAAGTAATCATTAATTATTTTATCGTATTCAATTTTAATCGATGGATTCGTGTATAAGCGGCGTTCCAGGGATTTAAACCTGCGCTCAGCAGCAGCGCGAGATACGCCTAGCAGGCTAACATCCTTCTGAAATGGTAATTTGACAACAAAACGCCCAGTACTATCGCGGCGCGTTGTCTGATTATAGATAGACTCACATTCTTGTTCGTCTATACTTAAGTGTTTAATATTAGGGACATCCTCTAAATCGAAAAAGCGGGATAGGCAAACGTCATCTTTATTTTCAAAAGTACAAAATGTGCGAATATTAAGCGAGGTATTATTATTATTAAGCGGAGCGGTGGGGGTAGGAACATTTCCTACAACTAAATAGCCTAACAATGTGTTAATAGCTACAGGTTCGAAAGGCGAGCGATAAACCTTATGCGGTAATAGAATACGAGCGAAAATGTCACAGCCTAATATGAGATCGACTGTGCCGGGCGTGTGATAGTTAACGTCTGCGAGCGGTAAACAATTAATATAAGAAAGCGAAGAAACATCAATATTTGCAGACGGTAACTGACAAGTTATATTATTAACAACGTAAGGGCGGATTAAAAAAGAAACGTTTTTATTTATTATAGAATTTAATTTTAATTGAGTTACGCCTTGAATAGTATTAGTAAGGTCCCCGAGGCCTGAAATATGCGTATCTTGAGTTGAAGATAAGGGTAAATTTAATTTTGCACAACAATCGCGCGTAATAATGTCTCTTTGAGACCCACTGTCTATCAGCACGCGCACAGTATTATATTGACCGTGTACGTATACCGAACACACAGCAGTACCCAATAAGACAACGGATGAACCGTGTGGAGGCGAGATGGCAATAGGAGCGGTGCTCGCGATGAGCGAGACATCGCGAGTGGCGAGCGGCAACGTCGGGGCGCAGGCGAGTTCGATTGGCGACGTCGACTGCGGGGCGGGTTGCGCAGGAGTTTGCGGAGTGTTATTGAAGTGAAGCAATGTATGATGACTCCTGCGACACGAAGAACACCTTCTTTCTGACTTGCAGAATTTTAAGGAATGCTTCGTACTTAGACAATTAATACATAATTTATTAATTTTAACGAAATTAAAGCGGTTTTGTGGTGACATTGATTTAAATTGTGAACATTCATAAAGTTGATGTTGCTCAATATTGCAACAGCAACATTTAACGTTATTATTATTATTTGAATTTACATTCATAAAGGTTTTAACTGAATTTTGAGAATTATTGGGTTTATTTGAGCGGGAAAAGTTGCCTTTATTATTATTTATATTTTGACTTGTATTAGTACGAATTAGTAAGCGGTATTGTTCTAGAATGAACGTAATTAAATGCGAGCTAGTAGGATATTTAACTTTATTATCATCAGCACATTTACTGACACTATCGCGAAAATATATTTCGAAAGATCTAGCGGTATCTAAGTCCAGGGATCTAAGCCCGATATGGACCAATATAAATTCAGACAGATCATCGATTTTTATTTGTTTTAGCGAGGAAATTATTGTAGAATATTTATCAACGAATTTTTCAAGAGCAGCGGGAGTGGGGGTTTGAACAGCTGGTAATTTTAATAACTGATCCAGGTACGATATAGCTAGTGCCCGTGTGTCGTCATACTTGTCGCACATGGCGTTCCATAATGCAACGTAGTTTTCTGACGTAGGAATAATTCCCTTGCACATGTTTAGCGCTTTTCCTGTCAATCTACCTACCAAATACTGCACTTTCTCAGAATTACTCAGAGATTGATTATCATGAATAACTGACTTGAATGTTTCGTGAAATAAAGGCCAATTTTCGAGATCACCGTCGAACTGAGGTAACTCCAATTTTGGTAGTTTAGTTAACCTCTGAGCGGGAGTAATATTATCACGCGGTGATGAAGTTGACGCGGTTACTACTAACTTACTTTCTTTATATTTAATTTTCGAAAAAAGATCGTCGAATGAGTTTAATATTTTATAGCTAGGTGCCTTGTCTGGCTGTAAAGTTAATTCCAAATCAATTTTTTCATCAAGCGCGGCAACGAATTCGGTTCTCATACGGTCTAGCGTGGCTATACTAGCCAAGAAAGAATCTGTTTTTGTATCATCTTTGTTCATGTCATCATAAATCATTTGCAAACGTTCAAAATATGAATTTAATTTTGACTGTAGCCTACCCACAACACGGGAGGCGCGCTGAGTACTTAGCGATTCAATACCTGATGTCGCCATTTTTAACGTTTTTTAACGAAACCCTTATAATTTTAGGGCCAATATGCGATTCGTTTAGGACCAAAACTATGGTCTGGCGATTAAGTGGACTGTATTAGGATGGCTGGCTGGCCACCAGAATTGAATAAATAATGTCTTCCAGAGCCAACTCTTGCATACACGATTCCCTATGACAATGAATAATATCTAAAAAGCGGAGCGAGGGAAAGTATCCAAGAAAGGAGGAAGAGAAAGGTACTCACGGCGATGATGATGTGCAGACGCGAGAGCAGTCCAGAAGTCTCGGGGTTTTTCGGCTAAATCAGCCGGGAAACCGATAGTTTAAACTGCTAGGAACACAAACACAGACCCAGGGCACGAGTCACCACAATTATAATATTTAGTTTATTAGCGTTTATTATCCAAAAGGGCGGTGCGGGCTTCACAACTTGTCGATTCAGCGAGTCGACGAACACTAATGGCGGTCTTCGGCGGCTCTCAGTCGTCTTCGTGAGTATGAAGGAAAAGGGTATAGCGGAGCGGATAGGAGAGAGAGCGAGATGGGAATAGGGAAATGGAACATTCTAGATTATTATTATTACCAAATTGGTAAGCGTGTATGCAAGTGACACTTCGAATGCATTAAGCGGTAAATTTAAATTCCATCCTACGAATTTATAGGTTTGGCCAAACCATGTATTTATAAACAAAGTAATATTATAAAATACAAGAAGGTGGGCGCGCGTCGAGTCACGCGCTGAATAGTTTGCGTATCTGCGAGGCCCCGTGCGAGCGAGCGAGCGAGCACGAATGTCCAAGCCGAAACCTAACAATGATAGTTTGACAATAAACAGTTTAAGATTTAGAAGGATTTATGACTAAAACAACATTATTTGACACATTCAGTGTTCCTAACCAAAATTCGCTCAGGCCACAACAGATTTCTGTTCCTTCACTGACGTATCGGCACTGTTCGAAATATGTCTGTATTTTTTTAAAAGAGCGCTTAAACTATGTTGTTGCGGCTGACGGTAGTTAAAAAGTTAGCACCAGTACAATAATTATGCAGCTCGGAAGCGAAGGCGCGAGGTGCCGGGACTGGGTCAAGCCACTGTATATTGTTTCCTCCGGAAGCGACCTCGCCGCCTGTGAGCACGCGACTACCTACTAGGGCCTACACTACAGGACAAAACACTGGAATGGGGGCCGACAAATGTCCTTTTTGTTAACTTGTTTTTTATCTGCCTATATATACCTATTTAATTTCATATTACCTCACAACCTACAGCTCCTCGACAATTACAGATAATATTTTTCTATTATGGAGATACAATGCTATGAACACCAACCACGCTGGACTATTTATAAATACATGTGAAAATATTTTTACACGTAAAGAGCAACACACTGGTACCCGAGGAGGCGAGGGAGGAGGAGAGGAACACACTTTGACAAATACATTATCTTTATGCCAACAATATACAAAAGTTAAGGGTGTCTCTCATTTATTCAGTCATAGAGATTTTCATACAAAGTAATATTGTTTACCTCGTGCGAATTTTATTCAAGAAAAGATTTATTCTCATGTATTATTCATGGTCACAGTCGGCGGCCTCTCCGCGACAATAATGATGTTTGTCATCAATAACTAAAAACATAATTTACATTTTTCAAATCTGAGGTTTTTAATTGGTTATTGAAAGAGGTTCCAAGTTTAACTCCGGATCCTGGATGTGGGCAGTTCCAACATATCGATTCTGGAAAAAGTCCAAAAAAGTGTACGCTCGGACCTCGGTCCAGTCCCGAGTTCACCCTTTTACGAATATTAAATTCAGTTTTGCGACTTCGCCAATCCACAATTTCCATTATTCACTTTTTCGTCATTGTTTTTAAACGTGAAGGTGATGCGGAGAACATATTTAGAATTTCAATTAAGTCTGTATTTGTCGAATTGATTGAATGTACATTTGTGAGACACCGAGCCATTCAATATGCAGCATTCGGCAATTCATTATCGCACGACGGTACGAGTATCCACATGTTATTAACTTTAATTACCTATCATTCAATTATTTAAACAAACAGTCACACGGGGAGTTGGATAAGGACTTCTTTGGACTCATCGTCATTATCACGACCGTATCCTACCTGGGGTAAAGTCACGCTTTTATAGAAGTTGGTTCTCTAGCGTACCAACTTGAGACATATCATAAATAAATTGTTGTATCCCGACAAGGAATCGAATCCTGTCCAAATGTCTAGTCCAAATAGACCTAGGAGAAAGACTCATAAAAAAATATAAAGGATATATATTTAACTACAACCAGCGAACTAGCCGTCAGTAAGTAGCTATACTCCTGTATGTTTCCAAGAGGAAACTAATTTATGACATTCAATGTAATATAAATAATCCTTACAAGATATCCAAAACAAATTTTTTCGCTGATAAATAGATTATGAATTTTCATTACAGAGTTTTAATTGGTCGAACCTTTAATTAGTTTAAGATAAGTTGTGCGCTCCGTCAAAGGGTTCAGCTCTCAGCGAACACCTAGGTCGAATCTGGTAGAGACGGCTGCCTCACCGCTCTCGCCCGATAACATAACGTCAACAAACACTATTCCAATGAGAAGTCTGACTGAACGTCTTAGTATACGAATGCGAAAGACAGATGCGGAACGCAAAGTTTCTTCCTTTGTCAATTCTTGTCTACTTTTGTTTATGAAGAAGTCGGTTTCCGTTTATCTTTAGTTTTTGTTCGTTGTTCGTATTCCTCGGGTGCAGGCGGCGCATCGGAAGCCGGCTTTCTGATGAACCGATATCGGACGACACAGAATTCCGTTTGTTGCCGAAGTTCTATTCGACTGGAAAAATAAAAATAAAACGCAAATAGTTTTGCCAGTTTGAATAAAATCCGCTGGCGCTCTCATCGAGCGGTCCGGTTCGATCCTACATCCCGCTACTAAATTGTAGGATATGTCGATACAACGCGCTCTCATCGAGCGGTCCGGTTCGATCCTACATCCCGCTACTAAATTGTAGGATATGTCGATACAACGCGCTCTCATCGAGCGGTCCGGTTCGATCCTACATCCCGCTACTAAATTGTAGGATATGTCGATACAACGCGCTCTCATCGAGCGGTCCGGTTCGATCCTACATCCCGCTACTAATTGTAGGATATGTCGATACAACGCGCTCTCATCGAGCGGTCCGGTTCGATCCTACATCCCGCTACTAAATTGTAGGATATGTCGATACAACGCGCTCTCATCGAGCGGTCCGGTTCGATCCTACATCCCGCTACTAATTGTAGGATATGTCGATACAACGCGCTCTCATCGAGCGGTCCGGTTCGATCCTACATCCCGCTACTAAATTGTAGGATATGTCGATACAACGCGCTCTCATCGAGCGGTCCGGTTCGATCCTACATCCCGCTACTAATTGTAGGATATGTCGATACAACGCGCTCTCATCGAGCGGTCCGGTTCGATCCTACATCCCGCTACTAATTGTAGGATATGTCGATACAACGCGCTCTCATCGAGCGGTCCGGTTCGATCCTACATCCCGCTACTAAATTGTAGGATATGTCGATACAACGCGCTCTCATCGAGCGGTCCGGTTCGATCCTACATCCCGCTACTAAATTGTAGGATATGTCGATACAACGCGCTCTCATCGAGCGGTCCGGTTCGATCCTACATCCCGCTACTAATTGTAGGATATGTCGATACAACGCGCTCTCATCGAGCGGTCCGGTTCGATCCTACATCCCGCTACTAATTGTAGGATATGTCGATACAACGCGCTCTCATCGAGCGGTCCGGTTCGATCCTACATCCCGCTACTAGGATATGTCGATAAAGTTTCTTGGACCCAGGTGAGACATCTTTCATTATGTCGTTGTTCAGTACTTAGTGTCAACATGGAAGAACGCGAGAGGAAGTGCGGCAGAAGATCCATCATGTTGTATCGGTGTAGAAACATGAATCAGTTCACTCAAACAAACTCCGCACCGATCTTTGCAAACTTCTTGTATCTGAGCACAACAAAAAATACATTTCTTTATTTTAGGTACGGAAGGTCTTTTGTTAGGTTAGTGTGTGTGTGTATGTGAGTGTGTTTACTCTCTTGCTATAAATCGATGTTGTAATGTGTGGAGAATGTAACCCTGTTTGTGAAGATGAATGACATTATGAACCGCAAGTAGTTCCTTAGTCGGGACGACCAAATAAATGGAAATGAAAACATTAATTAGAATATTGAGCGAGCTCTGTGCGTGTCTGGAAATATTATTATTATTATTATTTTGATATTTCATACCCCATATCCATACACATAAATTACCTCTGTGTTCTAGTAATATTTAATTTATGTGTGATATTTCTTGAGTACGCTGGAGACATCGACGAGCTTGCTACTTGCCATGATTGGCATTTGTATGGCTATAGTAAAGTTAGATAAATGTGAATCCGGTTATTTATAAGCGTGGTTTCTGACCACCCCGAAAGGGAAACGGTATCCACATCTGAATTTGAAAGATTATTACCTCTAAATATCATAAAAAATGGTTTATTATTATTATCGGTTATTGAAGGCTAATTAAAAAGAAATAGGCACATGGTCAGACGATATCGTCATAGAGTCTATGTCCGTCCCTGAGGTCCAAGGAGCATTGGTTCAATAATATAAGCGTCAAAGACGAACAAAGAAATAGACAGACAAAGATTCTTTCATATTTAGAATTGGTATATTGACGCGAATGTGTAAAAAATCGACTATAATGTGATCTGACTCAGAGTGTTGAGAGGTAGTAACTTAGTGTCGAGTCTGAAGACGACCCGCCCGCGCCGAACACTAAACAATAATGACTACGAGCACGACATGGCGTGGTACTGTACAAGTCGCCACCACCGGTGATATACAATGTCTGGATAATTAATGACATTCGATTTCGTTTAAGCCAAGGAGAAGTAATCTAAAAGTTGGGTAAGCTTGTAAAGCCAAGTATCATCAGCAGGGATTAGAGTTTGGTCGGGGTCGGGTCGGGTCGGGGCGGCGGCGGCGGCGGCGGCGGCGGCAACTACACAGACAAGTTTCTTGAAGCCGGTCGGTAAAGTTGGGCTCTTCTTAGGAACACGTATTATAGAAAGAGGTCCTACGGACGAGTATATCTTTGTTATTATTTAACCCTAACACACGAGCCTCTCGATAAATACTCAAATAAACGTAAGTTGACTATTAATCTACAATACGACGATATAAGCTCAGAGCTTACGACTTTAGGAGTGAGGGTAAGCAATAAAAAGGTGTAACATTTAGGTGAACAATGAGAAGATTGACGAACATTGTACGACGAAGTCAGTGGAGTGTGTTATTGAAAGATAATGAGCCGGCGCCTATCCGGAGCGAGGAGGTCGCAGTTTTATGACTTTAATCAAATGGTCGGAGGGTGTCACGGCGCACAGTAACGGCTGATTGGATGGGGTGTCACTACTGCCGAGTGCTGACCGGCACACTATTGCGCAATAACACATTGGCTCGCTTATTTTGTTTTGTGTAGCGACCAATTCGCATACTTCGAACTAACCAATAACCATAAAATTGACTAAATATTTGCGTGTTGACCTCGGAGTAGAGGAAGGTTGCAGCGTATGCAAGTTTGATGAGGCTGGCGGCACGAGCAGGTGTGCTCTTCCTTAATGTACCCACTCTGTATCTGTGTCACACCTCTGTCGCAATAAACTATTTCCCATTATTATATTAAAACGAGAAAAAAAAATGCTGGCATTGACCGCGCAGCGCCTCCGTCAAAATATATATGAATAGCGCATCATTTAACTAAAGTTTACATGTTATTTATCAGATAGTTCCCTGTTTAAATAGGTAGAAAGCTGGGTTACCTTGGTCCGAGTGTAAAGATGTAATTAAAACCGAACAGCTAACAATATTAGGAGTGCTTGTATAGCAGCAGTGGGGTATAGCAGCTCCACATCGGGGCGCCATCACTAGTACCGGGACGAGCTCCTTTCCCTGACGATAACGAGGCGGAGGTTATTTTCTAATGATTTGTCTTTCTTAAAACTGAAACCTCGGGATAATGGATTGTTTTTTGTAATATGTTTACACCCTAACTTATTTTTCGGAATTGACATAAATTAATATTTATTTTTTTAAGGAGTTTCAACTTTTGTGTACTAGGAAACATTATAGTCGTAAGTAGTCTCGACACACCTGCCATCACATAGTTACGAGTATAAGCCTGACATAAATTGTGTCATAAACACGGCGGCCATTTGCAAGACATTAAGAACATCCACAATGCACTTAGTGGGACCAGCTGCTCACAGTATGCATTGTTCTAACCTGGCCGTTATATTGCTAGAATCTGTCTGCGAATGAAAGTCGTCGCAACTCAGAGGATGGAAAGTATCCAAAGCCCGAGGTCCGAGAGAGAACCCCTCACTCACATAACTCCAAACTCCAACCGCACAAATTAACGACGCTTTAAAGAGAATGTAATAGGAACGAAATTTTAGATTGGAATTTCGAAGATCCGCCGCCGCTATCCTTCCCACACATGGTTAAAGTTGCAATAGGTCGGCCCCCTCCCCTCCCCCCATAGTCCCGCACTACTAACCAAAGAGTTGAGAACCCAGTAACACATAATACAATGATGAAAACAATAATAAATATGATTAAAGTTTTATAGTTGCCTTTATAATATACCCGCAATAATAATTTCATCTGTTCAACGTCAAGCGTATAAAAAAACAGGTAACAAATAAGCATGAATAAAACGGAAAGAAAACAATGTAGACGTAACACAAAAGATATGGAAAACAAAAATAGTCGTAACGTCGTTGTTGGTCGCATGTTTATTTGTATGAAACATGGCGGACTCATAACAATCCCTTTCACTCTCCACAAATTGGAAGGAGCGCGTAAAGAAAACATGGCCATAAATAAAACTGCCAGATCGGCCATTAGCAGAGATAAGCGGGACTTATATATATATATCCTCTTCGGGAGATTAACGAAATGCGTTTGTTTGCAGATATCCGAGGCGCGCCCCGGGTAGCGCCGGGAACATATCTTCTTGCGGATTCGTTAAAGAACACGTCGGAAATAAATCAGGCGCCGACACCTCTATCGGCGGCAATTGTCGCCATCCGGTTCCGTCTCCCAGCCCGTCTATATACCGGCTCGGAACTCTATTTATACACTTTTATTTCACAATTTAGATTATCCATTTTATGGTAATATCGTGCAAATGATTTATTGCCATTGTGCAATTAAAATGGATCGCATAATGAATCAAGCGGCGGCAACTGACATGTTCGGTATCGGAGCATCAATTTAACCAAAACTTATATATTATGTGGTACATGATTTATGCTGTTTCTTAAAATCACGAAACAAACCTATTAATGATAAAATGTAAATATAGGATTCATAATATTGTTTATGTGATAACGATAAAATAACCGTTCCAGCGGCGGAACTCTGTTACTTAAAGCGCCAACATTAGATTGTCAAATAGTGGATTCTTTTACGTAATCAAAATTACTAATAACACCCATATTCCGAACTTGACACGGACAGTGTCTGTGCGAATGTGAACACTAATTTGCGTTTGACAAAAGGCCAAAATGTAATGTGTGAGTTTTTTTTTAAAGATTTATTTTTGTTTTAAATTGGAAAGACCCTTGCAGCCCTTATTTCGCATTAAAAGGTAGCCTTTGTGTTTTCTCAGGCTATGGACTATCTTTCATTTAAATTGGTTGACAAATTTGGGCGTGATTGCGTAACACAGAGACAGAGTTACTTTCGCATTTATAAGTAAAGAATAGAGCTGTAGCAAACCGTATGTATTCGTTACTGAGTAACGGGTGCGCTCTCGAGTAACGGGTGCGCTCTCGAGTAACGGGTGCGCTCTCGAGTAACGGGTGCGCTCTCGAGTACCGAGTACCGAAACGCTACACACGAATATATTTCGATACTCGCATTTTTTGTAGTATGGGTTCAGTTCACGCAGGTGAGTTGATGCGTGTATTGAAATGCGGGTGTTGCGCGCGCTTATTGGGTGAATTTAAAAACGTTCGCTATAAAGAACGATATTTGTTTGTTATTAGTACCTATGTTATAATTTGGAAATTAATCGTCCGTCCAAGTTTTTTACTGCTTTTGGTAGTTCAGGTTTTGTGTGTGTAGACAAAGTTTGAAAGATTTTTGTTGCTTAAATTTTATTGTCAATAAATAATTTTCGACACCTATTTGTTGCTTTTTCATTATAATTTAGGAGATTGCGACGCCGCAACGTCATACGTACCTACCATACGATACAACATACGACTCGATTCGTTGCGTTATGATGAGGTATCAAAAGTAACGATACGATACGATTGTTATAGTACCGAATACATACGGGTACACCTCTAGTAAAGTAGTATCTAGATAAGTTTGTAGTCAAAGCTATGTTATAATTGTATTGCATAGTATTTGAAGTTTACGAAGGTGGGGGGAGGTGGGGGGAGGTGGGGGGAGGTGGGGGGAGGTCGGCACAAGAGAGGACAGAGAGGGGAGAGCACAAGTTGGAAGGTTGGGACATTAGGAGCAGCCGCCGCTGAGTTATAGGAGACACGCATCGCTTCAGTAGTCACACTTCTTGCCGAGACTGCCGCGGTAATATGGCACTCGACAATAACCGTAAAATAATAAAATACAATTAATTATATTAATTATTAGAAGATTGTTGGAATAAAGACAGCGAAAATTTTTGAGCTTTTATTTTATATAAGGGAAAACGGCTGCCATCGGCCGACAGGGTATGGTTCTGTCATCATCTTCACGGCCACTAGAACACAGAGTTCTAGATCTCCACTGTTAGGGATGGGCGAACTTTTTAGGATTTTAAGGAAAGCGTTCTTGCAACCGAGACACCACTGTTCTATACGATGGTTCAGCAAATGACAATCATTTTCTCGCTCGCTACGAGCTCGTGTCTGCCCCCGCCTCAGACACTACCCAACACAAATTAACCGAATACCGATGAACCTGTACCGAGCACATCTCGCAGCAAAGTGTCGTTGGCAGATCACTAGCCATTACTTTACGACAATCAAGACGGTCAATAGATGCAAATTTGATTGTTTATGGCACATTCGACGGCAGTCAGCTGTTTAAGTGTCGCCATAAACCCGTTGCGGGAACCTCCCACGCGCACTTGGAGGCTGCAATTTAATGTATTGTGAAGTGAATTTGTATTCAGATTTAACCATAGATTAAATTACTTATTTCTTACTTTATTTTGCAATTAGTTACAAACAAGTTGTTATTATGCAATATAAATATTTTTATTGCAAAAGTAAAGTGTTATCGCGACATATCCCTTACGGGGTGGTCAGAAACCACTATTTTATACTCGTAAGAGGCGAGTACAAAGTACTCTAAATTATATATTGGTACCTACTAGTCGGCATTGTGATTTATTAGATGCGTACTTTATTACTTAAGCCACAATGGCGGTGTTATAGTAGGAACAGGGCGTTGAATCACCGGCCGGCAGTTAGCCGCCGAGATCCTGCCGGGGAAAACGGGAGATTATCCCATCCCCAACCCAGGCCCATTGAACATCCGGGCCTGGATGACTCCGCTGTCTGTCTGTGACTTTATTACTTAAATAGAATATGTTCGTAAGGAATACTGCATACGAACAGAGAATCCCGCCGCTTCCAGTGGAGAGGATCTATTTAAAGGTGCGCGGCTGCCGACTACTGATAAGACCAGTAGAGTTGTGCCGCCCCGAGAATTACAGATCCGCAGATACTCGCGTCACGGAAACCAAAAAGAAAACAACCTACATTCGAATTCGAAAATAAAAACAGGTAATTAAAAGCCGAGATCGGCACAAATGTTCCCAACAATACTCGTAGATCCCGACTGTAAAAGTCGCTATGTAATAAAATTTATATATTTATTTTAATGTTATCAAACTTTTTGGCGACGGAACAATGACGGCTTGTTTTTATTCTTTTCAGTTTTTTATTAAAGTATTTTTTTTTCGCGGAAGGGTTTTTTATTTTTAACGTTAGCATTTAGATTTGTACCTTCAATATTTCTCGCCATACGTATCTTTAATACTCAACACTTCTCAGAACAGTTTTACCGTTTAAAATAGTAAATTAAATATTCTTAATGGTTTACTGAAATACGGTTTTCAGTATGTACGAGGGGCGTTCAAAATATTCTCGGTATTGATACGTTACAACCTCTTTTATATATATATTTGTTACTGGCCGCTAAGATTCATCCATTGACATTAAAAAAAGTAAAATTGGAACCGAGATGTTCTTTTGTTTTTCTGCAATTGCCGAACAAACATGAACACCATGAGCGAATTAACAATTTTAACGAAATTAGAGCACCGATCCGTCATAAAATTCTTGACAAAACAGGGTAAAAATCAAAAAAACCATAAAAGAGGAAATGGATTGTGTTTACCGTGAGTCTGCTCCTTCTTTATCTACTATTCAAAAATGGTCAAGCGAATTTAAGCGTGGAAGGGAGAGTATTGAAGATGACCCTAGACCTGGCCGGCCTGTAGTGGCTACCTCACAAGAAAATATTGATAAAGTGGAAAAACTTATATTGGAAGACGGCCGAGTGAAGGTAAAATCTATAGCTCAAGTAACCAATCTCTCTATTGGTACCGTACATGACATTATACATGACCATCTTAATATGTCAAAAGTAAGTGCAAGATGGGTTCCGCGAATGCTGACGCTTCTTCAAAAGGATATGCGTGTGGCTTGCTGTTCAGATTTTATCGACCTGTGTGGTGAAAATCCCGATGAGGTGCTGCAAAAAATAGTTACTGGAGATGAAACCTGGGTTCATCATTATGACCCAGAGAGCAAACAGGAGTCCATGCAGTGGCACATTAAGGGTTCAGCTCATCCCAAGAAGTTCAAGGTAATCCCGTCAGCTGGCAAGGTCATGGCCACAATATTTTGGGATTGTGAAGGAGTTTTGCTTATCGATTATAAAGAAAAAGGTGTAAATATCACAGGGCAGTACTACGCTAACGTTATACGTCAATTAAGAGATGCGATCAAAGAAAAGAGGCGAGGAAAGTTAACCAAAGGTGTTCTGCTTCTGCATGACAACGCCCCTGTCCATACTGCTCATATTGCCAAGGCAGCTATTGTTGAATGTGGGTTTGAAACTGTTACTCATCCACCCTATAGTCCGGACTTAGCCCCAAGCGACTTCTTTTTGTTTCCCAATCTTAAAAAGGATCTGCGTGGAAATAAATTTTCTGACGATGAAGCGTTGAAGACGGCCGTGGAGGAGCATTTTTACACCAAAGATAAAAAATATTTTTATGAGGGATTAAAAAAAATAATTGATCGATCTTATAAGTGTATGAACATAGGGGGGGAGTATATTAAAAATAAAAATATCAAACTTTTCGTACTTGTTTGTTTTTATCCACATACCGAGAATATTTTGAACGCCCCTCGTACAAATAAATATATTTCGCGAGCAAAATTCGAGTTAGTGCGGCGCGCTCAAAGCAATTATTGTGCATAGTGCTCACTTCAGCGATGGCGGAATTTGTCGAATAAATCGCATCACAGACCACAAACAAAAACGTGCCGGCGCGGGTGCCATTATTTTCGCCTGCATAATCGCTCCGTCCTCCGCCCGCATCGTTTTCCTCTACTTTATGTCCTCCCCGCACGGTCGGGATACAGGCGGATAGAATTACACGGAATTAAGTCGAAACTTGGTTCGGACTCTGATCACACTGTGATCTGAATAAACTGAATAGGAGACCATTACGGGGACAACTGCAACAATCTCATTATAACAAGATGTTACGTACAGTCGCTGTCGATGTCGTCAAAACGTTGTTGTTTAGTGAGCGTTGGGAACTCGAGCCACTAGTAGGTAGTGGAGTGAGCCGCAGCGTGGAAGCCGACGGCCCTGAGTTCCCGATCTGCTTCGGGTTCAGATTAATTGCTCGCTTAATGAGAGCCGTGATAAAGTCAATCTGACACCCGCTTACTTCAAGTACATCTTCGTAGCGAATACATAATTTTGTCTACAACACTTTGGTATAAGTAAACAGCTATAGTCTTTACTAACTTAATGCATATTCGTATACCAACACATACAACCACCATCATCCTTATCATCCTTTAAAAAGTTTATACATCCTAGTGTAAATTTCGTTTTCCCAGTAATAACATTATCACAGTTTGCCTTAAATCTATTATGACAGTAAATACGGTGATATTTTCATTATTTGTGGAATTGATTGGATCGAACGAATCGCGCTGTCACAATATTTGCTCTGCGCTGAGAGCGGCCTCCGGTTACTCGCCATGCAATTAACAACACTCATTAAAAATTGACGGACACACACCGATGCGCCAACATGCTTTATTATACTTTACACAATTATCTATAGCAATTAAAATCGAATTGATTTATTGAAATGTAAGCTAAATCAATATCCAGAAGCGATACTACTATGATAGGTACTAGGGTATTCGCAAGTTGGTTTTGGATTTGGTGTCGGCGAGTGGGCGGGAGACATCGGAAGACCTCTCAACCTAACTACTGCTCTAACACCACGGGAGTTGAGACTATAAATTATCTTGAACCCAACAGTATCATTAAAGACAATTGGATGTTTTCTTAGTCGAACCTTCTTTAGTGCACATCATGTTGGCTTCTTCAAGTTTTTTAAAAACTCCTTTTATTACATTTATTGTCATCATAAATCTCCGACTGAAATTCAAATCTTTAAAATTCCTGAGTTACCTTTATCGTTAAGGAACAGAAAATACGAATGAATGAACATTTCTTACTAGCAAAGCAATAGCGCTCTGGGGAATGCACGAGCAAGGAATTTCATTTTCTGTAATTTAACATTGTACTCGTATTAGGATTTGAATGAAAATAGTGTTTGTTAAAACAAATAGGTACATAATGTCCTCTGCGGTACCTATCGCCAAGCTGACGATAGGTACATAATGTCCTCTGCGGTACCTATCGCCAAGCTGACGATAGGTACATAATGTCCTCTGCGGTACCTATCGCCAAGCTGACGATAGGTACATAATGTCCTCTGCGGTACCTATCGCCAAGCTGACGATAGGTACATAATGTCCTCTGCGGTACCTATCGCCAAGCTGACGATGACAGTGCCGGTCATCCTAAACTACTCTTCGTCAAAAAAACCATGTGAAGATCCGGATGTTGGTATACATTTATACCAACATACATTATGTGCTCATAAAGTTGCGTTGAATTACAGGCATACAGAATTACCATTATTTTGTTTTTTATTTATAAAAACATAGCTTTCGTTATATGCCAGAGAATTTTCATATTACTCTCGGGTCCATAATAAAAAAAATGCAAAAAGGCGGTCGGCGGAGCTCAGTAATGGCGGACATAATGTATGGTAATGAGGGTGCATGTGACGTCACGCGCCGGACCGTAGCTGCTCAGGTGTGGCTTATACAAAGTCGTCGCAGACATCAGAGGCGACGCTGCAGCACATTTCGAAGCAGCTGTTTATAGGCATCTTATGTTGCGAAGACGAAAGTAAAGCATAATTATATGTTATCAAAGGTTCACTGGGTTTATTGTTATGTTTATCATGTCGTAATAGAACTCTATAAATATTAGCATGCAACAAGAAAAGAAAGACGCAGCGATAGTGGTGAGTAACAATGTAGAGATGTAACGAATAATAATAGAGATCGCATCTCGTCGTCATAAAAGTGCGCTACAAAAATAATAAAAAATAAGAAACCGATGCGAGCGGGGAACTCAAGAGACATAACTTATGGATTTGGCATTCAATACAACAGTGAACACTCAACTGTAAAAGTATATCGCAAACTAACGAATGAGGTACCAACTGCTAAAGTTTTAACTTGTTTTACTTTCAGAGGTTGTAGTTCAGTGAACGTCCGCTAGTTCACTCCTCACTTTCTGTAGGTCGGGATCTTTGTCACTGGCTGGGACACGTCAATAGATAGGAAATCGCTATGATCATCAACCGTAGACGAAAAAAACACTATCTTCACTAAAATAACCAAAGTTATATTTTAATTTGAGATTAAAAGTTGGTGTTGGCCGCTGTGTCGTCATAGATATGTTCTATTGAATGATCGGTCCTTGTATACAGTTAGGAGTTGGTGTTGGCCGCTGTGTCGTCATAGATATGTTCTATTGAATGATCGGTCCTTGTATACAGTTAGGAGTTGGTGTTGGCCGCTGTGTCGTCATAGATATGTTCTATTGAATGATCGGTCCTTGTATACAGTTAGGAGTTGGTGTTGGCCGCTGTGTCGTCATAGATATGTTCTATTGAATGATCGGTCCTTGTATACAGTTAGGAGTTGGTGTTGGCCGCTGTGTCGTCATAGATATGTTCTATTGAATGATCGGTCCTTGTATACAGTTAGGAGTTGGTGTTGGCCGCTGTGTCGTCATAGATATGTTCTATTGAATGATCGGTCCTTGTATACAGTTAGGAGTTGGTGTTGGCCGCTGTGTCGTCATAGATATGTTCTATTGAATGATCGGTCCTTGTATACAGTTAGGAGTTGGTGTTGGCCGCTGTGTCGTCATAGATATGTTCTATTGAATGATCGGTCCTTGTATACAGTTAAGAGTTTAGCCCGTCTTGTTTGTTTGGAATATCCGCGCAGCTGCTCCAAAGTTATACGCGGAGACTCGAGGAAACTATCGTTTTTTAAACTACAACTTTGCATGTATTTCATGTTAATTCTTTCTTGTTGTGTTCCACCGACCGCTATGAACCAGCTTAGTGGAAGTATCATGACCCCACCAAGTACGAGTATAAAATTAAGTGTTATTAAATATATTTTATTTTTGCCATCTAGAAAACCGTAATTATAAACGAACTACATATATATATGTCAAAAATAGCCTTAATTATTTCGTTATCTAACTGTCTCAGTCGTTCCACAAATGACTTTGTTCTTAGCAAACATACCAGACGCACTGCACCTCCACTTTAGTAGATATCTAAATGGATTATTATACAATCTTCAGAGATGACTGGTGCAGAACGCCTGGTGAGCAACACACAGTGTAATTTTAACTTGTCTCGAGCAACGCGCAATCCTTCGAGCCAACATATTGCTCTTGGCTGCGAGAGTCCTCCTCTGTCTCTACAAATCCTTATCTTTCAGACGATCCACCGTCATATGGCCAAGATATTCGAACAAAGAGACAATCTGTGTGCCACATCGTTATACGCCAAAATAATCTACTATCATCTTGCAGATAACTGCATGATTTAAGATTGTTTCCTCGATACATAAATAACGAATAGTTTGTGTTCATTTTAAGCGGGATAATGTGAAATAGCAGCGGAAAGAGTTTTTGTCGGCGCGCGTCATCCATCACGCCGCGGCGTCTGATTTATGGAAGCTCTGCCGCCCTCACTGCCGCCCTCACTACCGCCCGACCAATGCTGCTGGTTTAGTTTAAAATTAAAAGACACAGATGACAAAATCGTAATGACGTAAATCAATAATTGCCCAACCAAGTCTCGCAACTCCTTCCGTAAACTTGTGAGATCCATGTAATTCCAAACCGGTTACCCGACTGCGCGGCGCAAAGGGTTGTGTGTTTCATCAGCCAATGTATGTATGTACGTTTGCTCCTTTAATTAAGTGCATATAATCGCATAATAGGTATTGTGGGTTTGTCCAAAAATATTTAATTTCAATTTTATATAGGTAGATTTTCATTATCCGCCATTACTTTAATACCTACACATATTCTGTTTAAAATAAAAATGAATTAAACCTACTCGAAAATTAAAAATATTACAAACTTCGATCCGGCGAACTTCGTACCGCCTAACAGTCAATGTTGTGTTGCTTATTAGCTCAACCAAATTTATGATTTCATAATATATGTATCAGTAATACAAAAATATTACAAACTTCGATCCGGCGAACTTCGTACCGCCTAACAGTCAATGTTGTGTTGCTTATTAGCTCAACCAAATTTATGATTTCATAATATATGTATCAGTAATACAAAAATATTACAAACTTCGATCCGGCGAACTTCGTACCGCCTAACAGTCAATGTTGTGTTGCTTATTAGCTCAACCAAATTTATGATTTCATAATATATGTATCAGTAATACAAAAATATTACAAACTTCGATCCGGCGAACTTCGTACCGCCTAACAGTCAATGTTGTGTTGCTTATTAGCTCAACCAAATTTATGATTTCACAATATATGTATCAGTAATACAAAAATATTACAAACTTCGATCCGGCGAACTTCGTACCGCCTAACAGTCTATGTTGTGTTGCTTATTAGCTCAACCAAATTTATGATTTCATAATATATGTATCAGTAATACAAAAATATTACAAACTTCGATCCGGCGAACTTCGTACCGCCTAACAGTCAATGTTGTGTTGCTTATTAGCTCAACCAAATTTATGATTTCATAATATATGTATCAGTAATACAAAAATATTACAAACTTCGATCCGGCGAACTTCGTACCGCCTAACAGTCAATGTTGTGTTGCTTATTAGCTCAACCAAATTTATGATTTCATAATATATGTATCAGTAATACAAAAATATTACAAACTTCGATCCGGCGAACTTCGTACCGCCTAACAGTCAATGTTGTGTTGCTTATTAGCTCAACCAAATTTATGATTTCATAATATATGTATCAGTAATACAAAAATATTACAAACTTCGATCCGGCGAACTTCGTACCGCCTAACAGTCAATGTTGTGTTGCTTATTAGCTCAACCAAATTTATGATTTCATAATATATGTATCAGTAATACAAAAATATTACAAACTTCGATCCGGCGAACTTCGTACCGCCTAACAGTCAATGTTGTGTTGCTTATTAGCTCAACCAAATTTATGATTTCATAATATATGTATCAGTAATACAAAAATATTACAAACTTCGATCCGGCGAACTTCGTACCGCCTAACAGTCAATGTTGTGTTGCTTATTAGCTCAACCAAATTTATGATTTCATAATATATGTATCAGTAATACAAAAATATTACAAACTTCGATCCGGCGAACTTCGTACCGCCTAACAGTCAATGTTGTGTTGCTTATTAGCTCAACCAAATTTATGATTTCATAATATATGTATCAGTAATACAAAAATATTACAAACTTCGATCCGGCGAACTTCGTACCGCCTAACAGTCAATGTTGTGTTGCTTATTAGCTCAACCAAATTTATGATTTCATAATATATGTATCAGTAATACAAAAATATAAAATAAATATTATGGGGCTGCTGAATTATAAACTTTAACTCATCCACATGTTTATTGTTAGCCGTCAAAATTGCTCGCTCACTTAACCATTTGTTATTTGAGTGGTTGGCAATGATGTTTGAGTGGTTAGCAATGATGTTTGAGTGGTTAGCAATGATGTTTGAGTGGTTAGCAATGATGTTTGAGTGGTTAGCAATGATGTTTGAGTGGTTAGCAATGATGTTTGAGTGGTTAGCAATGATGTTTGAGTGGTTAGCAATGATATTTGAGTGGTTAGCAATGATGTTTGAGTGGTTAGCAATGATGTTTGAGTGGTTAGCAATGATAGAAACTAAATTATTACTATAACTAAACATCAAATAAAAATATTCAGAATTAATGCGACAGGTACAATTATTTAAATTCTAAAATTAATGACAATATATAAAAATACTGAAATGTACATATATGTGTATTAAAAATTGTACATGTAGTTCATGTATATATATGCTTTTTTTACTTTATTGTTTGGGATTTGTGTAGATAGTATTGTACACACAAGACACACACGCTCACACTACACACTGATACACGCGCTCACATTACACACACACGCTCGCACTACACACACACGCTCACACTACACACACGCGCTCAGACTACATACGCATGCATACTCACACATAAGCACAAATGCAAATGTTAATCATAAATTTTATTAAGGATAACTATCGACTAATTGTCAATTTATTATATTTATGCATTTTAAGTTAAAGCGATTGCTCTGGTCGTGTCTTATCAATTGGGAGCTGGGAGAATTGGTTGTTTCTAAATGAATTAAGTGTTGAATCGAGTGAATGGTCCTTGTTGGCAGTTGAGTTGTTGTTTCATTACATTCTGTCTATAAATGATAATTTAATATTTAACCTAACAGTATACCTAATTATCTATCGATCTAAAGCTATGCATATCTTCCCTTAGTTTCCTATTATTTCTATATAATATAATGATTAACTGATTTTCACTAACTAATTTCATAATAATCCTATGCTACTTGTATATATTTGTAAATATTTTAATTTTTATTTTACTGATGTTTATTATTTTTAATTTGTAAATTATTATTTTTTTAGTATTTAACCCACTGTTTTTGAGAAATGAAATGTACAAATAATATAAAATCTTCCTGGCTTAAGATCTAATAATTTATAATATTGTAATTTTTATGTCCTAGTTATAAGCTGTGATTTTTCTGAAAATAAATAAATAAATAAATAAATAAATGTTTGAGTGGTTAGCAATGATGTTTGAGTGGTTAGCAATGATGTTTGAGTGGTTAGCAATGATGTTTGAGTGGTTAGCAATGATGTTTGAGTGGTTAGCAATGATGTTTGACGGAAATACTTTTCTGATGAGCTCTTCTATCTATGAGACGAAATTGCAAAAAATCTGAGGAAATGAAATCAATTAGCTCGATTCCCACAACACGGCCCAAACACACAAACAATTGCTATGTTTTTTTTTTAATTAATTTAAAAATAAATATCAATCTTCTAGCTTTATAAATGACGTATTTTCCACACACTCTTAAATTCCTTTTTCGCATTAAAAAGTAGCCAATGTGCTTTCTCAGGCTGTAGACTATCTCTGTACCGAATTTTATTTAAATTGGTTTAGTAGTGTAGGCGTGATTGCGTAACACAGGACAGACGGAGTTACTATCGCATTTATAATATTAGTAAGGATTTTTATAATTGATATGGTCACTATAAGATGTTGTTAGGTTAGCTAATTACGTAATTACTTAAGACAGAAGGTCCCTTAAGTAGGGACTAAATAAATTATCCGACTTGGTATTGCATTGATCTCACAACTTTTTCCTCATCAATATTTTGACAGGCGTAGCATTTTGCCGACATCGCTGCAGTCGAATTTGTTTACAACTATTTCAGCTCCAAAATAATCAGCTGTTGTAGTATTATCTATAGTTAGCACTTCACACTACTTTCATTACTGTTTTACTAAAATAATGTATTAAATACGAAATTATCAATATTAATGTGGAAAGAAAATAATTTAACGTCATCTGCTCGCTAGCTCGAAACGTCAATTGACTTGAAATGATGACCAGGTTACCCTATGTCGGTTAACACACTATTATATACGATTTATATATTATGAGACGAGCACAAATGTAGCCGTGCAATTGCTTCTTCCGAAGCAATGATCGTCACAAGAGCACTAACGAGAGCGCCGGGGCGGGTGCCGCGCGGATGCCGTGCTGACGGCGGCGGTTCCGGCTGATGCATTTATTCATGTCGTTACCGCTAACGATTATTTTATCGTCTGCTCATTTGTCGACACCGGAGTTGCGTCCATCGCTCACCCGCACAGAGCGAGTGCCAACTAGGTGAAGCGAGATATTCTCTCACTCTGACAAATGCCGTACACGATTCGACTGGCGTAATTACAACAATTAATCCAATACCGTCATCTTGATATATACAATAAAATATTGGACAAAGTATATTGCAAGTAAAAAGTATATAAATTTAAAAATCCCGATTGCGTAAATAATGATCCTGTAAGTTTGATAACCGCTTAAGCTTGGGCTTGTGTTTTTTCTTTTGTACATTTGTCATATTACAACACCACTGTTCCCGTGACTAATCCCAACTTGTGCAATCGTTCATAAATTGTCAATTAAAATTGGCATCAGACTCTCGCCAACCCGCCTGGCCATCGTGGCGAGTGTAGGCCAAATTCTCTGGATGTATGTTCTGGAAGGCCCCATCTCCAACGGTGGAGGTCTAGGACGCTGTGTTCTAGTGGCTGTGTGTGCGCTCTATGGGGGCGGCTGGAATGTTTAGGTACATTGTCGTTTAGTTGAAAAGCGGAGAACTCCGCCGCTCGACAATAATTGCAGAAACTTTCATGTGCTTCGCATACATTTACATAATTAAAGACAACGCGCCCCGAAAGCAAAAACAAACGTTGTAGTGCAACTCTCCCACACTCCCTCTCCCAGGGATCGCCGCGCGACACCAACATTTTATCCTTTATTGCAGGACAGTTCCCTAAAATATGAAATGAAATGAAATGAAATGAAATGAAATGAAATGAAATATTTATTCGTGTAAAGAATTTGGGTAGACAAATTTGCAGTTGTGATTGCTATTGATTAGTACTACCAAACCTACCTGCAAAGGTGTACACACATCACATTATTAAATATAATACAATACTACAGTAGTTACAATTAGAATATAGACACAAGAATAAATAAAAATGACCAGAAACGTAAAACAATAATAACATTTATCAGTCGGTCAATAAGATTAATAATAATAATGTCAAAGCATGCAATATAATTTAGTCAATAATCACAATTTAGTCAAGAAAATCACGCACACTGTAAAAAGACCTTTTCAACAACCATGCTTTTGTTAATCTTTTGAATTTATTGAATGGCTCATCCTTAAAATAGTCAGGCAATTTATTGAATATTTTAATACACATCATGTAGGAGTTATTTAATGTTGTTGTTAACCTCGCAGGTGGCTTATATAGTTTGTAAATGTACTGCGTTCGTGGTCTTTGTGAAAACGTAGATTGAAGCTGAAAATAGTAATTATACTTGTATACAAAAATGCAGACCTCGTAAATATACAGACATGGTACTGGCATAATACTATAATTTTTGAAGTATGGCCGACAAGAGTCCAACCGTTTGAGATTGAACATAGCTCTAATGCAACGTTTTTGCATTATAAGAAGATCACTCAACTGTGAAGAGTTTCCCCATATGACTATGCCGTACCTTAGGGCTGAATCTACATATCCGTTGTAGGCCATAAGTGCTGCCTCCAGAGACACCACTTGCCTGGTTTTTCTTAATGCATATACAAATTGGTTCACCCAAGTGCATACAGTGTCGACATGTTCTTTCCATGTACAGTGGCAATCAATATTAATACCCAAGAATTTAGTCTGAAAGACTTCTTCTATTTGTTTCCCTTTAAAATTTATATTTAATGATTGAGAGGTACCCTGGATAGTATGAAACTGCATATACTTAGTTTTAATAATGTTAACTTTGAGGTTGTTTCTAGTCAACCAATCTATAGTTTGCTCCAGTGTTTTGTTAATCTCTTTATTATATGAAGTCAAATCATGTCCCTTTATAATAATAGTAGTATCATCTGCAAACATTATACACTCGTGCGATATACTATCAGGCAAGTCATTTATGTAGGCCAAGAACAGAAGACAAGATAAAGGGCTGCCCTGGGGCACGCCGTAATTGTTATTAACATACGGCGATCTGTATGATACCAGTGCCCTATTTTCAGAACAGTATCCTACAGTCTCAACACACTGAGTTCTATTACCCAAGTATGCCTTGATCCATTTTAGGGCTGGGCCCCTTACTCCATATCTTGAGAGTTTGGCTAACAACCGTTTGTGACACACAAAATCAAACGCCTTGCTCATATCCATAAAAAGCACTGTAGCAGGCACTTTCATATCTATACATTCAATTACTTGTTTTATTAACTCAAAAGTAGCCAGTGAGGTACTTTTACCTTTTCTAAAACCATACTGTTTCTCATTAATAATGTTTTTAGAATCCAGAAATTTTATTAATCTTGCGTGCATAATATTTTCAAATATTTTGGAAAAAATGGGGATAAGTGTAATCGGCCTATAGTTATCTATATTACCCCTATCGCCCTTTTTATGTACAGGTTTAACCAAAGATATTTTGAGGGCATCTGGAAAAGTACCTTGATTTAGACACAGGTTTGCGACATGCTGAAGTGGATATACAATCGCAGGCATACTCAGTTGAATTATATCTGTCCGCAAATCATCATAACCTACGGACTTTGATTTTTTCAGGGATGATACTAATTTTATTAACTCTTCAGTAGATACCGGATTTAAGAATAAAGATGACTCGATATTATCTATTTTAATATCAGATAAATGGCTTATAAGTTGTGTACAATTGTCGCTTACAGCTTTAATAAAATACTCATTGAATGACTCAGCAATTGTCTGAGGCTCATTTATTTCAATATTATTAATTATTAATTTGTCTATAGATCTGGCAGATATATCAGATGTAGTATATTTTTTTATAATTTTCCAGACAGCCTTACATTTATTATTAGTTTTACATATAAATTTTAGATTTTCTGACTTTTGGTTGGAAAGGATGCATTTCTTTAAAACCCTGGAATAATTTGAATAAATATTATTGTAACCTTTTTGATACCTACTCTTTAAATAAAGCTGCCTTTTAACTTTACAACAATTTCTAATGCCTTTCGTTAAGTAGTTTGAGTTATTTTTGTTAGAAACTTTAATTTTTATTGTAGGGAAACACAAATTATACATCAGGCAATACAGATTGTAGAAAATATTAAAGGATATATTGGCATTATTTTCAACAAAAACCTCTTGAAACGATAGTGACGACAAACATTCCATAAACTTGTCTTGATGAGACTGGCTATAATCCCTCCTAAATTCGTACCACCACTTAATAGGAGGGGGAGGGCGTTTACGAATCGGCACGTGGAAGGTTTGAGCTGTATGGTCTGAGATCCCCAAATCATGGATCCTGGGGATGACTCCTTCTACGTTGGTTGCTATATGATCTATACATGTTTGGGAGGTAGCTGTCAATCGGGTAGGACCCTGAACAACTAATTTCAGGTTAAATGATTCTAGTATACGCGTAAGCTCAACTGTGATTTTTGAGGTTTTCATCATATCTATATTGAGGTCTCCACATACGATATATTTTTTTCTTTTATGCCGACATATTAGTGTAAGCAAATCATTCAGTTTTTGAAAAAATATGGATGATGATGATGTTGGTGCCTTATTCGTATAAATACAAATTACGATAATTCCTAGTTTTATTATATTAACTCCACAGCATTCAAAAATAAAAGTTTGTGACAAAGTTTGGATCTCATTAATTGGTGTAACATCTATGTTATTTTTAAGAAGGATAGCAACACCACCTCTGCTTGATTTTTTTCTAGAAAAACATGCAACCAACTGATAGTTTCTAAGTTTTAGGTTAAATTCACAACCACGACGAATATGTGTCTCACAAAGACATATCACATCTATGTGTAGTTTTTTATTAAGATCATCTAATGCACAACGAAATTCATCCTGCTTATTTAAAACACCGGCGATATTTAGATGTATAATCCCTAGGCTGTTATTATAGTTATCGTAAGTGTAACATCACACAATATCATATTGTTATAATAAAATCATATTTTTTGTAATTAAAAAAACGTTTATTGCATCATAATTAAATAATTTGAGGACGTGCCTTCTGGAAAAGAAATTCTGGGTTCTGGCAGTTTTCCTATTTTTACCTGACTGCACGACACAAAGAAGAGTTATGTGTTTATCGGCCTATGTATGTATGTATGTACGAACGAGTATGTTTGTTCCTCTGTGGCACCCTGGAGACCAAACGCGTTGGCCGATTTTGATGATTCTCACGTCAATCTATTCGTCTTCATCACGCGAGTGTCACTGAAGATATCTTATTATTAGTCAAATTTCAATAAGGCGACAACCAGACGCCAAATTGTGGAAAATAAAATAATTAAGTTTGACGAACTATATTGAATAGAATTTTGCAAATCATGTCAAGGTTTTTCTTATCATTTTTTATTTGGAGTGACCATTTAGGATCTATAACGATTCAAAGTTGGTTAGCAACCATTATCATTTCAAATTTCAATGCAAGTCCTAACTAACCTACCTATAATAAAGATGTAATAAAGTTCATATAAAAAAGTATCATCACGACGGTGTCCTCCCCTCTCCGTTGTGGTGCAGTTCTGTATTTGTTTTATTTTGTAAATCTGATATAGCCGAGTTTTCCTTGCAGATTCCTTTCTCAGTCAGATTAAACATTAACAGGTCACTGGAATTTGCTAAGCTGCTGGTCTTCTGCTAACAGCTTACTTATTGGACCACTTTGCTGCTTAGTCTTCTACTAGCAGGAGTAGAATCATTCAAAATAATTAAATTAATGACGTTTCATAAATGCCTGCAATAGGTTTACGTGAATAAAGATATTTTGACTTTGACTTTGAGGTGGTCAGAAACCACGCTTTGACGATTCAAATTTAGCCAACTTTACTATTGACTCATCATAGGTATGTACCTACTCGAGAAATTAAAAATATTATTATTATTAGGTGACTATATTCAATAGTATCCACGACTGATTGCTGGCAGTTCGAGTTTTTTAAAAAGAAGTTTTCAATATATAGACTGGGTAGTTAGATATAACAGTGGTAAAGATTTGGTTTAATCCAGACAATTCGTTGTATTATCGCCCGATCTCCGCAGGCCACCACTACATACGAAGTAGGCATTATACACTCATTAGTTTGACATTGTCTATTTATTAATACGGGCCTATATCTGTCTCTAAGGAAATGACAAGGTTACAGACAGCGATAACTAAAATAATTAAAATATAATAAATGTATATGAGTAGTTGCGAGCGCCATCCTGTTGTTGGGTTTGGTCGGAAATTTATTTATTTCCCCGCCGGTGGCGACCCCTGTATCTATGAATCTAGCTGCTCGGTGAAATGCACGCTAACTTTAAAATTGCATACATCCGGGAAAAGTTGAACCTTTGAGAAAACTTGAGACACCCCGCGAGCAACATCGGGCGGCACTGCCGGGCTCTCAACCGTACCCACTATATCGGTAATCAAAAAGAATATTTTAATGTATAAAAAACTTTAATGTATTTTTCTATAGTTATTTTTTAAAATGAATTATCATTGTGATTTTTGTTAAACGTACAATGTACCTATTCATTTGATTCTTCGCAATAGTTCGTTCTCACTAAATTTTCTAGGAAAATGGTAGCGGTAAGAAATAAAGTTAAAATTAAGACAAGAGTTTATGGAGCGTTACGGCAGCGAGCGGGAGAGAGAGGGAGGGGGAGGGAGGGAGAGAGGAGGAGAGACCGCTCGTCTCGACTCGTCGGAGATGCGGGACACGTACTTCACTTCCAGTAACTCCAACTATTGACAATATGAATGCACACCGACTGCGAACGAGCGACATGGAACAACGTTACGAACAGGACTTCAATCATTATGTAGCTTTTCGTACTGTACACGATTACTAGGCCGCTACACATCTTGTAGCATTGTCAAACACATGTAAGTTCGCTCGGGAAGGCATACGAGCCTATCGTGTGCTGCTAAAGCCGTTTCGCCACAAATATGTTCTTGATATGTGCGCTTGCATTTGAATTATGGGAGTGAAAAAAGTGTCTTCGGTGTGCAGCCTGACTTCGCATTACTGTTCGAGTACTAATTTATAATCGTCTCGTTAGAAAATATCCGGAAGTTGTGCAAACAATAGTCGCGGCTGAAACATACATTTTCCGCGGCAACGACTTCAACTCCTCGGTTACCATTCGGCTGCGATATGATTTTAATAGAATGTGCCTCCGTTTCGTATGTGGCGCGGCGCTCCCCGCACGACAATATATTCATTACCGCCCCCGAGCGGATCGGTGGCTCGCGGTAAGCTCCGTTATGAACACAACCAGAACTTTAATTACCTAAATGTAATCTGTGATCGAATGCAATCGAAAAGGCAATAAATGCCCACCAGCTTTGTAGTGTTAGTGTTTTTAGAAGCAGGCGAGTTGACACGAGCCCCGGTTCGGAGTCCAATCACGTGTCGGTGGAGGCGGATCCCACTGATTCCGAGCACAAAGCAGTTTTCAATTTATCGGGAATAAATGCTCGGTTGGCAGCTCAGACACCCACCCAGTTACCGCGAACAAAAGCTGATTACAGAACGCCGATGTGAGCTTGTACTGTTCTTCAGATCAACAATATATTATTGCTTTACGCAATACACTTTTATAATTTAAAAACGAAAACCTTATAGACATAACTACATGCATATGTGTCCTTGAATACTAATATAATAACATTAACAATGATCGTGGGTATTATATATAAGATTGTAGGAGACGGGCAGAGCGCCGCCGCCGCGCCGTCTCGAGGTTTCGCCGACACTCGGGAAATCATCTCCGTCGGCGACACCGATCTATGATTCGGGTCACTTCGCGCAAGGCGATTGAAAAACTTCAATGGAAAATAAAAACTAATATAAAGTGTTTTTGTAATGTCTCAGTGCCCTAACTGTAGTTTTTGTAATGTCTCAGTGCCCTAACTGTAGTTTGCAGAAGGAAATTGTAATCCAGACGTTAAGGCCGGGTAATGGATGCGCCCGAGAGATCTGCAGCCGCCTGTCGCCATTCATTAGGAGTGTAAATGGCCGTCTCTAAGTCATGGCGGCGCGTCATATATTCCAGACAAGTAAACAAGATTTATGTCATTCATTTGGGAGATAGGAGCGGGGAGAGATATATGCGACCTAAACCGGGTCGACGTTGTATTGGGATAATTATAAAGTTTTAACAAATGGAAAGTAATGAATAGGATTGGATATAACTTAGATTGAGTCATTATGAGCTGCAGCTGAGGGTGATCTTTATAATAATACATATCTTCACGCCAAATCCCTTGCGGGGTAGGCAGAGACAATTGAGCGCCACTTGTCGCGATCACGACATACCTCTTTCGCTTCTTCGACATGCGTCTTCATACATGCCTTGCCTTTTGTTTCTAAGGATTTTTAATGTACCTTCAGCTATTGTTTTATTTATTTGATCGTGATAGGCAAGTCTTGGTCTGCCAGGGCCACTTTTACCCACAACTTTCGCATTATATCTCGTTCGTCAATCTTTTTTCACTCATCGTTTCAACATGCCCGAACCATCGGAACACTTTCATTATTTTTGTCTACTACCTACGCTTTCTTTAATACCTACCTAAGAATAACGCTTAACATTATAGCTGCTGTAGATAGGCATTGTCACACTATAAGCTAAGACAGACACAATTATAAGAATATAAATGTCAGTTAGAGGTCCTTCAAAGTGACGCCGCATATCAGACGCAACGACCTCATTTCTAATAATAAGTGTTTTAATTAATTAGATATAACAGTGTAAAGTTTTGGTTAATCTAGATAATTGGAATTAATATAGTATCGGCCGATCGCCGAGGTATTATATACGCTCAGTGGTTTCATATTGTCTATTTATTTCTAGGAGCCCATCTTTCTCAATGAAATAATAAAATTGAGAAATATACCAAACAGCGATCCGTAAAAAGTTCATTTAAAAAATAAATTAACGCGACTATGTAAAAAATGTACTTTAATTAAAAACTGAAAGAAATAAAAATTAAAACTAACAAGAAAAAATATTATCCCTATCTTATACTCGTACTGATAAGGTCGACCATTTCGAATGTTAAGTTATTTTTTAACAGAGAAGATTATTTTTGATTGATACAAATATTACTTCCAACATGTCGCAAACAAGTTCTGGTAATTATCAAGAGATTGTTTGCAATTACTATATTTAGACGATAAGCAGCACGGTTCTCGTCTGGAAAGGGAAATGAATATCGGAAATAAACTTCATAAATACGCAATCTAAAGTCTTGGGGTTTGTTCGCGGATTGTCAAAATAAGAGGGGCAATTCTCAACCGGCTTACGTATATCGGATCGTTAAAACATTTTCACCTGCGAACCGATATCCCGAAACAAAATGAATTATAGTAGACACTTTCAATTATATAATACATATAGTTTCTTTGCGCTATACAATTAGAAGATAAAAAGAATACTTCGTTGTGGATAAAAGTAGAAGCCTGAATTTTTAGTAACCGAGCAGATATTGTATAAACAGGGTATATTTCTAATTTTATTCAATTAGTTTAAGAATTATAACTAGTCAAATTTTCTTAATTTTGTCACTCACTCCTGATCACTCTGTCACTCAGTTCTTCTACAGTAAGAAGTAGTGAGATCCATGTCATACCCAGTCGGGTATTTGTATTGTATTCTTTAGCTAAAGTAAGAGTAAAACTTAAAAAGCAAACATTTTGCTTATTATCAAATCCGATGTTAATAGTTAGACGTATCTGATAATATATATAAGGATTATTAAGGTAATAAAATGCTACATTAGAAATATAATGTACATAACCAAATGAATTTGGCTAAATCGACGTAGATAATAGGTTAGGTAATGGCGGCCTCCTCCAGCGACCGGAAGTGAGCGCTGTGCACTGCCCGAGCCGATGTGTGATGGCGCGCCTCCAACAGACGTACTATACAATCATATTTAGGTAGAAGCCCCTACCTACCACGAAAGATCTGCATAAATTGCTGTATGATGCTTTATCAAACATATTGCCAAGTTCGACTGCATTGTTTAGAGTGTATACCGAGGACATCCACGAGTACTATTTATATTAAAACATATTTATAAATAAACGCGCAATCATAAAGCTTACATAAAAAACGTCAGCTTCTAACTTTAGTTTTTCATCAGAAATGTCGAAAACTCCGAGCGATTGCGAAACAAAAAGGGGTCGCGAGGAACCCGGGAGGAGTAAGCGTACATTAGAGCTTCGCAATAACAGGCAAAGAGGACGAGGATTAAGTCGGGGGTTCGGCCGGGGCTGGCGGGTTTCGGCCGGAGTTGGCGGGGTTCGGCGTCGTTACCAGTAACGACGACCCCCTCCCTAGCTCCTACCCGAGTCTACACTCCAATCAATACCCAACACTAATTTAGTCACAACTGAACGAACACGGTCGAGGACCCTCAACAGTATCGAGTTTTAACTTCAGTACTAGAAACATAAATACACAAGTCAATATTATTCCTAATAGGTAGAGAGGGATGGGCCCGACTACATCAGGTAGGGAAATAAAGGGGCTCCGGAACGCAACGCGGTCTCTCGTACCGTCATTCGGGATAGAAATTAATTTTTCAATGTCAGAGAAAATTCATTAAAACTTTGAAATTACTAATGGCCAAACGGACGGAGTCAAATTTGCTCTTAATTTGTACCGAAACTTTTTTCGCGTATTTTGAGAAACGTTAAGAAACGAGATTTAAAGTGAAAATGGCGGCCGGACGCTGAACAATACGGAGCTCTCTCGATCCGGGACACTCCAGGGACATGCAACAACTTTATTACCTCTTCAAGAAATTTAGAAAAATATGGAGATTGCGGCGCAAGATTGCACCGCACATATTAAAAGTAATAAATCTAGGTTGTGGCACCTCCGGCCCCGCTCCGCCCCGCCGCGCCCCGCCCCGCCCCGCCCCGCCCCGCTCTGCCCACAGAACTGCGCGATATTAGTTTACTTTAGCCCTCAAAGATACTTTATTATCTATCCGGGAAGCGAGCGATAGTTTTTCAAGTTATTGACAAGTCGCCGGGGCGCAACTAAAGTACTGAATAAGATAAATATCAACACTACGAGCGATACGTATTCGTCCAAATTGGATTGCGGATCAGTGCGGAGTCATATCGTATCCCGCCAACATTGTCGATAAGTTTGACCGAGCCACTCCGCCGCCTTCAACAACTCACTAAGTTATTACCATATATGCAAATGAGCCTTCGCGGTGCAATAAGTGGTTCGCGGGGGGGGGGGGGGGGGGGGGGGGGCTGCTCCTCGTCACGGACAGCATACGAGTTTACACCAAAGAGCTCCCCATACACCTGCATATTTATTAAAAGGTATTGTTGTCAAATGTGATACTCAATTTCACGTTTGAAGACTTTCTAAGTAAAATCCATGGATCGTCTAATTTCTTCTAAAATACCAAATATTCGTAACTGCACGAGTATACAATACCCAACTTTTATATAGGAAAGTGATGTCGGGGCTGGTGAGTTAGGGATCTGTTTACTGCGGCCCGCGCTCCGCCGTCAGACACTTTTACAGCACCGCTTGCCCAAAATCGGACATTTTATACGACACAAATCATTTTTACAGGCCTTTTATGAAAATTATAAACGAAATTGTAGAAACTCTGTGTCGAATCGTTATGATACTTTCTATTTGCGCTGGCAGATGTCGTTGACCTTCTCCGTAAACATCTATTGTATAGTGTAGGTTAGAATATTTTCGCAATTCGTATAGCGAGTCGGATATCTATCTTTTCGTTATTTGTAATGGAATCTTTATTTTACTTCTTCGAATATAGTGACTTTACACGATAAAAAATGTAATAAAACCATTTGAGCGTTGTGAGTTTACGCGTTAAGTTTTATCTTTAAGTAGAAAAGTTAGACATTTCCCGGAGGCGCTCGGGGACTCATTACGGAGCCGGCGGCGAGCGCTTCACCATCACATCCTCGTCTATCGAACGTAAACTTGACGAACAAGAAGGATAACATTCCGCAATAAATTAAATCCAAACAAGGATGCGCCGAAATCCGATCCACAGTAATCAATAACAATATCCCAATCTGGCAAACATCGGAAACCTATCGCACCAAATAGGGATTCATCACTCTCGCCACACATACATCTTACACTTTATATCACATCATAGTCAAAAGACTGCCTGCACTGCTGCCCCCCCACCAGCGACCTTTTTCCTAATCTAAAGATTATAATCGCAAAGAATATAACAAGCATATATAATGTCAAACAAAATTTCATTTTTAACATTTGAGACAACATTTCGTCGCGTATATTTTGTGGATCACTTCATCAATCTCTTTATTTTAGAAACTCATATCGATGTTATTTAATGTAACATAATTATTATTTGTACGCAAAATAACCAAGATTGATCGATTGGTCAGGTATGACACAAACATAAACATTTATTTAGGGGTATATCTGTATAACTACGCGGATATTACGGCACTTTATATTGTCCTAAGATAAAATGAACTTAAATATATTATTGTTGGAGAACGAAGGAAGCTGTGAGCCCTTTATAAAGACGACGAGAATAAGTCTGACCGTTAATCCTTTTATCATAGTGCAGCACTCGCCGCGAGGGGGCGCCCGGGCGGGGCTCGCACTCACCCGGACACAGAAAAACTATCGATAATTATTGGTTACTTCATACCGAGTCTGGTCAAAATATAGTCACGTAAACCTATCACAGGTATTTGTGACACGTCATTTTTTAAATTATTTTGATTCTTCTCCTGCTAGTGGAAGACTAAACAGCAAATTTTAGGCTGTCAGCGGAAGACCAGCAAGTGATAGCGTTTAATATTGCACGTCATAGTAGTTCGGTACTACTGTATCCGCTTCGAACGCTGTCACTCACACGCGGCTCGTGACGACCGATGCGAGTGCCAAACTTCCTAGCCAAACATATAAATAAAAACAGCGTCTCTACATTTTACCTATTTTTCATTTTCGCTTTTGATATTCGACACTTTATAGCTCATGAGTACAGTATGGATACTTTTGTTTAGATACCATGTCGCAACCCGGGCCCGACCAATCACTACCTATTATTTTCTTTTAATGTAAGGTATACTCGTAGTTGGCCGTTTCCTCTATCATCCGCTCTGAGCTGAGGTAGCGCTTTCCGTTAACATGGATATGTGTTATATAGATTATGACATGGGGCGGCCTGTGGATTTAGACTACAGAAGAAGTGTATATGGGTATACTGACAGCTCTGTAAATGTAAGTTATTTAACAAATATAATATACTAACATTGGCATGCATTTATTGTAGAGATGTCTGTATTTATGTTAATAACAAACCCAAATATTGAATACAAAGATCACTGAAGCAGGCAAACTAGACATTAGTCAATAATTAAAAAAAAAAAAAATTTCAATCATTTATTTACTTTCCAATACATATAACATATTAAATAGCCCGCCAAACTGTAACCACAGTTTGTTGGCGGAGACAATTACTCTCGAAGCTTAATAATAAATATTTATAGTACATAAAAAAGATGCGCGGGCGCGAACCACTCTCCCCCCGCGCGACCACCCCGTCCGCCTACAGGTACCATTCATTTATACCAGTCAGTCGAAATGGACTGACTCTGTCCAGAGTTAGGATAGTCAAAGTGGTGTCAATAGAAACGTACAGAGATATTTAAACACGTTCATGAAAACGAAACCTTTATTGGTTGAGCTAATGTCAGGAATGTCAGTCTATTTTAATTCAATAATTTAGAAAATAACATTTCTACTGATAAAAGACGAGACAAATCCCAAGTCCTAATGTAATAAGATTAAAGCATCACAACATTAAACTATTACTTCGTGTTCCAGATAACAGCGAGTTACATTTAGTTAGGGCGCCGAGCTCCGCTTATTTAACTAGCGCGAATTAATTAATTATCCTCCATGGTAATAATTTCACAAGGTTTCCAAATAATATAGAATCTGGTTAACTGCCTCGGCTATGCAATTAAACTAATCATAAACTAGTAAACCGTCCATTATCATTTATTTATATATTATTATTATAACATTAGTTTAAGATTTTAAAATAATCATTCAAAACATTAAAACTCGGAATTATAGTTAAATTACTCAGTCAATAAAAAAACTGACGAACAATTTGAAAATAAATGTTTACTTGATTGAAGTACAAGTACATTTGTATATTTCGTTTCCAGTTCATTTGTAACAAGGTGGAAAACAACGAGACATAATTAAACAAAAAACCAGTCATCAAGCCTTTAAATGAAACCCCAGAGATCGTCTTAATCACGTCGCGATAAGAAGGGTACATTAAAAGGTCGGGCGTCACAAATCTAAAGGACGGATCTCTGCGCCCGCTGGCACCGCCGCGCCGCCCGCGCCCGCCCCCGCCCCTGCACTGCGAGTCGCCTAGACCATCCTAGCTGGACCAAACTCAATAACCAATTTCCAAGAAATGCTTACCAAAAGTGACAAACATGTCCCCCGCTATATTACCTCCAGAAATTGTTTAGGAAGGTAGTTTAGTATAGGAAGTAATACTCGGAAAAATAACACTTATAGTCGTACTCCTCGGGGCTTCAAACGAAACGAGTCGTTGTCGAACGAGAACGCCGCAGGACATAAATCCTGACGCAAACAATAAGTACTGCCGTCTCGAATGGAACCGCAAAAGTGATTGATATTAATGGGATACGTCTTCTCAACTTTTTTTACTACCAATAAACTGTAATATCTCGAATCGGAAAACTATATAACATAGTCACAGATACATTTTATTAACATTAAAAGTGTGTTAAATCAGGCCATTGACGCCTGGAAAATAAAATGCCCCAATGATGATATTCCAAAGGAATAAACTTAGAAAAACTTTGGGATACACAATTGGCTTAAAACAGTGATCAACATCGCGCCCAGAATAGTGTAAAAAGGTGGTCGACCGTCTTGGAGTCGATTGATCGACATTGTAAGATGACACGGCCCGTATACAGCCACGAACTAGTATTAAGATTTATTATTTATTATTATTGTTAGATTGTAAGCTGACTCGGCCCTTTTACAGCCACGAATTTATATTAAGTAGTTATTAAGTTACCTTGCTTATGACACGAATATAATATGTTTAATTTGGACATAGCAATTATTTTTTAGATTGTAAGCGGACATGTTATTTATCAATTTATTTGACATTAATATTATACTTGTGTAGTTGTAAGCTGACACGGCTTTTACAGCCACGAATTAATATTTATGGACATAAATATTTTTAGATTGTAAGCTGACATGGCCTTTTTACAGCCACGAATTTATATTTATATTTATGGACATAATTATTATTAGATTGTAAGCTGACATGGCCTTTTTACAGCCACGAATTTATATTAAGTAGTTATTAAGTTACCTTGCTTATGACACGAATATAATATGTTTAATTTGGACATAGCAATTATTTTTTAGATTGTAAGCGGACATGTTATTTATCAATTTATTTGACATTAATATTATACTTGTGTAGTTGTAAGCTGACACGGCTTTTACAGCCACGAATTAATATTTATGGACATAAATATTTTTAGATTGTAAGCTGACATGGCCTTTTTACAGCCACGAATTTATATTTATATTTATGGACATAATTATTATTAGATTGTAAGCTGACATGGCCTTTTTACAGCCACGAATTTATATTTATATTTATGGACATAATTATTATTAGATTGTAAGCTGACATGGCCTTTTTACAGCCACGAATTTATATTTATATTTATGGACATAATTATTATTAGATTGTAAGCTGACATGGCCTTTTTACAGCCACGAATTTAATATTAAGTATCTAGCTGTAAGAAAAAACAAATTCCTCGTTTATGGCAACAATGTTTTAGTTATAATTATTGTATTGATGTTAGATTCGGTCCAGCCATGGTCAATGGTAATATTTTTTATTTGTTTTTATCATTATTTTTTATTTATTGGCTTGTATGTATTGACAATATCCAAGTGTTACGTGCTAACCATACGGAAATAAATTATTTTGATTTGATTTGATTTGATGGGCCAAAAGTGCGGGCAGATTTTGGATTATTTAAAATAGTCTCTAGCCACCATCGCTGAATATATAATATAATAAACATATATAGGCTAAATGTGAATCCGTTAAAAAGCGTGGTTTCTGATTACCCTAAAAGAGATGCGGTTGCGATTATACTTTGCTTTTACAATAACTAAAATTTCACGTGACTTTGATAATACCTTGGCTCGGAACTAAAACAATATAAGGTTTTAACAAAATACCCGGAGATATGTTCATAAGGTATTTAGATGCTTATTACGATTGTAAAAAGATAAACATTTAAGTATTTAAAAAAGTACTATTTTGTCGTAGTACAGTTTGTATAATGACGAGTCGGGTGCATCGAGTTCAGTGGCCGAGGTGTGGATATGTTTACGCTAATCATTTTAAATAATAATAATATGTGTTTTGGTTTATATTATGTAAAACAGAAACAAATTATTAATTATTTATTGAGGATAAAATGCTGACTATCTCTTTAGCTGATCACAATGGTGACAAGTAACTGAACACCCCTGACCTTACGAGTACATAACACAAGTCACAAGCATTACTTCAGATCGTTCATACTTTAATTTTATTTAAGTCCTAACTGTACACCCACAGCTGTGTACCATTTAACAGTTCATTTATTAGTATCAAAAAAATATTAATAAATATAAAATTAAATTAATATTAATTCTACGGATATCCTCGTAAAGCGTGGTATGGTGGCAAGAACGCCGCCTGCATTTCTCCGCTGAACTGTAATGGATTCTTAGAGCGAAGAAAGAGCCAGCCCTTTTGGTGTTATGATTTTAAAAACTTTTTAAGACCAAGCGGGACTCCATGGGCCCAGAGTTTCTACAACAAACGGCATAAATATGTAATCCTTTATAGATACATACTTGCGCCGCTTGCCGGACTCATACGTCATACCATCGGGTCTCTTCATCGTATTGGATAACTCCAGCAGGCTCCCAGCTCTGGAGCTGAATGGCCATCACGAAAAGTGACGAGCCAAATTCGAGATTTCATAAATAATTATTGTGTACAAACCAGGAATCCAACCCGGTACCTCCGCATCTAAATTGAACTAAATCCACGACTAGACTACTATTTTATTTGACTAATGTGACATTATTTATTTTTATTGACTACGAACATTACATTTATGTTTAGCGTATATGTAATGCCCGAATGTAGTATCTGTATAAACAATATTAGGTCTCGCAGCCGTGAGAGAGTACAAGAGAGCCAGATGATGTTCCGGCGTCTGATGGGAGAGTAGCGAAGCATTAAATTGAGCCCCACGTGCAGTGTGCAGTCCCTCTGTGCAGCGGCTCTCTGCACAGCGGAGTAATTGCCGTGACGAGCAGACATAATGGCAATCAAAACAACAACCTTCACTATACAGGATCACAGTCTCCATTAACGACATGTTACGTAAGCTATAACTATTTGTGTGCAAAACACACTACGAGTTATTTATTTATTTAAATTCTTTAATGCACTTAAAAATAGTACAGAGGCGAGCTATAATGCCAGTAGGCATTCTTTACCAGCTAACCTTGGGGATCGAGTAAGGTGATAGGCAGTATGAAAAAAATAAGAAATTTTAATGATACAGTTAATAAGTTTCTTAACTAATTCTAATATACTACACATTATACCTAAATACATAAACATACATAAACCATACATACAATTATACATACAAGTACATTATAACTTAAATAAATACACAAGTACACACAGTTACACAAGAGACATCTAACATTCTCATTTAATAAACGAAAATTACTTTTACATTACAGAGATAGATAAATTAATCAACGGTAAAATCGACTCACCCCACCCACTGTCCCGTGTTTGTGTCTCTGTACCGACCAAACTGGTTGGCAATTGGCATAGTTGTTCTACGACAATCAAAGTCCAATTTGGGTTACCACTCATCACTAAACTGCACATGTCGTCAATATAACAGATTTAAAAATGACAAGACTGTCATTCTTATTAGGTTTCTAGACAGACATATTTGCTAACTCTTTGCATGTTGTTATTATAGCTGCAGCGGATCCTGGCTGAGCCTGGAAACTGAACTACTGAACACTTGGCTGAGCCTGGAAACTGAACTAGTGAACACTGGACCAAGTGGTTTTCTTAGTGTTATGTTCCTTGATCGTGGTTGCCTCATGTTTCTTAGTGTTATGTTCCTTGATCGTGGTTGCCTCATGTTTATTTGTGTTATGTTCCTTGATCGTGGTTGCCTCATGTTTATTTGTGTTATGTTCCTTGATCGTGGTTGCCTCATGTTTATTTGTGTTATGTTCCTTGATCGTGGTTGCCTCATGTTTATTTGTGTTATGTTCCTTGATCGTGGTTGCCTCATGTTTATTTGTGTTATGTTCCTTGATCGTGGTTGCCTCATGTTTATTTGTGTTATGTTCCTTGATCGTGGTTGCCTCATGTTTATTTGTGTTATAGTTTTAACAAAGATTTACTTAATTATTATTTTGATTGTTTAAAGGCCCAATTGATGGGTACTGTAATAGCATGTGGTGGTAATTGGTGAGCATCTAGTTCCGGCCTTAGTTTTAGGTAAAAGTATATAATGTGTATGCGCCAACGACCCTGATAAATAAATAATTGGAGTTGATTCTGCATAATAATAATATCCACTTCAATAGATAAACAATTACGCCGTCTCTATATGAAGCTTAATGTAATCAGGATATTACAAACCGGCATAGTGGTAAGGACTGACGCCACTTACTGTCTAACCCTACCGCATTCAGATGTCGAACTGTGGATTAGGCTTACCTGTAACAATGTAAAAACATTTATGTATAATAACTGAAACCCGCCGATGTAAAGCTAAGGAATTATGAAACATTAACAAGATTTTACAATAATTTGAGTGAGAAAAATCAAGTACAAGTTGAAAGGGAGGTCGCTCTAATTTGCATTATTAGTACCGAAAGGCTATCGGGCAGTCTGGTACCAAAATAAAATGTTGAGCAGTCAGACCTGGGATTATATTTAATAGCTAGCGACTGTAACTAGATTGTTATTCGATTGTGAATTTTATACCAGTTTGTCGAGATTTAAATACTTTCAGTATTGTTATAGTAAGTAAAACTTTATTGTATTACGATGGCATCTAAATTGACTTAAAATACTTTTCTAACAGTTTCTCACCGCTTCTAACCTAATCATAAATGTATTAAATTTGTCCGGTGTCGTTTGTGCGAAGGAGCCGAGCGCCGGGTGCTCGCCGGGGCCATGTTATATGAAAATAATAGTCAGCCATCGCCAACCCGCTTCAACATTATCTCGCAAAATAAGGGTCGTTATTTTTGTTACAAACTTTGGTAATTTGAATAATTTACGTGTCTCCAACTAGTGCGGGTTAAAGAAGACTAATGTCCGCCCGCGACCAGCTCGTGTCGACCCACCTCGTGTCGACCCACCTCGTGTCGACCCACCTCAGACGGTCTCTCGTCGACACTCATTTAGTGAATTTTCATACGCTTTTTAATTAGAATGATGAATAGCGACGAAAGTAATGCTCGAAACTAAATCAGTACGAAATGTATTTCATCCAACACGTTCTGTTAATACGACGGATTTGAAATAATGATCCTTTGGTTCGACTATAAAATCGTTGTAACAGTCAATATAAATATATATAATGTGAAAAATTTAATGTCATTCTGATTTGAACTTACGGTTTCTTTTTTACCTTGTAAATAAATATAGATTTTATAAACTGAATAATCTTTACCATCGTAGGTGAAGATAACATGAGGACAGATATAATGATAGCGGCTGAATGATTTCCGATGGTATCGCAGAGAAGTGTCGAGATCGGCACGCGCCGCCCGCCCCGGTCCGCCCGCCCCGGTCCGCAAGACATGTCAATATCATTATGTTTATCCCGTAGATTTTGTTTCTAAAATTGGCTCAGCACTTTTTAAGAAAAATAACTAAACCAAAAATATATACACAGATTGTTCAGGCTGAACTTATAATACCATAAAGTCGCTTGAGTTCAGGCAGTGCGGTCTATATGACCGCCTCCGTGGTCTAGTGGTAACAAACGTTGCCGTGAACTCGGGAGGTCGTGGGTTCGATTCCCACCGGGGGCAAGTTGTACATAGTATAATTTGTCTCGGTCTGGGTGTTTATATGTATAATATGTATATATTTACAAAAAAAAAAAAGTATAATATGTAGTTTATCAACCATCTAGTTTCCGTAACACAAGCTTACCGCTTACCACGGAAATTAGATGGCGCTGTGTGACCTGTCTGAAATATTTATTATTATTATTTATTTATTATTATATCTCGCAAGTGATTTTTCAGAACCGTAGTGTATAAGTCAAACTGATTCATATTAAATTTGTCTTCGTCTAAACTTTGGTTTCATTTCACAAACCATACACCTCGATCCCGCTGGAGACTTGTTCACAGATAACTATCCATCACATAACATTATAATGTTATGGTTTGTGGTTCCCTTAAGCTAAAGCAAACTGTTATCACAGAAACATTCGCCAAAGACGTTGCCTTCAACGACTCCGAAAATAACTGTTTATAAATATTAAATACAAGTTTTACTGTGTGTATTGTATATAAACGATTTCAATTTGTATATTTGTATTTATGTAGATAAGTATTCGTATTGTTGTATGTAAGTATATACTTGTTATTTATTTAAAAATATATATTTTATTTTATTGGGTACTAGCGGAAGAACAGCGTCGCGGATACAACTATGTAATTCGCGACACATGCTGAGCTTAGGGCCCGTTCATCGCTGCAGGAATTACGGTGTGAATTGTAGTGCAGCGTGCATCGATGGCTGCCTGGTGGTGCTCGGGATGTGGCAGTGGGTGTGGGGGCGGCCAATTGTAGCGCAGCGCGCCTCGATGGCTGCCTGGTGGTGCTCGAGATGTGGCAGTGGGTGTGGGGGCGGCCAATTGTAGCGCAGCGCGCCTCGATGGCTGCCTGGTGGTGCTCGGGATGTGGCAGTGGGTGTGGGGGCGGCCAATTGTAGCGCAGCGCGCCTCGATGGCTGCCTGGTGGTGCTCGGGATGTGGCAGTGGGTGTGGGGGCGACCAATTGTAGCGCAGCGCGCCTCGATGGCTGCCTGGTGGTGCTCGGGATGTGGCAGTGGGTGTGGGGGCGGCCAATTGTAGCGCAGCGCGCCTCGATGGCTGCCTGGTGGTGCTCGGGATGTGGCAGTGGGTGTGGGGGCGGCCAATTGTAGCGCAGCGCGCCTCGATGGCTGCCTGGTGGTGCTCGGGATGTGGCAGTGGGTGTGGGGGCGGCCAATTGTAGCGCAGCGCGCCTCGATGGCTGCCTGGTGGTGCTCGGGATGTGGCAGTGGGTGTGGGGGCGACCAATTGTAGCGCAGCGCGCCTCGATGGCTGCCTGGTGGTGCTCGGGATGTGGCAGTGGGTGTGGGGGCGGCCAATTGTAGCGCAGCGCGCCTCGATGGCTGCCTGGTGGTGCTCGGGATGTGGCAGTGGGTGTGGGGGCGACCAATTGTAGCGCAGCGCGCCTCGATGGCTGCCTGGTGGTGCTCGGGATGTGGCAGTGGGTGTGGGGGCGGCCAATTGTAGCGCAGCGCGCCTCGATGGCTGCCTGGTGGTGCTCGGGATGTGGCAGTGGGTGTGGGGGCGGCCAATTGTAGCGCAGCGCGCCTCGATGGCTGCCTGGTGGTGCTCGGGATGTGGCAGTGGGTGTGGGGGCGACCAATTGTAGCGCAGCGCGCCTCGATGGCTGCCTGGTGGTGCTCGGGATGTGGCAGTGGGTGTGGGGGCGGCCAATTGTAGCGCAGCGCGCCTCGATGGCTGCCTGGTGGTGCTCGGGATGTGGCAGTGGATGTGGGGGCGGCCAATTCCATATTTTAATATCAATTCATGGTCCGTGCCACCCCATATACTATGCACGGCTATATCCTGGAGTACTTGGGTGCCTGTCGGGGCGCGTTGTGCTGCATATCTTAATTGTGTAAATTGTATCTGTTTTGCGATGAATAAACGTATTTCTTTTTTTCTTTCTTTCTTGCATACATAAGTATACATACCTCATTACTTTTTAGTTTAAGTATTTACATATATTTAATGTCGGTTATTGTTTTTTTTTATAAAATTTGTTTAATGCAATTTTTTTTTTTTATATACACCTATTTGCGATGACGCCGTTAACTTCACTTGGAAGTGTGATGAAGCATGATATTAATAAATAAATAACGAAGCGGGTACGAGGTGGCGACACCGCAGTGAGGTAGCGCCAAGTAGAACCTCGTAACATAGCACTTTCATTACTGTTCACGGTTCGTAAAATGCGTTGGAAAAATGCCTGCTTTTAGAATATAAAAACTAATTTTACTCTCAGGTCGGCCATTATGATAATGGAGCCGCGGCAGTGCCTACCTGCAGCTAACCGCAGCCGGCCATATCTAACTTCAAACTTATTAAAATTGTTCATACATGAACGAAACTTTTCTCCATTACGGTTGGCTGACGTGAAAGCTGATCAAGTCGTGACGTCATACAGCGGAATAAACTTATGTGCCTTTTATGATACTCATTTTTGATAAATAATAAAGATTCAGCTTCAACTCTACGACAAGCACAAGACTTAAAATGAGCAGACGAACCTTGCTAAACAAAATCCCAACTCAAAGCTGAAATGGCATTAATAGCCGACGTTGTGTTGAAATTAAACTAATGAGTTTCGTTTGTAATTTGAGACTCGTCGTATGTTTACGAATGTGATAGAATTGGGATTTCCAAAGAGACGTCGCAACCCATCCGATTTGAGACGGTAGCGAGGGCACATGTCAGCGCCGGGAATGTTGATTATACAAAAAAGTGAAGTAAAGCTATTCTCCGGAACGTGAAATAGGGAAATGCTTCAGAGACCGTTAAAGTGATCTCATTTGAACAAACTTTCTCTATCGGCGAGAATTCAGAGTGTAATTTGCGAACGGTGAAGTTATTCCTTATCACAAAATTTCACGAAAAGTGTTCTGTTCCGATTTGTAAATTATCGCGACGACAATAAATAGGAGGCACTGAGGTTCGCATTATTATTATAATTAAGGAAAGGCAAATAATTTATTTATTTTATTTTTATTTATTGATAAAGGCAAACTTACTGCTCATTTATACAATGATAAAATAAAATATGTGTATTGACAAGTTTTCACAACAACAGGGTAACATAATGTCATTAATAGTATTACACAATTGAGAAAATAATAAAACACGTAAACAAAATAGCTTGCGGTAAACCAAGCAGTATCACCGGATTGATTTGAGTTGCTTATATTGTTATTGGTTTGAGTTGCGACGCCGCGCGCCTGCCGTCACGGGGACGCGACAGGACGTCACGGTGACGCGACAGGACGTCACGGGGACGCGACAGGACGTCACGGGGACGCGACAGGACGTCACGGGGACGCGACAGGACGTCACGGAGACGCGACAGGACGTCACGGGGACGCGACAGGACGTCACGGTGACGCGACAGGACTTCCCGGGACGACAACATTTTTGCTACGTTGGAAAATTACGGAAACTCTAATTATTAGACGCGGAGTGACTTTGAGAGGGTTTATGTTATGTCACAAAGAAACTTCAAGACACAAATTTAATTCCATAGTAGTAATATGACTTCGAATTTAAGGAACATTTTTTAAAAAAGCCATTAAGTAATCAACTACATTATAAAAATGGATATTTGATGTTATTGAAAATTAATAAATGTTGTACGACGATGAGATCAGTGTTTACAAACACAATGTCGTTATTATTGTGATACTGCCAGGTGCTGGCAGTGAGAAAAAAATCACAACTTTTCGTTACCAAGAAAGGAATACAGAATATTGATAGCAATCTAGTCGTTTTTTAAGAGTTATACGCCTAACGGGCAATGAATTCATATTAAAAGCCTGGATATATTTTTGTCAGAGTGCGTTAAAAATATAAATATATATTTTAATAAATAAAAGTTAATTTACGTTATGGAAATAGAACCTTGTTAAAAATGCAAAACTATTTGAGCTGAGATTAGCCAAAAAGAAGAAAAAAAGAAATACTATTTTGGATTGACCTGCGAGTACCTACTGGCCGGAATATATCATTAGTGACACTTAGTCGATTAGCCGCAAGTACAATAGGATGGGCCTTCCCGGACGAGACCAACTCGGAGGATTACCTGCGATCCCCCTCAGGTTAACCAAACTTATGTGTCTCGGCGACGCTCCGATCGGTCGAGTATATGGAACCTAGTTTATTCTGATTGCCTTTCTTCTCATAAGAGTGTTTCTTTATTTCCCTCGAGAAGCCGCGAATCGCCGATATTAAAATAGAATATCGATCCCTCGGTGCGGATGAAAAAGGAAAGCAATAAAAATTGTATGAAACATATTATGATCGTAAAATATATGTAGGTAGGTGCTCGTAGATGAATCGGTCGGGTCGTTTCCAAATAATTTTGCCGGCACGTAGTAAATCCGCGCACGTAAATTCCGTCGCTGTCTGCGCGCGGAAATTGAATCGTTCGAGAACGACGCCAATATATAATTTTTAGCAGAAACCGGCAACGTCGCGGTGAGGCTGCAATTTGGGACGCGTCATTATAACAATATCGCAATTTATTTCGCCCAAACTATTTCCAATTTATTCACCAACGGTTGCCAAAACCCGGTAACTCAAATACATGTTAAATACGTTAATATTACGTTTCAGCATATACTCGTAAATATATTTCTATTTAAAAATAAATTGACGGAGATAATTGAATCCTGTGTTTGTGGGGTAGGGTACTTGTATTTGGAGGATTAAATTGTGTAGTCCCAGAGGACCCTTTTATCTGCGGGATTCCGCAGACTGAGTACTGCTTACGGAAGTAGCTCGATCTCAACTAAAAATAACAAAGTTTGACACCTATTAAAAATAATAATAAATATTTGTAAGCAAATAAAATGATATCATAACCGTAGAACATAACAGATATTTTCTGCATTATTAGGTCAAAATTAATCGACTTAAAAAACAAAACGAGAGAATGTAGAAAAATCGCGTCAAGAAGTTATATTTGTAACGAAGCTCCACTCTCCAACCCCGCGGGAGCCAGATGTGACGCGAGAGACATGCTGCGACCACCGACCACAACGAATCATTAGAAGACTGATGCATGGTAAATTGGGGTTGTTTAATGAATAAATAAATCATTAACAAATATATTTGTATATTAATTATATTTGTATATGTATGCTGTTGTTTAGGATATACTCGTATGTATATTTATTGTTTATTAGTTGATAAGTACCCACATGCACCCACACACTCACTATGCAGTCTTCCGAAGGTTAGCTATTAGAAAATGTCTAGACATTAAGCTCGCCTAAGTAGATATGAATGTTTTTATTTTTTGTGCAATAAAGAATTTATCTATCTACTCGTACCTATCTATTTTTTTATAATGTTCAGTTTAAAACTGAGAACGCGATGCAAATAGAGACGATCTCATTTACTCTTATTTCTGCGGGTAACATTGTAACTCATCAACTATTTAAAATCAATAATACAAAGCGAACCTAATGCCGCTAAACATTCTATGACCGTGGAAACTTCGGGGCAACGAGAGCAGCGAGTACATAAGGTAGGTGCAATTCTAAATTAACTTTAACGGTTTTAATGCAGACAAATGAACAACGATTTATAATACATACATACATACATACATACAACCTACATAATTAAAATAATAACAACACTATACCTACATGTTGTAGAAAACTATTTTAGTAGATATTCTTACTCGATGCAAATAAACTTTAGATCAAACAGTAATCTAATACCGGATTCGAGTAGTGTCACAAATAAATTAAATACTCGTAGGTACGTATATCATGTTGTATACTCGACTAGGTATAATCGAACCGGTACCTCCGAACCGCTAGACCACAAAGGCAGTTCAAGTAGTGCTAAAATGCGTTAAGTTAGAAGTCACAGAGGTCCAAAAATGTTGGTATATTTAATTTAAGCGGAGATGCCGACAGTGTGTCCGCCAGACCGCGCGGCGCCGCCCGCTCGGCTCGCTCAACCGGAAGGCCGCCACAGACCAAAGAGCGCCTCCGCAGTGTTGCGGACCAGCTCCACACTCTTTCACAACGAATTCTTCTTCTCAAGATTCTCAAGTAAGTAAAATGCCTATAACTCTTTATTTAAAAAGTTTACAAATATACCTAATCCTCTAATCGGAGAACTTCACATGATGCCTAGTGATAATTGAAACTTATATTCCTGAAATTATAAAAGCATATTGTTTTCTATTACATAATACTACTGTAATCTCTATGCCATACTGTAATCTCTATGCCATACTGTAATCTCTATGACACGCTGCAAGTTTTCATTCATCTTTACACGTAAATATAGACTCAGTCCCAATGCAATTCAATTGAAACCCCTCAAACTGAAACATTTCCAACACCCCGTAGAACACAGAGTCCCAGGCCTCCACTGCTTCTGGACAATTTGCCTACACCGTCGAGCTGAGCGGGTTAAAGAATCTGATTTCAATCAATATCAACGTCAAAAAACAAATAAAACATTGGGTGTTCGCTCTCTATAGTGGATTGTTTCTGGCCTTTGGCAAGGAGTAATTTGGTGTAACATTTATGAACTACTCACTGTGGGTATTGTATTGTTATTTTTATTTTTAAATATATGTGAATGTTTCATAATTGCATGCTTAAACTATTCCACAAGTTAGTATTAGTGGACGGGACCGACGGCTTAATAAATAATAATAAATATTTCCAGACAGGTCACACAGCGCCATCTAATTTCCGTAGTAAGCTACGAGGCTTGTGTTACGGAAACTAGATGGTTGATAAACTACATATTATACTTTTTTTTTGTAAATATATACATATTATACATATAAACAACCAGACCGAGACAAATTATGTATATATTTACAAAAAAAAAGTATAATATGTAGTTTATCAACCATCTAGTTTTCATAACACAAGCCTCGTAGCTTACCACGGAAATTAGATGGCGCTGTGTGACCTGTCTGGAAATATTTATTTATTTATTTATATTATACATATAAACACCCAGACGGAGACAAATTATACAATGTACAACTTGCCCCCGGTGGGAATCGAACCCACGACCTCCCGAGTTCACGGCAACGTTTGTTACCACTAGACTGAACTGTGGTTTTGTAAATATATGTCAAAATTACGTCAGAAAAGTGAAAGTGTATTTTTTCATTGGTACATGCCGGGATTCGAACCGACCTTTTTAGGATATTAAGGAAAGCGTTCTTACAACCGAAGTACCACCGCCTTATGAATAGCGTAAACAATACTGAACCCATCATCATTAACCCTTCCCTAGAACTGGTGCGGACATCGTAACTAAATAAAATATTGTGTGAAAGGTCATTACATTTGTAAGGCGACTTTATGTTAATTCTAACTCCGGCTTGGTAATGTAAATTGGAATGAATGTGAGTACACCGGCTCCCTACAAGTACAACTTAATTGCATTGCTATGTTTTGCATTTTATGACAGACATTATTAGTAACACTGGCAACTTTTTGCATATTTAGGAGCATGGAGTTGGTGCAGGATGTTTATAAATATTTCGAGGTCGCTGCTATTCTCCACTCTCTCCACTCAAGGGGGCACCAGCAGTCTTTAAAATACTACACTTTTGTCACAGGCAATCAAAAGTAAAAATATTCGCAGAAACTCAAGTCTCCAGGTTAGGGGTACCGACACGCTTGTGAATATAAAACAATTGATTTGTCAGGTGACTCCGATGCTGAATACAAAGCAGTTACAATATACGGGAATAGAATGACGAGTTTACGGGAATTTAAATGACGATGAATAATTAAGCCTAATTAATAAACGTTGCCGGTTTAGTTAACTCGTATGTTTAATCAAAAGGATCGATGTTACTCAATGTCCCAATTACTATAACTTTTTTAATTGTAGCAAACCTTCCACTCCAATGTAACCAACAAAAGGCCAATTTAAGGCCGCGTGGATAATGGATTGAAGTTCAAGGTAAGAGTTGAGAAAGAGGTTAAAAAACATCTGTAAATCTTCTGTCGCTTCAGCTAATTGAGTGTAGTCGCGGTACTATAACAGAATGGGAATCAGTTTAATTGATATCTGCGCGTGGAATGTTGCCATTTAAATATTTAGATTAATATCGAGCCCAAGTTGTTGTGGCTCGGGGCTGCCAGTATTTTCCTCTCATTTTGTTTCTTTGCGAAAGTAACGAACTGTGTAACTAGATTAGAGCCCGGGCTGGCTGCGCCGGGAGATGGCCGCCTTCACCTTCCCGGCGCCGAGCGGAACTATTATTTAGATTTTCGCGGCTCGGGCGGGATCCCTTATATCGAGGCGGCGATAAGCGAGCCCGACCGCGGGGGAATTCAAAAAGGAACACTTGTGCAATTCTTCGTAAAGCTATTCCATCGATAGACGAATGACGCCGAACTTAAAATATAGAACACGTACAATTGGGATAAAGATAAGTATCTTCGAAAACTACGATAAATCTCCGAGTAATATAAACGAGCTGTCGGCGTGGAGGGCGCGGGGCGGCCTGACAACATGATGTAACGCCAATATCGCACGCCGAGCGATTAAGCCGCGTTCGCCGATATTTCAGAGTCAGCTGTCAAGGCGTCGACGTGACGTGTCGATTCCTAGCGCTCTACAGCAGACTGATGGTCGGAGAGGAGCCCCGTGCCACCAGTATTCCGTTTGGGGAGTCTCCTCACGACTGAACATAATGAGTCCACAATAAACGCCGCCGGTAGTAGAACTGGAGCCCCCTCGCACGTAACGCTGACTCGAGAGACACCCCGATATGGAGAGCTCAGTAGAATTTAAACACCTATTGTTTGAGGAAGCCAGTACACGTTATGACCAACAAATTTAGCTCGAGCTAGCGATAATAATAAAAGCCGAGATAAGTTCGGCTGTGAACGTGTTTATGTACTATTATTTTATTTAGGTGACTTACTGCAGCTTATAAATAGAAATAAAAGACAAAAGTACTTACGCGAAATAATATCATCAATTAATAATGATATAAATTAAATATTATTTTATAGTAATTAATTTTGTTTGTTCATCCTGCCATCACCTTTCAATCATGAAAGGTGATGGCAGGATGAATTACTTATTGGGTAGGAATCATCCTAAGGTTAAAGTTGGTGAAGAATGAGTTTAAATTATAAAAACATATTTTCTATCCCTTTTTTTATTTAAAAGATATGCAAATTTTAAGTCGAGATTTGTGATAAATGGTATTGGCTATAAGCAGGGGGTTTGATATCCGAAAATCCATAAATAACTTGGGCTCGGGACATCACGACTCGATGATAAATGAATCGAGGCGCCTCGCCGGCGGACACAATGTGGTCTTGACAGATGGTCAAATAATGTCCTCGTCATGTACTCTGAACGCGTAACGTCTTCATTAATGGAATAATCGTGTTTTACAGTTTCAATGGCCGGGCTGGGTTTGTTAAACAATGGTTTGACTGTGACGGCAGAAATCTAATAAAGAGACTATAGACCACAGTCCCTAGAACAGAGTTCTAGACCTCCAACAGTGTGAGACGGATTGGCGAGGGTCTGATGTCAAATTCATAAATGATTTAAAAAAATGGTAATAGTTGAACCGGGACCGACCGCTTATAATGTGCTCACCCTCGAAGGGAACAGTGGTGTTGTAAGTCTGTGGATACAAGCCCACCTTTTGAGAATGTTGAGGAAAGCGTCCCTGACTGACTGACTGAGCCACCGCCGCTACATTGATTAAAATGTGCTCACCCTCGAAGGGAACAGTGGTGTTGTAAATCTGTGGATACAAGCCCACCTTTTGAGAATGTTGAGGAAAGCGTCCCTGACTGACTGACTGAGCCACCGCCGCTACATTGATTAAAATGTGCTCACCCTCGAAGGGAACAGTGGTGTTGTAAATCTGTGGATACAAGCCCACCTTTTGAGAATGTTGAGGAAAGCGTCCCTGACTGACTGAGCCACCGCCGCTACATTGATTAAAATGTGCTCACCCTCGAAGGGAACAGTGGTGTTGTAAATCTGTGGATACAAGCCCACCTTTTGAGAATGTTGAGGAAAGCGTCCCTGACTGACTGAGCCACCGCCGCTACATTGATTAAAATGTGCTCACCCTCGAAGGGAACAGTGGTGTTGTAAATCTGTGGATACAAGCCCACCTTTTGAGAATGTTGAGGAAAGCGTCCCTGACTGACTGACTGAGCCACCGCCGCTACATTGATTAAAATGTGCTCACCCTCGAAGGGAACAGTGGTGTTGTAAATCTGTGGATACAAGCCCACCTTTTGAGAATGTTGAGGAAAGCGTCACTGACTGACTGACTGAGCCACCGCCGCTACATTGATTAAAATGTGCTCACCCTCGAAGGGAACAGTGGTGTTGTAAATCTGTGAATACAAGCCCACCTTTTGAGAATGTTGAGGAAAGCGTCCCTGACTGACTGACTGAGCCACCGCCGCTACATTGATTAAAATGTGCTCACCCTCGAAGGGAACAGTGGTGTTGTAAATCTGTGGATAGAAGCCCACCTTTTGAGAATGTTGAGGAAAGCGTCCCTGACTGACTGACTGAGCCACCGCCGCTACATTGATTAAAATGTGCTCACCCTCGAAGGGAACAGTGGTGTTGTAAATCTGTGGATAGAAGCCCACCTTTTGAGAATGTTGAGGAAAGCGTCCCTGACTGACTGACTGAGCCACCGCCGCTACATTGATTAAAATGTGCTCACCCTCGAAGGGAACAGTGGTGTTGTAAATCTGTGGATAGAAGCCCACCTTTTGAGAATGTTGAGGAAAGCGTCCCTGACTGACTGACTGAGCCACCGCCGCTACATTGATTAAAATGTGCTCACCCTCGAAGGGAACAGTGGTGTTGTAAATCTGTGGATAGAAGCCCACCTTTTGAGAATGTTGAGGAAAGCGTCCCTACCTGACCGACCGAGCCACCGCCGCTACATTGATTAAAATATATTAAAAGATAAGGTGTTCTAATTGTTTGCTTATAATTTTATTCTTAATACAATTGTAAAACTTAAAGATTGTTGTAAGTCTGAGCCAACGCACAACGAAAATAATTCGTAGCACAACTTGTTAAAAACCTACCATGTTTTCTGATATAAAATAATGTTACGTTAGCTAGGTCCAAACTTGCAGTATCTACAAGTGCCGAATCTGGTCTCCCTGAGCGTGTGTTACAACCTCGCGTACCGCTTACCGTCAAGTGGGTGCGGTGTCACAACCTCGCGTACCGCTTACCGTCAGGTGGGTACGGTGTCACAACCTCGCGTACCGCTTACCGTCAGGTGGGTGCGGTGTCACAACCTCGCGTACCGCTTACCGTCAGGTGGGTGCGGTGTCACATTTCATGATTTTCGGAAGAGAATCCTAACGAGATCTATCCTCATTCGATAACAATAATTGTAAGTACATCGCTTTCCTCTGGTACATCTTAGATAAACATTCTTACTTCACAATTTTGATCTCTCGTATCATAGGCTATGAGATAAGGTTTTCTCACAGTTGAAATCAAAAGTGACATTTCGTAGTGAGTAATAAAACTCTTCATTCCTCGCCACAGAGTGGCGAGTGTAGGCCAAATTCTCCAATAATATGTTCTGGCTGAAATTTTGCGGGTGTGGCAAGATTACAAGACAACCAATTGACATCTTTACAAAATAGCCTGCACTGCTACAGTTACAGGGGATGTTGATAAAAGAGTCTAATAGAATAGTTAATGTTCGCCAGAAATCAGTGGTCGGGAGAGAGGCGCCGCAATAAAACATCCGACAATTGATTGTTGTTATTGTGATCACGTTCCTCAGTTACTGTTTTCACGTCTCACGTAATAACGTTACCGACAGAGTTATAGTCAGGACGTGCAGCAAACTCGCACTGTGCCGGCTTCATCTACACCTCGCGCAACTAACATTTTTAATCATCTTCTATTAAGGAGATTGTTGCCAGCCTAAATAGGTTTTGGTTCTATCGTACCGACAATAGACTACGGTCGGATCCTTTCAGAGAAGTGGTCCCGAAGACGAGCTGAAGCAGTCGAATCTAAACCTGTTATACCAGCGACCCCACCCAGCACAATGTGCACGAATTACCGCTGAGATTGTGCCTAACGAAGGAATGTACCCAATACCGATCGTGTATTTCGGCATTTTTGTAAAATTTTGTCCTTTAGCATTTTACTGTCCCATCGCTACTTCATGATAATTTAATGTCTTTGACAAACTTTAGATATAATTAGATATAACTATATAAAGCTATTAAGAAATCGTTTTTATCGTGTGATATACGTCTTTAGTTAAATGTTATTATTTAAAAAAATTACAATACCTTTAGATCCTAGTGCCCTATGTTGAAGAGCTCACAAAACCCTAATAGATATACAGAAAGGAATGTATTTGCACGGACCAACCATTAATTTATTATTATAATTTTAAGGTAAATCGCGTAAAGACCCGTTAAATTTATATAAACTATTAGGTACTGTATCCTGCCTTAGCGGTCGCAAGGATTATTCAACGCCTGCGATTAGATGTACGAGTAGTTGCTTTTATTATGAACGGAGAGAATGCTACGGAACTTTGTATTAAAACTTATGTTTTTTTATATTTTCTATACGAATTACAGATTTACAAAAAACTAAACACTTTTCCACGCAGACACTTACGCGATTCGCTCTAACTGGTATTATATTTTTAATCCTAATACGAGTATTTATAAAAATACTCTCTCTGTCGGCCTCTCGGCTCCCGTCTCTCTGTCGGCCCCTCGGCTCCCGTCTCTCTGTCGGCCTCTCGGCTCCCGTCTCTCTGTCGGCCTCTCGGCTCCCGTCTCTCTGTCGGCCTCTCGGCTCCCGTCTCTCTGTCGGCCTCACGGCTCCCGTCTCTCTGTCGGCCTCTCGGCTCCCGTCTCTCTGTCGGCCTCTCGGCTCCCGTCTCTCTGTCGGCCTCTCGGCTCCCGTCTCTCTGTCGGCCCCTCGGCTCCCGTCTCTCTGTCGGCCTCTCGGCTCCCGTCTCTCTGTCGGCCTCTCGGCTCCCGTCTCTCTGTCGGCCTCTCGGCTCCCGTCTCTCTGTCGGCCTCTCGGCTCCCGTCTCTCTGTCGGCCTCTCGGCTCCCGTCTCTCTGTCGGCCTCTCGGCTCCCGTCTCTCTGTCGGCCTCTCGGCTCCCGTCTCTCTGTCGGCCTCTCGGCTCCCGTCTCTCTGTCGGCCTCTCGGCTCCCGTCTCTCTGTCGGCCCCTCGGCTCCCGTCTCTCTGTCGGCCTCTCGGCTCCCGTCTCTCTGTCGGCCTCTCGGCTCCCGTCTCTCTGTCGGCCCCTCGGCTCCCGTCTCTCTGTCGGCCTCTCGGCTCCCGTCTCTCTGTCGGCCTCTCGGCTCCCGTCTCTCTGTCGGCCTCTCGGCTCCCGTCTCTCTGTCGGCCTCTCGGCTCCCGTCTCTCTGTCGGCCTCTCGGCTCCCGTTTCTCTCTTTAACTCCATAACCTAGTTGTGCCAGTTACAGTACTTCTCCGTGTGTCGGCCAGAGAGTTGCTAAGTAGATGTAAACACTATAGGAAAAGATAATATTTTTTTTTGGCTCAGTGGATCATTCCAGAATACAGATACATATAAAAAAATATCCAGTTTACAATCTCGAATGTTACTAGGACGACACCAATCCAGCTTCACCAGAACTATGCCGGGTTCATACGAGCATGAATAGTTATACGACATCAACATTAATCTGTGAACAAGAATGTTACGCGTTGTCCTAATAGAAACTCCAAGAGGCCCCACATCGTAGCAACTCGTAGCACCTCGTAGCACCTCGTAGCATCGCGTAGTTTTCAATTCATTAAAGAATGCGTAATATTTACATTATCTAAAACTAATTATGTATATATATGATTTTATTTATATTATTTTGCTACTATTTTATCTCATGGATAGTAACCCTACATGTGAGGCTTAACTGCCTTCTGCTAATGCCATCAACAAATAATCTCTAGATCAAACCCACTTTCGTTGTCCAGATTCCTAATACCTCACATAGACGTAATTCCTATTCGAACAGAGCACGTACTGGTAAGTCATTGATGTATTTTACACAAATGTAGAGACGGTGAGACATGTGCTCAACGACTTATTCTTTGATTTATAATATCTTGTATCTTGTTCGTGTAATCAATCATGGATGTTTCGTTGTGGCTGGTATTGTGTATTTATAGTGTTGACTTCTTAGTTAAAATCTTAGGCTTTATATTTGTATATGTTGTCACTATCAGTATCTTTCTATATTTTTCTATCTGTATTTTTTATTGTATTGTCAATAGTTTTCCATAAATAAATAAACAAATGTTCGTGTAACTTCTGTAATAATGCACGACAAATGTTTGTATGTCTATTGTAATCTTAGTTACAAACAGAGAGAGAGAGAGTACCTTAGATTAGTCATAAATTGAACTATAACACAATCCCATCACAATAAAGAGATGCAATAAATAATAAAACCGCTGGAGTGGAGGAGAGCCTAACCTGTATCGAAAACAAAAATAGAACATTCATATACTCGTAAACTAAATCCTCAGCAATCAGAGGTATTCTATTAAGGAGACGGACATCTCGAGGCTAAATGTGCGCTCGGCCTTATTTAGCGGAGAGCAAAGCGAAGGCTTCGTTACCTCTTAGTATTCCTGGGGGGCGAGAAGTGGGGGGGGGCGAGAAGTGGGAGGGGGCTCGCGCCATCTGTCAGCAGATACTTAGCCAATGGGTTTTATACATTTCTTGTTTTACTAGTTTTCTTAATAAATAATTTATATTTATTACTAATTATTTATTATTAATTATAATACTTGATATTTGTTCTGTCTGTTCTGGATTTTATTTTTTATATAATTATGATTGTTATATTATTTTATTATTATTTCTTTAATTAAATGACATTATTATTTCTATTTTAAATTTTCATTGCTTTTTTTTATTATTATTATTAATTTACTACCTTATTCTTTGACATACCATTTTTTTATTATTATTATTAATTTACTACCTTATTCTTTGACATACCATTTTTTTATTATTATTATTAATTTACTACCTTATTCTTTGACATACCATTTTTTTATTATTATTATTAATTTACTACCTTATTCTTTGACATACCATTTTTTTATTATTATTATTAATTTACTACCTTATTCTTTGACATACCATTTTTTTATTATTATTATTAATTTACTACCTTATTCTTTGACATACCATTTTTTTATTATTATTATTAATTTACTACCTTATTCTTTGACATACCATTTTTTTATTATTAATATTAATTTACTACCTTATTCTTTGACATACCATTTTTTTATTATTATTATTAATTTACTACCTTATTCTTTGACATACCATTTTTTTATTATTATTATTAATTTACTACCTTATTCTTTGACATACCATTTTTTTATTATTAATATTAATTTACTACCTTATTCTTTGACATACCATTTTTTTATTATTATTATTAATTTACTACCTTATTCTTTGACATACCATTTTTTTATTATTATTATTAATTTACTACCTTATTCTTTGACATACCATTTTTTTATTATTATTATTAATTTACTACCTTATTCTTTGACATACCATTTTTTTATTATTATTATTAATTTACTACCTTATTCTTTGACATACCATTTTTTTATTATTATTATTAATTTACTACCTTATTCTTTGACATACCATTTTTTTATTATTATTATTAATTTACTACCTTATTCTTTGACATACCATTTTTTTATTATTATTATTAATTTACTACCTTATTCTTTGACATACCATTTTTTTATTATTATTATTAATTTACTACCTTATTCTTTGACATACCATTTTTTTATTATTATTATTAATTTACTACCTTATTCTTTGACATACCATTTTTTTATTATTATTATTAATTTACTACCTTATTCTTTGACATACCATTTTTTTATTATTAATATTAATTTACTACCTTATTCTTTGACATACCATTTTTTTATTATTATTATTAATTTACTACCTTATTCTTTGACATACCATTTTTTTATTATTATTATTAATTTACTACCTTATTCTTTGACATACCATTTTTTTATTATTATTATTAATTTACTACCTTATTCTTTGACATACCATTTTTTTATTATTATTATTAATTTACTACCTTATTCTTTGACATACCATTTTTTTATTATTATTATTAATTTACTACCTTATTCTTTGACATACCATTTTTTTATTATTATTATTAATTTACTACCTTATTCTTTGACATACCATTTTTTTATTATTATTATTAATTTACTACCTTATTCTTTGACATACCATTTTTTTATTATTATTATTAATTTACTACCTTATTCTTTGACATACCATTTTTTTATTATTATTATTAATTTACTACCTTATTCTTTGACATACCATTTTTTTATTATTATTATTGAAATGAAATAATTTAATTGAAATGACAATGTCATGGCTAAATCACAATAAGCATGCTGTGTACACTGCTTTTGGATTGCAATCTAGAACTTAAGAAATTGTTGGAAAATGTGAACTGATTGTGATCTGTTTGTGTACCTATAGTAAATAAATAAATAAATTGATGTGTACTTATCGCATGTAATTACAACTAACATTTGTTTATCGGTGTTCACATACCCATACACACAATCTGTATAGACGCGGCACAGTCCATAGTAAACACAGCGGTTACTCTCCAACTGGGAACATTACAATTTCACACAAATCAATACGATGCCGATACGACCGTATATTTTAAAATTCTTGGGAAATGACAATTTATTTGAAAAGCCTTTCAGAGATAGGTTTAAAAATGGCGATGTCGGAACATCATCGATCTATTAATATATAATAATAATTATTAACACCTGCATATATTTAACTAACTTAACCTAACTTTCCACAAATAGGTACTGCAGTCTAGTGTTGCGTAATAGTACTCTCAACCACCCTCAACCTACTCTAACAGCTACTCTTTGAAAATATGTTTTTTTAATTACGTGTGGCCAAAATAATCGAGTGACCCCGAGGGAGGCCGATCATAAAGATAGAGTTATTCAGTGAACTAATTTTAATGCAAATTATATTATAAATAATTAATGGCATAATAAATAAAGTGGCATTAAAGTCAACGGAGAATACATCTCGCACCTCCGATTCGCAGATGACATAGTCATAATGGCTAGCTCGCTGGAGGATCTTAGCAGAATGCTGAACGGTTTAAATGTGGCATCCCAGCAGGTTGGTCTCGGTATGAACTTGGACAAGACGAAAGTCATGTTCAACGAGACCAATCTGCGTGGGAAACGCTACTCTCGAGGTTGTGCAAAAATACGTCTACCTTGGACAAACCATCCAATTAGAAGTAGCCAACTTCAGCAAAGAAGCCGATAGACGCATTCAGCTAGGATGGGCAGCATTCGGGAACCTACGTCACATCTTCCTATCGAACATACCACAGTGTTTGAAGACAAAAGTTTTCAATCAGTGCGTTCTTCCAGTAATGTCGTATGGTGCAGAAACGTGGACACTGACGGTGGGTCTGGTCCACAAGTTCAAGGTCGCTCAGCGAGCTATGGAGAGAGCTATGCTCGGGATTTCACTAAAAGATAAAGTCAGAAACGTTGACATCCGTCAAAGAACCAAAGTTACCGATATAGCTTTTAAAATTAGCAAGCTGAAGTGGCAATGGGCTGGACACCGCAGAACCGATGAACGATGGAGTAGACGGGTTCTGGAGTGGAGACCACGTACTGGAAGACGCAGAGTGGGACGACCCCCCGCCAGATGGACAGATGACCTGAGGAAGGTCGCTGGTGGGGGATGGATGAGGGTGGCAGAAGATCGTGTGAAGTGGCGAGCCTTGGGGGAGGCCTACATCCAGCAGTGGAGAGACACAGGTTGATGATGATGATGATGATGATGAATTTAAATACTCTCAAACAAACGAAGGGTTCAGAGCCGTTTCAATCATTCGATATTGTATGCAACGTCATTTGGTAGTAATGGTCGACACACAATGGAGGACGACACGTTCCGACATAGATTGTGCGAGTAAAGAGAATGCCAGGAATTATCTGCACTCCCGTCTTGTACCGACCAGAATTATCGTCACGTTATCTCATTGTGTTCAACAAATTAATCATAGCGATATCGCAGAGCCAGATATTAGGAGCAAATGGTGGTAATACAGACATATACAAAATGACAGACCAAACATTTGGCTTTAAATTTCGAAAAACAAGTGAAGTATTATTATGTAAAGTAACATCTCGACGGACGACGCTGGGCGACGGAGGCAGTCAAGTATAATTAAGGCTCGTCACATAATGTGATTTCCTCCGCGCGCGGGGGGGGGGGGGGGGGGGGGGGGGTACCTGTTAAAGATTCCAATGTCATTTTAGTTATAAGTTACCTAATCAGAGTCTAATGCGTGCATTTAAATTAAAATTATTGTGACTAATGTTGCTACACATGCTACGTTAAATGTATTCGTATATCTTTTGATTAGTGTATTACAAAGTATTGATACGTGCCTACAATAAAAAGAACTACGCAAAAAAAAACGCGTTTTTTTTTAATTAACATAGAAACTTTAAACTGTGTAATAATATTGCTTTTGGCAAGCGGAATCTATATATTTATTTCTGGTGCAATATTTAAAAACATTCGTGAAGTTCCCTTTTGTGTAAAAAAAAAGGTGTTTTCGTAAAATCATTCGTGTAAAGCTCTCCGCATCTTATCACATTTTTTCGGACCTCTATTTCTTTGTAAAGAGTTGTACATTCGTGTACATTAATTGAAAATTTAAATTCAAAAAATAATATAAAATAATATATGTAAAGAAAGTTTATTTCTTTGATTTAAATTGAGTCGCGTTCGCATTGTTGGAATTTTGAACGCGGTCAAGTGTCGGTGACAGAACTGTCAGAGAGACGTCAAGTTAGGAGTGTGTTATTATCTACTCGTATTAAAGTTAAACTAATAAATGTTTAGATTAAAGAAGGCATTGACATAATAAAGAATAAACTTGAAATGTCGTTTCTTTGTTTACAGGTGAGTCTTTTTAAATAGTAGTGTAATTTGGTTTCTAATAATAAATACTTGTAATTGATAAAATAAAACTTTGTTTACAGAGCAACACAACGTGGTTTCATTCTCTTGTCAATCCTTTTTAATGAGAAACCTTTATAACTATTATATATATTAAATAGAAAAATACTATCTGCAGTTACGGCAGGACCGAACCCAACAGCAACACAATAGTTATAAATAAAACATTGTTTCCATAAACGATGATTTTGTTTTTACTTACACCGAGGCAGTTAATATAAATCTGTGGCTGTAAAAGCCGTGTTAGCTTACATAGAATATAGAATCGTTGAAAATTTTTGGACACGTTTTAAACTGGAGCACTGTGATTAGATGTGAATAATGAGTATTGTTACCTGGTGCTTATATACGTGTACTTAGTGATTATTTATTGGGATAGCTTATTGAGTAATGAGGTGCGTATCGGAGGTGCGCTGAGTGATGTCGGGGCGGACACTGCGCGCTGTCCCTATTTATTGGGATAGCTTATTGAGTAATGAGGTGCGTATCGGAGGTGCGCTGAGTGATGTCGGGGCGGACACTGCGCGCTGTCCCTATTTATCGGGATAGCTTATTGAGTAATGAGGTGCGTATCGGAGGTGCGCTGAGTGATGTCGGGGCGGACACTGCGCGCTGTCCCTATTTATCGGGATAGCTTATTGAGTAATGAGGTGCGTATCGGAGGTGCGCTGAGTGATGTCGGGGCGGACACTGCGCGCTGTCCCTATTTATCGGGATAGCTTATTGAGTAATGAGGTGCGTATCGGAGGTGCGCTGAGTGATGTCGGGGCGGACACTGCGCGCTGTCCCTATTTATTGGGATAGCTTATTGAGTAATGAGGTGCGTATCGGAGGTGCGCTGAGTGATGTCGGGGCGGACACTGCGCGCTGTCCCTATTTATCGGGATAGCTTATTGAGTAATGAGGTGCGTATCGGAGGTGCGCTGAGTGATGTCGGGGCGGACACTGCGCGCTGTCCCTATTTATTGGGATAGCTTATTGAGTAATGAGGTGCGTATCGGAGGTGCGCTGAGTGATGTCGGGGCGGACACTGCGCGCTGTCCCTATTTATTGGGATAGCTTATTGAGTAATGAGGTGCGTATCGGAGGTGCGCTGAGTGATGTCGGGGCGGACACTGCGCGCTGTCCCTATTTATCGGGATAGCTTATTGAGTAATGAGGTGCGTATCGGAGGTGCGCTGAGTGATGTCGGGGCGGACACTGCGCGCTGTCCCTATTTATTGGGATAGCTTATTGAGTAATGAGGTGCGTATCGGAGGTGCGCTGAGTGATGTCGGGGCGGACACTGCGCGCTGTCCCTATTTATTGGGATAGCTTATTGAGTAATGAGGTGCGTATCGGAGGTGCGCTGAGTGATGTCGGGGCGGACACTGCGCGCTGTCCCTATTTATTGGGATAGCTTATTGAGTAATGAGGTGCGTATCGGAGGTGCGCTGAGTGATGTCGGGGCGGACACTGCGCGCTGTCCCTATTTATTGGGATAGCTTATTGAGTAATGAGGTGCGTATCGGAGGTGCGCTGAGTGATGTCGGGGCGGACACTGCGCGCTGTCCCTATTTATCGGGATAGCTTATTGAGTAATGAGGTGCGTATCGGAGGTGCGCTGAGTGATGTCGGGGCGGACACTGCGCGCTGTCCCTATTTATTGGGATAGCTTATTGAGTAATGAGGTGCGTATCGGAGGTGCGCTGAGTGATGTCGGGGCGGACACTGCGCGCTGTCCCTATTTATAACAAGACTAACGACCTTCATAAATTACAAACAGTAAATGTTGCTGAGATTATTAACAATGTGTAAAATAATACACCAATTTAATTGGCAACTTGATTTATTTATTTATTTGAAGTAGGTACTTAGATACAAAAATATTAAAATAAAATTGATTAAAAAACTAATTATAAATAGAACTATTGGCAACTAAATTATCATCACCAAAGTCTACAGATACTTGTACCCGTCTATAATGTGATGGTTTGTGGATTGATCTGCAAACTTGTTTGAAACTTTGTCACATGTAGGCATGTATATAAATACACTAGTTCTTGTTTTAATCAAAAATACTAAAGTTATGATTTTACAGACAAATTCTCGAAAATATCAAGTCCCGTCTTACTGTCAAGGCGCCTCTACTGCATGAAGTCATCGCCAGTCTCTGTCAAGGCGCATCTACTGCATGACGTCATCGCCAGTCTCTGTCAAAGCGCATCTACTGCATGACGTCATCGCCAGTCTCTGTCAAGGCGCATCTACTGCATGACGTCATCGCCAGTCTCTTTCAAGGCGCATCTACTGCATGACGTCATCGCCAGTCTCTGTCAAGGCGCATATACTGCATGACGTCATCGCCAGTCTCTGTCAAGGCGCATCTACTGCACGACGTCATCGCCAGTCTCTGTCAAGGCGCATCTACTGCATGACGTCATCGCCAGTCTCTTTCAAGGCGCATCTACTGCACGACGTCATCGCCAGTCTCTGTCAAGGCGCATCTACTGCATGACGTCATCGCCAGTCTCTGTCAAGGCGCATCTACTGCACGACGTCATCGCCAGTCTCTGTCAAGGCGCATCTACTGCATGACGTCATCGCCAGTCTCTTTCAAGGCGCATCTACTGCATGACGTCATCGCCAGTCTCTGTCAAGGCGCATCTACTGCATGACGTCATCGCCAGTCTCTGTCAAGGCGCATCTACTGCACGACGTCATCGCCAGTCTCTGTCAAGGCGCATCTACTGCATGATGTCATCGCCAGTCTCTGTCAAGGCGCATCTACTGCATGACGTCATCGCCAGTCTCTGTCAAGGCGCATCTACTGCATGACGTCATCGCCAGTCTCTTTCAAGGCGCATCTACTGCATGACGTCATCGCCAGTCTCTGTCAAGGCGCATCTACTGCATGACGTCATCGCCAGTCTCTGTCAAGGCGCATCTACTGCATGACGTCATCGCCAGTCTCTGTCAAGGCGCATCTACTGCACGACGTCATCGCCAGTCTCTGTCAAGGCGCATCTACTGCATGACGTCATCGCCAGTCTCTGTCAGAAGCTGTATCGTTGTTATATGACGATAGAAACTCCTTGTCGACAAAACTCCTTTTAAAATTGTATATCTTGGAAACTAATTGATGAATCAAAATATTTTTACCATACATATTTATTTTCAATAGACAATACGAGAAACTAAACTTTGAAAATGTTGAATATTATTTGTATTATATTTAAATTTGTATCTCGATGCTTTTGTCTGTTATAGGACAACCAATTTTCTTCCAATTGATTGTCAACATAATCTTATCATAATATTATTATATTTCGAGTTTGTTGAGTTGACTTTAAGCTGTGTAGTCTTATTTAGCCCGTTTTAACAGGTCAAACTGAAATTAGGCACCTCCGTAAAGGTAGAATTGTCAAAATATTCATTTTGCGTCAAAAAATTTAAAAATTGCCAATGCAAAATGTGGCAGCTCACATGTAATACATGTGGATGCAGCGGAGGAGACGCAATCTGCACAGTCAACTGTCGACGTGTCTGCGGAGTTCGGTGGCTCTAATGGCAAACACCCGCACGTCTCGAGAGCGCTACACACGCCGCAACCTGCCACCGCCTCGATACTGTAACTTTCGAATAATGAGTCTCTCGCTACCATTAAATCGTTAGATAGGAAGGAAAACTGTAGCAAAGGAAGTTAATTAAAATTATCTTTCCGATAGTCGCGCAATATATATACAAAGATTTCATCAATAGGTAAGAGAGAAGAGCCGTTTGAAAGAGCACAATAAAGGGCGAGTGATTAAGTGTCTCATTTAAATGCAGTCTCCGCGATCCGGCGGGAAACGGAACTCGGAAAAGGAAGCCGAGGTATTTAAATTAGCGAAGTCGCTGAAAAAGTGCACTAACAACATTAGCTGAAGTACAATGGCAACACAAAGGAACGACTTTCCGACTTGCCCCACCGCCAGGGACACGAAAATATAACGATATACTTTTTGGTATCGAGTAGTTTTCCCTTCGATACCGATACTTTGATCTACTTCATCATCAGCATGTGGAGACACGTGACTGCCTGTGCTTGTATAGACCTCAAGAGGAGCTATTTTACACGATCTCAAGCCACCCTCGACCAGCGACCTCCTTCAGGTACAGTTACTGTTCATGAATAAATATAGTCTCGCGGTCAGCGAGGTCAATAGGAGAATTACAAAACAAATAGATTTCCTGTAATCTTATAGATTAAATATTTATTACTTTGGTCTACGGTTTATCCGATCGCGATACCAGCACAATACAGGGTTCACGACTACAAGGTAACACATAGGGGCGAGATACGAGTAGGCAGGTTATTTCATGTTACAACAATGGAGAACATATTTTACGAAATTTAACTTTATTATTATTAGTGAACAGCATTGTTCGCTACGAGTTGACCAAATGAACACGTCCACCAAGTAAATCTGTATTTGGAACAGAAGTTATAAAATATTACGTGTGTATTCCCCCCTGTCTCCTCTCTCACCCTCCCCCTCTCTCTCCCACCCCTCTCTCGCCCACAATAAGCAGAACGTATTAGAGCTATTTATCTTGTCCGAAGCGCCAACAAAGTTTTAATTGCTAGCGCCGATACAATTTGCGTACAAATGAATTTATACGCTGAATCCGGAGTGCAATCGGCGAAGCGGTGCGGGCGCGGTGCGGGTGCGGCAGATAATCCGCGAGTGCAGAGCCGCTAATTGGGGGTAACTCGTCCCCCTCCCGCCCCCTCCCGCCCCCACACTCACTGTTTAATCATTAACTACACAATCCCGTAACATTATCAAATTCACATTAACATGGATACTGCGAGCGACGATTAACAACTTGTTAGCACATTTCCAATTTGGTTTTATAAAAATGTAATGGGATCCCGGGGACAACGCAATTTTAATATCGGGATATTAATAGCCATTGAATAAATACTGACCGTTCATAAAACTAGCATTGTAGAAATGATTTAATTAGACGATAACGATATTAACTAGCTCGTAACAATGTACCTGCGTTACAGAACTTGGCCGAAAGGGAACACCAAACGACCGGCGAGCAACAGGAAGAGCCGAACTGGCAGCAGTCGGCAACACAAAGGGGGATTCGTAAATCAAACGCCGCACAATAACACGACTCCCTCCCCCCCGAGCCGGACAGCCTCCCCTCATAAATCTGCCACACTGAAATGTTGTCTGCGCTGCAGGTCCTCCGTCAATAACTGTGCCAATAGGTTTTCATCCCCGCCCGTACGTCAGAGTTGATGTCGCTATCGGTCAGGATTGTCTCCGGCGCGGAACAATAGTCCGCAGCGTCTGCAGGTACGCGTGGGAATTCGTGGACCATATAAATTACAATTCTCATTTGTGCGAGACGATCCGTAGAGAGTGGGCGATCGCATTCCCGGTGATAGTATCGCAGCACTTAACGATGCACAATGGCGTTATAAATCTTGTCCGAATGCACGAGGACGGCGCCGATAAACCTTCAGACGGCGTACATTATGTTTAACCAGCGAATCAGATTATCCAGTAAAAACGCGAACTCGTTCTCCCCAGACAATTTCCTGTGTGCATGTCCGACGGGTATATTTCAATTTAAAGCTTTATAAATACAAAACCGCCGTTTCCGTGCCTCGGAGAGCACGTTAAGCCGTCGGCCCCGGTTCCACTAATGCCAACTTGTGGGCGATTAATAAATTGTCATGAAATATTGACATCATATCCTCGCCAAGCCGTCTGGCCAGCGTAGCGAGGATATAGGCTAAATTCTCCAGTTCTGGAAGGGCCATCTCCAGCACCCTGTGTGTTAAAACATCCGTCTATTGAGAGGGCATACACACAGACTTGATAAATCTTTTACAAAATGAATTGTGCGAGAGAGACGGACGCAACAGCGTCAAACCCCTTTTAATTAAATTACTATTATGATTTCCAGTTTGGTCGAATAGTTTTTTTGTGACATCAATTATTTAATATGAAGAGTCGTTTTATTTTTAAAAGTGTTAAGTGTAAATAATTGAATAAGGTACGTCAGAAGAGTAATGTGTTGGCGCGTGTAATCTGTTCGTCTGCGAACCAACAAGCCGCGGGTTCAGATTTCGCTCCAATAAATCAATGTAACGACCCGTTAAAATATTTAAGCGCACGATTAATGCTTTTGTGCGACAAAGTAAAATTGTTATTCGTTTTAAATCTTTAAAATAATCGAAATAAATGTTAGTTGTAATTAATATTTTTAAAAGTTCTATTTAAAGAACTAGTTTCGATATCGCTCACAACACCGGTCAGAGTAACTTGATGACAGATAGTCCCAGCCTATTCCTATCTCAAATTGTAATTTAAGGCATATAATTACGACTATACTCATTGTCTCGTATTGTACAAAAGGTTTTCTTGAACAAATTAAATACTATTTCAAGTAAGTTACGAGAAGTAAGAAATGAGCATTACAATAGTATTGCTATAAAATAAACAAGTTTTTCATCCTGCAAAATTGTGGAGCTGAGCTCTTATTAAGAGATCGTAAAATAAAGGTCTCCGGAGCGTGTGAGGTTGTCTCCAACAGTCAAGTGCTGGCTGATCCGAGGCTCAGGGCGGGAGAGAGACAGAAAGACACTCAAAGGGAGAGAGAGAGAGAGAGAAAGAGAGAGAACGGGCCGGGCGCGGAGAGCGAACCTAATGCAATTGGACACGGCAATCCTGGCGGCAGACATCAGTGCCCGCGAGATACTCTACGACCTCTAATGTATCAAGCTTATACATTATCAAACCATTATTTATGCAATTTTTTTTTCGTTTTTTTTTAAATCCTTTTAGATAATTTAGTCATTGTCTGTTCTCTTAACCTTACACCCGTATTCTTAGGCATTTCCTCGTCGGCTCCTCCATATTATTCCTTTCAACTGTCGAACGAGGAATTGAACTGTCAAACTCAAGGTACCTACATGTTTACAGGGTATGTTTTAATATTATTTTCGGCTAATATTTTTACGATTAAAAATTATATTTCTTATTATTATTTCGTTAAAGAATACATTTTTAACTTTATTAAAAAAATGTTTAAACTTATTCAAATCAAATTTGGTTCCATAATAATAAACTATTTTCATGACACATGAATACTCATAACATGAAAGAGATAGACTTATGGATGTCAAAAATGCTAGAGCGTGTAGGCATTCTAACAAAATGAATATATTATCATCATTATCATTACAGCCCCTCGAACTCAGCGTCCTAGACCTCCACTGCTGGAGATGGGTCTTCCAGAACATATAGAGGGAGAATTTGGCCTACACTCGCCACGCTGGCCAGACGGTTTGGCGAGTATATCATGTCAAGTGTTTATGACAATTTATTAACGATTCCACAAGTTGGCATTAGTGGAACCGGGACTGACGGCGTAACGTGCTCTCCGAGGCACGGGAACGGTGGTGTTGTAAATCTATGACAAATGTACATAATTTCTCATTGGTACATGCCGGTTTGAACCGATCTTTGTAGGATTTATGGAACGCATTCTTGCAACCAGCCACCACCGCGTATATACTCGTATAATGTACAGGAACGCAATCTCAGTATCTGTTTGACGTGACCGATTGGTACAATGTTGTCAGTGGGTACACAAACCCTATCGACATAACGATATCTGTGGAGTAGCTGCACTTATTTACCTAATCGTAGAACCGCGGGAATGTTGCCTTTAATCAATAGCAGTTTGTTTAGCTTTAGTAAATACGCTAGCGACGTGTCGGAATATACAGAGAGAATGACAGTTTATATTTGTCATAATAGAAACGCATTGATGCGTTATGTCATTAACTCGGAGAAACAGAACGCTCAGGGACGGTACGCAATGTGTCAGCCGTTCACGATTCAGTTTGAATCCTTTCTCTTTTACGCTAGCTCTCTGCGGGTGCTCTGACAAATATATTTTTGTTAAGCACACATTATTGTGCATTTTAATCATCAAGCGACCGTAATCCCCTAATTGGGTAAGTGCTAACAATTAGTTTTAGATTGTAGAATGGCTAAATGTCTGGTTTGATATATTGTGTCTTTGTGTTATTTATATCCAGTGCTGTCAGCGGTTGGTATGCAGTTCCACATATTCCACGATCACCCAACGACACCTCACATACTCATTATGATGCCACCAATCATTAGTCATCACTACTAGTGATCACCTTCTCCAATTGCTGCAAAGCATTGCACGCTACTGCTAGATATAATACTATCTAGATGCAATGCTCATTAGAAGTCAGAAAATGTGATCTTCATTCTTAGATGCTGCGAATGTTAATTCCAGGAAACGAGATTTGGGTTAGGAGATCCGCGGGCTTCCGGAGACTCATCTCGTCCGTCGCTCAACTCCCCCCCAGCCGAGCGTCTCTCCTTCGTGCCCGGCTGCTACACGAGATAAGCATCAGCTAGAAGTGTCCTCAACTGAATATACAATAAATCTACGACCCGTTATTTGTTGTTTTATTTGTCTGAGCCCCGGTCTTTAAAGTTCTTAATGGCGAACATTGAAATGGACTATGTATAACGGTGGAGAGACGGGCTGATGATATACTGCATAAATAAGAATATGAATGTGTAGTAACAACATCGTAAGTTACAGGGAATATCGTGTTTGCTGGATCCGGAACGCCCGAGAACCTAATTTTCAATTTCGCCGAGTAAAGTGTGCGCAGACTTGAAATCCATTTTACCGTGACGCGATAAGTAGGTACGTATTTAAATTATTTCCAATAAATATTCAAATTTGGATAAATATTTCCAAACCGCATCGCTTTAATATCCAATAGAGCGATTCCGTTACGAGATCGCGGCCGTATTGACTCATTTATATAGGAGAATGATGAGTCGGCTTATCGCATCTCCGGAATCTATCGCAACTGCCATACAAGTTTTACAAGGACTCGTTAGGGGAGTGAAACGATACCCGCGCCCTAATCAGACGCCACGCTACGCCACGGCAAGCCACATACCGCCACGCCACGGCACGCCACGGCACGCCACATCGCACGCTATATTGCCCTAATTCCATCAAGGCTTTCCTTGTCCCTCTTTCCCGGACGCTCTGTAAGGTGCACATAAGCGCACAGAATAATACGAGCAAGATGGTGCACGATTTCTATGTTAATATTAAGAGAAGCAATTACATTTTAACTACCGACTAACTTTTAATATTTATCAAGTTAATAAGACTGCGGCATCGGAGTAGGCGTACTCTCGTATGACTTTCGTTTTCTGACACAAATATCGTCCGTATATATAATTTTATGAACACAAAAGGCACTTGAAATGGAGTGCAGAAGTTGGGAAGTTCCGGAGAGGACGGGGAACGGAGATAGCGATGTACTGGCGGCGGAACTAATAAAATAAAACGATTGAACATTTGTAGGGAGCGCGGAGCGAGAACTCGCGACTCACTTCTCATTCGCCGATAAAATCCGAAACGTTTTACGACAAACTTCCATTCGATTACCGTTAAACAACGATCTTCAATCTGAGACGAGTTCTATCGAACAGTACAGGTAGATTGGAGGGGTGACGTGTAGCAGATCCCTACTTCATTATAAACTAATTAAATTATGTTATTCTAGTATAGGTATCGTCTTGATGTGTCCGCTCTCTGCGGGTTGTTGTTATAACACAATATGTAAATACAATCAAAACAATGTTATGTTAATATGAAGGTCTTTTGAAGTTTAAATAAAGGTCTTTGGAACAATATTTCCGTTTCCAGAATGTTCACCAAAATGAATAATTCATATAAACAAAATTGTTTCAAAGACCACAATTTTAGAAATAGTTGAGAATATAACGTTAGACAATACAATGTCCTGAAACATAATCCAAACGATATCGCTTTGCGAGATCTTTAGTACATCGGTGTACTTGTAGGAACGTCCCAATCGAACACAACCGTCCTCAGACCACACGACCGGAAAGGCAAAGGAAAACCCAGCATTAATCCGAGTTTGATGAAATGGTCGTGCAGGTCCCCGAGTGGTCGGCGCGTGCGGACTCTGGTCAAACAGACTTCACGCACGACTCGCCGACCACATCATTATTGTGCGGTTCTTCATGAATAAATCGATCAAGAAATAAGATTTATGGAGCAGCGAACAGAAACGTGATCCTGATTCGTACCTACTAAGCAGCACGTAACATCCACAAAAGACAACTTTATTTATTATTAGGTCTAAAGATCGCCTTATATGTACTACTATTAAATGATGTCACTCTCGCTGACTAATGATGTCACTCTCGCTGACTAATGTTAAATTGTTAATATATAAAAATGTATTTATTAAAATATAAATGATTTCGTTAATTAAATCGAAAATCATTGTGATGTTATGTACTCTGATAAGCTCATTGTGATGTTATGTACTCTGATAAGCTCATTGTGATATTATGTACTCTGATAAGCTCATTGTGATGTTATGTACGCTGATAAAATCATTGTAATGTTATGTACGCTGATAATCTCATTGTGATGTTATGTACTCTGATAAGCTCATTGTGATGTTATGTACTCTGATAAGCTCATTGTGATATTATGTACTCTGATAAGCTCATTGTGATGTTATGTACGCTGATAAAATCATTGTAATGTTATGTACGCTGATAATCTCATTGTGATGTTATGTACTCTGATAAGCTCATTGTGATGTTATGTACTCTGATAAGCTCATTGTGATATTATGTACTCTGATAAGCTCATTGTGATGTTATGTACGCTGATAAAATCATTGTAATGTTATGTACGCTGATAATCTCATTGTGATGTTATGTACTCTGATAAGCTCATTGTGATGTTATGTACTCTGATAAGCTCATTGTGATATTATGTACTCTGATAAGCTCATTGTGATGTTATGTACGCTGATAAAATCATTGTAATGTTATGTACGCTGATGTTATGAACTGATTGATCATTATGACTACATAGCCAGTAAGGCGTTAAGACAGCTGGGCTTCATAAGCAGGATCACAAAGGATTTTAAGAACCCTAAATCTTTATTGTGCTTGTTTTTTAGCCTAGTGCGCAGTTTGCTGGAGTATGGCTCAGTTATATGGTCACCATACTACAAAGTGCACTCTAAACGTATTGAGAGTGTTCAGAAAAAGTGCCTTGGAATCTTAAACTATCGATATCACTTTGGAAGAAAATTTGTCTCCTACAGTGACAGATTGTCTGCTTTTGAGGTCACCCCGCTGTTTATTCGTCGCAGTCAACAAGATCTCATTTACCTGCACAAAATTACACACTCATTGCTTCAATCCTCTACTTTGCTGTCTTCTCTCAGATTTAGTACTTGGCGTAATCCCCGACAAAAGAACCGAACATTTATTATTGGTACGCATAAAATCAACAGCTCTTATAATAACCCTATTATCCGTATGTGTCGACTATTTAATGACCTTTCCAGCGATACTGTGAATCTAGACATTTTCAACCCAAATGTAAGTATATTTAAGAGACAAGTGTTATTGATTGTAAACTAACCTAAAGTGACTTTTTACTATTCTTATATTGACTTATACTAATATATAACCTATGATGTAACTTTTAACATAAATTGACATTAATAATAACATATTTATTCTCGATATAGTATTAATATATTGATAATGATGAAATGGATGAAACCTAAAATTTTAAAACTGAAAAACACTGTTGACTCTAATCATCGAAGTAGCTATGTGTAGCATGCCGTGTACACTGCCCTTGGGTTGCAATTCCGACCTTATGAATTATTGTAAATTTGTGCTTGATATGTATTAATTGTAACCTGTTAGTGTACCTTAAATAATAAATAAAAAAATAATAATCTCATTGTGATGTTATGTACTCTGATAAACTCATTGTGATGTTATGTACTCTGATAAACTCATTGTGATGTTATGTATTGTTATTTTTTATTGTTTGTTTTATTAATAAATAAAATAAATAAATAAATGTAATCTGATGAAATCATTGTGATGTTATGTACTCTGATGAAATCATTGTGATGTTATGTACTCTGATGAATTTATTGTGATGTTATGTAGTCTGATGAAATCATTTTGATGTTATGTACTCTGATGAAATCATTATGATGTTAGGTACTCTGATGAAATCATTGTGATGTTATATACTCTGATGAAATCATTGTGATGTTATGTACTCTGATGAAATCATTGTGATGTTATGTACTCTGATGAAATCATTGTGATGTTATATACTCTGATGAAATCATTGTGATGTTATGTATCTGATGAAATCATTGTGATGTTATGTACTCTGATGAAATCATTGTGATGTTATATACTCTGATGAAATCATTGTGATGTTATGTATCTGATGAAATCATTGTGATGTTATGTACTCTGATGAAATCATTGTGATGTTATATACTCTGATGAAATCATTGTGATGTTATATACTCTGATGAAATCATTGTGATGTTATGTATCTGATGAAATCATTGTGATGTTATGTACTCTGATGAAATCATTGTGATGTTATGTACTCTGATGAAATCATTGTGATGTTATGTACTCTGATGAAATCATTGTGATGTTATGTACTCTGATGAAATCATTGTGATGTTATATACTCTGATGAAATCATTGTGATGTTATGTATCTGATGAAATCATTGTGATGTTATGTACTCTGATGAAATCATTGTGATGTTATATACTCTGATGAAATCATTGTGATGTTATGTATCTGATGAAATCATTGTGATGTTATGTACTCTGATGAAATCATTGTGATGTTATATACTCTGATGAAATCATTGTGATGTTATATACTCTGATGAAATCATTGTGATGTTATGTATCTGATGAAATCATTGTGATGTTATGTACTCTGATGAAATCATTGTGATGTTATATACTCTGATGAAATCATTGTGATGTTATGTACTCTGATGAAATCATTGTGATGTTATGTACTCTGATGAAATCATTGTGATGTTATGTACTCTGATGAAATCATTGTGATGTTATGTACTCTGATGAAATCATTGTGATGTTATGTACTCTGATGAAATCATTGTGATGTTATATACTCTGATGAAATCATTGTGATGTTATATACTCTGATGAAATCATTGTGATGTTATATACTCTGATGAAATCATTGTGATGTTATGTATCTGATGAAATCATTGTGATGTTATGTACTCTGATGAAATCATTGTGATGTTATATACTCTGATGAAATCATTGTGATGTTATGTACTCTGATGAAATCATTGTGATGTTATGTACTCTGATGAAATCATTGTGATGTTATATACTCTGATGAAATCATTGTGATGTTATGTATCTGATGAAATCATTGTGATGTTATGTACTCTGATGAAATCATTGTGATGTTATATACTCTGATGAAATCATTGTGATGTTATGTATCTGATGAAATCATTGTGATGTTATGTACTCTGATGAAATCATTGTGATGTTATATACTCTGATGAAATCATTGTGATGTTATATACTCTGATGAAATCATTGTGATGTTATGTATCTGATGAAATCATTGTGATGTTATGTACTCTGATGAAATCATTGTGATGTTATATACTCTGATGAAATCATTGTGATGTTATGTACTCTGATGAAATCATTGTGATGTTATGTACTCTGATGAAATCATTGTGATGTTATGTACTCTGATGAAATCATTGTGATGTTATGTACTCTGATGAAATCATTGTGATGTTATGTACTCTGATGAAATCATTGTGATGTTATGTACTCTGATGAAATCATTGTGATGTTATGTACTCTGATGAAATCATTGTGATGTTATGTACTCTGATGAAATCATTGTGATGTTATGTACTCTGATGAAATCATTGTGATGTTATGTACTCTGATGAAATCATTGTGATGTTATGTACTCTGATGAAATCATTGTGATGTTATGTACTCTGATGAAATCATTGTGATGTTATGTACTCTGATGAAATCATTGTGATGTTATGTACTCTGATGAAATCATTGTGATGTTATGTACTCTGATGAAATCATTGTGATGTTATGTACTCTGATGAAATCATTGTGATGTTATGTACTCTGATGAAATCATTGTGATGTTATGTACTCTGATGAAATCATTGTGATGTTATGTACTCTGATGAAATCATTGTGATGTTATGTACTCTGATGAAATCATTGTGATGTTATGTACTCTGATGAAATCATTGTGATGTTATGTACTCTGATGAAATCATTGTGATGTTATGTACTCTGATGAAATCATTGTGATGTTATGTACTCTGATGAAATCATTGTGATGTTATGTACTCTGATGAAATCATTGTGATGTTATGTACTCTGATGAAATCATTGTGATGTTATGTACTCTGATGAAATCATTGTGATGTTATGTACTCTGATGAAATCATTGTGATGTTATGTACTCTGATGAAATCATTGTGATGTTATGTACTCTGATGAAATCATTGTGATGTTATGTACTCTGATGAAATCATTGTGATGTTATGTACTCTGATGAAATCATTGTGATGTTATGTACTCTGATGAAATCATTGTGATGTTATGTACTCTGATGAAATCATTGTGATGTTATGTACTCTGATGAAATCATTGTGATGTTATGTACTCTGATGAAATCATTGTGATGTTATGTACTCTGATGAAATCATTGTGATGTTATGTACTCTGATGAAATCATTGTGATGTTATGTACTCTGATGAAATCATTGTGATGTTATGTAATCTGATGAAATCATTGTGATGTTATGTACTCTGATGAAATCATTGTGATGTTATGTACTCTGATGAATTTATTGTGATGTTATGTAGTCTGATGAAATCATTTTGATGTTATGTACTCTGATGAAATCATTATGATGTTAGGTACTCTGATGAAATCATTGTGATGTTATATACTCTGATGAAATCATTGTGATGTTATGTACTCTGATGAAATCATTGTGATGTTATGTATCTGATGAAATCATTGTGATGTTATGTACTCTGATGAAATCATTGTGATGTTATATACTCTGATGAAATCATTGTGATGTTATGTATCTGATGAAATCATTGTGATGTTATGTACTCTGATGAAATCATTGTGATGTTATATACTCTGATGAAATCATTGTGATGTTATATACTCTGATGAAATCATTGTGATGTTATGTACTCTGATGAAATCATTGTGATGTTATGTACTCTGATGAAATCATTGTGATGTTATATACTCTGATGAAATCATTGTGATGTTATGTATCTGATGAAATCATTGTGATGTTATGTACTCTGATGAAATCATTGTGATGTTATATACTCTGATGAAATCATTGTGATGTTATGTATCTGATGAAATCATTGTGATGTTATGTACTCTGATGAAATCATTGTGATGTTATATACTCTGATGAAATCATTGTGATGTTATATACTCTGATGAAATCATTGTGATGTTATGTATCTGATGAAATCATTGTGATGTTATGTACTCTGATGAAATCATTGTGATGTTATATACTCTGATGAAATCATTGTGATGTTATGTACTCTGATGAAATCATTGTGATGTTATGTACTCTGATGAAATCATTGTGATGTTATGTACTCTGATGAAATCATTGTGATGTTATGTACTCTGATGAAATCATTGTGATGTTATGTACTCTGATGAAATCATTGTGATGTTATATACTCTGATGAAATCATTGTGATGTTATGTATCTGATGAAATCATTGTGATGTTATGTACTCTGATGAAATCATTGTGATGTTATATACTCTGATGAAATCATTGTGATGTTATATACTCTGATGAAATCATTGTGATGTTATATACTCTGATGAAATCATTGTGATGTTATGTATCTGATGAAATCATTGTGATGTTATGTACTCTGATGAAATCATTGTGATGTTATATACTCTGATGAAATCATTGTGATGTTATGTACTCTGATGAAATCATTGTGATGTTATGTACTCTGATGAAATCATTGTGATGTTATATACTCTGATGAAATCATTGTGATGTTATGTATCTGATGAAATCATTGTGATGTTATGTACTCTGATGAAATCATTGTGATGTTATATACTCTGATGAAATCATTGTGATGTTATGTATCTGATGAAATCATTGTGATGTTATGTACTCTGATGAAATCATTGTGATGTTATATACTCTGATGAAATCATTGTGATGTTATATACTCTGATGAAATCATTGTGATGTTATGTATCTGATGAAATCATTGTGATGTTATGTACTCTGATGAAATCATTGTGATGTTATATACTCTGATGAAATCATTGTGATGTTATGTACTCTGATGAAATCATTGTGATGTTATGTACTCTGATGAAATCATTGTGATGTTATGTACTCTGATGAAATCATTGTGATGTTATGTACTCTGATGAAATCATTGTGATGTTATGTACTCTGATGAAATCATTGTGATGTTATGTACTCTGATGAAATCATTGTGATGTTATGTACTCTGATGAAATCATTGTGATGTTATGTACTCTGATGAAATCATTGTGATGTTATGTACTCTGATGAAATCATTGTGATGTTATGTACTCTGATGAAATCATTGTGATGTTATGTACTCTGATGAAATCATTGTGATGTTATGTACTCTGATGAAATCATTGTGATGTTATGTACTCTGATGAAATCATTGTGATGTTATGTACTCTGATGAAATCATTGTGATGTTATGTACTCTGATGAAATCATTGTGATGTTATGTACTCTGATGAAATCATTGTGATGTTATGTACTCTGATGAAATCATTGTGATGTTATGTACTCTGATGAAATCATTGTGATGTTATGTACTCTGATGAAATCATTGTGATGTTATGTACTCTGATGAAATCATTGTGATGTTATGTACTCTGATGAAATCATTGTGATGTTATGTACTCTGATGAAATCATTGTGATGTTATGTACTCTGATGAAATCATTGTGATGTTAGGTACTCTGATAAAATAAAGATTATATAAAACAAAAAAACACATATATCTTTACAATAGACAACTACACTATATTTTAATTAGTTTTCATAATGTGTCCGAGATGTTACGAGTCCCTATAAAGATATCAGTTTGTTGCGCCACAGGTCGCGCCACCGGTTGCGCCACCGGTCGCGCCACCGGTTGCGCCACAGGTCGCGCCCATAACTCTCCATTTAGTATGATAAACTTGACGACCATGCGATGTTATGCCTATCGTATATCTAATATTCGTATAATGGTCACATACTCGTATGTTGGTCACATTAGAAAACCTCTAAAATAGTTGTGTAACAAACTTATAGAATCGTTGAATAAATAACTTGTCAAAGTCACAAAATATTTTTGAAGACCCGTTGGAAAATCTGTTTTTAGGATCGTGATCCTGAATAACTGCAGATCCAGGAGTTGGTTGTGGCGAAAGAAACATAAACAAAAACATAGATTATCAAAGACTAGTGCTAGGCATAAATATAAATTAAAATAAAATCTGTAAAGGACACAAGCATGGCAGTAAGGTAAGGTTACCTGGGATTCCCCCGGAGCGCGGCGTGGTGCAGCGCGTTGAAGCCGTTGTTGTTGGTGAGCGTCATGTCGGCGCCGTGCTCCAGCAGGAGACTCAGCATGTCGTCTCGCTTCTTGGAGATGGCGTCGTGCAGCGGAGTGTCACCTTCCGAGTCCTGCGGCACAGAGACAAATCTAACTGTATCATTGTACACAATTACACTCCAAAAACTAGGTTCACTTGCCCTACTCAAGTCGACTAGAAGAAGTCTTTATTAGCCTCGTGATAGCCATTTCAGTGTTCAGTTAGGGGATAAATTAATTAAATCGGACTTCGAATTTTGCACACATTTTACTGTTGGTATATGTTTATATGCAGGCCAATTGATATTACATTGTAAAAAGAATAATTTAAACAATGTCTTGTGACAATACAAAAGATCCCGAGAAGAACAAATTGTAATAAATTATTTGACTCCGAATAGGTGAGTTTGTAAATGTCCATCCTAAAATGCGACCATCGTTACACGATTATTGACTTTAAAATTGTGAACTTTCTGGCTACAGAAGACTATCGGAAGAAATATGTAGAAGACAGTGGAGTTAAAATCATCAGTTCCGACATCTGGTAAAATGGAACGACTGGTCGTTACGGATATCGCGCCAATTTTCTAAACCATCAAACCGCGGCGATGAATAATTGAGATAAGGAGAAGGCGTTTAGGACGCAGATTATAGAGACTTGCATATTTGATGAGCCTCTCCGAGTGGCGGGATGTGGGCCACAGGTTCGTGACATTATCATACCGGTTTCGCTACCATTCCTAGTTATGTTCTTTATTCCACAATTCTCGCTCCGTGCTTTGTTTTAAGGTAATTGTTTTAAATTATCATATATACGTTTACTGCGCACCCAACTCTGTACCTATTTGTTAGCGAATGCAACGCGAAGTCAATCCGTGTCGGCAACTGACATCAGTCCCAAAGGGGAAACAAGACCATTCCGGGTTGGGATTACAAGTATATGTGATAGCAGTACATCAGAATGCTGGGATGCCTAATTACAATGGGCTCCAATTACACGTAAATTAACAATAAATTCATAACGTGCAGAGATAACAGTAATTGAGAGCGAGCTCAGCCGAGTAATTCCGCACGGAATGGCAGTATTAAATATAAATAGTTAGTGGTGGGCGCCGGACTGTAAGCCCGCTCATTATTGCAATTGTAACTCTAATACAACATAGTATTCAAACATAAGAAAAAGCATAATACAGCGGTGCACACCCCCACCGTTGAGTTTGGCGTGGATTTTACAAACATTCGTGGTCTACACGCCAATCTCGACGTCGTTCATCATCACCTCGAGACGACGCGCCCGGCAATGTTTTTTCTAACGGAGACACAGATACTAAAGCCCGCGGACACATCATACCTACACTACCCCGGATACTCGCTGGAAGAGTCCTTCCATGCGAAGGCTGGGGTATGCCTGTATGTCCGCGATGATGTCTGTTGTCGCCGTCTTCGTTTCATGGAGGACTCCTCCTTTTCTGTCCTTTGGGTGCATGTGGATCTGGGGCATCAGTCTCGGATCTACGTGTGCCTTTACCGATCCCATAGGGGAGACTTCGAGACAACTCAGCTCTTCGACTACCTGAGTCGAGCGACAGATGATGCGCAGGAGCGGTTTCCTACCGCCGAAATAGTATTTTTGGGGGATTTTAATGCTCACCATTCACAATGGCTGGGTTCCCCTAAAACCGACCATGCGGGAAAAACTGCTCATGACTTTGCTCTGACATACGGTCTGACAAAACTGGTAACCCAGAACACCAGGATTCCAGATGTAGCCGGACATACACCTTCCTTGCTTGACCTACTGCTGACGAGTCATGCTGCCGGGTATAATGTATCAGTTTTAGCCCCTCTCGGTGGCTCAGATCATTGCCTGGTAGCTACGACAGTGCCACGCGCTCCACCTCCTCCTCGGAAGGACTTTGAGCGTATCGTATGGCACTACTCGTCAGCAGACTGGGATGGACTGCGTGAGTACTACGCATCCATCCCTTGGAGGCTCCGCTGCTTTAAGGACGATAACCCATCCAGATCTGCGGTTGCCGTTGCTGATGAGATACTTCTGGGGATGGAATATTATATTCCCTTCTCCAGACTCATCAGCAGCGGCAAAAGCAGACCTTGGTTTAACACCTATTGTGCCTCGGCTGTAGCAGCAAAAAATGCTGCATACCGGGCATGGGTGAGGGGTCGGGCTCACTCTGACCCCAATATCAGGTCCTTAAAGTCAGCTTACAACAAAGCTTCTAAGGCCTGCAGGAAGGTGTTTGTCAGAGCTCAGTCCCAGCGCGTCTCTCAGATTGGCCGAGACATAGCCGCGCAACCGAGAGGCAGTCGCACTTTCTGGCAGCTGGCAAAGTCTGTAGAGACCAACTTCTGTCGCTCCTCATTGCCACCTCTACGATATCCGGATGGATCATTAGCCCACACCGCTAAGGAGAAAGCCGATTATCTGGGCAAACTCTTTGCGGCTAACTCCCGACTCGACGACGGGAATGCGCAGCTCCCCAAACTGCCTGATTGCGGCACTTCAATGCGTGATTTACGCATTCGGCAGTGTGATGTGCGGGCAGTGCTCCGATCGCTCGATGTTCGCAAGGCTAATGGTCCTGATGGTATCCCAGCCATAGTTCTAAAGAGGTGTGCACCTGAGTTGACTCCAGTCCTCACGCGCCTATTCCGTCAGTCATACTCCTCTGGTGTTGTGCCGGAAACCTGAAAGGTGGCCAATGTGCAGCCCGTCCCGAAGAAGGGAGATCGTTCAGACCCTTCCAACTACCGCCCCATTGCCGTAACCTCAGTACTGTGTAAAGCAATGGAACGAATTATTAACGCCCAACTCGTTAAATATCTAGAAGATCACTCCGTAATCCATGACCGCCAATATGGATTCCGTCCAAAGCGCTCAACGGGTGATCTTCTGGCATTCGTATACCATGTCTGGGGTGAGGCAATGGATAAATTTGGTGAATCATTGGCGGTCAGTCTGGACATCTCCAAGGCCTTCGATAGGGTTTGGCACAAGGCTTTGCTTTCCAAGTTGCCGGCATATGGTCTGTCCCCACGGCTGGTGGACTGGATAGCTGGCTTCCTGCATGAGCGCAGCATTCGTGTCCTTGTGGACGGGAATGCGTCTGATCTCATGTCAGTGAACGCTGGCGTACCGCAGGGCTCTGTGTTATCACCAACACTCTTTCTTCTGCATATCAATGATATGTTGTCTCTGGGCAACATTCATTGTTATGCAGACGACAGCACGGCCCACGGGAGGTATCTAAGTCCCCGAGCTTTGGGAGGTAGCCAACTAGAGGAATCACGGCGTATTATGACGGCAGAACTGGACGACACCCTTCACAAAATATATTTGTGGGGTGTCCAAAATCTTGTCCAGTTCAATGCCAACAAGACCCAGGCATGCGCGCTGACGGCCAAGAAGTCCCCCTTCTCTCCTCCCCCCACTCTTCAGGGCACCACGCTGGATCTACAGCCCAGCTTCAGCATCCTCGGGGTGGAAATACGCTCAGACCTTAACCACCGGAACTACATTGAGAGCATCACCAAAACAGCGTCAAAAAAGCTCGGAATACTGAACAAGGTGAAGCGGTTTTTCCCGCCATCAATCAGACTGTTGCTGTACAAAGCACAGATCAGATCATGCGTGGAATACTGTTCACACCTTTGGGATGGTTCAGCCAAGTACCTCACAGATGCTCTCAATGTCCTACAAAGGCGAGCTGTTCGAATTGTGGACGATGCCACTATATCTGGAACTCTCGAATCCCTGCAGCTTCGCCGAGATGTAGCTTCTCTGAGCGTGTTCTACCGGCTATACTATGGTGAGTGCTCTGAAGAGCTCTATAACCTAATTCCTTCCTCCCCATTCCGCAACCGAACCACACGCACAGGTCAGAATATGGGTGCATAGTCCGTAGTCACTATCCCTTCGCGTACCTATAAATTTGGTGACTCATACATCTGTCGCACAATAAAGATGTGGAATGCTCTTCCAGCCTCTGTGTTTCCACTTTCCTATAACCTGGAGTCCTTCAAGCAAAGTGTGAAAAGGCATCTAGTCAAGCCGGCATAGTGTTAGGGACTGATGTCGGATATAAGGGTCTGATTCCAGTTGCTAACATTCATGGACCCTGCGCGCCACTTACCATCAGGTGGGCGTAGGGTCACATGTCGTGCTAGTATAAAAAAAAAAAAAAAAAAAAAAAAGTTAAATGCAACAACGATACAAAATTATGTTAATGCACAGTTTATGATCAAAACATTGTTATTATCTTAATAAATAAGTTATAAGTATCAATAGTAGTCCAAAAGAATGGCGACAAAAACAAATAATCATGTCATCTTTTCCTCTCATATCGTTCTTTCACTGTCCGAAACATGAGTAATAACTTTAAAACTCGACGTCCCTGCTCGTAACTGTTTTGGAGTATCTCAAATTAAAAGTTAAAGAAGACGTTGGCTACGAGCTGCAGAGTCAATAAAACATGCCAGCATCATTCTACGGAATAAAGTATAATCCAATATGGGCAGAGTTAAAGAGAGCCGCCCGTAAACACGCCGGGCCGGAATAAGTGTTGAAGCGAAATAAGAAATGTGATTTACGTGGCAATATCCGCAGGTGCAGCCGAGACGAGGCGGGGAGGGGCGGCCTCACACACACACTCGTCCCGCCGCGTCATCCCCAATCAACCGGTTCATGTGCCATTCAAATTTCCATGTCGCAACCTCACTCCCGGCCTCTGGGCGATCTCGACAACTTAAGTTTTCCACACTATAATAATGGCCGTGTCGTTATATACAGGTATTGGCACACACTACTCTGCACCAGAACAATATATGGTTATATCGTATTTTAGGCTTTAGGAACAATATTTTACAGGTTATTGTTGCCAAAGTTGATCTCTTTACATATTTTACCGACAAAACCATTCAAATATATTCTGCCGAGAATATTTATTTATTATAAACTTTATTGCACAAAGTACAAAGGCGGACCTAATGCCGCTAGACATTCTATACTGGTCAAACCTTTGGGACAACTAAAGTAGTTACGACAAGATAAGGCAGGTGCTATCAAAACTAATAGAATAATATTAGACTTCAATATATCATCATCACTTTCATACATACATACGTTTACATATGACCTTATGATTATAATAATCATAAGTTTAAACGATAAGTTTCATACAAGATATTATTGTATTTAACACTGAAATCTCTATTACATGAATATATAAAAGTAAAGTATCATCACGACCGTTGCCCTTTCGGGGTGGTCAGAAACCACGCTTATAAATAAGCAGATTCACATTTAGCCTTCACATTTTACCATAGGCCAATCATGACAAGTGGCAAGATCGTCGATGTCTCCAGCGTACCAAACTCGAGAAATATCACAAATTAAATATTAATTAAATGTATTAATTTACATTAATAAATATTTTTGTGTCCCGACCAAAAATCTAACCCGGTACCTCCGAGTCTTAATCCATGGACTTAACCGCTAGACCACGGAGGATAAATATATAAATATTTATTTAAATAATAATTACAAACTACATTTCCAATATGACTGGCAAAATTTCGCCTCTGTATAGCGAGGCTATATTGGCAGAATTATTTGCCAGCCTTGTTGTCTCCAGATTTTTCCGTCAGTCGTTTCTCCTTGGCCTGGCGCTTGGCTAAGGGTCTCTATTGTCAAACGGCGCAAACTCATAACCTGTATCGAGGTTGGCATATTTGCGCAGCTTGAGGTTCTCAGTACAAACCTCCGGATAAGGTTGGCTGAATGTGAGATAGGGCTAATATGTCTACACATGTCGCATTCCACACCAGAGAACTGCCAAGTTTCCACGGCTCGACAGTCATGCCGTCAGGTCTATTGCCTATAGACCCGACCTTTCTATATAAAATGTTTATTTAATACTCGCATCTGTATGATAATATCATACAATATATTTTTGGTAAATACTTTTAGAAGACAATTTTAGAACTAATTAAAGAAACTTAACGCACAATTATAATCGTTTTTCTAACGATCTTGTATCCGTGACCACGGCTTCTTGACCGGAACGTCGGGAGAAGTATATCTATAAGGTAAATCGCTTATGGCCCGTTAAATTATAAAAAGTTTGAAGCTAAACAATAAAGAAAAATAGTAAATCGAATTATAAGTGGGATGCTGCAAATGTTATTAGAGTGGCTCCAAGATTCCAAACAAGTCCACCACAATAATAAGTGGGATGCTGCAAATGTTATTAGAGTGGCTCCAAGATTCCAAACAAGTCCACCACAATAATAAGTGGGATGCTGCAAATGTTATTAGAGTGGCTCCAAGATTCCAAACAAGTCCACCACAATAATAAGTGGGATGCTGCAAATGTTATTAGAGTGGCTCCAAGATTCCAAACAAGTCCACCACAATAATAAGTGGGATGCTGCAAATGTTATTAGAGTGGCTCCAAGATTCCAAACAAGTCCACCACAAACAATATGAGAAGCGTCACAAAACAAAGACAACGACAAAACAACTCGGTAATTACTTAAAGATAAGACCGACTCTCCCCAACAACAGCAGAGCTGGCGCCGCCCTCGGGCCGCCCCACGAGAGGCTCCAACTTTATTATACAATACACATTATCACATTATTTTAATGCAACTGTGCCGTAGACTTAACTGCTTTATAATTTTCTATACATTATGGGAACAGTTTTAAAGTTCAATAAAGCTCCAATTTAGTATGTTAATGTTGTGCGCCGTCACCATCGATATACAGAGAAACTTCGTCATTGACGAGGCAGAAAGAAAACAACTAATTGTAAAATTCCAAGCCATTAAGTCGGGTATTACGACAGAATTACTCACGGACCATATAGCTCGGCATCGAGGAGGGCCGACCGCCGCCGCGCCCGCCCGCCGCCGCAACGCGCCCGCACGACTCCCACCATTTACATCCAACTCTCGTTCCAATACAATGCATTATGCCCAACGAATAGGAATGTCCTCGCCAAACTATTATGCACACTCGAATGCAGATAACCAAAACCCAGACACCACCTTAAAATATACATTATTCCCCGTCCCGTCTGTATTCTCGCGACTGTCATAAATATATTAACAAATTCCAATTGTAATTGAAATTTGTTCTAACGTAAAATAATATTTAAGGTTGACAAATTGAAAAAGCAGATTTAAATGGCGTTACCGGCAGTTACTTTCATACCGTGGACATTTGCCAACGCGGGATGTCCGGTGCGCTTTCAAATTTATGGAAATTCGACCAAAGATAAAATTTGTTTGCTGAACGCACGAATTTAATGAAAATTTATTGTAAGGCCTGGACTTGATTTACGGATCCATTTGGAAAATTATTATCGATGGGCGCACGTAGTCTCAACTCGTAGCGCCGGCTACACCGTAGCGCCGGCTACAGCATAGCGCCGACTACGGCGTAGCACTTAGTGATCCTGACTGATTGAACACCATTATGTTGGTCCTCCTAACATCGCTCCTTCCTCCGAACAGGACCCTACCTTATAAAACAAATCTTATATTTCTTTCTACCGATCACATTACATCTCAACTTCCACAGCTGGAGACGGGTTCACAAGGTTATATGACATTATTTTGTAAATTTCTTGATATATTCCACCGAACTAACTGCCGCGCTTTTACACAATTACAAAACAATAAAACTATATCGTATTTTTTTAATTCCGCGGTAAAAATATATAAGCGATTTGGATTTAATTGAATTATGTTTTATTTGAAAAGTTATAGCTTCATGAATTCTGTCGAATGAAGTCAGGAAGTAACTGTATGCTTTTAGTTTGGTTCGAAGCGGGCTCTAGCATGGACACCGTAGTTACATTTGTGACGCTTAGCATGTCCAGAGACCTCACTAACTCTCTATTTATTGAGGAAAACTATTGACAATATCGAACAACAAATAAATCTAAATTTAGTAACAGAGTGTCATTTATAAGTTTATACAATTAGAACTAGTATGAAAAAACAATAAAAACGTCAGCCTGTCCCATTACAGAAATGAATAACATACACACTACATAATATACTACCTACTAATAAATATTTTTAAAAACTAAGATCAAATATACAAACAAATAGAATTAAACAATAACAGTAGAGAGATATATCAAACGACTATATCGGAATTAAACAATAACAGTAGAGAGATATATCAAACGACTATATCGGAATTAAACAATAACAGTAGAGAGATATATCAAACGACTATATCGGAATTAAACAATAACAGTAGAGAGATATATCAAACGACTATATCGGAATTAAACAATAACAGTAGAGAGATATATCAAACGACTATATCGGAATTAAACATAATAATTTTACATCAAAACCACCCCGTATGGAATACTATTTTGTCCACAGTCTTGTACGAATTCCTCAGATATAATTTATTTATTTATTTAAAATTATATTGCACTATGTACAAGGGACGGGCTATAATTATAACTATATTATTATATAATCCGAGACTTGTAGAGGAGAAAGATACATTTATTTTTTGTAAAAAGTAATAAAGAACAAAAATATAAAATCCTATAAGTAAGAAAATACGAAGTGTTGAGATATCGCGTGTCGCAGGTCTCTGAGGTAAACGTGATCCAGACAGTGTGCGAGGGGTCCCGGTAAATCGTGCAGTCCATTAGCGGTTTCCATAACACAAGACTGCGTCTGCTTGTGACTGGAGCCGGCACAGCGCGCGCTATCGGAAAACGTTTAATGTAGTCGCGAGATTTAGCACTCGTGGCTCTCGTGCCGATCCGCGAGCTCGATCGATGCGTTCCTTTTGGAAATTCACAGCTTTAAACTTTAAATCGTTTATTTTATGGCTCTGACTTTGTAGAATATATCATTCTGCCAGAGAATACATTTAAACGTTTCTTTTTCTTCTTCTACATTCCCATATATCTCTGATTTTCTCGGAATGTTTGCATTCCATACTAATATTATAAATGTGAAAGGAACCCTCATCCATATCCTGATATAATTATTGGAACCCTGAGACGTCATCGTCTGACCACAATATACTTGTACCCACGGCCAAATATCTGATTGTATGTTTGTTTACCTCAACGCGTGTATCGCTGATCTGATTTTAATGATATTTGGCAGATATGCTTCTTGTAAGCCAGGAGAAACAGCCAGTTAAAAAAATAATCTAAAATTAAAAAATACAATTTACTTGTATAAATTAATAATATCAGTTGTACAACAACAAGGAATGTGTAAAAAGATTGAGAGTGATCATGATATTAACATGTATTATTTGGAATCCCTTCTACCAGTGTCATATGGATAGAATTGAAAATATACAAGCCAAATTCTTAAAGATTTTAAATTACCGTAAAGGTGAAACTAAGTCCAAGTATGATGATTTGTTGGGGACCTATGGGTTGAGATCTCTTCGTCATCGACGAATTCAATTTGACATGTGTTTCTTACATAAAATACTTAATAACAAAATTAATTGCCCTGATATCCTAAAAAGAATTCCATTCGTAGCCCGTTCACGTTTGCTTATTCGTATACCACGAAATAAGAAACTTCAACATAGTTATGCTAATATTTTTGTTCCACCGCGAGCCCTAAATAACTACACTAGAAATAGGTTTATAATTCGCTCTCTTACATTGTATAATAACCATTTTTCTGAAATAGATATATTTAATACCTCACCAGCCACCTTTAAGAGACTTATCCAAAATAAAATTAAAACTGTAACTGTTTAACTTACTTACTTGTTATTACTATATCATACCTTGTTGTTTCTTTCTTTTAATTTTTTAAATATTGTCTTAATTTCAATATTCATAATTAACTGCTTACAATTTGTTTAACTATTGGCCCTAAAGGTCTTCTTTTATGTATTCTTTTTAAATTATATAACTTCATTTGTAATAACTGTTTGTGCCATAATAAAATAAAATAAATAAATTAACAATTGTACAACAACAAGGAATGAGTACGTAGATTGAGAGTAATCATAATATTAACAATTGTACAACAAGGAATGTGTAAGAAGATTGAGAGTGATCATAATATGAACAATTGTACAACAACAAGGAATGAGTACGTAGATTAAGAGTGATCATAATATTAACAATTGTACAACAACAAGGAACGGGTACGTAGATTGTGAGTGATCATAATATTAACAATTGTACAACAGCAAGGAATGGGTACGTAGATTAAAAAAGATCATAATATTAACAATTGTACAACAAAAAGGAATGGGTACGTAGATTAAGAGTAATCATAATATTAACAATTGTACAACAACAAGGAATGGGTATGTAGATTGAGAGTGATCATAGTTTATGCAGATGAGAGAATATTTGCTGACGAACTTCCAAATTCCAACTTTATGATATATTCCATTCAATTAGCATGCGGGTGTTTGTGTTGAGAAAGCTGATTCGATCAAATTTTTATGCAGACTAGATTATGTTCGATATTTGAGTCGTTCGATTTGAATATTTGCGGCAACGCCCCTGTGCGTCAAACACGAACAACATTTATATAGGTATAACGCGGCATAAAATAGCATATGACATTATGGCTTAATTACCTTTTACTACTGGCCAACTACGAGTATAAACTCGTAGTCGAAAGAATTTAAAATCTTAACGATAAAACAACACTAAAAACAAGACTGCTAGAGTGGAGAGCTGTGTTATTTGTAGATTATAAACATGAAATAACGAACTCACATACGTATAGAATGTGCTCGTGTGTGAGAAAGTGTTTCCGTGACAGTTAAGACAAGTTTACGACGTTAAAATTGCATTGTTTGTGCTGCCGTGAGCCGCACTCGGGACACTTCACATGTCGGCTTTAGTGGTTGTAAAGTTAACCTTTTCAAAACTACCCGACAACAGTCGGCATTTGGTCTTTTGATGGCTTAGTTTTAATTAGACACTTGACTTCCAGAAGTTTCTAACGAGCTGAATAAATGTCATTGTAAAAAATATAGAGGATGATTTTCATTGATTGTAACCTTTTCTGAAAAGGATAAAAATTTGGTTATAAGACATACGAGTATAGTTATCACAGTGTTGGTAAAACCGATGCATAAAATTTTAAACTTGGAAAATAGATCAATTTTATGTTCCATAGAAAAAATAACTCGTATGCGGTGGTAGCTCGCTTGTAAGAACGCTTTCCTTAAAATTTATTTATTTATTTATTTATTTATTTATTATTTGGGAAACAAACAGTTATTCTTACACCTAGTAATAACAAAATTGTTTATCTCTTTAACCAACAAAGTTTCCACTAAAACTAACAAAACATAAGCTTTACTAACTACATACATAACTAAGGTTGCTTCTACTTAAAAATTACATTTAAATATATACATTATTTATAACTAATATAAAAATGAAAAAGAAGAAATTAAAATTTAATTATATAAAATAAAACTTAAAAAAGCTAAAATTAAAAAAAAAAAAAAGCTTAAAAAACAAAATAAAAACAAAAAGAAGAAAGCATAATACTTATTTTAGAGCACAGTATCACTCATCTACTAATTGTACACATTCCAATAATAGTCTTTTGTAATTGCCAATAGCACTATTAAAAGCATCAAGATTGTTAAAGTACAAATTATAGTCTTTGCATGTTCTTACCATAAACCTATCCTGAGCATATTTCCTACGACAAAAAGATACAAGAAATAAATCTGCATTTCTAACAGTTCGAGTTGGGCATTTTAAATATATTTCACTCAATAAGTAACTTGATTCTATATAATTGTTTATAATCTTATAAAGAAACATCTGGTCACGCATTGAACGTCGGGCCTTTAAGGAAGTTAAAGTAAAGTCGTTTATAAACTCGTCTCTAAATTTAAATTTATATTTCATATATTTCATGAACTTACTTTGGATTCTTTCAATTCCATCAACATAAATTTTATACCGGGGATTCCAAACTGTAGATGCATACTCCAAACGTGATCTAATAAATGAGTTATACAATAATTGTAAAGTATCAGGATCCTTAAATTCTCTGCCAATCCTCATTATGAATCCCAGTAATTTATATGTTTTAGTTATCATAGATTGAATATGTGACCGAAACAAAAGTTTATGATCTAGAACAACTCCCAGATCTCTCACCTCAGATACCCTCATTAATTCCTTGCCAAATAAGTTATACACAAAGGTGATTGGATTCTTTTTGCGTGAAAAAGAAATAACACAACATTTGTCAATATTAAGTTCGAGCTCATTAGAAACACAATATGAAGCTAGACGGTCAAGATCATCTTGAAGAGCGCAGCAATCATTTATTGTGTCTACCTTGATGAATATCTTTTTATCATCTGCGAAAAGAAGTATTTTTGAATTTACTATACTATGAATAACATCATTAATAAATACATTAAAGAATAAGGGTCCAAGGTGAGATCCCTGGGGTACACCCGACGTTATTGGCACAAAACTTGAGCAATATCCCTTAACAGTTACAGCCTGGTGTCGGTCTCTGAGGTAGGACTCTACCCATCTTAGCAAATCACCGTGTATACCGAAACTCTTAAGTTTATTTATTAGCAATACGTGTGAAATTTTATCAAAGGCTTTAGAGTAATCGGTATACACGGCATCTACTTGAGAACCTCCATTCATTGCTGCACTGACAAAGTCTACAAGCTCACAAAGATTGCTTTCAGTAGATCGATGGTCCATAAAGCCGTGTTGCTGACCTATGATAAACGGTCTTAATCGTGGAAAAATATAGTTATAAATTATCTTTTCAAACAATTTTGGAATTAAAGACATTTTTGAGATTCCTCTATAGTTTTTAATGTTGTGTTTATCGCCACTTTTGTGTATTGGGACTATATAGCAAGATTTCCAACGCTTTGGAAACACCCCCGAATTCAATGACAAGTTAAACAACATTGAAAGTGGATATGACAATTGTTCCCAACAGTTTCGTAAAAACATTGGATGCATGCCATCAGGTCCCATACCTTTGCCCACATCCAGTCTTCTTAAGTGCGAAGCTACAAGAGAGTAATCAATAGGAATAGAGCTGATGCATAATGGGGTACAACTATCACTTTCATTGGAGGTAACAGATTGCGATTGAGGTACAAATACTGATTGAAAGAAAGAATTGAAAGCATTTGCAATCCCTTGCCCATCAACCAGATTACAATCAGATACATACATATTATCAGGTATTTCGTTATTATTTTTCTTAGAATTAACAAAATTCCAAAAGAATTTGGAATTTCGCTTAATATTATTCTCACTTTGTTTAATATAGCGGTCATAACACTCAACCTCCATATCTTTCTGTTTTTGACGAAGATCTGAAAATATTGCATAGTCAGTCGCTCTCCTATAGATCTTCCACTTTTTATGTGCTTTTAATTTATTCTTTATTAATTGAATTAGAAATTTATTATACCACGGTGGATACTTGCCATTTTGGGCAATAAGTTTAGACGCAACATTTTTTTCAACTATGCCATCAACAACTGAATAAAAATCGTCCAAAGCTAAATCAACGTCCTTACCATTTATGCGATTAGCCCAATCCACACTAGCTAGCTCCTTGTTTATACATTGGTAATCGGCTTTGTGAAAAAATCTGACCAACCGTGGGGCTGATCGAAGATTAGCATGTTTAACCGAAATAGCTGCAGTAACATACAAGCACGGATGATGCAAATCTTCATTGACTAATGGTTCTTTGCAATGTTCAACTTTACACTCACATATATTACCTATTACCAGATCCAAAGACCGTATGTTAACATTGGTAATATTATTAAACTGACCAAAACCAGTTACTGATAAAAAGTTTTTAAGAGCTGCCACTAACGGATCATTTAAATTCTTGGAAACATCAGTAATCAGCAGTGGTCTATTAGCTTTTAAGGTAGAAATACACCAACTAGCATAAGTAACATTAAAGTCACCCAACATCAAATAGGTATCATCAGGGTGTTGTATATAAAAATCAGAAAGAAAATCATAAAATGCAACCTGTGATTTGAGTTGTTCCTTACTATGTGGAAAATAAGAACAATATAGTCTAAGTTTTGTTTTAATCGAACCATATTTAATAGGTATAGTTACGTGGATAATCTCCGCATCAGTCACAAACGTTGGTGAACCGGCCACAGTATCTCCTGGCAAGACGCTAAGGCTTTGGCGAACTGCAATCAATACACCACCACCAAAGTTCTCGTCACGATTTTCATAATCTCTATCACTGCGGTATATAATATACCTTGAGTCAAATATTTCAGTATCAAATATACTTGAATTTAGCCAGGTCTCAGTTAAGCAGATAACATCAGCATTGCATTTGAGCAGGTTTCTAAAGAAAATATTAGTTTTAGTCCGCAGACCACGGACATTTTGGTATATAATAGACAAAGCCATCATTCAATTATATATAAGTATAAATAAACCAAAATATGGTTTATTTTGAATTGAGTGTGAAATTAAGAAGGGAAACCCGCTGCAGAATGCTGCTAAATTATATTTAATAGTTGAATGTATAGAGGCTATAGGCAATATGGTAAGTTGATTACTACATTGCAATACATAAATATACAACAAATAATGGCTTTTGAAGTTCATGAAATATAATAGTGCACCAAAGATGATAATAATGTTAAAAAAAATATTTAATGATATATGAGTAACCCATGCTTCTCGCTGTGCTAAACCAATGATAATAATTTTGTATTTATGAGAAAAAGTATAATGATTTAAAATGCTAAATGACAATATGCTAAATAAGTACATGCAAAAACTACAATAAAAAACTATAAGACCTAATGACAAAAAATTAAGCGATAAAAAAATAAAGATGCCGTTAAATGCAACGCCTATTTGATCTTGTTTAAATCCTCAGCATTTTTGATATATATTATGGGAGTTGAGTCGTTTCGGCGAACCATGATGCTACAGTTTCTAACCCAAACCCAATTAAAATTTTTCTCTTTGGCCACAATTTTTGCCTGACGAAGAAGAAATTTATTACGACTGGTTAGATGATCATTTATAAAGATTTTATTTTCTTGGCCATCAAATCCCAGAGCAGCCGTTGTAAGGCCCTTCAATCTACGGAGCAGAGTTAGAAAATCGTCCTTCCGATAACGTGATAAAAGTCTTACTATAATAGGCTTAACATTTTTGCCATTTAGATCTCTTGGTGCCACACGAGTAACGAAATCAATATCATATTGGACATTCAGTGGAAATCCACATATATTAGCCAACTTGCCAACAACTTCAAACAGATTTTCATTTTTTTTTTCTGGAATGCCAACTATCTCAATATTAGATCTCCGGGCCCATTGTTCTCTTTGATTATTGTCCTCCGTAAACTGATTAACATTTTGTCTTAGATTTGTAACTATTTCATTCACTTCCTTCACCTGAATCAACTGTCCCTCCAAGATATCTACTTTATTAGTCAAATCCAGAACTCTCGCATTTAAAGAATTCTTTATAGATGCAAGTTCATTTTTTATTTCTTTTACATCTGACTGAAGATTAGTGAGTTGATTAAGCTGATCTTGAATCAGAGAGAGTTTTGCGGCCATGTCGCTTAATACATCTGTATTTTTATTTACTATAGATTCATTACTCAAAATACCAACGACGACAGCAGGGTCAGGTGTCATTAATCGAGAGCTTGTTGACTTCACTGGTGTGTCTGAGTTGTCACCACCTTTCTTACGTTTGCTTATGCAATCAGGGCAGACCCACTCAGACTTCTCATTAGCAGTGAGCTTCTGCGTACTATTTTCGTTCAAACCCAAGCATAGTAAATGAAATGATGAGTTACAAGAACAACACTCCATAACTTTTTCGCCTCTTGCTATTTTTAATGAACATCCTCCACATTTATTAGCCATATTATTTCTTGTTTTTAATAATACTTATAACAACAATATTAATGGTTTTTTTTTTTTTTTTCCTTTTTTTTTTTTTTTTTTTTTTTTTTTTTTCTTCCTGTGTTCAGATGTCACAATACAATTATTTCTTGTAAGAAATTAAAGAAAAAAACCAACACGCCGAACCGCGGTCTCGAACCGACCACTGGAGTAATATGAAACCACAAGCCTAGTGGACTGACCTATCCGTTCATATGTCAGTGATGCAAAAATATGCAAGCTGTTCAAGTCACTGAGCCGATTAATTTAGGATGTGGGTACTACTGATTTACATAGTATTTTTATATGCACTATAATTTTATATGCAATATAAAATCCAAAAAGGTAAGCGTTCGAACCCCGGCATGTACCAATGAGAAATACTTTTCTCTTTTATTCTACAATATCACCCTTTCCGTGCCTCGGAGAGTACGTTAATCAATTGTCGAGTGTAAGCCAAATTCTCCAGAAACATATTTTTGAAAGCCCATCTCCGACAGTAGCTGGGACTCTGTGTCTAGTGGCTGTGATGTTATTAGTAGAGTCAATAAATGCAAGAATGAGCCCAAACCTCTGAAATTTTTGACTGTCAACGAATCGACATGAAACCTTTTGCATTGTCTTTAGTTTCGCACCAGGAAAAAATGCTACATCTTCGATTTTGGTGCACACCCCTGTAAAGGATGGAAACCACCCCCTTTCCACCCTTTTTTTGTAACTCAAAAACTATTTATGCAAAATTGAAATTCATATATAGCGGGTTTTTGAGGTCGCTGATTATGAATCCGAAGTCAAAAGTACTAAATTCAAAATGGCGGATTCAAAATGGCTGACTTTTTGTAAAAAAAAAAAATGCAGTTTTCGGCTTCTGTAATGATTTTACGAAAAAATGACAAGAGACCAAAAGTGTTTAGAATATCATTCTGCTTACAAAAATACCATTTTTACTAACCCACCCCACCCCCTTCCCCTTGAACACCCCTGTAGTAACGTACAATGCATATTATTCATTATTCAATTTATTGGAACAAAATTCATTCTAAAGGGGTTTTCATCGGCGTGCATAACCATTCTGAAGTAAACAAAAAACAGAAAATTCAAAATGGCGGATCTAATATGGCAGACATTAAAAAAAAAGAAATTGAATGATAACTATTTTTGTTTAGAATTTTTAATACGAAAACTGCATTTTAAGAAAATTAATCAATTTTATTACATTTTTACATTGAAGAGGGAAGATTGGAGATAAATAAACTGGTTAAATGTTTATAGGAAAATAAAAAACAGATTTATTCATTATCGATATCATCTGCACAATCAGTTTCTCTGTCACTTTCAATGTCGTTTTCGTTTTCGAGCTCTTCTTCATGAATTGGAAGCGGACTATTTGTACAGTTATTATTAAAACAATTAGTGCAAGCGGGTGTGCATTCTAGCCCAGCTTTTCTGCATCCACACTAAGACAAACAACCACTTTTGCATGAGCAAAATATCATGTCCAGTATATCTTTTGGAGCAGGCTTTTCTGTCACTTTAATTGGTACCAGTTGTTCGCTGTCATATTTCCAACCCCATTTATTTATTTATTTCTTTAAAAACTTTATTGCACAAAGCACAAAGGCGGACTTAATGCCCGTAGACATTCTCTGACAGCCAAACCTTAGGGACAAAGTTGAACAAATATAGGTGCAATGAAAGTAACAGTATTATACAATTATAGGATAATTCAACAAATATTATATACCTACTTATATATTCTTATATATGTATTATAATATTTAAACGGCGATAAAAAAAAATCTTGTTGACTTGCTTCACTAAAAGTGAAATTATTTGCTGCATTTCCGTCGTCCTCATCGTCTGAATCGTCGTCGTTAAAAGAACGATTCCCATATATCCAAAATTGAGTTTGTAAGTACACTCTTTTTACATGCTGCTCAAATCCATCGCACGTAGGAATTAATGATTCTAATTTTACTGCAGTTTTTCTTTTTCTGTTAGTTGTAGCGGTATAAAATGAGGTGTACCTGAAATCCTCTAGTATTTTGATGCAACTTTCTATACTTATATTTTTATCGTTAAAATTTTTTCTAAGTCTTTTTGGTGCTCCATACACAGCTAATTAGAGTTTACTGCCAGATAAAATTAAATAGTTAATAGTTGAGGCATATACCCAAATTGCACTGTTTTCCTCAAAAGCAAAGCTAGTAGTTAGCTTACCTTTCTTGGAAAACGCTGATGTTGTATCGCAACCAGAGAAAGCATGCAAAAAAAGAATATGCTTGGTTGCGTTTGGATATTCCATAACTGTTCCTTTTTCGATATTTTCTAATACAGTTTGCGATGAGTACACCTTTTCCGATTGCTTATTATGCCACTCTAATCTAAAAATCTCAATTTTCGCATGGTTTTTAGGCTTATTTAACACTTTATTTAATAACTACTTTCATTATTAACTGGTAACTTTATAATTTGAATAAAATGTTATCCAAAATATTTGTTATTAGATTTGTATTATGCACAATTATTAAATATTTTTAGCAAGTTTAACAAGGAAGTACAGTTGCAAGAAGCGCGCGAACAACACTGCGTGGCGGCAAAACGTGGCTTTCTCTTTTACTGCTTCTCATCTTCCTATTTATTTCTGTTTCTTCTGAGATCTCGGTCATCATCATAGTCGAAAGAAAAGGAACCATCTTTACCTTCAGTAAACCCAAAAAGTTTTTCAAAAATAGTAATTACTATAACATTACAAATTTTTATGTAGCATAAATATTATAAAATAATTTCAGAATGGTTATGCACGTCGATGAAAACCCCTTTAGAATGAATTTTGTTCCAATAAATTGAATAATTAATAATATGCATTGTACGTTACTACAAGGGTGTTCAAGAGGAAGGGGGTGGGGTGGGTTAGTAAAAATGGTATTTTTGTAAGCAGAATGATTATTCTAAACACTTTTTGTCTCTTGTCATTTTTTCGTAAAATCATTACAGAAGCCGAAAACTGAATTTTTTTCTTTACAAAAAGTCAGCCATTTTGGATCCGCCATTTTGAAATTTGTACTTTTGACTTCGGATTCGTAATCAGCGACCTCAAAAACCCCAAAATATATGAATTTCAATTAATTTGCATAAATAGTTTTTGAGTTACAAAAAAAGGGTTGAAAGGGGGTGGTTTCCACCCTTTACAGGGGTGTGCACCAAAATCGAAGATGTAGCATTTTTTCCTGGTGCGAAACTAAAGACAATGCAAAAGGTTTCATGTTGATTCGTTCACAGTCAAAAATTTAAGAGGTTTGGGCTCATTCTTGCAATTATTGACTCTACTATATGTAAAACAATAATAATATATGTTTGGAATTAACCTCTTAAACTGAAACAGTAAATTACACCCAAACAAAGAAATAAAAATGAAATATGTAAGAAAACTGTATAAGGGAAAAGGTAGAAGTGTGAACATGCTGGTGGCAATCGTAGCACGAAGTATTGGGGTCGGTTCAATAACAGTTTAGGCGCTCGGCTGAGAACCTATTTATTACCTGAATATCAGTTCGGGTGCCGGCCGAGATTACGCCGACTTTTTCCCATCTCTCGGGCTCGCAGGTGCCAGTAATGGCGATCCCATCCGTGGACGTGTGGGCAGTAGTGTGCACGGCTACAGTATGACTTGTCGGATATCAAATATTTTTATAAACCAAGCTTTATTTTTCGATGCATTAATGATGATCAATGTTACAGCCACAATTATTTCAAATATATTTTTAAATGTACTAGCAGAAATCTTAAAATACCTATATATTAATCGTGGAGGTACCCAGTCGCTACCTCTTTATGAAAATATATTAGGTAAACGGTACAACAGGCGAGATTTAAGAATGAAAGCGGCAGCCACTGACGACCGACTTCAGACCCCATTACTATGCCGGCGTAAGGACTTGTCATAACGATGGGCTCGTCTCAGTAAGAATGGTAAGTCTTTTTGGTATTCGCCTTTATAACACAGTGCCTAATGAACTAAATAGCTTCACAACCACAGCGCCTAGAACACATCGTCCTAGACCTCCACTGTTGGAAATGGGCCTTCCAGAATACATTTCTGGAGAATTTGGCCTACACTCGCCACGCTGCACGCGCTGGCCAGACGGGTTGGCGAGGATAAATAGCTTATTTGTAGATAAACTAAAATTCATGTAAAACGTAGAGGCAAAATTAAGTGATTTTATTAGTCACAAAAATGTCTGGTAGATGTGCAAATGTATTTTATTATATTTTGGACAATTTTTATTGTTGGTGTATGTTAATTGTTTCTGATCAAAGGTTCAGACAGATAGTAGAGTCTGGGTTGGGGATATTTCCCCCTATTTTTTCCGGCATGGTCGCAGAGGGCAACCACCTAACTCAATGCTGAGTGCTGGAGACCATGGATTAGTCGTTACACTTTGCTTTAGTGATTTAGGATTACCGACGGCAAAATAAATGATATGATCGGTCCGGATGGTCCGTATGTTATATATGTATGTCTACAGAGGTCGGGTCGAATATGCGCCCCAACGATTGCACAAATCAGCGATTCTAAACTAACTCCAACACTTACATAAATAACAAGATTTATACGACATTTGGTTTTACTAAGACCAAAACTTAGATATTCGCAAATGTCATTCCTAACATGGGAACATGCGTGAGACCTGAGGACTACTGCTTTTTGGATTTAGGTCCGTCTTTAAGTATATTTATCTTGTTACAGATCTGAGTTTGCATCCGTGAAGGCCACGTATAAGGAGGCCACGTATAAGGAGGCTATAAATATGTTTATTTAAGACAAAAAATAAAAAGTGCGGCCAAAGGAACATACTCGTAAATCTATGAGGAAATCGTGGTAAGCGGAAGTCAGGAAATCGTGGTAAGCGGAAGTCAGGAAATCGTGGTAAGCGGAAGTCAGGAAATCGTGGTAAGCGGAAGTCAGGAAATATTTATGACCTTTCATTAGCTAATTATTGTCCCGCAGCTCCGCCTTAAAATAACGGCACCGGCTTTTCCAATTTGCCATAAATTAAAATCGGATTCCGACATCTTTCAGCGGATTTATAACTTAGGTGTAAATTTTATGATTCAATTTTGTTATGCGAAAGCTTTGACGATCTTTTAGAAATTGCCATACTCTCTGGTAATTTAGAAAAAATCAATAAAGCTGTCTTGGGTTTAACTTTACTATTCAAATTCAGAGATAGATAGACAAATTCTTTATTTAACAGAAAATAAATCATTATCTGGACTAAAATAGTATATTCCTATTTAAAATATTCGCATTATGATTAAATATCAGAATTCACAGGCTAGCTTTACAAGTACAATTGGTTCGCAAAATAGAGGCAAACCGACAGCATTCACACGGTGCTCCTAAATGAATTGGCACGTTAAATTGGACACCAGTTCGTAGACACGACAGGCGGCGCCACCGAGCGGGAGCGAGCAGTGTCGACACGCCGAGTGACAGCATCACTGCGCACGTACAATTGTCAAACACATGCATACTAAAGTTTCCCAATCGCGTATCTATATTTCCCACGTATTTAAACAAGTAGGAATTCCCTATACTATATGTAGGTTCCGCGATATTAGTCTTCCCAATGTGACACAACCAATAAATCCTTTAATGGTATCGTAAAATTTCGTCGGTATTATCTCGGGAAAACCCGGCTATTTTACATTCACCTGCGAGGTTTCCCTCCGCCTCCAATTTATGTTAGTGGGCACAAAACGAACGCTGACAAATGTGGAAATAAAACGAACATACGTTTTATCTCTACGAGTTGGCCGGCGTCCTCGAGCGGGGAAGGGGGCTCCCTCTTTCCGCCTTCATAAGAATTCACGTCTCATCGCGACCCGGCAAATGTGAGCTCTTTTTGGAAGCTCTTTCCATAAATGTATCTCCTGCAGACCTGCTTAGGCTATGTAAAGCTGAGTCTTGAACCCGTTCCTGTACATCTGTTCTTTTAATAATATATCTCTTAAATGTCCGTAATTGTATTTTCTAGTAAATTCATTGTCATTTCTCAAAAATATACTTGGTATTGAAAAATCTTTGAAAAAGTTGTATTGTGCGAGAGAGAGGGGTGCAAGTTAAATCCTCTTAATAAGCATAAAAACGACATTATAATAAGTATAGTGGGAGTTAAACGATGTTATCGGCAATAGAGATTAATAACGAAGCAATCGGGAGACAAGTCGCGGCCCACACGAACACTTCATCCGCGGGAATTGTGCACGAACATTTGTTTCAGTTGCCACGTTACACAAATCATAAAGACTGAGATTACTCAGAAGAAAACACCATTAATATTGTGAATATGAAACGATAAATTACGCAAAGTACGCCTTGAATTAACTTTTTGTTTTTTTAATTAATTTGCGCGAAAAGCTACTTTCATTTTAAACATTTTTATAAAATCAAATACTTAGTGATTTAATGTTTATAAAATGGCAGCAATAATTAGAGAAGTGCTTTTCGCCGGGTGAGCTGTTTCCCGATCCCGGAGCAATTACCCGGCGCTCGGCACAAAGGGGCGGCTCTTAACGAAACTATCGCAACCTCTCAACTCGACGAGAGAAATACTAACAACGCATAATTTGTTGTCTGCTCGCACATAACAAAAGCACATTCTGTCAGGAATTATGGAGCCCTCAACGATGTTATTATTTGGGAGCCGACTCCATTACCGACCCTCCCGGTTACCATCCCGCGCTGCTAATCGTCTAAACTTGATCTGTTTAAAGTACTTTAATCCTCAGTTATTCACTGGCACAAATTACTTAGTGAAATAGCTGTAGATATCTAGCAAATATAAATATGTACAGTGGCTACAGCTATATGTTTTCCAATAGTTTAATGTGATCACAGCGCGCACTTATAATCTAATAGTTCGGCGGGAGTGTGTCAGCGGTGTCCTGCAGCCGGCACCGCGCTGCACTCGGGCGCAATCAAAACGAATCACTAACCAAACCGGCTTGTACAATGAGAAATACACTTTCTAAATACTGTTCCCGTCCTTCGGAGAGCACGTTGAAGCCGTGCGTCGGTTCCACTTGTTGTAATTCATAATAAAAGGAAGTTCCGACACAAGACCAAAAGATGGCGCCACGGTCGAATTAAATACGTACAATTGTTTGGCGGCTACCGGTGCCTATTGTAATTCCAAAAAACTCTCTCTCTCTCGTATAAGTCAGATAAATAAGTGTTAAATAAATAATCAAAGTAAAATAAAAGTGTGTTTCTACTAATGGCCGGCGTCCTCGAGCGGGGAAGGGGGCTCCCTCTTTCCGCCTTCATAAGAATTCACGTCTCATCGCGACCCGGCAAATGTGAGCATAAGATATTCCAAACTATAATAATCTATCCAATTATTTAGTCGTCCAAACTATAGACTCAGGACCGTCGCTATATCTATGGCCCTAACAGAGTTCCCGGACGACGAGGGCGCGGCCATTACGGGACCGCTCCGGTCTCTAATAGTGGAATTTGAACTAAATTATTACTCGGAAACTGTAGGAAGCTCTTTCTTTTAAAAGCCCCTATTCTCTAAGAGGTAACCTATAAGTCCTGGAAACTAATGGTACTTGTACGTTTCGGATTGTAAGAATAATAATAATATCTTTATTCAGTAAAGTTTACAAGATATGAAAACAATAACATATATCATCATGCATTATGGTTCAGGAAAACAGACATTTGCAGCCGAACTAAGCCTATATGTATAGGTCTGTCCGTCGACAGTCAACGCCCAGACACTCTTTAGTACATTCTGCCGCGGTCTATAATGACTACTTTACTGGTCGCGCTGATGATGGCCGACAGCGCAGCTCCAGGCCGACACGGCGCGGTCAGCGTGCAGCACTTGATGGACGATGGCCAAGCTGGAAGGCCTAGAGCGTAGCTAGGCTAGCTCGAGGCAATCATGGCGTGGCCAGCGAAGCAGTCATAGTGGGCCAAGGCTTGTATAGAGCTTTACTCAAAAATGCAATGACCTACCTAATCTAAATTTGTACCTATCTCTATAAATACAAACAGCTGTGTTTTAAATAAAATCGCTTTTACATTCCTCCCGCTCGCACAATCCAATATTTTTAAAGATAATTCAAGTCTGTGTGCACTTTGAGAAATACAAGTCTATTATTTTTCTAGGAAATTTATTTACGGTCTTTTTAGACATATTTTATATCTAATTTTAGACAGAGAATAATAATCTAAGACAAATTTCCAAGCATTCCATGGATTCACCATTCGTGTGTGGGTAAGAGATGGAAAGAATAGTGTCTCTCTCTTGCGACCGACAACAGGCTGGGTTTGTATTTTATTGCGCAACAAGACGTATTAATTATTAATGCCGTCTTGGAAGCTCTTTCCATAAATGTATCTCCTGCAGACCTGCTTAGGCTATGTAAAGCTGAGTCTTGAACCCGTTCCTGTACATCTGTTCTTTTAATAATATATCTCTTAAATGTCCGTAATTGTATTTTCTAGTAAATTCATTGTCATTTCTCAAAAATATACTTGGTATTGAAAAATCTTTGAAAAAGTTGTATTGTGCGAGAGAGAGGGGTGCAAGTTAAATCCTCTTAATAAGCATAAAAACGACATTATAATAAGTATAGTGGGAGTTAAACGATGTTATCGGCAATAGAGATTAATAACGAAGCAATCGGGAGACAAGTCGCGGCCCACACGAACACTTCATCCGCGGGAATTGTGCACGAACATTTGTTTCAGTTGCCACGTTACACAAATCATAAAGACTGAGATTACTCAGAAGAAAACACCATTAATATTGTGAATATGAAACGATAAATTACGCAAAGTACGCCTTGAATTAACTTTTTGTTTTTTTAATTAATTTGCGCGAAAAGCTACTTTCATTTTAAACATTTTTATAAAATCAAATACTTAGTGATTTAATGTTTATAAAATGGCAGCAATAATTAGAGAAGTGCTTTCCGCCGGGTGAGCTGTTTCCCGATCCCGGAGCAATTACCCGGCGCTCGGCACAAAGGGGCGGCTCTTAACGAAACTATCGCAACCTCTCAACTCGACGAGAGAAATACTAACAACGCATAATTTGTTGTCTGCTCGCACATAACAAAAGCACATTCTGTCAGGAATTATGGAGCCCTCAACGATGTTATTATTTGGGAGCCGACTCCATTACCGACCCTCCCGGTTACCATCCCGCGCTGCTAATCGTCTAAACTTGATCTGTTTAAAGTACTTTAATCCTCAGTTATTCACTGGCACAAATTACTTAGTGAAATAGCTGTAGATATCTAGCAAATATAAATATGTACAGTGGCTACAGCTATATGTTTTCCAATAGTTTAATGTGATCACAGCGCGCACTTATAATCTAATAGTTCGGCGGGAGTGTGTCAGCGGTGTCCTGCAGCCGGCACCGCGCTGCACTCGGGCGCAATCAAAACGAATCACTAACCAAACCGGCTTGTACAATGAGAAATACACTTTCTAAATACTGTTCCCGTCCTTCGGAGAGCACGTTGAAGCCGTGCGTCGGTTCCACTTGTTGTAATTCATAATAAAAGGAAGTTCCGACACAAGACCAAAAGATGGCGCCACGGTCGAATTAAATACGTACAATTGTTTGGCGGCTACCGGTGCCTATTGTAATTCCAAAAAACTCTCTCTCTCTCGTATAAGTCAGATAAATAAGTGTTAAATAAATAATCAAAGTAAAATAAAAGTGTGTTTCTACTAATTAACCAACTTGTGGAATTATTAATAAATTATCAAAAAAAAAACTGTCTGGCCAGCATGGCGAGTGTATGCCAAATTCTCCAGATATATGTTCTGGAAGGCCTATCTCCGAGAGTACGCTGTACGCTGTAATCTAGGGGCTGTGATAATAATTATGAAGCAAAATATAATCAACGAGAGACCAGGAATGGATGCAACTGACATTGGAACCATTTTCTACAACAATGTTAGCAACTTTTCATAACACAATGTATAGTGTGTGTGTTATAAAAAGGTGTGGGTTTTAAAAAGACAGTAACCCGTTTTATTGCACCGGTATGTCATCATGATACTCGCTAAACATTGTAACAGCTCTCTCATGGTTCGATTGTTCTGAAAACTGCAATGCGTAAAAATATCGATTTTAGTAAAACATTAACATTGCCTCCGTAATCGGAAGACGTGACCGGTTTTCAGCGTGGATTAGACGCGGAGGTTTTTATTTATTCATTTTTGATATTTCTCGATGTATGGCAAGGACACCGACGAGCTTGCCACTTGTCATGATGGGTCAGTAACTTTACATTGGCTAAATAAGAATCCGCCGTTTTAAAAAAGCGTGGTTTGTGACCGGCCCGCTAGGATATGGTCGTCAAAATTAAAAAACATCGGTGTTACTAAAAACACCAAATACTGTCCAATAAATTATTTGTTTACGTTACGCAATAGAATCCCTATTATAGTTAGTAGAAATAACAGCGATTTCCGTTAGATATTTCCTCCCCAAACAATACCATTATGCCTTCTATCTATGAAGGGCCACTGGAAGATCACATCGACTCCTAATTCATTTTTATGGTCCCAATAAAGTCGGGCGCGGGACCCCAATCCGAAACGAATCTCAACTTTACCTACGCTACAATAACCGCTTCGACCTGAGACGTATAACGAGCGGACACGATTACTATATTAATTTCCGCAGATATGGTGATTACTATATTAAGGTCGCGTTTATATTGCACACGAATTTCTATCATACCTAACACTTGCTACCATTTTGTCCATAGACGCAAAAGTTGTGACTACTAACAGGTTACGTGTGAGCTATACTACCTGTAGGTACCTTTATGTGTATGGCCACTTCCAGCTAGATTATAATTTAAACGCACGACCCGTCAAATTATCCCAACACTCGGAACTATACTTAAGGATCGGGATCGTTCGTAACTCGTATTCAATGTGAACTCGGTATAAATCGATAATATTATCATTAGCTTGTGTCCCTCCACTGCTAAGCACAGAATAATAGGGATATCGAATCAAAAGTGTTGATATTCACCTCATTAGTAATATGGGATAAAATGTAAGGGAAGGAAAAATAGTCAGTTCAAGAAAGTGTAAAGGCTGACAAGAAACAGGGATTTTTGACCAAACACAGAGGCTACGGAAAAGTAAACTTATTATTGGTCGGTCATGTCCTAGTGCCTATAAGTCTTTGACTTGGACATATTTACCTAAATTTAAATTCTAAACTCGGATGGGCAGTCTATTACGTGACCGTTAATAGCCGGTTTTCGGTGGGGCCCTGAAGTAACTCGGCCCCCCGACTGCATAATAGCTACTTCTTAAGCAACCCTGGGCTACAAAATTTTAATTTTACATTGCGTGTTATCGTTGAACTGAACACAAGGTTGGTAGAAAGTAAGAAGCAATGTACAATGGCGGCTCGGAGTGACGCGGGCCCGGGGCGGGGACAGATCCATAACTTACGTAGACGACAACTCTCAGATAAAGCCCCGCCAAAACAATACAACGGACGAATGGTTAAGTCGTTAGTTCAGAGGATCGTATATATCTTTATGTTCTGTTTACGAAGTGCCTGTTTCAGACCCGTGACGAAGCGCTTCAGCTATATTTTCAAGTTAAGAGTTATTTTGCAAAAGCTTAGAGGATGAACAAGTCAGGGTTTCTACCGGGTAAGGTCGATCACAAGCACCGAGCGAAACACGAGCTCCGCTCTATGGTGTACTGATTAATGATATCGAGTCGCTATCTGGAGAAATATTGTTCGAGCTCGCAAGGGAGAGCCGGGACGTGCAGTTCCGCAAAGACATAATATATATAGTATCGTAAACCAGTATTGAGTTTGGGAATTGATGTTGAAAGACGAACAGTTGTGAACCCGCAATAATTTAATAAAGAAAGTTTAGTGAAGTTGGAGGAGCGTGCGTGTCGGCGAGCTTCACACAAAAAGCCGAAAACTTTGATTCAATTAAAACAGAAAGTTCGGAATAAGTTACCACCGCCAACAGGGTTGCGGAGACTAGCGTCTTATGTTTATTGTTTATCTATTTACATAAAGATGTATTACATAACCCATAGTTACATAGTTGTAAGTCCTCGGGTAGAAAGCCGCCCGCAATCCAATTGTTCCGGTGTAATTTGTTCAATCCAAAAGTTATACTAAGGTTGCCCGAAGCTTCACCGTGTCGTGATCGCCGGCGGACATCATTTTTCATCTCGTAATCGGGATTTTTTCGTGTTCTTTTTAAAATTACCCAACTTTGGGCCACATTCATATTGCCAGCCGAATGAGTTTTAAAAGGTAAAGTTTCGAGGGCGGGTGTCGGGCAGGGTGACGTGCGGGGTGACGTGCGGGGTGACGCGCGGGATGACGTGCGGGGTGACGCCCGGGGACGCGGACCGACGGCAAATAACTTTCTAATTACTTGTACTAACAAGTTACATTCGCTGTCGAGGTAATTAACCCGCAAACTTAAGCCTACATCAAGAAATAGGAAGAAACGAGTCGCGTCATGCTTTCGCCCCTCCTCCTCGCGTCGTTCTCCTTAATGCTGAGGGTCGTGACCAGGTGGTCACGGATAAATTTGTCTTTTTTTATTTTTTATACTGAACACATGTGATATCGCGCCCACCTGATGGTAAGCAGCAGCGAGGTCCAAGAATGGGAGCAACTGACGCCGGTCACCACGACCATCATCAGTCTCTACCACTATGCCGGCCTAACAAGATGCCTTTTCTTAAGTGTAAACTCTAATTCTACAATTATTTTTTTTGTAAATGTAATATTTAATTTGTAAATGAATTATCCTTGCAGATTCCTTTCCAGACAGGTTACTGGAATCTTCTAAGCTGCTCGTCTTCTGCTAATAGCTTACTCTTTGGACCACTTCGCTGCTTAGTGTTCCACCAACAGGAATTCATTTAAAATAATTTAAGTAATGACGTGTCATAAATGCCTGTGATAGGTATACGCGAATGAAGATACTTTGACTTTGACTGATAAACAGAACACATCGTAGGAAAAATCTAAGCCGCGAGTGGCTACAATGAGAAGTTGTTACGTCATATAGTATATAGAAATGTTTGTCGCAGGTCGTTTCGGCGTATAAAAGTGTGGCACAAAATGTAGCCGCGCTCGAGAACACACCAAACCAGAAAGGAACAATAAATAATGCACTCAGAGTAATAGCTTCATAACACTGCTTTCTTACATTTATTATTTTCTTTAAATTTATAATATCAACCTTTTAATTTAATATTATACTCCTTTTGTAGAGAATATACTCGCTACGGTCTTCCAATGGCCACGTGCCAACAAACATAAAGCAACCAAGTGAAAGAATAAAAGTATGTTACAAAACCCTAAATAGAAATACCTCCATAATGTTAGTTTTTATTAAAAACCCCGAAAACAATTTTGTCGTAGAGGTCAGTAAAACGAAAGGGGCAGCCGTTTTGGAAAATGTCTATGGTTGCCTCGTCTCAAAGGAATTTTGTGCCGAAGAAAAGAAAGGAAGCGGAATAAAGTAAGTGTATCGGAGGGGCCGGGTTTACGAGCTCCGCCTAGATCCATACGGGGAAGCAAACAGAACCTTCCAAACGAGGACATGGACATAACGAGCAACAACACAATCCTCTGCGATACGTTGGCCCTTAACAATATCTGCTGTGCAGTGGCGAAAGCATCAGGTCACAATGCGATACGTTGGCCCTTAACAATATCTGCTGTGCAGTGGCGAAAGCATCAAGTCACAAATTGTTACACCTAATTTTATTAGTTACAGGGTTCAGTAAAAATCAGCGCTGCAGCAGATATGTTGCCAATGCTGACCTGGATGCCTGTCTGCAGCAGATATGTTGCCAATGCTGACCTGGATGCCTGTCTGCAGCAGATATGTTGCCAATGCTGACCTGGATGCCTGTCTGCAGCAGATATCTTGCCTATGCTGACCTGGAAGCCTGTCTGCGGCAGATGTCTTGCTTATGCTGACCTGGATGCCTGTCTGCAGCAGATATGTTGCCAATGCTGACCTGGATGCCTGTCTGCAGCAGATATCTTGCCTATGCTGACCTGGAAGCCTGTCTGCGGCAGATGTCTTGCTTATGCTGACCTGGAAGCCTGTCTGCGGCAGATGTCTTGCTTATGCTGACCTGGATGCCTGTCTGCAGCAGATATCTTGCCTATGCTGACCTGGATGCCTGTCTGCAGCAGATATATTGCCTATGCTGACCTGGATGCCTGTCTGCAGCAGATATCTTGCCTATGCTGACCTGGATGCCTGTCTGCAGCAGATATATTGCCTATGCTGACCTGGATGCCTCCTGATGCCACCTAATATAAATAATGCACTAACATACAATTTTAGTCTACTAACTTTAGTGTAAGCCATTGTTAGTAAAATAGTGATAACTAACAAAAATCGATTGTAATTTTCTAATAAATTTAATATATAATTGTTTTTAAAGGGTTTTTCTGTTCTATTAGTTGTTGTTATATATATATTCTTTCTTTCATATACAAGGTGTCGACACACTCGAATACTATGCCAAATTTAAGTTAGTTAATCTACATTGGTTAGTGGCACGCTACGCGCCAGGCTATCACATTGGTTAGTGGCACGCTACGCGCCAGGCTATCACATTGGTTAGTGGCACGCTACGCGCCAGGCTATCACATTGGTTAGTGGCACGCTACGCGCCAGGCTATCACATTGGTTAGTGGCACGCTACGCGCCAGGCTATCACATATTCCATACTTCGCGTGTATTGGTCGGTATTGAAGAATACTAAGTATCGATACTGTGTCGGAGGAGCATCGGATAAAAAGTATTAACTACTTACAAAGAAAACTACTCGTTACCAAGAAGTATCAATACGTGGAACTAATTTGGCGTTGGCATAATAAAATACGTTGGACGGTGTTAACGTTATTGTCTATGACTACACTTCCTTTTTTACTGCTTTGCTCTTCTTTCTTGAAATAAATTTGTAGTATTCCAACTGAGGCACTCGTTATATCTCGAGTTAAAGTTAATAAAGAGTTATTTAATTTTCCCAAATGGCCGCTACAATTCTGTATTGTTTGTTTCCCCATGTCCTCGTCGCTTCCGAGACGCCTCGTTATTGTCTCGCTTTGATTTGTTCCGTTGACTTTTCTTAAGGACTGTCTACCATTTTCCATGTCCTCATCGCTTCCGAGACGCCTCGTTATTGTCTCGCTTTGATTTGTTCCGTTGACTTTTCTTAAGGACTGTCTACCATTTTCCATGTCCTCATCGCTTCCGAGACGCCTCGTTATTGTCTCGCTTTGATTTGTTCCGTTGACTTTTCTTAAGGACTGTCTACCATTTTTCATGTCCTCGTCGCTTCCGAGACGCCTCGTTATTGTCTCGCTTTGATTTGTTCCGTTGACTTTTCTTAAGGACTGTCTACCATTTTCCATGTCCTCGTCGCTTCCGAGACGCCTCGTTATTGTCTCGCTTTGATTTGTTCCGTTGACTTTTCTTAAGGACTGTCTACCATTTTTCATGTCCTCGTCGCTTCCGAGACGCCTCGTTATTGTCTCGCTTTGATTTGTTCCGTTGACTTTTCTTAAGGACTGTCTACCATTTTCCATGTCCTCATCGCTTCCGAGACGCCTCGTTATTGTCTCGCTTTGATTTGTTCCGTTGACTTTTCTTAAGGACTGTCTACCATTTTTCATGTCCTCGTCGCTTCCGAGACGCCTCGTTATTGTCTCGCTTTGATTTGTTCCGTTGACTTTTCTTAAGGACTGTCTACCATTTTCCATGTCCTCATCGCTTCCGAGACGCCTCGTTATTGTCTCGCTTTGATTTGTTCCGTTGACTTTTCTTAAGGACTGTCTACCATTTTTCATGTCCTCGTCGCTTCCGAGACGCCTCGTTATTGTCTCGCTTTGATTTGTTCCGTTGACTTTTCTTAAGGACTGTCTACCATTTTCCATGTCCTCATCGCTTCCGAGACCCCTCGTTATTGTCTCGCTTTGATTTGTTCCGTTGACTTTTCTTAAGGACTGTCTACCATTTTTCATGTCCTCGTCGCTTCCGAGACGCCTCGTTATTGTCTCGCTTTGATTTGTTCCGTTGACTTTTCTTAAGGACTGTCTACCATTTTTCATGTCCTCGTCGCTTCCGAGACGCCTCGTTATTGTCTCGCTTTGATTTGTTCCGTTGACTTTTCTTAAGGACTGTCTACCATTTTCCATGTCCTCATCGCTTCCGAGACGCCTCGTTATTGTCTCGCTTTGATTTGTTCCGTTGACTTTTCTTAAGGACTGTCTACCTTATTTCATGTCCTCGTCGCTTCCGAGACGCCTCGTTATTGTCTCGCTTTGATTTGTTCCGTTGACTTTTCTTAAGGACTGTCTACCATTTTTCATGTCCTCGTCGCTTCCGAGACGCCTCGTTATTGTCTCGCTTTGATTTGTTCCGTTGACTTTTCTTAAGGACTGTCTACCATTTTCCATGTCCTCGTCGCTTCCGAGACGCCTCGTTATTGTCTCGCTTTGATTTGTTCCGTTGACTTTTCGGACTGTCTACCATTTTCTTTAACGAATTCTTAAGAGCGACCTTAATGAGATGTTGAATTGATTTTAATTAGAAAGTTACAATTAGTGAAGCAAAATAAATAATATCTAAAGTTAAAGCTAGTTCTAATTGGTTAATTAGGATGTCTCCCAGCACCTACCTCATTGTTATAATGTCGCTCTTTATCGTTCAGAAAGTTGTTATTTATCGACCCGATGGGATAAGTATAAGTCAGAGATCTAAATACGTGAATCTTAAAATAAAATTCCAGTTCTATATAAAGCAACACCTCAAGTTCCTTATCAAAGGAAGTGATGAGGTAATATAAATTCTGAATTCAACTCCCTCGCCGGTTCTGATTAAATAATCTCGACTAAAGATAACATTTAATACGAAAAGGCATACCGGGCATCACCTTTTATCACAAAGGTTGACGTTCCTTACAATGAAAATAACAGCACAAAAGGGTTAAAATGCTTCGACCGAGCGGACGACCTCTCCGGCCGGGGAAATACAAATTAAAACATAAACAATAGGTAATTCCCGTGCGGCTAACGACCGGCGAGCGCTATTCCCTTCCACATATTAAACACGATTATACTAACGTTACGGCTCTGGCTACTAGCACTGCGACTAATGAAGGATAACGATAATTTGCTAAAACTAAGACGCAAACCATTAAAAATATTGAGATAACAGTTGTGGAGTGCGCTGGAGACGGCGCTAATGAGCGAGCACCGACCGTGACGGGAGAAGGAGGGCTACTCGCAACATACAGAATTCAAACAAGTCAAACGTTATTATCGCAATAAACATCTCATTGAGTATCGCATTTGCATTAGCAATAATTACGTCTTGAGTAAGGTTTATGTCAATCGGATCATCAAAATATCACTTAGACGCAGCATAACATGCACGATATTAGCTCCATAGTTCCGCTAGTTTATTTTATTTATTTATTATTATTGTTCGGTGAATGGTGAGTTTTCAGTCACCACCAAGACGTGTTCAATAGAGCAACGTGTGTTTGTGGTAGAGAGTTTTATAAAAAAATTCATTCAGTGTGACAGCCACACAGACAAGGCATTTTAGGGCGGTGCAGTTTGTCTTGGGTACGTAAATTGACGGTAACAAGATCTACACTATACGTGAAGAAGAAAACCATCGCTAGAGTGTAGATGTTTGGTGAAGAGCAAGACCCAAAGAGCTTTTGGTTGTAGCAAGATGGTGCTACAGTGTACAGTGGCACAGTTCGTCGTCCGCGCGCTATTCTCCAGATGTTCCCTCGTGTGATACTCGTAGATTCTGCGCGAGTCGGTTCCGATGCCCCGCGCTCTCCCGCAAGCCCATGTGATTATTATCTGTCAAAAATCCTCAAAGCAGAGGTTTTGAAACGTCGCGTCGTCTAAGTACCCAGAATGGCCTGAAGACTGCAATTGAGTAAAAAAACATTCAGATAACCATCGCCAACGACAAACACGCGAGAAAGTCATGCGAAACTTCTACGAAAGCCTCAATATGTGCATTACCCGCCAAGGCTATCATTTGGACGATGTTATTGGATGTTAACCTTTAGAAATATGGGAGGCTCCCGTATGGACCCTGCATAATACAAGTATATACCGTGTATATAACACTAAACTGTTACAGTAGATTTATTCCTCGTACGTATAGAGTGGCCCCCGCTCGCAAGACCGTAATCTATTCGGAGCTATTTTAATTAGCATCCTAGCTATAATAAACGGGGGCGAAGTTTTTGTGGCATCTCCCGAGCGAACCGCGGCGCCGCTCCCGGCCGACCCGGACCGCGCCCGCACTGCGCCCGGACCAGCCGGATGTCGATTGGGAATACTTAAAACAACTTCCGCACTCCGTAAAGTTCCAAAGTTTTCCGTTCAGACGCTTTAAAGAAAATTATAGATGTTGAAATACTCCACAAACTAGGAATAATTAAAATTAAGTTCAAACTGCGACCGGCTACGTGTTAGTTGGCAAATTGTCCGCATTACCTAAAGTACGGTCGAGGTGTTATTTAGTTAGGTGAAACTTTCAGATTTGAGGGGATTACAAATGGAAAAAACTGCTAAGCTATTAAAACTGTCTCGTCTACGCGACAAGCTGACAGCCGGTAGAGAGCAAATAAATATTTATAATGCACAATATCCATTTATTAATACATTTTATTCTTGGACTTTAGTAGTCGGCAGTAAACTCGTGATCAGAAGTCAAAAGTTAACGTTTAGCCAACATTACTGTACCTCACAAGAGCAAGGTCTAACATATATCTGGAGAATTTAGCCTACACTCGCCACGCTGACCTGGTTGGCGAGGATCTGATGACAATTTGTTAATGAATCCACTAGTCGGTATTAGTGGAACCAAGACCGACGGCTTAACGTGATCTCACAAGGCACGAGAACGGTGGTGTTGTAATAATATGACAAATGTACTTTAAAAAAAGTGTACAATATGACATGCCGGGGCTCGAACCGGTTAGACTTTAAGAAGTGGCTACGAGTGCCTGGAGAGCAGTGGCGCGCCTGTCCGCACTGCTCTGCATCCATTAAGTCCGCCGCAGTACCAACTGAAATGGAGACTAACGATATCTCTCCAAAAACTTTACCAACGACTCGCCGATATGACGGTCGATAATTAGAATTCACTCTGCTATAGTTTAGACTTATTATAACTACAGCTATTTAATATTGGCTTTATCTAATTGCACCGGATACCAAACCAACTCAGTTCGTTTCAAGTAATGTTAACATAATAAGTTTATTGACCAAAAAAATGTTAACATCTGATAACATGTTGCGTTTCTTTACCAAAACAAACTGGAGTTGTTAACATGGGTTATTGATGTTACTTTTTGACACATGTCATAAACATAGTTTATATACCTACTTAAGTAAAAGTAATTTTATTTGCTCTCATTTATGTAAGAACATAATAATAGCATGTGTGTTGGTACTGCACACTGCGGTATGACAAAACATGAACAAAAAAGTTATATTAGTCCAAAGCTTACTAAAAACTGAAACCGATAACACTGAAAGAACAACACTAATATTATAATTATGGCTTTAAAAATTCAAAAATTGTGGAAAATTGCTATCACCAACCCAGTCCCTAGAGCTTTAGAGTCCTACACCTCCAGTGTTGGAGATGGGCCTTCCAGAATGTCTTGGAGAATTTGGGTTGGGACGGCGAGGGTCTCATGTAATTTTTTAATAACAAATTATTAATAATTCTACAAGTTGGTATTAGTGGAACCGAGACCAACGGCTTAGCGTGTTTTCCGAAGCATGGGTACGCTAATATTGTAAATCTATGTCAAATTATTTATTTAATAGATTTAAGAAAAGTGTATTTCTCATTGGTTGGGGTTCGAACCGCCAAATCATACGTCAATTTGACATTTATTTGTTTCTTGTCAAAAAGTAACCACATCGATTATTTCTGAAGCCAATTTTAGCACAGGTAAAAAGGTAATCATTTCTAAAATTGAAGATTTTTTGTTCTGGTTTGTTGTTGCTACGAGACTTTTTAGGATTTTTATAAACCGAACGTAGCTTAAACTGCACAAATCGATACTTAACAACTTACAAAGCCCTGTTCTGACTTCCATATGAAAGTATATAATATTGGTTAGCCCCCGCCCCGGCGCGGTGACGATCCCCCGGGAAGACATTACATTTCGCTATAATATCCTCCGCAGGCTGCCGGGAACAAGATTCGAATCTTTTATATAAAAAGTCCTTTGTTTTTACTGCTTTATAGGTATTTCCAATCGAAAAGACGGCTTTCTAACGTCTGATATTAAAAAAGTTTTCTTATAAGAACCGAACTCTGAACATTTCTATCGCAATCAAACAAATATCAACTAAAACCGTAAAGAACATTCGCTCAACTTTTAAAACTGAACCGTGTCTTTTCAACTTTTATTTAATTTTCTTGGTGAAAACATCTCGCGCTACTGGCTATATAGTTTTGGAAATAAGTTGGTGTTTTGTGAAGTGGATATAAAAGTAATGTAACGAGAGGGTTGGAGACGGCGTTCTCTCCCGGGTCAGCTGGCAAACGGTAAAAGCGTTGAAAGCATTCATAAATTTGGCGCCGAAAGCTGTTCAGTGCATACTCGTATACCCGTAGGCTCAGCTGGCGACAACAACTCGATCCATCTCTCTTCTCTCTTATTAAAACAAATAATGCTACACACATCAAAAAAGTCTAGGGATCAAGCATGTTTATGCGGATTTCTTGTGATTGAGATGTGGCTTTGTAATAAATTTATGATTTTATAAATTTATATGGATCCTTTTTGGTGCATTTCATAATTTAAAACAGGAACTGTCAATCAAATTCGAGTAAAAGATGAAAATCAGCTGTCAATATTTTCCCTATAAAAACATAAGACGCATTGAAGACATTATTAGTGCTACTGTTTCCCTACTACTGATTAAAACCAACGTTATTATGGAGCGGCGACGTCATTTAAGCAGGGAAGAAATAAACAGAGCCGTGGGAATGATAGAAGCTGGTTCCCGGCAACGTACTGTGGCTTTAGCTCTGAATACAAGTCAGAGTGTTATCAGTCGACTTTGGACACGTTACCGAACCACTGGTACCGTGGCTGAGCGCCATGGAGGACGGTATCGCTGCACCACACGGAGACAAGACCGATACATTCAAATCACAGCTCGAAGAACTCCAACAATAACCGCCATGATGTTAGCCGTGAGCCTTCATCGCTCTTCAGGGAACTTAATTAGCGACCAAACAGTCAGAAACCGCTTGCATGAAGTGAACCTTCATTCCCGAAGACCGCTACGGGTACCACCTATAGCAATGCACAATCGTAGGACTCGATATCAATGGGCTCTTGAACACAGAAATTGGACAGAAGAACAATGGCGTTTCGTGTGCTTTTCTGATGAGTCTCGTTTTGGTATGAGGCCGGATACAAGACGTATACGACACTGGAGAACCCCTGGACGCCAACAGCGATTAAAATCCTGCCAGGAAGTCCATCCTTATAGTGGTGGAACCATCATGGTATGGGCGGGTATTTCGATCGGCGGAAGAACTGAGTTGATTTGGATCAGAGGCAACCTCAACGCTCAAATTTATGCTGAGACGGTTGTATCAGATGTCATCGTTCCTCTACAAGTGCATATCGGTCCCTTATTTCAGTTAATGCATGATAATGCACGACCGCACACCGCAAGAGTTGTAAGACAGACTCTCGCCGCAGCTAACATCAATGTCCTGCCCTGGCCTGCTCAGTCGCCAGACTTGAACCCGATTGAGCATGCATGGGATATTCTTCAGAGAAGAGCTCTGCCGAATATGGAGGGTATCCAGTCGCAAGAAGACCTTTTTTTGTTGTTGCAACGAACATGGGCGGCCATTCCACAGCGTGATTTGGATGAACTCATTTTGAGTATGCCAAACCGATGTTCTTGTGTTGTTAGTGTTCGCGGTAGAAACACGGATTATTAATTGTTTAAGTTACCCAATAAAATTTAAAAAAAAACTGTTATTTCAGTCTTTTTTTCGAACTTTAATGTTAGTGGTTCAAATGTCAAAAATCCCTTTATTAGGAAAATGGCAATTTTTTTTACTAATGCAAAGGTGACTTGGTTTATCGTTACTGTAGACAAACGAAAACATTTTATTTGATCAATCCTTAAAGAAAATTTTAATGAATATCAATCAGGAGAAAAGTTATTGCAAAAATATATGTTGATCCCTAGACACTTTTGATGTGTGTACTTTAATTATTAATATTTCCGTTGAAGATTTATATATTTTGTAGTAACAAGTAGAATTAAATGTAAAGATTAAGTTAAGATAATTATGATAGCATAATAATAATATATTTTGTAATACAATCCATAAATATCTCGCAATAGTAAAAACAGTTTTAAAAATACCATTCTACTGAAAATATTTGAAATGGTAAAATTTATGCATTTTGAGGTTCGCAAAATTTCAACTAAGTGCGTTCCAGATGCAGACGAAATGCTATTTTTTGTAGCATTAGCAGCTTCTTTACAAAGATAATAATTATGAATATGACAATTAGAGCTAAAAAATCGGCAATTGATGTTAACATCATATGACACATCCAGTCATCCAGACAGCCTCACAAACTATTTATAATATTAGTGATGACGATAATGTTACATGTAAACAACTATGACAATAAATTATTTAAATTTTGTCTTGATTAAAATGTATCCCGAGACTCGTTTGAGTTTTTTTTCTTGTAGTTTCAAATATGTACATTCCTGTAAACTATAAAATGTATCCGTATCTTCGTACAAATAGTATTGTTTTGTAGTTTTATCGGAAGACGTCGAAGGAAGGGTACACAATCTGCTAACGAAGTGCACTCGGTCCGTTCCTCGCAGCACAAATGATTGTCATTTTATCCGATTCTCTCTAACAAGCTTCGAGATATAAATAATTTCTACTGGAAGAAAGGAACACACATTTTCCTTTACGAAAACATAATCATTAGAACAACAACACGTCTGCGTACGAGAAGGAGTTTTCCCATCAATCTGGAAACGGCCAATATCACTCCTGTACACAAGGGTGGATGTAGAAATGATGTACAGAATTACCGACAAATCTGCTATCAACTCTTGCGAAAATATTCGAAAGACTGCTTCACAATTCCGTTTACCCCAATTTGCATAATAATACCTGATCAGCAAGGGCTTGTAAAAAAGCGATTGACTGTGTCCAATCTTATTAGTTACACATATTTTTTAAATATGTACGACCGCATTCAATCCGATGCTATTTACACAAATTATAAAAAGGCATTTGATAAGGTAGATCATGTGACCCTACTAGAAAAATAGCTTTTAATGGAATTCGGGGCTGCTTGCTTCGGTGGACAATTCCTATGTGACAAATAGAACACAGAAAGGGATGACTAAATATTCTTAGTCCATTACTTTCCATCCTGTTCAATAATGAGAAACGTTTATGTTTTTAAATTTTAACTTTTTGCTGTACGCCGACGAATTAATATACATAATACGTAATGAGGATGAGTGTGATGGAGTTCAGGAGGGAGGGAGAGCTCTCGATGTACTGTCGCAATAACAAACTACAGCTCAGTTATGCCAAATGTAAATTTCGCAAAATGGCTGAGTAAACTTTTACAAAAAAGACTAACTTGTAGATATCACTTATTGCATGTGGCAGCATTCAATAGGGTAGAGTGGATCCGTTATACTAGATAGCAGGCTCACTCTGGATGCTCACATTGATAATATTACTAAAAAAAAGCCTTCAAAAGCATGGAGTTGTACTGAGTACTGTATTGGTTTTAAGCATGCAGCGACATACATACATTTATTTAAAATGTTGGTCAAACCCCATCTGGAGTATGCTCCAACAATATGGAATCCGTACTACGTATGGATTGGGGTGCTCCTGTGTTGGTATTGCCAGATCAGATTCATCAAAATACCTAGGTGTCATAATAGACGACAGACTTACCTTTATGGTCATATAAACGCAACCACGTCGAGAGCACGTAAATTATTATTTACTTTCAAATCTCTCCGAGATGTTGCAAACAGAAAGTTGCTGAACATTATTTATCTGTCCCTGTGCCAGTCAATCCTCACATACTGCATTATTGCCTGGGGGGGTGCCTCTACAACTGTATTGATAAAGCTAGAGAGGGCTCAGAGGTTATTCTCAAAGTTATGTACAGGAGGCCGCTCAGGCATCCTATTTCGGCTCTCTACGACGACGTTAGGAGGTTGTTTATCCTGAGGATGGCAATTTTTATACATGTAAAAACTATTGGATCGAACCAATTGCAAATCATGCTACAGAAGCGCGTTCCTGCTGTGCCTTATATTCCAGCTAAAACAGAATTTGGTAAACGTTTTGGTTTCTTTCTCGGTCCTTTCCTCTACAACAAGCTTTTTGGTTTGTGTAGTCTCAAGGACGCCAGTGTCCGCGAAGCTAGGTCCAGACTCTCGGGACTGTTGCTGACATGGGACCATGATAATTTGTTGCAGTATACTTACTATTTGATAAATATTTGTTTGGAATAAGTGTAGATTGTATTTTGTAGGTATATTGGTAAATAAACATATTATTATTATTATTATTACATTATAACTCGCAACACAATAACATTCCAACACGATTCTACGAGTATTGACACTCCAGTACCACTCGTACTACACTACATTATAACTCGTTATGTTTTAACAGAATACTAAACTAAGACACAGTGTGTCCTAGCTTCTTAGCTTGGTTTCTGACCACCCAGCAAATAATTACAGTCGTAATGATACTTTCTATAATCATTAGAGCCCCTAGAACACTCCTAGACTGCCGCTGCTGGAGATGGGCCTTCCAGAACATATCGGATGATAACTTGAACTACACTGGCAAGACAGGTTGGCAAGGCATACTAGTATTGAACAACTTGAAATAACGATAACTGTATATAACTTATGTTTACGCTTACTTACTAAATGTTACTAAATAGAGCTATTTGACGATTAGTATATCACATGTAACGTGTGACCACGATTAGTATATCACATGTAACGTGTGACCACGATTAGTATATCACATGTAACGTGTGACCACGATTAACGTGTTGAAAAGCATTAAAAGGCGTCGGAAAGTGTTTGAGTGGACGGACGGAGTACCTACTCGGGGCACGGATCGCTGGGGATTGTGAATGACAAGTTCAATTTGAGATCAAAGCGCCCTCATGTGTTACAAGAGGCGCTCCACAAAGCTGCACGATGGCACTATAGTTCCGCGGGTATAGCGACGACCTAACTATATGTGCATAACTTTATGACGTTGCTTATGAAACAACAGCTGCTAAAGTTTAACCAAATTTTGAGGATACACACAAAACTTTATTGTCTAAATTTGCATTATAATAACTAGGATTTACGTAACAGTTTGTCATAAGAAGATAGGCTACATAAATAAAGATTTTTTATTGCTCTGAAAATTACTTAGGCGGTGTTATTTGTCAAGCGACAAGACTCGGCGTTTTTCCGTAAGAAACCCTTTTGACCTAAAACTGCCGACGTCAAAAGACGCCGCGCCCACAAGGGGACACGTATTTTCTTCGACGTGACCTATTTTTAGTTCATTAATAAAAATCGTCGAGAAATTTATGGGAGACTTTTAACTCCTATTTTGTGGCTGGCGTCAGTTTTTCCCATCTTACGTACCGCACATAATAAACAACAGGCCGACATTTGAAGTATTCGAGCGGATGCTTATGGAACGTATAACAAAGCTATTGTATCGGATAACATCGGTCTTCCGTTGTGTAGAGCGCTGAGCACGCCGGCACGTCGCGATACAATTACGTGAAAGCGCCAGGAATTCCAGCGGAATGTCACGAAAGAGAATGAAAATCAATTTTAATGGCGAATAGCATTACAGGAGCGACGCGATCGCGTATTCCGAATTCTTGGCGCTCTCCTGCATCATGCCACTGCACATTCTCTCCTTAATCCTCTACATCCAAGTACGATTGGAAAATTTCACCTATTTCAGGTTTTACTCGTTTGTTCATTTGAAAATGTTTTACAGTACAGTGCACGGGTAGATAGATAAGGCTGGGCATTATCCGCAATTCTCCCTCCTTCAATCCGTTTTGCATGACCTGCGGCCCTATTCTCTTACCTAGTCGCAAACGTTATTAGTGGAATTCGTTATTTACTCAGGGATTGTGTCATAATTAAAAAATATTATTCAATTCTCAACTCTATAAGTGCTCGACCCTGACAGCGGCGTGCAAATATCAACTTAGATGGCGTGATATATATATATATATATATACTCGTAGTTATCGGATTCTACTACGGAAGTAACAGAATAGGACTACTGGCCCCATTAATGGTGCACGGGTAGGTATATGCAAATTGTAAAAAATCGTGTTGAATCAACATAATACTTGTATTTAATTATTCAGTTTGAGACTGAAAACTGGTGGGGATCGCTTAAGTGCGATGGTGGGGATCGCTTAAGTGCAATGGAGGGGATCGTTTAAGTGCAATGGAGGGAATCGCTTAAGTGCAATGGAGGGGATCGTTTAAGTGCAATGGAGGGAATCGCTTAAGTGCAATGGTGGGGATCGCTTAAGTGCAATAGTGGGGATCGCTTAAGTACAATGGAACGCTTTCAACATCAGTTCCTCGCCAACCCGTCTGGCCAGCGTGGCGACGGTAGGCCAAATTCTCTAGAAAACTGGAAGGTTCATCTCTAATAGTGGAGGTCTAGCACCTAGCACCTAGAAGGCGTTCTCTTCGGGGCTGTCATGAAACCAAAATAAAAATTTATTATACGCATTAATTGGAAACTTGCAGCAAATCGGGTCCGATGAGTAAGCTGAGTCGATTTAAGTGACTTGGTAATATTTAATTTGACCGTGGAAGGAGTTTATCATAATAGTATATGCTACAAAGAAATTAAAACGTGAGTTATGGTAGTAGTTGTATGTGACAGAAATGAAGTTTTACTATAAACTGTACACAAACTGTACTATGAGCTGGAGCAAATTGTAAGGAAGCTCTCTCGTGGGGAGCTCCGTGGAGCAGAGGACAGGAAGCGCGTTATTTACGACAGCCAGTTCCGGCCGGGATAGTGGGGCGAGCGCACAGCCCGTCACGCTGCCACCTACCACACAGATTCGCATGCACTTTTGATTCTCTTTTGGTAAACTTTTTAAGATTTCACCAATGTTTGTGTATGTTCCCTGCTCTATACTTCTTTCACACAAAAGCTAATATATTATTTCCAATGTCATAAGAAACTAGATTTTTTTTTATATTTCTGGTTTTTATTTGCTTATTCACGTGATGGTATAATTATAAAGTTTATATAACCACACCAATATTCGCATGTGTACATTTACTATATGATGCTATAACCTTTATTCTAATAGATTTTGAACTTAATTATAATTAACAATCTTTATATATTTCTATCGCGATACCAATGCCTTATGCTGCAAGAATTTAGTTATAATTTATAAAATGGATAATAGGCAGCCCTCTGTAGACCGTTTAGCATAAGTTGTCGGGTCTGCGGTGTTGCGGTGCAGCGCGCCACCCAACCCGCCCGCCGCCGCCCGCCGCCGCCCGCCTGCCAGCCCGTCCGCCCTGGCGTGTTCGTTTTTCCCGAAAATATATTTTCAATGGCTTTTCGGTTATGCCGACATGCATGCTTAAACAGTGATTACTTATGCTGGCGTGGACATAGCCATTTTGGTTAGGTCATTTTATGACGCAGAACACGTGTATTATAGTAGATTGTCTCTTGGCGGGAGTGATTTGGTGTGGACGGCGAGCTACCTCATTAACATACTTAAACCATATTACTGTAAAATTTAATTCTTTTATTTTCATTTATATTTTTAATGTTTCCTCTTTGCATATTGTGTACACATATTTTTCGAAATAGCTTGTACTCATTTCTGTTCTGAGTACGTAATTTAAAATAACCCTTCCGACTAAAAAACAATCCCGCAACTTAATTAATAATATTTTACTTTTTAACAATAACTTTATACCATATTGACTAATATGGTAAGCAAGAGGTAGCTGTTATGTATGTTAAGAATCGGTTTTCTAGTACCGGTGTAGTCCGAGTGGAACACATATAAAACTTCATCAAAATGTTGGTGTTTACTGTTAGAGTTGTATGTAACTAACTCCATAGCTCGGGGTATGACAGCGCTTAATGTATCCTGGCGCGAGACGACGTGATTTATGTTATTTGCACGTAAAGCGGAATTAATGGCTTTATTACACTCAGCTGTGTTCTTACTTGTGACATCACGAGAGCGATCCTAACTCATTCTAATTATTTCAATAATACTTAAAATTATACTCTATATTTGCAATAATAAAATAATTTATATGTAATAATTATCTAAACATTTTTTTTTTAAATCAATCCTTTAAATATTAATTGATCGAATGTGTAAAAAATATATATAGTTATAAAAAAAATTAATACGATGGATATAATATATTATATTAAAGTTTTTTAAATGATTGTAATCTGCAAAAAGCTCTAAAAAAAACAATGCTTTTTCAACTTTACACGGTATTGTTATGATAACAATTTGCGACGAGATGAGTAGGTAAAGATCTAATATTATATCGCAATATTTGTTTTATAAATTGGTAGGCTTGGCCCAGACATACTCTCGAATTTTTAATTCGATAATAATTAAATATGTGTGATCATATTAGTTAAGTTAAAATTGATGTTCACAGTTTGACACGTCTCATTTGACTGGACCCCATTAGATTTTTTTATATCCAATTCGGTTACGGTTATGGAGTTCCATAACATTACTGTAATATAATTATATAATATCGAACTTATTTCTTTAAGACCGTCCTCACCGTCCTTATTTTTACAGCGCATCACCGTTAATAAAAATATTATTAACATTTGGAGTATCTAACGTTTTTAATCAAAACAACAATGATTCGCGGCCATATAAATCGCACACATTTCTTCCAGCGCGCGGAAAATAAAAGATACAATGAACAACAAAGAGTAATGATATCCGTAGTTGGAGATACTTGTGTGTGTAAGTTTCACACACGAAGCTTTATATAATTTAGAGAATGCTGCTCAGGTAAAAAATTAGTGGCCTGCCCCCTCCTCTCCGCCCCCCGCCGCCCCCCCGCCGCCCCCCTCGCCGCGGCTTAGTGTTTTATCTCAGCTTAACGTTACGAGGATTTGTGGCTCGCTAAGTAAGGTTTTATGTCCTCGGCACGCCTGCAACCTCCAGACAAGATAAAATGCTGCCACTACACTCCGCTCAGGACGTCTCGAGAAGTGCACGGGGAGGAATTTAGAAAACTTTAGGCAACCACTTTTTAAAACGAAATAAAATATAGTTACTTTACGTTAAGCGTTTGCCAAGAGACCGACTCTTTCTGTAAACACATTTTTGTCGGTTTACATAACTATAATATTTTCTAGTTTCATTTCAAACTCATTTAGTCGTTGTAGCGACAAATTTGTGGAACAATTTGCCTCCTAACATCAACCACCAAATCGCTATTTAAAAAAATGGTCTATTCGCATTTCATTTCCAAACAAAACTTGTAAGTATATTATTATTATATATGTGTATAGTTTATGATTAGTATTTAGTTCATTATATATATATATTTAATATTTCAGCACCTACTTTCCAGTAAACTGTTAAAAGTTTTCCCAATGGTTGGTTATTCTGTGGGACGTCACTACGGCTCGTCTCGGCTGTCCAGTTGCCGGCTTACTCTTGGCCTTGGCGTTCATGATGTTTACAATTATAAAAAGTATAGCATCATTACGACCGTATTCTTTGCAGGGTAATCAGAAACCACGCTTATAAACAAGCGGATTCACATTTAGCCCACTTTACTATAGACCAATCATGACAAGTGGCAAGTTTGGCGATGTCACTAGCGTACCAAACTCGAGAAATATTACAAATTTTATTTATTTAACTTAATAAATATTATCGATATATATCGACCAGAAATCGAACCCGGTACCTTCGAGTCTAAATCCACGGACTTAACCGCTAGATGACGGAGGCAGTTGTTATATTATTATATTTCTGAATTTAAGCTGCAATATAGTTATAACTGCCAAAGGGAATAGATAGAAAATATGAAACGACAATCCGTTGGCAACGAAGTCAATACAAAATGGAATGGAAAACATTTGCTAGATAACAAGCAACAGTAACAGGGTTGTAGGAAATAGTTTCTCTGTAGTCGGCTGGCTCCACTCGCTCGGGGAGAACCTCGCCCGAGCCGGCGACCGAGCAGACGGTCACGATCCGCTTCGAATGCGACGTCAGCGAGTCCGCGTGCCATGGACATACTAATACATTGGCAGGTTATGTGTTGGCCACACCAATAGATGAACAAACTAATCAAGATAATACGAGTAGAATACATTCATTGTAAATTAAATACTTGTATAATTAACATTTTAGCCATTTCCAATTGTGCAGTATCGACACAACAAAACTATTCATTTTAGTTTTATGTAAACAATCATTAACCTGTGGAACGGTGATGTAGGTTATCTATGACAAATGTACGTAAGAAATATATTGCTAATTGGTATGTGCCGGTATCTTACATCCGAGCCACACCGCCGCACCACCGCTTTGCTGAACACAAAGTACAATATAATAGTTAAGCATAAAGAATATCTTAGCACATTTAGAAATAACTACGGGCACTGGAGCTTTAGGGGTCATTTGTTATTCTGAGTGTTTCGTGAGACTTTAACGTTGGCCCTAAAGGTGAAGTTCTTGTATTGTATCTGTGGCGCCTCCCCACTGCTCTCGCAGATAGTCCTCGGGCGCTGGGGAGAGAACAGGGCCACTCATATTGTACACAACTCTATGTCAGACCAAACCGACGTCCGTTATCCAAATCACTTAACAAGGACAAGGATTTACTCATTTTGTGGGTAGTATACAAAACGATTTACTGTAGCAATCGAGTTTTGTTTTTACTTGAGCCGATATAAAATTGTTGGTAATCAAAGATTCCAATGAAAAATACTTTCAAACAAAAATAAGGTAATAAAAGGTACGAACTCGTTTCTATAGAAAATCAGAAATAAATGGAATTCACAAACGCCACGTTAAGCTGAAAAACCATTCGGAATCTCCAACAAAAACAGGAACAACACCCTCAGGACGGAAAGCATGAAGTCCCAATAAAAGGGTCGCGCTTCAGATAAATTATTCCCCAATTCGGCCGTTTCAATTCAAATTGAAAGAGCATCTATGTATAGAGATTTCAGGCTGCGGGAGAATACAAATAGCCAAATAACCAGAGATGTAATGACTTCATGAATTGTTATACGAATACCTAACAAAGCCGAAATATCTTTATCGTTAACTTATTACAGGCATGTGTGACACGTCATTAATTATTTCAAATGATTCTACTTCCTAGTCAAAGAATGAGCAGCAAAGAGGTCCAATCAGTAAGCTGTTAGCAGAAGACCTGCAGCTTCGCGGATTCCAGTGACTTGTTGATGTTTAATCTGACCGAGAAAGGAATATGCAAGGAGAGGAACTGACGTCAGACATAAATGAAAACATCGATTTGTGTATGCAAGTGTTGTGTTTTATATGACCTGATTTATCAACAAGACAATACAGAAACGTAACTAGAACCCCAGTGGCATCCCCGTGGCACCCCGGTGGCACCCCAGTGGCACCCCGGTGGCACCCCGGTGGCCATTGGTAGACTGATAACGTGATTACAGTCCCGTCGTGGATCTCGAGTAAACATGTCACAAATATAATCGCGGCGTGGGAAGTATTGACTTCTATTTATCTCAAGAAACAAGTTGTTTGTTTATGGATGTTGACTATTCCGAATGATTTGCTATAAAAACTACCTCCTCGTTCTCCAAACTCTTAAGATTATCGGCAAGACTGCGCGAATGCAAATGGTGTTAAAGAATATATATATTTTTTTTCAATTGACGTGTCCTATGATGCTCCCATCCCGTTTGAATTTCAAAAGAACGTAGTAGACTGCTTGAAAACTTTTCTAAATGTATTTTAAATTGTTTTTTGGGGTCTAAATCGCCTTAAAATATACTTTTAAATACCGTGTTTGAATTTTCGCTCGGAAACGATGCAGTTGCATGCCTGCCGGATGACGTCACTTAATAGTAAATTAAAAACTAATTTATCTATTTACTTTTTTTTATAAAAGTATTTAGCCAACTTTACTGCCGGCCAATCATGACAAGTGGCAAGCTCGTCGATGTCTCCAGCGTACCAAACTCGAGAAATATCACAAATAAAAAAATAAAAAAATATAATAAAAAAAAAAAAAAATATTAATTAAATGTATTTATTTACATTAATAAATATTTTTGTGTCCCGACCAGGAATCGAACCCGGTACCTTCGAGTCTAAATCCACGGACTTAACCGCTAGACCACGGAAGCAGTTTGTGCTAAAATACTCGGAAAAAGCAACTAATTAAGTTGCAGATTAACTTGTGTAGCAGTTTACAATATTTACTATAAAGTGGCGTCGCTCAAGTTTTCAGGTAAGGTTCAAATATCTCTAAAATATTGTATTTATTTAATTAAAATTTCGTTAATTAAAACGAAAATTAGTGCGATTTTATGTTCTCTGATAAAATGAAGATTATGATGAAACAAAAACAAATTTTGTTTCAATAGTCAACCAACCCTATTCTGTGGTCCGATGGTGAAAAAACAAAATTATAACACAATCGATTAAATCCCAAAATACACACAATTACTGACCCAATTTAGGCATAATCAGAATATTGCTGACATGTTATGCGTTGGAATGGAACACGCGAGTTAAGCGTTAGCGAAGCTACGTTCTTCGCGTATTTATTCAATTCGATTTAGTACTCGGTGCACGTTTGCAGTAGATGGCATAATTCTCAGTGGGATGCTGCGTGGCCCGAAACAATAGCAGATTATCAAACTATATATATACCATAGACATAATTATGTAACAAGACTGGACAAACCATACAGATTATTGCGTCATACCAATCGTCTCCAAAAAGGTCAGGAGTTTTTACAAGACCGCAAGTTTGAATAACCTTATCTGTCTGTGCACTAATACTCGTACTGCTACATTCATTTATTACGTAAAACGATTTTGATCATTTTTTGACTCCTTCCCGCTATGTAAAAAATAGGAAGAGACCGACCCCCTCCCCTCCCTGTTTAATATGTTATTCGTAAGAATCTAAAGGAGAAAAATAATGCCTTTCAATCAACAACAGATTTTGTTTTAAAGATTGTTTTTATCTTTAATATCATCTTTACATATGTATGTAATCTTACAGATTATGATCGGTCCAGGGGCTCAAAACATACACTAGGAAAGTGGATCTGACACTCACATAAACTTCACTTTGAGCATTTTTATAATCAAGACGAGAGAGGTCTCACCCTCTTGTAAGAAAAAAATAATCTACCCCCTTCCCCTCTGAATTGTCTTACGTAGACTTGCGCGGCTGTTTATATCTGCATCATAACATCCATGATGAGTAAATATTCTTCTCGGCACCATGGCCCGTTTTAAAGACAGTATCGCACGAAATTGCCGCGGCATCAGAAATGTATATAATATTAGTGTTGGGTCTGTCCGTATTACCTATAGGTGTATGTCGGTCGGAATAGGGAAAGGGCCGCGGGAAGTCCGGGCGCGACCCGAATGCTAAACAAGCTACCAAATGTTTCTTCTGACACTATTGTCTTTAAGCACCAACTTTAAGGAAATGGACGGAGGGAAAATATTAAGGGATGTCCAAAAAACATAACCAATTTATAGTCGGTTCACATACAACAGCTAAACAACTTTTTCCTATCAGAAAAAATGCGTATTTGAAAGGCAATCCGCTATCGACCATTATATTTAAACATTTAAGAATACTTTACTGTAATAGGGTCGCAGAGTAGGCAGCCTATCCTATAATATAACTTGATAAATAACCCCGAACATGGCAGCCATTTGGGTGCCACCTTCTCACATTTTCACATAACTGTCCATTCTTATCCGAAATCTTTCGAGCGAAGAGAGTTTGTTTTTTTAAGATTATCCATACTGTTGTCGTATATTCGTTTAACTAAATTGTAAAATGTAACACAAAGTTTATACAAAAGCATAAAATAGTTTGTCAAGTGTTCCGGATAAACGAGGCTACGATAAAGGAAGAATACGTTACGTTGAGAAAGCTATATCGGATCCATTATTGGCCGAGTCGAGAGTTCTGAAAGAGCAGGAGAGCTATTGTCAACCTAAACCCATTGCTTTATTGTGTCGATCTCAACGAAACTGGTTTATTTGTTGATCCATTCGCTCTGTGGCGGCGGCGAGGAGAAACATCTATCGAGCACCTGGTAGTCCAAGAGAAAGTCTATGGCAAGGGGATAGATCTGCTTGAGTGCATCAAGAAAACTGCGGCCCGAGGGGAATGACTACAACTTAACAAGCCTCCGTGGTCTAGTGGTAACAAACGTTGCCGTGAACTCGGGAGGTCGTGGGTTCGATTCCCACCGGGGGCAAGTTGTACATTGTATAATTTGTCTCGGTCTGGGTGTTTATATGTATATATTTACAAAAAAAAAAGTATAATATGTAGTTTATCAACCATCTAGTTTCCGTAACACAAGCCTCATAGCTTACCACGGAAATTAGATGGCGCTGTGTGACCTGTCTGGAAATATTTATTTATTTACTATAATAACATTCAAGTGACGACCACAACAACTAAAGGTGGTAAAAAGCGAACCTTCGCTTATTAGCTATAGCCAGAACAAGAGCGTCGACCGTATTATTTTTCCACCGAAAGAATACCATCGAGCAAAACTGAGAATAACAAGAACATTTTTTTTTAAAACCGCTTATAAATTGAAAATACATTTATTGTCATAAATTGTGGTTGTTTGTACATTGTTGGTTACAAAAGAGGTCTCACAATTTACCCCGGGACAGGGCGTACAATATTGTGCTATTTAAAAAAAAATATACCTATTAACATAATAAATATAATAATACAGAGCCAAACTTTTCCTTCCTTTAATAACAATACCAATATAAAATTTAATAATATATCAAAACTAAAACTAAATTAAAAATAATGTCAAGATTTTATATTATTATAATGTCCTAAAAACTATTTATACTTATCTATAGTCGCATACCCTCAAAATATTAGAATATGTCTGTTGTGTCTGAATGTGATAAAGAGCAGCTCATTCTAAGCAGTTTGGTCTAAAGCGATATAAGGCGATGTTGATCAATTTGCATTTTAGTTTTAGATGACCTTTCTTGCTACAAATGGCAGCGATAGGCTTACGTGAATATTTGGATTTTAGACATTCGTAAAACGCAACGCAATGGAGCTGTCAAATATATGTCGGATGGGCGATCGTTGTACGCGATATCCCTCGACACCCACGGCGGGCGGACACCAAAATATATCACCACAGAATAGCCACAAACAGAAATGCTACGTTTGTGTTTAACTCGGGATTTTTTACATACAATGTAACAATATTTCAATACCTAATAGTAATATGACTCCAACAATTTGCATTGCAGATAAAGTTATATCCGAGAAAACTTTTATTTAACATGGACTTGAAATCTAATATACATATTAATGACATAGTTGTGTGGAATCCACACTATGACGTGTACATCGAGAAGATCGAGTCTTCAAAAGGTTTTTGTGAGAACTTTTATATTACAAAGATAGTTTAAAGTACCTACTTTAATTTATCCTCATTACAAGATAGAAGGCAATTACTGGATAGTAGGTCTCTATATAAATTAATCAACGACACACCCCCCTAATATACTGTCCCGTGTTCGCGACCCTGTGCCGACCAGGCTGCCAAGGGTTGGCAAAAATACTGAATAAAATAAAAATATTTTTTCACGAAAAAATAAGAATGACAGTATCGACATATATTTGCATGGTTTTAAGCGTTTTGTCGCTGCAGCGGATCCTGGGTGAGACTGTAAACTGAACCGCTGTTTGATCCATGGAATTGTGTTCCTTGATTGTGGTTGCATCATGTTGTATTGTGTTATACTTTTAACTTAGATTTATTCAATTATTATTGTAAGTGTATTTTTTTTTATTTTGGTTATTCAAAGGGCCAAGTAACGGATACTGTAATAGCATACGGCGGTTGCGTATGTAATAGGTGCAGCATCTAGTTTCTGTCTTAGTTGTAAGTGAAAATCCTGTATGTGAATAAAATGTATGTATTGTTGCTGGAACTGCCAAGCAAAATATAAATAAATAAGAATGATGTAATGTATCATCACGACCGTTTCCCTTCCCCGGTGGTCAGAAACCACGCTTATAAATAAGCGGATTCACATTTAGCCAACTTTACTATAGCCCAATCATGACAAGTGGCAAGCTCGTCGATGAATAAATAAGAATGATAATTGAATAAAATATCTTTAGGAGCTTATTAAACTGAAAAGGTTGCTGTATTTCCAGATAGAAGCACTATACAGGAGAGGCCCGCCATCAGCAGCAGGATACTATGGCAGACGATGATGACACAGCATTGTACAACATAACTTAGTCCGTATTAAGGTCTTTGTTAATGCATAATTAAAACGTATGAAACAACGAGTAGCACCAGGTGTTGGCCAGATATCTCATCCAATATTTTCATTAAATTTCCCACATATTTCCAGAGTCATAAGACCATAAGTTTCGCAATTTATATTAATTGGCTCCATAAAGAGAGGTCGTAACGAAATAAGTCGTTATATAATGTAAATTTGGGAGAGGGTAGGTATGGATAAAATTGTGTATGATAATGAAAAGGCGCTGGGGGGTCTGATCGCTTATTCCGAAGTCTCGCGGAGACGAGGCGCTCACTCCGAGCCGGTATCCACTTCATTACGGCGCCCCCCCCGCCTCCCGCACTTACCCTCACGTGTACAACTACGCAGTCCGACTTCATGTACTATACTTATCTATTTATTTGTGTAAGTAGCTTTTTATTTAGCTGGTTCTAATTAATTTTATTTATTTATTAGTTTAAAAAGTACATTTTTACAAAAAATCACCTACTTGCGACCCAAACAAGACGATGTTCCAGAAGAGTGACGGTGAGCGGTAACAACCCCGATAGGCCGAGGCCGGTGCCAGGGTTAATTACATCAATATGTTGAACTAGTCGCCAATGTGGTTAAATTTATTGGTTACCTCTTACAATTATTTAATTTACTAAAATCTAATCATCAAAACTATAAAAGTGTTTAAAATACTGTATTACTATATTATAAATATGTATATATAATGTTGTATGTTTGACAGGTGTGAGGTGGACAGTGGCTTGGAGATGACAACCTAAATTCGTTTTCTCTACATAAATAATATCAGCAACGATTGCTGTACCCCATTAACCCAGAACTGCCTCCATGTTAGCCTCCATCTAGCGGTTAATTTATTTGTGAAAAGTTTTAGAGCTTATTTATTATTATTATTCATTTACAACGCCGACGGACGGCGGCATTATCTAAACTTATGCATTTATCATCAATATTAGTGTATATAATTTTGCACGTCGGTTTCTTACAGTCAAAAGTGGCAAGGCAGAGAGCCGTGGGGGATCAAAGGTTATCGCCGACCCGCGCCAACAACTATAAAGAGCATGTGCGAACTGCGAATATTGACGAAATAAATATTGCAACTATTTGGGAACACGAGTTTCATTGTGAAACTAAAGCGGAAACGGTGAAACGTGCAACTACTTTGTATTACACGATACAAAATGGCGTATCAGCAATGCTTTTTATTGACACCCATCGGCGCCATATATAACGATAACTTGTGATATACAACCCGATCTAAAATAATAGTTTACAGAAAATGACAACAGACGAAGAAATGAGTCTCCATAGATCAAATGCAGACTCGATAGCGTCCAATAAGACCTAATTAGACCGCAGAAGTACAAGAAAAGTTACAAAACAAAAGTTCTCCCGTCCGTTCGTTTCTCCAACGCAACAGTAACAACACCGTCTGAAATACAATATTATTAATGTCCGCCATATTGCGCATCGCGAACTACTGACAGAGTAATGTTAGTTTAAAGAGCATTCCATTTATTTAATGAGGTTTATGAAGTTTTCCTCTAGAACGAACTTACAACAAAATTAAAACAACTCGATGAAAACATAAAAACATTCTTTTTTTTTTCAGAAAAATGTTATTGCTTCTCGACTGGGATCGATTTAGATTCATTGGGGAACTGGATAACTAAAAAGGTAAAATTTGACCTTCGAAAGATTAATTTGTAAAGGCTGACAACGTTTTGATAACATTTAGATATTTCTGCTGTTAGAATTTTTTAACAGCTTATTGAAGCTCTTTGCTGCTCATCCACTAGCGTATAGATGTGTATTAAGATAGTTTATGTTAGAAAATACGTACAAGACATTGTAAGGAAGGATAATAGCGATGGAATCTGGAATGGACCCGAGCGGGCCGACTTCATCAGTGGAGGTGCCGTCACAATGCTCTATTCAGATTCAAATAGCTTTCCGCCCAATTGCACCTCAATAGGCTAGTTTTATTAACTTCGCAGCAAATAGCTGAGAACTTAATCGCTCTTAGAAACTCATGAAGCCTATCATTTAATCAAGTAATTGTGTATCAAATAATGCAATCGAGGAGGATTTACTAATTAGAATAAATAGCAAACCAAAGGATTAACTTCGGCGGCTCCGATGTGGAGACGGATTTGGTAACGAGGACATATACATACAAGTACAGAGCACGACGTATTCAGGGACACGCGCCGACCCAGAGGGGGTCAGTTAGGTGTGACCCGAATAGCTGGTGCATAATTGCATAGGCACAACTCGTGCATCACTAATATTCCCACAGACTTGTTACATTGGTAATTCAATCACATTACTCCCAAGCGATATTGGTCAACCATGAAACTAAAGCATTAACGCTAAACATTTGTTGGCCAGGAAACTAAAGCATTAACGCTAAACATTAGTTGGCCATGAAACTAAAGCATTAACGCTAAACATTAGTTGGCCAGGAAACTAAAGCATTAACGCTAAACATTAGTTGCCCAGGAAACTAAAGCATTAACGCTAAACATTAGTTGGCCAGGAAACTAAAGCATTAACGCTAAACATTAGTTGCCCAGGAAACTAAAGCATTAACGCTAAACATTAGTTGCCCAGGAAACTAAAGCATTAACGCTAAACATTAGTTGGCCAGGAAACTAAAGCATTAACGCTAAACATTAGTTGGCCATGAAACTAAAGCATTAACGCTAAACATTAGTTGGCCAGGAAACTAAAGCATTAACGCTAAACATTAGTTGGCCAGGAAACTAAAGCATTAACGCTAAACATTAGTTGGCCAGGACAATCAGTTCGGGTTTAATGTACATTTCTAGCGCCAAGGAGCATGTTATGCAAAAGAAGTGTTCACAGAACTATTCCAACAACAAATTGAAACTAATTTAAGACGATGAATAAATGATCAATAAACTATCTTCATTCATTGTTTTTAATCAGGTTTGGAAGTTATTTTGAAAATACAATGTTTTTGGAGGTTTGTCATGAATTGAACTGCCTCCGTGGTCTAGCGGTTAAGTCCGTGGATTTAGACTCGGAGGTACCGGGTTCGATTCCTGGTCGGGACACAAAAATATTTATTAATGTAAACATTTAATTAATATTGAATTTATTTGTGATATTTCCCGAGTTTGGTACGCCTGAAGACATCGACGAGCTTGCCACTTGTCATGATTGGGCTATAGTAAAGTTGGCTAAATGTGAATCAGCTTATTTATAAGCGTGATTTCTGACCACCCCGAAAGGGAAACGGTCGTGATGATACTTTTTTTTTTTGTCATGAATTGGACCATTTTTTCCAGAAGTTCTACACTAGCTTGGTAAATGAGCAACAGCCATAGAATAATTACATACACTCGCGGGATATCCCGTGTTCAAATTATACTTTCTGATAGCCAAATCGATGGCGAAAATCAATAAGATAAGTATAATTTTATTGACATCTTGATACGTGACATAAATTAACACCAAGTTATGAACTTTTATTAAAATCGAGAACAACAGACAGATAGTATTAATCATTTAGTATGATTTCAATTTGCACGGATTATTATCTAAAGTAAATAAGTAAAGTATTATCACGACCGTTTAATTAATTTTTAAATTAAATAATAATTGGAAAATATTATTTCGGTTGAAATGACATTATCATCTCTTACAGTTCGGGCATGATTACAAATGCGTTTTTTATATTTGTAAGTAGGTATAGTCTGTTGTTACAAGTAGAATCGACTTGTTCTAGTCTAGTGGGTACCTTTGACCCTAACCTACTCGCTAAATTAACTTTTACCAAAATATTGGACCATTCCTACATGTATGTCTACGGGCGAGGCTCCACGTCAGACCGTGCGACAATGGCGCGTGACAAGTGGATCATCGGAGGGAGTTAGCGGTGGGGGGGGGGGGGGGGGGGGGCAGGACTACAGGCTCGACTATTCCAATATCTAGTATCTTCAAATTATTAAATTAACCAGGACACAACAGTAACAGTTGTCAAACACCTATTGTGTATACCTATTCGATTTTTTCCTAATATCGGTAGTGTGGATTGTTTGTCACGATGTCGCAGTGGAGGGGGGAACAACGTGCGCTTGCTATCGCCATGTTGTGATTTATTTATATTTCAGAGCCAACCTACTCGCTGCCTCCGTGGTCTAGCGGTTATGTCCGTGGATTTAGATGCGGAGGTACCGGGTTCGATTCCTGGTCGGAAAACAAAAATATAATTAATATTTAATTTATTTGTCTATAGTAATGATTGGCCTATAGTAAAGTTGGCTAAATGTGAATTCGCGTATTCATAAGCGTGGTTTCTGACCACCCCGGAAGGGAAACGGTCGTGATGATACTTTAGTTTTTACTTTATTTCAGAGCCAACGATTCCGTTATTATTTATTATTATTATTCCTCGTCGAAGGTTTTGTTCGCGATACGATAGGTTTATATAGGTTAACAATCTGGCCACTCAGAAATAAATACATTGTACATTTTTATTATGATTGCATCATATGATTCGAGCTGAACAATGTACAAGCTATTGGAGGCAAGGAACTGTTGGCTACTCTGTACCTACTCGTTTAGTGGTTATTGACGGCTGTAAAGTTGTCTGTGCATTGTCTTAACTACGAGGGGCGTTCAAAATATTCTCGGTATGTGGATAAAAACAAACAAGTACGAAAAGTTTGATATTTTTATTTTTCAATATACTCCCCCCCTATGTTCATACACTTATAAGATCGATCAATTATTTTTTTTAATCCCTCATAAAAATATTTTTTATCTTTGGTGTAAAAATGCTCCTCCACGGCCGTCTTCAACGCTTCATCGTCAGAAAATTTATTTCCACGCAGATCCTTTTTAAGATTGGGAAACAAAAAGAAGTCGCTTGGGGCTAAGTCCGGACTATAGGGTGGATGAGTAACAGTTTCAAACCCACATTCAACAATAGCTGCCTTGGCAATATGAGCAGTATGGACAGGGGCGTTGTCATGCAGAAGCAGAACACCTTTGGTTAACTTTCCTCGCCTCTTTTCTTTGATCGCATCTCTTAATTGACGTATAACGTTAGCGTAGTACTGCCCTGTGATATTTACACCTTTTTCTTTATAATCGATAAGCAAAACTCCTTCACAATCCCAAAATATTGTGGCCATGACCTTGCCAGCTGACGGGATTACCTTGAACTTCTTGGGATGAGCTGAACCCTTAATGTGCCACTGCATGGACTCCTGTTTGCTCTCTGGGTCATAATGATGAACCCAGGTTTCATCTCCAGTAACTATTTTTTGCAGCACCTCATCGGGATTTTCACCACACAGGTCGATAAAATCTGAACAGCAAGCCACACGCATATCCTTTTGAAGAAGCGTCAGCATTCGCGGAACCCATCTTGCACTTACTTTTGACATATTAAGATGGTCATGTATAATGTCATGTACGGTACCAATAGAGAGATTGGTTACTTGAGCTATAGATTTTACCTTCACTCGGCCGTCTTCCAATATAAGTTTTTCCACTTTATCAATATTTTCTTGTGAGGTAGCCACTACAGGCCGGCCAGGTCTAGGGTCATCTTCAATACTCTCCCTTCCACGCTTAAATTCGCTTGACCATTTTTGAATAGTAGATAAAGAAGGAGCAGACTCACGGTAAACACAATCCATTTCCTCTTTTATGGTTTTTTGATTTTTACCCTGTTTTGTCAAGAATTTTATGACGGATCGGTGCTCTAATTTCGTTAAAATTGTTAATTCGCTCATGGTGTTCATGTTTGTTCGGCAATTGCAGAAAAACAAAAGAACATCTCGGTTCCAATTTTACTTTTTTTTAATGTCAATGGATGAATCTTAGCGGCCAGTAACAAATATATATATAAAAGAGGTTGTAACGTATCAATACCGAGAATATTTTGAACGCCCCTCGTATATACACTAAAATTATTGACGGCTGTAAAGTTGTCTGGGCATTGTCTTAACTATATACACTAAAATTATTGACGGCTGTAAAGTTGTCTGTGCATTGTCTTTACACTAAAATTATTGACGGCTGTAAAGTTGTCTGGGCATTGTCTTAACTATATACACTAAAATTATTGACGGCTGTAAAGTTGTCTGGGCATTGTCTTAACTATATACACTAAAATTATTGACGGCTGTAAAGTTGTCTGGGCATTGTCTTAACTATATACACAGTTTTTTTTTAATTTTATTGGGTAACTTAATTAATAATCCGTGTTTCTACCGCGAACACTAACAACACAAGAACATCGGTTTGGCATACTCAAAATGAGTTCATCCAAATCACGCTGTGGAATGGCCGCCCATGTTCGTTGCAACAACAAAAAAAGGTCTTCTTGCGACTGGATACCCTCCATATTCGGCAGAGCTCTTCTCTGAAGAATATCCCATGCATGCTCAATCGGGTTCAAGTCTGGCGACTGAGCAGGCCAGGGCAGGACATTGATGTTAGCTGCGGCGAGAGTCTGTCTTACAACTCTTGCGGTGTGCGGTCGTGCATTATCATGCATTAACTGAAATAAGGGACCGATATGCACTTGTAGAGGAACGATGACGTCTGATACAACCGTCTCAGCATAAATTTGAGCGTTGAGGTTGCCTCTGATCCAAATCAACTCAGTTCTTCCGCCGATCGAAATACCCGCCCATACCATGATGGTTCCACCACTATAAGGATGGACTTCCTGGCAGGATTTTAATCGCTGTTGGCGTCCAGGGGTTCTCCAGTGTCGTATACGTCTTGTATCCGGCCTCATACCAAAACGAGACTCATCAGAAAAGCACACGAAACGCCATTGTTCTTCTGTCCAATTTCTGTGTTCAAGAGCCCATTGATATCGAGTCCTACGATTGTGCATTGCTATAGGTGGTACCCGTAGCGGTCTTCGGGAATGAAGGTTCACTTCATGCAAGCGGTTTCTGACTGTTTGGTCGCTAATTAAGTTCCCTGAAGAGCGATGAAGGCTCACGGCTAACATCATGGCGGTTATTGTTGGAGTTCTTCGAGCTGTGATTTGAATGTATCGGTCTTGTCTCCGTGTGGTGCAGCGATACCGTCCTCCATGGCGCTCAGCCACGGTACCAGTGGTTCGGTAACGTGTCCAAAGTCGACTGATAACACTCTGACTTGTATTCAGAGCTAAAGCCACAGTACGTTGCCGGGAACCAGCTTCTATCATTCCCACGGCTCTGATCATTTCTTCCCTGCTTAAATGACGTCGCCGCTCCATAATAACGTTGGTTTTAATCAGTAGTAGGGAAACAGTAGCACTAATAATGTCTTCAATGCGTCTTATGTTTTTATAGGGAAAATATTGACAGCTGATTTTCATCTTTTACTCGAATTTGATTGACAGTTCCTGTTTTAAATTATGAAATGCACCAAAAAGGATCCATATAAATTTATAAAATCATAAATTTATTACAAAGCCACATCTCAATCACAAGAAATCCGCATAAACATGCTTGATCCCTAGACTTTTTTGATGTGTGTATATACACTAAAATTATTGACGGCTGTAAAGTTGTCTGGGCATTGTCTTAACTATATACACTAAAATTATTGACGGCTGTAAAGTTGTCTGGGCATTGTCTTAACTATATACACTAAAATTAAATTTAAGTAATATTATGTCACATACCAAACTTTATTATATAAAGTACTATAAATATGGAAAGGCATGCTACGATGGTTCGGGCATGTTGAAAGGATGAGCAAAGAAAGATTGACGAACCAGATATATAATGCGAAAGTTGTGGGTGAAAGAGGCCCTGGCAAACCGAGACTCACATATCACGATCAAATAAATAAAACACTGACTGAAGGTGCATTAAAAAGTCTTCGTAACCAAAGGGCATGTATGAAGAGGTTGATGAACGTCGATGAAGCGAAAGAGGTATGTCGTGATCGTGTCAAGTGACGCTCAATTGTCTCTGTCTACCCCGCAAGGGATCTGGCGTGAAGATGTGTATGTGTATGTATGTATAAATATAGTCATTTTTATTAGATTGAATATATATGAAATAGCAGTTGTAACCGCAATCGTAACGCCTAGCGTGAGCTTTTTTGTATTATTATTCGCCGTCATGTGGGGAGATAAATGTATACTGTAGTAGGTGTATTTTTGTCTTTGTCAGATAGTAAGTTATTAAATTAGACAACCGTGAGGGGGGGAGGGGGGGGGGAGAGTAAAGTTTGGCAATTACGGCGGCCGCATGTCTGCCAGCCGCGCTCATTACACGAGAGCTCGACGGGATCAGCTCCACCATTGCGTATCCAATCGACATACTGGCAGCTCTCAGAGTCAGCTCCATTCTGATAGTCTATCCGTAGTTGCTGTATGAATGCAAAACTGAAAAGCTTAAATTATCAAAACTGTTTGATGTCCGACCGCGGTATGACATTATTTTGATTGTTACAGCCTTTACGAGCAGACACAAACCGACACTTTCAGAGCTGAAGATGCGCTAAGACGCTTTCAGGAATATATTTGACCTACAGGACAATACGCGAAAATGTAAGAAAATAAAAGCTGGACCAATGAGTACAGAATGAATTGGCCTCCTCGTATTTGATCGCCGGTTATGGTAGTGTTTAACGTGCACTTTCAAACTAAATAATTGTTGTTTCACGTACAATATGCAGACCTGCGTGCTACGGAAGTGTAAAATACTTTTTTCGTATCAGTTTATTTTCGTAAGTAAATGTTGATTTATATGATGAAGACATCTTAGTGTTTTCTCGGAACTTGAAAAAGTTATCCTTATTGAACTTACCGTTCCGTGGAAATCAAATATTCCAAAAGACCACAACATGAAGTGAATAAATATTATGATCTCACAGAAGAAATGATCAGGAACTGGTTCAAGACTCAGCTTTACGCAGTGGAAGTTGGTGCGAGAGGAGTTCCAGCAAAATCTTTGCATCACTTACTGAAAGAATTGGGCCTAAGCAGGTCTGCAGGAGATACATTTATGGAAAGAGCTTCCAAGACGGCATTAACGGAATCATACAGTATTTGGTTGGGTAGGGAGAGAAGTAGAATGGTGGATGGTGAGCGTATTATCGCGCAATAGAAAAAAAAGGAGGCCTCCTTTTCTTAAACCAGCCTATTGTCGGTCGCAAGCCCGAGACACCATTCTTCTCATCTCTTACCCACACACAATGGACCCGGCACCCGCACGGTGAATCCATCGGGAATGCTTAGAAATTTGTCTTCTCTAAAAAAAAAGTTTTCAATATACGGAAAATTCTACGAGTTTCATTAAATATAAATTCTATTTGAAATAAGTTCCTCACTCAATCGTAATTACAAATTCACACAATTATAATACAATAATCATAAGGTTTCCAATTATGTTCCGAGTACCTATTGTACTTTAATAATTAGGGATGTTTGTTTGTTGATACCTATGCTCCATCTGTTGCTCAGTAGATTTATTATTATTTAAAACTGTAATCTATAAAAGTTTTGCTAATGGCGTAAAATTAAGGTATCAACATTTTGTATGAGAACTGAAAGTGACAAAAAAATCGACGTCGAGATTATTGGCATGACAATTGTGTTACAAAGGACCATGAGCAAAACTGCCTCCGTGATGGTCTAGCGGTCAGTCCGGGACGCTTGCCACTTGTCATGATGGGCCAATGTGAATCCGCTTCTTTAACAAAACGACTGACCACCCCGTAAGGGATACGGTCGTGATGATACTTATCTTTTTATACTTGTCCTTCAAAAAATATAAAGATATAAAATAAAGTTTATGAAGAATCCAAAAGGTTATTTTCTTATAAATATTTCTGACGAGCTGTGACCAAGTGACGGCGTCAATACGTATGGAGTTCCTACCAACTCTGAATTTACTGAACTTTAATGAAAATCCATTTAGTGTTTTACGTATAGAGTAACCGACATCCGTCCAGTTGTTACTAACTTTTGCGTTTATTAGGTATATTAGGAGCGATTTATGAACACTGTCGTGAGTTTAGTCGGAGTCCCGCGGGACTTAACTATAACTTGGCCAGGGACCTTCAGGGTATACAGTATCCAGTTCAGATCATAAACCGACGCATTATGTTAATGTTTATTATCGCAAACATGTTTTATAACAACCAAGAAGGAAATTAATGAATTTATAAATGTTTATTTATTTTCAGAGAAATTACTAGGACATAAAATTACATTATAGATTATTAGATCTTAAGTTAAAAAGATTTATATTATTTATACAGGTCATTTCTCTAAAACAGTGGGTTAAATATTTGAACAATAAAAAACATTATTAATGATTAATAACTATGTATATCCAAATAGCATGAGATTATAATAATAGGAAAAGAACTGTACATTGTGTGGTGCTGCCATAGGAACTGCTAGACACACACTTGTAGGGTGCGTTACTCTTCTAGAACAGGGCTTTTACTCACGCCGACATGACAAAGTTCTTGGTGTTATCCGTGAAGCAGTAAGCCTTTCTATTGCAAGAGCCAGAGAGGGACTGGCTATAAATAAAAATTTGACCACATTTGAAAACGAATTGCAAAGTACAAAAACTAAATGGAAGCCCACCCCGATCCTTGGCGCCGCATCAGATTGGAATTATAGGATCCCGGATGAACTAGCTGCATCAGCCTTATACAGCTAGTTCATCTTCTTAGTGTTTTCTCGGAACTTGAAAAAAGTTATTCTTACTGAATTTACCGTTCCGTGGAAATCAAATATTTCAAAAGACCACAACATGAAGTCGAATAAATATTTTGATCTCACAGAAGAAATGATCAGGAACTGGTTCAAGGCTTACGCGGTGGAAGTGAGTGCGAGAGGAGTTCCAACAATCGCTTACAGAAAGAATTGGGCCTGCTTAGGAGATACATTTATAAGAGCTTCCAAGACGGGCGTTAGCGGAATCATACAGTATCTGGTTGGGTGGGGAGAGAGGTAGAATGGTGGATGGTGAGCGTATTATCGCGCAATAAAATAAAAAAGAGGCCACCTTTTCAAACCAGCCTATGTACACCATTCTTCTCATCTTTTACCTTTTACCCATTGTGGGCACGAAGAGTCCATAAAAAAATGAATTCTCTCCATTAGTGTGAAAAATAATTTATCATTATTATTCAATACATAATTATTAAATAGTTGAAATATAATAGCAAACAAAAGGAAGATACCCAAAGCTTTGGCTCAATTGACACCATTAGCTATACTATTAGGTTAAATTATATAATTATTATTCGATGACAGTAGGTAATGAATAAATCATTCGTTCGATGGAACCCTGTCGCTAAAGCACACAGTTTTCTATTATGTTTTTTTATATTAAATACTTATGCGATTAGATCAGTCCCGGTCATGGATAGAAATAGAAACGTAAGAGGTTCCAAAAGATAGTTACGGGAAACAAATAGGCGATGATGAAAATACTCCGAAATTGCAAGTACGGAATGAAATTAGCAGCAACTAACCTTTGTCCCGGGGCTCGAACTGGCGACCGAACTCCTTGCTGATTTTGATAGCAGAGACGTCGCGAAATCGATGGTAATGATGTCGATCACATTAGTAGATCCAGCAGCCCTATTCTGTTACCTTGTCGCAAACGTATCACTGGATTGCGTTATTAACGTCAGAGATTGCGTCATAATTACAAAATATTATTCAATTCTCAACTCTATGAGGGCTCGACCTCGACAGCAACCTTAATAGTGTGATACCGATAAATAGATAGTTACCGGATTCCATTATATAACGTTTGCGCTTAGGTAACAGAATAGGGCTGCAGGGCACAATCATAGTAAATAAATACGAATTCGGGGAGATTGTTCGACCCGCGACTGCGATTCCACTCTCGCCGACAAACCATGTCTCTAAAATAGCTGGTTTATCTATTATATTGTTTATCAACTCCACTTCATTGACACCACTTAATCCTACGTGAGTATCATCAGCAAACAAACTGACATCGACAGCATCATCCGAAAGAACTTCAATCACTAGTACCTTTTAAAATCTATTTTTCAAGATTATTATTATCAATACCATATATTGTAGTTTACTAATAAGAATGTCATGGCGCAAACAATCGAAAGCCTTGGATAAATCAAAGAATATGCTCGCGCATATCCGTGACTCATCCAAGGACCACATTTCTTACAGCCATTGCTGTGGTTTTTCCTAATCTAAAATCAAACTGATTATTTGAGAATAATGTAATAATATCATCCTTCATATCAGCCACAATTATCTTGAAAAAACAGGTAATATACATATGGTCTGTTGTTATTATTGGTATGTTATGAACTTATTATACATACCTATTTGCATAATAACTTTAATAGTATATTACAATTTACGTACCTAATAATTTTAAATATATTTGGAGGTTATGTTATACGTAAACTATAAATTTGTACATAATTTTCCAAGTTACATTTGTAGACTAAGGCACTAAAAAATTTTGTAAGTAATTATATGGATTAATTTAAGTAATTTGTAATGTTTATTACAAAAACTGAAGTCGTCGTTTGTGTCGCAAATTAGTTGTTCGTTTACTATTGCTTGAAATCGTCCGTTTTTAAACGAAAATTCAAACATAATATTCAGTAAATTAAAAGTAGATTCGAGGGCGATTCGGTACTCCGTGAGTAAAAACAAAGAAGACCGACCTGCAGACTGGGGTGCACGGCGAGTCGCAGCAGCGTGCGCACCACGCCCAGGTGCCCCTTGTTGACGGCGATGTGCAGCGCGGTCTGGCGCCGGCCGTTCCGGGCGCTGAGGTCCGCGCCGGCCGCCGCCAGCACCTCCAGCGCGGGCGGCTCGTCCCCGAACGCGGCGTGGTGCGCGGCGCGGTCCCCGTCCCGGTCCTCGGCGTCCGCGTCCGCGCCGGCGCCCACCAACGCGCGCATCACCTCCACGTGCCCGTTCTGGGCGGCCGCCTACCGTAACAAATAATATATTATATAAACAAATATAATCATTTATCACTATGGGCACGGAGAATGGAGGACAAGTTGATGTTGTGTTCGCTGACTACAGCAAGGCGTTCGACAGGATCGATCGTCCCATCCTTCTGCAGAAACTACTCGACGCAGGAGTGCATGGTGGTCTCAATAAATGGTTTTGTTCCTATGTTACCAAAAGATCACAGGCGGTGGTTTTGTCTGGATTTAGATCGGATTGGACGTCAATTCCGTCAGGAGTACCTCAGGGGTCTTTATTAGGACCATTGCTCTTCCTTTTCTTCATAATTTTTATTTTATTTTATACAGTTAGGAAAACTTACAGCTAAACAATACTTAAATATAAAGAATAAAGATAAAGTAAGAAAGGGTTAATAACAAGTTTTCACAGAAATAGATAAAACTAAACACTGAGTAGACTATTACACAGAGAATGAGATGATATGAGGCAGAATAAGACAAAATAACAATAGAAATAGAACACTTATAGATTGGTTTAAGGCATTTGTAAAGTAGTCCTGAGTCGAGTTCATTCAAGATATTAATACTTGCTTTCGTCATTCTAATGTTCTATATGCTGATGACATGAAGATATTGAAGAATATCAAGGACCCCTTGGAATGTGCTAATCTCCAGTCCGATTTCGAACAGAGTGCGGCAGTACCTGCAGAGCGGTCCGTCCCCCGTCACGTGCGACTCGAACAGAGTGCGGCAGTACCTGCAGAGCGGTCCGTCCCCCGTCACGTGCGACTCGAACAGAGTGGGCAGTACCTGCAGAGCGGTCCGTCCCCCGTCACGTGCGACTCGAACAGAGTGCGGCAGTACCTGCAGAGCGGTCCGTCCCCCGTCACGTGCGACTCGAACAGAGTGCGGCAGTACCTGCAGAGCGGTCCGTCCCCCGTCACGTGCGACTCGAACAGAGTGCGGCAATACCTGCAGAGCGGTCCGTCCCCCGTCACGTGCGACTCGAACAGAGTGCGGCAGTACCTGCAGAGCGGTCCGTCCCCCGTCACGTGCGACTCGAACAGAGTGCGGCAGTACCTGCAGAGCGGTCCGTCCCCCGTCACGTGCGACTCGAACAGAGTGCGGCAGTACCTGCAGAGCGGTCCGTCCCCCGTCACGTGCGACTCGAACAGAGTGCGGCAGTACCTGCAGAGCGGTCCGTCCCCCGAAGACCCCGTCGACCGGCGTCCCGTCCGGGCGCGCCAGGAGCTCGGCGCAGCGCGGGAGGTCCCCGTTGGCGGCCGCCTTCACCGGCTCCTCGCTCGCGTCCCCCGTCACGTGCGACTCGAACAGAGTGCGGCAGTACCTGCAGAGCGGTCCGTCCCCCGAAGACCCCGTCGACCGGCGTCCCGTCCGGGCGCGCCAGGAGCTCGGCGCAGCGCGGGAGGTCCCCGTTGGCGGCCGCCTTCACCAGCTCCTCGCTCGCGTCCCCCGTCACGTGCGACTCGAACAGAGTGCGGCAGTACCTACAGAGCGGTCCGTCCCCCGAAGACCCCGTCGACCGGCGTCCCGTCCGGGCGCGCCAGGAGCTCGGCGCAGCGCGGGAGGTCCCCGTTGGCGGCCGCCTTCACCAGCTCCTCGCTCGCGTCCCCCGTCACGTGCGACTCGAACAGAGTGCGGCAGTACCTGCAGAGCGGTCCGTCCCCCGAAGACCCCGTCGACCGGCGTCCCGTCCGGGCGCGCCAGGAGCTCGGCGCAGCGCGGGAGGTCCCCGTTGGCGGCCGCCTTCACCAGCTCCTCGCTCGCGTCCCCCGTCACGTGCGACTCGAACAGAGTGCGGCAGTACCTGCAGAGCGGTCCGTCCCCCGAAGACCCCGTCGACCGGCGTCCCGTCCGGGCGCGCCAGGAGCTCGGCGCAGCGCGGGAGGTCCCCGTTGGCGGCCGCCTTCACCAGCTCCTCGCTCGCGTCCCCCGTCACGTGCGACTCGAACAGAGTGCGGCAGTACCTGCAGAGCGGTCCGTCCCCCGAAGACCCCGTCGACCGGCGTCCCGTCCGGGCGCGCCAGGAGCTCGGCGCAGCGCGGGAGGTCCCCGTTGGCGGCCGCCTTCACCAGCTCCTCGCTCGCGTCCCCCGTCACGTGCGACTCGAACAGAGTGCGGCAGTACCTGCAGAGCGGTCCGTCCCCCGAAGACCCCGTCGACCGGCGTCCCGTCCGGGCGCGCCAGGAGCTCGGCGCAGCGCGGGAGGTCCCCGTTGGCGGCCGCCTTCACCAGCTCCTCGCTCGCGTCCCCCGTCACGTGCGACTCGAACAGAGTGCGGCAGTACCTGCAGAGCGGTCCGTCCCCCGAAGACCCCGTCGACCGGCGTCCCGTCCGGGCGCGCCAGGAGCTCGGCGCAGCGCGGGAGGTCCCCGTTGGCGGCCGCCTTCACCAGCTCCTCGCTCGCGTCCCCCGTCACGTGCGACTCGAACAGAGTGCGGCAGTACCTGCAGAGCGGTCCGTCCCCCGAAGACCCCGTCGACCGGCGTCCCGTCCGGGCGCGCCAGGAGCTCGGCGCAGCGCGGGAGGTCCCCGTTGGCGGCCGCCTTCACCAGCTCCTCGCTCGCGTCCCCCGTCACGTGCGACTCGAACAGAGTGCGGCAGTACCTGCAGAGCGGTCCGTCCCCCGAAGACCCCGTCGACCGGCGTCCCGTCCGGGCGCGCCAGGAGCTCGGCGCAGCGCGGGAGGTCCCCGTTGGCGGCCGCCTTCACCAGCTCCTCGCTCGCGTCCCCCGTCACGTGCGACTCGAACAGAGTGCGGCAGTACCTGCAGAGCGGTCCGTCCCCCGAAGACCCCGTCGACCGGCGTCCCGTCCGGGCGCGCCAGGAGCTCGGCGCAGCGCGGGAGGTCCCCGTTGGCGGCCGCCTTCACCAGCTCCTCGCTCGCGTCCCCCGTCACGTGCGACTCGAACAGAGTGCGGCAGTACCTGCAGAGCGGTCCGTCCCCCGAAGACCCCGTCGACCGGCGTCCCGTCCGGGCGCGCCAGGAGCTCGGCGCAGCGCGGGAGGTCCCCGTTGGCGGCCGCCTTCACCAGCTCCTCGCTCGCGTCCCCCGTCACGTGCGACTCGAACAGAGTGCGGCAGTACCTGCAGAGCGGTCCGTCCCCCGAAGACCCCGTCGACCGGCGTCCCGTCCGGGCGCGCCAGGAGCTCGGCGCAGCGCGGGAGGTCCCCGTTGGCGGCCGCCTTCACCGGCTCCTCGCTCGCGTCCCCCGTCACGTGCGACTCGAACAGAGTGCGGCAGTACCTGCAGAGCGGTCCGTCCCCCGAAGACCCCGTCGACCGGCGTCCCGTCCGGGCGCGCCAGGAGCTCGGCGCAGCGCGGGAGGTCCCCGTTGGCGGCCGCCTTCACCAGCTCCTCGCTCGCGTCCCCCGTCACGTGCGACTCGAACAGAGTGCGGCAGTACCTGCAGAGCGGTCCGTCCCCCGAAGACCCCGTCGACCGGCGTCCCGTCCGGGCGCGCCAGGAGCTCGGCGCAGCGCGGGAGGTCCCCGTTGGCGGCCGCCTTCACCAGCTCCTCGCTCGCGTCCCCTGTCACGTGCGACTCGAACAGAGTGCGGCAGTACCTGCAGAGCGGTCCGTCCCCCGAAGACCCCGTCGACCGGCGTCCCGTCCGGGCGCGCCAGGAGCTCGGCGCAGCGCGGGAGGTCCCCGTTGGCGGCCGCCTTCACCAGCTCCTCGCTCGCGTCCCCCGTCACGTGCGACTCGAACAGAGTGCGGCAGTACCTGCAGAGCGGTCCGTCCCCCGAAGACCCCGTCGACCGGCGTCCCGTCCGGGCGCGCCAGGAGCTCGGCGCAGCGCGGGAGGTCCCCGTTGGCGGCCGCCTTCACCAGCTCCTCGCTCGCGTCCCCCGTCACGTGCGACTCGAACAGAGTGCGGCAGTACCTGCAGAGCGGTCCGTCCCCCGAAGACCCCGTCGACCGGCGTCCCGTCCGGGCGCGCCAGGAGCTCGGCGCAGCGCGGGAGGTCCCCGTTGGCGGCCGCCTTCACCAGCTCCTCGCTCGCGTCCCCCGTCACGTGCGACTCGAACAGAGTGCGGCAGTACCTGCAGAGCGGTCCGTCCCCCGAAGACCCCGTCGACCGGCGTCCCGTCCGGGCGCGCCAGGAGCTCGGCGCAGCGCGGGAGGTCCCCGTTGGCGGCCGCCTTCACCAGCTCCTCGCTCGCGTCCCCCGTCACGTGCGACTCGAACAGAGTGCGGCAGTACCTGCAGAGCGGTCCGTCCCCCGAAGACCCCGTCGACCGGCGTCCCGTCCGGGCGCGCCAGGAGCTCGGCGCAGCGCGGGAGGTCCCCGTTGGCGGCCGCCTTCACCAGCTCCTCGCTCGCGTCCCCCGTCACGTGCGACTCGAACAACTTCTTCAGCAACGCCGACAGGCGCTCTCCTTAAACGTATCAACATGTTAACCTATAAATAATATCTCCCTTATTTATTATATTGATTTAAAAATTTCATTTTAAAAAAATATATGTGTACGAGGGGCGTTCAAAATATTCTCGGTATTGATACGTTACAACCTCTTTTATATATATATATTTGTTACTGGCCGCTAAGATTCATCCATTGACATTAAAAAAAAGTAAAATTGGAACCGAGATGTTCTTTTGTTTTTCTGCAATTGCCGAACAAACATGAACACCATGAGCGAATTAACAATTTTAACGAAATTAGAGCACCGATCCGTCATAAAATTCTTGACAAAACAGGGTAAAAATCAAAAAACCATAAAAGAGGAAATGGATTGTGTTTACCGTGAGTCTGCTCCTTCTTTATCTACTATTCAAAAATGGTCAAGCGAATTTAAGCGTGGAAGGGAGAGTATTGAAGATGACCCTAGACCTGGCCGGCCTGTAGTGGCTACCTCACAAGAAAATATTGATAAAGTGGAAAAACTTATATTGGAAGACGGCCGAGTGAAGGTAAAATCTATAGCTCAAGTAACCAATCTCTCTATTGGTACCGTACATGACATTATACATGACCATCTTAATATGTCAAAAGTAAGTGCAAGATGGGTTCCGCGAATGCTGACGCTTCTTCAAAAGGATATGCGTGTGGCTTGCTGTTCAGATTTTATCGACCTGTGTGGTGAAAATCCCGATGAGGTGCTGCAAAAAATAGTTACTGGAGATGAAACCTGGGTTCATCATTATGACCCAGAGAGCAAACAGGAGTCCATGCAGTGGCACATAAAGGGTTCAGCTCATCCCAAGAAGTTCAAGGTAATCCCGTCAGCTGGCAAGGTCATGGCCACAATATTTTGGGATTGTGAAGGAGTTTTGCTTATCGATTATAAAGAAAAAGGTGTAAATATCACAGGGCAGTACTACGCTAACGTTATACGTCAATTAAGAGATGCGATCAAAGAAAAGAGGCGAGGAAAGTTAACCAAAGGTGTTCTGCTTCTGCATGACAACGCCCCTGTCCATACTGCTCATATTGCCCATACAGCTATTGTTGAATGTGGGTTTGAAACTGTTACTCATCCACCCTATAGTCCGGACTTAGCCCCAAGCGACTTCTTTTTGTTTCCCAATCTTAAAAAGGATCTGCGTGGAAATAAATTTTCTGACGATGAAGCGTTGAAGACGGCCGTGGAGGAGCATTTTTACACCAAAGATAAAAAATATTTTTATGAGGGATTAAAAAAAATAATTGATCGATCTTATAAGTGTATGAACATAGGGGGGGAGTATATTGAAAAATAAAAATATCAAACTTTTCGTACTTGTTTGTTTTTATCCATATACCGAGAATATTTTGAACGCCCCTCGTATAACTGTCCAAGCTGTTGCTGGAATGTGGTTGTAAGTGACTGTTGGGGTGATCTTATGAAATGTTTAATGCCCAATCCCTCGAGGGAATACTCGTATTGCATGCGGCGTGGCGACTGTTCGCGAGGCGGGCCGCGGTTGGTGCATCTAGTAACGCTATGGAGTCACCACCTGGCACCAACGCGCAGCAGGTAACACTGTATTCTGTATTCTTACAGATAACACTAAATTAAGAATAGTGACTAAACTTTATTATTATTATTATATTGACAGTTACCTGATGAGTTACTGGGCACGCTTCCATCCGACGAGGCGACCTTGGTGACTGCGTTGGGGTTGTATGTCCACGAGGTGTTGCACACTTCCACCTTCAGATCGTTGTCATGGTAGATTTGCTGGACGCGACCAATTTTGCCGAGGGTCTTCGCAAACAAATACAATGTTTTAAGTTACAATCCTTTGTATATCCAAGTTTTTGATTAGAACAAATTAAGTCTAAGTATACTAATATGAGAGTCGAACTGAAAGTTATTAGAAAATCAAAAACTGAGCAAACTAGTAAGTTATTTGATTTTGTTTTTTTGAAAGTAGAATCATCATGTATTGATGATTGACGCTGCATCCGATGGAACCAAAGAAAAGCACTTTGCCGACTCGTCCTTAGCTCCGACGACGTTTCGAAACGCAGCCACTGCTTCCTTTGCGTCCATAAATCGTTTTCCTCGAAGTTTTTCATTTATTTTCGATAATAAATAGAAAACGTAAGGTGCGAGGTCGGGGCCATGCGGCGGGTGACCGGCGTTGTCGTGGAGAAGGAGGTGAGTACTGCGTGTACAAAATGAAACTATTGTCTATAACTTGTGTGTGCATTTGCATTGATTCTATAGTTTAATTACATTATTTGTGGTAGTAAGTAAGTATAGGTTAATAGTGAGCGGTTGTCAGAATTTTTGCTTTACCAAATGGGGATAATGAAGAATACGAACAAGCGTTTTCATTTCATGAGAAACAATATCAGTACATAAAAAAACAATTAAATCTTAAACTATGTTCTATGTCTCACCGCGAGAAATCAGTCCCGCAAATGGAGATTCCGGTCTTCGATGGTACCCATAGCCAATGGGTATCTTTTAAAGATTTATTTACAGAGGCTATACACGTTAACAGTTTTATATCAAACGCGCAGAAAATGCAGCATTTAAAAAGTAAAGTCAAAGGCGAAGCAGAACGCCTGATTCAACATTTACCGATCAACAGCGATAATTACGAAGCATGCTGGGAAATATTAAGCAATAGATACAATAATGAAAAAATGATATTTAACTCGCAAATGAATATTTTGTTTAATTTGCCAAATATGCAACAACAAAATGTAAGTCAAATTAAAAAGATACATGACACTGCACTCGAATGTACTCACGCTATTAAAAACTTAGGCGTGGATATATCGACATGGGACCCCATGCTCGTTTACGTTCTAGAACAAAAGTTAGACAACGAGACCCAAATCGATTATTTAGATTCATTAGTGCAACCTAGAGATCTACCTACTTTAAAGAACTTTCTGGATTTCTTGGAGTCTAAATTTACGGCATTGGAATGTTCGAGAAAGAAAAAATGAAAAACCAATTCGTCAAAGTAATGAAACATTTACGTACAAAAAACCTACATTTTTAAAATCATTTAACAATAAATATCAAAGACAAGCAATTCCTAACTTGAACAAAACAATTAATTCTACGAACAATAGAAAGTGCCCATTATGCAATAATCAACATGGATTATTTTTTTGCCATCAATTTTTACGTATGCAACCTGACATAAAAATGAGGACAGTTGCGAAACTGCAACTTTGCACGAATTGTCTTTATAATCACTATGGCAAAACATGTACATCAAGTCAAAAATGCAAAGTGTGCAAAGGAAATCACAACACGTTGCTGCACGAGGCCTGCGAAAAGAATGCGAACAGGGCGCCAGTTGGCCAAACCAAGGCAACAACTCCATCAAATGATCCTCGAGCATTAAATGGGACTTCCCACGTGTCACAAGGACATACATCGGAAGTACTGCTGGCAACAGCATTAATTAATATTAAGACTATCAATGGGTCTTATGTTAGCATGCGCGCCCTTATTGACCAAGGGTCACAGATATCATTAATAACTGAAAACGCTGCTCAGTTATTAAACTTGCCACGAAAAAGATGCAAAGGCGTTATTTTTGGCGTAGGAACTAACAAAAGCAACAGTAAAGGGCTTATCACTATCAATTGTTCATCAATATACAAGGATTATGAGTTTTCATGTGATGTACTAGTCATGAATACTTTAGTGAATAATCTACCTAACAACTCATTGTGTAACCAATCGTGGCCACACTTAAACAGCCTGAAGTTGGCAGATCCAGACTTTAACATCAGCAGGCCAGTTGATCTACTATTAGGAGCAGATGTTTACGCAAATATCATTTTAGACGGTATTAGTAGGCCAGATTACATTGGACCGGTAGCACAGCAAACAAAGCTCGGGTGGATAGTATGTGGAAATGCCCCATCCCTGCAATGCAATGTTGTTTTAAATAATGTGGAGGATATACAACAGTTCTGGGAAGTCGAGGATATAAAAAATCAAGCAGATAGCAGTGAATCCAAGGAGCACACAATGTGTTTTGACTTTTATGAGAAAACAACAACCCGTTTAGACAACGGCAGATACATGGTAAGACTACCTATGATATCAGGCTATGAAGAGAAACTCGGTGTATCAAAGCATTCCGCAATTGCCCAATTTCGCCAATTAGAACACAAGTTTAACAAGAATACGTTACTTAGTCAACAGTATACCGCTTTTATGGACGAATATATAGCACTAAATCACATGACACGTAGTTTGAAATATGAACCAATCGAACATTATTTACCGCACCATTGTGTCCATAGAGCTGAGTCAACAACAACCAAACTGCGCGTTGTGTTTAACGCATCCAGTAAAACATCAAGCGGCTATAGTCTAAATGAACTAATGTACAAAGGCCCTAATTTACAGCAGGACTTATTTTCCCTTATCATAAAATGGCGCCAATATCAAATAGAATGTAGGGTTTTACACTCTTTTATGATAAATGATACTCTTAGATTTTGGGGCAAAATGTTTACTAATAACTGATAATAATAACTGATAACTATTATTGATAAATGATAATGAGTGCGCGCGACGGGAATCGCGTATGATGGTGCAATTGATAGGCACAACGTATTCACGCCGAAGGTGTAAACGCACTGATATTAAAATTGTTACAAATTGTCCACCTTTACGAAAGACCTGACGCGGCGCTCTGCTTTTCGGTGTACGAATTCTTCGTACATACTCCCGAGGGAAAAATGAGAAAACTTGAGATGTGGGTTAATAATGCTATAGACACGCAGGTCTTTATGTTAGTAAGCTTAAAATTAAATTCATATTGATATAATGCTAAAATGACCTGGAGTAAGTATAATATTAACTGTTTAGATTAATTTTGGACTGAACCGCACTCTATTCACTGAAGGCGATGTCGCCTTATCTTGTTTAGATACACAATAGGTTTTCATTTGTATTTGCTCACTATTGCACTGATCACTGATTACACTACTCGGCGACTCGACGTCTGCACCGCGGCGGCACTGGCCCGCGCATCTCCGCCTCCATACGAAGTATCCAGCTGCTGCTGCTCCTACCCCAACCAAAATGTACAGTAGGGAGTAGTGATGAATATCATGGATCGATATTCCTTCGTCCTCTAAGGCAATCTCTTTGCTTTTCATTTCATTGATTTGCTGTTCCAGAGTCTTTAGAGCATGTTCGTCGGTCGTCGGTTCGACTTGACTCATATTCAATAAATGAGTCATAGGGATTGACAAGTTTAAAATATGATTTATAGGTGCAATCTGTGGGGTATTTGTGGGTGACATTATATGCAGTTCATTCGTGGGTTGACTATGGGAATGTATAGTAAAATCCTCACCTTTGATAAGACAGTCTTGACCGAGGTTTATGATCCCGGCCTGACTTAGCAGTTTTGTTGATATTTGATCTTCACATATTATTCGAACAGAACAATGGTCGCAACAATAATATAAATATTCGTTAGTTTTGCTAAGTTGTACCCATTGAGGTTTACATTTATTTATGTTTGTTTTACAACCGTTTTCATTTTCTTTCAATAAGCACAATTTTTCGTTGTTATTCCAACGTAGGATAGGTTTCTGATATCTACACCAATAGTTCTGAAAATCTTGTTTTATGCACGACTCTAAATCGTAGTTTGATAAAGCGAGAAAGGCGTCCTTTTTCACATTAATTGCTATGTAATTTGATATTGGGTTCACACGAATCATATTTTCGCCAACTTGATATGGAACAGGAATCATTTGATAAATCTCATAATTGTCTCTGCTGATAAGGGGTATTCTGATTTCAAATAACAGTTGTTCTTCAGTCATTCGCGTTTTCATTTTTAATAGATGATAAATTTGTCCTAGCTCAACTTGATTAATGTTAAGAGGCAGTGTTAAATCCTTCGAACACTGTCCCGATATAATGTATAATTCCTCCCGCAACTGCTCGGGGGTTAAAATATGAATATTAAGCTGTCCTTGATACACATCCGTAACTGTGTCCACTAGTGTGTCCTGAATGTTTTTCAGGTTTCCTAATATGTTATTTGCTATTATAGTTGTTAAGGTAAATTCTGTAATCTTTGTAATATTGTTTATTGCCAAACTTAAACTATTCGAAGAATTTTCCAATTGAATAAGTTGCTTATTAATGATTTTATGTTGCTTTTCCATGGTACTCTCGGCTCTTTTCAATAAATTGTACTCAGCTTCAATGATAGAAGTTTGATTTTTCCAAAGCGTCATGATGTGATTTTGGTTATCTTTGATGAATCGAATATCCCTTTGATACTGTTCTGCGAAACGCTCGTCCAATACTCCGAACAGTTCGCTTGCTATGTATCCGACGCCGTTGATAAGTCCGCGACGATGTCTTGTGCGCAAATGCTGAGTAAGTAACAGCTGGTTGTAGTATTCTATTTCCGAGAATCCGTGTTTCAATTGTAATAATATCAAATAACAGTTCATTTGTTCGTGCAGATCAGTACACGTATTGTCCAATTGTTTTAAATATTTATTTAATGTAGAAACCTCTTGCCAATAAGGCTTCATGTCATAAAATACGACGAGTTTCCATTCATCTCTAATTAAATGCATTTTTGCGAGTTTATCTAAATAAATGCTTTGATTCGTACTTAATGCTGTCAAGCTTTGACATGTAGCATTTGCAAATAAATTAATAAATAAAAATATAGGTAGCGCTATTGATAGTAGGTTACTCTTTTTTGATATTTGAAACTTGTTGACTTTTAAATTGCTTTCCTGTTCTTGCTGATTTTCTGATAACGTGTCATTGGAATTAACTGGTAGTATTGATAATCTACTAATAGGCCGCTTTATAACGCCACTTTTTGTTTTTAATGTTACGACGCGAACGTTTCCGTCCGCGCCGGGATGGAGTTCTAAAACTCTTCCGAGTACCCATTTTCCGGCTCCTATGTTGGAATCACGGACCACGACTACGTCCTTCAACTTGATATTTTGCTGCTGAGTTTGCCATTTACTTCGTGCTGTTAATTGACTTAAATATTCAGGGTGCCATCTGTTCCATATCTTTAAATATCTTTTGAGTCAATTGCCATCGGGTTCTCTCATCCCTTTCAGTTTCTGTAATTGATAGAATTGGCCCCCCACTTAAAAAGTGTGCTGGTGTGGGATAGTTTAAGTCATCTGGGTCCTCTGTTAGGGCACATAAAGGTCTCGAGTTGAGACATGCTTCCAACTGAGCCAATAATGTAGAAAACTCCTCAAAGGTGAGCTTTTGTTCTCCTAAAACTCTCTTGAGATGATATTTTAAGCTCTTCACTACCGCTTCCCAGAGACCACCAGCACTGGGCCAAGAGGGGGCATTGAAGTGCCATTCTATTTGCATGCTTAGTACTTCTTTATGAAACTCTTCGTTAAATATCGATTGAATATCGACTATTGATTGCTGCAAAATCCTGTTCGTGCCTACAAAATTTGTGCCGTTATCAGAATAAATATGACGGAACACCGCGTCGTGCTGACATTCTGCGTAAAGCGGCTATGAATGCTGAGCTGCTTAAGTCGGAGACCAGTTCTAAATGTACAGCCTTTGTTACCATGCACACGAACACGGCAACATATCCCTTGGTCGTTTTTATACCTCGGCCTTTATTCGCCTTTACTTCGACGTTGCCGGTAAAGTCCACCCCAGTATGAAAAAATGGTCGTGAAGGTTTTGTTCGACAGTACGGTAGATCTCCCATAAGCTGATGCTGTGTTCTGTTTTCTTGCTTTCGACACGTAACGCATTTACGAAGACGTTTCTTTGTTGCTTGAATTCCGCTGATGATCCAAAACGATTGTTTTAAATATGATAACGTTAATCGAGTACCGCCATGAAATGTCTCCTTATGACCTTGATCTATTAGTAAATCTGTAAGTCTGCTGGAATGCGGAATGATGATGGGATGCTTCATTTCATCGCTAATGTACGCGTGCTTTAACCTTCCACCGACTCTTAAGACTTGCTTGTCATCAAGGAAGGGGTTTAGGCATAGTAATTTGCTCTTCTGATTTAAATTGCTACGTTGTTTTAATTTATTAATATCGTCAGCGAATTCAATTTCTTGTATGTGAATAATGACAAGAGTTTTAGCGTCACTTAATTCCTGTAATGTGAGATAATTCTTTTGTGCTCTTTGTTTATTTGATTTCATTCGTAGTATCCATGCTAATATCCGAATGACCTGTGTTAAATCACTTTTGTCGTTTAATAATTTGCTAATAATGCTTTCATTTTGCTGTTTTTGTACAACATTTGATAATTTTATTTTTCGTACCTCCATGTATTGATTATCATGCTTATGGGAGATCTACCGTACTGTCGAACAAAACCTTCACGACCATTTTTTTTTTTTTTTTTTTTTTTTTTTTTTTTTTTTTTTTTTGGGGCAAAATGTTTACTAATAACTGATAATAATAACTGATAACTATTATTGATAAATGATAATGAGTGCGCGCGACGGGAATCGCGTATGATGGTGCAATTGATAGGCACAACGTATTCACGCCGAAGGTGTAAACGCACTGATATTAAAATTGTTACAAATTGTCCACCTTTACGAAAGACCTGACGCGGCGCTCTGCTTTTCGGTGTACGAATTCTTCGTACAACAATGATAGGTTTTTTAGTCTGTTTTTTTTTTTGTTATTTTATCATTATTATTTTATTATTTTTAAGTGTATTTATTTTCTTTTATTTTAATACTTCTTTTTTATTGCTAGACAACTTTAATATGTTCAACTTAGCTTTTTTCTATTCGCTTAAATGATTACTAGGTTTGGCTTGTACGGATGAACTGATCCTACCTCCCAGACACTCCTGCCGGGATCAGGGTTCAATCATACATCTATTTATTATCTATAATAGTTGCAATAAACGCTTTTATTATTATTATTTAAATAATAATTGTTAATGTACTCTGCAGTAACAACTGTGGCGTAGAGACCTGTACTTCCGAAGAACGAGGCAACCATTTTCCCACTTTCTTCACTTTAGAAGAAAACACCCACTGAGCAGACTGACTTTGCGGATCATATCGGTAATCCAACTTTCGTAACCAGTAAGTATGTCGAACACAGCATTTGAGTTCAGTTAAAAGACTACTTTGATATATCGCAGATGTGTTTAATGTCTCGCAGGATGGTCAGAACAGATATGTTGTGCTGACCCACAATAATTTGATTAACGCCTTAAGCTCCAACACATTAAATAGTAGTAGTGGAAAAACTTAATATCGATCACACATAGGTACACACCCATTCGCGTACACACACACATAGGTACACACCCATTCGCGTACACACACACATAGGTACACACCCATTCGCGTACACACACACGCATACACACGTTATTTACAGTCCTTTAACCAATTTACTTCTGCTTATTAGTATTTTTAATTTATTATCATTATTTGTGTTTTTAATGCAGTGGCACGATAGATAGTTTTGGTATCTGTGGCCGATGGGTAGGAATGAATACATACTATCTTCCGTCTTATTGTATGTTATTGTTTTGTTTATATTTTTGTAATTATTGTCTTGATTTTGTAAATGTTCTTGGCTTTATGCACTTTTTTTTTCGATTTTGAAATTGTCTTTACCATGGATTAATATTTTTGTGTATAATTTGTGAACCCATTAATGGCCTTATATACTCGTATTGTGTAAAATTTAATAAAGCATTTCACACAGGATTTTGTGCAGTTGACTCATACCAATCTCTAACTCTCTGACATCGGTTCAGAGTAGTTCGGATCGGATTCGTCTCGAGCGCGCCACCAAATGGAACCAGCTTGTGATTGGCGAACTGGTTCCCCGAGCCCCCAAATATTATTAACTTCAGTGGTCGCCGCAGAAGCCCGCCCCCCGCGCAGAAGCCCGTCCCCCGCCGCAGAAGCCCGTCCCCCGCCACAGAAGCCCGTCCCCCGCCGCAGAAGGCCGTCCCCCGCGCAGAAGCCCGTCCCCCGCCGCAGAAGCCCGTCCCCCGCGCAGAAGCCCGTCCCCCGCGCAGAAGCCCGTCCCCCGCCGCAGAAGCCCGTCCCCCGCGCAGAAGCCCGTCCCCCGCCGCAGAAGCCCGTCCCCCGCGCAGAAGCCCGTCCCCCGCGCAGAAGCCCGTCCCCCGCCGCAGAAGCCCGTCCCCCGCGCAGAAGCCCGTCCCCCGCGCAGAAGCCCGTCCCCCGCCGCAGAAGCCTGTCCCCCGCGCAGAAGCCCGTCCCCCGCCGCAGAAGCCCGTCCCCCGCGCAGAAGCCCGTCCCCCGCGCAGAAGCCCGTCCCCCGCGCAGAAGCCCGTCCCCCGCGCAGATTATCGGTGGCACCGGATGGGGCTTCACCGTCGTCGACTTAAACGACATCAAAAGTCATAAAAATCATTGCACGAAAATTATCTCGCGTTAAATTCATGTTGGCGCGATACAATTTTCAATTTGCCGCCAAAACAAATGACAAATGAATTAAATACATATTCAATAATATTGGCAAAGAGATTCATTTTCAAAATTTAAACTTATTTTTTAAATATATTGTTTACAAGTGGCCAGTTTTATTATTATATATTAGTGTGCAGCGACTGACCGGCGCCATCGCCTCCGCCCACTCGCCGTGGCCGCGCTGCAGACTGCGCACCCGCTCCTGGTCCCCGCAGACCTGCACCAGGTCCCCCACGGCCAGCCCGGGGGCGGGGGAGGGGGAGCCCAGCGGGGCGGAGCCGCACACCTTGGTGAGGACGGCGGGGTTGAAGGTCCACCGGTTGGCGCTGGGGTAGGACACCACGATGTCGTGGTCCTCGTCGATGCCCACCACCGTGCCGGCCGCGCCCACGCACTCGAACATCCCGTCCGTCCAGCCCCCGTGTCCGTGCTGCAGAGACTGCACGATCTCCAGTTCCAAATCCACATTCACCTGAAATATTATCTTCACATTAAAGTTTCACCGAGTCGAATGAAAAATACGATCTCAAAGAAGGAATATAAATGTATATAATAGCGATATCGGTGCCGGTCTGACCTGGTCCCCGATCTGCAGCCCGTGCGGCCCGCCGCGGCCCGGGCCCGGCTCGCCCAGCAGGGGCAGGTGCTCCTTGTACACGTTCTGGCCCTTCACATCGTTCACCACCTGCAACACGACACGGTTTAGGAAATAAAATCGAGACGTAGTCATTGTAATAATATAACCATTCTGTTGTAAGCATGGTAACTAATAAAAGCAAAATTAACAAAACCTATTATAGTTACTATATTATAAATGACTAACCGTAACATACAAAGCAAATGTAATATTAGAAACGAGAGAGTACGAACGTTACAAAACAAACACAAACCAAAAGTATAAACCGGGAGTGAAGCTCATCAGACCACTGCTTCGGGCTAACTTATAAATAATCAATGGCACCTGAGTGAGTCAGACACAATTCATTATAGTAACTGCGGGTTGTCCTTTGTGAGACTCTAAAATCAATCCACTCCAAAAGTTTGGGGCAATCTACAATATTAGGAATAATAATAGATAGTGCAAGTACCTACTGGGTTTTTTGCGGCCGACCAGTCCTGCTCCTCGCTCTTCCTCCCCCGACTCACCTTGAGGTCTGCCATTCCCTCGAAGCCGACCCTGTACAGGTTCTTGGCCCCGTTGTCCCACACCACGTAGGCGGCGGAGCGCGGACTTGCCGACCAGTCCTGCTCCTCGCTCTCCATCCCCCGACTCACCTTCAGGTCTGCCATTCCCTCGAAGCCGACCCTGTACAGGTTCTTGGCCCCGTTGTCCCCCACCACGGCGGAGCGCCTTGCCGACCAGTCCTGCTCCTCGCTCTCCCTCCCCCGACTCACCTTGAGGTGTGCCATTCCCTCGAAGCCGACCCTGTACAGGTTCTTGGCCCCGTTGTCCCCCACCACGGCGGAGCGCGGACTTGCCGACCAGTCCTGCTCCTCGCTCTCCCTCCCCCGACTCACCTTGAGGTCTGCCATTCCCTCGAAGCCGACCCTGTACAGGTTCTTGGCCCCGTTGTCCCCCACCACGGCGGAGCGCCTTGCCGACCAGTCCTGCTCCTCGCTCTCCCTCCCCCGACTCACCTTGAGGTCTGCCATTCCCTCGAAGCCGACCCTGTACAGGTTCTTGGCCCCGTTGTCTCACACCACGTAGGCGGCGGAGCGCGGACTTGCCGACCAGTCCTGCTCCTCGCTCTCCCTCCCCCGACTCACCTTGAGGTCTGCCATTCCCTCGAAGCCGACCCTGTACAGGTTCTTGGCCCCGTTGTCCCACACCACGTAGGCGGCGGAGCGCGGACTTGCGGCCGACCAGTCCTGCACCTCGTTCACCTTCCCCCGACGACCGTTACCTCCGTCCTGGTCCTCCCACTGCCAGTCCACCTGCAAACATTATTACACATATTTCTCCGTTGTGACCACGAAACAAAGATGATGCAAAATCCAGTAACACAATTAACCAAGTAATGAAATGTATCTCTAGTACAAATGACCAAAACCATATCAAAGTCCCTAACTTTTAAAAACAAACTGGACAAGCCGCTAGTGACAATAGACATAGACTATGGTGATAACTGACAATTTATAAACTCTACACCATTCTTGATATCAGCAATGCACTGTGAGCCTATTAAACAATAATGGTCCAAATTGAGTTTCCTTGATCTTCGATTTGAATATAATGTGACATTATTTAGTTTATTCTTTCATAGTTCTTATTTAAGATGAGATTTATTATTATATTTCTTATTATCTTCAACTTTTGTATGAAACATTTTCCACTACAAAGTTAAGTTACGTCATAAATGGCAAACATCCATTTTCTCACATAGGTAGTAATTTTTTTTTTTTTTTTCTTTTCATTAGCTACATTTTCCAGCTGGTTATATATTATTTATTCAAATAGCTTTTGGCACCATCCTATAACCTCTTAGTAATCTTACAGAGTCCAACATTAAGTCACAACTTCTAGACTTAGTACATATCTTATACAAGTATCATCATCATCATCATCATCATCAGCCTGTATCTCTCCACTGCTGGATGTAGGCCTCCCCTAAGGCTCGCCACTTAACGCGATCTTTCGCTACCCTCATCCAACCCCCACCAGCGACCTTCTTTAGGTCATCTGTCCATCTGGCGGGGGGTCGTCCCACTCTGCGTCTTCCCGTACGTGGTCTCCACTCTAGAACCCGTTTGCCCCATCGATCGTCGGTTCTGCGGCAGATGTGTCCGGCCCATTGCCACTTCAGCTTGCTAATTTTAAAAGCTATGTCTGTAACTTTCGTTCTCTGACGAATATCAACGTTTCGAATTCTATCCATCAGAGATACACCAAGCATAGCTCTCTCCATGGCTCGCTGAGCGACCTTGAATTTATGGACCAGACCCACTGTTAGTGTCCACGTCTCTGCTCCGTACGACATTACCGGGAGGACGCACTGGTTAAAGACCTTAGTCTTTAAACATTGTGGTATAGACGATGAGAGGATGTGCCGGAGTTTCCCGAATGCCGCCCATCCTAGCTGAATGCGTCTGTCGGCTTCTTTGCTGAAGTTGGCTGCTCCTAATTGGATAGTCTGCCCGAGGTATACGTAATTTTGCACAACTTCGAGAGTGTCGTTTCCTATGCAGATTGGCCTCGGCTTGACATGATCATTGAACATGACTTTCGTCTTGTCTAAGTTCATTCCGAGACCAACCCGCTGGGATGCTACGTTTAAGCCGTTCAGCATTCCGCTAAGATCCTTGAGTGAACTGGCCATAATGACTATGTCATCCGCAAATCGGAGGTGTGAGATGAATTCTCCATTGATGTTTATGCCGCAGTAATTACTTAATATATTTTAATTATTAATTAATTAATATACAAGTATACTAATATAAATTGTGCTATGTCCACTTACCCCCCTGACCACTCTGGCTCCGGGGAAGATTCCCTTAATGGCTTGCTTCTTACTCTTTCTCCGCGGCTCCACCAGACAGCGCTGGGCTCCGGGAGCACTGATCCGATAGAAACGATGCCTCAACTGGTGCTTGTCTCCGTGGTAACAAACCGAACATAAGTCATAGTTGATACACTCCGCACACTTCCAACGAAGACCTGAAATTGATATTATTTTAAAAGCCAACATAATTGTAAATCAAATCTCGAGGAAAATTAGGATATACTATATTCATCATAAAATTCAGTAATGAATGCTTTGATGACGGGTAAATTACCAGACATATTGACATATGTATATATATTGTGTTTGCCCAACATTAATGAGGACCACACCTCACAGCTCCAGTTGATCTTGTGTGTCAATGGAACTTGGCCAAAACATTGAGAGAAATATTTCTTTTAGCATTCTTCTCATGTATCCATGGAATGCTATAAAATTTGTCTTCTTCTTTACGTAAAGAAGAGCCATTTAATTATTAAGCTTGAAACTAATGATAAAATAAGTTGATTAAAATACTAATACAAAGAAAAAAATAGTTTTAAATACTAAAGGAATATACAAGTGTAACGGAGGATTCCCGCGGTATGTAGAAATTAAAGAATGTGATCACCAAATAGTAACAGCTATAAATAGTGAGTACAGTCCGCGCGACCTTCGGTACGAAGCGTTCGCCAGGCATAAGCCAGATCTCTAACAGAAACTAGTACGGTCCTAGCTACGTCCGATGCGAAGCATTCGCCGGACACGAACTAGGGTTGTTGTTCACGACCGTTCTAATGTGGAAAGACTCGCACCCTCGCTTCAATTATTTTTATTAATTATCAATGATACGACCCCAGCCTGAAGGGCCACCGCGGGAGGTCGCATGCCCGACTCACCGTGAGGCCTCATAAGAAGACCCCAAGGCGCCTACCGACTAAAACCCTATAAACCGTCTCTCTTTCACTGTTGGCCCTGCGTGCCTTAACAGCTAAGTCTGAATCGTACATACAACTAGTCATCTCAGACCGGGGGAAGACGGGAATTTGTAACGAGGTGTTGGCCTCCTAACAAAAGTAGCATTCGGCAGGGCGTGGGAACCTTTATTATAGATTAAATTTAATACGATCGGGGGCGGAGGAGGCCGCGGAATGTCAACGTGATCAGGCTATCAAATCGCGTGCCATGCGCCGTGGAACCTCGGGAGGTCTGGCGTGCAGGGGGGCTAAATCTCTCACGAGTGGGAAATTTGACCTCTCTGCCGCACGGGCAACATTCCCTTGGCTAGACGGCGCACGAACTCGTCCAGTGTTTCCATCCGCAAATCGCGGAATATGACGTCATTTAGCACATAGCGCGTAGCGCCGACAATGGTACGAAGGTGAGGTTCCGCTGAACCTGTAGCCGGCCTCTTTGGGCCTTAGATGTTAGTGCGTACCATGCCGGAGCGGCGTATGATGGCGTTACAAAGGCGGGTGAGAGCCACGACTGAGCGTCGCGTCGCGGCAGACACCTTAATGCCATACTTGTAACACCATCGGCCTTTCGCAACTTGACGCAGGAGCAGACACGCCCCACCGTACTAGGCGCGAAGAAAAGCGGGTCGTCTCCTGCCGCCAACGGTGCCGTCATGTTGGTACTCCATTGCTGCGTGCTCTGGATTCTTGATCGAGTTTGGGGCAAACTGGAGCTCCAGGCTTTCGGCAAAGATCTCGGCACGGTCCGCCGGCCGCTCTTTGGCTAATTGAGAGCGTTCGGAACGTTATCGCCTATGGAGTCAATATGAGCCTGCCAACGGCTTTCGTCGCAAATATCCAGCTCCCTCCTTATCCTAGCCGAGAGAGCGTTCAGGCGCGTCTTCTGCGTCGGACAGCAACTCGTGCAGCAGTCGTGGAGTGTGTGAAGGCTTAGCAGAGGTGGGGATGGCTGCATCGTCGCCCTCTGTGTGAATCTTGCGTTGATGACGTAGGATGAGGTCCGTTCGCAATTATAACGTGAGGGTAGGTCAGCGTGCTACACAAGTTTTTTACCAGAAATGTATAAACCTACCTGTTGTGTATTTTAGAGTAATATGTTGGTAGTTGTATCTTAGCTGTCAAATCGGCTTAAGCACAGTGAGCAGTCTTAAACCACTTGTAAGTAACATAACATTGGCGACGATAAAACATGGACTATTTATTATTATAAGTAGTGAAAGTGCACAAAAGCTTGCTGAAGAGTCCAAATTTAACATACAAGACAGCAGTTGAAATTGCAATAAATTTGGAGATAAGAGCAGAAGATTTATGTTTAATAAATTATACAAATAAGGAAATACCAAGAAGTAGTGTTAGTGAAGTAGTAGATAGTGTTTTTCCAAATGCTCCGGAACCTGTGGAAGTAAATGTTTTGGGAGAAGAAACTATACTGCTATAGGTGCGGAGGTAGCAATATGTATCATAAGTGCAAATATACGATGCTAGCGGGTAAAAAAGTAGGCCATATTGCGAAAATTATATGGAATGGCAAAATAGCAGTCATGGATAAATGTAGATTGAATTTACAAACTTGGACATTTAATTCAATTGCAATTCGACACAGTTTGTGATGAAATAGACATATTAATAAAATAAATAAATAATAAATATTTCCAGACAGGTCACACAGCGTCATCTAATTTCCGTGGTAAGCTACGAGGCTAGTGTTACGGAAACTAGATGGTTGATAAACCAATAAGGAAAACACTTTTAAGCTGAAATTGAGGCGAAAGAAGAGGGAGCTAAGAAAGAGACTAAGATGCGCCAAAAACATTGGAGATAAACAGCAGTGCCATCAAGTGGCTAGAGCACTTAGATCAATTCTCAAATTGATCCAAGGAATATCGCTCCAAATTAAAGATAACTCCAATCAATACAATAGAGCCAGACACGAAGTCCTCTTTGACAAAAACCCCTTCGTCTATGCCAGAAAGATATTCAGCGAAAAAAGTGGTGTACTATCGCTGACCAGAGATCAAATATATAAATATTACAAAGAGACATACACAGAAATACAAAAAGAGGAACAATATCTGGACCCACCCTCGCCTCGACCCGTCAGACCTTTAGAGGACTTCCGATGCCTTCCACCAAGCATGGAAGAAATGGACGAACAAATGAAAAGAAAAAGTTCCAAATCGGCACCAGGCCCAGATGGCATTCCGTACATTGTATATAAAAAATGTCCTCACACCCGTAAGCATTTATATAATATATATCGAAAAATCTGGTCTACTAATCAAGTTCCAAAGGCATTTGGCGAGGCAGTCTTCGTTCTCATACCAAAGAAAACTGAGGTAAATGATCCCAAAGATGCAAGACCGATCGCTTTGACGAATACAATGTCCAAAATCTTCTTCTCCATAGTACAAGCAAGAATGTCCCGATTTATGATCAAGAACGAGTACTTCTCACGCCAGCACCAGAAAGGTTTTTTGCCGGGAGTTTCTGGCTGCTTAGAACACAACACCTTACTCGCTGAGTGTTTGAAGGATGCCAGGAAACAGGAGCGGCAACTAAGCGTCTGTTGGATCGACTTGGAAAACGCATTTGGGTCGGTGCAACATGAATTGCTGCAAACTGCGCTAAAATGGTATAACTTTCCAACACTAATCAGAGATATAATTGCCAATTATTACAAGAACTTGAGATTTGTCGTAACAAACAAGGACGGCTACACAGACACACTAAAATACAATGTGGGCCTGTTCCAAGGCTGCTGCCTATCACCTGTAGCTTTTAATATAATTATCAATATCCTAATCGACAAACTTAAATCTCGTGAGAAGAAGTGGGGATATAGATTCAAACAAAACAACATCTATACGGAATCCGTCTTAGCTTTTGCAGACGACTTGGCGGTGCTAACAAGAAATCCCAAGCAATGCCAGGGCTTGCTGAAAATAGTGGATGATTTCTGCTCATGGACAAAGGGAATGAGAACGAAACCATCAAAATGCTTCAGCCTATGTCTGGCTAGGCGAAACACTACATTTACGTCTTATGATCCTGGACTGACTATAGCAGGGCAGAGAATAGCTCCGGTAAATGAAACCATGCCCTTTAAATTTCTTGGCAGAAGGATAAATTTTCAGGGAAAAACACCATCCCTAGAAGTAGTTGTAAAACAATTCACTGACGACATGAATAGGGTTACTCAACAGCCTATAAGCAATGTCAAAAAAGCTTGGATATATGACAACTACTTAGCATCTCGCCTCACTTGGCCTTTCCTAGTATATGATTTCAACAAAAGCCTACTATCAAGTCTGGACGCGGACGTCATAAGAACATTGAAGTCTTGGCTTGGATTAGCCCAGGGTGCTGACTCCTCAACATTCTTTAGAGGACGGAGAAACTTCGGAATGGATCTGAAAAGACCATCTGAATTATACAAACATCTACGTATAAGCAAATATCAAATTCTAACCAGCTCCCAGGATAATACAATTTCATCCCTTCCAAGAGACCCTCTGGTCTCAGATATGGAACCGAGACTACTATTCTTCAAGAAATTCATGACAGGTGCCCAGACTGACAAAAGAGGCATTGGCTGGAAGAAAAAAGAAAGTGACAAAGAGGTTATAAAATCCTTCCTCAGGAAAGATGAAGAGCATGAATACAGAGTGCACGCGATGACTCTAGAAGTTCAAAATGACTGGCTAACTTTGGGCGATTTTTGCATCCCTCCAGCCCTAAAGTGGCGCACACTAATGTACGATTGGTCTCCGGCGTTGCTAAAGTTCTACCTAAACGCTTTTCAAATGTCCCTCCCGGACCAGAGTAATCTGGTAAGGTGGGAAAAAGCTACGGAAAAGAACTGTACATTGTGTGGTGCTGCCATAGGAACTGCTAGACACACACTTGTAGGGTGCGTTACTCTCCTAGAAAAGGGCTATTACTCACGCCGACATGACAAAGTCCTAGGTGTTATCCGTGAAGCAGTAAGTCTTTCTATTGCAAGAGCCAGAAAGGGACTGACTACAAATAAAACTTTGACCACATTTGTAAAGGAAGGGCAAAGCACGAAAACTAAATGCAAGCCCACCTCGATCCTTGGCGCCGCATCAGACTGGAAAATTCTCATGGATACATTTGAACACCATTATAGGATCCCAGATGAACTAGCTGTATCAGCCTATAGGCCAGACATCTTAGTGTTTTCTCGGAACTTGAAAAAAGTTATCCTTATTGAACTTACCGTTCCGTGGGAATCAAATATTCCAAAAGACCACAACATGAAGTCGAATAAATATTATGATCTCACAGAAGAAATGATCAGGAACGGGTTCAAGACTCAGCTTTACGCAGTGGAAGTTGGTGCAAGAGGAGTTCCAGAAAAATCTTTGCATCACTTACTGAAAGAATTGGGCCTAAGCAGGTCTGCCGTCAATACATTTATGGAACGAGCTTCCAAGACGGCATTAACGGAATCATACAGTATTTGGTTGGGTAGGGAGAGAAGTAGAATGGTGGATGGTGAGCGTATTATCGCGCAATAGAAAAAAAAAGGAGGCCTCCTTTTCTTAAACCAGCCAATTGTCGGTCGCAAGCCCGAGACACCATTCTTCTCATCTCTTACCCACACACGATGGACCCGGCACCCGCACGGTGAATCCATGGAATGCTTAGAAATTTGTCTTCTTCATATTATACTTTTTTTTTTGTAAATATATACATATTATACATATAAACACCCAGACCAAGACGAATTATACAATGTACAACTTGCCCCCGGTGGGAATCGAACCCACGACATCCCGAGTTCACGGCAACATTTGTTACCACTAGACCACGGAGGCGGTCAATTAGTTGAAAAAGAAATTATAGAGCCGATACCTTATAACAACTGGGCAACTCCTATTGTGCCGGTGGTCAAAAGTGATGGCCGGATATGATTATGTGGTGATTATAGACTCACCTGCAACCCACTATTAATGAAGCTATTTTAGCAGATTGAAAGCAATAAGGAAGTCAGCATTCATTTGTTTAAAGTTGGTGACAAAGAATAGGCAAGAACTTATGGTTCCGAGGAGAGATGGACTAGAGGAACTGTTGTTAAGGTCCAGGGACCTGTCAGAGTCTTAGTTCTACGCAGAATAAATTTCCTATAACCAACCTACTGCTGAGGAAATTTAAGATATCTTGGGAATACCGCCTAAGGAAGAGATCCTGCAATATTTAATGACTCATTGTTAGTTTTAGTAAGATCATTTTAGTTAGGTTATATAGTATTAGTACTTGGGGGTGAGATATGTTGTGTATTTTAGTATAATATGTAGGTAGTTGTAACTTAGCTGTCAAATGGGCTTAATTGCAGTATTATACCACATGTAAGTAGCATCACACTACCCAAATTGTAAATTATGATGTGTTTTAATTCCCTATTTTTTATTGATAGATATTATATTATTTCAAATACCACTATGTATATTAAATATAATTGAAAACTACTTGAATAATAAAAATAAATAAAAATCTAAACCTAATAAAAATAAACAATAAAATAAAGGTTATTTTTTACCTTACAATTATGGTATTTTATTTGTCTATCATTTTATAGTTAGGCTAACATAACATTCATAGATACAGACCAAATTTTTATTATTTTCCACATTGCCATATCCTATACAATGCCTGGGCAAAGTAAGTAATTGACAATAATTTTCATATTACTACATACATTAAGTAACATATTTACAATTACCAAAAATAGGTTGTTGTCTACAAGTGTCACACATGGTACCCTCGTGTTTGACTCCAGTTGGGGCGCTGTCCAGGATGCGCAGGTCGTAGGCTCCAGAACACCTGTAGTTGGCTGCAGTGCCATTGTCCCACACCACCACCACCTCCTCGGGAGACTCAAAGTTCCTTACTGTGCCAACATGCCCCTCCCCACCATCCTACAATGTGGTTACTATTTCAATGATACGAATATACAAAAAGAAAAGATATTGAAAATTAAATCGTCTGGAAAGGTTTGCCAATGTGTATTTGTTTGGAACCAATGTTCCTATAAACAATGTATTGGTACGTAATATATATAAATTCTTAGATCACTTGAATAGATGTATACTTCTTGATATATATATATATATATAAATCTGAGCGCTAACCTGCTTTCCCCATTTCCAGTCGGGACCCCTGATAACTCGGGCCCCCACACCCTCCATCATAAACCTTGTCGCTCTGGACGGTGTAGAGGTATTTGGAGCATTGGGCTCCATAATAGATTACTATTAGGTTTAATTTTTGGTTTATTTTATTAGAAAACAAATAAAACAAAAAACAAAACAAAACTACTTGTAGCACAGAACCTATTTTTTTTTTTAACTAGTAATGGCCTCCGCCGCTAAAACATTAGTGCCACAGATTATATAGACATGTACTATTAGTGCCAACATCACGTTGGTACCTATAATAATTTAAATACGAAAGTGTGTCAATTGCGTTCGATATTCAGCGAAGTTTAATCATCAACTCATGGGTCAATTGCCTGCAGCCCGAGTAAATGCTTGTCGACCTTTTCTGCGTAGTGGAGTAGATTACGCAGGTCCCATAACTATTCGCTCGGCAAAGGGTAGAGGACAACATGCGTACAAGGGATACATTTGTCTCTTTGTGTGCATGGTTACCAGAGCAGTGCATCTGGAAGCAGTTAGCGATTTGACAGCTCAAGGCTTCTTGGCTGCTTTTAAACGTTTTGTCGCTAGACGAGGACACTGTTCTGATATATGGAGCGATAATGGTACAAATTTCGTGGGAGCTGCACGAGAACTTAAGGAACTCTTTGTAGAGGAAAGGTCAGGCATAGCTAGTAAAATAGCATCTAGTCTTGCAGTAAATGGCACTAATTGGCATTTCATTCCACCTCGCAGTCCAAATTTTGGTGCACTATGGGAAGCTGGAATTAAATCCACAAAGCATCACCTAAGCAAAGTGATTGGTGAATCGACTCTAACTTTTGAGGAAATACCTTTTGAATAAATATCTTTTGTCACAAATCGAGGCTTGCCTCAATTCACGACCAATTTCTCAATTATGTAATTCTCCTCAAGAACCATTCCCATTAACACCAAGACATTTTTTGATAGGAGAACCATTGTTGGTTGTGCCAGATGTTAATTATGAAAAGTTGAAACTTACCAGTCTTAAACGGTGGCAACTTACTCAAAGAATGGTACAGGATTTTTGGAGACGATGGTCTCAAGAGTATCTCACACAGTTCCATCATCGCCACAAGTGGAATTTGCAACGACCAGAACCTAAGGTTGGAGATGTTGTCTTGGTCAAGGAAGATAATCTTCCCCCGGCTCAGTGGTTATTTGGCTTAATCGTGGGGAAACACCCAGGGTTAGATAAACTCACTCGCGTAGTAACGCTTAGATGTAAGGGAGTTTTAGTAAAACGTCCCATATCAAAGTTATGCATTTTACCAGTAAGCACTAGTTAATTTGTTTTAATTTTAGTTGGTATAAGTTTAGTTTATTTCGCTTGCTTAGCATTATGCATGATTTAGTTTTGTTGTTATGATTTTGTTTAAGTACTAGAAATGTATATTTTTGTTTTGGATAATCTTTTGCTTTTATTTGTAGTTCTGGACATTTGTCCATCGCGGGCGGTATGTTCAATGCTACTCAACGTTAAATGCCGATAAGTATTATGTTTCTGTATTCGTGCCACTAGATGGCGGTAGCGTAGGATTATTAACGTACCATGGTTTGGCGGATAATTGCATTGACTTGTGTTAGTATTTTAAGCATTAAATTGAGAATCAACTGGACAACGGTGTTACATTCAAATACCCCGGACCCGCTCCCCGACCCTTGGGACTTGTTCAAGAGTTCTTCGCGCCATTTTGCGTGATCATGTCAAGTACAAGTTTTTTGTTTTGTAAATTAATGTACTGTGGATATTATTGGTCAAAAGTGGTGTTGTTTTGTTTAATAATGTGCTACAATGTGAATAATTATGGAAAACGATAAATTGGACTTTAAATAAGGGGCACAAGTTGCAGTTTATTTTTTGCGGTTTTCCCGCGCTGTAAACTCCCATATTTTACCCGACGTGTTTGAGCTATGGTACTGCGAGTGACTCCAAGGAAAGCATCAAATTCTGCAGCATCTGGAATTTGATGGTGGCCTTATTAACTCATTAAAAAGAATGACATATTACGTCAGACTTGGCTGTATTGGCAAAACCTTTTGCCTTCCCCACAGAGATAGGGAAGCAGAGGTGATCTAACTGCGGTCAAAGCGTGGCATTTCTCACACACAAGTAATGTTCGCACACTAATACAGAAGACAGGACCGGACTCATTTGCGAAATGTCAAAATATTATTATATAAGTATAATTATGCATATCGCTCACAAATCCGTCCTGAATCAGTGTATAAAGCCCACTTCGGAAGATAGGTTTTGTGTTCTACGATTAAAATAATGAAATGAGTATTTTTAGCTATATGGTTTTTTAAAAAATACAACATAATATAATAAAATCGTTTATTTATATTTTCTTACATATATTATTCAAAGCAATGGCACGCTAATTTTGGACCGGATGGCGAGTGGTATCTGGGTCTCGAACAGATACCGAACCCCTCTGTACCGGCCGAATGGGCCCTAAATGGTCGGGGGGGGAACGTAAAAATTATGACGAGACAACCGGATGATAATGCGGTTGAAGTTGCTTGGAGTTTTCTGTAATGTTTATACCCTATTTAAAATTTCAAACATGTCTCTTTTCTTTTATCCAAAAAAGTACTTTTTTTTTACCGCTCTCATATTATTCTGAAAAATAAATAATAATTATTGTTTTATAACTTAACTTCCATAAATGTTTTGTAAGTATGAAATAAATCTAAGTATTGTATCTATACAAGGTGGAGTTTTGAGACGGGACAGTAAGGGCAAATATCTTAACCGTTATAGTTACAGGAAAACGTTCCTAGGAGACCATCCATAACTTATTGAGATATTCTGAACTTCATTCACAGATTTTGGAAAAATCTAGTCAGCAAAAACTTTTGTTTTTATGCCGATCGATCCTGTTTCTTATATGGATCAAAAGTCTCTACTGGAGCAACTGAGGTTTGAGTACTAGAAATGACAGAAACCAAACCAAAAAGGCCAAAAAGGTAGCTCGGTTGATAGAATGCATTTCCTAAAATCCAAAAAAGGTCGGTTTGAACCCCGGCATGTACCAATGAGAAATACACTTTTCTTGCATACATTAGTCAGATTTACAACACCACCGTTCCCGTGCCTTGGAGAGCACTTTAAGCCGTGGTCTAGTGGTAACAAACGTTGCCGTGAACTCGGGAGGTCGTGGGTTCGATTCCCACCGGGGGCAAGTTGTACATTGTATAATTTGTCTCGGTCTGGGTGTTTATATGTATATATTTACAAAAAAAAAAAAAAAGTATAATATTTAGTTTATCAACCATCTAGTTTCCGTAACACAAGCCTCATAGCTTACCACGGAAATTAGATGGCGCTGTGTGACTTGTCTGGAAATATTAAAAAAAAAAAAAAACAACCTTTTTTACTAATTAACCCGGTTCTACTAATACCAACTTGTGAAATCGTTAAGAAATTGTCATTAAAATTTACATGAGACCCTCGCGTGGCGTGTGTAGGCCGAATTCTCCAGAAATATTTCTGGAAGACCCATCTCCAATAGTGGAGGTCTAGGTCTCTGTATTCTAAGGGCTGTGATGATAAATAGAGGCGTGAAAGACGGACAAACATACATACATACATACACACATACATAAAAAGCTTTTTTCACGTTTATAATATTAGTATGGACACCCAGACAACCTAAGCGAAAAACGTAAATATATTTTTGGCCTTGGGTACGAATCGAATCTACGCACTGCGGGCACTCTGTGGATACAATTCCATAGGATTTACCACTAGACCACGGAGGCGGTCACAACAATAAAACGGTAAAAAAATAATATAAAAATTATTAATTTTACAAATCCGACCCTGTGTTGATGGAACTGTCAATGTTGTTGTTTTGCAACAATTTTTACGTTTTTCTCTAATAAAGCAACAAAAATTGTAAGATTATTATTTTAATTTCGTTAGAATACAATGAAATATATCTTCTGTCTCTCACATATTTTGAAATTACAAGAATAATCACTAATTTTATTGAATTATGTGTTTGAATGCATGGTGTCAACATTTAAAACTTACTTGTGGAAGGTTATTCCTAGCACTTTTTTATGTTTTGCACTGTCGCACATATAAGCACTACACTAGACCATGATTTAGTAAAATTTTCAAGATGTAATTTTAGTTAAATAATGAATAATCACAATAATAAGTCGAGATGGTTGAGTTCGCTGTTGTTACTTTATTGTCTGTCAATTGCCTTGTAGTCTATGGTTTCAATGAAAAAATGCCACGGTTGCTCGTTTATGCAGTGTGTATGTGAACTGAGGAAGTGAGATAGCTATATGATCTTTGCGATGAGAATGAGTAAGCGCAACTTATATGGTTATACGACTAAATAATATGTTGTCTCTGCTTCCTTAACTCTGTGGCCTTCCCTATCATTCCCTTATATTATAGGAATAATATTTATTTATCCATCCATTATTTAAATCATTAAATATTATAAATTCTAAAATCTGTGATTCACCTGGTTTTAAAATGTCTAACAACCGTAACAAATATGAAAAAGCTCGACGTAGGTTAGCTGCAGTTACGTTTCTATCCAACATATCGCTCAACGGTAACTCGAAGGACACAGGTCAAAATGAAATTGAGATACAATCTGAGCAAAACGATGCAATAAATAAAGAGAATTATGCGGCTGAAAGCAGCCGAGTAAAGGGGATCTATTCAAGTCCCATACGTCGTGACGGAGCTGATAATCTTTCGCTCAGCTCAGACTCAGTGCATCTTATAACTCCACTAAAAACTGGACTTTCTTTTAGAGAAAGGTAACTATTTTAATTTTGTCATGTGTAAATATCAGTTAAATATACCATCCTTATTACTACCTATTTCCTTTTAGATGTGCATCTGGAAATACTGAAATTGTAAAAGAAAAAAACATATTTATGCGTGGAAGAAAACTCAATTTGTCTTCGTTATTGGGATCAGATGACAAGAGTAGTTCAGAAAGTTTGAATGTTGGTTAGTATTATACCTAAGTGTTATTATTATATCTTAAAGACATTAAGATTTCTTCAGGTATTTTCATTATAGTCACCATTAAATGCCTTAATAAGTATATAATGTGTTTTATATATATATATATATATATGAAGACGAGCTAGACACCATTGTACACAGAAAGTTTAACATGGCGTGGCTTATAACTGTAACGCAGGTATGAATAATCATTTTAGTATTAAGAATTGTTTGTATGTATGTTTTCAGTACGTTTCCGCACGAACAGTGGTTGTATTCCAGAAAGGCATACTGTGATCAAGGAGGTGCGTGTGGTTAAGCCCATGAAGGGGGTCTCCTTCAAGGACGAGAGAATTGTGGTGACACCGCCGAACGGAGCCCCCTGTGTTATCTTCAGCACCATCCCTTACACCAAGGCTGTCCGAGGACCTAAGTATGGGATTATTTATGTCTTTAATAGAGAAACACCTATCAATAGCTACATAATAATAGTAATATTAATTGATTCCTAAAAATAAGGTCAATTATATTTATATTGATTTAGCAATTGTAAAGATCTTTCCAAACAGTATCAAATTACAATATACAGTGTGGATTAACGGTTTTAGTTACAGAAAACTGTTCCTAGGAATCCATAACTTATTGAGATATTCTGAACTACAATCACAGATTTTGTAAAAAATGTTCACGCAAGGCAAGAAAATATTAATTTTATCTATAAACTTTTTTTGTTGCTAATCAATCCTGTTTTATGTAAGGATCAAAATTCTCTATGGGTCTGATTGAGGTTTAGAGAAGAGAAGACAAATTTCTAAGCATTCCATGGATTCACCGTGCGGGTGCCGGGTCCATCGTGTGTGGGTAAGAGATGAGAAGAATGGTGTCTCGGGCTTGCGACCGACAATTGGCTGGTTTAAGAAAAGGAGGCCTCCTTTTTTTTCTATTTCGCGATAATACGCTCACCATCCACCATTCTACTTCTCTCCCTACCCAACCAAAGAGAAGACAAATTTCTAAGCATTCCATGGATTCACCGTGCGGGTGCCGGGTCCATCGTGTGTGGGTAAGAGATGAGAAGAATGGTGTCTCGGGCTTGCGACCGACAATTGGCTGGTTTAAGAAAAGGAGGCCTCCTTTTTTTCTATTGCGCGATAATACGCTCACCATCCACCATTCTACTTCTCTCCCTACCCAACCAAATACTGTATGATTCCGTTAATGCCGTCTTGGAAGCTCGTTCCATAAATGTATTGACGGCAGACCTGCTTAGGCCCAATTCTTTCAGTAAGTGATGCAAAGATTTTGCTGGAACTCCTCTTGCACCAACTTCCACTGCGTAAAGCTGAGTCTTGAACCCGTTCCTGATCATTTCTTCTGTGAGATCATAATATTTATTCAACTTCATGTTGTGGTCTTTTGGAATATTTGATTCCCACGGAACGGTAAGTTCAATAAGGATAACTTTTTTCAAGTTCCGAGAAAACACTAAGATGTCTGGCCTATAGGCTGATACAGCTAGTTCATCTGGGATCCTATAATGGTGTTCAAATGTATCCATGAGAATTTTCCAGTCTGATGCGGCGCCAAGGATCGAGGTGGGCTTGCATTTAGTTTTCGTGCTTTGCCCTTCCTTTACAAATGTGGTCAAAGTTTTATTTGTAGTCAGTCCCTTTCTGGCTCTTGCAATAGAAAGACTTACTGCTTCACGGATAACACCTAGGACTTTGTCATGTCGGCGTGAGTAATAGCTGTATGATTCCGTTAGTGCCGTCTTGGAAGCTCGTTCTATAAATGTATTGACGGCAGACCTGCTTAGGCCCAATTCTTTCAGTAAGTGATGCAAAGATTTTGCTGGAACTCCTCTTGCACCAACTTCCACTGCGTAAAGCTGAGTCTTGAACCCGTTCCTGATCATTTCTTCTGTGAGATCATAATATTTATTCGACTTCATGTTGTGGTCTTTTGGAATATCACTAGAAATGACAGAAATCACGAAAAACTTTTTCCATATGTTTCGGTAAGATATTCAAACTTCTAGAGCTTCCAAAACGGCATTAACGGAATCATACAGTATTTGGTTGGGTAGGGAGAGAGTGTCTTGTTGGCAATAGAATAGAAAAGGATGCCTCCTTTTCAACCCAGCCTATTGTCAGTTGCAAGCCCGAGACACCATTCTTCTCATCTCTTACCCACACACAATGGACCTGGAGCCCGCACAGTAAATCCATGGAATGCTTAGAAATTTCTCTCTTCTCTTAATTATTTATTCTGGGTAGATCCGCTATAATGAAGAGTAGTTATCAAATAGTAAAAAAAAGCTTTAATTATATTGTAGGCTGACACGGCTCTTTTACAGCCACAACCTAGTATTTAGATTTATTTTAAAGATTATACATTTTGTGATGTAAATCTCAATTGGCATGAAGTATAAAGTATTTTTCTATATGGAAGAATGTCCATAAATAGCAACCTAATTTAAAAGATGTCATCAAATAATATTAAATATGCAAGCGAGATGTTTTTGGCTATTATAAAAGTTTCACCATGCCATTATTTATTTATATTTTACTACTTCTACAATAGCTCGATTAGTAAAATGAATGCAGGAAAGAAGGGATGATGCGCAGACGCAACACGTCGGGGTCCCGTCCCCTGTCGGCGCTGCCCGACCCGGAGCGGGACGAGCTCGGGCCCGACGTCAGCTACTCCAGGCTGCTGGCGCCCTCCAAGGTGTGCTCCCGGGACCTCATGAAGAAGGCGTTCGGGGACGACAGGTCCGGCTGGAAACTGTACCAGCGACACCCGCATGTTATGGCCAGGTCGGTTAGTGTGCCTAGAGTTAAGATAATTCTATTATATCGACTGGGCGTAAAGCTCTAACCGTAATGAGTATAGTTACTTATAGACCAGGGCCAATCCGGTTTGAGACATGAAAAATTATTCGCAGTATACGAATGTAGGAAAATTTCGTTGATTAATTATAAATTAAAAATCGAAAAAACGGTTTTTCGCATTTTACTCGATAATGTTGAGGTTATGGGCAATAACGTTCATGGGAAAAGTTATAATTTTTTTTATTATCTACAACTTTTACATTTAACTTTTTCCGATAGGATGCATAGTTAAGCCGCAAAAGTAAAGTATCATCACGACCTTCCCTTTCGGGGTGGTCAGAAACCATGCTTATAAATAAGCGGATTCACATTTAGCCAACTTTCCTATAGACCAATCATGACAAGTGGCAAGCTCGCCGATGTCTCCAGCTTACCAAAGGAGAGAAATATCACAAATAAATTAAATATTAATTAAATGTATTTACATTAATAAATATTTTTGTGTCCCGACCAGGAATCGAACCCGTTACCTCCGAGTCTTAATCCACGGACTTAACCGCTAGATCACGGAGCCAGTTAAGTCGCAAATCGCAAAAAACGAATACCAACCCTTACAAACGTATATATTACCACCCCCCACCCCCTTCCAGAACTGTTTACGAGTCTGGACTATTTTTCCTTCATTATTTGCATCGTCAACTACATGTTCCTACCACTCGAATACTGCGAACAATTTATTCTGAATATTACAATGTTATAAAAATATATAACCATTCTTGAAAATAACAAATAATATTGAGTCTATTTTTAAACCAAAGCCATTTATCTTTTCAAAACTTACACAAATTAATTCATATTTTATTTTTTTATTATTGATTACCTTTTTTATTGAAATATTTTATCAAATGACTATTTATCGATTTTAGTTATATTCATGATTAATATCATAATAGTGCTTCTGAGGTTGGAAGTGAAGCGTTTGTGGTTTATTCACAGATTATATAGTAATATATGTTTATGTATGTATGAAGATATTGCTATTCCTACTTTAAAATATTATGATTATTAGGTGACGGAATTATAAATAAGTACCCAGCTATACCGAATGAAGATAGAAAGACAGTGTAAAGATTTGGTTTGATCCAGAATATTTTAATTGGAATTAATATAATAATTGCGCGATCGCCAGCATTGGATCGGCCAGCACTATACACTCGAAGTACCTACTATTACATGTACACTCATTAGTTTGACATTGTCTATTTATTAATACTGGCCTATATCTGTCTCTAAGGAAATGACAAGGACGCGAAATTTACCATCTTATAACAGACAGCGATAACTAAAAAGATTAAAAAGTTATATTATTGAGCGGTATTTATTGAAATAATACTCGTAGTGAAATTTCACATTTAAAACCAGCTGTGTTATTAGTTTTATGATGAAGTCATATATATAGCCTATGTATGTCTATGTATGTCGGGTTTCAAGGAACATATAAATGAATAAATATCTTCCAAATTTCGTATAAATATGTTCAGTAACTAAAGCAAGACAGACTGACAAATCTTTTTACATTAATAATATTAAATACATTATGTGGAGTTGTAAAATGTATACATTCCAGATGTCTTTCTTACGAGTCGTCCCAGAGAGCGCGGCCCGCCCTCTCTCCGCCGCCCTCCTGCAGCGACAACAAAACTTTCGACTGGGACGAGGCCACCACGGCCACTCAGAAACACGTAAGGGACGGTCTCACCAATATCGGAATACGAGGGAAGATCATTACAGCAGTTGACTCCCCCCTCGCCTACCCTGCGCCGATCTCAGGCGGTCATTTTAAATAGTATTGCAAGCGGAGATCAGATGTTGTAACCGAGCAAACGTCAAGCACACGGAAACTAAGTCCGGTCAATCGCTTAAGGTAGTACTAGCTCCTCCATGTTCCCCAGGTGTACTTCTGCCCGGATGTGCCGGAGCTGATTGCCGGAAAGCACCGCACCCTGCTCACCTTCTCCTCCTCCATGTTCCCCAGGTGTACTACTGCCCGGATGTGCCGGAGCTGATCGCCGGGAAGCACCGCACCCTGCTCACCTTCTCCTCCTCCATGTTCCCCAGGTGTACTACTGCCCGGATGTGCCGGAGCTGATTGCCGGGAAGCACCGCACCCTGCTCACCTTCTCCTCCTACATGTTCCCAGATGTACTACTGCCCGGATGTGCTGGACGACCCGGAGTTGATCGCCGGGAAGCACCGCACCCTGCTCACCTTCTCCTCCTACATGACTTCCATCATCGACTACGTCCGGCCCCAGGACCTCAAAAAGGAACTTAACGACAAGTTCAGGGAGAAGTTCCCGCACATCAAGCTGACTCTTAGCAAACTCAGGAGGTGAGGCTGACAAAGTTATAAATTACATTTTCATATATTGTATCAAATAATTGAAAGATTTACAACATACATACATATCTTCACGCAAGCTTTCTTAACGGGTAGACTCCATAAGTCACGGTCGACCTCTTTCTCTTCGTCGACATTCATCAACTTTTTCAATGCCCTTTTGTTTCAATTACTGCCAATATTTTTTTTTATTTGGTGAGTCTCGATCAGCCAGGACTTTGTTTGCACCATCGGAGCATGCACATTCCTATCACTATCCACAGAAATATAATCTGGGGGACGGCAGTGCACTTTTTACGGTAGAAGAACTGATCCTTATCGTCACTACTTCTTCTTTCAAACACTAGTTTTCCTGACATTCAAAATTAGCTTTACACAGAAGATGTACTGGATGTAAATCTGGGGCGATTGAAATATCTCTTGGACAACTAGAAACAACAAGGCACTTGCTGAAGATGAAATTACTGCCGAGCTTCTGGGAGCAGGAAAGAAACTAGTATTTGAACAACTCAAATTCTTTGAATTCGTCGTTCACAATAGCACTACGCCAGAGAAGTGGACCAGAAGTGTTGTGGTCCTGTTCTTTAAGTAATTTGTTAAAAGGCGAGCCTTGGGGGAGGTCTACATTTAGCAGTAGAGATACAGGCTGATGATGACGATAATAATAGAAAATAATTCAGTAATACTATATTTAAATTTTCAGTATCAAGAAGGAAATGCGCAAGATTGCCAAATTGGAGAATGGTTCCGTGGACCTCCTGTCAGTTGCCCAGGCCTACGTGTACCTGGAGAAGTTGGTCCTGGCGCACCTCGTCAACAAGGACAACAGGAAACTGTGTGCCGGAGCCTGTCTTCTGCTCTCCTGCAAACTCAATGACGTCAAGGGAGACCAGCTCAAGGCACTCATCGAGGTGAGGAGCTCCGTCACCATACAACCCCGTGTCGTTCCTTTTCTGTATGTAGGCCTCCCCCAAGAATAAGATGTGATGTGGTATCTCTGTTCCAGCGTATAGAGAGTGTGTTCCGTCTGAACCGCAAGGAGCTGGTGAAGTTCGAGTTCCTGGTACTGGTGGCCCTGGAGTTCGGTCTGCACGTGCCCCCCCACCTCGTGTTCCCGCACCACCAGAGACTGCGCCGCGGCTCCTGACAGGTCACACACCTCACCATACTAACTCGTGCCCCCCCACCTCGTGTTCCCGCACCACCAGAGACTGCGCCGCGGCTCCTGACAGGTCACACACCTCACCATACTAACTCGTGCCCCCCCACCTCGTGTTCCCGCACCACCAGAGACTGCGCCGCGGCTCCTGACAGGTCACACACCTCACCATACTAACTTGTGCCCCCCCACCTCGTGTTCCCGCACCACCAGAGGCTGCGCCGCGGCTCCTGACAGGTCACACACCTCACCATACTAACTCGTGCCCCCCCACCTCGTGTTCCCGCACCACCAGAGACTGCGCCGCGGCTCCTGACAGGTCACACACCTCACCATACTAACCGTCACCGTGCCCCCCCCAGGTGCCCGCGCGCCGCTCCTCCTGACAGGTCACACACCTCACCATACTAACCGTCACCGTGCCCCCCCCAGGTGCCCGCGCGCCGCTCTTCCTGACAGGTCACACACCTCACCATACTAACCGTCACCGTGCCCCCCCCAGGTGCCCGCGCGCCGCTCCTGACAGGTCACACACCTCACCATACTAACCGTCACCGTGCCCCCCCCAGGTGCCCGCGCGCCGCTCCTCCATCGTGGACGCTCTCATCTTCAAGCACAGGAAGACCGTCTCCCCGGAGTAGATACCGGAGCACACCATGTTAGTGCACTACCGACCTAGTGTAATACTAGTAAAAATCTTGAAAAAATCCAATTTAATAAATTCAAAAGTAAATAAACTAACCAAAATTTCTTAATGTTGTTACTGACTGACTGACTGACTGAATGACTGACTGACTGACCGATCATCTAAACTCTAAGGGACTAGCGGACATAGAAGATGTAATTATGGAATCCAATTAGTGTTTGGTGTATAAATCAAAGAAAAACTAAAAAATATAGTTCAGTCCAGTTTTGTAGATACACCAACTTTTAATAATATTGAATTTATTTGTGATATTTCTCTCCTTTGGTACGCTTGCCACTTGTCATGATTGGCCGGCAGTAAAGTTGGCTAAATGTGAAACCACCCCGGAAGGGATACGGTCGTGATGATACTTTCTTTCTTTTGATACCAACTTGCAATGTAAGTTTGCAATACCTTTATATGACAGAAGCTGACCCGGCGCACTGCGTACCGCCTAACCGACAATGACAAACAATTTCGCGACACAGGTTACTTGTCATTTATTTTTTTCGGAAATTTTCCAATATTAATAGTTATTCTGTTATTCGGGACGACGACAAATCAAAAACCATGAAAATCTGTCCAGCTGTTCTCGAGTTATAGCTGTTCTAACAAACCCGACTCGTATTAAGAAGATTACAATTTTTTTTCAATGAGAAATTTTTATTTATTTTTTTAATATTTTTTTATTTGTCATTATTATGTATATATATCTATCTATATTTGTTATATAGGTATTGTTAAGCTTATCCTTATTATTATATTTTTTTTGTAAACTCTTTGTTTAGTATTTAAGTGGAAACTTTGCTGGATTGTGTAACTTTTAGAATTGTGGTAATTATGTTTTAAGATCTGTATGTTTCCTAAATAAATAAAATACAATTAAAATAAATAGTGACCATATCAATAATAAAAATACTTTATATTTTAAATAAATACATAATACATTGAGTTGGCAATCGCATGTAAACACAATGTAGCGCACAAATAATACATATTAAATGAGATTGCTAATTGCGATTGGGAAGTCAATTTTTGTATTTAAAACTTGTTAAACGCCATACAATTGTTAATTTTAATAGCTATTTTATCCAATCACGTGCGTTTGAGGAATATATATATATAATACAAAATCACAGCTTATTATATTAAACATATTTTATAAACAAAGTATTGATAGTGGAACACAAGCCAAAGAGATTTTATATTATTTAGACAAAACAATTAAAACAGAAATAAGAGTAAAATATAGTAATTAGACTTCAATTAATGGTGCAATTGAACTGTGACTAGCTAAAGTAAAAGAATATATATATATATAGTGAAAACCAATAGGATAATGATTATTTACCTTAGAATAAAATGAATGAATGAGTAAATGAGGTAAATTTTTGTTTGGCAAACTCATTGCAAATAATAATAACAGTGATGTGTGATTGTAGAATTTGGAAGTTCCTCAGAATGCGTTACTACCTACTGTAATACCTACAGATAGAGAACGCCATATTTTTGTATTTATGAGAAATAAAATTGTTATACAAAATAATTTGTTTGTTTTAATCCAAATGCTCCTCCACAGTTCGAGTTCCACTAACAAAACAGTTCCTTACTTTATTCATATTCCGTGTTTGACTCAAAAGGAAAACGTAAGGTTTTGTTACTGAATTTTGGTAAAGCTCGAGTCGAACGACTTTCAAGGCGAAATAAAGTAAAGAAATGCGCTTATAGCGACAAGTGGAACACGATAGGAGTTTCCATCAATTTATAGTGCCCAATAGTTGCACCGTTTCATATTATTTGTTTATACCAGTATTAGCACGGCATGTGAACTTGCGCCCACCTGATGGTGAGTGGCGCGCGAGGTCCGTTAATGTTAGCAACTGGAATCCGACACTCCTGACTGACACCAGTCTCCAACACTATGCCGGCTTCACCGGGCATGACGGCAATACGAGCCTGATCTCGAAACGTGTGAATCCGCTTTACTGAGTGTATCGGTACGAACGGTGGCTACCTGCCCGGCCCGGCAGACTGGGCAGGTCACCACCATCGCCTGCCTCGCACGACACCACGACCATTGAGGCACGCACTGAGATTAAACGCAAGCGCTTTAAGAATAGCTAAAAACACCAAATTGCGTAGTGTTACTGCAACTAGCGATTTGCTTAATTTTATTTCGGAACCACTTTGGAATTCTGGCGATTATCAAATTCTCAGTTCTTGGCCAATCCATATTGAATGAAGAAAGAAACACCGCGGCTAACCCCAGTGTTAACTAAAGTAGTTTTATTTTTAAGAACTAAAAAGTCTATATATATATTTATAATTACATTGTATAGAAAGCTATAATTATGTTAATTTTTATTGCGGTTTCGTTTAGTTTAAATGGCTAACAGAATAATATTGCAGTCAGCATGATTAAGAATTTGTTCGTTCTAAAAGAAACTAGTACATTTGAGAATTGTCCTCGGATAGTGCATTTCTCAACTTGTGCTCTCGCTTTGAGTTACGTTTTGAGTATGTACCTATAATGTTATAAACTAGACATGAACTATCAGACGTACACGCGTTTAACGTCATAGATAATACAACGGATAGGTGCAATTCCTTATTCAATAAATCTCTTCCTGCGTTGGTATTGGTAAAGTACATTTATCAGAGCGTGAAATTTCTTAACCGCCGAACGCTGAATCTAACTGAATAGAAAAAGATGCACCTACTCGTATAACAAACGAAACGCATTCATGGGTTGAGTAAGTTGGATTCATTTTGATTAGCCAGTCAGTCACGCTTCATAATACCGACGTCAGTGTGGAGCAGCCGTCTGGTGCAGCATAATATAATGGAAACAGTGAAGGTAAGTACTCGTATTTGTGATCATTGTGCTCCGACCTGTGTCATGTTATGTTTTTCAATTGAGCACCATACGAATACCATGTCGTATTTAGATGAGTGGGATAGGATCTTACAGCACATCCACAACTTTGTTTCTATACCTACGAGTATGTCCATTGTCATGTCGATATAATTATGAAGACAAATCTAATTAATTCCTGGATAGGTATACCAGTTTATGAGAACCAAGGCATATTTTTATAGCGTTTAATTTATATAGATATATACGAGTAGATACCTACAGGCAAAGGTTACCTACAGGCAAAGGTTACCTACAGGCAAAGGTTACCTACAGGCAAAGGTTTTTCGCATTTGTACAGGTATAATATTCCTATTGTTAATATATACTGTGGATGGTTGTCAGACTAAACCAAATTAAAACTGTTCATTTCAGACAGTGTTATTGCTGGTATGCGTGTCATACTGGTGGGGGGTGACGACCGAGGAGTTAGAACCCGCTCTTACAGACACCAGCCCCGACGCGTCACTGCGATACCCACAAAACAGCATCTGGGAGCTTGGTTTGTGGTTTAATCTATATTTTCAATAATAAAAAAATTTTGTCTGACTATAGGAGTATATGGGAAGTACCTACCTACCAACATTCCAAAGATTTTAGGTACGAGCTATCAAATGCTAGCTCTATATATAACTTTCTTTGTACCTATGCAAGGTAGTTTTGGGTGAACAAACATCGTCAGGAATATTTAACGCCAAAGGGCGTCATGGACCCTCCCTACGGAGAAACCGCGCTTAGTAGTACTCGTAGTAATATGGTGAGATATGGATTCCGCCCATTACGCAATATTGTGCTTGTAGATTTTATTACTGGTTTGTATTTCAGGTAAATCCAGCCTGAGGTCTCTCCTTCCCCGCCTGCACTCCAGACATGCAGATGTGAGAGCCAACCGACCAAAGAAACGTGTTAAAAATCATATGAAAGTTGTTCTCAAAATAAAGCAGTATGAACAATAATTTGCAGTTTTATTGAACGCTACGAATCAATTTATTTTGTTAGGAATTCGGATTCGGGACATAACAGACTGTAACTTTTTACTTTCTTTAGATTCGTGTTTGATTGAGAAATATGTAACCTAGGTGGTATTTTTAATAGGACTACGACTGATGGTGATGTTATGTTAGATCGGCTTATAGCTGGAACACAGGTTGATTCAGCCTTTTCGTTTTAAAACGAACATCTAAAATTATATGTAATGTAATGTCATATTGACAGGAAAGTTTCCGATTTTCGATTCAGAAAATTCTTGTATTAACTGATTGAATTCCTCATGTTTTATGTTGATACCGAACGTACATTAACCCGTCGTGAGAGTTCCCTGGTGACCCCCCGAAGGGCTGACGATGAATACACGTACACTAACCGAGGACAGTCAACAAATCGTCTCACCAGCGGGTCAGAAGTATCTCTCCACACACGAAAAGGTTCAGCTCAAAAGGATGTAGTCGCTCAACTGTTCGAATCCATGCTGGGCACTATAGTGGAATCGTGGACCGTCATCGAGGAACCCAAACTCAACATTAGTACAAACACACCGTCTAACGCTGAGAGCATTACCAAAGATCGAAAGAAAAAGAAAATACCAAGCGCGGGAGGTGTTAGTGGTCGGTAATGTAAACCTAAATAAATAGTTCATATTCTTGATGATTAAAAATATAATTAACTTGTAGATAAAGCTACAAAATCCAAGGCGAATTCATCAAAAGAAGATTTGTCTGAAATACCGCATGTAGGTTGGGTTGTATTAAATTTTATATGATGATTATTAAAATATTTATAAGAAAATGGATTAATGTCTTGATCAACAGCCTTTAGAGCAAACATGGCGACCTCCTCCAGACGAGCGAGCGATCATTCGATTCCGAAACGGTAACGTGTACGAAGGGTCCATCTCTATGAAGTGTATGAACGGCAGCGGACGATTTCAGTGGGCTAACGGCGCCGTCTACATGGTACGTTTTTTCTGCTACAATAATTTACTGAACTACAATATTCGAAACTGGTAAAAGATCCTCGTGAAATATCAAGTTAAATAACACAAGGTCTAAATGATCATGATGATGAAATTAGACATGTTGCAAAAACGTCACACAACGTACTCATACATAGGTACTAGTAGCTTCAATTCCTAAATTCAATTCTGTTTCTTAATAACAGGGCCAATTTAAAGATAACGTGGCTTCCGGTAAGGGCCGGGTGGAGTGGAGCGACGGGAGCTGGTACGAGGGGGAGTTCAGCAACCACACCCCCCACGGGTACGGCATCCACGTGGACCACCAGCTCTGCTACATCGGGGACTGGTGCTGTGGAGACCGGCACGGCCAAGGAGTCATCTACTACGACCACACCTTCAGAAACTCTTACGACGGGCGGTGGGATCATGTATGAATTCAAATGTTGATAAGAATTTAGAAAGGCAAAAGGAAAGAGAATGGGAGCTACTGACTTACTACTACTGACCACTATGACCTAAATAAGTTGCTTTTAAATAACTCTCGAATATAAGAATGGTAGCATACAGGCTGGAATACCATTTCACATATTTGAAAAAGGATATACGATAAAGAATTTACCAAATATGATGATGATGCTGAAAAAGTACACATACTCGTATGGTTGCAGAATCTACGTCACGGTTACGGCATTCGAGAATACAATCAGTTAAGCGGCTATAAAGGACACTGGAACAGGGGCGTCAAGCAGGGCCAAGGTTTGATGATTTGGCCGAATCACGACGTAAGACATTCATTACTGTAACATGTATTCACCTACCTAAAACATTATATTATATATTTATTAAGTAAATAATTTTGGAAGTAACACGTATTTCAGGTGTACAAAGGACATTGGGATAACGACGTGATGTCGGGAGCTGGAGTGTACACCTGGGAGGCTTGTCATAATGACACTCTGACACTTCCCTCCGAGACCACATACCGAGGCTGCTGGAGGAACGGAGAGAAACACGGACACGGACAGCTAGACTTGGGATTAGGAGGACCCGTGTACAAAGGAGAATTTATTAATAACAAGAAACATGGTGCTGGTATATTGGTTACAAATAATGGATTAATACTTCAAGATAAAGAGTTGTTCAATAACAACAATTTTAACATTATTGAGAAGACTCCAGGCAAACTGACCGGGATAACAGAACCACGAGCATTTGATTTTTGTGACTACACGACTGGATTGTTGTATCATGTGGAACAAGCAGTTCACGACATACTCAATGTCAGAGAAGCTAGAGCTATCATTATACGAGACTATCTGCACAATAACGCGACACCAATTAAATGCAATCTCACTGACAATGATGCTATTGGTAGAGGAAAGTCTATAATGCAATCTGAGTTAGAATCTTTGAAGAAAGCTCTATTGTGTTTCCAAAAGGAGCTCTTAAATACATACCACCAGTATGCTAATATATGCCACAACGATAAAGTAGATTTTAGTCCTCTTTTAATAAGATTATTCCTTTGGCAACTGTACTATGATTGTAATATTATAAAGAGTGGCTTAACGCTCGTAGAAGTCGATAAGATGCTGCACAAGAACCCGGATTGGTTGTCCAGAAGTCCACATGACCCTTTCGAAAAAATATACTTTTGGCAGTTTGTGCATAGCCTGATAAATGTAGCAACAAAACTATATTTGCCAAAGTGTGTGCCTGCTGGTGAACCTGATTCCATGTTGGGGAAAGCATTTAGGACTTTCATGGAGAATGACTTGCTGCCCAATACGGCCCATCATAAAGGTTCAACATTGCATTATTTTAGATTTTTTGAATTCTGTCAGGAATGAGACATCGATAAGATTGCTATTTGTCATGATGACTGCTATAGATAAACGAATTCCTAACTAGTGATAATTAAGAGTTGTAATTACAGGAAAACTGGTAAATGGATATGGTAAAGTGATGCCTCTGAGGGCAATGTACGCGCTATATCGTGAGCTGGGAGAGCCGCTGTCCGTCCGCGCCTTTCTGAGAGCTGTCCGTCACCCCGCGCACTGGGGGGGGACACGGCCGCCGCTAGTGGGGGAGGACACTGCGCCATGCCTACGGAACATCTATGTTATTGGAGATGAAATCAACTATGTCGCAGGTAATACAAAAATATAAGTACTACTTGGCTGTCCCACACTTATAATTAGTTAAAAAAAACAAATTATTTATTCTTTGTATAGACCTGGAGGGTAGTATAGTGTCATAGGAACATCATAACAATAATGAAAAATAACAAAATATATAGGTACTTAAAATTATAAATACCTACCTACCTTAAGTACATAAATGAAAGTTCCTATACTAGTTGTTGCGGCTGCAATTGGGGCCTGTCAATAATTCAATAAAAATATATATTATATACGACTTGGATATGCCTTAATATATTTATTCGAAGTTAATTAATATAAATTAAAAGCTACTTAAATAATAAAATTAAAAATAAACTAAACTATAAATAAAAAATATCATCCGAGATACTCCTTGGGAGACTGGCAACATTTCCCCTCTGTATAGCGAGGCTAATACGTTGGCAGAAATAATTGCCAGCCTTCCTGTCTCCAGACCTTTCTGTCAGCAGGGCGTAATAATATATATGTGGCGTAAATAGCGGTCCAACGTTAAGGCGGCTATAGTACAGGTATACCTACAACGTTAAGGCGGCTATAGTACAGGTATACACTATACACCCTATCACGTATTGGAATTATAAAAGTAAAAAGTAAAGTATCATCACGACCGTTTCCCTTTCGGGGTGGTCAGAAACCACGCTTATGAATAAGCGGATTCACATTTAGCCAACTTTCATTACTGCCGGCCAATCTTGACAAGTGGCAAGCTCGTCGATGTCTCCAGCGTACCAAACTCGAGAAATATCACAAATAAATTAAATATTCCTTAAATGCATTTATTTACATTAATAAATATGTTTGTGTCCCGACCAGGAGTCGAACCCGGTACCTCCGAGACTAAATCCACAGACTTAACCGCTAGACCACGGAGGCAGTTAGTTAAAAAAGTTTTACTATTTTGAAGTTTAAATGCTTTGCATGTTTTTATAATGATGTCATTTTTTTTTTAAACTGCACTTTCACAACATATAGAAATAACGGGCAATTTTGGGTACATTTTTTTTTAAACTGCACTTTCACAACATATAGAAATAACGGGCACTTTTGGGTACATTTTTTTTTTAAACTGCACTTTCACAACATATAGAAATAACGGGCACTTTTGGGTACATTTTTTTTTTAAACTGCACTTTCACAACATATAGAAATAACGGGCACTTTTGGGTACATTTTTTTTTTAAACTGCACTTTCACAACATATAGAAATAACGGGCACTTTTGGGTACATTTTTTTTAACACCACTCACATCTAAATTTGCGTATTTTTTAATAAACAAGGAATAAAAATTCAGTTTTTATTTTTATTTATTATTCTTTGGAGTTTATATTAAAAATCGTAATTGTATGTGCTAGCGCTAGTATTCACCCGTAAAAGGATTTTATTTTAATATTTAAATATATATATAATTCCAATACCTATGGTTAATAATGGTTATTATTATTTTTTACGTGATAGGTACCTGTACTATCTATTTACGCCACACCCGGAATGTACCTACTTAACTTATAATATGTCAATCTTGTTCTAGTTGAGAGCTCAGTGCAAATAATAGAAAATTGTGGAAATAAAAAATACGGATTAAAACTGTTTAACTTTGGAAACTTATCAAGCAAATGCATCATTAAACAAATCTTCACACAAATATTTCCTACAATATATACGACTAGCTCCAAGACAATTGTCAATGTGGATGTCAAAATGACATTTTATGAATTTTTCGAAGCTTTTGTTCTTTGTGCAGAAGAAAGCTGCGAGAAGGAAATACTCTAGAAGAGAAACTTTAAAAAAAACACTGTTATTAAACTTAATAAAACTAAATAGATCAAGTGGCAATTTGAAATGTTTTCTTTATAAATCAGAAACTATAATCCTATCAGACGCTCTGAAGGGTGGGTGGCCTTTTTACCACGATAGATGGTACCTAAGATAACTTTCCCTATATACAATAGTAAACTTTTAAGATAACCAACTGTCAGTTGCTATAGTAGGTAATCTAGTATTTTTTAACGTTTCTTATTTTTTTCTTGAATTTAAGTTATTCATCGTTTTTATTTATTTAAACTTAATTGCACAAAGTACAAGACGGACCTAATGCCGCTAGACACTCTATGACGGCCAAACCTTCGGAACAACGAGAGCAGTAAGTACATAAGGTAGGTACCATACAAAGTACAAGACGGACCTAATGCCGCTAGACATTCTATGACGGCCAAACCTTCGGAACAACGAGAGCAGTAAGTACATAAGGTAGGTGCCATACAAAGTACAAGACGGACCTAATGCCGCTAGACACTCTATGACGGCCAAACCTTCGGAACAACGAGAGCAGTAAGTACATAAGGTAGGTACCATACAAAGTACAAGACGGACCTAATGCCGCTAGACATTCTATGACGGCCAAACCTTCGGAACAACGAGAGCAGTAAGTACATAAGGTAGGTGCCATACAAAGTACAAGACGGACCTAATGCCGCTAGACACTCTATGACGGCCAAACCTTCGGAACAACGAGAGCAGTAAGTACATAAGGTAGGTGTCATACTAAATAAACTTGAAGAGTTTTAATGCAGATAACATATACATATAACCCACATAAATAAAATATTAACAATACAATATAATATATACACAATACTATACCTACTAATGATAAATCACAGTCTTATTAAGACTAAGCTAAAACAAAAGGAGGAACATGGAAAATTACGAACCTCGGTCTTGCATGTAGTGAGCATACACTAGCTAAATACCTCTATTCGAAGCTTGGCGGATTTTAACTGGCAGCTGATTCCTAAGGTTAGCAGCCACAACTGCGAACGATTTGGACACAAAGGTGGTATGGTGAGTGGGTATAGAGAGCGTATCATTAGAAGATTTTCTCGCAATACAAGAGATATGGTGTCCCAAACTTACCGTTCTATTAATTCAACAATTTTTCCTTTTACTTGTAAAGACGCTATTCGATTTCTTAATTCTTCTTGGAAGTTACCTATTTTTTATATATGTATTTTAAAAAATCTACATAAGCCTAGGACCAAGGACTTTGGACCTTGGTCTTAGACAAAAGCATAAAAACATCAAGGCAACATCTGCAAAAAGTTTTGCGTGATTCATACTCGTTACATAGCCTAGTTGGTCCTGGTCCTTGGCCCAATCACAGATTATATAGTAATATGGACCCAATCATTAATCGTAATGCTAAAAACTCTCATCACATCAAAACATTTGACAGTGTAATTGGTAATTCAATGTTATTAATTTTAACTTGCAACACGCACCTTGCGAGTGTTGACAAATAAAGGCGACCTGTGCGCAACGACAACCAATTTCCCCCGCATTAGGATTTCCCTCCTTATTGAACAAAATAACGTACTTTACCCACTGCAACCTTTTACCACAAATGAGGGCCTTTTCACATGCATACGGTTGCCGTCTTACAGCTAGTTTCTCGAACGTATTTTTGGTACTTAATTAATATTTAAGTAAAAATAAACCTGTTAATTTTTACTTAAGAAATAATTAAGTACTTACCAAAAATACGTTCCAGAAACTGGCTGTAAATCTTTCACATGTAGGTACACGGTTTACGCACGGTCGTACGTTTTTTGTCTCATTCCTGTTTAAATAAACCGCGATGGTCTTTTACATGGTAGAACGAATTTAAATAATAATTGACGATTAATGGCTGAGGTAAATCGCGTGAAGACCCGGTACAACGATGGCTTACGCACGTTGTACTCTTTAGTCTGCGCTTACCTGCATATTTGCATATTTTCATATTTGCATATTTTCATATTTTCATATTTGCATATTTTCATATTTTTTTATACGAGTTATAAACACAGGTTTATTATAAAAAAGAACTATACGATTGGGCGCGAAAGTTGAATAAGTTTAATTTGGTTTTTATTATATCTATTATTGGCAGTATATCTGAAAACGATATCGGAAAACGTCCAAAATAAAAGAAGTAAATATTTAATTTCATTTCAATCCATTAGGTATGTTAGCGGTCTCCTCGCCAACCCGCCTGGCCAGCGTGGCGAGTGTAGGCCAAATTCTCTAGAATTTTCCGGAAGGCCCATCTCCAGCAGTGGAGGTCCAGGACTCTGTGTTCTTGGGGCTGTGATGTGTAAAGTGTTAAGTCACTTGGGCATTGTAAATAAAATACGGTTAGTTAACAAAACAACGATAAATGTGTTAAAAGGGAAATACTATATAATAATATCCATATTGGGCAAATAATTTTAAAAGAGAGACGCAGTCAAAATATATCAATCATATTTTGATTGCGAGAGACAGTAGTATTTTTTAACACTTCCCCTTACACGTATATGTATATAAATTTATACAACAACATGTAAAGTGAGATCCAAAATAGATAGAGGTACAACAGAATATAAATAAACTTCATATATGGGTTTTATATGACCCTCCTTAACACAGTGATGACATACAGGAACAAATTTTTCCTTCACCGTTAAGGCAGTTCTGCCGTCATTATTTGTAGTATCACTTTTTTTTTAAATCTCCTTGGATGAGTCGAGTCTTCACATTGAGTCGAGCCTTCACATAATCAGATTTCAGCGTCACCTGGGTGGCCTCAATAGCCATCACTAACGTGTCGAATTCTGGTGGAAATGCTATCAACATCATTTCCGCAATCTCCTCATCATCAATGTTGGATCTGATTGTCGGCCAGTTCTTGGATAGTGGAAATGATGGCTCCTAAGTACTCGTCCATAGATTCAATTCAATTCAATTCGTTTATTTTTGCAAGTAGGCATAGGACAAAAAGATATGTATTCTGCACTTTTACACGTCAATTTTTACAATATTGATATATATAAAACGATATAATTTTATAGTACATATTGGTGAATCTGGAGCAGTACATGATAACCATCATTTGGAAAGAGAAACAATAAAATAACAAAATTATAAATAAAGAATAACGCTTAACATTATAGCTGCTGTAGATAGACATTGTCACACTATAAGCTAAGACAGACACAATTATAAGAATATAAATGTCAATGTCAGTTAAGATAATAGCTGCTGTATATAGGCATTGTCATACTATAAGCTAAGACAGACACAATTATAAAAATAAAAATATAAATGCAAATGTCAGTTAAGATAATAGCTGCTGTAAAGAGGCATTGTCATACTATAAGCTAGAACAAACAATTATTAAGAAAAAAAAAAGAAGGTAACTTAAAATTATAGCTGCTGTATAAAGGCATCGTCATACTAAACTAGACTATAACTAAATACAAATTGTGTAATGAATGAATTATAATACTTATTAGCTGCCGTACAGAGGCATTGTCAAACTACGAGACGTATTAAAATGCTATAATTTTATACCCAAGCTTTTTTATCGTTCATATAGTCATTAACAGTATAATAGCCTTTTTGCATTAATTTATTTTTAATGTGATTTTTAAATGTATTAATGGGCAAAACCATAACACTGTCTGGTAGCTTATTAAAATACTTTTTACATTGTATTACAAACGAACGATTCACTTTGCTAAGCCTGGAAGCTGATGTAAATAATTTGTTTTTGTTCCTTGTATTGCGTGTATGTAGGTCGCTATTTTTAGGAAATAGATGCAAATTTTTACGGACATATAAAATGTTTTCATAAATATATTGTGAGGCTACAGTGAGTATTTTAATTTCTTTAAACTTTTTGCGCAGAGATGTACGATGTATAATTAACATATTTTTGCTGAAATAGTTTCCTTTTAAGTTGTAAACGTCTGCTGATGCCTATATTTTCATAAGCTTTTTGCAAATTGCTCCAGGCTTCATGAGCAGTTTTCGCATTTTTAACATGTGGGTAACAAATAGGTTTTACCGATAAACATATCTTGGCATACGCTTTTTGATCCCTATATAGCAGGGTCTGTTGGTGACAATGTTGATTTTTCGGTAAACTCTCACAGCGAAACATCAATAAGCAGCAGTTTCATTTGAAACTTTCACGTGTTATAATTTACAATACCAAATTTTCTACGTTCATATTTGACCCACTGGTAATAACGAGCGTCGGATAAGTTGCTGAAGGGGTTGCGGATGTATCTACGGTCTCTGCCATCCTTCTGAACAAAATCTTGCAATACACAGAAAATAACTTTTTCTGGTCCAATTAGTTACCGAAGGGGTTGCGGATGTATCTACGGTCTCTGCCATCCTTCTGAACAAAATCTTGCAATACACAGAAAATAACTTTTTCTGGTCCAATTAGTTACCGAAGGGGTTGCGGATGTATCTACGGTCTCTGCCATCCTTCTGAACAAAATCTTGCAATACACAGAAAATAACTTTTTCTGGTCGAATTAGTTACCGAAGGGGTTGCCGATGTATCTCCGGTCTCTGCCATCCTTCTGAACAAAATCTTGCAATACACAGAATACGGCAAAATAGCACAGGGAAACAGGGAATACCTATTAAGAGTATAGGAATACCTATACTCTTGCGTCATGTGAAAGCACAAGTTCATACATTACTGCACAGACGGTTTGTCCCGCCGAAACCGTGTCCAAGTGCATCACGTTCCCGCCACGGTCGCCGTGCCTCGAGATGTACCTACCTGCATGAGAAAAGGCCCTCTTACTTACTAAAGATAACACTATTTTTAACCAATAGGTATGTATTCATACACACATCAAAAGTGTCTAGGGATCAACATATATTTTTGCAATAACTTTTCTCCTGATTGATATTCATTAAAATTTTCTTTAAGGATTGATCAAATAAAATGTTTTCGTTTGTCTACAGTAACGATAAACCAAGTCACCTTTGCATTAGTAAAAAAAATTGCCATTTTCCTAATAAAGGGATTTTTGACATTTGAACCACTAACATTAAAGTTCGAAAAAAAGACTGAAATAACAGTTTTTTTTTAAATTTTATTGGGTAACTTAAACAATTAATAATCCGTGTTTCTACCGCGAACACTAACAACACAAGAACATCGGTTTGGCATACTCAAAATGAGTTCATCCAAATCACGCTGTGGAATGGCCGCCCATGTTCGTTGCAACAACAAAAAAAGGTCTTCTTGCGACTGGATACCCTCCATATTCGGCAGAGCTCTTCTCTGAAGAATATCCCATGCATGCTCAATCGGGTTCAAGTCTGGCGACTGAGCAGGCCAGGGCAGGACATTGATGTTAGCTGCGGCGAGAGTCTGTCTTACAACTCTTGCGGTGTGCGGTCGTGCATTATCATGCATTAACTGAAATAAGGGACCGATATGCACTTGTAGAGGAACGATGACATCTGATACAACCGTCTCAGCATACATTTGAGCGTTGAGGTTGCCTCTGATCCAAATCAACTCAGTTCTTCCGCCGATCGAAATACCCGCCCATACCATGATGGTTCCACCACTATAAGGATGGACTTCCTGGCAGGATTTTAATCGCTGTTGGCGTCCAGGGGTTCTCCAGTGTCGTATACGTCTTGTATCCGGCCTCATACCAAAACGAGACTCATCAGAAAAGCACACGAAACGCCATTGTTCTTCTGTCCAATTTCTGTGTTCAAGAGCCCATTGATATCGAGTCCTACGATTGTGCATTGCTATAGGTGGTACCCGTAGCGGTCTTCGGGAATGAAGGTTCACTTCATGCAAGCGGTTTCTGACTGTTTGGTCGCTAATTAAGTTCCCTGAAGAGCGATGAAGGCTCACGGCTAACATCATGGCGGTTATTGTTGGAGTTCTTCGAGCTGTGATTTGAATGTATCGGTCTTGTCTCCGTGTGGTGCAGCGATACCGTCCTCCATGGCGCTCAGCCACGGTACCAGTGGTTCGGTAACGTGTCCAAAGTCGACTGATAACACTCTGACTTGTATTCAGAGCTAAAGCCACAGTACGTTGCCGGGAACCAGCTTCTATCATTCCCACGGCTCTGATCATTTCTTCCCTGCTTAAATGACGTCGCCGCTCCATAATAACGTTGGTTTTAATCAGTAGTAGGGAAACAGTAGCACTAATAATGTCTTCAATGCGTCTTATGTTTTTATAGGGAAAATATTGACAGCTGATTTTCATCTTTTACTCGAATTTGATTGACAGTTCCTGTTTTAAATTATGAAATGCACCAAAAAGGATCCATATAAATTTATAAAATCATAAATTTATTACAAAGCCACATCTCAATCACAAGAAATCCGCATAAACATGCTTGATCCCTAGACTTTTTTGATGTGTGTATTTTGGGATAAGCAAAGAGAACTTCATCAAAAACCCTTAGCATATGATACTGCACCTTCTACGAGTATATTTCATGGAGCTAGCCTTTGAGGGTACCTAAACATTTGACTGGCGTCGCCAAAATTAAAACAACATTGACAACATTTAATGTCAATTTTGACACTTCGAAAGTGCTTTATTTAGGTAGGTATATTTATTTACTCGAAAAATGAACTATTGTATGAATAAAAAAGATGGTTTTCAAAAGAAACCGGAGCAGATATTGTTTAGTAAGAACACGTACGGACCTCGGGTGAAGGTGGAACATTGGGACTACGAGTTTCAAGCGCAGCCCAAAGACCACGACGTCTACAGAGATGGACTAAGTAACCATATCGGCACCTATGTACGGATGGGGCAGGAGCAGGACCAGATGACCACGGAGACGCAAGCCATGCTGGCCCAGATATGGACCAAAGTAGAACCTGTCTACCCCTACAAATCGATGGTCAACGTCACGTCTTATCCTTCCACAGAGTAAGTATTATTTATTTATTTATTGTATTATCAATACCATAATATCATCTTCGATTTAGCCATTGGAATATTTCTGTCCCATCCATTGCAATGATGTGCGCCTTACTGTGGTTTTTAAAACTCGGTCGATAACAAGTTTTATCTTTTATTATCTTTATATTCCCTATATTCGGCGAATGCACGGCAGGCATGTGTCTGTACGGCAGTTACGTGTCTGCTATCCACGCCCGATGGTGGTCCAGTGGCTTGCTGGCAAGGCTCGGCTCGGCTGCGCTGCTCTTTACTTAGACAATTATGTATAATTGATTCCAGCTCACCCTCTCGCAACAAGCTAATGGAGCTGGCCTACCTGCCCCCCGACTGCAGAGTCACGGAGTACATTACCACGAACCAAGATGATTACAGAAACCCACACCCATCGGTCTTTAAACCAGTATGTTACCCATGGTCCATACAGCGCTTTTTAAGTTTTAAATAAAACAATTACACTTTATCATCAGCCTGCATCTCCACTGCTGGATATAGTCCTCGCTCAAGGGGAGCGATTTTACCGTAGTCCACCCTCATCCAACCCCCACCAGCTACCTGGCCGTCCGTCCTTCTGGTGGTAGGGTCGGTGTACAATGTTTACATTACGTCCCCAGTTAATTTTAACTGCCAACAATAATTATTCGAACATTTGTTTGAATATAGCTATTGAAGGGCGCGTATAATTTACCAGTTTGTCTACCTCAATTAAATATAAAAGTGTATGGGTTCATAAGCTTAGCTGCGTAGGATCGATTATCCAGAACTTTAATTTTACATGAACAACTTTAGTCATTCTATTTTTCCCACTTATAGTTAAGAATGGCGTCACCTCCGTGGTTGATGAACCGCGTGATCAGGTCTGACCTGACGCAGAACCACGGCTCGGCCCCCCCGCACGGGGACTACCAGTGCCTCGACTCTCACACCCCCATCCACCACATCCGCGACCTGAGGCACCACCGTTACCAGTCCTTCGACCCCGCCACCTGCCTACAAGGATTCCCAAATAAAACATAATATCGCTCAAACCATTTTATTACAAAAAGAAAATAATAAAAATACAACAAAACTATGGTCGACTTAACAATAACATAAAATAAACCATACAAAATTAAAACGTTAGTATTAAAATTAATGAGGGTTAAAAACTAAAATAAACGAACTAGGTATCAGTCGCACTTCATATACAAGACCGCAGTAATGGGGGGAAACAGAATCCAACGTTGACAGTTTGACACAAGACCGCAGTAATAGGGGGAAACAGAATCCAACGTTGACAGTTTGACACAAGACCGCAGTAATGGGGGGAAACAGAATCCAACGTTGACAGTTTGACACAAGACGGGTATTTTATATTTATTTGTGACTAAGTACCTACCCAAAATTAAACGTTACAAAAAACAAAAACGATAACAATTCGTTGTTTATAATAAAAACAATACAATTACTTACAATACAATAAAATCATAAATAAATAACTTTACGAGTATTCCGTAAGCCCTCGCTGAAATGTTATCAAAATAAAGTTCAATAACCGCGCATTATCCTTTTCAAACTCTCCGCTAAATATCAAATAATTAAAACTTAAAGATCTCAAGACGCACTTCACGGATAATCGTAAAACTTTGTACTAATTCGTAGTAATTCATTCAATAAAATTATCTAATAAAGATATTTCCAAGAGATTTTTTTACCACTAAAGCTTTCCCTAGTGAAGCTATTTTCCAAATAGAATTTTAACCATTACTTATTTTGAATAACTGCTGCCCAATCGGAAAAAGTATTATTTAAGAAAGATACAACATAATCAGATTTGCACGGAATGAAAATACTTCATTTACTAGATACTATAATATAATATTTATCATTTAAATAATCTTAGGAAACTATTAATAATAGTATCCCTCATTATAACACAACATCTTAATGCGGCCTCTTGCCTGATATCAATAAAATGTATAAATTAAAATATTAAATTAGAATCAATAATCAAAATTAAATGCACTGTCTGCCAATTTAGAGCAAACATATTAGACAGAAGTTTTGTCTCCAGTCGTTTGCAAAACCACATTTTTATAATTTGAAAATACAGCAATACTTGTTACTTAAAAATTTGGAAAGAAAACACATAAAACATATTAGAACTGAAATAATAGATTTCAAAAATATGATGGTTTTTGTCAGTCGCAGAAAGGATGATTGTCTTTTGACATGTTTAATGTATGCCTACGAGGCATGTCACTGGCTGAAATTACCAAAGTAAATCGCAAGGAGTATGTCAAAAAGTTGATCATAGATTAGTAAAATGATTCTTTCTGCAAGAGGCTGTCAGTAAAACTGAAATTACCAAAGTAAATCGCAAGGAGTATGTCAAAAAGTTGATCATAGATTAGTAAAATGATTCTTTCTGCAAGAGGCTGTCAGTAAAACTGAAATTAGCGAGGCATAATGTTTTAAAAATGGTCAATAAGTTGTGTGCGATGTGTTGTCACCAACATTAAATTACCCTGTGTCCTAAAAACATAACAGTTAATATTTACGGAGGATTACTTTACAATATCTTACTTTTCTATTTGAATATTAATTACATGATTGTATTTGGTTTGCCCCAACATTACATACTAAACAAGACACCTGTGGTTATGCTTTGCTATATATCCAACAGTTTTTTGGAACTCATTTTAATTGATTGATGATTCAATATTTTTACTTTAGATATATATTTTTACAATGCAACATTAAAAAAGCCAAATAGTTTTCCTGATATATTATTTAAATGTGTTGACTGCCATCAGAATCATCACAGCAGGCATAGCATAGGCAACAAAAATAACATTATCTGATGTTTTGTATGGAACTATATGTAATATTGTATAATATGAAAGGGACATTTTCTTGTAATGGCACCCCATGCTAAGCCTGCTGGGGAGATCTTTATGGATTTCTCTTAACAGTAACAAAGTTTGGTTTTATACCAATTAATATTGAACTAGGCAGCCATCTCAATAATTTATAATTAAGCGTAAGATTACAATGATATAGTTTGAAACACCTAACTACTTGACATTGCAGACATTCAGCATCAGCAGGTTTCAGTCATTATCTAATCAGAATCATAGAATAGTGTCCGAGACCAGTATTGCTACTTACATATTGTTAGTTTTCCAAATTGATATATTTCAAGCATTAGCTCTGACAATTTTATGTGTGGCGCCTGTTATTGTGTGCGCCTTCTCTTGAAGCCCTTTCCCTTGCCCTTTTTAGACTTGATTTTCCTTTTGTTGGTTCCCGCGCCGGTGCTGGTGCCCATGATCTCATCGGCTATCATTCCTACGGTAGTTAATTTTCTTCTTCTGTTCTTCTCAGCCTTGGTAACAGGCAGACGGGTGAGGTAGTTCTCCTCATACTCTGTCCTCTCCTGCTCCGATTTGCTGATGGCGTGCTTCACATGGTTCCCGGAGCTCACCTCCAGCGGGGCCTCCGAGTACTCCTCCCTTAGTTCCCGCATCACATTGGAGTTCAACATCTGCTTCTTTGACCTCTCCTTGAGTTTTTTGGCACTTTCAGTTTTAGACAAATCTGCATTGAAGTGAACGGCTGCTAGTTTGGGAGGGACATACACACTGGCTTTGGATGATTTCTCTTTGTTCTCATCAGCATTGAGAGAAGTATCACTGGACTCATCGGCAGAGTCCGCTTTACTGACGAGATTGTCTGGGTTAGCATGATAGGTCTGTGGATCGTCTTCCGTTGTAGATCCAACAACCGCAGTCTTTACAAGTTTGTCTATTTGATATTTGAGTTTGGAATCAATTGGACGTATCTTTTCGAGAACAGTGCGGATTTCCACCAGCCTGTCGATGGAGGGATCAGACTCTATGCTCTCTCCCGAACACTTCCTTAACACTATGTAGGTCAGATTGATCAAATAACTAAGAAGCATTTGATATTTCATTTCTATAAAACACAGTCCCCTATCTGTAGACATCTCCCCACTCTTCACTCGGTCCAGCATGGTGTCTATAACTTGTGAAACTTGTTGTGCATTTTGATTCATTTCCTGAAATAGTTTCACAGCTTGGGCAAAGTTTGTCTGCTCCATTTCATCACTTGCCTGAAACAGTAAATATAGGTAATAAAAAAAAAAGAAATTATTATTAGTTCATTCAGACCTTTCATGTAGTTTGTTAAGTGGTAGCGAAGCAAGTTAAGGTATAGGTACCTTAACTTGCTTCGCCTAGCCTAATTTAGCTATTTGATGAACTATCGAGGATCTACAAATTTTTCGGTGTAATTGTTCAATTTGAGTGTGTGAGACACCATGTGTTTTACAGTAAAAAGTTTTATGTTTACGCACCTGAACCATCTTGCACTAAGGTTCTAGCCAATTAGTACTAAACGAAAAAGATATGAGACGAGTAATATTTACAAACTCCTCGTCCGCCCTAGTAGCTGCAGCCGGACACACTTCAATAAGTGAAAAATTCAATATTGAACAAAATAAAACCTAAAAAACAGCGTCGCTCATCGCGCGTGAAACTAAACCATAGACAAAAAAAAACGGAAGTTGTACTTTCAATTCAAAATTATACGAGGCCAAGATATTTTCAGCCGAACAAATTCCTTTTGTATCTTTTGCCTGATAGTGACAGTCAGCCAAAGCCGATTTACGCATGTCAGATAGTCTATTGACAAATGTCAGTCCCAGACAGAATATTGATAAATCTGAGTGACCTGTTTTTATTATGATTTGAGATACATTTTTTTTTAAATAATGGTAAGTTAAAAATTGCAATTATTACACTAATATAAACTAAAACTCTGTTTAAACCACTTCTATGTCATTTATTTCAGAAAATACCATTTGATATAGCACTTTTTTGTTCCTGTTTTATTATTGCAAATGGATTCTACGTCCCCGGTGTTGCTCCCGTGGAGTTTAAAAAGGGGCAAAAGATCGAAGTGAAGGCTGTGAAGATGACTAGTATTCACACACAACTACCTTTTGAATACTACTCTCTACCTTTGTGCTTGCCCAAGAATGGCACCTTTGTATACAAGTCTGAGAACTTAGGGGAGGTACTGCGCGGCGACCGCATCGTCAATACTCCATATGAAGTACGAATGGCAGAGAATATTAAGTGCAGGCTGCTCTGTCACACCAAAAACAATCCCATAAACTGGAGCATAGAGGAGTCTGAGAAAGTGGCAGGTCGAATAGAGCATGAATATTATGTTCACTTGTAAGTTAATTATTTACTCCTATTTAAACCATATTATTAATTATCTTCTTGTTTATCTTGAACTGCTTGATTCCAGATTGATTGACAATTTACCAGTAGCAACAAAAGTGTTCAATACTGAAACATCAGAGAAGAGTATCGAGCAGGGATATCGTCTGGGTTTTATGTCTAAGGGTAAAGCCTATATCAACAATCACTTGAAGCTAATGCTAAAATATCACAAACATAATCAGTAAGTATGTAAAAGTTTTTGACAATTACATTCATTTTAATGATAACCATCCTTCTGAGTTATTGTGATGTCTTCATGAGTCTAAACAGGGTGGGTTTTTAAGATGGGTCTGTAATAAACTTTAAAATTTATTATATTGGTCTTGTGAGTTACCATAAGTGTTAGAATGCGGTGTTTAGATAGGTACTTAGCATTACTTAAATAAAACAAGGCTTTGTATAATCAATCGTTATTTACTTATTTCTCAAACTCCTACTCTCAAATCAAAAACTCATTAATCATAAGTGCCACATCACTAATCGCAAATAGAATTATAACCTAATTAAAGTTACAGATTAAAACACATACACAATACAAAATATTCAAATACCAAAGTTAATTAACAATCGTTGATAACTACTTTAACAAAATAGCAATGACTAAACTTTTAACAAATGTCTGTATAATTCTAACTAAAACGCTACAAGCAAGGTTTAATACTTAACTTAAACACACGGGCACGAACTCAATTTTTACCGAACAATCTGTACTATTTGGTTTTGTGGAAGACAATTTAATTCCTCGTAGCTCGTAAATCGACCGCTCCCGCCGACGCGAAGCCAAAAGTGCCGTTTTTTCCCACCGCTCCTTGCCTTTGATATCGTGTAATTGTTGCCACACCAAAATTATTTTACTGCATTCAATTTATAAACAATATTCAATCGAATACTTTTTAATTCTTTATTTAATATAAAATAAACATATTAATATGAATTAAATTAACCGTATTTGTAATCATTTATTTACACATTTTACAGTAATCATATATTTTTCCTATCAGTTCGTCCATCCTGATATTATTTGCGTCCCTGCAAATGAAAACATGAATTTATTAGTCTACTTATTATTCGCCATAATTAATTATTACTCTTTACAATACATTTACGCTGAACAGCTAAGAAAATAAATATTATTAACATTACATTTTCTTTCCATCGCTGCTATTCGACCAATTTATTTATATTTTTAACTATTCCACTTCACAAATTACCATTTCTATAATTTTAATACTTTGAATAATATAACTTAACCACTGGTAAAGGCTCCACACATAACTTTACTACCTTACATATTCTAATCTAATTTAATTTAGACAAGACAACTTTACCACCGGTAAAGTCTCCGCACATAAATTTGACACTTGTCAAATTCCCACTACCATGATTTAATAACTATATTAATATAACTTTACCACCGGTAAAGTCTCCGCACATAAATTTGCCACTTGACAAATTCCCACTACCCTGATTTAATAACTACATTAATATAACTTTACCACCGGTAAAGTCTCCGCACATAAATTTGCCACTTGACAAATTCCCACTACCATGATTTAATAACTACATTAATATAACTTTACCACCGGTAAAGTCTCCGCACATAAATTTGCCACTTGACAAATTCCCACTACCCTGATTTAATAACTACATTAATATAACTTTACCACCGGTAAAGTCTCCGCACATAAATTTGCCACTTGACAAATTCCCACTACCATGATTTAATAACTACATTAATATAACTTTACCACCGGTAAAGTCTCCGCACATAAATTTGACACTTGTCAAATTCCCATTACCATGATTTAATAATTACATTAATATAACTTTACCACCGGTAAAGTCTCCATACATAAATTTGCCACTTGACAAATTCTCATGACAAGATAACTGCAGTTTTGCTATAGATACATAACAACTATATTACCTCTATTCTGTTATCCTTCCAATAGATCTAATAATTCCTCTGTACTATTAACGCTACTATCCCCAGTATTCGTGTCCCTACCTGTCTCACAATTAAATCTTCTAAGAGCGTCAGCAGCAACTGTGGCCTGATATTTCTTATATCCTTTGACACCCTTTAAACTTACAATAATATATCTATCTCTTCCTAAAACAGCTTTAATTTTATATGGTCCGCTAAATTTCTCTTTCAATTTTCTGACAGCCTTCTTTTCTGCATCCACCGCACCTTTCCAAAGAACGAGATCGCCAACTTTATATAGAGTTGGTTTCGTTTTAGTTTTGTCAAATCTACGCTTCATTGTTTCAGCTTGTTTATTTAGATTATTTTTGACCTTCTCTTTAATAGCATTTGCGGTATCTTCAGTATCATATCTATTAGTACCTAGATCTTGTAGTTTACTACGGTAGCCATGAAACATTAACCTATACGGAGAAAATCCCGTTGATGAATTTGGAGTATTATTCAAACCCCAAGATATATTTCCTAAACATTCATCCCACTCTCTCTCGTCCTTAGTACTAGTATTAATAGCTTCTAGTAATGTCCGATTATATCTCTCAACTTGTCCATTTGACCTTGGAGAGGCGATTGCGTTGGTAACATGTTTTATTTGGTTATCTTGACAAAACTGTTTAAAAGATTTACTGGTTTAGCCGGATCCGCTATCTGAAATTATTCTCTGTGGAAAACCAAACATGCTAAATACTTCTTTAAGAGCCGCTATGGCTTGAGCAGAGTTTGTTGTTTTTGTAGGTTTTATCCATGTATACTTAGTATACGAATCCACCACCACCAATAGATACGAGTATCCCTTTTTACTTTTACAGAATGGACCTAAATGGTCGATGTGCAGTGTATGCATAGGTTCGCTTATCTTTTCAATAGGATGTAGTTCTCCTTCTTGTTTCCCATATTGGCCCTTTTTGTATTGACATTCGATACAAGCATTGACATATTTACGTATAAATCGCGTCATTGAAGGAAACCAGAATTCCTCTTTTATCAAACTTTCGCACCTTTTCAACCCTGGATGACCTGAATCATCATGATACTTCCTTAATAGACTCCATCTTGCAAATTTCGGAATTACAAGCCTTAAGTTACCTCCAATACAAATCCTATAAATTTTATGATCTATTAATCTAAAATTATTCTGTATATCCGGATCAGTTACTCTTTGCTCAAGTTTTTCTTTTATTATATCAAGTTTGTCATCTCGCTTCTGCAGACACACAATCCAATCTAAAAACTCGATAACATTAATGCTTGCTGTGATTGTTTCATCTGGGGACCTACTTAATGCATCAACATGCCGATGAGATGTACCAGATCTATGAACAATATTCATATTGTACTCCTGAATGTACAACCACCATCTAGCGATACGAGGAAGCATGTCTTTCTTCTCGAATGTTTGCCTGACTGCTGAACAGTCGGTGACTACTAAACTCAATACCTGCCAAATATATACGAAATCTTCTTAAAGATTCAACAACCGCTAACGTCTCAAATTCAAAAGAGTGATAAAATGCCTCCTCTTTACTAGTCTTACGGCTAAAATACGCGACAGGCTTCAATAAATATGCCTCTTTATCTCTTTGGAATAGTATCCCGGCTAAACCTTTGCTAGAGGCATCTGTGTGAACCTCGGTAACAGCACTAGAGTCATAAAGTGTAAGAATGGGTCTGCTAGTTAGTATCTTTTTTAATTTCCTGAAGTAGCTAGTTAAACCCAAAAATCTTCTTAAGTCATGTATGTTTTCTGGAGTTTTAAAATTTATGACCGCATCAATTTTTCTCTGGCTTGGTTGAATGCCATCCTGACTTATCTCATACCCTAAGTACTCTATCTTAGTTGCTAAAAATCTGCACTTTTCTAGATTTATGGTAAGTTTTGCTTCTTGCAGTATATTTAGTACTATTTCTAGCATTTGAAGACCCTCTTCTTCTGTCACCGATGGTATGAGTAAATCATCAATATACGGTAGAACCTTGTCGAATCTTAATGTACCTAAAATTCTATCCATAAGTCTTTAAAAAATGCATGGTGAGTTTGCTAAACCGAAGGGCATTCTAAGAAACTCGTAATGACCTTCTGGAGTAACAAATCCTGTCTTTTTTATGGAATTCTCGGCCACACGAATTTGATAAAAACTTTGAGATAGATCAAGGCTGGTAAAGTACTTTTTACCTCCTAGTTTCTCTACCTGATCCTCAATCACTGGCATTGCGTATCTATCTTTAACGGTTATAGAATTTAATTTACGAAAATCTACACATAAACGATAATCGCCTGTTTTCTTTTTTACTAATAAAATTGGACTTGAGTAATCAGAATAAGTTTCTCGTATTATATTGTTTTTCAAAAGATCATTGATCTTTTCTCTAACAATTTCTTTTTCCATTATATACTATATATTTTTACAGTCTATAAGGTCTGTAGAACACTGGTTTGTCACTCGTCAGGTCTAAGTCTACTTCAATTTTATCGGTACAGCCTAACTCTTGCGTATTAGTGGAAAAACAAGCTGAATATTTGTTTAAAATTTGCAATAGTTTTCGTTTTGTATTAAAATCTGGTATATCACATTTGACTGCCTCTGCATTTAACATATTCATTACCATATGAGGTGTAGTACATTGTCCACCACCATTATCATAGATAGACGAATTTTCATTACCAATTAAACCACGTGCTTTAATCTGTCCTTAGTTGAACTTTACAGGATAATTACTAAAATTTGTAAGTTCTATGTAAGAAGTTAAATCATTAATAATAGTTGATGGAATTCCATATTTTACGTTACCCCAAGTACGATACTGCTGGTCAACAATAGTGAGTTATTTAGACAATCGGAAGTAATAGGTATTAGAGATGTACATCTTGGCTGTACTGTCACATTATCCGTCGAAATTAAATTTATCTTGTTGCAGTGCACAACTATGTCATCTTGATATACGTTAAAACTACTTATTGTCATCTTGTCAATGTGTACCATAAAGGTTATTTGTGGGTCATTAATAACTGGTTGGCCAATTATAACATCCATTCCACACAACTCATTTTGATCCAATATTAAAAGACTAGAATATATATCTGTGCCATCAATATTAATACAAACGTTTTGCCACCCTTTTGCTAATTATGGTTCACTTCTAAAACCTTTTAAACAAATATCTGTTTCTAGTAAATTTAAATTAAGTTTAGCTGCCAGTTGTATGGTTCCTAAATTTACTTGAGAACCCGTGTCAAAGTAAGCTTTGATTTTAACATTATTGATTAAAATAGGTTTTAAATAAATATGATTTACCTCTGGTATTACTAAATTTACTACTACAGTAGATTTGTCCAGTTTGCCCCAACACTTATCTGTAGGGTGCCCGATGCGACCACAATGGCCACATTTGTTACCCGGATTCTTTGGGTATCTGCGAACCAGATGACCAGGCTCATTACATATGAAGCAGGACCTAACAGGTCTATCGATGTTAGGTTGAAATACTCCACTCTCTTGTGCTCTGGGCTCGAATGGTTTCATTCTATTGCCATCATATTTAAAACGATAGTTTTGGAATGGTGCACGTGTCTTACTATCATCTACTACTGATAAATAATTCGCGTAAAGGATGCTAGGATCATCAAAATTTCCGGCATGTGCTGAAGCTTTTAAATGTGCCGGTAATCCATCAATAATACAAGCAACTGCCTTACTGCCTTTTATTTCTAGCTGATTGAGCATAGCTAACTTCGAGTAAAAGTATCCAGTCATTGTTTCATTAAAAAATTTTCTTCGGCCTAACATTTCCTTTAATGCAAAATCGATTTTCTGAGGAAACGCTTTTTATAATGCTACTTTCCATTCATCTCATGTCAATTCATAGTTCAATAAAGAAGAATGCCAAAGCCTAGCCATGCCACCTAATCTACACTGCATAAAATAGCTTTTTGTGGTGTCATTCCAATTATGAATCATTCCTAACTGTTCAATTTTATTTACCCATTGCAATGCAAAATTTTCAGATTTCTCAGGGTCAAATATCGGTAAAATGTCTGCCTTTGCTGTAATGCCTTCGCCATAAAAGTTTGGAAACCTCCTACCTGATTCCTCATCATTACAAGTTACCACAGTTGTCATGGGCAACTCAGGAGATTCTTCACGTGGCCGCCATGGACGCCAACGTTTGCGCCCACTCTCCACTTCAGGGCTGCAGGACCTCTGGTGTGACCGAGGCACGGAGCACTCGCTGTCTACGCTCCGCTGTTTCCTCTTGGTTACACGTTCACGAGGCATCCCACTTCTGAAAACTGTTAGAATGCGGTGTTTAGATAGGTACTTAGCATTACTTAAATAAAACAAGGCTTTGTATAATCAATCGTTATTTACTTATTTCTCAAACTCCTACTCTCAAATCAAAAACTCATTAATCATAAGTGCCACATCACTAATCGCAAATAGAATTATAACCTAATTAAAGTTACAGATTAAAACACATACACAATACAAAATATTCAAATACCAAAGTTAATTAACAATCGTTGATAACTACTTTAACAAAATAGCAATGACTAAACTTTTAACAAATGTCTGTATAATTCTAACTAAAACGCTACAAGCAAGGTTTAATACTTAACTTAAACACACGGGCACGAACTCAATTTTTACCGAACAATCTGTACTATTTGGTTTTGTGGAAGACAATTTAATTCCTCGTAGCTCGTAAATCGACCGCTCCCGCCGACGCGAAGCCAAAAGTGCCGTTTTTTCCCACCGCTCCTTGCCTTTGATATCGTGTAATTGTTGCCACACCAAAATTATTTTACTGCATTCAATTTATAAACAATATTCAATCGAATACTTTTTAATTCTTTATTTAATATAAAATAAACATATTAATATGAATTAAATTAACCGTATTTGTAATCATTTATTTACACATTTTACAGTAATCATATATTTTTCCTATCATAAGGTAACATAAGGTACTGACTTTTCTAGTACTCTAACCTCAGTCAGACCAGTAGAGAATTTTTCTTAAATTTTTCTTGAAAAATATTTTAAGAAACAGGATCAATTAGCATCAAAAAAGTTTCATTTTATTGCTGACTGTACATTTTATAAAATATCTGAATGCAGTTCAGAATATCTCAAAACTTATGGATGGTCTCGTAGAAACATTTTCCTGCATCGATAGAGCCTAGTAAGTGATAGTCAGTAACCCATCTCTAAAATATTCCACACAATTAAATTTGTAAAAAGGTATGTGTATTGATTCTTTATTGAGACATCAAAAAAATATAAAACAATATGACAATTCTCTAGTATGGTATGGTTGAGACATTTACGGGGTTGCCACTTGTCATGATGATAGTATATAACTTGACTAAATGTAAACCTTTTCCTCCTTGGCTTCATCATTAAGATGATTATGATAAATCTATTGTATATATTATAATTGCTGAAAAAATTGCCATTGCATGTGTCTGGATAAAACTTAAAAATAGGCTTGACTGATTTGAATAATTTTTCTTTTTTACTTGAGTCAGGGATGGTTAATAAAAATAAAGGATCAGCTAAAAACTAAAAAAAAACCTATTTTTTATATGGAATTGCTGCTATATAATAATTACCACATATTTCACTGAGTCATCACACATTTTTTAGATTTTTTTTTTTTTTCAGAGATTCATATCGTGTAGTAGGTTTTGAAGTGGAGACGTTTTCTGTAGAAAAGGATGACATAAGTTTTTTGGACGAGTCTTGTCACTTTCTGACTGACAGCAGTCCTCAGTTGGTGAACGAGGACACAGGCACTAAGCTGTACTTTACATACTCGGTGGAGTGGGGCCAATCCGAGGTGAGCTGGGCCTCACGCTGGGATATCTACCTCGGGATGAAGGATGTACAGATCCACTGGTTCTCCATTGTCAATTCTATTGTCGTACTCTTCTTTTTGTCAGGTATAAACATTACATTTTATTTCGGTTAATTATTTTAATTGGTATATTTATTAGTCTAAAAAGAAATGTGAAATCTATTTAAAATAAAAAAAAGGAACTGGGGATCAGACAACGCCTTTCCTCAACTATTGTATCGCATTTCCTCGAACAATCACTCATTTTTTTTGGATACGTGTCATGGCGTGTAGAACGTCCATCGAGCGGCTGGTAGTCTAGGGGAAAGTCTATAGCAAAAGAATGCATGGTAGGTCTCCAATGAGATGTACTGACCAGGTGGAGGCTGCAATGGATCAACTCCTATATGAGTTCGAGAGGAGTGGCGGCGGCTTGTTAGGCCTGCGACTAGCGCTCAAATGGCGACCGGGACGACTATGCCAAAAGTGTAGCGACTAAAAGGAAGAAAATAATAGGGTTTATTTTCACTTAAAAAATAATAATTGTTTTTAATTTTTGATTTGTCACATACAAATCAAAAATTCCAATAAAAAAATATGCTTAAGATCAACTTTTAAATAGATTAAGAGCTGTATTTTATTAAGAGCTTGTCTAATGTTATTTTACCTAGTTTATATGATTCTGTCAAGTTTTACAAAAAGAAAATGAATGCATTTGAAAACCTCACCTACTATATAAGAGTGAGGTTATAAAGTTTAAAATACAAAATAATAATTGTAAACTACTTCATCACAACTGTTTCCCTTTCGGGGTGGTCAGAAACCACGCTTATAAAGAAGCGGATTCACATTTAGCCAACTTTACTATAGGCCAATCATGACAAGTGGCAAGCTCGTCGATGTCTCTAGCGTACCAAACTCGAGAAATGTCACAAATTAATTAATGGCACGGTGGTGGCTCGGTTGTAAGGACGCGTTCCTTAAATTCTACAAGGTCGGTTGAAACCCCCCCCGACATGTACCAATGAGAAATAGACTTTCCTTATTGTCATAGATTTACAACACCACCGTTTCCGTGCCTCGGAGAGCACGTTAAGCCGTCGGTTCCGGTTCAACTAATACCAACTTGTGGAATCGGTAATAAATTGTCTTAAAAAAAATACATCATATCCTCGCCAAGTCGTCTGGCCAGCGTGGCGAGTGTAGGCCATATTCTCCAGATAAGGCCCATCTCCAGCAGTGGAGGTCTAGGACGATGGGTTCTAGGGGCTGTAATGATGAATGATGATTTAAATTAATAAATATTGTGTCCCGACCAGGAATCGAACCCGGTACGTCCGAGTCTAAATCCACGGACTTAACTGCTAGACCACAGAGGCAGTACATAAATAAATAAATAACCACCACTTGTCACGTTTGGCCTATAGTAAAGTTGGCTAAATGTGAATCCGCTTTTTTATAAGCGTGGTTTCTGATCACCCCGAAAGGGAAAGGTCGTGATGATACTACCTAAATAAATATAATAAAAAAATAAATTATAAATAAACATGAAGAGAGAACACTTTTTGGCCCTCTGCAGCAGTGGAGGCTTCGGATTGCATGTTCCAAGGGTTGAGGTGACTTTACCCACAATGGTGTCATGGAGACGTAAGTGCAGAGAAGCTATGGTATGGTGGAAGCTAAATGTTTAAAAAGGAACTATAAATGGCTGGCAAAGGGCTGTTACTATAATATTGGCGAGTTCTTCGAGCGGAATAATAACGAAAAGAATTTGTATGACATATTTTATTATATTTTTTGTTTGTAATAATAATATAATATTTAATATAAAATTAACCTAAATTATGTAATGATGACTTAATGATAAGAATATATTTAAACTAAACTAATTTTGCATGCCACAACAATGGCTAAATGTGCAGAGAGCCAACTTACTAACCATATTACTGTATGTACCACATTTAAAGCAAATAAACGATTTTGAATTTGAACACCAATTGTTGTTATGATTAAAAAAAGAGAAAACTAGATTAAGAACTCAAATAAATGCTTAACTTAAGATGTAATATTGTTTTATCAGGTATATTGACAATGATAATGGTGAGAACTTTGAGGCGCGACATCGCTCGGTACAACTGTGACGAGGGAGTGGACGACATGATGGAGGAGACGGGATGGAAGTTGGTGCACGGAGATGTGTTCCGACCGCCTCCTCGGAGGATGTTGTTCGCAGCCATCATCGGGAGCGGCATCCAAGTATTTCTCATGGCTCTCATTACTATATGTAAGATTATTTTGGATTTATTTAATAAGAAAACACTTTATAGTGACTACTGACTAATATCTTTCTACTACTAGGCATTATTATTATTTGACAAAGCGATGATGTCTCCAGTTGTGGCGATGTTGGGCATGCTGTCTCCGGCCAGCCGGGGGGCCCTGATGACGGCCGCCATCTTCCTGTACGTGTCGATGGGCGCGGTGGCGGGGTACTGGTCGGGCCGCCTGTACTGCACCCTGAAGGGCACGCAGTGGAGACGCGCCGCGCTGCTGACGGCCACGCTGTACCCCGCCGCGGTGTTCGGCTCGTGCTTCTTCCTCAACTTCTTCCTGCTGGGGAAGCGGTCCAGCGGAGCGGTCCCCTTCTCCACCATGCTGGCGCTGCTCTGTCTGTGGTTCTGCATCTCGCTGCCCCTGGTGTACTCGGGATACTACTTCGGGTGCCGCAAGCAACCCTACCAACACCCCGTCAGAACCAACTTCATACCCCGCAAGGTGCCCGAGCAGCTCTGGTACATGAATATATTTGTATGGTATGTATTATTGTCGTTAACCTTTCGTGCGTTTCGCCTGCGTTCGTAGTAATTACACTTGTGTGTTAACAAATTAAATGGTTACGAGTGTCATGAGAAAACTCATTTTTAATCGACGGCTGCTAAATGTTGTTGTTAATGCAATCAGTTGAATGAACTTATAATGCAAATGAGGCCTAAATTCTCAGAGACTATAACAGATAAGTTCGGTTGTGGATTCGAATTCGCATCAGAGGCGAGAAATTTTACGGACGTAGATCTGCTTCTTAAACACACAAAGGGTTAATATATTTTTATATTAGCTCTTCACAAAATCACTAATCCAGTCGCTGTCCCTGGACGTGTATGTAAAACGGGCTTTCTAGTCGCACATTTTTTTTATTGCACAATCTTGCTACAGACCCTAAAATTGGTAAGAATATTGCCCACTAGATTTATTGCCCAATATTACCATAACCACACCCAATGTAATTTTTTGACATTATTGAAAGCAGTAATCTTAGAGCCTGAAGTTCGGAGGCAAAATTAGTTTAACCACTTAGTATAGTAAATCTTAACACTCATAAGTAAAGTTCATAAAATTGTCAGTTATTACCAGTCCTTAATTTAAATAGGTGGCAGGCGGACTGATGGTGGTGACCTGCCCAGTCTGCCAGTCTGCCGGGGGGAGGTATCCACCGTTCTTGCCGAAAAACCCAGTAAAAGTGTATCCACATGTTTCGGGATCAGGCTCGAATTGCCGTCATGCCCAGTCAAGGCGGCATAGTATTGGGGACTGATTATGAATGTCTGATTCTAGTTGCTAACATTCATGTACCTTGCGCGCCACCTACCATCAGGTGGACCGTAAGGTCACATGTCGTGCTAGTATATTTGAATAAAAGTCTATTTCTATTGTCACTAGTCTAGTTTGTTTTCTGGTATTTTGTTCCACATACTTACAACTCTGTTATTGATGAAGCTGGATTTTCTCATCAGTTTCATCAGAAATACACAATGAACCGCGATTGTTTGTTCCAGCATCCTGATGGCGGGAATCCTGCCCTTTGGAGCTGTATTCATAGAGTTGTTCTTCATATTTAATGCTCTGTGGGAGAATCAGTTCTATTATTTATTTGGATTCCTGTTTTTAGTTTTCTGCATTTTAGTCATATCGGTGTCGCAGATCTCCATTGTAATGGTGTATTTCCAACTCTGTGGAGAAGTAAGTATTTAATATTTTTATACTGATAGTTCTTGTATTATATTGGAGCAACTGACGGCAACCATTATGCCGGCCTCGAAGGACTCGAACATTCCACATCTTCAGCGTGCGACAGATGTAAGAGTCCTTATGTATATGCACATGTAGAGATAGTGGCTACAATTTCACATACTTTGTTACGCTGAAAAAGTACCAGTTACAAATAAGATTGAGTTCCTTCCATAATCCAGGTCCCGTCAGATAAATTATAGTGACAATAAAATGACCGTAAGGTACTCAATTATTGACTAAAAAAATATAAATTTGTTACTGTTTGTGGCTGGTTACATGAATGAACGTAACCAGCTGACAATTGAACACTTCACTACACATAATTTACATTGAAACAACGCCGAATACAATTCAGAAATTCTACAATATGATATTATAAATACAATCAAAACAACGAAGATTAAATACTCAGATTTGTTGATAAGAGATGTTTTGGCGCCATAATGATATTCGACAAAACTGTATTTGCCTACAATGAAATTAAAACGTAACAAAATGTCATATCTATTTTGTGCTATTTTTGTACTACTTGTGCTGTGGGCAGATAAAAATATTGTAAATACCAAGCAGGTTCCATACTCTCATAGATAAGATTGATGTTGTTTTTGATGTTATTTGGAAAATCAAATCAAATCCTTTAGTACTAGAGCTGTCATGATGCTATTTTAAACATTTTGCATACCTGAATTATACAGGGTGGTCAAAAAGTTGTGGATCAAACGAAACAGAGAGATAAAGGAGGTAATTTCCAACAAAAAATCTTTTTACAACCCGGCCATAACGTCTAGGCACCAAAAGTTAGAAATATTTTATTAATTTTTTTAAAGTAAGAAGTATTTTTTTGTATCACTTCAATATATACGGAAAAAAATGATTGCTCGTTAAATTTGGTACCAACAGTTGTGTTGATAATACACATTAGATACATTATCGAGCCATAATACAACTCCTTCTGTTTTATTGTTTATAACCAATTTAATTTTCTATTGAATAAATTGTAAAAAAACTCGGTAGTTTAATTGAAAAAAAAATCAAAAATATTTATAACTTTTCGTGCCTAGAAGTTATGGCCGGGCTGGAGAAAGATTATTGTTGGAAATTACCTCCTTTATCTCCCTGTTTCGTTAGATCCACGTTTTTTTGACCACCCTGTATAATATAAAGGGTTTTTTCTACTTAAATTGTAATCTTGTTATAATAATTTATCTGAAAATGTATATATAATTGTGAATAAAATGTGGGCTATCAAATCCCCATTAAATATAAATAATGTCCAGTTACTTTTTTTTTTTTTTTTCAAATAACGTGTTGTCAATAAATTAGTATAAAAAAATGTATTCTTATACTAAACGCAACATGTGACCTCGCGGCCGCCTTTAGTATGTAATTGGATTGTTTGCAGGACTATCACTGGTGGTGGAAGAGCTTCATAGTGTCCGGAGGATCCTCCGTTTATATTTTAATTTATGCCATATTTTATTTCTTTACCAAATTGGAAATTACGGAATTCATACCGACTCTGCTTTATATCGGATATTCAGGTAATTATATTGATTTACATGACATTCGCTAACAACAAGCTTCATATCTCATATTTGTGTATCGACCAACAACTAAACTACGAGGGGCGTTCAAAATATTCTCGGTATGTGGATAAAAACAAACAAGTACGAAAAGTTTGATATTTTTATTTTTCAATATACTCCCCCCCTATGTTCATACACTTATAAGATCGATCAATTATTTTTTTTAATCCCTCATAAAAATATTTTTTATCTTTGGTGTAAAAATGCTCCTCCACGGCCGTCTTCAACGCTTCATCGTCAGAAAATTTATTTCCACGCAGATCCTTTTTAAGATTGGGAAACAAAAAGAAGTCGCTTGGGGCTAAGTCCGGACTATAGGGTGGATGAGTAACAGTTTCAAACCCACATTCAACAATAGCTGCCTTGGCAATATGAGCAGTATGGACAGGGGCGTTGTCATGCAGAAGCAGAACACCTTTGGTTAACTTTCCTCGCCTCTTTTCTTTGATCGCATCTCTTAATTGACGTATAACGTTAGCGTAGTACTGCCCTGTGATATTTACACCTTTTTCTTTATAATCGATAAGCAAAACTCCTTCACAATCCCAAAATATTGTGGCCATGACCTTGCCAGCTGACGGGATTACCTTGAACTTCTTGGGATGAGCTGAACCCTTAATGTGCCACTGCATGGACTCCTGTTTGCTCTCTGGGTCATAATGATGAACCCAGGTTTCATCTCCAGTAACTATTTTTTGCAGCACCTCATCGGGATTTTCACCACACAGGTCGATAAAATCTGAACAGCAAGCCACACGCATATCCTTTTGAAGAAGCGTCAGCATTCGCGGAACCCATCTTGCACTTACTTTTGACATATTAAGATGGTCATGTATAATGTCATGTACGGTACCAATAGAGAGATTGGTTACTTGAGCTATAGATTTTACCTTCACTCGGCCGTCTTCCAATATAAGTTTTTCCACTTTATCAATATTTTCTTGTGAGGTAGCCACTACAGGCCGGCCAGGTCTAGGGTCATCTTCAATACTCTCCCTTCCACGCTTAAATTCGCTTGACCATTTTTGAATAGTAGATAAAGAAGGAGCAGACTCACGGTAAACACAATCCATTTCCTCTTTTATGGTTTTTTGATTTTTACCCTGTTTTGTCAAGAATTTTATGACGGATCGGTGCTCTAATTTCGTTAAAATTGTTAATTCGCTCATGGTGTTCATGTTTGTTCGGCAATTGCAGAAAAACAAAAGAACATCTCGGTTCCAATTTTACTTTTTTTTAATGTCAATGGATGAATCTTAGCGGCCAGTAACAAATATATATATAAAAGAGGTTGTAACGTATCAATACCGAGAATATTTTGAACGCCCCTCGTAAACACTAATGCGACAAATACCAGTCAGAAATGTTTCGAATGTTTTCAAAATTTTGCTAAAAGCGACGCTTAGATAAGTGTTTTTTATTTTATTATACTAGCACGACATAAGACCTTGTTCCCACCTGATGGTAAGTGGCGCGCGAGGTTTATGAATGTTAGCAACAATCAGACACTCATGACTGGACATCAGTCCCTAAAACACTGTGCCGGCTTGACTGGGAAGGACGGCAATTCGAGCCTGACCCCGAAACGTGTGTCCTCGCCGAGAGACCAACTATATCCGCTGTGCCGGCTTGACTGGGCAGGACGAGCCTGACCCCGAAACGTGTGTCCCCGCCGAGAGACCAACTATATCCGCTGTGCCGGCTTGACTGGGCAGGACGAGCCTGACCCCGAAACGTGTGTCTCCGCCGAGAGACCAACTATATCCGCTGTGCCGGCTTGACTGGGCAGGACGAACCTGACCCCGAAACGTGTGTCCCCGCCGAGAGACCAACTATATCCGCTGTGCCGGCTTGACTGGGCAGGACGAGCCTGACCCCGAAACGTGTGTCCCCGCCGAGAGACCAACTATATCCGCTGTGCCGGCTTGACTGGGCAGGACGAGCCTGACCCCGAAACGTGTGTCCCCGCCGAGAGACCAACTATATCCGCTGTGCCGGCTTGACTGGGCAGGACGAGCCTGGCCCCGAAACGTGTGTCCCCGCCGAGAGACCAACTATATCCGCTGTGCCGGCTTGACTGGGCTGGACGAGCCTGACCCCGAAACGTGTGTCCCCGCCGAGAGACCAACTATATCCGCTGTGCCGGCTTGACTGGGCAGGACGAGCCTGGCCCCGAAACGTGTGTCCCCGCCGAGAGACCAACTATATCCGCTGTGCCGGCTTGACTGGGCAGGACGAGCCTGACCCCGAAACGTGTGTCCCCGCCGAGAGACCAACTATATCCGCTGTGCCGGCTTGACTGGGCAGGACGAGCCTGACCCCGAAACGTGTGTCCCCGCCGAGAGACCAACTATATCCGCTGTGCCGGCTTGACTGGGCAGGACGAGCCTGGCCCCGAAACGTGTGTCCCCGCCGAGAGACCAACTATATCCGCTGTGCCGGCTTGACTGGGCTGGACGAGCCTGACCCCGAAACGTGTGTCCCCGCCGAGAGACCAACTATATCCGCCGCAGTGATATTCATATAACAATAACTTCGCTTAAAAAAAAGACTTCCTAGAAGTACTTTACTATTAATTAAATTTTATGATTAGTTTGTAACGATGAGCATCCTAACCTAACCTAACCTAACCTATCCTAACCTATTCTTGGAACAATTCTAGTTATTTTGTTTTGTTTTTGTGGGTTTCTCACAAATACATACTAGGGTTGTAGAGTTGTGGAATGTTATTTATCTTGCCACATTGGCTAAAATTATCACTAATGTTTTGACATTTTAATTGTGAGAAATCAGTTTTTTTTGTCGTATCTCGCGTTATCTTACAGAACGTGAATAACTAATTATACTTAAGTTTCGTTTAATACGAACGTTTCTAAAGCGTTCATGAAATACTAATATTAATATGTAATATTAATTCCAGCTCTGATGGTTCTGACGTTCTGGTTGCTGACTGGCACTATTGGATTCTTTGCATCTTACACATTTATTAGGAAAATATATGGAGCAGTGAAGATTGATTAGATTTAGTTACTGAGTGTGTGAACCTATCCTGTGGAACTTGTGTCGAGCGAATCGACAAACTCTAACCAATGCAATTTGTATATAAGTTTTACTATAATAAAAAACCATAAGTTAAATTATACATGCTTTGTTTTATTTGATCCTACATACATGCTTTATTCTGTGTTCAACGAGCGAGAAAATAGAGCAACGCCAAGTCGAACCGAACGGCTTTCAGAGCGAAATAAAGTAAAAATCACAAATACAGGGATAATATTGTATCTAGCTTTGTTTTGACTGGAGATCGAATTTGATGGATGTTAAATGAAACGATTGCCATTTACAAGCAATGCTATTCCCTTCTGTTCGCCGAGAGTTGATAAAAAAACGTTCCAAATCATTATCATATTATTCATTAAGTCTCGGCGAACAGACTTTAGAAACGTAGTACATCTCTATATAATCTGTGCTTTAGAATATAGCAAGAAAAAGTAACTTGTTGAAAGTAGAGATGTGTAGCATTCGATATTTATCGAAATATCTGTCAAAATGCATACTTACAAAAAAAAACGGCTATTGCTTGAGAATCGGTACAATCGGAATCGGCCGTGTTCGTTGTGCATAATTCACAACAATTCTACAGCATATTAAATGTAGAAACAATAGATATAGGATACTATATATTTATATACTAAATCTATGGTAGAAACAGCAGCTGCCGACACTAGTGGTCTAGGACTGGGTGCTGTACAATATATTAGTTTTCGGTGCTAGATAAATATCAGCGATAATTTCCCTGTAGGTACTGGTACATATAATACTGTACAAATCTTGTTTTTAATTATTTCATCAAAAAATTTTTTTAATTGTCTTTAAAGGACATTGTACAGAATACATCAGTCCTAAACACGTAATTTATTTGCATAATATATGTTCATAACAGAGTTCATAACCGAGTTGGGATCATCAAATTCCAGATGCTGCAGAATTTGATGCTTTTTTGGAGTCACTCGCGGCATTATAGCCCAAACACGTCGGGTAAAATATGGGAGTCCACAGCGCGGGAAAACCGCAAAAAATAAACTTCAACTTGTGCCCCATATTTAAAGTCCAATTTATGGTTTTCCATAATTATTCACATTGTAGCACATTATTAAACAAAATAACACCACTTTTGACCAATAATATCCACAGTAAATTAATTTACAAAACAATAACTTGCACTTGACATCTCCGCGCAAAATGGCGCGAAAGACTCCCCTTATTTCATCAAATCGCGAAATCTTTACGGCTCATCATGTTCCAAAACGAAACATATTATTTTCAAGATAGAAACACACTAATAACTGCAAGAGATAGGTAACCACAGATTTAGTAATTCTTTAATAATACTTTCTAATATCGAAATACAATATCGGAGTCTATGGTATTTTCATTTTCATCAGTGTGATGTGGTGTACGGTGCAGCCAGCAGCGGTGTTTGCCTATATAATCTGTGGTGTTTGCTTTTTCATAACATGAGAAGTAGGAGGTATCTTCCTCCCTTTCTGTTAGTATATAAATGTCACTAATAAACGTCATTCGGTTGTCAGTTATCAGTCATATTAGATTCTGCTTACCTGCTTATTCTGTAGTTTAGTTAATTTTTAAATATTTTATTCGGTGATCTAGTTTTATTTATTGTATCGACTTTTGTTTATAATTCGCTAGTTTAGTTTAGGATAACAATGTCAAACAAAGTAGCCGTAGTTACTGGATCAAACAGAGGTATAGGATTTCAAATTGTAAAGGGACTGTGTCAAAAATTCGATGGAGTTGTGTATCTAACGGCGAGAAATACGGAGCGCGGTCAGGAGGCCGTGAAGAAGCTACAGGAAATGGGGCTCAGTCCCGCCTTCCACGTGCTCGACGTAACTAGCGAGGAGAGCTTGCACGAGTTTGCCAAATTTATATCAACCAAACACACCGGAATAGATGTTTTGGTCAATAATGCCGGAATTCTGGACTTCGATAGAGCCGTATCCAGTTATGAAGAGGCTAAGAGACTAGTGGATACAAACTTTATGAGTCTCCTGACAGTATCCAAAACACTGTACCCGCTTTTGACGAACACGGCGCGCGTCATCAACATCACCAGCGATTGGGGGCTGCTGTCCAACATCAAGAAACAAGAGTGGCTAGATGATCTCACCAAAGAAGATTTGACTGTAGAAGATATCTTAGCATTTATAAATGACTTCCTAGAGGCGGCAAAAGGTGGTAAAAGTTCTTATGTATCATTCGCTGGACATTATGGAGATTATAAAGTGTCTAAAGTGGCAATGACGGCTTTAACTTTTGTGCAACAGAAACAGTTTACCAAGGAGGGCAAGGATATATCTATAAACTGTGTCCACCCAGGCTTCGTGAAGACTGACATGACCAAGGGCCTGGGTGACTTCAGTCCGGAGCGAGGGGCGCACGCCCCCCTGTACCTGGCGCTGGAGGCCCCGCAGAGTATAAAGGGCTCCTTCGTGTGGCACGACTGTAACCGAGTCAACTGGGATGATTAATGGACTTTATTTATAATAATGTTGCATTTCCATTTTCTGTGATAAGTGTAACATAGTAAACACTTTAAAGGTTTTTTTTATTATTTGTAGTTTTTATTAACAAGATGATTAAAATATTGTAAAGACAATCAAATTGTGAAAATGTGGTAAAGATGAAATAAATTGTTTTGTCAAAGTCAAATTTCAGTAAAAATATGAGATTTTCATTAGTTTTAATAAAAGATACCAAAATTGTATAATTATTTAGTTTTAATCCAGAAATTGTGATCTGTGTCCTCAACAAACATTAATTATATCTAAATGTGATCATTTTTTATTTGGCAAAAATAGGTTAAGCCATTATTGGTGTATTTGCATTCGAATAGATATCATGTTAACCTTAGTTCTGCTTATGTGTTACTGCTAAATCATGCATACTTCAATAAATACATTCACCCCGACCCTGTCTTTTGATTTCGTTTCTGTAGTTTAAAGCTGTGCATACAATGTAATATTGTTGTTTAATGTGTATTGTTATGGGGCGTATCATTTGGCAATATGCATGTACCAGTACTTCCTCTTACTATACAATTTAATATTTTGTAAAATTGGAAAAAGCCTTCAAATTACAAGATAAGTGTGATCCAGGATTAAAATATCTATATGCGAAATTATATAACATTTTTATGTCTATTGTTAAGGTGTTGGTGCACATTGTAACCTTTATTAAATACCTACATGAATGAAAAAAAAATTATAGCTTCATTCCTGCATTTGCCTAGATCAAATTCTGTTCCTTTAAGCGGAGATGTTAGAAGAAGAAGAAATTTTTAAGCATTCCATGGATTCACCGTGCGGGTGCCGGGTCCATGTGTGGGTAAGAGATGAGAAGAATGGTGTTCGTCCCAGGCACCGATAATAGGCTGGTTAACATAGAAGGCCTCCTTTTTTATTTTATTGCGCAACAAGACATCCACCATTCTACTCTTTTCCCTAACCAACCCAAATACTGTATGATTCCGTTAATGCCATCTTGGAAGCTCTTTCCATAAATGTATCTCCTGCAGACCTGCTTAGGCCCAATTCTTTCAGTAAGCAGTGTAAAGATATTGCTGGAACTCCTCTTGGACCAACTTCCACTCTGTAAAGCTGAGTCTTGAATCCGTTCCTGATCATTTCTTCTGTGAGATCATAATATTTGTTCGATCATGTTGTGGTCTCTAGAAGACGGTAAGTTCAATAAGAATAACTTTTTACAAGTTCCGAGAAAACGCCAGGTATTGTTTTACTCCGGACACATTAAGTAATTTTGATATATGCTAAGGTTACGGTTAAAAAAAAAACGATTTTTGAGAGACAATGTGATGCACTTTAATTGTATTTGCTGGTAGATAAAGGATAGTAGGTACAATGTTGTCGTAAAGATAGCTCACAACAACATCACGCCATACTGGCACCGGAGTTTATCAACAAAATAATCACAGTAAGAAAGTAAAAGAGTCGATGCTAATTATTGACCTACATCTGAAACCGGGCTTTGATAACACAACTTTATCTTATTTAGTTATGGGGTGATGCATCTCTTTTTTGCTTCCTTTTCTGTACTTAGCACGACATGTGACATCGAACCCACCTGAAGGTATGCCAGAATGGGAGCGACTGATCTGACGTAAGGCATCAGTCGCTACCATTATGCCGGATTTTTTACATTTACATTCGCTTAAAGTACTCCAGGTTATAGGAATGGGGAGTATTCCATACACTCTCCCGTCTATTAATATATTAAAAAATCTCCTTATCGCTCACTTTCTCAACAAACAACTTGACTCTTCTTATTACCGACATCTATTAGACTTTTCTAACGTGTGTAAATAGTTCTATACTTATCTATTTTTGTAATCATATTTATATGTATAATAGATGACGGTATATTTATATATAAATATATATACAATTACATACACTACATAATATATATATATATTTGTTTAATGTATTTATTTACATATTTATATATATATGTAAATAAATACATTAAACAAACCGCAGGCAGTGTTGTTTTATGTAAATAAAAGTTATTAATACATCAATTAGATTCAACATTTATTATTATCATTGTTTGTACTATTATATTAATTACAAAATATAGTTTTGTGAGTGTCTGTGATCTGCCGGTATCCATACCTTACTTACGAGAACGAGTAGTGTGCCTAATGTCTGTGATCTGCCGGTATCCATACCTTACGAGAACGAGTAGTGTGCCTAATGTCTGTGATCTGCCGGTATCCATACCTTACGAGAACGAGTAGTGTGCCTAATGTCTGTGATCTGCCGGTATCCATACCTTACTTACGAGAACGAGTAGTGTGCCTAATGTCTGTGATCTGCCGGTATCCATACCTTACGAGAACGAGTAGTGTGCCTAATGTCTGTGATGTGCCGGTATCCATACCTTACTTACGAGAACGAGTAGTGTGCCTAATGTCTGTGATCTGCCGGTATCCATACCTTACTTACGAGAACGAGTAGTGTGCCTAATGTCTGTGATCTGCCGGTATCCATACCTTACGAGAACGAGTAGTGTGCCTAATGTCTGTGATCTGCCGGTATCCATACCTTACTTACGAGAACGAGTAGTGTGCCTAATGTCTGTGATCTGCCGGTATCCATACCTTACTTACGAGAACGAGTAGTGTGCCTAATGTCTGTGATGTGCCGGTATCCATACCTTAGTTACGAGAACGAGTAGTGTGCCTAATGTCTGTGATGTGCCGGTATCCATACCTTACGAGAACGAGTAGTGTGCCTAATGTCTGTGATCTGCCGGTATCCATACCTTACTTACGAGAACGAGTAGTGTGCCTAATGTCTGTGATCTGCCGGTATCCATACCTTACTTACGAGAACGAGTAGTGTGCCTAATGTCTGTGATGTGCCGGTATCCATACCTTAGTTACGAGAACGAGTAGTGTGCCTAATGTCTGTGATGTGCCGGTATCCATACCTTACGAGAACGAGTAGTGTGCCTAATGTCTGTGATCTGCCGGTATCCATACCTTACTTACGAGAACGAGTAGTGTGCCTAATGTCTGTGATCTGCCGGTATCCATACCTTACTTACGAGAACGAGTAGTGTGCCTAATGTCTGTGATGTGCCGGTATCCATACCTTAGTTACGAGAACGAGTAGTGTGCCTAATGTCTGTGATGTGCCGGTATCCATACCTTACGAGAACGAGTAGTGTGCCTAATGTCTGTGATGTGCCGGTATCCATACCTTACTTACGAGAACGAGTAGTGTGCCTAATGTCTGTGATGTGCCGGTATCCATACCTTACTTACGAGAACGAGTAGTGTGCCTAATGTCTGTGATCTGCCGGTATCCATACCTTACTTACGAGAACGAGTAGTGTGTCTAATGTCTGTGATGTGCCGGTATCCATACCTTAGTTACGAGAACGAGTAGTGTGCCTAATGTCTGTGATGTGCCGGTATCCATACCTTACTTACGAGAACGAGTAGTGTGCCTAATGTCTGTGATGTGCCGGTATCCATACCTTACTTACGAGAACGAGTAGTGTGCCTAATGTCTGTGATGTGCCGGTATCCATACCTTACTTACGAGAACGAGTAGTGTGCCTAATGTCTGTGATCTGCCGGTATCCATACCTTACGAGAACGAGTAGTGTGCCTAATGTCTGTGATCTGCCGGTATCCATACCTTACGAGAACGAGTAGTGTGCCTAATGTCTGTGATCTGCCGGTATCCATACCTTACGAGAACGAGTAGTGTGCCTAATGTCTGTGATCTGCCGGTATCCATACCTTACGAGAACGAGTAGTGTGCCTAATGTCTGTGATCTGCCGGTATCCATACCTTACGAGAACGAGTAGTGTGCCTAATGTCTGTGATCTGCCGGTATCCATACCTTACGAGAACGAGTAGTGTGCCTAATGTCTGTGATCTGCCGGTATCCATACCTTACTTACGAGAACGAGTAGTGTGCCTAATGTCTGTGATGTGCCGGTATCCATACCTTACGAGAACGAGTAGTGTGCCTAATGTCTGTGATCTGCCGGTATCCATACCTTACGAGAACGAGTAGTGTGCCTAATGTCTGTGATCTGCCGGTATCCATACCTTACGAGAACGAGTAGTGTGCCTAATGTCTGTGATCTGCCGGTATCCATACCTTACGAGAACGAGTAGTGTGCCTAATGTCTGTGATCTGCCGGTATCCATACCTTACGAGAACGAGTAGTGTGCTTAATGTCTGTGATCTGCCGGTATCCATACCTTACGAGAACGAGTAGTGTGCCTAATGTCTGTGATCTGCCGGTATCCATACCTTACTTACGAGAACGAGTAGTGTGCCTAATGTCTGTGATCTGCCGGTATCCATACCTTACGAGAACGAGTAGTGTGCCTAATGTCTGTGATGTGCCGGTATCCATACCTTACGAGAACGAGTAGTGTGCCTAATGTCTGTGATCTGCCGGTATCCATACCTTACTTACGAGAACGAGTAGTGTGCCTAATGTCTGTGATCTGCCGGTATCCATACCTTACGAGAACGAGTAGTGTGCCTAATGTCTGTGATCTGCCGGTATCCATACCTTACGAGAACGAGTAGTGTGCCTAATGTCTGTGATCTGCCGGTATCCATACCTTACTTACGAGAACGAGTAGTGTGCCTAATGTCTGTGATCTGCCGGTATCCATACCTTACGAGAACGAGTAGTGTGCCTAATGTCTGTGATCTGCCGGTATCCATACCTTACGAGAACGAGTAGTGTGCCTAATGTCTGTGATCTGCCGGTATCCATACCTTACTTACGAGAACGAGTAGTGTGCCTAATGTCTGTGATCTGCCGGTATCCATACCTTACTTACGAGAACGAGTAGTGTGCCTAATCTATTTTTTTCTTGCAGATTATTTTTAGTCAAATAAAACATTAAGGCTGATAGATGTAATATCAAAGTTAAAGTTTAAAAATGACGTCGAATGTATCAGTTTGATTGTAAGTCAGCTGTTATCGACACTTTCATCGTTACAATTACAGAGACTTTGTTTCGGTGCAACTCAGCCTAAGTAACTGCAAACTCCTAACAGCTTACTCATGGGACCTTGTAGAAACATAATAAAAATAAAGAAATTTCGCGACAAGAGCGACAACGTGTTCCTGATATAAATAATTACTTTACGACAGTATAATAATTACATTGTTTTATTTAACAGTAAAACATAGTTACAATAGTGAAAATACTTAGATATTAAAATGACTTGAGATGCGTACAAAATTGACATTACATACGAGTATTTCCAATTGTATTGCACGTTGGAGCCCAAACATTATTTATTGTAAATATGTTCACAATTGTATTGCACGTTGGAGCCCAAACATTATTTATTGTACATATGTTCACAATTGTATTGCACGTTGGAGCCCAAACATTATTTATTGTACATATGTTCACAATTGTATTGCACGTTGGAGCCCAAACATTATTTATTGTACATATGTTCACAATTGTATTGCACGTTGGAGCCCAAACATTATTTATTGTACATATGTTCACAATTGTATTGCACGTTGGAGCCCAAACATTATTTATTGTACATATGTTCACAATTGTATTGCACGTTGGAGCCCAAACATTATTTATTGTACATATGTTCACAATTGTATTGCACGTTGGAGCCCAAACATTATTTATTGTACATATGTTCACAAGTAACGTGGTACAATGTAACAAGTACTCGTATATATTATTATACCTATTTTATTCAACACCAACGCCTTAAAGATCATAACCATGTTAAATACATTAGGTCAATGCTGAAAATAAACTATACACTTAATATTAAAGAAAGTCTTAGGTTGACCTGAAGCTCTATTCTGTTATAGTCGCAAACGTTATATAGGAATCCGTGAACTATATACAATATATCATGTTCTTAAAGTTAATATTTGCACGGCCACTGGTAAGGTCTATTCTGTTATAGTCGCAAACGTTAGGATAGGAATCCGTGAACTATATACAATATATCATGTTCTTAAAGTTAATATTTGCACGGCCACTGGTAAGGTCTATTCTGTTATAGTCGCAAACGTTATATAGGAATCCGTGAACTATATACAATATATCATGTTCTTAAAGTTAATATTTGAACGGCCACTGGTAAGGTCTATTCTGTTATAGTCGCAAACGTTAGGATAGGAATCCGTGAACTATATACAATATATCATGTTCTTAAAGTTAATATTTGCACGGCCACTGGTAAGGTCTATTCTGTTATAGTCGCAAACGTTATTTGTGAATTTCATTATTTACGTCAGAGATTGCGTCGTAATTACAAAATATTATTACCTTGACAGCGGCCGTGCAAATATCAACTGGTGTGAGACGCTACATGATTCCATACCTTTATTCGGTCTCATGTCCAGCGCTCATCAGGGTTGAAGCTGCTGCGAACTCGACTGAAAAGGCTAATGTCGCAAATACGAGTACGTTGCTGATGACTACGTGTTTGTGCCTTTTGTTCTTGAGACAATGGGACCGTGGGGGCCAAGTGCTAAGAAGTTCTTTAAAGAACTGTCTAAGCGGCTGGTTAATGCTCTATGTGACAAGAAGGGTGGCGGTGTTTTCGCGCTTGCTGTGCATCAGCATTGCTGTGCAGCGGGGGAATGCTGCAAGTATTTTTGGCACACTGACACATGATCAAGTCGTGAATATTTTTATATATAGTTTAGTTTTAAATTAATATATAAGTTACTTCACATTAAAAAAAAAAAATGTATGGGAACGCTACTATTTAAGTATACGATTGCCGGTGAAGGATTCATTTACCGGCCCGGCTTGAATACTCTATTTCAGCTGGCGTAGCACGGGAATAACAAATATGAAGTTGATGTTCTGACCATTTGAATCGTGATTTAATTGATTATAATTTAGACAAGTACGATTTTGGATCTCGCATTTGATGGTTAACAGGACACTTCGTCGGATCTAAGATAAGCCGATAAACTTACAAATACCGTGTTTCTAAATGAACTCTGGAAAATATGTCTGATTGTAAGTTATCCTAAGATAAGTAAAGTATAAACCATAAAGTTGTAGGTACTCGTATTACCTAATTGTAGGTACGTCTTAATCTTATTTGTAAGTTTAGTTAAATGTTATCTTGTTGACATAACAGTTCAGTCTGTTTCTACCCGAAATACCGACTGTTTGCTTGAGAGTTCTCGCCAATAAATTTCAAGGTGACGAAGTTACAAGTGTAAGTCATGATGAGTTTGTTGTTGACACAGTTATACAGCTTGTCAGGTTTTATACTAAGTGCGAAGAGGTGGTCGGATTGTTAGAACTCGATCCAAAGGAGATCGCGGTTCGAAGCCCGGCCGCCTGTGTTAATGAGTATTGTTTATTTTATTTCTCCAGAAATATGTTTTGTAAGGCTTATCTCTCGCAGTGAACTCTGTGTTCTAGGGATGTGCGTAGTGTTGCCTAATCTTCGTCTTCGTTTTGCAAAAAGGCAAGATCTAAAGCAATACAACCGATATTTTGCTAAGTCTTGGTTTGGTCTTGCAGACTCTTGATCAGATATTTTTTTTCCAAATTTTGCAGATATTGTTTAAATTATTTCAAATTATCGAAGTATCCTGGATCAAAGTATATTGAGTTTGTCTTTGAGCGTAAAGTACCTTCGTTTTATGTAAAAAACTATAGATTGGCAAATTTAAAAAAAAACCTAGTTTTTTGCGTACTTATTAACGTACCCCTCGCGGGGTGGTCAGATACCACGCTTTTAAAGATGCGAATTCACATTTAGCCAACTTTATTAGGCCCATTATTGTAAAGTGGGTGTAGGTTGGGCAGTTGGAATAAACGCTAAATACGGACCGGTTGTTTTTCTGATATCTCCGATATAAGAGGTATCCATCATGACTCATCGATGTTTCTATACACCACACTCGGGAAATATGATAAATAAATTAAATAACTTATTGTGTCCAGGATTCGAACCAGATTCCTTCGCATCTAAAATCTATGGTCTTAACCGCCAGGCCACGAAGGCAGTCAGTAATATTTAATTAACTTAAATTAAATAAAGTATCCTGGAGCCTACATGTGTCAGAAATTAGCCGGAAAATGTTCGCTAGCATGCACTCGCTAAAGCGCTCTCAGTACTTCATTCCCTTTAAGGCAAAGCTTATGTTGGTTAGTTCTCTTCTTCTCCCTATTATTGACTATGCAGATGTGTGTTATCCTGATGTCACTGAAGAGCTACTGAATAAACTCGATCGTCTGCTCAACTTATGCATCCGTTTCGTGTTCGGCTTGCGTAAGTATGACCATGTATCCCAATATCGTATTCAATTAAAGTGGCTCAATATCCGCTTCCGCAGATCTGCACATCTCTTGACTTCACTTTACGGCATTCTTTACAATCCCCAAACTCCTTTATACCTTAAGACTCGTTTCCAGTTCCTTGGAGACAGTCATAATCTTCATCTTCGCTCTGCTAATAACAATCAGCTCAAAATCCCTACCCATTCTTCCAGCAGATATTCAGATTCTTTTACAGTTTCCGCTGCTCGTGAGTGGAACAAACTTCCTCTGGTTATCAGACGGGCGCCGTCTATTAATTAATATATTTAAAAATCTACTTATCGCTCACTTTCTAAACAAACAACATAGATCTTCCTAGTACCTATATCTATCATACTATTTTTATTGTGTGTAAACAGTACTATATACTTGCTTGGTTTCGTATTTGTGTATATATATATATATATATATTTATTTATGTATTTAAGTAGTTACGATTATTATGTATTGTATGTAAATTGTATATTTATAATAATGCACCCCGCAAATCCTCTACCACACTCCCAAAGGTTAGCTGTTATAAAATGCCGAAAGGCATTAAGTTCGCCCTTGTACATTACTTTTAAGTTTTTTTGTGCAATAAAGAGTTTATAAATAAATAATTATTATTAATTCTAATTTGTTGTTCTCTCTTACCGGGCAAGTGCAACCGCTTCTCTCATAGTAAAGGAATCTTACGTCTAAAAATCTTGTATTCCTATATATAATATATATATTATATTTATACTCCAATTGACTTGTTTCTGTATCCTAAATTTGGTACCCAATACTTTTATAGTATGGTACCACTCATGTAGGCACCTACTTTATACAAAATATAAACATTAATATAACGTAAAGCTATAATTAGCTACGTAGAAGTAGATATATTGTAAACGCCCACTACCTACAAAATCTCATTAGGGATTAACCAATGCACGCAATAGTGATCAGGTCGGTTGTACGGGTTCGCTTTACTCCACTTGTTAATGGCATTACAAAATCCTGACTGGGCTGAAAAGGGTTGAGTTAGAGGCATTATATAGAAGCCTTATCAATAAATCTACCTACAGGTACCTATCTATAAAAGGATATTACATTATACATCTGCAACTTCGCATGGGATTGGTGATTAAATCGATGGATTAGGTATTTATTGGGAAGAATAGGGAGTCTGCTCCTGGACAGTGACATCGAGTCTGGTCCAGCTATGGAGAGAGAGCTATGTTCCGTGTTTTTCTGATGAATAAAGAAACGTGGAATTAGTAAGCTGAAGTGGCAATGAGCCAGCAACGTCTGTCGCAGAACTCATTACCACACGTACGGGAAGACTCTCCGCCAGATGGACGGATGACCAAAAAATAGATGAGGGTGTAATGGCAAGTTGTTATAATTAGCAGTGGAGTGACACAAGCTGATGATGATGATTTTCCTTACCACATGCAGCGTTGCAATTCTCCAGTTTTTGTGATCCATCTTCATCAGTGAAGGTATATACGAATGGAGTCTAGACATGAACCTACTACAACGTTAGTTCGTAGTTTATCCTACGTACGCATCCGGTATCCATATTAATATTTGTAATGTAAAAGATGAATATTATATAATGAAAAAATATATTATAATATGAGTATCTGTTTGTCCGTCGTTCACGCCTATACTCGTATTACTTGGCCGTTCCTTGGATTCGAGGGACGGACAAGGGAGATATAACGTCATCGTCTGACTGTAACATGTGACCTCACAGCTATTTGTCTGTCAGTTTTATTACATCATCACATAGCCACTAGGACACAGAGTCCCAGACCTCCACTGTTGAAGATGGGCCTTCCAGAAATTTCACGAGAATTTGGCCTACACTCGCCGGGCTGGCCAAACGAGTTAGCGAGAGTCTGTCAGTTTATCGAACCCATTTTAATAAAATTTACAAAAATGATTCTTGGAGACCATAGGTAGACTTTACGTAAATATCTAAACATGACTTGGTCACAAGCCACCTGACGGTTTTTCTCTGACCATAGGCCACGTCTGGGTTAGTATTAAAGTAATATTAGCGCCTTATAAATGATAAACAATCAAATACAAATTGTACTTCAGGCGTTTTGTGCGATGCTTTACTTGTCCGTACATAATAATTATTTTCTAGTAGAAATTAATTTGTTAAAGGCAAGGTATTTTGGATTTAATTGTACTAATAGGTCGGCAAATAGAAGCGGCATAAGATAATAGTTTGAGTGGTATGGAGCTTTACTGTTTGTTACGACTATGTCGCGCAGTTGATTGCTTCTGCACTCTCAACATGGACATATAAGTACTCATTACTTGACCAACACATGGATTATTTTGACTAGGTAATTAGGTACCTACATTGAGGTAGTGGAAATATGGTCCGTCAAATATGGCGATATGATTATTTATTTTTTAACTTAAAAACAAAAGAACTTTTTGAAGTACATACAAAAATATTAAAATAAAATAGTTTAAAAAACTAATTAATAATAAAACTAAACTAAAAATACCTATGAAATCTACAAAATAAACTAAGGGCTTACCACCAGGGATGGTACCTAAAACGCTCGCCGCATTTCCTCGTTGTATTATAAGGGAAATTATCTGTTTAAGGTAGTTATGGCGTTTGGGATCGAATAACTTTTGAAAAATTCGTTCAGCTCTTTTATGAATTTGTGGGTATCAAGAGAATATACTCCCATTGTTTCAACCCCATATGCCACAAAGTTATAACTTTGTTTAATGCAATTATATTTATGTGCTTTTTGAATTCGCAGCCGAACCGGCCTTTTTTGATGTAGAGGAAATGTGGCAAGCGGCAAAGGTATCCACACAGGTGGCATCCGAAACAAGACATCTTTCCTCACTCCATGGTACAAGAGACATACCATCCGGCCTTTTACCATCACTACGTGATAGACCTGATGGTCCAAGGACGGACGGGATTTTAGCCGACTATAAACTTCTCTTTATAAAATCTGTCTGTGCTCTTTTGACAACTAAGCCCATGTAGAACCATTTCATCGACTTGGGAACCACACCAGCATACGTGAGGTTGACATATCTTTGAACCAAAGCGTAATGAAATTGCTATTCATAAACTGTCCGATGAATTTTAAACAGCCTATTCCTTCGTGGACAAGCAGAGCGGAGGTACCGAGTTCGATTTCTGGTCTGGATTAGTGTCCCAATCTATCAAGATATTTCTAGAGTTTGCTTCGCTGGAGCTATCGAGATGAGCTCGCCACTTGTCATGATAGGCCTATAGCAAAGTTGGCTAAATGTGAATCCGCTTCTTTAAAAAGAGCGTGGGTTCTGATCACCCCGAATGTGAAACGGTCGTGAATATGCATTACTTTTTACTTGAAAAAAAAATCTTTAGGACATAACAGAATGATTTTACTAATCTCTACATTTAGGCTTTTTGTGAATTTAACTTCGGAGGGTCCTTGAAAATATTTTGTGCTATCGATCCGGTTTGCTGTGTTATATATGTCTGTGACTATCGCTTACTGGCCGGCATAGGGGGCGAGGTTTCGCTTGAATAACTTATTTTTATGGATTGTGATTGTCGGCCACGTCAATAATAACTTGATTGAATTGTTTCATTGATTGTATGTATGTACGTTTTAGTTTATTAAAGTTCTATCTAATTTGCTTTAAATCGATATCTTCATTTTACGGACATAATCCAAACATTTTCTTTCTTATATAGTACCTACTTTGGAATACGATGTTTATAACAATATTTTAGTCTAAACAAAAATAAAAATATGTTTTGTCACTTTTGTTCTATGTCGAAATAACAATAATGATAAAAAAATGGGGACTATAGAAACACTAATTTTCAAAAAATTTATACATTTTCTGTTCTGAAATGTTGAATGAATGAGTAAAGAGAGATTGACGAACCAGATATACATAATGCGAAAGTTGTGGGTAAAAGAGGCCCTGGCAGACCAACACTTATCCTATCACGATCAAATAAATAAAACAATAGCTGAAGGTGCATTAAAAAGCCATCAAAACAAAAGGGCATGTATGAAGAGGTTAATGAATGACGACGAAGCGAAAGAGGTATATGTCGTGATCGTGAAAACTGGAGCTCAATTGTTTCTGCCTCGCAAGGGATTTGGGGTGAAGATATGTATGTTTTATACAAAATACCTATCCCTGCGTCCGCCAAATTCGATTTGTTCAATGTTCATCTTATTAGTTTTTGTTGTTTACAATAGATATAATCTCCGTTTTATTCTCTATGTGTTGATAAAGTCATTTTTGTGATATTGCATAGAAGTACTTGGCTTAAAATCTTAATTCATGTTCTAATTTCTGTTTATTTTCTAATTTAATAACTATTTTCTTTTTTATAGTTATTTTTATTCTATGTTTATAAGTTGACACAGCCTTTTTACAACCACGAATTTATATTTAGTTGACTCGGCCTCTTTACAGCCACGAATATAAATTATTGTTAATGGTATTTAAAATATAAGATGACACGGCACTTTTACAGCTACGAATATATGCTTAATTGACATATTATTATTATTTTCATTGTAAGGTGACACGGCCCGTATACGCCACGAACTATTAAGATTTGATATTTATTATTATTGTAAGATTGTAAGCTGACTCGGCTCTTTTACAGCCACGAATTTATATTTAGTTGACACGGCCTATTTACAGTCACGATCTTATATTAAGTAGTTATTAAGTTACAATTACCCTGCTTATGACAATAATGCACATAAATCTGGATTGTTTACCCGTTACGGTCCAACCATGATTACCTAATTTATGTTTGTTTATATATTTTTGTTTTATATTGTTTTAGTGTTGACAATATCCAAACTAGAAACAAGCTTAACGTATGTCGAGTACTTATAACAATTTCGTCATGATCGTAGAACAGTGACGGATCTGCTATATTTAAAATTTTCATGGCGGCCATTCAACTGTCATTTCGACTGTTTTTTTGTCACTTTTTAAGTCTCATAATAAGTGCAAACCTTCTAGATTTCATTTTGGAACCCTTTCTAATATTTGCACTATAAATTACAGACCACAAACAATATAAAACTATATATAAATATATATGCAAAATTATGGGTATTTTTTTAAATCCGACACTGTTCTACGATCATGACGATTTGTTTTATTTAATAATTCTTGTTTTGTTGATTATATATACATATGGAACTTGTGGGGCGCAGCGACGCTGTGTTATAAAATCCATAGCTTGCGTCTCAAATCAAGATTTATACATTTTCTGATCAATGTAAGTAAATAAAATTATTCTCCCTCTACAACCCGTCTGGCCAGCGTGGCGAGTGTGGGCCAAATTCTCCAGAAATTCTGGAAGGCCCATCTCCAAAAGTGGAGTTCTGAAACTGTATGAATTATGTAAAATAATTAAGTTCTATATCTGTAACCATGTATTAGAAATAATCACGACCCCTAGGACACATAGTCCTAGACCTCCACTGTTGGGGTTGGGCCTTCCGAAACATATATCTGGAGAATTTGGACAGAGAAAAGATATGATAATCGCACAATTTTGGAAATATGGGGATAAATGGGGGTAAGTTAAAATAAGAGTCAAGTTTAATATTGTACATAAATATTTATTTTAGACGCCTAAATAAATACAATTACATCGAAATACATTACACAATTGTTGAGACGGAACTTCGTACCGCCAACAAAATCCAAAGGTTGATTCTTCACGCGGAATCGCTTCTCAACTATACATCGTATCAATCAAGGTGATTCGAAACGTAAACAAACCACCGATATACTGGTTAACCTTATACACATATAAAAACGCAACTTTCAAAATATAATAAACATAATTTTGGTTATTTTCAGAACTTTTAAATAGGTTTAGTTAGGACTATAATATAAAATTTATTTCATTTCAATAAAATGTATTTAATAAATACAGGCTTGGTTCTGCAATAATGTCGTACATATATTAGTTCTATTTAATTTACAAAAAGAGCTCATTACTTTACGACATATAATTATGTTGTTTTTTCATGACCTTATAAAAAAATAACATATGTAATTTATAATTTAAAAATTCTATCCATAATAATTATTAATATTATGTTTTAAGATGTGTATGTTTTCGAAATAAAGAAGGAATACTTAATAAAATAATTAAAATAAATTTTATGTAGTGTCAAAAATAGCGTTGTTTGTTTACGTTTTGTTGTATCTCGATTGTTACCGACTGTAGGTAGCTATGAATAGTGGATACTCTTTGGTGTCCTAGCCGCTAGTGTCCGCTCGACTGACCGACCTCAGTCTGCTTCACAAGAACACGCACGAAGTATACTTACTACATATTACTATCATTCAAATAATAATCCTAGTCTGTTTATTTAATCGTAAGTATTGGAATACGGCTCTGTGTAATTCATAAATATTTAACCCCCGGTTTCTGAAGGTGTTAATAACATAACGAACGTTTATCTTATCGTTATAATCAGGTGATTGGTAAATGACTTGTCACTTTGATAGTTGAGCAAATCAAGTGGGTTATAATAATAATTAATATTATTAGAAAGGATGGAACATTCCAAACTTACCGTTTCTGGCAATAAACAGACAGAAAAACGTTAAATATATCTAATTTGTAGATCTAAAAGTAGGCATTAATTATTTTAAACTATTAAACTATATTGCAGCGACTGCAAATATGTTACTATTAAAAAATATCACTGATATTATCAAATGCAACGGTTGAACTTATATTAGCGGTAACGGCTAGTAACATCGACATATAGTTACTGTTACCACGTGGTCAATAATGCTAATCACTAGAAATAACTGGTGTGGCCTTATTCTGCTTTTTTTAAAGCGCAAACGTTAAACGAAGAATTGTGGATTTGTTTATACATGTAGTTTACCTACATTAAAATTATAATTCTTTTTACAAATATTAATTATATTAGCGGATGTCGGAGTGTTCAGTTCGTTAAATGATTCCTTAAAATAACGTTTGCGCTTAAGAAATCAGAATTTGGCTTGTGTTGCTTAAATAATGTGTCAGTCTTAAAAGATAAAATATTCTACTTAACATCTCGGATAAATGAAAGGGGACGATACGGTACGAAGACATTGCGCGTGAAATCAGTGATGCCACTGTGGTTGTGACTTCGCGTGTTCTCTTATCTATCGGTTACGCATTTTGTGGTAAACAATATAGCGCGTGACGTATCTTCTCCTTTTATTTTAATCAAATCTTAACATAGGATTTTAGCAGGCGAAGCAAGGCCACTATTTGACTGAAGGTTATAAGTAAAGTATAATCATGACCGTATCCCTTCCGGGGTGGTCAGAAACCAAGTGCTTCATTTTGTTTTTGCTAAAGAAGCGAGTTCACATTTAGCCAACTTTACTGCAGGCCCGTCGCCCGTCATGACAAGTGGCAAGCTCGTTGATGTCTCTAGCTTACCAAACTCGAGAAATAGGAATCAAATCCGAACTTAACCGTAGTAGGACTTAACCGCTAGACCACGAAGGCAGTCGAACCTTAAAATTGTTTGAAATTATTTTATTTCTTTTGCCACGCCTGCAAACGCAATATAGCAATGTGAAAAGATCTACATTTTAATAGAAATTTATGACTAAATTAGGACGTAATATTTAAAGCTAAATATATAATTAATAAAATAAATAAAGCGTATCGCACTCGACTATATAAGACACTTCCTTTGGTTTTTCTAGAGACTAAATACTTACAATATTAACATGTCCACAAATCAATGGTTACAACACAAATAGGATATCTCACTTTAGAAAAAAACTATTTCAACAAACATACGAGTAGAGACTCGCTCTTCAAATAATCGCCTATAAATATCACCAATATTTTGGACCACACAATGGACGGATGTGCTTCAAAACTATTTATAATGGTTTATTCGTAATGTAAAAGTTTTTTAGACAAAACTAAGGTAAATCACGCAGTCATGGACAGCATAACACGATTAAGTATCAAAAGAGCTTTTGACCTATGAAAAATATACAATTTCGTTTGGTTGGTTTTTGTCCTCTGTCCATAACTGGCTGCATTACCCTACTATAAGTAGTAAAAAGTTGGTATATTCTTAGTCTATTTAAAGGTAAATGCACGTATTATATCACCGTGAGGAATTATTAAGGCACTGCCACAAGGTAACAATATTAACTTACACTAAAACTAGAATAATACAGCCTTATTTACAAAAGTAAATTATGTGTCCCATACACTATTACATTCATATATTTTTTCCACGTTGACTTGTAAGCTTTGAGGTGTTACATCCGTATTCATAAACGTTTCCTCAACTCAGTTATTCCTTCCGGCTGTCAGACGGAGGGACGCCTCAGCACGTCACCACGCTCGGGGAATGGAACTGTCAAACTGAAGGTACGTCGCAAAGCAAATCTCCGTAAAGCGTGTATATGTTATTTTTTGCTAATATTTATAATAGTTAAACTTATATTTCATATTTTCCTATTTTATAAAGGTTTAGCCTTTTTAAAGAAAACAAATTGTCAAACACATTCAAATCAAATATAAATAATTTCCGTGACAAATGAATATTTAGAGGCAAGCTAATGGATGTCAAAAGTGCCGAAGCGTGTGGTAATTCTTACTATTGCCATTATTCTAAGAGTTATCATTCCAGCCCCTAGAACTCAGCGTCCTAGACCTCCACTGCTGGAGATAGGCCTTCCAGAACATAATATCTGGAGCATTTGGCCTACACTCGCCACGCTGGGCAGACGGCCTGGCGAGGATATAATGTCAATTTTCAAGACAATTTATTAACGATTCCACAAGTTGGTAATAGTGGAAGCGGGACCGACGGCTTTACGTGCTCTCCGAGGCACGGGAACGATGGTGTAGTAAATCTATGTACTGCAGTACGTAAGAAAATTGTATTTCTCATTGGTACATGGCGGGTGGGTTTGAACCGACCTTTGTAGGATTTAAGAAACGCGTTCTTACAACCGAGCCACCACCGCGCCTTTTTTAAGAGTAAGTCTGACTAAATGAATATTTAGAATACGAGAACGAAATCTTCAATGTTGTCAGAGAAAAAACTTATATCATCGGAAATATTTAAAATGGTAACATTTATACCAATCGAGGTTTAGAGAGTTTACAACTAAGAATACCGATTAATTAATAAGAGGATCGTTTGAGGGAACTCGCTTCACAGCTGGAAGGAATAATTGAGTGGAGGAGCTTTTAAGGAACGTTAATTTAAATCTACGGATGTCGCAGAAAGACTAAGTCCGAGTTCATGGCAACGTTTGTTACCACTAGACCACGGAGGCGGTTTTATCGTTAAAAATGAGCGAGCGAGAGAATTTACACCCGAAATACAAAACATTATTGATATTGTCAGTGTCAGTTCGTTAAAGGATTCCTTTGGACAGTATTTGACTACTGTAATTAACATACGGGATATAATGTACAGAACCCTATGAGACGTCGCACCTCACGTGGCGGATACGTCCGGTGATGTAACGTGTGTCATAGAGTCGTCAGTGCACCCGCATGTCATTTGATTTGGATACTTGCTATGAAAATAAATGAATGCAGTCTGGAAACTTAATGATAATATCTACATACAGCTGGTTCTCTTCATCATTGGACGGAATCGATACAGGTAATGGGAAAATATAGTTTAAAATATCCTTAAAAGACTTCAATATCATTAGATATAATGTTGACGTCAGCCCAGCACGGACTGTGAGATATAATGTTGACGTCAGCCCAGCACGGACTGTGAGATATAATGTTGACGTCAGCCCAGCACGGACTGTGAGATATAATGTTGACGTCAGCCCAGCACGGACTGTGAGATATAATGTTGACGTCAGCCCAGCACGGACTGTGAGATATCGTCGGTATAGATGTGACACCTATATGCAACAGACCAATCTGCTTTCCAGGAAAGACATAAAGCTGCCTTGATTACCTATACATTATTCAAGATAGCAACAAAAAAATGTAAACAAGAAAACAAGTGGTTCTTAAACTGTTTTTGTTATAAAAAATAAATACTTACTAAAGTATAAAAAAATATTTTTAATTATATATCTTTTATAGCAATAATTTGGAATAACCATGTTTTTTCTACGATTTGGTTATCTCTTGTAACATAGTAAAATTATCTTAAAAAGAATTATATTACATAATCTCTACTAGTTTCATTAGGATATTAGGACATGACATTGACACCGCAAGTTGTTCTCATAACAATGTTAATAATGTAAAGTTGAAAAAGTATTGTTATTAAAGTGCTTCTAGCTATTGACTTATTTATTAGAAACATTTTTAAATACTTCAATAGATATCCGTAGCGTTTATTATTCAGATAAAGCTAATTTATAACTAAAATATATTTTTAACACATTTCATTTATTCATATTTAATATACACGAGTGTTTCCAATTTTTTAACGCATTTTTGACTTCATCAGAAATTCGACAGGTTAAAACCGATTTTATGTTTAATAGCTGTTTGTTTACAAATTTTTATTTTCCTTTGGCGAATATAGAGTAGTAACAGGTAGAATAAACAGTAAATCAGTTTGATAAAAATCTTATTCTATCAATAAATGTATCACATGTAGACCGACGATTTGACAACACTGGTTTACACTTTACAATGACAGATGCTATTAGTCACAACTTTTGGTATTATACAGTAGGCAAAACCACCTTTATAAGCTGCGCTATTTCTCTCTGAGCCAGCGAAGCTCATGCACCAGTAAAGCTGCAGTCCGAATGGACTTGTTAAGTAGAGTGACCAAGAAGAAGAAACATAATTAAGACTGTTTCACGCTTTTGCTTCCCTCTCGCTCGGACAATCCAATATTTTCAAAGATTTTTTAAGACTGAGTATACTTTGAGAAATATAGTGTATTAACTTATTATAAAATTACATTAACCACTTACCACTACACACAGGGAACAGGTTAGATTTTTTTTTGTTTCACTTTTTTTTTGTGTATTTATTACTATATATTATTATTAATTCATGAATTGGCTTTAGTTAAGAATTTTGTAGACTAGGTTTAATTTTAAGCGCTGTTAAATCGTTTGAAAGTTGAAAATCAATAAGAATATTAGATTATGCGAGCGAGAGAGAGTAGCGCAAGCTTTAAACCATTTTAAGAATTGGTTATGATAGGAGTGAGCGGAGTGTCGCTGTAGTACCGGTAGCGAGGGAGCTGACCCGGACGGGGCGAGTCGAGTTGCGAGCTGTGCTGCGAGTCTCGGTGTCTTCTCAAATCCACTTTCCTCTGGAACGCCTTCTCACACAGTCCGCAGCTGAAGGGCTTGTACCCGGTGTGTTTCCTCATGTGAGTGATTAGGTTAGAGCTCTGACTAAACGCCTTGGAGCACACAACGCATTTGTGAGGCTTCTCGCCTGGAAAAGAAAATTTACATAAATCGGCGGCTTAAATCAGATTATAATTGTTCAAAGTTTAGAGTTGTCAAATTGTAGGTACATCCAAGTAGGTAAGTAAGTAAGTAAGTATCACGTAAAACATTGCAATGACACGATATTTTTATTGATAAAACATATTTTTTTACTATATATTTCTGTGCAATTAAGTTATTTGGAAAATAAAATATGTTTGTAGTTTTCGTATCAATCAAGGACAAGTAAAAAATAAAGAATGTCAGCAGGCGCTTGACTGATAAAACTATTTTTATTTATTTAAAAACTGTACTATGTACAAAGGCGGATTTAATGCCGTTAGACATTCTCTGAAAAGTGCAATATTATTAAATGACAATTTGTAAGGTATATATAGACATAACAACAAATACATACTACGATAAACTACTATTTTCATACCACAATGAACCCGTCACCCGTACGGTAAATCCACGCATTGCTAAAGCCGTCTACTTACAAAACGCGTATCTTCGATTAAATCTTTACGAGACGCCAGCTGTTCGTTAAGGGACACACGTGAAGGGTTGGAACAAATACCTGCCACTTAAAATAGTTTCCGTAACAGTTATTATTTAAAGTTTTGGTTGAAGTTTAATTAGTCCAGCAGTTAAATTGTGTTTATATAAAGAATCTTTTAACGAAGGGACACCCTTTATTTGCAAGTTTTATGCAACGAAAGCTTGGTTGTAAGAACGTTTTTCTTAAAATTCTAAGGTCGGTCCGAACCATGGTATGTACCCATAAGAGATGCAATTTTCTTAAGTACATTTGTCATAGATTTATTACACCACCGTTCCCGTGAGGAGGAGAGCACGTTAAGCCGTCGATCCCGGTTCTATACCAATATGTGGAAACGATAATAAATTTTCATTAAAATTTGACATCAGACCCTCGCCTATCCGTCTGGCCAGAGCATGGTGAATATAGACAATTCATAAAATAAAAAAACTGGAAGGCCGATCTCCAATGGTGGAGGTTCAGGACTCTGTGTTCTAGGGTCTGTAATAATGGTGACAAAGCATTTGTAACGATTAAACTGCCAGTAAATAAATCCACTAGTTTGACAATATGTGGGTTGAGCTCAATGACACAGACTAGGGGCACAGTAATGAATGCTTGTAGTGGCGGGCGCGCCATCATCCGCCATCCATTATGTATGGATCAGTCCTTCATTCAATATACATCACCACTAAATCAATAGCATTTTTAATTAACTAATAGACAAACTGTTAACGAACAAAGTTATTTATGTGTCGTTATGTCATTAATTAGTAAACATTACCGATATCTGGTATTATTAATGTTACTATTTATTAAAAAATAACGAATAAACGAGTAATTTATTTGGTTTATTGAGCGAAAATACTGGGTACAAGTATTTGAAAGAAGAAGTATGACAATCGTGACGATACAGATTAATAATGAAATTCTAGAACAAGTAAATGAATTTAATTATCTGGGCAGTGTTTTCACTGCGGATCGGAAGTATGATAGGGATATTGAAAGAAGAGTGAACGCAGGAAATAGTGTTCACGGTGCCCTGGGGTCACTGATCACCAGTGAAAATATCAGTGACAAAGCTTGTATCGCCATGCCATGCTGGTACCAACACTTATGTATCTCTGGTGTGCGAAGCCAAGTGTGTAGATACATTAGACCCATCTTACATTCAGGCGACATCGACAAGCGCGGGAAGTGCGTTGGTTTCTGCTGAAAACCTCAAGTTGCATAAAGTAGCCAACCTTGTTACGAATTTGCGCCATTTGTGGTCGACACAATGGGCCCATATGGACCCTTAGCAAAGCGGCTGACTGAAAGGTCTGGAGACAGGAAGGCTGGCAATTATTTTTGCATCTGTATTAGCCTCGCTATACTATACTCCTTGGGACTATCTCTAAGGGGACTAAAGTAATTTTTTTTAAATAACTGAATGTTTTACTAGGTTAAGTTTACGAGCTAATTATTTAATTTAATCTTATTATTATAATATATGACTAGTTTTTTTATATAAATTTACTTCGAATTCTATAATTTATTCATTATATTTATTATTATAATTACGTTTTAAGATCCACACATAATTCAATAAAATGGTATTCTATTGCAATTGTTGGTGTCATTTTAGTTTAAAAACCGGTATATCCAGCAGTAAACCATCCAAATCTTAAAAACCAAATGAATAGGAACTTTTAATAAAGTTGATAAGTGTCTTCTTCCCCAGTGTGACATGTGGCGAGCGGCAGAGAGTAAGGCACGCGAAGGCCCGTCAAGGTTGGGGGCTAATTGCCAGCGCGGTCTCCAATATTGATCATGGTATTTATCGAAGGGCTCCTTGTACGGGTCCACACAGACATACATTCAACATAAGGAACGCTTATTATTTTTATTAATACGGTATATGTGACACCGTGCCCATCTGCGGTCGCGAAGAATGGGAGCAACAGCCGATATCAAAGTCAAAGTCAAAATATTTTTATTCACGTAAACCTATTACAGGCATTTATGACACGTCATTATTTAAAATATTTTGTATGATTTTCCTCCTCTTAGTAAAAGACTAAACAGCAAAGCGGTTCAAAGAGTAAACTGCTAGCAGAACTGTTATCAGTCTCCACCACTGTGCCGGCCTCCAGCTTTACTACAGGCCAATCATGACAAGTGGCAAGCTCGTCGATGTCTCCAGCGTACCAAAGGAGAGAAATATCACAAATAAATTAAATATTAATTAAATGTACTTATTTACATTAATAAACGTTTTTGTGTCCAGACCAGGAATCGAACCTGGTACCTCCGAGTCTAAATCCACGGACGTAACCGCTAGACCACAGAGGCAGTAAATATAAACATAATATTTAATTTAATTTATTTGTGATATTTTTCGAGTACGCTAGAGACGTCGACGAGCCACTTGTCATGATGGATCTCTAGTAAAGTTGGCTAACATATTTATAACCTCTATAAATATCGTGGTGTCTGACCGAAAAGGATACGGTCGTGATGATACTGTATATACTGTGATGATACAATAAGTATTTGCCCATAATATTGGCAGATTGCATGACTATGTAGATGTCATGCATATATGCATAGTTCGTCGGCTCCACTTAATGAAAGAACTTATAAAAAGAAGTTTTCGAAAATTTGTTTCCAATGAGTCCATTGAGAAGACACATCAGTACTGGGATTCGGGTCGGAGTCGAATCTTTCGGGTCTCAAATATCTATTCATAATTTTACGCACGAATATATGTTTAATTTTATGTTTAATTAATTGATATATGCATAATTAAACAAAGGTTTTATTAAACAAGAAAGATATTGACTAAACAAACTTTACTCATCTAATTATAAATAAGGCTTACACCAGATCATGTACATACACATCTGTCATAAGAATAATATTTATACAATAAATAAATTTAAATTTTAGTTAGTGTATAATAAATTTGTCTAGTCCGTTACACATACGTCCCTGGTTCGCTGTAAATCATTCCCTATGGTCGATTATTTGCTCGGACGTGAGATGATGCGCTGGCTACTTGTATTTTTAGCCCAGAACAGTTACTTCAAGGATTCGCTATGTATGGAGTATCGACAGTGCATGGCGGGTTTTTCATCAGTCCAGCTTTGCACCTACTAAACGAGCTTTTTGTCTGTCTTTTCAATGTTTGTTTTTTTTTTTATAAATGCCACCACCGCACCGTCTAGATAAGTATTTTGAGAGATAGACACTTGAATTGGACGAACCAAATAATAAAATAATATCTCCATGAATAAATCCTAAATATAATTTATTTTTACTTTTAAGTAGGTAGTTAGTATTAATTTATATTGTAATTATTTTATACTGTTTGTTTATAAATAAATATTACCATCTCGAAAAAAAAAAAAAAAAAAAAGTAATATAATAATTATATATAAGTATGTAGACTCAGAAATACTATACGAACAATTATTCATCCGTAAATTAATGTGGATTTTGATTCTTGTAAATAAAATAAATTCACTAAAATCCTTATTTAAAAATTGATCTGTGCAAGTGTGACTATCGGCCGGCTGCAGGAAGCCTGATTATATTTTGACATGTTTAACGTATTTGTATGAGGCACGTCGTTGGGTGCACTAAAGTAACGAGTTTGAACGACCAATCACGTGGCGTATATCAAAATATTTTTGATTGATAATTTTAATCATTGTTTCTGCAACCGGCCTTATGTCTAGAGACAAAGTCCTCCGCCCTGACATTGATATGGATACAAAAGACCGGGCAATATATTTACTATAATACAATTTAATAAAAATCGTTTATTGATATTCAATGAAATGAAAATCTAGATATTCTCAGCAACCTGGTGGCAAACGTGCCGCAGGTTGTAGCATGCCATTTGCTTGTCCTGTCGACAAGCAAATACCAAACGTGCCGCAGGTTGTAGCATGCCATTTGCTTGTCCTGTCGACAAGCAAATACCAAACGTGCCGCAGGTTGTAGCATGCCATTTGCTTGTCCTGTCGACAAGCAAATACCAAACGTGCCGCAGGTTGTAGCATGCCATTTGCTTGTCCTGTCGACAAGCAAATACCAAACGTGCCGCAGGTTGTAGCATGCCATTTGCTTGTCCTGTCGACAAGCAAATACCAATTCGTTATGACATACTCGTATATATATTATTATTTACCTTACAGCGCAAATAAATATATATGTCATGAAAGTGGTATTAATATGTATATATGGACAAATTATAACCTAGTCCCCACAGAGCTGGCAGGACTACTGATCTAGTATCGGGGCCCCCAGATAATGTTTCTTACAATTTATAAGTTAACCTATATTTATAAAAATTACGTTTTCCTTTTTAGTATTAACATTAATTGTATCACATGACATCCCAGCCCCTACAACACTGAGTCCTAGACCTCCACTTCTGAAGATAGCTTGGCAAGATGGGTTGGCAAGGGTCTGATGTCAATTTAATTTTCTTATAACTGATCACGGATTATTTTAATCAACTTTTAGGCCACCGACCGTAATTGTATATTTTTTTGGCAATTATGATGATTATTATTGAAAAAAATATACAACTGCGTGTGCAAAAATAAATTGTACGCCTGGTCATTAAATTAGGTCACTGGTATGACCATATAGGTGCTGTAAGCGTGGCCGAGAGAATAAGCGTGGCTAAAAAGCAGCGACCTCGGCCAACCTGCCATTGACAACCGGCATGGCGAAGTTTTTTGCTGCTCATTGCAAATTCATTAACGCGCAGGACCGGCTACGATTTGACGTCCCAAAGGTAATTGTACAGTATTTAAATGTTTAATTCCTGAGAATCCGCAGCTTGCTTTTGCCATTGCTTTTATTGGAGATTGGCAATCGATTTAATAAACTTGTTCCGATGGCGCGCCATATCGGGTGGCGAACCGGGTTCTTTTATTTTGTACTACTAGGTAGGTACCTATTTTGATAATAATTACTTAATTTATTTGATTAAACATTTATAGATAATATTAAGTATAGTGAGTAAATCCAATAAGAAAGTAACATAAGACCAATAATTGAAGCCTATTATTTAAAAAACAAAATATCCTTGGGGCGATATATCACTGCGCACTTGACAATGGTTAAAAAACATGAGATCTAGAAAGAAGACACATTTCTAAGCACTACATGGATTGACTGTGTGGGTGCCAAATCCATCATGTGTCGTGTGATATAGGTCGACTTGTTATTGCGGAACAAGACGCTTACCATCCACCATTCTGCTCCTCTCCCTCCCCAATCAAATACTGTATGATACCGTTAATGCCGTCTTGGAAGATCTTTCTAAAAATGTATCTCCGTCTGACCTGCTTAGGGCCAATTTTTTCAGTAAGTGGTGCATATATAATAATAAATAAAATTCTTTATTGACACATTTTTTTCTTTTACCTAATATATAAATGTGCTCTGTCCCCTGGACTAGTCTGATGAAACAGAGTGTGTTCCAGAAGACAAGTGCTCTTCGTTAAAGTTACACAATGTATGACAATAAAAGACGAAAATAATAAGCAAAAAACAACACATAAGCAAAACATAAATATAAAATTAAAAAATAAATAAAAATGAAATATATTTTGCTGGAATTCCTCTCACACCAACGTACAGCTGGGTCTTGAACCCGTAAAAAGTACAGAAATTGGATTAGAACGTAAGTATTCTGTAACATGGTTGGGCACTTATTGTAAGTTGTCAGTATATTATTAAAGTTATCCGAAGAGGTGTGTATCTAGTTTTTATTCCCCATTTTAATAATTAACTTCAACTATTAGGTCACCTTATAATCACAAAAGATGTCTATCTAATAGTTAGTAAAGTTTGAAAATGTTTTCTTTTGTTCTGAAGTGTGAACACTCGAGGTGCTGGATAATTTCCCTAACTAGTTTGTCCCAAACGTTAATATAATATGCATGATTCGTTACCAAAGAATACAAAACGTTTAGCATCGATTTATGCTTATTAAAGGAAACTTTTTTTCTGCTGTGTTAAAAAAATCCTACTTTACTTTTTAAAGTACTGCAATATTTGCGGACTTTAAAAAAAATCCTTGTATAGTGGTAAAGACTCTTTGCGTTGCTTCACTAATGACATTAGACTTATAGTAGCCAGATAAACAATATGTTTATTTACTTTACTCGAGAGCATAGAGAAAAAATAAGGAACTAAAATAAACTTTGATGGTTTGGATAGACATGTCGAAAGGATGAGCGAAGAAAGGACATGACATGACAAAGACTTGCCAGATATATAATGGGAAAGTTAAGAAAAACTTACGAAAACTCTATTTCATTTACAAAAAGATTACATATTTTATTAAATAACAGAACTATTTTTGTAAACGAAACGGGAAAGTGTTGCGATAAGTATGACTAAATAAGTAGTTAGCGCAATATATATAATGGAATCCGAATCAACTTTAATAGCGTGATATATATAGTCAACGGATTCCATTATATAACGTTTGCGACCAAGTAACATAATAGAGCCGCCGCCGGAATCCTTATTTATTTATTTAAAATACTTTATTGCATTTAAAATGTACATACGAGGGCTTCAAACGACGTGTAAAAAAGCATCTTGATAGACCGACAAAATGGTAGGGACTGACGTTGGTCGTCAGTTGGTCCCATTCTTGGACCTCGACCGCTTACCATAAAAAACTCAGTATAAAAAATAAAAAAAACACTATCCGATTCGCCTGTCTTCTCAGGATATTAGGAGTAGCTGTGAGGTACTTAGAATATTGTTACCTGTGTGTATGTATGTGTGTTTTTTCATGTCGGACTTCTGGTGGAACCTCTTGCCGCAGTACTGACAGGGGTATGGGCGCGTATCCGAGTGGATGAGGAGATGGGTGGACAGCGTCGACGACCGCTTGAAACATTTGCCACACTGCTTGCACTGGACAAAAAAATTAAACTAAATTAGTCAGCAGATAACAAAGATTTTACTTTTAGCTTGGCGTCACAGTGTCAAAACTATCTTTAAGTAGAAATATTTAGACTTTTATTATTATTGTTAAATACTTTATCGCACTTTCCTCTAAAGTATGTACAGTATCATCACGACCGTTTCCCTTTCGGGGTGGTCAGAAACCACACTTATAAATAAGCGGATTCACACTTAGCCAACTTTACTATAGGCCAATCATGACAAGTGGCAAGCTCGTCGATGTCTCCAGTGTACCAAACTCAAGAAATATCACAAATAAATGAAATATTAATTAAATTCATTTAAATACAATAATAAATATTTTTGTGTCCCGACCAGGAATCGAACCCGGTACCTCCGAGTCTAAATCCACGTAGGCAGCTATGTATAAAGTATGTACAAAGCCGAAATTGAAGCCTTTTCTGCTTTTTCTACCAACTAACCTTTGGGAGAGTGAGACAGTATAAAAATGTGGGGTGTTTCTTAAAAATAAACTACATAAATAGCATGTATATATTAATACTTATTATATTACTATAGATGTATAGTACCGGACTATATTTCTAAATGTTTGGCGAGAACAAACGCCCGAATCTTTAATTACCTACCTCTACAAATGAACCTATATTGATTTATTAACAGTATGGCTTAGAAATTACGGTCGTGATATACCAAAAATTAAATATTGTTTTGACCCAAGTAGGTGCCCTCAGTATTCCAATTATTGTAGTACTCGATGTATTCATAATTAAATAGCTAAGTGGTACAATCACGCGGAATCATTTTTAAAATAGAGTAACACTTATTACAATCAAATTATAAACTGCTTTGTTAGCGTCAAAATATACGAATCTATTTAATAAATAATTTTGTAATTATTCCAAATACAGCTACTTTAGAATATTGACTTGGCCTTGCCCGTGGAATATATTAGACAAAATTTTAAAAAATAGATTGCATAGCTATTTTCTTACTTAAATTTTAGTGTTTCATATAGAGACACATGTAGCAGCGCCTATCTTTAATTTTAATTTATTTATTCTGCAATTTGGCATAGTACAATAAATATATTGTATTTGATATAGCCGCGGTGATGGCTCAGTTGTAAGAACGCGTTCCTTAAATCCTACAAATGTCGGTTCGAACCCACCCGGCCGTCGGTCCCGGTTCCAGTGATGCCAACTTGTGGAATCGTTAATAAATTGTCATAAAAAATTTACATCATATCTTTGCCAAGCCGTCTGGCCAGCGTGGCGAGTGTAGGCTAAATTCTCCAGATATAAGAAGGCTCATATCCAGCAGTGGAGATCTAGGACGTTGCGTTCTAGAGGCTGTTATAGGGGATGATAATGATGATTTGATATAGCTGCTGTAAAAAGGCATTGTAATGCTGCAAGCTTAGACAGAAATAATTATGAGGATGTCACAAGATTATGGCTGCTGTAAAAAGGGATTTTCAGACTACGAGTATAAGCTGAAAAAATATTAGGATGTCACTTAAATTATAGCTGCTGTAAGGAGACATTGTCATACTATAAACTAACATAATTTGTAGCCTATGTTTACTCATATTCGTCTCTGAGTTCCAAGGAACATTACTGTTGCCATATATAATACGAGGGACTTATTTTTCATATACAGCTTTATTAGGAAGTAACTAGTAAATAAGTAACTCGAATACACTACACACACGTGACATTAATAATAAATCTAAATACGAGCATAAAGAATCAACAATTATTGCCAAATTTTATTAAAATTTTGAATAGGTGAGACAAACAGACTGAATATTCTTTAGCATTTCTAATTAGATATGAATGGATTTTGTAAGAAGTCCTGTCAGGTGCTATGTAATGTAAAATTAATGGTATGACGGTATTAAATAATTGACGACATTGGTTGACAGAAGGGTTGAAGTGGCGATGGGGGCGGTATATAATTACTACTTGATTCTTTTAGCACAAAGCATCGCATAGACAAGCCTGGATTATTAAGCAGGTGCTTTCAAGACTTGATATTATAAATTAAAAGGCTAATTATAACATTAAAAATTCTACTTTTATTTTTCTTTTAATATTGAAACGAGTAAGAAGGAATTTATGAATACCAAATACCAAATAAATAAAACTCATTCTTTTTCAAAGTATTGTTTTCTGGATTTAGGTTTAGTCTTTGTGACAATTTGCAAGCTCGCGAATGTCTCAGGCGTACCAGACTACCAGATATTTTTCTAATTAATTCATCATATTCACGCTCAGAAAATCAGCATTGCTGCCTAATGCTGCCTAATGCTGCTACTGTTCTTAGTACTTTGCCACAGTAAAAAAATATTGACAAAATATTTTTTGTTTGTCTTAGCCCGATGTTAAGATGATTGGGAAGGCATTACAGCCAAGTCTGACGTAATATTTAATTCCAGATGTTGCAGAATTTGATGCTTTTCTTCGAGTCACTCGCGGCATTACAGCCAAGTCTGACGTAATATTTAATTCCAGATGTTGCAGAATTTGATGCTTTTCTTTGAGTCACTCGCGGCATTACAGCCAAGTCTGACGTAATATTTAATTCCAGATGTTGCAGAATTTGATGCTTTTCTTTGAGTCACTCGCGGCATTACAGCCAAGTCTGACGTAATATTTAATTCCAGATGTTGCAGAATTTGATGCTTTTCTTTGAGTCACTCGCGGCATTACAGCCAAGTCTGACGTAATATTTAATTCCAGATGTTGCAGAATTTGATGCTTTTCTTTGAGTCACTCGCGGCATTACAGCCAAGTCTGACGTAATATTTAATTCCAGATGTTGCAGAATTTGATGCTTTTCTTTGAGTCACTCGCGGCATTACAGCCAAGTCTGACGTAATATTTAATTCCAGATGTTGCAGAATTTGATGCTTTTCTTTGAGTCACTCGCGGCAGCTCAAACATGAACTCGTATAATATTTTAAGGTTCACAGCGCGGGAAAACCGCTAAAAATAAACTACAACTTGTGCCCTATATATAAATAAATAAAAAAAATATTTCCAGACAGGTCACACAGCGCCATCTAGTTTTCGTGGTAAGCTGCGAAGCTTGTGTTACGGAAACTAGATGGCTGATAAACTACATATTATACTTTTTTTTTGTAAATATATACATATTATACATATAAACACCCAGACCGAGACAAATTATACAATGTACAACTTGCCCCCGGTGGGAATCGAACCTCACTCCCGAGTTCACGGCAACGTTTGTTACCACTAGACCACGGAGGCGGTCTATTCACGGTATAGTGACCAATTTATCGTTTTCCATAATTATTCACATTGTAGAACACTTTTGACTAACAATATCCACTGTATAGTAATTTATCAAACATGTCCGTGCAAAATAGCACGAAGGATTCCCAAGTTTTTTAGAGTTTTGAATGGTTTTAGTTGATGTTTTAGATTTACGTAAGTATTTATTAATAAACATCGCATTTTTTTTAAATATAAAGCCGAATATTTTAATTTATAAATTTTATTAAAAGCCAGTTTTGTTACATAAAAAAATCTTAACAAAAAAATCAATGACTAAACAAAACTTGGTAATTTTTCTAAACCCTCCTCTAGTGTAGTAACAAGTGTATCGGACAGGTCTCAGTAATTAGCCGGACATTACCGGGTTATTATTCTAATTGTTTGGATATTTCTTTCCAATCCTTTTTCTTTTCTATTCATTACGAATTCATTACCGTCACTTTTTTCCACACGAATATGTTTTTAAATTAGTTTTTTCTAAGTTTTTATCGTGGCTTTTAATAATAGACTTCATTTTATTCATATTACGACTCCGACTAAAATCCTTTTAGGCGCAAGTTGATGCTTTTTTATTATAAGACACGAGATTGTGACAAGCTAACTACCATTCACAAACAACAAAGACAAACGTTCGTTTACTATTTTTTTTTTTGAGAAACTGTATGCTGAAATGAGATACAGAATCTCGCTTTTATATTATAAATATGCTTTTTGTTTTTGTCCGCAAAAAAAATATCTTGTCAAGTCATCGATTTGTTTACGTACTATATTTGAATGACTTCCTTGTTGGTTTAGCGGTTACCGGGTTTAATTCTTGGTCGGGACACAATAATTAATTTATTTGTGATATGTCTTTCCTGTGCGCTTGACACATAGAGGAGCTTGCCATTCGTCACGATGGACCTATAGCACAATGGCTAAATGTGAATCCGTGAAGCGCGTTTTCTGACTACCCTGGGAAGGGTTACGGTTGTGATGATATTTTTTAATATGTTATTTTTTGTTTAATTTTCCCGATGAATGATGAGAGATGACAAAGGCATCTTGTCCATACAGCCAGGTCGGTCGTCATATGTTCTTTGTTTTTCATGAGTTAATTCATCATTATTATCATCAAATTCCAGATGTTACAGAATTTAATACTTATCGCCCTAACACGTCCGGTGTGTGGCAGTTTTCAGTGCGGTAAATCGCAAAAAATATAGGATAATTTATGCCCCATATATACTGTCAAATTTATAGTTTTCTATAATGATTGACATTGTAGCATATTATTAAACAAAACAACACCACTTTTGACTAACAATATCGATATTTTGAATTGTTAAGTAATTTACAAAACAAAATATTGACTAATGACCATACTCGTAGCTATAAATATTTTAAAATTGATTTCAACCTGAGCTTACAAATACTATTTTAAAATTGATTTCAGCCTGAGCTTACAAATACTATTTTAAAATTGATTTCAGCCTGAGCTTACAAATACTATTTTAAAATTGATTTCAGCCTGAGCTTACAAATACTATTTTAAAATTGATTTCAACCTGAGCTTACAAATACTATTTTAAAATTGATTTCAGCCTGAGCTTACAAATACTATTTTAAAATTGATTTCAACCTGAGCTTACAAATACTATTTTAAAATTGATTTCAACCTGAGCTTACAAATACTATTTTAAAATTGATTTCAACCTGAGCTTACAAATACTATTTTAAAATTGATTTCAACCTGAGCTTACAAATACTATTTTAAAATTGATTTCAGCCTGAGCTTACAAATACTATTTTAAAATTGATTTCAACCTGAGCTTACAAATACTATTTTAAAATTGATTTCAGCCTGAGCTTACAAATACTATTTTAAAATTGATTTCAACCTGAGCTTACAAATACTATTTTAAAATTGATTTCAACCTGAGCTTACAAATACTATTTTAAAATTGATTTCAACCTGAGCTTACAAATACTATTTTAAAATTGATTTCAACCTGAGCTTACAAATACTATTTTTCTTTTTATTGTATAGAAAAAAATGTAATTATATTATATTAAGTAGACATAGATTTTTAAAATGAGTGTAACTCGTACATACATATTGCTCAACAAATATTCGTGCACCATTCGTTCAAACATGTCATTGTTTTCTATACAAAGAGTTTTCTAAGCATTTTGTTTGAGAAGCGCTAACTGGGAGTTTAATCAGTTGCAACAATTGAAAAGATTTTGTTTCTCTTCGACCAATAGTCTACCTGTTTGCTTATAGAATACCTACTTTGCTTTGTCTATTTTAGGATAAAGATAACGTTTTTATTGCCATTTTTTTATCGAATATATTGCGAAAGACCGCTCAACTTAAATAATTAGTAAATCACAACATTCATTTTTGGCTATGGAGACACTCGGCCAAGCGTCTGGCCAAGGAGTTGTCCAAACGGCTAACGGAAAAGTCTGGAGACAGGAAAGCTGGTAATTATTTCTGCCAAAGTATTCAACATAACGCTATACAGAGAGGAAATGTTGCCAGTGTTCTTGGGACCTGAAGGGTCTTCTCTAGAGGACATGTTGCCAGTGTTCTTGGGACCTGAAGGGTCTTCTCTAGAGGACATTTTTTACTTATAGTTTATTTTTTATCACTTTTAGTAGTGTCGATAGTTTTATTCATAAGACTAATGTTATTTTTACCACTCGTATATATTTCTGTGTAATTAAGTTATTTTGTACATAAAATATGTAGTTTTCGTATAAATCAAGTACCTACTAGAGCTGTCATGTAATATTTTAAACATTTTGCACACCTAAACTATATCCAATTAAGGGTTTTTTGCAGTTAAATTATAATCTTGTTAAAATAATTTATCTGAAAATACATACATAGGTAGGTACTCGTAACAGTGAATACAATTTAGCCAATTTATACAAGATCAATGATAAAGTACTCGTAAAGTATCATCACGACCGTATCCCTTCCGGGGTAGCCAGAAACCACTTGTTTTAATGAAACGGATTTACATTTACACTTTACTATGGGCCCATCATAACAAGTGGCAAGCTCGTTGATGTCTCTAGATTACCAAACTCAAAAAAATATCGCAAATAAATTAAATAATTTATTGTGGGACACAGGAATCGAACCCGGTACCTCCGAGTCTAAATCCACGAACTCAACCTCTAGACCACGAAGTTGAATGATGTCCTTTTAACTAAATCATAAATCTAAACAGATAATTTCTTGTAAATTCGAAACAAAGATTGAAAACTTATTGTAGGTACTCCAACGATATATAAATATTAACTCGTAAACTCAACAAGTAACCAGTTCATTTATTAGGTCCTAGATTAGCTATTCTATCTGTCGAGTGTTGTGCCAAATGCTGGTATTTGAAGAAGTTGAACAAATCCTCCACGTGAGTGACAGTTGTCTGGAGACCGAGGGGCAGCTGCAGCCGCACGCCCTATAAAAAACTAACACTTTTTTGGTCAACTTTTTATATTAGCACTTGCGTATAAACAACACAGGTGTGCGCTGAGACGGTCCACATATGGCTACACCTCACTGGGGGAGGCTTTTTAAACTTATCGAACTTTTTGTCTTCTCAAACCTAGCTGTTATATTATACGGTAAACGACGAAATACTATATAAGAGATACACAATTTTATTAACGTGTAGCCCCGTAAACATTTATGAAATTATATAATTACACTGACACTGAAGCTGTTATTATGTTACTAAGCTCACTTTAGGCCTTAAGTGTTCTAACCGTTGTTAATGTAGATTCGCAGCATCCTTAGAATATATTTATGACGTCATGTAAAACGTTAAAAACGTTGACGCTTTATTTTCGGGGTAGTGCACGCACCATAACGCAGTAAAATGTCAGTCATAGAGTTTGTTTGCCAAAAATTTTGAAATTGAAAATAGTATGTCTGTAAATTCACCAATCAAATTCACAGACAACGATCAAAAGAAACGCACACAAACGTGGTAGTTACTGCTAAGCTGCTTAGTCTTCCACCAGCAGGAGTAGAATCATTCAAAATAATTAAATTGCCTTACATAAATGCATGTAATAGGTTTACGTGAATAAAGATATTTTGACTTTAACTTTGACTTTGAGTTGTCAGTTTTGATCGAACCGCCTGTTCATGCAGCCGTTTTAGGCTTAAAACGATTTAAGCGCCAAATGCTACATTAACAGACACTTAAAGCATTGTGAAGTGAAGCACTCGTAGTTACTACTCGAACACACTATGAATTTGTATACCACTGTTGATATGGTAGACTCATAATAAATAAATACGAGGTTAAAAAGAAAATATGTTATGTTTGTATACGAGTATCTATTAAACTGTGGTCTATCGGTTAAGTCCGTGGACAATGATAAAATAAAATAAACTTATTCGACGACTATCGACGTGCTTGCCACTCGTCATGATGGGCCTATAGTGGAGTTGGCTAAATGTAAATCCGCCTTTCTGATATTTATTTATTTAAAAAAAATGTGTGGGTTATGACCACTCTGGAAGGGATACGGTCGTGATGATACTACTACAAGGTATTACATAAATAAATAAAAACTCAGTATGCCAAAAACTGAAACACGATGGGACTACGACATCAACATCTGCACAGGGTTAAATTAGTAAATGGAACAGCATTAATTATGTTTTTAACGATTTTATAAACGATTTAATCAATGAATAAAGTCGCGTATAATACTACGTCCGTGTTCTGTCCCCGCCGAAGCATGCTTGTCAGCAAGCGAGTCTCGAATCCCACTTAATTTAATAAAGTGTGGAAAACATGTCGAGTGTACATTTTTATCGTCATGACACAAGGTAATTACTCGTCCAATTATAAGTCGCCGCGACGTTATATTAAATGTCGGTATTTTGATTAAAATCCTTAGTTTTTTATAACGGACACAAATAAAGGGAAGCAACGGGATTGGCAGAACGTGTTCGGCATCGAGACAACACTCCTAGTTTATGTTTTGTCTTGAGCATGCAATATGTGGGTAACTAGGTACTTAGTCATGGTAATATATGCACTTTACTATAGGTTAGGGCTCGAATATCATCAATAGTGGTAATATTTATTTTAATTTTATATTTATGTCTCGTGTTCTCGTCGACGTCGCGACGTTCAGATAACATCCAACAGCATTTATTACATTAACTTTTTAAATATTATTAATACAAACACCCCGAAGCTATAAAATAAACGAACTAACTTTTTGTTAATTAGTATATTGACATTATAATACATATATAAGGCTGTATAAGAACGTATATAATTAAATATATGTTAAGTCATTCTATAATATATTTACCATTACTTTCATTGCACCTACAGTTGTTCAAATTTGTCACCAAGGTTTGGCTGTCAGATAATGTCTACGGGCATTAAGTCCGCCTTTGTACTTTGTGCAATAAAGTTTTTAAATAAATAAATATAATTACTTTAAAACTGAAGTTAATATATGATTAAATTTAAATCTGTCGAGTATAGTTTCTATTCTCCTAACTCTTGAGGGATGCTAAAACAATCTCGCTCGCACAATCCAATATTTTCAAAGATTAATTCCGAGTGTACTTTTGAGAAATGGAGTGTATCAACTTTTAAAAAATATTATATATATAATATAATAATATAAAATAAATAAATATAATAATATAAAAATATAAATATAATATAAAATATTATATATATACATTAACGGAATCATACAGTATTTGGTTGGGTAGGGAGAGGAGAAGAATTGTGGATGGTCTCCTTTTTAAACCAGCCTATTGTCGGTCGCAAGCCCGAGACACCATTCTTCTCATCTCTTACCCACACACGATGGACCCGGCACCCGCACGGTGAATTCATGGAATGCTTAGAAGTTTGTCTTCTCTCTTGTATATTTGTTTTAGTAATATAGGAAAATCGTTATAAATGTTTTTGCTTTTATTCTGTCTAAAATTAGGGTACCTATATGAAAGTGAAAATATCCAAAATTTCCGCAATTTTATTCCCTAGAAAGTTGAAAGACTACAATTCTCAAATACTGTTGATTCATTGGCATTTACTAACCTGGAAGGTTTTTTCGCTTTTGTTTTCATTTTTGAGGAGTAGCGTAAAGTTGAGGTCTCCATTGTAGGGGGGGTTTGGTTGAGGGTACGGACAGCGCTCAGGGGTGGACGGGCATCTCTTCACCAGCTCCAGGGGAGAGTCCCAACGCTCGGGAGTCGAGGGGCATCTCTTCACCAGCTCCAGCGGGGAGTCCCAGTCGGACGAGGGGGACATCGGTTCTCCTTTCACCTGCTCCCGTTCACAAGCACTCCCAGGTGACCAGATTTCTCGATTCTTTGTTGACAAATTCAGAGGTAATTCTTCTTCGTCGTCTGTGAACAATAATGACGGTCAACATTTGTTGGGTACCTGCGGGGCTCGTGATTGTGGTTAGCGGTTCATCACACCCAGGACACTGTGTAATCCCTTAACCTACACATATTAAAGACCACGAGATAACAATTTCCTAAATTTTGAACTCTTTTAAGGAAGGCAAATAATACTACATACCTCGTCTGAAGGTCGTCAAACCAAAGCCACCCGGAACTGTTTAAAGATCTTGGGGATAATATTGCAATTTAAAAACGAGTTACCCTAATAGAATAATTATTCCAGCGTATATAATCCTAAATTATTATATAGCTGAAATTTATGCAATGGCAAGAAAGATATTTAAAAAGCTTCCAGTTATTTTTTTTAAATTAAGAGTCAAACAAATGCTGGTTAATAAATGATTTTATTCGACAAAAGAATACCTAGACACCAAGCTCGACAACGTCTAAATAAATATTGTATGCGAGAAATAGCGAATCATGTGATATAATTACATATAATAATTTACATCCCTGTAGGTACCGACCATGTTTCTGACAAATACATTATTTCATTTCTTATCAAACCAGGTTATAGGTAGTAAGCATTCCTAATTTTTAGAATGTGTCAGTTCTACCCAACTATTTATTTATTTATTCGCAGAAAAAACAAAGAGTCGTAAGTTACATTCGAATCACTTCCTTTGATATTTGTCACTAAGAACATATAGGAAAGTAGTTTGGTGGTTTAAATACAACACGAACCTAATTATTTATCTATTATAATATTTTTTTACCAGTTGCATCAATAAATTATTCAATCAACAATTCTGCAACTGCTGCAGGTTTGAGTGAACATGTCGACCGAGGCAAGTCTGTCTGTCTAGGTCAAATACATATGTATTATATATCATAAATATATTAATGTCCGCAGCAAAACTTATAAATTCTATAGATTGAACGTTGTTTTAATATTGGTTTTAAATTTAAAGAAAACATGTCAACGGAGCAATGAATGTCAAACTTAAGGTTAGTGTATTTAAGATTATAATTGTGTGCAATTTGGTAAAATATATAAATTGAAGCTTAAAATATTTTTTGCCAAATATTTCGCCTCTCTCTTTGGAGCGGCGTCATCAGTGACAGTGACTGAAGGTCTATGTCATAAATTTTGAAAAAAGTAATTTTATTTCTTTTAGCAATGGTAAAGGCAATGCACTATATAGTTGAATATAATATTTGAATGTAATGCATTAGGTTTTGTCTAACTTGTTTTGTAAATTTATTAATATCGAACCAACAATGGACATAACATACTGATGATGTTTTCCATGATGCGCGAGGTGAAGATGATATTTTTCTAAAAAATAAATACAAAACTATATAGTGCATTGCCTTTACCATTGCTAAAAGAAATAAAATTACTTTTTTCAAAATTTATGACAAAGACCTTCAGTCACTGTCACTGATGACGCCGCTCCAAAGAGAGAGGCGAAATATTTGGCAAAAAATATTTTAAGCTTCAATTTATATATTTTACCAAGTAAGAAACACATCTAACACATTTTATTTGTTGCAGATAATTGTGTCCAATTAGAATGCAAAGATCGACTATGTGTATGTTAATTAAAAACTTCATTATATTAGTTTAGTCAACATTTACTTACGAAAATAAACTGACTGAGTTTCTCTTGTCGAAGAAGAACTCAGTTTTACACTTTCGTAGCAAAGTTTAGCAGACTCGTATTGTTCTTGAAAAAACAGAATAATCATGTCGAAAACGACATTAACCGCCTATGACTGTCATACACTAATTCATATCGATTGGTCTCGTTTTGATTCTCATAAGAAATATATCTTATTTTAAAGAATTTTTATAATTTTTACGGGTCTTTACGCGATTTACCTCAGAGACATAATTCTCCCGACGTTTCAGCCAATAATAAGGTTTTTTTAATACATAAATTAAGTAATATTAAGAATTTAAAATAAATAGGATATTTTTCTTTGAGATAATTATATATTAATAAAATGGTTACATGTCAGTGTGAGAAAGTCGGAGGCAGCGGTCGGCTGTAAGACATGGGTCTCCATGTGTGACAATATTTAAAGAATACCTACTGTTCGTGTAAATATTGATTCGCGTTCAATAGAATCTGTATCGCTTCTGTTACAGTCACTGAAAATATTTGCACACTCGCTTCTATATAGACTGCGATGTGCCAATGTAATACCTTTGTATATAATAAGTGAGTTCGGCTATTTTCGTGATAAAATAATTATTATATTACCTAGTACTTAATAGTAGCAAATAACATTGTTTGTAGGTTCATCATATTGATATTAACTATAAATTATAAATTTTATTTATATTATTTAATTTATAATGTTGTGTTTAATTTTAAGACCGTGTTCGGCTTAAAAGCAAAGCAAATCATAACGCGCTTTTTTACTGAATATTGCTTAAAGCGAATGATATGCTATTCGAACTTTCAAAGCGAAATGAAGTGAGTTAGCACCTACTGAGCCAAGTCGAACATGGGGTACGTGACGTCATCCGGGAACCATTTGGAGCATTTCAGAGCGAAAATTTAAACACGATATTTAAAAGTAAATTTTAAGGTGATTTAGACTCAAAAAAAATAATGATTTTTTCTAAAAATGCGTAAGTAAATAAACAATTTAAAACACATTCCGAAAAATTGTCAAGCAGCCTATTTCTACGACTTCACCATTAAAGTTAGGTTAGAATCACAATTATTTCCTTAACATTGTGACATAAATTAAGAAACCTCACCTATGAGGCCTATATTATTAGCATATTTGTTGAAATGAGAATAATATGTTTGTCGACAAGTGTGCGCCTGCACTTGTACAAACACAAGTTAAAATCTTTCTTTGATGCTATATTTATATCTCTTATAGAAATCTTATTTTTAGAACAAATAATTTTATATTAATTATATTTTTAGTAAATGATCTATTTTTACTCGTAACAGCCTAACATACCATTCGACGCCAAATGATAAAAATCATTTGAATTCCTATATTAGATATTACGCAAATAAATCTATGTACGAGTATAGAAGGGATTTATTTAAATAGGCTAATGTTACTTACATATTCAATTCAAATTACATTTTAATTTATAATCTGGTGACAATCTTAGAGCAAAGACAATAGAGGGCTGGCAGTTTTTCTCTTAAAAATGAAGTATCTAAATTTAGAGGGGTAATGCTGCCAGTGTATTTAGAGGAGCTATATTTTTTGTGAGTATTTATGTTTAATTTTCAACCTTTTCCCTTTTTTAATAATGTAATTCGTTTATACTGTTTGTTTACTTCGAATAAAACTACTAATTTATTTCTGATGTTAAAAACTTCCCTAGCCAACCCGTCTGGCTAACAGGTCACTGGAATCTGCTAAGCTGCTGGTCTTCTGCTAACAGCTTACTTATTGGACCACTTTGCTGCTTAGTCTTCTACTAGCAGGAGTAGAATCATTCAAAATAATTAAATTAATGACGTGTCATAAATGCCTGTAATAGGTTTACGTGAATAAAGATATTTAGACTTTGACTTTGAGCTGCAGCGTGGCAAATGTAGGCCAAATTCTCCAGAAATATGTTTTGGAAGGCCCAACTCTAGCAATAGAGGTCTAGGAATCTGTGTTCTAGGGGCTGTAATGTTGATTAAAATCTTGGATTTGGAAACTGCAAAGCGACTGCTAAGGTTACTCTTTGAACCGCTTTGCTGTTTGATCTTTCACTAGCAGGAGTATAATAATTCTAAATAATTTTAATAATGACGTGTCACAAATGCCTGTAAAGGCTTACGTGAGTAAATATGGTGGGCGGACTAATGGTGGTATATTGCTCAGTCTGCCGGGGCAGGGAAGTATACACACGTTTCAGGATTAGGCTCGAATTGCCGATATGCCCAGCCGAGCCGGCATAGTGTGTGTGACTGATGTCATGAGTGTCTGATTCCAGTTGCTTACATTCATGGCCCTCAAGTGGGATCAAGGACACTTTCGTGCTAGTATAAAGATTACTTTAACTTTGACAGCATCCCGACCGTATGTTTGCCCACGTCAGAACTAACTTTTATTACGACGCGGTTTTTCATTATTATAGACTTGTCATCCAAGTAGCAAGCTTTACGATTATCTAGCGTGCCAGACCCGAGAAATACGTATCAAATAGTAAAGTATCATCCCTTCAGAAACAAACCTCTAAAGAAGCGGACTCACATAAATAAATAAATAAATAAACATTTAGCCAACTTACATAATGATAAGTAGCAAGCTTGTCGATGTCTCTACCTTTCCAACTTGAATAATATCACAAATTATTGTGTCCCGAACAGGAATCGAATCAAAATCTACTATACGGTCGTAACCGCTACTCCACGGGGTTAGTTTTCTGAAGATGATAAAAATTGATAAAGTTTTTTAAAAAGCTGAACCTATTATTAATTTTTATATAGCGTTTAAATATTCTTGGAAAATGTGAGGTTTGTTTTGTAGTTAATTCAGAGTAAAGCATGTTTTAAGTTGTGGTTTCCATGCAATTTGGTTGCGGCGACGTGTGCTGGTGACCACAACTTCAAACCACTGAATTATAATATCATGAATAACTAAATGGGATGCGTAATGCTTTCAAATTATACTTAGGAGATACTCTTTACTTACGTTATAATTATTTGAAATTGCTTAATCTGGCTTTTGAATAATATTACTTTTTTTTTTTTATTCGTGGTATTCGGTCTCCGTGGTCCTATTAATCCGTGGATTTAGAAGCTAAGGTTTGATACCTGGTTCGGACACAATAATTTATTTAATTTATTTGTGATAGTTCTCGAGTTTGGTGTTTGTGAATCAGTTTCATAAAAAAAAAAAAAAGTTTTGTTTGTAACTACCCCAGAAGGAATACCGTCGTGATGATACATTAAATTTACTTTGAAAAAAGCCTTCCAGAACTATCTGGAGAATTTGGCCTATACTCGCCACGCTGACCAGACTGGTTGGCGAAAGTCTGAACTCAATTTTTAATGACTATTTTTTAACGAATACCGACTAACATAGTCGGTATTAGTGCAACCAGGTCCGACAGCTTAACGTGCTCTACGAGATACGGGAACGGTAGTTTTGTAAATCTATGACAAATGTATGTAAGAAAGTATTTCTCATTGTCACCACCGCACCCTTTCAATTATGTTTAGATCTAAATGTGTGTTTTTTCATTCAAATTCTAAAATACTACTCATGTCTTGTCAAGGGTTTACCTTCATAAAGAAACAAACTGGGCTTTAAAATCGTATAAATTATAATGAAAAGGAAGTTGTTACCATCGCGGAGGTGAGCGACACTTGTTGATGGTACCCTCGTTCCATTGATAACGATTCTAATGAAGGATGTAGAAGGAGCACGAGGCAAGCGACCATTTCGCAACTTACTAACTTTCAAGATTTTAAAACCCACACTTTAGGGTTCTGCAAAAACTTAAGAACAAAGAACCTCGTACGTAGACAATAAACTATCAAACTATTTTTTTTTTAAAGTTACTCAACCGTTCCTTCCATTTGTCAAACGGGCCCCTCAACAAATCCTTTGAAATAGGCATTCTTAGTTGTAAACTCTCCAAACCTCGAAAGTATTTGAAATATTTCTGGTAAGATTCGTCATCAGGCTAAAAATATATATTTGGCATTTTTTTATTATTATAAATATACGTGTAATATATGTAACAGTGTAAGCATCTATTAGTATGTAGTGTGTGTAGTATATTATATATTGTTACACTTGATATCGGCACTACCCTTAATCTCACACTCTCCCAAAGGTTAGATGTTAGAAAATGCCTTGTAGGAATTAATCTTCGTCTTTGTACACTTATTTTATGCAATAGAGAATTTAATAATAATAAAAAGATAAGCTATTGTTTCTGGCAACATTGAATGAAGATTGCGTTCCCTTATTGTAAATATTAATTTTGTCAGAATTACTACATTCTTTGACATCCATAATGTATCTTTCATATTATGAATATTTATGTGTAAGTAAGATTATTTATAATTTTGGAACAAAATCTGATTTAAATGAGATTTACAATTACTTTTTAAAAATATACACTTCTTCTTTAACTAAAATAAGTAATTTAATTATTTATTAAAATAAAATAAGAAACACAAATTTAAATAATATAAATATTAGCCAAAAATAACATAAATTCAAGGAGATTTCAAGTTACGTCGCGACATACGAGTACCTTGAGTTTGACAGTTCTATCCTTCGCGTGAGGAGACGTATCTCCATTTGACAGCTGGAAGGAATAATTGAGTGGAGGAGCCGTTGAGAATACGGGAGTAAGTCATTTACTTATTTTCTATTCAGGCAGAGGGTCTGGTGCACACATTCAAGGTCGCTCAGCGAGCTACGGAGATAGATATTCTTGATATTTTTCTGATAGACCACGTACTGGACGGCGAAGAGTGAAACGACTCTTCGGCAGAAGGATAGATGATCCAATGAAGGTAGCTGGAGTATGGGTGAGGGTTGCAATAGTCGGCAAGCATCAGGGGAGGTACATGATGATGAATTTCCTATTTTAGGTTTAATAAGTTAATAATAACAATAAGAACTTCGGATTTCTTCATAAGTAAAGTCTTTCAGAATTTAAAGCTAAAATAGCCCGAATTGATGGGAAACAGCATTTGTTTGTTTTTAGTTCCGAACTTTTCATTTAAATGCACTTAATTGGTTAACGACATAGTGAGTACTACCTTAAAATAGTTCAATTTAATTTCTGCCCATCACGCACATCTTTTATATGTCTTTATTTTTCAGTAATTAAATAATTCTTTATTTCGGCCTAAGCAGGTCTGCCGTCAATACATTTATGGAACGTGCTTCCAAGACGGCATTAACGGAATCATACAATATTTGGTTGGGTAGGGAGAGAAGTAGAATGGTGGATGGTGAGCGTATTATCGCGCAATAGAAAAAAAAGAGGCCTTCTTTTCTTAAACCAGCCTATTGTCGGTCGCAAGCCCGAGACACCATCCTTCTCATCTCTTACCCACACACGATGGACCCGGCACCCGCACGGTGAATCCATGGAATGCTTAGAAATTTGTCTTCAAAGTAAACATTACTGATAATTTCAAATTATGCCGTTTTTAAAGAGTCGGCTTAATAGTGGTGAATATTATAAGTGATAGATTGTTTGAAATATGTCTTAAAGAGCTACGGAACCAAGTTCGAAAATTCACATTAAAGTTTTTGTAATTAGTTGGAAATATCAAGAGATAACACATCCGCTTAGTAAGTGAATTTGGTTGAGTTTATCAATGGAATCGTGAGTGTTTCTTCAAATTACGATGCATACATTTAGCAACAGTTTAATAAAACTGTCTTTGCTGTTTATTGGTTGAATAATAATTATTGTATATTTTTATATAAATCAAACGTTAGGAGAAAGATTTTCTTCGTCCCATTACCGCAGTACATACAAAGGACACATCTGTCGCACGCTGAACCTGTGTTTACCCATTTCTATAACCTGGTGTTCTTCAAACGAAGTGTAAATATCTTGTTAAGCCGGCAGAGCATAATGTTAGTTGCTTCCATTCGTGGACCTTATCTGGCTGTATATCATTGTCGGCCTATGTGTCTCCACTGCTGAATGTAGGGCTCGCCACTGCACGTGGTCTTTCGCAACTCTCATCCATTCCCGCCAGCGACCTTTTTCAGGTCACCGTCTATTTGGTGGGGAGTCGTCCCACTCTGCGTCGTCTCGTACGTGGTATCCACTCTAGAACCCGTCGCCTCATATCGATCGTCGGATATTGCCACTTCATCTTCCTAATTTTCAAAGCTATGTCAATAACATTGGTTCTCTGGCGTATTCGTTTCGACTTTTAGAATTCTATCTATCAGAAAAAAATACCAAGCATTGCTTTCTCCTTAGCTCGTTCGCTCGCGACCTTGAATTTGTCAACCAGACCCCTTTACCTTTACCGGCAGAACGCACTGGTTGACGACTCTCGTCTTGAGACATAGAGTATGGAAGAAATGTCTGGTCTGGTGGTCAGGCTGACATGAAAAAATTAAAGCTGAGATTTGAATACTTTTTCTGTAGTTTTATAAGTCAGACCTACCTTCTATAGGGGGCGTTCTTCTATGGTCTAGCGGCACCCTGAGCGAGACAGGGGGCGCCCCCAGCAGCGGCCACACGCCGCCCGTGCCTCCGTACAGCGCCCCCAGACCACTACAATACATTAGAGCTCCTAATTCTGAAACGAAACAAAATAATATGTAATACTTAAATTCAATTAAACGCCTCCGTAGTCTAACGGATTCAGATTCCTGGTCCATGTCTAGGAAGTCTAAGGAAGTCCGTGGATTTAGATTCCTGGTCGAGACACAATCATTTATTTAATTGATTTGTGATATTTCTCGAGTTTGGTACGCTAGAGACATCGACGAGCTTACCACTTGTCATAATAGGCCTGTAGTAAAGTTGGCTAAATGTGAATCCGTTTCTTTAAGCGTGGTTTATGACCACCCCGGAAAGCATACGGTCGTAATAATACTTTACTATTTAATAAGCAAAATTTTCTTAATATGGATGTCTGGTTGAAGTTTTGGAAACGGACTACAATAAGTAGTAGAGTTTTTTTTACTGAATTTTCTATATACATGCAAGTTATTAGATACAAGATTGTAATTATAGGTAATGTTAAATAAAAAAAACTTTTCTGTTATACGGTTACTGTCCCTAGGTGTTGTAGTGATATGACTCGCATTACCTGTCGCTCTAGCATATTGTTTGAGGGCATGTCCTGCTAGCTGTATGTCTCCGAAGTGCAGAAGACGTGGTGCGGGAGAGTGCGGAGGCGAGTGGTCAGGCGAGGGCGAGCGCGAGTGCGGAGGTACGAACTGCTCGCCCAGCCGCGACAACAGAGCTTGCCGTATCATCCTAGACAAATACACGCTTAATTAGAACATTAAAAGTATTATTATATGATATTGTTTCAATTTTAATTTCTTATTCCGGTGCAGAAACATAAAGAGCAAGATATAATCTGGCAGAATACGTTTAAGGTCGGAAGCCAAAAACGTCGTCGTCCTCAAACCCAGAAGGATATTTAATTACGATATACTAGTATATCTATATACTCTATCCTCAAATCCCATCGGTCGTCGGTTCTGCGTCAGATGTGTCCGGCCCATTGCCACTTCAGCTTGCTAATTTTGTAAGCTATGGCAGTAACTATGGTTCTCTGACGAAAAGCATAGCTGTCTCCATAGCTCGCTGGGCTTCTTTGAATTTGTGGACCAGACCCACTGTAGGGGTCCACGTCTGTGCCCCTACGATATTACCGACAGGACGCACAGGTTGAAGACTCTTGTCTCGACACTGTGCTATGGACAGATATGATATGGATGAGGGTTACAAAACACCGCGTGCCTTTGGGTGAAAGCTTACATCCAAAAGTGGAGAGACATAGGCTGATGAAATTGCCTCCGTGGTCTAGCGGTTAAGTCCGTGGATTTAGACTCGGAGGTACCGGGTTCGATTCCTGGTCGGGATACAAAAATATTTATTAATTTAAATAAATAAATTTAATTTATTTGTGACATTTCTCAGTTTGGTACGCTGGAGACATCGCCGAGCTTGACACTTGTCATGATTGGCCTATAGTAAAGTTGGCTAAATGTGAATCCGCTTATTCATAAGCGTGGTTTCTGACCACCCCGGAAGGGAAACGGTCGAGATGATACTCATGAATTTGAAGCATTCCTCAACTGTCTGTATTGCGCTTATATAAACTCAAAGTAAAATATTATTTTTATTCTGCTGAATGTCTGTTTTTTTATACTAGCACGACATGTGACCTTGCGCTCACCTGGTACGTGGTGCGCGAGGTACATGAATGTTAGCAACTGGAATCAGACACTTTTATGACTGACATCCCTAACACTATGCCGGCTTGACTGGGCACGATACACTTTACTGGGTTTATCGGCACGAACGGTGCATACTTCCCCGCCCCGGTACCACAACCTATTTAAAGTCTTGTTTTGTTAAAATTACAATATTTGTCAATATAGGTTTTAAAATAAGCTGTCGCTAAAACAAAGTAATAATAAATAAATAAATTTCTCGGCAAACATCAATAGCAATAAGTCATGATACATACCTACTCAAGGAAGAGGGTTGTTGATTATTGTAAACAGATTATAAGCCAGTTGCAGAAAGGACGAGTAAAATAATGTCTGATGAATATTTTGATATACGTCGCGTGAGTTTAGCTTGTCACTTTGGTAATTATGGCCAAAGACACGCCCCATAAGAATAAGTTTAACATGTTAAAAGTTAAACAAACCCTCCTGCAGTCGTAAATCCTATGTTAGACTCTATTAGTCGACTAATAAATCGTCAAAAATTGGAGGCACTTTAAACCCGTTATCTAGATATGACACTTTGTTGGACATTATAACATCAACAAGTGACGCAGGTCATTACTGACGACTCCACTTTGCCGAGGCATCAGCTGATTAATCCGACTGACAGCGAATAATATTAAAGACTTGGCCACACCGGACACGTAGATAACCATTAGGACTTGCACGGGCCACTATATGAGAGATATATCGTACAATACGCCATGTTACAATACGTCGCTAGCTACGATGTTTGATATGTTTATGCATTTTTTTTATAACAAAAGTATCTACAATGTATTTTATTTAAATTTGTTTATCTTCAAAAATAAATCTAAATTTATATGCAGAAAATATTTGAAAATATTGTGACTTCACACAGCACAAAATAAACAAATCAATCATAATAATAATTCAGTGTAATTAATAATTACAAAAGGTCTGTAGAATATTCCCGGTGAGGTCGTCACAAATTTATTTTTTAACAATAGAAAAATAAACCACACTGTTGTTTAATGTGTTGTGACGTCATAGAAATGGCGTGATCACACCAATCATCAATACATTTTTTGTATGGAAAATTGTTGTAGTTTCGATGTATGAAATAATTTTTAAGATATTTAAAAATCGTGCATATTTCCCATTGCTCCCATTATTTGATTTGGTTTTCCGTTAACTATCAGGTTGGCGCGGTGTAACATGAAGCAGATTATATGCAATGCAACATGAAAATAATATGGAAGGTCGCGCATCGTCCGAACGTCCGTCCTACTGTTGCGGAGGCTGTCTTCAGTACGTACGCCATAAATAAATGTTTGCGGCGCGCAGGGCTGTAGCGAATGACCGTCCAACTCACAGTGCGAGCACTCAAAAGAATTTGTCGAATGCACGTTGCGTTTGATGCATCTCCTTTTTGGATGTTACATTACATATTGTGTTGCAAATAATATGTAACCTGCATTACAGCTCAGTGGGAACCCCACGTTAATGTCAGAGTCTACATGTTGGTATGCAGTGTGGCCTGGCCTTAATATAGTGGTGACAGCGAGTGTTATTAAAAGCTCAATCAAGTAAATGAAGAATCACAATAATGGAAGTGGTCGGGTCCCCGCTGCGTATGCGCATTAATAATGCAAGATACATTGACTTGCACATACGAACCGGGCTTTGACACTTACTTTTTAGGGTGAAGATACGTAGTTAAAAATGTTGTGAAAGCAAAAGATTTAAACTCTCTCTTTACCATAAAATAATAATAAATCTTAATTGCACAAATACTAAATTAACTTATAATTAATATGCACAGGCGAGCTTTATGCCGTAAGCTTTCCATCAGCTAACCTTTGGGAGTACGAATTAAAGGCAGAGTGTCAAGTAAATACTAACAAAATAATAATTCATACTAATACTACATATAATAATAAGCCTCTTGACTTTACATAGTGGTAGATAGGAAATGAATACCTTTCATGTTTGACACATTGTTTATTTTACTTTGTAATTCAAGCTAGCATAGTGTTAGGGATTGATGTCAGTCGTGAGTGTCTGATTCCCGTTGACTAACATTCATGGACAGGTGGGCGCAAGGTTACACGTCGTGCTAGTATAAAAGAAACCGACATCACACACAACTTAAGGCAGCTTGTGCCAATGGTAATTGATAAAAGTATCTAGTTGTTAGCACCATATTTAGTTCCTGAATACTTACGGCCAGCTGCAGAAGAGATGATTCAAATTATCAATTATCAACATTTTGAAATACGCTATGTGATTGGTAGATAGCTTGTTATTTAGGTTGTTTTAGCCAATGACATGCTTACGTTAAACATGTATAAAAATAATCAGCCTTTCTGCAACTGGCCTTACTCGTAAGTGTAGTAATGGGAAATAAAAAAAAACAGTTTGACAGAAAAAATAACAGTAATATAAGGGAAAATGATTTGTGATGTTTGTCTGGTCATTACATAAAAGTCAATGCAATCTAAAACAATCTTCATTATGTTAACACACGTTTTCTCTAAACGTAACGGCTCCGCCCACCTCGCGTGTCTCCAATGGAAATATTGTGATTATGAATGTAATTCATAGACGTATATGTGTAAGGACACAATTAGGTAGGTATATAAACAAAAAAAAATTAGGGCCAGCAAGTACGAGTGCTCTTCTTCTACGACCGCTCTTCTTAGGGGGGGGGCTGCCCGTACCTCGCTACCTACGCCCATGACAAGCGGTGGCGGTTCGGATGTAAGAACGTTGCACAATCTTTCGTTCATATACAACACCACCGTGCCCGTGCCTCGATAGCACGATAAGTCATCGGTCCGGGTTCTAATAATACTGACTTGTGGAATCGTTATTATTATGTCATAAAAAAAAATATACCAGACCAACGGGCCAAACCGTCGGGCCAGCGTGGCAAGTGTAGATCAAATTGTCCAGAAATGTGCAGTGGAGGTCTAGGACTCTGTCTTCTAGGGGTTGTTATGAATTAATGAATATGTACTTCTAAGCAAATAAAATTCAAGCTGTCTGGTCATTAGCATTACCATCTAGCATTATCTCATCAGTGGCAGAGATTTATTTATTTATAAACTCTTTATTGCACAAAATAACTTAAAAAGTAGTGTACAAGGGCGAACTTAATGCCTTCAGGCATTTTATAACAGCTAACCTTTGGGAGTGTGGCAGAGGATTGCGGGTGCATTAAGATAAATATAATTACTTAAGAATAATTAAATACTACTACACACAGAGATCAGACAGCCTTAGAATTAACAGTAACTTTGCATTATAACAGCAATCATAAAATGTAACCATTACAAAAGTTTTACTTAAAATTAAAAACGCCCAGGAAGTACCAATGATAAATACACTTTTCTTACGTACATTTGGTATATACTTTTCGTGACAACTGCTTGTTGCTATGAAATGCATTTTAGGACCAACGTGATTGGCCAGACATTGTTTACATGTCTACGATACAATTGCTTTCCTTTACTAATAATCGGAATCATATTAATCCAAACTAATGACCCGAGACATGAGTTTGCTGAATTATGTAATTCTACTAATGTGTTGACGAGCAGGTTTATTGCCTATGCCTATAGTATTTACTTAGAAAGCATCATCACGACCGCAATCCCTAACAGTGTAGTCAAATGACACGCTTATAGACAAAAAGATTTACGTTAAGCTAATTTATTTGCACCTAATGAATGATAAGCGGCAAGCTCGTCAAAGTCTGAGACAAGTGTAGGAGAATAATTTTTTTACATGACGGTATTAAGAAAATCCTAGAGTATTTCGTTGGGAAGAGAATAAGGAGAAAAAATCAGAGAGGCAGGCTTACATTTAGCCAACTTTACTGGCCAACTGGCGTACTGGAAACGAAAGTACATTACTCAACCATATAACGAGGCAATTATGAATCGTATTGTTACTTGTGATGAAAAATGGATCCTGTACGATTATCGAAAACGGTCATCACAGTGGATGAACCCAGGAGAACCGGCTAAATCCTGTACCAAGCGAAAGTTGGACCCAAAAAAGGTACTGGTAAGTGTTTGGTGGACCAGTGCTGGTGTTATTCACTACCTGTTCAATTACTTTAGCCCACTGCTGCTTCAGGACAACCTTACACTTTACGCCAGACTGTCGCTAAATATGAGGAGCTGCGATTGAAATGTCTCTGAACCCCGCCGTACTCCCTAGACTTTGCTCCAACAGTTTACCATTTTTTTTTTAGCAAGGAAAAAAATCAAATCCGATAGGTCAGTCCAAACCGCCTTCAAAGATTTTATTAATTCTCGCTCCCACATTTTTTTCAGCAATGGAATCAATGAACTATCTATAAAATGGCGAAAGTGCATAGATAATAATGGTACATACTTCGATTGATTAAATATATATTTTGATATATTATTTTTTGTTTTACTTTTAAAACGTCAATTTTATATGTAAATAAAAATGACTGTTGTGTATGTTATCAAAGTTATAACATCATAATACAATAATAATAATAAATATGGAAGTATCTTTCCCTAATTGAAAGTCATTAAAATTCCAGGTTAAATTGATTTGTATTGTCTAACAGTGTTGCATGTGGGTAATGACGACACCATCAACCCAGCCCCGTCTACATAGATTAGTATCAACAAGATCGGCTGCCCAATTTCAAAACCTACCAACCGATTTGATTATTATTTAAAAACAAAGGTTACTGTATATATACTACTGTATATATTTTAGTATATACTTGAATTCATTTATGAATCATGAATTTTAAATTTTATTCGAAGTAAATTAATATACATTAAATATAAATTAACTAAATAATAAAATTCGAAGTAGATATGTAATAAACTGGATCTCAATGTGATACAAATAACAAAATTCGAAGTAGATATGTAATAAACTGGATCTCAATGTGATACTAATAACAAAATTCGAAGTAGATATGTAATAAACTGGATCTCAATGTGATACAAATAACAAAATTCGAAGTAGATATGTAATAAACTGGATCTCAATGTGATACTAATAACAAGACTTCTGTTATTACTTATAATGTTTATTGCCGAATATTCCTGGACGGGAATATTGTACTGGCTTAGGTGTTGCGACTGTTCGCGAGGTGTGCGCGGAACCGACTGTCGTGGGCGTCGACTAATGCATTTCAGAACGTCAGTCACCACAGATACAAAAATATTAAAATAAAATAGATTAAAAAAATAATTGTAAATAAAACTAAACTAAACATATGAAATTAAAACTATTCTATAAAAAAAACTAAGGGCTTAGCACCAGGGAGGGTACCTAAAACGCTCGCCGCATTTCCTCGTTGAATTATAAGGGAAATATTCTGTTTTAGGTAGTTATGGCATTTGGGGTTGCCACAATTATCATGAATTACAGTTTATCATCACACATTATTTGTTTTTATACAGATTACTAAATAAAAATAATTGCAAAAAATATTTGATAGTATAAATGAATTGAGGAAATGTTATTATATAAATATTATTATCTAAAAAAATATAACTATAAACCATTTATATAATTATTTACCCATCATGTGGCAATGTGCCAAGAATACTTGCAGCATTCCCCCGCTGCACAGCTATGCTCATTTGCTGCGCGAAAAAACTACCAGCCCTCTTGTCACATACACCATTAACCAGCCGCATGGACAGTACTTTAAATAATAATTTACCTATACGTTTGCGTAAGAAGTTACTTAGTTTTTGAATAGGAGATCCAAGATAGCGATAATTGTCGCAGGTAACAGGGTAAGTGGCAATTACTAGAGTGCTATCGGCGGGCCGCCTGTCAGCGATGGGAACCCAAGCAAGTGCCAAGAAATCGATGTAGACACAAGCGAAAATTGACAATAATTTTTCTTTGAAAAGTAAACTCATCTACAGCTGTTATTTTCAGGTGTATTTGATGTGTTTTTTATTGATTTTAAATTGTATTGCATAAAATACAAGGGCAGATATAATGAAGCTATTTTTTTTTGTTTTATTAAGAAATATTGGTTTCAGAAAGGTTTTATATACTTTTTTTTACAGATATAGTGCATAATGCTTTTCCATCGTATTTTATAGGAAAAGTTCGTATTTATCGCGCTGTCTTAATTAGCTTCAATACCATTTGACACTAAATAATAAAGTTCTATATTAATGCATATAAAATTGTCACTCATTTAATACAATAATTGAGTGATACTTCGGGTACCGTCGTATTCCGATTGAGATCCGAGTTTTCCCGATGGAGATACATTATGCACGATGCCTGTAAGTGTAACTAACTAGTGAGCTGGGAGTGTGTGTTGCTTTTAATAAACATATATTACTATTAGACGAGATGAAGTAATTTTTATTTTATTTTAGAAGAAATAGCATGGATTGCTAAGAAATTAGCTTCGCTTCTAATAAAGAAAGAAAATATATGTGACCTAATTTTATAAACTTTTCCAATCCGTCAAGCTAGCTAGGATATAGGTCAATTCCTTTAGAAATACATATATGTTCTGCAAGACTCATCACTATACTCGTATATATGTGTATATATATATCACAACCCTTAGAACAGAGTAACTAGACTGTTGGTTAAGGCCCTTCCTTTTATACTTGGTCCTGTCTCTCATTTATTTTTATGTAAACAATCTCGGTTTTCACTTACTTAATATTATTTTCACTTTTGCTAGTCACTGTTCAATTGCCATCATTAACATTAATATAATTATTATATTGTACTATTATTTCTATTCTAATTGTTATGTCTAAAAATAAATAAATACTCGTAGATGGTTTGGCATTAACGATTCCACGAGTTGGTTTTACATGCTCTCCGAGTCACGGAAACGATGGCGTTGTTAACCTATGCCAAAATTAAGTATGAATAGTATTTGTCAGTGGTACATGCCGGAGTTTAAGCTGCAAACCTTTTTGGAATAAAAAGCGTTTCTCCAACCGAGCGCAGCCACCACGGCTTGCATCAACAGTATTCCGACGCTGGTGTGATGTGACGTACCAAACATTGGATAAGTTATTTAAAAAATATGCAAATATTGAGTCAAACATTTAAATAATATTAAAATTAAGCTATTGACGTAAATTTGCTACAATTACGCATGCAATATACGTTTTGATTCACTAAATATAAATTCAGATGCACTTGTGCTAATATTTGATGTCGTACAGATTTAATTATTTTAAAAGTAAATACATTGTAGGACGTTCATTGAAACAATTAATTTCAATACTTATTATAGATATAATGTTTTACCAGTCAGTCAGTGGAGTCGTCCAGGCCCGGATGGCTAATGGGCCTAGGTTGGGGATGGTGACATTCCCCCGTTTTACCCGACAGGATCTCAGCGGTTAACCACCTGCTGGTAATTCATGCACTTAATGTTTTATCGTGACATTAGTGCTATGTTCAACTTTACAGCATATAAAGCAATTTACCGAATTTTGTATGAAAACCTTAGACAAACGGCAAGTCGAACGACTTTCAAAATGAAATAAAGTGAAAGAACAGCGCTTGTTAACTTGTAATCGCGATGTTTAACGCTTTGGCGCCTTATCATGCCTCTCGCTTGCACAATCCATATTTTCAATCATTTTCAAACGTTATTTTGAGAAATGTACTCTATCAACAATATAATTTTGGACATATTTTCACTTTCATATTCGAGTACCTAATTTTAGATATAGAAAAATAGTAAACACATATATAACGATTTTCCTTTATTTTACTTAAACAAATATATGTATAATTAATATATCTCCAAAATAGCCGTCATTTTAAACTCTGAATAGATTTTTTTTTAAATATTGAATATGGAAAAAAGCTTTAAAACCTCTTAATAAATAAGGATGGCAATGCACTCATGTACTCGTAAGTTTAGTTTTACTGTGTCAAAAATAAGGAAACTGTCTTTTGAAACCCAGAATTTTTTTTCCAGAAGGCAGTGCTCACTAACCGAAAATATTTGATTATAATCCAATAAACGTTATTTTTATACTTCTGGAACGAGCTTTCAAGACTGAATGAACAATGTTTGGTTGGTTAGAGGAAGGTAAAATTGTGTTTTACGTAAACAATGTTCACACTCACTAGGCCTCCTCTATACACGATGGACCCAGCACCCGCACGGAGAATCCATGGATTTCCAAGAATAGAGAACCGGCTTTCGGTTTACTCATGGGCTAGCAATTCATCTAAATTCTACTATCCTGGTCAGGTACCACTGTACCTGGTATTATACAATATTATATTATACTCGTGTATATAGTATAATTTTGCGTCTGCCTCTCATTCATTCATTTTGTGTTAGGTAAATAATCATTAACCTATTGGTTTTCACTTATTTGTTATTATTGTTATTTTTCTTTTACTTTTGCTAGTCACAGTTCAATTGCACTATTAATTTAAATCTAATTACTATATTTTACTCTTATTTCTGTTTTAATTGTTTTGTCTAAATAATATAAAATCTCTTTGACTTGTGTTCCACTATTGCTACTTTGTTTATATGTTTAATATGATAAGCTTTTTTTTAAAAAAATAAATAAATATATATTAATTAAACTAAAAACATATATTACTATTAATATAATATTATATTATGTACAATATAACAAAGAAAACATTTCTATATATTAGGAAACTCTGCATCCGTATTCCATAACTTTCATATGGATTCCCTTATATAACGTTTGAGCTAAGTAACAGATTAGGACAGCTGGATAAAAGACATGTCTCAGCTACACAATATCTGTACGGACCGGACGATTTCCATAAAAGTAGACTAAATATTATCGGACCAAAATCGTGTCACCCTAAAACATCTATACATATCGACTAGGCGATTTCCTATATGTCTTTGTAGGATACTCCACCACTTCGGACACATTACCAGAAAACGAGGAGATAACCTGCAAAAACTTTTCGTTACTGCCAAGGCGGTAGTCCGACCAAATCCGCTCCACTACCAGCACTAGCATCCATGATGCTGGCTGCATCTTCGGAAAGTAATGACCCTCTGTAATGAATGCCGTTGAATGCCGTCAATGCCGTTGAATAAAAGGTTGAATGTAAAATTAAAATATTCGAAAATCATAACAAGAAATATGGCGAACCTAAGTACTATAAATAATTAGTCATTGTGGATTCAAGTGCAATGGAAACCACGTTTAAAATCAAGATCGTGAGCGAACACGATACCTTTGAGGTGACATTTGTATAAATCCAGATTTGAGTCCAGTTTATAGTTAAAACCTAGTTTAGATTCATCGATTTAGTGGCAAATTTCGATTTAAAAGCACAAAATTTGGTTAATTCGTTTTTTTTTTATATATACTTTTGCATGACATGTGATACCATATGTGTAGCAGGACAGAGTCCAGAATGGGGGAAGCTAAATCCAGTCCCTACCACTTTACCGGCGACAGATATACCTTAAGTCCGATTTAGCTAGTTGGTTTTTTTCATACTATGATCTTAAAATATTAATGTTACAATAAACATAAACTGCCTCCATGGTCTAGCGGTTAAGTCCGTGGATTTAGACTCGAAGGTACCGGGTTCGATTCCTGGTCGGGACACAAAAATATTTATTAATGTAAATAAATACATTTAATTATTATTAAATTTATTTGTGATATTTCTCGAGTTTGGTACGCTGGAGACATCGACGAGCTTGCCACTTGTCATGATTGGCCTAAGTAACGTTGGCTAAATGTGAATCCGCTTATTTATAAGCGTGGTTTCTGACCACCCCGAAAGGGAAACGGTCGTTTTACAATAAACATCCTGAAATTTGAAAATGGTTTATAATTAACTTAAAAGCTTGATTTAAACGATTATTTAAAGTTTGTGAAGACAGTGAGTGCATTGAGTAATTGTAGATAAGTACTGTTTCCATAATGATTGGATAACGAACTATTATTTGAGATTGCCTTGTACACTCAGTAATAACTAGAAAATTATAGACGCGCACCTTTTCTATGACGATTATCGGCAGGGAAATGTTATGGCTTACCTACAATATAGCCCACTTTTGAATGAATATACAATAGATGTGCCGTTTACTGTACAGTTTAAGTGCCAAAAAGTTTTTAAAAGACATAACACCACGTCTTGTCGTTTTCTCCAGTGATAAGTGGCTCTTTCTTCGCCCAAAGATTTAGCATTGCACTTCAGCCGGGAAATGCAGCCAGGTTTCTTACCATCATTCCACGCGAACGGGACTTAGGGCCGGTAACTGAATCCTTCCTTAGTGGCATTTGGTCACTTAACTAGCGGCGTATAAACTTTTGTATTTAAGTGAAGAAATGATTACAGGCTCTTATTATTCGTATCCGAAAATTATGTAAATGTTGTTTCGAATAAATGAATAACTATATACAATAATGTTAATCATTTTTTATGATTTAAACCGAACTGTTAATCATTAAAAAAATACGTCATTAACATATTTTTTTAGGTAGATAGGGCAAAAGTTTAGTTGCCCTAAAGGCGCCGTAAAATTTTTCATAATTTTAGTTTGTTGACTTATTTTTTGATAAAATTATTGATTATTATTAAAATTATTACTTAATTGATTATTATATCGTAAAATAATATATTTGTAATACTAATTAGGCCACTGGACTGTTGGCAATGACACTAAGAACGTATTGGAATTTGTTTATAATCCAAAAGATGCATATTATAGTTCAAAAGCCTTGGAAAGTAGTTAAAAATGTATATAGGCTACAGTTTATGTAAAACGTAAGAAACCCATAAAGAAATGAATGCTTAAGTAGGACTCAAATATAGAGACGATGGGACCTGGGGGACAAGGATTAGTCCAAATGGCTGACGGAGAAATCTGGTCTGGTGATAGAAGGGCTGGCAATAATTTCTCCCATATTAGGCTCTCTATACAGATAACCAGTCTTCTTGGGACTACCTCTTATGGAACGCCTCTAAAGGACATTTTTTAGTTTAATTTTTTATAAGTTTTAGTTCATAAAAAAAATAATTTTATTTATTTAATTTAAAAAGTTTGTAATTCTTATTTGATTATGCATAATAAATGTTCATAGAAAAAAATATAGAAACAAATTTACTAACTTAGCTGACCTACTGAAATAATATTATCGGATAATAATAAACTGTACATTAGAAAACGATGTAGCTAATAGAAAATTATTTATTAAACTAAAAACATGATGTTTTAATGAAATAATAAAAAAGGCGGTAAAATACCTGAAAAAGTTGTGTTAAGCTCCCGGAACACTCACAGCGACGAACACCAACAAATGTTCAAATTTAATTTCAAAACACCAAAGAAAGTAAAAAAATAACTAACATTGTTTAGGAAAGTAGGATTGGATATATTAAACTTATTTAGCGCGATAGTACGAGCTTTGAATGTAAGCTTGTGTGGCAGGCGGGCTGCTCGCGCGGCGGCCGACTGCCGACTGGCCCCGACCTACCCGACGTGCTAGAGCTATTGTTTTTCAAAAAAACAGAGGCTGCGGCGAAATGATTTGATGAAACGAGCAATTGACAGGTGGCGCGCGTCTCCATTGGATAATTGCAAGGGGGCTATTGCATATCTCGTCCACAAAGTCTATTTAAACCAAAATATATGTATTGCATATTGCCATTAATAGTTTTTTTTTCCTAGTAAAGTATAAATAAGGATCTTCAATTCAAAAATCTCTGTATTATGAAAATTAAAATTTGATTTAATGTGTACTCATTAGTCATAACGAAAAAAAAAAGTATTAAATATAAATTTAAACACAAAATTATAAATAATTTAAAACTAAAAATTCAAATTATAACCGTCCGATGTCTATTCGCTGCGTTACCCGTTGAACGGCGAGGCTGAACAAAATATTCTTTACTCAAAGGAGATTTTTCCCAAACTCACAAGAGACCGCCAGAGCCTCGGGCCACGGACCCATCATTTCAACTTGAAATGGGATGAAGTGGCGATTTATGGTGATCTCCGCGTACGAGTACTTGTAGCGTTTAAGAAAAAGATAAAGAAAATTGAGTACATCAAGGACTGATCGTTGTTCCTGTCTTTGGAATTTAGACGCAATACGATAATAGAGCGATGGTGGGTCGGTTGTAAGAACGCTTTTCTTGTAATCTTAAAAAGGTTGGTTCGAACCCCGGCTTGTAACAATGAGAAATACATTTTTCTTACGTAAATTTGTCATATATTTACAACAGCGCCGGTCCTATGCCTCGGAGAGCATGTTGAGCCGTCGGATCCGATTCCACTAATACCAATTTGTGGAATAGTCATTAAAAATTTACATCAGCCCCTCGCCAACCCAAAGTTTAAACCAAATTCTCCAGAAATTTCTGGTCTTCAACTGTTGATCTGTGGGACTCAAACTCGAGAAATACTACAATTAAATTATTGTGTCATGGCCAAGAATCGAACCCGGTACCTCCGAATCTAAGTCCACGGACTTAACCGCTACCCCACGGGGCAGTCATTAGTATGTATTTATTATATAGTATTTATATGTATGTTTATTATTATTATATTATATATTACGTCATAGAAGTAAGATTACTATCTTAGTAGTAGTCACGTGTGTCACTCTTTTATTTCTATTGCTTACCGACCAACTATTATTATTATATTATATATTACGTCATAGAAGTAAGATTACTATCTTAGTAGTAGTCACGTGTGTCACTCTTTTATTTCTATTGTTTACCGACCAACTATTATTATTATATTATATATTACGTCATAGAAGTAAGATTACTATCTTAGTAGTAGTCACGTGTGTCACTCTTTTATTTCTATTGCTTACCGACCAACTTTTATTATTATATTATATATTAGGTCATAGAAGTAAGATTACTATCTTAGTAGTAGTCACGTGTGTCACTCTTTTATTTCTATTGCTTACCGACCAACTATTATTATTATATTATATATTACGTCATAGAAGTAAGATTACTATCTTAGTAGTAGTCACGTGTGTCACTCTTTTATTTCTATTGCTTACCGACCAACTATTATTATTATATTATATATTACGTCATAGAAGTAAGATTACTATCTTAGTAGTAGTCACGTGTGTCACTCTTTTATTTCTATTGCTTACCGACCAACTATTATTATTATATTATATATTACGTCATAGAAGTAAGATTACTATCTTAGTAGTAGTCACGTGTGTCACTCTTTTATTTCTATTGCTTACCGACCAACTTTTATTATTATATTATATATTAGGTCATAGAAGTAAGATTACTATCTTAGTAGTAGTCACGTGTGTCACTCTTTTATTTCTATTGCTTACCGACCAACTATTATTATTATATTATATATTACGTCATAGAAGTAAGATTACTATCTTAGTAGTAGTCACGTGTGTCACTCTTTTATTTCTATTGCTTACCGACCAACTTTTATTATTATATTATATATTAGGTCATAGAAGTAAGATTACTATCTTAGTAGTAGTCACGTGTGTCACTCTTTTATTTCTATTGCTTACCGACCAACTATTATTATTATATTATATATTACGTCATAGAAGTAAGATTACTATCTTAGTAGTAGTCACGTGTGTCACTCTTTTATTTCTATTGCTTACCGACCAACTTTTATTATTATATTATATATTAGGTCATAGAAATAAGATTACTATCTTAGTAGTAGTCACGTGTGTCACTCTTTTATTTCTATTGCTTACCGACCAACTATTATTATTATATTATATATTACGTCATAGAAGTAAGATTACTATCTTAGTAGTAGTCACGTGTGTCACTCTTTTATTTCTATTGCTTACCGACCAACTTTTATTATTATATTATATATTAGGTCATAGAAGTAAGATTACTATCTTAGTAGTAGTCACGTGTGTCACTCTTTTATTTCTATTGCTTACCGACCAACTATTATTATTATATTATATATTACGTCATAGAAGTAAGATTACTATCTTAGTAGTAGTCACGTGTGTCACTCTTTTATTTCTATTGCTTACCGACCAACTTTTATTATTATATTATATATTAGGTCATAGAAGTAAGATTACTATCTTAGTAGTAGTCACGTGTGTCACTCTTTTATTTCTATTGCTTACCGACCAACTATTATTATTATATTATATATTACGTCATAGAAGTAAGATTACTATCTTAGTAGTAGTCACGTGTGTCACTCTTTTATTTCTATTGCTTACCGACCAACTTTTATTATTATATTATATATTAGGTCATAGAAGTAAGATTACTATCTTAGTAGTAGTCACGTGTGTCACTCTTTTATTTCTATTGCTTACCGACCAACTATTATTATTATATTATATATTACGTCGTAGAAGTAAGATTACTATCTTAGTAGTAGTCACGTGTGTCACTCTTTTATTTCTATTGCTTACCGACCAACTTTTATTATTATATTATATATTAAGTCATAGAAGTAAGATTACTATCTTAGTAGTAGTCACGTGTGTCACTCTTTTATTTCTATTGCTTACCGACCAACTATTATTATTATATTATATATTACGTCATAGAAGTAAGATTACTATCTTAGTAGTAGTCACGTGTGTCACTCTTTTATTTCTATTGCTTACCGACCAACTTTTATTATTATATTATATATTAGGTCATAAAAGTAAGATTACTATCTTAGTAGTAGTCACGTGTGTCACTCTTTTATTTCTATTGCTTACCGACCAACTTTTATTATTATATTATATATTACGTCATAGAAGTAAGATTACTATCTTAGTAGTAGTCACGTGTGTCACTCTTTTATTTCTATTGCTTACCGACCAACTATTATTATTATATTATATATTACGTCATAGAAGTAAGATTACTATCTTAGTAGTAGTCACGTGTGTCACTCTTTTATTTCTATTGCTTACCGACCAACTTTTATTATTATATTATATATTAGGTCATAGAAGTAAGATTACTATCTTAGTAGTAGTCACGTGTGTCACTCTTTTATTTCTATTGCTTACCGACCAACTTTTATTATTATATTATATATTAGGTCATAGAAGTAAGATTACTATCTTAGTAGTAGTCACGTGTGTCACTCTTTTATTTCTATTGCTTACCGACCAACTTTTATTATTATATTATATATTAGGTCATAGAAGTAAGATTACTATCTTAGTAGTAGTCACGTGTGTCACTCTTTTATTTCTATTGCTTACCGACCAACTATTATTATTATATTATATATTACGTCATAGAAGTAAGATTACTATCTTAGTAGTAGTCACGTGTGTCACTCTTTTATTTCTATTGCTTACCGACCAACTATTATTATTATATTATATATTAGGTCATAGAAGTAAGATTACTATCTTAGTAGTAGTCACGTGTGTCACTCTTTTATTTCTATTGCTTACCGACCAACTATTATTATTATATTATATATTACGTCATAGAAGTAAGATTAATATCTTAGTAGTAGTCACGTGTGTCACTCTTTTATTTCTATTGCTTACCGACCAACTTTTATTATTATATTATATATTAGGTCATAGAAGTAAGATTACTATCTTAGTAGTAGTCACGTGTGTCACTCTTTTATTTCTATTGCTTACCGACCAACTATTATTATTATATTATATATTACGTCATAGAAGTAAGATTACTATCTTAGTAGTAGTCACGTGTGTCACTCTTTTATTTCTATTGCTTACCGACCAACTTTTATTATTATATTATATATTAGGTCATAGAAGTAAGATTACTATCTTAGTAGTAGTCACGTGTGTCACTCTTTTATTTCTATTGCTTACCGACCAACTATTATTATTATATTATATATTACGTCATAGAAGTAAGATTACTATCTTAGTAGTAGTCACGTGTGTCACTCTTTTATTTCTATTGCTTACCGACCAACTATTATTATTATATTATATATTACGTCATAGAAGTAAGATTACTATCTTAGTAGTAGTCACGTGTGTCACTCTTTTATTTCTATTGCTTACCGACCAACTTTTATTATTATATTATATATTAGGTCATAGAAGTAAGATTACTATCTTAGTAGTAGTCACGTGTGTCACTCTTTTATTTCTATTGCTTACCGACCAACTTTTATTATTATATTATATATTACGTCATAGAAGTAAGATTACTATCTTAGTAGTAGTCACGTGTGTCACTCTTTTATTTCTATTGCTTACCGACCAACTTTTATTATTATATTATATATTAGGTCATAGAAGTAAGATTACTATCTTAGTAGTAGTCACGTGTGTCACTTTTTTATTTCTATTGCTTACCGACCAACTATTATTATTATATTATATATTACGTCATAGAAGTAAGATTACTATCTTAGTAGTAGTCACGTGTGTCACTCTTTTATTTCTATTGCTTACCGACCAACTTTTATTATTATATTATATATTAGGTCATAGAAGTAAGATTACTATCTTAGTAGTAGTCACGTGTGTCACTCTTTTATTTCTATTGCTTACCGACCAACTTTTATTATTATATTATATATTAGGTCATAGAAGTAAGATTACTATCTTAGTAGTAGTCACGTGTGTCACTCTTTTATTTCTATTGCTTACCGACCAACTATTATTATTATATTATATATTACGTCATAGAAGTAAGATTACTATCTTAGTAGTAGTCACGTGTGTCACTCTTTTATTTCTATTGCTTACCGACCAACTTTTATTATTATATTATATATTACGTCATAGAAGTAAGATTACTATCTTAGTAGTAGTCACGTGTGTCACTCTTTTATTTCTATTGCTTACCGACCAACTATTATTATTATATTATATATTACGTCATAGAAGTAAGATTACTATCTTAGTAGTAGTCACGTGTGTCACTCTTTTATTTCTATTGCTTACCGACCAACTTTTATTATTATATTATATATTAGGTCATAGAAGTAAGATTACTATCTTAGTAGTAGTCACGTGTGTCACTCTTTTATTTCTATTGCTTACCGACCAACTTTTATTATTATATTATATATTAGGTCATAGAAGTAAGATTACTATCTTAGTAGTAGTCACGTGTGTCACTCTTTTATTTCTATTGCTTACCGACCAACTTTTATTATTATATTATATATTAGGTCATAGAAGTAAGATTACTATCTTAGTAGTAGTCACGTGTGTCACTCTTTTATTTCTATTGCTTACCGACCAACTATTATTATTATATTATATATTACGTCATAGAAGTAAGATTACTATCTTAGTAGTAGTCACGTGTGTCACTCTTTTATTTCTATTGCTTACCGACCAACTTTTATTATTATATTATATATTAGGTCATAGAAGTAAGATTACTATCTTAGTAGTAGTCACGTGTGTCACTCTTTTATTTCTATTGCTTACCGACCAACTTTTATTATTATATTATATATTAGGTCATAGAAGTAAGATTACTATCTTAGTAGTAGTCACGTGTGTCACTCTTTTATTTCTATTGCTTACCGACCAACTATTATTATTATATTATATATTACGTCATAGAAGTAAGATTAATATCTTAGTAGTAGTCACGTGTGTCACTCTTTTATTTCTATTGCTTACCGACCAACTATTATTATTATATTATATATTACGTCATAGAAGTAAGATTACTATCTTAGTAGTAGTCACGTGTGTCACTCTTTTATTTCTATTGCTTACCGACCAACTATTATTATTATATTATATATTACGTCATAGAAGTAAGATTACTATCTTAGTAGTAGTCACGTGTGTCACTCTTTTATTTCTATTGCTTACCGACCAACTATTATTATTATATTATATATTACGTCATAGAAGTAAGATTACTATCTTAGTAGTAGTCACGTGTGTCACTCTTTTATTTCTATTGCTTACCGACCAACTATTATTATTATATTATATATTACGTCATAGAAGTAAGATTACTATCTTAGTAGTAGTCACGTGTGTCACTCTTTTATTTCTATTGCTTACCGACCAACTATTATTATTATATTATATATTACGTCATAGAAGTAAGATTACTATCTTAGTAGTAGTCACGTGTGTCACTCTTTTATTTCTATTGCTTACCGACCAACTATTATTATTATATTATATATTACGTCATAGAAGTAAGATTACTATCTTAGTAGTAGTCACGTGTGTCACTCTTTTATTTCTATTGCTTACCGACCAACTATTATTATTATATTATATATTACGTCATAGAAGTAAGATTACTATCTTAGTAGTAGTCACGTGTGTCACTCTTTTATTTCTATTGCTTACCGACCAACTATTATTATTATATTATATATTACGTCATAGAAGTAAGATTACTATCTTAGTAGTAGTCACGTGTGTCACTCTTTTATTTCTATTGCTTACCGACCAACTATTATTATTATATTATATATTACGTCATAGAAGTAAGATTACTATCTTAGTAGTAGTCACGTGTGTCACTCTTTTATTTCTATTGCTTACCGACCAACTATTATTATTATATTATATATTACGTCATAGAAGTAAGATTACTATCTTAGTAGTAGTCACGTGTGTCACTCTTTTATTTCTATTGCTTACCGACCAACTATTATTATTATATTATATATTACGTCATAGAAGTAAGATTACTATCTTAGTAGTAGTCACGTGTGTCACTCTTTTATTTCTATTGCTTACCGACCAACTTTTATTATTATATTATATATTAGGTCATAGAAGTAAGATTACTATCTTAGTAGTAGTCACGTGTGTCACTCTTTTATTTCTATTGCTTACCGACCAACTTTTATTATTATATTATATATTACGTCATAGAAGTAAGATTACTATCTTAGTAGTAGTCACGTGTGTCACTCTTTTATTTCTATTGCTTACCGACCAACTATTATTATTATATTATATATTACGTCATAGAAGTAAGATTACTATCTTAGTAGTAGTCACGTGTGTCACTCTTTTATTTCTATTGCTTACCGACCAACTATTATTATTATATTATATATTACGTCATAGAAGTAAGATTACTATCTTAGTAGTAGTCACGTGTGTCACTCTTTTATTTCTATTGCTTACCGACCAACTATTATTATTATATTATATATTACGTCATAGAAGTAAGATTACTATCTTAGTAGTAGTCACGTGTGTCACTCTTTTATTTCTATTGCTTACCGACCAACTATTATTATTATATTATATATTACGTCATAGAAGTAAGATTACTATCTTAGTAGTAGTCACGTGTGTCACTCTTTTATTTCTATTGCTTACCGACCAACTTTTATTATTATATTATATATTACGTCATAGAAGTAAGATTACTATCTTAGTAGTAGTCACGTGTGTCACTCTTTTATTTCTATTGCTTACCGACCAACTTTTATTATTATATTATATATTACGTCATAGAAGTAAGATTACTATCTTAGTAGTAGTCACGTGTGTCACTCTTTTATTTCTATTGCTTACCGACCAACTATTATTATTATATTATATATTACGTCATAGAAGTAAGATTACTATCTTAGTAGTAGTCACGTGTGTCACTCTTTTATTTCTATTGCTTACCGACCAACTTTTATTATTATATTATATATTAGGTCATAGAAGTAAGATTACTATCTTAGTAGTAGTCACGTGTGTCACTCTTTTATTTCTATTGCTTACCGACCAACTTTTATTATTATATTATATATTAGGTCATAGAAGTAAGATTACTATCTTAGTAGTAGTCACGTGTGTCACTCTTTTATTTCTATTGCTTACCGACCAACTATTATTATTATATTATATATTACGTCATAGAAGTAAGATTAATATCTTAGTAGTAGTCACGTGTGTCACTCTTTTATTTCTATTGCTTACCGACCAACTTTTATTATTATATTATATATTACGTCATAGAAGTAAGATTACTATCTTAGTAGTAGTCACGTGTGTCACTCTTTTATTTCTATTGCTTACCGACCAACTATTATTATTATATTATATATTACGTCATAGAAGTAAGATTACTATCTTAGTAGTAGTCACGTGTGTCACTCTTTTATTTCTATTGCTTACCGACCAACTTTTATTATTATATTATATATTAGGTCATAGAAGTAAGATTACTATCTTAGTAGTAGTCACGTGTGTCACTCTTTTATTTCTATTGCTTACCGACCAACTTTTATTATTATATTATATATTAGGTCATAGAAGTAAGATTACTATCTTAGTAGTAGTCACGTGTGTCACTCTTTTATTTCTATTGCTTACCGACCAACTTTTATTATTATATTATATATTAGGTCATAGAAGTAAGATTACTATCTTAGTAGTAGTCACGTGTGTCACTCTTTTATTTCTATTGCTTACCGACCAACTATTATTATTATATTATATATTACGTCATAGAAGTAAGATTACTATCTTAGTAGTAGTCACGTGTGTCACTCTTTTATTTCTATTGCTTACCGACCAACTTTTATTATTATATTATATATTAGGTCATAGAAGTAAGATTACTATCTTAGTAGTAGTCACGTGTGTCACTCTTTTATTTCTATTGCTTACCGACCAACTATTATTATTATATTATATATTACGTCATAGAAGTAAGATTACTATCTTAGTAGTAGTCACGTGTGTCACTCTTTTATTTCTATTGCTTACCGACCAACTATTATTATTATATTATATATTACGTCATAGAAGTAAGATTACTATCTTAGTAGTAGTCACGTGTGTCACTCTTTTATTTCTATTGCTTACCGACCAACTATTATTATTATATTATATATTAGGTCATAGAAGTAAGATTACTATCTTAGTAGTAGTCACGTGTGTCACTCTTTTATTTCTATTGCTTACCGACCAACTTTTATTATTATATTATATATTAGGTCATAGAAGTAAGATTACTATCTTAGTAGTAGTCACGTGTGTCACTCTTTTATTTCTATTGCTTACCGACCAACTTTTATTATTATATTATATATTAGGTCATAGAAGTAAGATTACTATCTTAGTAGTAGTCACGTGTGTCACTCTTTTATTTCTATTGCTTACCGACCAACTATTATTATTATATTATATATTACGTCATAGAAGTAAGATTACTATCTTAGTAGTAGTCACGTGTGTCACTCTTTTATTTCTATTGCTTACCGACCAACTTTTATTATTATATTATATATTAGGTCATAGAAGTAAGATTACTATCTTAGTAGTAGTCACGTGTGTCACTCTTTTATTTCTATTGCTTACCGACCAACTTTTATTATTATATTATATATTAGGTCATAGAAGTAAGATTACTATCTTAGTAGTAGTCACGTGTGTCACTCTTTTATTTCTATTGCTTACCGACCAACTATTATTATTATATTATATATTACGTCATAGAAGTAAGATTACTATCTTAGTAGTAGTCACGTGTGTCACTCTTTTATTTCTATTGCTTACCGACCAACTTTTATTATTATATTATATATTAGGTCATAGAAGTAAGATTACTATCTTAGTAGTAGTCACGTGTGTCACTCTTTTATTTCTATTGCTTACCGACCAACTTTTATTATTATATTATATATTACGTCATAGAAGTAAGATTACTATCTTAGTAGTAGTCACGTGTGTCACTCTTTTATTTCTATTGCTTACCGACCAACTTTTATTATTATATTATATATTACGTCATAGAAGTAAGATTACTATCTTAGTAGTAGTCACGTGTGTCACTCTTTTATTTCTATTGCTTACCGACCAACTTTTATTATTATATTATATATTAGGTCATAGAAGTAAGATTACTATCTTAGTAGTAGTCACGTGTGTCACTCTTTTATTTCTATTGCTTACCGACCAACTTTTATTATTATATTATATATTAGGTCATAGAAGTAAGATTACTATCTTAGTAGTAGTCACGTGTGTCACTCTTTTATTTCTATTGCTTACCGACCAACTTTTATTATTATATTATATATTAGGTCATAGAAGTAAGATTACTATCTTAGTAGTAGTCACGTGTGTCACTCTTTTATTTCTATTGCTTACCGACCAACTATTATTATTATATTATATATTACGTCATAGAAGTAAGATTACTATCTTAGTAGTAGTCACGTGTGTCACTCTTTTATTTCTATTGCTTACCGACCAACTTTTATTATTATATTATATATTAGGTCATAGAAGTAAGATTACTATCTTAGTAGTAGTCACGTGTGTCACTCTTTTATTTCTATTGCTTACCGACCAACTTTTATTATTATATTATATATTAGGTCATAGAAGTAAGATTACTATCTTAGTAGTAGTCACGTGTGTCACTCTTTTATTTCTATTGCTTACCGACCAACTATTATTATTATATTATATATTACGTCATAGAAGTAAGATTACTATCTTAGTAGTAGTCACGTGTGTCACTCTTTTATTTCTATTGCTTACCGACCAACTATTATTATTATATTATATATTACGTCATAGAAGTAAGATTACTATCTTAGTAGTAGTCACGTGTGTCACTCTTTTATTTCTATTGCTTACCGACCAACTATTATTATTATATTATATATTACGTCATAGAAGTAAGATTACTATCTTAGTAGTAGTCACGTGTGTCACTCTTTTATTTCTATTGCTTACCGACCAACTATTATTATTATATTATATATTACGTCATAGAAGTAAGATTACTATCTTAGTAGTAGTCACGTGTGTCACTCTTTTATTTCTATTGCTTACCGACCAACTATTATTATTATATTATATATTACGTCATAGAAGTAAGATTACTATCTTAGTAGTAGTCACGTGTGTCACTCTTTTATTTCTATTGCTTACCGACCAACTATTATTATTATATTATATATTACGTCATAGAAGTAAGATTACTATCTTAGTAGTAGTCACGTGTGTCACTCTTTTATTTCTATTGCTTACCGACCAACTATTATTATTATATTATATATTACGTCATAGAAGTAAGATTACTATCTTAGTAGTAGTCACGTGTGTCACTCTTTTATTTCTATTGCTTACCGACCAACTATTATTATTATATTATATATTACGTCATAGAAGTAAGATTACTATCTTAGTAGTAGTCACGTGTGTCACTCTTTTATTTCTATTGCTTACCGACCAACTATTATTATTATATTATATATTACGTCATAGAAGTAAGATTACTATCTTAGTAGTAGTCACGTGTGTCACTCTTTTATTTCTATTGCTTACCGACCAACTATTATTATTATATTATATATTACGTCATAGAAGTAAGATTACTATCTTAGTAGTAGTCACGTGTGTCACTCTTTTATTTCTATTGCTTACCGACCAACTATTATTATTATATTATATATTACGTCATAGAAGTAAGATTACTATCTTAGTAGTAGTCACGTGTGTCACTCTTTTATTTCTATTGCTTACCGACCAACTATTATTATTATATTATATATTACGTCATAGAAGTAAGATTACTATCTTAGTAGTAGTCACGTGTGTCACTCTTTTATTTCTATTGCTTACCGACCAACTTTTATTATTATATTATATATTAGGTCATAGAAGTAAGATTACTATCTTAGTAGTAGTCACGTGTGTCACTCTTTTATTTCTATTGCTTACCGACCAACTTTTATTATTATATTATATATTACGTCATAGAAGTAAGATTACTATCTTAGTAGTAGTCACGTGTGTCACTCTTTTATTTCTATTGCTTACCGACCAACTATTATTATTATATTATATATTACGTCATAGAAGTAAGATTACTATCTTAGTAGTAGTCACGTGTGTCACTCTTTTATTTCTATTGCTTACCGACCAACTATTATTATTATATTATATATTACGTCATAGAAGTAAGATTACTATCTTAGTAGTAGTCACGTGTGTCACTCTTTTATTTCTATTGCTTACCGACCAACTATTATTATTATATTATATATTACGTCATAGAAGTAAGATTACTATCTTAGTAGTAGTCACGTGTGTCACTCTTTTATTTCTATTGCTTACCGACCAACTATTATTATTATATTATATATTACGTCATAGAAGTAAGATTACTATCTTAGTAGTAGTCACGTGTGTCACTCTTTTATTTCTATTGCTTACCGACCAACTATTATTATTATATTATATATTACGTCATAGAAGTAAGATTACTATCTTAGTAGTAGTCACGTGTGTCACTCTTTTATTTCTATTGCTTACCGACCAACTTTTATTATTATATTATATATTACGTCATAGAAGTAAGATTACTATCTTAGTAGTAGTCACGTGTGTCACTCTTTTATTTCTATTGCTTACCGACCAACTATTATTATTATATTATATATTACGTCATAGAAGTAAGATTACTATCTTAGTAGTAGTCACGTGTGTCACTCTTTTATTTCTATTGCTTACTGACCAACTTTTATTATTATATTATATATTAGGTCATAGAAGTAAGATTACTATCTTAGTAGTAGTCACGTGTGTCACTCTTTTATTTCTATTGCTTACCGACCAACTTTTATTATTATATTATATATTAGGTCATAGAAGTAAGATTACTATCTTAGTAGTAGTCACGTGTGTCACTCTTTTATTTCTATTGCTTACCGACCAACTTTTATTATTATATTATATATTACGTCATAGAAGTAAGATTACTATCTTAGTAGTAGTCACGTGTGTCACTCTTTTATTTCTATTGCTTACCGACCAACTATTATTATTATATTATATATTACGTCATAGAAGTAAGATTACTATCTTAGTAGTAGTCACGTGTGTCACTCTTTTATTTCTATTGCTTACCGACCAACTATTATTATTATATAATTAAAACTACTTAAAAGTAAAAAAAATACATATAAACTAAACTTAATAAAAAATAAACTATATTAAAAAAGGGATAGTCCCAAGAAGACTGGCAACATTACCCCTCTGTATAGCGAGGCTAATACGTTGGCAGAAATAATTGCCAGCTTTTCTGTCTCCAGACTTTTCCATTAGCCGTTTAAACTCCTTGGCCAGACGCTTGACTGAGTGTCCCAATGGGCGTATGAATGAATAATGGCGTATTTGCGCAACTTGAGGTTTTCAAAACTCTCTTATTGTCCTTAAGGTTAGCAGATAGAGAATGTCTAACGACATTATGTTAGCCCTTTGTACTTTTCTGCAATAAAGTATTTAATATGAATAATACACAGACGTTAACGTGACGTATGTGTTTAATATATACGCAACACTGCTTGCGTAGCGTACACGTGTTGCGTGTGGCCGTGTACCGAAAACTTTTGTGGATTGCAAGTGGAATACAGAATGACCCTTTTGGAGAGTCTGTGAGACCGATCTGGGATATTAATGTGTCCAAATGAGCGGTTGTTGTAGCGCGACATTAAGGTTGCTTATCCACCAGACATTATGATTATAAAATAATAATTTAATAAAATTTATTTAATTTTTATTCTTTAATTCTTTTAAAAACATCCACCCCGTCTAACTGTCTGTCTGTCTGGGGACAGGAGGGCTGGTTCTTTCCTCGCCCAGAGAATCAGCATAGCGATTCAGCGAGGAAATGCAGCCAGCGTTCTTGCCACTATGACCCGCGGATACGATTTATATTTAAATTAGGTTTTGTAAGTAGGTTTTTTTTTTATAATTTATTTTTTATTTTAAATTATATTGGATAAAATTAAAAGATTATTTATTTATTACATAAGATATCTAAACCTATAATATTACATCAATAATAAGTTAATATTAACATTCAAGGTTTACCACTTGTGGTATAATACATAATATAAATAATACATAAGATATACTAAATACTATAATGAAAAAACTTGTATAGACATTTCCCGTGCATACTGTCGACACTCATTCAAACATATAGGTAAGTACACTAGACATAATGCTGCTTGGATGTGTTAGTTTTATTGTCACTTTTTTATATATGTATTATATTATTATTAGTGTTTAAGTAAAAAGTTAAGTATCATCACGACCATATCCTGTACGGGGTGGTCAGAAACCACCCTTGTAAAGAAGCGAATTCACATTTATCAACTACAGGCCAATAATGATAAGTGACAAGCTTGACGATGTCTCTAGCGAACCAAATTCGAGAAATGTCATAAATAAATTAAATACGAGTATTAATTAGTAATTAATATTTAAATTAATTAATATTATTGTGTCCCAACCAGGAATCGAACCAGGTACCTCCGGGTTTAAATCCACTGAATTCACCGCTTGACTACATAGGTTTACTATAGTAAAGTTGGCTAAATGTAAATCCGCTTATTTATAACCACCCCGGAAGGGAAACGGTCGTGATGATACTTATTTTTTTTTTATAAACCTTCCATCATAATATGCAATGTTCGCATTGAAAGCATATTTTTTTTTACCGAATTTTATTTGAAAACCATAGACGCCAAGTCAAACGTCAAAACAACATAAAGTGACAAAAAGCGCTTAAAGCGACAAGTAGTGTAATATACTTAAATAATAAGGAGCCAACACATATTTTGCAAATACTATTTATTGATTGGTTGCCCTAGGCAACGGTAATAGACATTACAAGTATAACATAGGGATAGTCCCGAGCAGTCTGGCATCCCCTCTGTATAGTGAGGCTAATACGTTGGCATATATAGTAGCCAGATTCTCACAACATCTTTGGTGGATAAACATCAAAAACTGTTCCATTATGCGTGTAGTAAGAGCGGCGCGGTCCTCGGGCGATGGCTTCAGATTGGTGGCTCTATTTAATACAGTCTGCTAGGTGCTTCGAATATTGATTGGATATCGATATAGCTTGCACCCTCTGAACGTGTAGAGATCTCAACATAGCAACATAAAACAACAGAACGTTTATACGGTGAGAAAAATGGATAGTACGAATTCTCTGCTTACTATTTTCTATACTGAACCCGAAGTATTCGTACATCAAGAACAAAGTTGCCTATCTATCTTCATTCCATAATAAGTCTCTCCGCTATTCTCACAACTCTGTTCCCTCCATTCCCTCTCACCATACTGGATTTATGGCCAACTCATTTGCTGTTGTCGCCGCGAACATGTGGAATATACTGCCAGTAGAAATCCGACAAGCATTTATCCGAAAAATGTTTAAAAAAAATTAAGTCATCGCATTATTTAAATGGTTCATAGGTTATGTAATCGTAACATAGTTATTATACTATAGCAGAAAAACTATCTACACGATTCTCTGCAAAAATTCCGGACGCACTGCAAAAACATAAATAAAAAAAAAGTTTGAATTTGAAATAACTATTTTTTTCTATCGGTCGTAGCGTAGAGTCGTAGACGGTAGATTTATCTAACGCTACGCGCGAGGCCACGCCCCCCCATCTGCTATTGGTCCGCTCGAGGGGGGCGTTGCAGCTTAGAAGCTTAGAATCACAAACAGATTTCAATATAATTAATTATTTACTTAGTTTAGTCGCCAGCTATTAAGTTTATAAATTCCTTACTTGTTGTTTGAGGTTCTGTTTAGAAACGATTCGCTAAACCAGGGCTTGTTAATTAGTTTTCACTATTTTAGAATTGTTAATTGCTGACACAACCTCGTAAGGAATCCGGACCTGGGGAATAAGTAAAAAGTATTATCACTACCGTATCCCTTTCTCATCTCCTCGCCAACCTGTCTGGCCAGTGTGGAGAGTGTAGACCTAATTCTCCAGATATATGTTCTGGAAGGCCCATCTTCAACAGTGGAGGTCTAGGACGCTGTGTTCCTGGGGCTCTAATGATCCCTTTCAGGGTGGTCAGAACCCACGCTTTTTAAACAGATTTAGTCAACTTTACTATAGGCCCATCATGAAAAATGGCAATACCTTAAATAATATATAAATCTATCTAAATCCACGGACTTAACAGCTAGACCACGGAGGCAGTTGACCTGGGAACGCATCTCCTAAACCCATTCATACGAGAAACACCACCGTAACCCTGTCGCAGCAAAAGATGCCACTGCTTCTTTTATGCTGTTGATAATATCGTGTGATGGCTCTTCAGGTGCTGAGCATTTGTTAAAATGCTATATTTATATGAATCACGCTGCTTCGCGTATAACAAGTTGGCAAGTAGCACGCTGGGTAAAAAATAAAATACAAACTAAACGGAGGCTGGCAATTATTTCTGCCGATGCGGACATATTCTGCCTTGCTATACAAAGGGGAAATGTTGCCAGTCTTCTTGAGACTATCTTGGATGGGACGCTCTAGAGAACATTTTTTTATTTATAGTTTATTTTACATATTTAAAAAAAAAAATTGCTTTTATTCGAAATATGATTTTTAAAAAGGTAAATTATTAAATAACTAAAAACTTTAACTTTTAAAACATATAAATTACTATTAATAATAGTAGCTTTGGGTACACAAATTATTAATTTACTTTATTATATTTACTTGTATTTAGAAATATGTGATTGAATTTCAGTTGCTAACATTAATGTACCTTGCACGATACTTACTATTAGATAGACGCAAGATCACATGTCATGCTAGTATATATTAAAAAAAAAAACTATTTGTAAAGTTATACATACCTGAATATGCAACCTACATGTGACAAACCAAACGTTAGTAAGGCTTCAAACAGCATAGGGTGACATAAACATAGCTTTTAAGGGTCCTCTATTGGCCGCCATTTCATGTGACAAGCCTGCATATATACATAGTAGGAAAAGCCCGCTTATTACAATTTTACTGCGATCAAGTATTTACAATAAATTGCGTTTTATGAGCTCTTATTATCAGGTTTGTAAATTTTGGCAAAACAAAATTGGCGGCAAATATGAACCCCTTAAGGTTGAAGGCGCGAACATAACGGCGAGGCGAGGGGCGCGGGGGGAGGTCACGCGCCGTTAGCGAGATGGGCTGCGCGTGCACATGTCGCCGGCACGCGCCCGACCCGCTTTTTATTTAAACATGTTTTCCCCTTTTTTGTCCAAATTCGGGGTCTTCTTTTTGATTTCGGGGAATTAATGAGGCGGGTCGTGGACATAACAACGTGCTCGTATGTTTGGAAGGACATTCTCACTCGTAATTGTTGTTTTTATCGGCTGTGGTATTTATAAATAACTATAAATATTTTTTTTTCAATTCCTGGATACTATAATTAATTTAATTTGATATTTTTCGAGTCTGGTACGCTAGAGACATCGACAAGCTTGCCAATTAACATGAAGGGCCTATATATAAAGTTGGCTGAATGTGAAACTGCTTCTTTAAATAGCATGGTTTCTATCCACCCCGCAAGGGATAGGGTTGTGAGGATACTTTACTTTTAGAATACTTCTCGTTAAATTTGTTTTATAATTTTTATACTAGTACCTACATGGGACTTCAGACTGACGTCACTGACTGACGACGGATAAAAACGGCTCCTCCACACGTTCCAGCTGTCAAACTGGTTCCTTCAAGGGATCCTCGAAAGCGGTATTCTTAGTTGTAAACTAAGAAAAAAAAAACTAAATATATTTTGTGTCAGAATTACCACACGCTCTGGCACTTTTGACATCCATAATGCCGTCCTTTTCATATAGTAAATATTCATGTGCCACGAAAATTATTTGAAATTTTTGAACGAAATCTCATATGAATGATTGACAATTTTTTAAATATGTAATCTTAAACTAAAATAAGTAATTTAACTAAGTTTTTTACATTTAAAATTTAATGTTCGACTAACCTTTGGATAAAAATGTCATTGTAATAGGGCCGGGCCAGTCCTAATTTATTACGTCCTAGTTTGAGATTGGATTCGATCGTATTCACAGATTGTGTTTTGTTTTTTGGTTAGTAAAGTAACGGTGGGCAGAGACTTGAATGGCCTCCGACGTAAAAAGGTCGATTCCAGTCACAAATCTTTGACGAACACATTGATTAACAAAACACCTGTCTTGTTCGATTTATTTATCGATACAATGACACAGGGCAAGTAGTTTTTTTTTAAATACTGAACTTGGTATGTGACACTGCGCCCACCTGATGGGGTAGTCCAAGAATAGGAGAACTGTAGGTCGGTATTTTATTTAGTCAAAGGTTTAAAAGTAAAAAAAAGACATGCTACCTTTAGGTTACAGTATAAAAAAAAAGGTCAAATAAATAACAAAATTTTATTATTATTATTAAATGCGGAGGAACCGGGTGTGATTCCTGGACACGATAATTAATTTAATTGATTTGGGGTGTTTCTAGAGTTTGATACGGTAGAGACATCGACGAGCTTGCCACTTGTCATGATGTGCCAATATTAAAGTTGGCTAAATGTTAACCCGCTTACTAAATATAAGGGATACGGTCGTGATGATACTTTACTAATTATTCCAGTATTATCAAAATTCTACATCTCAGGTTCGTATATTATTATTATATTTAATTGATATATCTAAATTTGTATTGCTTAAAAAATATACAATTTTACAATTGCTATTTTGCTTAAAATATTTATTTGTATTCCTTAAATAATTTAGAAGCAAGGCCAGCGCTCACGAATGGTGCCGGCCGAGTGTCCTGCTCACAGCACCTGCCTGCACCCCCACGCCATATTTTATTCCACTAATCGTTCTTTCCGTTATATTACCAGTTTTTTATCCCGTACTTAAAGCAAATATTCCTGTTCTATAAAGCCACTCTGTCCGATTAACTATAATAGACACTTTTAATTGAGAATCTATAAAAGGTTTCGTGTTTCACATTCATCACGGCCTCTCATCTGCCCAATTAATAAAAGTTGACTTTAAGAAATGGCGAGGGCCAGGCTGCCGGTCGTACCGGTTCGCGCAGCTGAAAGCAAACTCCTCGCCTTTTATTTTCATTTGCTTATCTATCCGCTGGTTACTTATACCTATGATTAACACCAGACCTATTCAGTTACATAAGCCCAAACGTTATGTAATGGAATCTCCTTAAATAACGAAAACTGACAATGTAAAACGCTATTAAAATTGGTATTCACGTATAAAAGTCGACAGCAAATGATGTTTTGCAAGTGTTTTTTTTTTAATTGATTTTTTTTACTTATATTTTGCATTGTTAATTTATGTGTATAATAAAACTATGTTACTATAGGCCAATCATAACAAGTGGCAAGCTTGTGATATTTCTCGAGTTTGGTACGCTAGAGACATCGACGAGCTTGCAACTTGCCATGATGGGGCAATAGTAAAGTTGGCTAAATTTGAATTAGCTTGTTGATATAAGCGTGGTTTATGACCACTGCTAAAGGGATACGGTCGTGATAATACTTTGTTTTTCCTCTATTTTACTAAAACAAATAAATAATTCTTATATCTCTAAAATGTACGTAATATACTTTTCTAGAAAGTTGATATAATATATATTTTTTTAAAAAGACTTGAAAAAACTTTGAAAACATTGGAAAGCATTAAACCTTCATAAAGAAGGCATCTTATACAAGTTACAATATCATAAAGTATTAATGACGTCGTAATTCTCTGGGTGGTCAGAAATCAAACAGGCTCACATATTATACTTCTATTAGTAATACTTAAATCTCCATTTTAGCTGTCAAATTGTGCACAGACGTTTTACTATACTTCTCATAGCTTATCATCATTATCGCAGCCCCTAAAATGCGGTCCTAGACCTCCATTGTTGGAGTTGGGACTTCCAAAACATATTTGTGGAAAGTTTGATCTACACTTGCCACGCTTGCGTTGGCGAGACGGGTTGGCGAAGGTCTGATGTACATTTTAGTGTCAATTTATTAACAATTCTACAAGTTGTTATAAGTGGAATCGGGAACGACGGATTAACGTCTCCGAGGAACTATGACAAAATGTACGTAAGAAAAGTGTAATTCTCATTTGCTTTTTTTTTTTCAACGAAAACGTTCTCAATCGCATAAAAACGTATTCAGCTAGGATGGGCGGCATTCGGGAAACTCCGGCACATCCTCTCATCGTCCATACCCAAATGTTTGAAAACGAAGGTCTTTAACCACTGCGTCCTCGGTACTCTGCTCCGTACGAAGCAGAGACGTGGATACTTACAGTGGGCTGGTCCATAAATTCAAGATTGCTCAGCGAGCTAATGAGAGACGTATGCTTGGTATTTCTCTGATGGACAGAATTCGAAACGTTCATATTAACGGGTTCTAGAGTGGATACCACGTACGGGAAGACTTAGAGTTGGATGGCCCCACCGCCAGATAGACGGATAACCTGAAGAAGGTCGGCGGTGGCGGTTGGATGAGGGTGGTAAGAGATTGCGTTAAGTGGCTCCCCTTAGAGACGGCCTACACCCAGCAATACAGACTCACAGACCGCTCATAGCTTAAACCAGGTAATAAAAGTGTATGCAACATTTGTTTCATGCCAAAGTTATACAGACTACAGATTTAACTCGCCCCTCGTTTAAAAAGACACAGTTTAAAATAGAGCTGTAGTTTAAAGAGGTGTAATTTATTTTTTTATGAACTTAAAACCTTAGTGAACAACACGCAATTATTTAATTAGATTTTTATTGTTCTTTTTTTGTAATTGTCGCAGCCCTAAGCAGCACCCTCAGTCTTAAGGATTTGAGTCGCGGTGGCGCGCGCACCCGGCTCGCGGCATGTGCGTCTTAACCATCGACATGTTTATACGGACCAACTCACAACAATTATTAAGCCCTTACAGCAAAATCTTTGCACAACTTAAAAAGAATCGAGCCTAAGCTATCGTCAGTACATTTTTGAAACGACTTTCCATTAATATAATCTTACAGCATTTGGTTAAGCAGAATAGTGGATTGAAAAAAAAAGAAGCCCTCTTTAAGCCCAGCCTATGTCAGTCGTAAGCCCGAGACACTATTTTTGTTCTGTCTTTCCTACACACGATGGACATGTGTATGGATCCACACATATTATAGTCTATTAGTCCTATTAGACTCCTAGATCTTCAATGCTCTAAACAAACGTATATTTGATGTAATGGAAAGTCGACGGTTAATCTATAATAACAATCGAGAGTTAATATATAATTACAACGAGGTGCTGGCAGTATTTTACTACAACTCTTTATTACCATGAAAGATATACTCATGGACGTTATGGTTTAGTTTTTAATTTATTTAATTTTACTTCCTTTATTGATAACTCAAATAATATAATAAAGTAAATAAATTGTTTAATGGACAAAAAGAAGACTTGATAAAGCCTTTGTATGAATGTAGTATATATACGTCTATGTGTTTAACGGATTTATTCCACCGTCCGCTGGACACCGTACAACTCCTTAAAGGGCCGGTCACATCTGCAGCCCCACATACCTACTGCAGTCCCGCTTTTACTTTCATCAACAAACCTGACTGAGTCGATCGGAATGACAACGTGTTTTTATGCAATTGTCTTTAACTCCTATTGCAATAACTTATTTATTTCTTTTGTAGAATTTGTTTATGTTTTTTATGTTATTTTGTTGGATCACCAACGATGAACTAACCGTCGTCTAGCTAATACCGTAGATGTAGAAGACGAGGTACCGGGTTTGATTCCTATCCGGGACACAATATATTATTTAACTTAATTGTGGTATTTCTTAAGTCTGGTACGCTAGAGACATTGACGACCTTGCCACTTGTCATGATGGGCATATAGTAAAGTTATTTAAAAAAGCGTGATTTTAACCACCCTCCAAGGTATATGGTCGTAATGATACTTTAATTTTTAAATAGGTGAGAATAAAAGCCCTGTCACACCGAATGCTAAGTCCACACACACGCAAGCAGTACAACTCAGACGTCACTACGCCGCGATTAAAAAATTGAAGTCCTAGACCTCTACTGCTAGAGATGGGACTTTCAGAACATATATCTTGAAAATATGGTCTAAATTTGCCATGCTGGCCTGGCGGGTTGGCGAGATTCTGATGACAGTTTCTTAACGATTACACAAGTTGGTATTAGTGGAAACGAGACAGAACTGCTTAATGTGATCTCCGAGGCACAGGAACGGTGGTGTTGTAAATCTATGACAAGTGCACGTAAGAACATGCATGCCGGGGTTCGAACTGAGACCTTTTGAATTAAAAGATAATGTTCTTACAACCCAGCCACCACCCCTAAATAATACTTCGAGCAGTTTTAATTCTCACAACGTCTGTATGTATTCTTCTTTGTGGATAATGCTTTTTTTAAAACTACTATTTAAAAATTCGGCAAGCAATCCTGCCTCCATACCGCGCGGACACGATTATTATTTAAATTAGGTTTTGTACTTTTTGTTTTAGTTTTTATTTTTAATTTTATTGTTTAGTCTTATTTACAATTAGTTTGTATTTTATTGTTAATAAATAAATGTATGACCGTGCCCGCTTTGATTTTAATTTTTATACTGACCCTGAGAGGCTGTAAGAGAGAATGAGACTAAAAAAAAAAAAAAAAACTTTATTGCGAAAAACATTTTACACAACTTATTTTAAAATACAATAGTAACTTAAGCAAAAAATATAAATAAAAATGTTTTACAAATAAAAATTGACATTTGCTTTGAACCTTATCTCCCGAAAAAGTAGTCTGTGTATCAGGAGATATGTACTTAAAGCTGAACCTTATTATACTAGCATTATTTTATATTTAACCTACCCATCACCAAGCATTATTATTTTTGCATATTGCATAATGAAAAATAAATAAATAATATAATATATATATAATAAAATAAAAATATTAATAATACAATAATTAATAATTAATTATCGTTTCCATATTGTGTGTAACGCATGAGTGTTGTGTATCGGTGTAAGTTTCAATGTGTGTGTATATGTGCGTTAATGTGTATGTTTTATTATTTTATGATACAGTTTTTACTACTGTGACATCCAAAAAGTACGAAGGTAATTTTACGATATGATAATTTAAAAATTATATTTATCTGTGTCAGCAGTTACCTATAGTTAGGTATGCAAATATATAGTGAGTACAGGGTTATCGGCAAACATCGAAGATTTATTAGTCGATGTCTTCGAAATCGCCCGCCGGTTTATTGCAATATTATAAAATTTATTCTCATTAAAGCTGTTCATAGTGCTAAGGAATTCTTCATTCCGTGTTCGAATAAATAAAAATAATGACACGTGGCCATAAATCCAACTTACAATAACAGAAGCCCTACGGCCCATGATACTTTGTGAAAGAATCGCAGCTAAACCAACTTGCACCAACAAATATTTGTCGTCACGGAACGAATACGTCAATCTAATTTCGTTATCAATATTCCAAATGACCACAACATGGAGTCCAACTAATATTATGATCTCAAAGAATAAATAATCAGGAACGGGTTCAAGATTCAGCTTTAATCATTGTTAGTTTGTGCGAGAGGAATTCCATCAAAATCTTTGCACCACTTACTGACAGAATTGTGCCTAAGCACGAAGATACATTTACGGAAGGACCTTTTAAAATAGCATTAACGAAATCAAACAGTATTTCGTTGGTTAGGAACAGGAGTAGAATAATGGATGGCAAGCCCGAGACATCATTCTCCTCTTTTCTCTTTCTTGGGATAAATAAGGTAGGGTTTGAGCTTGACAGAGGTGCTAAAGTTATATATTTTTTTTAACAAACCATCACTATCAACATCAACCGCTATAAGGTTGATATACGTATCATCAACACAGCCCCTGGTACCCTGTGCCTGGACCTCCACTGCTGGTGATGGGCTTTCCAGAAGATATTGCTGGTTAATTTAGGAAACGTCTGACCACATTGACTAGACGCATTAGCGTCAATCTAATGTCAATTTATTAACGATTCCACAAGTTGATTTTAGTGGAACCGGTAATATATTATTTGACTGCCTCCGTAGCAATGGTATAAGACGCTGAGGTATCGGGTTCGATTCCTGGTCTGGAATACTTTATTTGTGAAATGTCTTGAGTTTGGGAGTCTGGAGATATCTACGACCTTGCCACTTGATGATTTAGGCCATGTTGGTCCTATAGTAAAGTTGGCTATATGTGAATCAGCTTCTTTAAAAAAGGCGTGGTTTCTGTCTACCCCGGAAGGGATACGGGATACTTTTTTTCATTGGTACATGCCGGGGTACACCACTATGGTTTTATTATTCGATATTTAAAAAAAATCTATCAAAAAATAAATTCATTATTTTGTCAATTTAACAGTTGCGCTTTAAGTGTTTCTTTAGGATCACAAGTTGTTTTTAAATTAATCGTTAAAAGTGCTTTGAAAAAGTCCGACTCTATATATTATTCTTTATATATTTTGTTGATCTAAATAAAGTGTAAAGATATCCCCCGGCGAATGGGAAGTGGGGAATAATAAGTGCAAAACAATGCGGAATCCCCGACCCACGACGAAATTGAAACCAACTGTTATATGTGTAAGATAGCGGAGTCATATGGCGGATGAGGCCTGTTCTCACTCTCAAACCGTGGACGTGTATCGACAATCAGGATCTAAACCTAAGGTTCCTACATCTATACTAATAACATAAATGTGAAAGAAGCTAAATTTAATTTAAACTTTACACGTGATACCTAATTACCTACACTAATTATTAAAAACTGCTTTATAACAAACTCGAAGTACCAGCAATCAATCGCGGATACTATCTTAAAAAAATAAAATTTTAATAGTTTACTCTTTTTAAAAATATATATATATAACTTTGTACATTCTATTATGTGTTATCCTATCTGTGGATAACGGTGTTAATTGTATAATTACCTGTACTATGTAATCTAATTTTGTATTGTATCCTCATTGTACAATTCGTCATGATCGTAGAACAGTGACGGATCTGCTATATTTAAAATTTTCATGGCGGCCATTCAACTGTCATTTCGACTGTTTTTTTGTCACTTTTTAAGTCTCATAATAAGTGCAAACCTTCTAGATTTCATTTTGGAACCCTTTCTAATATTTGCACTATAAATTACAGACCACAAACAATATAAAACTATATATAAATATATATGCAAAATTATGGGTATTTTTTTAAATCCGACACTGTTCTACGATCATGACGAATTGTTTGTTATACCAAATAAATAAAAATAAAAATTCTAGGTATGATGTATTGGCGGTTAATGGTAGGTAATCTATCTATACAACTTTTAACTTGAAATATTTATGGATCAATCCACACTACCTATTATACGAACTTAATTTAATCCTTATTACAGATTTAGGTAGGGTCTACATAAAATAAATAAATCATAAATGATCACTCGGAATGAAAAATGATAAGAAAAACCTCAATATGATTTTTAAAAACCTGTCTTCTACTTTTTTTTCCACAATGAAGCGTCTGGTTATCGCTTTACTAAATTTTGATGAATGTTATATTTTTAGTAACACTCGCATGATTAAGACGAATCGATTGATGTAAGAATCATCAAAATCGGCCTACGCGTTTGATCTCCAGTGTGGCATAAAGAAAAAAACATACATACCCTTCATTGCGTTGCGCAGTCGGGTAGAAACTTATATATATATATTTATTATTCAAATAGTATATATTTACAAAAAATCACCTACTTGCGACCCAAACAAGACGATGTTCCATAAGAGTGACGGTGAGCGGTAACAACCCCGATAGGCCGAGGCCGGTGCCAGGGTTAATTACATCAATATGTTGAACTAGTCGCCAATGTGGTTAAATTTATTGGTTTCCTCCTACTATTATTTAAATTACTAAAATCTAAACATCAAAACTATAAAAGTGTTTAAAATATTGCATTACTAAGTAGGTATAGTATAAAAATGTATATATAATTAATAAATATAAATACAATACATAAACAATATATTATTATAACAATAGTATGAAATAATATAAAATTTGACTCAAATTATTTTGTATATATATATAAGGTTATACAAATTAGTTGTAAAACAATATAGCATCATTATAATCCATTTGAAGCAAATAGTTTTTAATATTATAATTTAGGCCCTTTTGATGAACTTTGACCGATGGTGAGATAAATCTATTAATGCAGTTTTTAATATTATTAGGCAGACCATTATAAACCCGAGGTGCTATCCCTTGCAGATGTGCCTGCATGTAAACCCAGTCTTGTGACTTACCGTAGTTTCTGTACTCAAACAGTTGGCCTAATATAATCTTTTGATGACAGTAAGAAGTAGGATGGTTCGCCAATAAACAATATTTTGTGTAGATTATTCTGTACAAAATGTATGGATAAATAATTGTAATCTTATAAATTCTCCGGAGGTTAAACTTGTATTAATCGATTACGTTATTGTAGCAAATTAAAGTATTTTTATGTAGCGGTTATGTTCGTAGAATTAGATAATTCCTGGTCGAAGAATAATATTTTATTAGCGATATTTCTCGAGTTTGATACGCTGCCACATTTCATGATGAGCCTATAGTAAAAAATGTTTTCTGATCACTCCGCAAGGGATACGGCCGTGATGGTCGTTCACTTGACTTAAAGTATTTTTGTTATCATCGACGTGTATATGTCTCTGGTTGACAATCAGAAACCGTAAAAGCTCTGCGAGTGCGCGCATGTCTTGCCGGGCTGCTCATTACGGACACAAAGCTCTGCCTCGCAGTAATTGCCTTCATTTTTCCGCACTTTAGTATTGAGTGCACATGGTGCTCCTCCGAGGCCGCAAGCTGCCGTTGTGGTTTGCGATTATCAACTAGTTATAACCAATTATATTCCACATAAGAGTCTTACAATTATACTTTTAGTACTAAATTTATTCGAAGGAAGTAAGGTACAAAGAATTTAAAATAAACTAAATTATAAATAAAAATAATTACTCACGATTTGATCATGGGGCAGTGTGCAAGAACACTTGAAGCATTTCTTCGCTGCACAGCAATGCTGATTTGGTGCATAGAGATTACCAAACATATTTTTAAATTATTCATTGCAACCCCTAGACCTCCACTGTTGGAGATGGGCCTTCCAAAACATATATGGAGAATCCAAAACATATATATGGAGAACTTGGCCTACATTTGCCACGCTGGCCAGAATTTTTGATGACAATTATTAACGATTCCACAAGTTGGTATTAGTGGAACCGGGACCGACGGCTTGACGTGCTCTTCGAGGCACGGGAACGGTGGTGATGTAAATCTATGACAAATGTACGTAAGAAAATTTGATTTCTCATTGGTACATGCCCGGGGGGGGGGGGGGGGGGGTTGAACAAACCTTTGTAGAATTTTTAGGAAGCGTTCTTACAATCGAGCCACCACTGCGCAACAAATACTCCTACCTAATTGGTGTGTTCGACTAAATATTAAGTTAAAAGGACAGGCCATAAAGTCTGGTAAGGATTGCTGATGCTTTTTCAAATTTTCGAATGCGGACTCCACCAAATTTTATAGGGTGGCTTGGGTGGCATATCTAAGAATTATCATTACAACAATTGAATGTTCCGATTTTTTTCCAATTGTGATTTTAGCATAATATTTAGTTGTAACAATTAGGAAAAAAAGTAAAGTTAAGTAAACTTTTTAACAAAAATACATAACATTGTCAAAAGTAGTAAAGTATGGTTATTATAGGTGTTATTATACCTTAGATCAGTTTTTTAATGACGAAACCATTTCAAATCTGTGTTTTAATAACTGTCAATATATAGATTGTATTGTCATTACTTTTAGAATAGTATTTTTGGACATTTCTCTTTTGCCTACATTTTGTGTTACATATTTAAGTTTTATATAAATTGTAAAATGCATGTTAAGTTGTTATTATATATGTTATTATTTTTAGAATTATATTTGTTAATTTAATGAATTCGTACACCACACGTGGTAGGTTTTTTGCATGCTCACCCTAACCTGACCTAATAACTATGTACCGAAAAACCACGAATTTGATTTGATTTGATGGTCAGAAACCACGCTTATTAAGAAAAACATTTAGCTAACTTTACTGCAGGCCAATCGTGACAAGTGACAAGCTCATAAATGTGAAATGGTCGTGATAACACTTTACTTTTCTATTACAGTAGGTCTAGTTCCACAAATTCAGCATATATTTATTTATGTTTATACAAGCAGCCGAGGTTGACAATTTCACATTATACAATGTGTTATTTAAAAATAATGAAGAGGCTGTAGACGGTGACGTCCCGACCTCCGCTGTAGGCGAGCCAGTGTCACGGAGGCCGGGTTGTGGCGTTGTAGGTGCTCTTAGTTGGGGTCGACTATACATACATATATATATATATATATATATATATATCAATAAATAATAATAAATAATACCTATAGAATATATATAGAATAAAATAAATAAATCATATGGTCTAATTAGTATATTAATATAAATAAATAACTACTGTGGCGTATATTGATTAGAAAGAAGAAATTCGCTTGCCTCGTACGTCATCCTCACCAACCACGGCCTCACAGCTCGCTTGCCTCGTACGTCATCCTCACCAACCACGGCCTCACAGCTCGCTTGCCTCGTACGGCATCCTCACCAACCACGGCCTCACAGCTCGCTTGCCTCGTACGTCATCCTCACCAACCACGGCCTCACAGCTCGCTTGCCTCGTACGTCATCCTCACCAACCACGGCCTCACAGCTCGCTTGCCTCGTACGTCATCCTCACCAACCACGGCCTCACAGCTCGCTTGCCTCGTACGTCATCCTCACCAACCACGGCCTCACAGCTCGCTTGCCTCGTACGTCATCCTCACCAACCACGGCCTCACAGCTCGCTTGCCGCGTACGTCATCCTCACCAACCACGGCCTCACAGCTCGCTTGCCTCGTACGTCATCCTCACCAACCACGGCCTCACAGCTCGCTTGCCTCGTACGTCATCCTCACCAACCACAGCCTCACAGCTCGCTTGACTCCATTGCGAGTTAACCTAGTAATAGGTATTACGGTATTGCTTCTATTATAGAGTAGAGGACCCATAACTCTGACATGTCGCCCACTGGAGTGAGTTTTGGTTTTCGGGATGGGAAGATACACGAGTATTTATGTATAAACCAGATTATGACAATAGCCACTTGACTTTAACGGCCACGTAGAAAGTTGCAGGTGTCGCGTTTTCGTGAACGGTCATTAATTTGATACGCGTTATTGTTTATTCTTGTAGTTTGCCGTCAAGCTGCGATTATTTGAGGCTATCTGTTCGAATGCGTGTACACATAGGCAGGCTTTGACAATTTAATAGCGCATGCGCGTCACCTGCCGCGTGCAAAAACTGCGCACGCTTCAGGCGTAGCGGAATTTGTAGACCCCACTGTAACGACTCTGGAGGGCTATTCTCGAATGTACAGTCAAAATCATCTTCAGCCTGTATCTCTTCACTGCTGGAGTATCTCTTGCCTTACCAGCGACCTTCTGCAGGCCATCCGTTAATCTGGCAGAGAGTTGTCCTACTTTGCTGTTTATTATTAGATTTAAGTCTTCACTCCATAACTCCATTTTCCACTGCTATTTCAATTTAAGAATAATTAGGCAGTTATGCATTTGTTTAGGGCTTGTCTATTTATAACCGACCAGATTATAAAATAAAGAGGTGAGACGTACATGATCCATCACTGACGGCAAGTTGCAGAAGAGCTAATTAACGCGTTAAACTTTTGACATGTTTAAGGTAAGCTTATGAGGCAAGTTATTGATTGAAATAACCAAAGTGACAAGACCAATCACGTGGCGTCTATCGAAATATCAACCATAGATTATAATAATCTTCCTTTCTGCAGCTGGTCGTTAGTCTTCAACCACAAATGAATAATTTGGTGAATCGTAAAGAATTGTACTAGTTTTAAATTGTATGAGTTTCGAGAATCGATTCCTGCGCATCACAATCCACCGTTCCATCGATTTAGCAGCCACAAGCGCTATTTACTAGGTAATTGATTGGAAAGGTGTGCGATTATCATTAACTAGTAAGGTGGACATCGAGATACAAATTAATTTACATTGTTTATAATCATTAGTAAAGCAATTAATAAAGGTTTACAAGTAAATTGGGCATCGTGGTCCAATCGTGACGTTTTCAATATTAGCGAGTCATAAGCACAGTGACCTAATGGGGGTTGGAAATTGGATCAATTAACTCACTCCTTTCTTCTTTCCTACTAATAATATTGTATAAGAGACCAAACTAAAAGGGTATTACACTCTTTTGATTTATGGGGCAAAGTGTTTACTAATAACTGATTACTGTTAATGATAAAAGATAATGAGCGCGCGCGACGGGAATCGCGTATGATGGTGAAATTGTAAAATCGTATTCACGCCGAAGATGTAAACGAACTGATGTTAAAATTGTAACAAATTGTCAACCTCTACGAAATACCGAAAATATGAAAAAATAATTTAACTAAAAATAAATTAATGTTATTTAAACATAGAGTTACAACAATACTATTACCATTATCTATGTTTTTATTTATATACCAAGTAGCTTTCATAGTAACTGGCACTGGCTATTAGACTCGCAGCGTCAGTCCACGACTTCAAACATTTGGTTACTGCACTATTTCTAGACAAACAGGAGTCAGCATCGGGCTGATAAGAAATATTTGGCAAATACGTATATACATGTATAATATGTATGTATTTCGTAAGATTTAGTGTATGTATTCCTTTGTTTTGTTATTAAGGCCTATGTATATTTTTAGTGCAATAAAGAATTTATGAAATTATATATTTTCTTTTAGAATAAATCTAAAACAAGCGACAAAAATAATACCGAAGCTCATGTAATACATACGTACATACATACATACTCGTACATACCGAAGTACTTAAAATTTAAATAGATGCACTTTGAAGACCGGTTTATAGTGATTATAGTTTGATCAGGGTTCGCATTATAATCTCGTCATGTCATTTTTGTTTTATCTTTGTAACCTATCCCGCATAGACGTAAGATATAGGGACACGACAACTCAGTGGCCTGATATTGTAGGGCCAACGGTAAATCAGTGACACGAAAGCCTTGGTCAGCAAACTGGAAGAGAGACTTTTAAATATTTCTATTTCTAAATCTAAAGGTAAAAATTTATAATCATCACGACCGTAATCTATAGGTCTACTTTAACAAGTTGCGACGTTGCAAGCTGGTCGATTTCTTTACCGCAACGACTCCAAACATGTTACTTTTTTTTTATAAAAGGTTTAAATCTGGGTGCAATTGGATTTTATTTATTTATTATGGTGCAAAAACAAATTGACAATTTAAAATATAATGAATACAACGACTGTAATTCTGGATCAGTGCACAAAACATTGAATTTAAAAAAAAAATATTTTTAACTAGGATCACCAACAGAGTACACATAGAATCTATTTATATTATTAGAAGCAAACAGTTAAAAAAAACATTAGCAAACGGTACCTCAGTAATAGGTGACCACAACATGACAAACTATATTTACTTATGATACATTTTATAAGGTTATAAAAACAATAATATATAAAAATGATAAAGAGAAAAAATCATTTTCTAAAATAAACAATAATAAATAAAATCTGTGACTAAAACATGTAATATACCTACTCATAAGATATACGCGTGCAAGCTACTTAAAACTCCATCACTATATGGGTTCAGCGATATGTATAGGAATTAAAACTAGCAAAGGAAGGTATGTGGTTGGTCAAAGTCAAAATATATTTATTCACGTATATGTATTACTATATGTGACACGTCATTGTCACGCCTGCTAGTGGTAGGCTAAGACGCAAAACGGTGAAATTCAAATATTTTAATAAACATAATAACCTAATATATCTTTTCCCTCTTAGAAGCTATATATAGAATCATTAAAATGAACAATAACAATAAAAATAATATTTAAAAAAATAAAGTTTAAGTTAAAGTTAGCAGAAGACTTGTAGCTTAAAAGTGACCTGTTAATATTTTATTTGATTGGGAAAGGAATCTGCAAGGAAAACCCATCTGTTATGTAATCCTTAAGTTATACATTTAATTAAAGCGTCTTATACTAGTCCTGTCTATACGTCGTTGGCGTGGTATGGAAGCAGTGAAGATGTCTGTAAGGCCGGCCACCCCTCCGGCGCTTGCGGTCGCGCGCATGTCCTCTGTAATGAAAGCCATGAACACTTAAGGACGTGAACACACTAAACAAATGCACTATTTTGACTAAATATTCTTCTACTATACGACATACAAGAAAAAAAATATATACAAGAACAGCTCACACATATGTGATAATTTTTCACTTCTTAGCTCCTTTCATAAAAGTATTCTCCGCTCTGCCCATAACTCTTTGCTGTCCATCCCTTCACATCACACTAACTCCATTTCAAATTCCTTCTCAGTCGTAGCTGTGACATTATGGAACAGCCTACCTCTTAGTATCCGTCAGGCACCCAACAGAAGTGTATTTAAAAGACAAGTATATTCACACTTTTTAAAGATGCAATAAATATTCACAAATTATTTCTCTCCTCATTGTTATTGTAATGTAGTTGTATAATATAAATATTAGTTTCTGTTTATGTATATACGTTTAAGTAGTTTATGTATGTATTGTATATGTATTATTTATGTAGTGTATGTATTATTATTATGTAGTTTAAGTATTAAAATTATGTATTTTTTTATTTAGTTATAAGTACGTTATTTTAATTAACATCAAAATTATTATTAATATTCTTTATTTTATGTTTGTTTTATAAACCTACCATAATTGATACAATGTCCCGAAGGTTGATGGTAAGAGAATGCCAATCGGCATTACATACGCCTTTTGTTAACAAAACAATAAAGTTTTTAAATAAAAAAATAAAAAATATGTAGACACTAAAATTAGGCACTAACAATACACATTAAGTATATGCGATATACATAATAAATACAACAAGAATTTCTAAGCATTTCATGGATTCAGCGTACGGGTGCCGGATCCATCGTGTGTGGGAAAAAGACGAATGAATGTTAAACGTGTGTAAAACCTAAGTTTACTTTGAGAGAAAAAAACAAATTGTTTGAAGAAAAACTAAAACACCGTTGGTAATATCACGTTAAAAACAAATCATATAAGCATAATTTGAGATGTACAGTAGCTGAGTGGATCGGCACCACGCACCGGTCTGCAGATTTAATTGCGTCCATTAATCCGCAGGCACCACCGTTTCCTCCGAGGCTATTTAAACTTGCTTTCAAACATATATATAGCTACTTGTCCAACAATGCAACTTATTTTTGCTGATTTGCTGGCCCTAAATTATTTAAGAAAAACTACGAAATACTGACAACACTATTATTTTCTGTGCCGCTTATCTAAATATTTCAGTAACCACACCTTTTTTTAATGAATCTGATTCCCATTTAGCCAACTTTGCTATAGGCCCATCACGACAAGTGTTTCCACTTGTCGATGTCTCTAGCGTACGAAACTCGATAAATATCACAAATAAATTAAATAATTTATTATTATTAATATATTTCCCGACCAGACATTGAACTCGGTACCTCCGAGTCTAAATCCACGGCTAGAACACGAAGGCAGTTAAATAAAAAATAATTTTATTTCTTAGAAAATAAATAAATATAACATTCATCAAAACAAATATATCACTATGAAGATGTATGTGGAGACACAAGATAACTTGGCCAGCTTTGTTGGCTTTTTAGGGCCAGCACATGAACAATAACTTATTTATTGAGCGGTTAAAAGAATATATGTCAATGCCAGTGTGACTGGATTCTTTTTATTGTAAGTTTTATTTTAATAGTATTATTAAAATGGCTGAAAATTGGCATATTAATCTTTGATTGGTCGCAGGCGCAGGTTTGCGGTCGTTACGGATTGCCGCCGGCTATAGCGGAGCCCTACTCGCAACATACAAAAATAAAAAAACTAATTAATTCTACAGTAATATAACATTTACTTACGTTTTCGATTTATTATAATTTGATTGTTACAGACATAAATAACAATACAACTAGTAAAGTTAATTAACGTACATTAAGTATTAGTGCTGTTTCGCAGGGCTGAAAATATCTGTCAATGATTAAATAAATTTATTTACAAAACTGCTTTTTTATTCATATAAAATTTCGGAGTTTCATAGTATACCCGCCTCTGTACAACCGGAATACAGATTTTATTATAAATACTCATTCGATGACTATCAACCTACTTTTTAATTATTCATATTTTCAACACATATTAACAATTCTTTCAATGTACTTTTGCTGATGTTTTAAGTACGGTACTGCACAAGCAAGTTTTATTAACTTATATACAAAACGGTATGGTGGCAAGAACGCTGGCCGCATTTCTTTGTTGAATCGCTATGCTGATTCTCTCAGCAGGAAAAAACCAGCGCTCTTGTCACCAGAGCAGACAATTAGACGAGGTATTTAAAAAATGTTTTAGCGCTTGAACTCCACGGGACGGGCCTAGAGTCTCTACTGCAAAAGGCACAAACACGATCCTGTGCTTTCGGCTGCGGCTCCCGCTTTTTGCACTGTTACTGTTGTGTGACAAAGAAACAGTTTTGACACAAGTGGCAAGGGCTGTTCCCGCTCCCAGGGGACCAGCTTTATACAATCAGGTCTCGGACTATTTCAATGGGTTCCAGAATAGCTCAATAGTGTCGAGAGCCTGTTATATAGTTTAATTTGCAAGGACACCCGGAAATGAAAATCCGCCAGCGCTTTTTACACATGAAGGACTCCACCGAGGGACTCCGAGGGACTCCAAAGCCGTCTACTTCCCTAAATATATAATTCAAAAAATAATACAATTGTTAACTCCTTATTATTTATTTACATTTAATATAAATGGAATCTATTTAAAACAATCATAAATTTTATGAACCACTTAACTTGTCTTGTTGAGAGGTGTTAAAATTTGGGATAATTTATCTTTTGGGAAGCGGCCGGTGAAATGAGGGCGGATCTACAAAAAAACCCATTTAGTAACTTTAAATGATTTATCGGGCATTCCATTTTAATTACGATACATAATACTTAACTTGGTATATTTCAATATATATAATATTCCTAGATAAGTGCTTCTGGAAGAGAGCTGAAGTACTCACATCGATGGTGGTAATGTACCCAGTCTGCTGGGATCAGGCTCGAATTGCCGTCCCGCCCAGTCATGACATATTGTTAGGCACTGACGTCAGTCATGAATTTGAAGGAAGGTGACGGTCTATTATCATTTAACACTTTGCCGGCTTGACAAATAAAGCATTCGTCAAAGAACAGCATAGCAATTACTAGTTTCATGCTGTGCGTAGTATAAAAAGATAATTCTTGTGGAGTTTACCTATAAAAGGTGCAGTTTAAGGTTATTTGATGTATTTTTTTATTGATGTTCGCAATGTTAACCATTTAATAAATATGTATTTTTAAAACACGTACTTACATTGAGTACTATTCGCAGGCACTAATCTTTAGCTCGCAGCCCTATATTTAGATGAAAAGTTAAGGATTAACTAAGGCATAGCTCTATAAACATATTTAAGATTATCTAAGTAAAATAATTACTTTAGTATAACAGAAATTTAAAGGTAAGGTAATTGCAAATTTGTTGATGTGTTTACTATGTTATTAGAAATAAAAATACAAAATAAGTAGTGTCCGTGGTCTAGTGGTTACGACCGTAGAAGATGCGGGTTCGATTCCTGGTTGGTATTCAATAACTTCATGCTTAATTCCGTCCTAAGAGATGCCTACCATTAAGGAGTTTGACTCGTCGTTCTGACTAGACGTATGGTCCCCCAACGGGGTACTACTTTCTAGAGAAGGAGAGCTACAATAGAAAAGAACCTAGACCCCCTGGATTCGTGTGCCACACACGGTAGCTGTCATACCAGTAACGGTGCTCAGCACTTAAAAGTGTCTAAATTACCAGCGGATAATTACCATCCATTGCATCCTCAACCCAGGCCCATTAGCCACCCCACTGTCTGTCTTTCTGATTTAATTATTTTGTGATATTTACGAGTCTGGTACACTACAGACACCGTCGAGCTTGCCACTTGTCACGATATTGCCTTATAGTAAAGTCGGGTAAATCTAAATCCGCTTCCTTAAAGCATGTTTTCTGACCCCCCCCAAGGGCATATGTTATCTATCCTCGTGATTATACGTTTCACTAAATTTAAACGTTTGTATGGTTTGTAAGATATATATTTCTTTAGGCCTTTTTAAGCCACATTCCGCAGAAATATGCTTTGAAGTTAATGTAGAAGTTTGAGCACGAAATAAGTACGCTTTATCGATCCAAGCCTAAGGAAAGATGTAAGCATAACAGGTTAGTCTAGAAGAATACCAGCTGATGAAGGTTTAGCTATATTTGAGAGTGGTGGCATGTGCATTCGGGTCGCACGCGCCTCGGTAATTGGCCACTAAAGGTCGCGTGCGCACATTGCGTCCACACGGAACCAGGGTTGTCAAGCGCAACAATTATACAATTATAACAATAGGTACTATCCCTTTACCACACACCCCTAAAACACAGAATCTTAGGTCCTCCTCCACACACCTCCACTGCAGGAACATATTTCTGGAGAATTTGAACAAACTCGCCACGCTGGTCATACGGGTTGCTGAGTATCTGTTGTGATATTTTAAAACGTTTTATCTTAAGTTACGTTTTTTGTAAGTTCTCTTCTTTTTACTCAGTCAGTCAGTTTGTCAAGCTGTAGCTCACAAATCGATGACAATTCATTCTAAAATCATTTATTAGCATGCTCTAAATAAAATGAGGTTTTAGAAAGAAATAAAGAAAACCATTTTATTGTCGTCACAATAACAAAAAATAGAAAGTAGTTTAGGACAAAGTTGTTAATATTTATTACTCGTTCAGTACCAATGGTAAATGTAACCGAGCAACATTTTACAAAAACACATGTAATGCAACAAATAGGAAATCAGCTTAGTGTAAGCCACAGCTTCAGCTGCAACACTGATTTTCAGCTGATGCCTTTTTTGAGATGGTCAGGGTCGCTGAGCCAGTAATAGGTATGTTGGATATTTTTTTATATTTTTATTTTAAAACTTTATTGCAGATAAGTACAAAGGGCTAACATAATGTCGTTAGACATTCTCTGCCTGTTAACCTTAAGGACAATAAGAGAGTTTTAAGTGACAGCAGTAGGTGCACAAAATATAAAAATGATTAAAATTTGTACATTATTTACTATCTTAATTCTAAGAAATAATATAGACCCACTTAATATACCTATACTATAAGTATAATAAACATCATATACCTACATACAAATACTATATAATAAATACATACTAATACAACTATAATAAACAACTACACAATACTGACAACATACGAGTAGTTGAGATATATAGGGCCTTGCAATGGAGTATCACCGCTCTCACTACCTTATGTTAGAGGTATATAGGGCCTTGCAATGGAGTATCACCGCTCTCACTACCTTATGTTAGAGGTATATAAATGTGATGTTTAATGTGAATTTAAATAATAATAAAAAGAAATGTTAGTTAACCCTAGGTCCTGCGCATCGCCGCGGGCAAATTCTATGACCACAAGAGTACGGTATAAATTACTAAATCTAACAATTACTTGTAATTACTAAGCTGTTGCTGACTCCTCTCCTCCTGTGACATGCAATTAAAATGTACTTCTCCAGGTATGTTGTGAACAAAGGGGTGTATGATTACATCTGATCTACATATGATAAAGGATGTTTTTGTTATATATGCCGCCTAATAATTCGATACATGACATTTGGAAGCACGAAAGCTCGTTTCAGTCAAGCGTTTTTTAAAATAATAAACGTTATTGTCTTAAAAATCTATACAATATACATTTGGAATAGTTTACTTGATCAGCTCTGACTCCCGGACCATTTGTGTGTGTTTCAGAATGATGTTTCAGACAACAAGATGTTTCAACAGATGTTTCTTTCTTCATAAAAATGTTTTTATCCAAAATTTGGTTTTAGTTTTAGTAACAAGCTGATCACCACCTTTTATTTACCACCAGCTTATCAGTTACCAATGACCTCTTAATTTTTAATCTGACTGAGAAAGGAATCTGCAAGGAAAACTCAGCTATATCAGATTTACAAAATAAAACATATACAGAACTGCACCACAACGATCAATTAATAACCTTTTAAATTTAGCTATGAGATTATAATACTTGGTACGGCGCACGTCAGAATGAAGATAAGACTACTTGCCCATGTGCAACCCGAATATTTTATTGATTTTATTATATAAACGAGGGCCTAGAACTGTATAGAATCTTTTACAGAAGTAAGCCAACTCAATCCGGCCCTTAGTTGTAAAGCTGTAGTACGAGTATAGTCATAGTATAAAATTTAATATTTATTGTCTTCATTTTAATAATTTTGTGTTGTTTTTTTTATTTAAATATTTTTTGGTTTATTTAGTGTTTAATTTAATCATTAATTTTATTGTCTTTATGTATTTAAATTGAATATCAGTGATAGGTTTACTATTAATAGGTTGCATTAATTTCATGCTTATGTATAATGTTATTTGTTAATTTTAAGAACGTAACCAGTATGTAAACTAATTTAAAAAAAAGCTAAGAAAAAATCACAAGCAAATAAACATTGTTTGTAACCTACTTACCTATTTTGGAAACGGAACGCATCTGTCAAACGCGGAACATTGAATTTATATTTCTGATAAATTTTAATTATTAAATTAAGTTTATTATGCATAAAATCTGGATAATTAGTGCTGTAATAGTGTACAAAATATCACATTATGTATTATCGGAGTTATAGACACATATCAACAGTGTAAAACTATGAAAGTTAACAGACTTTTAAATCTGCATTTAACGACAAAAATCGTAAAAGATTGCTAAAATAAATTACCTAAAATATTGTGTCAATAGTTATTCAGTGTTAATACAATAACTCATCAACCTTTTGGTTCGAATGAACAATATTCGTGATCGTTAACTAACCAACAATCTGAAGAAACTGTGTGGCAAAACACTGTATATAAATACAAAACAAATCAGCCAATTTTATTTTTTTTCCTAACACTGACGTAGATTATAACGAACACAGTGACGGAAGTCTACGGTTCGAAACTCGGTTTTGACATCCTGTTATAATTTTATTTAAATTTTATACTTATTTTGACATAAAAAATGGACAATTCTACTATGCATATTGACCATGTAACAACAAGGAGGAAAAAAAACCTCACTCTAGATGAGTCCATGGATTCAATTTCATCTAATCATTCTCACAATAGACCAAGAAGCTTACCGGACATCTCAACGGAATACAATTTTGAAGATGAAGAATTACAGTTGCAAATAAAAAAATTGAATGCTGAACTCGAAATTGCACATGCCGAAATTGAAAAGTTATTAATTGAAAAGGAAACTCTTCATCAGATAACTATACAACAAAATCTTAAAATTAACAGATATAAAAAAATGTATGTAGATTCGCTAGTTACTCCGATATCTAATAAAAAGACTAAACCTACAACTAGACAACTACAATTTAACCAAATGAAGATAATGACACCTATAAAAGACTGCAATAAGTCAATATTTTTACCTAAAATTCATGAGTCAACCTCAATACAGGACTGTAATAAATGTGAAGTTAAAGTTGGGGCTACAATTCAAAATGGAAATGCTATAAACAAAGCAAAGATTAACCTTCATAATAAACGGAACATATTTATTGTTGGTGGAGAGCAATGTGTGGGCTTGGCACCGAGTTTAACTTACCTACAAGAAACCACAAATTATGAGAAATATAATATTTTTGGATTTAACAAGCCACATGCAACTACAAGGGAAATTCTAGAAACATGCTATAAACTGAACCTAAATAACACAGATAAAATTATTTTATGTGTTGGCGAAAATGACAAAAATCCAATTAAACTACAACAAGAACTATCGGCTGCTATTAAATACTTTCAGAAAACAAAGACTCATCTAACTTTACTCAGTGTTAAATATAGTGCGCATCTTAATGAATATAAATTAAATAGTACTTTAAAATTATTATGTAATAATATGGAAAACTGTGCATTTTTGGATATAAATTACTTCAATATTTTTTCAACGCATTCTATTGCTAAAAAAATATTATTTTCTGTTAACTCTTTTGACTATGACATGAAATTCTTAAATAATAATAATAATAAAAACATAAAACCTAAACATACTAACAATAATCCCTCAAAAATTAATTTGACCGAGACAATAAATAAGGTTGGAACAATACCCTACTATTTTGAGAAAATTATAAAGAAAACCGCTAAAAAAATAAATAAACCATTATTGACTAAAACTACTACAGGGAACAAAAAAAAAAAAGGTACAATACCGTTTTACTTCGCACCTAAGAAAATTACAACTGCGTCACATTCTTTTTGCTCGGCATACCGGAAAATAATGAATACATAACACTTTTACATCAAAATATAGCTGGACTTCTAAACAAGTTAGATATGTTAGAACTAGAATTGACTAATTTAAAAAATAAAAATAAAAATATCAGTATAATATGCATAACTGAAACTTTTGTCAGATCTGGTGACGAACAAAATATAATCTTAAAAGGCTTCTGCCCGGCTAGTTTCTACTCTAGGCAAAAACAAAAACGTGGTGGTGTATGCATTCTTATTGAAAAAACTTTGGAGTTTAAAAACCTAGACATATGTCAAAAATTATCCAAAGAAAAACAATTTGAATGTTGTGGAATTGAGATACCACTATACAAATGCATTGCTCTTTGTGTATATAGGATCCCTGACAGCAATGTAGGTATATTTTTAAATAAGCTTAATCTACTACTAAATGAATTAACTAAGTGCAAAGACAGACAAATTATCATCTCTGGTGACTTTAACATTAATACTATGATTAAAAACAATAATACAATAGACTTAATAAACTTATTAGCTAATTATAACATAAAACTTCATATTAAAAAACCAACACGACAAAATACTTGCATTGATAACATAGCAAGTAACATCAAAAATGTGAAGGCAGAGGTACATTCGCTTTATCTGTCCGATCATGACACTGCACAAACTATTGACTTTAAAACAAAAAATACCATGACAAAGCCCTATCATTGGTTTATTATTAAAAATGACTATAGTGAAGATAATGTAAGGAAATTTAATAATTGCTTAATGAGTTTATCATGGTCCGATGTATATGGTGAGAGCAGTTTTGATACTGCATTTTCATTATTTCACAACATGTACTGCCTGCTATATTCACTCTGTTTTCCAAAAATTAAAATTAAAATTAGTAGCAATAATAATAAATCTAAGTGGATAACAAAAGGTATTAAAAAAGCTTGTCTTACTAAAAAAAAACTAAGGTATACATATTACAAAAATAAAATAATACAAAATAAATATATATATAGAAAATATGATAAGTTACTAAGATCGTGTATAAATTGGTCTAAAAGAAATATAAATAAAAAACATATAAGTAATGCTAATAATAAATGCAAGGCCACTTGGGACATTATTAAAAACAAGTCAAATAACATAGGCACAAATGAAATCATGGCTATCAATGTAAAGGGACATATTTTAAATAGCCCTAAAAAAATCGCACATGCATTTAATAAATATTATATAAACTTAACAAATACTGATGGCATAAATACACCCCATACTAAAGTAAATGTACAAATTCCTATAATGAGTAATAGTATATATCTAGATCCTTGTGATGAATATGAAATTATCAAAAATATTAAAAGCCTTAAAAATACTAAAACGGTAGGATTTGACTTGATTGCTACAAATATTGTTAAGTCATCAGTCTTATCGATAGCTACAGTGTTAACCTATTTAATTAACTGTTCATTTCTTGAAGGCGTATTTCCATCACTACTAAAAAGCTCAATAGTTACTCCTCTTTACAAGAAAGGTAACAAACTTGAGTTAAGTAATTATAGGCCAATTACTAAAATATCAATCTTTTCAAAAATATTTGAAAAAGCAATGCATCAGAGATTGACATCTTTTATTGACAAGTACAGAGTTATTAATCCAGAACAGAGTGGTTTTCAAAAAGGAAAATCGACAACACGTGCAATGTTTTCACTAATTTCTAATGTAACTAAACATAGCGACAAAAAGAATCAGGTTATAACAATGTTTTTTGATATGTCAAAAGCATTCGACTATGTAGATCACACTTTATTAATGGACAAATGCGAACGTCACGGCATTAGAGGCCCGGCTCTAAACTGGATTCGTACCTACTTAGATGACAGAAAACAATGTGTAGAAATAACAAATATTTCTAACAATTTAGAGTGTATGAAACATAAATCGTCTTACGAATATAATAAATATGGAATCCCTCAAGGAAGCGTACTAGGACCTTTGCTATTCCTTTTGTATATCAATGACCTTCCCTCAATTACTAACCATAAATGTGTATTATTTGCTGACGACATCTCAATTATTATACCTAATACTGACAAATCACCTTTATATGGAACTATAGTCAATAAGACAGTGAACTCTGTCTTAGAATGGCTAGAATGTAATAACTTAAAAGCAAACTTGGATAAAACAAAATATATAAACTTCCGTAACTATAAATCTAACCCATCACAAATCAAAGTCGAGTGTCGTAATAAAGTCTTAGAGGAAACAGAAAGTATAAAATTTTTAGGTTTACTACTCGACCAACACTGTAATTGGAAACTACATATTGACTTATTATGTACCAAGCTCAATAGCTTCATATATGCGTTGAAAAGATTGCGAAATGTAAGTAGCGAAAGTACAGCTATATTGGCTTATCATGGATATGTAACTTCTGTACTAAGATATGGTCTTATAGCGTGGGGGAATTCCACAGACATAAATAAAGCATTTCTAACACAAAAAAAATGCATCAGAGCTATCTGTGGGGTTGGACCACTAGAGTCATGTAGACCTTTATTTAAAAAATTAAAACTATTAACCCTCACATCCTTGTATATCCTAGAAATAGTAAATTTTGTTGGAAAAAATAATGAACTATTTGTCAAATGTGATACAGGAAGAAAATTTAGTCGCATGGACACTACAAAACTTAAAATTCCCAGTCATAAAAGTAAATTATTTAGTGTGAACTCATATATTATGTGTATCAAGGTTTACAACAACATACCTAAAGAAATTAGACAGTTACCAAACAAACTGTGTATTATAAAATTGAAAAAATGGTTAATAGAAAAATGTTATTATAATATCAATGAATTCTTTACTATTACAAAAAATGACATGGTTTACTATTTGTGATCTTAGTATTGTTTATCTTTTTTTAAATGTAATGCATTAGCAGAACACCCCTGTATAAAATATTTGCTCGCCAAAACTTGGCAAATGTACCTACTCTTAAGTTTACTTTAAGACCTGTAAATTTGTAAATATGACATTTATGCAAATAAATAAATTATTATATTATTATTAAAAAACACCAAAGCCTTATAAAAGAAGTATTTAATTTTTTGGACCTGTTTTTTTTTATCTCCGACACAGTGCTCTGAGCTACATTGTATTCGAGGATCGTCACGAATCTATAATTATATTTTATTACGTAATATTTTTCTTTTCATATTCTTTGCAATTAACACTTGCAATATTCATAATACAATTTATTTACAAAGCAATTTTTTGAGTACATTATATTTTTAATTTCCATTGTCTCTCTTTCATTTAAAATGTTTATTTAGGATTTATTATCATGGTTTCTGCTGAGACTCGGCGCTAATACGCCAACGTACAGGTTACATGTTTGCACCGTTTGGGTCGAGAAGATGATGGGACGGCGATCCCCAAGCGCTTGTCCAAGGAGTTGTCCAAACGACTGACAGATAATGAAGGCTGGCAATTATTTCTGCCAATATTTAGCTTAGGGAAAATGTTGCCAGTTTTTTATTCGGATAGTTTATATTTTTGTAAGATTTAGTTTATTATTTTAAATACTTAATTTTTATAGTTTTACTGATCTTTAAACTATGAAAACTATTGAGACAGATATATTACATAAGGTTAGTGATATTATTGATTCTCCTCCTGCAGTGGATCTTTATAACTGTCTAAAAGAACGGTTAATAAGTGAATTTACCGACTACAAATTGTTTGTGTATTAGCCGTATTTAGGGTAAGCTACTTTCCCTCTAACCACAGCCTGTTCTTTAACCTGTATCTATACAAACTGTTCAATTTAAAATAGATAATTTGTATGGAGAAGCCAAAAAAATTTGTCACTTCTGACATATGGTTTCTTATAAAAAGTTGTTTATTTCTATTAATAGAATAACATATTAGCCTAGAGTTAGACCATACAAAATCTCGCGGTATATTACAATACATAAATAACCTATATTTTTCTTTTTAATAAAAAAAAAAAATAACTTATCCCTAAGATCATTACTTATTTGCAACCAAAACGAACAAGCTATCGCTAAATTTTGTTTAGTGTTTTTTATCGTTATGATTTTGTGAGGTATCGCTATGTGCGCGACACTGAGCGACATGCGCGGGCGCAGTCAGTCGCGACGAGCTGACATCTGCCAGCTACCGAACAACTTTGTTTAACTATCTTCAATAAAACGAATACGTTTTTTAAACGCCGTTTTAAATGAAAACGACATTAAGGCCAGCTCAGGGCTTAAGCGTCGACATATTAGGTAAATTATAAGGACTCGCCAATACTGTAGATACTTGCTGAAGCTCTGTGCGTGATTTCTAGACCGTCTTCGCATATGACAGTTTACTTTCGACGGCAATGTACAGAGTATTGGCTAGAACGAGCCGTACATCGTACATCAGGTTAAATGTCATGCTAGTATATAAAAAAATTAAGTTAAAAAATTAAATAAATATAAATAAGGCCCTATGCATTACAACCAGAGAACCTCAAAGCGGAAATACATTACAACCAGAGAACCTCAAAGCGGAAATACATTACAACTAGAGAACCTCAAAGCGGAAATACATTACAACTAGAGAACCTCAAAGCGGAAATACATTACAACTAGAGAACCTCAAAGCGGAAATACATTATTTATTGGAAATGTGTTATTGCGCCGTTTGGAGTTGAAACTTTCGGGCCGTGGGGACCAAGTACACAATATTTTTTTAAGGCGTTGTCAAAACAACTTGTCAACACGTCAGGAGACAAGGGACTGGGCAATATTGGGGCTTAAGGTTCGGCAATGCTGCCAGTATCCTTGGCACTTTGCCCATTGGCAGCGATTTAGAGCAATTTGGAGAAAGTTTTTATTTATAACTTTTTTATTTTATTTTGTTTGTCTTTTTTTGGTTTTAGTTGTGTGTTTTTTTAAAGTAAACTACTTATATATTATTAGTATATTGTATTTGTAATTAAATTCGAATAAATTGTTATATAAATTTAAATTGTTGGACAGACCTATTTATATACGTCTTTGGGATTAAGATTTTATGACGGGAATATTTTGAGGGTAGGTGTAAAAGTAAACACACACATTTTATTTGCTATAATATTTAATTTAATTAAAACAACTTCAAGTGACTAAAAGTTCTTAGTTCAGTGTTATTTCTAGTGCCATTACTTATGCAATCATAGAATTATAGTATCTGCACCTATCCTGCTGGTAATTTAAAATATTTCTATAAATACATAACCTAACTTGCAACTTGGAAAAATGTCATCAGCTGATATAGTACTTCAGTCTCAGCAGCTCATGGAAGACCGGATGGATAAACGTATGGCCAATTTTGAAGCTCAGCTGGCTGCTGCTAAAGGATTACCTAATAGTACGGTCATTGAAACCATCTCCAAGGACTTTCAAGAATTTAAACGCTTCACAGTGGATATGTTTGGTCTAATGAGGCAGCAGATAAGCGACCTGCAGGTAACAGTGGACAGTCTCGAGACTAGAAGCAGATCAGACTGCTTGCTGTTTAAGGGGTTTCCGGAGCAACAAGGAGAAAATGTTATTCAGATGGTTGTTGATGTGTTGCGGGATAAACTGGGAATTTCTGAGGTGCATGGCCAGTCTTTTCGCTCCTGCTACCGTCTCGGGGCTCAAAATGATTCCACAACACGATCAATTCTGGTACGATTTGGTGACTACAGGCTGCGGCAGCTAATTTGGAAAAACAAAACAAAGTTTAAAGGTACACCACATAGCTGCTCAGAATTCCTTATAAAGAGCAGGCAACTTTTGTTGGTGGAAGCCCGAAAAGTCTTCGGTATGAAGAATTGTTGGTCCCAGGATGGGAAGGTAGTGGTTAAGTCTCCAGATGGTAGTAAGCACAAACTGATGAATATTTCTGAACTCATAGCACTGTCGAATGACTCAGACTCCGTAGCTGCATCCTCTCAACCACATCCTCGCAAGGAACGTCCTAAAAGAGTACACAGAGTTAGATAATGATTTGCCATACAACGTGAATGTTTCTCTTTTACATTGATTATTTATTTTTTTATTCTTTCCTCTACATATCTCATGTCGGAATAATCGCTGATCACGCACGAATCACAAGTTATAGTATGTATAAATCAATGTTTACTATAACTATTGCAAGTCACGTAAATGGAGATTTAAGATATTTTTTTTTTGATAGTATGTCTTTTTCTAAATATTCACCGGGCACTGGTTTTAATTTGTTCAGCCATTGTCAGCATCAAAATTTATATATATTACTTTTTTTTTTAAAAAAGGTTTAACGTCTACTGGACTATCGAGTTATATCCATAGTTCCCATAAACGATAATAGATGGCGGTGGCATTAAATTGGTTTCATATTTTGTTTAAATCTTAAGTAGTTGGTGAATATATATATATTTTTTAGCTATTCAGCTCATAATCACAGTCCATGTGGTTCATGCATGAAGTATTGTGATCTCGTTTGTTAAGCGTAATGCATGCAATTCTCATAATAAGTGTACGGTCGGCAAAGAGACCGCTGGATCACTTTATGCTCCTTGTTGAGCAATTATTTTCTTAAATAACCCAGCGTCCGATGTCCATGACTGTGCAGTGTGGAGGTAATAAAAAAGTAAAGAATACTTACACATTAATTTCCGCATTCTTCTTAGCGATTTTCCTATTTCCAATCTCAAGCTCTTAATTTTTCTCCTTATGTAGAAACATTCACTCATACTTTGTAATTGTTCTTTTGTTGTAAAAGTTGTAACTAGGTTTTAAATTTGTAAACCGTTTACCGGCGGGACAAATGCAGATAATTAAGATTTTATTTATTAGCAATTAACATCAGTTTCAATTATTATTATTTAACGTATTTATATGTATTATATTTTTATTTAATATTATATTATACTTATTTTAGATACTACATAATTACTTATCTTATATGTCTATTACAGATGAAGATGACTCCTTTTATTCAATAAGCAGCGGGACGACTGGTAGTGGCGACTCGTTTTATGATACCATCGATGATAATTTAAATGTGATAATAAATAATAAACTGGGCATATATAAAAAAAATTTCAATGTATGCCACATCAATGCGCAAAGTATTCCGGCCCATTATACAGACCTTGTCGTCACGTTTACTTCTCCGGATGTCGTTGATGCAATACTCATATCTGAAACTTGGTTAAAACCAAGTTTGCCTTCCTCACTATACACAGTGCCTGGATATTCGCTTATCCGCAACGACCGTACTGGCGCTAAGGGAGGGGGCGTGGCGATACTCTTGAGATCTGACTTACAATATAAGGTTATTCGCTCGTCACCAAGCGAATACTCAGCGTCACCAGAATATTTGTTTATCGAGATAGGCGGTTTGGGGTCTAGCCTTCTTGTGGGTGTAGTGTACTGTCCACCTACTATCAATTATTTTTTTAAACTGGAAACTGTCTTGGAGGATACTGTGGCACTATACTCACATCACATCATCATGGGCGACCTAAACACTTGTCTCCTAAGTAGTCAATCACTCAATATATCTCGAGCAAACAAACTTACTAATATTATATCTTCTGTTAACCTGTCCATTCTTCCAACTGGCCCTACGCATCATCTTCCACTGTCTAATACTCTTCTTGACCTAATCCTCACTTCCCGTCTTGATTTAGTTTCCTCACATGGTCAAATTATAGCTCCTTGTTTTTCTCATCATGACCTTCTCTTTGTGTCTTATAAATTAAAACGTCCAAAATTCCGGCCGCCGACAATTTTTATGCGACATTTTAACCGCATAAATATGGATGACCTGCGCAACGATGTGACTGGAATTGACTGGGTACCTCTTCTTGAAGCCAGCAGTATTGACAATAAAGTATTTATCTTTAACCAAGAAGTGCTTAGGGTATACGATAATCATGCTCCGATTCGACCGACTAAAATTAAACGTCCACCCGCGCCCTGGATTAACGAAGACATCCGATCAGCAATGAGAAAACGTGATAGGGCTTATCGGAAATTCCGGAAAACACGTAATGACGAAAACAGTGCATCATATAGGGTTGCAAGGAATCGGTGTAATCAGATGTGTAGATTAGCAAAGAGGCGCTTTTTCTTTGACAACCTCAAAAATAACTCATCCTCCAAAAACTGGAGGTTCCTAAAATCTATTGGGCTCGGCCGGTCACAAAATCAAGTTGATCTTGGCAACGTCACACTTGACGATCTAAATAACTTTTTTTCTTCAGCCCCTGTGCTTGATGAAGCCACTAAAACGACTACTTTAATTGAAATAGCTGATATGCCAACCCCAGACATCGAAATATTTACTTTCGCTGAAGTTTCTGATGATATTGTATCTAAGGCGATTAAATCAATTACTTCTAAAGCAATAGGACGTGATTCCATCGGTCGTGCTATGATCGATCCCATTCTTGATTTACTGCTACCAACTATCCGCCACATAATTAATTTCTCTCTTACTAACAGCCAATTTCCTTCCTTGTGGCGAGAAGCTCACATCATACCTCTCCCCAAATTAACATCACCTACACTTCCCAATCATTTTCGACCTATCTCAATCTTACCGTTTTTTTCTAAAGTCCTTGAGTATATAGTTTACAAGCAACTTTCTAGATTCCTATGTGTATACAATCTCCTTAATCCTTTTCAATCTGGTTTTCGCCCCGGTCATAGCACTACTTCAGCTTTACTTAAGGTAACTGAAGATATCAGAAATGGCATGGATGAAACCAAACTTACAGTTCTTGTACTGATTGATTTCACGAATGCCTTTAACACAGTTGATCCTGATTTGCTCATCGCAATGTTGTCTCGCCTTAACTTATCATCGGAAACATTAGAGTGGTTCTCGCAGTATTTGCACGGGCGTCGCCAACAAGTTCGGGTAGGCCAGGAGTCGTCTCAGTGGTGTGATTTAACCACAGGGGTCCCACAAGGCGGGATCCTCTCTCCCTTACTGTTTTCCCTATTTATAAATTCTGTCACATCTTCGTTACACTGTCACTATCATCTTTATGCCGATGACTTGCAGCTCTATGTGCAGACTGACACTGAAACGATAAATAGTGCCATAGCGTGGTTAAATGCCGATTTAACATACATCAGTTCCTGGTCCAGGCGTTTTGGTGTGGTGGTCAATCCCAGTAAATGCCAGTCCATTGTAGTAGGTAGTAATAGACTTATATCCAAGATTGACCTTTCCAAGTTGGAGGCGGTTCGGTATGATTTCTCTCCGATACCATTTTGTAATAACGTTAAGAATCTCGGTGTGTTTTTCGACTCCAATCTTAGTTGGGTGACTCAGATCTCTAACACTAACCGAAAACTCTTCGCATCACTCCATTCGCTCAATAAGTTGAAAAATTTCTTACCGGTAAAAACTAAAATTACACTTGCTCACAGCCTTCTTCTTCCACTTATTGATTATGGTGATGTATGTTGTGTTAACATGACCGAAGAACAACTAAACAAGATGGATCGCCTTCTTAACTCCTGTATTAGGTTCATTTATTCTCTTCGCAAGTATGACCACATTTCAGAATATCGCTCTAAGCTCAAATGGTTACCAATAAGATCGCGAAGAAATCTTAGAATTTTGTGCCTGTTATACTCAATATTAAATGAACCTAATACTCCTATATACCTAAAACAATTCTTCTCATTCCTCAGCTCCTTTCACGACAGAACTCTTCGATCTTCACAAAACTCCGTCCTTTCTATCCCTTCCCATCACTCTAACTTTGTCTCAAAGTCTTTCGTAGTCGCAGCGTCATCCCTTTGGAACAGCCTTCCAGTCAGTATTCGTCAAGCACCGAATAGAGCCACCTTTAGAAGGCTTGTGTTTACACATTTAATTAAGTCCCAATAAATAAATAATACTATTTTAATGTGTGTTTTTAGTTTATTCTAATTATTATGTAGTTATATGTGTATGTATGTATTATGTATATATGAGTATATGTAGGTTTATATATGATGTATATTAAGTAGTATATGTATTTGATATTAGGCTAAGTATTAGTTATAGCAAAATCTGTCTCTTTTAACTCTTATTTTTGCACCGTCTCATATTTCTATTTGATATCTCCTTTGTCCCCAAGGTCGACTGTCAGAGAATGCCTAACGGCATTAAGCTTCGCCTTTTGTACATTGTGCAATAAAGTTTTTAAATAAAAATAAAAAAAAATAAATGAAATGAGTGCGCGTTTAGCGAACCTTTACGACTGGGAGTCGAACCGTTAACCGATTAAACTACATACACAATTATGGATTTTTATCACAGCAACTTTATGAGTTTTATAATATTTCTTAAAAAGCTATTTAACTTTAATTAGTTGTAAAATTAATTCAATTTAAACACTAATTTAACGATTTAGTTTAGTTCTTTCATAAAGTTGTACTTTATATAAAGTTTAAATACCTCAATATCATCACAGCCCCTGGACCACAGAGTCCTAAACCAAAGTTTACATTTCTGGAAAATTTGGCCCACATTAGCCACGATGGCCAGACGGGTTGAATTAAAAATACTCATCGAATATATTAGTTAAAAACAAAAATGCGAAGAACACGAATTATAACTTTTACTTATGTGTTGTTATTATGTAACCAAGTGCAGATTGACCCCTTGACACCCAGTCTGGCCCCAGCGCAGGGTGGTAGGTGTTAGCCAAATTCTTTACATATACTCGTATGTTGAGGGAATGATTTGTAGAGGTCTAGGACTGTGTGTTCTAGAGGCTGGGTCTGATTGCTTGTCTAGCGGTAAGATTGTGGATTTCGACGGTTGGATTTCATTTATTTCCACATCCGCATCCACATACCGTAGCCACTATCCCTACGCGTACATACAAATTTGGAGACTCTTACATCTGTCGCACGCTGAAGATGTGGAATGCTCTCCCAGCCAGTGTGTTTCCCCACTTCTATAACCTGGCGTCCTTCAAACGAAGTGTGAAAAAGCATCTTTATAGGCCGGCGTGGTAGGGACTGATGTCGGTCGTCTGAGGCTGGCGTCAGTAGCTCCCATTCTTGGACCTCGCGTACCGCTTACCATCAGGTGGGCGCGGAGTCACATGTCGTGCTCAGTATTTAAAAAAAAAAAAAAAAATATTATACTAGCACGACATGTGACGTTGCTCCTACCTGATGGTAAGTGGCGCGCGAGGTCAATGAATTGAATTCAACTGGAATCAGACACTCATGACTGACATCAGTCCCTAACACTATGCCGGCTTGACTGGACATGACGGCAATTCGAGCCTGATCCTGAAACGTGTGGATACACTTTACTGGGTTCATCGGCACGAACGGTGGATACTTCCCCGTCCCGGCAGACTGGGCAAATTACTACCATCAGACCGCCTACCACCTATTTAAATGGATCGACCAGAGTCGGGGCACAATAATTTATTTGTGATATTTCTCGAGTCTGGTACTCTAATAGACATCAACGAGCTTGCCAAATATCATAATGGGCATATACTTGTAGTAAAGTTGACTAAATGTGAATCTGCTTCAAAAAACGTGGTTTCTGACTACCCCTCAAGGGTCGTATTAATATTTTAAATAATGACACGTACCTAGTTGCATATGATTTTTTTATGGTTTTGAAATTCAAAGAGTGAAATTTTACAAGCTTTTTTACAAAAATAAAATTTTTTTTTGGTTTGCGGTTTGAAATGTATGTAATTAAATTTAAAAAAAGTAAAGATATTTGTAAGTAATCGTTTTGATATATTTGTGGCTATAAATAAGTTCCTCGGTACATAGGCCGTCGTGAACTCGTCTCCACGCACCTGCCAACATTTTTACAGTATATATTTGCATTAATTCATTTAGGCCTGTTTCATCGCATAAATAGGTTAGCCGGTAAATGGTGGAAGGGTCCCATATCTAGGGTCTAGTTACTGACTAACGGCTATTACTATATATTATATTGTTAACTAAAGTAACTTTAGTGGTATACTCGTAGATTGAATACGTTGTGGCAGCGACGTCATACAGCCTATATGATAATACAAATATATATTTTACACATTGGATTAATTAATTAATACACAGGATTGTTTTCAACTTTTTGATGAATTTTGTGTTTTCATGAGAATTTCGACATGTTAAAGACCTGTTATATTAAGCTTTGACTTTGATTTCATTAATCTGTTTGTTTACTAATCTATGTTTGCTATTTGCCAACAAGATTAGTATTTTTTGACATAATTATTTAATGTAGTCCTTATAAATGACAAATTTATTGTTATCGGTGACTTTAGCTATACATAATGTTTCCAAGCTCCCTGAGATTACAGATGTAGTGCAAAATGGTTTTATCGGAAAAGTTCGTATTTATCGTGCTCTCTCTTTCGTAGGATGGTTGTAACATCATTATAAATAATATATATTTCAATAACAATTTAACATTTGACACTAAATAAAGTTCCATATTAATAGATATAAAAAAGTCACTCATTTTATACAACAGTTAACACTTCGTGTGCTGTCGTATTCCAATTGAGGCCCGAGTTTTCCCGATGGAAATACATTATCCGCTGTATCCATGATATGTTTTTAAATATATTTTATTTTATATTAGGTTCAGTTTATATTTAATTTTATTATTGTTATTTAAGCAGTTTTCAGAACTGGAGAACTTGGCCTACACTCGCCACGCTGGCCAGACGGCTTGGCGAAGATATGATGTCAATTATTTTTTTATGACAATTTATTAACGATTCCACAAGTTGGTATTAGTGGAACCGGGACCGACGGACGGAACGGTGGTGTTGTAAATGTATGACTGCAGTACGTAATAAAAGTGTATTTCTCATTGTTACATGCCGGGGGGGTTTGAACCGACCTTTGTAGGATTTAAAGTACGCAACTCTCTTACAACCGAGCCACCACCGCGCCATTTAAGCAGTATTCAATCATGTTTTTAAATAAACTCGTATTTCATAAAGTCGAAAGTTCTAGGTTCTATTGATTAAGATAGAAGGAAAGGTTTAAATTGGTTAGAAAAAGTTGATTGAAGCACATTAACAGTAACGATTTGTGTATTCTGGGACGTAACGATGGCAGGGTGCTGAGTGGGGGCAAAGGTTGTCCCCCTTTGCTATAGGTAAGCTAATAACCTGCAATTTGTATTACACAGATAGATGAGCACAAGCGGTGGCTCGTGGCATGTGCGCGCCATATGGCCAGGCTTCGACGCACGCGCATGTACCAACCAAACTACCGAATTAAAAATCATTGTTGTTTTGGTAGTTTTATAGCTACCGATATTTCGGTATTTATTTATTTATTATGTTATAAATAATACATACATATTTAAAAACCTCCACATTTAAAAAATGCCTAAGCCAACATAGATTTTACTATTTACATTAAAGTTATATATACAAATGAATATAAACAAATTATAAGAAAATTACAATAAAATACTAAACTAAAATTGGGTAATAACATGTATCCATTATAATTGTTATGCTAGTGTGCGTGAATAAGCGTTGGTGTGCAAGTGTAGGTGTGTCTGTGTGTGTGGGGCATGCTTAGAAGTTACAATTACGTATTTCTTTCCTAAACGCGGTAGATGTTCGTGCGAGAGTAATTCCTGCAAAATCTTTGCACCACTTATTGAAAGCGTTGGGTCTAGGTACATTTTTGGAACGAGCTTTTAAAAGGTGGTAGTACTTAGAATCATAGCTCGGAGAAAAAGTAAGCCATCGGTTTTTCTAATACCAACTTGTGAAATAGTTAATAAATTGGCATAAAAATAACATCAGTGTTTCGCCAGTGAAGGCCAAATTGTCCCTCTATGTGTTCTGGAAGGTGCATATCCAGCAGTGTAGGTCTGTGATTGAGGGGCTACGATGAATACACAATATATTTTTTATATAGTGGTGGCACGGTGAGCGGTAGTGACTCGGTTATAAGAAACCCTTAAAAACCTACGAAGATAGGTTAAAACAATATTTGTAATAGATGTACAACACTACCGATCCCGTGTCTCGGAGAACACGTTAAGCCGTCGGTCCCGGTTCCACTAATACCAACTTGTGAAATCGTTAATAAATTGTCATTAAAAATTGACATTAGATCCTCGCCAACCCGTCTGACCAGCATGGCGAGTGTAGGCCTAATTCTCCAGATATATATGGGAAGGCCCATTTCCAACAGTGGAGGTCTAGGACTGTGTGTTCTAGGGGCTGTGATAAAACTACCTACCTAGTTACCGATTGTAATTACAAATATACCGATTTTAAAAGGACAGCCCTACGTGTTTGCATTTGACGTTCGATACGAGTTTTTGTTCTCCCCACGATTTTTTTGAAGATTGAAAAACCGCTTTGTTACTTTTATTCTGTTGTCATAAGGCGTTTTCTCATAAAAACTGCTGTGGGTTTGTCTTAAAAAATATCAAGAGAAAGCGGCCCTAAGTCGTGTTATAGCTTTTTTTTTCAAATATTCTGTAAAAAAATTCATAAGCTCATTTTGATAATAACGGTTTTAAATATTACCTAAATGTTTTTTTTTATACGCTAATATTGTAAGCAACCTGATTGTAAGTTCTACTTCGTTATAGGAATGAGGAAACACACTGTCTGGGAGAGCATTCCACATCTTAAGCGTGCGACAGATGTAAGCGTAATCCATATTAATAAGTACGCGTAGGAATAGTGGCTATAATAGGAATAGAGAAGAAGGTATAAGGTCATGGAGCTTTTAAGAAGCTTGTAGAAGACGCTCAGAGTGCCAACGTCTCTGCTCAGTTTAGTCTACTATCCGAATCGCCACTGCAGGACATTGAGGGCATCTGTAAGGTACTTAGAAGAACCATCCCAGAAGTGTGAACAGTATTACACGCGTGACCTTATCTGTGCTTTATGCAGAATAAGTCTCAGTGCAGGCGGGAATAATCTCTTCACCTTGTACAGTATTCCGTGTTATTTCGACGCTGTTTTGTTGATGCTCTCAATGTAGTTTCGGTGTTTAAGGTTTGAGCGACCCCAAGTATGTTGAAGCTGGGTAGAAGTTTCACCACGGTCTGAAGTGTAAGAAGAGGAGAGTAGTACTTATTGGCCGTCAACGTGCATGCCTGGGTCTAAACTGGACTTTGTATGAATTTTAGCAGTCAGTCTTTTAGCTTCTCTCAATAGCTCTGTAATAAATAACGTCAAACCGCAGCCGTGGGAAACGGTTGCGTAGCGCCCACGTGCGGGCACCCGTTAGCCCGGATCCTGGAACGTCTTGTCATCACATTACTATTCCCCTGACCGTCTCACCTCAACGGCTTATAATTCTAAACTAAGTGTATTTTCTTGTTATTTGTTTTTTAGAAAAAACGGTTAAAAAGGCTATTCCAAAGTCTATAAACACTTCATTATCAATTACAATTCATTTAAGTGTAGGCACCAAAGTATTGTTATATGGTTTTTGTTATATAACTTCATTTATAATGACTCTTTTTATGCCATAATACAATTTAATAAATAAATAAAATTGACATTTATACGTATACGCAGAAGTTTGTGAGGATAGATGATTCGTTGTTTTAATGTTTGCATTCTTAATCAACTCGAACAGTAATAGGTATCTATTAAAAATCATAGGAAATATAGTGAAATTAATTTGAAAAGAGATAATAGTTAGGTATCATCACGACTCATCATCAGAAATAACGCTTTTTTAAATAGGCGGATTCATATTTAGCCAACTTTACTTTACCAAAAGTGGCAAGCTCGTCGATGCCAAATACAATAAATATCACAATTACATTTTAAAAAAATGTGTTCCGACCTTGATACGAACCCGGTACCTCCGCTAAACCACGGAAGCAGTCAAAGAAAAGGGATATTGACAAATAACTCAATAAAAATTGAACATCATCATAATCTGTAAAATTCAAATTTTTCATCACTGTCGGATTCTATTCCAGTTACTAATTTTGTTGAATTATCATTATACATTGCGTGTTTTAGATAAACTAAACACAAGTTAGGTACAAAATAAGACGCAGTGAAAAATTACAATACAGTAACTGGGTTCTAAACCCTCGAAAAGATGAAAAATATTGCAAAATATTACAAAGTAGCTAAAAGAAAAAATACTAAAGAAGATTTTTAAGCAAAGTTTCTCTTATTACGGAATATTACAGATAAGTGGCGGTTAATGAGGTGAATAGCGTATGTCAACAAAAGATGAACAGATTGTGGAGCGACACCTTCCTTCAACAATGTAAGGAGTAAAATGCGAAACAATATTTACAACAAAAAAAGAAACAATTTTATATTGCAGTCTACCGAATGTTGAAAAAAAAAATACTCTTATGAAATAATACGACTGACACTTAAACGTCCTTTTTTAGTTAAACCAATTTTATTTTTAGATATGTGACAAGCTTTTTGATATAAGAAGTGGTGGGCAGTTTTTTTTTTAAACAAAACGCAGTCGTTTTCCAGCGAAAGAACCCAAAGGAATTAGTTATAGATACGGTTCTCGTTGCTACTGGTTGAAAGACGCGGTTATCAAACTAAACACATACTATGTAAACGGTTAAAAAATATACCTACATTTTTCCAGTGAAATAGTTGCGGTTGATATCGATTAGAATACAAGACGGGAAAGAGTTGCGATAAGTCCGACTGAATAGGTAGTTCGCGCAACGAAGACTTTTTTAGTCCAAAACAAATAACGGTTCTATCGTCGTAGAAAAAAAATGTTCTTTAAAAACGGTTCATCTGTGCAACGCCCACCACTTGAAATCAATATAAAAATGGAAAATTTCTTAGGAATGCATAAATTTACTGTGCGGGTGCCGGCTATATCATGAGTGCAATGAACAAGTTGGGTTTGGGAGCTCCTTTTTATTGCGCAATAACAACTCCGCAAAACAAAGTATCATCACGTAATCCCTTGGAGAGTGTCAGATATAACGCTTTTTATTGGGTTGTGTAATATGTGTACCTATTATGTTTTAATTTCATAATGTTTACAACGCTTTGGAATACGGTTTGTATTAATCTTTTAAAACCCCTACAATGTCTAACAAGGTTGCGGAGTACCGCGTCGAATCGATCCAGTCATTTATCATATGTGTGACGACGTATTAATTGTTAGACATAGATTGAAACAATATGTGTGGGTCCGTTATCTGATGAAATATGTCCGTTATGATTGGCGAACTAACAGTATGGCGCGCGGCCATATGTCGCGGCACGTGCGCGCGCGCATCGCTGCTTCCTTGGGGATCAATGCCACATACCAACAAATGTGTAGACAGTACAAAAGAATATATAAAAGTTGTTTTAGTAATTACGACTAATCACGCCTGTGTAGTATCGATTGATGTGACACTGCACCCACTCAATCGGTATGCAATAAATGGCTTCATCATCATCACAGAAACTAGTCCTAGACCTCCACTGTTGGAGATGGGCATTCCAGAAATTTCTGCAGCCTACACTTTTTTTTTCATTTGGCCTACACTAGCCACGCTGGCCAGACGGGTTGGCGATGGGCTTATAAAAATTTTATGAGACTTTTATCAATTTGTCAACTTTATGCAACTTTTAAAGAAGAATATTTGCCTATATTTGGCTAAATGACGTTTTCTTATTATTATTTATATTATATTTGCTATAGAAATTTAAAAAAACAGGTTTAAGGTTAGATAACTGAGGAAGGGTAAACCACTTCCTCAGTGGCTTTCTCTACTTATCCGCCTTACACATACAAAATTATTTATTTATTATTTAAGGGTTAAGTCTTAAGGAATTGGTAAAATATCTAATTTAAATATATTACATCCATCATTGTACATATGTTATTAATGGTTGTAACATTATAACAAGAAAGAGCACCGACATCCCGCACTACAGGACAACCTCGTGTAGAAATTACCACCACACTATAATGTTACCCTATTTTACATCTGTATGCTTTTGACAATAAATTATTATTTATGCATTAGCAGATATTCAGATTCCTTCACTGTGTCTGCAGCCCGCCAGTGGAACAAACTACCACTGGCCATTAGACGGGCACCATCTGTCAATGTTTTTAAACAATTAGTCACTAACTTGTTTCTTGATAAGCAGGAGCACACTGCATCCAGTACACATTGAATATTTGGCACGCAATATGTTTATGTATGTTTATTTGTGTATATATATATGTATGTATATGTTCATAATACTTACATAAATGTAATTGCTTGGTATGTAGTGTATTTATCAATTAGACTATTATTATTAGATTGTTACACTCTGCCCATAATCTCTCACCATCCCAAAGGTTAGTTATCAGAGAATGCCTAACATGCATGAAACTCATCTATGTATCCAATTTTAAGTTTTGGTGCAATAAAGAATTTAAAATAAAAAAATATTTAAGTAGGTATTAAACTGATTTAACAAATTTAAATTCTATTCTGGTTGTTATTAGGTGTATGGTAGAGAAGCCCGTGCGCGTCCATCCATCAGTATAATCGGTTGTTAATCATTTTTCGGTTGATGAGGTTCACTGCGGTTATTATAGTCTCATATTTATTTACACGTCATTTATTCAGAACCGTGCCAAATTTAAATAGATTCTAATTATTTTTGCCAAAGTTTTTCAAACATAACTTTATGTAGTTTTTTTTTTCGATGATACGAATAGTTTTAATTTTGCCAGTTTAATAGTTATAGATGCCGCCAGGGAGTCTCTAACTTCATGGATGCCGCGGACCAGTAGCGAGTTCTGATAAGTTTCCGATATACTCTGCCTACTCGTATTACGTTATTTTTTGTATTTAATTGTAATTTTTTGATAATGCCTTACATTTTTTTTGCCTTATTCATATCCATCGATATCCGGAGCAGAGACGTGGTCACTGACAGTGGTTCTGATCCATAAGTTTAAGGTCGCCCAGGAAGCTATGAAGAGAGCTTTGCAGAACAATATTACCGATATAGCCTTCAAACTTGGAGTCCTTCAAGCGAAGTGTGAAAAAGCATTTTGTTAGGCCGGCATAGTGGTAGAGACTGATGCCGGTCGTTGTCAGTTGCTTCCATTCTTGGACCTTGGGCCCGATATCACATGTCATGTTCAGTATATATAAAAAACAAATAGCCTTGAGTAAGAACATACCAAATTACCCTAAAATAAATTAATCAATTTAATAACTAATTTTTTGTTGTTACCCTAAACCTTTACAAAACAATGACATAATGAAACTTGTCAGGCGCAGCGATACTTTAGCGACGAACGACGTTTGTATTTGACTTGTCGCTTGTTTTCACTCTGAAAGTCGTTCGACTTGGCGTTGCTGTACTTTTGATATATACATTTAATTACATGCAACCAAAATTCAATAAAAAAGCGAGCTTTTTAAATGCATCTATTATTATGGGTATTTGTGTATTAGTATGTAAATTATTGTTATGTATGTTTGAGTATTTGTTTTTATTTCTAATGCACCCGCAATCGTCTACCACACCCCCAAAGGTTAGCTAGTATAAAATGCCGAGAGGCATTAAGTTCGCCCTTGTACTCAACTGTTAAGTTTTTAAGTGCAATAAAGAATTTATAATAATTTATAACAGAAATTTGAAATAGAGACAGGAAGGCTGGCAATTATTTCTGCCAATGTATTAGCTTAGCTATACAGAGGGGAAATGTTGCCAGTCTTCTTGGGACTATCACTGAACGTCTCTAGAGGACATTTTTTACTTATAGTTTATTTTTTATTAGGTTTAGTTTATATTTATTTTAATTTTTACTTTGAAGTAGTTTTAATTTATATTATACTGTTTGTAATTACGTAGTTTGTAGTTTTGATAAGAAATATTTATAATAGGTTTGCTTTCAAGTATAACACATCAATTGTTTCCTTGCTTAACAAAATCATGCGGTTTAAAACATTGTAGTGCGGCCTGTGTCCTAGTGTGCGACTTGTAAAGACATTTCCATTACAAAGTGACACGTTGTCTGCGACCCCAACACCCGCATGTCGCCGTAACACCTCACATTGACATTGAACTTAAAACTCTGTAACTGCCTATTGTCAAGTAAAAATAGAAAAATATGCTTTATGCCTATCAAATGTATTGTAAAATGGGCGAGATTTAGCTTGTACAGCATAACGCCAATCATTTTACAACTAAAAATAGGGAGTTGTTTTAATTACATTTGAGTATAAAAATGAAACAAATATATAATTCAAGAAAACCACAGAAAACGATCAAAACAAACGCACAAAGATGTTAGTCTTAGTTATGCTTAGAACACTTTAAGCGCCGAATACTACATTATTATCGCCTAAATATCAACTCTGGCTCTTCATTGGTAGGTAAGCTGTAAAGCGTTTGCCAGAATAATAATTCATTTTTTTTATCCTAGCATATATATTTTTTATACATGTGTATAGTAAGTGGCGTGCAAGGTCCATGAATGTTATCAAAAAAAAATTGAGAAATTTGTACGCAGGAGACATTGACGGGTTTACCATTTGTCTTGATGGACCGGCAGTAAAGTTGGCTAAATATGAACCCGCTCCATAAAAAGCGTGGTTTTCTGTCAAGGATTACGATCGTAATGATACTGTACTGTATACATCACTATAACTATAATTTTCTAATTCATCAGCGCCTATTTCCCTGACTGTACTTTAGCTGGCTATACCCAACAATTAGCAATGTTATCAGCAATAAACCAACCAATGTAATGCGTCACAAATCGATATCACTTACATAAAACAACTCATGTGGGTAGATAAACATTTAAATTGATTGTTTTTTTCTGAACTTTGGTGAACTTTACCGTATCAGGAAAATCATCAGATTCACGTAGCAATATACTTTACATTATTTCAAAAGGTTAGCAAGCAACCACAGTGTAGTATTGATAATATCCAAGTGTTGTGCTAACCAATATCCATGTGTTGTGCTAACCAATATACAAGTGTTGTACTAACCAATATACAAGTGCTGTACTAACCAATATATAAGTGCTGTACTAACCAATATACAAGTGTTGTACTAACCAATATACAAGTGCTGTACTAACCAATATACAAGTGTTGTACTAACCAATATACAAGTGTTGTACTAACCAATATACAAGTGTTGTACTAACCAATATACAAGTGCTGTACTAATCAATATATAAGTGCTGTACTAACCAATATCCAAGTGTTGTACTAACCAATATCCAGGTGTTGTACTAACCAATACCCAAGTGTTGTACTAACCAATATCTAAGTGTTGTACTAACCAATATCCAGGTGTTGTACTAACCAATACCCAAGTGTTGTACTAACCAATATCCAGGTGTTGTACTAACCAATACCCAAGTGTTGTACTAACCAATATCTAAGTGTTGTACTAACCAATATCCAGGTGTTGTACTAACCAATACCCAAGTGTTGTACTAACCAATATCTAAGTGTTGTACTAACCAATATCCAGGTGTTGTACTAACCAATACCCAAGTGTTGTACTAACCAATATCCAGGTGTTGTACTAACCAATACCCAAGTGTTGTACTAACCAATATCCAGGTGTTGTACTAACCATTAATCGATATTGACTTTTAAGAAACAAAAAATATTTCTAATATAACTCTAATGTGCTTTCCTTATTGCTTGCATCGTGACCTCCGAAGAATTGGTGTGCGTCTTGATGATATCACGCTACCCGTTCCCGTCCTGTCTGGCGGCATGCACAGCATCATGGACGCTCATGCTGGTGGTGGAGCGGATAGCAAAATAGGATTTTATTTGTATTTATTGACAAAAGTTTTGTGTTCTATTTTTTTGTGTAATATTCATGTTAGATATATATAAGTATATATCCTCGCCAAGCCGTCTGGCCAGCGTGGCGAGTGTAGGCCAAGTTCTCCAGATATATGTTCTGGAAGGCCCATCTCCAGCAGTCGAGGTCTAGGGCGCTGTGTTCTAGGGGCTGTAATGACTAAGAATAAATAAAAAAAGGTAAGTAATGAGAAATACTTTACACACGTTATTAGATTTACAACACCACCGTTCCCGTGCGTTGGAGAGCACGTTCAGCCATCTGCTCCGTTTCCACTAATTCCAACTTGTGGAATCGTTAATAAATTATTTAAATAATATTGATATCAGACCCTTGCCAACCCAGCCAGTGCAGCGTGGCGAATGTAGGCCAAATTTTACAGAAATGTTTAAAAGGCCCAACAGTGGAGGTCTAGGACTAGGAGTTCTAGGGGCTGTGTTGATGACGATATATAAGTGTCGTTTTAAACTTAAATTTCGTGCCAGAAATGGCGACATGTGTCGAGCCATAACTATAAAAACAAAATAAAAAATGATGATAACACAGCGTAGGTGTTGAAATATCATTTTCGTCATATTGTGGAACTGTGTATAGTATAATGATAAAGCATCCCTCTTATTACAGTGGCACCTTTAATTTTAGCCACAAAGGCTGGCAATACATTGTAATAGTAGGTAAGTAGAACCTAACAATTTGCAAACTGTACCTCGCCGGCAGGTGCCAACTAATCGGTATGTTATGAGAAAAAAAACTCATTTACAACAGCAATATGTCTTCAAATAGGAATAAACTGGCTATTGATAATGACTAAAATTTGAGTTTCATTTCCCGAATTTACCTACGCGCTTTAGCTCAGTTAAGGAAGCAAGATGACCTAATTTATTAGTTTTTTTATTTTTGGTAAAATAAAAAAAAGCGCTAATTACGATTTTTACTATCCACGTCACGGTCGTCGGTTCTGCGGTAGATGTGTCCTACAGTTACTCTGGTTCTCTAACGAATATTAACGTTTCGGATTCTATCCATCACATAAATACCAAGCCTATTAAAGCTCTATTCATAGCTCGCTGAGCGACCTTGAATTTAAGGACCAGACCCACTGTCAGTGTCCAGGTCTCTGCTCCGTAACACATTAACAGGGGGACGCACTGGTTGAAGACCTTCGTCTGTAAACGGGAAGCTCCGGCACATCCTCTCATAGCCCTAAACCACTATAGATTACATTATTTGATAACGAATAAATTAAAACTTTCCCAAGCAAATTAAAATATGCATTTCAATTAAGATTAAAATATTGAAAAGTATAATAAATTTATTAGATAATTTCGCGAACCCGGTCGTGTCAACCAATAAAATACTATCAACAATAAATGCTACAACCTTGACCTATATAATTATTATGAATGGGATTGGGCATTGGATACAGGGTTTGCGGGCACAGTTGTGTACAATTATGACCTGAAAATATCCCGTACATTTTAGATGGAAACAAAAGTACGGTTTGGTACGAGAACATTAGACGTGGAACTAGGAATTTAGGTCTACCCAACACACTTTAATCGGTAGCAAGGTCAGTAGTGATTTGAGTCTCGCTCGCTTTCCACTATCACAAATTATATTTCATTCGTTAACGACGTCGGTGATGCAACTGTGGGTTACTTTGCGTGTAGTTGTGTTATTTGTATTTAACAATAAGATATGCCGTATATTCTCTTTTCGTTTTATTCAAAGCTGCGCACTGAAAGCAAGACCGGACACACAAACTATGTTACGTAAAGTGACCCCTTTCTTTTGACTTCATGGAGCTGGCTCGTCATCAAACCCCTCAACTATATACCCATACAGTCCACTCATTTTCACTTTAGGAGAAAAAAGCACAGCAGAAACTATAAATAATCTGGTGTAAAAACAAAAAGGTGCGACCTATCTATATTTTACACACTTCAATTTATATGTTCGCGTAGGGACAGTGGCTGCATGGGGGTGGATATTTTGGCCTATGCGTGTGGTTCGGTTGCACAATAAAGAAGGGATAAGGTTGTGGAGCTCTTCAGAACACTCGCGTAGTATAGCTTGTAGCACACGTTCAGAGAGGCCACGTATTGGCGAAGCTGTAGTGATTCGAGAGTTTCAGACACTGGTGTCCACTCAACCATCCCATCAAGTAAGTAGTGCTAGTATAAAAAATATGTTTTATTCCATGACTAGTTATTGTAATAAATTTTAAGTCAACGTAATTTTAAGTCTATTAGAGGATGATGTTAATAGGTCGCACCTGGGGCTCGCAGGTGAGGCATCCAATTTGGGGGGTGAGTAGTGACAACACTGACCAAGGACCTATATAGTAATCACTGGTCAATGATATTTAGTTGGCCCTAAACTGCTATTAACATCACTCTTGCAGTTAACTGTCACTGTAAGTACCTAATTAAATTATTGTGACGTTCGTAAACACTAAGGTATTTACAAATTCATTCATTACAGCTCTTAGAACACAGCGTTCTAGAACTCCACTGTTGGAGATGAGCCATATATCTAGAGAAGATGGCTTACACACGCCACGCTAACCAGATGGGTTGGCGAGGATCTGATGTCAATGTTGGTATTCGTGGAACTGCCACCGACAGCTTAACGTGCTCTCCTCCTCACGGTGGTGTTTTTGTAATCTATAACAAATGTACGTAAGAAAAGTGTATTTCTCTTTGATACATGCCAGGGTTCGAACCGACCTTTGTAGGATTTAAGGAATGCGTTCTTACAACTGAGCTACCACCGCTTACAAATAACGTGTAGAATATTCAGTCTAATTTGGTAATAAAAATACATTTGAGGTTTGGTATTGGGCATAGCAATAACTAAGTTATTGTACTTACCGAAAAATAACCAATAGAGCTGTTTGTGTCTCGTTCAACAAGCTACCTAATGAACTGAAATTGTTACCTGAAATGTCATTTAGACGAAAACTTAAAGACTAATTACTGTCACATGTCTTTCTTTTATACAATAAACGAATGCTTAAAGACTAATTACTGTCACATGTCTTTCTTTTATACAATAAACGAATGCTTAAAGACTAATTACTGTCACATGTCTTTCTTTTATACAATAAACGAATGCTTAAAGACTAATTACTGTCACATGTCTTTCTTTTATACAATAAACGAATGCTTAAAGACTAATTACTGTCACATGTCTTTCTTTTATACAATAAACGAATGCTTAAAGACTAATTACTGTCACATGTCTTTCTTTTATACAATAAACGAATGCTTAAAGACTAATTACTGTCACATGTCTTTCTTTTATACAATAAACGAATGCTTAAAGACTAATTACTGTCACATGTCTTTCTTTTATACAATAAACGAATGCTTAAAGACTAATTACTGTCACATGTCTTTCTTTTATACAATAAACGAATGCTTAAAGACTAATTACTGTCACATGTCTTTCTTTTATACAATAAACGAATGCTTAAAGACTAATTACTGTCACATGTCTTTCTTTTATACAATAAACGAATGCTTAAAGACTAATTACTGTCACATGTCTTTCTTTTATACAATAAACGAATGCTTAAAGACTAATTACTGTCACATGTCTTTCTTTTATACAATAAACGAATGCTTAAAGACTAATTACTGTCACATGTCTTTCTTTTATACAATAAACGAATGCTTAAAGACTAATTACTGTCACATGTCTTTCTTTTATACAATAAACGAATGCTTAAAGACTAATTACTGTCACATGTCTTTCTTTTATACAATAAACGAATGCTTAAAGACTAATTACTGTCACATGTCTTTCTTTTATACAATAAACGAATGCTTAAAGACTAATTACTGTCACATGTCTTTCTTTTATACAATAAACGAATGCTTAAATGTTTAAAGCATATTTATATTATGTAAATTATATTGTATTGCTCTTTTTTGTTGTTTTGTATATTACCTATGTTTAATTATATTTTGATAAAATTTGTACACCTATGGTAGAATTACATACTATACTATGGTAGAATTTGTTGAGAAAATATATTGTTTACAAATATGTTACACAAATTCTAATACAAATATTTTTTTCTTTTATTTAAAAAAAAACTTTAGTATTTTCGCTGTATATTATTGCATTAAAACCATTCCTATCCTCCCTTTAATACCAAAGAGAACATTTTTTTTTTCTCTCGCTCTTATCGTAGGTACTTACATTTATATGAAACGTCATAACTAATGTCAAGACTAATTTGTGCCGTTCATTTTACAATTATGTATACGTCTTTGTAAGCACTTCATTGTGGGAACTTGTTCCTGACATAAAGATAGCGAATGTTGCCGCTTAATTACCACACTGATAATTGAATGGATAAAACAATGGAATTGGTACAAACAATTAGCCAATCACCACCAACACACGCAACATAATTAAACTTATTTATTACACTTTCTATTAATGAACAATTTCATTTATTTCAAACTTGTCACGTGCCGGCAAAGCCTTTAGTGGTTCATATTATTTATTAGTTTTCAATTTTAGTATCTTGCAGAGTGACAATTTTGTTTATCTGTGATATTGTTTGCGTATGTTGACTGTTTGTTGCCTAAATAAATAAAAATAAAATAAATAAATAAAATGACAAACGTATCTTTAACTAATAATAATCGGGAGTTTTTTCGTATATAATTACATAAATATATTACACCAAAATATTAATGGTCTCTTAAATAAAGCTGACATGTTAACTATACACCTTGATGACATGAATAAAAATAATAAAACTATTGATGTACTATGTGTTACAGAACACAACATGCTCTTAACTGACACTAACATTTTAATCATACCATCGTATAATTTGGCCTCATACTATACAAGGAGTAACAGAAGAGGGGGATGTTGTATTCTAATTAAAAACACACACAAATTTAAAGAGATTTATGATGGTTCAAAGATTTCTATACCAAACATATTTGAGTGTTGTGCTATTGATTTAGTTGCTCATCAAATATCTATAATATGTATCTATAGAAGCCCAAAAAATACATCACATATACTGAATATATTTTTTAACAAACTAGATGGTCTTCTGCAAAAGTTATGTAACAAACCAAAGAAAAAAATAATAATATGTGGTGATTTTAATATTGATATTCTTAAAGATAATAATATAACCCGACAATTTAAAGATATTCTAAACTGTTACAATTTAAAATTTGAAATAAATAAACCAACAAGATTTTGCAGTCAAACATGCATAGATAATATAATACATAATATATATAGGAGTAAAAGCGAAGTCATTGAGTTAGGTTTATCCGATCATACTGCACAACTCTTAAAATGTCCCGTTAAACAAACAGTCAATACGGGTTATTGGTTTATCAAACGCACAGATTACTCACAAGAATATCTTCAAATATTTAGAAAATATATTGAAAATATCTTTTAACGACGTATATAACACAAGTAATGCCAATGAATCGTTTAATAATTTTTATGACATTTTTCAACTAATATATGCATTGTGTTTTCCGGTAAAAAAAATAAATATATATTGTTCAAAAAAAACAAATTGGTTATCAAAGGGTATTAAACTGTGCAGTAAGCGCAAACGATGTTTACTATGGCAATACAGATTAACACCAAATATAGATAATAAAAATATATTTAAAAAGTATTCTAATAAACTTAAAAGAATTATAAAATTGACACAAAGATCTCAAAATGACTATCACATAGCTCAGGCAGAAAATAAATCAAAGGCCACATGGCAAATTATAAATAATTACAAGACTAGAGTACCAAAAGATAACATTCAACAAATTAACTATAATGGACATGTTTTAAATAAACCTAATGACATAGCGGAAGCTTTTAATAACTTTTTTGTTGACCAAATATCTAGTCGTACAAATAACTCGAAAAATTATAATAACAATTTGACATCTAATTATTCTAATTCATTATTTTTTAATCCTATTATACCAATTGACATTATTAAAATTATTAAAGAGCTTAAAAATACTAAAAGCACTGGCTACGATAACATCTCAACGACAGTCATTAAATTTGTGGCTGACATTATATCCCTACCATTATGTGACATCATTAATAAATGCATAAATGATGGAATTTTCCCTGAAAATTTTAAAAAAACAATAATTAAACCTTTATTTAAAAAGGAAAATAAACAATGTATGTCAAATTATAGACCGATAGCACTAATAACAATATTCTCTAAAATCATAGAAAAGGTTATATATTACAGATTAAACTCATTTCTAGAAAAATATAATATACTAGCTAACGAACAAAAAGGTTTTAGGAAAAAAATGAATATTAACAGTGCAATATATGAATTTTTGCACAGAACTATGACCAATATTAACAATAAAACACCAGTAGCTTCTTTGTATATGGATATGACAAAAGCTTTTGACTACGTAGATCATGACATACTACTTAATAAGCTAGATAAATATGGGATACGAGGTATTGCATTTAAATTTCTAAAATCATATTTAGAAAATAGAGTACAAATAACTCAAATTACAAAAATATGTCCAAAATCAAAAACAGAATGCGTGTTTACACATGCTGTCTAAGGTTGTCAACCAAAAGGTGCTGCTTTCATCATACCATGGTTATGTCTCATCTACATTACGGTACGGAATTATTTTCTGGGGTAACTGTACTGATCGGGAAATAATATTTAAAGCACAAAAAAAGTGTATAGGAGCAATCTGCAAAATACCTAGTACGGACAGTTGCAAGCCATATTTCAAATCATTAAAATTATTGACGTTCCCTAGTCTGTACATCTATGAATCAGTTTTATTCGTAAAAACGAATCCTGGACTATACCAAAACCGTCTCAGAAGTAAACGTCATCAAAATATAATATACCCATTAGTTAGCAAGAAAGCTTTGTTACATAAAAGTGCTTTAATCATGACGGAAAAAATATATAATAAAATACCGTAGAGACTACAGGAGCTAGAGTTAGGAGAAATGAAGAGAAGACTTAAATGTATACTAATTGACAAGACATACTACACAATCAATTTTTTACAGACAAAAATATAATTACATGACATTTTGCTTAACTTTTAATTTATTAATATTAAATTTTAGACATGAATAATATTGTCATTTATATTTTTTTATTGTATCTCAATTTTGTTCACGTGTCTGTATTAAAATTTAAATGCTATCCACAATTACTAATATTTGTACGCCCTATGGTCAGAGCACTGGTGCACCTTTATAACCTATACCTGTTGAATTTTGAAAAATATATAAATTATTTTATTTATTTATTTTATTTATTCAGGAAACATACAGATCTTAAAACATAATTACCACAATTCTAAAAGTTACAGAATCCAGTCAATTTTCCACTTAAATATCAAAAATAGATTTATCAAAAAAAAAAAAAAACTGAAAAACAATACCTTTATAACAAATATAACTAAATAATATATATATATTATTATAGCCTCTAGAACATAGCCTTCTATACATCCACTATTGGAGATGGGCCTTCCAGAACATATATTTGGAGAATTAATAATATACAGGCTGTCTTAAAAGAAATTTTATATTTATCTTATTATATCTTACTGCGTGAACGCAACGTATCCGAGGGGCGCGGGGGTTATGTCAATCGGTAGCCTGGCTCTTAGGAATTCAGTCGCTAACACAGATTATATAGACATGTCGCTATGGAGCACAGACTATGAAGAGTACAACTATGGAGCGTTTCTCGGGAGCAGACCGCGCGTTGTGTGTGCGAGAGTTTTACAAAAACGGTGATTCGGCGACTGAAGCCGTAGAAAATTCTGCAGTATTCGAGGTTTTCGCCACTTAAATGATGCGCCAAGCATTCCTCTCATTCGACATTGGGTTAAAAAGTTTGAAGAGACTGGTACAACGCTGGACAAATCAAAATCCGGGCGACCTAGGTCACCAAGAACGGTAGAAAACGTGGAGTTACAGTGAATTCAGAGCGTTATGTGGAGATGTTAGACAACTTCTTGGTACCTGGACTGCAAAACTTTCCTGGCTTTAACCAAAGAACATGGTTCCAACAGGACGGAGCAACTTCACACACGTCCAATATGTCTGTCACGTGTTCGTGAAATTTTCTCAGGCAAATTGATCTCCCGGAGAGGTGACATAAATTGGCCTCCACGTAGTCCAGATTTAACCCCTATGGACTTTTTCCTATGGGGTTATCTTAAATCTAAATTTTACGCCAATAAACCGACTTCACTGACGCATTTGAAAGACAATATCCGTCACGAAATGGCAGCCATCCCTGAGTCCACCCGTCGAGCCGTCATAAGTAATTTTACTGTTCGATTGAATGAGTGCCGAGAACGCGAAGGTCTACATTTAGACGATATTATTTTTAAGAAATAATTCCCCAAAAAGTGTGTTTTAATAATTAATAAACATTTTTTTTATATGCGGCTTACTTTTTTTTAAACGATCCACTAAATATAAAATTTCTTTTAAGACTCCTTGTATATTATTTGAAAGTTTAATTTTTAAAAAATAATAGGTTTCCAAGCATTTAGATAATTTAATGTTAATCTCTTTATTTAACCTAGCAACACTAACACTGAACCAATCAATATCACCGAAATTCTCATTGTAGGTTGGGAACAAAGGGGTTTTTCAAGTATTTTGTTCCAGCATAGCAAATAACAGTTTGGATCTATTTCTTTTCCTACTACAATTCAAGTTCATTTTATTTAATAGAAACGGCGAACTAATAAGCTAATTTGTTATACAAGGAGGAGGAGGCAGTTTTTCGTAAGGATGAATAAAAACAAAGTATTACGCTTGAATAATTTAATTTCCAATAACATAATATTTTATATCACAAGTCAAAAATTTGTCAACAAGCCAAGCACTAACAGTTGCGCTGGGTACAATCAGACACCACTTCCTTGGTGACCTACACGTAGCCATGGCTACTTACCGTCGCCAAATGAGATTGTCAAACAAGTAACCAGTGGCTAATCAGTTGCCCCAGGTCAGGTATCATCCCGACCGTTTCCCTTCCGGGGTGGTCAGAAACCACGCTTATGAATAAGCTATATAGGCCAATCATGACAAGTGGCAAGCTCAGCGTACCAAACTCGAAAAATGTCACAAATAAATTAAATATTGATTAAATTTATTTATTTAAATTAATAAATATTTTGTGTTCCGACCAGGAATCGAACCCGGTACCTCCGAGTCTAAATTCATGGCCTTAACCGCTAGACCACGGAGGCAGTGCTTAGAAGTAATCACACTTATTGATTATGTTCGTTGCACATAAAAAAAATATGTGTCAGATCGACAAAGTGGCGACCGGTTGGACACCGAGTGAGTGACACGTAGCTTGCTCGTGTACATTTTATTGGCGACGTTGCCAGCGTGCCAGGTATCCAATCTCCACATAGTGACCCGTTAGTTGAAGCTACGATTCCAAATTGATTAAATTAAGTTACCTGTAAATTCAGTACGAATTGTTTGGATACGTTGCCGGCGACGGCGCCATGGCATCTCGGTGAGGTAGGGCCCTAAACCGAACGCAGCCAGTGTTAGGAACAGATGTTAGTCGTCATTGTCTCCTTTCAGTTGAGATCACATGTCGAGAGGCTGATATTAAGAAAGTGATGAATTACCTGCACTTCGACACAAGACTTGTTTGACTTTGTACATCGGGCAAAGGCTAGTTATGCAGCCAGAGATTGGACATTGACTTTGACTTGCCTTATCATCAAAAAGATAACCATTCGTTACCTTATTGATTCCCTTAGAAACCGGAGGTGATTTATGTCTTAAGTGATTTTAATTCTGTCAAAGTTACATTCAAACATTTCAACATTTTTTATTGTGTAAACAAAAAAATAAAAATATAATTACAAATTCGTAGAAACATTTCTGTTCTATTGGACAACAATAGCTATATTCATAAACATTTCGCTAATTACATTTAATCTTGACATGTGACAAAACACATTAGTTTCATGGTTGAAAAAAACTTAAAGAAACAAATTCACAATTTTAAATAAATAAATAAAATCAGTTTTTATTTGTCACAAAAATAGTTAATAAAAATAAAAAATATAGTTAAAAAATAAAACAAAGATATAATGACAAAAGGGTCTATGGTTCAGAAAATGGTGTTGGAAGCAGGTTCCAACAACCTCTGTTATTATACCATAGCCGACATTTAAATTTTGCCTGCTTTATTATGACAAGTGGTAAGCAGATTAACGTAAGCTTGTCGGATGTTGTTTTTATAGGTACTAGCAATGATAGCAACTGGAATCAGACACTCATGACTGACATCAGTCCTTAACACTGTGCCGGCCTGACTGGGTGTCTCGACGCGTACCAGAGAAGAGAATTTCACTAATGTAATGTAAATTGTAATTGAACCGACAAGTTTAGCAAAACGTTTATGAATAGTTCTATTTTTTCAAGGCATCCCTCTCGATCGCACAATCCAATATTTTCAAAGATTTTTCAAGTCTGACTCTACTTATGAGAAATGTAGTAGAAAATATTCGATTGTGTGAGCGAGAGGCATGCAAAGCATTAAAGCCTCTTAAAACATTCGTGTTTTTGTGGTAAATATGGTTTTTCTATATCATCAAGTGACAAGTTAAAATTTGGGTTATTAAACAATATACTGGTAGAATTTAAATTTAAATGCAGATACATTAAAAGGATCCAATCCACAATTTTTCAGAACATAATTAAGAATTTTACATCTTATATCATAAACGGTCCATATAAGATACTATTTTTGACATATTGTAAATGTCTAATCTAAATTCCAGCTTTAATGGCCTATAACTTAAATTGAACGTAATGTGGATTGAATCCTTTATGCGTGACTATTAAATTATAATTATTCCACAAAATAACACAAAGGGTAAGATACTCAATTGCTGACACCCACCGGTTATTGAGACATTATTTTTTCGTAAAAATAATAAAAAATCCTCAATGTATTGCTAAGAGCAAAATAAAAGTCGGTAAGTTTTGGATATTATGTGGTGTTAATAATTGGGTAAATCGCGTATTATTTAAATGCGACGATATAAACCCTGAATTATAAATCATTTTCACTTTGAAATATGAATACTAATGCCTCAGCACACAGGAGAACAGGTTAGGGTTATTTTTTTTTTGTGTATCGCTCACTATATATTATTATTATTATTAATTCATTAATTGGCTTTAGTTAAGAATTTTGTAGACTAGATTTAATTTTAAGCGCTGTTGTATCTGTAACTAAATAAATAAATAAATAAAGTTCGACTTGGCGTTGCTCTATGGTTTTTATACAATTTAAGCAAACGGTAGAAAAACGTTGAACGGTTTGCTTTGTATTCAAGTCAAACACAGCAAAAATGTTAAAATTACGTTTCAAGATCATTTAAATGAGCAAAAAAAACCCAATATTTTCGCTTAGAACTGATAGTAATTCAGTATTATCATAAGAAAACCTTAAAATGTCAATAATTGGGTATCTTAAGGTAAATAAGGCAATATGATATCGTAATAACCTAAAATTTAATAGGTACCAAATCAGGTGGTTTTTAACAAGTGTTCATATAATTAGAATGCTAAAGGCTGTGCATAGCAGTAGCTTCTATAGGCTATATTTTATCTAACTACCCTCAAATTATTGTATTTAATATTATAAGTGCTTACCTATTGGTGCTCATCCACCAGATGTGGAAGGAAGCGGAGCGGTGCGAGGCAGCGTACAGAAATCTTTTAATAGTTATCCATACTAATATTATAAATGTAAAGGTTTGTTTGTGTGTCTGTATGAGTGTATGCATGTTTATATCGCCATCACGCGATGATAATATGACTTAGTCATGTAACCACGGTCATTTGTTTATATGTTTGTTTACGCTTTACGATTATACGATTTAAGATTTTATTGATATTTGGTACCCAGTGATAAACTATGTCTAAATGACGTCATCATTTGACAACGACACGTGACCCCACTGTGTTATTGCTAACTGCTTATATATTTAGTACATAATAGGTGGTAGGAAGACTGATGGTGGTAATTTATCCAGTCTGCCGTGGCAAGGAACCCCAGTAAAATGTATATATTATTTCCCACTTTATATATATAGTACCGTAGATCATTTCAACAAGGCACACAAAGTATTATGTTAGCATCAAAACAAATCGCTGTCTATAAATGTATCTATGGTTTACGCTTTGCACCGCGTTTAGCAATACGATGTGGAATGAGCCATGTGCTCAATCAGAGATAACAAACCAGTTCTTGTGAGGTTAATTATAACCATATTAACATCCTACCAAAAAGGTTTGTAATACCTGCGGTACATACAAAGGTCATTGACCGTTATTCAGCGGGCTCTGGAAAAAGTAAAGTATCATCACGATCGTATTCCGGGGTGGTCAAGAATCACGTTGTTTAAAGAAGCGGATTCACATTTAGCCACCTTCACTATAGCCCATTATATTAAAGACTATTATAGCTAACAGGACACAATCGATTTTTTTTGTTTCATCCTACATTTGTTGTAAAATTGTTTTAATGTGCAACACTGGTCCATTTTAATATTTTCCTAGCACACAGCCCAGCTTCCTCGCAAATCTGGTAGAAAACCAGCCTTTAAACTGGCGATTAAAATCTAAGCTTTTATTGCCTATCTATGTATTATAAAAATAATTAGCTTTCCATTGCCTATTGTGTATTTACTAGATTTTTATAACAGAAAAATACATCTATATATTTTGGTAAATGAGTTGCACGAAAACGAAGTCAATGTAATTGTAGCTATTATCATGATGTCAACAATCGACTCCATTTTTTAACTTTAATTCATCTTGGTGCAACTCAGCCTTATCGTAACGATACAGTAAAAATTAAGCTTAGGTTAAGGTTATAATTTTGTAACAATCTGATTGAAAGGATGATTAACATAATCCATCATCAATATTTTGCTTATTTCATCAGCCGAATCGGTCGAGCAATGTAACTGGAGTTATCGGTAATTATATGGGGTGACTTTGTATGGTCTTACGTTAGACTAATGTGATTCTATCCATATGTATGTATGTATTTCTTAGTATGTAGTATATTGTTTGTTATCTTATTATTTAATATCAGCACTACCCTTCATCTCATCTCTCCCAAAGGTTAGATGTTAGAAAATGCTTTGTAAGCAATTTTCGGCTTTGTACAATTTTTCGTGCAATTAAGAATTTAATAATAATAATAGATAAATCAGCATGGCAACCTTGATTAGTTCTCCTTGAAAGTAAAAATTGGCATTTGACATCATTGCAAAATGCACATACTTTCAACGAGAACGAGATGATAGGCGGACTAATTAATTTGCCCAGTGTGCCGAGGCGTTTCGGGATCAGGCTCGAATTGCCTTCCTGTTATTCCAACGTTAGACCATACAAAGTCATTCCGTATAAGCGAAATAGCGTATAAGAAACTTGCAGTAAATATTTTAATTTTCTATTGTTTAATTTGTATTTCCAATTAAAATATGTATGCTAATATTGATGTATTATCATATAAGCTTTTCGAGGCTCAGGGCCATCGCTCACTTTACCCTATGTTGGACTTGTCGCTTTGAGCGCTTTTTTTCGCTTCGATAGTCGTTTGACTTGGCGTTTGTCTATGGTTTTCATACAAAATTCTGTAAAAAAGCAAGCTTAGCTTTATGTGCTTTCAAGTTGAACATAGCATATGTGGATTTGTGAACGAAGTAGGTCCTAAATTATGATTTTCAGATTTTTACTATATCTTTGATAAACTTACTTCTTGCGATAGTTTTAAAACTTTTGGAATTTTAACTATATTCGAGTCCAAAAATACATTTAAATTATCCAATAACAAGTAAAGAACAGGTACACAAATAAAGTAAATAGTGAAGATTATTAAGGCTAAGAATTATCTATCTAAAACAAACTGATCTTTGAGGAAAATAACTTCGACACCGGATGGCAAAACGCATTCAACTTAATTTTATTTATCTATTTATTCTCCAACAATATATATCCCACCTATTCAAAAACCTATTTAAAAGGGTTTATCGGTATGAAGTTTATCGCTTTATTACCCCTCTCACTCCCGCAATCCAAAATACAGTGAAAACACATGTAACGTCACTCGATGTAACGACAAACTCCCTAAAGCGTCGAAATCAATTGGCTTTGATTGGTTTAGCTTGTATTCCAATTCTGTTTTTTTTTCTATATTTAACTACAACTCTCTATATCGCCATAAAATGCACAGCCCCTTCAGTGTCGTTATATAGAGTTTACACTGTACTTATTTATTAACAATTAACCAGAAAAATCGAGTGACGTTACATGGTGTTTACACTGTATTTTGGATTGCGGGAGTGAGAGGGATGATAAAGCGATAAACTTCATGCTACAAGTTTATCAAAAATAAGAATAGCACATAGGCTACAAGAAGTCATTATCTGCCCACGACACGTGAATGAACATCCGCCTCCGTGGTCTAGTGGTAACAAACGTTGCCGTGAACTCGGGAGGTCGTGGGTTCGATTCCCACCGGGGGCAAGTTGTACATTGTATAATTTGTCTCGGCCTGGGTGTTTATATGTATAATATGTATATATTTACAAAAAAAAAAGTATAATATGTAGTTTATCAACCATCTAGTTTCCGTAACACTAGCCTCGTAGCTTATCACGGAAACTAGATGGCGCTGTGTGACCTGTCCGGAAAATATTGATTATTGATTGATTGATCTGTGCTTGTACGGGTGTCGCCTTTACAGATTCAAGTCAAGTTTGTAAACAGCGTTTTGCCATCCGACAGTAAACCTACCAATACCTGTGTTTAACTTACCGAGTAAATAAATTCGTAATAAATGACGACAACCAAAGAAATTAAAAATATAATATCAACTAATCACATTGATAATGATTTCAAAACCAACCATGTCAAGAAAAACATTACAATTTGTTAAATAACACAAAAATTAAAATCAATGTAAATATTAAGAGCATTTAACGCGGGTGCTTCTCTCTCGCTCCCACAATCAAACATTTTTAAAGATTATTCAAATCTGAGTTTACATTTGAGATTAACTTTCTACGAAATAAAATTACGGCCATTTGAGAGATATATTAAATGGTGGATGCGTATTATCGCGCAATAAAATAAAAAAAGGGAGGCCTCCTTTCCTAAACCAGCCTATTGTCGGTCGCAAGCCCGAGACACAATTCTTCTCATCTCTTACCCACACACGATGGACCCGGCACCCGCACGGTAAATCCATAGAATGCTTAGAAATTTGTCTTTTGGGATAATGGCCTGGGGAAAGGGATTGACTACAAATATATTTTTTACCACATTTGAAAAGGAATTGCAGAGTACAAAAACTAAATGGAAGCCCACCTCGATCCTTGGCGCCGCATCAGATTGGAATTATAGGATCCCGGATGTACTAGCTGCATCATCCTATAGGCCAGACATCTTAGTGTTTTCTCGGAACATGAAAAAAGTTATCCTTATTGAACTTACCGTTCCGTGGAAATCAAATATTCCAAAAGACCACAACATGAAGTCGAATGAATATTATGATCTCACAGAAGAAATGATCAGGAACGGGTTCAAGACTCAGCTTTACGCAGTGGAAGTTGGTGCAAGAGGAGTTCCAGCAAAATCTTTACATCACTTACTGAAAGAATTGGGCCTAAGCAGGTCTGCGGAGATACATTTATGGAACGAGCTTCCAAGACGGCATTAACGGAATCATACAGTATTTGGTTGGGGAGGGAGAGGAGTAGAATGGTGGGTAGTGAGCGTATTATCCTCCCTTTTTAAACCAGCCTATTGCCGGTCGCAAGCCCGAGATTCTTCCCATCTCTTACCCATACACGTTGGACCCGGCACCCAAATTTGTCTTAAATAAATAAAAATAGAGTTCAATAAATGTATTTACTATTTTTCTCTGTCTAAAATTAAGTATATGAAAGTCGAAATATGTCCAAAATATCCGTAATTTTATTTCCTAGCAAGTTAGTAAACTACATTAAATAATAATCTTTAAAAATGCTGTATAGGGCAGCAAGTAACGAAATCTTTACATCAAAGTTACATTATACGAATATCAACTTGATTAGCGGTTGACATTGACGCGAGTTAAACGAAATAATATTAAACTAGTGCATAATAATAATAAAGTGGTAACTATGAATAACTTAATTTTAAAGTAATATCTTGAGGAACAAAAAAAGTTTTAATATACTTCTGAGATCTCGATTGTTCTATAATGATGAATAAATATTTGTCTTTACGACTTATTCGCCAGAGATGTGCGAGGAATACATCAACTAATAATAACACTTCATTTCTTGTGATCATAAAGTATTATTGGTTGATAATTACCTCGCCTACAGCTCAAATACAAGTTTACATTATATTTTATACAATGTCATTTGCTAGATATTTTTTTAGTAAGCCAAAATGTGAGCAAATGTTGCTAGCCTAACACTCGTATTGTAAGATTTTTCCTCAACAGCACTTAACTATTCCTCCAAGCTGTCCTACAAGGGATCCTAGAAATCTGCATTTTTAGTTGTAACCTTGAAAGGCCATTACCATATTTAAAAAAACCCGGTAAGTTAAGTTTTTATTTCTGACAACATTGAAGATTGTCTTTTTGTATTCCAAATATTCATTTTGTCAGTATTACTTCACGCTCTAGCACTTTTCACATCCATTAGTCTGTCTCTTTCACAATTTGAAGATTATTTATAAACTAAATCTGATTTTAATTAGATTTGTTTAAAAATGTGTTCTTAAAATAAAACTAAATAATGATTATTGGATCATAATCAAATAATTTAAGTTTACGTACATTTGTCATAGATTTACAACACCACCGTTCCCGTGAGAGGAGAGCACGTTAAGCCGTCGGTCCCGGTTCCACCAATACCAACTTGTGGAATCATTAATAAATCGTCATGAAAAAATTACATCATGTCCTCGCTAAACCGTCTAGCCAGCGTGGCGAGAGTAGGACAAATTCTCCAGATGTTCTGGAAGGCCCATCTCCAGCAGTGGAGGTCTAGGACGCTGAGTTCTAGGGGCTGTAATGATGAATGATGACGTATATCAGCAGAGATTGCAACGAAATAATGAGCTCATTATCTTACTCCAAACAAGAGTTAGATCTATTCTGCACTTCGCCAAGCAACACAATATTGCAATAATCATGAGGGAAACAATTTGATTGTATTTACTGATTGGAACGGACTTCATAACTGTGTATATTTATTTAAGTTAGGTTAAGTTATCTGTGTCTAATTGCAATGGCTGTAAATTTTCCACATAACTATAAATATTATCCGAATATAAACCTACTTCAGGTACGTCTCGATGTACGTCGAGTTTGACAGTCGTGTCAAGACGTCCCTCAGTTTGACAGCTAGAAGGAATAGTTAAATGGAGGTCCAGTTGAGGAAACTTTAAGAATAGTGGTGTAAATATTATATATATACCTATTGATTATAAAATGTGTATTGATATATATTTTTAATTTAAATACAATTTAAAAATTTTAAAAAAGTTAAGCTGTATCCTAACATCGGATACCAGTGCAGTAAATTATTAAATTTTCTATATGTCGATAGAAAATGGAAGTTAGCGAACAAAAGTAATAAATATAAACACATTACTGAGCAAAACTAAAGGGTTCCATATTTACACTTAAGTTAAGCACACGAGAAGTCCAAGAATGATATCGGTCCCTACCACTGCCGATTTAAAAAGATGCTTTTTTTCACTCCACTTAAGTGAAAAAAATTACTCCAGGTTATAGAAATGAGATAAGACAAAGGCTGGGAAAGCATTTCACATCTTCATCGTGCGATAGATGTAAGAATCCCCAAATATATATGTACAGACAAATAATCTTGAAGAACGTTTTTGCGTTTGTAGTAGTGTATGGTTAGCAGATTATTAAATTTTAGCTTTCTCATTCATTTTTTTGGTGACGCAGTACGACTTGACCATTTTATAACGTCATTGCAATGTTTAATTTAATTCGTCATTAAAAACATAAGTCTTTTCTGTGGCGACGTCAATAAATATCGAATGCTATGGCCGCGTTCGTTTTATAGCATTTCCAACATTTCGTAGCAACTTCATAAACCAGCGTGAAATGTCGTTTTTGTTAAGAAATACTACTTTTTTTAACAATGCTAACATTTCTTTAAAAAAACGAACGGTGAGGCTACTTTTTGACAAGTAACAAATAATAACAAATTAATTGACAATGTATTATGGTCTTTGAATTTATTACATAAAATCGTTTAAAATACATTTTAAACAAATATAATATTAACTATAAAGTGTACAACAATGTAAACAAACCATTTCTTATGTTAAATGACATCTGTCAAAAAGTAACATCAATAACCCTCCTTTCAACACGGTACTGATATACGAAATTAGCATCAAATGTTAGAATTTTCATTAAACGAACGACTTGTGCTAAAAAAAAGTGGTATTTTCATGCTAACATTTGTTAAAACGAACGCGGCCTTACTGTGTATAAATGTATTTTAGACAATAAATAATAAAAAGTAAATAAAAATCTCGGCATTTAGCTGGGTAACCTCATGAGGTTGACGAGCCTCGGCCAACTTCAAACTTTCTGACTATATGGCAAGTATTAAGGATTGTAGGTTTTTGCAATTGTCTGTATATGTACTGGTCTATATCTAATTCATATATATTTGTCTGTATATGTTTCTGACAGTGGCACCCGACTGCTCGCCTCTCCCTCGCGCACAGTTTAATCCCCATAGCTAGTGCAGACTGGTTCATTTTGCTTTTAGTAATCTGCAATAGTAAAAACCTCTCCAAGCTAATTTATCTGTACGCGTAGGAATGATAGTGACTACAGTTTGTATCTGTGTGTATCAGTTATTCGTTCGTTTCGCTAATTTCCGTATAGTTATTGATATATGATATAGAGCACTAATATCAAAATACAGGATTTATCTCAAATTTTCAAAATATATATCTCTAGGTGGGTTACAGTTCCTACAGTAAAGCAGACAGCTATGCAACAATTCATTTCATTATACAGATGTCTTTAATGTTTATTTTTTATTGAGATATTTATTAAATCATGGTCCCCCTTTTTAACCACAGACACTATTGATCTCCACATTTCCCGTGGACTACACACGGCGAGTCCATGCAATGCTGCTTTATTTATACAGAAAAATATTTTCTAGTTTTTTTATAATTTTAACGGGTCTTGACGAGATTTACATTAGAGACATATTTCTCCCGACGTTTCAGCCAAGTTGCGACGTGTCGACTGAAGCTATGCGGTGTAGTCTCGTACATACTGGGCGGTAGATGTAAAACTACCCACTTATCACTTTTAAAACCGCTCCGTGGTCTAGTGGTAACAAACGTTGCCGTGAACTCGGGAGGTCGTGGGTTCGATTCCCACCGGGGGCAAGTTGTACATTGTATAATTTGTCTCGGTCTGGGTGTTTATATATTTACAAAAAAAAAGTATAATATGTAGTTTATCAACCATCTAGTTTCCGTAACACAAGCCTCGTAGCTTACCACGGAAATTAGATGGCGCTGTGTGACCTGTCTGGAAAAAAAAAAGTTTTTCGAAATCGATTTTTTCCGGCGTCGAAACCTATTGATTACTGGATTCCACGATGAAGATAGCTTATAACCCCCCTCTCGATTGAAACTTTTGTGTTTCTTTATTTCTCGAATATGACTCTAAGGTAAATCGCGTAAAGATCCGGTCAAATTATAAAAAAAAAACTATTTTCTATGTTTCTATACGATTAGGCTTAAAATAAATGTCCTTAAGTACTTTAATTTTCAGCAAGTATGTACTATACGCAAATGTATAATTTTGTTATTGTTTATTTATTTAATCCTTTGTAATTTATAATCGGTAAGTATATTACCGTTAATTCTCTACTATTAGACAAATAATTTCCATTCATCAAGGATTATTTATTACTTCGGGAATCTTTATTAGTTAAATGACTATTTATTAGATAAAGGATTTTTTTATAAGATAAGAGTATTTTTATTAAATAGTGGATTTTTTATAAGACCTTGGATTTTTTTGTTATTATGTAACAAATAGAATCCGATTTAATTTTATGTCAATTTAAAGATATCTCAATTAAAAATAAACTTCAAAGAAACCAGTATTTGTAACATTTGCGACGGAATTGATATAGGAGTAACAGAGATCTCATGATATTTACAAGATTAACCACCAACGTTTAAACGATGATCAAAGTAATCTGTGATTAACATTTGGTTGCCAATACGGCTGAATCTATAAAGCGTACTTGAACGTTGAAAAGGTGCATTAAAAAGCCATCGAAACAAACTGGCATGTATGAAGAGGTTGATGAATGTCGAAGAAGCGAAAGAGGTATGTCGTGATCGCGACAAATGGCGCTCAATTGTCTCTGCCTACCCCGCAAGGGATTTGACGTGAAGATATGTATGTAATGAGTCAAGTCAAAAGTCAAAATATCTTTATTCACGTAAACCTATTACAAGCATTTATGAAACGTCATTAATTTAATTATTTTGAATGATTCTACTCCTGCTAGTAGAAGAATAAGCAGCAAAGTGGTCCAATAAGTAAGCTGTTAGCAGAAGACCAGCAGCTTAGCAAATTCCAGTGACCTGTTAATGTTTAATCTGACTGAGAAAGGAACCTGCAACGAAAACTCAGCTATATCAGATTTACAAAATAAAACATATACAAAATTGCACCACAACGATCAATTAATAACCTTTTAAATTAAGTTATCAGTACCTATGAGAAAACAATACCTGGTACAGCAGTAACCCACCAGGCAAGTCAGAATTAAGGTAGACTACATGCCTATGTGCAACCCGAAAGTCGACAAAACGCAAAAAACCTTCTACTTTAGCACCACAGAACTATCCGGTAAATCTTTATATTACCTATAAAGCATGCTTGGACTCAAACAAACTCATGACTTGCCTGGTGGGTTACTGCTGTACCAGGTATTGTATTCTCATAGGTACTGATAACTTAATTTAAAAGGTTATTAATTGATCGTTGTGGTGCAATTTTGTATATGTTTTATTTTGTAAATCTGATATAGCTGAGTTTTCGTTGCAGGTTCCTTTCTCAGTCAGATTAAACATTAACAGGTCACTGGAATTTGCTAAGCTGCTGGTCTTCTGCTAACAGCTTACTTATTGGACCACTTTGCTGCTTAGTCTTCTACTAGCAGGAGTAGAATCTATCAAAAGAATTAAATTAATGACGTTTCATAAATGCCTGTAATAGGTTTACGTGAATAAAGATATTTTGACTTTGACTTTGAGATATGTAAAAAAGACTCAAATACCGTTATGTCTACTTTTTGTAATATTTCATCAACTCGTGTTTTTTGTCAATAATTAATTTCTTATTTTTTGACATATCTAGTGTTTAATAAAATGTTAATCATAGATTATTTAGACAATCATTTAAATGATTGTGGATAATGTAACTGTATGTTTACTTGTGGACGAGAGACGCAAACCTTTTTACAGCAGACTTGTTGCTTCCTTTAGTCTTCTTAGTTTGCTCCTTAACTCCGCTGAAAATTATAAAATTTATTATTAAAATATGGGAAGTATGAAGACGACCGCAATGCCTAACAGTAAATAAAAAAAATTACACTTTAAATTTAGATTGGATGTCCTGACCCCTGTCGTAGATATTTCTGAATGACAGGGGTCAATTCACTCCCAGGTGACACAATAACAAGCTTATACAATTTATTTAAACATTGTAAAGCTTACCCAAGTACAAACAAATAAATAATAATAATAATAATAGAAAAATAGTATTATAGGGCTGTTGGTGGGTATTTTAGGAATTCCGTGTATCCTCTCTGTGTGTTATGTGAATGTGTATGAGTGTCTGTGAGAGGGTGTGTAAGAAGAAATAAATAAAAGTCTGATCAGAAACCATGATTTTAAGGATCGAGTTGTTATATATCCAAATTTACTGCCGGTTCATTATATAATGATATATTTGCTCTAAATTGTCCCTTAGGTTGACTAGTAGGAATGCCTAGCGGCATTAAGTCCGCCTGTGTACCTGGTGCATAAAGTTTTGAAATAAATAAAATAAATAAATATTTATTTGTGATTAAGTTGCAAAATAAAAGATAAAAACTACATACATATATGTTTTCCCTGCAACGACCTTAAAAGGTGTACGAATATTAATTTAATTTATAACACTAATTAATAATTAATTAGTTTATACAAAGTAATCTTATATATTATTATTGAATTCTTTATTGCACGAAAAAAATTGTACAAAGGCGAATATCATTGCCTACAAGGTATTTTCTAACATGTAACCTAAACTGCCTCCGTGGTCTAGCGGTTAAGTCTGTGGATCTAGACTCGGAAGTACCGGGTACGATTCCTGGTCAGAACACAAAAATATTTATTTATAATGTAAATAAATACATTTAATTTATTTGTGATATTTCTCTCCTTTGGTACGGCGGAGACATCGACGAGCTTGCCACTTGTCATGATTGGCCGGCAGTAAAGTTGGCTAAATGTGAATCCGCTTATTTATAAGCGTGGTTTCTGACCACCCCGAAAGGGATACGGTGATAATACTTAAGACTTATTTCGTAAGTAAGACTTGTTTCAAGCGGTGTTTTATATAAATATCACCATGGCAAGCTTACAATATTAGTTATTATTGGCATTTGACATCATTGCAAATGGCACACACTTTCAACGAGAACAACAAATAGGTAGTAGGCGGACTGATAGTGGTAATTTGCCCAGTCAAGCCGGCATAGTGTTAGGGACTGATGTGAATCATAAGTGTCTGATTCCGGTTGCTAACATTCATGGACCTTGCGCACCACTTACCACTAGGTGGGCGCAAGGTCACATGTCGTGCTAAAATTAAATTTTATAAAACTAAACCAGTGACATTATTACAACAAGAGCAACTTTCAATCAGCTATTTTTTTTTTATATTTGTAATTCATGTGCGTTGCATTTAGATGAATTCTTATGATATTTTTTTTATGAATTTTAGATATGATATCATATCTTGTAGGGTTTTTCTCAAGTATTGCCTATATTTAGGAGATAGATAAGATATTTGTGTTATATGTACTAATATTATAAATGTGAAAGAAGCTGTGTCTGCGTGTACGACGTATATTCAAAACGTAACGAAAATTTTGTGTTTTTTTATAAAGTATTTTTTATTTATTCTACTTCAAATTCAATCATTACAGCCCCTAGACCTCCACTGCTGGAGATGGGCCTTCCAGAACTGGAGAATTTGGCTTACACTCGCCACGCTGGCCAGACGGATTGGCGAGGATATGATGTCAATTTTTAATGACAATTTATTAACGATTCCACAAGTTGGTATTAGTCGAACTGGGACCGACAGCTTAACGTGCTCTCCTCCTCACGGGAACGGTGTTGTTGTAAATCTATGACTACAGTACGTAAGAAAAGTGTATTTCTCATTGGTACATGCCGGGGGGTTGAACCGACCTTTTTCTATTTAACAATAAAAAATAATTATTGCAAAATCATATTAATTATATTTATTTGAAATTTTTTTTTACTAGCACGACATGTGACTTTGCGCCCATCTCATGATAAGTGGCGCGCAAGGTCCATGAATGTTAGCAACTGGAATCAGACAGACATGAGTCCCTAACACTATGCCGGCTTCACTAGTCATGACGTCAACTCGAGCCTGATCCCGAAACGTGTGGATTGTTGTGGACACTTTACTGGGTTTATCGGCTCGAACAGTGGACTGGGGAAATTACCACCATCAGTAATTATTGATTTTAATTTTTAACAGAAATGCTCCTTGGAACCCGAGGTATGAGAAGACAAATTTCTAAGCATTCCATGGATTCACCGTGCGGGTGCCGGGTCCATCGTGTGTGGGTAAGAGATGAGAAGAATGGTGTCTCGGGCTTGCGACCGACAATTGTGATGTTACATGTTACACGAGCGTAGCCGTAATTCATCAGCTAGTTAATAAAGAAACCCATCTCTAAATAAATAAATAAATGATAAATTAGAGATAGCATCATAGTTCCGCGAGGCTCATACTTCATGGTCTAGCAGTTAAGACCGTAGTAAATCTAATCGAAGGCACCTGATTCGCGTCCTGATCAGGACACAACAATTTGTCACTATAGTAAAGTTGGTTAAATATGAATCCGAAAATATTTATGTTGATTGATAGAAATAATTGCCAGAAAATTTAAATTTATATATATATTTGTATGAAGTAGACATACAGATATCTGGTGAGGTCCTCGATGTCCACCAACATGGAGTCCTGTCCCATGTGCAGGTCGTCCCGGGACATCAGGAGAGTCACCAGGCTCTCGTTCAGGGTCTCGATCTCACAATGCAGCTCGTTCACGATCACCTTAAAACAAAAAAGATTCACTATTATTGTTACAGTTAGTTACAGCAATGGTGGCTCGGGTGTAAGAATGCTTCCTTCCTAATATGTCCAAAAGGTTGGTTTGAATCCCGGCATGTACCTATAACAAATATATTTATCATGGAATTACAACACCACTGATCCCAAGAGGGAAAGACACGTTGTGCAGTCGGTCCCGGTTCCACTAATCACCATCTTGTTGAATTGTCATTAAAAATTGACATCAGGTCCTCGCCAACCCGTCTGGCCAGCGTGGCGAGTGTAGGCCAAATTCTCCAGATATTTCTGGAAGACCCATCTCCAACAGTGGAGGTCTAAGACTGTGTGTAGTTATAATAAAACAGTTTCAGTGGAAAAGAAATATATAGAAATTGAACATTTTAGATACTCGATCGGTGAACAACAACTAGCATGTCTTCCAGCAGAATAGGATCACAGTAGTCCATTCTGACTGTACAGCTGACGATTCGAGCAATGAAAACTATTGTTTATTTATATTCTGCAAATCCACATGTGGGTACTTCCCATAGCAAATTTATTTCACCAATATTTCAATTTTAAAGTAATTTGGCGCCATCTATTGGCATCCATTAACATCATTGGAAAATTGGAAATTGAGGCAATTAAACAATTAATATTACAAAACTTAAGACCTTTATTATTTATGTATATATTTATTTAATATGTAGGATATGTATATCTAATTAGTATGTATTTATATTTCATTATTGTTGATCACAATAGTATTTCTGCACCCGCTTAGTTATAATCACAAAGGTTAGTTGGTAGAAAATGGATTTATAGCATTAAGCTCGCCTTTGTACCCACACTATTTTTGGTTCTGTACAATAAAGAATTTATTATTATTATTACCTTTTTCACAAACAAATATATAATTTTAATAATATCTTAAACATTAAGTTTGTGTCCTCTCTCTGTTTGATTGTGTTAGTGTAGAGTGAGTGTTTAGGATATTCAAATTCAAATTTCTTTATTGTATGGCTTGCTTATTCTAATGGGCATACAATATGCTTATGTCAATAGATATTTATTTACAATATTTATTTGTATATAGTTTATATTTAGTATTGTTCTTGTCAATTTATTGGAATACAATGTCAAAATTTGCATGCTAAAAATTATTTTATTGAGAAAAAACAGTTGTCAATAAGAATTTAACTCAATAGTAAAACGTTTTATAGGTAACTCTTGTATCTCTCTAGGATTTTTATTATATACTCTAATGCACATTATGTGGCAGTTTCTGCTGTTATATTCACTTACACATCTTGGGTAGATTAGTCGGGTATAATCTCTAGGTACAAATTTGTTACAAGTATTATATATTTTAAAGAGATTAGAATGTTTATTGACAAATATTCCTATTTCAAGGATATACATTGAACCCAATGTTAATAATTTTGGCTTTTCACCACACACAATACCTGTAGCTGGGCGACGTTCATGTCGGTGAGTATCTGTCGAGACAGTCTCCGTCTGTGAGGGAGCAGCGGGGCTCGGGCCTTCTCCATACTGCGCCTCACCATCTCGCTCACAGGAGACACGCTCCGCACCCGACGTTCGCGCTAAAATTACAAATATGCCATTCTCACTATTTCATTGTTGTTACAACCCCCAACCTAAAACACTACTGCTTTATACATAACCCTTTCAAAACTACTTCTGGTCAATTTGACCTACATTCACCCAGACTGGTCTAATGACAATGTACGTTAACAACATATTATTATTGTCAAAGAAAATATTAAAAAAATCTATAATAAACACCCAATGAAAATTTTAAAATGGTGTGAGGCTTGAGTTCACACAGTTAATATAAATAAGTCCCATTAATGTGTGTTTTTAGTTTATTCTAATTATTATGTAGTTATTATATGTATCAATCAATCAAAATATTTATTTCCTTAGGTTATCTTGTAACAACTTGGATATTGTCAGCACTAAAATAATATAAAACAAAAAAATAAAAAGTATATAAACAAACATAAGTTTATTAATATATATATATAAATTTATTTCATATTCAATTTATTTGTGACATTTCTCGGGTTTGGTGCGCTAGAGACATCGACATCGCAGTAAACTACACTCAGACCAAGTCAGACTAAAAAAACTTTTAAAATGCTAGAGCGAGTGGGATAATTGTTTTAAGTGAAGAGTAGAATCATATTGCGACTATCTCTAAGCTCTAATAATCTTACATTAGTTTATTATAGTATTTATTATTGTAGTTTAGATAATATTGCATATTTATTACGTAATCATATTTCTCTAATTGCACCTACCTTACGTCTTTAATGTTCTACAGTGTCCCTAAGGTTGGCTGTCAGAGAATGCGACATATAATAAAAAATAATATATTTACCTCCATTTGTAAGCGCGCCATTTCCTTGGCTTGAGCCAGTGCAATTCTGGCCTCCGTCTGCAATGTGTTCTGGAGAGCATAGAAATCTGATTCCTTAAGGTCCATGTGTCCCAGAGAATGGGAAGACCGAGATTTGGGCGTCTTCAGGGGAACAGAAGAAGGCCTTAACTTTTGACCTAAAAATAATCAATATTATAAATTTGGGTCCGTGGTTTGGCGGTTAAGTTCGTGGATTTACACTCAGAGGTACCGGGTTCGATTCGGGGACACAATAATATTTATTAATTTAAATAAATAAAACTTAATTAATATTTAATTTATTTGTGATATTTCTCGACTCGAGAATCTCGAGTACCAAACGCTAGAAACATCGACGAGCTTGCCACGGATTACGGACGTAAGAGAGTTCAGTGCATTACTAAAATATTTGAATTTTTGTCCCTCGTTTCTTTGTTGTATAATAAATATATCGTTGTATAATAATGATTTTTTGTTATTGCTGTAAGATAATAAAAAAAAATGGGCTCAATTAGCCGCCCCCTAAAATCTGCCGCCCTAGGCTCCTGCCTACTCAGCCTACTGGTAAATCCGTCACTGCGTTCAGATGGCTTTTCCAATCGCTTTGTGTTTTTTTATGACGTCGAATAACCAAAGCTAGTTTCACAGCGAAAGACGTCACTGACTTTACTGCGAATGCTTTTTATTTTTGGGTAATGCAATCAAAGCAAATTGTCTATGGTCAAAGTATTGTCAAATTTTGCAGCATTCTCCCTCGTTTATAACATTAGTATGGATACCAAAATTAGGCAGTTTACTGGGAACATGTTTCCGCTTAAAACTACAAAATATCAGATTTTTTAAATATATCAACCAGCAGCCCTGTTCTGTCACTTGCGCACACGTTATATAATGGAATCCGTATTTTATTAGATGTCTGATAATAAATATATCAACCAGCAGCCCTGTTCTGTCACTTGCGCACACGTTATATAATGGAATCCGTATTTTATTAGATGTCTGATAATAAATATATCAACCAGCAGCCCTGTTCTGTCACTTGCGCACACGTTATATAATGGAATCCGTATTTTATTAGATGTCTGATAATAAATATATCAACCAGCAGCCCTGTTCTGTCACTTGCGCACACGTTATATAATGGAATTCGTATTTTATTAGATGCCTGATAATAAATATATCAACCAGCAGCCCTGTTCTGTCACTTGCGCACACGTTATATAATGGAATCCGTAATTTATTAGATGCCTGATAATAAATATATCAACCAGCAGCCCTGTTCTGTCACTTGCGCACACGTTATATAATGGAATTCGTATTTTATTAGATGCCTGATAATAAATATATCAACCAGCAGCCCTGTTCTGTCACTTGCGCACACGTTATATAATGGAATTCGTATTTTATTAGATGCCTGATAATAAATATATCAACCAGCAGCCCTGTTCTGTCACTTGCGCACACGTTATATAATGGAATCCGTATTTTATTAGATGCCTGATAATAAATATATCAACCAGCAGCCCTGTTCTGTCACTTGCGCACACGTTATATAATGGAATTCGTATTTTATTAGATGCCTGATAATAAATATATCAACCAGCAGCCCTGTTCTGTCACTTGCGCACACGTTATATAATGGAATTCGTATTTTATTAGATGCCTGATAATAAATATATCAACCAGCAGCCCTGTTCTGTCACTTGCGCACACGTTATATAATGGAATCCGTATTTTATTAGATGCCTGATAATAAACGCTTATTATTATTTTAATTTAGATAAAAAAGTAAAGTATTATCACGACCGTATCCCTTACGGGGCGGTCAGAAACCACGTTTTTATAAGAAGCTAGTTCCCATTTAGTGAACTTTACTATAGGCCCATCATGACAAGTGGCAAGCTCGAAACTTGAGAAGTAAATTAAATAAACTGCCTCTGCGGTCTAGCGGTAAAGTCCATGGATTTAGACTTGGAGGTACCGGGTTCAAATTTAGGCCAAATTCTCCAGAAATATGTGGAAGGCCCATCTCCAACAGTGGAGGTCTACAACTCTTATGTAAAAAATAATACAAATTTAAACAAATACAAGTCTTTGTTGTATAATTAACTATATTATAACTTATAACTATCTGTATGATTTAAGTATATTATTTAATGATATAAGTAAAAAATTCAATATTACACCAAATCATACAAATGAATAGAGACCATAACATTGGCAATCCAATAAGACATGAATAAATATCATTGTACAGCGTTAATTAATGACAATGGGCCATTGAAAACATAATTAAAAGGTCACTAAACAATGAGTTCCAACAAATCAGGTTATCACTTCCACAAACAGAACAAAGTCCAAATATAATTAGCTATTAAGTTTAAACACCAAAAAGATTTTTTTTATTAATATGGCTGGATATGAATTATAGGACAAGACATGAAGATGAAACACAATTATTAAAAATGATGAATGCAAAAGAAAACATTAAATTATATTTTTTATTATTTAATTTTTATGTATTTTATGTGACAATTGTGTGTGCAGCTAATAAAATAACTAAGAAATGTGCCTTGCGTGCATAAATTATGTGTGTAAATTCTGACAAAAATAAAGGACATCATCCATTTTGGGCTGTTTTTGTACTACTTGTGTGTGATAAAAATTTTTTTTACCATACATTACTGTGCAATTTGTTAGTTATTTGGAAAATAAAAGATGTAGTATTAATCAAGGCCTAGTAAAGAATGTCAGCAGGGGGTTGACTGATGAAAGTATTTGACACTGACAGTTAATTTGTGTACCATTTGTTTTAATGATCTGACTATAGTCATACTATATACATTCTAGTGCTGTCATGATATTTTTAACATTTTGCACACCTAAATTTCATAAATTGAGGGTTTTTCTACTGAAATTGTAATCTTGTTAAAACAATTAATCCACAAATGCATTTATACAGTCCTCGTCAACCCATCTGGCCAGCATGGCTAGTGTAGGCCAAATTCTCCAGATATACGAGTATGTTCTGTAAGGCCCATCTCCAACAGTGGAGGTCGCTATTTTCTAGGGGCTGTAATGAATTAATGAAAACAAAATATTAAAATTTAGCCGCAATCCCCATACAAGATGAATGATGTCCTTTAAGAATAGCATTATTATATTTTTTTAAATGTAACGTACCTGTGTTTGTAGAATTTAATCTATCATGTTTAGTAATATTGACTGAAAGTGGTCTGGTCTGGTAGGGGTGGTTGTTGAGACTGTAATTGGACTTGGAGAATATGCTGGACTTAATGAGGGGCTTTGTGGAGCCCTTCTCTATGTCCGAGCTCTGAGACTCATTGTCGGAGGCTGTCTCGTTCATGAAACAGATCTGGAGATTCTTTCCTGGGAGACACACACAATGATGGATGAAGGAATTACATTTAATAGTCTACCTAAGCAATTATATTCTTAATGACACTCGCGCCAGGAGTGTAGGCTTGGAGTTGATGTAAACCTAGCTTCAGTTTCTCAAAGTACGAATAAGATATTATAAAATATTAATGCTTAGAAAAGTAGCACAATAATTATAGTTATTTTGATAAATTTGACCTCAGAGTTAAAGTTTATTTGTATTTAATTATTTTTCTATGCATTATTATTCTACACAAACACAAAGGCGTGACATAACGTCGCCTGACATTCTCTGCCTGCCAGACCTTAGGAACAAGAACATTTATGTGAGGCTTTTTTTTATACAAGTACGACATGTGACCTTGGCACAAGGTCCATGAATGTTAGCAACTGGAATCAGACGCTCATGACTGACATCAGTCCCTAACACTGCCGGCTTGACTGGGTAGGACGGCAATTCAAGCCTGATCCTAAGAGGATTCACTTTACTGGGTTTATCAGCACAAACAGTGGATACCTCCCCGCTCTGGCAGACTGGGCTATTTACCATCATCAGTCCCCCTACCACCTATTTGTTGTTATCTTTGAAAGCATGTGCCATTTGCAATGATGTCAAATGCCAATTTTTACTTTCAAGGAGAACTATTATTGCAAGCTTGCCATGGTGATATTTATACAAAAATTACACCGCAGGACACAAGACTTACCTTAAGTACTTAGGTAGGTGCAGTATATCAATTTAAAATTAATTAGATTTAAAATATAGTTGTATAGAATATTACAAAGTAAATAGTAAAATTATATTATTAATAAATGTATAGAATATTACTTATTATTAAATAATTTTACATACTAATATGTACATACATACATATATAAACTAAATAAATAGGTTATACTATATACTACATAAACATAAATTTAGGTTATAGGTTATTCAATATCTTATTCATCCTCTTTATAGGCACTTTAATATTAATTTCAAAACTAATATTGGTTTAACTAACATTATACGCTAAAAATATTACTAAATAATTGCTTGGTAAAACCTATGAACAATCAATTAATCACCATGAAAAAGAACTTACATAGATTAAAACATGTTTCCCCAACACCTTAAAATGATTCATATTTTTCAATCTTATGGGTTTGTCTAGCTACCAGGAAAGCTTACCAAAATTGAAAAACCAACTTACTAGGGCTGTAAACATACATGTGGGTCCTAGGTACATAATACTTTTAAAACAAAAACATAAAACAACACTCAGTAATTGTTTCATTTTAAATTGTGAGGAGAAATATTTAAAGATAAAGATAAGATCTCCCTTGTATAAGTTCAGAGGTGTTTATCACAGATCTTTCAGAAACTATGTGCAGGAAATGCAGGAATTCTAAATATCAGAACTAATTGTTTAATAATAATGAGCTAAAATAACAAATTTAAATTGTACAGCTTTCAACCCAAAGATTGGAAAATAATGAAATTTCCCGAGACCAGCAATCAAAATCCAATAATGTATAGTTACCATTCTGCATCCTAGAGTGGAGACTGGGTTTCTTCTGTGGTCGGTCCAGATGACCCATACTGTAGTAGTCCTCGCTTTCAACCCCCATCGCCAAGCGTTTCCTAATCTCTTCCCGATCATTCCTCTTCTACAAATAGTTTATTTATTATTATAAATAAATAAACTTAGTTTATGTACATATGAGTTAGATACTATTAGCAGTGAGTTATAAATAAACTTAGTTTATGTACATATGAGTTAGATACTATTAGCAGTGAGTTATAAAAACATTCCCAGGTGAAGTTGAGGCAAAGATAGTATTTGCTTACATGCAATAAGCAAAGTTCTTTGTCACAGTTCCTTTTAAACTGTTAAAACCATGTTAACAGGCTGGAAGTGGTACTCATAGATAAGTTAGATAATAAGAAAGTTGTCAAAGAGAGCATCCATATTCTAAGACAACCATTTTCTCAACAGCTCCTCCACTCAACGTCATTCAATCACTCATCAAAAATGGCATCTAATGTACAGGCTGACCGTCAAAATAAAACTGTCGTCTCGGCTTTATTTTTAACTTTAATTATCTCAATTACAGAGACTTAATTTGTGTTTGACAGCTGGAAGGAAATGTTGAGTGGAGGAGCATCTTAGAAATAGGGTGTAGGTCTGGTAAAAAAACATGTCTGGAAACAATATAGGTCCAATTTTAGGAATGAAAAACAAAAATTTCAATTGCTACTTTACAATTTCAAATATTATTATGGCTTTCAATATCTCATATTGTTATTAATTTAGTATACAGATATCACTCGCCGGCAGTCTTGAAAGTAAATAGCTTATTAGTTTGCAATTTCGTATCTTAAAATTGCAACTGACGAAATGGCTGGTTCATAGATTTTTATAGTGTAAAAGAGTATTTTGAGTGCAAAACAGATTAATTATTATTGTTTTTTGTTTGTTGATGTAGTTGTGATTATGACACTAGTATGTAAGTAAAGATTAGCACGCCTGCTTGCAGGTACAATATATGTGAGTAAAGTTACTAAAGTTTTGAGACCACTGTATTGTATTTATTGCAGATAAACAATATTTCATTTCAATAAGTGCTAATAGTACCAATTCCCAATATTGTTTTAGTATAATGACTGTTGTTACCTAAATACAGTGCAACACTTGGTTCTAAAGAAAAAACAGCATTTTATATTAGCATTGGCACACAAGAGGAACATGAAATCAAATTATTTATATACAAAATATTATTGTTTAAGTTTTTATAGCGAAAGTTTAAAAGTTTTATCGAAATACAGTAATAATAAACTTACATTGTGAGCAAATTGTACATTATAATCTAAACTAATAATACGAGTAAATCTCTCCAAAACATTCGGGTGATTATCTGTTACGAGAGGCCACTCGATGTCGGTGGTAGCACACTCGCCTGCCCCTGTAGCCCTAGGACTCAACGCCGTATCATTGGTGTAGTCGTATTCTTTGTCAATTACTAGGGCTTCAGGCTTGAGAAACTTGGATTTAAACAACTCCATACTACGACGGATACCCGATGGATCAGTCGACACAGCATCTTTCCTACTATCAGCGGATTTGTCAAATCTACGCTTAAAATTCGTTATCAAACTCTCAAACATCTTAAACTATTCAGTCTTGTAATTTTTGGCAATATCTATGGCACGTGTAATACAACTATTGTTAGAAAACTAATGCAGAAAAAATCTGGTCAGAAAAACTAAACAATCGGGTCCTGTCATTTTGACATTTGGGCCAAGGACGATGAATGCTTCATTAGGTTTGGATTAAAAATACAAATAATATAAATAAACTTACGAGACAGCATAAATTATCAACTGATTCATGATTATCATAAGTTATAGTGTATAAATCCAGAAGGAATCGCGTATCCTTTTTATAATGTCTTTGTTCGGTGTTAAAATATGGCATCGATGCCATGGCTTAAAAACGCACTCTGAAACGTATTTTATTCACAAAACCAAACAATCGCCTGCAACTTTATTAAAAAACTGACTACTGTACACAGCGATGAATCAGCGTAGAAAGTTAAACCTACAATTGATAATTACTAACTGTTACACATGGCCGCGGTCAATGTGGTCAGATGAGAATGTACCGTTAACTTTTTGTATGGCGGCGCGAGATTTAAATCACCGAACGTACATTATAATAACTCATTTTACTTATTTATTTTAATAAATATGCTAAAATCGGTCTCGGAAGTTTCGATTAAAAATTGATTAGGTATATAAATAATTATTTTGTAAATTGGAGGAGGTGTTTCTCATTATTTTGTAGAATATTTGATTGTTAAACCCAGCTTAAATTATAACAATACCGCCCATCCGTCGCGTCGTACAGTATAGATTATAAGTGAAAATTATAATAATAATAAGCTGAAGGCATTTCAATATTTAATTATATTAGCTAATTAAATGTAACATTAAAATTAACTCCTTGATCCAAGCGCCTGAACTTAAGTTCCCACAGATTCCATATATAAGTCATTCTTGCTATATATTAAGTTCAGGCGTTTGGAACAATTTCTCGCAAGTGATTCGTCTGAACATTTATTTTCATTTCATAACCACAGTCCAGACTTCTGTATTCCTTTATTGGCGACGTAATTCAACTTTTTATAAACATTATATTAAACGTATTTTTAGACATATTTTTATTTATTTATGAATACTAACCCGTCTTTCGGCTTCTTTTGCGGCTTTAATATGATTTTCAATAGTATCTATGTCCAGAGTCGGCAATGCTGTTTCTATATTATATACATCAAAGCTTCCTAAAAACAAAATGCATTGTTAACAATTGTGTCAGTTTCGGCCGGTAGTTACCCACTTCCTTAGTGGCTTCCTTTACTTAAGTGGCCGCCTTACAAGTGGGTCGGTATCGTAATTCTTCCTTGGCGGATTTTTTTCACTTCAATACAAATATTTATTTATTTAAAAACTTTATTGCACTATAGACAAGGGGCGGGCTTAACCAGCAGCCAACTTTTGGGACAATACAGAGAATTTTGATTATGAGGCAGGTGCAAAGGACTTAAATATGAAACTTAATTTTAAAGAAAAATAAAATAAACTTATTCTATGATACAATAATACATATAAATATACATACCAAAACATACAAATATCTACGCAATAATACATACTCGTATACTACACACTATACATCTAAATATACTACATACAATAGATCTTACTTATGCATGGAAGCGAGATATGTCAGAATACGCATGAGAGTAGAGCTAATGCAGTAGAAATGAGGTCGTTGCGTCGGATATGCGGCGTCACTTTGACGGACCGCATACGTAATGACGAAATACGCAAAAGGGTAGGTATGAAAGAAAGCATAGGTACAAAAATAAGGAAAGGCATGCTCAGATGGTTCGGGCATGTTGAAAGGATGAATGAAGAGAGATTGACGAACCAGGTATCTAATGCAAAAGTTGTGGGTAAAAGAGGTCCTGGCAGACCAAGGCTCACATATTACGAACAAATAAATAAAACTATAAAAATAGCTGAAGGTGCATTAAAAAGTCATTGAAACAAAAGGGCATGTATGAAGAGGTTGATGAATGTCGAAGAAGCGAAAGAGGTATGTCGTGATCATGTCAAGTGGCGCTCAGTATGCCTAGTGTGACAGTGAAGTTTCGTAAACGCAACTATAGTAGTAGAGTTTTTTTTACTGAATTTTCGATGTTCATTGCCTGTTATTATAGCCAAACTTGCAATAACACGCAATGTAAAATAAAAAAACGTAACTACAGCAGTTACGTTTTCCGAAACTTGCATTTTACACTAAGCACACAGTTCTCTCTGCCTACCCCGCAAGTGATTTGGCGTAAAGATATGTATGTATGTACAATAGATCTTACATACGCTGTTGGTTGCTGTTTAAGTAATGTAAATATACCATTTTCTTAAAGAGTGATCGATTGGGTGCTTGGCGAATTTCTACCGGCAAATTGTTTCACATACGGGAACGCAGCCATTTAAGTAAACGAATGCCGCTAAGGAAGTATTTAGATACCGGCTCTTAAAGCTCAAGAGGTTATGCATCCCTCTCGCTCGCACAATCCAATATTTTCAAAGATTTTTCAAGTCTGAATGTACTTTTGAGAAATGTTGTCTATCAACTTTCTAGGAAATAAAATGTACCGGTTCGACTAATATCAACTTCTGGAATCGTGACTAAGTTGCTATAACAATTGACATCAGACCCTAGCCAAACCGTCTGCCAGAGTGCGAGTATTGGCCAAATTCTACAGAAATATTTTTTGTAATGCCCATCTTCAGAAGTGGAAGTCTGTGTTTTAGGGACTGTAATTATGATGAAAGGATACTGGCTGTTAACAATCCAAAAGAAGTCTTACCAAACTCGCAGTCGTCGTCATTGCTGCTTACTTTACGGACGGTTCTCATGGTCTTCTGAGCAATGCCGGAAATACTCGAGTGAAACTCACTTCTTCTTTCCCTCAACACTTTTTGAGCACTAAAAATTTACAAAAATGTGTATCAAAGTTGTCAAAAATATAACCACACCTTCAATGTTTACATTACAATGCCCCGCTTACGCACGTTTTCCGTGCTCAGTTTAAAATTCTTCCAAAACGGTACAGCAATGGAAGCTGTGCATGTAAACTTAATTTGATGGGGTTATAATGATGAATAATTCTATTTTTAAATACTACAGTAACGAATGTACCAACCAAAATAAAATATTATTGGTTGGTGAGAGGAATCTAGCTTGAGCCGAATTCAAATATATAAATTCTTTATATATATGAATTCGGCTCATGCTAGATTCCTCCCACCAACCCGTCTGATCAGAGCATGGCGAGAGAAGGACAAAATCTTTAAAAATATGTTTTGGAAGTCTCATTTTATGCAGTTAAGGGCTGGGACTGTGTGGCTTAGGGTTGTATTATGAAATGAGTTAGGTCAGGGGTTCCCAAAGTGTGCGTCGCGACGCCCTGTTACTTATGTGAGTCGTAGAAAGTAAGGAGATAGATTATTTTTTAATCTAAAGTTAAATACTTACATCTTATGCTTAGATTTAGGTCTCCGAAGAACAAAATCACTTTCGCATTTCACATGTTTACTTATTTTTTCAACTTTATCAAGAAAATGATCAGATTCTGGAACCGGAAGGGGTTTTGACGACTTCACATCCGCCAACTCATTCGAGTTTCCATCCATAGTATCTTTGCCATCAAACCAACCTTGTTCGCGATCCCGCAGCTCATCTAACTTGGGGATAATTTTCCTTAATTCTACACTTAACTGTTTAATTGTATTTTCAACATTGTTTGTAATTTTTTCCGTGTCGTATTCCTCTATGTTTATATCGTCTTTAGCGTCAGATAGGAAAGCATCAGCAATGTGATTGGAGAAATTATTTTCAATATACAGAAACGTTGGTCTGGTCATATTCCTCTCTTTCTGATAGTTCAACTCATTTTCTTTGGTGCTATCTTGGGTATTTTCCTTTTCACTAGTCATAGACTCGTTAGCATCGCTTTGAGTCTCCACTAGCTTTTTAATAACATGGTTAACTACTTCGCTAATATTATTTATAGTACTTTCTATAGGTTTCGTAAACGTATCTTTGATTTCTTTACGCAATTCTTCCAAGTCATCTTCAATGTTTATACTGTAATTCAGCAACTGCTTAATTTCGTCTTCTATTTCTTTGTTGAAATCTCCAATTATATCTTTTGTGTGGAAATTGTTTTCAATATCAGTGTCTGAATACTTTATGTCGTTATATGTTGAGATATCATTATTGTTGTTAACATTTGTAACGTTTTTGAGTATATCTGGAATATCTCTATCTAAATGAGTTTCAATACTTTCAGTTAGTTTTTTGTTGATTTCTGTAGATACACATTTTGCGGATATTTGTTTATATTCATTAGCATCTTCATTACCATTATTATTGTTATTAGCATTTACATTACCAGCACCACTATCGTTAACGCTAACGTCAACCGACGAGTCGACTATGTCCACATCTATATCGTCATCAGTCATCTCATTTTCGGAATGATAAAAGTTTTCTATATTTGAGGAGTAATCCTAAAAAAAAAATACATGATTAGCATTAAAATAAAGCCCGTAGATAAATATGTACCGGATACGATTTTTGATCAAGAACACAATCATTTATTAATTTGTGACATCAAGTCCAGTACGCTAGAAACATATCGTCTATTAAACGTAAACAGGTTTCTTTAGTATAGTAATTATGACTAACCTTTATGACGAAACTTTAATAGGTCTTAACCTCAAAGAGGCAGAGGAAAGGCATATTTCTAGCAACCTATTTATTTATTTATTTATTTATTTATAAATGGGAAGACCAACAACACAAAAATACACATTATATAATATATTCTTGAATCCTATTACCCAACCTATGATTATGTTGAAATCTCGATCCATAAATTTATGGCTGACATGAAAAGTTCATATTCTTACTTGTAATGTATCAGCGTAGTGCTGAAATCCTGGATAATTGGGGTTCACTATTCCTCTAGGCACCCTGGACTGCTGGAGTCCATTGTCTGAAGTCTCATCTGTATCTGAGTGTTCAAATGCTCTTTCTTCATTGCTGGGAGTTTCCTGGATTGAGACATCGGTGTTTCCTAGAATATGTGTAGTTTAATAAATGTTGGTTATAAATATTAACATGGTATGTTATGTTTGCGGATCCGATATACTCGTATATCTAATAGGTGGAACAGGCTTGTGTCAAAAATAAAACTCCCGAGCAATTGAAAACTGATGCTTGACTTGCAAGGAGGTGTTATATTCACTTGTTTTTTTCTGTTTAGGCCTGTAATTTACTTACAAGTATGTCTTTCGGTTTTATAACAAACGTACGTCGGTAGTAACAACTAATGCCATTTACACTGGATATTGCGTTCCATCCAATGTATATTAAAATTAGTAAAATAAAAAGTGATCTAGCAAGTTCATGTGGGGAAACTATTTAGTTTGTTGGTCCATATTTGGAACATAAAATCAATTAAAACCTTTTTACATTTCTGCGTTTTTTAATAAAAAAAAATATAATGAATTTATTTTTCATTGTATTGAGAGCGGTAGTGAGTCGGTTGTAAAAACACTTTCCTTAAAATCCTAAAAAGGTTGGTTCAAAACCGCGGCATGTTCCAATAAGAAATACACTTTTATTACGTTTATGTCATAGTTTTACAACACCACCGTCCGCGTGCATCAGAGAGCACATTAAGCCGTCGGTCCCGGTTCCACTAAAACCAACTTGTGAAATCGTTAGTAATTGACAGTAACATTGACATCAGATCCTCGCCAACCGTCTGCCAAGCGCGGCGAGTGTAGGCCAACTTCTCCAGAAATTTCTGGAAGGCTGTGATGATGATTATGATGATTTATTGTCAAAAAAGCATACAGATGCTATTTAGGTGAACAATAGATGAATGTTTTTAGATATAAAGCTCGCCTATATACTGTACAAGTAAAATGTATTATTTTCTGTGCAATAAATAAATTATCTATCCTAATAATATTTTTTTATTGCACACAAAATATTAAATATTGTACATAGGACAGAATAACTTATGGTATTCTCTGACATTTGGTGAGAAAGTGAGAAATTATTATAATGTATATGTGGTTTGGTTAACATTTGACTGGCACCTTGAAACCGATGACATGGCGTGAAGGCTGGTTCTGATAAAGTCTCCAGGTTGGACGTTTGATTCTGATGGAACGCTGAATTCAATAAATTTATATTCTTCACATTAATCCTGTATTGTTTGTTAAACACTAAATCCGTATTTATATTCGTTAAACCCTCTTGAGTTATTGTATCTTCTGTAGTTCGTAAACCACCTTCTTCATGAATATTCGCTTTATTAAAATTTATGTTAGTTTTAGATAGATAGTTAGAAGTAGCATTGTTGTCTATTTCTTTGTAGTTACTGTAAGTGTCGTTGATGTCATAGTTATTGGATATCCAGTTGAGGCTGGTGATGATTTCTGGTCTGCTGACACACTCAACGTTGCCGTTGTCAGTTGCCCGTTTGATCTTCATTACGGCTACCTGAAAATAATATAAAAAAAACATTAACCCTCTACAAATGACGTGTCCTAAGGTTAACAATTTAACTGAGGTGGAGACTAATAGACACGTTTATAAGTTGTTTAGTGATTATCATATAAATAGTGAAATTATTTAATTAATGTACGAGTAAGTACATAAACAAAAACATCGTACCTCCAACGTACTCGGATTTATATATTTTAAGTTTGTAATCAAAGTTAATTATACAAAATATTACTATTAACACCCGTATTTTAAGACGTTCTCTCAACATTTCCTTCCAGCTATCAAACTAAAATAAAGGCACTGTAATGGGGTGTATCACTAACTTTTTATCACGATAGATGGCGCATGATAGAGGATACCTAATATAACTGACAGCTGCATAGAAAACTATTTTTTGGATATTATGCCGAAGTGAGCAGCTTTTAAGTGTACAAATAGAGATTTCCAAGCAAAATCAAAGATATGGTGATCCTAAAATTGCCGTTCTATTAATTAAACCTTTTTTCTTTTCAAAAACGGTGTGCGCTTTCTTAATTTGTCTTTTAAGGTAGGTAACGTTAAGTTAAAATATTTTTTTCTGTTGTAAAAATAAAAAACTACAAAAACATAAAAAAAAAATTATACGACATAGGTGTAAAACAAGGGACCATTGCCGCTAGCGACATCTACAAAAAGCTTTGCCTGATACACCCCATATTGTGACGATTAAAATTAAAAATGGCGTAGAATGTACCAGCTTACGGCTGACCTTCAAAATAAAACTGGTACAAACGTGTCATTTTAAACTTCAATCAAAAATCGTAACAATTATAGCGATTTTATTTTCATTTGACAGCTGGGAGGAAATGTTGAGTGGAGGAGGCATTGAGGAAACGTCTTAGAATTCACATGTAAGTGTGTTGTACATGTAAAACGTTAATTTTAGTTTAGGCAAGTAAAAAAAAAGCATTTTATAAAACTTATATATATGTATATAATTTATATAGTGGATTCAATAGGGTCGAAACCGAGAAACTTTCTATATATATAAAATTGTTCTTTGCTGATATTCATTCGCTATCATGATTAGTAAAATAATTAATTTGTTATCTGACGAAACGGAGTGTACCAAATGTATGAAATAGTGAATAAATAAATGAAATGAAATAATGTCTGTGTGTATGTATGTTCCCTATGCATTTCAAAACTATTTGAATTCCACATCTTTATCGTGCGACAGATTTAGTCTCCAAATTTAATGTACGCTATTACAGTATCAGTGGCTACGGTTGGGGGTGCATATTTTGGCCCGTGCGTGTGTTAATTGCGGAAATATTGAATTATGCGAGCTAGAGGGATGGAAAACGTTAAACGCTTTTAAATAGTTTGTGTTTATTATTTAAATACTTGTTTATAGTCTGTTACCACTAAAAAAATATTGTAAATTACGGTCGTAATGCTAGTTTTTTGTTTGAGTACCATCGGTGTGTATTACGGAAACTTTCTTTTTGGAATTAGTACGAACGTATAAAAATGCTAAGTTACTTAGAAGTTGGTCCCGATATGATCTATGGTCGAGTCACGAACGACAACTTCCTTAAGTACTCAGCTAATGACCCGGCTGGCGAGGGTCGTCGTCTTTCTTGCATATTGATAAAGACAGTCAAGACATCCATACTGATATACATATATACAGATATGCATTATGTATTTCCATCGGGAAAACTCGGATCTCAATCGGAATATGACGGCAACCTAAGTGTCAATCAATTATTGTATTAGATGTTGACATTTTCATATCCATTAATATGGATATTTGCGGCGCAAGTACGAGTATGTATCTATACTAAAAGATTACATATTTGTGCCGTTTGCTGGAGAAACTCTGGTCCCATGGAGTCCAAAGGCCAAAAAGTTTTTAAAAGACATAACACCACGTCTTGTCGTCTTCTCCGGTGACAACTCTTTCTTTGCTCAAAGAATCCATTGCAATTCAGAGGGGAAATGCAGCCAGCGTTCTTTCCACGTGAACGTGACTTATTTCCGTATCCATAATATTAATTTTATTTTATATTTTGTAAATATTACTTACTTTATTATTTAGTGTCAAATGTCAAAATAAAAAATGTTAATGTATGAAGTTAATTGAGAGAGCACGATAAATGCGAACTTTTCCGACAAAAAACCATTATGCACTACATCGGTGGTGGCTCGGTTGTGTGAACGCTTTCCTTAAAATCCTAAAAATGACAGTTTGAAACCCGGCATGTACCAATTAGAAATTTACTTTTCTTACATACATTTGTCATAGATTTACAACACACCACCGGTCCCGGCTCCACTAATACCAACTTGTGAAATCAGTAATAAATTGTCATTTAACATTAACATCACATCCTCGCCAACCTGTCTGGCCAGCGTGGCGAGTGTAGGCCAAATTCTCCATTAATTTCTGAATAGTGGTCTAGGACTCTGTCTTCTCCAGGGGGGCTGTGATGAAGTAAAAGTGTCAAAACTACTATTTACAAAATGGATAAAACTTCAACGGTTGCGATTGCCACAGTTTATAGAAAAAGAATAAATACAGACTACTACTATATGTATGAATAGAAAAAACATACATGACCTCATCACATTCTCCCAGACATTAAATAAACATGTTTGTTATCCACTCTAAATGCAGATGATATTACATGAACGTCAAATTCAAATTATTTCACATTCCGTATTATGTATTATTACTGTCGAAATCCAATCGCTACTGGCACGACATCGTAAGGAAAATCAATTTTATATATAACACGACAAACAAAAAACAAAGTTTTGGGCTTTCAGCAACAAGCTTTCTTGATGGCATTCACAAAATCCTACAGTATTTGGTTATGTATTACGATTAAAATATGTAAATACTACATAAATAGTTGGTTGAGTAGAAAGAAAGCCAAAATAGTGTTTGTTTATATTTTATTTTCATTATTGAAGCGGTTTTTAACTATAAAGTTACGTCATAACTATTTACTAAAAAAAATATATTTTTTTACTACTAATCACCACGGGCTTTCGTGTTCTAAAAGTGCGGGTCGCTTGTTCCGTCGCGACGGAACGACGCGTCGTTAATGATCTCATTCGCAGCACGCTTGCAGTAGTCTCGATCCCATGTATTTTAGAACCAACCGGTTTTAGTCGAGACGATGGCAAGCGTCCAGACTTAATGACATTAGTACCTTGGAGATTGGGCCAATCCCTGGTGTGTGATTTTACCTGTTGGGATTACCTAGCCCCTTTCCACCTTCAAAGCACTTCTGTTAGAGATGGTGCTGCAGCTAAACAAGCGCAGATCAGCAAGCGTCGAAAATATGAAACGATTTGCCAAAGTTACTTATTTTCGACGTTTGCTGTAGAAACGATGGGCCCGTGGGGATCAGAACTAAACGCTTTCTATAAAGAAATTGTTCTAAGGCTCATCTCTGGTGACAATAGTTTTTAATTAGCTGGCAGTTTTTTTTTCTCAAAAATTAAGTATCTTAATTCAGAGGGGAAATGCTGCTAGTTTATTGGATACCACTCTTAAATACTAAATTATTTTATAGTGACTAGAAGTTACAAAAAATAACAAAACCAAGAGGGATACGACGAGTAAACTAAATGAATTGGTAATGATGGTCCTATGTAAATTTATTAAAATAATATTACAAAAGTACATAAAAATATATTTAATAGCAAAATATATATAAAGTAATTTAATATTCATTTACATTTAATCATTCATTCGTTCCTTCAAACATACATTTACATGCTCACATCCTATCCATCTCACTTGCTTTTCGTTCACTCTAATCCTTAAACTGACAGCCCTTATTATCGAAATTCAAGTTTTTAGCCAGACCGCAACTTGTGAGAATGACGTCAGCCATTTTTCAGAGAGTATTCAGAACTAAAGAGCCATCTCACGAGATTGCCAACGGTGTGAAAACAGCTCTGAGATCTTCAGCTACGCTGTCGTATTTACGGTGTTTCTCGTGTGAATGGGCTTGGAAGGTGCTTCCCTAGGCACAAGTTTCGTACGAGGTTGTGTCAGCATTAGCAATGAGAACATCACAAAAGGCTATGAGCCTTTAAATTTGGTTAAGGATTTGTAATATTTTATCGGACCAAAGTCGGTCTTTTCAAAGGGTTTTCGTTATTAGCAACGTGACTGGGTTTAAAGGCGTGGTTTATACCTACTCCGCTAAGGATTAGGATCACGATGATGCCTAGCCTTTTTTATATTTGTATAATAGTGGTACCTAAGGCTTTATTATTAAGGATATTGAAATACCCGACACCGTTTATGAGCGGCGACCGCAATACGATTACACAACAGCTTCAGGCGACCGAAGGCATAATAGCCAATCTAAGGACCGCCTCATGTTTAAAGGATTAAGAACCAACTTTAAATCTAGACTGCCTTCCTGGTCTAGCAGTTAAATCCGTGGATTTAGACACGAAGGTACCGAGTTCGATCCTTATTCGAGACATATAAAAGAAAATATTTATTTTTTGAGTTTAGTACGCTAGAGACATCGACGAGCTAGCCACTTATCATTGCCTTTAGTAAAGTTGGCTAAATGTGAATCCGCTTCGCTTAGGAATCGCGACACACAACACTCACAATATCCTCGGCTATATCGCACGATTTAACGCTTCGTCGAAACCGATAAATTTAATTTACAATATTTATTTTGGGTTTCTTTAGTTGGATTGCTTTACGTACTATTCTAATCGAGTAAAATAAAAAAGTATTTAACAAAATAAATCCTGACCGCATAAAACTACTTAATAACTAAAAGATATAAAAATCAATGAATCCAACTGAGTAAATGTGATTTTTAAATAAAAAGAAAAAGTATAAAACTATAAGGTTCCGAAGCCAAAAAGTTCTGAGAACTTCTGAACACCATTGAAATGATTTTATGATTGATACACACATAAAACAAATAACAATTTCTAATGCGAAACGCTAAAGCTTTAACTGTCGGGGCCCATTGTTGGAAAGATTTGAGCCGGTCTTTATTTTTAATATAATATAAACATACAGACATAATGTATGTATGTATGTTTGTTTCTTTATAGCACACTGGAGACCAAACGTGTGGGTCGATTTTAATGATTCTCACGCCAATAGATTCGACTTAAGCATGCAAGTGTCACTGAAACTGGACTGGCTCAAATCTTCCCAACAATGGGCTCCGACTGTTAAAGTTGCTATATTTTATTAGTTTTTTTTTTAAATATCTGATTCAATCATAAAATTATTTATTTATATATTATGATAAACACATAACCCTTCTTTGCGTCGCGAGGCGCAGTTGGGTAATAAAAACTATTACGGGAAAGTCTAAAAAGTTTAGTTACTACACAACATTCATTTCAATGACCATTACACAATAAGTTGCAATAAAGGACCAGTCCATTACACATGTCTATGACGCCGATTATTTGAGACGCTAAACCGAACATAACTGTGGGTTTACATCGATTTCACCGGCAGACCCTCGGGATGATGAAATTCAACTTAAGTGGGCAACCCTTCTTATTGTCTGTAATTTTGTACTCTATACAAATATAAGCTCTTATTTTTATTAAATTACTTGTAGCTTTTATTAAGCACGACGTGTGACTCTTATAACCTTATTAAGGTGGGTTCAAACCAAACAACAAAGAGATAGATCCAGGCCAAGAGCGTCGATTTCGTTAATTTCTCCTTCGTCTCGACGAGGCTCGCCTCTTTTTTGGACTACTACAATGATTGTTATTTAATAATATAACTTATGTATATCTTTTTATAAATAGGAAACGTGGAAACTTGGGCAGTCTCTGGTGTCGTATGCGACATGTCATCACATGACATTAGCCCCATCTTACATCCAGACAATCTCGTCCAGCGCGAGAAATGCGGCTGCTTCTACTGAGAAGCTGCGCAAATACGCCAACCTCAGTACAGGTTACGAGTTTGCGCCGTTTGGGGTCGAGTCGGTGGATCATAGGGATACCGTCAGCCAAGCGTCTGGCCAAGGAGTTGTTCAACTGACGGAGAAATCTGGAGACAGAAAGGTTGTGGGAATTTTTCCTGCCAACAATACGTTGCGTCGCCATACTGAGGAGAAATATTGCCAGTCTTCTTGGGACTATCTCTGATGGGACGTTTCTTAAGGACATTTTTTATTTATAGTTTTTTTTTTTTAAGTTTAGTTGTTATTTAATTTTATTATTTTTGATTATTAATTTATATTTTGTAAATATTAGCTTTCAAATGAAATAAATTTATAATAATGCATAAAAATAATTAAAAAATTATTAAATATTTTTTATTTAATGTACAATGTGTAAATAATTAGATTGTTTGATGTAAAGACTTAGACGTATATTAGACTGGCAGCAGGTTATATATAGCCTATCTATATCTATAATTTAAAAAAAAACATCGATCAAGACAAATGCTACCTTGAATACTAAATCAGTAAAGTAATTCGCTAAAAGTAGGACTTTGTGTTGGAAAGTGTAACTTAATGTTTCCGAAGAACAAACTTCCCAGATAAGTGGGAAATTTAATTAAATTTAACTCCGGAACGACTTACCATTCCGGATACCTATTGCAGACTTGGATTTATGTTTGTCTGGAGTGTTATAATTCAAAATATCTTTATTATAGGTGGTAGACAGACTGATCGTGGTAATTTGTCCAGTCTGCTGACCTTGCGCCCACCTGATGGTAAGTGGCGTGCGAGGTCCATGAATGTTAGCAACTGAAATCAGACACTCATGACTGACATCAGTCTCTAACACTATGCCGACTTGACTGGGCATTACGGCAATTCGAGCCTGATGCCGTAACGTGTGAATACACTTAACTGGGTTTATTGGCAGTGGATACTTCCTCGCCCCAGCAGAAAGGGCAAATTTACCAACTCTACCTATTCTGCCTATCACCTATTTGTTGTTCGTTAAAAGTATGTGCCATTTGACTTCTATTTGATACTAATATTGTAAGCTTGTAATTGGATATTAATATAAAAATAACACCGTTTGAAACAAGACTTACTGTAGACTTAAGTTTTTTTTAATACTGAGCACGACATGTGACACCGCGCCCACCTGATGGTAAGCGGTACGCGAGGTCCAAGAATGGGAGCAACTGACGCCAGCCTGAGACGACCGACATCAGTCCCTACCACTATGTAGTTGTGAGTATCAAGAGAATTTACTCTTATTATTTTATTATTTCTTACTGTTAGATAATAACTTTGCCACATGTTCTGTTTAGTACTAGTATTAAATTAAATAAAAAAACAAAGGTTTAATTAACTACAGACATTTTTTAAAAGCACTTCACTGAGGTGTTTGTGGACATTCAGCTTAATTTACGAAACACGTATTCTCACTCGAAAGAGATCTCCTTTGTTTGGAAAAGTTAAAAAGTTCATCAGAAAATGTTGTTTACGTTCTAGAGTAAGTTATCAAAGAGCAAAAAGCCTTAAAATACAAACTTGTTTATATAAAAAACATACATTTAAACAACTTTAAACACAGGTATTGTAAATTTCGAAATTTTCATTTAACTATGCGTAAAATAATCAAAATCAAAATCATATCAAAATATACGTTTATTTCCAAATAATATTTTTTTTACAATTGCTTGCATGGTCTAGCTCCGTGGATTTAGACTCGGAGGTACCGGAATCTATCTCTGGTCAGGACACAATAATATTTATTAATTTAAATAAATAAATTTAATTAATATTTAATTTATTTGTAATTTATCGAGTTTGGTACGCTGGAGACATCGACGAGCTTGCAAGTGGCAAGTGGTCTATAGTAAAATTGGCTAAATGTAAATCCGCTTCATTATAAGCGTGGTTTCTGACTACCTCGAAAGGGAAACGGTCGTGATGATACTTTACTTTCTATTCTATCTTTTTTATCTAACAACACTAACACTGAACAAATCAACTATAATGTTCATTGTTATTTAGAATCTTAGTACAATAGAGTTTTTTAAAAGTATTCCAGCAAATTTAATTATGTATGAGAACGTAAACAAATAATATACGACTGAAACGTCCCTTCGATGAAGTCGCTTAAAAAGATATCAGCGAGGAATTGATAAACCCCGTTGGACAGTTTTGATGTCCGCTCAATTCCACACGGATGAACTCTGTATTTTGTATCAAACCCACGTCGTCACGCTCTGGTCAATGTCAAAGGTTATCTAGGTCAGCTTCCAACACTGGCTGGAATACACAGAGCAAGTTTAAATCTAGCAGTTTAGACAATCGATAATGTTTAGCTCGAGTTCAAGGTTGAACGACACTCATTTTTAAAGTTAGAATACTATTATTCTTTAATTTGAAGTAAAAACGTAGTTAGATTTAGACTCGGAGGTACCTGGTTCGATTCCTCGTCGGAACACAATAATTAATTTATGATATTTCTATAGTTTAGTTAGTAAAGTTAGCTAAATGTGCATATGCTTAATTTTAGACAAAAATAAATAACAAAAACATTTATAACGATTTACCTCAATTTCATAATTCAAAGGGGAAATGCTGCTAGCAATACACTAGTGTATTGGGCACCATGGTACAAGACAGCGATCTGGAGAAGCTATTTTTTTTGTAAGTATTTAATTTTTTATTTTCTATGTATTATTATTATTATTTTTATAGGTTAAATTTAGATTTTGTTGTAATATAGTTCATTTAATATTGTAATTCTTTTATATTGTTTGTATATTACTTCGAATAAATTTAAATATTTAACTCAATTTTACTAAAACAAACCTATGATTAAAATACGAGTATGTATGTCTAAATGTCCGTAATTTTATTTCCTAGAAAGTGGAGACATTTCTCAAAAGTACACTCAGACTTGAAAAGTTAAGAAAAAAACGGAATAAGTTGTGAAAATGTACTATCTTTTAGAAGAATTAAATTCGAAGGTTATTATTAGTTGTTATTATTTCGTAATGTTTTGTAAGTCGAGAAAATTGTTATATTGTAGAATATATTTATGTTGTTTAATATATGGTAAGAATCATACCAAGTAACCTGGATCACATGAGGATGAAGTGTATATTAATTTTAATTAAATTAATGACGGCATGATAAACTATCATCATGACCGCGTCCCTTTGCGGAGAGGTCAGAAACCAAGCGTACAGAAACGGATTCACATTTAGCCAATTTTACTATGGCCCATCATGACAAGAGGCAAGCTCGTCGATATCTCTAGCGTACTAGACTTGAGAAATATCAAATTAAATAAATGATTGTACATTTATCTGTACCTCCAAATCTAAATCTACGGACTTAACCGCTTGACTACGAAGGCAGTAAATAATTTAAATATAAAGTTTAGATAGTAAATCATAATGTTTTAATGTGTAAGGGTTTTTATATGATATTATTTGATGCTAAATAATAGATTAGTTTTTAGATATTATGTATGTGCAAAACAACCGTTTGTAAATGCGCACCGTTCATTTCTTCACACACGTTTAACCTAGAATTAAAATTCTCAATCACACGCTGGAGAGCATCGACCTGGGAATAGCTTTAACTTCAATTTCGTCTGCTTTAAAACATCCGAATTGGGTGGCAAAGGGTTGTAGACTTTACTCTTTAAGAAAAAATCTGCAGGAGTTAGGTCTGGGCTCCTTGGTGGCCAGATAATGTCTCCTCGGCGACTAATCACTCTGCTCCACCTAGGTGGCCACAACCGCAACACATTTTTCCATATTTTGAGACGCCTTATATTTCATTATAATATAGTACACAATGCTACGCCAGCGCTACAAGTATCTACGCCGTAGCGTGGCAGTCTCGCCGTGGCTCGTAGCCAACAAATTGATTTTTCCCCAGTACTTACGTCAGTATGTAATCTTGTTATCGTTCGACACACATACCCAAGTACCTTTTGTACTCTCTTTTCTTACAAACAATGATTAAATGTTTGGTAAATCTTTCTTTTGAACAACATGAAAATAACTGTTCAAATAAAAGTAAAGTATTATCACGACTTCACATTTTGCCAACTTTACTATAGGCCCATTATGTGGCACGGCTCGTCGATGTCTCTAGCCTACCAGACTAGACAAATGTCACAAATAAATTAATTATAGTTATTTTTGTGATTTAAACCAGGAATCGAACCTACAGCCTTAATCGCTAGACCACGAAGTTCAAATGTACGGAATAAAATAGAATCTACAAGATGTTTATCCGTTTCAAAATTACTAATACTGCGCCAACTTGGCATCATCTCCTGACTAAAACCAAAAGACAGAAGATCCAGAGTTAGCCGAACATATCTTTTAGGGTGGAGCGCCGTGGTTCGTGCGCAAGAGGCCAAACTAAATGTATGTTTTATTGGGCTGACAACGGATCCTATCCTATCCTCGCCTGTGCACATTAATTTTAAGTTATTTTAGTTTTGTGCAATAAAGCATATTATTATTATTATCCTACAAGCATCTTCGGGATGCTAATAGCAAAATGCAGTCATACCAAAATATAAACAGATACAAACAACTAACTAAGATCTGGACCTCATCTCAAAAATTTGAGCATACATCTTGCTATTTTTACAACCATTCCAATGGTAAGGTTAGGAGGTGGTTTCTTAATCATATTGCAGTAATTATACAATGGATGAGAAAAGGAGGTGATTTTGAAACCGACCCCTAATCACAAGTTATCAGTATTATTATCCTACAAGCATCTTCGTGATATGGCTCCTACTTACGCACGGCCACTCCCTTGAGAGGCGCTTTTGGAGAAGAGTTAAAGTAGACAAATCTAAGAGACTAGTTGAATCACTGGCGAGTAGTTATACCCGCCAAAATCCTGACGGGGAAAACAAGAGATTATTTCATCCCCAAACCAGGCCTAGAACATCTGGGCCTAATAAAAAAAAAATTAATAGTCTCGCAAGAACTTCTTTTTTATTTTGCCAAAACATTGACATTGTTACAATGTTCAGATAAATATTTGGATACATGACAGTCAACAAGATCTATAATTATTCTAAATTTCAAGTAAATCAGACTTGTAGTTATCGACAATGTATGTCCACACTAGAGTCTCACAAAATTCAATTAGAAACAAACTATTGCAACACACTTCCGGTGCATGATAAAGTGAACTTTTTAATTGCCCTGAAACAATTTGAAGGTAGTGCCTACAAAAATGCTTATACTGGATGTGGTTATGATACTAGATTCTCACAAAAGACAAGATACAATGAGTACCGGTATAACACCTATTATGGTAAAAGGACTAGAAAGTTCTTAACTCCCAATATATTTAATAATATTATGCCAAGTGATGACTGTGTAAAAATGTCAAAAAGTAAATTTAAAGTAAAATTAAAGCTGATTTTGCTAAGTAAATACTAACTACTAACAGTAATTTGATTTAATGTTAAATAACTTTGTGTTTGTTGTGTGTGAAAGGATCAGCAGTGCCATTCAATGTGGCAATGCTGCCAGTTTCATTGACATTGGCAGCGATTTGGAGCAATTTTTTTATTTATAATAATTTTTATTTTGTTTTTTCTTCATTTTAGTTTTTAGTTGCATTTTTATTTATTAATTAGGTTTATTTTTATTATTAGTCATTTATTTATAATGTAAGTTTTTAGTTTAATTAATATTTTTTAAATCATTGTACCTTATTTTCTTCGAATAAAACTTTGTGTTTTGACAAATATAGTGTAAAAATTTGCTGTAAAAAAAAGTACAATTCACTAATTCGCCTACAAACTGCTGTGCAGTTTGGCGTATTATTTTAAAAATGTAAATAGTTTAAGTTTTTATCTAAACAAACGATTTCAAAAATATATATATTTTAAGTCAGCGCAAGAGATTAGCTGTTCTGATGCAAGACCAAGAATGGCCAAGTCTTGGTCTTGACCTTCAAAGATTGCATATTTACTTTCTTAAATATGATTAAAATTAAATGACTTTATCTGAGTAATTTGTTAATCTTGAATGATTTTAATAACAAGTAAATTGAGACAATCCGCGGTTAGTAAGTACTTAATAAATGATAATTGTAAAATTGGATTGTTCTTTGTTCCGAGAATGGGCAAACAAGCGGCATTGTCGAGTCGAGGCAGTCGATTTGACAGCCGGCATAATGGAAGCCTAAGTAAATCTAACAAATTACAACAGAACCCGCCACCGCAACTTCTGGCTCAAGTTATAATGCAAACATAGATGTTTAATAAAAGGGCCGACCAAGCTAAAACAATTATTATTTTAAAGTAAGTCAAAGTCAAAATATCTTTATTCACGTAAACCTATTACAGGCATTTGTGACACGTCATTATTTAAATTATTTAGAATGATTCTACTCCTGTTAGTGGAAGACTAAGCAGCGAAGTGGTCCAAGGAGTAAGCTGTTAGCAGAAGACTAATGATTTTTCTTACTTGCAACAGATGTTAAAGTCTCCAAATTTACATGTGCGAGTAGCGATAGTGGCTACACTATAGAGATGCATATTTAGGCCTGTGCGTGTGGTTCGGTTGCGGAATAGGGACGAAGGAGGAGCACTTCAGAACACTCACATGGTGTAGCCGGTAAAAACACACTCAAGGAGGCCACATCTCAGCGACACTACAGCGACTTAAGAGTTTTAGACACTGTTGTTGTCGACTATCCGAATCGCCCGCTTCTGCAGGATATTGAGAGCATCTGCAAGGTACTTAGCGGAACCATCCCAGAGGTGAGAACAGTATTCCACGCATGACCTTATTTGTGCTTTATTCAGCACTCTGAGTGAGGGCGGGAAAAACCCGAAGTATGTTGAAGCAGGAGTGTAGTTCCAACTTACTTAATCATCTACGCATACTTGAACACACCATGTATATGTCTATGAGACCAAGTAAACTCGTTCCACAATGGCATTATTACGACAAGACCCAAATTATTCTCCACATTTCAAAAATTACGAGCCATATTTTTTATGACTTTGTATTCATTTTAAAATTACTTTTTGTCGGGTGAAATAAAAACTATTTTCCTTATTTTTCCTATATATAATTTAAGCATCATTAATACATAGATGAGCATTCCAGAAATAAAAATTCTCTTGCCACGCTGTGCAAGTGTTTATTTTATTTATTTATTAGATGCTAATAGCAAAATGCAGTCATACCAAAATATAAACAGATACAAACAACTAACTAAGATCTGGACCTCATCTCAAAAATTTGAGCATACATCTTGCTATTTTTACAACCATTCCAATAGTAAGGTTAGGAGGTGGTTTCTTAATCATATTGCAGTAATTATACAATGGATGAGAAAAGGAGGTGATTTTGAAACGGACCCCTAATCACAAGTTATCAGTGCAATGCATTGAATAAACACTTAATAATAATAATAATTTGTTTGATGTTGTTTGAAACATTTGTTTCGTTATGAGAATTATTATTTAAAAAAAAGTAATTGTCAGTAGGTAATTAATGTCAAAAATCAAAACAATATAAAGGTCAAAATTAAATTAAATTAGTAGAAAAAAATGTAATTTGATGTTTTTACCCGACTGCGCGACGCAAACAAGAGTTATGTGTTTATCAGCCTGTGTACGAGTATGTATGTTTGCATCCTTTGTGACACAGTAAAGACCAAACGGGTGAGCCGATTTTGATAATTCGCATGTCAATCAATTCGCCTTAATTATGCGAGTGTCACTGAAGATATGACATTAATCAAATTTCTGTAAGGCGACAACCTGGGCCCCGATTCTCGCGCCTTCAACAAGCAAACTGACAGTTTTCTATGGAGATCTGTCGATCATGCATTTTAATATATCGAACTGACACGCAAGTCGAAAGCGCCAGAATTAGGCCCCAGACGCCATATAAAGGAAAAGGAAAAAAAATAAGTCAATGAACTACATGAAGTAGGGTATATCGTTGTTTTATATATCGTTATGCAACCATATCATTCAACGTTTTGTTTAGAAGAAGTTTTTAATATAAAAATAAATAAATAAATAATACGAGTAGGTATAACAGTGTAAAGTTTTGGTTTAATTCAGACAATCACTAACTTTTTATCACTGTAGATGGCGCATGATAGATGGTACCTAATATAACTGTCAGTTGCATTGAATACTTGTATTTTTATTACGAAATTTATTATTTTCTGGATATTATGCTTTGAACGCTACGTTTTAAACTCTATCCATCAGTGAAATACCGAGCATAGCTCTCTCCATAGGTCGCTAGAATTTTCTATTAATCCATATTACCGATTAATATATTTTGTGTTTTAATTTAACTTTTGTCCTTTCGATGGCAGAGCCCTACACAAATGCTCATAGAGTCAAGTGTTGGAGCTAAACTATCCAACGTATAAACGACCCAAGTCGCATTCCAGGCCAATGACATCCATTAGACCAAGATATTAACGTTATACCATCTGGACTTTTCCGTCATTCCTGATTAGACCTGGCGGCTCTAGGATTGATGGATGTTAGCAGTCGTTAGAGCTCGTTTTCGAACTTTTTTAGTACGGAAAAGTACATAACGCCGATCCCAATTTAAATTTATTCGTCTTTAAGTGATTACAATTAATTAAGGGAGAAATGATTCATGAATAACTTAAGGTAATTACGCGCAATGCGATTATGCGAACAATGACCTGTTAAGACGGTTTTAGAATTTAAGGTTAAGCCTAGGGACTTCATACCTTCCGTGTCGCCAGTGCGTCACGAAGAAAAAATATCATTTGTACTAATATTATAAACCATTAGTTTGACCCCGGGGTTGCACGTGTAATATAGATAGATAAATTATTTACATACATACATATCTGCAGTCCAGTTCCCTTGCAGGGTAGGCAGAGAATTGAGCGCCATTTGTTACAATCACCCCGTACCTCTTTGGCTTCTTCGACATTCGTCAACCTTTTCAATCAACAAAAGGGCATGTTTGTTTCGTTGACACTTTAGTATACCTTCAGCTAGTGATTTATTTATTTGGTCCAGATAGGTGAGCATTGGTCTGCCAGGGCCTCTGTTAGCCACAATTTTCGCATTATGTATCTGGTTCCCCAATCTTTCTTCACTCATCCTTTCGACATGCATTGGAGCATGCCTTTCCTTATTTTTGTCCCTATACTTTCCTTCATACCTACTCTTTTGCATATTCCGTCGTTCCGAGATATGATGGCGAGCCAAGCTTTTGTCACTGACATTTATTTTACACACACAGGTTAATATTATAAACATTAAATATGGGTTATATAGATGCACCAGTGAAATGCCCAAATATTTTTACTTATTTATTTATTTCGACTGCTGATCAGCTGTAGTCCAGGGCACCGTTAACACTATTTCCCGCGTTTGCTTATCTTTCAGCATCCCTATCATTTCCCATCCGCAGTCCAAAAAATATAGTTTTTTTTATCATATTCATAAAATTATTTTGATTGTGTAGTTAGTATTTATAGTATGACTTATTTGTGTATTAGTATGTAAATTGTAGGTACATATTGGTATGTATATATTTATATTATAATTTTAATTCTGTTTTATTTAAATTTCATCTAATTTTTAATTGCACCTAGCACCTATCCTGTTTAAATGTCCTAAAGGTTTGGCTGTCAGAGAATGCCTAGCGATATAAAGTCTACCTTCGTACATAGTTTTTTACAATAAATAAAACAAATATTTGTTTCGTTTCGTTTATTATTATTCTACAAAAATACTATTAAATATTATTATGACGTATTAATATATTACTTTAAGCGCAAACGCAACTTGTTTAAAATAATGGATTTCGTTATTTAACAGTCATTTTTAGCACGAGTTTAGCCGAGCATATGTACAGCACAGCTACAAACACACGTCAAACACTTACGTCAAAACTACAAACACACGTCAAACACTCACGTCAAAACTACAAACACACGTCAAACACTTACGTCAAAACTACAAACACACGTCAAACACTCACGTCAAAACACTATGGTTCGGATTAATAATCGTTGCTCCGCCAGTATTAATCCGGACCTATATGAACAGATTAGTATTTGACACTGATAGTGTCCAAGCGAATACTTAAGTGTAAGCGTTTGAATCTGACAGTTTTCGTTAATAATGATAATTTAGCTGCTGGTCGATTCAGCTGTTTTTTACCGACCGAAATAATACAATTAAAACATTACATTTAAAAGCCTTATTAGGGATTCAATTTGCGAAGTATGTAAAAGGATGTTTCATTTATTTGGTCAAGAGGATAATCCCGGCTATACCCAGCTACACCCGGCTACCTGCTAAACTTATGTAATGTGCGGTTAAACCAAACAGGATTACGACATTTTCCACAAACAAGTTAGAAAACAGCGGTTTTTATTCGTGTCATAATGTCGCATAAAATTAGGAAGTTGCGTGTACTTACGCTGACATCGGAGTCTTATTCCATTTCGTAGCCGATCTTATTCTTGGAGTTTCACCCGGTTTCTGTACTTTTATTGTATATTGCGTGCAGTTGTAGCTTATATAACACGCAATGTATGTATTAAGGTAGAAATGTCAAAACTGTCTTGGTTTAGGCGACAAATTATCGAACATAGTTATTTGTCATTGGGATAGTTATTATTCTGAGTGGTTTAGCGATAGACGCCAAATTTGTCACAATTTATTTTTGGAGAAGAGCTAAAGTAGTCCAATCTAGACCCCATGGTTCGTGAGCAACACGGGCGATACACCAGTAATTGCGCACAGCAACAAAAGTCATGAATTATCGGGTGGTCGTCCACTAGAAACGGGGGAATGTCCCCATCCCAAACCCTGGCACATCAAGCATTGTCTGGATGACCCCACTGTATGTCTGTCATTTACGTTTTTTTTTTCATGTATACAAAATTCATGGTGACCCAATAAAATTTATGTGAATCACGTGAATCTATATTTCACTATTTATGATATTGTCAAAGCTTTTAATTAATGATTCCTAATTGGCAGGCAAGGGAACAAATAAAACTCATTACCTACTTGTCTATGGCCAACAATCTTATGTCGCTGCGAGATAATAACAGGCTTTACCGAGGCTCGAAATCTTGATTTAGGATTTTGCGTTAAAAACTAGATTTGGAGCCCGTCAAGGTGTGCCTACTTGTATGTCGAGAAACGTACACGACACACTCAACTAACAAATACTGTACAAGATAAAATAAGAACAAGAAAGCATAAGATTCCACTTAGCAACAGCTGTAACAGAGTGTGCATCTAACGTTCTGTCTGAGACGCACACATTTGTAGATAAACGGTATTTATCGTGGACATAATACAGAGGAATTTTAATTTCATAAAAGAATGAAAGGAAATTTTATTATTAACAGCAAATTGAGAATAATGGATACTTATTTGATAAAGTATCATCACGACCGTACCCCTTACGGAGTGGTCGGAGTGGAGAACTATTAGGCCCATTATGACAAATGGCTAGCTTGTCGTGTCGATGTACCAACTCAAATATTACAAATTGTTTAATTAATTGTTAAATTATTGTATCCCGATCAAGAATCGAATCCGGTACCTCCGCATCTAAATCCACGGACTTAACCGCTTGACCACGAAGGCAATCTTTGTGGTATTATTATTAAATTGTTATTAGCAATTGATTGATTGATTAGATTCTCACCAACCCGTCTGGCCAGCATGGCGAGTGTAGACCAAATTCTCCAAAAATCTCAGGAAGGCCCATCTCCATTACTTTGTTTTGTTTTTACTGTATTTAGCATCTTCAGCGTGCGATAGATAAAAGAGTTTCCAAATGTACGCGCAGAGTTTATATTTGGTCTGTGTGTGGTTTAGTTGCGGAATAAAGTAGGGATAAGGTTGTGTAGCATTGCAACTTCACACACACTTCACTGTAGTATAGCTTGTCACGATACTACAAGATGCTGGCAGTGAAAAAATATAATATGAATTGTAGGTTAGGACGCCTAGTCGTTTTTAATATATTTTTATCAATGTAAAATAAAAGTTTTAGTTTCTGATAGTTTAGGTAGTCTATATTTTTATATAAATATCACCATGGCAAGCTATAGAGAAGACAATTTTCTAAGTATTCCATGGATTCACCGTGCGGGTGCCGGGTCCATCGTGTGAGGTGAGAAGAATGGTGGTGGTGAATATTAGTTCTTCTTGAAAGTAAAAATTGACGTTTGACATGATTGCAAATAGCACTCACTTTCAACGAGAACAACAAATAGGTGGTAGGCGGATTGATGGCGGTAAATTGCCTGACTCTGCCGGGAAGTATCCACCGTTCGTGCCGATAAACCCAGTAAACTGTATCCACGCGTTTCGGGATCAGGCTCGAATAGCAGTCATGCTCAGTCATGAGTGTCTGATATCCAATTGATACCATTCATGGACCACGCGCGCCACTTGCCATCAGGTGTATGCAAGGTCAGATGTCGTATTAGTATTTAAAAAATAGTTCCTTATATATGTCTATGGTATTCCGGGCGTACCTATTGATTTGGGCGCGTCCGTCGTCTCTGCCGACGACCTCCGCATCAAATATTTATAAAGAAGCATTCTTAAGGGCCCGAGCGCAAACAGCCCTGCCTTTTAGACATACACACTATCTATATCTAGCAGAAAGGTCTTTTATAAATAAAATATTAATTCAAGAGTACCTAATAATGGAAATTGGAAGCGACACAAACTAATAAATTATTAATACCCATTTATAAGATTACTACGCACTAACCTAAGAAAGGAAAACATGCCAAAATATATATATAAGGCGAGTTTAGATAAATTTACTATTGTAAATGTCTACACCTATCGCAAGCTATCGCGACTATATTTATTGTTTATTAATTGAATAGCAGGTAGGCTATTTTAGTTAGGCCGCGTTCGTTTTGTAGCATTTCCAACATCTCGTAGCAACTTCATAAACCACTTTTTTAACAATGCTAACATTTCTTAAATAAAACGAGCGGTGAGGCTACTTTTTGACAAGTATTTTCGTTCATGTTTTATCATACCATGGCATCACATATACACATGATATTATTATGGTCTTTGAATTTATTACATAAAATATATTTTTAACAAATATAATAGAAATAGAAATTAATGACATCTGTCAAAAAGTAACATCAATAACCCCTCCTTTCAACACGGTACTGACATACGAAATTAGCAAGAAATGTTAGAATTTTCTTTAAACGAACGACTTATGCTAAAAAAAGTGGTATTTTCATGCTAACATTTCTTAAAATGAACGCGGCCTTAGTTTCTAAATTCACTTGCACACTCTCTTCTTACTCTCCCAAAGTTTAGCTTTTAGAAAATGCCTAGTCATGAAGCACGCCTTTATATTGAAATATTTTCATTTTAAGGTAATGTAAAAAAGAAATATTGCAAAATAATTCTCTAAAATAAAATAAAGTAGACACATAGACTGCTTAATACCCTTAAGATAGATTCTCTAACTTCTTTCGGAGAACGACGAAAGGGATTGTGAGATGCGGAGTTAAGAGGAAAAATGTATAATAATTAATAGCAATATCTTAATATGGATATAAATACATACACATAATATAAATAATAATAAATGCAGGTACATAGGCGAGCTTAATGCCGTTTGCATTTTCTACCAACTAACCTTTGTGACTGAGATCTGTAATAAGCAAATGCTTCTACGAAGAAAATAGATAGTTGAAATTATTTATCATATATAAAACACAAATTAATTACATACATATAGTACTTATTATATGCAATATAAATTAAATACATACTTATTTATTTATTACTTTATTGCACAAAGACAATGGCGGGCTTTAGTGCCGCTAGACATTTTATATAATATAAAATATTTATTATTTTTATATACACACATATAAATATATATATATATATATAATAAACTAAATACTAATACATAAACTATACACAAACATAATAATAAAATACTTACAAATTTTGTTGGGAAATGAAATGCAAATAGACCATTTTTTTAAATAGCGATTAGGTGGTTACTTGCCTGTGTTAGGAGGCAAATTGTTCCACAAATTTGTCGCTACAACGACAAATGAGTTTGAAAAGAAACTAGAGTTATGCGAAGGGCTCGAAATACATAAATAATAATACATGTTAAGTTTAAAAATTATCTCTCATTTTGCTTGTTAAAAAAGTAAGAAGTTAGTAGATGCCTAAATATGTTAACGAAGGTGCCAGTCTGATTCACAATAGCAGTTTGATCCATTGGCGAGCTGAAGTAACAGTGAGAGATTCTGAATATCTGCTAGAAGAGTGGAGATGAGAACGAGCAGAGAAAACAATCACGCAGGTAATGGGGTATTTTCGGATTGTTTATAATGCTATAAAGGAAGGAGAGGATCTGTACAGATATAGGAAAACTTTATGTGCAATAAAGAATCTCCCAGTAAGTGCTCTGAAGAGAATCTTGTTAGTCCGGCATAGTGGTAAGGCCTGATGTCAGTTGATCCCATTATCGGGACCTCGCGTCTCGCGTTATCACATGCAGAGCTTTGTATTAAAAATTGTACTTAGGTGTTTATATATTCAAAGTTTTCATTCATTACTCTTGTGGGTTTTTCTTCATATTTAGTTTAGTATCAAGGGATTGCTTGAAGTGGATAATATATAGGTTAAAAGTATCGATTGCTTTCGTTTGTATCTAATTAGAGCTTATTGCATACTCCGGTCGAGGTCACAATAAATTGTCATTGGATAAAGTATGAGGCTGAAATCTATTAAACGTTATAGTACGTTGATTTACCTATATAAAAAAGGCAAAGTCAAAATATCTTTATTCAGGTAAACCTATTACAGGCATTTGTGACACGTCTATAACACAAAATTGAACCCTGTACTTCGGCGTCTAAATCATCCAGACTTACTTGAGCTCGGAGGCAGTTTTTTGTATCATTTATTTAACCCTTAGCTACGGTTTTTTCTACGAGCTACTACGATCAATGGTGCGTGACGAATTAGTTGAGTTTATTTATATTTTGGGCACGTCCAACTAGTGACTATAGCTTACGATTATTCGGGATAAATTAGCTTTTTCTTTATCAAAAAAATACTGCCTCCGTGGTTGAGCGGCTAAAGCCAAGTTTCTCGAGCGTGCCAGACTCGAGAAATGTCATAAATTACTAAAATGTTTGTGTTTTCGACCAGCGGGGTGAGGGAGAGCACATTCGTTTTCACTGTCGTGTAGAGTAACGTTCGCTCGATGACAGCTGTTCTTGCGCATTCCGCCAAGCTTTTGACGTTTCCGACAGACGTCATCGATTTTTTATACATTTGACGATTCGTTTTCGGACGATTGTGCACTCCGCCTCACCTCGCAGGAATTGAACAGCCCATTAACTTATTTTAATGCATTAAAGTATATAATAACATTCCTAGAGAGAGACGAAAGTTGCTCTTAAAACGTTAAACCATTAAATTAAATAAAATCTTTATTGACAACTGTTTTACTCAATAATATCTATTGACATATGCATTTTGTATGCCCATAATATGGGCAGATTGCATCACCATGACATGTACATACAATCTACAAAATAAATTATTTTGAATTAATGTAAAAAGTACAACAAAAACCTACCTTATTCGGAACCGTTGAATTAAAATCTACTAAAGTTTTATCAAAAAGACTTACGGGTCTAATATAACGCGACACCGGCTCCATATTTCATCGTTAATGTGGTAGGACTATCCAGTTTGATATAAAACTGTACTGTCAATTTAGCATTGTCGCGAAGGCGACTGGCGTGACCCGCCCAGCACTAATGGCCACCACAATGATGGATAACACGCGCCCTTTATAACATCCTCGTAAAAATCACCAAAAGCCTTTTATTTCTTATTTGTTTTTATAAGATTTTGTGTATGATATTAGGGTAATAAGATTGAAGAAAGTCAACCGCTGGTGGTCGTAGCAAAGTGGCGCAATCAAGCAAAGGCTGTTATCATGACTATGGTAAATAAAAGTAATTTGGCTAAATTAATTTTGATTATATGTACTTGATTATTATAAATAAGGTTTAATACAGTTAGATAAGTAAAATTGCTTAAATATTAAACAATGATTTCGTTGTAAGGGTGTGGACTTCGGCCACAGAGACCTGCAGACAGTGTAGCTTTTTTTTACTAACTAAATTATATTCATTTGTTAAAGGCAATGTCCCGTCATCTGGTGCGAAGCTTAACTCTGTTAAACGAAATCATTGTTTAATTTTTACTTATCAATCTGTAATAAACATTTTTTTGTTTTATAATAATCAAATATAATTCAATAAACCAAATGAATAGACATTTACAGATAACCCACTGACGATGTATGGCAGAGAAGAAGTCGGCCATGCATGTGCTCATGGAGTGCTGTAGTGTAACTATACTTGGAAGAGTCCTCAAAGTCTAAAGGAACTTGTCCTTTAGACTTTGAGGACTCTTCCAGAGATCTGCAGGAACGTGAATCTGGGCCTTTCTGGAGGAGATCGGATTGTTCCGCTAACGAAGGTCACGCACAACAGATTTCCGGAGACTAAGTACAGAGTAGCTACGGTCATCATAATCACAAGGGTGTACGACGGACACAACGAGGTCAAATATGAATGAGCGGGCATCGACAATACTTTTACACAATATGTATGTTGCATTATTTTTTACACCGCCTAATGGCCACTAGCAAAACTTGTAACTTTTATAGATAGCAGTTTTTAAATAAACGTGTCTATTTCGTATTAGCAAGGAGCTAATGTCAACCTTATGTATAGTACTTTAAAGATTATAATTGTGTGCAACTATAATAGCGCCATCTATGATCGACTAATGATAACTGCTAGAATGTTCCGTGTATTTTAATAAAAATATAAAGTATTAGTTTAATTAACATTTACTTACGAAAATAACATTGACCCGAAGTTCATTGTCAAAGAAGAACGTGTTTTTAAATTTCGTAGCACGCAGGTCGGCATATATTTCGTGAAATAAGAAATTAATCAATTTGAAAGTGCACGTAAAATACTACCTTAACTGCTAATGAGTGTCATACACTAATTAATTCGGTATCGGTTGGCCTACCTCTGATTCTCATACCATTTGGCTTCTTGCTCTGTCCTGTAATGTATGTAATGTGTCTGTTCATGCCCTACCCTATCCTATGCTAAACGAAAATGTCCGTGGTTTGTACTGTGTATGAGTAGATACACATCAATCAATACCTTACAATTAGTTTCCTAAAATATGTTATCATAATATAGTATGGGTACTTATAGCTATTATCACGACCCACGTCACTTACGAATTGGGAATATCGTCATCTAAAATCCAATAAGTTGGAATGATTGACATGGTCTTTAGCCTCGCCTCGGGTCGCCACGTTTCACTTTATCTTCGCTATATTTTTACAAAATTTAAATGTCTTTTTGCTGTGTAATATGGAAATATGTACGGCGAAAGATGCACTTGAATTGTATTTCGTTTCATTACAATTAAATTTATTGTTTGCGCTGAAAGAATATATTTTTTCCAATTATTTCAGAATTCTTCCGGTGATTCGACTCAGACAAATTGTACGTGTTTTCATATATTATATTATATAATCTTTCGGCTCGTTCGTTGCGGACAAGTCTGCGATCATTTCAATTTCGCACCTACCTTCAAATCATATAATCCTACTGTGGGAGCTGGGCCTTCCAGAACTGGATAATTTGGCCTACACTCGCCACGCTGGCCAGACGGCTTGGCGAGGATATGATGTCATCTTTTATGACAATTTATTAACGATTCCACAAGTTGGCATTAGTGGAACCGGGACCGACGGCTTAACTTGCTCTCCGAGGCACGGGAACGGTGGTGTTGTAAATCTATGACGGCAGTACGTAAGAAAAATGTATTTCTCATTGGTACATGCCGGGTGGGTTTGAACCGACCTTTGTAGGATTTAAGGTACGAGTTCTTACAACCGAGCCACCACCGCAAAAAGATTAAGATTATTAACTTATTATTTAAATACTTAATAATACAAATTATTTAAAAACAGAACGGTAAAGTGTGTTTAGTGTGTTTGTGTATGAGTGTGTTTTGTGTGTGTGTGTATTTTTTGTTTATTTATTGTAATTGATTTCTTCTAGCAAAAATTTATACTCAAAAATACTTAATTTAATGTCTGAGCAAAGTCTAAGAACTGGACATAAATTTCAGCCCAAAGGTTTTTTTAAGTGAGGTACGCGATGGTCCACGTACCAAGTGTAAAGTGTAGAAGTGTAATAAATTGCTAAATCTGTGCTAAGAGAACAGTGTGCTCGGAATATAAATTGGAATTTAGCGTCGATCCACGAACAGATATTTATTAAAAACTTTATTGCACTATGTATAATAAGTTGCGCTCTTATGCCGCTAGACATTCTCTGACAACCTTAGGGACAATAAATGATTAAAAGTCTTAATCATTAAAAGGTTCTTTTAAAACTTAACTTGTTAGGTCAAAATCGAGCCACTATTCTTCTCCCTTCGACCATAAGATTGATTACGAGTTTTATTGAACTTTTTCCATTGAGATTTAGACATTCTTGTAATTTAATAATATTCTCAGTAAACCAGTTCATTAATGACGTCAGTCGTCACTTCACGTCATCTTATGACGTCAACTAGTTAGATGGCGTGGGCAAGAACGTATTATTAAACTTTATAAACTACTAAAATCTATTGACTACCTTTGTTGTCTAGCGGTTGAGGCCGTAGATATAAACTCGGAGATTCCTACTTCGATTGTTGGCCGAGAACCCTTTTTTTATTTTGTGATGCCACTTGTCATGTAAAGTTGGCTAAATGCACTGACAAAAATATTTATAATATAAGTTCCTTTTAAAAACGACTAGGCGTCCGAGCCAATAATTATCCGTTTTCTTTCTTTATATTAAAATGTTATTTTATAACTCGATAAAAACATTAGTTCATTCAAAGGCATTGTATTCGAAAGACTGGTATTATTGGTGTAAAACTTAAAATATATCGATTTATCTACGGATCAAAACTTTTTGAAATCGATGTATAGTCACTACATATTATAAAAAAGTCCTCCGCCGCGTCTGTCTGTTCACGATAAGCTCAAACACTACAGCACCGATTTTCATGCTATTTTCACCAATGGATATAGTGGTGTTAGACGAAGGTTTTAGTAAATAATTTGTTAAGTATTTGTATATATTAACGACATTTGTTGAAGGTGTCGGAAAAAATAAGCCGTCTGTGAGCTTTCAACGAGCTGCCTAAACCCTTTGAGATATAACAAAATAATGTGTGATAGAATTGTGTATCTTATATAGGTCTACAGAAATGCCGCGATGGCATATATCTATGTTTTAAGAATAATATGCTATATCCATTTTAATACTTTAAAAAATGTGCAAATATAATGCGGTAATTGGAAAGCGGTAATTTACACAAATACGGTATTAATTGTTATCATTTTAAATACGTTAGTTGGCTTCATGAAAATTATTTTTTCCCTTTACACCATGCAAGTTAAATAAATACCTTAGAAGATATAGCAAAACCAAAATAATGCGCAAAAATAATAATTTCGTGTCGCCGTGTACACGGGCAAAAAATAAAATCCAAATAACCAAAGTGGAAAACACTTATTTTGGAAACAATATAACAACAAATATTGAGTATTAGAAGGAGCAATTCTGTCCACATGGCTTGGTAGGGCCTTACCCTCGCGTGCCGTTAGGACGAGGTCATAGTGGCGAGATTGGTCACGTGACCCGCTCGTAAACCTACCTCTCTTTAATGAACCGTTAGCCTACAATGTAAACATACCCTTACTACTACGACGTATATATACTTGACTGTACTGTGTCGGAAGCAAGAAGAAGAAACATTTCTTAGCATTACATAGATTCACCGATGTAGGTCCATCGTGTATGGGAAAAAGAGATGAGAATGGAATCTAATAAGCTGCTGGTCTTCTGCTAATAGCTTACTTAATGGACCACTTTGCTGTTTAGTCTTCCACTAGCAGGAGTAGAATAATTCAAAAGAATTAAATTAATGACGTTTCATAAATGCCTGTAATAGGTTTACGTGAATAAAGATATTTTGACTTTGACTTTCAGAAGAATGGTGTCAAATGAACAACAGGCTAAACAATCACCATTCTGCTCGTCTCCCTACTCAAATACTGTATGTATCCGTTAATGCCGCCATGGAAGCTCGTTCCATAAATGTATTTGCTTGGGTCCAATTCTTTTAGTAAGTGGTGCAAAGATTTTAGTGGAATACGTCTCGCACCAACTTCCACGTAAAGCTGAGTCTTGAACCCGTTCCTGATCATTTCTTCTGTGAGATCATAATATTTGTGCGACTTCGTGTTGTGGTCTTTTGGAATATTTGATTCCCATGGTACAACAGTAAGTTCTTTGTTTTGTTGGCAGGTCCGTATAATTCTGTCCACGCCCTTACTGCTAACGGTAGCCCGTGGCAATACTCGCACCTCATTGCTCCCTAACAGCTCTTTTAATGTCCATCTAATTGTTTTCTTGCTATAGCTTACTCTTCTTTTATAGCTTGTTCAATGAAAAATGTAACGCTGTGATTTAACAGCCGCTACCATAGCGTTTAAATGCACACCTACAACCAAACTCGGGAGAATGTGCAGAAGACAAATTTCTAAGCATTCCATGGATTCACTGTGCGGGTGCCGGGTCCATCGTGTGTGGGTAAGAGATGAGAAGATTGGTGTCTCGGCCTTGCGACCGACAATAGGCTGGTTTAAGAAAAGGAGGCCTTCTTTTTTTTTTTATTGCGCGATATAACGCTCACCATCCACCATTCTACTTCTCTCCCTACCCAACCAAATACTGTATGATTCCGTTAATGCCGTCTTGGAAGCGTCTTTACTTTGACTAGAATCCGTGTAAATTATTATTGTACCTTTCATCATTACGACCGTAATCATCAGTGATCAGAAACCTCGCATTTTTTAGATTTTACGACCAGGAATCGATCCGGAACCTTATTAGAGTTATACCTAGAATTATTATTATACTTTTTCGTACAAATAATTTATTTATTTATTTATTTTGAAAGAAATCTAAATATAAAAAAATAAAAAAAAATAAAATAAAAAAAACATTTTTTTATTTTTACTTTATCGCCTACCACACTCCCAAAGGTTAGCTAGTATAAAATGCCGAGAGGCATTAAGTTCGCCCTTGTACTCAACTGTTAAGTTTTTAAGTGCAATAAAGAATTTATAAATAAAAATAAAAATCTTACATAGAATATTAATGAACTAATATGTTTTTAATGTATATATTAAAGTGAGAATTTTATTGCGCGCGCTTGGTTGGATACCTATTTCGTTGAACGTACGTCAGAACAGCGCACAAGGGGAAACAGCGCGGCGGGGAAGGGGAAGAGATACATTACATTTATACAATTTTAAATTTATTTACATTTATCATACCATGCATTCATTTAATCTCCATATTCCTACCAACTACGAAATCAATAACCTGCAAGCTTCGTTCTCACTTTTGCAGTACGTCCCGCGACACATCCGATTTTATTTAAATGGCTCCGTTACGGTGAAAAGAAAACCATAGGCTGAAATGTTTTGTGTATTTTTATATTTATCTTACGAAATTATATGCACATAAATATACAGAACTATGTAGATAAATGACTGTATTAAGAGACAACAATTAGAACTGATTTCTGTAATATGAAGCTCAATTTAAATATTTCAGATTTCGACGGAAATAAACATGACCTATGGCACTGCCTCTTAAGTTCTATTTTTAAGTAACGCTGTAGACGATCGATATAAACTTCCGTAGACCATATCCTATGATTTGATTTAACCAATAATTTCATCACGACTGTAATATCTTATAGGGCTATATATATATATATATATAACCAATCCTGACAATTGCCGCTTGTCGATGTCCATATTAAAAGTTTTAATTATTAATTATCATTAGAGACTTTTTCTGTGCCAACCCGTCTGGCCAGCGTGGCGAGTGTAGGCCAAAATCTGCCCAAATTTCTGGAAGGCCCATCTCCAACAGTGGAGGTCTAGGACTCTGTTGTAGGGCTGTGATGATAATGTTGAGACATTTTGATTAGGTCTTGAACTGATTAGGTCTTGAACCTCTAGTTATGAATCCAAAAAAATACCATTATTTTTTTATATTAGCGCGACATGCGACCTACTCCCACCTGATGGTAAATGGCGCCAAAGGTCCATGAATGTTAGCAACTGGAATCAGACACCTAACACTATGCCGGCCTGACTGAGCATGATGGCAATTCGAGCCTGATCCGGAAACTTGTGGATACACTTTACTGGGATTATCGGCACGAACGGTGGATACTTCCCCGTCCCGGCAGACTTGGAAAATTACCACCATCAGTCCGCCTACCACCTTATGATATAATGATATTATCCGTTATTGTGATATTTTACTATACTACTTGTGCTGTGTAACGATAAAAAAGTGATTTGGATAATTTAATTAATAGGACTAATGTTTACTTTATATTACTGTACTTTTAGAATTAAGTTATTTGGAAAATTAAAAAGGTAATAATTAAATAAGGAAATAATATTTTAAACATTTCGCACACCTAGACTATATAAAATATAAGGTTTTTCTACTTAAATTGTAATCTTATTCATCATTGATTATTCATCTAAAAATTAATATATGACTGTGGTAAACATTTTAGCTCAAATCCCGATGGTGATGTCCTTTGATGGAATTAATATGACGATATATTTTTTTAAATCAAAACCTAATATATAATTACAAATATAGTTTAGTACAAACCGTTTCTAAATTAATAATTCTAAGACAAATTAACGTTTAAAACTAAAAATTAGAATAAAATTAATCATAATACCTCTGAAGGACGCCATGCTTGCTGTAGCCGGACGCAACCGCTGAATAATGAATGCAACAAAAGCGAGCAGATTTATGCGTTTAATCTGCACTAGACTTTGCGTTGCACTAATATTTACACTATACACTATTTATATACACTGTTATAGTTTATTTAATGTATAGTTTGATAAGTAAAATGTGTTTTTAATAAGATAATGAGGTTATAACGTGGGCGGCACGACACGCGCGCTCGGCTCTCTTAAAGGAAGTGAGGACCGACAGGCCGCCGCCGTACACTGCAGAGCTTTTATTCGACTAGATAACAATTAGTTTGTAGATATCTCTGTCTGTTTATTGTTAAATTTGTGAATATTTAGGTTTTAACGCAAGAGAAGAGTGAAAAAACTTAAAACAAAATTTAAAAAAAAAACTACATAAAAGTTTATAAAATTAATAATGATATAATTTCTTATTATAACTTGTTAAATGGGTTAACTTGCATTAGTGTTTAAGTTTATTGTCATAAATTGGTATGCTTTTAAGTTAAGTACAATAAAGTATTTTAATAATAATATTTAATTAGTATTTAACTAATTTGCGTGGAACTACTTAAAATAATAAAGCGCAGGAAGTTAGAGTTATAAGGACACATCATGCGGAACAAAAAATAGCTTGCTGCAACTCGTCATACAAGATACAAGGCTCTAGATGACAGGGGAGAAGACGCACATCCTGGGTCAAGAACCTCAGGATAGTTCGGGATGGGGGTGCTCATCCTACGGACAGCGGCCAACAAAATAAAATCGCCATAATGATAGCTGACCTCCGATCGAGGATGGTACATTTAGAAGAAGAAGTGTGTAATAACTTAAATAAAAGAATCTATATTACTTAACTTAATAGCCCGCTTATAAAGTCTATAGCGAAAACAAATTGATTGCATCTTCCGAATGGATTCTGAGAATGCCTAACCAGCAACGCACCACGGATCGTGATAATTATTATTTATTTAATAGGTTTATTTAGAAAAGAACTTTTTAAAATATAAAATCCGTGGTCTAGCGGTTAAGCCCGTGGATAAGTCCAGGTCTAAGGAGGTACCGGGTTCGATTCGGGACACAATAATATTTATTAATTTAAATCAATTAAATTTATATTTAATTTATTTGTGATATTTCCCGAGTTTGGTACGCTGGAGACAAAGACGCGCTTGCCACTTGTCTAGATTGGCCTATAGTAAAGTTGGCTAAATGTGAATCCACTTCTACATATGCGTGGTTTCTGACTACCCTTAAAGGGATACAGTCGTGATGATGATACTATAATTTACAATAAGGATAATTTACTAATAACTAGTCATACCGTTGCGTATAGACGTTGACGTGACGTGACGTGAGGGCAGCCCACTAAGAGCACAGGTCGTGACGACATTTTATTGTGTCGTTTGATGCTTCGTGGCTTCGTACATTTGTAAGAATGTTAACCAGACAGTCGTCCAATAATAAAATACTGACGACATGGAAAATAGAAGTAAATGCGACTGCCGTGAAACAGTAATTGTCGTTACACGATCGACAAGATCGACGACACAGTGACTACAGAAGTATAATGGTAAGTCACGATACATTAACGATACGATGATCTGTCGTCTGATGATAACGCGCCCTAAGTTGAGTGTCGTCTATCATAGTGCTGCCTGTGCACTTGTGCACGCTTTCAGTGTGGCCAGGCCTAGGTTTTGACGCCTGCGCATTTAGGTAACTCACACACGAACAAATTTATTCATAGACATAGACATAAGGACAAGTTCACAGAACATTTTAGCTGGAATTTGTTTTTAAATCTATAATGCAATACTTTAAAGTTGTTATTAATTCTGAATAATGCATATTATATCTACTAATATTATACATATGAAAGAAACTTTATCTGTGTATCAGTCTGTATGTAAATAGTATGTTTGTCTATATGACGTCACTATCTGACCACGACATGTGACCCCACTGCTTTTGTCTGACAATTAGTTTGTCTTGCCTTCACGCCCATATTACGGGAGCAATTAATAAAAAATGACAGTATGTTTATTGGAATTTTAAATAATAAAGTTAATTTATAGTTACAGTTACATTTAAAAATAATTGCGAACGTAGAGCCTATTACGGTCAAGTAAATACTTTTATAGTTCGATTACACTAGGTCGGTCACAAAATATGGCAACCGTCTTCGCTACCAGCGCTAGAGCATAGATAATCAAATACACATAGTACCAAACTGGGGCGTCGATACCTTATTTAGTCACATGAGCGAAAACGGACAACTATTTGTTAACAACGTGACATTTAATTTTATTGAACATTTATCTCGTCTTTTTGTTTGACTGTTACAATTTGTAGCCCCAAAAGTAAACGTAAAAGTATGGTTATTGGACGATTCCAGTCGTCTACGTCTAGAATTTCGTTTATGTGTAAAAACTACGCGTGTGTGTGTCGCATTAAACTTTCACGTCCCATCCACTATCCTATAGAAAAATACAATGCAATGTTGATATTGTTTTGTAGATCATGCTACCAGCACGTTTTTAGAGCGATGACCTTGAAATATTTATTTTTGTTGCGTATTATTGTTTAATTTTAAATAATATTTATTGATTTAAGTCGTATAAACTACTTATATTTTAAAGAAAAATTTAGAACATAATCTTCTAATATATTTAGGTTTTTTAATTAATAAATTCGGTTAACGATAAAAATGAAATAAATAGTTAACAAATAATAATTATTATTCTTCTATAGGCTAAGAATGAGTATGGTTGACGGAAACTCTCAAACATTTAAAACAACAAATCAAATCAAAATTATTTATGTGTGACAACGATTGCTAATTATCTTATTATTTTTCATTATCATCATTCGTTTATGTATTCTGTATCCAAACAAAAAATGTTAAACAATAATATTTTTACTAAGTTTTTTATGTGACGCCATCTGTCGGAACTTTTGTACATCAGGAGGCCTGCTTTGTACAAAAGCATGAACACTGGGTTCCTGAAACTCTATTAAGTTTGATCGACGTACCGATAGATGGCGCTGCTCTTTGACCTCTGCAAATGTCTTCAACTAGAGGCCGCATTAGGCTTTACCTCTTTAAATATCAGGAGGCGTGCAGAACTGAGCAATGTACTGGAGATGCTCGGCCCGACATCGAACACTCAAGCGTCTCCAGAAAATAGCTTCGTCTTGCGCACTCTTGAGAGATGTGACCTTGCGCCCACCTGATCGAAAGTGGCGCACGAGGTCCATAAATGTTAGCAACTGGAATCAGATACTCATAACTGACATCAGTCCCTAACACTATTCCGGCTTGACTGGGCATAACGGCAATTCAAGCCTGATCTCAAAACGCGTACATACACTTTACTGGGCTTATGGGCACGAACGGTGGGAACTTCCCCGCAACGGCAGACTGGGAAAATTACCACCATCAGTCCGCCTGCCACCTATTTGTTGTTTTCGTTAAAAGTTTATACCATTTGCAATGATTTCAAATGCCAAGTTTTACTTTCAAGGAAAACTGATATTATAAGCTTGTCATGGTGATATTTATATAAAAAGAACAACGTTTGAAACAAGACTTACAGAAAATCTACTTTCGGCTGCTAGTGATCGGAATTAACAAAATCTATTCGATAAATTGTTGTCGATTGCGTTTGATGATGTATGGCATCTGTATGACTTCGGAATAAATAAAATAGATAAATATATATATTATTTATTTAGTATCGATGGCACTCCGGGTGTGAACCCCGGTTGCTGGTGACGGCACCACGGTGCTGCTATATTACTCATTCTTAAGGCTTAATTTTGTACTTTTCAAATTCTAATTTAGAATGTTTAAATTTTAGTTTTATGTAAAAATATGTATTTATTGTCTATTAATTATGTTTTTTTCGCCTTAGTAATATTTATTAATCAGTAATAAAGTATGTTTCCTAATTTGGCCGATTAATTATTAACCTTATAAATTAACCATTAGGTATGTTCCGAAATGTGATGTGAAAAAAAAATAAGCTCATCAGCCCAACGGGCGTTGTTAACTAGTAACAGCCTAATAATATGCAATAATTACTGACTTACCCGCTGAGATCCAGCCTGGGAAAATGGGGCAACGTCCCCAACCTGGACTGGACGACCTCACTCTCTTAAAACACTACGTTGTAGCTCAGCCCTGTGCTTAACAACAGATTCCTTTGGTTATCGTTTGTGTTATGTTGTGTCGTAATGTATCGATAGAATTAAATTTAATTACCTTTAAGTCATGTCATTAGATTATTAAATTGCTACGAGGTGCTACGAATCGCGTAGTCTTCTTGAACATGTAAATAAAATATAATCGAACCCTCTAAAATCAAGGACCGAATGAGGATTCTATTTTAAATATTTACGTAGATCAGAAGCAAATAACTTCACATTTCTATCACGTCTTCATTCGTTTGGGAGTTCTTGTCAAACACTTTTACGATGACTATACTAGATGTTTTTGACGAAATTCCGTGTGTCGTAGAAACTAGGAATATTCTCCTGGGATATTGATTACCTTTATGTTGTTTTATCTTCACTTTAATGTTAGTTTACAGAAATAGGAAAACTCACAGGCACGAGATATTCCACATTTTTAGCTTTCGAAAAATGTTAAATAGTTTCACCCAGTGTTGGCATCAATTTTTTATTTTTTTTTAGCAAATTGATAATTCAATAGATTTATTTATTTATTACTTACGATTAAAATAATTGATGTTAATCCTGATTTGTTAATTTTATTAACGATTGATCTTTTTTGATGTAAAATTTACTTACATTATATTTAAATTTACATAGTTTGACATCTAGACATATCGACTAGACTATCTACCAAATGTCTTCGTCGGATATTTCAGTACTCCGAACACATTGCCAGAAAAGGAGATAGCATGAAAAAACTTTTTGTTACCGGCAAGGTGAAAGGAAAGAAACCGAGAGGCTGAAGCTGAAGCGACGCTTGTCTGACCAAATCCGCACCACCACAAACACTGGCGCCCATGATGATGCCGAAGGCAGGAACAGGTGGCGTGCTATCAAGATGCACACCAATTCTTCGGGAGGTCACGACCGTCAGCAATGAGGAAACACGGCGCAAGGGGAAGAAGGAAACATAGTTAAATACGATTATTATTATTATCTCGTATTTCATGTTTAAAACACCAAAAAATAAAATTAACTTATTTTAAGTACGCTTCCTTGAAGTTTTTTTTATAAATAAGTAGATAGAGAAGTACAAAAGGCTGGCTCCGGAGAAAGGAGCGCGGTCGTAACCTCTTGAGACCAAATCGCTGTTGTTTATGGTAACCGCCTAGTTACAGCCAGCAGGCATAAACGTCTCGAAACATAGACATATAAATGTAAATAGGACCAGCCTATCTCAGTGGCATTTCTCGACGTCTCTCGAGGACATATGTTATATAAGAAGGTTGTAATTATTATATTATAACTTGTAATTTAATATTATTATTAAAGCAAATAATTTTTTTTTTATAAGCAAATAGGCACCGCACAAAAAAAATATTCTGTGCTTTTACACGTCAAATTTACACAAAATTAATATAATATAATAATATTTTATATATAGAGTTATGAAGTTGAATTTTGGAAGACATTTATTTGGATGTAGCGTAATATACCCCAGAGAAGAAGACAAATTTCTATGCATTCCATGTATTCACCGTGCGGGTGCCAGGTCCATCGTTACATTATACAATAAACTACCTGAGATTATAACTGGACTACAGCCAAGTGAATTTAAAACAAAATTGAAACTCTTTTTCCAAAATAATGCTATTTATAACCTGTCAGAATTTATTGACATGCCTTTGACGGAAAATGCGTTTAAATAGTTGTATAGTTATGTGGTCTTATGCCTTCTACTGTATTGTGTTCCTATACTCCTTTGTCTACGATGCATGGTCTTAATAGCATTATTGGTTTTGGAACCCTATGTATATGGTCTACGTTGGACATATTGAGACTATTCAAAACAGATTCATCAAACATCTTAAATATAGAGGACTGTGTTACAACAAACCCCCTTTCACCTCTCTTAAAAATAGACGTATTGTAAGAGACATCCATTTCTTGTATAAGATAATAAATTGTAAGATTAGCTCGCCGTATTTATTAAGTAAAATAAACTTGAATTGTAGTAGGAAGAGGAATAGATCCAAACTGTTATTTGCTATCAGATTTGCTGGAACAAAATACTTGAAAAACTCCTTTGTGCTAAGATCATGCCTAAATTACAATGAAAATTTCAGTGATATTAATTTGTTCAGTGTTAGTGTTGCTAGGTTAAAAAAAGAAATTAATAATAGATTATGCTTGTAGAACTTTTAATTAATTTCTTTTTGATTACTATTTATTTTTTTCTCATTTTCCATTATTTTACTATATACTTATATGTATATTATTTAGTTGTGTTTGTTATATATGTATTGTTTTTAAGCTTATCCCTATTATTATAATATTTTTTTGCAAAATCTATGTTTGATATTTAAGTGGAAACTTTGCTGGATTGTGTAACTTTTAGAATTGTTGTAATTATGATTTAAGATCTGTATGTTTCCTGAATAAATAAAAATAAAAAATAAAAATAAAATTATCATTATTTTAAAATTTGTAAACTGACATTCCAAAATATAATGACTGTAATATAGGTTTACTAATATTATTATTTAATATTAATACAAAAAAATATACGTGTGTGGGTAAGAGATGAGAAGAATGGCTTGCGACCGACAATAGGCTGGTTTAAGAAAAGCTAACGTGTAAAGCTCTGTTTTTAAGAAACTGTAATAAGTCGCATTCATTTAAGTTACACCAGTGTTGTGGAATAAGTAGATTCATTACGTATTTATAAATATTTGAATTTTAGAAGTGTCTGTGACACAAGGTTGTCATCAAGACTAACTATTCAGTAGCCGAATTTCCGTCCTTCAGACGCAAACGTTATAGAAAGGAATCCATTAACTAACAAGAACTGACATTTTCAAACACTATTAGAGTTCATTTTTTATTTTTAAACTGAACGCGACATGTGACATATCACCCACCTGATGGTAAGCGGTAGGCGACTGACGCCAGCCACTAACGACCAACATCAGTCTCTACCACATGTTATTTCGCCTATGCTGGGCTAAAATTGCGCTAAAACTAACAATAAATAACCAAATCCACTATTTTGTCAATATAACATTTACGATTAAAGTAATATATTGCCATCGCAGGTTATATTGTGCGTGGTTAAAACAAAAATTTACACAGTTTTGTGTCATTTCAGCGTATCTACATAAGTCATTCTTGTTCAGGTCAGTTCAGTCTTGGTCAGGTATAGTTTATACACTGCTTTCCTAACGTTCCAACTCCAAAATTTACTCGAGTCGAGGCGCCATGAATTGGTATATTTAGTACTTAGCTTTTTCCTATAACTTACTACTAAGTACTTGTATACATTCGAAACTGTCAAGGATGATAGGGTCGCCCTGTCCGTAGCTGTTTTCCAGAAAATCCTTCAATCCATAATCGGGTATAGTTCCATTTTAATATACTCGTAGTTCCTCCTAAATGTACCCGACATGGATCGGAACGGTGTGGCCACTAGAGGTACATAGAAGAGTGCTCACTTCACTCATTTCATACATTATACTAACCTAACTATATCCGGAGTCCATCAGGCTTGTAACGCCATCAGCGTCTCCACACTCGTATTATGTAAATACGCGTCATTTCAAGTATGACCTGTCGGAGATATTGATGAGACTGTTGGTTAAATGTAAATGATTTGTCTTAAGGCAAGACTACCGCCCATTGTAATGTTTAAGTTTGTGTTTTTAACTCTGGACCTGACCTAAATATACGACTACGTCTTAAAGTACACAACTTTATTTGCTGATGTAATCCAGGACTAAGCGAGCCGCTTTAGTATTAAATATGTTTTCATTTTCCAGGTTTAATGTAGCGTGAAGATAAATATTTGATGATCCCACGCTTCTGCATTCGTAGGCGTAGATTTTCGATAGTAGAACTCGCGGACGTATGTATAGTACCACCGACTTAGCTGTTCAAACTGATTATGTGTTACGGATTTTTTTTGTAGGAAAATGCTGCTGACATTAAAAAATATCTTTATTATGCAAAAGCGATATATTTACATTTGCCATGTCATTTGACGGATTTATCATGTTAGGTTGCCATGTTTCATAACAAATATTTTGTGACCAATTTGACGTTTAATGCTTATTTTCGCCCAAACAATATTGGACAACTATTGACATTTCATCCTTGATATACTATACTTATTAGGCATATATCACAGCTCGTGCTACCGTACCAGATTCGATCCCTGGTCGGGACACAATTATTTATTTGTGATAGATATTTCTCAAGTTTGTTACGCTAGAGACATCGACAAGCTTGCCACTTATCACAATCGGCCAATTGTAAAGTTGGCTAAAGGTGATTGCGCTCCTTTAAAAGCGTGGTTTCTGTCTACCCCGGTAGGGATACGGTCGTGATGATATTTTACTTTTTTTATTATTTAACGTAACTGCTAAGCCACGAACGAAGTATTTAAAACGATTTGCGCCTAAATCTAAAAGGTAATGTAGAAAATTTATATGTAGGCGTACAAGTATGCGTAACAACCGCAGAGCTTAGAATATTACTAGAAATGTTATAATTCTATCGGTTTTAACATTTTATTTAATAAAATAAACCTATTTACTTATTGATTTTATTGCGAATGTTGTTGCACTTAAAAGGGGAACATTTGTAGTTCAGAACAAACAAACATTATGTGTTACTATCTAACAAACTACTACGCCAATAATATATTTAAAGTTGAAAATTTTCAATTAAATATGAAATCAAGAAATACAACATAGAGACACACAAAAGGACAGGAAATATACACAAAATAGCAACAGAGACGAAGAAGGAAAGGATCAACTTAAGAGATAACAATAATCAAAACATAACAATAGCTCATCAAAATGTTCAAGGCTTAGTAAATAAACATTTGGACTTAGAATTGTTTGTATGTAGTAGTGAAATAGATATATTGTGCCTAACAGAGACATGGTTGGACCGAGATTCACTAAAAACATATTTAATTGACCATTACGATATCGTAAGTAATAGTAGTAGAAAAAAAATTAAAAGAGGTAACTCTATGATTTATGTAAAACACAATATAAAAGTGAAAGGTAGGAATGACATTGTTGCCATGACTAAGGACAAAGTTTTCGAGGTTAGCTGTGTAGAGCTGGATGACTTTATTGTATGTGTAGTTTATAGGTCACCATCAGCGGAGCTCAATTCATTTATTGAGCTGTTAGATGAGTGTTTGGATAAATTAGGTAAACAAAACCATAAAACTATTGTGGTATGTGGAGATTTTAACGTCAACTTTCCTTTAGATAAAAGTAAAACACATGATCTTACCGATGTAATGAATAGCTATTTATTAAAACAAACTATCTTTGAATACACGCGCATTACACCAGTCAGCAAAACCTGTATAGATAACATATTCACGGATGGAGAATAATATCTAATATCTAAAAATATCTTTTATATAACATTTAAAACTAAGGATTGGCTTTTTAAAAATTTCCTCCGGTATTTTATTGTAAATGGGAACACATTGTCCCATGAATGATCGGCTAGTCTTTCCCAGTCTATAGGATGGTACATGAAGCTTATTTTTATTTAATGTTTACGAATATAAAGAGGTAGTCGGTTCCACAGGCGAGCTGCTGGTTCTGTGTAAGAAACTGAACATTTTCTGGACGAACAGAATAAATTTAATTTATTTTGCCTACTCTAGTTTATTTTAATATCTGTGGTAGCAATAAATCATAAGCCAAGAAGCCCAAGAAGTTGTAGGATCGAGTGTTGGCGCGAGGGTAGGGTTACGTCGGGGATAACTCCCAGTTATGATCCTCACGTGGGAGATATTCAATTACATTACATTTACCATCCAAAACAAACCTTTTTCTAAAAATATTCTTGTGATAGTGATTCAAAAATAAAACATAACAAAGTCGCTATTTTGGTAATTTTTATATTTTGATTCACAGTAATCGACTCAAATTTTACTTTTAATAAAGTTACGCAAACATCCAAACATTTATTTCATTTTTAATAAAGTTACGCAAACATATTGACTGTCCGTAGTCTAGCTGTTAAGTCTGTGGATTTAGACTGGTTTCGATTCCTGGTCGGGACTGTTTGGTACTTGTTTGGTACGCTAGAGACATCGACAAGCTTGCTACGTATCATGATAAGCCCTCTGTAAAGTTAGCTAAATATGATTCCTCTTCTTTATAAGCGTAGTTTCTGACCACCCCGTAAGGATACGGTCGTGATGATTTTACTTTATTTATTTAAAAACGTAATTGCACTACGTACAGAGACTTAATGAAGGCATTCTCTAACCAAACCAAACCTTTAGGGCTTTTGGCTGAGTTGCACAAAAATTAAGTATCTGTAAACGTCTGCCTCCGTGGTCTAGCGGTTAAGTCCGTGGATTTAGACTCGGAGGTACCGGGTTCGATTCCTGGTCCGGACACAAAAATATTTATTAATGTAAATAAATACATTTAATTAATATTTAATTTATTTGTGATATTTCTCGAGTTTGGTACGCTGGAGACATCGACGAGCTTGCCACTTGTCATGATTGGCATATAGTAAAGTTGGCTAAATGTGAATCCGCTTATTTATAAGTGTGGTTTCTGACCACCCCGAAAGGGAAACGGTCGTGATTATACTTTACTTTTATCTGTAAATGTAAAGAATAGAGTTAAAAATGGCCTAGATCGTACCTAATGTCGGATGATCTTCAAAATAAATACGTATATACGAGTATATACGACACCATTTTTAACTTTAATTGTTGCATTTCAGCCTTAGAAAACGTATGGTAGGTACAATCATCAATTTAAGTTATTAACAATATTAAATAAAGTATCTAAGATAAATCGCTAAAATTATAAAAAACACATTAATAATAATAATAAATTATTTATTGTACAGAACCAAAAATAGTGTGGGTACAAAGGCGAGCTTAATGCTATAAATGCATTTTCTACCAACTAACCTTTGTGAATGGGGAGCCATTATAAGCGGGTGCAGAAATACTATTGTGATCAACAATAATGAAATATAAATACATACTAATTAAATATACATATCCTACATATTAAATAAATATATACATAAATAATAAATACATATCTAAGTACATAGTAGAAAGTTATGGTAAGTTATTCTGTTTATGGTGTAAAAAATTGTATAACTTGTCTTTAAATATTTTGAGAGATGGAGCTTGTCTGATTACCAATCGTAGTCTGTTCCACTGGCGAGCTGCAGATACCGAAAAGGAGTCTGAATATCTGCTGGAAGAGTGGGGAGGGATTTTAAGAAAGCTGTTAGGGGAAGAACGAAGTGAAATTAATATTGTGCGCGGTAAAAAAATTAAGAAGAAGACAGATTTCTAAGCATACCATGGATTCACCGTGCGCGTGCCAGGTCCATCGTGTGTGGGTAAGAGATGAGGAGAATGATGCTTTTGGGCTTGTGACCGACAATGGACTGGATTAAAAAAGGAGCTATATATTTTCCATAATCCTACAAGTATATACGTAGGATTAAATAGAGTGTTTACGAGGTCAACAAAGAAGCAACACTCATAATAAGATGGTTGTTGAGTTGAGACGATTCATATCCTTCCATAAAGTACACTGTGGTGCATTGACTACTAAACTGGGCATTATAAAACAAAAATATTAAATCATATATTACGGACCATGCTATACATATATTCTCTTGTAATACATAATAGTCAATATCTAGTGTCAGTATATATAAAAAAAAAATTCAGGTTGAATTGTATCTATATTATAATTTTAACCAATTAATTATGGAATCCGTTAACTATATATATATAAATCACGCTATTAAAGTCGATGTTTGCATGGACGTTACAGGAGCCCTATTCCGTTACATAGGTTAGGTTAAGGCATATAATGTTATTAGAGGACTTCATTATTTACGTCAGAGCTGCCTCATAATTACAAAATATTATTCAATTCTCAACTCTATGAGCGCTCGACCTTGACAGCGGCCGTGCAAATATCAACTTTAATAGCGTGAACGGATTCTATTATATAACGTTTGCGCTTCAGTAACAGAATAGAGCTGCTGGTTCCACTATTTTTAGTGAAATTTCGTTAGCCAACCCGTTACTGCCGCTTTTGTTATTTTATTATATTAAAAGTGGATTTAAAGCGGATAACCGGTCGGTAAAACTCGCTCTAAAGACGTATCTTAGACTATTAAAAAAAATAGAGATCAGCATTCCTGTATACGAGTATATTTGGCCATTAGACGTGCACCATCTGTCAGCGTCTGTAAACGTTTAATAACCACATCGTTCCTGGAGAAACAGAATAAAACACTATTTAAATAGCCATGTATTTATTTAAGTTATAATGTATATGATGTACTTGTATGTATAATTGTATGTATGGTTTATGTAAGTTTATGTGTTTAGGTATAATGTGTAGTATATTAAAATTAGTTAAGTAACTTATTAACTGTATCATCAAAATTTGTTATTTTTTTCATCCTGCCTATCACCTTACTCGATCCCCAAGGTTAGCTGGTAAAGAATGCCTACTGGCATTATAGCTCGCCTATTTTTAAGTGTATTAAAGAATTTAAATAAATAATAAATATTTCTACACACGCCAAAAGCGATAAATTACCAAAAAGTCGATTGATTACCGTCACTATGAATGCCTGGTCTAACATAATAATATAAAGGTCATTGTTGTGATGATATTGCTCTGTGTTGGGTTTCCATTGTTCTGGCAGCAATAACTTTTGATTTAACGCGCACTGAAAACTTTCTTGAGATAACATTTTATACAAGAAAAATAAGCTTGATTTATTTAGCTGTCATGTGTGGTTATAATAAGATCTGCAGTTCTAACTGTGTTAAATTTAAATTCAAATTATTTATTTTCATTTGGTTCACAGGTAACACTCGGATATTGTCAATTTTTACAAATAAAATACAATATTATTAAAATTAATTAAATTTAAATTATGGATGGACCGAAATAAGTAAGTGACATTGGTGCCATTAACAAGTACTGCAGCTTAACCTAAATTTCGTGGCTGTATAAAGGCCGTGTCAACTTATAATCTAAAATAATTATAATATAATCTCTAATTATAATAAAATCAAATTACCTTAAATTAATTTCGTGGCTGTACAGTGGCCGAGTCAAATTAAAATTAAAATCATAATAATATGAATGTCATAATATTATTTATAATAACAATACGTGAAGTTTGATTTTATTTAAAAATATTATTGCACAAAAGTACATAGGGCTAACATAATGTCGTTAAACATTATCTGACTGCTAACCTTAAGGACAATTACAGAGTTTTAAGTGACAGGAGTTGTAAATTGTACATTGTCTACTATCTTAATCCTAATTATAAAGCTATATATCCTCGCCAAGACGTCTGGCCAGCGTGGCGAGTGTAGGCCAAATTCTCGAGATATACATATGTTCTGGAAGGCCCATCTCCAGCAGTGGAGGTCTAGGACGCTGTGTTCTAGGGGATGTAATGATGATGATACCTATATAATTATAAAAGAAATGACAATTAATTTAAATTAGAAACTCAAATGGCGGAAATATACCCAGCTTATTGGAAGATGTGTTTTTGCTCCGTTTGGCGTTGAAACTCTCGGAACTCTCGTTTTTAAAACAGCTCGTCAACACCTCGGGAGACAAGAGCTGGGCAATATTTGGGCCAAAGGATCAGTATTGCCATTTAACGTGGAGTATCCTTAGCACTTTACCCATTGGTAGCGATATAACATCTATAAAATATTTACTTATACACTTTTTGCATATTTCTTTACTATAACTGCCTCCGTGGTCTAGCGGTTAAGTCCGTGGATTTAGACTCGGATGTACTGGGTTCGATTCCTGGTCGGGACACTAAAATGTTTATTAATGTAAATAAATACATTTAATTAATATTTAATTTATTTGTGATATTTCTCGAGTTTGGTACGCTGGAGACATCGACGAGCTTGCCACTTGTTATGATTAGCCTATAGTAAAGTTGGCTAAATGTGAATCCCATTATTTATAAGCGTGGTTTCTGACCACCCCGAAAGGGAATCGGTCGTGATGATACTTTACTTTTATACCTTTTCTTTACTATTAAAAAAATAAAAGTATTTATTTACTTATTAGTTAAATAAGTAAATAAATAAAAATCGGATTCCTTAAAAGGATTGTTTCTGACCACCCCGAAAGGCATCCATCGGAAAGTATCAAACATAATTTACTAAAAAAAAACTAAATTAAGAAAATAAAAATTCCACAATCCCTCCTAATGATTTACACCAAGTTTGTTACAGAATAACTTTGAAGGTGAATGGATATTTAGAACGTGACGCGAAATCAGCAGAAGCGAGGGTCGAAGGGTCCAGACCGTTAAGAAATATAACAGGCTGGGGGCGGCCATTCTACTTGGAAAGCTATTATTGTAAAATATAGTCTACAACGAGGTCAGACAATCCATAAGTCATTAGCTTCAGAGCTTGCACCAAGCAGAAATATTTTCCTTTAATCCAGAAAAAAAATAGAGGATTTAACACAATTTTAGTTTATTAGTAAATTAGTTTTTAATTACATAAAATTTAATTAAATACCTGTCGGTCGCAAGCCCGAGACACAATTTTTCCCATCTTACCCACACACGATGGACCCGGCACCCGCACGGTGAATCCATGGAATGTTTAGAAATTTGTCTTCTCTTTATCGTCTATTATACTAGTACTATACTTGTGTTATAGAAAAAACCTTTTGTTAAAGTGTATCCAAAAGAATTTGTAATAAATAAATACGTAGGAAAGTTCCATTATCGATTTAGGCTGTCTCCTTTAGTCGCAAAGAGAACAACAAAGTTACAATTTAAAGTACTTCCCCAGCAGGCACTCGGAACAAAGCTGTGCAAAACTTACTTTTATCAGATAAATCTACATTTTCAGCAACAAATTCTACCTATATGTAGGTAAAAAAAATATCTTCACGATCATAATCCAGCAAGAGCAAGTATAAGTAAATATTTTATTTGTTAATGAATAATTAAAAACATAAATTAAATATAAACTAAACTTGCTTTCTCATTATCGCACCAATCTTTGTTAAATATTCTTGAAAAACCCAAAAATGTAATTCAATGTCGAAATAAAACATCTTTGTTCACGTAAACCTATTACAGGTATTTATGAAACGTTATTAATTTAATTCTTTTGAATGATTCTACTCCTGCTAGTAGAAGACTAAGCAGCAAAGTGGTCCAATAAATAAGCTGTTAGCAGATTCCAGTGACCTGTTAATGTTTAATCTGACTGAGAAAGGAATCTGCAAGGAAAACTCAGCTATATCAGATTTACAAAATAATAATAATTATTGTGGCCGACGATTTGGCATCCTTTGCCACACGTTTTTGTTCTTTTTAATTTTGATAATATTTTGACTTTTATATGACATATTTGTTTATTTTACATTTTTGACATTGGTCTAAGAATACAAGCAAGAAAAAGTCGTGATTGTGCATTTTCATTGAAGATTACCCTATTGTCTATCCCCAACTGTAGATATCGGTCACAATTATAATTGACAATATTTTTGACCACAGACAATTTGCTTTGATTGCTCCACCCGAAAATAAAAAGCATTCGCAGTTTAATCAGTGACGTCATTCGCTATGAAACCCGCGACCTTGTCTTTGGTTATTCGACGTCATCAAAAACACAAAGCGCTTGAAGAGAAAAGCTATGAAGGTATAAAGCCAAAGCATTTTTTTAAACTCTCCATCACGTTAATATTAGTCGCTGTTTGTGTACTACATATATGTATGTATATTTAGTACTAGGATAGGTATAATGAATATATAGGTAAAAAAAAGAAAGAAAGTATGATGTTTGTGATAGTAAAAGATCTGTAACCCTATTCTGTTACCTAGTCGCAAACGTTATTAGTGGTTATTTACGCCAGAGATTGCGTCATAATTACAAAATATTATTCAATTCTCAACTCTATAAGCGCTCGACCTTGACAGCGGCCGTGCTAATATCAACTTTAATAGCGTGATATATATATAGTTAACGGATTTCGTTATATAACGTTTGCGCCTAAGTAACAGAATACGCCTACTGGTCGTCCACGTAATATTCGTACTAAAAAGGTGATCAAAGCAGTGAAGGACAGAATACAAAGAAATCCTTTTCGAAAACAATAGATGAGTATAGCAACTTGGGACAACATTTCTTGCTGCAGTGTGCTGTTAATATAATGGAATTTTAATAATTTGAAGCGTGTTCAAAATTATATTCATTGCCCTCAATACACTCCTTTAAACGTTGTGGCCAGTTATCGATTGAAACACGCACTTTTTCCATGGGAAAATTCGGCACTACCAAACTTAGGGAATGTTTTAGATACTAAAAATTATCATAGCGTATTGAGCATGACATACTCTTTAAAAGAGATCATAATTCATAATCAAGTGAATTAAGATCGGGACTAGATGACGGCCAGTTTTCAGCTCTTATAAAGTCAGAATGTTCCTTTTGAGCTACGCTTGTGTGAATCGAGCTTTATGACCCGGTGTTGAATCTTGCTAAAATGACTATTCTAGGTTATGAATCATGGTGTTGTTAACCTAAACTTAACCTTTTTAAGAATAATAATAATATATAATAATATAATAATAATAATAAAAATCGTTTATTTACTTAAAAAAGTAGTACATTTTTTAGGAATTGGCCACTGGTGCCCAAACAAACAATCGTATCTTGGTATACCTGGGCCGATCATGTTTTCACAAAAATATCGCTTAGACACTCCTTGATAGCTAACACCCCACCAAACCATCACTGAGGCCGGATAACGCTGGATAGATGAAAAAAAATAAATAAATAATATCACCATAAAAGATGGGAAAGCACTGGGTCTCCATAGCACAGATCCCATGTTATGGAGCCCAGGGCACATTATTAGTTAAAGCCCCAGCCTGCCCCCTACATTACTCTTTTTTTTTTAAAGTAGTGTTGTATTTTGTTTTTTATTTGTTATTTTATGTAACTAGTAATATTTTTAAGCTATTTTGTATTAGGCTTTTTTTTATTAATAAAATATTTGAATTTGAATTTGATCATACTGACTAATTGAGAAGCTTCCCTAGTTGTTTGTTTATTTATCTATAATTATTTGTTATATTAGTATTTGTGATAGTAAGTATAGGTGGATAGTGGTTGTCAGAATTTTTTAATTTTGATATTTTCAAGACCAATGTTTTATTTTATTATTGTATTAGTTGGTATTATTGTTTTGTTTAACTTTTGATACAATGATAGGTTTATTATTATTATTACTTTATTCTTTTTAGGTCTTTATTTATTATTTTAACATTTTTTTACTAAATAACTTTTAATATGTTTAACTTTGCTTTTTTCTATTCGCCTAAATAATTACTTTGTTTGGATTGTACGGATACTAGTAATACAGACACTACCGCCGGGATCAGGGTTCAATCATACATTTATTTATTTGTTGCAATAAAACGCTTTTATTATTATTATTATATCTTCTACAAACGCAAAAACGTAACTCAAGCTAATTTGTCTTTACTGCACAGTGTAAGAAAAAATAGAAAAGATATAGTTTGTAATAGGTTGGTTCATATAGGTGCTGTGGAAGTAGGTCAGACTTCCCGTTATTGTGTCATTTGAGCATTCTCTCTGCAACCAACTTCAACCTGTGTAATCATTACTGCAACTAACGAGCAGCGTATAGCTTTGTCTACTGTGTAGGTATATATAAGTATCAACTCAACTATAATATAGCTATAGTTGAGTCGATGAACTAAATTATTTTTCTTTAAGCTTTGTGCACCAAAACCTCGAACAACTTGCGCGTCCCTAGCCGCGCGAAATGGCGTGCCGCACGAAACGCTGCTGGAACGATCGAACGTGCAAACGGCTTGTCATTGTGATGACCGTTGCTTCTCTGCACTTAGTCTTGTTCAGACTATTGTGCGTGACCTTTACTTAGTCATCCGATCTACTCCAGGAAGGCCAGGAGACCCGTCACGTTCCTACAGACCTCTGGGAACAGTCCCCGCAGTCTGGAGGAACTTTAGTCTAGGCAGCACTCCGTGAGTACATGCGTGGCCAACTCCTCCTCTGCCAGCTCTAATAACAATGTAATGTTCAGAGTGTATAGGTATTTGTTAAAGGCACAGTGTCGCGTCATCACCCCTACCATTGTGCTAAGCTTAGCTCTGTTATGGATCAAAAGGCGTCACATGAGGCTTCTGTCAAGGTTATTGACAATCTGTCTGCAGTCTATAGCCGTATCTGCTCGTCTGTCAGTTGTTTGGCGAAGTCAACTTCGTAAGTATTGGAATAGTAGGGAGATTATTGGTTCTGGGCATTTATCCACTGTAGGGTGACTCTGTTGTCTCTCCATACTTCCAGGGATAAGTGGCGGTCGAGAATCCGTGCAGAGCTGATGTAGTTGCATTTGAGGGCCAGAAGGACGGCCATGCTGTCTGAGGGAATGCGAATATTAAAGGTTTCGTCATCTCTTCTTGATACAGAAAAATCTACTATTTTGTAAATTTAACGGTAGAGCTTAAAGAAAAATATCGATCTATTGTCTGAAGTCCAAGCTCGTGTAAATTTAAAAATTGTCCGGATCTGTTCCCCCGTTCTCTGAATAGCGTACCTTTTTTAATTGGATCCAAACGTACCCAGCTCGTATTTAAATGAACAAAAAATTCTTCCAATTCCAATGAAATATATTTTATTCCTAATGTTTACCCAAATGTAGATATGCATATAAATTTACATAGCTATCACATTAGTATAGATAATGGTGGATGGTGAGCGTATTATGGCGCAATAAAAAAAAATGTTTCTTAAACCAGCATATTGTCGGTCGCAAGCCCGAGACACCATTCTTCTCATCTCCTACCCACACACGATGGACCCGGCACCCGCACGGTGAATCCATGGAATGCTTAGAATTTAGTCTTCTTCTTTTTCTTCTAAAAGTGATATTTTTTATTGTGGTTTAGAACCAGACAAGTTTAGGTAAAAGGTAAAATAGTATGAAATAAAGCTCTATTTAGAATCGTTTCACAAACCAGCTCTCAATTCTCATTATTTTCCCTTAAACGTTATATAAACGAATCCTATAACTAACGGAAATTGGCAATGTCAAACTATAAACTAATATAATAATTATTAGAAACTAATATAATCAATAATTAAAGTTGATATTCGCCGTCATAGATTTACAACACCACCGTTCCCGTGCCTCAGAGGGCACGTGAAGCCGTCGGTCCCGGTTCCACTAATACCAACTTGTGGAATGATTAATAAAGCCGTCTGGCCAGCGTGGCGAGTGTAGGCCAAATTCTACCTCTATATGTTCAAGAAGCTGTAATGATGATAACTATTCTTTCGTTACGTACATTTATTTTAAGTTTAGCAATAGAATGCTGAAGTCTGGTATAAAAAAACAAGTTTCAACCCTGCTTTTGTAAAGATACTTTCGTGATTATTAAGGAGTTTCAACCCTCCCTATAAAAATAACGCGACACGCAATGTCTGTATTCTATTACTTACTTACAAAGGCCATTCAAGTTTTTCCCGCCTGACATAGTACTGTTGTCCGATAGGTGGCGCGCATCAGCGCTGATTTGTGGGACATAACGACCGAGGGTACCCAGCTGGAGCCTAAAACTCCTAGAGTGGAGCTGCCCAGCCATCACATATATAGGCCTTCTATGTAGAGTTTATTGAGAAGATCCAATCGGCGATTAGCATTGCGTATAAGCATTTGACATTGTGGATTTCTACGCGCTAAGATTTACAAACATTCAATGACCGCTAGGCGGTACAAAGTTCACCGTCGGCTAGTTGTATAATATAGAGATGTTAAAACAACCCTAAGAAAGAGAGATCACCAAAAATACGATCTTTTCCGATAAAATACGATGGAAAACCATTATGCACTACATCTTTAGCATTTAATCCATCTATTAAAGGAAAAAGCACTAAAGTTCAAAATAGTGGAAGAGTTTCCATAAACGCATAATCTGAACATGCTTTTTTGTAACTTTGCAGTATTTTATTAATGAATGATCTACATTATATATTTACAAAAGTTTAGACTCCGTCAATAAAGTTACGTCTTAATGGATAATAAGCCTTAGTGAAATATAAAAGGGCTTGCGGTGTCTTTCAGCATGATGAATGGCGATAGGGCGGGCGGCGCGTATCGCTCGCCCTCGCGTCGAATCGATCCACGGGGGCAATTCTACAATGATAGAATTAAACACTGCCAGAGCTATTCATTATCTATACCGCCCCACTAGTGCGCTTTCCATTGCGCTTTCATGTTCCTTTCGTTAGTTCGTTGTGCCATGAGACATGCAGCTTATCGTCTACACCTATTTTATTTACAGTTTTCAAATTTTCGCTTTAAAAAACGATCGCTATCACATTTTCTTCGGGAATTAATAGTAACACTCTTTATAATTATATATTGTGTTAAGTTATAATAAAATATGTATTTTATTTTTATTTTCATTTTTCATTCATTGTCATCCACGTCTAAGCTATGGTCCAAATTTCAAGTCTCTAGCTCATCGGAAAGTTAGTTTAAATTCAATTACAAAATTCCACCCGGACAGACATACAAGAAGGAGAGTCAATAAAAAGTCAGTAAGATGTATGGCACCGCTTCCTAAGTCTGCGACAGACGCGTGTGGCCTGTTTGGAAGCAATTCTATACATTTTGCGCGATTTTTTAAATTTGATTTTACCCACCTGATGGTAAGGGGCGCGCAAGGTCCATGCATGTTAGCAACTGGAATCAGACACTCATGACTGACATCAGTCTCTAACTATACCGGCTTGACTGGGCATGACGACAATTCGAGATACCTTCCCGCCCCGGCAGACCGGCAAATTACCACCAAGAGTCCGCCTAAGACCTATTTACGATTTATCGTGGTGCACGGAATTACCCTTAAGTCGGATGCTACTCTATTTGAGACTTGTTATTTAAACTGTTGATTTTCGATACAGAACCTAGCCGTTGGACGGAAATCGACTCGTGTAAATCCCGCATAAGGGTATGAGTTTACCACGAACTTTATCCAATAGATCCTAACAGTATAGAAGCCTCGATGATCAGAAAACTTAATTACTTTTATGTCTCCACGGATTTCTGCCAACTACGTGACTGCGGCGACGACAAGTCTATCTTTATAACATTAGACCAATTAGGAAGTACAGTCACCGAGAGCACGCTGGGTAAAAGCTGTTACATTATCTATATTATTTTTTATTTTGTAAAACATAATTTTGGAACTTTCGCGCCAATTTTTTTTTGTCCAAACACAGAAGAGTACCCAGGCTTTTATTATGAAATCAGCGCCCGCTAGGCGAAAATTCATTCGCATTTCTTTCAAGAAAAAACAATAAATACCACAAGTTTATTGGAAAAAAATACTTATTTATTTCTTGGAAATAAAAACATTTATTGTTACAAAAAGCATACAGTTGTAAAATACGTGAACAATATAGGGTATGTGGTTGTGATACCTACACGATATTGCCTTGTAGTGTGGGATATTGGTGCTCTTCCGTGTTCATATGTTACAATAATAAATAATGTAAGTACCCTCTGTGTGATTGTGATATCCATCTGATCAAATTTGACCCGGACTGACTAAAAACAGATACGCGTCGTAAAGAAATAGCTGTTAAACACACTCATTGACATAGGTATGGCGCTCAAACTACACATGAACATCAATAGAGGTACCCATCTAGGAAAAAAAAATCGTTTCCGCAATATACCGGTCCGGGTCAAATTCGATCAGACCTTGTATAGTATCATCACTTCACTACATATTATAAAACAAAGTCCTCCACCGTGTCTGTCTGTCTGTTCGCGATTAACTCAAAAACTACTTCACCAATTTTCATGCTACGAGTATTTCACCAATGGATAGAATGGTTCTCGAGGAAGGTTTTAGTATTATATATATTGTAAAGTTTTTTATACATTAACGATATTTGTTGGTGTCGGAAAAAAATAAGCTGTCTGGGAGATTTCAACGAAAACGCTGCCTAAACTCTTTGAGATATAACAAAATTATGTATGGTAGAATTGTATATCTATATATACTTTTTTTAAAATAGATAGTCTGGGTTGTGATCTGTGACCGCCTCCGTGGTCTAGTGGTAACAAACGTTGCCGTGAACTCGGAAGGTCGTGGGTTCGATTCCCACCGGGGGCAAGTTGTACATTGTATAATTTGTCTCGGTCTGGGTGTTTATATGTATAATATGTATATATTTACAACAAAAAAAAAAGTATAATATGTAGTTTATCAACCATCTAGTTTCCGTAACACAAGCCTCGTAGCTTACCACGGAAACTAGATGGCGCTGTGTGACCTGTCTGGAAATATTTATTTATTATTATTATTATTATTTGAGAAGAAATGTGTCAGATCTTACTGTCCTGTACAAACTTATTAACGGTCGTCTGGACTCCATGGAATATTTGTCAATGATATCACTTTCAGTCCCAAAGACAAACTCTAGACTGCACACAAGGTCGAGATTTCATGTGCCATTTTCTCGTTCTAACCTTGGCAGGAACTCGGCACTACGTCGAATGACTCGGTTGTACAACGAGATTTTCCTCGCGGACAGGACAATTGATATATTTAACGACAGGTTGTCAAGCTTCAGGAGAATGGTTTCCTGCTTTCTTGCCGGGCGGTGTTTAGGAGCTACCTGAGGCTTAGGATTGAGCACGAAAGGTGATTTTGGGTCGCCGACCCTCGGTCTAAGTTTTGTTTTTTTTGTTGTTATTGTGCACTGCTGGTGACTGTGGTGTCGCTGTGTTGATTTGTTTATATAATTCTATTATTTTTGTTTAGATTATAATGTTTGCATCTGTAAGTACAGTATTCCCAAATTAATAATGCACATACAGATCTTCGCTAATTGTCGTATTCCCGGAAACACCCGAATCATTGAATCGTAAGAGCCTAAACATTGCACTTGCATTTTGCACCTTGTTCGAAAGAAATAGAAGTCAATATCATGTGTACACAATCGAAAACAATTCGGGCAGTGTTTTTTTGTTTTTGTTTTTTTGGCGGTGACTGCACGTGTTCTCTCTGTGTGGAATTATATAGAGCTGCTATTACACACACACCCTTCTTGGTTTTGTTTTCAAAGGTGAATTTAATTTCAACTTTAATTATCTTATTTAAATAGTTTATTTGACAATTGCTTGTCTGTCTGACACAGGCAGAGATTTTATATTTAAAGGAGGTCACTACAGTACTATAAAATTTTCGAAGTAAATCAATCCAACAAAGATTGTAGCATATTCTCAATCGTGTGGTTTTCCTCGCTATTTACTTACATGGAATTATCGAATCAAATTTTGTTACTGATAAATCAATATTTATCTCTTTTAGCACAAAACACATAATTCTACTAAATTATGCATGAAGAAAATGCACTTAACCACTCTATATACATATCGTCTTCCGACGCTCGGGGAATACGACCGTTGCCGAACAGTGACGAAGATTTCTATGCGCATTATCACTTTGGGAGAACTGTACTTGCGATACTATTTTTGTTGTTTTCTGTAGTTTACTGTTTTTGTCATGCCTATATTTTTAAATTGTACTACTTAGTTTTTGTGTTTTAGTAAACGATGTTACCTACATTTTGAATGCAATGCTGGTCTGTAAGTAACATGTTTACTAAACTATTAAGATACCTTCTAGATTGTATATTGTATAAGATTTTGTAAACATGTTGTTGACTTGCTTAATTAAATAAATATACTCGTAGATCTACAAAGAAGTCCGCGATGGCATGTCTATCTCTTAATATGGATACATATTATATCTATTTTAATATTTAAAAAATGGGTAATTATAAAGCGGTAATTTACACAATTACGGTATTAATCCTTGTAAATACGTTAGTTGGCTTAAGCAATCATAAAGATATGTTTTTCCCTTTACACAATGAAAATTAAATGAATAACTCTGTAGATACAGCAAAATCAAAATAATGCGCAACGAAATTAATTTCGTGTCGCCTTTACACGGGCAAAGCCGGGTAGAACAGCTAGTTATGTATTATTATATGACTGAGTCTAAATCTATTCGGTCACCATATTGGTAAAAAAAAAAGTACAGTATCATCACGACCGTTTCCCTTTCGGGGTATCACATTTAGCCAACTTTACTGCCGGCCAATCATGACAAGTGGCAAGCTCGTCGATGTCTCCAGCGTACCAAACTCGAGAAATATCACAAATAAATTAAATAATAATTAAATGTATTTATTTACAATAATAAATATTTTTGTGTCCCGACCAGGAATCGAACCCGGTACCTCCGAGTCTAAATCCACTGACTTAACCGCTAGACCACGGAGGCAGTATAAAAGAAAGTTAATAAAAGAAACCGGAAAGAACAGAAAAAGGTAATGAAAATTTGTGGTTTTTCTTACTTAGCACCTCGTGGTAACGTGATAATAATGGATTGATTTAGTTTAACGGCTTTGTATTCGAAAAGACTGATCTTATCATCGTCAAACTTTTAAATCGATTAACCGACTGTTATCTAAAACGACAAATATTAATTTATCTCAGAGTATAGTCTACATTCTCAGATATAGTATATGTCAACAATGCGCCAGATATTTGCGGTACTTTTCTGCAGCATCAGTAAATACAGAATCTGCAGTGTATACTCGTATAGACGAGAAGGTACTGCAGATATATATGTTGGCAGTGGCAAGAGACAAGTTTCAGCAATGATTAAAAATCCTTTCAGGCGGAATTTTCCGTTATCACGAAGATATTTTATAGTATCATCACGACTGTATCCCTTTCGGGGTTTCGAAAAACCCGCTTTTAAAGAAGCGGATTCACACGGAGGGCTTATATTAATAAAATTATTGCAAGAATGAGGTTGCAAAATTTTTATTTACGAATATGTAAAGCACAGATGACGTCATATCATTTTATGTTTCCACCTATAAGAGAATGTAAATTTATTATCTTTCATCACGATAGTAAATGAAGATTTCTATTTTTAATATATGTATAATTAGTGTTAAGTGAAGCAAGTGTCTACGGGATGCTCTGCCTACAGTTTTTTTTCCATTTATTAGTTTTAAGATTTTTTTACCTTTTTCAAATATATTTTATCTTGTTCTTAAGAAAAACTTAAAGAATACAGTTTCATTTAGCCAACTTTACTTTAGGACTCCTTAAACCAACCCATAGCCAGACACAAACCCGAGACAAAATATTCATCTCCTCTTTTTTTAAGTTAGCTAAAAAAAAAATCTTTTCTGTCCGCAGTGTTAGAACGATATATTTATTAACAATAATGGTCGGTTCTAGCGCCGGCATTACCAATGAGAAATACACTTTCCTTACGTACATTTATTATAGATTATTATTAAGCCGGCATCGGTTGCGATTCCACTAATACCAACTTAAGGAATCGTTAATAAATTCTCATTAAAAATGACATGAACCCCTCGCCAACCAGGGTGGCTATTGTAGGCGTAATTTTCCAAATATACATTCTGAAATCTCCAACTGGGGGTCTAGGCCTCCGAATCCTAAAGGCTGTAATGATGAATAACAATGTACGAGGAAATAAAAGGCCAGTGTTCATGCAGCCTTAAAATTATGCGCAACTATTTCCAGGAAGTTTCTAGACGCATCTATCATTTAGGCAACTTTAGTACCTTAGTTTGAGTTAAGGGGACCAAAGTTAGCTCCAGATTTACGTAATATGATATCAAAATTCTAATAGCTAGTTGGCTAACTATATTTTAATACGAAAACATTTTCAATCACGTCACACTTTAGTTAAGCAACTTTGAGTCATATGATTTTATATAGTTTTCATACTGAGCACGACATGTGACTCCGCGCCCACACAGGAGCTGCCACTTAAGACCAATTTGAAGTGTCTACAGTAGCGACAGTCAGTTTTATTCTCAAAATACTAACGTTAACTCTAATAGCATTCTACAGGCTGCCACCTGCCACTTATAGATTTTACTAGCATCAAAAACTTGGGTTTTATATGTATGCGTAACTTCCCGAATGCAGCCCATCCAGTTCGCAGTTGAATGCGTGAAAAAAATCTTGGTGAAATTTGCTAAACCTTGGTCGATAGTCTGACCAACGTAGCAAGCTAGACGTATTACCACAAAAATTGGTCTCGGAATCGAACCATGACTTTTGTCTTGCCCAAGTCCATTCCGAGACCAACTCCGTTAGACGCTACATTTAGCATTCCACTAAGATCTTTCAGCAAGCTTTCCATAATTAATATAAATAAATGTGTATTGTATTTAGTAATTTTAACATTAGCTTGGCTAAACTCTTGCTAAAAATGTTATTAAATAAAGGAATCCACTATTAACGTTTGCGATTTAAAATAAAACTACTGCACCTGTTTTCGTGTTCAAGTTATTTTCTCCCTCCCCGTAAGTAAAGGGGCGCAATTTGTTATTTTAACGGTTTACGTCGGCCGTAGTCACGCGCCCCGAAATTCATTTCCTCAAAATATACAAAAAACTTCTAATCTTTTGCTAAATATTGAATTATTCATTCTTTGGCGACCGTAAATATATTTATATATTTGTAGTTTTTCTTACTTTAAACTTAAGATGTTTAATTCATTGCTTACTTGTGCATTGGTTTACTTAAGTTCAGAAATGAATACTTAGTCACTTAATTTAACGGAGCCACTAAGCAAGGATTGATTTCCCAGCAATTAAGACTTTTTTATAAGTCAGTATTTAATTACCGACCCATTTTACCGATATTTAAAGATACAATAAATATTCTTTCACTTCTCATTGTCAATGTAATGTAGTTGTATAACATTTTTACGTTTTCTGTTTTTGTACATATATACGTACATAATTTAAGTTGGTTATATATCATCATTACAGCCCCTAGAACACAGCGTCCTAGACCTCCACTGCTGGAGATGGGCCTTCCAGAACATATATCTGGAGAATTTGGCCTACATTCGCCACGCTGACCAGACGGCTTGGCGAGGATATGATGTCAATTATTATGACAATTCAGTAACGAGTCCACAGGTTTGTATTAGTGAAACCGGGACCGACGGCTTAACGGGCTCTCCGAGGCACGGGAACGGTGGTGTTGTTAAATCTATAACAAATGTACGTAAGAAAAGTGTGTTTCTCATTGATACATGCCGGGATTCGAACCCACCTTTTTAGGATGTTAAGAAAAGCGTTCTTGCAACCTAACCATCACCGCTCTTTATATATATTTCTAGTTTATATAATATGTATTATATTATTTATGGATTATTATTATGTAGTTTAATATGATTATTATGTATTTATTTAATTAGTTATAAGTACATAGTTTAAATTAATGTCATTATTATTATCTTGCTGTTTATTTAGGTTCCGTATTTTTTTAGTTTTACCAAAACAAATATATGAAGAATACACATTTCTAAGCATTCCATGGATTTACCGTGCGGGTGCCGGGTCCATCGTGTGTAGGTAAGAGATGAGAAGAATGGTGTTTTGGCCTTGCGACCGACAGGCTAATTTTCCTCCAAAATGTCCATAATTTTATTCCCTAGTAAATTGATAGACTACATACATACAGACTTTTTTTTAATATTGGATTGTGCGAGCGAGAGGGTTGCAAAAGCGTTAAACCATTTTTTATATATTTATCGAGGTAGATACGCCAGAGACATTATCGAGCTTGCCACGTGTGCTAAAGTGATCACCCTGCAAGGGATTTCGGTCGTCATGATAGTTTGGTTTGATAACAGTTCCTACTAAATTTGACGTTTAATATATGGAACGAATATGAAAATTAAAATGTACAATACTCGTCAGACTTATTTATATGTCGCACGCTGCAAATGTGAAATGCTCTCCCAACCAGTGTATTTTCCCATTCCTATAATCTCGAATCCTTCAAGCGATGTCAAAAAAGCATCTTAATAGACCGACTGATGTCGTCTCAGGCTGGCGTCAGTTACTCCCATTCTTGGACCTCGCGTACTGCTTACCATCAGGTGGGCGCGATATCATTAAATAAATCCAATAAATATATAAAATATTTGGTTCGGCCTTAACTGTCTAGCTTTATGAAAGGATTAATAATACATCGAACGTTTATATTTTCGATTTAAGGCATATGATTGGCTCTAGTAACAACGCAACCTGCCAATTACCTGACGTCCCTAACAAAAAGATAAACGTTCGTTATCTGAAACAGGCGGTGAAGCACTTACCTTAGAGTCATGTGTTCTTGATTTAGTCGAAAATCTCGAGTTTTCAGAATGATGTCGCGGAGTCCTCGAGGCGTGTGTACCGGCGTGAAAACAGGCTTCGACTGACGGTCTGCGCCTTCCTGCAGCTAGGGGCGCCCTTTCTACACCCCCTCGTACCAAAGAGCCATAAAAACTTACAAATGACGTATGATAGATGTGGCATATTTTGTATGAAACTTTATATTCTCTTTTGGGGATCATGACGATGATGACACAATAACTGTGTGACGTAGCGGTGAAGGCTGGATTCTCATGATGCACATCAACGATATTTATTGAAAATAAAATCAGATATAGAGTTAAACCACTTTTTGGTTCTCATATTAATGATATTTTTAGCAGACGTGTCACTTGAAATCGGCTATTGCTTGAGAATTGGTTTCCTGTAGGTATGTACGTAAATGAAATGTTAATTTCATATTTACGAGGCATTCAACAGAAATGAGTTTTACCATCATTTTAAGCGTTGCCATCCGAGCGTCAACAGGTGATCCTTCGAGTAGGGAATATGTTATTCAGAGGATCAGTGTTGCCATCCAACGAGGCAACGTCGCCGGAGTCCTCGGAACATTGGGTTCATCTTCTCCTGGATTCGATGACATGTAGATTATAATCAAGATATTTGTAAGTATTTAGTTTTTATATTAATTAGGTTTATCTTTTAGTTTATTTAATTTAAGGTTTTGTTTAGTTTATTTTTAATTTTATTGTTTAGGTAGCTTTTAATTTATATTTATTGTTTGTATTTGTGTATCTTCCTTCGAATAATTAAATATCTTGGATTATCTATATTTAAATTCCTAAGATTATTATGTAGTTTTATACTCTGGCGCTTTAATAATTAATTAATAATATATTTTGATAAAGTTTTTTTTTAAATATACTGGTAACTCTAAATTGTTTTACCTATAACCTTTCTTTAATGTATATAATTAGTAGGTTGCCTAGTCTGCTGGGCTGGGAGGTATATACTATAGTATACTATACTACCACTGTCTGGCCAAGGTAAACGTATTCCTGCACAACTTTGAGTGTGGCATTTCCGAGACCAACCTGCTGGAAAACAATGTCGTATTCAGTATTTAAAAAAAGTATAGCTTCTTGGCCGGCCTTCATTCGAGTCTAGTCGTCGGGCCATTCTCGCGGAAGTAAGATGGGACTCAATGTAGAATTAAATCCGTCGAAGGGTGTCCGAGGGGAAGACTCAGCTTTATTTGATCACAGAACTGCGATATAAATCTTCAACGAGCCCTATCGCTTATCTTTATCGACTACTTTTTGTGATATACAGAAAATAGTGAAATGCATTTTATACCTACTAAGCACGCCTTGTGACACGCTCAGTGCCGGCTTTACCTATAGGGTAGGGTGTGCAGTCTTAGGGGCTGAGCGCGGCTTGCGACGGGTCCTCTCAAAGATATTAAGTTATGGACATCGCCGGGCGCTGTAGCAAAGTAAGGCGGTTCCTTTACTCTGCACAATAGCTTTAGTTTTAACGTGAAATCATCCTTAAAACAGACAATTATATATCATTTTATTTGTTAAAACTTTATTGCACAATACGAGTATATACAAGGGGAGGACTTAATGTCGCTAGACATTCTCTGACAGCCAACCTTAGGGACACTGTAGCACATTAAAGACGTAAGGTAGGTGCAATTAGAAATATGATTACGTAATAAATATGCAGTATCACCATCACGACCGTTTCCCTTTCGGGGTGGTCAGAAACCACGCTTATAAATAAGCGGATTCACATTTAGCCAAATTTACTATAGGCCAATCATGACAAGTGGCAAGCTCGTCGATGTCTCCAGCGTACCAAACTCGAGAAATATCACAAATAAATTAAATATTAATTAAATGTATTTATTTACATTAATAAATATTTTTGTATCCCGACCAGGAATCGAACCCGGTACCTCTAATCCACGGACTTAACCGCTAGACCACGGAGGCAAATTGTATTGTTGTCTATTGGAATAATTCATAAAATCAACTTTAAGGTTCATTTCAATAATAGACAATCTCGAAAAAAATGTTTGGAAAGGCTGAAGGTGCATTAAAAAGCCTTCTTAACAAAATGGCATGTATGAAGAGGTTGATGAATGTCGACGAAGCGAAACGACATACGTGATAGTGTCCAGTGGCGCTAAATTGTCTATGCCTACCCCGCAAGGGATCTGTCGTGGAGATATCGCACACCTAGATCTAAACAGCACTAACTCAAACAAAAATCGGAAAAGGCGAAAGTATTTACTGTATCCCTTTATCTCTAATTTGTTTGCGACGGGCACGCGAACTTAAAATATATTTATATCACTTTTACTTGTCAGTAGGTAGTGAGATCAGGAATTTGATGGTGTCAATAACTCAAAAATGATGTTTTACAAGTTAACTCCCTTTAGATCTATATGTGCTATATGTATGTATGGAAATAAAACACAATTAGTTGGTAATAAGTATATTAATACAACATACAATACAAAATTACCTGTAGGTATATAAAAGTACAATATTAGTTTTATTATAGGCAAAATTCATTTCTGTGGCGTGTGTGTAACGCCTATAATGATATTAGTCATAAATACGAAATCGACATTTTCCATCATTCGATTCCGGTAGTCAGGAGATTGTTAAGTGCGATTTTTTTCGACAAACCACCATAAATGCCTGTAAGTGTTATTTAGGATTATTTATTGTACTCGTAGTAAGTTATCATCACTGTTTTTTATTTTTGTTTTTAATTAGATTCAAATTTTGTGAATTTAACAAGTTACTTCTTTCTTTCTATTATTTTTTTGTGTTTCTTTTAAGTCATACTATTTCTATCAGTGGAGACCTTTAATTGACCTCCTAAATCTTATATATATTATATAATGTGTATTTTTGTGTTGTTGGTCTTCCCAAAAGTTTATAAATAAATATAAATAAATAAATAAAATATAAGTATTTTAACATCCTGCTTTTCTACTACTAATACTAATATAAATGAAAGTTTGTGAGGATGTATGTCTGGATGTTTATTTCTCTTTTACGCAAAAACTACTAAATCCATTTTAATGAAACTTTACAGTAGTATAGCCTATACCAGGGGTGGCCGACTTGACTAGACCTACCGTTTACTGACGAAACCCTGTGCGATCAAACAAGTTCAGTACACTATTATGTAGTATTTTATTACGAGGGAAAACAAAACTAAAAAATATTCTTAGTAACTACTTATTAGTGTGAGCATTACGTCTAAGTATCTGCCGCTAGATTAGCAAAATCAGAAGCCCTATTCTCAATGAGGTAACATCATTGCCTATTATATTACGTTATCAGTCGATTCAGAGATTGCGTCATAATTACAATATATTATGCAATTCTCAACTCTATTAGCGCTCGACATTGACAGCGGCCGTGCAAATATCAACTTTAATGGCGTTATATAAATATAGTTAACGGATTCCACTATATATTATTACATGTGAATTAGGGTGGAACTACTCGTCACCAAGTCACTGCGACCAGTAGTGATCTATTGTGACCTCCCTAGACTATAGTTCGTTCGCTAGCCCTACGGCTTCAAAGAACCTTAGTATGGGCATAGGAGCGAGGCGTAGATGCAGAGCATAACAGTCGCAAAGGAGATGGACAGGTGTCTAAGACACCTCGCGACAGAATCTGCACTTATCTGTTTCTACCAAGCCCATGGTAAACATGTGCTTGTTTAATTTACAGTGACCAGTTAGGGCTCTAGTGAGAGTTCTTAATTTAGGTTTGCATAGCTGAAGGGCTTTGATCGTGTACTTACCTGAGTAGCCCATGATTCTCCTTCGAGTGTCTCTGCCCTGGAGTTGCCTGCACTATATAACGTTTGCGCTTAAGTAACAGAATAGGGCTGCAGGTTTGTTGTTGGAAATTGCCAACCTTAAAGAATCCAATGTATGAACGGTGTTTGTTTATTGTTTGTTTTAAGTGGGAAAATGCTGACTCACATAAATATGTAGAACCAAAACACGAATGCAGTGTTTCAACAGATTTCTTCAAATTTGGATATCTCTCGTTGGAAACCAATGCCGAGAAATGATCCAAGATGATGCGTGCAGCAGTTGGTGATTACATATCGACTGGACTAATGGTCGCGAAGGCCACCCCTGGCCTATTACACTAGAATAACACATAGGCCATATAACGTCATCATATGACTACTACATGTGACCCTACGGCCATTTATTTATATATTAAAATCAGTATTTATAGGCTACGATCCAGATATAAACCGCGTTAACATCACATGCTTAAATTTTTGTTTTTTAAGTTACTTATATCTTTGGTGCTAGTGCTTAGCTACGACTATAATCTTAAAATTTACAAGTTTAATGCTTTATGAAGAAAAACTAATCGAATATAATAAATCAACAAACTGTTATCCAAAAAACAATTACATAATACATTAACTCAAATAAAGTTCAATATAGACAACTTAAAGTATTTTAACATAAATAAAAATTTAAACATATAAAAAAAAACATATATGAAAAGATCATCATTCATCATCACACAGGAGTCCCAGATCTCCACTGTTGGAGATGGGGCTTCCAGAACATTCGGGAGAATTTCACACTCACTATTTAAATAAACGCCCTGCAACGGAAACATCATGTGGTGTATACTTACGCCATCTGGTGTAGATAGGGGTCGGGAAGAGTTCGGTAACGCCGCCATTGCAAGTGACACCGTTACTATTAAATATAACATTTAGCTGAATAAGTAGTTTAAAGGACAATATGGAAAGAATCGCTGTAGTGATAAGTTTAACAGCCGTGAAAGTGTAACCAGCTATTTCGGTCGGTAAGTCATAAAAAATATAATAATATATGTTCTGGAAGGCCCATCTCCAGCAGTGGAGTTCTAGGACGCTGTGTTCTAGGGGCTGTAAATAATGAATGAATGAATGTTCTGGAAGGCCAATCTCCAGCAGTGGAGGTGGGACTAGTAGGACTCCGTGTTCTAAGGGCTGTAATAATGATGCGAATATTTTTTTATTTAATAGTGATCTATCTCTCTAACAAAAATTTCTTCAAACCCAAAATTTTCAATTTTTTGGTCTGAGTGTACTTTTTGTCTGAGTGTACTTTTGGTCTGAGTGTACTTTTTGTCTGAGTGTACTTTTAGTCTGAGTGTACTTTTTGTCTGAGTGTACTTTTTGTCTGAGTGTACTTTTGGTCTGAGTGTACTTTTTGTCTGAGTGTACTTTTGGTCTGAGTGTACTTTTTGTCAGAGTGTACTTTTTGTCTAAGTGTACTTTTTGTCTGAGTGTACTTTTGCAAAATCTGCTTTCTAGGAAATAAATATACCGACATTTTAGATATACCGCACGATTTTGTATGCTCTTACTCTAGACTAATTATTATTCCATTGATAGATATAAACATTTTTTTCCTAACAAACTGTAGTGGCCAATATATAAAACATATGAAATGAATTAAGACTTGACATATGTCAAAACGATTTTGACAGATTTCACATAGCTTTTCGACTTGCAAATGTATTATTTTAAATACACCTAAACCAGTGACAATATCCAGTTGGATGAATTTATAATTGAATTTATTTTTGCATCTATGATGCAGCGGCTATGAACAAGACCGATCCAACTGCGTAGAGGTGTAAGACAGGGCGACGTAATATCGCCGAAACTGTTTACAAACGCGTTGGAAGATGTCTTTAAAATGCTGGACTGGAGTGACTACGGCATAAAAGTCAATGGAGAACATATCTCACACCTTCGATTTGCGGATGACATAGTCATAATGGCTAGCTCGCTGGAAGATCTTAGCGGAATGCTGACAGGCTTAAATGTGGCATCTCAGCGGGTTGGTCTCGGTATGAACTTGGACAAGACAAAAATCATGTTCAACGGCCATACCATACCGAGACCAATCAACGTGGGAAATGCCACTATCGAAGTTGTACAAAAATACGTCTACCTTGGACAGACCATCCAATTAGGAATAGCTAACTTCAGTAAAGAAGCCGACAGACGCATTCAGCTAGGATGGGCAGCATTCGGGAAGTTACGACACATCTTCCTATCAAACATACCAGTGTTTAAAGACAAAAGTTTTCAACCAGTGTGTTCTTCCAGTAATGTCGTATGGAGCAGAGACGTGGACGCTGACGGTGGGTCTGATACATAAATTCAAGGTCGCTCAGCGAGCTACGGAGAGAGCTATGCTCGGGATTTCTCTGAAAGATAAAGTCAGAAACGTTGACATCCGTCAAAGAACCAAAGTTACCGACATAGCTTTCAAAATTAGCAAGCTGAAGTGGCAATGGGCTGGACACGTCTGTCGCAGAACCAATAAACGATGGAGTAAACGGGTCCTGCAGTGGAGACCACGTACTGGAAGACGCAGTGTGGGACGACCCCCCGCCAGATGGACAGATGACCTGAGAAAGGTCGCTGGTGGGGGATGGATGAGGGTGGCAGAAGATCGGGTAAAATGGCGAGCCTTGGGGGAGGCCTATATCCAGCAGTGGAGAGATACAGGCTGATGATGATGAATTTATAAAGCTATAAATGATTTTAATATATGCAGTCTGTTTTTTGAAAGTCCCGCATGTCAGAATCAACATTGACAGGTGGCGTCTTAAATAAGGCAAAGGATGTCGATTGCAGCCAACAATGTTTATTCCATGGCCGCATCCGACATGACAAGTGCAAGTTTTTGTTTTGTAAATTAATTTACTGTGGATATTGTTAATCAAAAGTGGTGTTGTTATGTTTAATAAGGTGCAACAATGAGAATAATTATGGAAATCGAAAATTGGGACTTTAAATATGGTGCACAAGTGAATTTTTGCGGTTTTCCCGCGCTGTGAACTCCCTGTGTCAAATGGCGCTCAATTGTCTCTGCCTACCCCGCAAGGGATCTGGCGTGAAGATATGTATGTATGTATGTATGTGAACTCCCATATTTTACCCGACGTGATTGGACTATAATGCCGCGAGTGACTCCAAGAAAATCATCAAATTCTGCAACATCTGGAATTTGATGATAACCTCATTATCTAAACTGCCTCCGCGGTCTAGCGGTTAAGTCCGTGAATTTAGACTCGGAAGTACCGGGTTCGATTCCTGGTCGGGATACAAAAATATTTATTTAATTAATATTTAATTTATTTGTGATATTTTGGCCTATAGTAAAGTTGGCTAAATATGAATCCACTTATTTATAAGCGTGGTTTATAACCACTCCGAAAGGGAAACGGTCGTGATGATACTTTACTTTACTCATTAACTCATAAGAAAGAAAGATATATTACGTCAGACTTGGCTGTATGAGCTAGATCCCTCTGCCTTCCCTATCACCTCATTCATCATCCATCGGGAGAAGAACACAACATACACTGAGACTAGAAAAATCTTAGAATATGTTGTACTGTGGGAGCGAGGGATGCAAAGCGATGACTAACCATAGTATTGTTGGCACCTGACTATATCAGAAATTATTATGATAGAATATTTATTTTCACAATTCCCAATTACTCTTTAAACATTATCACTGTCAATTAATATACCTAACAAAGGCCAAGCACTATGCTTAAGGTGCCAATCATTGTATGGCTTACCCTACTTAAGGTGCCAATCATTGTATGGCTTACCCTACTTAAGGTGCCAATCATTGTATGGCTTACTCTACTTAATGTGCCAATCATTGTATGGCTTACCCTACTTAAGGTGCCAATCATTGTATGGCTTACCCTACTTAAGGTGCCAATCATTGTATGGCTTACTCTACTTAATGTGCCAATCATTGTATGGTTTACCCTACTATTAGTCATCGGTTGTCCCACATTGTACCACACAAGTGCTGGGATAGTATCCCTCTGGAGTGAGAGCGTCATGCATTTGGGAGAGATGTATGCTGCGAATGTCAGCGACGCCAAAGTCAAAGTCAGCCAGGTGTTGCATGATGTTGGTCCCATCGAAGGGTCTTCTCTTCTGGGGTCCCTCGTCCTCGGATTTCTCTGTCTGGTCCCTCTCTCGGTACCGAGAGTTCATCAGTGTAACATGCAATTTGATATGGTCTCGCCCAAATTCTTTTTTCATTATACCTAAAAATAATGCAAAAGGAGTATTCAATGTTGATAGTTGTCGGCATTCTACACATATAGTCGCATATACAGTATCGTACCCCCATTCTACACATATAGTCGCATATACAGTATCGTACCCCCATTCTACACATATAGTCGCATATACAGCATCGTACCCCCATTCTACACATACATATACAGCGGGGACTCGATAGTACGGACTTCAGCTAATCCGAACAACCCCCATTCTACACATATATATATATATATATAGCAGGGCCTCAATAGTACAAACTTCAGATAATCGGACAGCTGAAAGGAATGGAGTGGAGAAGGCGTTAGGGTGAATTAGTCTTGAAAAAAAGGTTTGGCTGTCAGAGAATGGGTAACGGCATTAAAAGGGCCTTTGCGCTATGTAGCAATTTAGTTTTTTTTTTAAATAATATAGTATAAAATTTACCTCCTTTAATGTAAACATGTAGAATTTGATCGACCAGAGTCTGCAGTACTCCAGGGGGGGCGTTTTCTTCTTGAACATTGGCGAACAAGACGTTGATCCTAGAGGGGTCATCGTTCATATAGGACACGCCCTTCATTCTCACCTGCAGTGGGTGGTAGGGGGCTAGAGATGGCCTGAAAGAAATGCGGGAATAGTGTTTCGGGCTTGTGACCGACATACGAGGGGTGGCTGCAAGTTTTAAGCCTAAGTATATCACCAATGACACGCGCTGCACATCACTAATAATAGTCGAGCTTTGTCACTGACATTTCGACTGGTGATCAGTGACCGCAAGGCATCGTGAACACTATTTCCTGCGTTCATTCAACATCCCTATCATACTTTCCATCCGCAGTGAAAACACTGCCCAGATCATTTATCTACTCTCATATCGTAAAATGCGAATTACAAACTTCAAAACGAATTTATATTGACATACTTTACAAACATACTGCTGATATTTAAAAATAGAATCACATAATCATAATCAAAAGCCTTCTCCAAATCCACAAAAGCACATAAATTTTTTATTTTAATTTAAAATTCTTTTTTAATTACAGTTTTACGTATTGTTATCTTTATATAGAATTATCACTTTATATATATATATTATTATTATTATTATTTTTTTTTTTTTTAATTTACGGCCTCTACAATAATACAATAGAAATATAGTAACTTATACTATAAAGCCTTACAAATTTTCACTGATAGCATTGAGTTAGTAGTAAACACAGCAGACAAAACGTGATAAAATAATACAATTGAAATACAAAGTCACCACCAATACAATCATGAGAACAAGCCAGTAGAACCATTAAACAACAACAAACAATTCCATCGAGAAAAATATTATTATTCTTATTATGTAATGAAATGGTGTACATCTTGTTGGAGATCGAATAAATAAATGAAATAAATATAGTTCGTAGACATTCTTTCCACAATATGGCGTCTGATTGTCGTCTTAACGAAATTTGATTGCGCGATGAAGACGAATCGATTGACGTGAGAATCATCAAAATCGGCCACAAAGGAACAAACATACATACATACATAGGCTGATAAACACATAACCCTTGTTTGCGTCGAGCAGTCGGGTAAAAAAAGAGTATTAAATGTGAAACATTCGTTCTTGGAAAAATGTCCTAGCTTCTTACATTTGCTCACCTGATAATGTCTCGAGCGATAGATTGGAGAATGTTGGACGCCTGGAGCCTCTCCTGGTCGTCCACGAGCGCCGCCACTCCCACAGTCAGGTGCAACTTGGTGCCCAATATGAACAGGGTCTCGTCCAAACCGGGACATAGTTCCAATGCGCGTTGCTGAAATTTTTATTTTTTTATTTTTCTTGTTTTGTTTTCGAACATACATATAAATTTTATAATCTCACAGAAGAAATGATCAGGAACGGGTTCAAGATTCAGCTTTACGCAGTGGAAGTTAGAGCGAGAGAAGTTCCAGCAAAATGTTTGCATCACTTACTGAAAGAATTGGGCCTAAGAAGGTCTGCCGTCAATACATTTATGGAACGAGCTTCCAAGACGGCATTAACGGAATCATACAGTATTTGGTTGGGTAGGGAGAGAAGTAGAATGGTGGATGGTGAGCGTATTATCGCGCAATAAAATTTTAAACCAGCTTATTGTCGGTCGCAAGCCCGAGACACCATTCTCTCATCTCCTACCAACACACGATGGACCCGGCACCCGCACGGTGAATCCATGGAATGCTTAGAAATTTGTCTTCATTTGATCATATATTTTATTGATTTTATTTTTATAAGAAATGTATTTTTCGTTATTCATTGACTTAGTTAAGAAGTATTGGCATGCCGGATAGCCAATTATTTGAGAACACAATACTAATATTTCATTATTTGTTGTATAATGTTTTATTTTGATATTGCTGAGTTTTCCTTCCAGATTCCTTGGTCTTTCTTTAATGACTGTGTCACAGGTTTAGTGTAATAAGTTTACGTGAATAAATACATTTTAACTTTGACTTTGAATAAGACCTTGTAAAAAAATGTGTGCCTTATATTAAATAAAGATGAGTTGCAAGTCCTTAGGTGGCCAATATTAAATTCTCCAGATATATATTCTGGAAGGACCATCTCCAGCAGTGGAGGTCTAGGACGCTGTGTTTTATAGGGGCTGCAATGAAGGTGGCCTATTGGACATTTGGCTATTGCTAAAGATTTACGCTACCTTGAAAATGTTAAAGTTGTTTAAAATCTGTGGGCTGTTGATTGGGACGGAGATAAAGTGAGTGGGTCCCAGTCTATTCCGAGATGACATCACTATCATCTTCAGTCGATGTTTTGCAATCACTACATCCTAAAATATAATTGGCATTATCAGAATTTACTTCTTAATCCAAATTCTTAATCAAATAGCTTTTTAGACAAGAATGGTTGGGGGATCACATGTTGTGCTCAAATGATGACGTCATATAGCATATATAAATCCCTGCAATATATAACAGATCTATTTTTTTTTTTATCAAAATCGGTTCAGTAAAGACTTAAAGGCACGATATATTATTATCAGCTTGAAGATGCAATGAAAGATACTATTGCATGTATAGCAGTACTTTGCTTAAAATCTCAATTCATGAATTACACAAATAAATTAAATAAATATTTTAATTTAATTGTTATTATTGGTTCATAAGTTGACACGGCCCTTTTTACAGCCACAAATATAAATTAATGTTAATTTTATTTAGCTTTTTACAGCCACAAATTTATATTAAGTTGACGTTACAAGTTAACCAAAAAAAAAAAATGATTTGATTTGAGTACCAACAAAACATATAGTACGTGGAAAAAAAATCATAATATTGTCCCGTACAAAAATACCAAATTCGTTTACGACATTTGACCTGATGGTAAGAGGGGCGCGTGGTCCATGAAAAGCAACTGGAATCAGACACTCATGACTGACATTATTATCCCCAACACTGTGCCGGCTTGACTGGGCATGACGGCAATTGGAGCCTAATCCCGAAACGTGTGAATACACTCTACATAGTTTATCGGCACGAACGGTGGATACTTCCCCGCCCCAGCAGACTGGGCAAATTACCACCATCAGTTCGTCTACCTCCTATTTGTTGTTGTCGTTGAAAGTATGTTCCATTTGCGATGAATGATGTTAATACCAATTTTGATTTTTAACTGGAACGCCTGGAGACATCGACGAGCTTGCCACTTGTCATGATTGGGCTATAGTAAAGTTGGCTAAATGTGAATCCGCTTATTTATAAGCGTGGTTTCTGACCACCCAGCAAGGGAAACGGTCGTAATGATACTTTATTTGATTTTTTAAAACTAATATTGTAAGCTTACCATGGTGATATATATATATATATATATATTTCTGGCTTACCATGGTGATATTTATATACCACTTACTGTAAACTTATTGACTTACTGGTTTTTAAAGATTTTTCAGCTGTTTCTGTGGTTATTTTTATTGCTAAATCCCAGGTATGGACATAGTTACCATCTGTGCACGACATGTGACCCCACAGCTAACTGAAAGTGTTTTTCTGACCACTAAATTATATCGCATGCGAGCGAAGCCAGTGCAATAAGAATAGCATTTTCTATAAACATTTACTAAATCGCGGCTTACATTTATTCCTGGTCTAGTAAAAGAACAATGGCGAGCATCAATTAAATGAACTAAATTTACAACATCAAAAAAATTAAAAAGAAATCGGGAACAAACTGTAGAACATGTTCCAATTTTAATTATTTTATTAGAAATCCGAGAAATAAAAATATCTTCAATGGGGTGTATCACTAACTTTTTATCACGATAGATGGCGCATGATAGATGGTACCTAATATAACTGTTAGTTGCATATATATTTTGTATTTTTATTACGAAATTTATTATTTTCTGGATATTATGCCGAAGTGATCAGATTTCCAAGCGAAATCAAAGATATGGTGATCTCAAAATTGCTGTTCTATTAATTCAACCTTTTTTCTTTTTAACGACGGTGTTCGCTATTTAAATTCGACTTTTAAGGTATATAACGTTAAGTTAAAATACATTTTTCTGTTATCAAAATAAAAAACTACAAAAACATTTTTAAAATGTTTCGTCATAGGTGTAAACAAGGTACCATTGCCGCTAGCGACAGCTACAAAAAGATTTGCCTGATACACCCCATTAAGTCGTGTTTTTTGAACGATTCTTTTCGTCTTTGGGAACTGTAATTATTATTTTAGTATTTTTTTTTATTTGACAGGACCCATTGAAGTTCTAATAAAATAATATAAACTCCTTGGGCCCTTAGAGACAATTTTAATATTATGCAACATCTCACAGATATTGCAATCTCGCCATTGTTCTTTATGTATTTATGAGCTATGCAAAGTTACAATAAGGCCCATTATAATGTGAAGTACTTGTTAGATAGTGTCCACGGTTAAGACCGTAGACTTAATTCAAATTTATAAATTCTGCAACTGGATAAATGTTACTAACTACACAATCGAACAATTCCTAAATGACGCAATTATATAAAAATTTGGTTGGACATTCATTTATAAATATATATTATGTAGGTATTGGAATGTTGCAAATTTGTAAAGCTTAATTTCAACTTGTTTACAAAAAATCATCAGGTTTGTACTTTTAATACAAGATATCCAAATCGTTCGGTATTACCTTTTTTCAAAACAACAATGTGTTCTAGAAACAGTCATGCAATGGTAATTAAACTTTTTAATAACTTACCAGAAAATCAAATCAAGGTATTACCGATTAACCGTTTCAAAAAGGATCTGTACAATTATTTAATAAAAAAATGTTTTTTATACAATTAAAGAATACATCACGTTACCATCACATGTCATCTCTTATCCAAGTACCAAAGCACAGATTAAATAAAATGTCAAAGGGCTTCTTGTGTCAATGTGTCAAATTGTATAATAAACTCTCTGTAGACACAAAAAACTTAGATTATAATATGTACAAAGACAGAATTAAAACCATTCTAATCAACAAATCATATTACACCATAGAGGATGCTTTAAAAGAGGAATATATTAGGTGACATTCTTTCATATTTTTTATTTATTATTATTATTTTAATTATGACATTTAGGTTCTTTTGATAACAAACATAAGTTTTTTATATTTTTTTTCTTTTAGTTTTTAAGTGACAACGACCTTTTACAGCTTTATTATATATATTAATATTTATTAATATATTTTGTGACATTTACTGACATCTAATTTAATAACGTAGATTTAAGTAGAATAGTAACTGACAACGCTCTTTTACAGCAGCATCTATATTTAGGGAGTGTATAATTTACATAGTCTTAATTTGGTAATGACGATGGCTGTTCTTTGCACTAATGGTCGATCTTTTGCTATCCTTCCATGATATGTAAACTGTTGATTGTATAACTGACAAAACCAAGTGTACGTCATGTATCTTATGGTGAATAAATGAATTGAATTGAATTGAATATCTAAGCAATAACTAATCCTAAAGTGTATATAGTCCGAGCGTAGCTTCAATGTACCTACTATTTTACAACTTGACTTTTCTCATCCAATATTTGCATGCTATTGAGGTGAAACATGTGAAGCGAATTTTCTAGCTATAAGATCTTGCAATGTAACCATGTTTTCTAGCAAATAAATTATTTTATATTATATTTTTTTATTATATTATATTTTGATTTTGATAAGTTAGACTATTTAGAGTTTAAGAATCTTTTAAGTTTTATTATTATGTTTTTAACAAATTAGATGTGAAGGGCTCGGGCGGTGCATGGGGGCAATTTTAAAAGAGAAAATCTTTTGAAATTGTTTGAAAAAGAATTTGTATGACATATTTTTTTATTTTTTATTTTTTTGTCTGTCATTAATAACATAAAATTATTAAATGTATTGACCTAAATTTTATTATGTAATGATGACTAGACTTACTAGATAAGAATATTTTAATTAAACAATTTTTGCATGCCACAACAATGGCTAAATGTGCAGAGAGCCAACTTACTAACCATATTACTGTATGTACCACAATTAAAGCATTTAAACGATTTTGAAATTGAACATATTGCCGAATGTCTTGACTAGGCAGATTGCAATACAAATGAAGAAATATATATATATATATATTAAAAAAACTGTAAAATAAATAGATTCTTACTGACTGAGTAGTTCCCTTAATGTGCACATCTCCGTTCTGACCTACTTTTGGTATTTTAATATGGGTCCGGGTTTCCTTTTCCAGCTTCGCCCTGATGGCTCCATGCTTACCAATTATGAAACCAAAGAATGCTCTAAAATATATAATGATAATCATTACGGATATTTACTGATAATGTACACTCCGTTCTATATAAAACCCTCTAAATAAATCCAAGGGTGTTCAATCACAAGATCTTTAAAAAAAACACTGAAATTTTAACGTTAAACATCTAGGTGTAGCTGGTTACTCCATCTTTCTGAAATAACATGGCCTCCATGTCTCTTTGATTATGTGGCAATTATAATCAACTACTCATCGACGAGCTTGCCACTTGTCATGATTGGCCTATAGTAAAGTTGACTAAATGTGAATCCGCTTCTTTATAAGCGTGGTTTCTGACCACCATCAATTCAATTCTCTTTATTTATTTTGCAAGTAGGCATAGGACAAAAGGAGATGTATTCTGCACTTTTAATTTTTTTAATATTGATATAATACAAATTCATTTTATAGTACCTACGTATTGGTATATCTGGGAGCAGTACCTACATTATGACCATTATTTGGGAAAAACCTAGACCTCCTCTGTTATTGCCATGCTTGTGTTAATAATAAAAAAAAAAACTATAAGAGTTCTTCGCGCTATTTTGCGTGAACATGTCAAGTGCAAGTTTTTTGTTTTGTAAATTAATTTACTGTGGATATTATTGGTCAAAAGTGGTGTTGTTTTGTTTAATAATGTGCTAGGCACAAGATGCAATTTATTTTTTGCGGTTTTCCCGCGCTGTGGACTCCCATATTTTACCCGATGTGTTTAAGCTATGGTGCCGCGAGTGACTCAAAGAAAAGCATCAAATTCTGCAGCATCTGGAATTTGATGATGACCTCATAAACTCATTATAAAGAAATATACATTACGTCAGACTTGGCTGTATGGGCTAGACCCTTTGCCTTCCCTATCATCTCATTCATCATCCATCGGGAGAATAGAACCAAAAAAAAAAACTATAATAAAAAAATAGACTTTTTACTACTCTTTAGAGACGTCCCATCAGAGATAGTCACAAAAAGACTGGCAACATTTCCCTTTGTTGCACCTGACTATTTATTACACACATAAGACTAATACTAAGTACAGGTGCATACATGGTTTACCATTGTATTGTATCGGAAAAGTTTGTGCTCTATCTTACTGTATCATGCTCTCTCTTTCTTAGGGTGGTACAACCACAACATCATTTTTATTTTAACATTTGACACTATCCCCTCATTCCGAATCGCGTTCAGAGCGCTTAGAACGAATATGACACTGACCGTCCTTTGGATGCTCAGAGCGTGATATCAATTCGGAACGGTCGGAATCACATTTTCATTCATAAAATGTTAGTTTTTTTTTTTTAAATGTAGGAAGATAAATTGCGAATTCCATATCTTTGAGTATGAATACTAACAAATATACATCTCTCGGTTTTTCCATCTTTATATGTGTAAAGTTTAATATTATTAATCTTTTAAAATAAATTGCCGTGTTACAGACATTTTATTTTCCACTTCCTACTTTAATATTAATTATAGATTTGTTTTAGAAGTAACATACAAACAGTATAAACGAATTACAATATTCAATAATTTAAAAGAAAACCTAATATTAAATAAACTTGAAAATGGCGCGCGACATAATGCCAAAAAACTGACAGCGCTCAGAGCGATCTACCTCGATATCGTGAGCAGTCTAAGCGCGAGAAATGATATCGTTTGTGACGTCACACAGCTTTGGAAAAACAGTTTAAGCGCGTATCGGAACACCTTTAAGCGTGCTTAGGTTACTATTATCGCGTATCGGAACGATAGGTAAGTAACAAAGTTCCATATTAATGGAAATGAAAGTGTCACTTATTTAATACAATAATTGATTGACACTTTGGGTGCCGTCATATTCAAATTGAGAACTAAATTTTTGTGATGGAAATACATTAAGTATTATCTTGTATCTGTAATTAACTTATTGGTGTTGTTGATCTTGAGTATTCTTTGCATATATCTATGATCTTATGTGAGGAAGAATATGGTGTCTCGGGCTTGCAATTAACTATGGGCTGAAAAAATACCTCTATATACATAAAAAATAATTTATACTAACTTTGGTACATAAAAGCTTGTGGTGTAATTGTTAGCGTTCACCTTGATAACATCACTTTCATCATCACTTCCACCCTCATCATGGCAACTGGCCGATGCCTCTGAAAGAAGAAAACATTTCAATGATTATTATCTATTATATAAATCATATATGGTTATAAATAGTGTACCTAACACTTATGTTTTGCCCATGGGTGTACAAATTTAAATAATCAAGTATAGTAGACATACAATCATTTTTCTGTCTCCGTGGTCTAGCGGTTAAGTCCGTGGATTTAGACTCAGAGGTACCGGGTTCGATTCCTGGTCGGGACTCAAAAATATTTATTAATGTAAATAAATTAATTGTAATGAATATATAATTTATTTATGATATTTCTCGAGTTTGGTACGCTGGAGACATCTACAAGCTTCCCACTTGTCATGATTGGCCTATAGTAAAGTTGCTACTTTGTTAATATAAGTTGGTGGTTTCTGACCACCACGAAAGGGAAATGGTTGTGATGATACTTTACTTTACAATCATTTTTCTATTTTTTTCAATTAAACTAAAAAAAGCTGTAATAAATTAATTGAAATATCAAATAGGATTAATGTCAAGGTAAGAAATTGACAAAGTGGTCCCAGGAGTAAGGTGTTAGCAGAAGACCAGCAGCTTAGCAAATTCCAGTGTTTATGTAATAAAGTTTGAATCATTGTATAGGTAGTAACTTAATGACATCACATATTATTTTGCATATTTTTCGAGCCATACACACTTTATCTTCTGGTATTTTATTCCACATATTCACAATTTGGGTTATTCATGAAGTAATATCACACATTTGTATTGCTGGCTTTTCTTATCAGTTTCATCACTGTATCTCCAAACTTTATTAAAATCTTAAAAAAAACTTTATTTTTTAGCTTGCTACCTGTAATATCCAAACTGTTTGAGAGGGTTCTACAACAAAGAATGCTCAAGGCCTCGGAGAATAATTCAATCATACCAAATCACCAGTTCGGATTTAGGCAATACCATGCAACCATTGAACAGGTTCATAGAGCGTGCAAGACAATAAGAGCAACACTGGAAAAAAAAGAATACTGTTCATCGGCTTTTCTGGACGTACAACAGGCATTTGATCGAGTTGGCACGAGGTATCTTATCTTACCACACCCTTTCTCCTACTTTGAAATCCTACCTATCGGACAGATTATTTCAAGTGAAGGAGGGTGATGGTACTTCAGTATTCCAAGACATACAAGCGGGAGTACCCGAGGGCTCAGTACTTGGACCAGTGTTGTACACATTATTTACCCCAGACCTCCCACAATGCCCAGGTGTAACCGTAGGAACATTTGCTGATGATACAGCTATACTTGCCTCAAAGAAGTGTCCAGTGGAGGCCTCAAGAATACTGCAAAACAGCCTAAACAACTTTCAGAAATGGCTTGAAAAATGTTAAATTAGTACTAGTGCTACAAAATTGGTGCATGTGACCTTCACGCTAAGAAAAGAAGACTGGCCCTCCGTATATCTGGGTAACAACTCACTTCCACACAGCAACTCAGTCAAACACCTGGGTATGCACTTGGATCGCAGGCTGACTTGGAAAAAACATATAGATACAAAAAAAAAAGAAATCAACATTAGATACAAAGGACTTTACTGGTTGCTCGATAGAAACTCCAAACTGTCTATTGACAACAAAATGTTGATATTTACATCAATAATCAAACCTATCTGGACCTACTGTATTCCTCTCCGGGGAACATCCTGTGATTCCAATATCATGCTAATACAAAGCAAAAAATATATAAAAAATGGTGCAACTCAAGTCTGTCCCAGGATTCCAAGAATCATCCTTGCCAACTTACCACACAAAAACTTACCATTCTCGTATTGGTCATGTTCCTGGTGGAACGATGATGCAGTGGCAATATCATCCATCCTGTAACATCTGCCGTCAACCCACTTCACATCTGGTTTTAAATTATTCGACATTTCGTTTGTCCTATCCACCTATCAATAAAATAGGACTTTTTTGAATCTTATGTTGATGTGGCGAGGCGAGGTACACCCGCACCACAGATTATTTATTTATTTATTAGGGTCGCCAACAGTGACAGCAACAAAACATACATTGATTTTTACTTACAACTAAGACAGAAAACAGATGCTGCACCAATTACAGGCAACCACCACATGCTATTACAGTATCCATTAATTGGGCCTTTGAGTAGCCAAAATAAAAACAATACAATTACAGCAACAACTAAGTAAATCTAAGCAAAAACTACAACACAATAGAACATGATACAACCACAATCAAGGAACACAATTCCAAGGATCAAAATTGGTTAAACAGCAGTTCAGTTTACAGTCCCAGCCAGGTTGCAGGTCCGCTGCAGTGACAATACATTGCGCTTAAAAACATGCAAAGAATTAGCAAATATGTCTAGACTCTAGACTGTTAGCTATATGGTCTGTGCTAGACTGTCATTATTTTATATTACATAGGATACTATAGCAAACTCAGTACTATTATCACAGATTATATATGGTCTGTGGATACTACGCATAGATATAGGATACTAAATCTATGATACTACGTATCGCGAGGAACGTACACCCGGTACACCGTTTTCGTATGTATACGCAGACTAAATAGCTAACTGTATACGAGTATATTACTTTTCGGTACAATAAAGGTACACCGAGCCGTATGTATATATTACTTTATGCACCGTAGTAAGTAAAATTAACTAATTGCACTAGGACTTATGTCCCGACCAAAGATTATGTTCCTTGATTTAACCGCTAGACCATAGTTACCACAGCAGACCAATGCCGTATAGCTAATATACTTTAACTATACTCTTTACTTTAGCTAGACCACTAATATATATAGTTTTAAATTAACTTTTTGTTACAATAACTACGACACACGACGATCACCACCAAGTAAATAATACACTACTAGTGCGTTTGACTTGTCGCTTTAAGCGCTTTTTTCACTATAAAAGATTTTCGACTTGCGTTGCTCTGGCTTAAGATTTTTTTTTTTTTTTCAATTCACGCGCTAGCGTACGGAAGCCTATGGGGTGGCCCCGTTAGGTGTCTATGTGGTAACAACGGCACGGGCTACGCCTCGGTCCTCAGGATCTCCCGGGGCAGGCGGCGGCCTTCCGGTGGCCGTGCGTGGAGAAGCGCGATTCCCCGAAGATGGTCGAAGCGGCTGTGGTCGGCTCGATCGAACATGGACTTCGAGAGCCTGGCCACAAACTGCTCGATGGTCTCCATCTTCAGGTCGTCGTGGAGGACGGTGTTGCGCACGAATTATTATTAGCTATATGGTCTGTGGGTCTGTGGGCTTAAGCAAAAGTCAGTAAAAAAAGCGTTGTTCGCATTCGTAGTACATGTCTATATAATCTGTGATCGCATTGCTTTGCTTTCAAGTCAAGCTTCTTCTCTTCTTTAAGTGTTTTTTTTTCACTTCACTTCGCTTTGAAAGTCGTTCGACTTGGCGTTTGTCTATAGTTTTCATACAATCTTTGGTAAAAAAGCAAGCTTTGCTTTATTTGCTTTCAAGTTGAACATAGCAATAGGGTATTTAATTCAACTGGTGTCAACGTACCTTGTGTTTTTCTTGTCGCTTTAAGCACTTTTTTTCACTTTATTTGCTTTTAAAGCCGTTCGACTTGGCGTTTTCATACAAAACCATAGACAAACGCAAAAATTCGGTAAAAAAAGGAAGCTTTGCCTTATATGCTCTCAAGTTGTACATAGCATCTGTCTAAGTAAAAAATGTCTTAAAAGCGACAAGTCGAACATGGGCTAGGCCAAATGGCCAACAACTTTTTACATCGTTCTAATGCTATGTTCGACTTAAAAGCAAAGCTTGAACGCCTAACGCCAAGTCCACAGATTATGACAAGTCTAACGATTAATCTAATTATTCTAGTCGCAATCTATATGCATTTATTTTGGCAATGGTTACAATTCCTGTAGCCTTGGAAAAAAAATCTAACGGGGTTTTTTGACCGACTTCAAAAAAGGAGGAAGTTCTCAATTCGATTGTATGTTTTTTTTTTAATGTTTGTTTCGCGATTTCTTCGCCAATGGGGTGTATCAGGCAAAGCTTTTTGTAGATGTCGCTAGCGGTACTGGTACACCTGTGACGGACAATTTTTTAAATGTTTTTGTAGATTTTTAATTTTTATAACAGAAAAATGAATTTTAACTTAACGTTACCTACTTTAAAAGATTAATTAGGAAAGCGAAAACCGTCTTTAAAAACAAAAACGGTTTAGTTAATAAATCGGCAATTTTGAGATCACCATATCTTTGATTTCGTTTCGAAATCTCGATTTCTACACTTAAAAGCTGCTCACTTCCGCAATATATCCAGAAAATAATAAATTTCGCAATAAAAATACAAGTTTTCTATGCACCTGACAGTTCTATTAGGTACCATCTATCATGCGCCATCTGTGATAAAAAGTTAGTGATACACCCCATTATGAAGTGGTTTTGATGATTCTTTTTTTTGTTGCTCTTGGCATATAAAGGTTATCGCATATTTGTCAGAGTCGAAGTTCTTTCAATCCGTTCGATTTGTTTCGAAAGGTATCGTTTTTATAATAACGAATTCCTAAATTCGATTCTTTTGGGTCTTTGTGCCATCGCATTAACTTAACGGACTTTACAAAGGTGCAGAACTAATAGAAAAACCCAGGAACCGTACTTGCAGGAAGAATATTGAACTGGCGCACGGAACGCTCGTTGAGTGGCGATAATAGAAGCGCTGCTCTTTCGTCACAGCTTTTTGGTCTGTGGTCAAACGCATAGCGGTAACTGACTAGTCATCAAGTATAAATCAAGAAGTAGAAATAGTACAACCGGCAAGTAAAGATCGATGTAGTTAAAACTTTTTCAAAGTTCAAGCACGTTTTGTAGATTTTAGTTGGTAATTAAATCCTACATGACTCCCTTAAGTACAGAAACTCGTATGGGTAAGGCGATCTTAAAGTTAAGGAAATTAATTATTGGCCCTAGTCTCCGAAATTCAACTATTCTAAACACAACACGGAAAGAACAATTTTATTACGGCAGTAATAAAATGACGACAAGTGTATAGGTAATTTTATATATCTACCGTTAAACTCGATACAAATAATACCTTTTATCTGATAAATCTATAAAACAGGCATTAAAAATAGACATGTCTATCTTAAAAGATTCTCACAATAACTGCTATCACCTTAGTAAATAACATCATTATAAAACCAGTTGTGATATGATAAGCTTATCTGATGAACAAGGTAATAACAGTTGTACGTAATTTGACTTAGTTATTATTTAGTGATGCTGTAAACATTACGTTGTTTTAAATATGGAGGGACATGCTAATATTAAACCAAGTACAACATATTATAACGCAAGCTATCAATACAGTGCCATACAAAAATATCAAGGTAGGTTTATTTATATTTTGTAACAAGAAAGGTGTCTACTAATAATACAATTAATATTAATAATTACAACTACCTAAGCACATTATTCAAATGTTTGGACATTAATGTCTCGTTTTAATTTATAATGTTATATTTATAGATACTTGAATATTTTATTTTATATTAACTGTGTGTTTGACTTGTCGCATTAAGCTCTTTATTTCGCTTTAAAAATAATACAAACAAAAACGCCAACCAGTTTTTTATTTTTTATTTACTGAAGTAATGGATGGTAGTCCAGTAGTATAACAAAGGGTATGTCTATAATTTGGCCTTTAGTATAAGAGTTTCCAACCAATGTATCAAAAAATCAGCGGATTTCTACAAGCCGGAATGTTAAATGGAACTAGATTGGGGATGATTTTTTTTGGAACATTTCTAGTTTCCCATAGTTAGAAATCTTAGGATATTCCACCAATGATGTAAATCACAACGCCCTTTATTGATTTTCGTTCATAAATCTAACTTGTGCTAAACCCTGTGTTTTTTTTTGTCGCTTAAGCGCTTTTTTCACTTTTCTACTTTTCATACAAAAGTCGAACATAGCATAAGTACTCTTACCTCTCATTCCGAATCGCGCTCAGAGCGCTTAGAACGAATATGACACTGACCGTCGCGTCGTTCCGAATCAAATATCGCGATTTGGATGCTCAGAGCGTGATATCAATTCGGAACGATCTAAATCATATTTTCATTCATAAAATGTTAGTTTTTTTTTTAAATGTATGGAAGATAAATTGCGGATTCCATATCTTTGAGTATGAATACTAACAAATATACCTCGGTTTATTCATCTTTATATGTTTAAAGTTTAATATTATTAACTTATTTTGATTTTTTAAAATAAATTGACGTATTACAGACATTTTTTTTTCCACTTCCTACTTTAATATTAATTATAGATTTGTTTTATAAGTAACATACAAACAGTATAAACGAATTACAATATTCAATAATTTAAAATAAAACCTAATATTAAATAAACTTGAAAATGGCGCCCGAAATAATGACAAAAAACTGACAGCGCTCAGAGCGATCTACCTTGATATCGTGAGCAGTCTAAGCGCGAGAAATGATGTCGTTTGTGACGTCACACAGCTTTGGCAAAACAGTTTAAGCGCGTATCGGAACAGCTTTAAGCGTGCATAGGTTACTATTATCGCGTATCGGAACGATAGGTTATATGTCATTTGGGTCTACCCACAGACACAGACTATGAAGAATACCCCACAGACTATAAAGAGTACAAGCGTCTACCACGCGCTACGGACAATAATCTCTCTTATAATTTTTAAGCTTGATAAAAACTATAGACAAACGCCAAGTCGAACGACTTTAAAAGCGAAATAAAGTGAAAGAAAGCGCTTAAAGCGACAAGAAAAACACAGGGTTTAGCAAATGCCAAATAATTTTTTTTCTTATCTTTATAGTCTGTGTTTCTGCTTTTTCTCATAAACAGAAAAAACTGGGGTTCTTCGCGCCATTTTGCGTGGACATGTCAAGTGCAAGTTTTTGTTTTGTAAATTAATTTGCTGTGGATATTATTGGTCAAAAGTGGTATTTTTTAAAGTTAAAAGTTTGTTTAATAATGTGCTACAATGTGAATAATTATGGAAAACGATAAATTGTACTTTAAATATGAGGCACAAGTTGCAGTTTGTTTTTTGAGGTTTTCCCGCGCTGTCAACTCCCATATTTTACCCGACGTGTTTGAGCAGTGGATGGTTCCGCGAGTGACTCCAAGAAAAGCATCAAATTCTGCAGCATCTGGAATTTGATGATGACCTCATTAACTCATACAAAAGAAAGATATATTACGTCAGACTTGGCTGTATGGGCTAGACCCTTTGCCTTCCCTATCATCTCATTCATAATCCATCAGAAGAGAACCAAAAAAAAAAAAACAGAAAAAAACTGGTGGGCGTGTTTTTGTTTGTATTTTTTCCATTGGAATTATTGTTGTTTTATTCTTGAATACTTTTAATATTCTTAAATTAAGTTTAAAGTCTAACCATAATTAGTAAAAGAGTTAGATCTACGTGAATACACTCGAATAAATAAATAAAAACTTTAAAGTATTTGTTTTGTTCTGTTAAAATCTGTGGTTCTGTTGTACATATTGATAGTGTCCACACAGATGCCTGAGGCCATAAGATTATACCTAACTCGAACTATATTTCAGGTAATATTTAATAATTGATAAACATGTCTTGTTGCCTTCATCACGCAGAGATAATAAATCTACATTAGCTAAATCACATTACCCCCACGGCTGGTGGATCACCTCCTTCCTACATGAGCGCAGCATTCGTGTCCTAGTGGATGGAAATGCGTCTGGGCTTGATGTCAGTGAATGCCGGTGTGCAGCAGGGCTCTGTGTTATCTCTGACACTGTTTATTCTGTGTATCAATGACATGTTGACCCTAGGTAACATTCATTGCTATGCAGATGACAGCACGGCACATGGGCAGTACCTGAGTCCACGGGCTGTGGGAAGGGACCAAGTAGAGAAGATGCGACAATGAGGGTGTTCTACAAGCTATACTATAGTGAGTGTAACTGAACTGAGGAGCTCCATAAACTTATCCATTCTTTACTATTCCTTTTTTTTATACTAGCATGATATGTAACCTTGTGCCCACCTGATGGTAAGTGGTGCAAAAGGTCCATGAATGTTAGCAGCTGGAATCAGACACTTATGTCCGTCATCAGTCCCTAACACTATGCCGGCTTGACTAGATGCCTTTTCACACTTTGCTTGAAGGACTCCAGGTTATAGGAAAGTGGAAACACAGAGGCTGGAAGAGCATTCCACATCTTTATGGTGCGACGGATGTATAAGTCCCCAAATTAATACCTATGCTAATGTGTGTGTATATTCTAACCTGTGCATGTGGTTGGTGAGAATCCTCCTTGACGTGCCTGTTAAGTTAGCTTGTTGCGTTAGCCAATCCAAAAGTTACACATTCAATATTATATTTATATCTTGAGAAAATGGAGGCAAATCTTATTTTGGGTTCAGAATTAAAAGCTTGCTTATATTTAACAAACTTTACATATATTTTAAATTATTACTGGTTCTAGTATCTATTATTATTGAACCCAACTTTATTTTGGCTTATTTACATATTAATAATTTGTGTTTAAAAGTAATATTTTACATTTTAGATGGCGACAAAATGCATGGCATTCGTCGTGTATTGACATTCTGTTTGCTTACCACAGTGTTACCATGTATATTAATAATCATTCCACTATACCTGCGCAATGTGAAATACGCTGATGTCATGTACAAGGTGTCTGATTCCGATGTCATTCAAATCCACCAGGGACAGTCGTCCATCTTCTGTAAAGGACATTCCCTAAAAATGAACACAACTTTCAATGCATTCCAGATGAAGGGAGAGCCGGAAATTTCTAACAAAACTAAACATATAAAATTAAAGAAATCAATGACTTTGCCCGATGATACTTTAGAGTATTGGGGATTTTATTTAATGAAAGGAGCTACAGTTGAGTTGAAAGCATGTTCAAGATACGAGGGATCTAAAATTTTGGTCGTGAAAGGAGACAGAGTTCTTAATACTTGCGACATACTTAATGACAATATAAAAGTGCAAACTAAACTAGTCAACGACGAAGGCCATGTGGTCATCACTTTGGAGTCACCAGACAAGAAAAACTTAACTAAAGTGACTCTTCAAGAGGAAAATAATGCCCAAGAAGTTGACGACGATTATGACGACCAATTACTTCTCTTAAGGCGGAAATTAAGTGACAAAGTTGATAAACACATATTGAATATCAATTTAACAACTCAAGCGTCGATGGATAATAATGATTTGAATGAAATTGATAAAAGGCAGAAACGAGATGTTAAAGTGCATGCTCTGCATAAACCTAACACTGTTTTAGACACAGGAGTGCACCACGGAGGTAACATATTTACATATCCATCCATCCAATTATAAGACATTATTTAGCTTTATTTAAGTGCAGGTAATATAGAAGACAATGCCCCATTACAGCTGTTATTCACTATTAGAATAAAGTTTGTTATTCTCAGGCACTATGCCCTATTAGCAGACTGTTGACAGCCAGCTGTTTCAGTCATTTTTATTTTATATTGTTTTAATATTAATAGGTATCAAATAAGAAAAATAAAAACTTTTACTAATCCAAGTGTTCCTACAGGCCACTAAGGATAATAAGAAACATTCATAAAGTCATCCTACCTACATCACATTTACCACTTGTCACAGGAGGTCATAATTTTGTGGGACCTCCTCTGGTGTGATGTTTTGCAATTGTGAATCCAGGAATGATTGAACTAAAACACCAGTTACACTACTATTTATATTTTAAAGTTTATTGTTTACAGTTAAATATTATAGATCATTAGAGCCACCCAGCACCCAATCAGCATCGCCTCATTACAGCCCCTAGAACACAGAGTCCTAGAGGTCCACTGTTGAAGATGGGCCTTCCAGAAATTTCTGGAGAATTTGGCCTACACTCGCCACGCTACTGGCCAGCCAGACAGGTTGGCGAGGACGTTATGTAATTTTTAATGACTAACGGTGTACGTAACAGGACTGTCCTGGAGGCTGATCCAGACACACTGATATTCGTAACTGGTGATTTGCGGAAATTACCACCTGACCATGACCATTTTATTCCAACCGAAAAATGTTATAAAAAATGGTGTCTTCGCATTATTTAAATGGTTCATAAGTTATGTAATGGTATCATATGTAGTGTATATATATTATTAGTATTTAATATATCATATATTTTAGTAATATAATTGTATTTATATGTATATAGACTTATTATTATTATTATAATATTTACCATAAGTTGGTATTAAATATTTTCACCTACCTTACATTTGAAAAGGTCCACATTGTCCCTAAGGTTGGCTGTCAGATAATGTTAGCGGCATTAACACTGCCACTACACAATAAAAAAATTACCAGATTATTAAAAGTTTTTTGAAAAAAAAATACAGGGAAATTAATTTTTATCAACGACCAGCGGGGTGAGGCGGAGTGCACAATCGTCCGAAAACGTATCGTCTTAGATCGATTACGTCTATCAGATATGTCAAAAACATGGGCATTACGTCGTGCTTTTGACATTTCTGACAGACGTAATCGATCTTAGACGATACGTTTTAATCATAGACATAGGATCGTCGCGTCGTTCTATATCTATGGTTTTAATACGATTGTGCACTCCGCCTCACCCCTCTGTACGCAATTAACCGTTACAAAACTAAGGTGGAAATGTTATAATTATTCATCCATAATTAATGTCACACTTTAGGAGGGAAAATGTGTCATTTTGCCGCGTTCCAGTTATAACTTACGTTACAAACCAGTGCCACTGTTTCATTTAAGAGGGTTTAAAGTTTTGCTTTCATCTCCCTTGCACAATACAACATTTTAAAACATTATTCAAGTCAACCCCCACGGGTGAGGTACTTTTAAGAAATGTATGTAGTGTCTATTAACTTTCTAAGCATTCCACATGGATTCACTTCCTACTTAATATATGTAATAATTAATGGTCTAGGGGTTAAGTCCGTAGATTTAGACCTGGAGGTACCGGGTTCAATTTCTGGTTTAATATAATATTTATTAATTTAAATAAATACTTTAAATTAATATTTAAAATATTTGTTATATTCTCGAGTTTGGTACGCTAGACACATCGACGAGCCACTTGTCATGATAGTAAAGTTGTCTAAATGTGAATCCGCTTCTTTATAAGCGTGGATTCTGACCACCCCGAAAGGAATACGGTCGTGATGATGATACTCCATGGATTCACCGTGCGGGTGCCGGGTCCATTGTGTGTAGGTAAGAGATGAGAAAAATAGTGTCTCGGGCTTGCGAATGACAATAGGCTGGTTTGAAAAGGAGGCCTCCTTTTTTATTTTTTTAATACGCTCACCATCCACCATTCCACTCCTCTCTCTACCCAACCAAATACTACATGATTCCGTTAATGTCGTCTTGGAAGCTCTTTATAATATGTCGATAAACTAATAATATTATAAACTCTTCAAGTTTATTTAGTATTGCGCCTACCTTATGTACTTACTGCTCTCGTTGTCCCGAAGGTGTGACCGTCATAGAATGTCTAGCGGCACTAGGTACTCTGTGCAATTAAGTTTAAATAAATATATAATATCCGTAATTTTATTTCAAGCAAATTAATAGACTACATTTGTTAAATGTACACTGAGACTTGAATAATCTTTAATGCTTGGATTTTTGTTGTTTAATTAATAATAAAACTATGATCAAACAGAAAACCTAATACACACTTGTAATACAAATTTTATATAATAAATAAATACACACATCAAAAAAGTCTAGGGATCAAGCATGTTTATGCGGATTTCTTGTGATTGAGATGTGGCTTTGTAATAAATTTATGATTTTATAAATTTATATGGATCCTTTTTGGTGCATTTCATAATTTAAAACAGGAACTGTCAATCAAATTCGAGTAAAAGATGAAAATCAGCTGTCAATATTTTCCCTATAAAAACATAAGACGCATTGAAGACATTATTAGTGCTACTGTTTCCCTACTACTGATTAAAACCAACGTTATTATGGAGCGGCGACGTCATTTAAGCAGGGAAGAAATGATCAGAGCCGTGGGAATGATAGAAGCTGGTTCCCGGCAACGTACTGTGGCTTTAGCTCTGAATACAAGTCAGAGTGTTATCAGTCGACTTTGGACACGTTACCGAACCACTGGTACCGTGGCTGAGCGCCATGGAGGACGGTATCGCTGCACCACACGGAGACAAGACCGATACATTCAAATCACAGCTCGAAGAACTCCAACAATAACCGCCATGATGTTAGCCGTGAGCCTTCATCGCTCTTTAGGGAACTTAATTAGCGACCAAACAGTCAGAAACCGCTTGCATGAAGTGAACCTTCATTCCCGAAGACCGCTACGGGTACCACCTATAGCAATGCACAATCGTAGGACTCGATATCAATGGGCTCTTGAACACAGAAATTGGACAGAAGAACAATGGCGTTTCGTGTGCTTTTCTGATGAGTCTCGTTTTGGTATGAGGCCGGATACAAGACGTATACGACACTGGAGAACCCCTGGACGCCAACAGCGATTAAAATCCTGCCAGGAAGTCCATCCTTATAGTGGTGGAACCATCATGGTATGGGCGGGTATTTCGATCGGCGGAAGAACTGAGTTGATTTGGATCAGAGGCAACCTCAACGCTCAAATTTATGCTGAGACGGTTGTATCAGACGTCATCGTTCCTCTACAAGTGCATATCGGTCCCTTATTTCAGTTAATGCATGATAATGCACGACCGCACACCGCAAGAGTTGTAAGACAGACTCTCGCCGCAGCTAACATCAATGTCCTGCCCTGGCCTGCTCAGTCGCCAGACTTGAACCCGATTGAGCATGCATGGGATATTCTTCAGAGAAGAGCTCTGCCGAATATGGAGGGTATCCAGTCGCAAGAAGACCTTTTTTTGTTGTTGCAACGAACATGGGCGGCCATTCCACAGAGTGATTTGGATGAACTCATTTTGAGTATGCCAAACCGATGTTCTTGTGTTGTTAGTGTTCGCGGTAGAAACACGGATTATAAATTGTTTAAGTTACCCAATAAAATAAAAAAAAAACTGTTATTTCAGTCTTTTTTTCGAACTTTAATGTTAGTGGTTCAAATGTCAAAAATCCCTTTATTAGGAAAATGGCAATTTTTTTTACTAATGCAAAGGTGACTTGGTTTATCGTTACTGTAGACAAACAAAAACATTTTATTTGATCAATCCTTAAAGAAAATTTTAATGAATATCAATCAGGAGAAAAGTTATTGCAAAAATATATGTTGATCCCTAGACACTTTTGATGTGTGTACTTCAATAAAATAATAATAAATCATTCCTTATACAAACCCTTTAAGTATATACTCGGATAATATTTTTTCGTATCAATTTATTAATATTTATATATCTAGTCAAAAAAAGTCAAAATATCTTTATTCACGTAAACCTATTACAGGCATTTGTGACACGTCATTATTTAAATTATTTAGAATGATTCTACTCCTGTTAGCGGAAGACTAAGCAGCGAAGTGGTCCAAGGAGTAAGCTGTTAGCAGAAGACTAACAGCTTAGCAAATTCCAGTGACCTGTTAATGTTTAATCTGACTGAGAAAGAAATCTGCAAGGAAAACTCAGCTATATCAGATTTACAAATGAAATATACTATATATTTATTTATTATTAAAGGTATATGTATGTATCTAAATATACTATATTTATCTATCTATTTATTATTCCACACAACACTAACATTTTTTTGTTTTCAATTACTATAGTATTGATTAAAACTCCTTTCCTAAATATGTATAAACAAAAATTATGTAAATTGTATAAAAAGAGCGGGTCACCCTGAGACGCAGGCATCACAAGTTTAGGGACCTTCGTAAAATATAAAAATGGACTTTGAGAAATAAACGTTTATTTTATTATTTATTTATTTTAATTAAATAATTCCAATTAATTTTAGGTAACGCTGCTAATGTGACTACCGGAGACGAGAACTCGGTGTCAAGTTTCGAGAACAGTCTGTACCAGTGTTATAGCGGAAATATTTTAATAGATGAGTTATTTCCTTACGCGGAGCAATGCAAGAGTACTCATTATTTGGAAATGACTACGACTCTCAAAATAATACACGAAGTCTTGCACGATGGGTATTACTATTACATATTTTACAGTGACAACGACATCGTTCAGAATGATATTCATGCTATTTTCGATATATACAAACCTACATTCCAGTACTCGAATTTGCCTCCTACTAAAATGTGCATAAACAGTACCGTGTGTGACTTTGCCGTAGATTTCTTTAGTGACGAATCAGTAATAGTGGAAGTTCCCACTAAAGACGGAATCGAGTATTACGAAGACGATTCGTCCATATTAATATCCGTTTGTTCTCCAAGAATGTCGGTCTACATATTCTTCCCAGTAGCAGTAATTCTATTAATACTATTATTTGCATTTTTATGATACTTGATAAGTCTTGTACTGTATTCTGTATTTATTAGATTAAGCCTTGAAACAAATGTGATATTAATATATTAGGATTTATGTACCTAAGACAGATTGTTGTTATATAAATATAGGTATAGGCTTAGAATAATAACGCCTAGAAGTGAAGTGGGCGCACGATAAGTGAGGCAAGTTTTACTGAGCCATGACAACCTGTGAAATCATCTGGGGTGCATCATGAAACAGCTCGGGGTTTTTATCTGATTATGACGGTGCAATTAATGGAAGTCACAATTCATTCATTCATTAATTACAGCCCCTAGAACACCGCGAGCGTCCTATAGACCTCCACTGTTGGAGATGGGCCTTCCAGCACATATTTGGAGAATTCAGCCTACACACGCCACGCTGGCCAGATGGGTTGGCGAGAATTAGGTTTTGTTTTTTCATTGTAACTTTTTTGTGTAGTTTGCCTTTTCTACAAAATTGTTTTGATGTGGAATAAACAAGTTTTTCGCTTTGTAAAAGTTGTTCGTATAGATTATTTATCTATAATAATGTCATCTATATATCAGAATAATGTAAAGCGTTATACGAATATATAACGTTCTTATTACAACCTTATTTTACATTTTTGGATATATTTTGGTCAACAAGATCTATAACTATTTCAAATTTCAAGTAAATTAGACCAGTAGTTCTTGAGATAGTAGTTTGGTAGCAAGGTACAATTAGAAACAAATATTTTAGTCAGAGTAAGAGTCTTGGCAGACTTGCGCAGGGCCAATACCGAGACCAGCTGTTCTGATGCAGAAGACTAAGACAGATAATGCATCGGGAAAAAACAAAATGTTTTAATAGCTAATTAGCTTACGCTCATCTATACTAATAATATAAATGTGAAAGCTTTGGCTGTCAGTATTTTTGTCTCGCTTTTTCTGCCAGGATTGTTCCTTGGAACCCTGAGACAAACGTATGTCACGTTTTCGCTTTAAAGCGAACGAAAATGCTACTCTCGAACGCGAAATAAAGTAAAAAAGCGCTTAAAGCGTCAAGTCGAACATGGCTTATAATTGTAAAACTAATAAACACTGAAAAGTATTTCGTCATTATGCACTTTGTATAATGGCGAGCCGTCTCCATCTAGTTGAATGGCGGATCAAACAGCTATATTTTGTCTCAAAGTCCATGGTTTTTTGTGTCAAAGTATCGTTCTATGCGTTATTATTCTAAGGCATCGTGCTAATTGAACGCGACTACTGGCAATGATGCCAGTTCGAGCGAATTTTGTTCGCTATTAATACGTGTAATAATAATATTATTAATAGTCAGTTTTCGTGAACAAAATTATTGCGAATGGCGACGACGGTTGCGTAGTCGTGTTCACATAGAACGATGTAGGGTATAGGTAGATAAAATTTAGATTGTTATGTAGTTAGTGTTTTAATAAATTGTCAATATAAATATTTTTCATAGTTTTTTTGGCCTCAGTCGGCTCAGTAGTGTCTTTTAATTCTTAGAAACAGGATCGATTGGCATCAAAAATTACCATTTTATTGCTGTCTGCACATTTTTTCCAAAATTTGTGAATACAGTTCAGAATATATCAAAAAAGTTACAAACTATAACGGTTAAGGTCCTGCCCTTACTGTCCCCTAATTATATTCCCTTGAAAGTTAAATATAGACTTTTTATTAAAACTCCTATATATTTATGTGTAGGTTATTGTTATATCATGTTAATATTAATTATATCACATGAAACTGACAGTACAAAGATGATATGAGCATACATGAAGATGTATGCTGAACTAAAATATTTTATTTAGTGGTGGAGGTTCGATTCATGATCGGGACACAATCATTTATTTAATTTATATGTGATATTTCTCGAGCTTGGTATCTAGGGACACTTATTTTTCTTTACCCACAGAATAGGATAGTCGACTATTGTAAAAAATGTGTTTTTTGTTTTATTATAATCTTTATTTTATCAATGTACACAAAATCACACTGATTTTCGTTTTAATTAACGAAATCTATATACATATATATTTTACTTTTATTTATTATTCTTTGAAATTCACTTTAAAAAACGAAACTATGTGCTAGTGCCAGTATTCGCCCGTACAACACTAAAAAACAGACTTAGATAATAATGTCATTTGTCAAAGTTTTGTAGTCATTAACAAAATATTTTTCGATTTTTACTAATATTTTTCGTGATAGGTGATACCTGTACTATAGCTGCCTTAACGACCACCATTTACGCCACACACTGTATGTATATATAGGTAAAAACAAGGATAGAACATTCAGTTTTTACTTTAATTATTCTTTGAAATACACTTTAAAAAATGAAACTGTATGTGCTAGATATTTACTTGTACAACACAAAAACAGTCTTAAAAAATAATGTCATTGGTCGAAGTTACAGTCATATTAATAATATATTTTTTGATGTTTTACTAAAATTAAAAAATATATATATATAATTCCTTAACCTATAGTTATAAATGTTTGCAAAAATTTACGTGATACGTCAATACCTGTACTATAGCCGCCTAAACGTTTGACCACCATTTACGCCACACCCTGTATAACAGAGAAGAGGCCCATGCCATCTCTGTTGAAGATTGGCCTACCTGAAATTTCTGGAGAATTTGGCGAGTGTCTGATGAAAATTTATTAACGATTCCACAAACAGGAAGCTTTACGTGCTCTCCTTCTCACGGGAACGGTGGTGTTTTGAATCTATAACAGTATACTGTGTATTTCTCATTGGTACATGCCGGGGTTCGATCCGTCATATTTTGGATTTTAAAGAAGTCGTAACAAGCGAGCCACCTATCTTAAGCTGAGTTGAACCAAAATTAAGTTTTATATGTATCAGATTTATTATAAAGATCAGCCGTTTTCCCGACACCGCCATTTTAAACTTTAATAGTTAGAATCATAGGGACTTTATTTTGGTGAAACCCAGGCTTAGGTATACCCGTATTTTTAGAAGTTTTCTCTACAGCTCCACCACTCAATTATTTCTTCCAGCTGTCAATGGGTTCCCTCAAGGGATGCTGCAAGGTTTCTAAGTACGTCGCGAAGTACTTTTGAGTTTCGACAGCTGGAAGGAATAATTAAGTGGGAGCGTCTAACAATTCGTACAAGAATAACGTTTAGTCTTACCTTTGTTAATGTGTAGCGCGATTGGAAACCTGATATAGCACACTCATTACAGCTCCTAGACCTCCACTGCTGGAGATGGGCCTTCCAGAACATATATCTGGAGAATTTGGCTTACACTCGCCACGCTGGCCAGACGGCTTGGCGAGGATAATAGCACACAGTCGTACTTAATAGTATGATCAGCCAGTTATGTCCTATAGAATTCAATAAACGTTTAAAATTTAATGTAAATGTTTTAATTACATCTTTTCGATTACCCAGAGGACATTTCTCTGCCTCCGTGGTCTAGCGTTTAGGTCCGTGAATTTAGACTCGGAGGTACCGGCTTCGATTTCTGGTCGAACACAAAAATATTTATTAATAAAAAAAATACATTTCAATTTATTTATGATATTTCTCGAGTTTGGTACGCTGGAGACATCAACGAGCTTGCCACTTGTCATGATTGGCTTATAGTAAAGTTGGCTAAGGCCGCGTTCGTGTTATAGCATTTCCAACATCTCGTAGCAACTTCATAAACCAGCGCGAAATGTCGTTTTTGTTAAGAAATACCACTTTTTTTAACAATGCTAACATTTCTTAAATAAAACGAGCGGTGATGCTACTTTTTGACAAGTGTTTTCGTTCATGTTTTATCATACCATGGCATCCAATACACGGGATATTATTATGGTCTTTGAATTTATTACATAAAATCGTTTAATATACCTTTTTAACAAATATAATAGAAAACTATAAAGTATATAAAAATGGTAAACGATCAATTTGACATCTGTCAAAAAGTAACATCAATAACCCTCCTTTCAACACGGTACTGACATACGGAAATTAGCATCAAATGTTAGAATTTTCATTAAACGAACGACTTGTGCTAAAAAAAGTGGTATTTTCATGCTAACATTTCTTAAAACGAACGCGGCCTAAATGTGAATCCGCTTTATAAGCGTGGTTTCTGGCAACCCCGAAAGTGAAACGGTCGTGATGATACTACAATTTCTTATCTATATTTGCAGTCGGCCGTATAAGATTGTGTTCATCCATCAATAATTTTGTCCCCTTCAAAGTAATTTCCCTGGGATATAATACATTCATGCCAGGGTTCAGTCCTTGCAGCACTCACGATGGTTGCGGGATCATCACTAAAAAGCCCTTCGTTGCGTCTGTCGGTCTGTTCGCGATAAACTTTGCCACTTGTCATGATTGGTCTATAGTAAAGTTGACTAAATGTCAATCCACTTCTTTATGATGTTTCTGATATGGTAACTCGTACATTAATAACTGCTTTCCTCTATTTTACTAAAACAGATATGATTCAATATCTCCAAACATCTGACATTTAGCCCGCTATTTTTTTCCTAGTAAGTTGATAAGACTATATTTTGTTTCTAGTGAGTTGATAAGACTATATTTTGTTTTTAGTAAGTTGATAAGACTATATTTGTTTTCTTGTAAGTTGATAAGACTATTTGTTTTCTAGTAAGTTCAGACTTTTTTTTTTTCTACTAAGTTGATAGACTTTTTTTCTAGTGAATTGATAGACTATATTTTGTCTAGTAAGTTGATATACTATATTTTGTTTCAAGTTGATGACAATTTTTTTTTCTAGAAAGGTGATAAGACTATTTATAGGGGGTTTTATAGAAAGTTGATGACTATTTTTTTTTCTAGTAAGTTGATAGACTATATTTGTTTTTTAGTAAGTTGGACTATATATTTTGTTAGCCATTGTTTAAAAGAAACTTGATCGTTATATGGGATAGCAGTGTTACAGTGCTTAGAGAAAAATGAAAGTAAGAATTCCAGTAGTGATCACATTTAATGTATGAATAAAGATAAGCGTGACCTAGGTTTGATCATTATATACTGTTTAATACATTAAGATAGGACAATGTTAGGGGATTACCCCTCATCTTTTAAGATAAATTAATTGCTTATTATTAATTCTAGTGGCCGACGGCAAAGCCCAAGTGGCCGTAACCGTAACCGAAACTTTGGAGGCGATCTTAAATTTGTACAAAAGACCCACTGTCAGGTCCACGTTTCCGATCCGTACCGACATTACAGGGAGAACGTGTTGGTTAAAAACCTTTGTAATAAAAAACGAGTCTTATGTCATAAAACTCGAGACTTCTTATATCAAAGTCAAGACTCAACATCCAACTCAAGACATTCGTCATCAAATTCAAGTCTTATGTCATCTAACTGAAGTCTTGTGTCATCAAACTTAAAGCTCATTATCGAACTCAAGACATTTGTCATAAAATTTAAGTCTCATGTCATCAAACTGAAGACCCGTATTTGTGGTATAAAAATGCGATTCCATAATTATAATCCTTGTTTTAAAGAATATATATACTTTTTGTTTCTTGAATTTAGTTTCGGTTTCGGCCGAATCTAAGACGCCGAACCGAATGTTCGGTTACGGTTCGGTCGGACACTAGTTATTTCATATAAAAGAATATTAAAGAACCTGCTAATGGAGTATCGTACACAAAATACAATTAAACTTAAACTTAATTAAAACGAAGCACTGCAAACTTAGGAACCTTAATTACCAGCATTCGGTTGCTTTAAAACTCAACAGATATTTGGAATAAACGTTTATTCAAAAAAATATAAATAAACATCATGTCGTCAAAAACAGCCATTTCTAAACGTTCCGCTAAACTTACCTCAGCAGCAGAAAACAACTTTTTACCTTTGTTTCGTGTATGATAGGTGACAGATAAAGGGATATTTTTAGCGAAACGTTTATGAATAGGGATAATAGTTTGTAGAATGTTAAAATGCAAAAGCAATTTGCGGAGAACCCGGAGCTTTTTTGAGAAAGTCGAGTTTTAGGGAATTTAAAAGATTAATATTTTTCTTATATTTGTCCAAAGCTCGCCCCAACTGCCTTGACTGATGTCTGGAACAGAAAGGTGGACTCATTAAGGTTCCCTGGCAGCCAAATTCTGTTCATTTAAAAGGATTTAACACTTTCGCAACCCTCTCGCTTGCACAATCCAATATTTTTAAATCTTCGAGTGTACTGTTGACAAATGTAGTCTATGTACTTGCGGACATTTTAAAGATATCATATATTTGTTTTAATAAAGAAAAATCGTTATAAATATTTTTAACTATTTTTCTTTGTCTAAAATTAGGTATATGAAAGTAAAAATAAGTCCAAAAAGTCAGTAATTTTATTTCCTAGAAAAGTAAAGCATCATCACGTCCGTTTCCCTTTTGGGGTGGTCAGAAACCACGCTTATAAATAAGCGGATTCGCATTTAGCCAACTTTACTATAGGCCAAACATGACAAGTGGCAAGCTCGTCGATGTCTCCAGCGTATTAATTAAATTAATAAATATTATTGTGTCCCGACCAGGAATCGAACCCTAGACCACGGAGGCAGTTTTATTAACTTGCTAACTACTACATTTCTTAAAGTACACTCATGATAAGCCTTTGAAAATATTGGATTGTGCGAGCGAAAGGGTCGCGTGAAACCCTCTTAAAGCAAACATTAACTAAGGTAACCCTTATTAAAGTTGACATTTAATATATTGATTTGGCTCTAACAATAAAACTAACAGTAATTAAGGGTACCGGTAATTTTGACAATTAACGTTTGCGTTTTAATAAACAGACTAGGGCCACTGGCAGTCCCTCCCCTGCCAACTTACAATAACATTACATAATATTATAGATTAAATTTTAGTCTCATCCACTTTCCGACAATTACATTCTCAGAATGATTAATTTCTTTTTGTGACCACTTGTATATTCATTTTGAAGAATTTGTCTAAATCTTTACATCGCAATAATTCCACAAGTCGCTATTGGAATAGGAACCGATGGCTTAATGTGAACGGTTTGTGACAAATTCACGCAAGAAAGCGTGTTTCTTATTGGTTATATCTAGGGCTCGAACCTGCGACCCTTGGATTGGATATCTATATAAAATTGCTTTGAAATTACATCGCCTTGTGTGTTCGAGAGAATCATTTAATAAATAACTAGTTAAATAAAATCAAATTATATATAATAAAAAAAAAATGCTCTAAATTACTATTCAACGCATTAAAACATTGAAATTTCAACAATATTTAATGACTTAATTGTAAATATGTTTTGGCATATTTTTTTGACAAATGTTGTCTTTTAACTTACTAGGAAATAAAATTACGTGGGTAAAAGAGGCCCTGGCAGACCAAGACTTGCCTATCATGATCAAATAAATAAAACATTAGCTGAAGGTGAATTAAAAAGCCATCGAAACAAGAGGGCATGTATGAAGAGGTTGATGAATGTCGAAGAAGCGAAAGAGGTATGTCGTGATCGTGACAAGTGGCGCTCAATTGTCTCTGCCTACCCCGCAAGGGATTTGGCGTGAAGATATGTATGTATGTATGTTGGAGATATTTATTAAGTCATATAATTTATTCAAATCAAATCAAATAAAAATAATTTATTTCCTTTGGTTCTCTCAAAATAACTTTGATACTGTTATAATTATCATAACATATGTACTAATCAAAGTGGTAATAATGGTTGGATAATGGGGTGTATCACTAACTTTTTATCACAGTAGATGGCGCATGGTACCTAATAGAACTGTCAGCTGCATAGAAAACTTGTATTTTTATTACTAAATGTATTATTTTCTAGATATATTACCGAAGTGAGCAGGTTCTAAGTGTACAAATCGAGATTTCCAAGCGAAATTAAAGATATGGTGATCTCAAAATTATTCTCCATTAAAATTATTCCGTTCTATTAATTAAATCTTTTTTCTTTTTAAAGACTGTGTTTGCTTTTCTAATTCGTCTTTTATAAATTCGTTAAGTTAAAATTCGTATTTCTGTTATAAAAATAAAAAAACTACAAAAATGACCACATAGGTGTAAACCGCCGCTAGCGACATCTATAAAAAAACTTTGCCTGATACACCCCATTATAGACAGAGAAAATTAACAAAAACATAACTATTTTACTAAAATAAATATTATACAATTAACATATCTCATGTCTGTAAATTTATTTCCTAGTAAGTTGATAGACTAGATTTCTCAAAATGGTAATTCTCGGAGTGTTAATGAGACTGAAGGATTAATTAATTATTAAGAAAACTATTAGGGAATCAACATTTCCTTTTCACACTTTTATAGTTAAAATGGCCTCTCCAGACCCCGACAGCGGTTCGGGGTCGAGACGCCATCTTGTAACGCATTGCTTAGCTTATATAATGCAAATTATTTCAAACGAAACGAAAGATTTAACCCTTTAGTACTGTAGTAGCGGTCTCACAGACACTTACAAACTATATATTTTTACCTAAATTCGGTATAACTCGCGTTTAAACCCCTCGTTCTTTTATTTTTAAATTATTAATTATTAATGTTAAAAAATAAACTACACAATTTTTTAAAACCATAAAAATCGTCGAGCTATTTTTCTTTCTATGTTGAAGACAAATATTAATTAGTTTTGGTACTATACCTATTAAAGGTAATTGTATAGGAAAAACGTTATATTTCACTGCCAACAAATATTGAAACTTCAGTACGAGAAAGTTATGGAGGTATTTGGTGATCTAAAAACAAGCAAAAGTTTTTAAGTAGTATTTGGGGGTCTAAAAAACTCTACGTTTTTAACAGTATCAAAAATCGTAGCTCGTAAATTGAGGGTTAAAAAGCTTATGTTTTAAAATATATCGAATGTGTATAAATAGGTTATAAATGTCGGTGAAATCGGTAGTGTAGTAGTTGTCGGGTTAAGTAGTACTCACGGAGGTGTAGTTAGATGAGGTTGGCCACGTCGCTGGGCATCTCTGTGATGGTGGTGTGGTAGAAATCCTCAATATCCTTGAGGGCTCTCTTGTCCCCCTCCGTCACGAAGTTGATGGCGATTCCCTTACGACCGAACCGACCTCCGCGACCAATTCTATCAACAATACATTAAAACATTATTTATAATTTGCATTACAGCAACAATTCAGAGTTCTGTTGCAGAGGGCCTTTTTAGAGGGCCAAATTTGTGACTACACAAAAAAATATTGAAATTATAGCGTTGTGGAGGTGACCTGCCATAGAGTACCTGTGTATGTAGTTCTCCCTGTTGGTGGGCAGGTCGTAGTTGATGACGCAGGAGACCTGTTGCACATCTATTCCCCGAGCCAGCAGGTCGGTTGTGATGAGGACCCGAGAGGAGCCTGTCCGGAACTGCCTCATAATGACCTCTCTCTGGTGCTGGTCCATGTCCCCGTGCATGGCCGACACAGTGAAGTCTCGGCTCTTCATAGATTCCGTTAACCAGTCCACCTGGAAATAATTATATTGGCTTTACAGTATAATAAACCTAAGACATCAACAACTTGCTACTTGTCACAATTGATCTATAGTAAACGTCAATCCGTTTCTTTAGAGCATGGTTTCTTACCACCCCGAAAGAGATACAGTTGTGATAATCATATCTCGTATCTACATTTTTGTCTGTAAAATTAGTTTTTGTTCATACTGAGAAATTTGGAACAGTTATTGTGGTATTTTAATTTTATCTGTTTATTCTTAATATGGTGTATAGTTATTACATTAACATCAGTTTAAAAATTACTGGATTTATAATACTAATTATCAAAGTAATTTTTTGTCTCTCTCAGAATGTTGATTTAATTGGTTTTTGTCACAACAGTTCAGATTTTTATTTTATGATTAACCTGTCTCTCCACTGCCTCAGGTCATCTGTCCATCTGGTAGGTCTTCCCACTCTGCATCTTCCAGTACGTGTCAGAATGGTGTTGAAGGCTTCATTGTTCTGCACATCTGACGCAGCCCATTGCCACTTCAGCTTTTTTTTTAAAGCTATGTATGGTAACTTTAGTTCTCTGATGGGTGTCAACATTTATTTGGTAAATTTTAGGGTCAACATGTGGAACTGACCTTGCGCCTAGTGTTGCAGAAGATGACGGCCTGCGCGATGGAGAGGGTGTCGTAGAGGTCGCACAAGGTGTCCAGTTTCCATTCCTCCTGCTCAATGGAGATGAAGAACTGCTTGATACCTTCCAGGGTTAACTGAAACACACACATTCATTTATTAGCAATAGGGACTTGGTTTTAGTAGGAACACGTTTTTTGGACTTGATAGATAGATTAGTTATTTTGTTTTGACACTTTTTGTTCATCAAAGTATATATCTTAATTGTTATTTTTAAATATAACAATAATAATGGCTAGGCTGTAGGAATGCTTTCCCACATTCATCATCCCACATACATTTGTCATAGATTTACAACACCACAGTTTCTGTGCCTCGGAGAGCATGTCAAGCCATCCGATTATACCACTTGTAGAATCTTTATTCTATTGTCATTAAAAGTGATATGAGACCCTTGCCGCCGACCCGTCTGGCCAGTGTGACGAGGTAGGGGCTAATTTCTCCAAAAATATGTTCTGCAAAATTTCTTTGTGTTTTACCTCTTCCTTCTGCACAAGTATGCGGACAGGGTTCCTCATGAAGCAGCGGGAGACCTCCAGCACGTCGTCCGGCATGGTGGCCGACAGGAGGATCACCTGCACGTCCGCAGACAACATCTTGAACACGTCGTGGATCTGGTCCTTGAAACTGAAAACGAACAAAAACACATCCACCATCAAAATTACAAAACAACATATTTGGCGATATTGAGTTCTATACACTGCAAGTCTTTATTCTGACAGACCTGGTGGGGTACTACTGTAACAATGTAATAAGAATACTTTATCGCTACTCATAGGTGATTGGATTATTATTTAATTCTGTATTAATTTTTTTATTTTGTAAATCTAATATAGCTGAGATTTCTTTCTCAGTCAGATTAATCATTCGCAGGTCACTGGAATCTGCTGGTCTTCCGCCAACAGCTTACTCTTTGGACCGCTTTGCTCAGTCTTCCATTAACAGGAGTAAAAATAATTTCAATAATGATATATCACAAATAATGTGTGTTATATAGCCTATAGAACAGCCCAATTCTGTTAAGTGCAAACATCATATAATGGAATCTATTAACTATTTATATATATCTATATCAAGTTGATATTTGCACGACCGCTGTCAAGTTTGAGCACTTATAGAGTTGAGAATTGAATATTATTTTGTAATTATGATGCAAGCTCTGAAGTAAATAACGAAATCCACTAATAACGTTTGCGACTAAGTAACAGAATAGGGCTGCTGGATCTCCACTGCTATAGATGGCTCATCATCATTCCATAACATATTTCTGGAGCAATTGGCTGGTTGGGCATCAAACCCCCAAAGTTGACTTATCTACCCCAAGTGAGTCAGAATACTCCGTAATAAGCTCTCTGAGGCATGTTTGCTTTATAATGATGTGGGTTTTTGTTAAATAAACAATCACAAACTCTGTAATGACTTCATTATTGGTTGCGTAATTTGGTAAAAACATAATTGATACATAACTACTTGAAAAATTTGATTTTGATCAAAGTTATATCAAAGTGGAAACACAGAGGCATTAATTGAAATTCCAAAAAAAAAAACTAGAATTGCATTATTGGCAACCTCTATCTTGTGCTAATACCCTACCATGTGAGTCAATCATGACTCACATTGGCAAAGTTTGTAGGCCAAGGGGAAATTTCAATAAAAATCCTATAGAATTTATAATTGAAGTGCTATCACAGTAAGCAGTAATATTCTTCACAAATAATTACATAATTGAAACTAATGCATAAAGTACTACAATAACCCAATTCTAGAGCCATACAAAATCCAATATGTCACCTGCTCCGACAAGCCTATTTGGTAAAAAACATATTTCCTGCTTCAATAAGCTTTTAAAGTTTCTTTTACTAGTGTAGATCTGATAATAATGTTATCTGTCTGAATTTGATTTTTAAATGTTCACTTTTTACACTTAGGAAGACAAATGTCTAAGCATTCTATGGATTTGGGTGCCGGGTCCATTAGAATCAGAATGGTGTCTCAGGCTTTCAACCGACTATAGGCTGGTTTAAGAACACATCATCCACGATTCTTCTCCTTGCCATAACCAACCACTATTACTGTATGATTTTGATTTGGAAATAAATGTATCTCCCTCACACCTGGTTAAGCCCAATTCTTTTAGTAAGCGGTGCAACAATTTGGTTGGAATTGTGGTTTTTCTTGTTAATCTGATAATTTGAAGTACTTTAACAGTGTGACTTACCCTCGGGACAACATTTCATCGGCTTCGTCAAGTACGAACAGCTTGATGGTGTTGGCCCGGAGTGCTCGGCGGGTGATCATGTCGTAGACCCTGCCTGGAGTCCCCACCACCACATGGACTCCACTCTCCAGCTGACGGATGTCCTCTCTTACATTGGTCCCACCAATACAGGCATGGCATTTGGCATGCAAATGATCTCCCAAGGCTATCACCACCTGCAATGACAAGGAGCAATATTTTTTATTCACTTCACCATATTTGCTTCTCAACATTTAGCACTTAATATTAACATCTGACTTGTAACAAAGAACTATGATCAAACAGAAGGTATACTGATAACAATAACACCTCGTTTTGAATCATGTTCAGAGCGCTTAAATATTATGATAGTGAGTCTTTCAGATTTGGATGCTCAGAGTGTGATTTAAATTCGGAACGGTCTAAATCACATTTTTATTCATAAAATAATAGATTTTTTAAAATGTATAGATGAAAAATTGCATTCTTTTTTTTCCGGGTGGTGCAATAAAAGCAAATTATCCGTGGTCAAAAATGTTGTCAAATTTTGCAGATTTACATAAATACTGTTTGTGTACCTTTTAAATCCAGTATTTTTTTTTACTTTATCCAAGTCGAATGACTGTTTGGATTGGCTTAAAGCTTAAACACTTTGAAGTAACAAATCTCCAAGTCTAATACAGCCTATATACTTGTACATCAAATTATGGGCATATTATTGTTTCCTAAAGCATTTCCAGCTCAGATGTGCATCCTGGTTAAATAACTAGGTCCAGCAGCAGTTTTTAAAAGCTCACACCCAAAGTAATAAGATATAATGTAACTTCTGTTGGCTTGCTTAGCCACAAACAAAATAAAAACCATAAATACCATGTGTATGTAAGTAAAAGATAAAGTTAACCAAATATATATATTATTACAGACATATTGTAGCCATTTTATAATCATATAAGTTTGTGTTTCCAAAACAACTTCGTCATCAATCTAACACTTCTGAAAGATGACAACTTTTGTTTAATAAGTACCACAGTTCTCGAGCTGGAGAGGCATGTTTATTGCAATAATTTACTGTAAATAGTATTATTTGGCTTTTGAGACTGATTATCATAATGCATTAAGTAAGACAATTCATAGTACCTACTTAATGTTAAATACTTACATATATAAAATTTTCAACTACAGAAGACTTCTAATCGTTGTTACTTTATTAATAAACATTTGTGTTTTAATTAATCATTTTACTTTATTAAAGTTTTAAATATAAAGAATAATTATTTAAATTCTTAAATTTGTTTATAACTTACTATTAATATTTACTATATTCTATGCAAATAATTTCATTTCATATAAAAAAAATAGCGTTAACTAGAAAAAACACTACCTTTTGGATCTGCTGCGCCAACTCCCTGGTGGGCGCCAGAATCAAAGCCTGGCATTCTCGCATATTTGTGTCAATTTGTTGCAGGATTGAAATAGAAAAGGTAGCTGTCTTCCCAGTTCCGGATTGCGCCTGCGCAATCACATCCCGGCCCTGGATGCAAGGTAAAATCGCTCGTTGCTGAATGGCAGACGGCTTCTCAAAACCATAAGCGTAAATCCCTCGCAATAATTCTTCCTTCAAATTCATGTCATCAAAGCTTTCCACGACCTGGTGCCAGTTGGTGTCCAGGGCTCCCTCGGGCTCCATGCCGGGGGGGCCGTCGTAAATTGGTTGTTCCTTGGACGGGCCATTCTTAGAATCGTCCGTCCACTCCTCCGATCTATAGAACAAAATCATGTGTTATTTTTACATTTACAACCAATACAAACAAGTATATAGGTAATTACCACACCCACAATGCATTTCTAGTCAAAAGATACCCTCGTTTTATGTTATAACAATTAACTAACTAAGAAATTCGTGAATAAGCAGTTTACCGCTCTACTGTCACATTCGGGCTTTAATGTTATTGTATTACTATTAGGAGCCATCTTAAAATAGATAACCACAACCAGTTGACAAAAACAAACGTTTGCAAAATACAGACCTTATTCTAACAATGAAATCAGTAAAAACACGTGTGTTTAAATAAATTTAATGATCTCCTGCCACCGCCATGTTGGCAGTCGGCAACCATGTACGTAAAATTCAAAATTAAGTATGAAAACCATTACTGATATTGCAATATTAGTGACCGCAGGTACTGCATCTTTTTGGGAATCAAAATAACACATTATTAACACTATAAATTCGATAATGATACAAAACTTACCTCCTTTCTGGTGAATAAGACATGTTCCAATCGCGGTAGCTGAACGGAAAAGAACTAGCAAGGTCAAGTTGAGACTGAACCGATGAATATTTTTTTAAAACTTTAACTGATTTTGTTACCAAATAACGTTATATGATAAATTATTAAAAATAAAAAAATGATTTTTTCTTATACAATGACGGTCCTCAAGGTAATTAATTAGCTTTCAAAATGAAATAATGTTAATAATAGCAAGTAGTAGCGGAAGTACGTCATTTGCTTTATTACTGCAAATTTCGCAACAGATAAAAGATATAAGATTGTGTTTGCCAAAACGAGACAAAAGTTTTGTTTCTTTAAATTTTAAACGCGTTCATAACAAAATAAAATATTTTAATGAAATTATTGCCACTAATTTATTATGTATATTTATTGCATAGTATTCATGTTATATAATTACAATTGGAAATACTATTAGATTTTTAATATGTTGAAGTTTATACTTTTAATTTTTTATTCTCTCAATTATTTTTTCTTCTCGCTCTAATATGACAGTCATAAGTTGATCTCTTTCTTAGCTTATGTTTATTTGTAAACCTCTATTCTAGATCGCATGTAATTTAAGATTTTTTCTAATCGTGACAGACAAAGACTTGCCTATCACGATCAAATAAATAAAACATTAGCTACAGGTGCATTAAAAAGCCATCGAAACAAAAGGGCATGTATGAAAAGGTTGATAAATGTCGAAGAAGCGAAAGAGGTAAGTCGTGAACGTTACAAGTGGCGCTCAATTGTCTCTGCCTACCCTGCAAGAGATTTGGCGTGAAGATACATAAGTCGATCCGGAATTAGGCATATGGCTTTTAAAATCATAACCTTAATTTAAAACATAAATATTTATATTTGTAGGTTGGCATTAAACTTCCGGTTGTGTCTGTCATCAGCGTCTATCGTCTATGGTCGGAGCTGCCATTTTGAAACGGCAGTGCTTTTTGTTCGTGCGGTGCGGATCGCTTGCTTGTCGCAAGAAGTTTTTTTGTGTTTTAGTCAAGTGTAGTTTTAATTATTTGAACTTAATCAAAATGAGCTGGCAGGATTACGTCGATAAACAGTTAATTGCATCAAGATGTATTACAAAAGCTGCAATTACTGGACACGATGGAAATGTCTGGGCAAAATCGGAAGGCTTCGAAGTAAGTTCTACGTTGTGTTCAGTGATAATTAAAATTAAATGGTTTCATTTTTGCGGAGTTGAGTATGATATGGATAGTGTAGATAATACTCACAGTGATTATTAGGACTTTTAGGATTCTATTTAAAGGGATGACGAATTTCTTTATCCGGAAAGATTGACAAGATGGCGACATGTGGTATTGCAGCTTGGAACTTATTGGAAGCGTGGTGGCCCGTACTTTCAGCAAATGCTTATAAATTTTCGGTTTCTTATTTTCTGGTTAGGTTGTGATTCTATTTGTCTTTTTCATTACTTGTATGTGTAGATAATTTATCTATTACTTGTCGCCGGCCGGCATATCTTGGTTAGTAGTCGGTCTATCGATCGTAAAAAGCCGATTCACAGCTTCATTGTGCGGTAATATATTATGATTACTGTTTTAAAACACAATAATTATTAAAATCGGTCTTCCGATGATTGATGGCTAAGATAAGGATTTGCTTTTTTTATATATATTTATACAGACGTAGCTCAAACCCTTAAATTCAATTTGGGGTAGGGAGTAATGGAGGTTGCTGTGAAACACAAAACTATTTTCTTTTTATTTCAATTGGTTAGATAAATTATGACAGGATCATATTCTTGTACCTATATAATATTTACTATTTTTCCTGACTAAAAGTTGTCTATTATGTGTCTCCATTGCTGGATATAGCCCCTATTTTTTAACTCTACTATGTTACTAGTCCTTGTTGGTTCTCTAGCCACCATAAAATGCTGCTAATGTCAGTTGTTTCCATTTTTGGTCCTTGTATTTTGCTTATCATGATTATTATGCTCAGTATTAAAATGAAGATTTGTCCAATCCACTGCATTACACCGCTACTCATTCAAGACAGGTTTTTAATACAATTTTAATCGCATGTACAGATTCTCAATGAGCTAGCCTTACAAACTAGTTTTGTTACTGTAATACAATATTCGTAACAATTAATTGAGAAACAAAAAGTTACTGCTTTTAAATAAAAATATTTACAATAAATATACCATATATTTGCTCGCCTAATATGGAGAACATTGTCTACTAATATAGATTTTTAGAACTACTACCTACTACTAACCCATGTCATGACTGCGAGGGCTCTTCTGGAGGTCTGCAGGAACGTAACGAGTCTCCTGACCTTCCTGGAGGAGATTGGATGGCTCCGTTGAAGGAGTAAAGGTCATGCACAATGGTCCAATAAGAGACTAAGTGCGTAAAAGCCACCGTAATCACAATCACAATTAACCCAAGTCATGTGAATAAATATTTTGAGTTCGAAAGTATAGCTATATAGCTCAATGCAACTCTTTAGCCATACAATTTCATGTTAAATGCAAGCAAACGCAAATGGTTACAGCTGGACATTAGAATTAGTTACGCACCAGTCTACCCCTTACATTACTTCACCACATGTGATGTTATTTTTTAGTAATTTCTGTAATTAGTTTTAATTTTTTTGTTTTTTAAAATTTTATATTTTATTTGCAAGAGGTTAATTCATCGATTGTAAAAAAAATTGTCCTCTCTTTATCATCATCATCATAGCCCCTAAAACCCAGAGTCCTGTTGGAGATGGGGTTTCCAGAAATTGGGCGAGGATCTTATGTTAATTTTTATGACAAATTATTAACGATTCAACAAATTGGTATTAATGAATGGTGGTGTTGTAAATCCATAGCAAATAAGAAAAGTCGATTTCTCATAGGTACATGCCGGGGCTTAAGCCAACATTTTTCGATTTAATGGGAAACGTTTTTACAACCCAGCCTCAACCTTTTAAAAACCAAAAACTATATAGATAGGTAGGTATGTACTTAAGGTTGATCAGCTGATTGGATATTAGCTATCCATAAGTTACTCTTTAAATATTTGTGTGTTATCAAATCACGGCGTAACGAACTCAAGGCTGTTGTTTCTAAGGTGCGTTTGATTAGCTGTTCATTTCGTACATCACTTCACAAAATGCTATCTGAACTGCTTGGGGCGCGTAGCAGTGTCTGCTTCGAATGTTATTTGTCGTAAGCAATCGTAATTATTTTCACTTTCTAGGGCGAACTGAACCATTCGAATATGTAGTAAAAAATGCCGAAATAATAGTTTATTAATTTTCAAATAGGTAGATATATCAATTGAGTGATTCCCATCATCCAACTTAGCTATCCAGCCTTGATTGGATATTGGGAACTCACAGTGCCATCTTCCAACCTGAACTTAATAGGGTACAGTCACTATATAGTCAAGTCATTGGTATGTTTGTACGTTATATTATAATTTTATTTCGTGATTTCAAAAGTATCAAATCCCTTATTTAATTAAATTTTAAAAAATAAATTTATTTAAATTTCATTATTTTTAATTAATATATTAGTTTTTCAAAATCCTAATGCAGACGTATTTCAGTTTTTTTTAATAAAATACATAAAGAAAAAGGTTATATATTATTTAATTTAATTATTTCATAAGATGTTTTTTATTTATTTTTTATTCTCAATTGCAATTTTGTTGAATGCATTTTCTACTCTGAAATCATTTGTTTGCCAGATAAAAATATTAAAGGCTTTTTTGTAGTCAACAAACGCAAGACACAGCGGCAGATTATAATCCTCGATTTTCTATATTATCTGCCGCAATGTGTAAATGTGATCCGCCGTACTAAAGTCTTTTTGAAACCCAGCCTGCTCCCGGCGGCTGGAAATCATCAATTCTCTGGGCGAGACTTGAAAGCAACAATCATAAGTGATATGGGCCTGTCTGTGAGTAAAGACCACGTACGGGACGACCCCCCGCAAGATGGATGAATGACCTGAAGAAGGTTGCTAGCGGATGTTGGAGAGTTCTCCTCTTCCTAGTCTTCAGATTACTGCTGGCGTCACTTCTCACGCTGAATATTTGGCTCTCCCAGTCACCGTGTTTCTTCATCCCTATAACCTGGAGTCCTTTAGACGAAGTGTTAAAAAGCATCTTGTTAGGCCGGCATACTGTTAGAGACTGATACAGGTCGTTAGTGACTGGCGTCAGTTGCTTCCATTCTTGGACCTCGAGTACCGCTTACGATCAGTTGGGCACGATGTCACATGTCGTTTCACTATGAAAAAACTTTGCAAGACTGCTTGCAGTGGCAAGCTTTGACTTGTATCCAGTAATGGAAAAACACATGTATGTATATTCAGAAAACCCGCAAATACTTTTGACAGATCATATTTTTAAACGAGCAGAACAATATATTTTAACTCCACAAATTTCTACTTCCTAATAATATATTATCTTCATATATGTTTATCTACTATAATACGTATATATTGATAAGTATTTATGTAGTCTATGTATACATGCTATTTATGTAGTTTATTGGTTAGAATTGCACCCCACATATTTATACTGTCTCACTCTCCCAAAGGTTAGCTGGTAGAAAAAGCCGAAATGGCTTTAAGTTCGCCTTTGCACATACTTTTAAGTAAAGTGCAATAAAGTATTTAATAAATAAATATAAGAGATATAGGGCGTTGAGATTAGTTTAACAAAACTGAACAAAAGTTCACGATCAACTAAACGAACAGCTTTAAGATTTGCCCATTTTACTCACGCGAACAGCTGGCTGGGACTGAAATGTACAAATTTAAACAGTTGGATTAACAGCTTTCCGAACGCACTTCTAGTAGTTAAATGAGATAAGAGTTTTCTTTATCTTTGACGGTGAAAGTGTAGGGTCGTGTGTCGTCACGTCAAGGTCAGCTGTTCGTTGACCTAGTTGCAGTGTACCGTGTCATCAATAGTTACGGCACATCTACACACATCGAATTATTTATTCATTATTACAGCCGATTTACGATCAATTTAAGAGAGCCAAGGCTCCGTTGTAAGAACGTTTTTCAATTTAATTTATTCAGGAAAAAACATAATTATAATAATTTTAAAAATTACACCGTCCAGCAGTTTCCACTTAACATATTTTTTTTAAAGTTTATTAAAAAATAATATATAATACTTCAGTCACGTAATTTATTCACTAATATTTGTTCATAACAGAGTTCATAACCGAGTTGAAGATCATGAAATTCCAGGTGTTGCAGAATTTAATGTTTTTTTATTGAGTACCTAATTCCCGTCAATATCGCACAAATAGATCGCAAGGTATATGGCCATATATAGTCAAATTTATCGTTATTCATAATTATTCACACTATAGCACATTAATTAACAAAATAACACCACTTTTAACTTACAATATTAACAATAAACTAATTGACAAAACTAAAAGCTTGGACTTGACACGTCCGTGCAAAATGTCGCGAATATATACTAAAAATAAAAGATGGTGGGAGAACAAGCATTCCAATTAGGATTTTTATTTCGATAATTTAATGAGAATCTTTTTTTTATTCAGAATCAATTTTCTTATACGCCACGTTATTGGTACGTTAACTTAATAAGCCCATATTATTTTATTTGACAGTTTATTGCCTATGTACTATTACTACTAAGGCATTCTTTACCATCTTGGGGAGCAGAGAAAAAAAAACATTAAAAAAAATATCATAGATATGTATAATGGCCTCGGATGGATGACATAGGGACCTACAATATGTAATTTATTACGGAAGACGATTTTTGACCACTTCCCCCTATGTAAGAATAAGTAATATATATATATTTGAGATTTTGATCAGTCCAGGGGCTTAAAACTCACTCGGAAAGTGGATCTGCCACTGGAATAAAAAAAAAAATACGTTGTTTCTGAACACCCCGAAAGGGATACAGTCGTAGTGATACTTTGCTTTACCAGCCTAAGACGTAATCATTTAACTACGACATGCGACTCCACTGTCCCTGTTGGTACCTACTCAACTTTTTAGGTTAGTGGGTCACGATGTAGGAGGTAGTATAATATTACCGGGTTGCAGGCTTGAAAGGCTGGTTCAGACCTTCGCGGTCTAACGGTTAGGGCCTGGTCGAGACCACAAAAAAATATTTTGTGACATTTCTCTCTCTGGGACGCTAGCTCTTTAGACTTCTAGGGATAACGACGAGCTTACCCCTGGTCATGGTCATAACGGGCCCCCAGAAAAGATGCCTAATATATTTTTTATTATGTGCAAGGCTTTGCGCCCCCCACCTAAGGTTCAAGATTGGGAGCCACTGACGACACACATTATTCCCTACCATTATACCGGCCTATCAAGATGATTTAATATATATATTTTTATATAACAAATTCATTTAAACACTGACTCCTAAACTAATATGCTTCTATTTGCGAATTTTGTAATTTGCTTTGCGACTTTATGTTTTTATTTAAAACTTGTTTTTGCATTTGCACCCTGACAAACCATGACTGGGTTTGATAAAATTCGCCCCCATTTTCCGACTAATCATCGGTAAGGGATGCTTGGGGGTGGTGAAAATAGGGGTTAATTTTATCAAAACTAGGTGACATTGGTACATACAAATCCTTGTGATTATGAGACGAATATGAGACGACTGTCCACCGGTAGATATAGACAACGACCCTGGTGATAATATGGACTTAAAATTCCCAACTTGCGAAAAAATATACATAAGACAAGCCTGGTTTAAAAAACACTTAGGTCGTAAAACACTGAAAGGATCGAAAACCTTCGACTAGTACTGCTCATAGTTTCCCCTGACATATCCTGTACCTCCATGTAAATTCAACCACGATTTCATGAACATCAGGACACGTCTCAGCATTACAATTTCAACAATAAAAAGAAAGAATGACATCATTATTATATATTAATGGCAACATTTTTCATGACTTACTGGAGGTCTAGGGGCTGTAATGAAGGGAGTTAGTTGTCGGCGACAAAAAAATATTTGTCAAAAAAGTCAATAGTTCAGAGATTAGTTTTATATCCGCAGACTGTATTTATATTTTCTACAATCTCTTTGTTTTTGTAAAAAAAAAAGTAAAATATCATCACGACCGTTTCCCTTTCGGGGTGGTCAGAAACTTTACTATGGGCCAATCATGCCAAGTGGCAAGCTCGTCTATGTCTCCAGCGTACCAAACTTAAGAAATATTACAAATTAATTAAATGTATTTATTTATTTAAGTTTCAATTGAAAAATACTTACCCACCCCTCCGCACGCTCCTTAGATCCGTTTCATCCTCAATATGAAACGCTTGAGTCATAAGTGTGCAATATTATAACACCTCCAAATTGAGACGTTTATGTGACCTTCCACCAACATAGGATAGCCACTCGTCTTAAAATGGGGAACATTCTTATAACATTTAGTCTTAAACTTGCCAATAATCCTAAAAATACTGACATTAGTTAGCAGATGGAACTAAAAGGTTTCATCAACACCTAACTGCATTGATATAGGTTAGATGGGAGATCATTTTTTTAATGTCCGTCGTGTGCTTGTTCACAGGTATCAAAAGATGAAATTGCCAAAATAGTAGCCGGCTTTGAAAACGAATCCCTTTTCACTAGTGGCGGAGTGACGATAGCGGGCGCGCGGTACATCTACCTCAGTGGCACAGACCGCATCATCCGCGCCAAGCTCGGCAAGGTCGGCCTACATTGCATGAAGACCCAACAAAGTAAGTCCCATCGATATCGACCTCCTATAACCAAGATCCTGTACATTCGTCAACATCTACAACATCAACATCAATCATACACCTACCAATTCGTATAGATTACCATGAACCCAATGGTCTCTGCAGTTGTCGCGTAGGGGTTGCGACAGACTAGGGTTCAATAAAACCAGCTTTTAGAACTGATATCTGTAATTAGCTTTTTTTTTTTATTATTTTCAATGTTTTATTCGAAGGTACAATGATTTAAAAAAATAATAAAATATTAATTAAACTAAAAACTTACATCTTAAAACATAAATTACTATTAATAAAAATAAACCTAATTAATAAATAAAAATATAACTAAAAACTAAAATGAAGAAAAAATATATATATATATTATAAATAAAAAAATTGCTCCAAATCGCTGCCAATGGGCAAAGTGCCAAGGATACTGGCAGCATTGCCACGTTGAATGGCAATACTGATTCTTTGGCCCAAATATTGCCCAGCCCTTTTGTCTCCCGAGGTGTTGACGAGCTGTTTTGACAACGCCTTGAAAATTTTGTTTGCACTTGGTCCCCACGACCCGAGAGTTTCAACTCCAAGCGCAAAAACACATCTTCCAATAAGCTGAGTGTAATTGTAATTAGCTTATTATTGCACAGCTCGGAAGATGTTTATTGACCTGATAGGTTTAAGGAAACGACTAGCCTGGTAGTCTTCGGCTTCTCCAGCCTCGCCTTGCACCCCTCCACCGAACTTCTTTAACGTGACGATTTGTAGGGTAGAAGTGGGTCCCCAGCATTAGCAATACGATTCCTAAGTCGTAACCGCTACACAGTGCCAATAATGATATAGACATCTTTCATGACCGTTACAATGTATTAAAAAAATGTTCTCGCACATTTCAAACACCAATATTACGATTAGCTTATAAATATTTTTTTATAATGAATTTTGATAATATAATATATATTTTGGAATAAATCAGTTAATTATCTTAATAATACTAATTTTATTATATTTTTGCCAAAAAAAAAAATGGCGGACACAAAATGGAAATTTAATGAAGTAGTTTTTTATGTTTATTGTTGAATTAAAACTAATGTTATGATGACATGATGAGCGCGTTATTCATAACATAGATAAAACAATATCTTTATTTATAAATACAAGTAATTATGTAGATTTTGTTTCCATAACATTAACCACTGCGCGCTGTAACGTTGACGTATATCGCCGGGTTACAGCGAAAGCGAACATTTTTTTTTTAGTCAATTCACTTTTTTTACACCAATCGTTTAAAATACTTCTGCTTTTTCCAGTGATAAAATCGAGTAAGCACTGTGACGCTTAGTTTCGAAGATAGTGGGTCTTAAAAGCAATTAAACGAACGGTTTTTGCCGAAAACGGAAATTATAAAGTAATTAAATGTGCATAATCTATCCAATAGTTAATTCATTCATATATATTACTAGCTGACCCGGCGAACTTCGTACCGCCTGACATTCAATGAATGTAATGTGTGTCATTTAAATAAGCTATATCAATTTCTGAACGTTACGTTTTGTTGTTTGTTCTCTTCTCCCGATGGATGATGAATGAGGTGATAGGGAAGGCAAGTTATTATAGGGAAGGGAAATTATTCACATTATAGCACATTGTTAAACAAAACCACACCACTTTTGACCAATAATATCCACAGTAAATTAATTTACAAAACAAAAACATGCACTTGACATGTCCACGCAAAAATGGCACGAAGTACTCCTTCTGAACGTTACGCATTAATACATATTTGACAACCAACATTGTTTGATAAATACGAAACCCACGAACATTTTGTATAGTTTTTTATTTTATTTAGTTTTCGAATAATGGTAATAGTTATTCTGTTATTCGGGACGGAGAGAAAGTCAACAAAACAAAAACCATGAAAATCTGTCCAGCCGCTCTTGAGTTTCTCACAAACCCTACTTTGTTTTATATATTGAGATTTTGTAATTACACCCAAGCGGAGTATGTAAATTAAAATTATATCCAATTACTTCCTTTGACAGCTGTACCAGAATAGTTAAATATTATTTTCTACGTACCCTGTTTGTGCAGTCTATGTCTGTTTCTAATGTTATTTCAAATATAATTAGATCTTAATACGAAATTTCAATTGAAAGGTTGAAATTACCCCTCCGCACGCTCCTTAGATCCGTTTCATCTTCAATATGAAACGCTTGAGTCATAAGTGTGCAATATTATAACACCTCCAAATTGAGACGTTTATATGACTTTCCACCAACATAGGATAGCCACTCGTCTTAAAATGGGGAACATTCTTATAACATTTACACCCATACTTATTCTAAAATGTTTACCCAACTAAACTCTATTTCCTCGACTAAATTATTCCTTGCAGCTGTCAAATGCACATTTATTAATGTTTTATTATTAAGTTTCTTTAAAGGACATTGTACAGAATACATCAGCCCTAAACTCGTAATTTATTTACACAATATATGTTCATAACAGAGTTCATAACCGAGTTGGGGATCACAAAACCGCAAAAAATAAAGTGCAAGTTACCATACACTCGTATAGAGTCAAATTTATCGTTTTCCATAATTATTCACAACATAGCACATTATTAAACAAAATAACACCACTTTTGACTAACTATATCCACAGTAAACTAATCTACAAAACGAAAAACTTGGGACTTGACATGTCCGTGCAAAATTGCGCGAAAAACTCCTATAATAGTGTTCATAGGTAGATTTTTGACAGTAGTGTCAGTTCAAAATCAGAAACAGACGTTTAAATATTTTTTCCGTTATTGGAAGGCAAAAGGCCGAACCCATACAACCAGTTTTTGTCTTTTAAAAGATAAAAATAGGCAAAGAATCGTTACAGTCCAGCCACTGTTTTGGGAGTATCCAAAAGTAAAACAGCATAAGAAACTTAATAGATATTTTTAACTTTTTATTTTAATTTTTAGTTCGGTGAATTTACAACAATAAATTATCTATTTATCTATAGCTGAGTTTTCCTTGCAGATGATTCCTTTCTCAGTCAGATTAATTACAGCTAATTTATACATATTTAGGAGAAAATAGTAATACGATAAAGCCAATAATAAGAGTTCGCTGACAGATACAATAGAAGTAAGCAAAGAAAACAATGATAATAAATTTAAAAATAAAAATGAATTCAAGAGTACAAGAATTACGAAGGAATAAGCATTACATCAATACAACAGAATAACTACAACACAAATTAACATACATATATACACATACATAAACTTGAAAACAAAACTATTCTAATGCCTCGGAAGTACTCACCTGCCATCACCCGTCTAATTTTTAAATTTTATATTGGATTGTGCGATCGAGAGGAACACAAAACCGTTAAACCATCTTAACTCGTGTCAGTAACTTACAATTAACCCCTCATTCCGAATCGCGCTCAGAGCGCTTAGAACGAATATGACACTGACCGTCGCGTCGTTCCAAATCAAATATCGCGATTTGAATGCTCAGAGCTTGCTATCAATTCGGAACGGTCTAAATCACATTTTCATTCATAAAATGTAAGTTTTTTTAAATGTATGGAAGATAAATTGCGGATTCCACATCTTTGAGTATGAATACTAACAAATATACATCTCTCGGTTTATTCATCTGTATATGTGTAAAGTTTAATATTATTGACTTATTTTGGTATTTTAAAATAACTTGCCATGTTACAGACATTTTTTTTCAATTCCTACTTAAATATTAATTATAGATTTGTTTAAGAAGTAATATAGAAACAGTATAAACGAATTACAATATTAAATAATTTAAAAGAAAACTTAATTAAAAAAAAAATTAAAATGGCGCGCGACATAATGACACAAAACTGACAGCGCTCAGAGCGATCTACCTCGATATCGTGAGCAGTCTAAGCGCGAGGAATGATGTCGTTTGTGACGTCACACAGCTTTGGCAAAACAGTTTAAGCGCGTATCGGAACACCTTTAAGCGTGCTTAGGTTACTATTATCTCGTATCAGAATGAAGGGTAAGACTTACCAAATGGTGATGCTGACTGGATTGTTTTGTTCCAGCTGTTGTAATTTCATTATACGAAGAACCCATTCAACCCCAGCAGGCTGCGTCAGTGGTGGAGAAGCTAGGAGACTATTTAATTAGCTGTGGTTATTAGAGGTAAGTGTTTGATTTTTATTAAAGCAATGATAAAGGAGAATGCCATAATTCGTGAGCCAAAAATATTAGGAATTATGAAGCCGAGGATATATTTTAGCAAATTAACCATAAGTTACTTGTCTACAACTAAGTGTAGTGAAATTCCATTGAAAACCAATAATTTGTAAAAAGGATCCAATCCACATTTCATTCAGAAATTTAATTATATATCTGCCAATCAGGCCCTTACGATGACCCTTTTTAAATAAAATATAAATGATAAAAGTAAAGTATCATCACGACCCGTTTCCCTTTCAGGGTAGTCAGAAACCACGCTTATAAATAAGCGGATTCACATTTAGCCAACTTTACTATAGGCCAATCATGACAAGTGGCTAGCTCGTCGATGTCTCCAGCGTACCAAACTCGAGAAATACGAGTATCACAAATAAATTATTTTTTGTGTCCCGACCAGGAATCGAACCCTTTACCTCCAAATGTAAATCCACGGACCTCACCGCTAGAACACGGAGGCAGTTCAAATATTAATTATAGAAATTCCGTTTTTGACATATTCTAGAAGTATTAAATGTTGGACTAATTATTCCAACTTCAATGTCTAATATCTTTTAACTTACTGTGGATTGGATCGTTTTTGCGTAACTACGTCCAATTATGCTTTTATTGTTACCCCAGTCCATCCAAATGAGGTAAAGTTGTAGTTTCGCTACTCTTAAACGGAAACTTAAATTATTATTTATTTATTCTAAGATAAATGTACAGCCTTTACAATAATAATAAACCTTACAAATTTTCACTGATAGTATTAATTTGAAGTAGTAAATACAGCCATAAATATAAAGCCAATACCAATAAGAGAACAAGCTAATATCATTAAACAATTATAACCTATTCCATCGAGAAAAAGAATAATATTATATATCGGCTTATAAATAATAATAGTATGGGGTACAAAGATCGTAAACGCCATAAACGCTACTTTACAGGACTAAAATCAAAATTTTAAAAACAATTTCGCTAATAATAAGACTGCATTCATAACTCATTTTGGGTAAAATGGTTTATACGACATTTCTACCCCAAGGTGTCCATATAATATTTCCCATCGAATAAATTAACCATTTATTTCTCATAATCATTTGTACATTGCCTTCTTTTGTCGGTAATTTGGTTCAGACGCAAGTTTAGCCTGGCTTCCATAGACTTATTATCAATCTCCTTTATAAACCATCTGCACTTGGCTAAAGTCGAAATGTAACTTTTGTTCTCTTCTTTCCAGATCGAAGCGAGCCGTGATCTAAGAATACTATAAGATAATATTTTTTTTTCCACATGGAAATAAGTAATTGCATTTTGTATATTCTATAAAGTGATAAGGACCGTTCATTTGTTTGAATTTTATAAATTATGGCGTCATCTGTATGGCGCGCTTAGAAGCGACTGCAGGCGCGATGTCTGGCGAACCCTGGACCCTTTCTTACGCTCACCTCTGCCGCCAGACATCGCGCCTGCAGGATTCAAAAACTTATTTTAAATTTGGCTTATGTTGACCTTCTAGAGAGGCATTACGCTTCGCAGGTCTCAAAGCATTTTTGTATAGAGATTTTTTTTAAGTTCCTTCTCAAGCATTCTGAGAATCGAAATTATCAACAGCTCTCGTGGACGCCCGAGCTGGCTCGGACAGCATTTTGAAATCAATTCAGCCATCGACCATTTGACACCGTTCGAATGCTTGAGAAGTAACGCTTTACCACGTAATGAAATTACTGTAACGATATCCAAAATATATATTAATTACAAATATGCATTCGTGTAATGGCTTGTTACAAAATGAAAGACACTGTAACCCAAGGAAAGTATTACGATATTAATGAAATCTCTAGTCCCACTGGAACCATCGTGTTAGTTTGACGTCAGTGTCGGCGCGCGGGCCTGGTAATCTTAAGGTTGCGAGACTGTCCTTACTTAGGTTTTTAGGACTGGCCTATTAACTTAGATTTGCAAGACTGTCTGTTAACTTATGTTTTCAGGACTTTTGTGTTAACTTATGTTTGCAAAACTGTCATGTTAACTTATGTTAGCAAGACTGTCCTGTTAACGTACGTTGGCAAGACTGTCCTGTTAACTTATGTTTGCAAAACTGTCCTGTTAACTTATGTTAGCAAGACTGTCCTGTTAACTTAGGTTTGCAAGACTATCCCGTTAATGTAAGTTTGCAAGACTGTCCTGTTAACTTAGGTTTGCAAGACTGTCCTGTTAACTTAGGTTTGCAAGACTGTCCTGTTAACTTAGGTTTGCAAGATTGTCTTGTTAACTTAGGTTTGCAAGACTGTCCTGTTAACTTAGGTTTGCAAGATTGTCTTGTTAACTTAGGTTTGCCGGTATGTCGTGTCAGTATCAGGCTCCGTCGCCCATTTCGCTTTCTTTTTTTTATTACACTGCATTATGTATTTGTAGTGATTAATTCGCATTTTGTTATTTTTCTCTTTGCTGCAGTAACGCGCTCAATTCATGTATCCTCAAATAAAGGCTTGCAGTAAACGAAGGGTGCATATTCTTTAATATTTGATATTACTACTATAGCTTTGTACATTGTTTCTGGATAAGCGATGGGAACTGTGTATCTAATAAAATGATTTGTATTATACACGTGTTTCTTTTTACTTGACATCTACCTCAAGAGGGTTTCGCCCTGTGGGATACAACAGTCTCGCTCGCAAAATTTTCAATGATTTTTTCAATTTTCCGAGTGTTTTTGAGAGTAGTTGATTAACAAAAAATAAAATTACGAACGTTTTGGACATATTTTCGCTTTCATATTCCTAATTTGAGACGAGAACAAATAGCAAAAACATTTATAACGATTTTTTAATATATTACTTTAACAAATATCTCAAAAATGTCGGTAGATAAAACTACATTTCTCTAAAGTACACATTGGAACATATTGGATTGTGCGAGCGAGAGGAATGCTAAACCGTTAAACCCTTAATCCCCAAATTTTTGTATTCAAATTGCTTAGATTACTGCTAAACCTTTATAGAAGCAAATAGGGGTAAACCCATGAGTCATTGACAAGACAGGTTTTAAGCCGTTATACGCGGCTATTGGTCGAAGAGCGACCTTCGATCAGAAATCTACTTTTTATATAATAAAATACTTAAAAAAGCAACGGTGAAATTTTGCCTAATGCAATTTCTTTAATGCATTTTTTTTTTGTTTTTACACTAGCTGATGTCTAACTTCAGAAAACTACAGAATCGAACTATTCTGTCGAAATTATCGGGTCAGGTTACGCCTATTTACGGAAACTGCTGGAAGGCCCATCTCCAACAGTGGAGGTCTAGGACAGTTCTTGGGGCTGTGATGATAGTTGTCTTAAAAAATAAATAATTCTTTATCGAAATATTTGGAGACGCTGTTTACATATTCCTCGTAGTTTTGACAGTAGCCGTTACGCCTACTTGAAAAATTTAATCTGTGTAGCTTTGAACATATTTCATTAGGCATTATCACCGCCGCTTTTATTTCAGAACTCTACTAGAAGACAAGTAAGTACTTTGAGCTACATGCAATGACCCGGGCACCTACTAGTTAATTTTCGGACCAACGCAACGTTCACAGCAGCCCAGTTCTACTAATTTTGTGGTACTTAGCTTTTCCGATCCCACATTATTGTCCTCGTACTACTTACCCACAAAGTGAAATTAAAGTTGCATCGCAAAACAAATGGAATGGAATAATTGTGTTTTTTTTATGAGGCCTAGACAATCTTCTATATGTTACAAATAATTTTAAAGCCTAAACAATTTTTTACAGCAAATATACTTGATAACTGTTTATATAATAATATATCTAATTAAAATGTACATTAAAAAAATGAGTAATTGCCTAAAATTATTTATGTTTAGTTCTGAAAGTGATTTAATAAAATGAGTATTGTAGTACTAGAGACAGTAAAAATATGCTGATCTTAATTTTATATTTCATCTACTACATTGTACCATATTTTTAAGCAAATAAAGATTTTGAATTTGAATTTAGACTAGTACTTTTATTTTAGAACTGTTACAAAAATACGGTTTTGAAATAATAACTAAACTAAACGAATAGTAGGAAACGGATTTGTCAAAAGTTATATTTTATTTCCACTTATGGAAATTGAATTGGTAGGTGAATACCAAAACATGTTTTGACAGCATTTAAAACGTTAAAATAAAATAGAATGAAAATTAAACTTAGTAGATTTGGGCTGCAGCCTCGTGAACTAAGATTTATCAAACTGGTTTTTGTGTTATACAGAATTAATTTTTGAGACGGCAAACTGAAGTTTGGGTACAGAAACTATCCTAAATTACAAGATCAGGTTTAAGGAATCTTATGCAGGGGGCATAAGATAAATTTTACAGTTTTTGTGAAAAGAACCTACTTCAGTATCCTCATGACCGTGGTCAGAAACCACGCTTATTAAAGAAGAGGATTTACATTTAGCCAACTAAAGTTACTAAACTAAACATGACTTAGCAGGCCGGTATAAATTATATTAGTAGTATAAATTATTTTTTTCCCGACCAGGAATCAAACCCGGATCCTCACCGTCGAAATCCACGGGCTTAACCGCTAGACCATGAAGGCAGAAAAAGGATCAAATAGCATCAAAAAAAATTCTATAAAATTACCATTTTCTTGCTGGCTGTACATATTTTCCAAAATCTGTGAATGCAGTTCAGAATATCTAAAAAAGTTAAGATTGGTCTCCAAGCAACGCTTTCCTGTAACTATAACGATCATGGTACCTGTCCCGTCTCAAAAATCCACTCTGTATAATTGTCTAATAATACAATGTATTTTAGTAAACTGCCTGCAGCCCTATATTCTGTTAGTCGCAAACGTTATTAGTGGATTTCGTTATTTACGTCAGGGCTTGCGTCATAATTACAAAATATTAAATTCTCAACTCTATAAGCGCTCGACCTTGACAGCGGCGTGCCATCAACTTTAATGGCGTGATATATAGTTAACGGATTCCATTATATAACGTTTGTGCTTAAAAGTAACATGATAGGGCTGTGATCCGCACACCTATATCAAAGTTTTCATTGTAACAACTTCGGTCGCGGGTCAAGCAGACGATTTGTTAATCAATAAACACAGGTAGTAAAGTAAAACAAGGAGGTAATTGTAATGTATTTATTAATCTTTTGACAAATCTACATTTTAGGAGTTAAGTACACTCGAATACACATGGATTGGTATAAAACGTTAAAGTCGCCATTTTCTACGCATTAAAGTAATTTGGTTCTTTTAAATTACAACACACAAGGAGCAATAAGGATTGTTATCTACAACTATGTTAAAGTGAACAGTACTTAAACATTACTTACCGCTAGTTTCCGAAAGAATGTTACGCATAAGGCACGTGATTGGCTAAAATCACAAAGTGAGAGGCTAGCTACCAATCACGTGGCGAATATCAAGATGTTAAAAGTGCATTATTTCATCTTTTCGGAAATCGACAGTCGTACACCTCTACTCTATCGACATTGGAAATTATTACACAAAACTGAACCAAAGCGTTTCTATACAAATTTGAAGTCAGATTATAAAACTTATGGTTACGTATAAGCATTTGTAAAAAGGTATTAAAAATGAATTCTTACGAGCTAGTTAGTACAACGTTATATCAAGGGGTTATCTACATTTTCTACACAAATCATCGTAAGATTAGTTGTTGCGTATCCTCTAAACAAATAAATAAGATAAACAAATACATTTGGGAAAATTCGACCAATCAAAAAAAAGGTAATGGAAAATCGTTGCCTTTTCATTTTAACTAGTTTGAATATTAAGAGAGCACCTCCCGCCATTTTGCACGGACATGTCCTGTGCAAGCTCTTTTGTTTAATAAATTACTTTACTGTGAATATTGTTATTTAATAGTAAAGTTGTTTTGTTTAATAAAGTGCTACAATGTTAATAATTATAATGGAATACGATAAATTGAACCCAATAAGCTGCAGTTTATTTTACGCGTTTGGGTGATAATGCCCACCAGAGTGACTAAATTCTGCAGCATCTGGAATTTCATAATACACTCATAAAAAAAGAAAAGAAAAAAGAGAAGAGAGAGATGGCTGTATGGGCTAGATCACTTTGCCTTTCCTATCTCATCCATTGGGAGAATAGAACCAGCTATAAATATTTATAATTTATTAATATGTGGTTAACGTGGTGGGTATTGCATGATAAGCATCATGCCATGATCTAATGTATCTTATTATTGTTAAATGGTAAACACATGTGCAATGCTGTTTGTTGACACAAAATAATAAAGAAAATAAAATAAAAATAAGGCAAAGCAACTAAGCCTTTTATGCCCAAGTTTTTTTTTTTTAATGAATAACTAAATTATTAATTTGGCTTAGAATTCGTACTAAGCAACGACCACAAATTTTCGATTTTTTTGCGTTATTTTAGGAGTTTATTCTAATGATTGGTCGAATGTAATCTTTTTTTATATAGGTACTTAATATAATTAATTAATAATCGCCGATAAACTACCATTATAAATTCTATAAAGTCTATGACCACTCAGTTATATTTAGGTGAAAAAGTTTCTGGGAAATATTCCCGTTATAAAGATCGGTTTAGTACTCAAATATGAGTACCATCGAACTGCAGTCGGGTGGCAAAACGGGGTTATACGTTTTCAGTGTTTAAACTGTAACATTACTTATTTGAGAATACATGTCGTGCTTGATATACGATTATAGGTATATAAATTTTGCATTAAATAAAGTTGAATGCAGTTTTCTAGGAAAAACTAGCAAAACTTTTTAAATGCCGTTTGTAAATACAACGTTTTGTCATCCGCCAGCAGTAAAGGAGTGCAAGCAACCAGGTAATAGCAAAAATTACTTAATAAGGTCTATAATAATAAATTCAACGTGATGAATTTGAAAATAGACGTACTAATTTTGCCGCGCTTACAATTGTAAAAGTTTATAACATAGCAATAGGTTGTTGTGGGGTCACATGTTGTGCTTATATAATGACCCTTATATATCCTATAAATGTCCATCACAGGAGTCCAATGAACATTATTGCCATAATATATCAAAATCAGTAAAGGCAGACCAAATAAGCTATATTACTGATAAGTTTAATCAAAATCCGTTCAGTAGTTTTTGCGTGAAAGAGTCCAAACAAACATCCATACATCCTTTACAATATGTGACCCTGAATTATTAATTTCTAATTACTGAATAATAGTAGCAAAATACTAACTGGCATTACATCTTAACAAATTGCCTAATATGAAAGTATTAATTCTAACGTCATCTTCGACTTGTCGCGGTTTTTTCACTTTATTGGGCTTTGATAGTTCCAATTGTGTTTTCATTCGTTTAAGCCAAATTGAGTAAAAAAAAACGCGTTTTGCTTTTCTTTCAAGTCGAACACGCCATAAGTAATTTACTTACGAATAGTGTTGTCCAATCTTGATCTTGCAGTCTTGGTCTTGGTCTTGCTTTTTTGCAAGACCCTTTACCCTAGTCTTGGTCTTGGGCTTGCGCAAGATTTACATTTTACATTTGGCCAACTTTGCCCATCATGACAAGTGGCAAGCTCGTCGATGTCTCTAGCGTACCAAAGTCAAGAAATATCTCAAAAAATATTGTGTCCAGACCAGGAATCGTATTCGGTATCTAGATCCACCACTAGACCACGGAGCACGGGTAATAACTATATAAATAACTATTTCAAATTTCAAGTAAATTGTTTTTTTTTTATAAATATATATTTCAAGTAGTAGTTAGTTGCAAACCTCTTGCCAAAGTGTTGGTCTTGCTTGGGATAACACTACTTACGAACACCATGATTATAATTCCATTTTTGGTGACAAATTAAGCGAAATCACGCAACTCAGAAATAATACTATATAAAATTACCGACCGACCATAAATTGACCGACTACAATTCTCTAAAATACACTCCTTTAAAAATCTTTTAAAATATTTAATTGTGCAAGCGAGAGGAACGCAAAAGCGTTAAACCCCATGTCAATTTCGAAGTTCGCCCACTTTGAGAAAGGCTGGTTTAGACCGAGTTTGTTCCGGCCCTATATGTCATTGGGAATGTTGCCTAAAGTAAGACAAGACCCAGATCAGATCAGATCAAGTGTGTGTCCGTAAACTACTATCTTAAGAACTACTTCTCTGATTACTTGAAATTTGGAATAGTTATAGATCTTGTTGACCAACATGTATACAATAACCCTACACACTCATATAGAGCTTTACATTATGTTTTATTCATCAATAAAGACAAAAAAATAATGACTGCAAGACCAAGATTGGACAACACTAGTCATTAGCAATCGAACAAGGTAGATTTCTCCGATCATACGCCTCTAGCATGGAAAGAATTATCGCTTGAAGTTCGATAGTAAACGGCCGAAGGCCTCAATTTGGTGTTAACGTTTTTGCTAGATTTGTCGTAACCTTCCGCCTTGAAGCACCTTTGACAGTGTCTGTGGATGCTCAGGGGTGCTCCAGGGAGTAGTGACGGGACCGCTTCCAGAGGCTTTTGAAAAAACCTCGGCGTGGCTTCTGTCCGGGGTGATCCTCGCCTGGAACAAAATAACAGCTTAAAAACACTTTAAACTTAAGTCTAATTAAACACAGCCAAGATTAAATTCACCTGATTCAACTCCTGTAGCCCTATTCGGATACTTAAGCGCAAACGTTATATAATGGAATCCGTTAACTATATATATATATATATATATATATATCAAGCTATTAAAGTTGATATTTGCACGACTGCTGTCAAGGTCGAGAGCTTATAGAGTTGAGAATTTAATAATATTTTGTAATTATGACGCAATCTCTGACGTTAAATCCACTAATAATGTTGGCGACTAGGTAACAGAATAGGGCTACTGGCCGACAATATCTAATAGAATAAATCATTTGCAACATTTCGATTTGAACGCCTGGCCTGAGATATCGACAACCGGCCATTAAACGTGACGGTTTTGACTACCCCACTTCTTTCCTTTTATTTCGTTTAAACATAGAACAAGCATCATATGGCAGAAGGTTATTACTTGTCATGACAAATACAATAGACTGAGGCAAGTTTATTTTTAAAATTCTAGTGTCTGCCCGCAAGGTGGTTTAGTACGTACCTAGTAGTAGAACTACTTAAAAACGGAAAGAAATAAATAATTATTAAGTATTTATTCGAAGACAAACAATATTATAAATTGCGATTAATACAAATAAAATATAATTGCACCCATACATAACTTTCAACACTCCCAAAAGTTGGTTGTCAAAAAATGCTTAGTCATAAAGCCTGCCTATGTACATTTTTAGTGCAATAAAGTATTTTAAATAAAAATAAAATTCTAAATATAAAATTCATAAAATTTAAATATAGAATAAATAAATAAATATTTCCAGACAGGTCACACAGCGCCATCTAGTTTCCGTGGTAAGCTACGTTTTAATTTATTAGGTATTGTTAGTTTAGAATTATTTTTAATTAGGTTTTATTGTTTATGTTATTTTATTTATACTCCGAAAAAATATTTAATTATCATCTATTGACCGCCTCCGTAGTCTAGTGGTAACAAACGTTGCCGTGAACTCGGGAGGTCGTGGGTTCGATTCCCAATTTGTCTCGGTCTGGGTGTTTATATGTATAATATGTATATATTTACACAAAAAAAAGTATAATATGTAGTTTATCAACCATCTAGTTTCCGTAACACAAGCCTCGTAGCTTATCACGGAAACTGGATGGCGCTGTGTGACCTGTCTAGAAATATTTATTTATTTATTTATTTTATTTATCATCACCATCACAGCCCCTAGAATACAAAGTCCTAAAATTCTACTGTTGGAGATTGGCCTTCCAGAGAATTCTGAAGAATGTGGCCTACACTCGCCACGCTGGCCCGACGGGTCGACGAGGTTGATAAAAAAATACATAAGTTGATAAATATTTATTAACTATTAAAACTTGACCAAATCTGTCCGCGTGGGTGCGTGGGTGTCGCAGCCGATGGCGACGGAAGTTTGTATCTACATACAATGATAAATTATAATAAATATACATTTATTCGAAAAAATATTTACAACATATAAAATAAAATTAATATTAAGGATAGGGATATAAGTCCCGTCCGCGTGGAATGGTGGCAAGAACGCTGGCTGCATTTCCCCGCTGAATTGCAATACTAATTCTCTGGGCATAATTATAATATAGTTATATCATATAGCGGGTTCTACAGGATATAAGGGCCGGTCTTTCCTCTATTGAGGATATTTCAAAAGACATACATGAAAGTTACAATTAGTTAAAAGACCCCTATTAAATTTAAATTAATCTGAGCAAGAGTCTTCGGCGAACGAGTGCCTTCACTTGTAGTCACGACTAAGACTTAGCTGTAAAGGCACACACGGCCAAAAGTTAAATGAGACGGTTATAGGGTTTTAGTTATTTAGACGCCTTGAGGTCTACTTATGAGGCCCCACGGTGAGTCGGGCATATAAACGTGGTTTATATGCATATACGGTGGCATATAAAGGATGATTTTTCGAATTCCGAATTTAAACAAAAAAAACCCTTGAGCAAGACCAATACGTAGACTAGCATTAGACTTGCTGCTAGACCAAGATTTGGAAACACTAATCCGGGTAACTTAAGGAAGACTTAAGTTACAAGAAGAAATTGAATTACCGGCCCTAACCTAAGATGTGGTACAGACAGTTTGGTCGTCCAGGTTAGTGTTGCCCAAAACAAGACCAAAACTGCCCAAGTATAAAAAAATATATACAGAGGTAGTTTTAGAGATATGTCATCTACTAAAAGGATTCCATATTTTAACCCCTGAACCCAACAGGAAACAGTTACCAAATGAAAAAAACTGACCACTATTAGCAAAATTAAAAAAAAAATACTGCGCCTCTCGCAAGGTCTTGCTAATATTGTAAATATTAAATACGTCGAAATACGGAAAAGGGTTGCTATTAAAGAAAGCATAGGGACAAAAATAAGGAAAGGCATGCTACGATGGTTCGGGCATGTTGAAAGGATGAGCGAAGAAAGATTGACGAACCAGATATATAATGCGAAAGTTGTGTGTGAAAGAGGCCCTGGCAGACCGAGACTCACATATCACGATCAAATAAATAAAACACAGACTGAAGGTGCATTAAAAAGTCTTCGTAACCAAAAGGCATGTATGAGAGGTTAACGAATGTCGACGAAGCGAAAGAGGTATGTGATCGTGTCGAATGGCGCTCAATTGTCTATGCCTACCCCGCAAGGGATCTGGCGTGAAGATCTGTGGTCTTGCTCTAGGTCTTAGGCTTGCAAAAAAGCAAGAACAAGACCAAGGTCAAGATTGGGCAACACTAATCCAGGCCTGGATAGCTAAGAGGCCTGGGTTGTGGACCTTTCGCCTTTTTTCCCCGGCAGGATCTCAGCGGGTAATTCATGCACTTTTAGTGCTGGGCTACTGGTATAATAACCCCTGGATAACTGGATTTTATATATATAGTACTATTTTGCTTACTAATGTTTTCACTTGTTCTATCACTTCTGCAATACGACAGAGTAGAAAATGTATTTCTGTTTTCCTGAATAGATATGAATATTGTATCGCTGCGCGCTGGCATTGGCACAAGCTATCTCTCCGCTTCGTTCCTCTCAAAGTTTCCGGTTTCCTTCCCTATTGGATACACCAACATCAAAGACATTAAATATACGAGTATAACAAGATGGGCAGAGAAGCCAAGCGGTATGAAACGAATTGAAATAAAATAATTTCTTTGTAAGAAACATGGTAGGTTCAGGGATCTAAATTGTTATATGTAATTATATCACAAGCTTTGCTATTTCTAGTATAAAAATATTTATTTAGTCACATGACTTTGTCAAGCTGAGTATCTAGGTATTCTTTTGTCGAATAAAAACATTTATTAACCAGTATTTGTGTGGCTCTTAATTTAATCAGTTTTAGAGGCAGCTCCCTTTAGTCACTATATTTGTTAATGCCAATGAATTAAAGCTAGGTCAATCGTCTCAGAATTAATTAGTCTGTATTCGCGATATGGTAGTGTTCGACTACTGATTTGTATTTGATCTGTTTGACCTACATGCATATTTTATGTTACTTGCAACCTAACTATTTTCCTTGATATTCTATAATATTATACATAATATAAGATAAAGTGGATTTTATGAAATTATTTTTGATTTGGAGCCTTGGATGTTTTTAATGTAAATTGTGTGATATTTGGTATGCATAAAGTATAAATTCCAACACTGGCCGAAGGTGCTTTTAAAAGACTTCGTAATAAAAGGGCATGTATGAAAAGGTTATTGAACGTCGACAAAGCGAAAAAGGTATGTATGTCGTGATCGTGTCAGGTGGCGCTCAATTGTCTCTGCCTACCCCGTAAGGGATCTGGCGTGAAGATAAACTCCATTTTATTGACAAACACGAGCAGATAACATAAATTGGCTTATTATTTAAATAAGCTGAAATAAAAGTGTTAAAATGACGTTTGAAGATTTAAGATGGTAACATTAATCCATGTAACCTGTCAAAAGCTTGAATAGAATTTTGTATAATTATAGGTGCAAAAAATGGGTATCTTATCTCCACTGCTGGGTGACACCACTGGAAGTAGCACTCCCCCAAGGTAGCGCTCGCCACTTAACGCGATTTCTCGCCACCATCTTCCAACCCTTACCAGCAACCTTCTTCAGGTCATTCGTCCATCTGGCAGGGAGTCGTCCCACCTTGCGTCTTCCCGTACTTGGTCTCTACTGTGGAACTCGTTAGCCCCATAGTTCTTTGGTTCTGCCGAGTTCAGCAGCAGATGTGTCCATCTCACTGCCACTTCACCTATTAATGTTTCGAATTCTATCCACCAGAGAAATATCATGCATAGTTCTCTTCATACTTCGCTGAGCGACCTTAAATTTGTGGACCTGACCCCAGTGGGTGGGACTGACAGTGTCAGTGTTGGTCCTTGTTCCGTGCGACATAATGGGAGGACGCACTGGTTAAAGACCTTCGTCTTCAAACATTGTGGTTTGGACGATAAGAGGATGTGCTGGAGTTTTCCGAATGCCGCGCATCCTAGCTGAATGTGTCTTATGGTAGGTAGGTAATATCATGATAATTAATTAAAAAAATAGATACACGTGCGAATTATAGAGAGAAGTGACTAATTTTAGATGGTAAATATTAGAGGTCATAGTTCTATCATGAACCCGGGCTGGTACGGGTAATGTCAAGTGTACGGGCGACGTGTAGGGGTGCCAGACGCTCCACGTATTCGGGACTTACGTTATGGTCGGTCCTGTATCTAGATTTAGGCTGGGTTGCACCAAAATAATAATAGTTTATTTCAATAAAACCTAATACAATTTGACTTTTATGATAAGTTATAATTTATTATGTATTACAAACATAAAGATACTTCTGAACAAAGAGGTCTTGTGTTTTAGGCAGCAGTGCTCAAACTCAGGTTCATAATATCCGATATCTGGAATAAACAAGTTATTGAATTGTAACATTTAAAAGTACCAATTATCTGTATAAAGATAAGGTTTTCTAAATAGATCATTTTTTTTTTAATTAATATTTTTTGAACCCTAAAACTGCAAAGTAAACTTTTATGATAAATATATTAACTAACTATAAATAAAATAGTAATATTAATTTAATAATAAAATAAATATTAGAAGTAAATAATATACCTACTTAAATAAATAATAGGTAAATATAATAATTTAAATAAATAAATATATTCATACTAAATATGGAGATCATTTCAAAACTTCTAGCAGGTTTTATGTTTCATAATAATTTGGGATTTGTAATCAATTAGTAAGAGTAATTTACATCATTTTTATTTATAGAATGCAAATTAAGGACTTTGTTAATTTTATTATAAAGAAAAGGATCAATAAAACCTTGAGTGCAAAACAGGTTAATTAATATATATTTTTTTGTTTTAGTGTTGATGGAGAATAGTAAGATTAGGAGAGGAAACCCACTAACCAGTAGATGCGGCGATCGAGGATTCCCCCTGGCGTCCTTCGGCTGGTTCACTATTTGATTTCTCCACTTATTTCAGAGTGAATATTGTTTATAGCGTGGTAATTATTTTGGCACTGCACTTGGAGAATTCGCGGCGTGATTTTGCGTGATTTAGCGTTTTTAATGGCGGAGCGCGGTAGGTTTGCGGACACGTCCAAGCGCGGCGGTTGAGCGACTGCGATGCCAACTGGCGTTGGGCAAAGGAGTTAGAGGTAGGAGCGGAAGGAAAATGAATAGTGAGATAGATACATAAGAATAAATATATATCGGCGTAACCATTCCCCCCGGCATGAAGTATCTTCATTAGAGAAAAATAGATTTTGAGTAAAATGAGTATGAGTGAGTATAAGTATGAGTGAGTGTGAGTAAGTATGAGTGAGTGTGAGTGAGTATAAGTGAGTGTGAGTAAGTATGAGTGAGTGTGAGTGAGTATGAGTGAGTATGAGTGAGTATGCGTAAATGTAAGTGAGTATGCGATACTTAAAACTAGCGAGTAGTGGTCTCAGACGCACCACCGGACGTACATACACACCCGACTGCGTCTGTGCCAACGCGGTTTTAGCAATACCGTCCTGTTCCTGGATAGGTTTGCTCAACAATGGCCAAAGGCCGATACAAGAGAGGACTTACAAGTCCTTGATGACAACTATATTGCCAACTTTATTAGCGTTAAATAATTAAAATTATAACTCTTCTGAAATGATATCACTTTTCAGGACTACTCCAGTAAGATAGTACGAGTGAATGAGTAAACTATGCGAGTAAGGCTCTCCTCAAAGTTTAAATAATGCGAGTACGAGTTTAATAATGCGTGAGTTTTCGAGTTGAGTGAGAACCTATAATTATGTAAAGCGAGAATATGTATAGGATTAGCGGTTAGAGAGACAGTATATGCGAAGAGTTTATAGCGAGCGTGTTTGACTTGATCCCTGCCACGGCGGCAGTGGATCAGAGAAAGCGTAAATAAGTGAGAATGGAAGAGCGAGCGAGAGAGAAGAGAGTTGCGTTAAAATTGAGTGAAGTTATGAGTTAGAAGGAAAAGTGATTTCTGGACCCGTTGGTCCAAGCGGGTCAAAGAATCGCGCTGAAAATGAAACATCCCTGTTACGTTTAACGGCGCGGGCGGCGAGTGGAAAGCGCGAGCGCCAGTCCGATGAGAGTATCTTCACGGCGCGTGTCTCGAGGTGGGGTCGTGAGGCGGACGACCTTAAATGACTAATATTTTCCACGATGCGATTATTATTTTTTATAGGTTTTTCAGCGTGACGCGGGATATTCTTTGCGATTGCGTGTTGTACGGGATGTCTCCAGGACAGGTATGTATTATTTTTAGTGGCGTTGTAACCTGGCCTTAAGTTTTGGTTTGCGCGTTGCGGGCGAGATGCGGAGGCGAGCGTGCTAGCGATAGCGGAAGAATCGTTCACAGGTAAGTCTACGATCGACCGACCGGTGACGTCACGGCTGTACGTGGTATCAAAACCAAGTTTAACTTTTTCCTGTGAAGGCACAGCGTTTTGCGTTACTTTTTCCAGAGTGGGCTTAACAAAGGTACAATATGAATTATAAACATTATTAGGCATTTTATGAGGTTGTGGAATGCAGTCAGCCTTACCCATAAGTACATACCCAAGGGTAGTCTGTACCGCCACCACTGGAGAGTTTGGCGACATGATTTTATGAGAACCGAGTAAAAGCGGGAACAATTCATTGCTAATAAGGCAATCGATCTCATTAGGCGTGTGAAAAAAGTCATCGGCTAACGGAACACCCTTTAGATGACCTAAATGAGACGTGTCGATAAAAGAGTGCGGTAATTTACCCGAAATCGTATCTATTACGCGAGCGTTAATTAAATAATTACAACGAGTGTCGAGCGTCGAGTGGATTGTAAAATCTGTATAACCTATAGCCGTCTTTTGGCTTTGGCCAATTCCATGAATAGTCGATTCAGCGGGAGTTATATTTAAGTTTAATCGGTCACAACAAGCCTTCGTGATGAAGTGACTCATTGAGCCGCTATCTATAAAAACCCTAATTTTAACGTAATTGTTTTGTTTATTTTTAACAAAAACAATAGCGGTTGGTAAGAGCACAGTGGTAGATTTACAAGAGTTTAGTTTGTTATCAAAAGATGTTAGGCTTGTAATATTGCCCGAGTTGTATTGCGTGGCGGCAGCCGACAGCTGACCGCTTGTACTAGCGGCCGACTCATTCGGTGCAGTAGGCGACGGCGCGGGAGCGTAAGAGAGGGCCGATGTCTGATGCATCGACGCGTGCGCAAGCGAGGTGGCCGCGGCATGTTGCTGCGACTCGTGAGGAAAGGAGACAGCTGCATTTTGATGTTGCGGTTTAAAATTGTTTTGTCTATTATCAGGCAGCGCGTTCTGAAAGTTAGTTATGTGGAGTTTGGTATGGTGGTTTTTACCACAAACAAAACATTTACTTTGCGATTTGCAATATCGAATGTTATGAAACCCTAAACAGTTTTTACAAAACCTATTTTGGGTAACTATTTTATTTCTAGAAATAGGATCTTGGTTCAAAAAATAGTCACATTTATATAATGGGTGAATGTCAGCTGTTCTACATACTATACATTTTCGCGGGGCGGTGTTTTGCGTCTCGTCGTTATCGTTTACAACAAACGATTGTATTTTTGCGTGTTTACTAGATTTTGAGTATGAATAAGCGGTTTCAGATGTTTGCGTATTGCGTAATAAATAAATACGACTTTGTTCCTTAACGAACTTAAACAAGTCGTGCGTAGTAGGGATAGTTTTACTGCGTTGATCTTGTTCAAAGAGTTGCACGGTTTGTTTGTCTAGTTTGCTAAGCGCGATATGTGTTATAAAAAAGTCTGCGAGATCAGCAATTTCGAGCTGACGGAGTGCTGCTTCAGCTGAGCAGAAGGTATCAATAAATGAGTCTAGAGTGGTGGATGATGCGTGTAAAATATTTTTATAATTAAGCAACTGTTCGATGTACATTGCTGCTTGCGTACGTTTATCATCATATCTATCTGTTAGCGCTTTGAACAGTATTTGATAGTTGCTGGCTACCGGTTGGATTCCGGCACAAACCGTGAGAGCCTTACCCGACAGTTTACCCATTAGGTACTGCACCCTTTCGGCATCACTAAGGTGTGGGTTGTCGTGAATAAGACCTTTAAAGTTTTCGTAAAAGAGAACCCATTTGTTTGGAGATCCATCAAATGACATCAATTCGAGTGGCGGGAGCTTGCGAGTAAAATCGCTTGGCAATTTATTAATTTTGGATTTTTGAATTTTATTATTTTCGAGATCACCTTGAACTGACTTTATATAGCAATAAAGTTCATCGATAGAACATATTGCTTCAAAGTTAGGAGTATAATTTGCATCTATTGAGGAGCTGAGCATATTTATATTTTCTACAACAGACATGAATTCGTTTTTAGTACATTCAATCGACTTTGAAAGTACCAAAAAACGGTGAGCGATGTTTTCATCCGAAATGTTTTTTATCATATCGTATACTTTTTGTATCATTGCAAACAAACTATTTTTTTTACAATTTAGAACAGATATTTGCGATCTAATAGCCTTTTCTTCAGGGTTAACAAACTCCGTAAGCTTCGGCATTTTTGCAGCGTGTAATAAAAATAATTTGTTGCGCGGGTCTGTCTAATGTATATTAGTCAAAGAGTGTATGTAAGTCAATGTTCGCGATGGCGCGTTGACTTCGAGTTTTTTATGCGTGCGTTTCGCGAAGGAATTTCACATGTACCCTCTTGTTTTAAGTCGCGGAGAATTGAATGCGTGTTTTTAGAGAAATGAATGTATGAAATAGATAAGTAATAGCGTAATATGATATATAAGTATGCGTTCTATGAGTATATAGCGGGATTAGAGTTAAATAAATACGTAAATAGCGAAAATAAAATATATAAAATGGCGTCGTATTTTTGGGAAAAATACGCTGTTTTTTTATATTATATTATATATAGCGGGATACGTGTGTAAATGAGGGATGCGGTTTAGAAGGACCAGAAATGTGGAGAATAGTAAGATTAGGAGAGGAAACCCACTAACCAGTAGATGCGGCGATCGAGGATTCCCCCTGGCGTCCTTCGGCTGGTTCACTATTTGATTTCTCCACTTATTTCAGAGTGAATATTGTTTATAGCGTGGTAATTATTTTGGCACTGCACTTGGAGAATTCGCGGCGTGATTTTGCGTGATTTAGCGTTTTTAATGGCGGAGCGCGGTAGGTTTGCGGACACGTCCAAGCGCGGCGGTTGAGCGACTGCGATGCCAACTGGCGTTGGGCAAAGGAGTTAGAGGTAGGAGCGGAAGGAAAATGAATAGTGAGATAGATACATAAGAATAAATATATATCGGCGTAACCAAGTGTAGTTGTGATTATGATATTAGTATGTAAGTAAAGATTTGCACGTCTGCTTGCAGGTAGAATATATGTGAGTTGACCTGACTAAAGTTTTGTGACCACTGTACTGTATTTATTGCAAATAAACGATATTTCATTTCATTTCATTTCATTAAATCAAATCTCTGTAATTGTTACGATTAAAGTTAAAAATGTCGTCGAATATACCTGGTAAATTTTGAAGGCCAGCCGTCAGCTGGTACCTACACTAACGCCAATTTTTACTTTTATTGTTACAATTGCAGGTTATTTGTTTTGGTACAACCAGCGTCCTTCTATTTGTTTCTCGCCAGGCAACCAAATTTCAGGCAAAAAAAACGTAAATTGAAGACTTGAATCTGGCAACCCTACTGCTACGGGATGGGGGTTGGGGGAGGGGGAATAGGAGTCGATATTGCGATGAAAAAGAGAGACAGAGAGTGAGGGAGCATCCATCCCTCTCTCACTCTATTGTATATACACCATAGCGAAGGCGAATGAGATTTTAAGTCCATATTAAGAAAAAATGTTTTTGAAAAGTATCATCACGACTATCTCTAGGGTACAAGTAGCCGTATTTAATACCTAAGCGCAAACGTTAAATAATGGACTCTATTAACTATATTAAAAATATATATATATTAAAAAAAAACTATAATGGCTGATTTTGAACTTAACGTTAGAACAGTTGTGAGTTTTTAACAAAGACGAGTATGCACTAAATAACAACTACCAGTAAGTACAATACTTTATGGAAAAACCGCTTCACCTTTTTCAGTGTGTCCTGTTCTGTTCAGTGTATTTATTATTTATTTATTTATTTATTTATTTAAATACTTTATTGCACAAAACTTAAAATTAGTGTACATAGGCGAGTTTAATGCCGGTTAGGCATTTTCTAACAACTGACCTTTATTCTGTTACTTAAGCGCAAACGTTATATAATGGATATATCACGCTATTAAAGTTGATATTTGCACGGCCGCAGTTCGAGCGCTTATAGAGTTGAAAATTGCATAATATTTTGTAATTATGACGCAACCTCTGAGGTTAATAACGAAATCCACTAATAACGTTTGCGACTAACAGAATAGGGCTGCTGAGTTTTTTGAACGCTGTTGCTATAAATTTCCTTAATATTGCGAGTTTAAAAAGAACGGTGACGGTCGTTCACGTAACTTTTGTTTATGGCAGTGATAAGAGATAATAGCCTAATCATCAATCTAGTCCGCGAAGGTTAATAGGTATAGATTAAATATTTTACTACACTAAAATGCAGTCTAAAATTCAATTGCTATATAAATTGCTGTTATAATTTGAATTTTACTTTTAACAAATAAAATCATAAGATTTAAATAGTCAAAGATAGTGAAGACTGAATTAAGTCCTCTATTTGTTTTTTTAATTGTTGTTTGTGTTTTCTTCTCCCTATGGATAATGAATAAGGTGATAGGGAAGGCAAAGGGTCTAGCCCATACAGCCAAGTCTGACGTAATATATCTTTTTTAAAAGTTAATATTTAGTTAATGAGGTTATCATCAAATTTCAGATGTTGCAGAATTTGATGCTTTTCTTGGAGTCACTCGCGGCATTATAGCTTAAACACGTCGGGTAAAATATGGCAGTTGACAGCGCGGGGAAACCGCAAAAAATAAACTTCAACTTGTGCCCATATTCAAAGTCCAATTTATCATTTTCCATAACTATTCACATTGTAGAACATTATTAAACAAAACAACACCACTTTTGATCAACAATATTCACAGTAAATTAATTTACAAAACAAAAACTAGCACCTAACATGCCCGCGCAAAATGGCGCGAAGGACCGTTTGTGTTTTCTTCTAATAATGAATAAGGTAATAGGGAAGGCAAAGGGTCTAGCCCATACAGCCAAGTCTGAAGTATAATATCTTTTTTTTTAGTTATTATTTAGTTAATGAGGTTATCATCAAATTCCAGATGTTGCAGAATGTGATGCTTTTTTTTTTGGAGTCACACGCGGGATTATAGCCCAAACACATCGGATATAATATGGGGGTTGTGAACCGCACCGCGGGAAAACCGCAAATAATAAACTGAAACTCTTGCCCCATATATAAGGTCCAATTTTACGTTTTCCATAATTATTCACATTGTAGCACATTATTAAGCAAAACAACATTACTTCTGACTAATAATATCCACAGTAAAGTAATTTATGAAACACTTGCACTTGACATGTCCTTGAAAAAATGGCGCGAAGAACTGTTAATTTTATTTGTTTATGTGCTGTTGTATTCTTTAATGTTACCAGAAAACAATAAAAAATCTCACCGGATATATTTAAAATACTAACTGAACGGGAAACGACTAGGCGCTGGTGAAAATACTCCAAAATTGAGCGAAAGAAATGAAATTAGCAGCAACTAACCTTTTGTTCCGTTGTTTCGAATGTCGATAGAATTCTTGTAGTTTTAATAGCCGACGCGTCGTGATAAGCTCGGTGCCGACGAGGATCACAGCATAAATACGAAACACAATCACGGAAAAAAATAATATGCACGAAATTTAGGAGCAGCGATGTGCTTCGCGACCGGCATGATAGTTCCACTGCTCTCCATCAGAAGGCGTTGCGTTCGGCAGAAACGTCAACAACAGGAAGTTCGCCGAGCACAGTCGCTATCGCCCACCAGGGGGCGTCGGGTCGGCGGACGGTCACCCACACAAGTGCGCCGGCGCACAAAGGCGTTGCCGCCAATATTCAAATCAAACGACTCAAATAATGAAATATCTAACACCGCCCACCGTTAAAATATGATTTTAACTAGAAAGGAACAGGCGGGAATAGGAAACGAAAAATCAACAGAATAAATATAGAAACAAAATATATAGGTACATATACGTATGAATAAAGAAATAAAAGTTGGGTTAAAATACTTAAAATAAAATAAAGCTTACGCAAACTATAACATCGGTAATGGTTTAAGTACTTCGAACGCTAATCTGAACGTCATCATAAATCGAATCGTCGCTAGTTACATCCTAACCAATTAAAACCAAATATGAAACGAGTAAGAACGAAGCTTAAGTCGAGAATTGATTTACTAATATCTTATTATGAACAAAAACATCCACAATTTACTGCTCAAACAGTTTACTAAGAACGAACCGAAACGAAAGGCATTGCCGTTCAATAATAACTGCAAGAGAAGCATGCGAAATGAAGAGGTCTATTCTTGTTCAAAGTCAAAACGATTACGAAATTAAATCGAATTAAAAACGAGAACTAAATTAGAACCAATAAAGACGACTGCGACGTCAGACCTTAATCATTACAACGATACGGTATGAGGAAACAAAATAAATTCCAAATTAAAAGAAAATAAAATAAAAAATAAAAAACATTATTTTTGTAAAAAGTGAAAAAAAAAAAAAACTATTAAAAATTTAAACAGAAGTTATTTTTTATGCCAAGGGTAACGGGCATAATTTATGCACTGGCCGTTTGAGATATCCTTGCACAGTTTTTAATTCGACCGAACGAACAACGCCATCACCGGAAGGGTACACTTGGCTGACACGGCCCATTTTCCATTGTAATGGAGCCGTATTGTCTCCGCGAATTAGTACCAAAGCCCCAACAGAAATATTTTTAGAGTGATTAGTCCACTTGGCCCGCTGTTGCAAGGTATGCAAGTACTCACTATGCCACCTATTCCAAAATCGTTGCACAATCTGTTGAATTTGTTGCCATCTAGACAGACGATTAATTTTAACATCTGTTAAATCAGGGTCAGGCAACGCATTTAACGGCGAACCAATCACAAAATGTCCTGGGGTAAGGACGTGTAAGTCATTAGCATCGGATGTTAAAGGACACAGTGGACGCGAATTCAAAACACTCTCGATTTGCGTCAAAAGGGTTGACATTTCTTCGAAGGTAAAAACGGCTTGGCCTACAATACGAATTAAATGAATTTTAATTGATTTTACTGCAGCTTCGGCCATTCCGTTGAAATGGGGCGCGGCTGGTGGATTAAAGTGCCACTTTACGTTGTAGGAAGATAGTGAATCTGACAGAAATATTTTATTTGTTTTAATAAATTCGAATAGACATTTCAGCTCTTTACTTGCACCGACAAAATTGGTGCCACAGTCGCTGTGTATGTCTGAACAAAGACCTCTGCGACTTATAAAACGTCGCAAGGCAGCGAGAAATGCCTGGGTAGTAAGGTCGGAGACAAGTTCGATGTGTACTGCACGAGTGCACAAACATACAAATACAGCAATATAAGATTTTGCAATTTTGGCATTACGAGCTGTATGGAATTTAGTAGATATAGGGCCAGCGTAATCAAGTGCTACACTTACAAATGGACGTAGCTGCTGTACCCTGGACGAGGGAAGGTCCGCCATTAAAGGCTCCACAGGTTTGGCTCTGTGTCTATAACACTTAAGACAGAGAAATATTCGCTTACGAACGATTCGTCTTGCAGACAAAATCCAATATTCTTGTGCTAAATAAGCCAAAGTGGCCTGCAAGCCAGAGTGAACATTAGAAATATGACAATAATCAACTAAAAGTGACGTAAAGTTACTGTCACTTGGTAACAAAAGGGGGTGTTTTCTTTCAAAATCAAACTTCGAATGAACTAGACGACCACCGACCCGAATCAGTCCTTGTTGATCCAAAAATGGATTTAATCGACGAAGGGCAACTGAGCAAGGTTTATCAGATTGAAGATTCCGAATGTCAGATTCAAACCAACAGCTTTGAATGCTGCGAATTAAATTAAGTTTGGCCTCAGACAATTCGTCCACTGTTAAAGGTCCAAAAATACGAGATTTAAACGTACACGCTCTTAGGAAACGACGACAATAAGCGAAAACCCTCAACAGTTTAACAAAAGACGAATATCTTGCTAGAATCGAAGGTTCTTCCGTTTGAGTAGCAGCCAAGGACACAACTGGATGTGAACGTCGTTCTGGAATTTCGATACTGTCTATGGAAGACACTGGCCACTTTTCCTCGGGTTCTTTTAACCAAAAGGGACCCGACCACCAAATATCGTGACCTACGATCTGTGCCGGGGACAGGCCTCGTGACGCACAATCCGCTGGATTGTCATTAGACCGAACATGTCTCCAACGCTCGGGAGCCACGACCTCTTGAATTTCAGCTACCCGATTTGCAACGTAGGTGGCCCAGTTGTGTGGAGAACTACGAATCCAAGTCAAGACGATGCTTGAATCGGACCACGCATACTCGGCAGCTACCTGAAGTTGCGACTTAAACGATTGCCGAACGAACACAAATAATTTAGTGAGCAATAATGCTGCGCACAATTCCAAGCGCGGAAGTGAAAGTCTTTTTAAAGGCGCGACTCGAGATTTAGCGACGAGAATAGCGGTCCCGACAAAACCGTCTGACTTTGAATAGCGCAGATATATAACGGCTGCATAGGCAGATTCTGAGCTATCACAAAATCCATGTAGTTCAATTTGACACAATTTAGCTGGAATATACCTGGGAATGTGTAGGCCTGAAAGCGACGAAAACTCTGATGCATAGCGTTTCCATTTTATTCTAATGCTTTCGGGAATATCAGAATCCCAATCCACACCAGCCAGCCACAATTCCTGCATAATAATTTTTGCCGTAATGACAACAGGTGAAAGAAAACCTATAGGATCGAATATACGAGCTATTTCGGCGAGAATAGAACGCTTTGTTTCCTTCAGCTGTAGAGGTTCAACCTTATACGAAAAAACATCCAAATGAGGATGCCACATCAATCCTAGAACTTTGGTTGAGTGGTCATCGTCCAATGGCACCGTAGCTGCTTCGAGTTCTTTGACTGACGCAGGAAGGCTGTTAAGAAGTTGGTTGTTATTTGAACACCATTTTCTTAGTTCAAAGCCGCCCTTGGCTAATAATGAAATGAGCTCACTTTGAAGATGTACAGCTGCATCCAGGGATTCAGCACCAGCCACCACGTCATCCATAAAGCTAAAACGCCGAAGAACTTCAGCAGCCTCGAAATGGTTGTTTTGATGATCATTTGCCAATTGTTGCAAGACACGAATTGCTAAAAAAGGCGACGACGAAACACCATAAGTAACTGTCTTAAGGCGGTAAACCAACGGTTCCTGCAATGAAGACTCTCGCCACAGAATTAATTGATAGTTTTGATGTTTCGGAGCAATCCAAATCTGTCTGTACATTTGACGAATGTCAGCCGTAAAGGCAACCGGATGAAGACGGAAATTGCATAACAGATCTGCAATGTCCTTCTGTAACTTTGGCCCTACATGTAATGAATCGTTCAAAGACCTGTCCAATGAAGTTTTAGCGGAAGCGTCGAATACGACCCGCAATTTTGTAGTTGTACTAGCAGGACGCAGAATCCCATGATGAGGGATAAAATAATGCTTGGTCCCAACAACGTCCTGAACAAGTTCCATGTGACCACATTGGAGATAATCCTGCATGAATTTAATATACAATTGTCGAAAGTCACTGTCACGATTAAATCTACGTTCCATCGAATGCAAACGCTTCAAGGCTAATGAACGGGATTCTCCTAAATTAGGTTCCTCCCTTTTAAAAGGTAACTCAACTATATATCTTCCAGACTGATCCTTGTGAAACGAACGAACAAAAAGATTTTCACATTGACGATCACTGGGAGACATAATAGTGCGTTCTGGGATTGATTCGATTTCCCAGAACCGACGAACTGCCTTATCTAGATCCAGAGAGGCACAAAACGAAAATTTAGAGTTATTTAGCAAGTCACGATTTATAACAAACGAGGAATTGACCTTTCCAATTAAAAGCCAACCCAACGAAGTGGAAATTGCTATTGGAGTCCCCAATGGGCCTCGAATAACTTCACCTAACATAATCTCTGCGTTGATATCACTCCCGATGAGAATATCAATAGGGGAAGGTTTGTAAAAATACGGGTCAGCAAGTAGTAACGAATCCAAGTGTGACCACGAATCGACATTTAATTCACACGCTGGTTTCGCGGTTGTAATGTTGGACAGAACTAGGGCACGAAATTCATACGAGGGACCACCATCTTGATGAGATTTTAGCACTGAGGATATTTTGCCTTTGACGCCAGTCTTTAGATCTCCAATACCTGCAATTGACATGTTTGACTTGGACCGTGGTAGTCCTAAACGGCGCGCCAACGTTTCTGTCACAAAAGATACTTCCGACCCCGAATCCACTAAAGCTCTAGCCAACTGGAAAGTTCCATACGCATCACGGATTAATACAACGGCAGTAGACAGTAAGACTACCTGTTTCGATCTACTTTCTGACGAACAGAGAGAGGCAACGAGGTCCTCATTCTCTTCAGCCATCGGACTGGACGGAAGTTCTTCGACCTGGCAAGCTTCAACCTCCTTAGGCATTTTCGAATAATGCAACAATGTATTGTGATGACTTGCGCTGCAAACCGTACACGAAATTTTCTCACAAGTCTCATTGGATTCATGGAAAGGCTTTAAGCATTTTAAACATAAACGCTTATTTTTTGCAAAAAGAAATCTATCATATGCCCTTTTCTCTTTAAATTGTGGGCATGAGGTAATCAAGTGATTCCGACGACAGCATACACAACCAGATGCCGAAGGAGAAGAACTCGCTACGAATGATGAAGACGATGAAGGTTTTGAGTGCGAAAACGACTTATTATACGACGATGATGACGTGCTGGTGCGAGCTGACCACACTGATTTTGAGCTTTCCCAGGAAATAACTTCGCGATCTACGAATTCGCGCAATTCCTTATACTTGGGAATGCGATTTGATGTAATCGTTCTCTCAAAATTCCGACGTGTATCCGGATCCATTTTTTTATATAACATATAATACAATATAAAATCCCATTGGTCCACAGGAAACCCTAGCGACTCTAACGCACTTAAATTCTCTGCGAAACCGATGACAATAGTGCGTAACGTAGACACCGAAGGAGTACTTAACGAGGGTAGTCGGAACAGGGATTCCATGTGGTGCATTGCTATTAGGCGTTCATTGTTATAATGGTACTCTAAAATTGCCCAGGCCTTAGAATAGTTTATATGGGTGAGTGGCAGCCCTTTAAGTAAGCGAGCTGGCTCGCCCCGAACGAACGACAATAAGTATTGGTATTTAGCGACGTCTGACAAATCCGAATTTGCATCAATCAATGATGTAAACAAATCACGAAACGATTTCCACTGCATATAGTCTCCGGAAAAGGTAGGAATCGATATCGTTGGCAATTTTACAATACTTTTGTCAACTCTGGAACTGGTGAAGGAATCGCGACGACTATCCCTAATCTCGTCCAACTCGAACTTAATCGATAAAATATTTCGAATTAAATCACTGAACAGAGCACGAATAGTCGAATGATTGACATCAATTGTTTTTTTGTCTATCAGTTCCAATGTTTCAATCTGGGTTTGAATTGATTCGAACTGATCTTGCAAACGATTAATCCCGTTACAAGACACCATAAATCGACGAAACGAGTCGACATCATGCCGCGCTTCTTGGCCCAATCTAATAATAGTATCCAATTCGCTTTCAATACACCCCCTGCGATGCAATAAACTCGCTAATTCGACTTCCGAAGTCATCTTCAAAACGAAACTCAATCGAAAATTAAATCGAAATTGGATTTGATAAATTTCAAGAATAGCGCCCTACAAAAATAATATTTTATTTTCGATCAAAATTTAAATTTCAAGATTTAGCTTTTATTTTATTTACGATCAGATATTTTAATATTGCGAAATAAATAATAATTATTATACCGATAATGAAGGAATTATAAAAAAAATAAATGGATGGGGTAGGAACAAAAAAAAACTAAAATGTAGGAATATTGACGGAATTTAAGGATTTTCACTACTAATTAGGAAGAATTATCCGGGTGAAGGACCATTATGAACGGGAAACGACTAGGCGCTGGTGAAAATACTCCAAAATTGAGCGAAAGAAATGAAATTAGCAGCAACTAACCTTTTGTTCCGTTGTTTCGAATGTCGATAGAATTCTTGTAGTTTTAATAGCCGACGCGTCGTGATAAGCTCGGTGCCGACGAGGATCACAGCATAAATACGAAACACAATCACGGAAAAAAATAATATGCACGAAATTTAGGAGCAGCGATGTGCTTCGCGACCGGCATGATAGTTCCACTGCTCTCCATCAGAAGGCGTTGCGTTCGGCAGAAACGTCAACAACAGGAAGTTCGCCGAGCACAGTCGCTATCGCCCACCAGGGGGCGTCGGGTCGGCGGACGGTCACCCACACAAGTGCGCCGGCGCACAAAGGCGTTGCCGCCAATATTCAAATCAAACGACTCAAATAATGAAATATCTAACACTAACATTTATGCCTTTCGAGGTATGGAGAGTCCAACAACTAGGAATACCGATTTTGAGGATCCGGAAGAAATTGTTGAGTAGAGGAGTCGTTGTGGAAATGTCTTAGAATACAGGTGTTAGACTCGAACAATCTTGGAAATATTTGATTTCTAAAATTTAAAATATTTTCCTCACAGATAGAATAAAATGGCTATCAAAAGTGCTGAGGGAGTATTAATTCTAACAGGACAAATAGTTTTAATATAGGAACCCTATCTAAAACACATTAAATTTCAAAATAATTTTCCCTTTATAACCGTGTTGTATGTAATACAGTATAGATAATATAAAAGCAATATGATTCAGATAAGTATCATTTTGAGATAACTTTTTATGTTCTGCTAATGTGAACAATTATTTACACAGGTTATTATTCAGAACTCATTAATTTTGTCAGTTTTAATGGATTAAGCGTGATCTAACTTCGCCAAGCTTAAAATGGTAAAGTTACAGTTATTTTATTATTTTTAGTTTTAGCTTTGGGCTAGATGAGGGTAGATCGAAAGTGTCTTTCAACGTCAAAACAGGAATTTAAAAAAAAATGGATGGCAACACTGCTCGCTTAAAAAGTCCATACAATAGCATAAAATAAAATCCAAGAGTGAAATCTTTACGCTATTTGCATTGTTAGCTATGTTAGTCCAAATTGATGTTATTTTGTGTAATAATGTACTACTAGTACAATGTGAATAATTAAAGAAAAACGATAAATAAAAATACACTAATATGAGGCACAAATTGCAGATTATTTTTTGTAGTTTTCCCGCGTTAGAAGTCCCACACGAGTATACCATATATTGATGCGAATTACTTCAAGAAAAGCATTAAATTCTGTAACTCGAAATTTGATGATTCCCAACTCGGTTATTTATAAATAAAAAAAGATAATTTATATTTTTTAAAATTTGTGAAGAAAATTTCAAGAGACAATCTGATGACGTCAGAACCCTACGCGGGGTTACAAAAACGAACGCAGCTCAGTAGGGCGAACCCAAAAATAGCGCAGTACAACTATTTCCAGTACGTTCCACAAACCAGCGCCATTCCAAAAATAACTTTACTCGCTCGTATTCGTAAATCATATTCAGTTATAATAATTTTCATGATCACAGCGCCTAGAACCTTCACTGCTGCAATGGAGATAGACCTTCCAGAATATATAGTTACAACCTTTCCATACAAATCTGATAGATGTTGGTCAATAAGATCAAACTCAAGTCAAAATATCTTTATTTTTTTATTTTACTCCTGCTAGTGAAGGAAGTTGGAGTATTTGGGACACATCATACGCAATAAAAAGTATAGCTCGCTGCAGCTCGTCATGCAAGGCAAGATACAAGGCTCCAGAAGACCGGGGAGAAGACGCACTTCCTGGTTTAAGAACCTCAAAAAATTTAAGCACCAGATCCTTGTTCCGGACAGCGGCCAACAAAATCAAAATCGCCTTAATGATAGCCGACCTCCGATAGGAGATGGCACCGTAAGAAGAAGAAGAGTGAAAGACTAAGCAGCGAAGTAGTCCAAAGAGAAAACTGTTAGCAGAAGACCAGCAGCTTAGCAGATTCCAATGAACTGTTAATGATTAATCTGACTGAGAAATTAAATTGCAAGGAAAACTCAGCTATATCAGATTTACAAAATAAAACATATACAGAACTACACCACAACGATCAATTAATAACCTTTTAAATTTAGCTATGAGTACCTATGAGATTACAATACCTGGTACAGCGGTACCCCACCAGGCAAGTCAGAATTAAGTGCTATTACATGCGCATGTGCAAACCGAAAGTCGACAAAACTTTACCATTGTTATTATTTATATCATATGGCGCGGTGGTGGCTCGGTTGTAAGAACGCGTTACTTAAATCCTACAAAGGTCGGTTCAAACCTACCCGGCATGTACCAATGAGAAATACACTTTTCTTACGTATATTTGTAATAGATTTACAAAACCACCGTTCCCGTGCCTCGAAGAGCACGTTAAGCCGTCGGTCCCGGTTCCACTAATACCAACTTGTGGAATCGTTAATAAATTGTCATAAAAAATTGACATCATATTCTCGCCAAGCCATCTGGCCAGCGTGACGAGTGTAGGCCAAATTCTCCTGATATATGTTCTAGAAGGCTCTCCAGCAGTGGAGGTCTGGGACGCTGTGTTCTATAGGCTGTAATGACGATATCATTAACTTACTTATCTATCTTTTAAATATGTTGTCTTCCTTCTGTCTATTTATTAAATTACAATTCGTTTAAGTATTGGCCCTAAAGGTCTCTTTTATGGTTTTAATTATATGACTTTGAATAAAATGACGAAAACAAAACACGTATAGTGTAGCCCATCATCATCTTGGTCTTTCATCAGCAGATCTGGTCTCGGCCTTGGTATCGGCCTTACACTCTTGATCTTGTTCTTGAATTAAACCAATTTAAATAGTTCAAAACACGGCTTCTATTTTATTTTAGATATAAATTGCGTCATTTATATATCACTGCCTCCGTGGTCTAGCGGTTAAGTCCGTGAATTAAGACTCGGAGGTACCGGGTTCGATTCCTGGTCGGGACATAAAAATATTTATTAATGTAAATAAATACATTTAATTTATTTGTGATATTTCTCGAGTTTGGTCCGCTGGAGACATCGACGAGCTAGCCACTTGTCGTGATTGGCCGGCAGTAAAGTTGGCTAAATGTGAATCCGCTTATTTTTGACCACCCCGAAAGGGAAACGGTCAAATTCAAATTCAAAATTCAAAAATTCAAATTCAAAATCGTTTATTGCACAGAATACAGGTAGATATAGGATAATACAATTTTACAGTTCAGCTGTATCCTACCATAATGGTATGCAAATGATAGTACATGTCAATTACAACTAAAATTATATTTGTCAACACTTATAATGTAAAAATTCTTGGATACTATAAAAACATTGTTTTTTAACCATTTATTTAACAGCTTCTTAAATTGAATTATTGATGTCAATTGTTTTAATTCTATAGGCAAACCGTTAAATATTTTGATACACATTTGGTGACTATTTTTAGAAACAATGGTAAGTTTTGTAGCAGGTTTCCATAAATTGTATCTATATTGAGTCCGAACATTTGTTCGCCCGTCCTCGTTAACAGACCGAAAAAGACTCGAGTAGTTTTTAATAAACATACATACGTCTAAAATATACAGACACGGTAATGTTAGAATATTATAGTCACGAAAGTATGGTCTACAGGAGTCGCGCTGTCCGAGATTAAAAATTGCACGGATGCATTTTTTTTGGATTATAAACAGCGTATCTATATCTACAGAGTTCCCCCAAATTACAATGCCATATCTCAGCACAGAGTTTACATATCCATAGTATGAAGTAATAGCTGCTGATTTATTGACGAACTGTCTAACTTTTTTTAAAGCGTAAACAAATCTATTAAGTCTATTGGAAACATCTTGCACGTGGTCCTTCCAATTGCAAAACTTATCAAGGGTAATGCCGAGGAATTTATGACCAGATACCTCTTCAATACTTTGTCCTTCAGATTTGATGTTAAGCACCCTAGGTTTGGTTTTATATGTGTGGCATTGGATGTATTTTGTCTTACTGGGGTTAACCATTAAATTATTATTACGCATCCATGTAATCACAGCTGCTAATGTTATATTGATTTCATTTTCATATGCAATATTATCTTTATTATCATTTCTAATTAAAACTGTGGTGTCATCAGCAAAAAGCACGCATTTATGCTTCAGTGAATCGGGTAAATCATTTATATAAAGGAGAAATAACAGTGGGCCCATTACACTACCCTGTGGTACACCATATCTGTTATAGTTATAATCAGATCTGTAGCTCTGTATACTTTGACTTTCAGAACTATAAGCACAGATTTCCACACATTGTAATCGATCACTTAAGTAAGATGTTACCCAGTCTGATGCCACCCCACGTATACCGTAAGCGTTCAATTTTCTGATAAGGATCTTATGACAAACAAAATCAAACGCCTTGCTCATATCCATAAATAATAAGGTTATAGGTATTTTACGGTTAAGACAATCTGTAACATTTTTAATTAATTGGTAAGCTGCTAGAGTAGTGCTTCTTCCCTTTCGAAATCCATTTTGCTCATCTTTTATAATTCTATTACAAACTATAAAATTGAATATTCTACTGTACATACATTTCTCAAAAATTTTAGAAAAAATCGGTATTAGTGCCACTGGTCTGTAATTATTCATTAAACATTTGTCTCCTTTTTTATATAATGGTTTCAGAATAGTTTTTTTTAAAGCTTCAGGAAAAATACCTTGGCTAAGAGATAAATTTATAACATGTAATAATGGGTAAGCGATTACATTAACACTAGTTTTTATTATTTTAGTGCAAATACTGTCATAACCCACTGATTTAGAATTATTCAACGACTTGATTATTTTAACAAGTTCAGTTATATCAAATGGTCTTAAGAATATAGTTGGTGTTACTGGAGACACATATTTAGTAACATTAGTAATAGTCGCGTTTTGTGTACAATTTTCACTAATAACATTTATAAAAAAATCATTAAATGTCTCGGCTATCTTATCCGGTTGATTTATACTGGTATCAGAAACGTTGATGTTAGATATTGTATGCCTGTTCATAGTCTCATTTGTGCATCTCTTAATAACTGACCATACAGCTTTACATTTATTAGTAGATTTACTAATAAATTTATAATTCATTAAATTTTTAGAACAACTAATACATTTTTTTAAAAGCGATGAATATGTGTTATATACTATTTTATTGCAAGGATTTGGATTTTTACGGAATTTCCAATACAGGGTAATATACAATACAGGTCGTGATGATACTTTACTTTATATATATTTATATATATATATACTGTTGGTATTAACATGAACCATTCCTAAACCGAATGTGAAATAGTTAGATATGATAAAGCAAGGTTATATTTAGATCGTGGTTGGAGGTCGCTCGAGTCAAGTTCAACGCTGCTCCCCGCTGAGAAGCATCTGCAGACGTTAAGGACCAAAATCGATAAAGCGGTTAATGGTTATGCTTGTCAGTCTTAGGTTTACTATTAATAGGTGAAACATAATTTATTTTTATATAATTTAAAGAAAAAACAAAAACTAAACCTCCCCGCCAACCCGTCTGGCCAGCGTGGCGCGTGTAGGCCAAATTCTCCAGTTCTGGAACGCCTATCTCCAACAGTAGAGGTCTAGGACTCTGTGTTTTTGGGGCTGTTACATTCATAAAAATAAACTAAACCTTATAAAATAGCTGCCTCCGTGGTCTAGCAGTTAAGTCCGTGGATTTAGTCTCGGAGGTACCGGGATTGATTTCCGGTCGGCACATAATAATATTTAATAATTTAAATTATTATTTAATTCATTTGTGATATTTCCCGAGTTTGGCACGCTAGAGACATCGACGAATATAATAAAATATGTCTTAAATAGGCTTTCCGATAAATCAAATTTGATCGATAACTCTCTGTTAACAATAAGTCTGCCATAGTTAAATAGGTGGTAGACGGATTAATGGTGGTAATTTGCCCAGTCTGCCGGGGCGGGGAAGTATGCTCCAATCGTGCCGATAAACCCAGTAAAGTGTATACACACGTTTCGGGATCCGGCTCGAATTGCCGTCATGCCCAGTCAAGCCGGCATAGTGTTAGGGACTGATGTCAGTTATGAGTGTCCGATTCCAGATGCTAATATTGATAGACCTCGAGCGCCACTTACCATCAGGTGTACGCAAAGTCATATGTCGTGCAAGTATAGAAAAAAAACAACTTGGAAAAATTACAGATTTTATTTGTCTTTATATTTGTGGCCAGAAACACCAGCTGGCGCCGTTGGAGGCAATAAGGTAAAGTTATATGTTTCGCCATCCAGGTCACGTGTGCGTATGACCAGCGGAACAGTCGAGTCACCGGCAGAATACTTATCAACAAGGAAATTGAAAATCTAGACACCAAACTTCACCGGATCGATTTACGCAACCACTTTATTATTTACTATTTCTATTTATAATATTCTAAGTATGGCAAATGTACGTGAGGCAAGTGTATTTCTCATTGGAACCCATAGGATTAAGGGAAAACGTTCTTACGACCTAGCCACCACCGCTATTTATTTATTTAAAGTAAAGTATCATCACGACCGTATCCCTCGCAGGGTGGTCAGAAACCACGCTTTAAAGAAGCGGATTCGCAATTAGACAATCGTGATAAATAGCAAGCTTGTCGATGTCTCTAGCTCACCAAACTCAAGAAAACACAAATAAATTACATACGTTATTATGTTCCGATCAGAAATAAAAATATATTTCCGGACTTAACGCTAAACCTCGGAGGCAGTTTATTTATTTATTATTATTTATTTAAGACTTTATTGCACGTACAAAGTACAAAGGCGGACTTAATACCCGTAGACATGTTCTGATAGCCAAACCAAAATTAAAACATTTATTATAGGTGCAATGAAAGAAATATTAAAAGTTAGAAAAAAAACAATAACAGCTTAAATATACATTTGACATAATACCGTTATATATACTATAATATCAATATACTAAAACATACATAATATTATATATGCTATATATATATATTACTAACATTGTGAGGAGTTTTTCAGGTAGTGTAGATACCAGAGTTTTTTAAACAAAGATCTTGTAGTTGTTTGTCTTATGTTTTCAGAGAGATAAAACAAAATTAGTCAATTTTGTTAGATTGACACAACTGTTTTCCATTTTGGCGCGGAGTTTAAGTTGGATCTGTTATTTAGATTAAATGCAGTGCTGTTTTTAGTTACATCATATCTATTGTGTATTGCAAATTTCATAATGGACAATGAGCACAATGAGTTTCTCTTAAATTTTGCATCGCCAATAGGCGGAATATATCTTTTCCCGAAACTTTGACACAGTAGTATATAACCTTTAATAGGTTGTAAGTGCTGGTATATTGTTTAGTTTAATAATGGACATACTCGCATATGTAGCTTTGTAAGACGGCTCCTAACACATTGGCCTAGGCTGTAATGTATGTGATTTATTATTATTATCATTTTTGCCATTCTCTCGTATCTCCCACCGCCCCCTTACCTTTCCAGAAGCTTTTAAAATGTACGAAGGAAGTTAGAGTACTTGGGACACATCATGCGCAATAAAAAGTATAGCTTGCTGGTGCAAGGCAAGATACAAGGCTCCAGAAGACCGGGGAGAAGAGGCACTTCCTGATTCAAGAACCTCAGGGAGTGGTTCGGGATGAGCACCCGGACCTTGTTCTGGACAGCGGCCAACAAAATTAAAATCGCCTTAATGATAGCTGACCTCCGATAGGGGGTCACACCTTAAGAAGAAGACGAAGATCCCACTCCCCCACTTACTATTGACCCAGCTTTAAAAGCTATAACTATTTCCCAGATTTCATCTCCCACCACCACAAACAATAACTTTACTTTCCAACCAGTGACTGCAGACCAAATAAAAAAAATCCTTAATTCCCTGAACACCAAAGCAGTCGGTCATGATGGCATTGGTCGTAACCTACTAATGCCCATCATTCACGTTATACTACCCTTTATTACCTTTATTGTAAATTCTTCTTTATCAATGGGCACTTTCCCTTCTTCGTGGAAAAAAGCTTATGTCTTACCCATCCCTAAAAAGGCTTCACCTACGCAACCTACGGATTTCCGACCGATATCTATACTCCCCTTCCTCTCAAAAATTCAAGAACGTGTTGTACACTATCAACTGTCACACTACATGAATAGTCGTAACCTGTTTAATCCTTTTCAGTCGGGTTTCCGTCCCGCTCATAGCACAACATCTGCTCTTCTTAAAATAACAGACGACATTCGCTTCGCAATGGACAGTCGGAAACTCACCCTTCTTACTCTTCTTGATTTTAGCAATGCCTTTAATTGTGTTGACCACGAGATTCTGATAGCTACCTTGCATTCCTTAAACCTTTCGCAGAATGTATTAAATTGGTTTAAAAGCTATCTGTATGGACGTGCACAATGCATCAGAGTAGATAACACTTTATCTGACTGGTGCCAATCTACGGCTGGCGTGCCTCAAGGTGGTGTCCTGTCCCCTCTGCTGTTTTCTATCTTCATTAATAATGCTACAAAATCAATAGACTGTAATTATCACCTTTATGCAGACGACCTTCAGCTCTATACACATTTTGATAGGGAAAAAGCAGCAGATGCGGTGAATAAAATTAACCATGATTTGGAAACAATTCGGGTATGGACTAATAGGTTTGGTTTACTAGTTAACCCTGACAAAACGCAAGTCATGATGGTTGGCAGTAGGGATATGCTTAGTAGAGTAGACTTTTCCACGATCCCATATGTCAGATTAAATAATATAGATATTCCGTACTGCCAAACAGTCAAAAATCTAGGACTATATATCAGTCAGGACCTCTCATGGAATCACCAGGTAAGTGAAATTAGTAGGAAAGTGTTCGCATCTATGCATACCCTGAAACGAGCTCAATGCTTCCTGCCCCTATCTACAAAGCTATCGTTGGCGAAAACACTGTTACTCCCTATAATTGATTATGCGGATGTCTGCTATCCTGATATCACAGAAGAGCTGCTGAATAAACTTGATCGCCTTCTCAACTTATGTATACGCTATGTATTTGGCCTACGTAAGTATGATCACGTCTCCCGATTTCGAATTCAGTTAAAGTGGCTCAATATCCGCTTTCGCAGACGTCAGCATATTCTCACTACCCTCTTTGGAGTCCTAAACAACCCCCTTTCCCCATTATACCTTAGGGAACGTTTTAAATTTCTTTCTTCGACTCATGTTCGTGACTTGCGATCTACCCAAAATAACCTTCTTGCTATTCCTCTCCACTCCTCGACAAGATATTCAAATTCCTTCACTGTTACCGCAGAGAATCTCTGGAACACTCTCCCTCTCTCTCTTCGAAATCTAACGACTGCGCTTTCATTCAAAAATTATCTTTACTCCCATTTTCTATCCATTCAGAATAACTAAAGTTATGTATCTGTGTTAAACTGTTCTTTCACTCTTTTCTCTATTTTTAACCTTAACCCTATATTATAGTGTGTATTTATTTATTTCTGTATATATGTAATTATATGTATTGTATTATAGATATACTTGTATGTATTATAATATGTATGATATGTAGTTTATGTAGTATTAGTGTAAATTATTGTTTTTGTTAGTAAATACTTGGCACTCTGCCTGTAATCCGTTAAAACTCCCAAAGGTTAGCTGGTGGAAAATGCCTTACGGCATAAAGCTCGCCTGTGCACATTAATTTTAAGTTAATTTAGTTTTTGTGCAATAAAGAATTTTTTATTTATTTATTTATTATTAAGCATTTTGTCGTGTTTATTGATTCTAAGTAATAATAGTAAAAAATAATGATAACTAATAAGTTACATGAAAATGATTCATACAACATGACAACGCCAAGTTTTAAATACATTGTAGAAGAGAAATGAGTCACTGTTAATATGGATTAGACACCATATTCCTGACTCATTCCAGAGTTTATATAGCTTTTATATTGGTGGCAACTTATTAATAACCATAAACATTAAGTAATCTATATATATATAAATGAATATCTTTCAAAACTACTTGACCGATCGGGATGTAACTTTGGGAATATGTTGTGTGAACATCGGCGAAGGTTTCTGACATAGTACTACTGTTGTCCGATAGGTGGCTCGCATCAGCGCTGATTTGTGGGGCATACCGACCGCGGCTACATTCATTGACTGTCAGGCGGTACAAAGTTCGCCGGGTCAGCTTGTATACTCGTATTATAGCGAAAAAATTGTAGTCGATGCCCAGCTGACTCAAGTAAGCGATACTACATTACATTTTTGATATGACATATTGTTTTTTTCTTTCACTTTAAACCTATTGTATTACTTAATCGGTTTTACAAAGGTTAGTGAAGGTAACAAGTATATTAAATTTAAAAAAAGTTTTAAGCAGTTTTGGTTCAAAAAAAAAATTAAAAAAAAAAAAACAATAATAACCTGGTTCTTATTTTATGATATTTACTAAAACAAATATGTTATTATTATGAGTTTATTCCTAAAATAATTCATAATTAGTAATTTAATACACTAAAGTCAGTTCACGTGTCCACCTTGCACGTGCTTTCCCTTTTAATTTGGATCGTACTTACGACATTGACATACACGTAGACGGGACTTTTAATTATTTTGTCGTTAAAATTTTTACAACACTTATACCCGACTAATCTACCCAAGATGTGTAAGTGAATAAATATTACAGCAGAAACTGCCACATAATGTGCATTAGAGTATATAATAAAATTCCTAGAGAGATACGAGAGTTACCTATAAAACGTTTTACTATTGAGTTAAAGAAAATTCTTATTGACAACTGTTTTTACTCAATAAAAGAATTTTTAGGATGCAAATTTTGACATTAACATTGTATTTCAATAAATTGACGAGAACATTATTAAATGTTAACTATAATGACCGCCTCCGTGGTCTAGTGGTAACAAACGTTGCCGTGGACTCGGGAGGTCGTGGGTTCGATTCCCACCGGGGGCAAGTTGTACATTGTATAATTTGTCTCGGTCTGGGTGTTTATATGTATAATATGTATATATTTACAAAAAAAAAGTATAATATGTAGTTTATCAACCATCTAGTTTCCGTAACACAAGCCTCGTAGCTTACCACGGAAATTAGATGGCGCTGTGTGACCTGTCTGGAAATATTTATATAAATAAATATCTATTGACATAAGCATATTGTATGCTCATAATATGGGCAGATTGCATCATCATGACATGTACATACAACTGTAATTAGAATAAGCAATCTATACAATTAACAATTTTGTTTTTTTTTTAACACGAAAAGCATGATGATTTGTTATTTTTACATAAATATCCAATATTTTTTTAAGGTGTGTTGGGTAAGTGTAAATACGAGAGATAAACTTTAAATGATGACCACTCATTGTTACTTATTGTACGAGTTGTAATTTCCATATACTTTATGCTGATTAATATAACGTTCTAGGTGATGCTAAGAATCTATAAATACCACATTAAGCGGTTATACCTCTCCTTGTCACTCTTCACGTAGTTGGGAAAAGAACAGAAAAACAAATCTATATTACAGAGTAGGCAATTGTTTCGAGAGATCCATCTATATAGGGTAACTATTTATGACTTTTGTCTATATAAGAATTATAAATTTAAAAAATTAAAAACCCGACTGTCTTAAAAGTGATTTTGAATTAAAAACTAAAAAGATGTAAATAAAAACAAAAAAGAAAAAAAAAAAGAGCTAGGATTCCGTCATCAAAAAAAAATTGATTACCGCTTAACTACACCATTGAAATAATTTTATATATTTTAAATATTATCGAAAAAGTTTTGTTATTTTATAAAATTACTTTTACTACATTTATTCCCACTCACCATTAGAAATATTTAATTTTTACATAAGAACAAGATAATATGTCGTATTTTGGCATCATGTTCATAATTATCTTCGTTATAGCGAGCTCCACAGGATTTGGCCTACCAGCGCCAGACGGGTTGGGGACGACTTCGTCTTGACGATTTTTAATTTGGTACCTATTACAATGGAAATAGATGTTCTAAATGTTAATCTATGACAAATTGTGAATAAGCAAAGTGTGTTTTGTATTGCCATGCCGGGTTTCAAAACTGCGACCTTTGAATTAAAATTACGTGGAAAATATCTTTACGTGACGGTCATAGATCATCTCTGCCAAATTTAATGAAAATCAATCAAGTTGTATAAGCGTCAAGGATAATTACACAAATAAATTGTCCAGTGATATAGGCGTGAAGGCGAAAAACATACATATAGACACACAGACAAAGTTTCTTTTACATTTATAATATTAGTATGGATGCCCAGTTCATATATTTATTCAATAAATTACGCATAATACTTCTAATGTATAATAAGCGTTGGCGCGGGCTGTGGAGAGACGCGGAGGCTGCGATCAATACGCCGCGCCGACGAAAGGGAAACCCCTCCCCGGCAAGTCGACGACCCTACAACCCTCCTCCTCTACCACAGACAGGGGGTTGAACGGACGTGACCTCGATCGATGTCCGAACCATACGCACACTGAGAAAAATATACTGAGGTTTTCAACCCTCTGCAACTGACGTGGCCTAACTTTAACAATTTAACTAACACGTGTAGACTGGTATACTGGTATGGATACCTTTAGAAGTAGTCTGGTGATTATAATGATAATAAATTATTTATTGTACAAAACGAAAAGAAGTGCAGGTACATAGGCGAGCTTAAAGTCGTAAATGAATTATAAATGAGTTATGGTGACTTATTCTTTTTATGAAGTAAGTATTTTGTGATGTGATGCTTCCACTGGCGAGCTGCAGATACTGTAAAGGAAGCTGAATATTTGCTAAAAGAGTGGGGTGAGATTTTAATTATGTTATTGGAAGAACGAAGTGAAAGGCTGCGAGAGTCACATAGGAATAGAAAATGATCTTTTAGGTAATTTTATATACTTTATGATATAGAAATAAACAAACAATATTTACTATAAATTGGTTAAAATTTAATTTTTTTTTGAGTGTAGCTCAAAATCTCCAGAAATATGCTCTGGAAATATTTTCAAACGCAGCCGTTAAAAGAACTCATGTCGTTTCTATCATGATACTACATTACCAAGAAAGGTTACTAATACGGATGAATTATTGGCTTGGACGCTTAGTCGTTTTTTAAGAGTAAGATTTTTCTCAGTGTTGCTGGCCCTTAACAACCACGTCGGCGATAATTAAAATTAAAGGACCAACCTTTAAATGCACGTCTATGAAGTGAGAAATTTTATTTTTTCTACTATAATATATATATATATATATTTAAATCGAAATATATCGCGCGTGTACTTACATTTATTGAATAGATATTAAAAGATACTCATAATAACTTAAATTCGTATTCTGGAATTACCTATAATAGGTAAGTAAGTACTTATTTTATCGCCTAACCGCTATCATTGATTCTGACAATCTCCAATATAGGTATGAGTAATATATCGCTATAAAAAGTAAAGTATCATTATGACCGTATCCTATCCGGGGTAGTCGGAAACCACGTTAATGTAGCGGATTCACATTTAGCCAAATTTACTATGGGCCTATCATGGGGGCAAGCTCGTCGATGTTTCTAGCGTACAAAACTCGAGAATAATCGCAAATAAATTAAATAATATATTGTGTCCCGTCCGGTAATCGAACCCGGTACTCTCGAGTGTAAATCCACGGTCTTAACATTACATTACATTACATTACATTACATTTACATACATTACAGCCCCTAGATACAACTACTACTGCTGGAGTTGGGCCTTCCAGAGGAAAGGAATGCTGGAGAATTCGACCCGCACTCGCTACGGCCTGGCCAGAAGAATTGGCAAGGGTCTACTACGAATTGTAATGACAGAATAACTTATTATTGATTCCACGAGTTGGTCACTACCGGGGCTTAAAGTGCTCTCCGAGCCACGGAAACGATCGTGTTGTAAATCTATGACAAATGTTACGTACAGACAGTATTTCTCCGATCTTCTCACAACTCACTTCTTTCCGTTCCTTCTCATCATTCCGGATTTGTTTCGAATTCCTTTGCGGTTGTTGCTACAATACTGTGGAACAATCTACCTATTAACATATGGCAGGCATCTACCAGATAATCATTTAAAACCCTAGGTCTACTTACAATTTCTGAATATGTAGTCCCAAAAAAAAACCTGTAAGTTGTATATATAAGATGTTTATTATTGTATTACTATTTAGTATATTTATAACTAGATTATATATAAGTAAGATTTCTTTAATATCTAGTTGTAACAATATTATTTATATCTAATTGTTATTTGTTACTTATATTCTCATAGCAACTACGATTGTTCTAATTAGTCCCAAAGGTTTGGCTGTCAGAAAATATCTACGGGCATTAAGTCGGCCTTTTGTACTTTGTCCATTAATACAATAAATAAATGAATATTTCTCATTTGTAGACGGCGGGATTCAACCGCGTTTTTTTTAAATTTATATTTCGGTGCTCTTCCGTGTTATAATGTTACAACAATAAATGATGAATATATAATAACCATTTAAAACTGTGCTCCTTAAATAGCAGATGCCACAGTGAAATTTATCAAAAAAGTAAACAAAGAATATAATCACCATTGATATAAAAAAAATATATAGTCGTATTTTCTCTTGTATATATTGAACTCGAAGAATGAATTCTCATAATGCCTTTTTTATAAGACACAATGGATAAACTAGTAGGCTTATATAGTATTTAGACTTAATAACAGTATCCATATTAAATTATATGGCACATTAAATGTTTGCACGGAGACATAAAATGTCCGAGATATTGACCTAATGATAAAATACGGGCATTAAATTTAATATATTATTGTAGTATCGCTCATGATACTATCAAGTAACGATATAAGTTTGTTTAGTGGCATTGTATTCGTAAAGACAGACAGTGGGGTCATCTAGGCTCGGATGACTAATAGGACTGGGTTGGGGATGGGGACACTCCCCCATTTTTATCGACAGGATCTGAGCGAGTAACCACCCGTTACTGGTATAACTATTTTAGTCCTCCTACAATGGCAGCAAAGATATTTAATAAGTTTCCAGTAACTATAAGAGAGCTGCCACTAAAACTTTAAATTAACTGTCAAAAAATGCTGGTTAATAAATGATTTTATTCGACAAAAGAATACCTACACTAAGTGTCGACAAAATCATGTGATTCAATAAATATTTGTATGCTAGAAGTAGCGAAGCATGTGACATTTAACTATTTACCTACCATGTTTCTGACATAAAATTATTATTAATTATTTTGTATCAGAAACATTCATTATATTATGTTACATAATATATTTCATTTCATTACAGGAGCACTTCTCCAGGAAGTCGTGTCCCGTTGGGGGTCGAGCGCAAGACGGATCGATATTCTGGACATGTTTGAAGTGTCCGTTGTCGGCCCGCAACATACGTCTAGTCAGGCCAACGACAAACTCCTAAATAGTAGTCCACATCTCGAGCTATGACGAAATTACGCACGAACCACGGCGCTCGAGAGACCACTCTAAGCGATATGTTCTGCTGACTTTAAATCATGTCCCGTTGGTATTGCCAGAAGGTGGTGCCAGGCTGGCGCAGCATAGGTGACACATCTTGTAGATCTGGACCTTCAACTGAGCGGCAAGTCGGAATTCATAACAGGACGTAACATAGCTCGGGCCGCTTTCGCCTGAATGACGGCGTGGCGCCACTTCACCCATTGTTAACTTCCTGTTAATGATACAGACCACTCTGAGCGATGTGCTCCGCTGACTTTGGATCTTGCCCCTTATCATAGTTAATCCTAAAAGTAACAGTTTTCACTATTACACAAATATCCATTTCTTTCAGTGCAAATTGAAATGGAAAATGTAATTAATCTGTTTTTAATTTGTATATTCCCTTTAATATAGCGTAATAAACCTACTATCTATTCGATTTTAAGTAACATAGAGGGCATAAGGATGAAGTTAAAAATACAGAGAACTCCGGTCAGGATGTACTGAAAACAGAAGTAATGTCGTATGGAGCAGAGAAGTGGACACTGACAGTAGGTCTGGGGCACAAGTTTAAGATCGCTCAGCGAACTATGCCTGATATTTCACTGATGGATAAAATTCTAAACGATGATATTCGTCAGACAACCAATGTTACTGATAGCTTTCAAAATTAGTAAGCTGAAGTGGCAGTGGGTCGGACACATCTGCCGCAGAACCGACGACTGATGGGGCAAACGGGTTTTAGAGTGGAGACCACGTACGGGACGATGCAGACAGTTACGACCCCCCGACAGATGGACGGATGATCTAAATGTCGTTAAAGGGGTTGGATGATGGTTGCAAAAGACCGCGTGCAGTGGCGAGCCTTGAGGGAAGCCTATATCCAGCAGTGATTAAATACGACCATGCTTCTACAATGTCACTGCGAATACAAATAAACGATTGTATGGAGAAATATAAAAGAGACGTGCTCCAAGTTTGTAGGCCGGTACTCTACGTAGATAGGTTTAAACTGATTCTACCCAAAAGTTTCAAGAAATCCATTTAGATTGACCGGTGCACTATAAGTCGATTATACTAGAGAATCGTTTTTGCCAGTGGTTTGTGTCCGTGGTGTCTGGTCACCCGCAGCGAGTAACCTCGGCTTAAATATCAGAAACCCAATACTACAGATATAACCTCTGTATTACTAGTTCTTGGACTTATGCTGGGTTTGTAAGGGAATTAATAAGATATCCAACGTAATCGTTGTAGTTATACATGTTGAAAATAATCTAAAATGTAATTGTCATTACTTTGATGGATGTCAATGTTGTCATGTTGTTTGTCAATTAAATTCCACTGCTAAAATCGCCTATGTATATTTGAATGTTTTGTGCAATAAATAATTTATCTATCTATCTAAGAGCAGCAGGCCTGTAGACTTTCTCATATGAGGTCACAACCACAAAACAAAACAATATATATATTTGTTGATTTCATCAATTTCGATAAGGGCGTAAAAAACCGTTTCGCCTTGTTCAGTATCCCCAGTTTTTTGGAAGCTGTTTTGGTGATGCTTTCAATGTAGTTTCGGTGGTTGAGATCTAAGCGTAAAAATATGTTCCGGGCCTTGTTAAAGGTCTATAATTTTATTAAAATTAGAGAGATAATGAGCTAGTCAAGTCTAGACTAATTGCAGACGAGAATTAACTTAACACTAAATGAAATACCGCTAAGGTTTATGGAGCAATATAGCGTTTTTTTCCGAGTGTAATTAGTGGTTTTTACATAATTTTTCTGCTTATATTAACCACGCAGAGATTTTTATTGTTTGGATTACCGATATATTAACAGATTTGATTTAAAAAACATTAGTGTTTACCAATTTGTACTATTGCCGATTGCTAATGCTTAAGTAATGACAAGCTTACGGCGCTATAATACGTTATATAATTTATACATATATATACAACTGCCTCCGTGGTCTAGCGGTTAAGCCCACGGATTTAGACTCGGAGGTACCGGGTTCGATTCCTGGTCGAGACACAAAAATATTTATTAATGTAAATAAATATTAATATTTAATTTATTTGTGATATTTCTCGTGTTTGGTACGCTGGAGACATCGACGAGCTTGCCACTTGTCATGATTGACCTATAGTAAAGTTGGCTAAATGTGAATCCGCTTATTTATAAGCTTGGTTTCTGACTACCCCGAAAGGGAAACGGTCGTGATGATACTACTTTATAATTTATACAATTTATTACTTTTAAAATACTAATTTTGAATAACAATATTATTGAACTCATCTGTTATTTTATCAACAATTACCACAGTCCCTTTGTTATCAAAAATAAGGTACAATTTTGTCAGTGTAGAGTGAATCGGAGCTAGAAAAAAGATTGACCAGGAGGATATCTGGCATGTGCGTTACGTCCGTGATCGGGTGCTGCTGCGGGGGCCTGGGACCTCTGCCGAACACGTTCAATTTATTGTTCTTTATTAACAGAGGTTTTTGCGTTTTGTAGTGTATCTTAATTTTGACGTGCCTGGTGTACCAAGTATTGTAATCTCATAGGTACCAGTACTCATGCTAAATTAAAATATATATATATATTGATCGTTGTGGTGTAGTTCTGTATATTATTATGTCTTATTTTGTAAATCTGATATAGCTGAGTTTTCCTTGCAGATTACTTTCTCAGTTAGATTAAACATTAACAGGTCACTAGAATCTGCTAAGCTGCTGGTCTTCTGCTAACAGCTTACTCATTGGACCACTTTGCTGCTTAGTCTTCCACTAGCCGGAGTAGAATCATTAAAAATAATTAATGACTTTTCATAAATACCAGGTTTACGTGAATAAATATATGTTGACTTTGATGTAATATGATAACTTAAAATGATAGAATTATATACGCCTTAGTTTACGAGTAGCTCTCAACATTCAAGACTTGGATTGTATTGGGTAGAAGATGACCTTAAGAAAGGCCATAAAAACATCACACAGACGAGAGATCCGTTAAAAGAGCAATAAATTGCATTAAATTACTTGTTTGCTTGCATTGACTTAAATTTAACGACCGGCGTTGGAAAATGTTCCAAAGCTAAATTGGCCGCCTTTATTTTATTTCATAATTCATAACAAAATCAAAATTTACAAAAAACCTTTTTTTTAACTCCTCTAACTTTTTTGTCTCCTTCGCGCCATTTTTTTCTATAAATTAAGGATTATGGAGAGAACCAAAGTTATATAGCCTTCAAAATTTGTAAGCTAAAGTGGCCATGGGCCAGACACGTCTGTCGCAGAACCGATGAACGATGGAGTAGGGTTTTGGGCTGTATGAGGGTAACAGAAGATCGTGTGAAGTGGCCTTGGAGAGGTCTATATCCAGCAGTGGAGACACAGCCTAATGATGAAATTTATATCGAATGCCCGGGCCCAAATATAAAGTAAATGACATGTCAAATGGATTTTAGTAGGTGAGTGGGTCCGAGATGAGAGGTAGCGACTTTCCCGTACTAACGGACTGCGCGCGCGCACTGACACACATCAACAAATTCACTATAACTTAATTAATAAATTCCGAATCCATTGTCTATGAAATAAATATTAGTGTCTTTTTATATTTTAGACACGAATTACACATTTATAAATACTAAATACTTTCCTACGCGGGACACTTTTACGCGATTGACTCTAACTGGTATTATATTTGTAATTCCAACACTAATAGAAATATTCTCTTTGTCGACCTCTCGGTCCGAGCGGGAATCTCTTTTTTGTAAAACCAAAACCCCTCGAGTATGTCTTTGTCATTTTCATGATAATACTATTCTCCATTAAAATTAAAACACAAATCCGTAACCTACACGTACCCAACTTACCTAGTACTATTAAGAATGATCCTGAAATGCATGTAGAAATAAGTTTTGTAAATTCAGAAACATCGAGGTTTGTGGACAAATGGTTTTATCAGCGATTAGTTACATAGGTTGCGATTAAACAACATATTCGTTACAATTGCTGTTATCAGCTACTTTGATAGCGGGTGCGTCATTTCTAACATAATAATCCTTCTACAAAACGCAACAGCTGATTACGAATATCCTGTTGAGATGACACAAAAATATGTATGTACATATCGGACATATTTTCCTTAATAGTCTGAAGCACATTGAAGTAATTATAGAACAAGTGTCGTAAAATCCTTCTCCCATTGGTTTTCTTTTGTTTTATTTCCTTTTGGTGTTCTTTATAACCGAAATGCACCCCCCATACCTGAAAGATCGTTTCCAATCGCCTCCGTGGTCTAGTGGTAACAAACGTTGCCGTGAACTCGGGAGGTCGTGGGTTCGATTCCCACCGGGGGCAAGTTGTACATTGTATAATTTGTCTCGGTCTGGGTGTTTACTCGTATATGTATCCTCCTCCTCCTCCTCTATGTATAATATGTATATATTTACAAAAAAAAAGTATAATATGTAGTTTATCAACCATCTAGTTTCCGTAACACAAGCCTCGTAGCTTACCACGGAAACTACATGACGCTGTGTGACCTGTCTGGAAATATTTATTTATTATTATTATTTATTTATTTAATTTATATGCGACACTCACAGTAGTACGCTTCGTTCCTCTCCAATAATAAATAAAAAATTCTGACACATTCTTCCAGATTCTTTAACAGTATCAGCAGCTGAGACCAGTTGTTCAATTCAGACCAATTCCAAAATTTGGCCAGGAATACAATAGTTTACTAGCAAGTGGCAAATTTGTAGATGTCGAAGAAATATGAGTGTTATTAAATAGTGTATAATGACCCAGGCAAAGTTTGGACGTGAGAACCCGTTAACTTTACCGCTCGTCTGCATAATCATGCTATTATTAACCTCTGCGACCATTAACATTATATGAGACATCGATTTCTAAATAGAAAACTTCATATTTTCAGGTCAAATATTTGTGACATCACACAACGTGAGCAACGACTGTGGCTAGAAGGACAAATTATCCAAATAATTGTTAAAATATGAAATAATATTTATTTGTATGGAATGTGGTAAATAGGTACATAGTTTTTAAATAGCTCACATAATCCGCAATTTCTGGCACACAAATTTATACAGTAATAATGATTATACTCGTATACCTATAAATTTTATACGATGGAAATTAATTTATATAATAAATAAAATGTCATGAATTTAGTTTAGTTATAAAATGTTAACAATAATTTATTTTATTTATTTTTGATATTTCTTGAGTTTGGTACGCTAGAGATATTGACGAGCTTGCCACTTGTCATGATGGGCCTATAGTAAAGTTGGCTAAATGTGAATCCGCTTATTTATAAGCGTGGTTTCTGATCACCCCGAAAGGGATACGGTCGTGATGATACTTTGCTCTTTATTCAGGTACTCCTAAAATAGCCAAAATAATTTGCTCTATACAAAATGTATAAGTAATTGTTTTTCTGAATATTTCCGTCGTTTTAATTGTAGCCAGGAATCGAACCCGGCACCTCTGCATCTAAATCCACGGACTTAACCGCTAGACCACGAAGGCAGAGAATATAGAGAACCATGGCATATAAAAAGTACAAACTTAATCTAAAATGTCTTTATCTAATTTGCTGTATCTACCAAATCCTATCTTCATATCCTACTAGCTTTAGCTTCGCCTGTGTGTTGAGGATATTAAGGAATATACGAAAATTAACAGATAATAAATTATTATACGAGTGCAAATAAATGAAGGCGAGTGTCTCATGAATATTGATAATAAACAGCTCTTTCTATAATAGATATAAACATGTAACATTTGCTTAAGTCTTTATTTATTTGGGCGCTTATTTCCGTCGCTTCGGGTTCGATGTCCTGATTCGTCTGCTTACAATATGCAATTAATAATTCATGCCGGTCCGGGAACGGAACTAAAGACACTGTCACACGCGACATTTTTAATTATTTAAATGCGTCTAAAGTTTTAGTCTAAGAGTATCTTTTGGTTTAAGTCTGTTTATTTGTCTCTTCTCTATGCCTAAATTACTCATCCGAATTTAATAAATAAATATAAAGGATTGCATCAGCTTTTAAAACAAATAATTGAACATACATAGTGAGATAGCTCCACGAAAATGCGGTCGATATTTTGTAGTCATGACGTCAAAAGCTATGCTCGGTATTTCTTTCTAAAACGTGGACATAGCCATTAAAAGTAGGAAGTTGAAGTGGCAATGGGCCGGACATGTCTGTCGCAGAACCGAACCGAGTAGATGGGTTCTTTGGAGACCATGTACGGAAAGATGCAGAGTGGGGCGACCTCTCGCCAGATGTTCGGATGACCTGAAAAAGGTCCCTGTTGGGGTCATGATGAGGCTGATGGAAGATTATATGAAATGGCGAGCTTTGGGGGAGGCCTATATCCAGCAATGGACAGACACAAGGTGATTATGATGAAGTCAAAATAACCGAAAGATCGCCAATTTTATTGGCTTGTGTAACTGCAGCTTATTTTTTCGCAGCGACTCAATCCAATCAGTATAATGAGCGACTTTATAATGCGTCTAATTTGAATTACTTCTTGCTCATGTTTACCATAATTTAATGCGCTAATTGTGTAAAAAAAGTTACTTTCATTTTGTAGATATTATATTTAAAGCGTTCTCCTTTATGTATCCTCTTCACACCTTCTAAACATCCACTGTTTAAGCCTTTCAATATATTACTAGAGAATTTGCCCATCTTGCGCAGCACTCTGGCGAGACGGGTTGGCGAGGGTCTGATGTCATTTTAATGACAATTTATTCCACAAGTTGGTATTAGTAAAACCGGGACCAACCGCTTAACCGGGAAGAAGATGGGTTCAGAACCAGAGTTCGTTGGAGAAGACAACAATAATAATCGAGGAATTGCGCCTCCTAAACAGTCCGCTCTCAAAGCTGCGGTTCCGACATTCTATGTCTATGTATCGCGGCTGCGCAAGGACATGCCATCACAAGATATCTTCAAACACATACAGAATCGAGAGGAAATCGACCACGTCGCAGCTATCGACGAGCTACCTTACCATTGGAATGAATTAGGATTCAAGGATTCAATAGTATTTGTGTGCGGTCAGAGCAACACAAATGATTCCTAAACGAGGAATTCTGACCGTTGGGTATTGTTTACCGTTCTCTCTGCACCATCCCTAGCAGGGATGGCGGCGCCGTCCACTGAAGCTTCCAGTACTCCTCAGAAAGTGGTTACAGTACTTGATAGATACTTCTATGACCACAAGAGGATAAAGATACGGAAGCTTTAACACAATTATGTTATATTATTAAGTAGATTTATTAATATACGATATTAGATATAAGGTACTTACCTATGGGTTTTTGGTTGCTTGAAAATGAACGTTTTATTATTATTATTAACGTGCTCTTCTTCTTAACGGTGAACGGTGGTTGAAAGCATTTCTGTAGCTAGATACAGTACGAAGACCTGCTCACTTCTCCTAAAGGTTAGCTGTTAGATAATATTTTTAAACATTAGGCTCGCCTAGGTACTTTATTTCTTTATTGTATTCTTACAAATAAAGAATTCATCTTTTACCTAAATTGGTAATAGGGCGCTAAACATTATCCGCTCGGACGCGTTTCGCTCCCAGCCCGTGATTAGCAGGCCGGGTGCGCACGCGGCGACAGTGACTCAGCGATCATTTCACGCCACATCGATCAGGGCACCACGCTCACTTGCACATCACTCTTCCTTCCTCCACTAAACACAAGCTTAGCAGACAACAATAGCTTATTCACAACACTTTCCCTTTATACGAGTTATATGAATATATATGAGCCCACCAGTTGACATCATCTTTCATCTATATTATTAGATTTAAATTAGTTCACATAATAAATTTATTTTTAGTTGTAAGATAACACGACCTTTTCACAGCCACAAATTTAATTTAATATGTTATTTAGAAAATAACTTGACACGACCTTTTTATAGCCACGAATTTATTTATTTATACATTCTTAGGTTTAAATTTAAGTAATCTAATGTAATGTAACAATACTGTTACCGTATCTATTTGTAATAACGACAATAACACTTAACGAGTATAACGAGAATAACGAGGCATTACCTCTGAAATAAAAATTGGCACTGTAAAAGTCCATAATATTATGTAACAGTTTATACTTTTAGATTATTTATGCATTAGGTGTAATATGTTTTAAATATAACATTTACAGTTATATATAATTATTTTAAATTGCTAGGCTTTTTTTTTATTTTTATATATATCGCCGACAGTGCTAGCAACAATACATTATGTACATGAAAATTCACTTAAAACTAAGGTAGAAATTTAATGCTGCACCCTATATATATATATATATATATATATATATATATATATATATATATATATATATATATATATATATATATATATATATAGGGAGAAATAAAGGCCGAAATAATACATAAAACTGTGGTAAAATAAATATAATAAAAAATTACAAAAACTATATTTTGCCGAAAGATTGATATTGACTCTGTCTCTATGACAACCTTCTGTCCTTCTATATAAACACGTATGTCATCTACTTGTTCCACAACATTTTCCCCACCTTGCAAATCACGAGTTTATATTTGCAAAGTTACTAATAATTTTAATAACTCAGTTGGGGACAAAAATGAACAAGTTGATGACTTTAAAATAAAAATCACAATTCATTATACAAAAATAAATATAATTATCTACAAATATTATACATAAGAATACCCTCCCCACTGTGATAACATAATTATATTAAATATTAACAACAACTACATTTTGCCGAAAGCTTGATATTGACTCTGTCTCTATGACAACCTTCTGTCCTTCTATATAAACACGTAAGTCATCTACTCTTTTTGTAAAACCAGTATCTATTAATTGAGCCTTTGAACAATCAAAACAATAATTCACTAAAACTATAACAGAATACAACATGATGCTACCACGATCAAGAAAAACAACACTATGGTCCATAGTTGGTCAAACAGCAGTTCCGTTTACAATTTCAGCCAGGATCCATTGCAACGAAACGTTGTGCTTAAAACATACAAATTATTATTGGAATCCCTTCTACCAGTGTCATATGTATAAAATTAAAAATATACAAGCCAAATTCTTAATGATTTAAAATCACCGTAAAGGTGAAACTAAGTCAAAGTATGATGATTTGTTGGGGACCTATGGGTTGGGGACCTATGGGTTGACATCTCTTCGTCATCGACGAATTCAATTTGACTTGGGTTTCTTACATAAAATAGTCAATAACAAAATTTATTGCCCTGATATCATAAAAAGCATTCCATTCATAGTCCGTTCACGTTTGCTTATTCGTACAACACGAAATAAGAAACTTCAAAATAGTTATTCTAATATTTTTGTTCCACCGCGAGCCCTAAATAACTACACTAGAAATAGGTTTATAATTCGCTCTCTTACATTGTATAATGACCATTTTTTCGAAATAGATATACCTATTTAATACCTCACCAGCCACCTTTAAGAGACTTATCCAAAATAAAATTAAAACTGTAACTGTTTAACTTACTACCTATTGTTATTACTATATCATACCTTGTATAACTTGATTATCTTTCTTTTAAATATTGTCTTCATAATTAACTGCTTACAATTTCTTTAACTATTGGCCCTAAAGGTCTTTCTTTATGTTTTCTTTTCAAATTATATAACTTCATTTGTAATGACTGTTTATGCCATAATAAAAAAAAAAAACACTTTGACGTCACAATTAAATTTTACCAAAAAATGCTTTTATTTGATACATACATGTTCTTAATACTCCCATTGTCTGAAAAGATATTCAACAAAAACTCTCGTGTAATTTTTGGTTTTTACTCGTACCGACTTATTGCTTGGGGGCATCGATATATACAACTCCTCTTCCATCCACTTAACGGTTAGTGGTTACAAGTGGTTTGTTTTGCGATCAACACATGCTTTCTTCAATCTTAAACCCATCCGCTGTATCGGCTGAGTTACGTGCTCTTAGCATGCTCATTGGACATTCATGCACGGACGGATATGTTTAATTGTCTTTCTATTTGTTTTAATTCAAAAAAGACAGCTTATTGTTTGTACATAAAAAGTCAATTTCCTAATCAACTAAATTCATATACTTAGTTAAAGTTAAACACAAAACAATTATTTAAATCATAGACAAATAATCCTGTCGGGTTTGCCAGCCTAAAAAAAATGTACACAACATTGAACAACAATTGCCATGAACTCGGGAGGTCGTGGGTTCGATTCCCACCAGGGGCAAGTTGTACATTGTATAATTTGTCTCGGTCTGGGTGTTTATATGTATAATATGTATATATTTACAAAAAAAAAAGTATAATATGTAGTTTATCAACCATCTAGTTTCGGTAACACAAGCCTCGTAGCTTACCACGGAAACCAGATGTCGCTGTGTGACCTGTCTGGAAATATTCATATTTATTTATTTATAATAATACAAAAAATGGTAAAAATAAAAAATAAAAGTTAATAGTAAAAAAATATATAAAAAATGCAATTATAAGTTAAACCTATAAAAACTAAAAGTAATAACTACTTAATAAGATTATAAAAGTAAACATAATAATAACAAAATGAGATAATAACATGAAACAAAATAACTTTTTTCTTCTTGACCCGTTCCACAATTTATTATGCATACCTAACGACAAACAATTTAGTGAGGTTAATTTTAAATGAGTGTTTTTTCATATTAAATATATCAACTTTAATAGCGTGATATATATAATATAGCTAACAGATTCCAGTATATAACGTTATAACTAAATAACAGAATAGGGCTGCTGTGCACACTAAATAATTGTGTATGACACTGTAAACTACTCTGTGAACTACTCTGGCTGAGACTGTAAACTGACTGCTGTTTAACCAAGTTATAATCTTGGTGTTGTGTTCCCTGATCGTAGTTGCACCATGTTGTATGGTGTTAATTATTATTGTAATTGTATTAAAAATATATATATATATATATATATATTTATTGATACCAATTTTTAACATCCTATATACATAAATTATTAACTAGGAAATTATATCATTTATTTATTTATAATACATTGAGCTAGGACAGGCTAATAGAACTGTTAGTAAGTGCACTGGTTTCTGCACTAGATAATTCTGTCAAGGCACAGAAACCAGATTGATCAGGGAAGGTGTAGTTTCTTGATCCTAGTTTTGCAACACTCGAATTTGGTTGTTATATCTTATTGGTGTATTTATTTGTATTTAGTTACTTATATTTGCTTATTTATTTTGTTTATTCTGTGATTGTGTTTAATCTAATTTTATGTACTTAATCTTGTTTTTACCATTATATTTATTTATTTATTTTGGAAAACTTACAGCTAAAATACATGTATATAAAAGAAATATAATACTATAAAGCCGATGACAAGAATTCACAGATAGATACAATATAAAGCATGCAAGAAAACTCTAGAGAAGAATAATAGAAATAGTAGACAAGAGCAACAATAATAGATACGATAAAATAAAACAATATTACCTGAGAAATGCATCTAAACTGCCAAACAGAGAAAAAATAAAAAATATTGTTTTTATTTTGGTTATTCAAAGGCCCAATTAATGGATACTGTAATAGCATGTGGTGGTTGTCTGTAATAGGTGCAGCATCTAGTTTAGGTCTTAGTTATAAGTGAAAATCCATGTATGTATTGTTGCCGTCACTGGGTTGGCGAGCCTAATAATTATATGAATAAAAATAAATAATGTAAAATAACAACCATTGGCTATTTCTAATATTTGATATCTTTGCCTGAAATCTAAAGACATTGGACATACATGGCATGTGACCCACGGCCACCTGAAGGTTTTTTTTGCTGAGCTAAATAAAATTAGCTAAAAAAAAAATTACTCCAAAATCATGCGTTACAACGATAATAAAACAGTTATGTGAGATTTCCTTTCAATGTTTATTAAATAATTTCACGTTGGATCGCTTCCAATATTGTGTAATACCTACTGTGAACAATCTATTTCTGACCACATATTATAAATGACAGTGGCGTAAATAACTCAATGAGTTTGCTTGTAATATTAAAAAAATATTTAGTTTAAATCGAGTCGTTTAGAAAAACATGTAACGTAAAAAACCTTTTTTTTTTCAAGTTTATTCAGAGTGGATTTTTGAGACAGGACAGTAAAGGACCTTAACCGTTATACTTGTCCGTTATACACGAAATCGTTTTAGGAGACTTGCGATAACCTTTTAATATATTTCTGAACTGCATTCACAGATTTTGGAAAGAAAATAAAGTCAGCAACAAATAGGTAATTTTACACAAAAAATATTTTTTTGATGCCAATCGATCATGTTTCTTTTAATGGGTAAAGGAATATACATTTGGTCGACTTGTTAAAATCGAGTGGACATGTGTGGTTTGGTGCGGGTGTTGGTTATCAAGTGGGACGCTTGCGCAGAAGGTCGCCGACCCCTCCGCAGGCTAACAAGCAAAAACTTGATTACCAGCCAGCCACTGTTTATCTGAGATAAGCAGATCTATTTAAAATATTACCTGCAATTTTTGACCTAATGCTAGGCTATAAAACAATGAGCTATGTTATTGTCCTCCAATATACAAAAAGTAACCATTAAAATAATTGCACTAAATTAGCGACTTAAAGAGGTTTAAATAGGATATTATCATCACGACCGTTTCCCTTTCGGGGTGGTCAGAAAGCACGCATATAAATAAGCGGATTCACATTTAGCCAACTTTACTATAGGCTAATCATGACAAGTGGCAAGCTCGTCGATGTCTCCAGCGTACTAAACTCGAGATTTATTTACATTAATAAATATTTTTGTGTCCCGACCAGGAATCGAACCCGGTACCTTCGAGACTAAATCCGCGGACTTAACCGCTAGACCCGGAGGCAGTTTAAGTTTTAAATAGGATAGTTAAAAAAAAAATATGTGTTTTTTGTTTTATTATAATCTTTTTTTTATCAGACTACCTAAAATCACACGGATTTTCGTTTTAACTAACCATGATTTGGTTATATTTTTATAAAATTATTACATTATTTGAGAGATATTTAAAGTTCGTAAATCTTAATCGGATCCCTTTAGCCAAGTTTTGTATCAAATTCCTCTTAGTTTCCACTACATATGCTGTATATAATATCCTGTGTATTGTGTCCCTGGTCATTTACATATAAGTCACTGACAGATAGGCGCGCTGTAGTGTTTGCCTTTATGAAGAGCCCGCACGAAGGGTCGCAGATTTGATTTATTTTCGACATTAAACTGATGGATCCTACACCCCAATATTACACCGTTTGTCCACCGGCGAGCATATTACGTCCCGAGTTTTATTTTATCATCAGCCTGTGTCTCACCACTGCTGGATATAGGCCTTCTTCAAGGCTCCCATTTTACACGATCTCCTGCCACCCTCATCCATCCCCCACCAGACTCCTTTCTCATTCTCTTAACGACTGTCCATCTGGCTGGGGCGTGCCACTCTGCGTCTTCCAGTATGTGGTCTCCACTACAGAACCCCACTAATTGGTTCATCGGTTCTGCGACAGACGTGTCCGACCCATTCACACTTCAGCTTGCTAATTTTGAAAGCTATGTCGGTAACTTTGGTTCTCTGACGGATGTCAACGTAGCGGACTTTATCCTTCAAAGAATTCCTAGCATAGCTCACCGAGCGACCTTGAACTTTTAGATCATTACCAAAAGTCTGTGTCCACGATATATGGATGATAGGAAGATGTGACGTAATTTCCCGAATGCCGCCCATCCTATCTGAATACATCTGTCCGCTTCTTCACTGAAGTTGGCTACGCCTAATTGGATAGTCTGTCCAATGTAGACGTATTTATATACAGCCGAGACCAACCTGCTGGAATGCCACATTTAAGCTGTTCAGCATTCTGGTAAGATCCTCCAGCGAGCTAGAGGTATGAACTATGTCTCTTACGAATCGGAGGTGTGTGATTCTCCATTTACTTGTATACCGCAGTTTCTCCAAAAGTAAAGTATCATCACGACCGTTTCCCTTTCGGGGTGGTCAGAAATCACGCTTATATAATAAGCGGATTTACATTTAGCCAACTTTACTATAGGCCAATCATGACAAGTGGCAAGCTCGTCGATGTCTCCAGCGTACCAAACTCGAGAAATATCACAAATAAATTAAATATTAATTAAATGTATTTATTTACATCATAAATAAATATTTTTGTGTCTCGACCAGGCATCGAACCCGGTACCTCCGAGTCTAAATCCACGGACTTAACCGCTAGACCACGGAGGCAGTTTTATTAATTAATTATACGTGTAAATTATTTACTATTACTATTCTGTTCTGCAGTTTCTCCAGTTTTATAATATTAGGATGGGTGGTTGACAGTTATTGAATCCTGGTCTCAGTTCAAATGGTTAACTAGCTACATAGTCGAGTGATAAAACAGTAGTTAAAGAAGTCCAATTAAAGAATTCCTTAACACTTAGGTCATTGCTCGGCGACCGAGCGACGACAGATAGTGCCTAATGGATGTGCGGACGACAAGCAATTAAAAAAATAACTCAAATCTATACAACGTGCTTAGGTTTTAGTTAAACTGCACTAAAAAAAATGATGTTTGAAGTAATAAAAAAACTAAATTATTTACTGGTGGTGGGTCGTTGTTAAATTTTAAGAAAACGAATCGCAATCCTTTTTCGTAGAACGAAAACTAGTTGCGGAAACGGTTCTCGTTGCAACCGGTTTTAAGAAGTTAAATAAAGTTGTCAATCCAATTGCGGATGATATAGATTGAATAAAACTATCAACTTCTATAGTTCGTTAAAATTATATATAAATAAAGTACTTTGTAATTTAACTAATAATATTTACTTTATAATAAATTATATAATGGACTTTATTTCATTTAAAAAAATTGATTACATATTTTATTATAGAACATAACTATATTTAGCAAACGAAACAGGAAAGAGTTGCAACAATTATGACTAAATAGGTACTCGTAGTTCGCGCAACGAAGAGTGTTTTAGTTTAAAACTAAAAAGAACAAAAAACGGTCCTTAAAACGGTTCGCCTCTGCAACGTCCACCACTACGCCAGACGGGTTGACGAGGACTTGTAATGTATTGTATGTAATTTATAACAAAAAAAAATCAACAATTAATCTTTATAATAATTTGCCTAGCAAAATCCTTTGTAAACTAGCCTATTTTCGGTCGCAAGCCCGAGTCGCGATGTCGAGTGTCTTACACGATGGATCCGGCTCTCGCACTGTGAATCCATGGATAGCTTAGAAATGTTTCTTCTTCTTTGGCGAGTCATTTTGACCCAAGTTCACCCAACCCTCTTGACGCCCGATTAAAAGACGAGTGGTTTCTGATCACTGACGACGGATTATAGATATCAGCCCGAGTGTGCTTGTTGAACACGTTTATCATCTTCTTGGTAACTCGACTTTTATAGATGTTATTTCTTTTAACACCTCACTTTATTATAACAACAATCATACACTATTTCTTACTTACGAGTATAAGCTGTTGTGGTACAAGTTAAAGAGGGTATTGTACAGTATGTGAGGGTTATGATTAGTAGATATTATTTCTTCTTTTATTTATTATCTATATATGTATATAAAAATTAATGTCTGTGTGTATGTATGTTCCCTATGCATTGGGATTTGTCTCCGTCTCGAATAACAAAATAACTATTAATAATATTGGAAAATTGACGAATAAATAAAATAAAAGAAAAACATTTTCCCATACAAAATGTTCGTGGGTTTCGTACCTGTCAAACAATATTGGTTGACAAATATTTATGCGTGTGTTCATAAATTTATATTTATATAATACCTATAAAATAAATGACAAATAACCTAATGTAATAATTATATTTCTCTCTTTTTTTGATTTGATTGGTCTCACTTTTACGTTGCGAAATCATATGTGATTTTTTAGACAATTGTTTTATGTGAGTATTATTATTATTAATAATGACATTCATTGACAGTCAGGCGGTACGAAGTTCGCCGGGTCAGCTAGTATACAATAAATTGCCAGAATCTATTAAACAAGAAGCTAGCCACAATACTTTTGTAAATAATCTAAAGGATATATTACTAGAATAATGTTACTACACATTAAATGAATTCATGCAAGATAAACTTTAACGTATATGCAATAGTTATTATTTTCGATCCTTCTCCGAATCCCTGTTGTTTATTTCTTTTTTTTAAATATAAATGTGTTGTAATATGGTTTGATGGTTTGAAATTGTTATATAGTAATTAATACAATGATATTATTTACTACGTGTCATATATGTAGTTGTACTTTTTTGTGACATGCAATAAAATATTTGAATTTGAAAATTTTCGACAAGAGAAAGAACAAAGCGTAAAAAATATATTCAACACCACAAAAGATGACCCTATAAAGATAATAAAGAGACATAACACGTTAAATGCCAAAAATATTCAGAAAATGTACATTTACAAGCCCGAGACGGCATCATAATGATCTTTATACGACACAGAATGTAGGGACGTTTGCAATTTCCGCAAAATTAGGAATCGAACGAGGGTATGTCGGCTGGCTAAATTAAAAACCTACTACTACTGACATTGTAAAAAATATGCTTTTTAAATTTTTACTTCAAAGACTTGTATTATTTATGTATTATTATTTTCATGGAAATAAATATCTACCTATGTACTCGTATATACTAATGTACACACCTAGATCTAAAGGCAGCTAACTTAAAAAACAACAGAGATAAGACAAATTTCTAAGCATTCCATGGATTCACCGTGCGGGTGCCGGGTCCATCGTGTGTGGGTAGGAGATGAGAAGAATGGTGTCTCGGGCTTGCGACCGACAATAGGCTGGTTTAAGAAAAGGAGGCCTCCTTTTTTTTCTATTGCGCGATAATACGCTCACCATCCACCATTCTACTTCTCTCCCTACCCAACCAAATACTGTATGATTCCGTTAATGCCGTCTTGGAAGCTTGTTCCATAAATGTATTGACGGCAGACCTGCTTAGGCCCAATTCTTTCAGTAAGTGATGCAAAGATTTTGCTGGAACTCCTCTTGCACCAACTTCCACTGCGTATACAACATGAAGTCGAATAAATATTATGATCTCACAGAAGAAATGATCAGGAACGGGTTCAAGACTCAGCTTTACGCAGTGGAAGTTGGTGCAAGAGGAGTTCCAGCAAAATCTTTGCATCACTTACTGAAAGAATTGGGCCTTTGAGTTGGGTAGGGAGATAAGTAGAATGGTGGATGGTGAGCGTATTATCGCGCAATAGAAAAAAAAGGAGGCCTCCTTTTCTTAAACCAGCCTATTGTCGGTCGCAAGCCCGAGACACCATTCTTCTCATCTCTTACCCACACACGATGGACCCGGCACCCGCACGGTGAATCCAAGAAATGCTTAGAAATTTGTCTTCTCTATTATTATTATTTAGATATTTGCTTTAGTAAAATAGAGGAATATCTAAAAAAATTGATTAAAATAAAGTAGGTATATGAAAGTGAAATTATGTCCAAAATGTCCGTAATTTTATTTCCTAGAAATTTAATAGACTACTTTTCTCAAAAGTACTTGAGACTTAAACAATTTTCAAAATATCGGAATGTGCGAGCGATAACGAACAAATTTCTTTACCTTTCTGAAAAGTTGAAAAATTTGTAATACTCTTTTATAAGTTTTTTTTTAAATTACAATAATTACAAACTTTGTTACGTTAGACTAGTATGTGATTCAAACAAATAACTTTCCCTATGTCGGAAATGACAATTTTGTTTAGCTTCTCCATACAAATTAGCTTATTAAAATTAACAGTTTTGTATGAAGAAGCCAAATTTTTGGTCATTTCCGACATATGGTTTCTTCGGTCAAAGTCACACAGTATGTTACCCTGCTCCAACATGTTTTATTGAATTGGATAACTTGCAGTTAGGTAGTATGTTTTTAATTAGTAGTGCCGTTGTACCCTTAAAGGAGTGGTCTAGGGGTGCGCATGTGCGCAGGCGTGGGGGTCCCGGGAGAGCGCAGCTGGCGCACAGGGACTCGGGAACCACGATAGACAATATCATTAATAAATCCCTTCTGTAGTCTCTCTGACCTACCGATTATTCAGTATTAGTACCGATATAAAAACTTTTTGCTTCCAAAAACAAAATTTAAATATAAAACAAGATGGGGCAAGAAGCCAAATGGTATGAGAATTAAAGCTATGACAATGGTCACAGAATTAATTGGTCTATGACATTGACATAGCCGGTTAAGGTTGTGTTCGACGTGCAATTTCCAACTGATTTTGTTGTTCGAAGTAAATTAATATACATAAATATAAATGTTAGCTATACAGAGGGGAAATGTTGCCAGTCTTCTTGGGACTATCACGGAAGGGTCGTCTCTAGAGGACATTTTTTACCTATAGTTTATTTTTATTAGGTTTAGTTTATATTTATTTTAATTTTTACTTTTAAGTAGTTTTAATTTATATTGTAATTATTTTATACTGTTTGTATATTACTTAAAAGTTTACAAATATAAATTAAAAGCTACTGAAACAATAAAAATTAAATTAAATATAAACTACCCTGGCAGTGACTGGCAACATTTTCCTTTTGTATAGCGAGGCTAATACGTTGGCAGAAATAATTGTCAGCCATTGTGTCTCCAGACCTTTCCGTCAGATGCTTTGCTGACGGAAAGGTCTAGGACCATCGTCTCGACCCCAAACGGCGCAAAGTTTTTTTTGTTGTTTTAATGTTAATATGCCGACCTGCATGCTACGGAAGTGTAATACATGTTCTTCTTCCACAAGTAAAAAAAAGAATAAGAATAAAGAATGCCAACTCTATTTTATATTTGATCTCTTTGATCTAACTACCTACATTATTTTTTATTTTGTTATATAATTTACTGTACTTAATTTTAACCTTATATACCCACCGATTTTAAGTATAAATATACCGATTTTTAAGGACGCTTAGACCGATTTATCCCTTTTACGTTTGAGACTAATGAATCCACTGAAGCTTAAATACGAGATTGCTATGAAAACAATGGAAGCAATCGTTATGATATTATAAGAAAAAGTCACTGCCATTAGCACGATGCTGCAGAAAAAGTGGCTAATTAATTAGCACCGCACCATAGATGTACATATAAACTTGTGTACATATGAATTTAATTATGTTCAAAGCGTTGGTCCTAAAAACATGTAGAATCATTATTGGAAAAAAATTCAAACAGAAGTTCTTTACCCCAGTTAGCAAAAAGGACGAATAAAATAATATATGTTAATATTTGGTTTTAAAACACGTGATAGGTTGTCGATTCATTACTGCGTTTTTAAAACCAATCACGTGCTCTATTACCAAATATTAACACACATCAAGTAAAATCGCACTTGGCTGAATAACGCAGATTGCTAAACTTTAGGACTACTGGTTTGTCGTTGAAAATCACAAAATTGCTATTAGGAACGGGTTCAATATTAAAATAATTTAATAACGATTTAAATATTATATTGTACATTCATTTGTAGCATATTTAGTGAAAAGAATGCTACAAATGTGAAAACCTCACTTATTATATGTGTTATATGGATAATGTTAATAATACCACGGCAACCCTTGAATAATAATCTGTCTCGATGAACCATGTCAGAGCGTGGATTCTGAATTTAGAAAACCTATCACCTAAGTCCAAGTTCTAAGCAATATGTAAACTTACCAATATATAAATTATAATGTTTGTATAAAATTAGGAGCCTGACTACCAGTGTAATACCCTAAAGCAGTGATGAAATGGGGGTGAGGGTATTCACGTCAAGGCGCTTTCGCCCCTAGAGGGGGGCAAGTAGCTAGGTGTCTGAACCAATATGATGGATCCTTACTGAGGTGGGGCAGGGATTCTAGGATACAAGTTCGAGCAGGCTCACAAAGTCGCACCTAGAAGAGAAGGCACGCTAATATATATATATATATATATATAATATAATATAATAAATATATATAAATAATAATAATATAGTATAAAACGTGTAGTGTTGCAATCTGTTTATATTACTTTAGCTTTAGACAGTTTCATATATACACTATTTTTATTTACGTGGATGGTACACAGCCATACTAATCCTACCTACATATAAACATGTTTATTCTAAAACCTGGATAACTAATATTATTGTGAAGGCTGGAGCCTCGGAAAGGCGCGCGATGTTTTATATTTGGTCAGCTAAACATTTTTATTTTTCGTTTTTAGGGCCAGCACATAAGTAATTAGTGTTGCAATGCCGATCCGTAAATTATTGTTACATATATGTATAGTTGTTCACTCACCGTTGGCAGATCGCGCGGACGGCGAGGTGGCCTCCTTGGTGCGTGAAGACTCTTTCTCTTTGCCGCTGTTCCCTAAAACAATAATTAAATTTATTAGTTTTATTACTCGTACATACTTCGTACTGGTATTCAGTTACTACACTGTTGCTCTCAGTGGAACAATCTACCCCTGGCTATCAGACGCGCACGTCTTTCAATGTATTTAAAACCTTCTAACCACATTTCTTGAGAAACAGAATGTATCTCTCTCAACGTGACTAAGTTGTTTGGCTATTTGTTTGTTTTTTAAAAAGCTATAATACTGAAGATTAATTGGTGAAGAATGACTTTCTTGCAGATATACGATTATATTTTACAAAAGTTTTCTCACTCCCTTACAGTTACTGCAATTATGACCCCTGCATAATATTGTCATTATTTTATTATCCTACAAAAAAATGAAGTACCTTACACTTATTTGTAGGAAATTTTGACAAATTTGATAAGTGGATATTTATATTAGTGATAAAGTAGATATACGAACTTATCTTATCTATCGGCGAATGTTATAAGAACCGCTATCATTAACAAATGCAGTGCTAAAATACCAATAGTCTATTAGAACAAGTTTTTTAATACTTTTATTTATAACTATTTGTACTTTTAAGTAAAGATGTGAGTCGTGCTTTTTCATACATTGTCAGTATTGCGTCGACAACTAAGCCTGGGTTGCACAAAGTAATTGTAACTCTCAAAGTTAAAAATGGCTACTAATATTTCATACTAATATCATATATCTAAAAGAAGCTATGTATCGTCTATTTGTCAATTCATTTATTCACCATAAGATACATAACGTACACTTGGTTTTGTCAGTTATACAATTAACAGTTTACATATCATGGAAGGATAGCAAAAGATCGACCATTAGTGCAAAGAACAGCCATCGTCATTACCAAATTAAGACTATGTAAATTATACACTCCCTAAATATAGATGCTGCTGTAAAAGAGCGTTGTCAGTTACTATACTACTTAAACCTACGTTATTAAATTAGATGTCAGTAAATGTCACAAAATATATTAATAAATATTACACTATGTAAGATGAGCAGCTGTAAAAGGGCTTTGTCACTTAAAAACTAAATAAAAATTATAAAAAACTTATGTATGTTATCAAAGTAACCTAAATGTCATATATAAAATAATAATAAAAAATATGAAAGAATGTGACCTAATATATTCCTCTTTTAAAGCATCCTCTTTCTTCTTTAATAATCTTTCATATTTCTAGACTTATTTGATGAAATTTGGCAATAATATTCTTGGTCACCCAGGCACGAATATGGGACATACTCGTACGAGTATGACGTCATCGTCTGCTTACAACATATGACCTCACAGCTCTATATATGCCTGTCTCTTTAATTTGTCTGTTTATATTACTGAATCGATTGTCTGACGTCTGATGACTTTTGTCAAAATTATCCTTGAAATGTAAGAATGGATTGGGGTATAAGACTTCAAAATTAACACGACAACTCCGAATTTTATAATAAGACACATTTATAATAAGATTAGCAGAAATATAGTTAATTATGTTTTAATAATATTCTCTCATACTGTAGGAGATACTTAAATCAAATATGCAATCTATTGTGAAACTTGAGAAACTGGGAAAAAAAATGGTAGAAGTTTCTGGTAAGCAAATACATACATACATATTATATACACATATAAAACATAATACTCGTAATAAATATATTAAATTATGATCCACAAAAAGATCACACAACACGCTAATATTCCCATCTACCTTTGAACTTATTTCGATTAACTATTATTGGAATTAATTTGGAACGTATTTAGCTTACCTACAGACAACCTACCAAAAATGGAATAAGTAAATTAGTTGCTGTTAATGCGAAAGTCATGATGGCCTCTTTCTGATGTCGTGGTGTCTTCAACCGGTTCGCCGACCGTTCACCCGGCAGATTCATCTCATTAACCAAAGACGTATATTCGAAACCCGTCCCAATAAACTAACTTAATCGCACTGGCGATTATTATTTTAGGGTAAATATTGTCAGCCTCCTTGAGACTATTTCTGATTGGTAGTATTTTTATTTATTAGGTTTAGTTTCTATTAAAACTGTCTCCGTGGTCTAGTGGTTAAGTTAATGGATTTAGGCTCGGAAGTACCGGGTTCGATTCCTGGTCGGCACACAATACTAATTTTTTTATTTTATTTTTTTTTATTAATATTAATTTGATTATTTAATTTAATATTTAATTTATTTGTGATAATCGACATCGACGAGCTTGCCACTTGTCATTATTGGCCTATAGTAAAGTTGGCTAAATATGAATCCGCCTTATAAGCGTGGTTTCTGACCACCCCGGAAGGAAAACGTATTTATTTATAGTTTCTATTTATAATCAAAAATCTTGGAGCGCGTTGTCTATCGGCAGTTAGCCACCTTCCTTAGTCACAATAGTTTATTAAATCCGCTTCAATCTGGCTTTCGTGAGTCTCATAGCACAACCACTGCTCTAATAAAAATCACTGACGACATTAGATGTGCTATAGACAATAAAAAACTATCTCTTCTCACTCTTCTTGACTTCAGTAACGCCTTTAATTGCGTCGATCATGACATTCTTATGGCCACATTGCTTTCTCTTAATATTTCGCAGAATGTTGCATTATGGTTCGAATCTTATATTCGCGGGCGCCAGCAACGAATTCAATTAAATGATGTTTTCTCGGACTGGTCTCCAGTAACAGCTGGTGTCCCGCAAGGCGGTATATTATCTCCTTTACTCTTCTCGGTTTTCATAAACTCGATGGTTCATGTAATACATTTCAGTTCCTACCATCTCTTTGCTGATGATTTACAACTTTCGCTACACTTCAATGCTGAGGATATTCATAGCACGATTTTGAAGATGAACAGCGACCTGGAGGCTATACGAGTACGTTCGGAAAACCTTGGGCTCTTGGTTAATCCTGGAAAGACGCAGGTCATGATTGCAGGGTCGAGACAGATGCTGAGTAAATTGGATGTCGGATCACTTTCCCCATTACTGTTTAATAACATTCCACTTCCCTTTTGCCAGCATGTGAAAAACCTTGGCCTTCACATGAGCTGTGATCTTTCTTGGGATTACCATGTGTCAGAAATAAGTAAAAAAATTCACGCCAGTATGCATTCGTTGAAGCGTTTCCAGAATTTCATTCCATTTAAAACGAAGCTTACGTTAGTCAGTTCGCTGCTCCTTCCTATTTTAGACTATGCCGATACCTGCTATCCCGACATCACTGAAGAGCTACTGAATAAACTCGACCGTCTGCTTAACTTATGCATTCGCTACGTCTTCGGCTTGCGTAAGTATGATCATGTCTCCCAATTTCGCTTTCAGTTAAAATGGCTCGATATCCGCTTTCGCCGGTCTGTCCATCTTCTCTCTTTACTTTATAACGTTCTCAATCACCCTAAAACACCTTCGTACCTTAAATCCCGCTTTGAATTTCTCTCTAATACGCACAACTGTGCTCTTCGCTCCTCTCACAACAATCAGCTAAAGATTCCTTCGCATTCCTCTAGCAGATATTCAGATTCCTTCACTGTTGCTGCCGCTCGTCAGTGGAACAAGCTACCCCTGGCCATAAGGCGTGCACCGTCCGTTAACGTATTTAAAAACCTTCTAACCACATTATTTCTTGAGAAACAGAATGTATGTCTCTCGAATTAGTTGTTTGACTTTTTATTTATATATATATCTATTTATTTATAGTGTATGTTTATGTATGTATGTATTATATAGTATGTATGTGTGTTGTTTTTTTTTTATATTGTGTATGTATAATGAATGCGTAATTATGTTTATTTACTAATTTAAGCTATTTTAATATTTTTCTTTATCCTGCCCATCACCTTACATGATCCCCAAGGTTAGCTGGTGAAGAATGCCTTATGGCGTTATAGCTCGCCTATGTACTAGGTTTTTAAGTGCAATAAAGTATTTAAATAAATAAATAAATATTTATTTATTTAAAACTTTATTGCACTATGTACAAGGGGCGGGCTTAATGCCGCTAGGCATTCTCTAGCAGCCAACCTTTGGGACAATGCAGAGAATTTTGATTATGAGGTAGGTGCAAAGGGCTTAAAATACATATTAATATACACACCAATACATACAAATATGTACGCAATAATACATATACTACACACTATATATATATATATATATATATATACTACATACAATATATCTTACATACACTGTTGGGAGCTGTTTAAGTAATGTGAATATACCATCTTTTTAAAGAGTGATCTATTGGGCGCTTGGCGAATTTCTACCGGCAAATTGTTTCACAGATTCGCGGCCACCACTGCGAAATATATTATATATTAAGTAGTTATGATTAGCCCTGCAACTGTATGTTGACCGACATCTAGCATGAAGTTGTGTAATCAGTAGTTAATGAGTGGCAATTATATTGCTAGATGGCGTTGTCCTTAACACATGACAAAAAACAGGCAAACTAGTTTGGAAGCCACTTTAGGGCCACCGGGTTAATAAATATAATAATAAAATGCACTTTTGGGCCGATCCTTTTAAATATACTTGTCTGTGTCGTTAAGAGATTTCTGTAGAATATGGAATTAGATGACCATTGCCGGATGTATGCAGGTATAAAACAGCATAAATACCGGCAACAGTTATGACCTTTTTGCTGTACAATTAGAGAAATCGGCATAGGCTCATTAAACACCTAAGAAAACTGCGACACAGCTTGTTAATGATGCACATCCCCCAGAACACTGAGTCCTAGAGCTGCAATGCTGGAGCTGGGCTTTACAGAATATATTTCTGAAAATTTTTGCCTTCTTTGGACCTGTGTCCCTACGGCCACATCTATACGGCATCATCTGTACTGGAGGATAGTTTACGTCACTCTATCATCTGCGTTAAATGTTAGTTTTATACCTACTTACTTATAAAATGTAAACTTGAACTTTTTGACTTCGAATAAAGTTATTTTATTTATTTATCTATTTAATTTGCCTTCATACCTAAACTACTTGACCGATCTTAATACATTTTGGTAGAGATGTTTTCTAGAATCGTGGGTTGAATGTAGGGTATTTGACGTAATTGTCTGATCACGACATGTGACCCCTCGGCCATCTGAAGGTTTTTTCGCTTCTCACTATAATATTTTATTTATTTATTTAAATAATTTACAGCACATAAACTTAAATAAGTGTACGATCGACCAAGAAATTTGTCTACCACCTTACGGTTGAGGTTTGCACGTCATCTAACAATGAGGTTTTCCCTTGAATATAGTAGGTACTTACATTTTAATTACAAAACTGATATGCCACTCACTTGGTCCACTGTACATAGCATAGGCTAGTTTAATGTGACCATTAGAAATGTGAGTAAACATCTGATTGACTTGAAATAATTTTAACAAAATGAATATATATAATTCGGGAACGCAATCTTGCCAGAGAAAAAACTTATCTTACTGGAAATATTTATAATGGTAACATTTATGCCTTTTGATGTTTGTAACTATAAATATTGATTTCAAGAATCCTGTTTGACAGCTGGAAAGAATGGATAAGTGGGCAAGCGGTGAACGAGTGCCTTCACTCCGTAGCCACCACTCACTTAGCTGTAAAGGCACACAGTGCCAACAGTGAGAGAGAGACGGTTTATAGGGTTTTAGTCCGTAGGCGCCCTGGGGCCTTCACGGATGAGTCGGGCTTGCGACCCCCACCTGCGTTGGCCCTTCAGGCAGGGGGCGTATCATAGATGATTTATCGATTCACCGTATATATAAAAAAAAGGGGTTGAGGAAATATGGGTGTGAATATCTGCTAGAGGAGTGGGAAGGAATTTCATGTTGGTTATTGAAAAAAGAACGAAGAGTAAGACTGTATGTATGGCACAAGAACTCGAAGCGGGATTTAAGATATACAGGAGTTTTAAGATTGTTTATGATACCATACAGGGAGACCAGCAGCCCTATTATGTTACTTAAGCGCAAACGTTATATAATGGAATCCGTTAACTATATATATATATTAAAGCTATTAAAGTTTTTACTTGCACGGCCGCTGTCAAGGTCGAGCGCTTATAGAGTTGAGAATTGAATAATATTTTGTAATTATGACGCAACCTCCGCTGTAAATAACGAAATTCACTAATAACGTTTGCGACTAAGTACCTAACAGAATAGGGCTGCAGGACACGAACAGATCTGCAAAAGCGGGCAACGCCGGGTCTATTATAAAAAATAGGTTCAAAACTCATGACAAATTAAAAGACAATGAAATGTGTTACAATATTTTGTCCTCGCATTCTTACATGTGCACGTAGGCGTCAGTAACGTTTTATTTTTAAATTGTAACACAAAAGTGCATGTGGGATGATTGTTTTTTAAGAGTCGAGCTCGTTCCCATTGAAAGCCGGTAGTGACGTTTGTATATCGTACTAAATTACATCAACGCAGCCCACCTCGATCCTTGACGCCGCGGCATCAGACTGCAAAACTCTCATGGATACATTTGAACATCATTATAGGCTCCCGGATGAACTTGCTGTAGTTTAGTTTTTGTGTTTTGTCTAAACTAGAAAAAAGTGATGCTTATTGAATTTACCGTTCCGTGGAATCGAATCTTCCTAAAGACCACAACATCGAATCGAACAAATACTATGAACTCACAGGAGAAATGATCAGGAACGGATTTAAGATTCAGCTTTATGCAGTGGAAGTTGGTGCGAGAGGAATTACTGCTTATAATCATACGATATTTGGTTGGTTAGGGAGAGTAGCAGAATGGCGGATGGTGAGCGTCTCCCAACCTTTATAACCCAGCCCATGTCAGTCGCAAGCCCAAGACACCTTTCTTCTCCTTCATACACTATAGACCAGAGAGCATCTCCAAAACAGCGTCAAAAAAGCTAGGAATACTGAATACTCGGAGTACTGAAGCGGTTTTTCCCGCCTTCAATCACACTGTTACTGTACAAAACATAGATCAGATCATGCGTGGAATACTGTTCACACCTTTGGGATGGTTCAGCCAACTATTTACCTCACAGATGCTCTCAATATCCTACAGAGGCGAGCTGTTCGAATTGTGGACGATGCCGATATATCTGGAACTCTCGAATCCCTGTAGCTTCGCCGAGATGTGGCTTCTCTGAGCGTGTTCTACCGGCTATACTATGGTGAGTGCTCTGAAGAGCTCTATAACGTAATTCCTTCCTCTCCATTCCGCAACCGAACCACACGCACAGGTCAGAATATGCACCACATACCGTAGTCACCATCCCTTCGCGTACCTATAAATTTGGTGACTTATACATCTGTCGCACAATAAAGATGTGGAATGCTCTTCCAGTCTCTGTGTTTCCAGTTTCCTATAACCTGGAGTCCTTCAAGCGAAGTGTAAAAAAGCATCTAGTCAAGCCGGCATAATGTTAGGGACTGATGGCGGACATAAGTGTATGATTCCAGTTGCTAACATTCATGGACCATGCGCGCCACTTACCATCAGGCGGGCGCAAGGACACATGTCGTGCTAGTTTAAAAAAAAAAAAACGTACGGAAAATCCAAGGAATGCTAGGAAATATATTTTCTCTTATGTTTTTTATAGATAAGACATGTACAACGAATATTATAGACTGTACAGCAGTTTTTCGTTACTGTGATGTAATTTTAGTGACAGTGGAAAAGGATTTATGTACTGGAGTCAACGACATCCCCAAGGTCACGTGCATGCTTCATCTATTATTTGCCTACTAATTCACAAGTTCATAAAATATTGATCTAACCATTAAAGAAACTAAATTAATGAAGCCATAAACTGAATTGTTTTATGCTTTTGTTGACTTCGTACATATTTTAAAGTTTTGTCAATTTTGTCGGGTCCCGTTCAGCACCCTTAGGGCCTGGTTGAGCGGGGGGATGGCTGGCACATACGTTACGTCCGTGATCGGGTGCTGCTGTGGGGGCCTGGGACCTCTGCCGAACACGATCAATTTATTGTTCTTAACCTAGCAGAGACTTTCTGGTTGCACATAGGCATGTTTTCTATCTTAATTCTGACTTGCCCGGTGGGTTACTGCTGTACCAGGTATTGTAATCTCATAGGTACTCATAACTAAATTTAAAAGGTTATTAATTGATCGTTGTGGTGCAGTTCTGTATATGTTTTATTTTGTAAATCTGATATAGCTGAGCTTACTTGTTGGACCACTATGCTGCTTAGTCTTCTACTAGCAGGAGTACAATCATTCAAAAGAATTAAATTAATGACGTTTCATAAATGCCTGTAATAGGTTTTCGTGAATAAAGATATTTTGAGTTTGACTTTGAAAGCCTAATTTTAATGTTACCTTGACTAAGTTCGCGCAATTCTATAACGATTAAACTGCCAGTAAACAATATTTTGTCAATTTAACGAATTTAAATTGTAAATATAGTCGATTTCTTAATCGCCTCCAGTTTGCAGCCTAATAATTTATTTATTTATTACTCCTCTCCCTCCCCAACCAAATACTGTATGATTCCGTTAATGCCGTCTTGGAAGCTCTTTCCATAAATGTATCTCCTGCAGATCCTGCTTAGGCTTTAAGATAATGCTTTTAGTAAGTGGTGCAAAATCGTTTTATTGAACAAAATCGTGCATTCCGATGAGAATTTTGATGTGTTCGCATCAACGGATGTGGAAAGTAAGAACATTGTCCTAAAGTACTTGGAGCCATATTAATCCACATATCTAGTCACTTATCCTTGTGTTTGAATTTTGTTATGAAATAGAGAGAGAAGACAAATTTCTAAGCATTCCATGGTATCACCGTGCGGGTGCCGGGTCCATTGTGTGTGGGTAAGAGATGAGAAGAATGATGTCTCGGGCTTGCGACCGACAATAGGCTGGTTTAAGAAAAGGAGGCCCCCTTTTTTTATTCCCAACCAAATACTTTATGATTCCGTTAATGACGTCTTGGAAGCTCGTTCCATAAATGTATTGACGGCAGACCTGCTTAGGCCCAATTCTTTTAGTAAGTGATGCAAAGATTTGTATATTGTTTAGACGTATAATCTGTAATGTACATTTCATGGATATAACTAAATAAAAAATAAAAAATTGTTGCCGAAACTCCTCTCGCACCAACTTCCACTGCGTCGACTATACTCGTATTATTAAGTTGTATAATAAAGTTTTTAAATTAAAAAACATACCTATATAAGGCTGAGAAAAGGATCGAGATACCGACCCCTATCCACAATAAATCGTGAATAAGTATACATTTATTTTAAGGATTAATCATCAAATTGAAGAGAAAAGAAAGTCAATAGGAGTACGAAATTAAAATAATTGTGTTACGAGTGTACGAGATATTTAAACAATAATAATTGTAGGTCCTATGTTTATTAATAATGCAGGTACCTACCTTCTTAATTTCCACTATCATCACGTACAGTGTGGTTTATAATAATTAATACGTGTACAAAAACTCTGTTTAATTGATTAGGTGCCTTAGTTAGTTATTAATTACGAATATTACAATGGTGTTGCGATCTTAGAATAATAACACATATAGCGAAGTACGCGCACGACAGTGAGGCAAGTTTTACTGAGCCATAATGATTTCGTTACTAAAAAACTGAGGCTGGCACTGAGTCATTTATGTATATAAAGTGTATGTCGAATTAGATAGGTCAATTGGCTTTAGCATGTTTTTCTACAAGGTGCAATAGGTTCTGCTGACTTACTTCGCAGTGTCTCATTTTACTCCAGCATAAGTAGAGTTACACAAGAGAGATACACTCCATTCGTGAATACTTTTTCAAAGACTAACTTAGGATACTTTTCGCCTATTAACTGGATGATCATCATCAGCTTGTGTCTCTCCAGTGCTGGATATAGGACCCCCTGGCATCCTCATCCATCCCTCACCAGCGACATTCTTTAGGTCATTAGTCCATCTGGCGGGTGGTCGTCTAACTCTGCGTCTTCCAGTAGTACATGGTTTCCGCTCCATTGTTCGCGGTCCATAGCCACTTTAGCTTCTTAATTTTGAAAGCTATGTCGGTAACTTTGGTTCTCCGAGGGATGTCCACGTTTTGGACCTTATCCATCAGGGAAATCCCGAGCATAGCTCGTTGAGTGACCTTGAATTTGTGGACCAGCCCCACTGTAAGTGTCTACGATTATGCTCCATACAACATTACTGGAAGAATGCAGTGGTTGAAAACTTTTGTCTTCAAACGACAGTATATTTACTGCATTACATGCATAAGTATTTGAAAACCAGCATTATATTATTCGAAGTAATATACAAACAGTATAAAAGAATTATAATACTCAAATATTATTTTATTTAAAAATATTAAACTGAAACACTACAACATTGTTTGATAGGATGACGAACATTTTGTATGTTTTTTCTTTTTTCCATTATTATTATTAGTTATTCTGTTACGGGACTGTGTGTCGGGACGGAGACAAATCCAACAAATCAAAAACCATGAAGAGTTATAAGTTTTCTAACAAACCCGACTTTGTTTTATATATTAAGATTGTTAAAATTATAATAATTGTTATCAAAATTAGTGAATAATAATTAAAACTAATGCAACAATTTCATCATCATAAATCATAAGTGCCGACCAGGAATCGATTCCGGTACCTCCGCGTCTAAACTCACGGATTTAACCTCTAACTAGACCACAGAGGCAGTTATTATTTTTATTAGTTTTTTTAAATATAATCTTTGTACTTTACTTCGAATAAACATATTTACAATACTATATACAAATATATATATATATATATATATATAATATTATAAATATTTACGTTATTTATTATAATATTATCTGCAACAAATAAAGTGTGTTAGATGTGTTTCTTACTTGGTAAAATATATAAATTGAAGCTATAAAATTTTATTGCCAAATATTTCGCCTCTCTTTGGAGTGAATAATAATAATATAATATTACTAATTTTTATATTCTAGTAACGTAGCAGAAGTAGTAGTAGTGTTCCTTACTCGTATCCAGCTATGTTTCTGTATATATTTTTAAAATTACAATTCAAGTATTTACATAGTAAGATTTCCCCAGATAATTAATAAACAATAAACAAAATAAAAATAAGAGATATGTGTGATCTTCGGTATGTAGGTGAGGGTCGCTCGGGGCTGGACAGGTGGCCGGGCTAAATATAACGCGTCACTGCTCTCCAGCAAAGATCAAATTACTCATGCTTGCGAGGCAGTATCACCACGACCCTAATACCTTACATGTACTTAGTGAAAAAGTTATGTCGGTCGGGTTATTCGTCACGAAAGGATAATCGTGTCATATCTGAAGCGAGGCGCCTTCTATTCGCCATATTAGGTTACAAAGGTCACTTAGTACACTCACGCAACAATTTTTTCTTTAAATATTTAAATTTTAATACAATTTTATACTGACCATGACATGTGACAACGCCCCCACCTGATGGTAAGCGGTACGCGAGGTCCAAGAATGGGAGCAACTAACGCCAGCTTCAGACAACCAACATCAGTCCTTACCATTATGCCTGCCTATTAAGATGCTTTTTCACACTTCGCTTGAAGGACTTCAGGTTATAGGAATGGGAAAACACACTAATTGGGAGAGTATTCCACATATTCAGCGTGCGACAGATGTAAGAGTCTCCAAATGTAATTCTACGCGTAGGGATAGTAGCTACGGTATAGGGGTGCATATTTTGGCCTGTGCGTTCGGTTGCAGAATAGAGAAGAAGGGATAAGGTTGTGGAGCTCTTCAGAACACCTTCTGTGTTATAGCTTATAGAACACGCTTAGGGAGGCCACATCGTATCGGCCGCTCGCCCAGTGGAACTAGCTTCCACTGAACGTCACACAACGTCCGTCAATTCACATCTTTAAAAACTTCTAAATACTTTTTTTTAAACAAGTCACAAATTTCTACTTCTCAATAATATTGTTGGCGACTTATTTTCCAATCTTTTCATAAGTATTTTGTTCGAATACTTATAACTTTATAAGTTATAAAATTATATTTTGTTTACCTTTTGATATCTCACTTATATTTTGTTCTTGTTCAAAATTTACCGAAATACACACATCAAATTTACCTAAAAGCTCTTGTTTTCATTATGGTTCTAATCAGCGCTACCCTGACGCTAACATATATAATATATTATCAACATCTACCTACCATAATAAGTATAGTATATTGATAAGTATATACTTATGTAGTTTATTTGTTAGAAGTGCAGCCCACATATACTGTCTGACACTTCCAAAAGTTAGCTGGTAGAAAAAGCCGAAATGGCTTTAGGTTCGCCTTTGTACATACTTTTAAGTAACTTACAATAATGGGAGCCATACACGTTAGGGTTTGCATGACGGTTATGTTTGCAAGGTGAAAACCGTCATGCAAACCCTAAGGTGTATGGCCCCCATTATTTTTATTATTTATTTTTAAAGTAAATGGTGACAAGTGTACTGAGCGGACAAAGCCATATGGTATGATCTGTCAGCTATCCATGAGCTTAGCCCATAAGCGGTTTATGGAGGTCTTACGTGCATAAAGAAACTAATGTTTATTGTCTATTCATAACTTCGATAAAAAATACACTAGATTTAAGATGACAGGGCCGGCAGTCCCAACAGATCGATATCGTAGCGATTTCGGCGGTAAAAAAAATTGCCACCTACAAAATTAAAAAGCTGATTTGGTCAATATCATTAATTCCAACGGACGGTATTATTGTAATATAACAACTTATGTAATTAAAAATTCAGGCAGCTCCATATTAACTCATTTTATAACCTAATATATTTTTTTTATCAATGGACAATAATATTTATTCCTTTGCAACACTAGAAGCAAATGCCAAAATAATAATGCCATAATATCAGCTGGCTGCTGTCACACAGTAAAACTGTATCGATAATAATAGTCCATCGCGCCATTTTGCGCGGACATGTCAAGTGCAAGTTTTTGTTTTGTAAATTAATTTACTGTGGATATTGTTAGTTAAAAGTGGTGTTGTTTTGTTTAATAATGTGCTACAATGAGAATAATTACGGAAAACGATAAATTGGAATTTAAATATGGGGCACAAGTCGCAGTTTATGTTTTGCGGTTTTATCGCGCTCTAGTCTCCTATATTTTACCCAACGTGTTTGGGCTATAATGCCGCGAGTGACTCCTAGAAAAGCATCAAATTCTGTAACATCTGGAATTTGATTTATCATTAACTCATATTGTTTATTAATTATCCGTAGGAACCTTGTTTCTGGGAACACTTGGATTTGTCAAAGTTTACCATTTTTTATATGCAATGTAATTAATACAATGAAACAGAAAAATAGCCGGATACGAGAAAGCAAGGAACAGTCTGCTACTATATTGATTATATAAACTAAGGTTGGATGCAGCTGTAAAGGGGCATTGTACTTATCAAAAACATTGTCTTATGTCAAATAATAATAATGATGTATAATAATTATTCAATAATTTTAATGTCAAATATAATTATAGCAGCTGTAAATGGGCGTTGTCACTTATGAACTAAAATTAAAACTAATACTAATTATTTTTTATATTATAAATCTAAATTATAAATCTATGATCTAAACCCACCTTAACAAAACACATTTTTTTATTCGGATTAAAAATTCCTAAAAAACGGAAGCTACGATATTTGCATGCAGGTTGCGTTTAGAAGACTTCCGTTTGTTTTAGCGCGTTGACATATCCTTGAAAAATACATGTGTACAGCCAGATAGGTGCTGGCTCTATCAGGAATAAGGACCTTGCCAGTGATTTGATGACCGACGACATCAGTCCTTTTCGAAATTGTCATTAAAGTAATTATAACTTGCATTCTTGTGACATACGCAATAATAAGCACAAATTAACTTTGTGTTTTTTGGGACTTCATTTTATTTTTTATGACACACTGCCTGCAATTGCCTCCATGGTCTAGCGGATAAGTCTGTGCATTTAGACTCAGAGGTACCGGGTTCGATTCCTAGTCGGGACACAATAATTTATTAATTTTTTTGGATATTTTCGAGTTTGGTACGCTAGAAACATCGCTGAGCTTGCCATTTGTCATGATGGGACTATAGTAAAGTTGGCTAAATGTGAACTCGCTGCTTATAATAAAGCGTGGTTTCTGACCACCCCGTAAGGGATATGGTCGTGATGATACTTTACTTTTTGTTACTAAAAAATGAACTAAATAGGTGTAGATAAAGACAAACATCATTATCCGAAAAACAAATCACTACTGCATGGTAATTAAGGCTGCGTCTGAAAATCGCGATACCTATCGTGATAAATACCTAAAGACTGGGGAGTGTTATTATTAATTCATCTCGCCCACAGCCGAGAGGCGAAATAGAGAAAGAAAGAATTACGCCAGTCAACGTTCGCGCGATCGTCGACCTCTCGCTACCTACTTGATTAGGCTCAGTATGAGTGGCGATATTTTTAGGATAACTTCTCTGCGCCGTAACTTGAGATTTTATTACTGAATAATAAAAATAAAAAATACTTTATTTTTATTCTAGATTATATTATACAAATGTTTGCTCTTTAATAAATTCCACGCAGTGTGTGATGTGGTAGGTACTATGGTACTTACAATTTATCATGAGTGTTTATATTGTATTGTAATACATTCGAGCATTTATTTTTATTTATTAATAATAGGGTCGCCAACAGTGCCAACAGCTCCCATGCATTTGTACCTAAGGCTAAATCAAAAGTCTGATGCTGCATACTGCATGCATAATGATTCCTTTTTTTTAATATATTTCATATTTCGCTTGAAGGACAGGAATGGGGGGAACACACAGACTAGAATACCAATTGACATTATTGTTTTTTTTATTTTCCTGACATAATGGCATAAATGTTCTCAGTTGAACGATTACCATAAAAAAAAACTTTCAAGTACAAGTACCTACATTTAGCTGCTGAGTAGTGTACTTTTAAATTACAACTTAAAAAATATTATATTAATGGTTAAATTGTAATAAAATCTGTGCGTGTAATTATCACGTTTATTGTATGAAAAGAATGTCGAATTTCGATCTCCAGTAAGTCGGCCTATTGATCGATAGACGAATTCTTGCATGCCTTTTAAAAACAAGATTTTAGATTAAGGTAGGTATTCTATTTTAGGAACCCGAGGCGTCCGGCGACACTTCGTAAATTCGTGACATGTTTACCGAAATAACAAATGCTATTTCAAACATGGATTTCTGCATACCAATAATATAAATGTGAAAGAAGCTTTGTCTAGTCAGACGACAAGAACGTTCTAGAGAAGTTCTCCAGAGCTGAGGTAGTCGAACTTAGCCCCCTGGGTTCGTGGGCCAGTCAGATTGTAAATCAAATCAAATTGTTTAATCAATATTTTTTTAACATCAACTTATAATTATAACGATTGCTGTGCCAATGTCTATATGACACTATGTGACAGCAATCGTTGCCTTCCAGGGAAACATAATATTATGGAAACACGCAGTAACAGTAGATACATATAAAGTAACATGTGAAAAAAAAAGTAAAGTATTAAACAACGCTTATAAATAAGCGGATTCACATTTAGCTAACTTTACTATAGGCCAATCATGACAAGTTGGAAGCCCGTCGATGTCTCCAGCGTACCAAACTCGAGAAATATCACAAATAAATTAAATATTCATAAAATGTATTTATTAATAAAAAAAATTGTGTCCCGACCAAGAATCTAACCCGGTACCTCTGAGTCTAAATCCACGGACTTAACCGCTAGACCACGGACACATAACATGTGAAAATAGCTAAAAATAACAAAACTAGAAATAAGCCTAAACATGTAGCACAGGTCAGATCATACGTGAAATCTCACTCTTGGATTGGTTCCGCCAAGTACCTCACACATACTCTCAATGTCCTGCAGAGGCGAGCTATTAGAATTGTGGATGATGCCACTATATTTGGAACTTTCAGATCCTTGCAGCTTCGACAAGATATGGCTTCTCTTAGCGTGTTCTACCGGCTATACTATGTCCGACTAGCTTTATATATTAATCCCTTCCTCTCCAGAACCGAGCCACACGTACAGGTCTGAATATACAACCAACTTACTGTAGTCACCGTCCCTATGCGCACGTATAAAGATGTAGAATGCTCTTCCAGCCTATGTGTTTCCGCTTTTCTATTAACCATCAAGCGATGTATGAAAAAGCATTCAGCTAAGCCGGCATAATATTGGAGACTGATGTTAGTCATAAGTGTTGATTCCGGTTGTTAACATTCATGGACCTTGCTTCTCTGCCTGTTCTCGATAATGGAGTTTGTGCGTCTTAGAACATGTTTAATCATTTTTTTTTTTTTATAAATGCGTAAATACATTTATCGGATTACTTAAATAAAATCAATGCGTGAACAAAGGACATTTTAAATAGATAACCTTGACAATGCACTATAATTTTAATTAATTAACCACACATCGACGTATTTAAACAAAGAAGTGGTGTTTTACCTTAGACCTTTATTAAGGAACCCGGTCAATAAAACTATTATATAATCGTATATATTATTGTGGGGTAATGCAGTGGAAATAATAAATAGAACCTTTATTGGGCAAAAACAATACATTTGTGCTATTTGTAAAAAGCCACCCAGACTTTTACAACCTCTCGGGGATAGCAATGTTAAAACATGTTATCCTAGTAGAATAATTATTCCAGCGTATAAAAGTACCCAATATTTTAAACCTAAGTGAAGTCAAAATATCTTTATTCACGTAAACCTATTACACGCAAACGTTACTGTTAGTGGAAGACTAAGTAGCGAAGTGGTTGGACCACTGGAGAGTAAGCTGTTAGCAGAACACTAGCAAGCAGCTTAGCAAACTCCAGTGACATGTTAATGTTTAATCTGACTAAGAAAGGAATCTGCAAGGAAAACTTATCTATAGCAGATTTACAAATGAAATTCTATCCATATTCTCTCATACCTGGTACAGTGATACCCTACCAGGTATGTCAGAATTAAGATAGGCTACTTGCCCTTGTGCAACCCGAAATCCGAGAAAAGGCAAAACCTCTGCTAATTTAAGAACAATAAATTGAACGTGTTCGGCAGAGGTCCCAGGCCCTCACAGCAGTACCCGACCACGGACATAACGCATGTGCCAGCCATCCCCCGCTCAACCAGCTGAGTCGCAAGCCCGAGACGATATTCTTCTCATTTTTAAAAAAACTAAAATGTTTATTTTATTAATAAAGTGTTTATTACTTCATATTTTTACGAGTGGCATACATTGAAATTAGCCACTTACTAGCATAGTTGGAATTCCTGGCAGATTCCCAAAGAATTTGGCATGCAATAAACTTTTCAGCGGACGCAGAATAAGCTGTAAAATAACTACAAGTGTAGTCGGCCTTTCGAAAGGATGATTATTTCAACGAACCTTTAATCAATGATGAATAGTTTAATCATCTTTTTGACATCACTAGAGTATCACAAACCCATCTTTGGATTGATAGAAAGGAGGTCTAAGCGTCTTGCGAGTTCATGGGTAAAGTTTTTTGCGCTACGGCTTCCTTAACGATACCATTAAAAAGTCACCCTCGAGGTTCCAGCTCTAATTTACTGTTGACATTGTTAGTCAAAAGTGGTGTTGTTTGTTTAATAATGTGCTGCAATGTTAATAATTATGAAAACGATTAAATGGACTTTAAATATGGGGCACAAGTTGCAGTTTATTTTTAGCGGTTTTCCCGAGCTGTGAATTCTCATATTATACCCGACATTACCTCATATTACATATGTTTAGGCTATAATGCTGCGATAATCAAAGAAAAGCATCAAATTCTACAACATCTGGAATTTGATGATAGCCTCATTAACGCATAAAAAAGAAAGATAGGTATATACGTCAGACTTGGCTGTATGGGCTAGATCCTTTGCCTTCCTTATCACCTCATTCATCATCCATCGGGAGAAGAGAATACAAACATAAAAAATAATGTCGTGTTTAGAAGATATCCGTCAAATTTTATTAAAATCGGTGCAGTAGTTTAAACGCGAAGGCGTGACAATGAACATTCATTGAGCTTCTTATACATTTATATAATTTGGCGTTCTAGATAACAAAGACTATGGGGGTGTTTAAATATATCGCTTTTACCATTCGACATGTAGTTCGACATACTCGTAATAGGACATGAGCAAAGATATTAAAAAGACAGGCCAAGAAGCCAAACGGTATGGAAATCAAAGCAAGGACAATAGTTTCAAAATGAATTAGTTTATGACATTGCCAGGCGCGGTGGTGGCTCGGTTGTATCTTTCCTTAAAATCCTACAAAGGTCGGTTCAAAGCCCCCCTGCAGTCATAGATTTACAACACCACCGTTCCCGTGAAGAGGAGAGCACGTTAAGCCGTTGTCGGTCGCCAACCCGAGTGTAGGCTAAATTCTCCAGATATATTTTCTGGAAGGCCATCTTGAACAGTGGAGGTTTGGATGCTGTGTTCTGGGGGGTGTAATTGCCAGTTCTAGTCGTGTTTGAGGTGCACTATCACTTTGATTTCATTTTACGGACAATATGCCAACGCAGTGCTACGAAAAAGTAAAACAAGTTCTTCTTTGACAAAAGAACAAAGTATATAACGTAAAAAAATATGTAACATACATTTTGTATGAAAATAACAAGCATTGCCCGCTGTATATTATTTATTCTCTTTGACGATGACTCATACATCGTAACAAAAGGGGTGGGTGGTGAAATATTAATTAATTATTCCAAAAGTACGTGAAAGTAGAACACTAATAAATGACTCAATTAGTAACATTATTAGCATTGTTAATTAATAACATAGGGCTGAAGTACAGTGTTCGATTCCTGAGAGATCAGTAAGGCAAAAAAAAAACAGACTGTCCTCTTTCCTATCCCCTTTGGCTGTACATTTCAAAGAATTAAGTAAATTCTATCAGCTCGGCTGGTGACGCCTAGCGCCATCTAGTAGTATCATTTGGAACTAATTAAAAAAACCCAATATTTTACATGTGGCACTCAGTAGTGGTTCTCCTCTCGTTCCCATCCCGTGAGCACGTCTTGTGTTTTGGATGCTCGCCCTCGATTCAGACCTTTCTGAATCGAGTGATAACGCCGTGAAAGTAGTGCACGTTAAATAAATTACAAACTATAAATTAAAAACAAAACCATAACCTCGCGCCAACCATAGTGATAGTGCTTAGGTAGGCAGTGCGAACAAAGGACTCGCCGTCCAGTTCTATTCTGGATTGTGACAAGTACCGGCCGGTGCCCTGGAGTCAAGACCTGCAGCTACGCCTAGGTGACGAGCTCAAAGAAGACCCAAGGTAAGGCGTGCATGTCTTTTCTTATATCCTTTGTTCATACTTTGTGCCACATAGAAATTTAGATTGGCCATCAGCCCCTTATGGAAAACGCATACAGTCCACTTTTAATATATCCTAGGATTACAGTCCATTCGCTCCGCAACATTTTGGTACCTTCGAGCCCGATACATTTTTTGGTACCTTAGACCCTGATACATTTGTTACCTACGAGGATATTCATCATTTAGTTCATTACGAGCCGTATGATATCCACAATTTTGGTTTCAAACATAACGGACGATATCCACCGCCCTTACATGGTTAGCCTAATAGGTACTTGTAGGCGTATAGTGTATGTATATTGAGGTATAAAATAGCATTCATGCTGTGTAATAAGTTTTTTTTAACGCAATAATCTATTGTGTAAAATTAATTAATTTATGTGGGTAGATTTATAAAAGTTAATCCTAATTACTGTCTAAAGGTCAAGTTGTACACGTTACTTACGTTATTTTAACTAAAACAAACCCTTTAAAGTAATTCATACATTATTATTTCATTCGCACTTGTTACACAGTTATTTTCTTGATCTACTACAATAAATTTTAGTTATGGCTACTGATAGTAAACAAGTGGGCGATTCTGGAATGTCAGAACTTAATATTCAGATAGTAATGTTGGAGGCTAAAATCTCCTCTTTGTATAAGCGTGCTCAACAAATTTATGAATTCGCAAAAGTTGCGACCCGTAGTGATAGTAACAAAGAAAATTTCTTGAACTACGCCGAAACAATTGATGAATTACGCACTGATTTTAGTTCGCTTTTAGATCAAAGCATTGTTTTAAATATTAAAAAAAACCCCTCGTTTCAGCCAAACTATCAAATTATGTCCGCATTCGAGGATTTACATTGTTTTACTAAACGCACGCTCGCGCAGCTATCTCCTTCTCAGAAGGTTGAGTCTGTTTCGCACAGGTCTATTAGACCCAGTCTCCCACCAATCGAACTCATGTCTTTCGACGGTGACGTACGCAACTGGCCCTTATTTTATGCCAGTTTTAAGTCTATTGTACACGACAATCCATCGCTTACGAACTCCGATAAGCTATACTATTTGATAGGAAAGCTATCACATAAGGCACAATCTGTGTTTTCAGGCATTATTCCTACCGCCGAGAATTACACATTAATTTTCGAAAGCCTGATAGACAGATACCAGGACACCCGTGTCTTGGCTTCCACCTATATAGATCAAATACTTAACTATAAGTCAAATGGTCAACCTTCTATTTCTAATTTCCAGCTCTTTTTAGACAAAGTTATATCCGCAGTTAATGCTTTAAAAAACCTAAAATTAGATGATATGTCAGATTTTGTTTTATTACACATCGCGCTAAAGAAATTAGATATAGAAACCGTACGAGCCTTTGAGATGGATGTACGTGACGTAGATTTTCCCACATTAGATCACTTGGTCGGTTTTGTTAAAAGTCAATGTAAAATATTTCAGAATACTCAGGGCTCCATTGGTAGTCCACGAGTAAGCCCTAGTACATCTGGTAAACTTACTAGTAAAAAACATATACCAAGTCCGCAATCTTATGTTAGTACGAATACGAACGCACTTAAATGCTTGTGCGATAATATAACGCACGAACATTTATATAAATGTCCCGCATTTAATAGTATATCCCCTTCCGATCGCTTTAAACTAATTAAAGAGCGCAGTGGCTGTGTAAATTGTTTGAGTCTCATGCATAAACCCGGTAATTGCAAGTCTAAACAAAGGTGTCGAAAATGTAAGCAAAATCACCATACTTTGCTACATTTTGATACTCAAAACGAGTCGCAGAATAGCCCACTGACTGAAGCACCGCCTGAAGTTAGCAACGAGTGCCGCCCCGAGATTGTTCATTTCGGAGCGCCCGCGCAACAATCTGTCTCGCTGTGCACAACGTCCATTGCCGAGTCGCGCATCTCATTACCGCCTGCCATACATAACCGTCAATGTACGACGAATACCGTTATGTTAGCAACTGCGCAAGTTATCATGTTCGATACCCGCAATAAACCTATTGTAGTTAGATGTTTGCTGGATACAGCCAGTCAATCACATTACTGTACTAATGATTTACTTGTTCGTTTAGGCATAAAGACATTTAATTCGTTAAATATAATAGTGAGAGGCATCGGAGGCGCAGAGAAACCCATTAAGGGTTCTGCAGATTTAATGTTTTACTCTCGCTTTAATTGTAACATAAATTATAAAATATCTGCACTTATTGTAGATCGCATTACGGACCATCTACCTACGCTCTCAGTAGATGTGTCCTCACTACCGCACGTCGATAGACTGACGATGGCCGACAGTTCTTTCGCTACTCCCGGTCCAGTAGATGTCCTTATCGGTGCCAGCTTATTCCCGCACCTGTTGTTACCTGGTATTATCAGAAGCAGCATAAGTAACGCGCCACCCGCTATACAAACCGTGCTCGGTTATATAATAATGGGTTCTGTCCCCGCATATTTTACGCCCAGTACAAATAGTTCTGGTTTTACTACTACTTGTTGTTCTATTGTTCCTTCTTCAATAGACACGATTCTTAAACGCTTTTGGGAGCTAGAGGAAGTGTCTGCCGCGCCGCCCGCTCAATGTCACGATGACCTTGAGTGTGAGGAACAATTTCGCGCCACCACCGTTCGTGAAGACAGTGGTAGGTACGTCGTTGCGTTGCCGTTTCGTGACGATGTTTATAAATTAGGAAACTCATATCCTATCGCTCATAAACGTTTGTTGTGTCTAGAACGAAAACTAGAAGCAACTCCTGACATGCGCCTGGCCTATAATGACGTCATTCGAGACTACATAGATAAGGGATTCCTCACCCCGGTGCCTGTTGATGATGACGTCACCAAGCCTAGCTATGTTATTCCCCACCATGGAGTGTTCCGTGACAAGGCTTCCACGCCGCTTCGTGTGGTCGCCGACGGTACTTCGCCCCCTGGCCGTGGTCTTGCGATCAATGCAATATTACATGCAGGTCCGAACCTACAGGGAGATTTGTTTTCGATCTTGCTAAAGTTTCGACTCTTTGCTGTCGCGCTTTCGGCAGATTGTAAACAAATGTTTATGCAGATTGGTATGCGACAATGCGATCGCAGATATCAACGTATATTGTACCGCTTTAATACGCAAGACCCCATCATTACTTACGAATTTAATCGCGTGTGTTTCGGACTAAAGTCGAGCCCCTTTCACGCACTACGCGTCGTACAACAGCTGATCGCCGACGAAGGCAGTAAGTTCCCTAAGGCGGCCGCTGTCGCGTCCTCGTCTTTGTACATGGATGATTTAAACTTTAGTACTATGTCAAAGTCACTCGCTACTGAACTCAGCATACAACTCATAAGTATGTTTAAATGTGGCCAGTTCGACCTTATGAAATGGGCTTCAAATTATTCTGACGTTTTAAAACACATTCCCGAAACTCACAAGTCTGTACCAGATGTTGAATTCGACACATCTGTGCAGCATAAAATACTTGGATTAAGCTGGAACAAGTCCAGTGATTGTTTTCGCTTCCGAGTAGTCCCTGTTGAGGACAAGTGCACTAAACGCACTATATTGTCCATGGTCGCTCGGCTCTGGGACATTATGGGCTTCGTAGCCCCTACCATTTTATTCGCAAAGCTTCTCATTAAAGAATTGTGGCTAATAAAATGTGATTGGGATGATATTGCCCCAGCCCATATTATTGTTACCTGGGAGCGCTTCTGCAAAGAGCTCCCGTTATTAGACAATCTCTGTATTCCGCGCCATCTAGGGGTAGTCGAAGGAAGCATTATTAATATATTAGGCTTTGCTGATGCTAGTGAGCGAGCCTACGGTGGTGTCGTGTATTTACATATTCGCAACGGCGACAACTATTCCGTGCATTTTGTATGCGCTAAGTCTAAAGTCGCCCCGGTCAAACCACTATCGGTCGCACGGCTGGAATTATGTGCCGCTGTACTCCTATCTAAATTGCTCCGAATAGTAATTGACAATTATGAGCCAATGTATACAATAAATCAAATTTACGCATTCTCCGACTCTAAAGTAGTCTTGTATTGGATACACTCCCCTCCACATCGTTGGCAGACCTTTGTCGCGAACCGCGTCGTCAAGATCACTGACAATATTCCTGCCGGTTGTTTCCGACACGTTTCCGGTGTTGACAACCCTGCGGACTGTCTGTCACGTGGTCTAAGACCGAGTCAACTTATCAACCACCCCTTGTGGTTCCATGGGCCCGCGTGGGTATCTGCTCCCACATCTACATGGCCGGTCGTGGATTTCGTTCACGATTCGCGCGTAGAAATACCGGAGCAGAAATCTGTCGCACTCGCTGCGACCGTGGAGAAGCCAGAATCTGTTCTCTGTGAACTGGCAAAACGCATGTCCTCTTACAGCAAGCTGTTAAGGGCGACAGTAAACGTGTACCGTTTTTTGAATCTATTGCCCCACTCAGAGAATATTTCTGATTTAGAGTTTGCAGAAATTAAAATAATTCGCGCCGTACAAGACGTATATTTTCAAAAGGACCGACTCAATTTGGAGTCAAATAAATCTTGTTCGCTCGCTATATCTAAATTAAGCCCGTTCCTCGACGACAACCATCTTATACGAGTTGGTGGTCGCTTAAATCGCTCCGCCGAGGACTACTCATACAAGCATCCGTACCTCTTGCCGCGTCATGATCGTGTGGTCGAAATGCTAATTGACCATTACCACCGCAAACACCAACACGCTGGTCCGGAGTTACTTATGTCTCTGTTGAGGCAAAGGTTTTGGATAATAGCTGCTCGTAGGCTTATTCGCCAGCGAGTCCATAAATGTAATGTATGTTTTCGGTTCAAGCCCCGGAATTCTTTGCCACTCATGGCTGACCTTCCTAGTCATCGAGTCAACCCAGTGGAGAAACCATTTACTCATACTGGTTGTGATTACGCCGGCCCTTTACAATACGTTCCTATACGTGCTAGAGGTGCCCGAAGTCGCAAGGCGTGGATATGTGTGTTCACGTGTTTGACGACTCGCGCCACTCATATTGAGTTGGCAACTGATCTGAGTACGGTCAGTTTTATAGCCGCTTTAAAAAGATTTCTCTCGCGTCGCGGTCCAGTACAATGTCTGTATACTGACCATGGGACAAACTTTGTTGGCGCTAAAAACTATTTAAGCGATTTATATAAATTCTTAGATGGTTTTCGTCCACATCTGGAATCGGAGCTCGCAGAAAATCGCATAAATTGGCGTTTTATTCCGCCCTCCGCCCCTCACTTCGGTGGTTGTTGGGAAAGCATGGTGAAAGTAATTAAATCGCACCTGTTCAAAGTCGTGGGTCAACAAATTCTGTCCCATGAGGAGCTTCTCACGGTTCTAGCCCAAGTCGAGGCTCTTCTGAATTCCAGACCACTCACGGCAATGAGTAGTGACCCCAGTGAGCCCTCAGCGCTCACTCCGGCTCACTTTCTTAATACGCTCCCTCTTTCATCATTACCCGCGCCCGAAGTGACGTCAGTCACTGTAGGTGAACGTCATGCGCTATTGGATAGCATGGTGCAGTCGTTCTGGAAGCGATGGCGAGTTGAGTATCTGCACCAGTTGCAGACTCGCGCCAAATGGAACACGCCGACCGTCCCCATACAAGTGGGTACGGTCGTTATTATTCATACGGACAACGCATCGCCTCTCTCATGGCCCTTAGGAGTCGTAGAGAAGACTCATCCTTCTGAGGATGGGATAACTCGCGTGGTTACAGTTCGCACTGCGAAGGGTTGTTACGTTCGCCCCGTGGTTAAACTGTATCCACTACCTAGCCAGTAAATAGTTTAGTTTATTAAGTAGCGTAGGTATTTAGCTATAATTTCGCTTATATTATATTTAGTCAACGCACGCTTTTCCTCTGTATGATTTATAGTTATAGGTATATATGTCTTACTGTAGATTACCTTAAAGGCAACCCTTTAAGGGCGGGGGAATGGTGACGCCTAGCGCCATCTAGTAGTATCATTTGGAACTAATTAAAAAAACCCAATATTTTACATGTGGCACTCAGTAGTGGTTCTCCTCTCGTTCCCATCCCGTGAGCACGTCTTGTGTTTTGGATGCTCGCCCTCGATTCAGACCTTTCTGAATCGAGTGATAACGCCGTGAAAGTAGTGCACGTTAAATAAATTACAAACTATAAATTAAAAACAAAACCATAACCTCGCGCCAACCATAGTGATAGTGCTTAGGTAGGCAGTGCGAACAAAGGACTCGCCGTCCAGTTCTATTCTGGATTGTGACAAGTACCGGCCGGTGCCCTGGAGTCAAGACCTGCAGCTACGCCTAGGTGACGAGCTCAAAGAAGACCCAAGGTAAGGCGTGCATGTCTTTTCTTATATCCTTTGTTCATACTTTGTGCCACATAGAAATTTAGATTGGCCATCAGCCCCTTATGGAAAACGCATACAGTCCACTTTTAATATATCCTAGGATTACAGTCCATTCGCTCCGCAACGGCTGTTTATCATCATTTCAGCTCCTCGAACACAGAGTCCTAGACGCTTACCATCCACCATTCTGCTCCTCTCCCTACCCAACCAAATATGAATATTAATTAATGCTGTATCGGGTGTGTGTAATGCTTCATGGTAATATGCTCGCCTATGTACAACACTTTATATTGTATATTTTGTGTGCAATTAATAATTTTATTATTATTATTATCGGAAGCTGGTTCTAAATAAAAAAATAACACTTCCCTTTAAATCCAAAAGGTCTGGGTTCGAACCCCGGCATGTACCAATAAAAATACATTTTCCTTACGTGCATTCGTCATAGATTTACAATTATAGGACGAAATTTGTCTTTATTTTCACCACCGTTTCCATATACCTCGGAGATCAAGGTTCGACAAGGTTCGGTTGCGTGCTGAGTGTAGGCCAAATCCAGAAATGTATGCCCACCTCCACAGTGGAAGTCTACGACCCTGTGTGGAGGTGATGCAGTGAAGATGTGATGTACCTTGATACCCAGAGCTGGACATAGCTATATGACAGCATCTACTGACAATGACACGTGACCCCATAGACACCTTAGGGATATTTTTGTAGATTACATATATTACACGGGAATCGGAATGGATGGATAGTATCTAATTTGCTCTTTATTTAGCTCAGTATAAAATCAACGTAGCTATATATATGGGTGTATTCGAGAATATTCGCCATATATCAGCCGAGATCTCTTGAAACCGGTCGCTGCCCAGATGGGAACCGGTCCAGAGCGCCAAGTCACCGCAGTCGAGTCACATGCCCTACATTTTCAAGGCGGAATATTATACAATGTTGTAGATTTCCTTGTAATAACTTATCATCTTACACTGCTGTAGTAAAGATTCATTACGACCGTATCCCTTGCGGGGTGGTCAGAAACCACGCTTTATTAAGGAGTACTACCGGACTACTTGTGCTGTGTGCAAATAGTAATTTCGATTCTTTTATTGATAAGACTAATGTTATATTTACTATACAAGTATAACTGCATCCGTGGTCTAGCGGTCAAGTTCGTGGACTTAGGACTCGGAGGTACCGGGTTCGATTCCTGGTCGGGACACAAAAATATTTATTAATGTAAATGTATTTATTTACATTATATTAAATTTATTTGTAATATTTCTCGAGTTTGGTACGCTGGAGACATCGACGAGCTTGCCACTTGTCATGATTGGCCTATAGTAAAGTTAGCTAAATGTGAATCCGCTTATTTATAAGCGTGGTTTCTGACCACCCTGAAAGGGAAACGGTCGTGATGATACTTTACTCTTTATACTTTTACAAGTATATTAGAAGTAAAGTATCATCACGACCGTATCCTGGGATGGTCAGAAACCACGTTTTTTTTTGTTAACGAAGCGGGTTCACATTTAACCGACTTTACTATAGAGGCCCATCATGACAAGTGGCAAGCTCGTCAATGCCTCTAGCGTACCAAACTCGAGATATATCACAACTAAAATATTGTGTCCCGACAGAAATCCAAACCGGTACCTCCGACTACGGAGGCACTTTTGCTTCAATAAAAATAAATAATTCTGCTTTTTACTTCTTACGCCGAACGGATACCAACTTTTTAAATAGGCGTATATTTAATTTCTTTAAACACGTATAGTATCGTGAAGGTACATCCATCGAGCGCCTGGTATTTCAAGGGAAAGTTGATGGACTGACCAGGTCAAGGCATACATGGGTACAGCATGAAAGCTGCAGTCCGAGAAGAATGACAACATAGATGCCGTCTTCGACTTGAAAGCAAAGCAAAGCAAAGTGCGCTTTTTAAAAGAGAAATAAAATAAAAAAAGCGCTTCTACCAGTCGAAAAAAGACGAGCATTGGGATAGTGTGTCACCAATGCTCAAGTGACGACCGACAGTGTGGGTCTAAGAAGAATATTCAATTAAGGTGAATCACGCCGCATATTGTTGCATTGTGGCCTAACTATTATGCACATATTGATGTGCATGCATAGACATATAATTGGGAACAGTCAGTCCGACGCAGTGGCCCTAGTTTAGGACCAATGATAAATGAGTGCCGCCTTAGTGATCTAACGGTTAAGTCCGTGGATTTAAACTCAGAGGTAACGGGATCGATTCCTGGTCGGAACACAAAAAAATATTTTATGTATTTGTGATATTTTTTAAGTTTGGTATGCTAGAGACATTGACGAGCTTGCCATTTGTCATGATGGGCCTATAGTAAAGTTGGCTAAATGTGAATGCGCTTCATTAAAAACGTTCCAGGCTACCTCGGAAGGATAATTTCTCGATTTTATATTTTGACAAACTGACATCTACTTTTGTCGCCACGGTTTAGAGCCAATGGTAAATTAGTCATACGTAAAGCATCACTGAGCTATTGCAAATGTAAAATCCATACTAATATTATAAATGTGAAAGTAGTTTTGTCTGTATGAATGTTTGTTTCGTCTTCACGCCTAATATACAATACTACTGCCATCTCAGGGTGTTTTAAAAATAATTGTAGAATATCACAAAACTAAACAGTTATTGAAACATCTAGGCATTTTATGACACTCAACTGCAAGTAAAATTGGGCTCGTATGGTAATTTCATACCACTGGCGTCGCGTTGTGCCTCAGCTAGAATAAATTGTATTTTTAGATGGTTCGGATTCTAAATATACGTCTAGGTTAGCAGGTAATAGAATGGCCATTGTATGTTATATTCTATTGTAAAGCCAAAGTTTGGCGAATTCTAATATGGCAGGTATTGTTAGAAACCATTCAATGTGGGCATTAGGTACTTGCGTAGACCTAAATACTTGAAAGGCCCTAATGTCAAAAAATATTAATGATAGCATCAATGTATTAAGTAATTTATTATATTATGTCTATTTAATACAAAACGTAGTCGGAAAACATGTCGCATGGCCACGTACCAACATTGGAGACGTAGTATGAATGGACTAATCAGGTGGAGCCGCGGAAAAAATCGATTAATCAGGTGCGACTAGGAAGGAATAGAATTTAGCGATTACGATTAGTTTCGTGGGAACGTTTTTATATTAGTTAGGGCCTATATCAATGTCATAACATCACTCATTATTATAGCAACTGATAAGTCTTGAATAGATATATTTTATGCTTTATTAAATACTAGCTGTTTGGCCCGGCTTCATTCCTGTAGTAAGAAATAGACATATGGCAGTGGAGTTACATATCTCTCCCAAATTTCAATCAAAATGAGTTCAGTAATAAAAATAGTAAAGGCGAGATATATATACAGGCCAAACTTATTTCACGTTTATAAAGTTGACGATTTAGCTGTCCGTCAGCTCCCAGCCCAAGCAAATTATTGGAACATAAATGACACAATATTATTAATTTTACTACCAAGGCATGGCAACATCATTACAGCCATACGGAGTCCTAGACCTCCACTGTTGGATATAAGCCTTCCAGTACATATATCTGAATTTGGCCTAAACACACAACAGGATCTAATAACAATTTATTATTCGATTAACGATTCCACAAGTTGGTATTAGTGAAACCGGGACCGACGACGGTTTATCGTGCTCTCCGAGGCACGGTAACAGTGGTGTTGCAAATCTATGATAAATGTATGTTCGAACCGCAACCTTTTGAATAAATGAAAAAAAAAGGTGTTTACAACCACCGCTCATGAAATCATATAGATACCAATGTTTACATAAATAATTATTTTTTGCTGGCCCTAAAATATGACATCAATAATACATTGTATTTTGAACAGTCCTTATTATGTATGTCTATGGATACTTTTATTCTCTGAATGAACTTTTTAATGATCAAAACGAAGGGCGTGGCACTTTTGCTTTGGTTAAACAAGCTGTAGCAAATCAAAACGTATAAAAACCCAGAGATTAATTCACAATTTATATATAAGATTAGTAGCTAGGTATATGCAGAAATGATAATTCGTTTTTAACTTGAAACCTCACTGCAAATAGAACGTATATAGGGAAAAAGGAAAACAAAACTTCAATTAAGTCATCAGAATAACAGAATAGTAGGTAAACACTCAACTTAATTAACAAACAATGCCACATAGGTAAATTTAATCAGTATACCTAATACCTACTCATCGACCGAAATATGCTAAAATATCAATTTCATTTTATCCTTAGAATTATAAATAACTAACAGAAACCTTTATTCAGCAACATTTATAAATTATTATTTCGTGTTAAATAAGAATTACCCTAGCTATTTAATTCATATAGGTCTCAAATAATCACTTTGGTCTGCTTTAGATAAGCAAAAAATTTAAATGCCGGTGTTTTATTAGTCACATTTTTACGCCTAGCGCCATCTAAGAGCAGACAATGGAACTATATTTTTTCTTAAGGTTGGTACCGGATATGTCGTCTATTGTCTATGATCCATTATAAGCCATGTTCGACTTGACGCTGTAAGCGACTTTTTTATGTTATTTCGCTTAGGCGTTCGAGCAGAATTTTTATCAATTTAAAACGAAATCGCGAAATTCAGTAATTAAAAACGGTTTCCAGCAAGTTTCAAAAGAATCTTCGTATAAAAAATAAATGTTCTATTGATGGAAAAATATATGGGTTTAAGTTAGATTTACTGGATTATGACCAAGGAGGTCAAATAGTATATAACCTTTTTATTTACTATGTATTAATCTGTGTATTTTTTATACATGTCAGAAGTGTCAATGTCATTTTATTAAGCTTAGAATACAAAGCTATGTAACTGCACTATAATTATTAGTTTTATTGATATATTGTCATATCCTTACAAGATTATCCTATATATGCTTTATGTTCAACTTGACAGCAAAGCAAAGCGCGCTTTTTGCTCAAAACGCTACTCGAACGAATTTCAAAACAAAGTAAAAAAATCAACAGCGATAAGTTGAACATGGGTATAATATTGCGTATCAAATGATTCATAGAATTGATTGCGCATTTTCTTATCGCTAATTGACCATTGACGTCAACAATAATACTTTTTGATAAATTTAAAGTACTGCAGTAGAGGTAGATAACTTTATAACAAAATTATGGAACTAAGGTAAACGAAAACTTAAACTTAAATGCTATAACTGCAACTATTTATCATAGCGACGGTAATGAGGTGTAACTTTTTATCACGATAGATGGCGCATGATAGATAACTAATATAACTGTCAGTTGTATAGAAATCTTGTGATTTTTTTTACGAAATTTATTATTTTTTTGGATATTATGGCAAAGTGAGCAGCTTTTAAGTGTACAAATCGAGATTTCCAAGCGAAATCAAAGATATGGTTGTCTCAAAATTGCCGTTCTATTATTAAACCTTTTTTCTTTTTAAAGACGGTGTTTGCTTTCTTAATTCGTCTTTTAAGGTAGGTAACGTTAATTTAAAATATATTGGTATGTATTAAAAATAAAAAAACATTTAAAAAATGATGCGACATAGGTGTAAAACAAGGTACTATTGCCGCTAGCGACATCTACAAAAAGCTTTGCCTAATACACCCCATTCATCCATCAACCACATATATATATTATAGAGAAATATAACAAACAAGAAATTGTCATATGTCATGTTCGACTTGTCGCTGTAAGCGCTTTTATTTTATTTTATTTTGCTTTGATAGTCGTTCGAGCAGCGTTCCATTCATTTCAAGTAAAAATCAGTGCACTTTGCTTTGGATTGCTTTCAAGTCAACACGGAAATAAATTGCTCCTTTCCGATATACATTCTCGTAGCGACGCTAAGAGTATGCGATTATTTGCTAAATTGTCAAACGTACTTTTTATTGGTTTTACCAAAAAATATTTTGGAAGTTTGTAAAAATAAGTTCCGACAACTTTTGTAACGTGTTGATTCTTCAGCCTTGTCTGTATTTTCGTTCACTTAATGCAGAAAAAAAATAAAAAAATATTAGGCTAATGAAAGTAGATAACATAAAAAAGCGCATAATTCATGGATAAACTTACCTACTTGAACGATCATCTATCACATTCTCGAATCTTTAAGATTTTCTTAAGTCAAATTTATTTATTTATTTGATATTGCTTTGTGAAACGCAAAATTTACACATTTCGATTAACTTAATTATTTCTTAAGATAGATATGTTTATGAAACGCGTTTCTTGCGAAATCTATAAATTTTTACATAAGTAATAATTAAGTACCAAAATACGTTCGAGAATCTGGCTGTATGTTACTTGTTAACTATAAAAAAGATTCGAAAGTGAGATGGTTTCACTGGGAACATTATTTGATGCAAGTATCAAAATAATAAATCATCCTAAGGAGTTGGACACCACACGTAAACTTTTGGTTGAATAGAGCTTCTTTTTATTGGAATTCGGACATCATGTAAATCATCGGACATCTTTTGGACTCCATTTTAATAGTTTTATTCATATTTTACAACGCAAACGAGAAATTAACAACAAAACAATTCAAAGCAAATGGTTGACATGTTGAAAAATTGACAGTCACAATAGTGTTGCCATTTGAAAGTTACCAAATAATTATATTATCTACTTTCATTAGCCAGACTATATCTGAATTAAGGTTTAACAAAATTCATTGCCAAGAAAGTGCAAAATGCATTATTAATATCATGAAACATGCAAAACATAGGTATTGTTAGGCTCACCCTTGCGTATTAGTAAGCTGGTGACTCTTCTCAGAGCTTCCCTCGGCGACTTGTGGAAGAACTTGGGGGTCAGGTTTGGTGGCAGGGTGAGGGGTTTGCGGCCACATGTCCCGTCCCAGGGCGCGTCCGGGACCGACTTGGAGGACGTGGTCAGGCGGTCCAGGTTCTCAATCGAAGCCGGCCTGCACAAGCAGTGGATTATTGCTGTTATTTTAAGTATCAGAAAATTAGTAAATTAGTGTATAACATTATTGTTCTAGAATTAGCTATCACCTGTTACTGTAAATGTATATGTTTTGTTTTTTTTTAACATATCACCTGAATCGAAACTGTTCAGCACAAAAAATCCCCCCTAATGATATCTCATATCCTTAGTAAGCTCGAGATCTGGAAATACCTGTGGAGTTTATCGTCAGCCTGACTAGACGAAGAACGCGAAGTGCTCCTGGAGACGAGCTGAAATAGTCGAACCTAGACGTGCGTGGCATGAATTAAAATCGGGGATACCCGGGTAGCTAAAATCCTGTCGGGGAAAACGAGGGAATGTCCCTATCCCCAACCCAGGCCCATTAGCTATCCGGGCCTGGATGACCCGTTCTGTCTGTAACCTTCACTGTTCACCTGAAGTTAGTTTTGCTTGATATGTGGGTTATATTAAGTTAAATCAGTTTTGATCTTGGTATGCTATTTCTGTACCATAGTAGTTTGTGCTAAACCTGTGTTTAATTATGATATTAGTGATATTAATTACTCAAAGCGTTTGGAAAAACTACAAGAACGCCTCGCTTTGAATAGTAGTCGAACACGATACTATACATTATAAATATTGTATGAGTACTTCCCGCCATTTTGCGTGGACATGTCAAGTGCAAGTTTTTGTTTTGTAAATTAATTTACTGTGGATATTATTGGTCAAAAGTGGTGTGGTTTTGTTTAACAATGTGCTATAATGTGAATAATTATGAAAAACGATAAATTGGACTTTAAATATAGGGCACAAGTTGCAGTTTATTTTTTGCGGTTTTCCCGCGCTGTGGACTCCCATATTTTACCCGCCGTGTTTGGGCTATAATGCCGCGAGTGACTCCAAGTAAAGCATCAAATTCTGCAGCATCTGGAATTTGATGATCCCCAACTCGGTTATGAACTCTGTTATGAACATATATTATGCAAATAAATTACGTGTTTAGGACTGATGTATTCTGTACAATGTCCTTTAAAGACAATTAAAAAATATATATATATATATTGTATTGTTCGTAAATATCGGATATACGACTTTTAAATATTTAACATTTGTCATATATGATTTACCACTTAATAAAGCAATTTCTGTAGGGTACAATATAGAAGATCAAAGGTTCAAAGTCAAAGTCAATAATATTATGTAAACCTACTTATTACACGCATTTGTGATACTTCATTATTAAAATTGTTTTGAATGATTCTTCTCCTGAGTAAAATACTAAACAGCAAAGTGGTCTAAACAGTAAGCTGTTAGCAGAAGACAACCAGCTTAGCTTAGTCTACTTCTGTGGTACAGATTTTATAATGATTTATAATTCAAGGTTACTTAGAAAGCTATGCGTGGTATTTCTCTGATGAATAGAACGGAAAAACCAAAGTTTCTGATGTAGATTTCAAAATCAGCAAAGTGGCAATGAGCCGGACATCTGCTGCAGAACGACCGATGGGGCAAACGGGTAGAGATCAGATTACCCGCTAGACGGACAGATGAAGACGGTCGTTGATAGAGTTTTTTTGGAGAGCACATTGGAGAGACACAGGCTGATGGTGATGATGATGACATGACTTAGTACTGACCGGTGTCGCTGTCGAGGATACCAGCCCCGCGCCGGTCCGCCGAGCCGCAGTAAATCTGCGCCGGAGTTGACTGCTGGGCCCACAATGGAACCCCGACCATAACCACCCAGGGTCGAACTGCCACCTGCAACGAAAATAAACTCATTTTTATACTAACTTTAAAATAAAATTAGCTTGAGATTGACAATAAAGGAGGATCTACACGGTGGTCTGACCAAATCCGTTCCACTAACATCATTAGCCTCCACAGTGCTGGCATATCGCCGAAGATAGTAACGCATGGTGTTCATTGGTAGCTCACGACCCTCAGAAAAGTTATGTTTTTGCCGTCTGAACTTCATTGTTATATTATATTGACTGCCTGGACCATGACTGCAAACTCGTCACCTGTTCCGAGGTTAGTGTATCAGCTTGAAATTCACAGCAGAAACCACCGTACTCCTGCTTGACGAGGTCGACTGGTTGTGGAATATTATCACATGTCGCATCTTACACTTACAGGTTTCTACGGCCCAACGGTCATGCTGTTGGGTCTCTTGCCATCTCTCCGAGCAATCCCAGAAAGTTCTAGGCTTGCGGGTACTCCAGCAGTGACAAGAGCCTTCGGATAATGTCGTTAAAAGTCGCGTAACGAGGAATTTCTAGCACAAGAAAGTCCGAGATGATCGACTTCTTCTGCACCCCGACGATGTTGCGTAAGGAGAAGAAGACAAAGAGAAGACAAATTTCTAAGCATTCCATGGATTCACCGTGCGGGTGCCGGGTCCATCGTGTGTGGGTAGGAGATGAGAAGAATGGTGTCTCGGGCTTGCGACCGACAATAGGCTGTGTAGTTATTTTAGATTTTACGTAAATTGCACGAATATGATGCTACTTTTCATTCTCCATATTTCTTTATGCCGCTGAAACTTGGACTCTCAAAGCCGGTGATCGTAGCCGCATCGATGCCTTTGAGATCTGGTGTTGGAGTATGTTGCGTATCCCTTGGACAGCGCGAAGAACTAACGTGTCAATACTCAAGGAGCTCAAAATCTCTACTAGGCTGTCTTCCATCTGCCTAAAACGAGTCCTTGAGTATTTCGGCCATATAGCCCGCAAAACACCTGGTAACCTGGAAATTAATCACAGGGAAAGTCGACGGCAAAAGACCACGTGGCCGAAGCCCCATACCCTGGTCTGACCAGATCCTCAGCAATGAGGAGAACGACTCAAGGAGGAGGATGCTTTTCGCACATGATAGCTATCCTATAACCTGAAGTAAGAGCATCAACTAGTGTTCGGGACTTAGTGACTGACCTAGAGACTGTATGGCGGTTGCCCGGGGAGAGCGGGGCAGGTCGCAGGTCCTGGCGAAGACCGGGGTCTCTGGGAGACTGGCCGAGGTCTGCAGAGGACCCCGCGGGGTCTCCCGTTGTCTCTGTAACGTTCGGCGACGAGCACCACTTGCTCCCATGTCTAAAATACAATAAAAAAAACATTATAGTATTTGATCATTTTTATATTAAATGCATGTGAATGATATTATTATGCACGCAGTCACGTATGAGTTGCCGGCAAGGACGGACGACTATTTGCGTTCTGGTGTGGTAACAAGCCAATGTAATAACTTAGAATCATGACATCGTCATTTTCATTCTGTATCTCTCCACTATTTAATTACATTACTATAATCTAAATCTAAACTATAATAAAAATATTCACCCTATTCTTGATCAAGTGGCAGTGTGCCAAGAACACATGCAGCATTCCCTCGCTGCACAGTTATGCTGCTTTGCTGCGCAAAAAAACTTCCAGCTCTTTTGACACATACAACATTAACCAGCCACTTGAGACTTCTTGGGACTTGGCTCCCCCAGTCCCATTATCTCAAGAAAGGCACAAGCACGTAGTCATTGCATAGACGAGTCCGATGTAGCCCCAGCCCTGACACATGTGCCCTGGAGATGAGACCGAGCAAGGGTTTGTCGACACAAGTAGCATCAGACACTAAACTCGACCCATGGACCACGGCACCAAGGTTAATACATCGGGTCTTATTATTTTATTATTATATGTGTTTTATGCAAACATCTGATTAACTTTTTATACATAGGTACAAGTATTAAATCGTATTTTCCAATTTAGAGCAACAATACTTCCATCATTTTAGACCGCCTCCGTGGTCTAGTGGTAACAAAAGTTGCCGTGAACTCGGGAGGTCGTGGGTTCGATTCCCACCGGGGGCAAGTTGTACATTGTATAATTTATCTCGGTCTGGGAGTTTATATGTATAATATGTACATATTTACGAAAAAAAAACTAGTTTCCGTAACACAAGCCTCTTAGCTTACCACGGAAACTAGATGGCGCTGTGTGACCTGTCTGGAAATATTTATTTATTATTATCATCAACGCATAATAGTTCGCTTGAAGTCCCAACTGACCAACAGAAGGGGCTAGGTCATTGCTAAGGATTAACATTTTAGAACGTGTATCTATAGAGTTAGTTAGTCATTAAAACATTTTTGGATATCGCTAGTAAGCCAACATATTTCGTTATTAGGTATGGTCGTAAATAATATAATAAACTATTGTAGTACCTGTAGGCAAAGTCCTTCTGTCCGTAGATCCTGGTTTGAAATTGCTATTTCTTCTGTTTTTGCAGTACCCTGTCTCCATGGACCTCGTCTTCAGGCTGTTGGTGGTATCTCGATGGGGCGGCACTGCGGGAGGCTCAGATGGTCTGAAAAATAAAGTTAAGTCATAAGTAAACGTAAATGAAGACCAAATTCTGCAGAATTATGTTTTGGAAGAAATCTTCAGTAGTTGAGGTCTAGACCTGTGTTCTAGGGGCTGTAATGATAAATAATGACATGGAATTTGTAATCCAAAACGTAAATTTTCTTAGTAATGCAGTCTTTAACCGTGGGTTCATCGTGTGTGAGATAGAAGACGCCTAGTATCAACAAGTACTATAAGTTTTTTTTTTTAATATAGCTACCTACAGCTAATAAAATTTAATATAAATTTTCTGAGATACTAATAATATACGAAATAGGTGTAGATAATATTTCAAGAGACAATTTTGACAGTGAAATTTTGCTCGTAAATCGTTCGGTGTCGAGTAACTATACGGATGACGTCAGAACCCCACGCGGGGTTACAAAAACAATGCGGCTCTGGCATGTGACCATAAGCTGGATTAATGGGACATAGATGTATTAACAATATAAGTGTTGTGCTAACCCAGAGGAAATAAATGATTCGACTTGATTCATCACTACAGCTCCTAAAAAATGGAGTCCTGCCCTGCTGAAGATAAGCCTTCTGGAATTTATATATTTACCTTCTTCTTAATTCTAAGGTTGGCGTCGGTAGAGTGTCAGCTTTTTTCACGTGGCGCTTTTCCGTCGGCTGAAGAATCTCCGAGTATTCATCATCGACTTCTTGTACCGGCGAGGGGGGGAGCGGCGGAAATTTAGGTGATTCGGGGGATTGGGGGAGAGGACCCATGTCGTGGACGAGATTGGGGGAGGGGGGTAGTGGGAGGTGTCGGTACGAATGTTCCACTATCTGAACGTTTAAGGGGAAATCCCCACCACTGGATACAGCCGAGTCTGATGAAGATGGCTGTCTCATCAGACTAACTGGCACATCTTTGGCACTAGTAGACTTGTGCATGCTGTTTGTTCTTCTACCAGAAGACCTGTCACGACGCTCCATAGACCGCTGATTCTGAATTTCATTATGACTTGATGACTTCTGAATATCGTGCCTCTTCTGTCTTTCTCTAGAGCTATAACGAAAGTTATTCTCCAAGATATCCTTGGAAACCTCATCGCAATACTCGTCCTTATGTATATTCCAGTCTTTGGGTAAGTATGGGGTGAAGGATTGGTCCCTGCCTTGACTTAGAATTGCGCTGATGTTATTTTCAATTTTTCTCAAAGGCGATGTGTCTCCACTGTCTTCTTCTTCCTCCACGGTGGTGCTGAGAGCTTGTCGACTGGCGCTGATTCCTTCGTTTTCGGCCAAACTTGGCAACGACACCACTCTCACCATATTGGCCGGCACAGTGGGGATGCCACTGACAGACTCAACACATTCAGCCACCTCCTCGACCTGACCTTCTTTAATCAACGACTGAATATTATCGAACGTGGAAGAATATTTCTTAAAATCAGAAAACCTATTCTGAGGGGACAATTTCTGGGCTACGTTAGTTTTAGAAGTATGAATTTTATCACTAACTCTACTTTTTGGACTATGGCTAAAGTATTCCTGGCTTATGTATCTATCCGATCCGTTATTCAAGTCCAGACTTAGTCTCGATTTGGGCGAGTTGATCTCTCTGCTAAGTCTTGAGTTTGGTGTGCAGAGATCTACGCTATATCTGGAGTTGGGTGTGTGAAGTCTGGAGTTTAAGTCGACGCTGTGTCGGGACTGAGGAAGACTCAAGTCTGAGCTTGGTCTCGAGTATGAGGAGACCGAGTTGCTAATTGAAATGCTGGATCCGTCGATTGATTTGTCAGCATCTAAGCTTCTGGTGTTGCGATTTGTGATTGTTGGTTTATTGAGTGCTGGGAGTTGCTTTCTGTTTTTTCCTTTTCTAATGACGTAAGTTCCTGAGGCGTCGTTGGATCTCCTGGAGTCTGTTTCTGAGAGAGGAGAGGATGGAGAGTGAGAGGGGGATGGGGGAGGGGGAGGCCACGACTCTTCCCCCCATTCGTCTTCCTCTCGTTGTATGGAGCTGGTGCTGGAATGTGACTGGTCTGCTGATTTTCTCCTTCTTCTACCGATTACCTGGAATTTAAACATTAAAAAACCATTAAACAAATGTAGCACTTGGGTTTGATAAAAAAAAGAAATCGGTGCCGCCTTCACGGCATCTAGACATAAGAATAAATGATTACAGAACTAAAAGGTTTTAAGATGAGACGCACACTAATATGTAACTTTTACTGACAAGTTATTTAAGACTTTGGTAATGGAAATAATGTTGATAGCAAAGTGTATACTAGGGTGAATCACTATAGTGAGGAGTAAAAAATAACAATCTCTTGACTTGTTTTAGCAATAAAAATGTGTCTTATTGTTACAAGAAGTAATTCATACAATTTTAAGACAATCGAATATTATATTCTGCGGATTAAACTTGAATTTAAAAAAAATCCTAAAATAATAGCTGATGTTTTTACTTGCAGAATACTCGTAGATGTAATTAATAAACTATATTGTAATATTTTTTCAAGTTAAATTACTACTATTGAACAAAAAATATTTACATGTAGTTGTTAGTTTAATAAAATTTTTCTTTGTACAATTGTATTAGAATCGCCATGTCCCTTATAGGGGAAAACATATGTATTCAACATATTTGTTCATGTGGCAGCATCGTGGACCATCTTCGGCACCACGGCCTGTCTTGTCAGTATTTTTATATATAGTTTAGTTTTAATTTTTATTTAGTTTATAGTAAAGTATCATCTACTTTACTGCCGGCCAATCATGACAAGTGGCAAGCTCGTCAATGTCTCCAGGGTACCGAACTCGAGAAATATCACAAATAAATTAAATAATATTTAAATGTATTTACTTATTATTAATAAATATTATTGTGTCCCGACCAGGAATCGACCGGGATCGAACTCGGAGGAGTCTAAATCCACGGACTTAGCCGCTAGACCACGGAGGCAGTTGTATTTAGTTTATATAATATTATTAGTTTAATTTTTATTTTGTAATCATTGTATTAATGTTATAAATATAAAGAAAAATAAATTTACCTTAGTACTCCCAGGAGTTAGAAGAGGATCATCTCCATCTAAGGACACCTCCCAAGCTATGGAATTGCGTTTCGATGGCGAAGTGACGACAGGAGGTGGTGGAGGGGATTCCTCCAGAGAGTCATCGGAGAAGTGCTCCTCTTCACTTCTTCCACTCTTCTTCAACTCCTCCGACGATCCTCTACAAACTTCTCTATGTCTCTCCATAGACCCAGCTAGAGTACGTGGAGGCAACTTATGCTTCGGAGACAATTCCTCTCTTTTGCTTATCCCATCCTTCTTCTCCAAACTAGGTGAAGTCCTTTGAACATTGCAAGGAGAATGCTGTCTGTGTGTAGAATATGGGATATTAGGACCTGGGTAGATTGTTACAGGATGTTCATTATATGGTTTATCGCCAGAGGTGAACTCGCTTGAGAAGCCCATGAAGGGAAACACTGGTGGGTTTTCTAAGCTGGGTGATTTCTTGTTGATCTGTCGTGGTGGGAGCCAGGGTGAGTCGTCCTGGACAGGCCTGGCTCCGTGCTGAAGAGAGGAGAATCTATAGGAAGGTACTGGAGGTTGCTGCAGTTGGAATACTGGGGCGCCGTCGTCTTTCTCCCAACCGTACGGACGCTGGTGACGGGTTTTTGGCTGTAATTAGAAATTTCAAGTATTGTTATATATATAATATTTGTGTGACAAGAGGGCTGGCTCTTTCTTCGCCCAAAGAATCAGTATTGCAATTCAGCAGGGAAATGCAGCCAGCGTTCTTGCCACCATTCCACGCGGACGGGACTTATATCCCTATCCTTAGTATTATTATTATTATTTTAACATATATTTTATATTTGTGTTGGTCTAATAGAGATGGTAGGCGTGTCAATGTCACTAGACATTAAGTTTTGTTTATTGAGCAATAAATAATTAATGCATCTTTTTTTACTTTTGGCTTGTGATCTTACGCTCACCTGATGGTAAGTGGCGCACGAGGTCTATCAATGTTAGCAACTGGAGTCAGTCATGTCTGACATCAGTCCCTAACACTATGCCGACTTGACTGGGCATGACGGCGATTTAAGCCTGATCCCGAAACGTGTGGATACAATTTACTGGATTCATCGGCACTAACAAACGGCCAAAACAGCGTCAAAGCTCGGAATACTGAACAAGGTGAAGCGGTTTTTCCCGCCTTCAATCAGACTGTTACTGTACAAAGCACAGATCAGATTATGCGTGGAATACTGTTTACACCTTTGGGATGCTTCAGCCAAGTACCTCACAGATGCTCTCAATGTCCTACAGAGCCGAGCTGTTCGAATTGTGTACGATTCCACTTTATCTAGAACTATCGAATCCCTGCAGCTTCGCCGAAATGTGGCTTCTCTGAGCGTGTTCTACCGGCTATACTATGGTAAGTGCTCTGAGAAGCTATATAACCTAATTCCTTCCTCTCCATTCCGCAACCGAACCACACCATGTGCGCCACTTACGATCAGGCGCAGGTCACATGTCGTGCTAGCATAAAAAAATAAAACGGTATATACTTCCCCGCCCCGGCAGACTGGGGAAATTACCACCATCAGTCCGCCTACCACCTATAATCTATGTTCCCAGTAAAAGTAACCATTTAAAAGCAGTACATTTGTACTGGATACTAGTCGGCAACGGTGACTCAATACTGTAATAATTTTAATACTCTTTATTGTGGTATGACCGATTTCGATGACGAGCGTTAAATTTTTTAGAAAAAATATACTTACAAAAGTGGTTTGTGTAGCGGTGGTGATGCCATTAATGCTGATGATTGAGTCTAGCTTCTCCTCAATGTCTCGAAGTTCCTTAATATTTGTCCTCGAAGGGTGAGCTGGAGACACTCTGAAAATGTAATTTTGAACATTACTGTAACACAGTTTCGGGGAAATGAAATAAAATAATTTATTGGTCAGAAACATGGTAGGTACAGGGATTATTATATGTAATTATATCACATGCTTCGCTATTTCTAGTATACAAATATTTATACGCGTTTTAAAATTGCAATTATCCCCAATAGTTTTAAAAAGTTCCGGGTGGCTTTTTACAAATAAACAGCATTCAAGTTCATTCAGCAATAGAAGGAACAGTCAGTAATTTTAGTTTTATAAATAAAGGACGACAGGAAGTGGGAATGGTTGGCAGCGGTTGGTTTGGTACGGCCGTTCCTACGTTCGTCAGGAAACGAGCACTAAGCCAGGCTATGAGTAAGTATTTGAAATAGTTCCACTATCTAGTGTTACTAACTACAAACTTTGATTAAAAGGAGAAGATACGTCACGTGCTTATTGTTCAATACAAAATTCGGAAGCAATAGACAACTACATGCAAAGTCACACCCACAGTATCTTGCACTGTGCTTAACAGTTGGATCTTGCGCTCACCTGATGGTAAGTAGCGCGCAAGGTCCATGAATGTTAGCAAATGGAATCAGATACTTATGACTGACATAGAGCATTCCACATCTTTATTGTGCGACAGATGTATGAGTCCCCAAATTTATACGTACGCATAGGGATGGTGGCTAAGGTATGTGGGTTGCTATTCTGACCTGTGCGAGTGGTTCGGTTGCGGAATCGAGAGGAAGATTCGGGTTATAGAACTCTTCAAAGCACTCACTATAGCCGGTTAGTATAGCTCAGAGAAGCCACATCTCGACGAATCTGCAGGGATTCGATAGTTCCAGATATAGTGGAATCATCTACAAATCGATTAGCTTGCTTGTAGGTACTTGGTGGAACCACCCCAAAGGTGAGAGCAGTATTCCATACATGATCGGATCTGGAATTGTACAGTAACAGTCTGATTGAAGGCGGGAATACCGCTTTAGTTCAGTATTCCGAGCTTTTTTGGTAATGCTCTCCGGTGTCGCTAACGATTGAGATAAAAAAACAGATGTCACAGTAGGACGGGAGCGACACATAATGCATAAAAGGCGCGGCATTACAGCTCGATTGCTAACTTACTAATTATCTAAGTTTGCTAGTTCCACGCGTAATGTATTCGTACCGTATCTTCCCCTTTTGTTTTAATACAGGTTCTGTTTTTTGTACTAACTTTGGTAGCAGTTTTGAAATGATCCTCTGGGCTTCTTCTGGTGGCGGCGGAGAGTGGGGGAGGGGGCGCACTGGGGGGGAGGGCTCCTCGTGCTCTTCAGTGGGACGGAAACCCAGCGCAAACTTGGCCCTGAAATTGTTAAGGTTTTTGGTTAAGATTTTTTTTATATATATACTAGAACGACATGTGACATTGCGCCCACCTGATGATAAGTGGCGCGCGAGGTCCATTAATGTTAGCAACTGAAATCAGACACCCATGACTGACATCAATCCCTAACACTATGACAGCAATTTGAGCCTGATCCCGAAACGTGTGGATACACTTTACTGGGTTTATCGACATGAATGATGGATACTTTCCCGCCCCGACAGACTGGGCAAATTACCACCATCAATTCGCTTACCACCTAAGAGTATTGAAGATGTAAAGTTATTTAGCAGTGGTAAAATGAATATTTTAGAGATATCCTTTCATCTAAGGCCTTCAGCCAGAAGTATGGAAAAACATCTTGTTAGCCTGGCTTATTGGTAGAGAGTGATGTCTGTCGTTAGTGGCTGGCGTTAGTTGCTCCCATTCTTGAACCTCGCGTACCGCTTACCATCAGGTGGGCGCGATATATAATAAAGTCTCGGTTTTACTAATATTAACTTCTGGAATCACATACTTCAGATCATCATTACAGCCCCTAATATACATAGTCCTAGACCTCCGTTGTTGGAGATGTGCCTTCCAGACGAGGGAGCTACTGGCATACATTAGCATGCATCATGGATAATGGACTGATCTAATCCTCCATAATTTTGGAGCAATAGGAATATGCGAAAGAAAAAATGGTTTCACTCGATATCCGCCATTTTTATTCCATAAATATTGTTAATTATCATTATCACAGCCCCTAGACCACAGAGACTTAGATCTTCACTGCTGGAGATGGGCCTTTTAGAATATGTTTTTGGAGAATTTGGCTTTCCCTCGCCACGTTGGCCAGAAGGGTGGCCATTACTATTGCGATATATATTGCTAAGTATTTAGTTTTTATTTTAATTTATTATTTTAAAAAGTACACCCAGTGACCCAAATCGTCAATACGTGACAACTGTCAAAAAAAAAACCGTCCAACTAGTATTAACAAAATGGCGGCAAATTTAAATTTGGCGCTAGGTTTAGGTCCCTACGGTGATAATGAAATGAAATTAAATTAAAATGCAACATCATGAGAATTGGGGACTTGGCTTGAATAACTAGATTAAATAAAATTAGTAGACAGTAGATAATTGACAAAATACCAGTAACCTCTGTTTATTACTTATTTGATTTAAACAGTCACAGTAAGGTTGGTTGTTAGAAAATGCCTGGCCATTAAGCCTATGTACAATTTTAGTGCAATAAAGTATTTAAAATAAATTAAATAAATAATCTAGAAGATTAAAACTAAACAATAGCCAATAATTTTCATCCCTTCCTTGTCTTGTGTGGGTTTTAATTTAGGGTGCAAAGTGGTGCCGCGTCATCATTGTACAACGGGCCAGGCGACAAGACAAGGGAGGCCATTGTTTGGGTCTTGTCGGCATTTAGGCGTTCCGATGTTAAAATTATTTATCCTGTCATAAAAATATTATCTACGAGAATGAAACAGGCTAAAAGTGATAGAGGCAGTAGTAATTCAAATATTTATATGACAGAATAAACATATTAAATATTGGAACCCAAACTATATATTGAATAATCGAGCAGTTTTCACGAGCAAATTGTGGACTGTAGTATAATTTGTAGTAGATATAATCTGGAAGAATGCCAAAATTAGCAAGCAAAAAGATTTGCCGCAGAACCGACGAGTTTTCCATCAAAATACACTGAACATTCTAGAAAAAATTGTCATTGAGAAATAGTTTCGCTACTCGATCAGATGGCGCGATTATAGATGCACACAATTATAGTCGGTTGACAGGTTGATTTTGGCTCCAATTACTGCTAAGTTGACCATTAGACAAAAAAGTTCCTTTAGTCGATCATAGATGGTGCTATTATAGTAGCACACAATTGCAATCTTTTAAAATACTAGTCATAAGGTCGACATTAGTTCCATCTATTTCTCAGTAAATATGATTGCAGTGGACGTTAGTTATAAAAACGCAATAGTTTTTACATACCTCCTCCCGTTCATGCTCATATATCCGTCATCTTCGGAAGTGTGTCCTGCGAGCGGTGAGTCGTCATCAGTGGCCGGAGTGGCCGGGGTGGCCGGAGTGGCTGGCGTGGCTGGGGTGGCAAGAGTGGCCGCGGTGGCCGGGATAGCTCGGGGCTCCAGAGACCGTGGCTCACCCTCGTCGTACTCGCTCAAAACCTGGTCTAGCAGCTCCAGAGATCGCTGCACATCGTCACACCCGCTGCAATTAAGGAAAGATATAGGTTATTAAATTTATTCGAAAGCACAAAGAATATAGGTACCTACAGATAATTAAAAATAAATATAAACTAAAGAAAATAAAAATAAAAATACAAAAATAATGTCCTCTAGAGAGGTCCCATCAAAAAATGGTCCCATTGAGGGTGGCAACATTTCCCCAATAAAACGTTGACGTAAAAAATTACCAGCCCCATCTTCTCTACCCCAAACAGCGTAAACTCGTAATCTGTACCGAGAATGGCATATTGCACAAATATTCTCAGAAGGTTCTCAGAAGAAATTGCCGAACCCCCCGCGCTGGACGAGGTCGCCTGGATGTGGGATGAGGCTAATGAGCCTATACGTGTCGGATCCTATACTAGAGGCCTGTCAAGTTTCCAATATCCAACGGTCATGCCATCAGGTCTCTTGCCATTGCTCCGCGCAATCCCAGAGGGTTCTAGAATCGCGGGTACTCCAACAGTAACAAGCGCCCTTCGGTGAGTTCTTATTTTTTTTATTTTTTTTTGATTTTATTAAGAGTCACGTGATGGTATAACTACGAGATTTTATAATACTCTTTAAGGTGGACTCATTAAATTTCCAGAATTACGCACGAACCACGGCGCTCGGGAGACCACTCTGAGCGATATACTCTGTTGACTTATCCCTATTCTTGTCCCTATTGATCTTAGCCAAAAGGTCAATGATGATGATCAAAATGTCATGAAATAATGCCAGGCTAACGCAGCGTAAGTAAGAGCTTCAACCTGATCGACAAGCTGGAATTCATAACAGGACGTAACATGGCTCCGGCCGCCTCAGCCTCAACGTCCTGTTAATGATGCAGCCTTGGCATTTTACGGTCAGCGTCCACTTGATAGTCTGTCCCTGAAGCTGTCATCAATGCAGTAGTTGCCGCCTTTTTCAACCACGCAGGGAGCAGATCCAGGAGATCCTGCATTTTATCAGCAGAATAGGAACAGAAAACATATTGGCTTGGAAAAGAGCTTCAGCAGTAGGCACTTCAGCTTCTGTCATTAGTTTACAGCACTTAAAGTTCGGGAGATAAGTAGCTGCCCTGTGGAACCCCAGGCTGAATGGGCTTTTCCACAGAGATGTCCCTCAAGGAACGACGCCAGGATCCTTACTGCCATTTTTAGGACTGACGTCATCATTTCTATTAAAACCCTACCTAGTTCATAACTATTTATACAATAGATGTAAAGAAGATAAAATTTAATACATGTCTCATGGGGCAAATAAAACCTAACAGGCTAATACTTAAACCTAATTTGGTATTCAGCCAAGACAATAAAAGTTCGCATTTTTATGTGACCTTTTGTGAATTTACTGTTTTACAAATTATTGTCTTGTTTTGTTATTCTTAACAAATACGAGTAGGTTTGCTAATTCCAAAAAATACACGAAGACAAAGATATTAAAAGATAGAGCGCGCGTTGGTTGTTAACATACAAAATAACTATTACAATTTTCACACCATCTACTCTATTCTTCTCTTGTTGAAGAAGTTGTTTTACACTTCAGTAGCATGCAGGTCGGCGTATATATATACCTACATACATACATACATATCTTCACGCCAGATCCCTTGCGGGGATGGCAGGGACAGAGAGCGCCACTTGACACGATTAGGACATACCTCTTTCGATTCGTCGACATTCATCAACCTCATGCCCTTTTGTTGCGAAGGCTTTTTAATGCACCTTTAGTCAGTGTTTTATTTATTTGATCGTGATATGTGAGCCCAGGTCATTGTCAGTGAAACAACAAAATCAATTTGAAAGTGCACGTCTATACCGGCAATGCACTATTTTAAACTATACAATTTCGATTGTCCTAGCTTTAATTCTCATAACGTTTTTGTCACGGCTTGTTATATATTCAATGACTGACGTAGATACATCTTTTTTTATTCATCTTTGTACGACGTGTGACCTTGTGACTATCTGACGATACGAGATGCGAGGAATTAAAATCAGATACTCTGACGTCAGTCCCACAATGTTTACAAACACGGTAAAATAATGTACTTCCGTGGTCTATTGATTAAAACCATAGATTAAGACGCTGAGGTACCGGTTTCTATTCCTGGTCTGGACACAATAATTAATTTAATTTATTTGTGATATTTCTCGAGTTTGGTAAGCTAGAGACATCGACGAGCTTGCCACTTGTCGTGATGGGCCTATAGTAAAGTTGGCTTAATGTGAATCCGCTTCTCTAAAAAGCGTGGTTTTTGACAACCCCGAAAGGGATACGGTCGTGATGATACTTTTTAATGATATAAATATGAAAGAAGCTTTGTCTTTGTGCTTGTATGTATTTATGTTTGTCTTGCCTTAACCCCTATAAATTTTATATAACTACTAAATGATTTTCATGAAATTTGGCAGTAACCGCCTCCGTGGTTTTATGGCTGTAGATTTGAATGCTGGGAGGTGATGGAATTGATTTCGTGTCTTTTCTGAAAAATATATATATTTAATTTATTTGTGACTTTTCACGAGTCTGGTACCTTATAATGGGCCCATTGTAAGGTTTGTTGAATGTGATGCTCCTTACAAGCGTAGTTTCTGACCACCTCACAAGGGATACGGTGATAAAAAATTGTTCCCGACCAGAAATCGAACCCTTACGATCATAACCGAGCTGGATTTGGAGAGGGCTTGGTATTTCTGTGATGAATAGAATTGGAAACGTTGATATTCGTCAGAGAACGAAAGTTACTGACATAGCTTTTAAAATTAGCAAGCTGAAGTAACAATGGGTCAGACACATTTGCCGCAGAACGGAGCAAATGAGTTTTAGAGTAGAGACGGGAAGATGCAGAATTGACAACAGATGAACGGATGATCTGAAGAAGGACGTTGATGGACTAGATACTAGTTACCTACTAGTAAGTACATAAATACTTTAGTAATGCGAGTCTAATTATTCTAATCTGTAATATCCACCCACAATGGCCTTAAATGCCATCGCGTAGGATGTACTAGCTACATTTCTAAATTATTTAAGTAATTTGGTAAAAGTAACTGTACTGACTCGGGTCTAGCGGTTGAATCCGTGGATTTAGTCTCAGAGATACCGGGTTCGATTTCTGGTCGGGACTCAATAACTTTTTTTTGTAATATTTCTCGAGTGTGGTACGCTGAGACATCGACGAGCTTAACGCTCGTCATGATGAGCCTATAGTAAAGTTGTATGTCAAATGTGCGATCATCGTCAGTCAGAAAATCGTCAATTGTATTTTCCCAGTAACGCTTCCTTTACTTTTGACTTAAATACTCGTAATGGCAGAGGCAAGTCCTTGAAACCGTCTGGCAGGGTATATGAAATTACACTACATTAAATTAATTTAATTACATTACAATTAGGTACCTATATGAATGTGAAAATATGTCCAAAATGTCCGTAATTTTAATTCCTAAAAAAATTATACACTACATTTTTTATAGTACAGACAAGACAGGAGAAGACATCAACTTTGTGTGATATGTATAACACAAAGAGCCCGTGCTCAGAAACACTATAAAATTTAAAGCTAATTTAAAAATACATGACGAAAAGTTATGTCCAGACTCTACTTTGTATGCAACATTGACGTGCATATAAGACTGGGCACACAATATATTTTTAATTTTCAAAGCGGTGTAGGTAAATAAAAATATCGAGGTAATACGGTTTTGTTTTGATTACTTGGAACATGAAATTTCCCATAAATTTAAGACAAGTAATATAAAAGTTTCGGTATCAATGCAACTTCATTTGTTATAAATTGTAAAACACGGAATGTTATAATACAGTCCATCATTCCATTAAATACTCATATCTCTTTAACAATTGGCTGAGCAAGGTTTACCATTAGAGAATACAATCAAGTTTACAATAGAAATCCCGTAATCCCGGGATTAGACTATGTGTTTTTAAATTCCTTCAAAATATTTTTTATGTCGTTGCACAACACAAATATAGCAAGAAAAGAAAACGTACAAAACAAAACAAACTATACTTTTGCAAAAATCAAAAAGACAACACACAAAACAATCGCAGAAATATCAATGCATCCAAAGTTTGACTTCCAAACATGCTTCATAGTTTATTGCCAACACAAGCAGCATCTGAAAACGCTCGCACAGGATTTGCTCGCTCGCCTGTTTGTGCAATCCCGAAAACACCGAGATTACGCTAGAAAACGGCCGGGATCCCGGGATTGTATTCTCTATTTACCATATTCTTGACATTGTTTTGAATTTGATTTTGACATTCTTAGAATTAATTTGCAAAGGGCAATAGATCGCTTAAAACTGTCAATTTTGTTTGAGGGCGTCTGACACAGAATAATTAAAATGCGATCAATTGTTTGGTTCGCATGGCTAAACAAGGACCGGTAACACGGAATGTCGCTTTTATTAATATAAATGTAATTTAGACATTTTCACAATCATCATCAGCCTGTATCTTTCCACTGCAGAATGTAGGCCTCGCGGTCTTTTGCAACTCTCATCCAACCCGCAGCAGCGACTTTCTTTAGGTCATTCTAGGTTCAAAAAATGGTTCAGATCAGAGGGATTACACGGAAACAGAAAACCTTCTAGCTGTCGTTAGGTAGTCTGGCCTCTTCGCGGGCCCACGCTGATATAGACACACATACACACACAACTACATATACACTCATACCTACATACCCACACAGAACAATTTTGGTGGATAATTGTTTGTGCTGTTGTTTAATAATAAAATAAATTGTATTTGCTGTCGACCGGACAAAACAAAATGGTATGCTACCACCTGCGGCACGGTTGCCACCAGTGCAGGTCTCAACGAGACATATAAAAATGTAATAGATTTAAGTTAATTGGGTCAATAAACGATTTTTATTATTTTATTTATTATTCGTCTATCTGGCGGGGGGTCGTTCAACTATGAGTAGTCTTCAATATAAAACCCGCATGCCCATCGGTCGTCGGTTCTACGGCAAATGAGTCCCATTTCCACTTCAGCTTGCTAATTTGAATGCTATGTCAGTAATTTTGGTTCTCTGATTCTTCTGCCTTTTCCTGCTTTAAAAAAATACCAAGCATAGCTCTCTCCATTGCGACCTTGAATTAGCAACATCAAAACGATATTTACAATTTTGTATACACACATCAAAAGTGTCTAGGGATCAACATATATTTTTGCAATAACTTTTCTCCTGATTGATATTCATTAAAATTTTCTTTAAGGATTGATCAAATAAAATGTTTTCGTTTGTCTACAGTAACGATAAACCAAGTCACCTTTGCATTAGTAAAAAAAAATTGCCATTTTCCTAATAAAGGGATTTTTGACATTTGAACCACTAACATTAAAGTTCGAAAAAAAGACTGAAATAACAGTTTTTTATTTTATTTTATTGGGTAACTTAAACAATTAATAATCCGTGTTTCTACCGCGAACACTAACAACACAAGAACATCGGTTTGGCATACTCAAAATGAGTTCATCCAAATCACGCTGTGGAATGGCCGCCCATGTTCGTTGCAACAACAAAAAAAGGTCTTCTTGCGACTGGATACCCTCCATATTCGGCAGAGCTCTTCTCTGAAGAATATCCCATGCATGCTCAATCGGGTTCAAGTCTGGCGACTGAGCAGGCCAGGGCAGGACATTGATGTTAGCTGCGGCGAGAGTCTGTCTTACAACTCTTGCGGTGTGCGGTCGTGCATTATCATGCATTAACTGAAATAAGGGACCGATATGCACTTGTAGAGGAACGATGACGTCTGATACAACCGTCTCAGCATAAATTTGAGCGTTGAGGTTGCCTCTGATCCAAATCAACTCAGTTCTTCCGCCGATCGAAATACCCGCCCATACCATGATGGTTCCACCACTATAAGGATGGACTTTCTGGCAGGATTTTAATCGCTGTTGGCGTCCAGGGGTTCTTCAGTGTCGTATACGTCTTGTATCCGGCCTCATACCAAAACGAGACTCATCAGAAAAGCACACGAAACGCCATTGTTCTTCTGTCCAATTTCTGTGTTCAAGAGCCCATTGATATCGAGTCCTACGATTGTGCATTGCTATAGGTGGTACCCGTAGCGGTCTTCGGGAATGAAGGTTCACTTCATGCAAGCGGTTTCTGACTGTTTGGTCGCTAATTAAGTTCCCTGAAGAGCGATGAAGGCTCACGGCTAACATCATGGCGGTTATTGTTGGAGTTCTTCGAGCTGTGATTTGAATGTATCGGTCTTGTCTCCGTGTGGTGCAGCGATACCGTCCTCCATGGCGCTCAGCCACGGTACCAGTGGTTCGGTAACGTGTCCAAAGTCGACTGATAACACTCTGACTTGTATTCAGAGCTAAAGCCACAGTACGTTGCCGGGAACCAGCTTCTATCATTCCCACGGCTCTGATCATTTCTTCCCTGCTTAAATGACGTCGCCGCTCCATAATAACGTTGGTTTTAATCAGTAGTAGGGAAACAGTAGCACTAATAATGTCTTCAATGCGTCTTATGTTTTTATAGGGAAAATATTGACAGCTGATTTTCATCTTTTACTCGAATTTGATTGACAGTTCCTGTTTTAAATTATGAAATGCACCAAAAAGGATCCATATAAATTTATAAAATCATAAATTTATTACAAAGCCACATCTCAATCACAAGAAATCCGCATAAACATGCTTGATCCCTAGACTTTTTTGATGTGTGTATAACAGTGTAAGTTTAGACGCGATGACGTCATTATCAGTTCTCGCGGAATAGAGTTGTATTCTTATTCAATGGTTTGTAACCAATAATTTGTATTAAGTATCTGGTCAATTGAATTAAGTCAAAGTTCCACACCGTATAGTGTAGACGGCTTCATAATAATTTACTGGCTTTTCTAAGAAGAGTACTCGAGAGTAGCTGTAGTGGTCGGCTGTTACAAAGGGACCCTTTTACCAGAAGTGGCATCGCTCTTTCACCCACCCTGCTACTTCTACATACTAGGTGACTATTGATTTTATAAACATCAGACGTGTTAGAGGTTAATTGGCAAATCTAAAAAAAAAATGTGCGTATAACTTGCACGGAAGTGACTAAAAACCGGTAGTGGCTCAGTCGTAATATTTTTTTTATTTTTTTTTATTTAATGTTTAAGGACAACTTACAGCTAGATACATAAAATATATATAGAGTACATATGGGTAGGGTATGGCTATTGACAAGTTGCCACCGATAGGTAAAATTACATAATTAGGTGGTGCTCGCTGCAATAACAACACAAGTAAAATTAACCTAAACTTAAAACTAAGAACAATAAACTACATAACATAGGACAAAAAAAAACTAAAAAATAATAATTAAAAACAATTATACATAGATACCTAATAAAAACAATAAAATGGAAAATGAAATAAATTTACAATATATGTAAATATAATACTATTGATGAGAACCACTGGCGAAACGTTTTGTAAGAATGCGTCGTGTAGCTGTCGGAGATAATATAAATGGATCCAAGTCGTTGCAATAATCATTAACATAACTGCATGTCCTGCTTATGAACGAATTCTGTTGGTAGTTAGTTTTGGAGAATGGGACAAGAAATAATCTCCGTTCTCTGGACGACTTCGTAACCTACAGCTTACAGAGATTTCGAAGACTGGGGCAGTCAATCCTGGAGGTAACTATCGAGAACAGGTATGACACGTCTGTGATAGTGCGACGTTCGGAGAGAGGCAAAAGGTGATGCCGTTTACATAATAGTTTATTGACACAAAATAAAATATACATATTGAACAAAAAAAATAAAAATTACACTGTTGCTTATGCTTAATTTAGTAAAAGACTTCTGTCCCCTATACTAAGGTTGCCCTGGCTTATAGGGGACAAAAAGACAGTAAGAACGCTTATTGCTTGTGGAATCGTTAATAAATTGTCATCCCGTCTGGCCAGTGGCGAGTGTAGGCCAAATCCAACAGTGGAGGTCTTGGACTCAATGTTCTATGATGATTATGAAGTCTTGAGACGTGAAAATAAGACTGAATTGCACCAAAATAAAGTGTATGTAAAATATAAAGATTTAGTTTAAAATGGAATCAAAATTAACAAAATTTTATTTTGAAGGTCAGCCGTAAGCTGGTACAATCGACGACATTTTTTACTTTAATCAGCTAAATATTTTTTTTTGTACTTAGGCGCCGAACACATCGCCCTGCGTCAGTCCGAGTTCTGCGGTCGATTTATGTAGATGTAAAAAAAAACAACCACTTTCTCGAACATATTTTTGGTACTTAATTATTACTTAAGTAAAAATAAACCTGTTCATTTTTATTTAATTTTCTTAAATATAGAGTTAAATATAGTATAGATGTAACTATAAATACTTATAGAATAAATATACGAGATATAAATAAATATATATTAATTACTGCCTCCGTGGTATTTTATTTTTTATTTTTTTATACTAGCACATGTGACCTTGGGCCCATCTGATGGTAAGTGGCTGCCATCAGTCCCTAACACTAGGCCGGCTTAACTAGATCCTTTTTCACTCTTCGCTTGAAGGACTCCAGGTTATAAGAAAGTGGAAACACAGAGGCTGGAAGAGCATTCCACATCTTAATCGTACGACAGATGTATGAGTCCCCATACGTACGCGAAGGGATGGTGACTACGATAAGATATAGCGGTAAGTCCGTACATTTAGACTTGTAGGTACCGGGTTCGATTCCTGGTCGAGACACAATAATAATGAAAAAAACATTTATTAATATTTAATTTAATCGAGATATTTCTTGAGTTTGGTACGCTAGAGACATGCATTATTATAATATTTATTTATTTAAACTTAATTGCACAAAGTACAAAGGCGGGGACCTAATGCCGCTACACATTCTATTACGAACCTAGGTCTTGCATGTAGTGAGCATACACTAGTTTTTTAAAAATACCTCTATTCGTAGCTTGACGGATTTTAGCTTAGCTTGGCAGCTGATTCTTAAGGTTAGCAGCCATAACCACGAACGATTTGGACACAAAGGTAGTATGGTAAGTGGGTATAGAGAGCGTATCATTAGAAGAAGATCGAAGAGTCTTCTCACCAAGATACATAAAATAATTCTTCAAATAATTGGGTGTAGACGGCTCGATAAGTATGGAATACAACATGCACAGAACTCGGCGTTTCCTTCGGCAAGCACTCTATAAGAACTCAGCTCATTGATATTGCCAAGGTTTAACATTAATATTATTAGTCCATGGAAAACCTTGTCCGTAGATACGGTGGAGTGGTGTACTCAGCATGGGTAGGAGAACGTGACTATGAATAAGTATTAGCTGTAAGCATAGATGTAAACCATCAGGACAAGCCATGTGTCAAGAAACATAATACCAAGGAAGAAGTAGTGTATCCATAGAAGAAAAATGTGCCAGCTTTAGCAGCGCCGGCGCCGGCTAACTAGAACAGGCGTCATCTTTACAAGTTCTAATACTTTTTTTATTTTATTTAACTTTTTGTTGAATAGAGCATTCTTAATAATTGATCAATTTATTCATTTTCTTGGTTATTATAAAAATATCTATATATGTACAAATTCGTCGAACATAATTAATAGTAAATTATACTTTAAATTTCTTGGTCTATTGCAATTGAAACATTCCTGCTAGTGGAAAACTAAGCAGCAAAATGGTCCAATGACTAAGCTGTTAGCAGAAGACCAGCAGCAATTTTATTAATATTTGGTATTAAATAAATTTGTTTTTAATTTAGTTAATTTTATTATTATTTATTTGCATGTGTTTTTCTTATTTTGTATGTAGTTTCAAATGGCTTGCTCGCGTATATATTTTTCAATGCTGTGTGCACCGTTCCAGAATTACAGTCTGGTCCCTTAATGTATTCATATAATTGTAGCTTGTCAATAATTGTAATTTGTTTGTTGCACCATAATAAATAAAGTGTTTATTTTATGATTAGGTGTGCGTGCGATACGTTAATCTAAATTGAAGTGTGATAAAGCTGTTCTGTGTGTTCTATTCACTGGCCCTAAAATTTAATAATAATTGAGTATATTGCGCAGTCCTCTTGTATTTATGTCCACGGCAGTAAGGTTCTTGAGTATTTTCTCACAAAATGTCGTCAATTTTAAAGACTATTATTGTGTGTTGCCTGCAGCATCGAGAGGTTCATTAGTGGTTGGCTTTGCTAATGATGTTGCAATCTGCAACTAGGAGCACTATTGCATATCCCATTAGCAATCGGCCGAGCGAGCTTTACCCAATCCTTTGCGCCCGAGTTTTTAACCAACACCAGGGTTTTTTTTTTAAAGTTTGATGGTGGCTCGGTTGTAAACGATTTCCAATCCAAATATATTTTTCTTACGTACACTTGTCATAGATTACCAACACCACCGATCCCGTGCCTCGGAGAGCACGTTAAGTCCGGACCGTCGCTTCCAGTTCCACTAATACCAACTTGTATAGTCGTCAATTTATTGTCATAATTTTTTTTTATCAGACCCTCTCCTTGTCAGCGTGGCCAAATTCTACAGATAGAACATATATCTGGAGAAGGCCCAGGACTCTAAATTAAATATTTAATTACTTAAATAATTAATAATTCTTTTGTTTTACCTTTATTTTATTTTAGTTGTATTTTTATTTGTTAAGTAGTATATTTTATGTTTTAAAAGTTTAGTTTTTTTTTACATTATAAATAAATAGATAACAAAATGCCGAACAACTTTAATATGCCAAGAGTCATACATTCTGTTTCTCAAGAAATTGTGGTAACATAAACAGACGGTGCGCACCTGATAGCCAGAGGGGTAGCTTATTCCACTGACGATCTTTAGCTGATTGTTGTGAGAGGAGCGGAACAGTAAGTAGCAACAGAATTATGTATCTACCTCGTAAGAAGTGGCAAAACGAAATAATTGGGAAAAATACGACTGTTAAAAATAAGGCGGTCGGTAAAAGACATTATAAAGTCGAAGGTAGAAAATAAAGTCAAGTCAAATCCAATCTTTCAAACCATAACAAAATATGAAATTTTCCGAAGACCGTAAAGATATAAAGAGGTACCTACAGCCTACCTGCACTCTAGCTGAGTGCTGCCTTTGTGCATGGCTACAATGCAAGCCACCCTGCACAGGTTTTAAGATGAATGCGATATGTGTATCGAAGTTTCACGTAACATTAAATCATCTTATACACAAATATTTTTAAAAATTACAAATATTATTAAATGTGATCATGCCTATATTTATTCATTTATAATAAACGAACTACTATCGTAGTGCCCGAACCATCGTAGTATGCTTTCTTTTATACCTACCCTTCCCTACCTACCCTAAAAGAAGAGATAGGACCATTTGCCAGTTCGCAGGCGATACATAAAACTACTTGGGTACATGATGAGGAGGGTATGATTAAATTAACAATGATACGGCTGCAATTAAAGAAAATTGATATCAAATCATATCATTTATTTCCTTTGGTTAGTACACAACACTTGGATATTGTCAATACATATATTTTTATACAATACAAGCTTGGCTAGGCCGAATCTAACAGCAATACAATTTATAATAAATAAAACATTATTGCCATAAGCGAGGATTTTGTACTTATTTACTATACTACTAAATTTACTTTTACGATACTTTAAATTTAATTCGTGGCTGTAAAAAGGCCGTGTCAGCTTATAATCTAATAACATTTATGTCCTTAAATATCAATTCGTGGCTGTAAAATGGCCGTGTCTGCTTACAATCTAGTAATAATATTATTTATGTCCATAATATAGATTCATGGCTGTAAAGTAGCCGTGTCAGCTTACAATCTAGTAATAATAATATTTATGTCCATAAATAAAAATTCGTGGCTGTAAAAAGTCCGTGTCCAACTTAAGATCTAAATATTACTAATATATGAAATATATGAAACAAAGAACAAAAGGAAAGTTGTATAGTAGCCCTAGATATGTCGATCCACTGTTTATGTGAAAATGAGTGCAGTGAGGCGGAAGTGCAGAACAGAACTGAAGTAGAGGCGCGAGGTCGACGACCTTTTCTTACGCACGTCTCACGTTCGTGTGCGTTATGATGGACCGATATTACAACATTTGGGACAGCGAGTTCACACCAGGTCTTTTTTATTCTATTTATTGTTTTATATTAGCACGACATATGTCCTTGCGCCCACCTGATGGCAAGACGCGCAAGGTCAATTAATTTATATAACAATGTTTGCCGTGTAAAAGTGCTAATTGTATTTTGCTGAATAAACGAATTTGAATTTATGAGAGAATTTAAGCATAAATTAGCCTGGCCAGCGTAGCGAGTGTAGGCCAAATTCTCCAGATACATATATGTTCTGAAGGGCCCATCTCCAACAGTGGAGGTCTAGAATGCTATCTTCTAGGGGCTGTAATGATAGAAAAAAAAGCATGTATAGAGCGGTGGTGGCTCGGTTGTAAGAATGCTTTCCTCAACATCCTAAGAAGGTGAGTTCGAACCCCGGTATGTATCAATGAGAAATACACTTTTCTTACATGCATTTGTCGTATATTTACAACACCACCGTTTTTGTGCCTCGAAGAGCACGTTAAGCCCTCGGTCCTGGCCCCACTAATACCAACATGTGGAATCGTTAATATATTGTCATTGCGAATAGTGAGTAAATAGGTAGTCTTTAAATTATATAGGTATGGTTATGTGTATATATATTAGTATTGTATGTGTGTATGTATGTATATGTATGCATGTGTGTGTATGTGTATGTATATGTATACTTGTAAATCTTTTTGTTTTTTATTTTATTTCATTATGTTAAAGTTGCACTTTTTGTTTTTCTGTATAACACTTGATTATTTATAGTTTGTGCGGTGCGCAGAAGTTTTTAATTCTAAATGTGGAAACTGTTAATTGACATTATTGTAATTTAAACATTAACACATACATGTATCATAGCTGTAAGTTACCCAAATATAAATAAAAATAATAATAAAAAAATGACATCAGACCCTCCCCAACCCGTGTGGCCAGCTTGACGAGTGTAGGCCAAATTCTCCAGCGATTTCCGGAAGGCCCATCTCCAACAGTGAAGGTCTAGGACTCTGTGTTGTAGGGGCTGTGATGATGAAAGCAGTTGAGCGGTTTTTGCTAAAAGGCAATACGGTAGATTTAAAATAAATTAAGCAAACTTAAATTTACGTAGATGTAACCATTCGCGTTGCGTCGGGAGATAGGTTTCAAGAAGGAAGCGTATGGGTTGTTTTAGTGAAATTCTTGCGTGTGACTATCATTATATGAATGATGCATGGAGTGAATTGTCTATGTTAGCAATTGAGTTGTTGTTTGATTAGGTACCTACTGTCATTAAATAATAATAATAATATAAATGTAACCTAATGGTATACCTAATTTTCTAATTGATCCAAAGCTATGCATATCTTCCCTTTGTTTCCTATTATATTCTAACTATTCAATAATTATGTATTAAATAATAATAATAAACTAATTTTCACACACTAATATTTGTTTTGGAGAAATGAACTGTATAAATAATATAACATATTTTTGGTTTAAGATCGAATAATCTATAATACTGTAATTTTATATAAGTTTCGATTTTTCTGAAAATAAATAAATAAACTACTTACGAGTATATTCTTGTCATACGTTACGATTTTTATTGAGAAGCCAAGTTATTATTCAAAATCAAAGCATTTATTTTCCAGAATACGGTACATGTTGTGGCGTATCCTGCCGTCATGCAGCTTGAAAATATTTACAATTATATAAATAGGCAATAATTTCGACACACCTAAATACATAAAAATGAAAAATGGAAAAATAAATTACATGTCAATTATTTATATAAAGGTTATGTCAAAGAATAGGTAATGATAATAATTTATTATTTTTATTGTCAGCACAATGGTTTAACTAAATTATAAAAAGGTCCGTCCACTACAACGTACATCTAACGTTTCGTTTGTCTCCCTTTCTGATACTGCGAGCAGGTTATCCCCGAATATAGAACGCTACTTGAAACTCTGTAGAATTTTCTAGTTTAACTTTTAACTAGCTTAAAGTAAGTAATAACTTGCCCAATTACTTAAAGTAAGTAATAACTTAAAAACTACTTAAAAACCCAATTACTTAAAAACTTTAATGTTGGTAAAATAGTTTAAAGCAGTCCTCAACTTTGGCACTTGTTCAACCCAAGACTTTTTTATATACTGGACACGACATGTGACAACGTTCTTACTCAGGTAAGCGATACGCTAGGTCCAAGAATGGGGGCGACTGAAGCCAACCACTAACGACCGATATCGGCAGAATTCCACATCTTCAGCGTGCGACAAAAGTGTCTTCAAGTTTATAAGTATACGCCTAGGGATATTGGCTAAGGTATGTAAATGGATATTTTGGTTTGTTCGGTTGCGTAATGGGTTACATTTATCGTAGTATAGCTTGTAGAACACGCTCAGTCTCGTCTCAGCGAAGCTGCTAAATTAGAGAGTTTTCGTCCACTATCTGAATCGCCCGCCTCTGCAGGACATTGAAAGTATCTGTAACGTACTAAGCGGAACCATCCCAGAAGTGAGAACAGTATTCCACGAATGACCTTATGTGTGCTTAATAAAAACTTGGGTACCTATATTTTTTATTAGTATTAAGAAACTTTATTGCAGTTTACTTAAAAGTATGTACAAAGACGAACTTAAAGCCATTTCAGCTTTTTCTACCAGCTAACCTCTGGTAGAGTGAGACAGTATAATATGTGGGGAGAAATTTTAACCTTATTTAAAATTTTAATAAACTACAAAAATAGTATGTATACATAGACTACTTAAATAGTTGTTAACATAAAAAAGATATATCAAATCAAATCATTTATTTCCTTTGGTTGTCACAACAACACTTGGATATTGTCAATACATTTTTTCTGCATAGTTTACTATTATTTCGATTATAAAATAACCAGCAGCTACTATGGGTGAACCCATCATATCAGCTATACCATCATCTTCGACTAAAACACTGTTGCCATAAACAAGTTTTTGCTCAAAACTAGGTAGTTAAAATTAATTCGTGGCTGTAAAGAGGCCGTGTCAGCTTATAGACTAAAATAAATTACACATGTCAAGTTAATAATTAATTCGTAGCTCTAAAGAGGCTGTGTCAGCTCACAATCTAAATATACACAAAAAAACTACAATATTTATGTCAATAAATGTAAATTCGTTGCTGTAAGGTATATGAAGATAATATAATGTAAGGAATTAAAATTTAAAAGTATATTGTTCTGTTGGTTTAAAAATAAAGTATTAAGTAGTTTTTGAAAGATGTAAATTGAAGGAGCTTGTCTGATGGTGACGAGTGATATTTACCGATAAGGTTAATGAATCTGAAATGTGAATATCTGCTGGACGTGTGGGGTGGGATTTTAAGTTGGTTGTCATGAGAAGAACGAAGAAGGCGGTCGTGCGAATCACAAAGAAATTCAAAGTGTGTCAATTTTTTCTCAGTGTATGCAGAAGGAAGAGTGTTGGGGACAACACTGGGCTCTGAAGTAACCCGGAGTTCACAGATCACAAAGCATTCCCATCCACAAGGACACGAATGCTGGGCTTATGTAGGAAGCTAGCTGTCCATTCCAGTCCATCAGCTGTGGGGGCAGACAAAAAAACTAAATAGTAATATTGATTTATCATTAGGAAAGTGTGTAAGATGTTAATAGCACCTGTTTGCTTCTCAAAAGTCCAGGATCCTATCTCATTAATTATCTTCCCGCCATTTCCTTTACAAGTGTCGAGAACACAACAACTCTGTAAATAGGTATAACCATTGAGGTATTTGATAAGACAAGTAACATTTTTGAAAATGAATTTGTGATCGGGAAAGATGAGTGTAGCGGCTGTTACTTTTTAACATTAAGTTATGGACTAGAAACTTTTATCATCATAAAAAAATAGACTAAAAAAACTTTTATTTATTATTGTTAAATTTACAGCCATTGCATTAAAATACACAATACTTGTAGGAGTCTATGTGACAATTACAAATTTTAAATGGTAACGTAACCTAACTAAACCTTAACATTCAAATTCCTAGTAGATAAATTATCCAGCGCATAAAAGTATAGCCGAAATTGTTATGCAATGGCAGCAAATATATTTAATAAGCATCCAGTTACCATAATCGCTTATGCGACTAAAACTGTTTAAATTTAGACTCAAACAAATACTGGTTAATAAATGTTTTTATTCGACAAAAGTATACCTAGACACTAAGCTTGACAAAGTCATGTGACTAAATAAATAGTTGTATGCTAGAAATAGCGAAGCATGTGATATAATTACATTACATAATTATTTTTTTAGGTACCCTCCCTAGTGGTAAGCCCTTAGTTTATTTTGTAGAATAGCTTTAATTTCATAGGTATTTTTAGTTTTCTTTATAATTAGTTTTTAGTCAATTTTATTTTAATATTTTTGTATCGAATTACCTACTTCGAATAAATATATATATTACATATAACAATTTACATCCCTGTACCTAACATGTTTCTGACGAATAAATAATTTTATTTATACAATTTAATAATGCTTAATTGTTATTATTATTAAAATAGTTTGTAAAGTTTTTTTTTTGTTTATCTGTAAGTTTTCCTAAATATATGTATAAAATAAAATATAGTAAAATTGTCTTTACGAATAACTCAATGACTCGAATGACCTCATCGAAGGTCACGCTCATTAGTGATATTTTCCTCCTAGTTCCCGATTTCTCATTTATAACTGTTTTATATCTTTCGACGTTAATGAAATAAAATCATTTCGCAACTTAACTTACCGTTCCGTGGCAATCAAATATTCCAAAAGAAGTTGGTGCGAGAAGAGTTCCAGTAAAATCTTCGAAAGAATTGGGCCTAAGCAGGTCTGCCGTCAATACATTTATGAAAAGAACCTCCAAGACGGCATTAACAGAATCATACAGTATTTGTTTAGGTATGAAGAAGAGTCTACTCTTCTCTCTGTAGACGCACAATAAAATAAAAAGGTGGCCTAAGTTTAAACCAGCCTATTGTCATAGCAAGCCCGAGATACCTTCTCATCTCTTACCCACACACGATAGAGCCCGCCCGGTGAATCCATGTAATGCTTAGAAATTTGTCTTCTTCTTAATTTCATAATAAGAAGACTTTTTAAGCATTCCGAGGGTTTACCGTGCAGCTTCCGGGTCCACCGTGATGTGGTAGAGAGGAAAAGAAATGGTGTCTCGGGCTTGTTACCGACTATGGGCTAAAAAGGAGTATTAACAAAAGTCACGTATACATATTTTCGTAGTCCTAATCTCGATATTGATCATCGTGTCACGCGACTTGAAGATTATAATAATGTACTGTTTTGAATCTTACATTGTATTGGGTAAATTACAGAACAAGAGTGAACTTTTTGTTTAATTAGCTACATCGTCATCATCAGCCTGTGTCTCTACACTGCTGGATATAGGAATCCTCTAATGTTCGCTATCTCACCTTCCGCAGGTCATCCGCGTCTTCCACTACGTGATCTCCACTGTCAACTTCATCGTTCATCGGTTCTGCGACAGAGTCCATTGCTACTTCAGCTAGCTAATTTAAAAAAGGAACCGACATTTTCACGGGCGGATGTCAACGTTTCGTACCATATCCCTCAGAAAAATCCTGAGCATAGCTCAAACTAATGACTCTATCAGTGTCCAGATTTCTTCTCCATATGACATAACTGGAAGAACGCACTGGTTGAAAACTTTTGTCTTCAAACACTGTGGTATGTTCGATAGGACGATGTGACGTAACATTTCGAATAACCCCCATGCTAGCTGAATGGAATAGAAATAAACTACGTAGGCATCGAACTAACGTATCGATTTTAAACCAACTAGACATATCGACTAGGCTATTTACCATATGCCTTCGTCGGATACTCCAGTACTTCGGACACATTGCCAGAAAAGGAGGGGATAACCTGGAGAAACTTTTTGTTACTGGCAAGGTGGAAGGAAAGAGACCGAGAGGCCGTAGTCCGGTACGCTGGTCCGACCAAATCCGCTCCACCACCAACACTAGCGTTCATCATGCTGTGCATGCCGCCGAAGACAGGAACGGGTGGCGTGCTATCATCAAGACGCACACCAATTCATCGGGAGGTCACGACCCTCATCAATGAGGAAACACGACGCAAGGAGGAGGACGTAGTATATAATCCGTAAACGTTTTAATCAAACAACCTTTACAGTATTAAGCTGTAAGTACTGCAGTAATCGTTTAATTTGCATATGAAATGGTCAACGGATGACAGGCGGAGGAAAATTATTGCCCTCCACAATATAACTGTTTAATTTTAAAATTTATTATTGGTAAATAATATAATATAATACATTCATATACACACACATACACACTTCCATTCATACATGTGTACTTAATGTGCTTAGGGCAATTTATGATATTTTGATTCTTTTGTGATTTGATTCTTTATTATTATTATATACTTTTTGTAAGTATACTTTATTTCTAGAAAAGAGTAAAGTATCATCACAACCGTTTCCCTTCCGGGATGGTCAGAAATCACGCTTATGAATAAGCGGATTCACATTTAGCCAACTTTACTATGATTGGCCATCATGACAAGTGGCAAGCTCGTCGATGTGCCCAGCGTACCAAACTCGAGAAATGTCACAAATAAATTAAATATTAATTAAATTTATTTAGACATTCTCTGACAGCCAAACCTTAGGGACAAATTTGAACAAGTCAGCCGGCTAACATTTCAGTTGGTAACATTCATTGGCCTTGCGCGTCACTTACTACCAGCTGGGTCAGATGTCGTGCAAGTATAAAAAAAACGTGAAACTATGATTAAAAGTTAGCTATACTCGTAAATTTGCCAATCACGACGGTGAGAGTCAAAAATTCTTGAATTTTGAAAGCGTTTTTGATCTAACTTTGTTAACAAACTTACGCTTAACGTGGTTCAAGATGTAATTAAGATGATGAGATGGCACAAGCTACCTATCGCTTAGGAGTTATGGCAAATTTAGTGGCCTAATATTTTGTTCACAATTAGAAAGAGATTTTCAAAGGGTTCTGGCTCGCTCTGGAGCGAATTTTGCAAATTCTGTCAAAATGTTTTTTTGCCAGAAAAAAAAAAAAATATTTTTCTTCATAAGCCGATATAATAACTTTGAGACAGGTACATAGAAAAGACCAACTTAAGGTAGGTATTTAAAAAAACAAGGCAAGTATTTATTGTATTTATGGAAAGGGTCGTTAACGACCTGCTAGACAAATCCTTGGCAAATATGGTAAAATAGAATTAAAACAACTTTCTTCTTACTCATTTATCGTAATGCTATAATTCCTATTCTAAACACGTTACGTAAAAAAAAATAGAACCATAAATGCTAAGTAGCGGAAAAGTACTTAGTTTATTATTATAGGTCGGCAATTATTCATTTCCAAAAAACAACTGCAATTAGATTTTAACAATTTATCTAAAATGACGGCAAATCGCTTTTATAAAAAAAATATATAATTAATGCTGTATTTAATGGCTTGCTGATTCTCGGAGATCGCACTTCGCGCTGTATAACAAGTAAAAAAAAAGGAAAGTATCATCACGACCTTTCAGGGTGGTCAGAAACCATACTTATAAATAAGCGGATTCACATTTAGCCTACTTTACTATAGGCCAATCATGACAATTGGCAAGCTCGTCGATACATTAATAAAATAAAATTTCAAGGTAGTTGTGTTGGGTCATTGGCGAACCTTTGGGAATATATGGAAGGAATGGTTGAGTGTAGTGTTGCCCAAACCAAGACCAAGACCAAGGCTTAGCCAGTCTTGGTCTTGGTCTTGCATCAGGATAGGTGGTCTTGGTCTTGGTCTTGCGCAAGAGTCTCGCAAGACTCTTGCTTTGACTCTTTATATATTTTTTTTTCCAATGGGGTGTATCACTAACTTTTTATCACGATAGATGGCGCATGATAGATGGTACGTAATAGAACTGTCAGTTGCATAGAAAACTTGTATTTTTATTACGAAATTTATTATTTTCTGGATATATTACCGACGTCAGCAGCTTTTAGGTGTACAAATATAGATTTCCAAGCGAAATCAAAGATATGGTGATATCACAATTGCCGTTCTATTAATAAAACCTTTTTTATTTTTAAAGACGTTCCTAATTTTAATAATTCGTCTTTTAAGGTAGGTAACGTTAAGCTAAAATTCGTATTTTTGTTATAGAAATAAAAACTAGAAAAACATTTAAAAAATGATTCGACATAGGTGTAAACAAGGTACCAGTGCCGCTAGCGACATCTATAAAAAAGCTTTGCCTGATACACCCCATTGTATTAAGGTAATCTCTGTCCACAAACTATCTCGACAATGGTATTAAGTATAGGTAGGATTTAGGTATACTTAAATAAAATAATACCAAACGAGCTCTGCAAGTTCCAAATACCTAAACGTATTTTTTTTTCTTTAGAAATAAAAGATATAAAAATATAAAAATTTACGGACACGACGCAATTGACAGAAAGTGACAAAGAGGTTATAAAATCCTTCCTCAGGAAAGATGAAGAGCATGAATACAGAGTGCACGCGATGACTCTAGAAGTTCAAAATGACTGGCTAACTTTGGGCGATTTTTGCATCCCTCCAGCCCTAAAGTGGCGCACACTAATGTACGATTGGTCTCCGGCGTTGCTAAAGTTCTACCTAAACGCTTTTCAAATGTCCCTCCCAGACCAGAGTAATCTGGTAAGGTGGGGAAAAGCTACGGAAAAGAACTGTACATTGTGTGGTGCTGCCATAGGAACTGCTAGACACACACTTGTAGGGTGCGTTACTCTCCTAGAAAAGGGCTATTACTCACGCCGACATGACAAAGTCCTAGGTGTTATCCGTGAAGCAGTAAGTCTTTCTATTGCAAGAGCCAGAAAGGGACTGACTACAAATAAAACTTTGACCACATTTGTAAAGGAAGGGCAAAGCACGAAAACTAAATGCAAGCCCACCTCGATCCTTGGCGCCGCATCAGACTGGAAAATTCTCATGGATACATTTGAACACCATTATAGGATCCCAGATGAACTAGCTGTATCAGCCTATAGGCCAGACATCTTAGTGTTTTCTCGGAACTTGAAAAAAGTTATCCTTATTGAACTTACCGTTCCGTGGGAATCAAATATTCCAAAAGACCACAACATGAAGTCGAATAAATATTATGATCTCACAGAAGAAATGATCAGGAACGGGTTCAAGACTCAGCTTTACGCAGTGGAAGTTGGTGCAAGAGGAGTTCCAGCAAAATCTTTGCATCACTTACTGAAAGAATTGGGCCTAAGCAGGTCTGCCGTCAATACATTTATGGAACGAGCTTCCAAGACGGCACTAACGGAATCATACAGTATTTGGTTGGGTAGGGAGAGAAGTAGAATGGTGGATGGTGAGCGTATTATCGCGAAATAGAAAAAAAGGAGGCCTCCTTTTCTTAAACCAGCCAATTGTCGGTCGCAAGCCCGAGACACCATTCTTCTCATCTCTTACCCACACACGATGGACCCGGCACCCGCACGGTGAATCCATGGAATGCTTAGAAATTTGTCTTCTTCGGAAACATAAACCTAAATGCCAAAATTGTTTATTTAAAAAAAAAATATTTATAAAGAGTCTTGCGAGATTTTTGCGTCTTGCAAACATATCAGTAGTCTTGTTGTTAGATTGAGTGTGTGACTAGTTGAGTGGAGGAATCTTTAAGCAAACGTCTTATATTACGGGTGTTAGATAAAATAAGGAAAGGCATGTTACGATGGTTCGGGTATTTTGAAAGAATGAGCAAAGAAAGATTGACGAACCAGATATACGAGTATAATGTGAAAGTTGTGGGTGAAAGAGGCCCTGGCAGACCGAGACTCACATATCACGATCAAATAAATAAAACACTGACTGAAGGTGCATTAAAAAGCCTTCGTAACAAAAGGGCATGTATGAAGAGGTTAATGAACGTCGACGAAGCGAAAGAGGTATGTCATGATCGTGTCAAGTGGCGCTCAATTGTCTCTGCCTACCCCGCAAGGGATCTGGCGTGAAGATGTGTATGTATGTATGTATGTCAGATTAGAAAACAAAAAGTTGAAGTGTGCGAGCGAGAGGGACGCAAGATAACCCTCTTAACGTTTTATCTGACGGAGAAAAGAATCAATATTATTCGGTAAAGTTTAATGATCGATCCAATTGGTAATAATGACTGGCATCGAATAACTGAGTCCGAGCACAAATTGGGAAGTTCCGCAAAATTGCCTGTAATATTGGGAGTCGATTTATTTCGGCGGAACACATCGCTTCCAGGAGTTGAAAACTTCAATATTGACTCACAAAATTGCTTTAAGAGCTGGTTCTATGCCATTTTTTCTGAGGATTTTGATCAATAAAAAAGTAAAGTATCATCACGACCGTTTCCCTTTCGAGGTGGTTAGAAATCACATTTATAAATAAGCGGATTCTTGATTGCCTCCTCTAGCGGTTAAGTCCGTGGACTTAGACTTGGAGGGTTAGATTCCTGGTCGGGATACAAAAATATTTATTTTATAATATTTTTTTTTACTAACCTAACCTAACCTAACTAAATAAGGCTCATTGACGTCTTTGGTGACAATAGGGCTGGCAGTTTTTTCACCCAAAAATTAAGTATCCTAATTCAAAGGGGAAATGTTGCTAGTGTATTGGGCACCATGCCACAAGATAGCGATTTGGAGGAGCTATTTTTTTTGTAAGTATTTAATTTATATACATTTTATATATTTGGATAATGAAAAAAGAACAATTTCTTTATAAAATGCTTTCAGTTCCGATCCCCACGGGCCCATCGTTTCTACAGCAAACGTCGAAAAAAAGTAACTATTGCAAATCGTTTCATATTTTCGACGCTTGCTGGTCTGCGCTTGTTCCGCTGCAACACCAGCTCTAACAGAAGTTCCTTGAAGGTAGGAAGGGTCTAAAACAGGTAAAATCCCATACCAGGGATTGACCCAATCTCCGAGGAACTAATGTCATTCCGTCTGTCATTATGTAATTTTTTATACTTTAGTTTTAAATTTTTTGTAGTCTATTTGTGGTAACTTTTATATTTCCATTTTTTATCCTGTAATGAATAATAAAAAATAAAAAAATAAAATAAAATGCGTTTATTTCGGAATAGTATCCATAGGGGTTAGTAACATAGTGTTTGCTTATTCTATATTAGTAAAAAAGAGGACATTTACTTTTTGTATTTGCCTTTCCCTCCTGAGGCACTGGGCACATACATGCGAGTATATACCCAGTGCTCCATGATAGGGCAATCTGGCTTCTCACTAACTGCCCTTAAGATGATGTTGCCGCTTCCTCGTAATCTGTGCATCAACGACGCGACTCGTTTCCGCAATACTGAGTAGAAATCATCTGTGCGCACGTATGCAAACATCGCTGATGCACTGCACCAATGAGTGACCCGCATCATCATCCTGAAGGCGTTATTATATTGTACTGGAAGATAATAATGCCATGTAACTTGCCCTAACTCTTAAGCCATTGCAGTCAATGGCTTATTTAGACAGTCAACTTTATTTAGGTGCTGGGAAGAATCGAAATTGCGAAGGAAAGCAAAGGTGTTGTTGTAGCTTATTGGAAGTTCCCTAAAGCTTTCTTATTTGACGACAGATGTGAGGGTTTCTCCAATTTTACAGCTAAAACTAATTTAACGATTGAAGTTATAGATTTTATTGCTCAAAATGTAATAACTGACGTGTAGATGGGAAGGTTTTATTATAGGAATTATGACTGGCTGTGTAGACGGGAAGGAATGGAATATTATAAAAATAATTTAATTTTATTTTGATTATTTTCGTTACTTTTTTTTATTTCTAAAAGGAATTGTATGTTTATAATATATTTATTTATATATTTAAATTGTTTCAGCTTCAGTTTTAACAAATAATATTTAGTTTTTGTATACTTATTGAAAATTTTATAATATTGTTATTTTTTATAGGCAATAAAGGCTACTGTGGTAATGTGGTGGTCGCCTATAATAGGTGCAACATCTAACTTCTGATTTAGTGTTAAGTACAAATAAGTGTGCGATGTCAGCACTGTTGGCTATCCTATTATAAATAAATAAATAAAATCAATTTATTTCGTATATATATTTTTTTTATTGTCCAAATGAGTTTGTCCGTATATACCTATTAGTTATCTGAAACTTGGCCTACACTCGCCACGCTGGGCTGGCCAGACGGGTTGGCGAGTCTGATGTAAATTTTTAGTTACAATTTATTAACAATTCTACAAGTTGGTATTAGTGGAACCGGGACCGACGGCTTAACGTGCTCTCCGAGGGACGGGAACGGTGGTGTGAGAAGATAAATTACTAAGCATTCCATGGATTCACCGCACGGGTGCCAAGTCCATCGTAAGAGATGAGAAGAATAGTGAATCGGGCTTGCGACCGACATTAGCCTTTGTTAAAAAGGTAAAAAAAAACTCATTGGTACATATGAACCCACTTTTTAGGATGTTAAGAAGCTTTTTTAGAACCAAGCCATCACCTCTCTTAGACGTAAATCAGTGTATTTTAATTAATATTTCAGTCAGGGATTTGCGGTGGGGAGGAAGGTAGTCTTAACAAGTCGTACACAAAGTTTCCGAACAGGGGTTCCCAGGAGTGCTATTCCATCCTGAACTTGGTCTATCTATTGTAATCCTTGCAAAATGTCCGGCCAATTTCCATTTTAGATTTCGTATTATCCTTTGTTACCTCCAGCCTGGTTATAACCAATGATCTTGAAATTCGATAGATGTAGCGGTAACAGGCGAAAAGCGTTCACACAAAAGACCGCCTCCGTGGTCGAGTGGTAACAAACCTTGCCGTGAACTCGGGAGGTCGTGGGTTCGATTCCCACCGAAGGCAAGTTGTACATTGTATAATTTGTCTCGGTCTGGGTGTTAATATGTATATATTTACAAAAAAAAAAGTATAATATGTAGTTTATCAACAATCTAGTTTCCGTAACACAAGCCTCGTAGCTTACGGCGGAAATTAGATGGCGCTGTGTGACCTGTCTGGATGCCTATATATACGTCCTGATAGAAACTAATCAAAATTTAAAAGACTGAATAAACTGATGACGGTAGTCAGTGGCTGGCGTCAGTTGCTCCCATTCCTGGACCTCGCATACTCCTTATCATCAGGTCGACACGATGTCACATTTCGTACTCAGTATCATTATCACGACCGTTTCCCTTTCGGAGTGGTCAGAAACCACGATTATAAATAAGCGGATTCACATTTAGCCAACTTTACTATAGGCCAATCATGAAAGTGGCAAGCTCGTCGATGTCTCCTGCGTACCAAACTCGAGAAATATCTCTAATAAATTAAATAATAATTAAATGTATTTATTTACATTAATAAATATATATCCCGACCAGGAATCGAACCCGGTACCTCCAAGTCTAAATCCACGGACTTAACCGCTAGATCACGGAGGCAGTTATATATATACAACTGAAAGTTAACTTTTGTAAATCATGTATTCGGAATAACGAGTAACCAGGTTTTATTTCATGATGCGGTATCTATAATTAAAGTATCTTGTAATAAGGTAAAATGAAAACCTTGAAATGTTTTCGCGTTATTTCGGGTTTTATGCGAGTAGACGCAGATCCTGTATCTAATTTTAGTATCTACTTACAAAAAGATAAATAAAAATAACACAGACAATAAGGATGTTTATAAGAGACCTCACAGTGGTGGTAGCTCGGTTGTATTATGGCGCTAACTTTAAAATTCTAAAAAAGGTCGGTTTGAACCCCGACAAGTCACAGTGTACTTTTGAGATGTGTAGTATAGCAACTTTCTATAAAATAAAATTTTAAATTAAAAACATTGTGGACATATTTTCATTTTCATATAGCTAGTAGAAAACGCTCGGGGTTGTGACCGGAAATAGGCTGGTTTACAAATGAGGCTTTCGTACGAACTTCCACTATGTAACGCTGGGTCTTGAACCCGTTCCTGATCATTTCTGTGAGATCATAATATTTATTCGACTTTATGTTTGCTTTCCATAGAACAGTAAGTACAATAAGAATAACTTTTTTTAAGTTCCGCGAACTTTACGTCTGGCCTATAGGCTTATATATCTAGTTCATCTGGAATACCACAATGATGATCAAACGTATCAATAATATACCTGGATAATGCTCGTCATATTATTTGCTAAAAAGATTAGAACTAAAAAGACTAGATTTCTCAAAAGTCTTAAAACTTAAATAATTTATTTAAATATTAAAATGCGAGAAAGAAATACTTTATTTATCGTAACAATTACAATGGTTACAAAAAAAATATATATGCAAGGAATAAATCTAAATGCATAAATGTAAGCCTATTCTATATACCGAAATATACATACAGGTGTGGCGATAAATAAAGGTGGTCAGCTCAGCATATGCTACAGCCGAGGCTGCAGCGCTGATTTTCAGCTGATGCCTTATGTTGAGTGAGTCACGGGTCGCAGAGATGTACAGTATCATTTACTAAATCGGAAGGAACACTAAATGTACAGTTTACATATATGTTTAACAACTGAGAATAGAATAAATAATACTATGATAAATAAACTAATAATATAAGTGATAGTCAAGAAAAAACAATAGTATATTAATAAATAGAATGAGGTGCGATGCAAATAAGATAATGCGATGAAGGAGATGCAAAAGTCCTAAACCGTCTGTACAGTGTTTCCTTTCTCAAAATTTATACAGAGCAAAATCTCGTGATTTGTTGCGGTAACATTGCGAAGTTGGTGAAAGTGAAAGGGCGGTGTCTGGCTGCAGCTATCGATCTCCTGCTCCTGGCTAGACGACGCCGCGCCAATGAAAAACTACCCGTTCTTTGTTCCCACAACTATTGCTACAAAGTCTGCCAAAGATCTTACAAACTTATATGTGTACTGGATACAACGTGTGTCAAAAAGAAATCGAGATCGTTTCTTTAATAGTTCCTCCACTCGTATATTCCTTCCAGTTGTAAAACAGAAAAAAAAAATTCAGTTTAGTTATAACTGCATTATGATTCGTGTGTCTTTTGACACCTATTCATTATTTTTATTGTTATAATTTACGCATATACACTTCTTTATCTTCAAAGAAAAACAGGTTTATAAATTGCCTAATTATCGTAATGATAGATGTCATTGTGTACATAATGAAAAAGCTCACGTATTTAATAATCAGAATTTTAAAACATATAATTATCAGCATAATAAATACATAATATGAAAAAAAAACCAGGTCTGGTAATGTCGATGTAAACACTTATTTATAGGAACGTCTTTTGCCCGCTAAAGCTACATCTTCTTAATTTGAAGAACATTGTATTTATAGATTGTAAATATAATGATGTTGAAATTGGGAAACCTAATGGTAATATGGCATGGGAATTAATAATAATAATACTATGAAAAATTGATATTTTATGTAATGGAAAATCATAGGAAACTTTTTATCATAACGATACTTTGAGATTTAAATGGAATACTCTCAGAAAATAAAACTGCACGTAAAAAGTAAAATAATTATTAAAACTATAAAGTGAACTTTTTAAAAACATAAGTGAATTAATCGAATAAGTGATCAGCCTGATTGCTGGCCAATAAAGTTATAAATCTACGAAATTAAATGGAATTTGTCACACATCCTCTGTCAGACAATAAACTGCGAACGAGTGTCGATCGAGACATATATTGTAACAGTATTTAAGGACCAGCCTATACTAAAAATTACTTATAAATCGTTCAAAATTGCCCTTCACAATCGGTTCTGTTTGCGACACATAGCTGTGTGTTTGGCACAGTAATACTATACGAAATTTTATTTAGAAATTAAATCGTTGTACTCCAAAATTTTAGTTTTTATGTTTTATTTAATTCACATTTTTGTCACTACTCTCGACGAATAGAACTTGATAGTACTCAAGGTACATAGCGACGTAGCTTGCAATCTCCTTATATATTATGTTTATGTTATTTTCGAATATATTTAAACTTATAATTACATAAATTACTTATTTTAGTTAAGAAACATATTTCAAACATTTTTGAACGAACCTGATTATCAAACTCATTTAAAACAGATTTCATTCCAAAATTGAAAAAATAAATCGTGACACATGTATTTTAATAATATGAAAGAGAAAGACTTATGGATGTCAAAAGTGCTAGTGCGTGTAGTAATTCAGACAAAATATATATTTAGAATACAGGTACCCAATCTTCAATGTTGACAAAAATGTTTTAAAATGGTAACGTTTATGCGTTTAGAGCATCTCTTAAGAAAACCCGTTTGACTGAAAGGAATGGTTGAGTGCAGGAGCCGTAGTGGAAACGTCGTATACGAGTAACACGGGTATCTTGTGCTGACTATACGTCTAGGGGTTTGACAATTGATACAATTGGCGATGTCTGTTGCAAATAAATTGAAGTTTTCATGTCCCCCACACTACAGTAGCTCACGGGTGTCAGCAGTACTGAGGGAGGGTGAGCTAGGAACATAAGCAAATGTGACTGCGCCACTCAAACAATGAGGCCCTGTTTAAAACGACGCATCTATAGAATCTACTGAACATTTAATAATTATGTATATTTAATAATAATGTATATATTTTCGCTACGCTGCACTAACTGGTATTTGGAACAAAATTCTGGCCGCAATTCGATAAAAATTATTTCAACATACTTTGAAATTAAATATTTATTTGCGATTGTAGGGTTACAAATAAATATGAACAATAAATTTATTTTCCTTGCAACAATCTACCTTCAGATGCGTACAAATATTAATTTAAAACCTAACATTATTCTACAACAATTATTCGAAAACTATAACGATATATTTACACACATTATTATCACATATTAATCTTATATACTCGTAGGTTCATTAAATATGTCTCTCTTATACTAATATGAATTAATGATAATTTAAAAATAAATATAATTAAATATTAATAATTATTATATTCGGCCAATTAAACATTTCCAGAAGCACTATCAAATCCGGCGCTCATGTTGGGACACCATATATAAGAAAAATCAAAAGTACAGTCCACACTATAAATGCGGTAGAATGTCGCGCCGGATGCTGCAGAGTATCTGGTGATTTATACGTCTGCCGGGGACCAGAGACAATGTACCTACAGTCTGGGCTACCATTGCATTTTCGTATCAATAACCAGACATTGAAATTCACACCTTTGTACCAAATGGGCAATTATTTTTAAATGACTTTTACGCTGGGAGGTTATACAAGTAATTGTGTTTTTTTAAAATTTAGTTACAACATCTCTTTTACCCCAGCATTCAAAAATTATTTAATTAAATAGTCAAATGGTTAATATTTATGTATGAAATAGTTACAAAGCACTATTTATACGATTAGGTTCTTTTTATTTATTTGATCGTGATATGTGAGTCTCGGTCTGCCAGGGCCTCTTTTACCCACAACTTTCGCATTATATATCTGGTTCGTCAATCTTTCATCGCTCATCCTTTCAACATGCCCGAACCATCGTAGCATGCTTTTCCTTATTTTTGTCCCTATGCTTTCCTTCATACCAAGTCATGTGCATTAAAAAGTCTTCGTAACCAAAGGGCATGTATGAAGAGGTTAATGAATGTCGACGAAGCGAAAGAGGTATGTCGTGATCGTGTCAAATGGCGCTCAATTGTCTCTGCCTACCCCGCAAGGGATCTGGCGTGAAGATATGTATGTATGTATGTAGGTTCTTTATTATGACCAGGTATTTTATTATAGATAAAACACAGGATTTCAAATCAGCGGGATCGAAACTATGTAATTATTAACTTTAAAAAAGTTATTGTCAATTGTCGTTATGCTAAGGTAAAATAAATAAAATTTATTACAGATTATGAAAACACTATATATTAACTATCAAATAAAAAATAAATCATGCACGAGAACATTTTATTGGGCCCATTTCTCTAAGAAAAATGGTCATTCTCATTTATTAAACAGACCTTCTCTTGTGTCTCAAAGTTGTTTTTCTTGTTGCCCTTTAGGTTAATTGTTTAAAATGAGTTAAGGTGTAACAACAGCGTTAGTAGTGCATCATATTACATGTAATGCGCAGCTGACAGAAGCTGAGCCAATATCCTTGCCACATCATGTTATATTTAAATTGTAAATTATTATTATTTTCTTTGTTTGTAATACTTATTGATGTGGCAATAAACGTTTTTAATTTTCATTATTTTCATGTATTTTCAAGAAGGAGTTTTGTACCTACATAATCTGATTAAAAAAAAATTCTTGTTGGATAGACAATTAGCAGGCGGTGATAACATGATTTTTTTACCATGACATGATGCGCAATTCGAAGATATTTAGAGAAATTTAGCCCATCTCTAGCAGTGGAGTTCTAGGACGCTGTTCCCTAGGCTGTAATGATAATTATGTACACGTACATAACTTTGAATACATATAGGGAAAAATTCAAAGAATCTAATATTCTTACTATGGCATCACAGTGCATTCTTAGAAATTTAATATATGTACACAAAAACCACCACCACCAGCCGCAACACTAGAAATATAAACAAACTATACGTTCCTCGCTTTAGACCAAGTTAATGTAGTAAGTCCTTTCTTGGACAATGTATTATTTTTTACAACAAGCTGCCCGAAGAACTAATAAATCTGCCACTTAAAAATCTATTAAATATCAATTAATTAAAAAGGGATATTACACTGTTGATGAATATCTCCAAGACAAGACCGCATGGGTGTACCCATTTATTATTTAAATTAATTGTGTTTATATAGTATAGCTTATAGTTTGACAATGCCTTTTTACAGCAGCTATAATTTTAAGTGTCATTTTATTTTTATATTTTATATTTGCATTAGCTTCTAGAATGACAATGCCTCTTTACAGCAGCTATAATCTTAAGTGACATTTATATTTTTTTATAGTTGTATATTATTTGATAAGATGACAATGCCTATTTACAGTAGCTATAATTATAAGTGTAGTTTAGGGTAGAATTATTATTGTGTGTATAAATCACGTAGGTTTTTTTTTAAATGTAATTTTATGTTTGTATTGTAACGCACTGCTCTACATTTAAGTAAGGTTGTGTAGTTTCATGGCGTTCTACCTGGTAGAATGCTGTGAATTTATGTACACATACATATCTTCACGCCAGATCCCTTACGGGGTAGGCAGAGACAATTGAGCGCCACTTGACACGATCACGACATACCTCTTTGGCTTCATCGACATTCATCAACCTCTTCATACATGCCCTTTTGTTACGAAGGCTTTTTAATTCTCCTTCAGCTAGTGTTTTATTTATTTGATCGTGATACGTGTGTCTTGGTCTGCCAGGGCCTCTTTTACCCACAACTTTCGCATTATATACCTGGTTCGTCAATCTTTCTTCGCTCATCCTTTCAACATGCCCGAACCATCGTAGCATGCTTTTCCTTATTTTTGTCCCTATGCTTTCCTTCATACCAACCCTTTTCCGTATTTCGACGTTACGTATGCGGTCCGCCAAAGTGACGCCACATATCCGCCGCAACGACCGCATTTCTACTGCATTAACCCTACTCTCATGCGTATTCTGACATATCCACGTTTCGCTTCCATACATCAGTGTTGGTACCAACATGGCATTGTGTATGGCGAGCCGAGCTTTGTCACTGACATTTCGACTGCCGATCAGTGACCCCAGGGCACCGTTAACACTATTTCCCGCGTTCACTCTTCTTTCAACGTCCCTATCGTACTTCCCATCCGCAGTGAAAACACTGCCCAGATATATAATTTCATTTACTTGTTCTAGAGTTTCATCATCAATCTTTATCGTCACGGTTGTCATCCTTCTTCTTTCAAACACTAGTACCTTGGTTTTTCTCGCATTCAATGCCGGCTTGAATTTATGTAGCCTAATATTATAGTATACTTATTGTAAATTTGACATGTAAAAGTGCAAAATATACTATCATTTTTTTGTCCTATGCCTAATTATAGAAAATAAACGAATTGAATTAAAAAATATCTTTGTTAATTTTTCTTCTGCAATAAACCAATACAGTCCGCTAAATCCTCTTTAATTGAGCCATTAAAGACTCTCAGCAGAATCCCTAAAAGCAGAAAGCCTTTACATAACTAGTTCGTCAATCTTTCTTTACTCGTCCAAATAAGTGAACACATAAAATAGAAAAAGCAATCAGTATTTAATTAAAAGATAACAATATTATCTGCTATTGGGGTTTAGTCGGTGGCTTCCAAATGTTTCTATCGAAATGTTGGTAAAACGCTGCATACCACAATTCAAAAAGTTTTAATACCTCAGATTTAGGGATTTAACCGAAGGAAAACGGGCTACTTCGGAAAGTTAATTTAAATAACAATCCCTAAAATGTTTCGTCGCTTCAAAATTATGATTTTAATGGGTTTTATACATTTACCTAGATCTATAGTTTGAATTTTAGATTTCTTCTGACACTTGAGGGGTTCCAGCTGTATAAACGTTGTCTCTCTTTTTTATATACTAACACGACATGTGACCCTGTGCCCACCTGATAGTAAGTGGCGCGCGAAGTGCATGAATATTATCAACTGGAATCAGACAATCTTGACTGACATCAGTCTCTAACACTATGCCGGCTGGATTGGAAATGACGGCAATTCGAGCCTGATCACGAAACGTGTGGATACACTTTACTGGGTTTATCGACACGAACGGTGGATACTTCCCCGCCCCGGCAGACTGGGCAAATTACTACCATCAGTCCGCCTACCAATCCCAGCACTACCTAATACCAATCAATACGAAATAAACTTTTATTAATGTAAAAATACAAAAATATAGCATTCTGTATATTTTATATTAGGTTACATACGCATACAGGATTAAAAATAAAAAAATGTAAAATAAACTAATAAAAAAAAATGTCAAATACAGTTATGAGGGAGGGGAATACTAAAAATCGATATAATCACGGCCGTTCACCTAACAACCCCTTCCCCAAAATTCAATCTCAAGTATGCCTGCTCTTTAAAAATGGTTAAAACCCGCCCTTAGCTTCCCTATGGCCGTATCTGCAGTTAATTATCTGCTAGTAGACGAAGCATGATGGGAGATAGGGTTGCCACAAACAGTTTTATAATATTAGTCTTCCTTCCAATATTCGAAATTTATCTTGTCTGAACTATTACTCGCTCTGTTACTCGCGTCTGTTTTGTTGGTATAACTGAATTTAAATGCTATGAGTTCAAATTAGCACAGCATAGTCGGTGTTAAATTGTTGAGTTGATGTTCGTATATTTCATAATTTTGACGTATTCTCCTCTATCCTCGACTAAACTCCCGTATAAAATATTCTTTAAATTTATGGCAACCCTAACAGGGTAGTCTCCCCTTAGACAGGCTGAAGATCGCACGGAGGCATTCTAACGGTTAGACTCAGTAATTAGTTTTAATTAAAAATTTACGGGAAGTAATGTCAATCGATAACTGGGAGTGTAAACTAGACAACTTTACAACGTATCCTGCAGCCATATTCCATTTATTATCATTCCTCCTCCTTGCGTCGTTTTCCTCAATGCTGAGGGTCGTGACCCCCTCCACGGATCACTTTGTCTCGGACGATGCTGCGCCATCCGGGTCTGCACACGGTGGCATGCTGCGCACTGTGGACTGGGGTGTTAAGTATGGTTCGGATCTGGTCAGACCAACGTATCGGACTTCGGCCACGGGGCCTCTTGCCTTCGATTTTACCCGTGATCACCAGCTTTTCCAGATTGGCCGAACTTTTTCGTGCTATATGACCAAAATACTCAAGGACTCGCTGCAGGCAGATAGAAGAGAGCCTGGTAGTGACTTTGAGCTCCTTGAGTATTGATACATTGGTTCTCCGCGCTGTCCACGGAATGCGCAACATATGCCCCTAGAACACATCGTTCTAGACCTACACTGTTGGAGACGGGCCTTCCAGAACATTCTCCTACTCCTTACTGCTGAGGGTCATGGCGGACGACGAGGGACGATTCTGCGCCATCCTGTTATGTTTACGGTTTTGGTTTGGACTTCTTGAGTATTGACATATTCCAGATCATATACCTGTGGCCTACACTTGAGGATCTGACCAGACGGGTAGGCGAGGGTCTGATGTCAATTTTAATTACCGGTAGTTGGACCGAAGATGCCTTAACGTGTTCTCCGAGGCACGGGAATAGTGGTATTTATAAACAGATTTATATATTACAAACATCGTTTGTTTTATTATCAAAGCATTGGAAAGTCTCTGCGAAGGAAACCTCCCAAGCAGTACAGAATCGTAAGGATCCTGTGACAGCGCCCATCAGCGGGTTTTTTTATACACAGGACACGCGTGTGACATCGTAACCACCTGATGCTGAGCGGTAAGCGAGGTCCAAGAACGGAAGCAACTGACGCCAGCCACTAACGACTGACATTAGTGTCTACCACTATCCGGCCTAACCAGATGCTTTTTTACACTCCGCATGAAGGACTCCATGTTATAGCGATGGGGAAACATACTAGCTGGGAGAGCATTCCACATCTTTAAGCGTGCGACATATGTAAGATTCTCCAAATTTATACGGATAGTGCCTACGGTATAGGGGTGCATATTGCCTACCATATAGGGATGCATATTGCTGTGCGGGTTATTACGGGTTGCTGACGACAATAATTGTCTATTTAATTGTCATTCAGAAAGACAATCTGAGTCTTTAACGACAATCCAAGAGGAAATAAATCTGACGATAGAGATTAAGATATGGCCTTCACAATTGGAATGGACATAAAATGGAAGATTACTTTGTTAAGATAACTTTAAAAGTGACAAAGTATACGAATTAATGTTGTGTGAATTACGTAGACGTATATCGTTCTAAAACTATAATAATAATATTGAATAAATTATTTATTAGAAGTAAAAGGGTAATATCAATTTTTAGCGCTCTAAATCCCGAGTAAGATGGTTTATAATCAACACCCGCGTTACGGGGTTCAGGGTCTTTCAAAGGTATAATAAGAAAACAATGTGGATGTGGGTCTGCGAAGAGGCCAGACTACCTAACGACAGCTAGGAGGTTTCCAGTTTTAGTGTAATCCTTCTGGCTAAGTAAATTTTTGAAAAGTTAAAGAACTTTTTGTGTAATAGTGTTCCTACCTACTTACCCCTTATTTCTTGGACATACTTATTTATATTGAGATTTTTTAGTGTCGCACGTTTGTATTTATAATTATTATAAAAAGTAGAAACAGCTTTCATCAGACTGAAAAATTCTCATTTGAACATCATTACAGGCTTGCAGATGAACTAGCTGTATCAGCCTATAGCCCAGACATCTATGTTTTCTCCGAACTTGAAAAAATATTGAATTTACCGGTACGTAGAAATCAAATATTCCAAAAGACCACAACATGAAATCGAATAAATACTATGATCTGACAGAAGAAATGATCAGGAACGGGTTCAAGAAGCTTTACGCAGTGGAAGTTGGTGCGAGAGGAGTTCCAGCAAAATCTTTGCACCACTTACTGAAAGAATTAAATCCAAGACGGCATTAACGAAATCATGCAGTTTTTGGTTGGGTAGGGAGAGGAGTAGGATAGTCGCGAGCGTATTGTCGCGCAATAAATTAAAAAAGGAGGCCTCCTTTTCAAACCATCATATTGTCAGTCGTAAGCCCGAGACACCATTCTTCTCATTTCTTACCCACCCATGATAGACCCGGTACTCACACGGGGAATAAATGGATGCTTAGAAATTTGTCTTCTATTTAATATAAGTATAGTTAATAAATTTATATTTTCTATTAGCTATTTTACATAGCTGTAAGATCCCCAAATACAAATACATAAATAAAATCAGTTTAGTAGTATACAGAGAAGGCGAGAAAAGCTGATGGACAGCACAAGAATTGAAAAAAGTAACAAAATGTATTGTCCGGTTCTTTTAATGTATGTCGACGGTAAATTATAATAATGACATAGAGTGAAGTATATGAGACGTGAAGAAATGGGGCGCTGTGAAAGAATCATCTACGAGCAGCTAGCTGCTGCAATTTAAGGGCTTGCTACACGGGTATAATTTTTAAAATACTTTGTCTTGTAGGAGGTACTTACATTGATTTATTTATTTATAAATAGGGTGGCCAACAATGCTAACTTCACATGTACCTAAATTAAATCAAAAGTTTGATTCTGCACCTATTATAGGCCACCACCATAAGCTATTGAAGTAATCAAGTCTTACTTAAATTATATTCTATGATATGATATTTATATATCAAAATATAAATAACTATTTAGTTTAAATTGAGGAGCAATCTGGACCAAATGTTAAGTATTTACGCCAGTTAATTATCAACTAAAATGTAACAGGGACTGTTCCCCAAGATACAACATAATGGTTTGGGGAGCACAGTACTGGATCCCTTCTTGCTTGATTTGTTTCTTTACTGTACTTTTTTTTATAATTTAATCTATTTTTGCTTCATTAAACGATTTTTTACTTTACCTTTAGTTTCATCACAGCCCCTAAAACACAGCGTCCTAGACCTCCACTGTTCGAGATGGGCTTTCCAGACCTACACTCGCCACGCTTTGTTGGATTTAGTTTATTATACCGAAATTCGGTATATATTATGTCCCGTGTAACAGCCCCTTAATAATGGCAGATAAATTAGATTAATCACATTTTTGTTGACGGCCAGGTGCTAATGGAAACTCACTGCTGCTAAAATGTTAAGTGATCACGTACTAGAGAATGGCGAGAACAACATCAGATAGTTATGCGAACAGAGGAGTGTTGTAATTCAACAAAATTTTGGCAACTTGTGTTCATGGATTTTGTAGTACAGAGCTAGCTTACTGTTTGCCCAGTTTTTTATACTGATCGTGAATCGTAATGCAGCTCTATAGTCAACTATCGATATTGGAAACATCGATCGATAGGACTGTGGCAACCGCCTCGGCCACTTGAAATAAACGGTTTAAAGGAACATTTTATCTGAACAATTAACTTAAATTTTAAAATCGGATCGTTAAACATATTTATTTCTTGGATAATCTCTTTATATTTTTTGGATAATCTAGATATAGGAGAGCTTTGTTTAAGATTAGTTCTGGCTTGAGGTGGGCGAAGTAGTGCAGTAGGATATCGCGGATTTTAAATAATTTTAATAGTTGTGGACAGTCTATTTGGTTTAGATAGATAGATAAATACTTTATTGCACAGAAAATAATACATTTTACAGTACATAGGCGAGCTTATTTTTAAAAACATTTTCTAACAGCTAACCTTTGGGAGATGTGAGCAGGGATTGTAAGGTGCATTGCCGTCAATATTTAAGATAAAGAGATTTTTTGAGTTAAAAACGATAATAAAACTATAATATAAATATAATACATAGATAACACATACATATACTGGTTACATACTATATATATATATAATATTCCGATTTAGTCAAGTTATGTAGACTTGCTATTTGTGAAAGTGTATCTAAATATTTTATATAGAAAACATATAAAGTTTCGCGTAGGGTCTCTGCAGCATACAGTAATTTTCTTATTTAGAAATTAATTTGGGAACACAAGAGCTCTGACCAGCTGAATTTTAGTTTTCAGTTTAGTTTCCATAGTTTCTTTTAAGTATCCATAATGTCGATAATTTATTTTGATTTTCGTTGTCAACTATAGTGTCGGCATCACCACGACATCTATTTTTCGAGCCCACGCGGTAACAAGCTTTATTATAGCACTGTTTCTTTGACACTTGGTGTTCGTTTTTATAACACCCAGCTAAATGAACAGTTTATATTTAGAAAACTAAATTACGGACCGCATACGTAATGACGAAATACGCAAAAGGGTAGGTATAAAAGAAAGCATAGGGACACAAATATGGAAAGGCATGCTCCGATGGTTAGGGCATGTCGAAAGGTTGAGTAAAGATAGATTGACGAACCAGATCATCATCAAAATACTTTTGCAAATCCTGTAATAATGTTCCACGATTGTTTGTTAACATATATTGTAAAACCTTACATTGCTAATAAATCATTTAAATTTGAATTAGATATATAATGCGAAAGTTGTAGGTAAAAGAGGCCCTGGCAGCCAAAGACTCACATATTACGACCAAATTAATAAAACAATAGCTGAAGGTGCGTTGAAAAGCCATCGAAACAAAAGTATGTCGTGATCGTGACAAGTGACGCTCAATTGTCTCTGCCTACCCCGCAAGGGATTTGGCGTGAAGATAAGTATGTATTTTTTTTTTGTTAAACATCAACTTACAGGCGAGGCCTATTATAAGATAAATGTATTTATTAGTGACAAAAATGGCTGGTAGATGTGCAAATGTATTTTATCATATTTTGGACATCTTTTACTGTTGGTGCATGTGTATATCGGATCGTTAAAACATTTTTACCTGCGAACCGATATCCCGAAACACAATGAATTATAGTAGACACTGTAAATTATATAATAAATATAGTTTCTTTGCGCTATACAATTAGAAGAGAAAAAAAAATACGTTTGCTGTGACACTATTAATAAAATACAAAGACAATATCTGGGGGCACGGGGCCGTACCATCCTTTTCTCGAAACAGTATTGTAAAAATAACAATAATTTAAATAGATTTAATTAAAACAATGTAATGTGACAATACAAAAGAGCCCGAGAAGGCCAAATTGTAATAAATGATTTGACTTTGACTGATATCAGTCAATACTTATGCCGACTTGACGAAATAATTTTCACACTTCTTCATCAATTTTTAATTTTGAACCGCAACTTTTCTTTCATTCCAGTTCGCTTAGCAAAATATAGTTATGAAAAAAAAAAGAAACAACAGTTTAGTCGCTATGTACATCTGACGCAAGGACTCGCTGCTAATTATCCTTGAGTGTCGTCTGTAGGGGCCCCTTTTCCATTCGCGGAGGCAGCACCGTGAAAAACAATGAGAAATTCATACATCGTTACATGCCGTTGCTTGCGTGAAAAAACATACGAATCTCTACTAATATTATTAATGTGAAAGAAGCTTTGTCTGTCTGTTTGTATGTATGTATGTTCGAGATAGTTCTACTACTATATAACTGAAGCGATTTTGATATAAGGGCCTTAAAACTCAAAGCCGGACATAGCAGGGGGTGGAGGCTTGGAACAAGCGATTGTCCAATATCGGTTCACATAGAAAGTGGATCCGCCTAGTTCATGGTAGGTGTTACTAAATTTATTGTTTCTTCATTAATACAATCAATTCTTTCAACATGTCGGCCATTGTTGTCAATAAGCGATCTATATATGCACTATATCGAATAGTAAACTGGTAACAAATTACACAATATTTATTAATTTTTGCGCGCAGTTAATTGGTTGCGGGCACAAAATTTGATTTTCAGATATAATATTATCCTAAGAATGTATACTTATAATATTTCCAGACAGGTCACACAGCGCCATCTAGTTTCCGTAGTAAGCTACGAGGCTTGTGTTACGGAAACTATATGGTTGATAAACTACATATTATACTTTTTTTGTTTGTAAATATATACATATAAACACCCAGACCGAGACAAATAATGTACAACTTGCCCCCGGTGGGAATCAAACCCACGACCTCCTGAGTTCACGGCAACGTTTGTACCACGGAAATTAGATGGCGCTGAGTGACCTGTCTGGAAAAAAAAAAAATCTACGTGATTTGAGAGCACACATAGGAAAGTAAAACCATGTTCGCAACTTTTGGTAGAATAAAATCCTGAATGTATATTGACAGGATCTAGTATTCTTTACAAAGGACAGCCTATTACCGTTTCACAGGAATTGTTTACGTTGAGCAAGCAGCGAGGAAGGATTTACAAATAAAACGCATTCCGCATTCCACGGCCAAGCTCTTTGCTTTGGTTTAGTTCACGAAGGCGGGTTGATTTTACTTGTTTATATATATATATATATATTGGTCTCTGCTCCGTACGACATTACCGGGAGGACGCACTGGTTAAGATTTACAATATGTCTTAGTTGTAAGAACGCTATACTTGAAATCGTACAAACCCTCGCGACATGTACCAATGAGAAATACACTTACATACATTCGTCGTAGATTTACAACACCACCGTACCCGTGCCTCGGAAAGCATGTAAAGCCATTGGTCCCGGTTTCACTAATACCAACTTGTGGAATCGTAATGAATTGTCACTAAAAAATTACATCAGATCCTCGCCCGTCTGGCCTGCTTAGCAAGTGTAGGCCAAATTCTCCAGATATATGTTCTGGAAGGCTTATCTCCAACAGTTGGGGTCTAGGATGCTGTGTAATACAAAAAAAAAATATCCCGTCTTCGTCAGTTAAAACCCCTAAGTTGGACCTTTTTGCAGAAGGAGATCGTTACCAAAGATATTCAGATACAAAATAAATTCAAGGATTCTATTTACGTGCATTTTGCTTTTTCGTTCAAAAGGTATCATTATCACGACCATATATATACCTTTCGGGGTGGTCAGAAAATAGGTTTTTATTTTTTTTAAGAAGCAGATTCCCTATTAGCCAAGTTTATAGGCCCATCATGGCAGGTGGTAAGTAGCAAGGAATCGACCCGGTACCTCCGTGTCTAAGTCCACGTACTTCACTGCTAGACCACGAAGGCCAACTTTCGTTCAAAACTTACAAGTTTTAACAGGGACGTCAATGAGCCTTGAAACATTTTTTGTTTTATTATTTTGATTGATTATACTCCTGCTAGTGGAAGACTAAGCAGCAAAGTGGTCAAGAGAGTAAGCTGTTAGCAGAAGACCAGGAGCTTGTTGTGTTCAACCCCGCATTAAAACCCATATTTTACGTAAGTGTGCGTGATTGTTTTACGGACTTCGTTTGTATTTTTCTTGTCATTAATCTTGTTATTTGTTTATTCTTTGGAAACTTTCCGTTGACCTTCGTTTTGAGTTAAAAGTTTTTCCATTTAAACTAAGAGATAGCAAACTATGAGAGAAAACACAAACAAAATAAATTTGGATTTGCTACGAACTACGAGTTGCTACGACAAATAAAAAAGACAGTGAGGTCGTCCAGGCCCGGATGGCTAATGGACCTGGGTTAGGGATTAACAGCATCATAGTTCCTAGAACACAAAGTCCTAGATCGTCATTGTTGGTGATGGGCGCTTCTGAAATTTCTGGAGAATTTGGCCAACATTCGCCACGCAGGCCAGACGGGTTGGCGAGGTTCTAATGTCATTCTTTAATAATGACAATTTATTAACGATTTTATAAATTAAAATATTAGTTGAACCGGGGCCGACGGGTTAACTAGCTCTCCGAGGCACGGAATCGATGGTGTTCTATCTGAAACACCGTCCACCGACTACTTCAGATGTCACAGCTAAACTGTTTTTGTTACTATGTACGATTTATTTTATGCCCTAACCTATGTAACAACTGAATTGTAATGTATATTTATTTTGCAATAAAGATTTTTATTATTATTATTATTATTAATGTATGTAAGAAAAGTGTATTTATTTTATTTTATTTCTCATTGGTACATCGGATTTCGAACCGACTTTTTTAAGATTTTGAGAAAAGAGTTTTTCACCACCTCTTTTGAAAACGAAAGCTAATTCTAATATTTTTTATCTATTATGTTGATTTTGCCTAAATATTGAGATTATAAGAGATATGTGATAACGTTAGCAAAACAAGTGTATGAAATATCATAGCATGTATCACACATTTTGGTAACAAAGCAATTTGTTACCTTATCTCTTCCTATATTATTTGTATAATACGCGAGGCTTTCATATTATAGGTTTTATCTTTTATACAATGATCTTAAATTAGGTAGATATAGCATTAGCTGGTGAAAATGGTGCCTACAAATAAGAATCAACGCGACAGGGTTTTTTAAGAACATGCTCGCGTGCTGCATATCAAGTTGAGCTATAAACAAAAAAAGTACTTAATATTATTTATTCATTTAATTATATTATAACATTTTATTCGAAGGAAGTAAAAAACTAAATTATTAATTAAACTAAAACATAAATTACTGTTAATAAAAAAAAAATTGAACTACTTAATAATTTAAAATACAATTAAAAACTAAAATAAAGAAAAAAAAATATATTTTTTTTATGAATAAAAAAAATATTTAAAAAATATTTTTAATAGCATATTTTAGAATAGTATATTATATTACAATATTCTTCAATTGTAATGACATTATCGTAGTTATTAGTTAGGAAATTATTACGAGTATTAATATAATTCTGACAATGCATCATTCCTACATTTCTGAGCTAATCGCTCTAGCTAATCATAATAGAAATTAATCAACTAATTATCATTTTGTCAAAGTAGGCAGATAAAAAAGGAGACAATAAAATATTTTATTTATTTAGTATGACATATATACACACACACAAATAGCAACGGAAACCTCATTTACCAAATGATTTAAAAAAATAACACGATACAGTCTATTGTCTTTAATATTGTCCTTCATATCCACGTTGCCATGGGCTGCAGCCCAAAAAACCCTGATTTACATCCGCACTTCCAAAATAAAGCTGTCAATGGATTACAACTATAAGTTGCTAGCAGAACCAACCCCACGATACCCACGTTCACGAATGAAGCCATCCGACAATCTCTTCTGTCTTTATTATTCTAATAAAATCACATGATATTTATCAAATATATGAGCTCCGAGTTTTAAATAATATTTTACGGTATCTATGGTTGTATGATCTTTGTTTTTATGAAAGTTGGTCGACGATATCCGCGCGGGCCATTATGGAAATTGGGCTGAAAAAAAGGTTTGTATCAGTTTCATATTTATTCATGATATTAGCTGATTTATATAATATAATTTTCGCCGATTTTACATACATGTTGAGACATATAATAACATAATATTTATCACAACTGTATTTCTTGCGTATTCAACTAGGATGGGCTGCATTCGGGAAGTTACGTCACATCCTATTATCAAACATACCACAGTGAAAGTTTTCAACCAATGCGTTCTTCCAGTATTGTCGTACAAAGCGGACACGTGGACATTGACAGTGGGCTCGGTTCACAAGTTTAAGGTCGCTCAGCGAGCTATAAAGAGAGTTATGGTCTGTATTTCGCGGATGAACTAACATATCACGATCAAATAAATTAAACAATAGCTGAAGTTGCATTAAAAATCCATCAGACCATAAGATTGATGAATGTCGAAGAAGCCAAAGAGGTAAGTAGCGCTGAATTTTCTCTGCCCACTCCGCAAGTATGTATATTTTATATGTGTAATTACAATTTTAAAAAAATTGCTCGTATCGTTTAACCTACATTGGAGGATGCTTTTAATATAACAGCAGGGGTTCAACGTATTAGTTATACAGTATGCAACACTTTTGATGATTAAGGAAGTGGCCGGTAAATCATAGCACACCCAAATTACTATGGGTGTGTCTATGATATCCGCAGGCAAATTATTAACTGAAAAATAAAATACACTATCTAATTTAACCATAGACGAACAACTCTATTCTTAGATGTTTCCTCATGGGCTCCTCCACTCAATTATTCCTTCCAGCTGTCAAACGAACGAACGCCTCGGCACTTCACTACGCTTAAGGTACAGAACTATCAAATTTATCTTAAAGCATGTCAATGTTATTTTCAGCTAATATTTATAATGTACAGCTGTGGTGGCTCGGTTGTAAGAACGCTTTCCTTGACATCCTAAAGAGGTGGGTATTGATACAGTCAAGCAATTTGATTTCCCAAGGTTCAATATCGTATAGCAAACTATCACCATAAGAGCTAGCCAGAACACGACGTTATCGACTTTACATATAGAATTTTCGACGACACTTCAACGAAATGAATTAAATTCCAATGAGAAATACATCTTACGTACTTTTGTCATAGATTTACAACACCACCGTTCCCATGCCTCAGCAAGCATGTTAGGCTGCCGTTCCACTAATACCAACTTATGGAATCGTTAATAAATTGTCATACAAATTTACATCAAAGCCTCGCCAACCCGTCTGGCCAGCGTGGCAACTGTAGGCCAAATTCTACAGATATATGTTCTGGAGGCCCATCTCCAGCAGTGGAGGTCTAGGACGCTGTGATCAATTTATAATATTTAAACTTGATTTTCTTAATACATTTAAAAATTAATACATTTAAAAATCACATTAAAAATAAATTAATGCAAAAAGGCTATTATACTGTTAATGACTATATGAACGATAAAAAAGCTTGGATATAAAATTATAGCATTTTAATACGTCTCGTAGTTTGACAATGCCTCTGTACGGCAGCTAATAAGTATTATAATTCATTTATTACACAATTTGTATTTAGTTATAGTCTAGTTTAGTATGACAATGCCTTTATACAGCAGCTATAATTTTAAGTTACCTTCTTTTTTTTTTTCTTAATAATTGTTTGTTCTAGCTTATAGTATGACAATGCCTCTTTACAGCAGCTATTATTTTAACTGACATTTACATTTATATTTTTATAATTGTGTCTGTCTTAGCTTATAGTATGACAATGCCTATATACAGCAGCTATTATCTTAACTGACATTGACATTTATATTCTTATAATTGTGTCTGTCTTAGCTTATAGTATGACAATGCCTATCTACAGCAGCTATATTGTTAAGCGTTATTCTTTATTTATAATTTTGGTATTTTATTGTTTCTCTTTCCAAATATCATGTACTGCTCCAGATTCACCAATATGTACTATAAAATTATATCGTTTTATATCAATATTGTAAAAATTGACGTGTAAAAGTGCAGAATACATCTCTTTTTGTCCTATGCCTACTTGCAAAATAAACGAATTGAATTTATTATTAATTAATAATACACACCCTGGTGGTAAGCCCTTAGTTTATTTTGTAGAATAGTTTTAATTTCATAAGTATTTTTAGTTTAGTTTTATTTATAATTAGTTTTTTAATCTATTTTATTTTAATATTTTTGTATCACTACGAATAAAAATAAATAAATCAAAATATTACTATTAATTAAATAAATTACTTATTTTAGTTGAGTACACATTTTTGATCAACACAAATTATCAAACTTAATCAAATCAGATTTCGTTTATTTTTTTATTATAGTATAGTATCATCACGACCATTTCCATTTCGGGGTGGTTAGAAACGAACATTTAGCCAACTTTACTATAGGCCAATCATGGCAAGCTCGTCGATGTTTCCAGCTTACTAAACTCGAGAAATATCACAAATAAATTAAATATCAATTAAATGTATGTATTAATAAATATTTTTGTGTCCCGACCAGGAATCGAACCCGGTACCTCCGAGTCTAAATCCACGGACTTAACCGCTAGACCACGGAGACTGTTATTTTTATTAATATGCCCAAACTTATGTAACAACTAAATTGTAACGACTCGACATTTATTTTTGCAATAAAGTTTTATTTTATTTTTATAGTTAGGTTCTTTGTATAATCTTTGTCGAATCCCCAATTCGTTTGTAGAAGTGTGTTGAGATTGAACATCTGAGACCTAAATAAATTGACCGAGGAGGGTCCGTCGAAGGAAAGTTTGTTTAGACAGCTCGTTTCTCTTCAGTAACAGCCTCTTTCGGACAATACACACGTACAGGCGACATGCTATTTACAAATTTGCGACACTTTGCTTTACAAATGACCTGCGAAGATAGATGTACATACTCTTATATTAGGATTAGTTAGGTAAATTTATTCGAAGTAGATACCAAAATATTAAAATAAAATAGATTAAAAACTAATTATAAATAAAACTAAACTAAAAATACATGTGAAATTAAAACTATTCTACAAAATAAACTAAGAGCTCACCACCAGGGAGGGTATCTAAAACGCTCGCCGGATTTCCTCGTTGAATTATAATCGAAATATTCTGTTTTAGGTAGTTATGGCATTTGGGATCGCACTCTTGAAAAATTCGTTTACCCAGCTCTTTTATGAATTTGTGGGTATCAAGAGAATATACCCCTATATATTGTATGTTGTATACTCAAATCAGTCTTAACATTTGTTCACTGAGAAAAATATCATCGTCATCATCACAGAGCCACTGCTGGAGTTGGATCTTACAGAAATTTCTCAAGAATTTGGACACCATCGCTACGCTGGTCAGATGTGTTGGCCAGGGTCTGATGTCATTTTTTAAAGTCAAAGTCAAAATTCAAAATATCTATATTAACGTAAACCTATTACAGGCATTTGTGACCCCTCATAATTTAAATTATTTGGATTGATTCTACTCCTGCTAGTGAGTGTTAGCAAAAGACTAGCAGCTTAGCAAACTCCAGTGATTTGTTAATGTTTAATCTGACTGAGAAAGGAATCTGCAAGGAAAACTCAGTTATAGCAGATTTACAAATGATACAGAATTACACACAACAATAAATAAATATCTTTCAAATTCACCTACCCCACCAGGAGTTGTCAGAATTAAGACTTGCCCGCGTGCAACCCGAAAGCCGACAATACGCAAAACATCTGCTAATTTAAAAACAATAAATTAAACGTGTTCGGCAGAGGTCCCAGGCCCCCACAGCAGCACCCGATCACGGACATAACGCATGTGCCAGCCATTCTCCCGCTCAACCAGGTCCTTAGGGTGCGGACCGAAACCTAACACACGTGCCACCACTGCAATGACCTTCTAAGGAAGGGACGACCACCCGACACACAACATGAGAACCTGAACACTGACAACAACACAACAAATAGATCCACCCACATGTCGCTGTGCAATTCCATTAACAATGACCTTATATTAACGATTCCACAAGTTGGTATTAGTGTAACCGCTCTCCGAGGCACGGGAACGGTAGTGTTGTAAATCAATGACAACTGTACGTAAAAATTGTATGTATATTTCTCATTGGTACATAACATACATAAATATAATATTACCTACAATGAGAGAAGACCTTGACTATAAAGAGATAAGAGTATTTAATAAGAATAAAATGAAAAAAAAAAATATATATATATTATTTTCAGTTGATCTGGGAAGTCTGTCGTCGCATAGTCTGTTTAAAAAGACGTTGACTAAAGTTCTAATTGAAAAATCACATTATTCTGTGCAAGAATTTTTAAATGACCCAAATTGACATCTAAATATTAATTTTAATTTAACCACAACCAGAATTAGATACAATTTTTTTTTTTTACTGTGAATTAACATTTTATTTTATTTTTTTGTGTTGTGTAATAATGTAGTTATATGTATCTTTACAATATACATATATAAACAATATTTGTACGCCTCATGGCAGAACACAGCTGCACTTTTATAAACTAGGTTAATATATTAACTAGATTACCTGTGTTGAAACAAATAAATGATTTGATTTGATTTGATTTGATTTGATTTGAAGTATTAACCGAAACGTCTCGGGAGAGGTATGTCTTTAAGGTAAAACACGTAAAGACCCGTTTAATTGTAAAAGCTATTGTTACTATGTGTGGAATAAATCGATCTCCATGTATAGCCGACAGAAATAATATGAAATTAAACTTGGAAATTCCGTTTGCCTGATTTGCTTCTTATCACGAATATTCTGGATTTTCAAAGATACGATATTTCCAACATAAAAATGTAGTACTCGTAAAAGTATATAGAAATCATAAAGTAACGCAATATAGTCGTCGTTCAGGCGGAAATCATGTATTCCTTGGTGCAAATTCAGTAATCTAGCAATTTGGAAATGGTCGGAAATGTGACGCCGAATTGTTGACTTGCATGTTATAACCAGTAAGCTGTGGCGGCGCGGTTGATAGAACGCTTTTTTTAAAAGGTAACGGGAAAGGTAATGTTGTTAGTCTATGACAAATTCTTCTTAGTCGTTACACTCGTTCGTGGTCGCCATTTGAGTGTGCTAGTGGCAAACTTAACAAGCCATCGTCACTTCTCTCGGAACGCAGCTTTTCTAGTGCACTCATGTGACACCTAATGGTAAGCGGTACGCGTGGTCCATAAATGGGAGTAACTGACGCTGGCATTAGTCTTTTTCACTATGCCGGCCTAACAATATGCTTTAAGGACTCCAGGTTATAGGAGAAGGAAAACACACTGGGCGAGCATTCCACATCTTCAGCGTGCGACAGATGTAAGTAAGTACAAGCCCGTGGATTTACATGCAGAGGTACCGGGTTCGATTCATGATCGGAACACAATAATTATTTTAATTTATTTGTCATATTTCTCGAGTTTAGTACGCTAGAGACAACGACGAGGTTACATCTCCATAGAAACCCATGTATACTCTTTTTATGTTACTGTGTTTTTATATCGAATAAATTATTATTATTATTATCTTGTCATGATGGGCCTATAGTAAAGTTGGCTAAATGTGAATCAGCTAAGTTAAGTCGTGAAGACCGGCACTTTAATATAGGTCAAAGCTTGCTGCGCAGATTTCCCGAAGGCTACACACCGTGGTGATTAAATTACAGAATACCTATACGCAAACCGATATGGGGTGTTTATCGCTATATATTTATATATTATACCATTAATATGTATTTTATTTATCGACGGAATTTATTTGTAACCAACCACATCCTATGTTAACTGTAGCATAACATAATTTATTACTATTATTGATTACAGCACGTTATGGGTGCATCCCGTTGCAAAGTGGTGGGGATAAAATTCTGAACATTTATTATTACAGGCATTTGTAAGACGTCATGATTTAAATATTTTTTAATGATTATTTATTAAGCTGCCTCCGTAGTCTAGCGGTTAAGTCTGTAGATAGCTGGTTCGATTCCTGGTCGGGACACAAAAATATTTATTAATGTAAATAAATACATGTATTTATTATTTAATTTATTTGTGATATTTCTCGAGTTTGGTACGCTGGAGACATCGACGAGCTTGCCACTTGTCATGATTGGCCTATAGTAAAGTTGTCTAAATGTGAATCCGCTTCTTCATAAGCGTGGTTTCTGACCACCCCGAAAGGGAAACGGTCGTAATGATGATACTTTAATGATTCTACTCCTGCTAGTGGAAGGCGGTTCAAAGAGTAAGCCTTCTTTCAAGCTTTGTTATTTTCATAAAAAAATATATGCATGGCAAGCTTACAATATTAGTTCTCCTTGAAAGTAAAAATTGGCATTTGACATCATTGCAATTGGCACATGCTGTCAACGAGAACAACAAATAGGTAGTAGGCAGACTGATGGTCGTAATTTGCCCAGTGTGCCAGATCGGGGAAATATAGTCACATCTCGTGCTAGTATTAACAAAAAAAAAAGCTGTTAGCAGAAGACCAGCAGATTCCAATGGCCTGTAAATACTATTAGCAATAATTACGTATTTGTGCCGTTTGGTCTTCAAACTTTGGGTCTATAAGAATTAAGTGCTAAGAAATTTGTAAGTAACAAGAGGACTGTCAGTTATCTGACGCAGCAAATCAGCATCACCGTGCAGCGGGGACTGCTGTACGTTTTGTTGGCACACGACTTTATGAACAAATCATGGGTGAACATTTTTATTTAAAATTTCATCATTGGCTTGCGTCTTGTCAACACTTGATACTAACACCTATGGACAATTTTTATATCTGAATAAATGATTTTTATTTTATTATTTAAACAGATATATTAATACCTCCATAATCTCCGTCCGGGATTTTTTTCTCCTTATAATATCAACTTAATAGACTACATTTTTTAAAAGTAAACATAAACTAAAATCTTTGAAAAATTTTTTTTTTTAATTTTCCCTCAAGAGTTAACAAAGTTGTCATTTGAGATTTGGTGCCTAGCTTAAGCAGTCATTGGACCTGGTTAGTCCACCTCATTGGAAACTGGTTTAATTTACAGGGATGTTATTTGTCGCTCCCAGTAACGAAATAATCACGAAAGTTGAAAATACATTTGCCTACTTCGTCCCTACTTTTTTTATTAGTAAACTTTTTCTAGTTGTGTATTTTGTTAAGAAGTAAAAGGGCCAACTCTGAACTTACAAAATACAAAACTCGAATAGTTTTCTGTTTTTTAGAAATAATATAGCAGCAACCTATATAGCACGATGTATGACATATTAATTACTGTTATCATAATAATATATGTATATTCCGACCAACATAAGGCAAGCTAATATACCAGGGCCTTCGACATGCATGTTCGCTCGATTTGCTCGAATGAAACTGACAGTTTTCTGTGGAGATCTGTCGCTTTTCATTCGAATATTTTGAGACGACCACGTAGCTAGTTTAAAACAAAAACACGCTATATTAAAGTATCATCACGACCGTTTCCCTTTCGGGGTGGTCAGAAACCACGCTTATAAATAAGCGGATTCACATTTAGCCAACTTTACTACAGGCCAATCATGACAAGTGGCAAGCTCGTCGATGAATTAAAGTAGCAAGCTGATTAATCTCTGGCGTAATTATATTATCATTATTTTTTATTTTATAAATTATCTGACATATGTATATAATTTCTGTACATCATAATAATTAAGTATTTAGAATGTAAACTGACACGGCCTCTTTACAGCCACGATCTTATTTAAGTAGTTTCTAAGTTAGTTTTACTTGCTTGTAGCAATAATGTTGTGCATAACATACATAAATATGGATTATTGCCTGTTTACGGTCTCACCATTATTACCACTTTGATTAGTACATATGTTTTAATAATTGTATTGATTTTATTAGTTCTGACTGTATCCAAGTTGTTTTAAGCGAACCAATGGAAATAAACTATTTTGATTTAACACTTTAATAATATCACAAATCCGTATTGTTTCGAAATTTCACAGTACAGGCTCTGGCAGGAAGGGCCCAATATCGAATCCTAAGCAAATTGTCCGAACTCGAACGTTCTGGGTCATTCACATTATTTACTTTTATTGCTGAATCGCGGACATTGTCGGGGACAGTTCTCCAAGGAGAAAAATTGTGGCTGCTTACGGATACTACGATTAAAATGTTCACTTACATGTGAAAGTCCATCTTTTGGCGTTTCTTTTACCTTTACATTCTTGTCGTAATTTAAGAATTCACTGCCTACTTTATTCTGTCTTCAATAAACCGTCTTCGTCGATGTCTCTAGCGTACCAAACTCGAGAAATACCGCAAATAAATTATTGTGTACCAGGAATAGCACACGGTACCTCCGAGACTAAAGTGACTTAGTTTCCCTATTATTATTATTATTATTTATCACCATAGCTATCGGAACACTTGGTTACGTCCTAATTTACATTAATTATAGAACAATGAAAAAAGAAAAAAAAAAGAAACAATACTAGAAAACAATATAATAGTCAAAAACCTGGCCAGATAGTGATGACATCATAAAGTTAAATTAAGGTTTGGCTGAATTGGCTGTAAATGGGCATTGTCAGTTCTAATATTAAAAATATTAAACAAATAAAATAGAAATATGCCACTAAAAATTTCAATTGGCAATGATGGATGTCACTAAAAACTAAAAATATGTCACTAAAAATTTCAATTGGCAATGATGGATGTCACTAAAAACTAAAAATATGTCACTAAAAATTTCAATTGGCAATGATGGATGTCACTAAAAACTAAAAATATGTCACTAAGGCCCACTTGCACCAACGTAGCGGATAAACGAGTAAATAGATAGATTGGTATTCAGGGATAAACGAATAAACAGCTAAATAGTTAATTATAGGCCAGGGTGGCCTTTATATGCTTACAAGTCAAGCCAGCATAGTGACATGACGATTTCAGTTGCGTCATTCCTTAACCACGTGTTCAGCTTGTCAATTTGAGTTTGTCACACCTCAGGGGTACAGCGCAAAAAGCGGGAGCCGAAAGCACAGAGTCTGGCAAGCGGCGCAAATCTATAATCAAAGACTATGTGTCTGAGCCGTTTGCTGAAGAGACTCTAGGCCCGTGGAGTTCCAGTGCTAAAACATTTTTAAAAACAATAAATCTCTCTCTTATTTAATTCTCCGGTAACAAGAGGGCTAGTTCTTATCTCTGGAATTTTGTCCAGAATCAGCATAGCAATTCAGTGAATAAATGCGGCCAGTGATCTTGCCACCATACGGCCACGGACACGATTTATATTAAAATTTGGTTTTGTAAGTAATATATAACCAAATGGTTATTAGTTCACTTATACTACAATTATTAATTTTAAAATAATAATAATAATAGATAATTAATTTATTGGAAAAAAATATTTACAAAATATAAAATGAAATTGATAATAATACTAAGGATAGGGATATAATGTCCCGTTCACGTGGAATGGTGGCAAGAAAGCTGGCTGAATTTCCCCGCTAAATTTCAATACTGGTTCTTTGGGCAAAAAAAGAAACTAGACGTCTTACGTCTTTTAAAAATAAAAAATAGTTTTTTCCATTTAGGCAAGTTAGTCTAATTTATAGGTCAAATAGTAAACTAACTTAACGTAACAACATTTGTCAAGTAAATAGGCGAGCAAATATATCAAACATTATAATTATTAATTTTAAAATATAATATGTCTAAATATATATAAATATGTAGGTACCCATTCCATATTGTGAGCCTAAACTTTAGGTAATAAAATTATGACAAATTATTTTAAATTATAAAACATCTTCTCTTTTAACCAAATTATTATTTGATTTTTAAAAATATTGTTACCTTCTTATTTTGATTTGTTAGGTGTTTTTTTATTAGTTACAAGTTATTGTTCTTAGTAAATTATTTTGCTTATACATAGCTATTAATGTGTGTAACCTTAACCATCTACTTTCTGTTGACTTTGGCAAAAATAAATTGCTTGAAATGACCGTTTCTATCACAGGTCAATGATTTACGAGATTTCCAATATAAAATTCCATAAACATAAGCATCCGATCTAAACCATGTTCAATTTATTCCTATATTTTCAGCCTTGGGACATAATTTATACAGTCAAATGGGAACGGTTTCAGCACCCATAAGCCAAGACGATTTTGTCCAACGGATAGAGGTGCCAGATGTCCGATTTTAGACAAATACAAGTAGCTGTCACATTATATGCGACTCACCGAAAAAAAATCGCGACACAAAGTGATAGATAAAGACTTAACATTTACATTCCTCTAGTTCGCACAATAACACACCTCACCTCACCTACGTCTTAGTAATGCTAGTAAGTCTTTTTTGGAATTGGTGTTCGTTTTTATAACACACTACCAAAAGAACTATCCTATGTATTGATAAACTAAAAAGTCATGTTAAATGTCGACTTATAGGCTTATATTATATATATATATTAAAAGATAAATAAATTTATTAGTGACAAAAATGGCTGGTAGATGTGCAAATGTATTTTATAATATTTTGAACACCTTTTATAGTTGGTGTATATTTATATTTAGTTCAATCCATATTGTTATGTAAAAGTAATAATAATTTAAATAACTATAATTAAACTAAATGAAAACAAATGATTGTTAATTTAAATAGATAAAATAATTAGATATACAAATAAAAACAAAAACAAAAAAAACCCTCATACAAAACCTAATTTAAATATAAATCGTATCCGCGCAGCATGGTGGCAAGAACGCTGGCCGCATTTCCTCGCTGAATAGCTATGCAGAGAATCACGAGGAAAGAACCAGCCCTCTTGTCCCTAGAGCAGACAATTAGTGAGGGGTGATGTAATTAAAACAATGTAATTTGACAATACAAAGGAGCTCGAGAAGGCCAAATTGTAATAAATGATTTGACTTTGACAATACAACATTTTTAAAGATTATTTAAGTATAAAGATGAAACAAAATAAGAAGAATCAAATTTACAAAACCACTAAATTCTGATCGATTAGAGCTCTTATGTTTCCTATACTACCTTACGGAATTCAGAAAGAATTGTTAATTATGAAACGTGGCGTTGACGGAAAATATCGGCACATCGTGGATGTAGATTCAATCCAACACGTCAATTCTAGAAGAACTGGGCTAAAGCAACGCCTTTCCTAAACTGTGCAATCACGTATCTCACTTTCTTGGGACACTTGTCGAGGCATGGAGAAACATTCTTTGAGCGGATATTTGTTCAGGGGAAAGCCGATGGCAAAAAGATGCGTGGTAGATCTCCTATGAGATGGACCACCAATAAAGGTGCAGTCCGTGAGAAGTGGCCACTGCCAATTTAATGCTGAAAGGACGACCGCGACCATACTGCCAAGAGTGTAACGACTAAGAAGAAGAATCTGCATCTGGCAACCTTATTCCTGAAGATACGAATGATGCTTGAAAATTGGTTTACGAAGGGAAATTTTGAATGGCACTTAAATATTAGAATTATAAATCAATTCTTGATAAATGTTTTATTTATTTTTGTATCAAAGGAACATAGGCAATCGTGTATGAAGGCTCACCCACTAACAAAGATGAAATTTGAACCGGGACTTACAGCTTAACATGCTCTCCTCTCTATGACAAATGTACGTAAGAATTGTGTATTTCTCATTGGAAACCACTTGCAAGGATGTTGTTGTTACACGTGTGAAGTATCATCACGACCGTATCCCTTTCGGATTGGTCAGAAACCACGCTTTTTCTGAAGCGGTTTCACATTTAGCCAACTTTACTATAGGCCCATTATGACAAGTGGCAAGCTCGTCGATGTGTATTATGTCCCGACCAGGAATCGAACCGGTACCTCCGCGCCTGAAGGTAAGTCTGTATAAACTGTGTTGATGCTAAACAAACAGAATAGGGTAACTTATATTTGCATTAGAGAAAGCTTACTCGTAATATGAGTGTTGAAAAACGGTAAAAAAAACAATAACTCCACTGAAATATTTTGTTATTAATCTCCAAACGTTTCGAAAGGTAAGCGACCTTGTTGGACAGCTTTACAAGGCTGCCATCCATCCCAGATCCCTGTTTTTGATGCTAATGGAATCTGACAGCTGCATTCTCTCTTTATAACGTTGACAGTTGACGTGAGCCTTTACGTTCACAGAATACCGCTTTGTGCAAATCAAATTAGTATTATGGGGTGTATCACTAACTTTTTATCACAATAGATGGCGCATGATAGATGGTACCTAATATAACTGTCAGTTGCATAGAAAACTTGTATTTTTATTATGAAATTTATTATTTTCTGGATATTATGCCGAAGTGAGCAGCTTTTAGGTGTACAAATCGAGATTTCTAAGCGAAATCAAAGATATGGTGATCTTAAAATTGCCGTTCTATTAATAAAACCTTTTTTCTTTTTAAAGCCGGGGTGTGCGCTTTTTAATTCGTCTTTTAAGGTAGGTAACATTAATTTAAAACACATTTTTCTGTTATAAACATATAAAACTACGAAAACATTTAAAAAATGATGCGATATAGGTGTAAAATAAGGTACCATTGCCGCTAGCGACATCTACAAAAAGCTTTGCCTGATACACCCCATTGAAATACTCGTAAAGCGCTTTAACAAAAAGATCTTAGCAAGATATAACGTTTTAACTAGCAGCTCTAAGTGGTTCGGTTGTTAGTTCATTTTTATCCATATACCTATATATCAAAAACCGTCGCGGTTCCTACCTTGTCATGAACCAATGAGAAATACACCTTTCTTTAGTACATTTGTCATAGACTTATAGCAGAAGAGCATGTAAAGCCGTTGGTCCGTGGCCACTTATACCACCTTCAAAAAAGGCTGGCTTTTGTTTGCGTCTTGTAAGACAGTAAAACATTTCACCAATACAACCGTAAGCTGCCAGAATTATTTTCAGTAGTAGATTTCCGAAAATATGTAATTGGGCTCCTCGATTTGACAGTTGGCAGCCCTAAGCTCGTGTCACGGATCCAGCTGGACGCTGTAATTGGTTCCCAGAGCCCTCAGTATTTGCATGTCTGACGGAGATTGGGGAACGGACACCTTTGGACAATTGTAAACGGATTTGACTGTAAACCGTTGAACATTATTCGACACCGTGCAATAGCTTTCTACGAGATTTTGATGATGTTACAATGCGGATTTAAAAAAAAAATCGGCTCACTCCACAAGATATTTTATTTATTATTATTTTTGTACCGTATCCCTTTCGGGGGAGTCAGAAACCATGTTTTTTTTGTTTTTTTTTAATTAAGCAGATTTACATTTAGCCAACTTTACAACAGGCCCATCAAGACAAGTGGCATGGTCGTCGATGTCTCTAGCGAACCAAACTCGAAAAATATCACTAACAAATTAAATCATTTACCTCCGAGTCTATATCCACAAACTTAACCGCTAAACCATGAAAGCAGTACTACTTGTGCTGAGAAAAAAATATTGTAAATAGTAGTTTCTTTTATTGATAAGACTAATGTTATTTTTACAGCATATTATTGTGCAATTAAGTTATTTTGAAAATAAAATATGTAGTACTGAGTATGACGGCAATTCAAGCCTGATACCGAAACGTGTGGATACCCTTTACTGGGTTTATCGGCACGAACGGTGGATACTTCCCAATGTATATATAAATGTAAATAAATACAATTTAACCCCCCATATAAGATTAATTATGTTCTTTAAATATACTTACTGACATCAGTCGTCAAGTCCCTACCATCATGATTGTCTTGTATTTGATCAGTAAAGGGGTTCAGCCCTTATAGGTTTTATTGTGGTTAAGATAACCGGGAGTTAAGACGCTGGTGGAAACCCGTCCTTAGACATACGAAAGATTAAATATCATGGACATATATATAGGTATACTCACGTACCCATAAACAGAAGTAGTGCACAATGGTTTTTTATCGAATTCTATCGGAAAAGTTCGTATTAATCGTGCTCTCATTATTTCTTAGGGTGGTTGTAACATCTCTATATTATACAATAACATTTTTCATTTTGACATTTAACACTAAATAATAAAGTTCCATATTCTTTGTACTTTATTGCACAAAGTACAATGACCGACTTAATTCCAGTAGATATTTTCTGATAGCCAAACGTTAGGGACAAATTTGATCAAATATAGGTGCAATGAAAGTAATGGTAAAAATATACAATTATAAGATAATTTAAGAAATATTATATACTATTTATATACCATACCTACTTATATACCATATTAATAATATCCATATTAATTGATATGAAAATGTCACTTATTAATTACATTATTTTTATACTAGCACGACATGTGCAAGGTCACCCACCTGATGGTTATTGGCGCGCAAGTTTCTTAAATGTTAGCAACTGGAATCAGACACTCATGATTGATATCAGTCCGTAACCCTATACCGGATTGACTGGACAACTCGGTAATTCGAAACTGATCCCGAAACGTGTACACTTTACTGGGTGTATCAGCACATACAGTGGATACTTACCCGCCGCGGTAGGCTAGACAAATTACCTGCATCAGTCCGCCTGCCACCCATTTGTTTTCGTTGAAACTATGTGTCATTTGCAATAATGTCAAATGCCATTATTTTACTTTCAAGAATAACTGATATTGTAAATTTGGATTGGTAATATGTATGTAATAATAACACCGCTTGATACAAAACTTACTGAATTAAGCATCATTACGTGTATATGGAGCGAGCTATTGAGAGAGCTATGCTCGGTATTTCTCTGATGGATAGAGTCCGAAACGTAGACATCCGTCAAAAAACCAAAGTTACCGACATAGCCTTCAAAATTAGTAAGTTGAAGTGGCAATGGGCCGGACACGTCTGTCGCAGAACCGTTGACCGATGGAGTAGACGAGTTCTAGAGTGGAGACCACGTACAGGAAAACGCAGAGTGGGAAGACCCCCTCGCCAGATGGACGGATGACCTGAAAAAGGTCGCTGGTGGGGGCTGGATGAGGGTGGAAAAAGATCGTGCGAAATGGCGAGCCTTGGGGGAGGCCTACATCCAGCAGTGGAGAGACAGGCTGATGATGATGATGATGAAGTGTATATGGCGCGCTTTCTGTTTCTGCGTCTTAATAGACAAGACAATATATGTATGTATATGTCCCCGTTTAAGATTAATTCATGCTCCCATCCTAAACAAACTTTTAACCCGGACAAGTTCCTGCTAATGAAGTTGCTAACTATACGATTTAATAAATTACACCAAATGTAATCCCGCGAAGAGATCACGGCATGTGTAATGAGCGGTGGCATTGTACTTTTAAGTTATTCTGTGAAAAGTACAGCCACAAAAAATATGCTGGTTTACCGCAGATCTTTTCCGGTACTGCACAAGTGTACTAGATCCGACAATATCTGAATGACATCCACTTTTTATATAATAAAATACGATAACAAAATCGGTGATTGCTATACAAAGTGATTTTTTCAAGTGAGCGTGAATGGCTTCTGTCTAAACTACGAGAAATATTGACACATGATGGAAGGAATCACTGGGATTTTGATAAAGATTGAATATATTAAAAATATTTAAAAAAATATTTCAAACTTGTAGTTCATAAATTGATTAGTAGTTTGTTAGTGACAATGCATACCTAACTATATTTGTATTGTTAAACTTTATGGGAAATAAATCAATCAAATCTAATAAATTATTTTCCTTTGGTTAGCGCAACACTTGGATATTGTTATACATATTTCTTTTTCCATTGTTTACTATTATTTTGATTATAAAATAACCAGCAGCTACTATGGGTGGACCCATCATATCAGCTATACCATCATTTTTAACTAAAACACTGTTGCCATAAACAAGTTTTTGCTTAAAATTAGGTAGTTAAAATTAATTCGTGGCTGTTAAAAGGCCGTGTCAGCTTATAGACTAAAATCAATTACGCATGTCAAGTTAATAATGAATTCGTGGCTGTAAAGAGGCTGTGTCAGCTTGCAATCTTAAAATACATAAAAATAGTATTATAACTACAATATTTATGTCAATAAATGTAAATTGGTAACTGTAAGGGGGCCGTGTCAGCTTACCATCTAAATAATAATAATTATTATAATTATTATTATAATTGGTATGTCAATTTAATACATATTCGTGGCTGTAAAGGGGCCGTGTCAGCTTACAACCAAAAAAATTTAATTAAATTACGGACATTTTGGAGATTATTTTTTTCATTCATTCATTGCAGCTCCTGGGACACAGCGTCCCACACCTCAACTGTTGGGGATGAGCCTTCCAAAATAAATATCTTGAGAATTTGGCCTATACAAGTCACTCTGGTCAGAGGGGTTGGCGAGAATCTGATGTCAATTTCAATAACGATTCCACAAGTTGGTATTAGTGGGACCGCGACCGACACGGCTTCACGTGCTATCCGAGGCACGGGAACGGTGGTGTTGTAAATCTGTGACAAATGTACGTAAGAAAAGCGTATTTCTCATTGGTACATGCCGGGTGTATTTGAACCGACCTTTGTAAGATTTAAGGAACGCGTTCTTAGAACCCAACCACCACCGCGCCTGCAGGTACATAGGCGAGCTTGATGCCGTTTGCATTTTCTACCAACTAAACTTTATGACTGAGATATGTAATAAGCGGGTACATCAGAAGAAAAATGATAGTTAAAATTATTTATTACTATATAAAACACATATTAATTAGAAACATATAAAAGTATTTATTTATTTAAAAACTTAATTGCACAAAGTACAAAGGCGGACTTAATGCCCGAAGACATTCTGACAGCCAAACCTTGGGGACAAATTTAACCATATAAAGGTGTAATCATAAATATAATAATAATATAATTAATGAAAATTATCAGTAAACTAATATATACTTACATCATATAAAATATTATAATATCAATAAACTATATACATACACATTATTATACATCGACGAGCTTGCCACTTGTCATGATTGGCCGGCAGTAAAGTTGGCTAAATGTGAATCCGCTTATTTATAAGCGTGGTTTCTGACCACCCCGTCAGGGAAACGGTCGTGAAGATACTTTATTATACATAAACATAAATATATACTACTTACTAACGCTGTGTGGAAGTACTAGATAAACTAACACCCATATTCTAAGACGTTTCCTCAACGCCTCCTCCACTCAACATTTCCTTCCAGCTGTCAAAGGCAAATAAAGTTTCTGTAATAGTTACGATTAATGTAAAAAACAGAGCCGAGCCGAGAGTTTTATTTAGAGGTCAGCCGTGAGCCGGTACATTAGACACCATTTTTAATTTGAATCGTCTCAATTACGGATACTTAATTTTCGTTTGACAGCTGGAAGGAAATGTTAAGTGGAGTAGGCGTCGAAGGAACGTCTTAGAATACAGGTGTACATTTCTAAACTTGAAAAATCTTAGAAAATATTGACAATCCAATATTTAATTTAATTATAGCGTTAAACCCTTAAGTAATAGCTAAATAATTAGTCTTATAATATAAGTTGACACGGCCTCTATACAGCCACGAAATTGTTATTGTATTTTTTTATATAATTTGACATAAAATTATCATTATTAAAATTATAAATTAACACGGCCTTTATAAAGCCACAAATTTAGGTTAAGCTACAGTATTGTTTATGGCAGCAATGTCACTTACTTATTTCTGTCCATCCATAATTTAATTTTAATTAATTTTAATAATTGTGCAAGTGTATTGGACACTATGCCACAAGACAGCGATTTGGAGGAGCTATTTTTTTTGTATGTATTTTTATTTTCTATGTATTATTATTATTATTTTTTTTTAGGTTAAATTTAGATTTTGTTTTAATATAGTTTATTTAATATTGTAATTGTTTTATATTGTTTGTATATTACTTCGAATAAAAATCTACTATCTAAGGTGTAAATATATATATATATATATTATATTTTGTTTGTAAAAAATCACAATATTGAGTGTTACCTGTGAACCAAATGGAAATAAATTATTTGAATTTATTTAATTTATTATAAGGATAATTCCGATTAAAAGCCACTATTGATAATTTACGGCTAATGTAAAATCCTTATGTTTCCTGTGTCATTATTTAGTGGGTTTTGTACGCAAAAGGTTTTTTGAATCAGTCTCTTTGATCTTTGGGCCTGACTCCGAAAGTTTCCGGAACACTGACCTGCTTCTGAACAAATGTTGGAAATAATCCCTAATGCGCATATTCTTCAACAATCACAATAAGGCTGCTGAAATTTGTTTTAAGGGTCCCCTTTGCTTCTATCTCGTTTCGTGTTCAACGTAATACAAATATAAAAATAATAAATCAATTCATGATTTCATTCGATTTTATTCGAGTGTGGGGGCTATCGTAAATGTGAACTAGCTCCTTATAAAAGCTAGGTTTCTTACCACCTCGTAAGGGATACGGTCGTACTTTACTATTCGAGTGTCAAGCGATGCAGTTTGGTCATGAATTTATTATTTTATTTATTTATTTATATATCTGGAGAATTTGGCCGACACTCGCCACGCTGGCCAGACGGCTTGGCGAGGATAAGATGTCAATTTTTAATGACAATTTATTAGCGATTCCACAAGTTGGTGTTAGTGGAACCGGGACCGACGGCTTAACGTGCTCTCCGAGGCAAATGTACGTAAGAAAAGTGTATTTCCCATTGGTACATGCCGGGTGGGTTTGAACCGACCTTTGTAGGATTTAAGGAACGCGTTCTTACAACCGAGCCACCACCGCGCGCGCACCTTTTTGTGATTGTAGAGTTACAAATAAAAGATTATCAATTTATGTATAGCTTAAGGGGTGTACAAAATTAAAACATTAATTTCCGTATAGTTAGTACGTAGTGGATATTGTCAAGACATATTTGTTTTATACAATACAAGAAAAGAAAATAAAAATAAAATACTAACAGTAACTATGGCTGGACCAAACAGAATAATAACTAAAACATTGTTGCCATAAACAGAGATTTTGTTATTACTTACAACTAGGTACTTAATATTAAAATCGTGGCTTAAAAATGCCGTAATATAATTCATTACAGCCCGTATCTATCCACTGCTGGATGTAGGCCTCGCCCAAGGCTCGCCACTTAACGCGATCTTTCGCCACCCTCATCCAAACACCACCAGCGACCTTCTTCACATCATCTGTCCGTCTGGCGGCGGGTCGTCCCACTCTGCGTCTTCCCGTACGTAATTGCCCCATTGTTCGTCGGTTCTGCGGCAGATGTCCAGCCCATTGCCACTTCAACTTGCTAATTTTGAAAGCATGTCGGTAACTTTGGTTCTTTAACGGATGTCAACGTTTCTGGCTTTATTCTTCCGAGCATAGCTCTCTCCATAGCTCGCTAAGCGACGTTAAACTTATACATCGTACCCACTGTCAGTGTCCATACGACAGAAATAAACTAAATTACTAAAATTAAATTAATTTTATTACTCTACGCGACTATGACCGTCCAGTAACAGGGTCAGCATACAAAACTTATCACCCCACTCACTACAGTTCGTCGACTTTTTTTTTCCGCAATATGGCGTCTGGTTGTCGCATTAATGAAAATTGATTAATCTTGTCTTTAGTGACACTCGCGTGATGAAGACGAATCGATTGACGTAAGAATCATTGAAATCGGTGAACTCGTTTGGTCTCCAGTTTGCCACAAAGGAACACACATACATACATTGGCTGATAACCCTTCTTTGCGTCGCGCAGTCGGATAAAATGATTTTATGCATTTCATTTTAAGCCATCGAAAATGGTTCCTCTCTATATGTAGTACTTATAGCTCAATAGCTAGTCCCCAATAAATTTTCGGATTTCGACATGAAGTCGCTCACGTGCATGAATACATTGACGTCGTAAAGTACGTATTGTTGCTGAGATTGTTTGATATTTACGATCTCGCGGCGGTCGTCGTAAATTGTACGGGGTACGTGGCTGCGACGAAATGGATCATAATTTTGATTGGCCCCTTTAACCACGTCAAGTATTATTCGTCCTTGTTTATACAAATGTTTTAAGAGCATAGGTCATCCTACTCCGTCGTTTTCGTCATTCGGGTCTATACGGCGGCATGCAGTACATTGTGAACTGGTTGAGTGTGGTGCGGATCTGGTCGGAGGTGTAGAACACCCTCGTTCCCGTCCTAGTTTTACTAATATCAACTTGTGGATAATAATAATATATTATTATTAAAAGACCAATCCTAGCCCAATCTGTCTGGCCATAGTGGCGAGTGTAGGCCAAATTCTTCCGAAATATGTTCTTGAAGGCCCATCTCCAACTGTGAAGGTCTAAGGGATGTGTGATGATGATCATGATGAATAATGTGTATTTGTGTACAGAGAAGAAATGAAGGAGGGCCGGGACGAGGCCGAACGGGCCAAGGAATAGCAGAGAAGGAGGGAATAGAGGACAACGAGGTTGTCGATGACAATTTTAATTAAATTAATTTATAATCAAAAATAATCTTTATTAAAATTACTAAGATTGCTTTTAAGTTATTTATAGTTTTATAGTTATTGATAAATATTTACGGCAACACTGAAATTTCCATAACAGAAGTTTTGGCTGTTCTGGAGCCGATTTGGCGTTACTAATATATGTAGTCGAATATAACTTTATCTCTGTTTTATAAGAAATTTGAGCATTTTATATCATCATTATAACAAGATCCCTTTCAGGTCGGAATAAACGCTTTTAAAGAAGCGTTTAGCCAACTTTACTACAGGCCAATCATGAGAAGTGGCAAGCACAAAACCAAAAAAGTTAAGATACAATAAGCCTTAAAAGTTCGTCTATTGTAACAATAACGTCAAGATTGTTAAGCACAGGTGTCAACATTTTATTACATCAATTTAGATGATGAAAAGTCAAATAAAATTACGGAAGTTGCCCTATTTATATGACAGGGAAGTGCCTTAGGAAGTTTGCCCTTGTGTCTCGGAGGCGGTGACGTATTGCCGCGCGATGTTACGCTCACTAAAATATCAAATTGTGCCGCGTCCCTCAGGAACCCTAGCTCAGTTTGTTTTATCTTCTAGGGTTTAGTTTTTGTTGTTTATTTATTTGTTTATTATGTTACAAACTAACATGTTACAAATAATACATTTCGAGCACTTATCACCGCGTCTTGTCGTCTCCTCCGGTGACAAGAGAGCTGGTTCGTTTTCGCCCAAACAATCAGTATTGCAATTCAGCGGGGAAATGCAGTTCTTGCAACCATTGCATGCGGACAGGACTTAGACTTAGTTTTAATATTTATTTTATTTTATATTATTAGTTTTTTTCGAATAAATAACTTATTTTCTTATCACAACAATTTATAAGGTCGGAATTGCAACCCAGGGGCAGTGTACACGGCGTGCAATGTGTAGTTACTTGGATGATTAGTATTAACCAAGTTTTTCAGAATATAAAATTAAAAGTATAGTATAACTACTTATAAAGAAGCTGATTCACATTTAGCCAACTTTACTATACGCCAATCATGACAAGTGGCAAGCTCGTCGATGGAGTAGAATCATTCAAAATAATTAAATTAATGGCGTTTCATAAATACCTGTAATAGGTTTACGTGAATAAAGATATTTTGACTTTGACTTTGAAGTGGAAACTGTTAATTGGCTTTATTGTATCTTAAGTATAAAATAGCTGTGAGTGTCCCAAACATAATAAATAAATAAGAAGATTAATCGCGTTCTAAAGGGATCAATAACATAATACCACTTCAATAATTTATATACGTCAGGTGATTGATTGTTGACTTGTTAGTTAAGCCAATCACATGTCTTATATTTTAAAAAAGTGTTCTATGTTTAAAATGATCGATTTTAATTAAATCGGTATTCAGTAAATAGGCAATATCTTTAGCAGCTTTTCACGTTATGACAGTACCCTAGTAAGTATACCCCTAGTCCCGTGGGGTATATAATATGATCAGAAATGAAATGAGCCAGGCGTTTCCATGGCAACACTCTTCGTTATGGAGGCCATGATACGTGGCTCTGGCATTTCTGGGATTTCGCCTCTTCATATTTCATATTTAGTATGAATTGTTTTAGTAAGCTCTATTTGTGAAATAGCTATCGTTCATTTATATATATATATATATATATATTGAATCTAATATTCTATCTTCAGTTTTGGTTACATACAAATTTTCATATTTAATATGTATGCAATAATATTTAATGTGGGTAGTTTTAGGTTAAATAGACAATGTATAAAGGTCGAGCGTCCTTGAGCGTCTTCTACTTGCTATACTATGGTGAGTGCTCTGAAGAGCTGTATTTTTTAAATATATTAGCACGACATGCGACTTTGCACCCACCTGTTGGTAAGTGGCGTGTAATGTCCATGAATGTTAGCAACTAAAATCAGACTCATGACTGACACTATGCTGGTTATTATGTGACATTATACTGATACTATGGTCCCTAACACTATGCTGGCTTGATTAAATGCTTTTTCACACTTCGCTTGAAGGACTCCAAGTTCTAGGAAAGTAGACACTCAGAGGCTGAAAGAGCATTCCACATCTTTATTGTGCGATTGTTATGTATGAGTCCCCAAATTTATACTTATGCGAAGGGTATGTGGGTGAATATTATGACCTGTGCGTGTGGTTTGGTGACGGAATGAAGAAGGGATTAGGTTGTTTTCCTTGCGTGCACATGTTGTGCTAGTATAAAAAACAATAGAAGTAAAGTATCATGACAACCGTGGTGGTCAGAAACCACGCTTACATATAAGCATATTCACATTTAGCCAACTTTACTATAGTTACAAGTGGCAAGCTCGTTGATGTCTCTAGCATACCAAACTCGAGAAATATCACAAATAAATTAAATATTAATTAAATTTATTTATCTACATTAATAAATATTTTTGTGTCCCGGTGTTGAGGCGCGGTGGTAGCTCGGTTGTAGGAACCCTTTCCTTAAATCCTACAAAGGTCGGTTCAAACCCCTCCGGAATGTACCAATGAGAAATACATTTTTCTTACGTACACTTGTAATAGATTTACAATATCAGATCGTCGCCAACCCGTCTGGCCAGCGTGGCGAGTGTAGGCCAAATCCTCCAGATATATGTTCTGGAATGCCCTTCTTCAACAGTGGAGGTCTACGACGCTGTGTTCTATGGGCTGTAATGAATGAAAATGAATTGTGTCCCGAACAGGAATCGAATCTGGTACCACCAAGTCTAAATCCATGGGCTTAATCGACGAGTTACCATCCCATTGGGATGGCACCATTCAAGGCCTTTAGGATTCGTGTGCGGTCAGAGCAACTCAAAATATTCCTGAAGAAGGAATTCTGGCCGCTCGGTGTTGTGTACCGCAAATTCATTCGTGGATTTGCTTCACGCAGCACCAACGATGTTCCTGGGCCCCGCGCCGGACCTACTCCCTCTGCACCACCCCCAGCAGGGACGCCGGCACCGTCCACTGAAGCATCTCGTACTCCTGAGAAGGTGGTCACAGTACCTGATGGGTACTTCTATGACCACAAGAAGATGAAGATACGGAAGCTTTAGATTAATTAATTTTAATGTTGTTTTATATGTATTTTAGTTGTAAGGTATTTATCTATGGGCCATCTGTTGCCTGATAATAAACAAATTATTATTATTATTAATAATTAAACGCTAAGCGGTTAAAAAATTATGAAAAAATAATATTATTAACGCTACCTAAACGTCTATTAATAAAATATTTACGAGTAACTAATAAAATCTTAGTTATTAAAATAATATAGCAATTTTAAACATAATTATAAGGCTCCTTTGTTTTACTAAACGTACACTTTTTCAACGTCACAATTTCTGTGCAGTTGAAACTGGTCAGGCGAACACTTTTAGAGCAAATGGAGTTGGTTAAAGTGGCGACTACAAAGTTGCTGACGTAGACATTGATACAATGCCCGTATCCTCCTCCTTGCGTCGTTCTCCTCATTGCTGAGGGTCGTGACCCCCTCCACGGATCACTTTGTCCCGTACGATGCTGCGCCATCCGGGTCTGTTCACGGCGGCATGTGGGGCATCGTGCATCTGGGTATTTAGTGAGGAGCGGATCTGGTCAGACCAGCGTATGAGGCTTCGGCCACGTGGTCTTTTGCCTTCGACTTTCCCTGTTATACAAGCCTTTCCAGGTTACCAGGTGTTTTGCGGGCTATATGGCCGAAATACTCAAGGACTCGTTTTAGGCAGATGGAAGACAGCCTAGTAGAGATTTTGAGCTCCTTGAGTATTGACACGTTAGTTCTTCGTGTCCAATGCCCGTATACAGCTACATTAAAGTTTAAAAAATAATAAAACCGCCGTTTGGGGTCCAGCCGATGGACCCATGGGGACACTCAGCCAAGCGTCGGGCCAAAGAGTTGTCCAAACGGCTAACGGACAAGTCTGGAGTCAGGCAAGCTGGGAATTATTTTTGCCAACGTATTAGCCTCGCTATACAGAGGGGAAATGTTGCCAGTCTTTTTAGGACTATCCCTAAAAGGCCGTCTCTAGAGGTCATTTTTTACTTATTGCTTAATTTTTTTTAAAAGTAATTTTAATTATGCAATAATAAACTTTAAAAAGTTTTAAACCTGCCAATTCTGTTCTTTGCTTCTAACATCAACACTCTCCAGGAACGATATAGTTAATTAATTATTATTTTAATACTAGCACGACATGTGACTCTGCGCCCACCTGATGGTAAGTGGCGTGCAAGGTTGATAAATGTTAGCAACTGAAATCGGACAGTCATGACTGACATCAGTCCCCAACACTATGCCAGCCTGACTAGATGCCTTTTCACACTTCGCTTGAAGGGCTCCAGGTTATAGGAAAGTGGAAACACAGAGGCTGGAAGAGCATTCCACATCTTTATTGTGCGACAGATGTATTAGTCCCCAAATTTATACGTACGCGAAGGGATGGTGACTATGGTATGTGGATGTATATTCTGACCTGTGCGTGTGGTTCGGTTGCGGAATGGAGAGGAAGGAATTAGGTTATAGAGCTCTTCAGAGCACTCACCATAGTATAGCCGGTAGAACACGAAGAAGATTTAAAAACATAAAATGCTATTCATTAAAAACAAATGCTAATATGTAATAATAATAAATATAATGAAATAGAAACCTTAAGAAATATATATATATATATATATATATATATATATATATATATATATATATATATATATATATATATATATATATATAAATAATGTTTTAGTGAGTAAAATGTATGTATTTAATTATTACTTATTTGGATCTCCTATTGGCCCTACACTTTTAAAACTAAATTAAATTGTATTGATAGCATGTCTTTGTTTACCTTGTCTTTGGTTGCGGGTAACAATTTAAAGTTGGACTGAGAATTGGAGGTGAGACAATGTAGCTGAGACGAGGCCCGAGAGAAACAATACGCCACTAACACTGACTTTTATGTAAAGACCGGGCATTTATAATTTGACGAGGCGGTGTCTACTGTTCCTGACCAGTAATTTATAAAACTATTACCTATTATTGAGTTGTTCAGCTGATGTTATGTTTCTGTTTTGATCACTAGTACATATTATAATGTATAGATTATATAAATTATATAAAATGTAATAAAACTGTTATGACGTGTAAAAGTGCTAAAAATATTGCCTAAGGATTAATAGGTTTGTTGTTCTATCAAGCAAAAAGTACTGACCGGATTTTGATGAAACTTAACAGTAACATAGCTTATAATATCATATAAGCTTTATTACGTCATCATCTGACTACAACATGTGACCCCACCATCATTTATCTATCTGTCGTCGTTTTGTTAACGCACCTTTAAGGTATAATGCGACCGATTAAAAAAAAAAGAGATCGGGGTTATCATGACTAACAGATGTTTTTTTTCGCTGACCACTATTATTATCATTACAACCCTTAAAACACACAGTAAAACTGCACTGTTGGAGATGGGCCTTCTAGATTGTTTTTGGAGAATTTGTCCTACTCTCGCTACGATTGGCTCTGATGTCCATTTTGAAACCAGGACCGACGGCTTAACGTGCTCTCCGAGGCACGGCAACAATAACAACGGCGGTGTTGTAAATCTATAACAAATGTACGTAATAAAAGTGTATTTCTCAATTTTCTTCAATCTATTTCTGTCTCTTTTTATTTGTTGTGTAAATAATACGTATTTTTTACTTCATTTTCTTATGTATTTCTTACATAAATTTAGTTAAATGTATATATTATTATTATATATTTTTATTGGTATTTGTGTATTAGTATGTAAATGATTGTTATGTGTGTTTAAGTATTTGTTTTTATTTCTAATGCACCCGCAATCATCTACCACACTCCCAAAGGTTAGCTAGTATAAAATGCCGACAGGCATTAAGTTCGCCCTTGTACTCAACTGTTAAGTTTTTAAGTGCAATAAAGAATTTATAAATAAAATAAATAAATAAATGGTACATGCCGGGGTTTGAACCCACCTTCTTAGGGTGTAAAGTAAGCGTTATTACAACTGAGCTATTACCGCTCTTACACTTGACAAATACAAAGTTTTAAATGAATAAATTATATAGGTTAGTATAATATGTCTGGTCCTTACGATATATTCGGTCAATGTGCGCGGGGCATCGAAGTGCAGGATAAACTTGCTGGAGGAAACAACGGGTTAACTAACTAAACTAAAACGCTCCTAGATATTTATTTCTGGACGAAGCACTAACTTTTGCTGCCGAAAGTCATCTGCTAACTTCACTCTACTATCTATATTTTTTTCAACCAATAAGTAGTATCGTCTAGTATCGTCTTACGGAGCAGAGACGTGGACACTGACAGTGCAGACCCACTGGTCACAAGTTTAATATCGCTCAGCACGCCATGGGCAGAGACAAGACGCTATTTAATATTAATATTTACTATTACTATTGGAGTTTTTCCGTGGATTTAGACTCGGAGGTACCGGGTTCGATGTGACCAGGACACAATAATTAATTTAATTTATTTGTGATATTTCTCGAGTTTTCTCATCGATGAGCTTGCCACTTGTCATGATATAGTAAAGTTGGCTAAATATAAATCAGTTTCTTTAAAAAAATATATAAAAAAGCGTGATAGTCAGCCCCGCAAGGGACACGGTCGTGATGATACTTTTTTACCTTTAAAAATAATTATTTATCGTGAAAATCTACCTCGTCAACACGTGACCACCACCTTAAATTTAATTTTAAAGTAAATATTTCTAACTTCTAAAACATTAATCTCATAACCCCCAAGTTGGTTTAAACACGAAAATGTTTAATAACATAAAAGTCTAATTGATTATTCAACACTTTAAAGTTTTTAATAGGATTATAATTTCAAAGTTAAATGTGGTAAAATTCCCAGAGGTTTTTTAGGTAGGTAAAGTTTTATTCATATTGTATGGGGATTTGCGCGGTGGTGGCTCGGTTGTTAGAACGCGTTCCTTAATTCCTACAGAGGTCGGTTCAAACCCCCCCGGCATGTACCAATGAGAAATACACATTTCTTACGTACTGCAGTCATAGATTTACAACACCACCGTTCCCGTGAGGACGAGAGCACGTTAATGAATTGTCATAAAAAATGAAATCATATCGTCGCAAAGTCTGGTCAGCGTGGCGAGTGTAAGCCAAATTCTCCAGATATATGTTCTGGAAGGCCCATCTCCAGCAGTGGAGGTCTAGGACCCTGTGTTCTAGGGGCTGTAATGATGGGGATTTGGGCTAAATTGTATTCACAGTTCTCGTATTATAATATATTAAGTATTTTGAAATGAATTATTCTAACAAGATTTTATTTTATATAGGTGGATTTTATTATTTTATATAGTAGGATTTTTCTAATAACTTAATAGCGCAGTAATATATCCATTATATGCTCAACCTTACATTAAACTTGCTTTGTAGCAATATATGCATATCTATATATATACTAGTTATATACTATATATACTACTATACTTGACCGATCGGGATGAAACTTTGGGAATATGTTGTGTGAACATAGGCATAGTACTACCCTTGTCCGATAGGTGGCGCTGATTTGTGGGGCATACCGACCGAGGGTACCGAGCGGGAGTCTAAAACTCCCTACGATCTTATTATATATATAGTTACTCAATCGTTGCTTTTGAGACTCCTGAACGAGCCCACTCTGCGCTTGACTGTCGTCGAATACAGAAATAAAGCCAAGTCAAACCATTTACCGCTCAACGGTTAATCAACCTCTCCCAGTGAGTGTGAGTAGTATTATTATTAATAATGATATTCATTGTCAAAATCTAGTCTGAACCGCTAGACCATATTTTATTCATTGGGATCAAATACCTATTACAAAATATTGCAGGTATATCTTCTGGCCATCCCTATTTTGGGGTGTCAAAACCGCCACGATTGTCTTCATCGTTCATCGATATCGACAAAATTAGTGGCGTTTTTGGTCACGACATTATCAGGAAATTATTTCAATTACTATAAGAGCAAAGTCATGTCTTAGAATTCTTGGAACCTTTGAAGGACTTGGGCGTAGAAGTAGATTTTTGACCGGCCAAATGTTACCTTTTTTTGGCCACTAGCTGGCCCCAAAATGAAAATCTAGGATCAACTTAATATCAGAAACACGCGAGCTTTTTATTCAGTTAATCGTACCTAAACAAGTAATAAAAAAAATCTAGCGTATTTGCTTGTAGTTCGTATTCCGTCTATCTAATATAATTAGACAAATTCGCCAATAGACAAATTCCGTTTCTTTAGACACAAACTTTTAATTAAGGAATTCTTTAACGAACGTACTGTCATAATTATAATAAATAAATATTTCCAGACAGGTCACACAGCGCCATCTAGTTTCCGTGGTAAGCTACGAGGCTTGTGTTACGGCTTATGGTTGATAAACTACATATTATACTTTTTTTTTTGTAAATATATACATATTATACATATAAACACCCAGACCGAGATAAATTATACAATGTACAACTTGCCCCCGGTGAGAATCGAACCCACGACCTCCCGAGTTCACGGCAACGTTTGTTACCACTAGACCACGGAGGCGGTCGTAAATGTAAAGTTTTTTTTTACTTATTTATAAAGACTCAAACCACAGTATATATACTTAACATTAGATTATTATACAATTCTTAAAAACTTATCTAGTACATAAACTTTTTACAGTTGAGCACAGCATTTGTCAAGATATATTATTCGACTTAAAGCGCAAGCATAAACCAAATATAAAAAAGAAGCGAACAAATTTAAGCTAAATAAACTACTAACTGAAATAAACTTATGACTATATATTTATAATTTAAATTAAAAATAGTATGACTATCAAAATATATATACATTTTTGGACTTTCCAGACACATTACAATGCTTACCTATTTATTCCATTTTTAATCATTTTAGTTTACTGTATATAAAGTTAATATTTATATAATATTTAAGTGTAAGCTCTGTTCAGATTAAGTATTTGTTCGATAAATTACATACACACCTGAGCACGCCATCATACACACATATCCTTCAAACTTAATAGAATTTTTGTTCTTTTTAGATAAGCCATATTCTTATGTTTTGTCCTGTAACTTGAGTAATAATACAAAATTAAATATTTTTTTTAGTAAATAGGCAATATCTTTAGCACTTTTACACGTCACAACAGTTTTATTATAGTTAAAATTAAAATATGTATATATAATAGATCTTTACAAACAATTATAAATTAGCAGTTTATATAAGAAAAATTGAAAATATATAAAACTAAATTAATAATAATCATTAAAAAAAAGTAAAGTATCATCACGACCGTTTTCCTTTCGGGGTGGTCAAAAACCAACTTATAAATAAGCGGATTCTCATTTAGCCGACTTTATTTATTTATTTATTTAAAATCTTTATTGTAATTTACAATCGGCGAACATAATGCCGTAAGGCATTCTCTGACCGTTGACCGTTGGGACAAATGAGATTTTTTCATTAGATCGAGGATAGTGAAAATGATATTTAGAAATTATTTTTATTCCAATAAATACCATAAAAGTAAGCAATTCCTATATAAACATACATATACTTAAATACTATATCCATATATACATAACATTAATTCATACACATATACATAACATATAGATAACATTAATACATAGTTAAAAATACATTGACTTTACTATAGGCTTTTACTTTACTAAATATACTATATGACAAGTGGCAAGCTCGTCGATGTCTTCAGCGTACGAACTCGAGAAATATCACAAATAAATTAAATAATAGTTAAATGCATTTATTTACATTAATAAATATTTTTGTGACCCGACCAGGAATCGAACCCGGTACCTCCGAGTCTAAATTCACGGACTTAACCGCTAGACCCGGGAGACAGATAATCATAAATTCTCAATCTAAACGCGCAATAACTTATAATATTTTTACGATATATGTCTATAACTTCATCCATTTTGTGACAGAAATGGATGTACAGAATATAACGGATGTTATTGTTGGCTGAGTAACCTTATTATAGGATTTGTTGTTTCTCCCTTTTGTCATCAACGAAATAAATTTGTAACAAAATGTAACATCCATCAATCACAAGCTCGCTAAAGACAGACAGATATTTTTTACGAAAATTTTGTTTTACTTAAAAAACCCACACGGATATTTATTTATTTTATATACTCCAAAAACCAGGCAAAATATTCACCTCTATATACGTTTTACAAATTTAATTATACTTGCTTAAAAAAATGCCATTTATCACATCGTCATCATCACAGCCCATCATCGGAGACCTCCACTGATGGAGATGGGCCTTCCAAAATTGTCTGGAGAATTAGCCCTACATTTGCCACGCTGCACTGGCCAGACAGGTTGGCAAGAGTCTGATGTCCTTTTTAATGACTGAACGGAACAGGAACCGACGGCTTAATTCGCTCTCCGAGGCACGAGAACTGTTCACCACCACGCTCTTATTTTTTTGCTGACGTTTTGGCTAAAAATAGCCATTAGTAAGTTTATATTAAAAATTGTACTTACTCTGTGCTTTTTCCGCCTCTCTGCAACATGCCCGCGCGTGCCATCTCACACCAGCGAACTAAAAAAAACGAAAACACGTTAAATTGCAGCTGAACTACGTGACTGTGTTTACCATGGACATAATAAAATTACTTTTTAATCCACCTCATTCTAATACCGGTCCGGACTCGTAAGGGTCTGGTTGAGCGGGGGGAGGGTGCTGATGCGGGGGCTTGGGACCGAGGTCGAACCAGTTCACTTAATTGTTCTTAATTTAGGTTTTGCGTTTTGTCAGCTTTAGGTTGCTAAGTAGTCTTAATTATGATGTGCCTGTACCAGGTATTGCAATCTCATAGGTACTCATAGCTAAATTTAAAAGGTTATATATTTTTTTAAATTCTGTATATGATGTGTAATCTGATATAGCTGAGTTTTCCTTGCAGATTCATTTCTCAGTCAGATTAAATTAACAGGTCACTGAAATCTGCTAAGCTGCTGGTCTTCTGCTAACAGCTTACTCTTTCGACCACTTTGCTGCTTAGTCTTCCACTAGCAGAAGTAGAATCATTCAAAATAATTTAATTAATAACGTGACACAAATGCCTTAAGAAGTTTTTTTTTTCTATTTGTCCAATTCCTATATAAGTCAATGTAAGGGCTCCATCTTGTGACATTTGCAAGGATAGGTAAGCAACGAGACAAGTCAGCAATTTATGGGCTCGTTTTAAATGCTATTCGTCTTCCTCTAATAGGCGCGGGTTATCTTAACTTAAAATGTTTTCATTTACTTTAACAACCATTAAAAGCACAATATTGGATCTGTCGCAGGTTTATTTAATTAATAACTTAAATAAGGTATCATCCGTTATTAATTTATCCCTTGCGTTTTGTTTCCTTATTGTTGTGACCTTCAGAAGAATTTATGTGCGTCTTGATGATGCGCCAACCGTTCCTGTCTTCAGCCGCATTAATATTATGGACGCAAGTGTTGGTTGTGAAGTGAAAGGTTGGACCAGCCAGCGTATTGAGCATCTTGGTCTCCTTTCTTCCACTTTTCTGGCAATGGCACAATTTTCTTACATACATTTTCCATAAAAGACATAATTCATTTTGTACTTTTTGTGCTGTGTACAGTTAAATATAATTGTAAATAGTAGTTTCAATACTTTAAGTGACAAGACTTATGTTATTTTTACTATATATTACTGTGCAGTTATTTTAAAAATAAAATGTGTAGTTTTCAAATCAATCAAGGCCTGGGACATTTTAATATATAACAAGACAGCAAGAAATCAAACGGTTTGAGAAACAAAACTAGACTAATCGGTACCGAATGAATTAGTATACGACAGTCATTGCCGGTTATGTCGTGCACGGCTTTTACGCTTTTCAATTTAAACACACAGAAAATTCTAGAAGTTTAATTAGGAAAAACGTTCTGCTACTCGATCGTAGATGGCGCTATACTATTGCTCACAATTATAGCTCAAAAACAATCATCTATAAAACTTAGAAGTTTTGCTAGTGGGTGTTAGATGGCGTAATCGTAATGGATGCCCGCTCTTTTTTATATCTGCCCTCATATGGCCAATTAAAGAAAAATAATCGCCTGGACAGAGAAAAGTTAAAAAGAAAAAAAACAAATATAATTGAACTATACCTGGTCATCCGATCTGGTTTTGCAAGACTGACGCGCCAAATAGTTCATACCAGATATCTGAAACGAAACAAACAAAATATTAATTTAAAATCAACAACTGTACCTTCGTTTTTTTTTGTTAAGTATTTTTATTCTCCCTTGAAGATTTAACGAAAGAATTTAAGATTGTGTAAATAAAATAAAATATTACATATATGTATAATACATACCGAACATAACATGTGTCTCAAATAAATGAAGAACTTTGAATTTGATCATTCTTGCGCATTGTTTATTGCTAGAGTCAATGATCTTGAAATTAAATAGATGAAACGTAATGCTTAGCATAGGAAATGTTCCCATAGAAGACATTAACTAGCCGTTTATTTTACGACCTTATATTGCGGGGTGGTCAGAAACCACGCTTTTCACATTTAGCCAACTATAGGCCCATCATAAAGAATGGTAAGCTCGCTAGTGTGAAATATCACAATGACATGAATTAAATTATTGTGTCTCGACCAGAAATCAAACCCGGTACCTTCGTATCAAAATATAAAAAAAAATGCTGAACGAAAATCTAGTGAAGGATTGTCTTATGTTAACAGGGAGATGTGGCCACAACTGCAAAAGATCATGGCGGCCAGTTGCCGTCACTTTATAACGTTTGTGGCTAAATTCGCCTGCTGTATATTTTGAAATAAAATCTTAGTTCGATAGAGAGGGTTAGTCGATGTTTCGATTAGACTTCAGTGGTCTATCCACTCGACTCACAAAAGCTTTTGGAGCGGCTGCCAGCGACATTTCCTGTCACACCTGTGGATGCAATAAATATTAGTTTAGAGCGAAACTAAATACATTGTTAACGTTTTTGCTTAAGAGGGTTTAAATTACGATTTACTCGATTTAACTCCGTGGTCTAGTGGTAACAAACGTTGCCATGAACTCGGGAGGTCGTGGGTTCGATTCCCACCGGGGGCAAGTTGTACATTGTATAATTTGTCTCGGTCTGGGTGTTTATATGTATATAGTTACAAAAAAAAAAGAATATAATATGTAGTTTATCAACCATCTAGTTTCCGTAACACAAGCCTTGTAGCTTACAACGGAAACTAGATGGCGCTGTGTGACCTGTCTGGAAATATTTATTTATTTATTTAATACAAGCCCCCTAAAGCGATGAAATCAAATGGCTTTGGTTGGTTTAGCTTGTCTTCCAATTCTGATTTTTCTTCTCTCCATTTAACGACAACTCTCTATAACGCCATAAAATGCAAAGTCCCTTCAGTGTCGTTATATAGAGTTTACTCTACTATCTCCAAAAGGCCCGTAATTTTATTTTCTTGAAAGTAGATATATTGACTACATTTCATAAAGAAAAAAAAATCTTTGAAAATATTGGATTGTGCGAGAGAGAGGGATGAAACAATTCACACAGACCAACATTTACAAAGATTTTTCAAATCTATATTTGCCCTGATGGGGTTGAGACGATGGAACCATGGAGATCCACAGCCAAGCATCTGGGGAGTTGTCCAAACGCCTGTCGAAGAAATCTGGAAATGGGAAGGCTGGCAATTATTTCTGCGAACTTCTAAGTCTTGATATATACTTACATTTACAAGTAGCTTGACTACAAGTCCATTATGACAAGAGCTACCCCGTCGATTTAAGAATCGTCGAGTCGAGAAAAATTAAAAATAAATCAAATTGGTACATCTACGTTTAAATTTACGGCCCTAAGCGCTAGACACAGATTTAATCTTCCACTGTCGGAGATGGGTTGGAGATGATGAAATTTCTGGAGAATTTAGCCTACACTCGCTACGCTGGCCAGATGGGTTGGCGATGGTCTGATGTCAATTTCTATGCCATATATTAACGATTCTAGAAGTTGAAATCGGAAATGACGGCTTAACGTGCTCACCGAGGCACAGGAACGGTGGTAAAAAGTAAAGTATCATCACGACCGTTTCGCTTTCGGATTGGTCAGAAACCACGCTTATAAATAAGCGGATTCACATTTAGCCAACTTTACTAAGGCCAATCATGACAAGTGGCAAGCTCGTCGCTGTCTCCAGCGTACCAAACTCGAGAAATATCACAAATAAATTAAATGTATTTATTTACTTAATAAATATTTTTTTTGTGTCCCGACCAGGAATCCTAGTCCAAATCCACGGACTTAACCGCTAGACCACGGAGGCAGGAACGGTGGTGTTGGATATGTATGATAAATGTACGTAAGAAAAGTGTATTTCTCTTTGGTATACATAAAGCATTCCTACAACCGAGCCGCCGCCACTCCTAATATCATATTTAACAATGATTTCTCCAGTACTTAATATTGTACTTAAAACTTTAAATACATTTGCTTAGTAGAAACATCAAATCAAATTAAACATCAAATAAATTAAATTGTACATCCAATAAAAGTCAATTTACATCCAACAGTGCCCCAGATACGAGCACATTCAGAGCGTCCACTAGTTTAGCTTCAGATAATAAATACATGGCGGTCGGATGGTAAAACAAAATAAAAGTTCCATCGTTCGTTCATAGAACGAAATAGGAGCATATTGTGGTGTATACAAAAATAGAGCAACATGCATGGACAATATAAAAATAGCCCCGTCCAATATTGTTCACATATTGGCCTTAAATTACATTCACTGCTCACATCCTCTCCCTAAAGTAGCATGACCTACACTTCCCAATCGTTTTCATCCTAACTCAATCCTACTGTTTTTCTCTAAAGTATATAGTTTACAACCAAGTTTTTAGATTCCTATGTGTACCTATACAATCTTCTTAATTCTTTGAATCTGGTTTGCTCCCCATTCATAGCAAGACCTCATCTTTACTTAAGGTAAATATAGATATCAGAAATGGCATAGATGAAACCAAACTTATAGTTTATCTACTGATTGATTTCACGAATGCCCTTAAGACAGTTAATCCTGATTTGCTCATCGCAATGTTGTCTCGCCTTAACTTATCATCAAAAACATTAAAGTGGCTCTACAGTATTTACACGGGCGTCACCAACAAGTTTGTGTAAGCCAGGAGTCGTCTCAGTGGTGTGATTTATCCACAGGGGCCCACAAGGTGGGATCTTCTCTCCCGTACTGTATCCCTTATAAATTCTATTACATCTTCGTTATACTGTCATTATCATCTTTATGCCAATAACTTGCAGCTCTATGTGTAGAACTGAAACCATTAATTTGAAACTTTGAGTCAAACGTGAGAACAAAACCACTGTGAAGCATTTGATATATATGTCAATGGCACCATGTATGGATGCTTTCACCTAGTTTGAAGATTGAAACTAGGTGACCGGTTCCAAACGAACCGATTTGTTACACTATAGACTAGTTTAGTTCCATTATACCTAGCTAATGAAGATTTATACATAGAATGTGACAGATTTACGTTTGAGAGTTCAGCGGTGACATTCTATTATTATAAGCGCAAACCAGCGTGGTATGACAGTTATGCAGTTTTTAAAATGGGATGCTGGTTTGCGGCCTTTGATTATAGCTCCAGCAGTGGGAAACCTGTTTGTGTCACAGCAGTACAAAGCTATTCCAAAACTAGAATTATCTGTAGAAAATCCACTTACTTAAACTAACAATAACTCCAATAGCCATGCATCAGCCTTCCGATCAGCTGCGGTTTTTAGTGTCGTGGATGCGAGTAGATTATGGAAATGCGGTTGAACAATGTAATTCCACTTCATATCAGCAGATGCGGATGATTATAATTATAATGAGCGGCGAGGTCTGAGAGAGCTCGGTGGTGGTCTTCCCGAGGATACAAGGCACACTAACGTTCACTAGCTATAGTCCGAAGCACACTGACAAATCGACGAATATAAGGGCTCTCTCATTCCCGGAATTATCACCCGTTTGCGCCTTCTAGCTAAATGATGGCGCATGAAATCAACAATCAGTAGCTAGCCTTGTGAATGGTTCTCACAAATAAGACTAGTTGGCGGTAGCTTATGCTGCGGCGCGACTACAGCGCAAACGTTATTAATGGATTTTAGAGACGTTAAATATATTAGAAGCCAAACGGTATGATAATTCTGTGGTGTCAAGGAAAAAATATAATAAGATAAGTACAAAACTTGAACTTTTTACTAGATGCAAATTAAGAAAACAACTCATTTTTATTATTAGAAAATTGTAATTTACGTAAGGTTCAATTTCATTAGTCGTATACTTTAGGTACGAGTCCACTCGTCTCACTATGCATAACTGAATTATTGGCGGTAAAAGCGCGATACTCAAATAACTCCATTGAACTGTTTTTACTTATTTATACATTTTAATGTTACGACTAGCCTTTATGTACGTAGGGGTGTAAAATAAACTGTACAGTATATAGACTCACCTCCTTATTGCATTGACGCATATGAATGATTTGAAGCAATAGGTGCAAAAATCTAATTTTAAAATTATCTCCTTTTTCCTTGATACCACAGAATTATTTAGTCTATGACAGAGCATTGTCAGTTATGGTCGTTTCAAATTGATTTTGTTGTTATATTATGCGTTAAGGTTGGCGCTCTATCAAATAAACAAGGAAATTTATAAATAATTCACAAATGCATGAGTTATTATTATAATGATGATAAGCCATGATTTATAGTTATTTATGTCTTATTAAAGTGTGATTGTAATAGTATTACATAATTTATGTTCAGGAATCAAACCCTTTACCTCCAAGTTTAAATCCACGGAATTAACCGCTAGACCTCGGAGGCGTAACATTTAGGTATACTAAAATAAAATTATTTGCAAACGAGCTCTTCCAAGTTCCAAATACCTAAACGTTATTCTTTTTCCTTAGGAACAAAAAAAAAAATCAAATTTACGGACACCTACCAATTAAAACACTTTAGCAAAATTTGGAAAAAATCTGTGCAAGAGTCTTGCAAGACCAAGATTGGGCAACACTAGACGCGACGCACGGCTTCACGTGCTCTCCTAAGAAAATCATACCCCCTAGAAAACAGAGACATTAGACTAACATGTGATTCTATTGATAGAACCAAACAACTTTTCCTAAGAAACCATATGTCGGAAATGACAATCATTTTGGCTTTTCCATGCAAATTGGTTATTTTTAGTTAACAGTTAATAATTAATTTTTAAACAATAAAATTGAAATTTGACGTATCCTTACGCGATTTACCTACGTCTAATTGTACCTACGGCAAATTGTAACAAATGCCATATAAAAAAAAAACAAAAAAAAAAACAACGACTATTATGATATGTATTTCTCATTCTCGCTGGCACATGCTGTGGTTGCATCCAATATAAATTGCAATGCGAAATAATATAAAAATAAAATTCTCATTTATAAACCAATTTCGCCGTGGTAACTTACAAAGCAACTGTATTTCAAACAGGACTGCATACAATCGGTTCATCGTTTAGACTGGTTCCCCCCTCACGCCTCACTCTCCCCCTCCACAATCGGATTAACTGTCTGAAGACAGCTCGGCAATTTCCTTCTACAATGCAAATCAACAGCAAAACCAAAAACTAGTTATTGCCATATTTTTTTTTTAACTGACTAACCACGAATTATAACACTAAATAATAATAGTAGGTGTAAGTCAAGTTTACGACAATCCATATTTCACTTGAGTTTAAGAATGGTTATAACCAAGACAATTTAGAAAGCACATCAAATACAATAGCATTAAACAAAATTATAACTTTGTGGCATTTGGGGTTGAAACAATGGAGGTATATTCTCTTGATACCCACAAATTCATAAAAGAGCTGGGTAAACGAATTTTCCAAGAGTGTGGCGATCCCAAATGCCATAACTACCTAAAACAGAATATTTCAATTATAATTCAACGAGGAAATGCGGCGAGCGTTTTAGGTACCCTCCCTGGTGGTAAGCCCTTAGTTTATTTTGTAGAATAGTTTTAATTTCATAGGTATTTTTAGTTTAGTTCTATTTATAATTAGTTTTTTATTCTATTTTTTTTAATATTTTTGTATCTACTTCGAATAAATATATTATAAATTAAGAAAAAAAAAAAAAAAAAACCCAAGACATTAATTTATAAGTACTAGCTGACCAGGCGAACTTCGGGTTCGGGCGTACCGCATGGCAGTCAATGAATATTGTGTTACTTATTAGCTCAACTAAATTAATGATTTTATGGAAGTAATACAAATAATATAAAATAAATATTATGTTTAGATAGGATTACAAAAAAAATAATATAAAAGTACAAAAATCAACTATATTAATCAAATGAGTAAAACATTGAGAAAGACATCAGTTAATTGATTCGCAATGTTCCGTGGCCTAATTGCATTACGGCTCCGATCTCCTTGGTCGCGGCATTAATAATAATAATAATACTCACACAAAACAATTTTCAAAATTTGTAAAAGTGAGACCAATTGATTAATCAGTTTTTTTTTTGTTTCTCTTCTCCCGATGGATGATGAATGAGATGATAGGGAAGGCAAAGGATCTAGCCCATACAGCCAAGTCTGACGTAATATATCTTTCTTTTTCATGAGTTAATGAGGTCATCATCAAATTCCAGATGCTGCAGAATTTGATGCTTTTCTTGGAGTCACTCGCGGCACCATAGCTCAAACACGTCAGGTAAAATATGGGAGTTGACAGCGCGGGAAAACCTGCAACTTGTGCCCCATAAATAAAGTCCAATTTATCGTTTTCCATAATTATTCACATTGTAGCACATTATTAAACCAAGCAACACCACTTTTGACCAATAATATCCACAGTAAATTAATTTACAAAACAAAAACTTACACTTGACATGTCCACGCAAAATTGCGCGAAGGACTCCTCAGTTTTTTTTTTACAAGTAAATAAGTGTCACAAATAAAAGAGAATTAAACAATTTTAAAAAAAGAAGAATGAAAAGAGACCAAAGGTAAAAAGAATGAAGATCAATTTAAAAAATAAAGCACGTGTTTAAAATGTTGATGTTGTGTTTGCTTGTCAGTTCATTGTAATATCTACACATCCTCACAATGGTGTTAAAGTGGATCGTATTATTTGCATACATGCCGAGAGTAAACGCTACTGGTTTGCGAGATCTATGAGCGGAGGACAGTAACGACGGAGAGTTCAAGGATGAGTGAAGAATTCTGTGCAGACATATCATATGATACCGTTTACGACGCGATTCCAAGGATAAAATACCAAATTTGGCCAATTTTAGTTTGTAGTTTTCGGTGGAGATTGCTCCTGTAACTCAGAACTCTTAAATACCTTCTCTGCACTCTCTCGATTTCATTCACGTGAAGTGCATAGAACGGTGACCAGATAAGGCATCCATATTCCAGAATCAAATCAAATTAATTTATTTTCATTGGTTCTCTCAAAACAACTTGGATACAGTCAGAACTAATTAAATCAATACAATTATCAAAACATATGTACTAATCAAAGTGGTAATAATGGTTGGACCGTAAACAGGCAATAATCCATATGTATGTATGTTATGCACAACATTATTGCTACAAGCAAGTAAAACTAACTAACTTAGAAACTACTTAAATAAGATCGTAGCTGTAAAGAAGCCGTGTTAGTTTACATTCTAAATACTTAATGGTTATGATGAATAGAAATTATATACATATGTCAGATAATTTATAAATGTATAAAACAAAAAATAATAATAATAACAATAATAAAATAAATTAAAAAAGACGTCATCTTATAATAATAATGATATGCCAATTAAACATAAATTCATAGCTGTAAATGGGCCGTGTCATCTTATATTCTAATAGCATTAGTAATACTATCAATGGTCTTATGCTATGTTATTGTTATAGTGTTTCAACAGTGTAGTATGTTTTTTTTATTAGGGCTAACTTTATTATTCTCCTTAAAATCTGATCCTCAAGAAATTTTATTTCTTTAGATAAATTATTGTACAGCTGGACGCAGTTACAAACAAATAGTATTAGATATAGCCATCACTTGTACAGCTTGACGTAGTTACAAACAAATAGTACTTGATATAGCCATCACTTGTACAGCTTGACGCAGTTACAAACAAATAGTATTAGATATAGCCATCACATGTACAGCTTGACGTAGTTACAAACAAATAGTACTCTTGATATAGCCATCACTTGTACAGCTTGACGCAGTTACAAACAAATAGTATTAGATATAGCCATCACTTGTACAGCTTGACGCAGTTACAAACAAATAGTACTTGATATAGCCATTACTTGTACAGCTTGACGCAGTTACAAACAAATAGTATTAGATATAGCCATCACTTGAATAATGCATTGTTGTCCTGAACTTTCATTATTTAATTAGGTTTATTTTATTTAAATTTATGACCATTAAATATATAAGTCATTGGTTATCGTAACTCAGAGCTGCAGGCGCAAGCGGTTGGCGAACTCCAGCCACAATCAGATTTGCTACTTGGTAATTATTTTGACATTCTAGATAAAAGATTCAAAGCTATTTAATGCTTTTGTCTGATAAAGTGCTGGGGAAAAGCGAATGTATTATAAATGAGAAAAAAACTTTGTCTTTATATGTAATTGAAGACAAATTTCTAAGCATTCATGGATTCACCGTGCGGGTGCCGGGTCCATCGTGTGTGGGTAAGAGATGAGAAGAATGGTGTCTCGGGCTTGCGACCGACAATAGGCTGGTTTAAGAAAAGGAGGCCTCCTTTTTTTTCTATTGCGCGATAATACTGTATGATTCCGTTAATGCCGTCTTGGAAGTTCGTTCCATAAATGTATTGACGGCAGACCTGCTTAGGCCCAATTCTTTCAGTAAGTGCTGCAAAGATTTTGCTGGAACTCCAAATTAAATTAATTTATATTTTTGTATATTAAGCTATTTCGAATATATTTGTGACTTTAAGTAAGTTATAATTGTTACAATTTTAAGTTAATTTTGTTTTTTTTATTAAATATGTTTACTGTACATCGATTATTATGAAAGGACATCATTAATCTTGTATGAGGATTTGGGCTAAATTGTACATTTAAATATGCATTTTAAGGAAAAATAATCTAAAAAGATTACAATTTAAGTAAAATATAGTTTAGGTGTGCAAAATGTTTAAAAAATCATCATGACAGCTAGTACTTAAGGACTTGATCGATACGAAAACGACATATGGATTTTATTTTCCAAATTACTTAATTGTACAGTAATATATGTATAGTAAAAATAATCTTATCAATAAATCAATAGTCTTATCAATAAACACATAAATCAATTATTTAATCCCATTTGACATTTTAATTAATTTATTATAGCCTTATTTAGTTTGATTGTAAATATTATAAATGTGTGCTTGTCTACTATACTTAATTATTTAATATTTATTCGCCCATAATCATAACATAGTGTACCCAGTTTATAACCAATGTACCATCGTCTAAAAACACGTATTGTTATAAAAAAAATATATGAATTTTAATTTAAATTTAAAAGTAGGTATCGAAGTATACTATTATTATTTTTTGTGCAAAAATTGCTTAAAATGGATGATGTCATTTGGTAAAGATGCCGACTCGGCAGATGCTACATATTTTCTATTCTTCTGTATAGCGTCGAATCATGAACCAAACATAAGAAGAAGCTAAAAGTTTTTCAAATGGATATACAGGAGAATATTGAAGATATCATGGAAGAACAGAGCGAGAAACTAAACCGTCTTGAAAAGTATGAACAAAGGCATGGAACTCCTTAAAATAATAAAGCTAAGGACACATAATGCGCAATAAAAAGTATAGATTGCTGCAGCTCGTCATGTAAGATACATGAATTCAGAAAATAGGAAAGAAGACGCACGTCGTGCCTCGAAAACCTCAGAGAGTGGTTCTGGATGAGCACCAGATTGTTCCGGACACCGGCCAACAAAATCAAAACCGCCTTAATTGTAGCCGAACTCCGATAGGCGATGGCATCTCCTAGTTTCTACGGAACGTTAAATCTTTTCTCAAGTTCCGAGAAAAAACCAAGATAAGCCTATAGACTGATACAGCTAGCATCTGGAATCCTATAATGATGTTGTCTAAATCTACTTAACACAACTGTATTTTTTAACTACCTCCGTGGTCTAGCGGTTAAGTCCGTGTATTTAGACTCGGAGGTACCGGGTTTGATTCCTGGTCGGGACACAAAAATATTTATTAATGTAAATAATAGATTAATTTAATTAATATTTAATTTATTTGTGACATTTCTCGAGTTTGGTACGCTGGAGACATCGACGAGCGTGCTACTTGTCATATGCCTATAGTTGGCTAAATGTGAATCCGCTTATTTATAAGCGTGGTTTCTGACCACCCCGAAAGGGGAACGGTCGTGATGATACTTTACAACTGTTTTTCTCAATAGTATATGTCGGGATCGAACTGCGAAATTATATAGATATAACAACAGCGTTCTTACAACCGGGCCACCACCGCCACCCGAGTCTGGAGTCGGTATCTGATATGTCTTCGTAGCTGCAGTTCTTATCAAGATCTCTACTGGAAACCGAAAAACTTCGCAGGGGAAATTTATGGAATTTAAATTCTATCTCATTTAATTTTCTTTGTACAATTTAAATTAAATTTTACTGACTTCTGCTGCACCCATAGACCTATAAATTGACATTTATATAGGGATTTTTTGTGTGCGTAGCGGGCTAACTACTAAATGATATAATTCTGAAATGAAATGAAATAATTTATTTGTCAGAAACATGGTAGGTACAGGGATGTAAATTATTATATGTAATTATAATAATAATAATAATAAATATAAATATTTCCAGACAGGTCACACAGCGCCATCTAGTTTCCGTGGTAAGCTACGAGGCTTGTATTACGGAAACTAGATGGTTGATAAACTACATATTATACTTTTTTTTTTGTAAATATATACATATTATACATATAAACACCCAGACCGAGACAAATTATACAATGTACAACTTGCCCCCGGTGGGAATCGAACCCACGACCTCCCGAGTTCACGGCAACGTTTGTTACCACTAGACCACGGAGGCGGTCATTATATCACGTGCTTCGCTATTTCTAGCATACAAATATTTATTTAGTCACATGACTTTGTCGATCTTAAAGTCTAGGTATTCTTTTGTCAAAAAAAATCATTTATTAACCAGCATTTGTTTGACTCTTAATTTGAACAGTTTTAGTGGCAGCTCGCTTATAGTAACTGTAAGCTTATTAAATATCTTTGTTGCTATTGCATAACAATTTAGGCTATATTGAGTACTTTTATGCGCTGGAATAATTATTCTACTAGGATAACGCGTTTTAAAATTGCAATTATCCCCAATAGTTTTTAAAAGTTCCGGGTGGCATTTTACAAATAAACAGCATTCAGGTATATAGATAGAAGGAACAGTCAGTAATTTTAGTTATATAAACCTATACCTAAATATATCATAAAACATATATTCACATTTAGGAAACTTTACATCATGACAAGTGGCGAGCTCGTCGATGTTACTAGCGTACCAAACTCGAGAAATTAAATGATTTATTGTTTAATAATAAAATGTATAAATAGTTTTCTTAGCAGCCAATGGATTTACCGTGCGGGTGTCGTCACATCGTCTGTGTGGAAGTGACGAGAAGAATAGTGTCTCGGGTTTGGGACTGACTACATTCATTAAAAAAATCCGTAATCTTATTTCCAATAGAAAGAAGAAGGACAATATAAAACTTGTAAGTACCTACCTATAATTTCCAATAATTACTAAAGTTATTTTAACACTTACTGCAAATTGTGTTCAGGTGGGACAGTTTACACAGGGTCGAGGGGTGCTCGGCTGTCTAATTTTAAAACATTGTAAGTGCCAGATTAATAAATTAGGTATTATAAATTTTAACTTTTATTTAATTTTATTTATTAACATAGCTACATATAACAATATACCGTAATACATATAACCATGACCGTATTTTTAATTTCTATTATGGTATAAATAAATAATAGTGGTGGTTTTAAAACTAACAATTAAAACAAAATTACAACGTAGTAATATAAATTTATTGTTGATTAACATTCGGATAAAAGTAAAAAGTAAAATACAGATCTATTTAATGATTACTTCAACGTCATAAATAGATTATTATGTTTTTAATAACTTTGTTTTTTTTATTAAATTCCGGTATTCTTTTAAATGCGATTTTGTAGACAAATACATTATAGCTTGAGGACGCTCTTTACGCATAATTATAGACTTGTGTAGTATTGTCCACATTCTATGACATATATCCCACCATGTCTGCGTGACGTACCTATACTTCTGATGTATTTTTCGTACAATACCTGCAACTTGGTGGGATGCCATATGTTGCGGCCAAGCACGTCTTTAGTCCCTGAATTGACTGATACCAAGTGCCCTCCCTATCTTTATCCAAAATAACCAATCACGCGCCTCATGCAAACGTCAAACGTCATTATGAACGCTGGAAAACAGTCCTAGAAGCCGAATATATAAGCTGGCTTATTTCACGCTCTTATACCGAAACACGGAGCAAGACATATTGCCAAGCAGCAAGTTTAGTTACTAACAAAGTTGGGTTTGGTTACGAGGTGCCATTCCTAATGACTTTTTATTTTTTTACCTGTGTTTAGCCGAAAACATCAACTACCGAAGAACCAGCGGGCTCTTGCATTCCAGAACTATTCTGATGCTCAGACCCGTCCTGAGGCCGGAGTGTATGGAATCAACTAATTGCTCACCCAAAACCTAACACTCTACGCCTAATTGATGTAAGGATCCTGTGTGCCCATACGGTTATGTGTTCGCGCCTTCCTGTATAATCTATTACATTACGTATAGTATTCCCAAATTAATAATGCACATACAGATCTTCGCTAATTGTCGTATTCCCGGAAACACCCGAATCATTGAATCGTAAGAGCCTAAACATTGCACTTGCATTTTGCACCTTGTTCCAAAGAAATAGAAGTCAATATCATGAGTACACATTCGAAAACAATTCGGGCAGTGTTTTTTTGTTTTTGTTTTTTTGGCGGCTCTCTCTGTGTGGAATTATATAGAGCTGATATTACACACCCTTCTTGGTTTTGTTTTCAAAGGTGAATTTAATTTCAACTTTAATTATCTTATTTAAATAGTTTATTTGACAATTGCTTGTCTGTCTGACACAGGCAGAGATTTTATATTTAAAGGAGGTCACTACAGTACTATAAAATTTTCGAAGTAAATCAATCCAACAAAGATTGTAGCATATTCTCAATCGTATGGTTTTCCTCGCTATTTACTATCAAATTTCGTTACTGATAAATCAATATTTATCTCTTTTAGCACAAAACACATAATTGTACTAAATTATGCATGAAGAAAATGCACTTAACCACTCTATATACATATCGTCTTCCGACGCTCGGGGAATACGACCGTTGCCGAACAGTGACGAAGATTTCTATGCGCATTATCACTTTGGGAGAACTGTACTAGGTTTAGAATTAGGACAGCAAACCTGTTAAAGCGGACGTTTATATAAAAACGGCGCGATAAATTAGTCAGTAAAAGTTTTATAGCACGTTCACAATCGAGATAGCTGACGTGTCAAATCAATACACTGTATGTAGGTGTTTAAGATTTAACGACCGAAACTATCAAATATAAATATGTTTTATACTAGCACGACATGTGGCCTTGCACCTGACAATTGAGATCAGTCCCTAACACTGTGCAGGCTTTCAGAGGCTAAAAGAGCATTCCACGTCTTTAGCGTGCCATAGACTTTAGCGTCCCTGAATTTATACGTACGCGTACGGATTGTGTGACTACATATTCTGACCTACGCCCGTGGTTAATCTCGAGTATACCATGTTAATAAAAAAAATGGATAGCATTAAACTGCACGACCTTGTTATGTATTAAAAATGCGTGATTGTTTTGTCGTAGATGTTAGAATAAGTGACATAAGAAGTAAACAATCAGTTTCTAAGGAAACATCGAAATTCTAGTGCTTGATCGGGTAGGTATAATGCTACATATATCTCTGAAAAATTGTCTTCACATAGTACAGCATGTTTTGATTACCAGCAATTATTATTATTATTATTAATAATAGTTTTTTTTTCAGGTCGTACGTCCCGTACGACAGTACTGAAATAACGCACTGGTTGAAAGCTCTCGTTTTTTAACACTATTTGATAAGGAGATTCCGAATGCCGCCCATCTTAGCTGAATGCGTCTATCGGCTTCTTTGCTGAAGTTGGCTACGCCTAAATGCATAGTCTGTCCAAGATAGACGTATTTAGGCACAACTTCGAAAGTGGCATTACCTACGCAGATTTATCTCGGTACGACATAGTCGTTAAACATGACTTTTGTCTTGTCAAAGTTCATACCGAGGTCAACCCGCTGGGGCGCCACGATGAAGCATTCCGCTAAGATTTGCCAGCAAACTAGGAATTATGATTGTCATCAGCAAAAAAAAATATTACGATAGTGTGTTTTAAATTAAGACGTCAGTTGAGACGCCAGACACGCTCCCATCCAGACAGTTAAATACCTATGCTTAGACTTTCCATTTCACTATTCTTTTGTCTGACCTGACTGCAGTAAATATTTTACTACGCTTTAAAAGTCACTTCCCATGTTTTCGTTAGTAGAAAGTTGTAGTTAACATGAACGTTTATAGACGGACCCGCCACAGTATCCTTAACCCCACTGTCCGCCCTCTTTTGACAGACTCTGACCTCCTTTTTGACTGACAATATTGGAGGACTATTTTATTTGACAGACTGTTTAACTATGACAGAGAACTTTTTACGCAGACTTGACCAAGAAGGAACAATTATACGTTTTTTTTTTATTTACCCTTTTATTTACACTAATGACGACAAATCTATTATGCACCAGACAGACTGTACACCGACAAAGATAAACTTATTTTATATTAGCTAAGGTACTATAATGAGACTCAGTGATATAGTTAATTAGAATATTATTATAAATATACCGTGCTTATGACCTTAATGTTTAATTGAATGTTTTAAATCAAGGAATGCCCCTGGCTACTCGGTGCAACCGTATTTAAAAATTACCTTTGTTTTCTTCGAAGACAGATATTACAAAATCATCAATGATACGACCTGATGGGCTACCGCGGGAGGTCGCATGCCCGACTCACCATTAGGCCTTATAAGGAGACCCTAAGGCGCCTACGGACTAAAACCCTAACCGTCTCTATTTCACTGTTGGCCCTGCGTGCCTTGACAGGTTTCATATTCCACGTCGTCTTATAGCCAAAATCCTGTGCGTTCTGTTCGACAACCCTGAATGTGCAACACCTACAGCAGTCTCTGAAGTGCCAATAATGATATCTTTAATCACCATTAGAATGTATTCAGAAAAAAAAAATCTCGCACATTTCGAACCATTAATAAACAAGTATAAGTTTATTTGTTTTTTTGTATCTAAGGTAGGTATCAAATTAATTCTTTTATTTTAAGTACTAGTTTTAGTATAGTATAGCTTTAATAGTAGTATTTAATTTTAGCAGTTATTTTTTTATTATATTAAGTAAGTTTTGTTATTTTATGTATATTTTAGTTTTTATTTTCTTCTTTTTTATTGGTAAATGCTGTGACACCTACTCGTAATTGATACATATATTGGTTTAGTTATAATTATATTATGTTATGAGTGATAAATAAATAAGTTTAGTTTTATATACACGTCCATGGTTTCACGTGTAAACATAGGCATTGTAGGCAGGAGCAGACATCAAAAGGCAGATATCAAAGAGTTTGCAGTCGCTGCTAGGGGAAGCGCAAAGGGGGTAGCTGTTCGAAGTTACACGCAAATTTGGTGACGATCAAAAGTAACTCCCAATTCAGACTTCACAACGGGAACTTTACACATATCTTAATATATCTGCTAATATTTTTTTAAAACTTTGTATATATGTATCTATTTATTATTTTATTCTGACCTCCCCGAAAGGGAAACGGTCGTGATGATACTTTACTTTACTGTGGCCTCCGCGTCTAAATCCACGGACTTGACAGCTAGACTAGTATGGAGACAGTGGAAATAATAATTCGATCAAAATTGGAACTTTGTAAATGTCCTGAAAAAAATATTTCTGTAGTGTATTTTATTAAAGAGTACCACAGTTTTAAATAGTTTATTTCGGACTTTATTTCTCCACAATATGAAATGTACATATTTCTTATTGAGTGAGTCTAATGGCCTCTCTTTCGTCTCTACTCGGTTGTGGGGAATCTTTAATTATTCATACTGAATTACTTGAGTTCTGCATTTTTCGCCTCTACGGGGTTCTCACGCTTCTAACTTATTCAACAGCTCCTTGTTTAAAAGCACGTGAAAATTAACAGTAGGTATCATACTTTATAATGAAATGTACTCGTTTATCGTTTTATCTGGCTTCGCCTGTATTACAAAGTAAAGGTAAAGTGAAGTATCATCACGACCGTTTCCCTTTCGGGGTGGTCAGAAACCACGCTTTTAAAATAAGCGGATTCCCCTTTAGCCAACTTTACTATAGGCCAATCATGACAAGTGGCAAGCTCGTCGATGTCTCCAGCGTACCAAAGTCGGGAAATATTACAAATAAATTAAATAATAATTAAATGTATTTGTTTACATTAATAAATATTTTTGTGTCCCGACCAGGAATCGAACCCAGTATCTCCGAGTCTAAATCCACGGACTTAATCGCTAGACCACAGAGGCAGTTTTTTACTATTACAAAGTGGTCGCTAAAATTACTTTTAGTTGACCGTAGTTACAAGGAAAATTATTGTAAAATTTTATCAAGATTGTCTTCGTTGTAGCTGTTAAGTCCTTGGATTTAGACGCGGAGGCAACGGGTTTGATTTCTGGTCGGGGCATAATAACTTATTTAATATATTTGTGATATTTCTCGTGTTTGGTACGCTAGAGACATCGACGAGCTTGCCACTTGTCACTATTGGCCTCAGTAAAGTTGGCTAAATGTGAACCCGCTTCTTTATAAGCGTTGTTTTCGACCACCCCGGAAGGAAAACGGTCGTGATGATACTTTTTATACTGCTTCCGTGGTCTAGCGGTTAATTCTGTGGATTTAGACCGCGAATCAAACCCGGTATCGATTTCCGGTCGGGCCGGAAATTTATTTAATTTATTTGTGATATTTCTCGAGTTTGGTACGAGGCATCCACGAGCTTGACACTTGTGATGATGGGCCTATAGTAAAGTTGGCTAAATGGGAATCCACTGCTTTAAAAGTGTGGTTTTTTCCACCCCTAAAGGGATACGGTCGTGCGATAATTTCTTTTTTAATTTAATTATGTATCTGCATGTTTTATGTTTTTATTCCTAAAATAATTAGATTTTTCTAGTTAAATAGGTTGGCGAAGTAATATAACAAAGCAGGAACTAGATTAAATTGTACCGTGGAAGTTAATTAATCCCTGTTAGTAATCCCCATTTCACTTCACTGACAAATTAAAATTACTAGATTTTCCCTGGCGGCCATTGCAGCGGTGAACTAATGCAATTTGGCAGCTGATGATGCAGGCCATATAATTAAATATAATACTGTCGAAACCATCTCTAAGTCTCTATAGTGCCAAGTTTCACCTACTTTCTGTTTAGATGGCAACGTCGCTATCGTCTCATTAAGTGTTGCCAAATAAAAAATTTGCCACTGCACAAAAGCAATAAAAAATATACTTTACGATTGGATATTTACAGTAGGGTCGTAATGATAATGCTATCCCTTTCGGGGATTTCTTGTCGTTATGGTATAGTAAAGTGGTTAAATGTAAATCCGCTTCATAAAAAGACGTGGCTTCTGACCACCTCGCAAGGAATACAGTCGTGATGATACCTTACTTTAATATAATAAGGACTCTATCCGTGGTCTAGCGGTTAAGTCCGTGGATTTAGACTCGGATGTACCAGGTTCGATTCCTGGTCGGGACACAAAAATATTTATTAATGTAAATGTATTTATTTACATAATATTAAATTTATTTGTGATATTTCTCGAGTTTGGTACGCTGGAGACATCGACGAGCTTGCCACTTGTCATGATTGGCCTATAGTAAAGTTGGCTAAATGTGAATCCGCTTATTTATAAGCGTGGTTTCTGACCACCCCAGAAGGGAAACGGTCGTGATGATACTTTACTTTTTATTACATTTACAAAAAAGGTTACATACTTTATAGAACAGAACTATAAACGAAACAAGAAAATTAGTTGCGACAGTGTTCCCGTCACAGTTTATAATTTCCGCCGTACGGCGAAAATCGGCCGTCTTAATGACAAGTAGACTAGCATCCCGCATGCGGCTGGTGACTAAAATCGACTGTGAAAATGCTTAGCTGCAGGCGAACGTTTGCTTAAACTGCTCGCTCCTCCACGCAACAAAAACAATGAATAAGGTTAATATGATTCAGTTTTTAGAGTGTTATGAAATACACCCATGTCTATGAAATCCACGCGAAAATGAAAACAGATATAATATTCGATTAGCGACTCTAAAATCAATATTAAAGAAATGTACATTATGTATGAAAGCGAATGTACGTAATGATGATATACGCAAAAAGAATATGAAAGAAAGCATAGGGACAAAAATAAGGAAAGACATGCTCCGATGGTTCGGGCTTGTTAAAAGGATGAGCGAAGAGAGATTGGCGAACCAGATATATAATGCGAAAGTTGTGGGTAAAAGAAGCCCTGGCAGACCGAGACTCACCTATAACGATCAGAAAAATATAACAAAAGCTGAAGGTGCATTAAAAAGCCATCGAAACAAAAGGGCATGTATGAAGAGGTTGATGAATGTTGAAGAAGCGAAAGAGGTATGTATGTCGTGATCGTGACAAGTGGCGCTCAATTGCCTCTGCCTACCCCGCAAGGGATTTGGCGTGAAGATATGTATGTATGTACATATGTTATAAATGTTTAATTATGGCTTGTTAAACAATTTCAATGCCAGTGCGCAGTGCGACTGTGCCGATCGACATATTGATGCAAAAAAAACAAGTCACCCGCGATTTTCATCGACTGGTGTAAATGGGGTGGCGATTCGGCTTGAACAGGCGATAGGACTAGTCACTTGCTGCACGGCGAAAATCGACCCGTGTAAACCCTGCATAAAGGTTCCCGCGACTAGACTGTTTCTATCGACACCTATCGTCGCAGAGCAAAAGGGCTTTAGATAGATTGATAAATTCCTTATTGCACAGAAAATAAGACATTTTACAGTACATAGGCGAGCTTAATGTTTAAAAACATTATCTAACAGCTAACCTTTAAGAGAAGTGAGCAGGGATTGTGGGTGCATGACCACTAACGTTTGACAAAAAGTTTTATTGAGAAAACGACTTATAACTAAAATAAATATATATATATATATATATAAATAATAAAGCACTTTGGTACTTATCTACCGATATATACATATTCAAATTCAAATTCCAAAACTTACTATATAATAAATAAATAATATATATAGATATATAAATAAACAAATAATACATACAATAATATACGGACTCTGTAAAGTTATGTAGATTTGTCTTACTTTTTGTGAAAGTATTTGGTAAGCAAATTTTTAAACTAATGATTGATGGTGCTTTACGAATGTAAAGAGGTAGTCGGTTCCACTGGCGAGTTGCTCACACTGTATAAAAATCTGAACATCTGCTGGAAGAATGTGGCGGAATTTTAAGTTGATTGTTTTTTGGTTTTATCGATAAATAAAAGCTGAGAATACACGAAAAACTGCATTATAAATTACTAATGAAGCATGTTATTTCAAAATCAAATTCAAAATGCATTTAATTGACATATTTGAAATTAATTCAATTAGTTTTGCGGTTCGCAGCTGATGTGCTTTATCATCACATTTCACGGATTAGCACAATTAAAATTACCCATTGACCTATGTTACAAGAACAAACACAATTTAAAAAAATATATATTTTTTTGCGATTGAGTTGCAATATTTTACAATTTATTATTTATTTAGTGTCGGATAAATCACAGCTTATAACTAGGACATCAAATTACAGTATTATATTTAACTAGGACTATGAAATATTCAACTAGGACTACTACCCTATTTAAATTTAAAATTTCACAATAAAGTTTAAAAAAATCTAATATCCGTAACCAAAACTAACGGTTAAACTGATTTAATTTCATATTCCAAAACCGGAATAATATCATTTAGAAATTTAATATACATAATTTACGTTTATTTTTTAAAAAATTCCGATTGAGTTAACTATAGTTTTTATAATTTTAACGGGTCTTAACGCGATTTACCTTGAGATATATTTCTCACGACGCTTCAGCCAAGTTGTATTGGCCGTGGTCACGGGTCGACTGGAGCTATGCGGTGTAGTCTCGTACATACTGGGCGGTAGATGTAAACCTACCCACTTATGACTTTTAAAAGTTTTTAGAAAAATAAGTTTACAATAATAATAATAGGTTTACATCTACCGCCCAGTATGTACGAGACTACACCGCATAGCTCCAGTCGACCCGTGACCACGGCCAATGCAACTTGGCTGAAACGTCGGGAGAAATATATCCCTAAGGTAAATCGCGTTAAGATCCGTTATAATTATAAAAACTATTATGAATGTCGGCGATATTTTAAAAAGTTAAAGTTAACTATGTCCGAAAGCCGATTTTAACAGGTATGAGTACTCGTATTGCTAAAATTTTTGGGATTTTTTTTTAAAGTTTGATTATACAAGTATGTATTGCAATTTATTTATTTTTAGTTACTTAATTACAATTATATAATTCAACAGTTACCTTTTTATATATGTAACATTTTTTTATTACATATAGCCTCTTAGTTAACCAGTTTATTTTTATTTCCGATTACAATTCTTAAGTTGAAAACGGGATCAGTATACAAATGCAATAGTTATTTCATATCTCATTGTTATTGTACTGATTTTGCTGGTTCTTATTTTTATTTTTTTTCATTATAGCTAACAGTGAAAATTTGTAAGGCTTTAAGATAAGATATTTTTTTGTATACATAATATTGTATAGGCTGTAAATTTATAAACAATCTCGGACGTTAACCAGTATATAGGTGTATGGAATCGCGAGTTTGCTCAAGTCATCGAGTTCCCGAAGGAATTGGGGAGTAGGGGGGAGGGGGGTGGTTGCGAGAGGGGGGGGGGGGGGGGGGTAAATCCTTTAATTAATCGCTCTCATTTCTCACAATCGTCAACCGATAAAACGGCCTAATTGCATTTAAAAAAAAGTAACATCACAAACCATAATCCCTTGCAGGGTCAGAAACCACGCTTTTTTGAATGTCGTGCCCAAATAATGTCATGTTCCATTTTAGGATTTCCAGTACTTACACATTTAACATCGCAATATACGCATAGGTAACATCGAAATATATATATATATATATAGTTTCTAAAACGTAACACAAAAGAGTTTACAATTAAAACGAAAATTTATTTATACAATTCATTAGTACGTAGCCACTTGGAATATGCATGTTCAGTATGGAATCCCTCATATGCAATACATTCTCAAAGAGTTGAAAGCATTCAGAGATCTTTTACTAGGTATTTAGCATACAAAGCCCCAGCAATTTCACATCGATGTCCGTACAACCAACGTTTAGATTTCTTCAAAATGACTGCTCTCAAATCACGTAGATACATGACCTTTTACTAAAGTAAAGTATCATCACGACCGTTTCCCTTTCGGGGTGGTCAGAAACCACGCTTATACATAAGCGGATTCACATTTAGCCAACTTTACTATGGGCCAATCATGACAAGTGGCAAGCTCGTCGACTTTTACTATTACATAAAATTGTCAATGGCCATACTGGTTGTATCGAACTCTTGCAACACATTTCCCTGACAGTACCCTATAATATTCCACGTCGTCCTATAACCAAGATCCTGTGCTGTCCTCCCTCAAGAACTAATGTAGGTTCACATTCGTCAACATCCCGAATGTGCAACACCTACAGTAGTCTCTGCAGCGCCAATAATGATATAGACATATTTCATGACCGTTACAATGTATTCAGAAAAAATGTTCTCGAACATTTCAAACCATCAATATTTGAGTAGCTTATAATTTATTTAACAAGTGTTTTGTTTTCGTTTTTTTTTTAAGGTACCAAATTTGTGCAATTTTTATGTTTCCTAATTAATTCTATTAAAAAGAGAAAAATGTATAATTTTATTTTAAAAGTAATATTTTTATTTTGTAAAGTTGATAGTTTTTGTTATTTTTTTTGTTTTTTTGTTTTAACAGTAGTAAGTTTTTAATTGTTTTAACAGTAATAAGTTTTTAATTTCTTCTTCTTTTTATATTGGTGAATGCTGTGACACCTAATTGGTACATATATTAGATAAAGCTATATACTATATATATATATATATATATATACTATATATATATATATATATAGTATAATTATATATATATATATATAAATAAATAAATAAATACGGAAAAGGTATGAAGAAAGCATAGGGTCAAAAATAAGGAAAGGAATGCTACGATGGTTCGGGTATGTTGAAAGGATGAGCAAAGAAACATTGATGAATGAGGTATATAAGCGAATGTTATGGGTAAAAGGTGCCTGGCAGACAGAAACTTACATATCACGAACAAATAAATAAAACACTGGCTAAAAAGCCTTCGCAACAAAAGGGCATGTATGAAGAGGTTGATGAATGTCTATAATATGTTTTTATACAGACACAACCATTAACGTCGTCTACCATCACGCGTCTGCCTGCGGTCGGGTAGTTCACTTTGGCACATCACCCCGCTATCGCCTAAATCCGGGCACCGACAGAATGAAACTGTCCTTTGTGGCTTTATTTGACTTGTATATACAACTGTAATTAGAATAAGCAATCTGTACAATAAATAATTTTGAATTTAGCCCAAAACTTCATCAATTTCATCAATTGCCAGCCTCTGTCTCCTGAGGTGTTAACGAGCTGTTTTGACAATGCCTTACCTATGCACTTGGTCCCCACGGCTCGAGAGCTATAATTTATTTACGAGTTACAGATTCAATAGCGCTTAAAATTAAAGTTAGTCTACACAATTCTTAACTAAAGCCAATTAATGAATCATTAATAATAATAATAATATATCGTGAGTGATACACAAAAATAAAAAACGATAGCCACCTGTGATCTGATATTCCTTGGAATCCAGGAATGGACATAGACATGTTACGTCATCTTCTAAGCATGCCATATGACCCCACGGCTACTTGACATACGTACTCCCACACGGCAAAGCTAGTCACCTATATAAGTATGGATTAGCCCAGCTTATGCCGCTCCAATTCCGCCTAGGTAGCTATCGAACAGGTCACCTGCATGCAGCGCCGGCCCTAGCTATTAATCAGAGTAGATCGATAACGTCTTTTAGCGTCCTTCGGTCGACTTGCCTAGCCTAAATTGTACACATACACACACAACTACATATAAACTCATACCTACCTACATACCCACACAGAACAATTTTGGTGGGTATTTGTTTGTGCTGTTGTTTAATAATAAAATAAATTGTATTTGCTGTCGACCGGATAAAACAAAACGACCTGCGGCACGGTTGCCACCAGTGCAGATCATTGAGCATATAAAAATGTAATAGATTTAAGTTAAAACGATTTAAAAATATATATATTTATTTGCTTTTATTGTATAAGTTTTGATTAAGTTTAATTTGTTTTTAACGTTTTTTCCTTAATTTGTGTGTAGTACTTAAGTAGCTCGCTCTCAAAGATTTTTTCAATATTTTGGATACTGTTCAAGAATTACAGGTTGGTCCTTTAATTTATTCATATAAATGTAAATTGTCAATGATTGTAATTATATGTAATATTAAATAAATATACGCAAAGTGATTGGTAGTTAGCTTATCACTATTTTGATAGCCAATGACGTGCCTCATTATTTCATGTTTTTTTTTCACTACAGACCTTAGAACACAGCGTCCTAGACCTCCACTGCTGGAGATGGGCCTTCCAGAACATACATATATCTGGAGAATTCGGCCTACACTCGCCACGCTGGCCAGACGGCTTGGCGAGGATATGATGTCATTTTTTATTGACAATTTAATAACGATTCCACAAATTGGTATTAGTGGAACCGGGACCGACGGCTTAACGTGCTCTCCGAGACACGGGAACGGTGGTGATGTAAATCTATGACAAATGTACGTAAGAAAAGTGCATTTCTCATTGGTACATGCCGGGGGGGTTTGAACCGACCTTTGTAGGATTTAAGGAACGCGTTCTTACAACCGAGCCACCACCGCGATCTATATGCATACGTTAAACATGTCAAAATATATGTACAAAATAGTTTCTGCAACTGGCCGTGAGTCTCTCAAAAGGCGACATTAAAATTTCGTTTTACGCCGTTGAAAATTCATTGACCGCTTCTCTCGCTGTGCCCTAGGGCCGGCGCTGCTTGCATGTAGGTCAGCTAAACCATTTCGAAGCAATACGACCACAAGATTGAACAATGCAAGTGTTTGCTTAGCATTGTTTAAATAAATACTCAGGCTTATTACATGGGGTTTGGATCGAATTACAGTTTACACAATTGAAGTTGCTGTGAAAGTCAGAAATCATTTATTCCCTTCTAAACATGTGTTACTTCCGTTATCGGATGCTGCTGTGGGGGCCTGGAACTGAAGTCAAACACATTTAATTTATTGTCCTTACATTAGCAGAAGGTTTGCGTTTGTCAGCCTTTGGGTTGCACGCAGGCAAGTAGTCTATCTTAATTCTTACGTGCCAGGTGGGTTACCACTGTATTAGTTATTGTAATCTAAGAGATAGCTTAATTTAAAAGTATTGATCGATGTTGTGTCATCGAAACAAAAGGGCATGTCGAAGAAGCGAAAGAGGTATGTCGTGACCGTGACAAGTGGCGCTCAATTGTCTCTGCCTACCCCGTAGTGTTGCCCAATGCAAAAATGCAAGACCAAGACCAAGAACTAGACTACTCATATGGTTGCAAGAGTCTCGCAAGACTCTTGACAGATATTATTTCCAAATTTTGCTAGTGTTTACTTTTATTTGGGGTTAGGTTTTGTTTTCAATAAATTTTAATTGCGTCGTGTTCGTAATTAATATTTTGTTGGGGGTTTAAGGGTTTGATTCCTGGTCAGGACACAATAAATTATTAAATTTATTTGTGATATTTATTAAGTTTGGTACCCTAAAGACATATAGGAGAGAGATTTCCTTAGTACAATTGGAAAATAAAATGTATATTGAGTCAGAGTAAGACCAAGACCACCTATGCCGATGCAAAACCAAGACCAAGACTGGCCTATGTCTTGGTCTTGGTTTGGGCAACACTACTACCCCGCAAAGGATTTGGCGTGAAGATATGTATGTATGATGTTGTGTAATTCCGTTTATGTTTTATTCTCAGTCAGATTAAACATTAACAGGCCACTGGAATCTGCTAAGCTGCTGGTCTTCTGCTAACAGCTTACTCTTTGGACCACTTTGCTGCTTTTTCTTTCACTAGCAGGAGTAGAACCATGCATATCATGGATGGATGGATCATGGAGTAGCATATCATTCAAAAATAATAGTCTTACGTTAAAGATATTTTGATTTGACTTTATAAAGGTAATCGCAAACGGTCGTTAACGGTTGGTTTGATAGTTTCCGTTAGTTAAATGATTCCTTCAAATTCGGCTGCTGAAAGTCATAAGTCACATTACTCGCTAATATGTAACTTATGACTTTGCCTTAGTCAAAGACTGCGTCAATGCAAAATGTAAAAATATAAATGAAAGATGTTTTTGTTTTGGGCTCCCAAGAAGAAGAAATTCTAAGCATTCCATAGATTCACCGTGCGGGTGCCAGGCCCATTTTGTGTGGGAAATAAAGATTATAATAATGATGTTTCAGGCTCGCGATTGATTTTTGTTTACAAAGGAAGCCTTTTGTTTATTGCGCAACAAGTCATAAAGATTTAAAAATAGTATATTTTAACATACCTATTTTGAAAGTATCAATAATACCTGTCTTTACCTATATTCTATAGAGAGAAAATCTTGGAGGATTACATCGTCTACATATAAATAGGTGGCATTCATAGTTGCTGTAGGCTTTACATGAAAAGTGGGACGAGCGATGATTTAAGACTTAGGTCTGGGCATTAAATTATTTAAAATATTTATTGCACCAAAACTTAAAGGTACGAGTACACATCCAAAATAAGTGTTAAATTAAAAAAATAATGGTTTTTGTTTAACGTATAAACTATTATACCTTTTATGAAAAATTCCATACTTTTATTTTTTTATTTATTCATTTACATACGACGACACCCCGCCAGATGGACAGGTGACCTGAGAAAGGTCGCTGGTGGGGGATGGATGAGAGTGGCAGAAGATCGTGTTAAGTGGCGAGCCATGGGGGAGACCTACATCCAGCAGTGGAGAGACTGTTGATCTCTAGGCTAACTATTACTGTTATTTATTAGGTTTATAATATTATTAAACTCTATAAATTAAAAACGTGTTATTTTCATTTTTCACTGACGTATATCATTGTCAAAGTTTTTATTTTTATTTTCGAATCTTTTCTTATAAAAATAACTTGAGGCTGAGGTGCGTAAGGCTCCTACAAGACACAGGCTGATAATGATGATGATGATGACATATTCCACAGCTGTCTTTTACAAATTAATATTTACATAACAAACACAAACATTTTATTAACACCTGTTTCTGTGGTCTAGCTGTTAAGTCCATAGATTTAGACGCTACGGTACTATTTCTGGTCGAGACACAATTATATATTTAATTTATATGTGGTATTTCTCGAGTTTGGTATTTTAGAGATATCGACGAGCTTGCAACTTGTCATAATGGGACTACAATAATTTGGGTAAATGTTCATTCATTTCTTTAAAATATTAGATCAAAATTTTATTAGGTTAAGTTTTTTAGATATTTAATTTGATTATTTTATTTATTTGTAATTATTTTTTATATTTTTAAATATTATTTTAAAATATATACTTTTTTTTTTGTTCCTGAATCTCTTTTGTTGTTGTTGTTAAGACATATATATATTTGTTGTTATTAAGACAATTGCTACCAATAACGGCTAGTTGCAGAAGGGTGATTAAAATAATCTATGATCAATATACGCCACTTATTTGCTAATTAGCTTGTCACTTTGGTTATTTCGGCCAATCATGTGCCTCATCAGCGTACGTTAAACAAGTCAAAAGATAATCTTCTTTTCTGTAATAGGTCGTAAGTATACAATTAAGTCCCTCCTTGCGTCGTGTATCCTCATTGATGAGGGTCGTGACCTCCCGATAAATTGGTGTGCGTCTTGATGATAGCACGCCACCCGTTCCTGTCTTCGGCGGCATGCACAGCATCATGGATGCTAGTGTTGGTGGTGGAGGGGATTTGGTCGGACCAGCGTACCGGACTCCGGCCTCTCGGTCTCTTTCCTTCCACCTTGCCAGTAACAAAAAGTTTATCCAGGTTATCCCCTCCTTTTCCGGCAATGTATCCGAAGTACTGGAGTATCCGACAAAGGCATATTGTGGATATCCTAGTCGATATGTCTAGTTGGTTTAAAATCGATACGTTAGTTCGATGCTGAAAAACTATTAAGTAGCGGGGCTTTAATTGTAGGTCAAGGGACCGATGTAATACGATCAGAACGCTTCTTGGGAAGTCTGTTTAAGCTTTGTCTAACATGCAGAATAATTCTCAAGTGAAATGTAAATTCGTAGATTAGTTCTCAATTTCTCATAGTTCAATTGTACTAAAGGGTTGTTAACCATTGCTGGTTTAAGTCGATTTATTTAAGGCTAGGTTTAATAGTGATATAGTTCTTAAATTTATCAATCATTGCTCACTATCCCAAAGGTTAGCTGGTAGAAAATGTCACTAGACATTAAGTTCGCCTATGTACATTTAAATGTGTTTTTGTTTATTGTGCAATAAAGAATTTATCTATCTATCTATCTATATTAATGTTATGGGGCCGGTGGTGGATCGGTTGTAAAAACACTTTAGGTTCGAACCTCGGCATGTATCATTATACCACCACAGCCCATAGAACACAAAGTCCAAGACCTCCACTGTTGAAGATAGGCCTTCCAGAATTTAGCCTACACTTGCCACGCTGGGTTAGGCGAAGGAATAATGTTTTTTAAAAATAATAAATAACGGCAATTCGAGCCTGATCCCGAAACGTGTGGATGGATACTCTTTACTGGGCTTATCGGCACGAAAGATGGATACTTCCCCGCCCCGGCAGACTGGGCAAATTACCACCATCAGTCCGCCTACCACCTATTAGGTGTAGCCTTCGTCCATCATAACAGCCTCCAGAATATAAAGTCCTAGAATTCCACTGTTGACGAAGGTCCTTCCTGAATTTTTTTGGAGTATTAGGCTACGCGCTGGCCAAAGACGTTAGCAAGAGTTTATAGCCATTTTTTAATAGCAAATTATTTAACGATTCCACAAGTTGGTATTAGTGAATCCGGGACTGACGGCTTGATGTGCTGTGTTATAAATCTATGACAAATGTACGTGAGAAAAGTGTATTTCTTATTGTTACATACCGGGATTCAAACTCATCTTTTTGGGATGTTAAGAAAAGCGTTCTTACAACCGAGCCACCACCGCTCATGTGCCAATGACAAATACAATTTATTTTTGTATCTAAGGTTTACAGCACCACCGTTCTTGTGCCTCGGAGAGTTCAGCCGTTGGTCTCAGTACCACTAATAGCAACTTGTAAAATAGTTAATAATTTTCTATCAAAAATTGGCTACAAACAGACGAGCGAGCGTAGGCCTAATACTCCAGAAAATTCAGGAAGGCCCTTCTTCAACAGTGAAAGTCCAGGACTTTATATTCTGGGGGCTGTGATCATGGACGAAGGCTACACCTAATAGGTGGAAGGCGGACTGGTGGTGGTAATTTGCCCAGTCTGCCGGGGCCGAAAAGTATCCACATGTTTCGGGATAAGGCTCGAATTGCCGTTATGCCCAGAAAAGCCGGCATAGTGTCAGAGACTGATCAGTCATGAGTGTCTGATTTCAGTTGCCAACATTCAACGTTACGCGCCATCAGGTGGGCGCCGCAAAGCAGAAACACCCAGTAGCTCCAGTCGACCCGTGACCACGGCCAATGCAACTGAACCTAAACCGCGGGAGAAATAAGTTTTTAAAGTAAATTGCGTAAAGTCCGGTTAAATATTAAAAACTATAAAATATTCAAACCGTTGTTGTTTATCTATTACGCGTATAAACGTGTTGTATGTAATGAGTAATATGGTGGCATTGTTATAGCTATAGAAATTTGTTAGGAACAATAATAGCCGTGACGTAGACATAATAGCAAAATTAGGACCGCACATCGCTGTGTAGACAAATGAGAATGCCCAATTTTCTTTGGGTCCAAAAAATTGTGGGCACGGGCCGAGCGTAGATTTTGTACTGGTGCCAACTTGGGCGCCCCTAGTGGTAGATCACGAAACTACTCGCGATCAATAGACGATTTTACCATGCTTGGTGGTAGGAATTTTGGAATGAATGTGGGTGGGATAAATTGATGTAGGATCATGTTGGATGTCTTTACAGGCTATGTAATTAAATTATATTTTAATGCTGAGGTAAAACAGATTCTAAAATTAGATAAAAAAAAAACACAGAAAATTTGTATGTATATTAGGGGCCTGGTTTTAGGCAATGTCTTTTACGAGTTGTCTGCACAGGTGGGCTGTTCCGGCCGGAAAGCGAGCCGCGTGTCCTCGTCATCTAATGTAGATTTATATATTAATTTTTAAATATCCTGTGAGATGTGCTACTCACTCTGACATTTATCAAATATGTATTTATTAATAATTAAAAATTAAAAATTTAGGGCTGCTTAGTGTGACGATAAAAAAAATGTTCGGTCGGCCAGTCCCTTTAAATATGTATGTCCGTGGGCCAGGGTAATAAATCCACCGCGGTGACGCGTCCTGGAGGGTCCATAAAGTAGGACTTTGTTCATAAACTGGTCTCTCTCGGCCCTTTATCCAACCCGCTAACAAAACATTGATAATAATTTATGTCTTACACTTGAATTTAATTGAATTTCTTAACACAATGAAAGAAGCTTAAGCTGTTCCTCATATCACTGTTCGTGGACGAAAATGTTATTATTATTATTATTATGACAACAAGTCCCTCTATACTAAAAAGTCTTCGGATAGCGAAAGCTTCATAACTGTGGAGAAGCGAGATGAAGCCCAGCTGAAAGCCGCCACACCCACAACGTTTATCTATGCCGAGGCCATTCTAATAGGCCGGATTTGACAGATTGAATAGTAAATGTCCGAAATAAATAATAATTATTATTATTACTTGATTATTATTTAAGTTAACTTTTTACGCCTTTTTATAAAGATCACTTTTTCACAGTCGAGTTTTTGATATGTGTATATATATATTTTTTCATTATTTCTTTTGTATCTACGATATTACGAGTTTTTCAAACTGATCTTAAGGCCAGTCTAGGAGTAGTTGGTCCGTCGTCCATTGTCCGTCAATCCGATCCCAAAGGACCGGTTGAATCTTTTGACTTAATGTAGGCTCCGGGCATTTTATAAATTATTAAGGGTAAAGTTTGAAACGAACTCTCTATTATGATTTTAAAAAAAAACTTTTCAATGTAGGTATTTTATTATTATAGATTCCAATAAATTGATATATAGGTACTCGTAAAGTACTGTGTTTGGGCTATAATGGCGCGAGTAACTCCAAGAAAAGCATCCAATTCTGCAACATCTGGAATTTGATGATAACCTCATTAACTCAGAAACGTCTCGTCTTAACCGATACCACAGGTCATATTTATTCGTGTCAGATATTGAGGTACCTATTTTGGATAAAGGTTTATGTGTGCTAGTATATCATTGTAATGAGAGCTATCTGCCGATAAACTATTTTATAGTTTTGCAGAATAATGTTATATTTAAATGTTATGATATAAGGAAAAAAAAAAAAAAAAAAAAAAAAAATATTATTTTACTGTTTTACCTGTGTAAACGGCGACACGAAATTAATCGTTGCTAATTATTTTAATTTAGCTATATCTCCTAAGGTATTAATTAATTAATTTGCATGGTGTAAAGGATAAAATAATATCCAAGAAATGCTCAAGCCAACCAACTTATTTAAAATAATAAAAAACTATTTAGGTGTAAATAGCTTTCAGTTTAACGCTTTATAATTGCCCATTTTTTTAGTTTTAAATTGAATATAGTATATTAGGCTAGGAATACGAGTGTTGGGCAGAGTTATTATATTGAAAGCCCGGTCACTTCTCAATATAAGTAATTTTCAAGGTCCACCCCTGCGATCCGAAGACAGCCGATGTCAATCAATTGTCGTGCTAACTTAGTTGATTGTCAAAGAAAGAGATCGCTTGAACCTGTACCATTAATAAAATATACACGATCAAGGAAAAAATATGTTTTGTTAAATAGCAATCATTTACTGTTAACAATAGTGGGTAGGCTTATTTTTAGTATTTTATAGTTATTCGTATTTATTTATTCTTATATGTATTATTAGTATGCATGTATTTATTTTATTTATTTATTTAAAAACTTTATTGCACTATGTACAAGAGGCGGGCTTAATGCCGCTAGGCATTCTCTAGCAACCAACCTTTGGGACAATGAAACCATTTGTGTTGTGAGGTAGGTGCAACCATTAAATAGATTAAAAGGTAATTCGAATTAAATCTAAGTATTATATCTATATAGACAGATACATACTAATATGTACACAATACTACATATACTACATACTATATATATATATATATATATATATATTATACACTACATGTAGTTTATCATAATAAATTTGCACCCATACATAGTTTTTCACGCTCCCAAAGGTTTTTAGAAAATGCCGCTATGTACAATTTTAGTGTAATAAAGTATATATATATATATATATTATAAAGAAAGTTAGGTGTCCGGTGGCTCTCATTACATATTACACTCATATGTTTTATAATACAAGTTACATACTCGTATTATAAAACAAAGTCCTCCGCCATGCTACTGCACCGATTTTCATGCTGTTTTCACCAATGGATAGAGTGGTTCTCAGGAACGTTTTAGTATATAATTTGTAAAGTTTTTGTATACATTAACGATTGTTGGAGGTGTCGGAAAAAAATAAGCCGTCTGGGAGCTTTGAACGAAAACGCTGCCTAAACCCTTTGAGATATAACAAAATAATGTATAGTGGAATTGTGTATCTTATATGGGTCTACAGAAAAGTCCGCGATGGCATATGTCTATATCTTAAGGATAATATACTATATCAATTTGTTCGATATTTCGTTAATTGAGCCGTTTGATTTGAATATTCGCGGTAACGCCTTTGTGAGCCGGCGTACTTCGCGTCGATGACGTTCCATCGTCTTGACGCCCTCTAGTATATAACTAGCGGACTATTCTTGGTGCACTTCCGGTTAATGACGTTTCCGCGGAAAACAACGCTCTCTGTCGGAGGAGTCAAAGCGCGGTTGCCGGTCGATATGCTTTGACCGTTGCTTCTAAAATTAATTCGTAATTATTCGCTGTGATTGTGCCGTGGACCTGCAGTAATTTCGGCTGTGATCCTCATCATCACCATCCATTTCGCGACCCGTCCTATTAAAACGACCAAGGAATTCGGTCACAAGGTTCGAGACCCGGAACAGAGGTTAGTTGCTGGTAATTTTCGCTCAATTTCTGAGTATTTTCGCCAGCGCCTATTCGTTTCCCGTTCACCATTTTAAATCTAAAAAATTGGCTGTTATAAAGCAGACAGACAGACAGCGGAGTCATCCAGGCCCGGATGTTCAATGGGCCTGGTTTGGGGATGGGATAAACTCCCGTTTTCCCCGGCAGGATCTCGGCGGCTAACTACCCACCGGTGATTCAACGCACCTTTGGTGCTGGGCGCTGTTCCTACTACAACACCGCCCTTGTGGCTCACGAATCTAGTCTCCTAGATTTGTCTACTTTAGTTCTTCTCCAAGAGCGCCTCCCTAGGTAGTGGCCTCCCCTCCGGGGGCCGTGCGAAAGTAGGAGCGATATCCTGAAGATGCTTGTAGGATCCGTTGTCAGCCCGGTAAAACATACGTTTAGCTAGGCCGACAACAAATGCCTCGATAGTAGGCATCTCCAGATCTCTCGCAATTACAGAATTTCGCACGAACCACGGCGCTCTGGATACCACCCTGAGCGATATGTTCTGCTGACTCTGGATCTTGTATTATAAAGCGGTAAACGGTAATGGGGTGTATCAGGCAAAGCTTTTTGTAGATGTCGCTAGCGGCAGTGGTACATTATTTTACACCTATATCGCATCATTTTTAAATGTTTTCGTGGTTGTATATGTTTATAAAAGAAAAGTGTATTTTAAATTAACGTTACCTACCTTAAAAGACGAATTAAAAAACGCACACCCCGTCTTTAAAAAGAAAAAAAATATATTGATCGAACGGCAATTTTAAGATCACCATATCTCTGATTTCGCTTAGAAATCTCGATTTGTACACTTAAAAGCTGCTCACTTCGGCATAATATCCAAAAAATAATAAAAATCGTAATAAAAATACAAGTTTTCTTCATCATCATCATGCGCCATCTATCGTGATAAAAAGTTAGTGATACACCCCATTGGAAAGCTATTTACATCTAAATACGGTATTAGTTTTTATTATTTTAAATAAGTTGGTTGGCTTGAGCATTTCTTGGATATTATTTTATCCTTTACACCATGCCAATTAAATTAATACATTAGGAGATATAGATAAATTAAAATAATTAGCAACGATTAATTTCGTGTCGCCGTTTCACAGGTAAAATAATAAAATAAACCTTTATCCAAAATAGGTACCTCAATATCTGACACGAATAAATATGACCCGTGGTATCGGTTAAGACGAGACGTTACGGTAGTAATCTCCCTTTATAATTTGACGAGGGTTTCATATTTTATGTAGGTTCGTCGTGACTATGGAAGCTGTCCATTTCCAGCCAATTCTACACATTTATTATTCTATACATTGCGTAACTGCCAATGGCAGTCGATGGTCAGCCGAGTGATACTTAAATACTACATTGCGTCTTGCATTATACATTCTCTAAATTATTGTTTTTATTGGTGTTAGGATTTAAACGCGGATGTACCTAGTTCGATTTCTGGACGAGACACAATAATGTTATTGTTATATTCTTTTTCCATAATTCTCGAGTTTGGTACGCTAGATGATGGGTAAAAAGTATCATTACGACCGTATCCCTTCCGAAGTGGTCAGAACTACGCTTTTTTTAAAAAGTGAATTCACATTTAGCTAATTTTACTGTAGGTCCATCATGACAAGTGGCAAGCTCGTCGATTACTCTAGCGCAGCGGTTCTCAAACTTTTTTGGTGACGGAACCCTTTTGGAAAGCAAGATACTTGATGGAACCCTACAATAACACAATAGTTTTTAAAAGTTTATTCTTTACTTTATGTTTTGAGTCGAAAGTCGTAGTTGTTCACAACTATAGCGTCTAATTCAGAGGCGACTTTTATCAAAGGGACTGCGCGCTCACAAGTATACGCCCGGCGGACGAAGTCAAAACGTTCGACCAAAGGAGAGGTGTTTAGTTTTTTTTTCTAAATTCTTGCGGAACCCCTACAGGGGTAACGCGGAACCCTAGGGTTCCGCGGAACACACTTAGAGTATAGCTGCTCTAGCGTACCAAACTCGAAGAACATCACAAATAAATTAAATATTTTTTGTGTCCCGGCCAGGAATCGAATGCAGTACCTCTGCATCTACATCCACGGACTTCACCACTAGACCACGGACGAAGTTACTATGTAGCTTAGTTATGTAAAAGTTAGTTAAATGTGAATCAGCTTCTTTATACGTTATTACGTTTTTTCTGTTGCAATCGATACGGTCGTGATTATACGAGTACTCTCTCTCTCTCTCTTATATTTTTTGTGAAACAGTTTCAGTTCTGAAACACCGAATCAGCTACGTGGTGGATTTTATTACTGTAGTAATGCTCCTAGTGGATTAAGTATTAAAGGATGAAGGACGTTAAAAAATTCGTCAGGATTACAATATATTCCACAATTCTCAACCCTAATTGCGTCATATACATATTTATTGTCATTTTATTTATAAATTCTTTATTGCACTTAAAAACTTAACAGATGAGTACAAGGGCAAACTTAATGCCTCTCGGCATTTTATACTAGCTAACCTTTGGGAGTGTGGTAGACGATTGCGGGTGCATTAGAAATAAAAACAAATACTTAAACGTACATAACAATAATTTACATACTAATACACAAATACCAATAAAATATCATCATCACGACCGTTTCCCTTTCGGGGTGGTCAGAAACCACGCTTATAAATAAGCGGATTCACATTTAGCCAACTTTACTATAGGCCAATCATGACAAGTGGCAAGCTCGTCGATGTCTCCAGCGTACCAAACTTGAGAAATATCACAAATAATTTAAATGTTAATTAAAATGTATTCATTTACATTAATAAATATTTTTGTGTCCCGACCAGGAATCGAACCCGGTACCTCCGAGTCAAATCCACGGACTTAACCGCTAAACCACGGAGGCAGTCCACAAATACCAATAAAATATATAATAATAATATATACATTTAACTATATTTATGTAAGAATACATAACAAAATGAAGGAAAAGAGACAGAAATAGATATCAGGTAGTCGGATTATTTTGTTTATTTAAGAAATGGGCAATAAGGAGATTTTTAAATATATTTATTGACGGCGCCCGTCTGATGACCAGAGGACGTTTGTTCCACTCACAAGCAGCGGAGACTGTGAAAGAATCTGAATATCTGCTGGAAGGGTGAGGAGGGATTTTGGGTTGATTATATAGTTAACAGATGTCCTGAAAGGGTTAATCCACAGCCCTTAGAACACAGAGTTCTCGACTTCCATTCTTGGAGTCTTCTAGAAATTACTGCAGAATTTAGCCTACATTCGCCACGCTGATGGGTTGGCGAGGGTCTGATGGGTTGGCGAGGGTCTGATGGGTTGGCGAGGGTCTGATGTAAAGTTTTAATGACAATTTAATAATGATTCCACAAGTTGGTATTAGAAGAAACAGGGACCGACAGCTCTACGTGCTCTCCGAGGCACGGGAACGGTGGAGTTTAATAATAATAAATATCTTTATTGCAAAATAAATATACATTACAATTCAGTTGTTACATAGGTCAGGGCATAAAATAAATCGTACATAGTAACAAAAGCAGTTTAGCTGTGACATCTGAAATAGTCGGTGGACGGTGTTTCAGATGTCATTGTAGGAATTAGTACTTACGACATTTTATTTTGTTCTAGACAATATTTATTTTTATTTATATGTATGTAGGTGTTTATATGTATATATTTACAAAAAAAAAGTTTAATATGTAGTTTATCAACCATCTAGTTTCCGTAACACAAGCCTCGTAGCTTACCACGGAAACTAGATGGCGCTGTGTGACCTGTCTGGAAATATTTTATTATTTATTATTATTTGCTGAAGGCAAGACTTAAATAATTGTTTGTGTGTATGGTTGGTGTATATGCATGTTGGTGTACGTGGGTTTGAGTGAATGTATATAAGTAAGTATGCATGTGTTAGTTTGTAAAACTATGACAAATGTATGTAAGAAAAGTGTATTTCTCATTGGTGCCAGGGTTCGAACCGAACTTTTTAGGATCTGTCTGGCCAGCAGAACTTTTTCGAACAGCGGATATCTAGGACTATATGTTTTGTGTCTTAAAATAATTTAGGACAATTTAGGAACCGTGTCGATGGCATACGAGCCCATATCGAATGTACAGGAAGGCATTAGCATTTGAGAGAGGTGTCACAAACAAAATACACTTCCTGACTTAATGAAGTACGTTGGCTGTAATTAAGTGTGTCATAGACGTATATATTACCATGAACGAGTATTTTCTTACTCCTATAATAAAACAAGTAATGTGTGAAAAATCATCTTGTTAGGCCGGCATAGTGGTAGATGATGTCGGTCGTTAGTGGCTGGCGTCAGTCGCTCCCAATCTTGGTCCTCGCGTAAAAAGTAAAAAAAAAAAAGTCAAAATATCTTTATTCACGTAAACCTATTACAGGCATTTATGAAACGTCATTAATTTAATTATTTTGAATGATTCTACTCCTGCTAGTAGAAGACTAAGCAGCAAAGTGGTCCAATAAGTAAGCTATTAGCAGAAGACCAGCAGCTTAGCAAATTCCAGTGACCTGTTAATGTTTAATCTGACTGAGAAAGGAATCTGCAAGGAAAACTCAGCTATAGCAGATTTACAAAATAAAACATATACAGAACTGAACCACAACGATCAATTAATAACCTTTACTTTAAGTTATCAGTACCTATGAGAATACAATACCTGGTACAGCAGTAGCCCACCAGGCAAGTCAGAATTAAGGTAGACTACATGCCTATGTGCAACCCGAAAGTCGACAAAATTACCACTTATGACCAGGTGGGCGCGTCGTGTTCATTAATAAAAAATATAAAAGTCTATATATATCCAAACCCGTTCTTTATCTGCCTGCCTCCGTGGTCTAGCGGTGAAGTCCTTGAATTTAGGCGTACCGGGTTCGATTCCTCGTCGGAAAACAATAATGTTTATTAATTTAAATAAATGAATAAAATGAATATTTAATTAATTTGTGATATTTTCCGAGTTAGTACACTAGAGACTTCGACGAGCTTGCCACTTGTCATGATTGGCCTATAGTAAAGTTGGCTAAATGTGAATCCGCTTCTTTATACGCCTGGTTTCTGACTATCCTGGAAGGGAAACGGTCGTGATGATGATACCGTTTTTTGTCTACTCCAATGAATTTTTTTTGACATAAAATCTTAAAGATTTTGTTATATGTGGAACCGAGATCGATAAGGCCTAATTCTTTTGGCTTTAATACATTGCCTGTTTTTTTTGCATTTTTTGCATCAATAACTTTAGTTATATTAATGGGCGGGTCATTATATACAGGTCTATGACATAGAGACAGATAATTTCTCGACTGCGATCAAACGGGTTTCAAGCATAATTAACACTGGCAGTAAGGTTCTATGAGTTTGTGTGTTGCAACACACAGAGAACTGTAGGTACTTTATAGGAGTGTCTAATACCTTGAACTTCCAACATGGGGTGGATAAACAAGAAGGAAATGACGCAGGTGGTATTCTGCTCAATATAAGCAATTAGTTCAGACCATAGATCTTAAAATACACTAGAAATGACAGATAAATAATATCTTGCGAAAAGTTACATTGTACATTCACCATTGAGTTATAACTTAAAATTGATTATTTTTATTTATTATTTTAGTGTCACCAACAGGGTACACATTTATTATTGCAATATTATACTATGCATGATAGTTGGGATTTAATGCTGCCCTAGGCAACCACAGCATGCAATATGGTACTGAACAACAGATACTAAATGTACAATTAAAATACAATAAAAAATACAAATCAAATACAAACGAGGCCTTACACTGGTTTGGGATGTCACATGTGTTGACACACTCTGTCCGTCACATGTGACTGTCCAGCCATAAGAAACCCGGGGCTGCTGCAGAGTCAGCCGCGCGCTTGAAACGCAACAAATACGCGGAGTTCATCATTAATGACTACTTCATCCCATTTGCAGTCGAAAGGATGGGTCCGTGGTCTGAGGAGCTCTGGCGTTCTCTCGTGAGCTTGAGGAAACACTCCGCTTGGCGAGGGGTGACCCTTTAAGTAGAGAACCCCTATTCTCTAAAGCAGCGAGTGTCCTCGGCACACTACTATAATTTTATATATTTTTTTATATTTTTATTTTTTTATCATTTAATATTGTAATTCTTTTATATTCTTTATTTTGTCACCGTACGTTCCCATCAGTTCCATTTAATTGGTAACTGTTACGTGTCTGTTTTTTTTTAGGGTTTAGTTAGAGTTAAACATATCGAACCCTTGCAGTAGGTAGATAGATGACTTGAAATATCTATAACCATTTCAAATTTTAAGTAAGTCAGACCAGTAGTTTTGGAGATACCATTTGAGAACAGACACTAAAGTCTCACAATTAAAAAACAAATATTTATTTTCAGTCTGAGCAACAGTCTTGTGAGACCAAGACTTGGCCAATCTTGGTCATGGTCTTGCTTCGGGCAACACTAATTTTATTATATAAAAAGTGGATTTCATTCGGATAATCGATCGGTAAAGGTCGTTCTTCTTTTTTTTATATTTTGTACTATAAGTATATTTTACATAACTAAGCATATAATGGTAATCCAAGTCGAAACTTCCAGTCTATGATATTTGGTATTCTCAACCCAGTGCCACGCTTCAAATTAATAATTTCTTTTTTAATTTTAATAAATTTTTATCAATTCTTTATTGTCTTTAACTACCTATACCTACTTCTGGCGGCCGGCCCGCTATCAGTTCATGATTTGGCCGAGTGGCCCCTAGTATTAATAAGTCTGTGCAACCCTGGTTTAGAGTTAAACATATCGAACCCTTGCAGTAGGTAGATAGATGACTTGAAATATCTATAACCATTTCAAATTTTAAGTAAGTCAGACCAGTAGTTTTGGAGATACCATTTGAGAACAGACACTAAAGTCTCACAATTAAAAAACAAATATTTATTTTCAGTCTGAGCAACAGTCTTGTGAGACCAAGACTTGGCCAATCTTGGTCATGGTCTTGCTTCGGGCAACACTAATTTTATTATATAAAAAGTGGATTTCATTCGGATAATCGATCGGTAAAGGTCGTTCTTCTTTTTTTTATATTTTGTACTATAAGTATATTTTACATAACTAAGCATATAATGGTAATCCAAGTCGAAACTTCCAGTCTATGATATTTGGTATTCTCAACCCAATAGAGATTCTTTGGTAATAGGCACATGGAGTGGCGTGCCGCCAGAGTGGAAACTTCATGTCGCGTGCATTGGTGCAGAATCCGAATCCCAACGGAATTTTCTACAGCCGGTTGCAGAAAGGCTGATTATCTTTTTGAAGTTTATAGTTAACAAAATATTTACCCAATTATTCAACGAGCATTTAATTATTAACTGAATCAGTGGTCCAGCGGTTAAGTCAGTTTACCTTATATTTAGACCCGAAGGTACCGGGTTCAATGGTCGAGACATAATAATTATTATATATTTAGTTATTTTAGTTGGCTAAATGTAAACTCGTTCCTTATAAAATCGTGGTTTCTGACCATAAGGGATACGGTCGTGATGATACTTTACTTTTTTTATAGTAAAGTAAAGTAAAGTATCATCACGACCGTTTCCCTTTCGAGGTGGTCAGAAACCACGCTTACAAAGAAGCGGATTCACATTTAGCCAACTTTACTATAGGCCAATCATGACAAGTGGCAAGCTCGTCGATGTTTCCAGCGTACCAAACTCGAGAAATATCACAAATAAATTAAATAGTAATTAAATGTATATTTATTTACATTAATAAATATTTCTGTGTCCCGACCAGGAATCGAACCCGATACCTCCGAGTCTAAATCTACGGACTTAACCGCTAGACCACGGAGGCACTTTTTTATGTTTAATCAAAATCAATTGTTTATACCTACTACGAGGAATATCGAAAAATATTAAAAGGAGACTGGGCCGATTTGAATAAAAAAATAAAACTGCGTCATAAAATAATAAATAATATATTAAACAGGAATCAGATCCAAAAAAATGTCAATTTTTTTTGTCATTTTCTTTCAGTTTGACATTACTTTCCAAATTGATCTTTATAAGCGACTCTGTCAGCTACAGAATATTTTTATTTGATCAAAATAGCAAGAATATATTTCGTTAGGCAACCCATGACCGTTGCTTTTATTTTATAACCAATCGGTGAAAGTCGCTCTTACGGCCGGTTGCAGAAAGGCTAATATTAAACGTTTGGCTATGAGGTTAAAATAACCAAATAGATATGCTAATTACCAATTACATGGCATATATCAAAATGTTGATCATAGATTAAGTAAAAATAAACCTGTTAATTTTTAATTAAGTAATAATTAAGTACCAAAAATACATTCGAGAAACTGGCTGTTAGACTATTACGATTTACGGACAGAAATTAATAATCTAGCTAGATGATTAACAATAATAAATAAATAAAGTTTTTTGTAATAAGGCTATAAGAAAACATGTGTCCGCGACTACTTTTAAAGGAGGCCGAGCGTCAGGAATCAATAATCAGTTTATGCCCAATTAGGACCGGCGCTCTTAATATCTGCCGGTAACTATACGAAGTAAAATAAAAATTCCAAGTACCTTGTTTAATAATTCAATACATTGCGAATAGTAGGTACCTACCCAGTTTTTATTTGCTGTTGTCTGTATTCGCTATGTCAGGAAAAATATTTATATTCAATACTGTTGACATTAAATTAATATTTATTGCGAATACAGTACATTTAACATTGATTTATGTACGTATTGACCGGGCATTTAATGTAATTTATTAATAGTACAGTCGAACAAAATAAAATACTATAAAAAAGTTACTCATTTGACTAGTGCTAGTGCATTAAAGATTAACAGAGGTTAATAGGAATTAGTGGGGTGGTCTAGGCCTAATTGGCCTGGGTTGGAGATGGGGACATTCGCCTGTTTTCCCCGGCAGGATCTCAGCGGGTAACCATCCGCCGGTTCTTCATGCACTTTTAGTGGTTCGACTTCTTCAGCTCTCCTCAGAGTAACTCTAGGAAGTGGTCTCCCGTTGGGAGCCGTGATTAAGAACCGCCCGGAGCAAGCGCCGAACTCCATCGTGAGATTTTGCGATTTTGTTGCTGTCTCATACAGAGTAAGATAGGGCGCGTAATGAGCGAGACCGCGCTATGGTGCATTGGCAATGCGGAGTGTTTCGGGGAAACGCGTAAGCGACGTCAAATCCATGGCGCTTACGACCTTATTTTCACAACCTTCGCGGTCGGTATTTAGCCGTGTCCATAGGTACCTAATAAAATTAATGTTATCTATGTAGGATAGGTATCTATAACAATATTTTTATAATGCATTTTGTAACCATTTGTATTTCGATCGACAGAACCTCAAAGGGACTGATTATAAATAATACAGTCGAGTTCAATAATAGTATACACTTTTGACATCTCATGGCTCTTATTTATGAAGATAGAGCTGACTATTGTCAAAAGAGTATACTCAGTTTATCCATTTCTAAATGTTCGGATGTTCACATCAAATAATCAGTTCCGTCCGTAGTTATCACGTATTTTGCCGTGTTCACGCACCTAGTAAAACGTATGTTACCTAGGTAGGATAGGTATCTACCTAAATATAACAATACATGTCTAACAATTTACAAAATATTACTCTTTTTTAATTACTTAGATGCAGTAATTCATTCATAGGTTTATGATTCTATTTTTACACATACATGCATAATCTCACGCCTTTATCCCATATGGGGTAGGCAGAGCCCTGGGAGGTACACCGCAATGATTCAGTAGGCCATGCCACACACTCCCACATCGGGCCTCACTTAGCTAGAGTATATGTGGTGACAGGTTGCTAGCCTGCGATGCGGTCTATCGTCGTTGCCACACGTAAATGCTTGCCTAAGGCATTAAGCTCGCCTATGTACATTTATTTTGTGCAATAAAGAATTGAAACAAAACAAACGCAGAAACAAATGGAAAGTCATGAATGAAAAGTTGGGCAAGTTCACTTTGAACTGAATGGACACTCCATTAGTCTCCATATCAGTCTTAGCGCATGTTTGTTATAATTAAATCGCCTACCATCGATATAGAGCAAACTATTCATTTTGCTTCAATTCGATTATACCTGACCTGATAAATCATAAACTGTGCAGTGCCGTTAGAAATAGACAGATAAACAACAACTGTATAATTTATCTATGTAAGATGTAAAGGTAGTTAAATAAAACTAAAATTTCAATTGAATTATAAATTTTAATAATATAACCACACACATTCTTTATTGTACACCGATTTGTTCCATCAGACATTTTTACGGATTTATTCTATCCCTTAATAGGTAATTTCCTCGGTAAGCGTGGGTCTAAAATTTCCGGCAAAATGCATATCATATAAAATTCCATTAATTTATTTAGCATATTCAGCTCCCAAAAGATGGAATCTGTCTCAATTTTTTCATAAAGTATTCCTTGGGGAGTCCACACTACAAAAATACAATATTTCCTTTTAGTTATATTTAATTGCAGGTGTCATGCTTGCTGCTGAGGCTGGACATTTTATTTCTATATATATAAGTAAGTGCCGAAAACTGGGAAAATATTGTGAGAAGAACCCAAAACATTATAATTTTGGATTGGGAAATTCATGTGGCATTCGATAATTTAGAAGAACAGGAACTTATAATAAATGTTAGGGAGAACTCATCAAGTGACAATGACGATTCATCATATTTTGATTAAAATAAATAAAAATTACCTGTCGTTATAATTATTTCGTTTCATTGTCGAGTACCTACCTATACCTACTTATTTTACAACAGCTATACTTATTACAATAGGCATGGTGACAGTGGTAAAAAATCTATTCATTAAAATATCGCTATACATAAAAGATGATAAAAAAGGATCAATATTGTATAAAAATGTTGAGATTAATAATATTTTTAAGTTGAAAATATGCAGTCTAAACCTTCAATTAAAACTGTGAATCGTCACAAATTTATATACAATATCAATATTTCAATCATAACATTACTATTGATATTGAAATAGAATTTTTAAACTTTATTAAAATGTTGGTTATTTATCGTACTTTATAAAAAAAAAATACTGCATATATGGACTCAATTTGTCTTGGATGAATATTATTTGGGATAAAGGAACAAAATTAGGCAGTTGTCGTATTTTTTATACCTCGCATTTAAAAGTTTATTTTTGTAATTTCGTGTAATACCCTCACTTGGTTCTCAAATTATCTGCACGGTCGCCAACAACAGGTGCGAGTTGATCAGGTGTCTTCGGGGTGGTGCGACCTGGCTGCGGGTGTCCCCCAGGGGGGCATTCTTTCTCCGCTGCTATTTTCTCTATTTATAAATGTTATTACGCGTTGTCTACATTGCCACTACCACCTGTATGCAGATGATTTGCAGCTCTATGTGCAGACAGATATCACCACTATAAATAGTGCAATAGCTTGGCTTAACTCTGATCTATCTAACATACACTCGTGGTCAACACGCTATGGGGTCGTTGTCAATCCGAGCAAGTGCCAGTCAATTATAGTAGGGAGTTCTCGGTTACTAAGTAAGATGGATCTTAACAGTATTGACCCTGTTCGGTTTGACAGCGTCCCGATTGCGTTTAATAGCGAGGTAAGGAATCTGGGTGTACATATGGATTCTAACCTTAATTGGGTGTCCCAGGTTACCAATACTAGTCGTAAAATATTTGCTTCACTGCACTCTCTCAATAAACTGAAGAATTTTCTGCCGTTAAAAGCTAAAATAACCCTTGCCCAAAGCCTACTCCTTCCTCTCCTTGACTATGGTGACGTGTGTAGCGTCGATCTATCGGAGGTGTTGCTCAACAAGATGGACCGGTTACTAAATACCTGTATCCGGTTTATCTTTTGTTTACGCAAGTACGATCACATCTCTGAGTATCGCGCTAAGTTAAAGTGGCTACCAATTCGTAGTCGCAGGAACCTCAGAATCCTCTGCTTGCTCTTCTCTATTCTTAATGAGCCTGCGACACCGAAATACCTCAAGGACAAGTTTGCCTATCTCTCGTCACTTCATAACAGGTCACTTCGCTCGGCCCACAATTCTGTTTTGTCTATCCCATCTCATCACTCTAGCTTCAAGTCAAACTCTTTCGCAGTGGTGGCCGCGAATCTGTGGAACAATTTGCCGGTAGAAATTCGCCAAGCGCCCAAAAGATCACTCTTTAAAAAGATGGTATATTCACATTACTTAAACAGCTCCCAACAGTGTATGTAAGATATATTGTATGTAGTATATATATATATAGTGTGTAGTATATGTATTATTGTGTACATATTTGTATGTATTGGTGTGTATATTAATATGTATTGTTTTATCTTAGATTAAGTTTATTTAATATTTTTAATAAGTTTCTTTTTTAAGCCGTTTGCACCTACCTCATAATCAAAATTCTCTGCATTGTCCCAAAGGTTGGCTGCTAGAGAATGCCTAGCGGCATTAAGCCCGCCCCTTGTACATAGTGCAATAAAGTTTTAAATAAATAAATAAATAAAATAATATGCGCGCGCAGTTACATTCTACAGGAACTGTCATCGAGAAAATAAAGAAATGGAAATAGTATAGCTAATAGGTACCTATTTTAGTCCAAGTTTCGCGAAACAGGGCCCTGCATTGCGCTAATCACTATTATAACAGTTCATAACACATTGAACTAGCTAAGCAAAGAATCAGTTCCGTTATCAGTCCAAGTATTCATAGTTAGTAGGTATAGGTAGGTATTTGGTTGTCACACATGCACAGTGCACACTGACCACAGCAGCAGCACTGAGACTGAGAGAGACAAGCGCCGAGCGCGCGAGCGACGCTACGGCACGGCACGCCCCTCTCCCCTGTCATGTTCCGCACCCCGTTCGTGCGAGCGAGACGCTGCACTAAGTTTATCGAATTCGCGAGTTTTCTAAAAGATTTTCGTATTTTTGATCTCATTTCTGTAATATTGCAGATATTTAAAGAAAGAAAATATATATAACAGTTTAGGATATCACAGATGTTTATAAGTGCATTTCATTTCAATCGAAACTCTATAACGCGTGGGTGAACTAGCCGAACATGACACGTTTTTGGCGTTAAAAACACAGAATTTCAATTCGCTCTAATTTTGTTCTACTTTATTGTTTCTTACTGAAAACCGGCTACAAACATGCGTACGTGTCATCCGATACTGTATGCAAAATATTATTTCGATAGCCCTTCTCATTAAGTAATTACAACAAAACTACGTTTGTATGGGAATTCGCTGCTCCGGGTGGTCCTTAAAGTTTAGAATTGTGTGCAACTATAAAAGCCATCTATAATCGACTAGAGGAACTTTTTTGTCTAATGGTCAATTGAATAATAATTGGAGCCAATGTCAATCTTGTAAAAGTATCATCACAACCGTTTCCCTTTCGGGGTGATCAGACACTCTTCAGAACACTACCGTAGGACACGCTCTGAGGGGCCACATCTCGGCGTAGCTGCAGCGATTCGAGAGTTTTAGACACTAGCATCGTCCACTATCCGAATTAAAGGATATAGGATAGCTATTCAGTAACATTTCGCTAAAGCAGGGTTAGATAAATCTCTCTTCTTTCACTTGGTATAGAGAAACTTCTCTGAGTACGATATTTTTTATGTAAGTTGAAACAATTGTTATCCTTCACATACCAGCCAGTCCTGATGTAAGCCGTATCGAAGCGGGTTGGCGTCGTCGCCAGAATTGACTTCCGAGCTGGCATCCTGCCAAATCTATCCTCCACAAGCAATGTCGCTTCATGGAGATTTATACTACGACGCCAACTTAATATTACTTATCGACGAGCTAATTTTGTTTTGATTTGTTATACAGGTTAACAAAAAAATATAAAATATATTTTTAATTAAAACGAATAAATATACAACCTGTGACGGTTCTTTAACTCCTATTGCCACAAATCTTAACTTTTTTTCAATATTTTTTATTATGTAATCCTGAATAGTGTTTCTGTAAACTACCTACATAAAATTTACAGCCATCTGCTTCTGGACGAGGCAGAAGAAAACATCACTTTTTCATAAACAATTTGTCAAAATGTATACTTTTATCAGTTTTTAATGACTGTCCCTGAAAAATGTACTACGCTAATTTGGCAAGTAGCATGACCAGCAGCTTCAGTTAAAATAGATTTGTCTCTTTTACACATATTAATTTTTTTGCTAAAAATAAAGAGACAAAACCTAGTATATTTAGTTTAATTTAGTGTTTTTCAAGGCCTCAATAAGTTTTTTATGAATACTGGTGTAAGTTTTTAAGTGCAATAAAATTTTACAAAATTAAATTTATTTTACAATAAAATATAGGAAGTATAGCCTTAAAAATATATACGAAACTTTAAGCCTGGGTTAACATTTATAATTATTAATTAGAGGTTGGTTTATCGTGGCGTAGCTCGAGTGGGCCATTCACAGATACGTGCTCTCATGGAGTATGTCATAGACGTGGGTTTAATAAACGGGCCGCATCATTACAGCCCTCGGAACAGAGCGCCCTAGACCTTCACTGTTGGAGTTGGGCCTTCCAGAACATATATCTGGAGAATTAGCCTACACTCGCCACGCTGGCCAGACGGCTAATAACATATATAATAGTATTCTTTATAACTTAAGTTAAGTAAAAAGTAAATAATTCATACTTAATTTTAATTTATAAAATCCTTTCTTTTTTTTTGTTCTCTTCTCCCGATGGATGATGAATGAGGTGACAGGGAAGGCAAAGGGTCTAGCCCATACAGCCAAGTCTGACGTAATATATCTTTCTTTTTATGACTTAATGAGATCATCATCAAATTCCAGATGCTGCAGAATTTGATGCTTTTCTTGGAGTCACTCGCGGCACCATAGCTCAAACACGACGGGTAAAATATGGGAGTTGACAGCGCGGAAAAACCGCAAAAAATAAACTGCTACTTGTGCCCCATATTTAAGTCCAATTTATCGTTTTTCATAATTATTCACATTGTAGCACATTATTAACAAACACCACAAGTTTTGACCAATAATATCCACAGCAAATTAATTTACAAAACAAAAACTTGCACTTGACATGTCCACGCAAAATGGCGCGAAGAACTCCAAAAATCCTTTCTATTAAAGGAATAAAGAAAAAAACCTTTTCCTGTAAAAAAGTTAAATGGCAGTTACGATATTTTATGTCTATGGTGTTGGGGATATTGATATTTGAAACGTGTTGAGGGCCGTTAAGGGTTTGTCACGACCGCGCCTCCAGTCCTCGAGCACACTTGTCGTGAAGGCATATCCCTTTGTACTTACAAGACGACAACTCCTTAAGCCAAGCCAACTGCAAAAATCCAACAACTCTTCTTTGAAGCGACTGAAATTGTTTTCTTTTGTTTAATTTATTGCCTCCGTCACGCTGTCTTTCTATCCTAAACTTCGAAACCCATCAGGTATAGTACACATATCGGTTGCAAATTCCTTAAGCGTATTTTTGCCTTTTATGACGTTTTTATGGCATTTTTGATACTAATTTTAATTTGTCTAATATGGCCGACGATGATGGGCCAACCGTTGTGATGGTAAATCGGCAGTATGTAGATAAATTTGTCGAGTTGACATTTCTTCGAAAGTAAAGTATCATCACGACCGTTTCTCTTTCGGGGTGTTTAGAAACCACGCTTATAAATAAGCGGATTCACATTTAGCCAACTTTACTATAGGCCAATCATGACAAGTGGCAAGCTCGCCGATGTCTCCAGCGTACCAAACTCGAGAAATACCACAAATAAATTAAATATTAATTAAATGTACATATTTATTTACATTAATAAATATTTTTGTGTCCCGACCAGAAATCGAACCCGGTACCTCCGAGTCTATATCCACGGACTTAACCGCTAGATAAATTAGACCCTATATATGAGGCACAAGTTGCAGTTTATTTTTTGCGATTTTCCTGCGCTGTGAACTTCCATATATTAATTATTTCTTCGATATGTTTTAAAAGAAGCCGCCCCGGGTATGTGTTATTTGCCCGCGCCACTTTAGTTTATCATAAACATTAATTGGTAATTACAAAATTAGTCAAAGGCTTGTTGGTCGCAATACAGCGCAGTGTCCGAACAGATGTAGCAACTAAAGGCGGTGTTCTTCGTCGACCAAAATAAGATAATTATTGGAATTCATAAAAGAGCTGGGTAAACGAATTTTTCAAGAGTGTGGCGATCCCAAATGCCATAACTACCTAAAACAGAATATTTCTAGAGTGGAGACCACGTACGGGACGATGCAGAGTGGGACGACTCCCCGCCTGGATGACCTACAGAAGGTCGCTGGCGGGGGTTGGATGAGGGTTGCAAAAGACCGCGTGCAGTGGGAGGTCTACATCCAACAGTGGAGAGACCCAGGCTAATGATGATGGTGTAAACAAGTGGGTGCGAAGATCAACAACCCATTGTTTTCAACAATGAATCCGATCGGACGACAAAAGTATATATTAAGTGAAACTAAACACTTGTCTGTAGATTTGCATAAGGCGTTACAAGGTTATGGAGTCCCGGACACAGCTGTCAGGTTCGCAGCGGGGGAGTTGAGCGCCTGGGAAAGTGGGGACATTGAACAGCGATCTCACGGTCATGTTGACTTTTATTATACACTTACAAACATAATTCACAGTCCACGTGTATTTTTTTATTTATACTACCTTGGATTTTTTATTGAAATTTTAATTTTAATATACAACGATAGTTTGTTTGTTTGAAATGAGGATGCCCATTTTTCTTAGAGGAATGGCCCCAATAAAATGTTCTCGTGTCATAATGATTTCTTTTTTATTTGATAGTTAATTATTATCTTGCCTATTGTCTTTTCATAATCTATAATTAATTTTATTCATTTTACCCTAGCATAACGACAATTGACAAAAACTTTTTTTTACGTTAATAGGTAATTACATAGTTTCGATCCTGCGCCGATTTGAAATCAAATATTATATCTATAATAAAGTACCTGGTCATAATAAAGAACCTAATCGTATAAATAGTGCTTTGTAACTATTTCATACATAAATTTTAACCAACTGACTATTTAATTATACTATATTCTAATGATGGAGTAAAAGAGATGTTGTAATTAAATAAAAAAAAACACAATTAATTGTTATGATTATTGAATTATATTTAGTTGAGGCACGCTGCAGAAAAGTTGGGGCCTGGTTTTGGGCAATCTCTCTTAATAGACCCATGTTAAAAGGGCAAAAGCCATTATTTTTGAAAAAATAAACATCCTCGAGTTGGATACCATTAAAAGAACGTAAAATACTAACTAAAAATTTGTCCACTGACTACCGCTTATTTACAAGGAATCTGTTTCGTATTATTAAGGATTATTCAAGTCTGGGTGTACTTTGTAAATGTAGTCAATCAGTTTTCTAGCGTAAAATAGAAATAATTGTATGAGTTTAATTATTTCAGAAATACTCTTATATGCTTAACCACCTTCTCAAGAGTCTGGCTATACCTGGGCCGATGTTTTGATGCCCTTTCTAGGGAATAAAAAACATATTAGAGATATATTAATCATAGATTTGTTTTAGAAAAAAATAGATTAAAATCGTTATGAATGATGTATTTTGAAAAAAATACAGTCAGCAAGAAAATGGTAATTTTACTCGAAGTATTATTTATTGCCAAACGATCCTATTACTAACTGTCATAAAGTCTATTTGAGGCCAAAAGTTTTAAAAGTTATCAGTACAAAAATTACGTTAAGTCACAAGACCGGGTTTGCACGCAGGTATGTATAACGGTTAATGTGCTTGCTGACCTGTCTCAAAAATCAATTCTGTATATGTTAGCAATACTATATTTAAAAATGTATGTACCTACATGTATTTATTTATAAACTTAATTGCACTATGTACAAACGCAGATTTAATGCCGTTAGGTATTCTCTGACAGCCAAACCTTTAGGACATTTAGTCAGTATAGATGGTAGGTGCAATCATTAAGTAAGTTATTCTTAACAGTATTAATACATACATAAGAATCATTACAGCTCCTAGAACACAGCGTCCTAGACCTCCATTGCTGGAGGTGGGCCTTCCAGGACATATATCTGGAGAATTTGGCCTACACTCGCCACGCTGGCCAGCCGGCTTGGCAAAGATACGAGTATGTTTTTTTTTTATTACAATTTATTAACACTTACACAAGTTGGTATTAGTGGAAACGGGACCAACGGATTAACGTGCTCTTCGATGCACAGAAACGGTGGTGTTGTAAATCTATGACAAATGTACGTAAGAAAAGTGTATTTCTAATTGGTACATGCCGGGGGGGGTGGTGCCTCCGTGGTCTAGCGGTTAAGTCCGTGGATTAAGACTCGGAGGTACCGGGTTCGATTCCTGGTCGGGCCACAAAAATATATATAATAAAGTAAACAAATACATTTAATTAATGTTTAAATTATTTGTGATATTTCCCGAATTTGGTACGCTGGAGAAATCGACGAGCTTGCCACTTGTCATGATTGGCCTATAGTAAAGTTGGCTAAATGTGAATCCGCTTATTTATAAGCGTGGTTTCTGACCACCCCGAAAAGGAAACGGTCGTGATGATACTTTATCCTCGTTCATGTACCGGCAGATAAAAAGATCACTGTCTTGGCCAGCACTCTTTTAAACTATTTTTTGCTGGTACAAAAAGGTGACTGTACTAATACTATGAAAAGCGTTATTGAGAGGTGGCGCATTCAATTATTTCTACGTAATAAAATATTTCAATAAATATTCAAAATGTCAACGTTTCCTTGTACCTTGCCGATATCGGCTGCTCAGTGCTCACCCCTCAGGTGGTGCTAAAGCCATCGACCTGCATGATATGGAACTGCCTGTCAATTGATCACACCAATTTAGTTTTGACATGGTGGCCCTAAAATTAATTATAGATAGATAGATAAATTCTTTATTGCACAATAAAGAAAAACACATTTAAATTTACATAGGCGAGATTAATGTCTAGTGACATTTTCTAACAGCTAACCTTTGAGATAGTGAGCAGGGATTGTGGGTGCATTAAATCACTACCTATTTCTTTTTTTTTAAATATGAATCTATTAATAAAACAAAATCTAAAGTACTTATACACTAATATATAAATATATAATAACACAAGTACATATAATACATAACAAATAAATATAAAAATACATACAATATAACACCATAGAGAAGTTATGTGGACTCGTCTTGTTTTTTGTTAAGATTTAAAGGTAAGTAATTTTTTTAAACACACATAAATGAGGGTGATTTTCGAACGTTAAGTGGAAGCCGATTTCACTGGCGATCTGGCTCACACATCTGCTGGAAGTGTGTGTCGCCTTATATTTATATGTATTTTTAATCTTGTAACGTTATTTGCTCCTTCGATAGTTCGGGCATGTTTAAAGGATGAGTGAATAAAGATTGACGAACCAAATATATAATTTTAAAGTGGGAAAAAGGTGCCCTGGCAGACTCACCATCACAACCAAATAAATAAAACACTGGCTGAAGGTCCAGGAAAAAGCCTACGGAACAAAAGGTCGTGTTGGAAAAGGTTGATGAATGTCGACGAAACAAAGGAGGTAAGTATAGATCGTGACAAATAGCGCCCAATTGTCTCTGCCTACCCCAAAAGGAAGGTGGCATGAAGATATGTGTATCTACTCGTAATTTGTCATTCGGTAACCTTAAATTTTCGTTTAATTTTCAATCTGAAAGTTGAAGACCTATCTGAGGCTTCACCTTAATTTAGTATTTTTCTTTAAATTTTGTTTTGTTTGCATCCTTTGTCGAAATCTGAATGTAGAACTAATGTTTAATAATCTACGAGTATTTAAAATGAAGGGTACAGCAGAAACTTACAGATAAATCTTTGGTTGATGTAAATAAGTAGGTGTATGTCTATGACGGGAACAAAGCAGATGTCGATTGGCAGAGCCGGTGGCGATTGCTCCTTCAAACGGAAATTTTACTTTCATTTTATTTCAGGATTGTCTCGGTTCTGTTTAGATTCCGTACAACCTACTTTATGATTTATCGACTTTCTCCAATAACTCAAGAATTTTGCAATAACACCATTAATATTAAACTTTAGTGAGGTAATTTTGTTTTGTTTGACTTCAATACCCTTAATTTTCCCAGTGGTGGTCGACTTATCGGATCACCGCCCCTGTAGTTAAAAGGAGCAGGATCGAGCCTCGAAGCGTTTTTTTGTCACGGATTTACAATACCACCGCTACCATGCCTTAAATCTTATCAGACCCTCGCCAAATCCCAGGATACAGGACCAGCAGAACATCTCCTTACGCGCGACCATCGGGGCTCCCTCGTTCGTGGGCAACACCGACCTTCACGGCAACCTGACCGACGTCCATCGAATTTTTCGCGTCACACCCCTTCTGTAACCCTTTCCTGGGCCACCCTTAGCCCGGGGTAAAAATAGAAAACAGTGGGTTGTTCCCCGCCGAGACAAACTATTATTATATTTATTCTTCATAAATATGTTCTGGAAGGCCCATCTCAGTCTTGGTCTCTGCGTTTTAGACCCTGTGATGATGATGATGATGTTACCATGCCTCAAATCTCATCAGACCCTCGCCAACATGTCTAAGCAGCGTGCTGAGTGTAGGCCAAATTCTCCAGATATATTTTGGAAGGCCCATCTCCAACAATAGAGACTCTGTGTTCTAGGGGCCGTGATGAAATATAGATTTTTTAAAAAGAGAAAATAAAAATAAAGAAAAAATAAAAGAGTAAATACCTATAATAATATTTATTTATAGACATATTTATAAAAAAAAAAAAACTACACAATAGCCCTTTTACTCTCTCTAAATCTCTACTCTTTATCCTTCAAAAGAAATGCCTACGAATTATATACAATTTAGGTAATCGTGATAGTTGCAGACAAATATTTATTAAACACAAATACTTAACATTGACAGACTAATATATCTTTCAAGTCTGTTTGTTTGTAAAGAAAAACCAAAATAATTATTTTAAAATTGTTCCGAATATAAACTCAATGAACACAAGATACAAACACCATTTTAGTCTTCCAACCCCACGTAACGAAATATTTAAGAAAAGTTTTTTTTATAATGGTTTAAAAATTTACAATCATTTACCAGACATAATTAAGACATATGACATAAATAAATTTAAACAAAGCCTAAAAAAAATACTTATCACAAACTGTCATTATTCATTAAGCGAATACTTTAATAAAACATTGACATGTAATCCGACCCTAACAGACATATTGTAATATTTTGAGGGTATGCGACTGTAGATAAGTATAAATATTTTTTAGGACATTATAATAATATAAAATCTTGACATTATTTTTAATTTAGTTTTAGTTTTGACATATTATTAAATTTTATATTGGTATCGTTATTAAAGGAAGGAAAAGTTTGGCTCTGTATTATAATATTTATTATGATTATGTTAATTGGTGTGCTAAAATGTAATTTATTTGCAAGCCTAATATTTAGAAAAATTGTTAATAGGTATATATATATATTTTTTTAATTTATTTAATTATTTATTTATTTATTTATTAAGAAACCAACAACGTTACAATATGCTTAATGATAGTATGGTACAATTTATGGAGTAAGGTCAATTACAGGTTTCGCTATATAAACATAGTACGTAGTGGAGTTTAACTACTTACTATACAAAATAGGTAAATAAATGTTTTAATAGTTTATTACAACATAATTTTATAAAGCACGGAAAATTTCCAAAAAATGATTAAAATATATATATATAGAAGAAGTATAATAATAATAAAACATACCTATAATTTGGTAACAACATTAAATGTGCATATGAGAAAGTCGAAAACAACATTAATCCATCCACTCAATCTGCGAAATAAATCCAACCAGGAACGCAATAGCACAATATTGTACGCCCTGTCCCGGGGTAAATTGTGAGACCTCTTTTGTAACCAACAATGTACAAACAACCACAATTTATGACAATAAATGTATTTTGAATTTTGAATTTTTGAATTTTTGAATTTTAAAATTACGTAGGTATATGAAAGTAAAAATAGTACGTAGTAGAAAAAGTTGAAAATGTAAATAAAAATGTCCTCAAGTGACGTCCCATCACAATCTCAAGAAGACTGGCAACATTTCCCCTCTGTATAGCGAGGCTAATACGTTGACAGAAATAATTTACAGCCTTTCTGTCTCTAGACCTTTCCGTCAAAGCTTTAACAACTCCTTGGCCAGGCTGGGCTGAGGGTCCCCATGGGCCCATCGTCCCAACCCCAAACGGCGCAAATTCGTAACCTGTACCAAGGTTGGCGTATTTGCGCAACTTAAGGTTCTCAGTAGAAACCTCATCGATGTTTCTAGCGTACATACCAAATGTCCTGACCAGGAATATAGAACCCGGTACCTAAATCTATGTACTTAACCGCTAAACCACAGAGAGATTTATCTACACGCTATAATAAAAATTAAAAGCTTAAAACTATTTTTATTAAAATGTTTCATCCAGTTTCATGAATGCAGGGAATTATTTTATTTTAAAATGTGTTTCAGTAATCCAATTAAGGATGCAGAGTGCTATGAAAAGTACAAATCTTTCAAAGTGTTGCAATAAGTAGCGGTTTCGTATTATACGGATGTCTATTTGGTACGCAGGCCTTCATCTAAAGCTCAAGAATCTTCATCTTAAGCTGCTCCAAACCCATAGACATAATTTATTGGAACAAGCCTAAAATTTCGTTTACATTTTTGCCTTATCTTGGTTGTTGGTTGTCTTTGCAAAAAAGCAAGACCACTGATATTTTGGCATGACAATACCAAGATTACCCTAGTCTTGGTCTTGCGCAAGAGTCTTGCAAGACTCTTGCTCAGATATGTTATTTCTTATTTTGCTAATATATGACCCTTATATTTTTTTGGGCTTACCTGTATTTTTTTTATTGTCAACTGTTTTTGCCTGTCTTTTTAGGGTGGTTCAGAGGTAAAAATATCGAACCCTTATAGTAGATGACTTCCAAAACTCCCTTTGTATATATTTTTTGATTCTCGTATATATTGGTAAACAAGATCTATAACCATTCCAAATTTCAAGTAAATCAGACTAGTAGTTCTCGGGATACTAGTTTGCGGACAGACACTAAAGTCTCATTAGGTTTACTTGCTATAATTAGAATGAAATATATATTCTCAGTATAGCTGCTATTTTCTAGGTGATTCACTGTGCGACGACGTTGTGAAGCTTTGCAGCAATCATCGTAGCAGCAAAACGAACTAAATAAAAATCGAGTAAAGCCGAAAAAAATATTTTGGTATTGTTTTTTGTGGCAAAATATGTTAGGGCCAAAGTTTTGGTATGTTTTTTTACAGTTAAACCGGTCCATTTATACCGCTCTATGTCTGATCCGCTTCAAATGCCGGCAATAGTTTGCATGTCAAAAATATATCCCGAATATCTTCTTAGTTTTCCAAGAAATATACAATATTTCATACCATACGCTATAGGAAAATAAAGTAGCTGTGATTTTTATGTAAATAATTGAAATAAAAGGAAAGAATGAACGAACGATAGAAAGAATGATAGAAGAATGATATATAATTATTATTAACTATTCACTATTATATATTATATGTTATTCAAGTATATACGAGTACAGATATTAGCTGTATCATCCTCTAGGCCAGATAACTTGGTGTTCTCTTGGAAGTTATTCTTATTGAACTTACCGTTCCGCAGGAATCAAATATTCCAAAAGACCACAATATGAAATCGAATAAATCTTATGATCTCACAGAAGAAATTATCAGGAACGAGTTCAAGACTCAGGTTTACGCAGTAGAAGTTGGTGCGAGAGGAGTTTTTGCACCACTTACTGAAAGAATTGGGCCTAAGCAGGTCTGCAGGAGATACATTTACGGATAGAGTTTCCAAGACGGCATTAACGGAATCATACAGTATTTGGTTGGGTAGGGAGAGGAGTAAATTTAAAAAGGAGGCCTCCTTTGTTCAACAGCTTACGAGTATTGTCGGTCGCAAGCCCGAGACACCATTTTTCTCATCTCTTACATACACACGATGGACCTGGCACCCGCACGGTAAATGCTTAAAAAAATGTTTTCTCTACATAATATATCATAATTACAATCTAGGTACTTAAATAAAAGAAATAAAATTAAATACCTATAAACGAAATCAAATATCATTAATCTATCTATAAATAGATTATCTGCACCCAATATAAAAAAATATCACTCTCTTAGGATAATCATGACAAGTGGCAAGCTCTAGTCTCTAGCGTAGCAAACTCGAGAAATATCATAATTAAATTAAATATTAATTTATTTACAAAATATAAAATAAAATTTAATGCAACAGACTGGGTATAAAGTACAAAGATTAAAAAATAAAATAAATTAAGAACTAAATTATAAAAATGATAAAATCTAAAAATTTATAAATAAAATTACGATTATTCGATGGGCGTAGTGTGCCGAGGACACTCGCTGCGTTCCGCCGTTAAACAGCGAGGCTGACCCTTTGAACAAGATATTCTCTACTCAAAGGGTCACCCGTCGCCAAGTGGAGTTTATCACCAAGCTCGCGGGGGAACACAAGAGCCTCCTCGGACCACGGGCCCATCGTTTCAACTGCAAATGGAATGAAATGGTGATTGATGATGATCTCCGCGTACTTGTTGCGCTTAAGGCGTGCGGCTGATTCTGCAGCGGCCCCAGGTTTCTTATGGCTGGATGTCACATGTGACTGACAGAGTGTGTCAACACATGTGGCATCCCAAACCAGTGCGCGGCCTCTTGTATATGGAATTAATGACATTCCGTCCGGACGCCTACCATTATTTCTAACTATCCTCGATGGTTCAAGGATGCAGGGGATGTTAGCAGTTGTAAGCGCCCTTGACAGGATGTCATTAAAGCATGATGTCTTGAGATTCTGCCGGCACTTTTTTGGCAGCATAAGGCATGGCGTCCTAGTTCGTCTGCATTGTTAATATTAATTTATTTAAATTATTGTAATCTGACCTGAGGCCTAATTCTGGTGCTTTCGACTTACGTGTCAATTCAAAATATTCGAATATAAAGCGATCTTTATAGAAAACTGTCAGTTTTATTCGAACAAATCGAACTGACACGCAAGTCGAAAGCGCTAGAATGAGGCCCCAGGAAACGAACCCGTTACCTCCGAGTCTAAACCACGACGAGGCTAGACCACGGAGGCAGTTTATGTGTAATTAATAATTACGCCATATTACGATCAAATAAATAAAACAATAGCTGAAGATGCATTAAAAAGTAATCGAAATAAAAGGGCATGTATGAAGAGGTTGATGAATGTCGAAGAAGCGAAAGCCGTGACAAGTGGCGCTCAGTTGTCTCTGCCTACCCCGCAAGGGATTTGGCGTGAAGATATGTATGTATGTGTATGTAATAATTATATTATTATTAAAGAAATAAATAAAATAACATCTTTGACTTTAACGAAGCCGAGGTCCAACTAGTAATATTTCTGCTAATGCACCCATAATCACTGCTTACTATCTCAAAGATTAGCTGTTAGAAAATGTCACTAGACATCTAGGTATATACATTTAAATGTGTTTTTGTTTATTGTGCAATAAAAAAATTATCTATTATCATTTTTTTATTTAAAATCTTAATTGCACTATGTACAAAGGCGGAGTTCTGACAACCAAACAGTTTTTTCAGTCAGTTTATAACATTAGGACAGTTTTCATGGTAAGTAGGTGGGTGCAATAATAGATATAAAATAACAATTTATAAAAAATATACAAATACGTAAATAGGTTATATAGTATACATATATATCTAATATTACAAAAATTGTTTGCGATGTCTACCATAGCAACTCAATGTTCTGGCTGCTAGAAAATGCAACATTTTTCGTTAAATGTTTCATCTAACCACTAAAACCGCTTCCCAAAATAGATTGAAGTTTGAATGCATTGAAACTGTGGCTTCTGACATGTTGCCTGGATTCACCGATTGCAATCTGTGCCTACACAATAGCTGATATCAATCGCCGGCTCGTCGTAACCTGCAGCGAGAGAAACTATTTTAGTCACAGCATTGTAACTAACATTTGTATCCAATCTTCACAATTACTCCCTAATAAACAAGCTAGTAAATTTAAAATTCGAAAGTGTATTTCATCATCATCATCAGCCTCTATCCCTCCTTTCTTTCTATTCATAAATTACAGCCCCTAGAACACAGCGTCCTAAACCTCCACTTTTGGAGATGAGCCTGGCAGAACATACTCGTATATCTGAAGGATTTCGCCTACACAAGCCACGCTGGCCAGACGGGTTGATGAGGGTCTGGTGTATTTTTTAATGATAATCTACGAGTATTAACGATTGCACAAATTCGTATTAGTGGGCCGAGACGGCTTAATGCTCTCCGAGCCACGGGACCGTGGTGTTGTAAATCTATGACAAATGTATGTATTTTTCATTGACAGCAGACTGATTGCAGCCATTCCACGCGGACGGGACTTATATCCCATATATCCGTAGTATTAATATTAATTTTATATTTTTTTAAATATTTTTTTCTGTTAAATGAATATAGTTATTTGGATGTAAATTTGTTATGTAAATAAATAAAATACAGGGAGTTTTCGCGCCATTTTGCATGGACATGTCAAGTGCAAGTTTTTGTTTTGTAAATTAATTTACTGTGAAAATTGTTGGTAAAAAGTGGTGTTGTTTTGTTTAATAATGTTCTACAATGTGAATAGTTATGGAAAACGATAAATTGGACTTTGAATATGGGACACAAGTTGCAGTTTATTTTTTGCGGTTTTCCCGCGCTGTCAACTCCCATATTTTACACGACGTGTTTGAGCTTTGGTGCCGCGAGTGACTCCTAGAAAAGCATCAAATTCTGCAGCATCTGGAATTTGATGATGACCTCATTAGCTCATGAATATGAAAGATATTATATATATACGTCAGACTTGGCTGTATGGGCTAGACCCTTTGCCTTCCCTATCATCTCGTTCATCATCCAACGGGAGAAGAGAACCAAAAAAAAAAATACAAGACATCAATTATTATTGTCAAATCACCTATTTTAATCGTGAATATATTAAGGCATAATGAAGTCAATTCAATATTAGATTTTGTGAAAGTCATGTTAATTAATTCGAAGTAAAAGTGTAAAAGTTTGGAGTTGTCGCGCCGAGGTCAAAGGTTACGAACGAGTTGAATTTTATTATTTTTTATTGTTTCTTTAAAACTCTTTCGGCTTTGTGATTAGAAAAAGTTTGGTTAAACACGATATTTAGACATCTTTTGGCAAAACGCGATATAAGTTTAAACTTATAAAACTCGTTTCTTGGTTTTTTAAACATATTAGCCTCCGTGGTCTAGCGGTTAAGTCCGTGTATTTAGACTTGGAGGTACCGGGTTCGATTCCTGGTCGGGACACAAAAATATTTATTGATGTAAATAAAAATACATTTAATTAATATTTGTGATATTTCTCGAGTTTGGTACGCTGCGCTGGAGACATCGACGAGCTTGCCACTTGTCATGATTGGCCTATAGTAAAATTGGCTTATTCATAAGCGTGCTTTTTGACCACCCCGAAAGGGAAACGGTCGTGATGATACTTTACTTTTTTATTAGCTAAAATTTAATATTTAACATATATTTAAATAGGTTATTATATATTTAAAAATAACTAGATCTTCACGACCGTTTCGCTTTCGGGATGGTTAGAAACCACGTTTATAAAGAAGCGGATTCACATTTAGCCAACTTTACTATAGGCCAATCATGACAAGTGGCAAGCTCGTCGATGTATCTAGCATATTAAACTCGAGAAATATCACAAATAAATTAAATAATAATTAATTTTATTTATTGAAATTATTAGGTCCTTAAATATGAAATTGACGTTTAGTCGTACTGGCTTTGATTTCAAATATCTGGTGTTTGAGAATTCCAAATTCAAATTTATTTGAAATTTAGGCTTGTGTATTTGTGTTTTAAATTTAGTGATTCATTTGTTTTCACGCCATTAGATTTTTCTTTATGTCTGTTCACAATATGGAAAATTAAAAATATCGCGTTATTTACGAATACAAGTTCCACTGTGGCACCAACTCTGCAGAAACAGCTCGAATGATTAATGATGTGTATAGGGAAGCTACTGTAAATAAAACACAGTACGTTTTTGGTTCCAACGTTTTCGGTCTGTTAATGTTGACCTACAGAAAAAACCCCGCGGATGACTGGAGACCCAAGTTGACAATGAAGAATTAAAGATGATCGTGGAAGCAGATCCATCGCAAGCCACGTCAGAGTTAGAGGCAGGGTTCGGTGTAAAGTCAAAGTCAAAGTTTAATTATTTTTAATGATTGTACTCCTGCTAGTAGAAGACTAAAGCAGCAAAGTGGTCCAATAAGTAAGCTGTTAGCAGAAGACCAACAGCTTAGCAAGGCTGGGCAAGCAGTGGCAAAACAATTTTAATAGGTGGTAGGCGGTGGTAATTTCCCCAGTCTGCCGGGGCGGGGAAGTATCCACCGTTCGTGCCGAAAAACCCGGTAAAGTGTATCCACACGTTTCGGGATCAGGCTCGAATTGCCGTCATTCCTAGTCAAGCGGGCATAGTGTTAGGGACTGATATCAGTCATGAGTGTCTGATATCAGTTGCTTACATTCATAGACCTCGCGCGCCACTTACCATTATGTTGGAGCAAGGTCACATGATATTTTTATTAGCATTTTTTTTATTTGGTTTTCATCTTTGTATATTACTTCGAATACATCATTTTTTAAATAAAACTAACTTTTATCCAACTGAACGATTTAAACATACAGCGTTTTGCCAGCTGCCTGCAGAGCATTTATGCTACCGATTATAAAGTCTATTATTTTAGACATTCTATAATAAATATTTTGCCACAACTGTGAGATGTATTCATTGTCCGTCCGTAGTAATAGTTCATTGTTTTTGCCGTAAATGGACCGACAGTGATTGCTTAAAAACGGCGGAACCTAATACACTTAAGAGCAAAGAGAACGGGTAACTAATAAAAGTTATATTATCTATGGGTTGACTGTGCGGTGTACACGTACCGGATCATAAGTGAGAGAGGAGGTTATTTTTGGGTTTGCTTTTTTCTCTAATCAAGCAAGAATCCGACCTCTCTTTCCCATTGAGCACTCTGGGCACTTGCTCAGGGCCCGCGATCGATTGGATACCCTAATTTCTGCCAGATCACCAACTGATAATCGATAAAGAAATAAAAATAATAATACATTGTTGCTCATGTATAAAATAGTCGTTTGTCAGACTTACAGGGTTATTACCCATTATCCAAACGTTCCCAAGGACTCCAATAGGTTAAAGAATTGCCAATAATGTACGAGTATGATAATAATGTTAAAAATCTCGCTCGATCGTCTCATAAATGTAATGACAGCTAAACTGGAATAATTATTTCTTAGTTAATTTCTTAGTAAGCAGTTTCTACGGTTGGAGATGGGCTTTTTAAAACATTTTTCTGGAGAATCAGGCCTTCTTCAGCCACGTCTGGCTAGACAAGTTTGGTATCTGATAATATCGGTCTGCGTTTTGAAGTTAAGAGTTACAAGTATGACCAACTTTATGTATGACTCAGGTCTTGCGATTGAGACCGTAGATTTAAACGCTGAGATACCGGGTTTGAGGCCTGGTCGGGGCACAAAAAAATATTTGTGATATTTTTCGAATCGGAGCCCTGATTCTCGAGCCTTCGGTTACATGTTTGGTCAATTTGTTCGAATAAAACTGACAGTTTTCTATGAACATCTGAGCAAGTCGAAAGCGCCTGAATTAGTACGCTACCAGTACGCTAGAGACATCAACAAGCTTGTATTGAGAGTCCTATAGAAAAGTTGACTAAATGTGAATCCGCTTCTTTTATAGCTTGGTTTCTGACCACCCCGTAAGGAATAAGGTCGTGATGAACTTTAATCTACAAAACACCGTCTTACTGACGAATAACAATATACGTCAAGTTATCATATCCACAAACTTTAAACTATCGATGTACATGAAATAAATGTTTTCACGTACTAGAATGAAAAATAAGTTACTGTGACCCTTGTTCAATGCTCCCGAGTGTAGTAAGTGAAAGGAATCGTGTCTTTCCAAGTTCGCTCGGGTTCTTTGTTCTTCGACAATGCATGTTATATCGATCCATTACGAGATCTCTTCAAGCGAATATATCGTGTACGGTACGTGTATTAAGTACTTAGTTGTAACATGCCAATTGATGCTTAGAGCTATTCATATTTTATGACATCATCACGCCTCTACTGGAAATAGGCCTCGCTGAGAATTTCGTAAACACGCCAGACGCTGCTGTCCAGACGGATTGGGAAGGGTCTGATGCCATTTTAACAAAATACTATAAGGCGCGGTTGCATTACAAGCAGATAACCTCAAATGGCGGAAATTCTTATTCTCAGGCACTATGCCCTTATTAGCAGACTGTTCCTTGCTAACAACAGCCAGCTATTTCAGCCATTTTATGTATATTGATTTAATATTAATAGGTATCAAATAAGAACAAGCTCAGACCAGCAAGCGTCGAAAATATAAAACTATTTGCGATAGTTACTTTTTCGACGTTTGCTGTAGAAACGATGGGCCCGTGGGGATCGGAACTTAAAGCCTTTTATAAAGAAATTGTTCCAAGGCTCATTGACGTCTCTGGTGACAATAGGGCTGGCAGTTATTTCTTCCAAAAATTAAGTATCATCGTTCAAAGGGGAAATGCTGCTAGTGTTTGGGCACCATGCCACAAGACAGCGATTTGGAGGAGTTTTTTACGCCGTTTGGAGTTGAAACTCTCGGGCCGTGAGGAGCAAGTACACATGAAATTTCAAAACAGCTCGTCAACACTTTGGGAGACAAAAAGCCGGGGCAATATTTGGGCCAAAGGATCAGCATTGCTATTCAACGTGGCAACTTTGCCCATTGGCAGCGAATCGATGCATTTTTTTATTTATAATACTTTATTTAATTTTGTTTTTCCATTATTTTGTTTTAGTTTTTAGTATTAAGTAGTTTCTTTTATTAGTAGTAATTTATTCTTGACAAAGCTCATTTGCAGCTGCTAAATTAATAATTTATTAATATTTATATTTTAACCTTAGTATAGGATATTGACAAGGCCTCTTTACAGCTGCTTTAATTATTTTTACTTTACTTTATATATATATATGTGTATATATATATATAATTATTATTATTTTTTTATTTTTTTTGACAAGGCCATTTTACAGCCGTATAATTTTGTTTTATTTAAATATTAATGTTTCTTTTTGTTTTTATTTTGCTTTTATTATTTTTCCTTTGACACTGCTTTAACCTGCAGTTCTGTTCCTTGCCTTATAGCACTCTCCAGGCAGGACAAATGTGTTGTACTTGTGTTTGTAACCTTAGACTTAGCCGAATTCCGGTGGGAATGTATGGCGGTACGTAAAGAATAAGAATAATAAGAATTATGTTTTAAAAGTTTAAGTTTATTTACGAGTAATATATATAAAAAAATTGAGTTTATGGGTCCATACATATACACAAAATTAAATAAAATCATTAGTTTCCTACCCTATACAAGACAATTTTGCAAGGAACTCCTTATAAACTACCTTGGACCTTAGATTATACCCAAACAGAAAAACTCACAGAAATAGATAAATAAAAATAGATAGATAGATAAATTTATAATTGATATATATAAAAAATAGATATGATATAATATAATTTAATATAATATAATAATAGTATAATGCATGGCATGATAAATTAATTTAATAAATAATTTAAAAAAAAAAATTGAGGCGTAACATTTATACTCGTAAATAATAAAATGCAACCAATGAAGAAACTGATCCTCAGCTTAACTCAGAGAATTCTAGTCTGGGGATCAAAGTTCCTCCAAAGAATTATGTAAACAATTGTTGTCAACAAATAAACGTTTTTGAAGTAAGTAATTTAAAAAATATATATATTAAAAAAACAGTTTCATTTATCATAAAAATAAAGGTTAATAAAGAAATAAAGTTAAAAGAGAGATCGACCAGCTTCCCACTTGGCCTATAGAAAATTTGATGACCCGTATATTTTACGTTGTATTACATCAATACTTAATCTTCTCATGCCAATAAACATTTCTTTGTTGAATATAAGAAAAAGTCACGCGTCAAAATGCGCTTTTCCAAACCTTTCACTATTTCTCCAGCCCCTCAATCGAATGTCACACCTAAACTCAGTTGCCAGATTTAAAGTGGATGTAGCACTCGATTTGTCGTCGGATTTGTCGGCCGATCTGTAGGATTTGGCAAGGAAAGGCCGATGTGTCTGCGGATTCCGTCGACCAGTCGAGTCTAGACAGCGCGGCGGGCAAAGCGAGAGGGTTTACTCTGAATTTTCAAAACTTATTACATATCATGTTGAAAAAAAAAACACTAACGTTTTATTAAACATACATATATTCACGCCAGATCCCTTGCGGGGTAGGCAGTACAATTGAGCGCCACTTGACACGATCACGACATATTTTTATTTAGATTTTTTTTTTTTATATTATAAGTTGACACAGCCTTTATACAGCCACGAAATTATTATTGTTATTTCTTTTATAATTTGACATTAAATTATTTAGATTGTAAGTTGACACGGCCTTTATACAGCCGCGAAATTATTATTGTTATTTTTTTTATAATTTGACATTAAATTATTTAGATTGTAAGTTGACACGGCCTTTATACAACCACGAAATTAATTTAAATTTATTATAATTAAATAGATTATAAGTTGACACGGCTATAATGCCTCGAATTTAGGTTAAGCTACAGTACTTGCTTATTGCAGCAATGTCACTTACTTATTTCAGTCTATCCATAATTTAATTTAATCTTTTAATTTATTATTTTAATAGTATTGTAAAAAAATGACAATAACCGAGTATTACATGTGAACCATATGGAAATAAATATTTTGAATTTGAATTTGAAAGTCCTTCAGCCAGTGTTTCATTTATTTGATCGTGATATGTAAGTCTTGGTCTGCCAGAGCACCTTTTACCCACAACTTTCGCATTACGAGTATATACCTGGTTCGTCAATCTTTCTTTGCTCATCCTTTCAATATGCCCGAACCATCGTAGCATGCCTTTATATATACATAAAATAATGAAACAATTTTATTTTTATTATACTTTTTTGTGAAAACCATCAGTGTCGTAAACGTAAACACGAAGCGGTCGAGTAGCATAAACCATATTTGGTCCGTTCAGAGTAGGCCGCTTATAATATCGAGTGCTGTAAATTATGTGATGTGGGTGCACAAGGCAAAACCGCTCGATGTACAATTTCCGGATACAATAATATATTCACAGACGTTGTATACTTTTTTATTAGCATGTTTGTTATTGTACACTATTCTCCTTTTCTTTAAATTTTAAGTTGCATGCTTTGTTTATATTTTTTATTTGTGTCATTTAAAAATGTCCTATTATATTCTCATTTTTAGTGTGTTATACTACCTCCGTGGTCTAGCGGTTAAGTCCGTGGATTTAGACTCGGAGGTACCGGGTTCGATTCCTGGTCGGGACACAAAAATATTGATTGATGTAAATAAATACATTTAATTAATATTTAATTTATTTGTGATATTTCTCGAGTTTGGTACGTTACGCTGGAGACATCGACGAGCTTGCCACTTGTCATGATTGGCCTATAGTAAAATTGGTTAAATGTGAATCCGCTTATTTATAAGCGTGGTTTCTGACCACCCCGAAAGGGAAACCGTCGTGACCATACTTTACTTTACTTTTTACTTTAGTTTTATCGTTAAAAATCGCGGTTGACATTGATAGTTTCCGTTCGTTAAATAATTCCTTTATATAACGCTTAAAGAAAGAGAATTTGGACTTAAAATGTATAGCATGTGCATCAGTTTCGAGTCAAAAGTTAAAGCTATACTTTTAGATATTCTCAGCACGACTGAATTCGAGAAATTGGAGATGGAATCTTTCTGTGAGTCTGCATATGGCATTGCATATCGTTATTTACATCTGTTAGGTTTTTCTCAATCATATTGCATACCAACTATTAGGAAATAAAGGCTGAAATAACTATTATTATTTTTTATTTAATTTTATTGGAATCTTCTAAGCTGACAGCTTACTTTTTGCACCATTTTAATGCTTAGTCTTCCACTAGCAGGACTAGAATCATTCAAAATGATTTAATTATTGAAATGTCACAAATGTTAGGTTTACGTAAAGTGGTGGCTTTATTTTAGAAGTAATATTTTTATGTCATATTTTGTTTTTTGTTAATTTTATTAAAAGTTTTTTTTATATTGGTTGAATGCTGTGACACCTAATTGGTGCATAATATATTAGATAAATAATAATTATACTATGTTATGTGTGTGATAATGTGTGTACTATACTGAGTAGAATTTGTTAAAGAGCACATAGTTTTATATTATAATCTAGAATAAAAATAAAGAAGAGGCAGTTTAACCACATTGTAGCACATTATTAAACAAAAAAAAAATCAACTTTTGACTAACAATATCTACAGTAAGCTAATTTACAAAACAAAAAAGTAGGACTTGACATGTCCGTGCAAAATGGCGCGAAGAACCAGGTAGGATTTAGGAATATTCCATTTATCATATTCCAAATACCTAAACGTATTTATTTTTCCTTAGAAATAAAAAGATATAAAAAAATATGGACACGACGCAATTACAATTTATCGAAAACCTAAATCAAAAAAAAAGTAAGTATTTAAAAAAATACCTGACTCTAGACTCTTGCGCAAGACCAAGACTAGGATAGACTTGGTCTTGGTCTTGCAAACATATCAGTAGTCTTGTAGTTGGTCTTGCTTTTTGCAAGATCAAGACCAATATTGAGCAACACTAATTACGAGGTTTAAAATAACAGTTGAATAAAGCATAGATAATTCAACACGAAGCATTTTTTTAACAACGCAAGTAATTTGTGTAGTTAGCTTAATTTCTTCAACCAAAGACGTGTTAAGTGGTGAAACAGACGTCGACAATAGCACCAGACACTGTGATTAGCTCCATACAGCGAGTTGTGTGTTAGAACACACAACAAATAGACAAATACTCGTATATTTGGAGGCTTATACATCAGTCGCACTATAAAGATGTGTAATGCTCTTCCTTTTAACTTTCCTATATGGAAAACTTTTAGCCCGAGCTTTGCCGATTATAGCCGAGCTCGCGTCAAAATAACATTTTCCACTATGTTAAAAGTTATTAATGGGTTCGCGACACGTTAAAATCGTTGAGAAAAAGTCCCGAATCAATCGGCGTACCTAAAACAAAATTAACTGGAATCTCAAGATTTATACATGATACTATCTTCAGAAGATTGACCCTAGTTACAGCTAGGTACTACAAAAAATCGGTAATCTATAATATTTTAAATTTGTCAAGTAGGTATTTTTTAAATTTTTTTAATGCGAAATTTGTACTGTAGGTATGTAATATTGGCGGTTAATGGTAACCTACCAATACAAAAATTATATTAATTATTTATGGATTAATCCACACTACCTATTATGCGATTATATGAATTTAGTTACATTTTCAAATTGATATTAAATATTTATTATGTTTATTATCTACCTAAATGTTTATTAGTGTGTAGGCTTATTTTAAGCATTTTATAGTTATATGTTTGTATTCATGTATTTATTTATTCTTATATGTATTATTAGTATGTAGTTTATAATAATAAATTTGCACCCATACATAGTTTCTCCACACTCCCAAAGGTTGGTTGTTAGAAAATGCCTGGCCATTAAGCCCGCCTCGCCTATGTACAATTTTAGTGCAATAAAGTATTTAAAATAAATAAATAAAATTTATAGATTAATCCACACTACCTATTATGCGATTATATGTTTTTATTTACATTTTTAAATTGATATTAAATATTTAAAGATTAATCCACAATACCTATTATGCGATATATAAATTTAATTACATTTTTATTATAGGTAAGTGTAGGTGGGACCTGAATTGAAAATTTAATTGAATATGTTTGTTAACCAACTTTAAATGGTTATTGATCCTAAATGGTCACTCGAAATGAAAAATTATAAAAGAAAACTCAATATGATTTTCAAATACCTATTCGATGATAGGCCCCCACTAAATAAAGTTCGTTTTATTTTACACAATTAGTCGCCTGGTTGTCGCATGAGTAAGACGAATCGATTGACGTGAGAATCATCGAAATCGGCCAACGCGTTTGGTCTCCAGTGTGCCACAACATACATACATACATACGAGTACGTAAACGTTTATCAGCCTATATAAACACATAACCCGGGACGACGACGCAGAGTACAGGATAGTGGTGGTCGGATGAGGGTTGCTAAAGACCGTGTGCAGTCTCGAACCTTGAGGGAGGCCACTCTATGATGATGAGGATGACCAGTTTTCACTAAGTTCAAATTGGAAAGAGTTTCGTGTCTTATTATGAATCTGTGCCGAACGAGAGCACGGCACGAGGCACAGCGGTGGCCTATCACAGGTCATCGCCGCAACCTTTCACTGCAAATAGAGACGTATTTTGCCACATTTGATACTAGGTAGTATTAATATTAGGTATGCCAGTTTCAAGTACGAGTACCTACAATCTAAATACCAGTCTAGTACTTTACACAATACGAATAGCGTTATTTAAAAAGCCTGCAAATGAAATCACTGCACAAATGTTGTGTAAGTTTTTGTTACTACGAATGTCATTCCTAAAATCGTATAAATTTTCATCCATACTTACTAATATTATTAAAGCTTCATCTGTTTAAACGCTCAAGGAATTTAATTTCCAACCTACCTAAGGTTAAATATCGTATAGCAAACTGTCCCCATAAGAGCTAGCTGGAGCACGACGTTAATTTGACATATAATAGGTATATATCTAGCAATCTGGAAAGGCGGTGATCACGGGCAAAATTGAAGGCAAAAGTGGGTGAAGTCGAAAGAAGCACCACACTCAACCCCAGTACACGATGTCCTAGATACTGCTGTAAGCAGACGTGACATCGCCCGGGATAAAGCAATCCGCATGGGGGTCACAACCATTGAGGAAAACGACGCAAGGAGTTAAAATCAAAAATAAATTATGGCAATAATTCACATTCACCACAACTAGAATATGGTAAAAAAATATATAAAAATTAAATTACATGTAATTTTATGTTATGTCAAAGAATAGGTAATAATTATAATTTAATTTTCCTACTTAAATTCATCACTTGAAAATGTATTATTTAAGTAGTAGGTATACCTTTAGTACCAATAGTCGAAGCTTAAATAACTTTTTTTCAAAATCATGCAAATTTTAATGCTTTAACTCTGATGGCAAATGGTTAAATATTTTAATAGCCGAACAGTAACATTTTTTGTAGTAAAGCTCCAGCATTAAGACCCATTTCTCCGTTAGTTTTAAAGAGGCTACGCGCATAATAATCATAGAAATGTAAAATGTAAATGATTGTAATTGGTTTGTTGCACCATAAATAAATAAATAATATGTAGGCGAGAGTAGGCCAAATTCTGCAAAATTATATTTTGACCAATAATACAAATACAAAATATTTTTCATAAAATAATAGTAACAGGTACGATATAGTCTCAAAAATACGTGCTCCTCGGATCTGTACAGCCTATGCCTTTCCCTAACTGCAACTGCCAAGATTCAGAAACTGATTAGCACTATTTCTAACTATACATTACTCTTTCTTTTCAATTGTATTACAGTACACTTAACTCATTTACTGTTGAACTTTGACCCCATTGTTTTGGTTTTGATTAGAAATTAGAAAACTTTCCGCTGGTTATCGAAACGACGATAGATTTTTTACAGCCACAAATTAATATTTTATTCATGCATTTACAATTTTAATTTTCCTAAGATTCTAAGGTGACACGGCCTCTTTACAGCCACGATTATAAATTAATATTAATGTTATTCACAATATAATATGACACGGACACTACTGCCACGAATATATGTTTACTTACATTATAAGGTGACACGGCCCGTTTACAGCCACGAACTAATATTAAGTTTTTAACAGTTAAGTTGACATTTATTATTTTTGTTAGATTATAAGCGTACTTGGCCCTTTTACAGCCACATATTCATATTTAGTTGACACGGCCTATTTACAGCTACTATCTTATATTTAGTAGTTATTAAGATACATATGGCAATAATACTATTATAACACACATAAATCTGTTACAGTTGATATGTTTTGTATATATTTATTTTATTGTATAAGTTTTTATTTCAGTGCAGAATATCAAAGTTGTTGAAAGTGGGGAGGGCGGGGAGGGTGCACTGATTGTCAATTTACATAATGCCGTCTTAGAAGCTCTTTTTCAGAAATCACCCAAAGTTAGTCAGTCATTTTGAACTTCTAGAGTCATCGCGTGCACTCTGTATTCAATCTTTCCTGAGGAAGGATTTTATAACCTCTTTGTCACTTTTTCTTGCAGCCAATGCCTCTTTTGTCAGTTTGGGCACCTGTCGTGAATTTCTTGAAGAATATTTATTTATCTATTTAATACTTTATTGCACAAAGACAAGGGCGGGCTTTAATGCCGCAAGACATTTTATCATAGCCAATCATTGGAATAACTTTAAACAATTTACTGGAAAATAGGTGCTGAAATATTAAATTAAATATCAAAAGTATTATTTAATAACTAGCCACATACATATAACTACATATACATACATACACACATATAAACATATATATATATATAATAAACTAAATACTAATACATAAACCATACACACAAATTTTGTTGGGAAATGAAATGCGAATAGACCATTTTTTTAAATAGCTATCTGGTGGTTACTTGCCTGATGTTAGGAGGTTTGAAATGAAACTAAAGTTATGCGAAAGGATCGAAAGAAGAGAAGAATACTAGTCCATAAAGAAAGTTAATAGACTACACAACTTAAAAGTACGGTTAGGTTGTAAATCTATGACAAATGTGCGTAAGAGTAAGCTGTGGGCAGAAGACCAGGAGCTTGTCATACAGTTCTTACATGCGAGCCAATGCGCAATATAATTTAATATTAAATGATATTAACAAAGTTGAAATAAACACCTTCATGTAAACGGGTAGTCTTAAATGGGATCGGAAACAATGAGGAACCCGTTTCGCGTCTCTCCCTTAATTATCTGCCCGAGTTAACCACGAATAAATGATGCAGAGACAAAGACATTGTGCAAGAAAAGGACCTACTAATAAAAAAAAGGAATTTTTCAAGTTTTTTATTTTATTGTTGTGTAATTCTGTATCTGTTTCATTTGTAAATCTGATATAGCTGAGTTTTTATTGCTGAAGTGGCCCAAACGGCTAACGGAAAAGTCTGGAGACAGGACAGCTGGCAATTATTTCTGCCACGGTATTAGCATCGCTATACATAGGGGAAATGTTGCCAGTTTTCTTGGACATTCTATCTAGAGGACATTTTATACTTATAGTTTATTTTTTTATTAGGTTTAGTTTATATTTAATTAAATGTTTACGGGTCTTTTTAGATAACTTTTATATAATATAAAATTTCATATGTTTAACTGCTAAATCCAACATCAAAACTTTTTTATTTTATTTATTTGTTAATATTACAAATAATAATAGTAATTTAATACGCTTTTACAATAACAGCAAAACTGCAAATACTTTCACATGTTTTTTTCTTATCCTAATTACTTTTAATTAGATAACAAGACCTGCAAAACAATTTCTGGAATTATTATGGCGCTGGAGATGTTTATAACTTATAGTAAGCATTTCTTAACAAATCGTCAATGCCTTTCGTCCAGCAAGGATGTTTTAGGTGAATCACTGAGGTCCTGTCCGTATATAACCCATAGATATATGTCTACGCAACCATTGTTAGACCGACAAAACTGCCACACTTTCCGCACGTCTGGTCCCTCAAGATCCCTTCCCTTATTGCTACTCACGTGGGCATGCGGTCACATGTCCGGAATACAATACCTGACTTAGTTAGCAAGGTATTAAAGGTAATCGACGGTGACAAAGACAATACTGCGTGGAATTTGTTGAAGAGAAAATATTTTTATATTATAATCTAGAATAAAAATAAAGAACTACGTATTTTTATAAATAATAAAATAAATAAATATTTCCAGACAGGTCACACAGCGCCATCTAGTTTCCGTGGTAAGCTACGAGGCTTGATTTTTGAGCCTATAAATATATGCCTGTCCGTCGGCAGTCAACGCTCAGATACCCTTTAATATAACTCTTTTGTAGTTGTTGCTACTAATTTGTGGAATAATCTACCTGTCAACATACGGCAAGCAACTACTTGGACATTATTCAAAAAACTGGTGTATTCACACTTTCTAAATAGCTCCACACAGCGTTAGTAAGTAGTACATATTTATGTATGTTTATGTATAATAATGTGTATGTATTAGTATTTAGTTTATTGATATTATAATATTTTATATGATGTAAGTACTCGATGACACGTTGCATCGTTCATTGGTTCAGACGGTTCTGGAGCAGAGACCGCCTAATAAATTTAAAATAACATAAAGATGCAGAGTGGGACGACCTCCCGCCAGATGGACAGATAACCTAAGGAACTTCGCTGCATGAGGGTGGCAGAAGATCGTGTAAAGTGGCGAGCCTTGTGGGAGGCCTATATGCAGCAGAACAGAGATACAGGCTGATGGTGATGATGAAGTAAAATGTAAGTTCATTTATAGATGACCAGCATATTGATAGGTTTTTTTTTAAATAATGGACCGCTTGGTTGTCTATGTCTCAGACAATTCTCGTCGGTTAGCGAGGCTAAAGGGATTGGGCCGGTATTTATTGTAGAAATTTGTGGTCATATGACTGGCGGGTTCCATTAACCTGTGGTTACTGTGTTTGTGTATAATAGCTCTATTCAAAGGCACGAGTAAAATGCGCACTAACAGGACACCCGCACGGCAAATCTAGAGACATTAAATATACTCGTATACAAGACGGGGCAAGAAGAAATAAAGCTAGGACATTTATTTATTCATTTATCACAGCCCCTAAAACACAAAATTTCTGGAGAATTTGGCCAGCGCGAGCGTGGCGAGCGGGTTGGTTGGCGAGGGTCTGATGTCATTTTATGACATTAACAATTCTATGAGATATTGATATAATTAAATATTTCTTTCATTGCACCTAGATTGTAAGTTGACACGACCTTTATACAGTCACGAAATTATTATTGTTATTTTTTTATAATTTGACATTAAATTATAATTATTTAGATTGTAAGTTGACACGGCCTTTATACAGCCACGAAATTATTATTGTTATTTTTTTATAATTTGACATTAAATTATAATTATTTAGATTGTAAGTTGACACGGCCTTTATACAGCCACGAAATTATTATTGTTATTTTTTTATAATTTGACATTAAATTATAATTATTTAGATTGTAAGTTGACACGGCCTTTATACAGCCACGAAATTATTATTGTTATTTTTTTATAATTTGACATTAAATTATAATTATTTAGATTGTAAGTTGACACGGCCTTTATACAGCCACGAAATTATTATTGTTATTTTTTTATAATTTGACATTAAATTATAATTATTTAGATTGTAAGTTGACACGGCCTTTATACAGCCACGAAATAATTTATTTTTTTTATTTTTATAATTTGACATTAAATTATAATTATTTAGATTGTAAGTTGACACGGCCTTTATACAGCCACGAAATTAATTTAAATTTATTATAATTATACATTATGTTATAATTATTTAGATTATAAGTTGACACGGCTATAATGCCTCGAATTTAGGTTAAGCTACAGTACTTGCTTATGGCAGCAATGTAATAGAAGAGTAAACAGGAACAGAGGAAACCAACGACGGCTTAACGGGCTCTCCGAGGCACGGGAATGGTGGTATTGTAAATCTATGGCAAATGTACGTTAGAAAAATAAATAATTATATGAAATGATTGACAAGGCCACTTTACAGATCATACTCATATATTATTGTTAGGTAATGTAGGTATTTATAATATATTTATTCGTTAAGTCACCGCGACTTTATGATCAGGAACGGGTTCAAGACTCAGCTTTACCCAGTGGAAGTTGGTGCGAGAGGAGTTCCAGCAAAATCTTTGCATCACTTACTGAAAGAATTCGGCCTAAGCAGGTCTGCCGTCAATACATTTATGGAACGAGCTTCCAAGACGGCATTAACGGAATCATACAGTATTTGGTTAGGTAGGGAGAGAAGTAGAATGGTGGATGGTGAGCGTATTATCGCGCAATAAAATAAAAAAAGGAGGCCTCCTTTTCTTAAACCAGCCTATTGTCGGTCGCAAGCCCGAGACACCATTCTTCTCATCTCTTACCCACACACGATGGACCCGGCACCCGCACGGTGAATCCATGGAATGCTTAGAAATTTGTCTTCTCTCTTCTCTTTTATACTGAGTGGAATTTATTAAAGAGCAAATATTTTAATATTATAATCTAGAATAAAAATGCATACGCGGAAAACTCTTACTTCAGTTTAAGCGCTCATTAATCGTGCCGGCATAGCAGTGAGAGGAAACATCAATAGCATCGCAACTGCTCCTGTGAGTAATTAGACTGCACATTACTTGCAGCCAGTTCAATTTACATCAATCAAGTTAATTTAACCTCCAATTTGAGCTGGAGAAATTCTGATTAGAGATAGGTTTACTTAAATACAAACAATTTGAGTTATTTATTAAATGCCAAAAGTTAATTCATTCGGTTTCAAACCCAAGACCGCGTTAGGCAACTATTCACCATTGACTTTTGTTGGTGTACCAATTTTATTTTATAAAAAGCTTAATTTAAAATAAAAAAACTTGACTGCGTAAATAAATAACTCGAATTAAAAACTGAAAAGAAAAAACAAAATCTAGGGTCCGTCACCAAAAAAAAATGATAACCGCTTAACTATATCATTAAAATAATTGTATATATTTTATAACATAGCGACTTTAATAGTAACTTAATATATTTCGTCGACATTTTATTTTTATTTTCCACAATATGCCGTCTGGTTGTCACTTTAACGAAATATGATTTCATGAAATATATCTTCAGTGACACCCGCGTGATGAACACGAATCGATTGACGAGATAATCATCAAAATTAGCCTACGCGTTTGGTCTCCAGTGTACCACAAAAGAATAAACATACGTACATACATTTGCTTTTGGATCCCTCTCGTTTGCACAATCAAATTTTTTAAAGTACTTTTGAGAATTTTTAGGAAATAAAATTTAGAATATTTTTACATTCATAAACCTAATTTTAGACAGAAAAGAATTACAAAAACATTTATAACCATTTTACTAAACTAAATGGACATTTAATAACATAATAAAAAACTACTTTAAGAGTAAAAATAAATATAAACAAAACCTAAAAAAAAATAACTATTAGTAAAAAAGCCCTCTAGAGACAACGTTTCAGAGATTGTCCTAAGGAGGCTGGCAACATTTCCGCTCTGTATAGCGAGGCTATGACGTTGGCAGAAATAATTGCCAGCTTTCCTGTCTGCAGACAGGACCACCAGCTTCCGTTAGCCGTTTGGACAACTCCTTGGCAAGACGTTTGCCTGAGTAACCCCGAACGGCGCAAATTTGTAAACTGTAACGAGGTTGGCGTAATTGCACGTTCTTTCGCGCGCTTGACGAGTTCGCCTGGATGTGTGATGGCATATCGCATCCCACACCAGGGACCTGCCAAGTTTCCACGGCCCAACGGTCACGGTCATGCCGTCGGGTCTCTTGCCACCGCTCCGCGCAAACCCAGAGGGTTCAATGTCACTAGGTAAAATTTAATTTTAGATTTTGGCACAAAAGATAATCACCATTTTACCCCAGCCGAAATAACTGATTTCCAACAAGATTGCGGTGGGGTGAGGTTAGGGTCTCCTATTTCCACCAGGTAGGTATTCATTTCTTTCACGCTTTCATGCGCCCTTGTTTTATTGATAATGGATTTAATTAAATGCTTAGAATTTTACAATATTAATTTCTGCGCCGAGATTGAAAAAAGTAAAGTCATCATACCATCACGACCTTTATTACTATAATAGTAGATTTAAAAAAAAATATGTATCTTTAATAGGTAATTAATTACGATATAGTCCGTCACAAATAAAATAATTACTAGGTTAAGACTTAAGAAACTGCCTCCGTGGTCTAGCGGTTAAGTCCGTGGATTTAGACTCGGTGGTACCGGGTTCGATTCCTGGTTGGGACACAAAAAATATATATTAATGTAAATAAGTACATTTATTTAAAAATTTATTTATTTGTTATATTTCTCGAGTTTGGTACGCTGGAGACATCGACGAGCTTGACTTGTCATGGTTGGCCTATAGTAAAGTTGGCTAAATGTGACGGTCGTGATGATACTTTTAGGTTAAGACTTAAGAGAAATTTTCTGCAATAAAGGCAAGAATAATGAAGCGTAAATGTCAGGGTAGTGTTTTGTTCTGTTCGATTTCAGTCGCAGATATCATTGTAGATGACGGTGCGAAGTAGGATGTGCATGTATCCGGGGAACTGTGAGACAGCGACCTTGACCAGCGCTGAAGATCACCTCAGCGTTTCTACGACCAAGACAAGGCCAATTTTAAGACATTAGTCTTGGAATTGCTAATTTTATTTCCTAATGTTGCTAAAAAAATAATATTTGTATGGTTTTTTTTAATTATAAACTGCGTCGTGTGTTTTTACGGGTTCAGAGTAAAAAAATCGAACCCTTATGGATGTGTCTGTCTGTCCACATGAAATAACTCCTAAACTACCCATTACATTGTTTTTGTGGTTATGTCCGTGGATTTAGAGGATACAAAAATATTTATTAATGTAAATAAATACATTTAATTACGGATTCACATGTAGCCAACTTTACTTTAGGCCAATCATGACAAGTGGCAAGCTCGTCGATGTCTCTAGCGTACCCAAACTATTCAAATAAATTAAATTTGTGTCCCGATCAGGAATCGAACCCGGTACCTCAGAGTCTAAATCCACAGAACCGCAAGACCACGAAGGCTTAGTTTTTAGCTTTAGTTACAAAAATTCCTATTACGACAGATTCTTTTTCAGACAGATAAAAAGCTATAATGTCACTGGAATTTGCTTGCTGGTCTTCTGCTAACAGCCTACTCTCTGGACAGTTTTTCTGCTTAGTCTTCTAGCTTCTTCTTAGCAGGAGTAGAATCATTCTAAATAATTTTAATAATGACGTGTCGCAATAGCCTGTAATAGGTTTACGTTAATATTTATTTGAACTTTTAAATTACCTTTAGCTGGACGAAAGTAGTTTTTGGAGAATTTACCTGCAAAAGAAAAAAAAAATTTCACGATACTTGTTTTTATGTTTCTGAAATAATTTAATATTATACTGCGTGGAATTTATTAAAGAGCGAATATTTTTATTTTTTATTCTAGATTAAAAAATAAATATGTTTTTCAATTTTAATTATTCAGTAATAAAATATTTAGTTAAGGTAAAAGAAAAGTATAAAGTATCATCACTACCGTTTCCCTTTCGGGGTGGTCAGAAACCACGCTTATAAATAAGCGGATTCACATTTAGCCAAATTTACTAAAGGCGTACCAAACTCGTGAAATATTACAAATAAATTAAATATTAACTAAATTTATTTATTTGTTAAATTAATAAATATTATTGTGTCCCGACCAGGAATCGATCCATGGACTTAACCGCTAGATTACGGAGGCAGTTATCTAGTTAAGGTGCAGAGATGTTATCTTAAAAATATCGCCACTTATACTGACCCTAATCAAGTAGGTAGCGAGACGTCGACGATCGCGCGAACGTTGACTTAGGTAATTCTTTCTCTCTCTAATTTCGTCTCTCGGCTGTGGGCGAGATCAATTAATAATAACACTCCCCAGTCTTTAGGTATTTATCACGATGGATATCTCGATTTTTAGACGCGGCTTTATTCACCATGCAGTAGTGTTTTGTTTTTCGGATAATGATATTTGTCTTTAAAAAAAGTTGCCTTTTTTATTTCAGATAGAAGTTCTACGAATGACACCTGAAGCCTAAAAGAAATATTTGATCTTTTGACAATTACACGCAGTATTAAAAACGTAAAGAATCATCACGACCGTATCTCTTCTGAGGTGGGCTGACCACAGTTTTAAAGAAGCGGATTCACATTTAGCTAACTTTACTATAGGCGATATTTCTTGAGTTTCGTACGCTTGTGATATCGACGAGCCACTTGTCATGATGAACCTATAGTGACGTTGGCTAAATGTAAATAGCTTCTTTAAAAACTGCCTCCGTGGTCTAGCGGTTAAGTTAAGTAAATTAAATTATTATTTAATTTATTTGTGACACTTCTCGAGTTAGGTACGCTGGAGACGTCGACGAGCTTGCCACTTGTCATGATTGGCCTATAGTAAAAGTTGGCTAAATGTGAATCCACTTATTTATAAGCGTGGGTTCTGACCACCCCGAAAGGGAAACGGTCATGATGATACTTTTTTTTTGCTTTTGTTTAAATAAATGTATTCTGACCTCGCTAGGGATACTATCGTGATGATACTTTACTTCACTTGCTATGTGTCACAATGCTATGCTGGACAGAGCCACCACCATAAGACAGACAGACAGCGGAGTCATCCAGGCCCGGATGTTCAATGGGCCTGGGTTGGGGATGGGATAATCTCCCGTTTTCCCCGGCAGGATCTCGACGGCTAACTACCCGCCGGTGATTCAACGTACCTTTGGTGCTGGGCGCTGTTCCTACTACACCGCCCTTGTGTCTCACGAATCTAGTCTCTTAGATTTGTCTACTTTAGTTCTTCTCCAAGAGCGCCTCCCTAGGTTGTGGCCTCCCCTCCGAAAGTAGGAGCGATATCATGAAGATGCTTGTAGGATCCGTTGTCAGCCCGGTAAAACATACGTTTAGCTAGGCCGACAACAAATGCCTCGATAGTAGGCATCTCGTAATTACAGAATTTCGCACGAACCACGGCGCTCTGAATAAGCGATATGTTCTGCTGACTCTGGATCTTGTCCCTGTTGGTTTTGGCCAGAAGGTGATGCCAAGCTGGCGCAGCATAAGTGAGTCGGGAACGGATGAACATCTTGTAGATCCGCACCTTCAACCTGAGCGGCAAACTGGAGTTCATTACAGGACGTAACATGGCTCGGGCCGTCTTCGCCTGATTAACGACATGGCTGGCCATCTCAGCAATTGTTAACGTCCTGTTGATGATGCAGCCTGTTGCATGATTAAATTAATAATAAATAATAAAACCATGTTAGTTTTTAGTTAGCGATGTATTTTAATCAACAATAACATAAAATCTCCTAGCAACCAAAATATGACAATTAGTCTTCAAATGAGTGAGGCTTAGACAAGCCGTTATATAACATTTATTCCCCCGAAAAGGATAGCTAAAAACCGAAAACGCGCAGGTGGCTTACGTTTACGATTAGATCGGCGAGGTGCGTTTGGTGCCGTGGACGTTGATGCTTCAGGTTCAAACAGTTGAGGGATTTCAGGATCAATTGTTGCGTTGGACGTTGATGGTTGAGGCTCGTACTGTTGAATGTTTAAAGGTTGTGGTGTTGCGTAAGACGTTGAAGGTTGAGGTTCAAATTGTTGAGTGTTTTGAGATTGGATTGTTGCGTTAGTCGGGTCTGTTTGTTCCCCTCTTCCATGTTGTGAATGAGTAATATTTGATGGTCCAGATTGAATTCGTAAGTCGTCACCTCTATCACGACTAGTATTTTGTCTATAGTATGAATAGTTGTTGGGATTGTTGTGGCTACTATTGTTAGTGCCTGTTAGCCTCGGTCTGAGTTGATCAGCGTGTTTACGCTTAATGATTCCACTGTTCATCTCCACTTGGTAAGAATACGGCCCTGTTCGTTTCGTAATGACTCCTGGTTCGGAACCTTTTTCAGTCGGATTGTTTACCCAAACTCTATCTCCTTGTAAATACTCTGAAGATACTGTCTCCTTCGCTGAAGGTCTGAACTGTTGTTGAAGTCGAGCCTTCTCAAGATCTTCGTTAACATTTGGTTTTAACAGATCAAATGTGGAACGCATCTGTCTACCGAACATCATTTCGTATGGAGAACGTTTCGTTGAATTTCGTGGAGTAGTTCGGTAAGAGCGTAAGAAACTATTTAACCTATCATAAATGTCAATGTTTCTACTAGCTGCTAACATACGTTCTTTAAAAGTACGCACTGCTCGTTCAGCCAATCCGTTTGTACGTGGGTGATATGGCGTTGTCTTAATATGTGTAACTCCAGCACTCTTACAATAATCTTTAAATTCATCAGAAATAAATTGCGGTCCGTTATCGGTTACAATGTTACTTGGTAACCCAAATGTTGTGAATATGCTCGCTAATTTTGATATCGTTGCTCTTGAAGTTGTGGTTCTCATTGGTACAACTTCTAACCATTTTGTATAAGCATCAATGACGATCAACCACATCTGACCAAATAAAGGACCTGCATAATCGATGTGTAACCTGTGCCAAGGTTCTGGTGGAACTCCCCAAGGGTATACGGGAGATCTGTTTGTGTTACTTCGTGATTGTTGGCAGTAATTGCATTGTTTAGTAAAATTTATGATGTCTTTATCAATGTTGGGCCAATATATGTGCAGACGTGCTAATGACTGCATTGCATTCATGCCGCTATGGCCATCATGTAACATTGCTAGAAAAGATTGTTGTAACGACTTTGGTATACATAATCGTCCGTTCCACAAGACTATGCCATCTTCAAATGACAACTCTAATCGTTTTTCGAAAAATGTGTGAAGCTCATTGTTCAAATCTTTCTTAGATGGCCAGTGTGTTGTTATATAGCTCTTAACTTTATTTAAAATATTATCCTTTAGTATATGGTGTCGTAAGTTTTGTTTAGTTATAGGTATGTTATTTAGTCTTAAGTGTAATAAATGCGCAAATTTTGGTAATCCAGTTCTTTCTTCCAATGTTGTTGTTGTATCTGTTAAAGGTAAGCGTGATAATGCATCTGCTGGAGTATTTTCTTTTGCTGGTTGATATTTAATTGTATAGTCGTAACTGTTTAATGTCATACTCCATCTTAGTAAACGATTGCTTGCAACTTTTGGTGTATCACGATCTTGACTGAATATACGCTCTAACGGTTTGTGATCTGTTAGTAATATAAATTTCCTGCCATAGATGTACTGGTGAAATTTTGTTACTGCATATATTATGCCCAATGCTTCTTTATCAATTGTTGAGTAACGGCGTTCGATATCAGAAAGTGTTCTGGATGCGTAAGCGATAGGTCGCATTGTGTTATCATTATGTTTATGAAATAAGACAGCCCCAACGCCTTTGTCCGAGGCGTCACTGCTAAGGTAAATAGGTAGATTTTCGTCGTAATGAGCTAGAGTATCGTTGGATGTTAATACTTGCTTTAATTCATTTATTATGTCAGTGTCATTGTCATTCCAATCCCACCTACTGTTCTTTTTAAGATGTCTATATAGAGGTGTACAACGGACATGTAAGTTTTGAATAAATCGCCCGTAATATGTTATGGAACCCAAAAACGATCGCAGTTCAGTAACGTTTAACGGTATTGGCATTCCTCTGATAGCTTCGATTCTTTCAGTTGTTGGATGTAACCCGTGCTTGTCAATTTTATGCCCAAGAAATGTCACACTTCCCTGAAACCATGTACATTTAGATTTTTGACATTTAATACCTGCTTCTTGAAGTCGTTGTAATACTATTTTAATACGATTCAAATGTTGTTGAGGATTGTTGGCTGTGATTAAAATGTCATCTAGATAACATACTACACCATCTAGACCGCTAAGAATAGTGTTCATAATTCTCTGAAAAACAGCTGGTGCAAATGATATGCCGAAAGGCAAACGTTTATACTGAAAATATCCCTTATGAGTGCTTATTGTTAAATATTTTCTTGAACCCGGATGTATTGTTAGTTGTAAATAAGCGTCTTTTAAATCAATTTTTGTAAATAGTTGTCCGCCAGATAACTTTGATGTAATATCTTCAAATCTTGGTAATGGATAGTTATCTATTTGTACATATCTGTTTATAGTTACTTTAAAATCTGCACAAATGCGAATGCTTCCGTTTGCTTTAATTGCTATTACAATCGGTGATGCCCATTCTATAGGTGTTGTCATAGTGTCTACTGGTTCGATTACTCCTTCTTGTACAAGACGTTTTAGCTCAATGCTTACTTGTTCTTTTAATGCAATTGGAACAGGGCGGGGTCGAAATGCCTTTGGAGTGACGTCTGATGGAATGTGGATAATTGCGCTGTGCCCTTGTATTGTTCCCAGTTTACTGTCAAAAAGCATTTGATGATCGTTGAGAACTTTGTTCAATTCTGTGTTATGATCGGTCCTTGATATTGATTGTGATGGTATGTTGTATTTAATGTTGCAAAGTTTAGATCCTGGTGGCATTGGTAAGTTAAATTGTAAACACCAATCCAAACCAAATAGTGGAATATCGTTATCTTCAGTGACATATGCTTTAAGAGTTTTGACTGTTAAAAATACGAAGTCTCGATAAATTCGAATACATGGATGCAAACTACAAAATCTAGGCCGAGAAAAAGATAGTCGAGAACGGCACTTTTGACAGATAGGTGGAAATTAGGCGCGTCGCGGAAAAACGTAAATTAATGTTCTTGGAGGATTACCAGTGGTTTTAACAATCAGAAGTGGGATTAACAAGTGTTCGTAAGGCCATAAGGAATAGGTAAACGGTTGCTGACCCAGCGGTGAGTATATTCGACGAGAAACTTTGTAATCCAAGTGCAATATTGGAAGACGGGAAAGGCATTTTTAGTAAGCATCGCGCTACAATACTTAATAAAGATACTACATGTGACACATGTTAGGCACGCCCTACTGCTGGATAAGCATAATTAAACTAGACTTTTCAGCGAAAATTAGATTTGCCGATATAACATTTTGTCGGAAAAACATGACCTACCCGACCACTTAAACTGAAGGATATAGGATAGGAAGACATGTTTTCTAAAAGTTAAAATATTTTAATTATTTTCTTCATGAAATAAAGTGTATTTATATAGTAAAATTTCTTACTTTACTCAAACCATTACATTATATTAATTATAGTTGTTTAAAAAAAAAAAAAAAAAAAAAAGAATAAAATTGTGTAATCAAGACAATCTTAAACAAAACATAGGTAATGTTGAGTATTTAAAAAAAAAAACAAAATACATCCAGCTGAATTTTCTAATACTAACTAATGAGTATCCAGTCTAGGTTATAACCAGTTGTAATAAACTTATGCAATTGTTTCAGCAACTAATAATTTATTCCTAATAATTTATTCCTAATAATACATTAATTACCTACTAACCATGAGTTCACCACTACGGTTATCTGAGGGTCGGACACCTTTGGTAATGACTAACAATAATGAGGCTCCATCACCAACACCACAGTCCAGCCGTCGTCGTCATCGATATAAAAGTTACTCGAGATCATCATCAAGTTCCTCTGGTGATAAACCTAGACGCAGATACAGAAAGCGTAAACGGGATGAACGTCACCATCAACGAAAATCTAACCGTTCACATTTTGGATCTCCAACTAACTCTAGGGAAAGCAATACTAATAATAATATACTGGAGCAACTGGTGGCTGCTTTAAATAATCGAAACAATACTGTAAATTCAAGTGCATGTTACACCGGATTCCCAGGTGGGCAAAATATTTTACCAGAGTTCAACCCACAGGCAAAGTCACAAACAATGGAAGAATGGCTTGCAAAAATTGACGAATGTGCTTCAATTTATGGGTGGTCCGAACAACAAACAATATTCTATATGACTCCCAAACTTGTTGGGTTAGCCAAGCGATGGCTTGATGGGCTGACAACTTTAAAATATTCATGGGTAGAATGGAAGGTAAAACTACAAGCCGCATTTCCGGGCATGGAGAACTATGGAAACCTACTCATGGAGATGTTGTCAAGGAGAACTAGAAGGTTTGAGACTCTTGAAGAATATTACTATGACAAAATAATGCTAATTAATAGGTGCAATTTAAAAGGTAAAAATGCAGTAGACTGCTTAACCCATGGAATATTTGACCAAAACATAAAAATGAATGTTCAAGGTGCCAACTTACAGACGCCAGAAGATGTTTTAAACTTTTTTCGGAATATTACAATACGGGGTCCCGATAACTTTAGAACTGCCATGCCTAACACACGTGAAAGCAAAGAGCTATTGGCAACGAGAAAACCTTCCGTTCAATCTGATATGGGTTTCAGCAGAAGATATACAAAATGTTTTAACTGTGGCCAGCAAGGCCACATTGTCACTTCGTGCCCAAAGGAGATACTCAGATGTAAAAAATGCAACCTCTATGGTCACAAAGAAGAAAATTGTGTTGCCACATCAACAACAAGCAGGAGGGACTCTCCAGCAGCTACACCATCCTCAAATAACAATGCTATTAGGAAAGTCTTTACTGTCTCAGCGACCGATAATAACGACAAGAAGTACTTTAAAAGAGTTACCGTCAATAACACACCTATGACAGCTTTTATAGACCTGGGAAGTCAGTGTACCTTATTGAGAGAAGATTATGCACACAAATTAAATCTCATTACCCAAACCACGGACCTACCAACACTTAAAGGATTTAGCAATGCAGTATGCAAGCCAACCGGATGCACAAATATTAGGATTAAAATAGACGGACTGGACGAAGAGGTAGATGCCTATTTGGTGCCATCATCTCTGCTACCAGCAGATATACTCGTTGGACAGTCTTTGACGGAATTACCTTTAATAAGGGCTTATAAGACAGATAATTCATTCATACTGTATAAAGAAATCTTTGTTGGACCAGACAAGCTGAATGTTGTTAACTCTGAAGAAATTCTGATTGATGGTATCAACAATGTAACAATCGCAACAAACCCAAAGAAATCTGGCTCGATATATGTAGCAAGCGAAACCTGTATGATGCAAGGAAAAGAATATATCATATTTCCGGGTGTGTATTCCATCAATGATGGTCTTGGCAACATAATAGTGATGTGCCTCAGCGCTGGACCCTTCACGTTGCCAAAAGGAAAGTTATTGGCGAGGGCCACGCTCATTTGTGGCAATCAGGTTCCAAAAGTATTTCCCCGAGATACGGTAGTTAAAAATGTGCACTTGGTTAATGAACAGAATAATGTGAATAATGACATAACTCAAAATCTCCTCAACATAGACGCTAACCTAGAACCCGAATTAAAGAATCAATTGTGCATGATTTTAAATTCTCATCGAGACTGTTTTGCATTCTCTCTCGGCGAACTGGGCGAGACGTCCCTGACGAAGATGCATATTCAATTAAAGGACACTAACCCAGTAACATATAGACCGTATAGGTTATCATTAAGCGAACGGGATAAAGTGAACACAATTGTGAGCAATATGCTAGCCAATGGGATAATTCGCGAATCGAAATCAGAATATGCCAGTCCTATAATCCTGGTTACGAAAAAGAATGGGGATGCAAGGCTCTGCGTGGATTATAGGGCCCTTAACCGTAAAACAGCAAAGGACAAATTTCCGATGCCTCTTATTGATGATCAAATTGACAGCCTCTCTGGTCAAGTTTTTTTTACAACACTAGATCTTACTTCTGGGTATCATCAAGTACCAATCCAGGAAGAGTCCAAGCATTTGACCGCCTTCGTAACTCCAGACGGGCATTACGAGTATAACCGAATGCCGTTTGGGCTAACTAATGCACCAGCAGTCTTTCAGAGGATGATTTTAACTATGCTGAAACAACGACCCGTGCCAGGTGTATTAGTGTACATGGACGATATCATAATTTCTTCTAAAACTATTGAGGAGGGACTGGTCAGATTACAATCAGTTCTAGATGTTGTAAAGGAAGCAAACCTGACATTAAATCTAGAGAAATGTCATTTCCTAAAGACTATGATTGAGTATCTTGGCTACGAAATTTCGGCAGAGGGGGTAAAACCAGGCATCAAAAAGATTCAAGCAGTGATAGAATTTCGAACTCCCCGAAATGCTCATGAAATCAGACAATTCATAGGTTTGTGTAGCTTCTTTAGACGTTTTGTTGCGGGTTTTGCTACGATTGCGAAGCCCCTAACTTTACTCACAAAAACAAACATCAAGTGGACTTGGGGTGAAGATCAAGTGCGGGCGTTTAACCAATTAAAAGAAAAACTTACCAGTAGGCCAATATTGGCAATTTACAATCCAAGTTATAAAACTGAGTTACACACCGATGCAAGCTCTATTGGGCTAGGAGGGATATTGCTCCAAAAGGAAAACATTAACGATCCACTAAGGGCAGTTGCCTACTTTAGTAGACAAACAACAAAAGACGAACAACATTTTCACTCTTACGAGTTAGAAACCCTGGCTGTTGTAGCTTCTTTAAACCGTTTTAGGGTCTATCTCCTCGGTATAGAATTTAAAGTCGTCACAGACTGTAATGCTCTACGCACAACCTTGACTAAAAGAGACTTAATCCCAAGAATAGCTCGCTGGTGGTTGACAGTTCAAGAATATACTTTTACAATTGAATATAGCCCCGGTGCAAAACTAGCTCATGCAGATGCTTTAAGTCGCAACGCTATTACACCAATCGAGGATGAATTCTTAAAAGTATGGCAGCTGAGCGAAGTCCACTGGTTGCAATCAGTCCAAATGAGTGACCCTAAACTTGTACTTATCAAAGCAGTATTGGATAACAAGGGCCCGGAAGCAAAAGAAATTTTAAGCAAATTTGAAATAAAAGACGGCAAAATTTACAAGAAGGTAGACTCAGAGCTACGATGGGCAGTCCCAAAAGATGCAAGATGGAAGATATGTCAACAATGCCATGACGATACAGGGCATTTCTCATACGAAAAAACTATAGAAAAAGCACGTAGAGAATATTGGTTCCCAAAGATGGCGCAATTCATTAAAAAGTATGTCCAGGCCTGCATTCCTTGTGCATACGCCAAACAACCAGGCGGAAAGAAGCAAGGGATGCTTCACCCTATACCAAAACCAAACGGCCCATTTATTTGTTTGCATATTGACCATTTGGGACCCTTCGTTAAAAGCACAAAGGGAAACACCTATATTTTAGCCATAATTGACAGCTTTACAAAATTTATTTTTATTCGTGCAGTGAGGAACACAAAAAGTAAAACATCAATAGTTGTATTGCAAGAAGTATTCGGATTATTTGGAATTCCACAAAGTTTGATATCGGATCGTGGGACAAGCTTTACATCAAATGAATTTAAGGCTCACATGAACACATTAGGAATCAAACACATACTAAATGCCGTAGCTACGCCGCGAGCTAACGGACAGATTGAACGATACAATCGAACAATACTGTCCTCACTTATCGCCCTTTGCCATGGTAACGACGACAGACGATGGGACTGCCACATTAATAAAGTACAATGGAGTATGAATAACACGGTTAATGCAAGCATAGGAAAATGTCCTACAGAGTTGGTTTTTGGAAAAACAACGGTCAACACAAGTGAAGGTCACCTGCACGATATCACACTAAATGAATCAGTAACAGAGGAAGAATTAAAAAAGAAACGAGAAGAAGCTAATAGGAATCTGGAAATAAATCAATATAAAATGAAGTTACGGTACGATAAAAAGAGATGCAAAGCAAGAACTTACAAACTTAGTGATCTGGTGATGGTGCAAAGACAGTTGAACAATCCTGGTGAAAGTAACAAATTAAACCCCTCATACAGTGGTCCATTTAAAGTGACCGCAGTCCTTAATCATGATCGCTATGAAGTTTGTAGCATTGACGGATACTCAAAAAGAGAATACAAGAATGTGTATGCAGCAGATAAAATAAAACCATGGATAAGATTCGCTGATTCAGATTCTGAAAGCGAATACGACCAAAACTAATAACCACCAATTACCACCATTATAAGTATATTATTTATGTCCCATATTAATTTATTTACCATCTTATGTATTTATTTACTTTTTATATGTCCCATCCCTATAAGTAATCCTAGCAATCTACCCTACCCCATGCAAGTGAACGACACGAGTGATGCTGCAGCAATTTGTCTGCTAGCGGCAACTAGATGGAATAAGAAAATGATTGGAGTTCCAGACAAAACTGATGTCGTGAAATCCCTTTAAATATTTTTATTAATGGTAATTAACAAAAACGTATATAATAATATTAAAAAAAAAAAAAAAAAAAAAAAAAAAAAAAAAAAAAAACTAAATAAGAATGAGGTCATTCTATAGTGCAGGATGGCCGACGTTGTGACCGCTAATGATGTTGTACTAACATGATAGGTTGTCTCAGTTTGATATGAGCATAACCTGTGATCGATATGGCGGGGCCAACTCAGCTTGATATGAGTGGTACCTTTGGATTCTACAGACGGGTCGTCTCAGTTCGATATGAGCGTAACCTGTGATCGACATAGCGGGGCCAACTCAGCTTGATATGAGTGGTACCCCTGGTTATTACAATCGGGTCGTCTCAGTTTGATATGAGCGTAACCTGTGATCGATATAGCGGGGCCAACTCAGCTTGATATGAGTGGTACCCCTGGTTATTACAATCGGGACGTCTCAGTTTGATATGAGCGTAACCTGTGATCGATATAGCGGGGCCAACTCAGCTTGATATGAGTGGTACCTTTGGATTCTACAGACGGGTCGTCTCAGTTTGATATGAGCGTAACCTGTGATCGACATAGCGGGGCCAACTCAGCTTGATATGAGTGGTACCTTTGGATTCTACAGACGGGTCGTCTCAGTTTGATATGAGCGTAACCTGTGATCGACATAGCGGGGCCAACTCAGCTTGATATAATTGGTACCCTTGGATTCTACAGACGGGTCGTCTCAGTTTGATATGAGCGTAACCTGTGATCGACATAGCGGGGCCAACTCAGCTTGATATGAGTGGTACCTTTGGATTCTACAGACGGGTCGTCTCAGTTTGATATGAGCGTAACCTGTGATCGACATAGCGGGGCCAACTCAGCTTGATATGAGTGGTACCTTTGGATTCTACAGACGGGTCGTCTCAGTTTGATATGAGCGTAATCTGTGATCGACATAGCGGGGCCAACTCAGCTTGATATGATTGGTACCCTAGGTTTTCACAGTCGGGTCGTCTCAGTTTGATATGAGCATGACCCGTGATTGTCATAGGTGGATCGCTCAGTTTGATATGAGCATTGCCTATGACACAACTAATTAAGGCGACGCCTCTGACACCCTTCGAGTGTTAGAAGCGCCCCAATTATTACAGGTTTACAAAACGAAGTACATCGCAAGGCGGGAACGGAACCGGTGGTTGGAGGCCACCAGGCGACCCTAACTACGGTGCCACCCCGCAGTTCGCTAACCGGATCTCGTATTGTATCCCGCATCTATATGTATGCATATACATACATATATCCATATGTATGCATATATGTGTATGTGGGCACACTATTTCTTTTAGTCTTTTTAATTTAGTCTGGCTAACATGTCTGGGACAGACATGCATGCAGGATGGCCGACTGTTAAAAATACGAAGTCTCGATAAATTCGAATACATGGATGCAAACTACAAAATCTAGGCCGAGAAAAAGATAGTCGAGAACGGCACTTTTGACAGATAGGTGGAAATTAGGCGCGTCGCGGAAAAACGTAAATTAATGTTCTTGGAGGATTACCAGTGGTTTTAACATGATAGTGTTGAATGCTTCTACTGATATTTGACATGTACCAAGTGTTTTAATTTTAACATCTGTATATGCTATAAGTTCCCTGCATTTTGTTAGTTTCGGGCTTCCAATTGAAATCCATAATGTTTTGCCAATGACGGAATGAACAGCTCCCGGATCGTATAACATGTCAATATTTGATCTGTTTAGCTTCGTAGGAATCATCACCTTAGTCGCAGAATTTGGCAAATTAATAGGAAACGTGTGATTGCTTACGTTGTCAGTTGATCGATTTGGTGATGTTTCTCGTGCCACTCTTCTTGTTCGAAAATGTTTTGGACGTGCATTGCCGCTTTTAATGCAAACAATTGAAAAATGGTTTTCTTTGCCACAAGATCCACATCGTTTACCTTTCGCAGGGCAGTCTTGAATGTTGCTATGATAATCTCCCCCACAGAAAATACATTTTCGAGTGTTCCGATTTAAATGTTTGTTTGTTGACCATTGTTTAGTCCTTATCTTGTTAACCATATTTTCATGTTGTTCGTTTGTTATTATTGTGTTGTTTTGTTGTAAAATGCGTTGGCTTTGTATTTCTGCTTGTTCAAGTTTATTTGCTGTTGCAACGACATCTGCAAGTTTGGCAGAGTTTGATGGGTGTTCCTTAATAAGTTCCTGTTGCCATTTGGTATTGTTAATGCCGATCACAAACTGATCTCGAATTCGTTCGTCTAAATTGTTTCCAAATTCACAATATCCAGCGAGACTTCGCAGTTGTAAAGAAAATTGTGAGGTTGTTTCGTTTTCGATGCGGTATCTTGTACCGAACACTACTCTCTCAGAGAGTACGTATGTTTTCTTGCCATAGTAAGTGTTGAGTACTGAGACAAGTTCATCAAATGTTTTTGATGTTACTGGTGTTGGACGATAATAGTCGACAAGTACCTTAAAAGCTGCTGGTCCGACACGTGATAACAGTAGTTGTTCTCGTTTGTTCTCAGTGCCTGTTGTTACACCATCAATTTCATGAAGATTTAGTTCTATGTTGAAACGTTGTATGTAGTAGTCCCAATCTTCATTGTTAGGGTTGAAAATTTCAAACTGAAATTTTCCGAACGACATTTTTCGTTATTTAAAAGTATCCTCGTCGCCAGAAAACTGTTGCATGATTAAATTAATAATAAATAATAAAACCATGTTAGTTTTTAGTTAGCGATGTATTTTAATCAACAATAACATAAAATCTCCTAGCAACCAAAATATGACAATTAGTCTTCAAATGAGTGAGGCTTAGACAAGCCGTTATATAACACAGCCTAGGTATTTGACGGTGGAAGTCCACTCGATGTCCTGTCCCCGAAGCTGTAATGGTGGAGGCAGTTGCCTAAAAATTACAAAAAGATCGCGGTTCTAAAGCTGGCGTACCAATAAGAAACATTCTTACGTACATCAGCATATATTAACAATGTAATATTTACAACCGTTCCGTTTGTGATGAAGCCGGGTCGAACAGCTTGTATACAATAAAACATCCAATTTTATTACGGCTCAAAAAGTACAATCATCATATAATTTACATAATCATTACAATATTGCAAACCTAATACGCAAATTTAATTTTCTCTCGCGAAATGGAAAACCGATTCTCTTGTGAATTCGAAATGTATACGGCTTAATCTACAGATCTCAGAGCTATGGGCGTAGGTACCACATCAGGATTACTCGGCTCAGACAACTGGAATTCGGTTCTACCCTGAAATTACATACAAGCCGGCGGTGTAAGAACTCTTCCAGTAATGTCGTATGGACAAGAGACGTGGATACTAACAGTGGGTCTAATGCATAAGGTCAAGATCGCTCACTGAGCAATATTATTTATTGAAATGCGACAGATCTCTATAAAAAAATGACAGTTTCATTCGAGCAAATCGAGCGGACATGCATGTCTAAGGCGAAAGAATCGGGGCCCAGAAATATAACCCAGTACCTCCGAGTCCAAATCCGCGGACTTAACGCGAGACCATCGAGGCAATCGGAGGCACTAATTGAAATAATTTCAATTCAAGGTTTTTTTTAACAGTCCAGTTTTAAGAGGTCCAGGACTCGGTGTTGATGATGACGAGTATTACATCATCATCATCACAGCCCCTAGAACACAGCCACTTCTGAAGATGGGTCTTACAAAAAATATATTATCAGAAAATATCGCCTACACTCGCCACGCGCTGACTAGACGGAGTATGAAGTTATATGCGTGACAGAAATCATTTAAAAAACCATTCACTTTAATATAGGCGTAGTAATTTACTTATAAATTATAGAGCGTCATTGACTTAGATATAGGGAAGACATTATAATTAGTAAAAAAAAAGTAAATTATTATTATTAAAGAAATTCAACGACAACAAGGAGTTCGTTTTGTAAATTAGTTTACTGTGGATATTGTTGGTCAAAAGTGGTGTTATTTTGTTTAATAATGTGCTACAATGTGAATAATTATGGAAAATGATAAATTTGACGAGTATATGGGGCAGAAGTTATACTTTATTTCTTGCGGTTTTCTCGCGCTGTGCACTCCCGTATACCCTTCGTGTTTGGACGATATTGACGTGAATTACTCCTTGGAAAGGATCAAATTCTGCAACACTTGGAATTTGATGATCCCCAACTCGGTTATGAACTCTGTTATGAACATATATTATGTAAATAAATTGCGTGTTTAGGGCTGATGTATTCTGTACAATGTCCTTTAAAGACACTTAAAAACAACAACAACAAGGTTTTCAGAACTGATTTACTAAATACATATTCCTTAAAAAGTAAGAGAGAGAGAGTAACATAATTGTGTCCCTTTCGGGGTGGGTCAAAAACCACGCTTATAAAGAAGTGGATTCACCTTAACTTTACTATATCATGACAAGTGGCAAGATCGTCGATGTCTGTACCAAACTTGAGAAATATCACACATAAATTTAATGAATTATTGACCAGGAATCGAACCCGGTAACTCCGAGTCTAAATCCACGGACGGACTCAACCGCTACGCCACGGAGACAGTACAAAAGTTTAGTTCGACATGTGGCGTATTAACGTTAACTACTATAAATTTAAAAAATCTTAAAAATAAATTTATACTCGTGTATTTGTCAAAAAAGCAAATATTTTTTTAGCCTTTAGGTGTCATTGGTAAAACCCCATTTTAAAATAAATAAGTTACCTTTTTTTAAAGTTAAAATCATTGTCAAAAAGCAAAACATTAGTAATTGATCTCACTGACAACCAAAAGACTAAATAGAGAATAGAGAAAGAATTACGTAAGTCAACGTTCGCGCGATCGTCGACCTCTCGCTACCTACTCGATTAGAGTCGGTAACTTGAGATTTTATTACTGAGTAATAAAAAAAAACTTAGTTCTTAAATTTTATTCTAAATTATAATATAAAAATATTTGCTCTTTAACAAATTATACGCTGTATTAAAAAAATATATGACAATTTAAATTAGTCGCGTTATATTCACAGAAAACTTTTGGCCGCTAATTTCACACCGGTAATGGTTCGGTGGATAACTAAATTGTACAATTAATTTTTGAGACTTTTGGTCGTTGTATTAAGTAGCTGCCATCAGTCCCTACCATGATGCCGACTTAAATATATAAATGCCCAGTGATATATAAGTCAATAAACGTATTATGAAACGCGTGCCGAGTGACCCTGAATGCATTTGCATATTCAAACATTGTCAGCACAGCTGCCTGACTAACCAACGGAATTAAAACCCTAACACTGCAGGGTAGAATCTGCTTTCTTTCGTTGGCAAAGCTGTGAAATTAAGACAGTAGCAGGTCATGACCCGACGTGTTTTCAGCAAGCACGTAAATATGTAAAATCTGGAAGGTGATCCACATAAGGTTATGACGTCACGTTCCAGTGGATTTTTCCTTAATATTTTGCATTATTTTTTTACTGACATATTGGTTTAAAGGCAAAACTCATTTAGTACGATACTAATGGAGATAACACTGGTTAACACACTCGTTCCAGGGAGCTTTTTGAGATTTACATACGAAACGATCATATATTTTTTTATATAAGCAATGTGACCTTGCTCCAACCTAATGGTAAGTGGGACGCAAGGTTCATGAATGTTAGCAACTGGAATCAGACACTTATGACTGATATCAGTCTCTAAGACTATGCCGGCTTCACTAGAAGCCTTTTCACACTTCGCTTGAAGGACTCCAGGTTATAGGAAAGTGGAAACACAGAGGCTGGAAGAGCATTCCACATCTTTATTGTGCGACAGATATACCGAGTCTCCAAGTTTATACGTACGCGAAATGATGGTGACTACGGTATGTGGGTGCATATTCTGTGCGTGTGGTTCGGTTACGGAATGGAGAGGAATGGATTAGGTTATAGAGCTCTTTAGAGCACTCACTATAGTATAGCCGGTAGAAAACGCTCAGAGAAAAAGCGAACCTGCAGGAATTCGAGAGTTCCAGATATAGTAGCATCGTTCACAATTCGACAATAATTGTTTGTACACGACACCAAACAACAAAACTCACTTCAGGTACTTTCTTAATGGTCAAAATAATATACGTAATACGACATAAACTGCTGGCTATATCTACTCTAGTTAGTAACTCAATGGGTTCCCTAAAGTTTGGACCAACTTCCTAGCAAAGGATTGCAACTGTGCTGTACATGACACTAAACCACACAACTCGCTTCAGATACTTCCTTAATTGTCAAAATAATATACGTAGACATGTCATCTAAGATAATGGTCTGTTGTTTGTTTAGTGATTAATTATTTTTCTTAAAATACTGTACTTTACTTAAAACTATGTACAAATGCGAACTTAAAGCCATTTCGGCTTTTTCTACCAGCTAACCTTTGGGGGAGTGAAATAGTATAAATATGAGGGGTGAAATTCTAACTAATAAACTACATAAATATGTATATATATTTGTATACATAGACTACATAAATACTTATCATACATACATATCTTTACGTCAAATCCTTTGCGGGGTAGGCAGAGACAATTATATTTAGAACGCAATCCAGTTTATTTAGTAGCTCTTCCGTAAGGTTGGGATAGTAGACGTCAGCTTAATCTATAATGGGGAGCAGCAGATACCTGACTAAGCTTAGGAATAAGAATAAAAAAAGAGTTTATCAATTAGTCAAAATTACACTACCTTTCAACACAGCCTACACAACACAACATAGAACATAGGGTCCTAGATCTCTCTTGGAGATGGGCATTCCAGGTCTGATCATTAAAATTTACAATTTATTGACGAGTCTACAAGTTTAGGTAGTAGTATTAGGAAATACGGCTTAACATGCTCTCCGATTTTTTTGTGACAACACCAATTTGGTTTCCCTAAAATAGCGGACGATGCTTACAGCCGCAGCTAATTAAAACATTTATCACGATTAGAAGACGGCTGTACCATTTGCGGGCTAAATATGACACGCGTCAGATTTATTGCACGTTAATTACATGTTTTTGCTGCAGTAATAAATGTTCTCATAACTGGTACGAGTTAAAAAGTGGTTGATGATCTATTATTACTTATAATCTATGACTAGGATTTGTAAAATGCTTATGTAAAGTGATGAGATGTAGCCAAAAAAAAGTATAATACCCAGAATCTCTTTTCCAGATGGCAGTGCTCATCATCATCATCATCAGCCTATGTCTCTTCACTGCTGGATGTAGGCCTCCCCCAAGGCTCGCCATTTCACACAATCTTTTGCCACCCTCATCCAGCCCCCACCAGCGACCTTTTTCAGGTCATCCGTCCATCTTGCGGGGGTCTTCCCACTTTGCGTTTTCCTGTACGTGGTTTCCACTCCAGAACTCGTCTACTCCATCGGTCAACGGTTCTGCGACAGACGTGTCCGGCCCATTGCCACTTCAACTTACTAATTTTGAAGGCTATGTCGGTAAATTTGGTTTTCTGACGGATGTCTATTCGGACTCTATCCATCAGAGAAATACCGAGCATAGCTCTCTCCATAGCTCGCTGAGCGACCTTAAACTTGTGGACTAGACTCACTGTCAGTGTCCACGTTTTTGCTACGTACGACAATACTGGAAGAACGCATTGGTTGAAAACTTTTGTTTTCAAACACTGTGGTATGTTTGATAGCAGGATGTGGCGTAACTTCCCGAATGCAGCCCATCCTTGTTGAATGCGCCTGTCAGCTTCCTTTCTGAAGTTGGCTAGGCCTAGTAGTTGGCAGTGCTAACCAACTGAAATTATTTGATTATGATCTAATATCGAGGGACAAGATAATTTGTATTGGGCCTATTTCTCTAAAAAAAATAGGCATTCTGTGGCTTATAGAACATCACTAAACAAAACTATTCGCTTAAAGGAAAACCTTTGCGGAAAATCGCACACATGCTACTCTTAGTGTTGGCCAATCTTTTTTGCAAGACCAAAAAGACTACCCTAGTCTTGGTATTGGTCTTGCGCAAGAGTCTCACAGACTCTTTTTGGAAATTTTGATAAAGTGTTTACTTTTTTTGGGGTTAGGTTTTTAATAAATTTTAATTGCGTCGTGTCCGTAATTTTGATTATTTTTTGTTCCTAAAGAAAAAAATAACGTTTATGTATTTGGAACTTGGGAAAGCTCGTTTGCAAATAATTTTAGTTTAGCATACCTAAATCTTACCTATACCTACTGCTCCGAGGTCTAACGGTTAATTCCGTGGATTTAAACTTGGAGGTACAGGGTTTGATTCCTGGTCGCAACACAATAAATTATTTAATTTATTTGTGATATTTCTGAAGTTTGGCACACTAAAGACATCGCGGAGAGAGATTTCCTTAGTACAATTGGAAAATAAAATATATATTGAGTCGAGACTCTTGCGCAAGACCCAGACCGAGACCAAGACCACCTATTCTAAAGCAAGACCAAGACCAAGACTAGCTGAGTCTTGGTCTTGGTCTTGCTTTGGGCAACACTAGCTACGCTCACATCGCCCTTCCAATTGTTTATTTATTTCGTGGTCTCCATAGACTAAACTTTTATATAACAAGTTATTTTTAAATAGAGGTAATAGCAATTATAGAATCTTGTATTTTATTCAAGTTAATACATAAATAATATTGTTTTAAAAAGATAGGGTGTAAAATGTGGTGGCTGGGGGATGATTACACCGAGAAACTTTTCATTTGGTTACTACGAGCCGGCAAGCGCAGCGTGGACATAGACGTTCTATCATCGACCAGGCAAGATATTTAGCTTACAACTTTAGGGTCAATGTTCAAAGTCATAATCGTTTATTACGATTTGGATTTCTCGAGCGCCTTTGTATTGTCACTTTGTTATCATTATTTGATTGTGATCACACTGATTTTAAACCTTGATTTATTAGTGAATTAAAAAATAAAAAATATATATAAACTAAACCTAATACAAAATAAACTATAAATAAAAATGTCCTCTAGAGACGACCCTTATAGGGATAGTTCCAAGGATACTGGTAACATTTCCCCTCTGTATAGCGAGGCTAATACGTTTCAATTTCAATTTCAATTTATTTATTAACCATAAGATACATTAAGTACATTCGGTTTTGTCACTTATACATATTATTGTTTACCAATCATGGCAGGATAGCAGAGGTATACCATTAATAGCAAAGAACAGCCATCGTCATTTACCACTTAACACTACAAACAATCAATACCTACATAGATGCTGCTGTACAAGGGCGTTGTCACTTAAAATCTAGAAAATAAACTATATTAAAATTATATAATCAAATAATAATTATTATTTTAATAAAGAAAAAAAAACTACAAAATTGTGTATATCATGCGTTGGCAGAAGTAATTGCCAGCTTTCTTGTCCCCAGACTTATCAATATGTAAATTAATGTATTACAATACATTGTTTATATTTGTAATGAGTTTTATTGGTATATAGTAAAAGATCGTATTTAGTTATTTAATAGTTTTATTAATAGCATTACTGAGTTACAATCTACGAATATTGCGCAGTTACCACAATGTATATTTTTTTAAATTAAGGCCAAGCAATTATATATTCAGCCAATTTGGTATATAAAAAAAATACTTTTAAATAAATTATTAATAATTTGCACCAGTATTTTTTAGCATTGCCTATAAGTCGACGTTTAATATCAATTTTTAGTGTATCTACACATAGTTAGTCCATTAGGTAGTGTTTATATAAAAGATAGCTATTCCAAAAAAAATACTTTTGTGTTACTGTTAAACTTATATTACTAATGCTACGTTGACTGTATCTATGGTCTAGCGGTAAGGATGTAACTTCGCGTGCGGGGTTCGATGCCGGCTCGTCCGATACTACATTTTTTCTGTTTGTCGTCGAATCATGAACCCACAAACACATTGTTAAAGAAGTTTAGAACTTTAAAGCTTTTAAAATGTGAATATGCAGAAGAATGTTGATGTTATCATGGAAGGACAGAGTTAGAAACGAAATCGTCTTACAAAGGATAAACAAAGACGTGGAACTCTTTAAAATAATAAAGCGGTAAGTTAGAGTATTTAGGACACATCATGCGCAATAAAAAGTATAGCTTGTTGCAGTTCGCCGTGCAAGGAAAGATACAAGGTTCCAGAAGACCAGGGAGAAGACGCTTAAGAACCTCAGATTCTTGTTGCAGACAGCGTTCCTTCGATAGGTGATGGCCCCTTATGAAGAAGCAGGGTTTGATTTCTATTCGAGAACACAAAGATATTATTTTTTATGGGACATTTATCGATGTAATAAAAGACCGGTTATTGTAATAAGTCTAAGAACCGTCCAATTTTCTTTCTCCACCGGAAAAATGCTGGCAATAATCTACAATTTATTTAAAATGTTTTTATAGTTTTCCGACAACTTAATTTAGTTTTTCATATTTTTCCTTATCAACTGCATTTTCCTTTGAAATGTAATTTATTATGGTTATTTTTATGCTACTACTACGTAGTTGTTTAGCGGATGTTTAATTTTTAACTGTTAGTATTTTTTTTTATGTAGTATAACTAATTTATTTATGTATGTATGTAATTTAATTAAATAATATTTATTATAATCATTAAGTATAATTCTATACACTTGTATTTTCAATCTATTTAATTTTTAATTGACATATTGCACATAACGCGTACCTTAAATCCTACAAAGGTCGGTTCAAACCCACCTGGCATGTACCAATGAGAAATACAGTTTTCTTACGTACTGCCGTCATAGATTTACAACACCACCGTTCCCGTGCCACGAAGAGCACCTTAAGCCGTCGGTCCCGGTTCCACTAATTCCAACTTGTGAAATCGTCGTAATTTTATTAAATTAATTGTCATAAAATCATGACATCATATCCTTGCCAGCGTGTCGAGTGTAGGCCAAATTCTCCAGTTCTGGAAGGCCCATCTCCACGCTGTGTTATAGGGGCTGTAGTGAATAAATGAATGAATATTGCACCTACCTTTCGTTGTCTCGAAGGTCTGACAGCAGAGAATGTCAAGCGAAATTATGACACGTCTCTGTATGTTTTGTGCAATAAAGTTTTAAATAAATAAATAATAACAGTTTTTTCTGTGTCAACCCGTCTAGCCAGGCAGCGTGGCGAGTGTAGGCCAAATTCTTCAGATATATGTTCTGGAAGGCCCATCTCTAACAGTGGAAGTCTAGTCTTGTGGGTTCCGGGTCCTTCGTGTGCAGAGGGAAGAGAAAAAGTGTCTTTCGTTTAGAAACTGATATTTTTTCCTATACTGGTAATCCAACCTCTGACCTCCAAATTAGTTTAAGTTTGCACATCTTTGGGGTGGCCAAGCTCATAAATTGCAATTTTCTTAAAATTCAAATTTACACGTATCTACATAGGTGATGCATAAATAAATTTATTTAAAATTGTAGACATACATTAATTCTATAAAGGACAAACTTTGTCATATTTATTATAAATTTAGAAAGAATAAAAATGAGTATCTAAACTGTAATTTTATTACATCCACCTTCGACTTTGTTCATTTATAAAGATCTATGTGTTTTTCTTTTAGTCATTTCAGCCAAATGAAACTAAATAGACACACGATATCACTTTAGTAAAACACTAGATTTTACTTTGACCCAAGAGACAGAAAGACTACTTAATTACTTATATAGCCAAAATTAATAAACAGCATAGGACCACAATTTAGACAGCACCATATAACATAACAACTAAAACATGTAGAAATTACAATACTCTGAAACGATTTTAATAATAACACGAAATTAGCCCAGTAGGAGATACTACGGAGTTTGGAAAATAATAATAATAATAATAATATTAATACTAAGGATATACTCGTAAGTTCCGTCCGCGTGGAATGGTGGCAAGAACGCTGGCATTTCCCTGCTGAATTGCAATACTGATTCTTTGAGCAAAAAAAGTCACTGGAGGAGACGACGAGACGCGGTGTTTAGAATATATCAAATATATATATTTCTTATATATACATATATAGGTACTGTGTCATAAAAAAAATGTGTGAACCGTATAGTAATAGTCTTGACCGCAACATTTGGGTTAATTTTCGTCGACCGTGGCCAAAACGAAAATATCGGGTAGCAGACATAAAGTACGTTCTTTCAGTACTGTTATTGTAAGCAGAAACGTGAATACTGACAGGCCTGCAGCCCTATTCTGTTACTTAGCCGCAAACGTTATTAGTGGATTTCGTTATTTACTTCAGATGTTGCGTCATAATTACAAAATAATATTCAATTCTCAACTCTATAAGCGCTCGACATTGACAGCGGTCGTACAAATATCAACTTTAATACCGTGATATATATCTATCGTTAACGAATTCCATTATATAACGTTTGCGACTAAGTAATAGAATAGGGCTACTGGTCAACAAATTTAAGGTCACTCGGCGAGCTATGTTGAAAGCTATGCTCGGTATTTCATTGATATCCGAAACGTGGAAATCCGTCAGAGAACCAAAGTTACCGATACAGCCTTCAAAATTAGTAAGCTGAAGTGGCAATGGACCAACACGTCTGTTGCAGAACCGATGAATGATGGAGATCCATGGACGAGACAAGATGGACGGATGACCAGAGGAAGGTGGAGGCAAGAGGTCGTGTGAAGTAGCGATCCTTGGGAGGGGCTGTCCAGCTGTTTCGAGGCACAGGCTGATGATGAAGATGAAATAAATAAATATTTAACCAAGCCTTGTATATTTGTCTAAGGCTTTAAATTTATACGCGGTATGTAGCGAGTGCCGGCATACCGGTGTAGATAATTTTATTATACTTCGATCTCAGACCCAGCACTGCCCGAGGCGGTGTGCGAACGGTGTGCGGGGTGCAGATCTGAGCTACGAACCATAGAACAGAAACACAAGTAGAAAGCGAAAGCTGTTACACGAGCTTCATTCGTCTTATTTTGTAGAAGTCGATATCAACGCTTAAGTTAACTTAAAGCTACATACATTTAAAATAGTATACTATTAAAGCCATTTAAAATTAAGTTTATTGGAACCTTCATCATGAGAGTCATGGGAGACGGGAATCTGTAACGAGGTGTTTACTTTCTAACAGCAGGGCGTGTGTAGCCTTTACTATACTCATATATATATATATAGGTTAACAAATACGAGCAGGCGCGTCGGAGGCCGCAGAATGTCAGCGTGATCAGGCTATCAAGTCGCGTGCCATGCGCCATGGTCCGGCGTGAGCGCGAGTTTCTCTCAAGTAGGAAATTTGACTTCTCTGCCCATGCGAACATTCTCCCGACCAGACGACGCACAAATTCGTCCAGTAATTCCATCAGAAATTAGCGGAGGAGACATCGTTTGCAGACGACCTCAAAGGGCCTTAGGACGTACCAAGTTATCTTTTTGCCAAGTAGCTGAAAAGGGGAGCTGAGAGAGTTGCCGTTCGTCTCTCTACATGAAAATAGTAGTTTGCGTTTTGCCTATATTCACCGACAACCTCCACTTCTCTAACCATTCGGGGAGAAGAACGAGGGACATTATTTAATTCAAGAAAGCCACTAAGGAAGTATTTATTTACCGGCTTATTGATGAATTATAATTAACGTCTTTGACGGTACATGATTCTGCCTTAATTCATATTAGAATCTTTTTTTTTAACGCCTGTTATAATGTTTGGATAGAAGTACTTATCCGATGATATTTATGTTATTTCTGCAGGTTTTTTATGTTCTATGTGCAGGGTGGTGTGGCCTAAACAGATTTACAGGCATCGTTAAGGGGGATGCACCAAAGTACACCGACCTTACGGCCTGCAGTCTAATTTAATTTAGCAAACCTGACTAGCTAAATATTGAGGCTCCTTAAGCGTGCTTCCGAGCACAGCGACATCAGTTCTTACAACTTATGACTACACGATTTGTTGGTAACTAAACTCTATTCCATGAGTTGTGATAATGACGTCATCAGACAATGCAGGTGTGTTAAACATTTTAGAGTAAAAACATATCATCAACATCATCATTACAGCCCCTAGGACATAAGAGTCCCAGACCTGCACTGCTGTAGATAGGCCTTCCAGAACATATTTCTGGGGAATTTGGTCCACACTCGCCACGCTGGCCAGACGCCAGAAAATGTCATATATTTAATAATAAACTTGTTTATTTACTATTTTATCGCTTAAATAACATATAAATACAATTGATAACAGTCAATTACCACGTGTTTTGTTCGATCGCATTTTTTTTTAACACGATATGTGACCTCGCTCCCACCTGACGGAAAGTGGCGCGCAAGGTACTTGAATATTAGCAACTGGAATCAGACACTCATGACTGACATCAGTCCCTAACAGATGCTGGCTTTACTAAATGCTATTTCACTCTTCGCTTGAAGAACTCCAGGTTAAAGGAAAGTGGAAATACAGAGGCTGGAAGAGTATTCCACATCTTTATTGAGTATGTCTGGGACTGAATGAATAAAATAAAAATAAAAGATGAAAAAAAGTCTAATTACTAGGGTCATTAAGAGGGAAATAACGTAAGGGTAATTAAGAGAGAAGTTACGTATATGAAATTGAATGTATATCCAAAAAATCGTAGTCCTTGAAAGTTGATAGACTACATTTTGCAAAAGTACACTCAGACATGAAAAGTTTTTAAAAAATTGGATTGTGCGAGCGAGAGAGATGCCAAAGTGCCTCTTAAATCTTAAACCTTCTAATCTTGACCCGCAAAAAAAAAAAAAAAAACAACGTTCCAACGTCTTATGACGGTCAGATAAACATTTTTTTTCTTGTATGACAATCATGTGACAGGTTTGTTTCATGTCTGCGTCGAGTCAGGCTAATCTCGTATCCCGACTCAGACGAGACAAAATGACAGGTGATAAAGATATAGACACCGCACCGGTTAGTCTGCAACAGTGGTTCCCAATCAGCTGCGAAATGTTATATTATTTTTTTATTTTTCATCTACATACCTCCACAATATAGTGTAAATTTTACAACACGCAGGATTGTTTTATATAATATAATAATGTTTAGTTAAAAACAGTCATTGAAAGTCCTCATAAAAACTTTTGGAGAAGCACTTTTTCTTTTTGATCGCTTATAAATGTTGATTGCATCAACATCAACTTGTGGAATCGTTATAAATAAAATAGTCTAGTATTTGTTTTGAACACGCGACATACTTGAATTACGTAGATATTTATTAAAAGTAGATAGTTACCATAACGTTATTTGAAAACGAAAACGGTTACGTTTTGTTACTTTATAAACCCATAACGACACAACTCTAATTTCGATTTTGTTAAGCCTTATATACGAATATAAAGGGCTAGTGGAAACTCGTTTCGTAAACGTGCTGACATTAAACAATATCGGATAAGGCCGCTGAAATAATGAAAGTTGTTGTAAGCTACAACAGGTAATATGAAGAATTCTTCCCAGACCTTGTGTCGACGTATAAAAAAAAAACAAAAAAATAATCCTTCATTTTGTGAAAAAATTGTGGTCATAGACAAATAAATAAGGACAAGTACAAAAACTATCTATACCAAATACTAAATACCAAATACTCGTAGGTATGTATGTACGTCACATCTTCCTATCAAACATACCACAGTGTTTGAAGACAAAAGTTTTCAACCAGTGCGTTCTTCCAGTAATGTCGTATGGTGCAGAAACGTGGACACTGACGGTAGGTCTGGTCCACAAGTTCAAGGTCGCTCAGCGAGCTATGGAGAGATCTATGCTCGGGATTTCACTAAAAGATAAAGTCAGAAACGTTGACATCCGTCAAAGAACCAAAGTTACCGACATAGCTTTTAAAATTAGCAAGCTGAAGTGGCAACGGGCTGGACACATATGCCGCAGAACCGATGAACGATGGAGTAGACGGGTTCTGGAGTGAGGACCACGTACTGAAAGACGCAGAGTGGGACGACCCCCCGCCAGATGGACAGATGACCTGAGGAAGGTCGCTGGTGGGGGATGGATGAGGGTGGCAGAAGATCGTGTGAAGTGGCGAGCCTTGGGGGAGGCCTACATCCAGCAGTGGAGAGACACAGGCTGATGATGATGATGATATATGTACATTATAATAAATATAACTTATTTACAGTGTGATTATAGGATTTTATGTAGATAATCATTAATTAATAATAATATTTTTTATAATTATTGATAATTTTTGATAATTTTATGATTTCTTTATGTTTATTTTTGAGCTGTGGTGGCTCGGTTGTTAAGATACTGAACACCAATGAGAAATACACTTTTCTTACGTACATTTGTCTTGGATTTACAATACTCACGCGTGCTTTGAAAAGCACGTTAAGCCGTCGTCGGTCCTGGTTCTACTAGTACCTACTTGTGGAATCGCTTATAAATTGTCATTAATAAATTAAACGTGGCGAGTGTAGGCCAAATTCTCCACAAATTTCTTGAAAAGCCCATCTCCAATACTTGAGGTCTATGTAGAAACACGGTTTTTTTTTCGTAATAAGTTTGAAATGTGAGTTAGCGTTTACCTTATGACAAGCAGAATAAATATGGCAAAAATAATGGGGGCAGATAAAAAATAAATAAATTGTAATTTACATCTGTCGCATAATTTAGCCTGCATGATGGTAGGGACCGATGTCAGATGTCAGTGGCATGCTAAGAAAAATAAAGGACTAAGAGAATAAATAATATTAAAAAGGACATATTTGATTATACGTCTATGTTTGTGGCGAAAAAGTGGCGGTAACGGTGCGGAAACATTGATAGAGGAGAAAGAGAAGAGAAGGGGGAAAAAGGGGACTATGGAAGGGGAATATGCTGGCTCAGCTGGTTAGGTAAAAAGCGACCCGACCACTTCGCGTTGTTACCTGAAAAAGGTAGGCGTTTTTAAAGCCATCACTATTTTGACAAGCTTTTTCACACTTCACTTGAAGAAGCTTAGAATAATAACGTCTAGATGCAAAGTACACGCACGATAAGTGAGTTTTACTAACCCATAACGAATCATAAAAACGGTTTTTTTGCAATTAATGTTTGTCGTCAGTGCATTGGAAAAAGAAAATAATTGCGTCAAAGTTGTCATTTTTTTATGTATAAACTTATCATATATTTTAATTTTTACTTAGATTTAATTTTAATGTATTATTTAATGATTTGAGGAAATGATTATTAATATGTTATGGCATGTGTTTTATATTTTTTTTATATTATTTTTTGCATGATTATGCTTTACATCTTTTGTTATTTGATGACTGAACAATGTCGTAGGGAGCATTTCCCAGATGCACAGCAATGCTAATATGCCGCGCAATAAATAGACAGGCCGCTTGACACTTAAAGAACTTCCTAGCACTTGGCCCCCAAGGTCCTATTGTCCCAAGACAAGGCACAAACGCGTAGCTATTGCTAACAGACTCGTATTTGCGACTAACTTAAAAACAACTTGTGTTGCTACTATAACGTCGGATAATGCCTTTGCTACCTAAAATCGTCGGTATCACCTTCCAAAGTCAACCCAGAATATCGGAGTAGGGTGCTGAATAAAATAACAACATCAAGAGCCGAAATCCTACACACAAGAATATGTAGAAGTGTGCACTGCCTCATGAAGCTTGTAAATCTTCTCATTTTTCTTTATGCCATTCTCCACAACCCTAAAACTCCCCTTGAGACTCATTTCCAGTTCCTTGGAGACAGTCATAATCTTCCTCTTCGCTCTACTGTAAACAATCAACTTAAGATACCTCCTCACACTTCCAGAAGATATTCAGATTCTTTCACAGTCTTCGCTGCTCGTGAGTGGATAAAACTTCTTTTTTTATATTTATATTTTAAAATCTCATTGCCCATTCCTTAAATAAACAAACGGGTCTATCGGTTAAATCCGTCGATTCCTGTTCACACAATAATATTTATTAATTTAAATTTATTAAAAAAAAAAAAAATAATATATTTGTGATATTTCACGAGTTTGGTACGCTAGACATCGACGAGCTTGCCACTTGTTATGATTGGCTTATAGTAAAGTTGGTTAAATGTGAATACGCGTCTTTATAACTGTGGTTTCGGACCACCCCGGAAGGGAAGCGGTCGTGATAATACTAAATAAACAAAATAATCAGACTTATATCTATCTCTGTCTAGTTTTATTTGTTGTGTAAATTGTACGTATCTTTACCTTCATTTTGTTATGTATTCGTACATAAATATAGTTAAATGTATATATTATTATTATTATTTATTTATTGGTATTTGTTTAGTAATATGTAAATTATTATTTTGTATGTTTAAATATTTGTTTTCATTTCTAATGCACCCGCAATCGTCTACCACACTCCCAAAGGTTAGCTAGTATAAAATGCCGAGAGGCATTAAATTCGCCCTTGTACTCAACTGTTAACATTTTAAGTGCAATAAAGAATTTATAAATAAATAAATAAAAATGAAGAAAACAAAAAGATAACTATGAGGGTGCATATTTTGTCTACCACTGCAAGCGCTTAAAACTGGTGCCGTATCTGAGACATTCCTGGAATAGTAACAAGTTAAGCCGAACGTCAGCAAAACAACAGACACAATGACTGAAATTAATTAAAAACTCAATGAAACATGAACGGAAAAGTTCATCTCTGTATTGACCTAATACATGACAGGCTGCTAGAAATGGGCCTTTTATAACATATTTTTGGAAAATTTGGCTCTCCTTAGCCACGCTGGCTGGGCAGATTAGTTGACGAGTATAAATAAATAAATATTTCCAGACAGGTCACACAGCGCCATCTAATTTCCGTGGTAAGCTACGAGGCTTGTGTTACGGAAACTAGATGGTTGATAAACTACATATTATACTTTTTTTTTTTTTAATATATACATATAAACACCCAGGCCGAGACAAATTATACAATGTACAACTTGCCCCCGGTGGGAAGCGAACCCATGACCTCCCGAGTTCACGGCAACGTTTGTTACCACTAGACCACGGAGGCGGTATGAATAACTGATGTAATTTTGTTACAAATTCTCAAGGATTTTACAAGTTTTATAAGTGGAACCGGGACCGACGGCTTAACGTCCTCTTCGGGGACGGGAATGAGTATGTATCATAGGTAATAACAAGAACAAGGCAAGGCAAGTAACCAAACAATATGAGGTACAGAATAAATTAGTGTATGACAGTCATTGCCGGTTATGTCATGCATTTTCAAATTAATTATTTTGTTGTTTTACGGACAATATGTGGACCTGCTTGTTACGGAAGAAATAACAGTTTATTTTCGTAAGAAAATGTTGATTAAATAATATATATATATATATTTGAATCGTGACAAGTGGCGCTCAATTGTCTCTGCCTACCCCGCTAGGGATTTGGCGTGAATATGTGTATATATCAAAATCTAGATGTTGCAGAGTTTGATGCTATTCGTTAAGTCACACGCGGCATTATAGCCCAAACACGTCGGGTATAATATGGGAGTACATTGTCTATTACTTCATCTTATTTTGTTTGTTAACTGTTTTTTGTACCTTTTTCTTACAGAAACTTGGACTTAACCGCTAGATCATGGAGGCAGTTTATCTAGTCGATGTAGTTGCACACAATTATAACCTTTAATATACCGGCCATAAGGTTGACATGAATAGTTCAGTAGTTGGCTAGTAGAGGTTAGGTGGCAGAAAAAATAATGTAACAAACGTTTTGTATGAAACTATCCCGTCCATGGATATAGGTCATAAATGTGCACTTATTACGGCCATAGATGTGATACGGAATGGCAATCTAGTTATTTGCTTAACCTGTTTCTCTCAGAACAAAGGAACGGGAAAGCGCTTTGATACCAATTCCAGCCATTCGAACTTAATTAAATGTCACTATCACAAGCCGAAAATGGAGCAAAAAACTATCACAAACCAAAGCTATTAAGAGGGTTTAAAGCCTGCAACCCTCTCGCTCGCACAATCCAATATTTTTAAAGATTATAGTTATTTAATATTATTTAAAAACTTTATTGTTATACAAATAAAAGGCGGACATAATGCCTATAGGCACTCTCTTCCAATCAACCTTCGGGACAATGAAAACGTAAGAGGTAAGGTTAGCAAATAAACAACAAATATGAAAATAAAAATAAAATAAAATATTTACTAACAACCATAATATAAAATTACATATATAAATTACGTATACTAATTGCCAATTATTACAAGAACTTGAGATTTGTCGTAACAAACAAGGACGGCTACACAGACACACTAAAATACAATGTGGGCCTGTTCCAAGGCTGCTGCCTATCACCTGTAGCTTTTAATATAATTATCAATATCCTAATCGACAAACTTAAATCTCGTGAGAAGAAGTGGGGATATAGATTCAAACAAAACAACATCTATACGGAATCCGTCTTAGCTTTTGCAGACGACTTGGCGGTGCTAACAAGAAATCCCAAGCAATGCCAGGGCTTGCTGAAAATAGTGGATGATTTCTGCTCATGGACAAAGGGAATGAGAACGAAACCATCAAAATGCTTCAGCCTATGTCTGGCTAGGCGAAACACTACATTTACGTCTTATGATCCTGGACTGAGTATAGCAGGGCAGAGAATAGCTCCGGTAAATGAAACCATGCCCTTTAAATTTCTTGGCAGAAGGATAAATTTTCAGGGAAAAACACCATCCCTAGAAGTAGTTGTAAAACAATTCACTGACGACATGAAAGGGTTACTCAACAGCCTATAAGCAATGTCAAAAAAGCTTGGATATATGACATTAGCATCTCGCCTCACTTGGCCTTTCCTAGTATATGATTTCAACAAAAGCCTACTATCAAGTCTGGACGCGGACGTCATAAGAACATTGAAGTCTTGGCTTGGATTAGCCCAGGGTGCTGACTCCTCAACATTCTTTAGAGGACGGAGAAACTTCGGAATGGATCTGAAAAGACCATCTGAATTATACAAACATCTACGTATAAGCAAATATCAAATTCTAACCAGCTCCCAGGATAATACAATTTCATCCCTTCCAAAAGACCCTCTGGTCTCAGATATGGAACCGAGACTACTATTCTTCAAGAAATTCATGACAAGTGCCCAGACTGACAAAAGAGGCATTGGCTGGAAGAAAAAAGAAAGTGACAAAGAGGTTATAAAATCCTTCCTCAGGAAAGATGAAGAGCATGAATACAGAGTGCACGCGATGACTCTAGAAGTTCAAAATGACTGGCTAACTTTGGGCGATTTTTGCATCCCTCCAGCCCTAAAGTGGCGCACACTAATGTACGATTGGTCTCCGGCGTTGCTAAAGTTCTACCTAAACGCTTTTCAAATGTCCCTCCCGGACCAGAGTAATCTGGTAAGGTGGGGAAAAGCTACGGAAAAGAACTGTACATTGTGTGGTGCTGCCATAGGAACTGCTAGACACACACTTGTAGGGTGCGTTACTCTCCTAGAAAAGGGCTATTACTCACGCCGACATGACAAAGTCCTAGGTGTTATCCGTGAAGCAGTAAGTCTTTCTATTGCAAGAGCCAGAAAGGGACTGACTACAAATAAAACTTTGACCACATTTGTAAAGGAAGGGCAAAGCACGAAAACTAAATGCAAGCCCACCTCGATCCTTGGCGCCGCATCAGACTGGAAAATTCTCATGGATACATTTGAACACCATTATAGGATCCCAGATGAACTAGCTGTATCAGCCTATAGGCCAGACATCTTAGTGTTTTCTCGGAACTTGAAAAAAGTTATCCTTATTGAACTTACCGTTCCGTGGGAATCAAATATTCCAAAAGACCACAACATGAAGTCGAATAAATATTATGATCTCACAGAAGAAATGATCAGGAACGGGTTCAAGACTCAGCTTTACGCAGTGGAAGTTGGTGCAAGAGGAGTTCCAGCAAAATCTTTGCATCACTTACTGAAAGAATTGGGCCTAAGCAGGTCTGCCGTCAATACATTTATGGAACGAGCTTCCAAGACGGCACTAACGGAATCATACAGTATTTGGTTGGGTAGGGAGAGAAGTAGAATGGTGGATGGTGAGCGTATTATCGCGAAATAGAAAAAAAAGGAGGCCTCCTTTTCTTAAACCAGCCAATTGTCGGTCGCAAGCCCGAGACACCATTCTTCTCATCTCTTACCCACACACGATGGACCCGGCACCCGCACGGTGAATCCATGGAATGCTTAGAAATTTGTCTTCTTCTAAATTTGCCTATCTCTCTTTCTTTTCATGATAAATCTCTCCGATCTTCTCACAACTCACTTCTTTCCGTTCCATCTCTTCATTCCGGATTTGTTTCGAATTCCTTTGCGGTTGTTGCTACAAATCTGTGGAACAATCTACCTATTACCATAAGGCAGGCATCTACCAGATCATCATTTAAAAAGCTGGTCTACTCACATTTTCTAAATAGCTCCTAACAATATTTGTAAGTTGTATATGTATGTTTATTATTGTGTATGTATTAGTATTTAGTATATTTTATAAGTAGATTATATATAAGTAAGTTTATTATCTAAGTATTTATATCTAATTGATGTGTCACTTATACTTTCCTTGCACCTACAGTTGTTCTAATTAGTCCCAAAGGTTTGGCTGTCAGAAAATGTCTATGGGCATTAAGTCCGCCTTTTGTACTTTGTGCATTAAAGTTATGAAATAAATAAATGGGTATACACATTACATAAATGACGTATATATATATACATATATAAATTATTATATAAACTACATATACAACATACATACATATACTACACTACAACATCTTGAAAGAAAACAGACAAGGGCTTATTGTAATTGTATAAGGTGATTGTAAACTAGTTTTTTAAAGATAGCTCTGCATGGGGCTTTACGGATATTAAGGGGCAAGCTGTTCCAAAGCAGATCAGCTACTACTGAAAAATAATCAGATACAGAGTTTGTGTGATGTAAAGGAATCGCAAGGAGCGAGTTATGAGCTGAACGAAGAATTCTCTCATGAAAGGAGCTAAGAAAAGAAAATTGATCTTTAAAATACTTAGGTGAAGACGGTTATATAGTTAGAGTTTACTCTTGAGCAATATAGTTGTTGAAGCTCTAAAGGACGACCATTTCTTTTATTATTGTTATTACATTATTAATTATCTTAGTTATTAGTTATGACATTACATTGACTTTGGTGCCGTGGTCCATGTGTCGAGCATTGGTATGGGACGCTACTTGTGTCGACACCCGCGTGCTCGGTCTTATTTCCAGGGCACATCTGTCAGGGCTGGGGCGGCTGCGGACTCTGCTGAAAAGGCCAAATGTCGCAAATACAAGTCTATTGCTAATGACTACGTGTTTGTGCCTTTTGGTCTTGAAACAATGGGACCGTGGGGGCCAAGCGCTAAGAAGTTATTTAAAGAACTGTTTAAGCGGCTGGTTAACGCTGTATGTGACAAGAGGTCTGGCAGTTTCGCGCATCAAATCAGCATCGCTGTGTAGCGGGGGAATGCTGCGAGTGTTCTTGGCACACTACCACATGATCAAGTCATGGGTGAATATTTTTAGTTTAGATTTTAGTTTTATTTTTAATTAAGTTTATTAACAGAAACTTGTATACTATTTGTAGATTGATTTAATCCAAATGTTTCTATAGGTTCCTGTTGTGGCCAACATGTATTAGACGTCCACTAACTTCTTTCGCCAGCCACAACCTCACGCTTTTCAATGTTACTCGCCTTCAGCGGTATGAAAGAGTTGAGAAGATGCGACAACATTTTTAGGACCGCTTAGGAATGAATATCTTGCATCAATCGAGTGGCGAGCTCAAGGTCGGCGCGCTGGTCATAGTCCGGGACAAATCGCAGCCCCCTCTACTCTGGCTGTTGGGTTGCATCAAGTCCCTGCACCCGGGCGCCGACGGTCTCGCGCGGGTGCCCCACATCGTGGCCAGGAAGGGGACCATCCGACGCGCCTACACCAGCATCTGCGCTCTTCCTGTCCATGCTTCTTGATGTTTAGCCAGGTCAACGCGGGGGAGTATGTTGCGACCTCGGACCGCGGCCGCCATTCCATTCCACGACGGCACGGTGTAACAATGCTGCAGACAATTTAAACAGCGACCAAACCAATAAATGATACAGTCCACAATCCAACTGACTTTTATTGAAGGGCATACAACAGCTCCTAAGGATAATAAATAAACAATCAAGTTTTTAGGAAATAAAATTAAGGACATTAATGACATATCAGGAGATCTGACGTCCATACATTTATGGAAAGAGCTTCCAAGACAGTATTAACGGAATAGAATGGTGGATGGTGAGCGTCTTGTTGTTTTTTTTTATATCGATCATTGTTTGTTTTTAATAAACATTAATAAATAACTGGATTGTTTGCTAAAACAATTTATCTTTGTGGCTGAAGCACTGAGTAAAAGTCATAACTTCATCTCGTTATTCTTATAAAGTCATTCTTCTTTGATACACTGGGGAGCAATAAAAACGGGACACGAACATAACCTTGTCTCAAGCAGCTTTCACTAAACACTTTTGACAGTCAAAACACATCATTCATATAGGATTGGATTTGGATGCAGATTTAACTGTATTCAAAGTTATATCTGCATTTCTTGATATATTATTCTAAAAAGCACGACATGTTACCTTGCGCGCTTGATAAGTGGCGCGCAAGGTCTATCAATGTAAGCAACTGGATTCAGACACTCCATCAGTCTCTAACACTATGCCAGCTTGACTCGGCAATTCAAGCCTGATTCTGAAATGTGTGGAGAAACTTCCGAGCCGGCGGACTGGGTCAATTAAAACCAATCGTATGCATAAGCGTAGCTGTGTTAACCTGCGAATTAAAAAAGAAAGAAAATACTTTATTTATGGCAGCAATAAAATATATATATATATATATATAATTAAATCTAAATGTAATTTATTTAATTATTTATTTATTCATTTCCACAGTACATTACAGAACATAAAGGTTAATATATAATTGAGTTTATACATTTGCCAAATTAGGATATATACTTTATTACTGATACTTAGGTGTCAAAGAAAAGTAGGAAAAACAGAATAAATACAACCAAAAGAAACAGAAACACTATTTTACAAAAATAAGGAAAACAAATAAAATTAAAGATATCTTATATTAAATTAAAAATTTATTAATTATTGGCTGCCCTACCTACAGAAAAGTGTACCCGTACAGTAAGTGAGATGTGGTGTAGCCCTGTAGGATTGACAGAAGCATTGCGCACGACACCAGAAACCGGAATCTACAATACCAATTTTAATACGTAGCCATTATATATGTCAAAACATGTGTGGTAATAAATAGGTGACCAGCCCAGCATTTAGTGTTGCGTTTACTTTGTTTGCGAGTGTAGTTAGATGTGAGCCAATTGTCTGGAAGTCGCATAAAGAGAGGCTCTCGAAGTTGTCCTTTAAAATATTCAAATCTCAAGGGACTGCCCCGCGATACCATAAAATGCTAAACATAAAAAGTTTTTCCCTAAATCAGTGGAGTGCTACTCTGGGTTTACACTTTCCACTTCACAAGTAAAATAAACATTTTGGTAAAATATCATGTTTTGAGAGCGGTGGTAGCCCTGTTGTCTGTCACGCCTAAAATCCAAATAGGTCGCGATTCAAACCAAGCATGTACCGATAAAAAAAAACACTTCAATCAAAATCAGTTTCGGATTCACTAATACCAACTTGTCGAATCTGTAATAAATTGTCATTAAAGTTTACATCAAGGCCCAGATTCTCGCGCTTTCGACATGCATGTCTATTCGATTAATTTGTATGACCCTGACAGTTTATTATAAGGATTTACATTATATGACTAAAATATCTCAATTAAAACAAGCTAAATAAAAATTTAACATTAAAAATCTACTCATTGCTCACTTTTTAAATAAACAAAATAATTTGTCATGATAACTACAAGTACCTATGCATTATAATTTTTATTTATTTTCTTAACATATTATCGTAAATGATTGTACCTATGTAATATAATACGAGTATCTATCTATTAGCTGTGTTTATATATTTATACATAATATATATTTATGTTTATTGTATATATTATTTTAATTATATATCATGTAAGTATTTATGTAATAGTATTTAAGTATTCTTAAGTAATTGTATGTATCTTAATGCACCCGAAATCCTCTGCCACACTCCCAAAGGTTAGCTGTTATAAAATGCCGGAAGGCATTAAGTTCGCCCTTGTACACTACTTTTTAAGTTATTTTGTGCAATAAAGAGTTTATAAATAAATAGAAGTAATATACAAACAGTAAAAAAGAATTACAATATTAAATAATTAAAAAGACAACCTAACGTAAAAAAAAACTACACTACAAATAAAAAATAAAAAAATCCGATGGGCGTAGTGTGCCGACAACGGCGAGGCTGACCCTTTGAGCAAAATATTCTGTACTTAAAGGGTCACCCGTCGCCAAGCGGAGTTTTTCCCCAAGCACACGAAAGAACGCCAGAGCCTTCTCGGACCACGGACCCATCGTTCCGACTGCTAATGGGATGAAGTGGTGATTAACGATGCGATTTGACATAAAATATCTAAACAAAATAAAAAAAAAGTATAAAATAGAATCAGACCACATTTTAAATCAAAAGAAATTAAACCAGAAATATGTTCTGGAAAGCCATGAGATTGGCAAGGAGATGGCTCCAGCAGTGGAGGTCTGGGACTCTGAACAGAACAAAAATGTACTTTTATTGCTAATATCTTTAATACTTTTAATTTTAAAAGTTACAAAGCAATAAAAAGACATCATCGTAATTACCTATTTTTACCTCAGATTGGTATAAACTAAAATTAGAAATGTCGACTTACTAAATACTTAAGTAGACATAAATATAGGGCTTGTCCAAACATAATACATTATTGATCGTCAACAAATGTGCCTAAAACCTATGTTAAAATACTTACTTCTTTAATTTATTTCTTTTATTCATTTTGGAAAACCAACAGTTGACAATATTATAATAAATATTATACAGTAAATTCTCTAAGAACTATTAAAGGTTTTTACATATAAATTTAAAGTTAAGCAATAAAGAGTAAGAAAATTAATTAAATAAAATTAATCGGGTATTTTTGTAACTCTTTACTGCAATAGGGATGTTTACCGAAGCCAAAGGATAAAACAAATTATTTAAGAAGTATATATGGTTAAACTATTATCTACTAAATCTCGGGACACTGCGATTTCAACTCATTCGATAGAAGCTCCAAGTGTGACATAGTTTCATAATCTATATATGTTTAACTACTTAAGCTTATATGGCACGACGACCCTGAACTTTATATACGCGTGGTAGCCTAAAGCATGAACCACTTTGCGATATGCCATCAGTAACTAGGTATAAGTTCAAGCTTAAAAATAAATTCATCATCATCATCATCAGCCTGTATCTCTCCACTGCTGGATATAGGCCTCCCCCAAGGCTCGCCATTTTACACGATCTTCTGCCACCCTCATCAGGTCATCTGTCCATCTGGCGGGGGGTCGTCCCACACTGCGTCTTCCAGTACGTGGTCTCCACTGCAGGACCCGTTTACTCCATCGTTCATCGCTTCTGCGACAGACGTGTCCAGCCCATTGCCACTTCAGCTTGCTAATTTTGAAAGCTATGTCGGTAACTTTGGTTCTTTGACGGATGTCAACGTTTCTGACTTTATCCTTCAGAGAAATCCCGAGCATAGCTCTCTCCATAGCTCGCTGAGCGACCTTGAATTTATGTATCAGACCCACCGTCAGCGTCCACGTCTCTGCTCCATACGACATTACTGGAAGAACACACTGGTTGAAAACTTTTGTCTTTAAACACTGTGGTATGTTTGATAGGAAGATGTGTCGTAACTGACCTTTACTATTGACTGTAATATTTATTTACTGACCTAAATTACCTGAGCTATACTTGTAAATCTCTTATTATTCATTATTTACTTTATAATGTATTTGTTTTATGGACTTTCATTTAACTTTTCCCTTATTTATACACATATTTATTTTTTATAAATAAATATTTCCAGACAGGTCACACAGCGCCATCTAGTTTCCGTGGTAAGCTTAAGGCTTGTGTTACGGAAACTAGATGGTTGATAAACTACATATTATACTTTTTTTTTTAAATATATACATATAAACACCCAGGCCGAGACAAATTATACAATGTACAACTTGCCCCCGGTGGGAAGCGAACCCATGACCTCCCGAGTTCACGGCAACGTTTGTTACTACTAGACCACGGAGGCTATTATACATTAGGTAATATCATATTAATGTTACTTTATATTTACATACTGCAAAACACTTAATTATAAACTTATTTTGATTCAAATTCAAATTCTAAATGAAAATCAGCGCTGCAGCAGTACTGTTGCAGCCTATTGTGACCTGAACACTTATTTGTCAAAGCAACTGTTTTTTTTTTCTTCACCAATTTTCATAATATATTTTTACAATTAATTATTTTTATTTTCGCTGCCTGCGTGGTCTAGCGGTTCATTTCGTGGATTTAGACTCGGAGGTTAAATAAATATATTTACATACATATCTTCACGCCAAATCCCTTGCGGGGTAGGCAGAGACAATTGAGCGCCACTTGACACGATCACGACATACCTCTTTCGCTTCTTCGACATTCATCAACCTCTTCATACATGCCCTTTTATTTTGGTGGCTTTTTAATGCACCTTCAGCTATTGTTTTATTTATTTGATCGTGATAGGTAAGTCTTGGTCTGCCAGGGCCTCTTTTACCCACAACTTTCGCATTATATATCTGGTTCGTCAATCTCTCTTCACTCATTCTTTCAACATGTCCGAACCATCGGAGCATACCTTTCCTTATTTTTGTCCCTATGCTTTCTTTAATACCTACCCTTTTGCGTATTTCGTTATTACGTATGCGGTCCGTCAAAGTGACGCCGCATATCCGACGCAAAGACCTCATTTCTACTGCATTAACTCTACTCTCATGCGTATTCTGACATATCCACGTTTCGCTTCCATACATAAGTGTTGGTACCAGCATGGCATTGTGTATGGCGAGTCGAGCTTTGTCACTGACATTTCGGCTGGCCATTAGTGACCCCAGGGCACCGTTAACACTATTTCCCGCGTTCACTCTTCTTTCAACATCCCTATCATACTTCCCATCCGCAGTGAAAACACTGCCCAGATATATAATTTCATTTACTTGTTCTAGAGTTTCATCATCAATCTTTATCGTCACGTTTGTCATTCTTCTTCTTTCAAACACTAGTACCTTAGTTTTTCTCGCATTCAAACGGAGTCCTTTTTCTGCACATCCCTCTTTCATTTTTGTAACTAGTGATTGCAGTTGTTGTTCGGACGATGCCATAAGAACAGCATCATCTGCATAAAGCAGGCAGTTCACCACTAGATCACTCATTTTTATCCCACAGTCACTCTCTCTCACTCTTTTTAGGCATTTGTCGAGATATAGGGTAAATAATCTGGCAGAAAGCACACAGCCTTGTTTGACGCCCATTTGGGATTCAAAGCAAGGCGACATACGTCCGTCCACCCGCACACAAGCTTTACAGCCCTTGTACAGGGACTGTATAGCTTGTAGCAGTTTGTCATCCACTCCATACTCCGGCAATATGTCCCAAAGCTTCTTTCTTTCAATCCTATCAAAAGCCTTCTCTAAATCCACAAAAGCACAGAAAACCTTCTGGTTTAAGGCCAAAAACTTCTCTGTGATATTGCGGAGCGAAAAGACTTGGTCAGCGCATCCTCTTCCAGGTCTAAAGCCTCCTTGTGCCTCCCATAAAAGACCTTCAGTCTTCTCTTGCAGGCGTTTCGTGAGAATCTTGCCATACGTCTTGCTCGCCAAACTGATTAAACTAATAGCTCGGTAGTTGGCACAGTCCAATCTAGATCCTTTGCCTTTGTATAAAGGAACGATGACTGATTGCTGCCAGTCCTCCGGTACTCTTCCCTCCTGCCAGCAAAGGTTGCACAACAGGTGGAAAGCGTTCCAGACCGGTATACCTCCGTATTTAATCATTTCTGCGAGCACTCGATCTTTTCCCGCAGCTTTGCCACATTTCAGACTCTTAATTGCCGATTGCAATTCTTTCACACTTATTTCCTCCTTAAATATGGACGTTGTGTTTGTGGGTAGGTCTGGAGGTAATGTACCCGTCGTAACGTCGTTAGGAGTTCCACTAGCATATATCTCGCTAAAAAATTCACTCCACCGCTCCAACACCTCATTTGTGTTTGCAAGAATGTTACCGCTCTTTGATTTGACTCTATTCATGCGACAAGATGACAAGCCACCTTTGGCCTTCCTAACTTCCCTCCAGAAAAGTTTGGAGTTCTCCTTAAAATTGCTCGTCATCCTGTTTTCACCTATTTCTTTACATCTTTCACGCTTCTCCTTAACCAAAGATTTTGTCTCATTCTTGCAGCGATGGTACATCTTCTTCTTTTCTCTTTTCATACTTTCATTCATATTTAGCGAAGCAACGTAATCTATCCAAGCTTTCTTCTTTCTTTCTACCGAATCTTTAACCTCTTCATCTCACCACGCGTCACCTTTGGTTGCTCGCTTTTTTGCTACTCCACATACCTCTGTTGCCGATTCTACCATACTATTTTTTAGGTACTTCCAACACTCTTCTACATCTTTACTCACATCTTTCAAGTTGATAAGTTTATCCTTGACGCGTTTCATATACTCCTCTTTCACACTATCATCTTGTAACCTTTCACTCTTTATTCTTTCTGCTACTGACAGAATGCCACCTGATCGCCGATGGCGCCATTTTGTAAACAGACCACTAATCCTAGTAATTACTAGGTAGTGGTCCGTTCCCAATTCCGGCCCACGATAAGCCCTGGTATCCAGAATCTGTGTTCGCAGTCTTTCGTCGACTACTATTAAATCGATCATACTCTTTTCACTATTCATCGTTCTTGTATACATGTGAATATCTTTGTGAGCAAACATTGTGTTGGACACAAAAATATTCTTTTCTAGGCACACGTCAAGAATAAGCTTACCTGCATCATTTACTCTCCTATCTCCAAAATCACCTAGGACCGTTTCGTAATCTGCACGGCGTGTCCCCACCCATCCATTCAAGTCGCCACATAAAATTATGTTTTCGTTCCCAACTGCCAAATCTAGAACTGTCCTGACCTGGTTCCAAAAATTCTCTAGTTCCTGCTGTGGGGCTGAGCTTACTGGTGCGTACACGACTGCCACAAATAACTTCTTAAGTCCAGTTTTTAGACGAACCCAGAGTATTCTTGGGCTTTCCAGGCAGTACTCGTACATGCTGTCGGCCAAGCGGCCGGATAGTAAGATGCCCACACCTTGACTACCGCGATCGCTGTCTCCTACTCCCGACCAAAGCGCGATCCCCCCTCCCGGCAAGTCTTGCACCTCACTACCCCTCCGCTTGGTCTCGGTCACGCCAATCGCATCCAACTTCATTTCATCCATCAAATCTAGGAGTTCATTCATCTTATCTTTCATCCCTCCCCGGACATTCCAGGTGCCAAGTCGGCACTCAGCTGTCCTCAATCCGCGCTTTTTCGGCCATGCGTGATGGGTTGCGGACCCCATCGCCGCTCCGGCTCATACTACTGCCTACCCCGCATTACAATTTTACATTTTTTTTTTTTTTTTTTACATTACTAATACAAATCATAATATAAAACAGACAAAAATTACAATTAAATTAGATTAGAATGTCAAATAAAAGTAAAGAACAAATTAAATTATACAAATGTCAAAATCAATTAAAATTAAATTAAATTACAAATAAACATATCATAAAAAAGAAGTCAAGTAAATGTCAATTAAATAGTTTTGTGTAGCGCCATCTGGTGAAGGTATCGATTGTTTGAACCCGTGATTCTTCTATTCGCCCATAATGTCGCTGATATTTTTCATTATTATTCCTTTTTGTTGAACTTTTAATAGATGTCGTTACTGTTTTGCTAGTCAGTTCAACAAATAAAATGAAAAATAAAACTCAAGTTTGTGTGGATTCGAACCGGGCACCTAAGCTATGGTCCGGCGGTGTCTCATTGTCCAAGCTACCGGTATTAATGGAAGCATAGCAAAATCAACGTCTATACTCGGATAGGTATCAGGATGCTCGTAAATAGACGGTTCTCGATCATAGTTGTCTTTGTTTTATGAGTCACTTCACTTCACACCCGCAAATGATTTTGTTTAATTTTTAAAGTTTTTATAAAATCACTAAAATATTATTAGGTTTGCTATTAGATTGTTAAGTTTAACACTGTTTAGTTTCGTTTTATTTTGACGTTATCACTTTAAAACCAGTTTATTAAAATGTTTTTCGGGAGCTACTGTTTACACGTCTTACCCCTACCGCGGGCGGGGCGGCAGTAAATATATTTAATTAATATTAAATTTATTTGTGATATTTCCCGAGTTTGGTACGCTAGAGACATTGAGCGCCACTTGTCATGATTGGCCTATAGTAAAGTTGGCTAAATGTGATTTCGCTTCTTTATAAGTGTGGTTTCTGACCACGCCGCAAGAATATAAAAGGAATAAACGTATTCTTTTTTTCTATAAAACAAACAACTGAAGCAAGCGTGCTTGGATTGCCCAGGCGACAAGCCAAAAGTATTTTTTCAAGAATTAGTTCGTATATACGTCCATGGTTTGAAGTTTTCCAGCAGCATGGGGCCACGAGCTGGTAAACATGAACCAACAACTAACTTTTATTTAAAGGGAGCGGGTCCGACATCTTTGCCGCAATTTCTGTGCATAAATTCTGATGAAATACAGAGCTAAAATCTTTTGTTCTTATTATTACTAACTGGTGACATTTAATCAACCTACATAAATCGTAAAGAACGCTTTCCTTCAATGTAAAAAAGGTCGCGCATTTATTGAGGTGTGGTCAATAACCACGCTTTTATAAGGAACGCGTTTGAATGAAGCTAAGTTTACTATACATAATAAATATCATGATCCCACAGAAGAAATGATTAGGAACGGGTTATTGACTCAGCTTTACGCAGTGGAAGTTAGTGCGAGAGGAGTTTCAGCAAAATATTTGCACCACTTATTGAAAGAATTGTAGGTAGGGAGAGAAGAGGAGTGGATGGTAAGGCTATTATTGCGCAATAAAAAAAAGAAGACCTTTTCTAACCAGCCTATTGTCAGTCGCAAGCCCATGGTGTCTCTTCTCATCTCTTACCCACACACGATGGACCCAGCACCCGCACGCTTAATCCATGGAATTTGGCCTAAACTTGGCATGGTTGGCGAGAGTTGTTTTTTATACAGTAAAGCAGTAAACCATAATACAATTGTTGCAAGACAAAGTTTTATATTCTAACTAAATAAATTAATTCCTTAATATCGAATAACAACATTCTGATAATAACTGCTCAACAATTCACGTCTATCGATATGCCGGCAAAATGTTTCAACAACAAGTAATTTCAAATATTTCGTTTGATGTGAAACTACGGCCGAAAACTTTTTTCAATAAACTCGGCTGTCCAATTTAAAAACCGAGCAACTCCGTTTACCTTTCCTGCATTCCGTTCGAAGAAATTACCTGCGTGGTGCTAGCATTTTTTTTTCTTTAAAATTTGATGAGAGCATTAAGCGTTCCATAAAAAAAGAGTAAATTATTAATTTATGTCAAAACTAAACTGCGCAATTAGGTTGTTTTGCATTTTACTTGTCGATTCTGTGTGCCCCCTCGACGAACTATGCATATCACTCTGTACTGTATAGAGCCGCGCGTACATATAACTTGAAGTACTCGGAAATTAACATTTTTAATATATCTAAATATAAGTTAAAGAAGGAGATAATTGCAAATAAACTTTAAATAAACATACTAAAACATACACACTCATTTAAACAAACACATGCACTCACTCTCATACTTACACAAACATGAATGCACCATAATTAAAAATAATTATAATAAGTGTAGGAGTAATTATAGCATTATATTATTATATCTGTTCAACTGAAATTTAGAATTTAGTTAATTTTTTTATTTCAAATTTTATGCAATCAATTATCTCTTCTTATGCAACATTTTACTTTTATAATTATGTATTTTTAACTTTTGAATTTTTACTTCTTTTATTCTGTATCACTTATCACAGTTTTAATATTATATGTGGAATCCTGTTAGTGGCCTAAAATTGTTAATTTGTAAGTACTTAATTTATTAAAGTTGAAACGCTGTTGGATTCTTAATAAATAAATGTCAATAAACAGCCAAAATCGTTCCATTAATTGAAGTTAACGGAGCTAAAATAGTATAACTTAAATGAAACCATTTTAAGATAAGGGAAACGGTGGCGGTGGTTTTTGATGTTAGCGTGGCTTATAACTGGAACGCGGTTGTATACTTGTCTGTATCTACTATCTTCTTGGTCTTTGCCGTAGATTAGAACCAAAAATATTTAATTTATTTGTGACATTATTCAAGTTTGATCTTGATGGGTCTATAGTAAATTTGTTTAAGTGTGAACTGGCTTCTCAAAACAAGCGTGGCTTTTGACAACCCTCGTAATATGGTCGTGATGGTACTTTAACTTGTTTGTATCATAAACCATTTAGCGATTAGCCGTAAATATAACATGTATGTGTAAATTAATTTAAATTTTATAGGAATTTCTATTTTTTTATTCATCATTATCTTCACGACAGTTTCTTGCAGGGTGGGTAGAATTGCCATGGTTACCACATAATACACGAGTATCTAACCCGTCTCCTGTTGAATGTCAATATAGCTTATTAAGCATAGATAGTATTAAATATAGTGATTATGGTATTACTTATGGTACTCGTTTAATAATAATTATTATATATTTCACTATTTATAGTAGGGCTACACAGCAGAAAATCAGAAGTTAGCGAGGTATAGCAACAGCTTGTAAAACGTGCTACCAACGCCAGTGATATAAATACTGTTAATAGCGTAACGTATAAAAATATACTGGGTTTTTAAATTGGACAGCCAAACTGTTGAAACGGCGGCGCGGTGAAGGATGCAAAAAACAAGAGTGGGGCAAAACAAGCGGAACGAGCCTCCATTATCTCTATAACCCAGTTTTGGAGCGATGCGAGCGAGAAAAACTAACGCTGGCAAAAATAGCCGACAAGTTGTTAACTTACGTTTAAGACCGACCATTTCGACGCTTGGTTTTTAAGACCCAGTTGCACTAAAGTGTCCGTTAAAGTTATATTAGATTGTTACATTTAACAGTTACATTCAAATTGGCATAAGGGTTGCACCATCAAATAATTTCGTTACGTTATCGTGAAAAGGGTGGCTGATAGGATGAGGCTATTCACCATATGTCTTCGTAGGATACTTCAGTACTTCAGACACATTGCCAGAAAAACCGTTGTTGATGGCAAAGTGGAAGACCGAGAGGCCGAATCCCGATACGGTGGTTCGACCAACACTAGCGTCCATGATGCTGCCGAAGATAGGATACTAATGAAATTCGCGAACCTCAGTAATGAGGTAATCCGACAAAAGGATTTATTTACAAGTATTTAAATACTTTATTGCACTTAAAAACTTTGTACATAGGCGAGCTATAACGCCATAAGGAATTCTTCACCAGCTAACCTTGGAGATCACGAAATGATGATAAAATGAGGCGTAATACTCCCAATAAAATAGAAGGGAAATATTTTCATTTGTCGTTGTGATAAGTTATCGGTTCGGACCTCAAAGTTGTTGGTAATGAGGAGTTGGGATAATTCCTTACTGGCAACACCAAATAGTATCGGGATAGTAATGACATAAGTTACTTCTAGTTTAACGCACTGTATCCGTCTATTTTCTTTATCAAGGCTCCACTTTCAGCAATACCTAAGGGAAGCTGCGAAAGTCAAATTCGTCGAAAGTCGAATGTCCAAAACTTTACACAATATAGAGCGACAGCAAATATCCAGAAGGACAAAAATTCACATCGTCAAAACACTTGACTTCTTAAATTTCTGTATTATATAGTTCTGTTACCAAATATTGGCGTGTAAAAGTGCAGAATACATCTCTTTTTGTCCTATGCCTACTTGCAAAATAAACGAATTGAATTGGACCATACTCGTACAAGTCGCGGATAGAGCGGGAATTGATGCTTCATTTTTAATGTGGTGCTGATGTCGTATGCCCAGAATCCCTGGAACTTCACGACGAACTAACATTTCTGTGCTCGAGGAACTTAAACTGACCAGGGAATAGAGACTCTCTACCGTCTGCTTTGCCCAAATTCTGCATTACTTTGGCCACATTGCAAAAATTGACAATAATTTCAGAAAACTTTTATTTGCGACGGTCCAGTCGACTGACCATCTGAACATCTACTATGCCGAGGACCGGAACGATTGGAGAAAGATTATATCCGCTCCTCTAGGCCTCTACGAAGCATTACCCTACTTATCAAGAAGTCAATCACAGCCAGTCTGCTATCAAAATATGGCAGTTATAATTTTACCTGCACGCGAGCCGTCTGCTTTATTTACAACTCCACAAAACTTTGCAATGAGACCACAGATATATAAATATATCTAAGGATACGCTCAACAATATTGGATTGTCTCCAGTGGCCCTAGAGTCCAAAGATCAGATATTTTGTTAAATTTAACTGTATACGATCACAGAATGCATAATAGTAGATTCACTCTCTCTGAGAGATCATTTAAATAGCAACTCTTGTTCTGACATAATAAAGTGCAATTCAAATTCAAATTACCCACTTATGCGAGTATTACCACTACAAGTTGCCTCTCTTTCTATCGCGTAACTCCTATCAAAGTTTGTTAGGGTTGTATTTTATTTTAAAAAAAACTAAATATTTAATTACCAATGCTCTCTTTATGAACGAATTACGTTTACTAGTAGATTTACTTAGTAGATCAATAATTAACCTAAGACGGCATACGTTATTGTGTATCTTGTCTATGAACCTAAATATTTCTTAAGGTATAGCTCATATTATATGGTATTCTATTACTAGTTTTGCAGAACCAAAAGTTTTTCAAAGGAACCGATGAAATTAAATTGTATAGCCGGTCTATACACTTAATGTATATGTCTTTGACCATACAACAGTTGTATGTAGACCGAGTGAATTTCCGTGTAGGTTGTCGGGTTCCTGGTTTTATAACTTTTGTAATTAATTTACACATACCTTATTATGAACAGTCGTGGCTTTTTACGGCGGAAGAATCCCACGCCAATAGGCGTTATTCGTTCGGTAATAGATTATGGGGACTAGACTTATTTAATTGTCAACATTATATATATGTTTAACTTAGAAATATTTTACTGTACTCATATGTCACACATAAATTAATTTAAATAAAAATCATTCACCACATCAGGGCGCAAGGTCACATGTTGTGCTAGTATATAATATATAAAAAAAGACAATAAATATAAAAAATGTGAATTCGTTACTTAAATAAAGCGTGGTTTCTGACCATCCCGCTTAGATACGACCGTGTAGAATAAACTTTAATTTCAATGGGCATGACAACTCACCTTATCATTTCTTCACACAAGCAGCATTTTATTTCCGTATATCCTGCAACAAAGCAATGCATCGTTAGACGGTTCATAAATTAGATCCTTAGATTCTAGGGGCATGATTCAATGCGACATCCAACATTGACAGGATATTTAAATCACGACTCTTACATTATATTTAAGCATAATTTTATCTAAGCTACTCGTGTAGAGGCTGCCTTCGTGGTCTAGCGGTTAAGTCCGTGGATTTAGACTCGGAGGTAACGGGTTCGACCCTGGTCGGGACACAAAAATATTTATTAAAGTAAATAAAATCATTTATTTATATTTAATTTATTTGTAATATTTCTCGAATTTGGTACGCTGGAGACATCGACGAGCTTCCTACTTGTCATGATTGGTCTGTAGTAAAGTTGGCTAAATGTGAATCCGCTTATCTGACCACCCCGAAAGGGAAACGGTCGTGATGATAATACATCATTTTATCTCAAATACATTTATTTATGGTTAAGTGTATTAAAAAACCGATTTAAATGATAAGTTATTTAGAATGGTGGATGGTGAGCGTATTATCGCGCAATAAAATAAACAAGGGAGGCCTCCTTTTCTTAAACTAGCCTATTGTCGGTCGCAAGCCCGAGACACCATTCTTCTCATCTGTTACCCACACACGATGGACCCGGCACCCGCCATGAATATTATTTTAATAAAAATAAAACTAAGTAAAACAAAAATAAAAAAACCTACTTAGAAAACCTTAAACATAAATCGTATCCGCGCGGCATGGTGGTAAAACTAAAGTATTTATTTATATATTTAAAACTTTATTGCATGTAATATAAGGGGCGGACTTAATGCTGCTAGACATTATCTGACAGCCAACCTTAGTATTATTATTACTATAATATAAAAACTAATCTAAACCTAACTATTGTTAGGATTATTGTCGTTTTCGTTATCGGACTGGGACCATTTGTTAAATTTAGACCATTTTTTTTATATATTACAAATTGTATAGGTATTTAATGTCTTTGATGAGAGTATATCACGATGTGACAAATAGAGTTCCAATGCATTAGAGCTGACACGTGAGTCGACAGTTCAACTATTATATCAGCCCACATCAATATCTGTCACCATTGCAGGACCTAAGTAGCTAAATTATAACGAATGACCATCCCCCATCGACATGTATGTTTTTTTTTTTTTTTTTTTTTTTCTTATTTTTATCAGGGCTTTGGACATAATAAAGTCCATGCCAGCCCTATTGTAAGATTCCGACAGCTTACAACTCACGGCACCGCGCGCCTCCTCCGTCCACACAGACAAACCTGTAGAGACGGAAGGGCCGCGCGAATCCGAACACAGCCGCAAGCTTCGAAACCTAAAGCTACTTAAATGCTAATACGACTTATATAAAATTAATTATCTCTACAAGCTAAATAAATATTTACAAAATTAAATAGCATTCTAGCTGAAGCAGACGTTGGTTCAGATAGAATGCTATTAAATGCACCGACCTCTTCCACTCTTAAACCAAGTTTCAACAACAAATTTTTTCTCTGAGCCTCGCATCGGCCACATTCCCACAACAAATGCATTACATCCTCGACCTGATCACACGTGTCACAATTAGGGGAGTCTACTTTCTTCATCATGAATGCAAATTTGTTGAAAGGAAAGTGGCCGGTCCGTAGCCTGAAAGCATTTACTAAATTCACTCTATCAAGCTTAGTTTGGGCAAACCACGGCACTCGAGGGGGCTCACCTTGAATAGTTTTGTACCAAATTCCTTTGTTTTTCGATCTCACATCAAAATATTGTTTCCATTCGTCGAAACAACTATTTTTATATTTCAATAGGACCTCAGAAAAGTTAGGTAAAACATTTACATTTTCCCCCTCTAATGCACCTAATTTCGCCAAAATATCGGCCTTCTCGTTGCCATGCAGGCCAATGTGGGAAGGAATCCATTGAAATTTCACTTCACAATGATTGGAAGTAAATTCCAATAATTTTCTTAATATATCGTACGCTATTGATACACCACCTCGACCCGAACCACAACGAAGAATATGTTGGAGTGCACTTTTACTGTCAGTAAATATAACTGCTTTATGGAAATGAATGTTATTTAAATATTTTAATGCGTTAAGAATGGCAAAAAGCTCGACTGACATAATAGAAAGAGTGTTGTTAATTTTAAAACATTTACCAAAACCACGTCTAGAGTCGTAAAATGCTGCTCCTGAGCCCGAAGAACTTATTGAACCGTCGGTATATATTTTGTACCATCCATCATATTCCTCGAGAAGCTCCTTTAACACATTATACTTGAGATACAATATATTATAATTAATTTTTGCAATTTCTACACTTTTCAGATTAGCGCTAATAATGCTATCCAGACTAATACTTGATACCCATGTATCCAAACTAAACATCTCCAATTTTTGTGAAGCAAATATATTCTCTTCTTTCATATCATTGTACATAGTTATCAGCAAAGGTTTCTTTTTGTTCTCCCAATACCTATTTGCAAGACATAAAACGCTTAGAGTGCGACACAAATTAACAGTCGGACTATTACACAATGACATGCTTTTAAGAAAATATTTCCCAGCAAGATATCTCCTTCGTAAAATCAATGGAGGAATGCTAATCTCACTTTCCATAGAGTGGATTGGGGTACTTCTAATGAAACCCCCAACAATTCTTAAAGCTTGATTTTGGAGTTTATTTAATTTAGATACATGAGTATTGGCACTATTGTCGTACAAAATAGATCCATAATCTATACGACTTCTAATAAGAGCTATGTACAGTCTACGAAGGTGTTTAGGATGAATACCCCAGGCCGAGCCAGCAAGAACTTTCAGTAGAGTAAGAAATTTTTGGGTTTTTTCGCATACTTTGTTAACATGACAACCCCAACGTAACGACCTGTCCAACCAAATACCTAAGTATTTAATTGTTTGAACTGATGAAAAATTTAAACCATTAACTTTGAGAACAACTTCAGCTTTTCTATGACCTCTGGTAAAATTACATAATTTACACTTATTAGCAGATAATTCCAGTCCCAATTGTTCTAGAAGCTTGTAAACCTCAATTAATGCAGATTTAATTTTTGCTATATTTACTTGCAGATTACTTCCACTTACATATAACACGAAGTCATCAGCATATTGTAAAATATGAACATTTTGAATTTGATTACATATGGATGAGGACACAATGTTAAAAAGTAAAGGAGAAATTGGATCTCCCTGAGCCAGTCCTTTGTTAGTCCATCTTGCTAGCCCAAGAGTATTATCATGCTCGTTTTTAATCATTAAGTGTCGTTGACTAAGAAAACTCCACAAATATTTACAAATTTTGCTACCCACATCTAGCTTGTCCAAACACTCAACAACTTTACCAACTAAAACATTGTTATATGCACTTTCAATATCCAAGAAACAAGCCAGTGTTGAGTTATTTTCAGATAGACCTATCTGCACTTGAGTTACTAACCGAACTACGCAGTCTATACTAGACTGTCCCCTTCTAAAACCTATTGTATTGGGAGAAAGAATGTTATTTTTTTCCACAAACCATTCTAACCGTCTGGCTATAATAGTGTGAAAAATTTTGCACACACAAGATATTAATGAAATTGGTCTAAATTTATTGCCACCTTGTTTAGGAATTGGTAAAATTTGAATGTCTCGCCACTGATATGGAACATAACCTGAGGTAAAAATTAAATTAAATAGTTTAAGCAGATAGAGCTTTCCTACCTTTGGAAGATTGTAGATCATGGAAAATGAGATGTCATCTTGACCCGGAGCCGAATCTTTTCTTTTAATACAACTGTCCAGTTCGTGAATAGTAATAGATACTTCTAAGATGTTATTAGTGGAAGTAATTGTTGGCATCGCAGACAGTACTGAGTCAGGAGCCATAGTTTTTAACAAATCATCCTTGACCTCTGGAGAAGGATAAACTATGGAACGTTTTAGTCCTTTCATCCATCGCATCTTATTCCACATTTGTGATACTGAAGTAGTTTCGTTAATTGAATTACAAAATTGATTCCAACTTTCCCTTTTCTTCTGTCTAATCATTCTTTGTGCCTCGATTATTCTTTCTTCCAACACTTTAAGATTTTGAGGAGTAGGGTTTCGCCTAAATAACTTCAAGGCAAGCCTACGCTGAGCAACGACCTGAGATAGTTCTGAGCACCAATATTCTTTCGGCTTAAACCTACTATCTGGGTTTATATTAGTTTTAGACAAAGGAATACTTAAATTAGCAGCATGATTAATACAGCCCAAAAAATGGTTATATTTCTCTTGTATGTCATTGCCATGATATTCACATAAATTTAAGTACTCTTCAACTGATTTTTTGTATATTTGCCAATTAGCTTTCTTAAACATTCTTTTTTGAACGTATTTATTGTCATTTTGAAGGTTCATGCTTATTTTAATGACAATATGATCACTACCTAAACTTTCATTACAAACTTTCCAATCAAACTTTATCATAATATCCGTTGATATAAAAGTGATGTCAGGAGAAGTTTCACGAATAGTGTTATTAACTAATTTAATTCTGGTGGGATGACCATTATTCAGAGAAACATAACCATTTTCTAGAGCTGCATCCATCAGATGAATACCTCTGGTATCGTTCTTATAGGACCAATTAGAATGATGACCGTTAAAGTCTCCTGCTACCATTGACTTTTTGGAAGTGAACGAGAATACTTCATCCCAGTCTGATTGTGTAGTATGTACCGAAGATGGGCAATATATACCAAAAATATTTTCCAGATCTCCACAGTTAATTAGTCTAACATGTAAAATTTCGATACCAGAGTTATTTAAAACAGTAGGATAAACACTAGCTTTAATTGATTTATGTACAATAATTGCAACTCCACCATAAGAATCTAATCTATCTTTTCTAAAAATATTGTATGAACTAATCTTAATTAATGAGTCTAATTCTAACCACGTTTCACTCACTATTGCAATATGAATACTTTCTTGACTAAGAAGAGCTTCGAATTGATTTATCTTGGGCCTTAAACTTTGGGCGTTCCACTGAAATAGGTTGACTCTTAAATCTTTGCATTTACTCGCCATTGGACATATTTAATAAATTTAAAATGTTAAGAAAACCGTTTCCCCCTTTCCATAGTTCGATACAATACTGGGTAATTTCGCTCACTACTACACTTAACACTGCCGTAATTTTCTCTTCTATTTTCTTCTCAGATACAACTATTTTTTTCAACCTTTTAAATACTTTCGAAAAGTTGAAACTCTGTACTTTACTTTCGTTGCTTTCTTCTACTTGCTTTGTAGTTTGTTCGGTATTAATCTCTCTTTCACGTGACCTGGATATTTTTCGCTGTTTCTTCTTTTTCTTTTTCTTGATTTTCTGCATATCATTAGACGAAACTTCTTCCGAGCTGCTATCAGTGCTATCAACAGTTGCCTCATTAGTAGTATTCACTTTGTTAACCAGTACATCTCTATAGGACACGTGAGCTCGAGAAAAACTGGGTAAAGTATTTTCGTCCCTCTTACCTTCGTCTACTAAAATAGGGTTGTCCAATATTGTTTTGCTCTCATCAAGTATTACTAAAGCCCTTTTATATGTACAGCTTTCAGAGCACATTATAGACCGAATTTTTTTCTCCTTTAAAAATATAGGGCAGACCTTACTTAATGCCATATGTTGTCCTCCGCAGTTAATGCACTTAAAATTGACTATTTCACAGTTTGGATGGCCTTGTCCACACTTCGGGCACATAATCTTTTTTGATGGGCAGGTACGCCTGGTGTGACCGAATTTCCAGCAACCCGAACACTGCGTTACCGGAAACATAAAACGTTCTACCGCAAATCTGCATCCATATCCAACAATGTATTCTGGCAACACTGCGCTTTTGAAGCATACACGAATGGTCTCGCTGTCTACCCACTCTCCATCCTCTCCGCGCCTTTTAAGTCTTTTCATATTAAGAATCTCAAACTCGCAGGAGAATGCCTCTATCAGTTCTTTATCTTCCACATCTAAGTCAATTTTTTTAACTAGGCCGTAGGTCACTGAAATTTCTCCCGCCAATTGACAGCGATAACCCATGGACAGAAACTTCTGAGATTCCACCAGCCTTTTAGCGTCCCTCTGATATTCTAATTGAATGACCACCTTAAATGGGCTTTTATAAGCTATTTTCAAAATATTATTTATTTCTTCGGCTCTTAAAAGCTTTGCCAGCGCGACTTGTTTCGGCAGTTTTTCTTTTAAAGAAGTGACAGAAACTTCAACAAATCCATCTTTATTCTCCTGAGTATCCCCTTCTAAGTCTGAAGAAACGGAATTGCTGGTGGATAGTGCTGATTTTCTGTTACGTTTAGTACCTCTTTTAATTGTTGTGAACCCGTCATTATCCGCTGCAGCGCTGCATCGTGGTAATGCATTCAACATTTCGAAGCCTCCTATACCCAAATTATCCCAAGTATAGTCCTCGTTCACCACCACTTCTACTGGTTGACACTCCATAACATTTTCTTCACTACTCGTGTGTGGCAAAGGTACCAACTCCGGATTAGCGGAGTTACTCATTAAAAAAAAAAAAACACACTATAAGTGGGTACTACAAAACACATCGGTAAAATGACGCGTGCGTTCGCATTGAGACCTAGCGCGCGACTGTCTACATGTATGTTAAGATACCAGACAAACACAACAAACATTAATGACAAACAATACAGACAATAATATAAAATTAAACATCAAAATAAATTTCACTACAAATAAAAAAAACTATACTATAAAAAATATACTGAAAGAATTGGACCTAAACAGGTCAGCCGTCAATACATTTATGGAAAGAGAATCCAAGACGGCATTAACGGTATCATACAGTATCCGGTTGGGTAGGGAGAGCAGTAGAATGGTGGAGCCTATTGTCGGTCGCAAGCCAGAGACACTATTCTTCTCATCTCTTACTCACACACGATGGATCCGGCACCCGCAAGGTGAATCCATGGAATGCTACGATGGGCGTGACACGAAGACACTTGCTTGGGAACCGTTGAACGACTAGGTTGACCCGTTGAATAAAACATTCTCTGTTCAAATGGTCACCCAAAGCGGACTTTTTCCCCACAATAATTATGTATTAGTTCTTTAACAGCATTAACTACTTAAATTAATTTATTAATATGAATTAAATATTTTAGCGGTGTGACACCACCGGCATGTACCAATGAGAAATGATTTTCTTACGTTCATTTGTCATAGGTTCACATCATCATCGTTCCCATGCACGAGCACGTTAAACCGTCTCGGCCCCGGTTCTACTAATACCAACTTGTGGAATAGTTAATAAAATGTCATTAAACATTGACATCAGACTCTCGTCAACCCGTCTGCCCAGCGTGGCAAGTATAAGCTAAATTCTCCAGAAATTGCTCTACGGGCTCTGATTATGATGGAATATAAATTAAAAATTACTTAAATAATAATAATAATGTTCAATATAAACTAAACCGAGTAACCTTTAGTTTCCTATGTAATTGTATTTTTTATTAATTAGCGATGTGTATTGTGTTATTTATTTTATAATTTATTTTGTAATTTTATTTTATACCTTCGACTAACTAAACTAAACCTTGTAATAAAGAAAGAAAATACATTATTTATCGCAACAATTAAAATGATTACAAAAAAAAAGGAATAAATCTAAATGTATAAATGTAAGCCTATTCTATATACCGAAACATACATACAGGTGTGGCGATAAATAGGTGGTCAGACCAGCATATGCTACAGCCGAGGCTGCAGCGCTGATTTTCAGCTGATACCTTATGTTGAGTGAATCACGGGTCGCAGAGATATACAGTACCATTTACTAAATTGGAAGGAAAACTAAATGTATATATATATATATGTATATAATAAGCTAATGTATCGGACTGGTCCATACATACGGATATATGTCTATGGCACCCACTATAGACGTCAGCTTTCAATCTCGTATTACAGTATTGACCTAATTCTAAAAATAACTCCATTTCCCTGGCGATGGCAAATTGCTACAAATATGTAATATTTCTTGTACGGTTTGGAGTCATGGACTATAAAAGCCACAGATAGAGCAAGAATTGATTGGTGCTAGCGTCGTTTGCTCAGAATCTATTGGACACCACGACGCACTAACGTTTCTCTCGAAGAGCTCAAACTTGCCAAAGGACAAAGACTTTCTGCCGTCTGCTTTGCCCAAATTCTGCAAAATTCTGGCAAAAGTCTTATTAATGGTAATAGTAGACGGTAAAAGAACAAGAGGAAGAAGCCCCAAACGATGGTCTAGTCAGGTGACTGACCACTAAACACCAAGCCATCCACTGCGCCGAGGACCGCAACCCCTGGAACCGGCTAGTGGATGGACTGCGACGGAGTTACAATCCCCAATAGGTCTAAGGAGAAGATTTTCCTTTAACATTTTATTAAGACTTGCATTGTATGGATCAGCAAACTGATTCAATTTAGTATTGCCGGCCCGACGTACTGTTTTAAAGTGTGGGTACTAAAAAAAAATTTAAAAAAAAAATGAATGAAATTCCATGGATTCACCGTGCGGGTGCCGGGTGCATCGTGTGTGGGTAAGAGATGAGAAGAATGGTGTCTCCGGCTTTGCGACCGACAATAGGCTGGTTTAAGAAAAGGAGGCCTCCCTTTTTAATTTTATTGCGCGATAATACTCTCACCATCCACCATTCTACTCCTCTCCCTACCCAACCAAAAACTGTATGATTCCGTTAATGCCGTCTTGGAAGCTCGTTCCATAAATGTATCTCCTGCAGACCAGCTTAGGCCCAATTCATTCAGTAAGTGATGCAAAGATTTTGTTGGAACTCCTCTCGCCCCAACTTCCACTGCGTAAAGCTGAGTCTTGAAGAAGACGGGTGTCCCTGATTGCTGATATTATTTAACAAAAATATATGTATATTTTATTAAATGTTCACAAAACGGGACCCATTGAAATCCGAGACAGGCTTATATCTATTTTTCCAGATTCCAGTTGCTAACATTCTTGGCCCTTGCACTTACCAGGTGAGCGCAAGGTCACATGTCGTGCTTGTATTAAAAAAAAATGTGAGGACGCTTTTCGAAGTTTAAGTGGAAGCCGGATGATGGGCCTATAGTGATATAGGCACCGTTAAAAGCGTGGTTGTAACTGCCTCCGTAGTCTAGCGGTAAAGTCCGTGGATTTAGACTCGGAGGTACCGGGGTCGATTTCTGGTCGAGACACAAAAATATTTATTAATGTAAATAAATAGATTTAATTAATATTTAATTTATTTGTGATATTTCTCGAGTTTGGTACGCTGGAGACATCGACGAGCTTGCCACTTGTCATAATTGGCCTATAGTAAAGTTGGCTAAACGTGAATCCGTCTATTTATAAACGTGGTTTCTGACCACCCCAAAAGGGAAAACGGTCGTGATGATACTTTTGTAACACGCAATCGATTCTTTAACGTGAGCGTCTTGTTGCAGATTAAAAAGATGAGGCCAGGCCTAGACATCATTCTTCTTCTATCTCTCTTACACACGATGGACACAGTTACTCCATGATATACTAACATATTTGTCTTCTCTAATATGTATAAAATTATTTAGATTTTACCAAAATTACAAATAGAATATTTTAATGTTGAAATAATAAGCAGAATATAATTCAAGTAAACAAACTCATAGCCACAACTGTGTCAAGGATAATACGCGGAAAATTCTCTTTGCGAACGCAGGATACGCTACTCGGAGGGATAAATACACTCGCGAGCAAAGTTAATGGGTTACTAACAAAATATTTCAAAATCAAAATAATTTATTTACTAGAAAACATGGGTACATTGCAGTATCTTATAGCTACAAAAATCGCTTTACATGTTTCACCTCAATGGCATGCAAATATTGGACAATTCTAATATGAGAAAAGTCAACCTGTAAAATACAAGTAGGTACATTGATGCTACGCTCAGACTATATACACTTATCTTATCATTAGTTATTGTTTAGATATTCTTCAATTGCATAAAAACATTTTTTTATTAAATATTTGTACAAAACCTTTTAGAAACAGTTAATCGGTAATATCTTAATTTTTTCTGGTAAGTTATTAAAAAGTTTAATTAACATTACATGACTGTTTCTAGAGCACATTGTTGTTTTGCAAAAAGGTAATACCAGAGGATTTGGATATCTTGTGTTAAAAGTACAAATCTGGTGTTTTTTTTATAAACAAGTTGTTTAGCATAGCTGTTTTAAGGACGTCATTTATTTTCAGTCGAAAATATGGGTCCGCAGAGTAAAGGCTTTGGCGTTCTCTCGTGAGCTTGAGGAATAACTCAGAGTGGCTTTGAGTAGAGAAATTTACTCGTAGTTGAAAGGGTCAGCCTCGTCATTTAACGGAGGAACGCAGCGAAGACACTTGGCACACTACGCCTATACCATTATAATTTAGTATTTAATTTTATATTTGGTAAAATTGTTTTCGAATAAATGAAAGGATTTTTAGATTAATGATTTAGTCTAAAACATATGTGCTTTAAAGATCCCTGTTTAAAGCAACCAAAATGTACAAATATCACATAATTCTATCTTAACTTTAAGGAAAAAAAAAAAATTGGGACAAATTGTTCTTTGTGCCGTAATGAAATAAAAAGAAAAAAGGTATATAAAATATAAATATTAACTCAATAAACGGAATTTAAGAAGTACATGTTTTATTATTTTTTATCTAAAAGTTTTATAAAAAAAATGTTTTTTTTTGTCTTAAAAAGTCAGCAAGTAAAAAGACGATTTAGCATACTATGTAAGAAAGTGCCTATATTTTGGGATGAGATGCAGCTATCAAGCAATGATGAAAATTTTAGGCCTTTATTAATAAATTTATCTCAAGATCAGATATTCACTCAAGTATTGTCTGACTCTTCATTCTTTCCTGATTTGACATTTGGCAAAAAGTGACATAAATACTTAAGTAAATTTAATTATTTATTTTAAAAAACCAACAGTTGACAATTTCAAATAGATAAGTAACATTACATATTCTAAGAACTATTAAAGGTTTCATAAACATATATCGGTTCTTTGGTCGCAAGTGTAACATAATTCCGCAGATCCCGAAAGATCTGGCCGTGTTTTATACGCACGGTTGATCCTGGCGGGCAGTATGACATAATACTAATCAAGGTTTAATCTGTTATTTTTGTTCGCGAGTGTAACACAAGACCGGAGACTCCTGAGAGCTGACGGCAGTTTATACGCACGGGTTGGTCCCGGAAAACAGTATGACACAAAACTTAACAACGTTTAACTAAGTGACCCGTTATGTTTGGTCGCGAGTGGAGCATAGCATCGAAGACTCCTGAGAGCTGGTCGTAATTTATACGCACGGTTGGTCCCGGCAGACAGTATGACACAAACTTAACAAGGTTTAACTAAGTCCACCAACAATTGCCAACCTAGTAACAGTAAATCTTGTGTTTTTGGCTGAGTTGCACCAAAACGAAGTCTTTGTAATTAATTGTATTATTAAAAAATTACAAGCTGAAGGCTGACCTTTAAAACAAAACTTGTACATTCGACGTTTAATCGTTGCAATTACAAAAAAAAAAACCGGTGCAACTCAGGCTTAATTAAGTATTTGCGATTTTAATTTAAAGTTAATAAAAATCGATGATGGCTCGGTTAAAATTCTTACGTACATTTGTACAATGGCCATTGGTCCCGGTTCCACTAATACCAACTTGTGGAATTGTTTACAAATTGACATCAGATCCTCGCCAACCCGTCTGGCCAGCGCCAGCGTGACGAGTGTAGGCCAAATTCTCTAGGTATATATTCTAGAAGGCCCATCTTTAACAGTGGAGGTCTAGGACGCTGTGTTGCAGGGGCCAGGGGGTAATGAATTAAATTCTTACATAAATTTTACATATATTTACAACACCACCGTTCCCGTGCCTCGGAGAGCACGTTAAGCCATTGGTCCCGGTTCCACTAATACCAACTTGTGGAATTGTTTACAAATTGACATCAGATCCTCGCCAACCTGTCTGGCCAGCGTGGCGAGTGTAGGCCAAATTCTCTAGGTATATATTCTAGAAGGTCCATCTCCAACAGTGGAGGTCTAGGACGCTGTGTTCTAGGGGCTGTGAGCATGATAATAAAACGCAACTTCAAGTAATATAATTTATTACGTTTAATAATACTATTATTGGAGAGAGTTTTATTTAATTGAAATGGTTATTGCACGGCAGCGTTACGGCTGGAGGTAATAATGCCGGTGATTGATGTGCCACATGGCCCTGGTTACATTTAGCGCTGCCATAGACGTATGTAATTTTATGTATTTATCTCTATCCTATATATCAAAGATAGGCCTTCTCGCATCTACATATAGAACAAGGATACCACGCATACTGCGCAAGCCCTCGAAGCGGTAACGGACTAAACGAACTCATGATTGCTCTAAAGAAGAGTTAGATCTATTCCACATTTCACCAAGCCCGCTGAGGCAACACAATATTGCGATCATTATCAGGACAACATTTAAAAACAATTTGCACGCATTTACTGATTGGAACGAATGAACGGGAAACGAATAGGCGCTGGTGAAAATACTCCGAAATTGAGCGAAAGAAATGAAATTAGCAGCAACTAACCTTTTTTCCGGGTTTCGAACTAATGACCGAATTCCATGGTGGTTTTGATAGCAGACGAGTCGCGGTATCGATGGTGATAAGGATCACAGCCGAAACTACTGTAGGTCCAGGGCACAATCACAGCGAATAATTACTAATTAATTTTGGGAGCAACGATATGCTTCGACCGGCGACCGCGCTTCGACTCCTCCGACAGAGGAAAGAATCCTACAAATATTGTGTATCTAATTGCAATGGCTGTAACTTTTCCAAATAACAAATGAATTGGTTTTAAAAAACTTACAGCTGACAGTTTTCTCCGTAGTCTAGCGATTTAAAATAATTGTAGAAATTTTAACACAGCATTGCCTTTTGGAAATGAGATTACAGTTCGTTCGTTACTTACATTTTTTTTTATTGCGCAGCGATAAGTGGCGTCATACAGTTTGCGATAATTATGCGACAGTCGCTATTCCGAGACGTTATAATTACATTTATCAATTCTCGGCGTACAGACTTTAAGTGTTGTATTTTTGTGTATAAAATAAAATGGATTATAGTGCCCGGTCCCTTTATATTACGTCCGCTACGTCTATGCTACTGCTGTGTAATTACATAGCTATATTTTGGCTCAAAATATTGCTAACATAATTATAATATATTTATCTTTTTATTCGATGTAGATACAAAAATATTAAAATAGATTAAAAAACTAATTATAAATAATAATAAACTAAAAATACCTATGAAATTAAAACTATTCTATTTATTTTTATTTATTATATTTTAAAACGTCGTCGCCGCATTTTTTCGTTGAATTATAAGGGAAATATTCTGTTTAGAAATTGGGGTCGCCACACTCTTGAAAAATTCGTTTACCTTTTACAAATTTGTGGGTATCAAGAGAATATGCAGCGCACTGTGGACTGGGGTGTTAAGTATGGTTCGGATCTGGTCAGACCAACGTATGGGGTTTCGGCCACGGGGTCTCTTGCCTTCGATTTTACCCGATTTTAAAAATGTGTATTATAACAATGGACAATAATATGTATTCCTTTGCAACATTAGGTGCAAATGCCAAAATGTCATCTGGCTGCTGTCACACGGTAAATCTGTATCAATAATATTCGAAAGCTTTCTGGGCCGTCAAATTTCGTCGCTAAACAGTTTGCAAAAATCGCTAATTTGACAGATAAATTTGATACGATTCCGACATTTTTATGAGTAAAGGGCTACATCCAAACAGACGCCGTTTTAGTCAAATTATTCGAATATGTTGCGTCAAATTATTTAGCAGACTTTGTGATGCCATTTTCATCAAGATTATAAGGCTGACGTCGTCACTGGCGGCGGCGCAATGCAAAATAAACTGAATGGATGTAATCCAAGGCTGTGACGTCGTTTAAAAAACAATATAGGGTTTCGACCATCGTGAACAATTTTTGGAAAGTGACCACGCGATTGTCTTGAAGGACAATCTGATTCTGTTGGTCATCTCGGCAATGGCGTTATGAAATGTCGAGACTGCTGATACAAGATGATATTTTACGAAATTTTGTATTGTTCACAGTGGGACATATTCTGGTAGTATATAATTTTATTTGCTTTTATTCTTGTTCTCATGTTACATGTCTCTGTCCTTTCTTTTTAAATAAATAAAAAAAACTTTAATTTATTGGCACAGTAAAGTTGCCTGTCGTGTCGTTTAAATGATTTTACGCGATATTTTTACCCATTGTTAGTTATGTTTATTTGACATCAAATTATGAATTATTAAAATAAAATAACTACTGACTTAAATTAGTTTGAGACATTGACATTATAATAAAGTAAAGTTTGAAAAATATATATAATGGTAATTTTATATAGTTGTTATTGATGAATATATGTGTATGTGTGTGTGTGTGTATATGTGTATACATACATACTCATATATATATATATATATATATATATCGTCATGATCGTAGAACAGTGACGGATCTGCTATATTTAAAATTTTCATGGCGGCCATTCAACTGTCATTTCGACTGTTTTTTTGACACTTTTTAAGTCTCATAATAAGTGCAAACTTCCTAGATTTCATTTTTGAACCCTTTCTAATATTTGCACTATAAATTACAGACCACAAACAATATAAAACTATATATAAATATATATGCAAAATTGTGGGTATTTTTTTAAATCCGACACTGTTCTACGATCATGACGATATATACATACATATACACACATACATGTATATAAATGTATGTAATATTAAGTTTATAACATAAATGTTTAATATTTTCATGCCGCTAGCGGTAGAATACGTCGGAAATTATGTATAAGACCACATTCTTATTTTGTATTCTGGAAAATAAATATATTTTGATTTTGATGCTAGCGATGGTTTTCCTTGATAATAAAGTAAAATATGATTTTAAATGCGTGTATTATTGTGTGCGACGGCGGTTTTGACAAGAGTGTTACTGAAACGGGCCAGAGTTAAGGTTGCCAGATGTAGCGAAAAAAGCTGGCCAACGCCTCTATTTTTACCCGATTGCGCGATGCAAGGAAGGGTGCTGTGTTTATCAGCCTAAGTATGCATGTACGAGTATGTTTGTTCCTTTGTGGCACATTGGAGACCAAACGCGTGGGACGATTTTGACGATATTCCATGAAAATAAAAAAAAACCTAAAAAGGTCGATTCTAACTCTGGCATGTACTAATGAGAAATGCACTTTTGTTAAGTACATTTGTCATTTATTTACAACACCACAGTCTCTCGGGGAGCACTTTAAGCCGTCAGTCCCGGTTCCACTAATATCAACTTGTGGAAACGTTAATAAATTGTCATAATAAGTGACAACAGCTTCAGCATTCTCGGGGTGGAAATACGCTCAGACCTTAACCACCGGAACTACATTGAGAGCATAATAAAAAATCTCGGAATACTTAACAAGGTGAAGCGGACTGTTACTGTACAAAGCACAGATCAGATCATTTGTGGAATACTGTTCACATCTTTGGGATGGTTCAGCCAAGTACCTTACAGATGCTCTCAATGTCCTACAGAGGCGAGCTGTTCGAATTGTGGACGATGCCACTATATCTGGAACTCTCGAATCCCTGCAGCTTCGCCGAGATGCAGCTTCTCTGAGCGTGTTCTACCGGCTATACTATGGTGAGTGCTCTGAAGAGCTCTATAACCTAATTCCTTCCTCTCCATTCCGCAACCGAACCACACGCACAGGTCAGAATATGAACCCACATACCGTAGTCACCATCCCTTCGCGTACGTATAAATTTGGTGACTTATACATCTGTCGCACAATAAAGATGTGGAATCTCTTCCAGCCTCTGTGTTTCCACTTTCCTATAACCTGGAGTCCTTCAAGCGAAGTGTGAAAAGGCATCTAATCAAGCCGGCATAGTGTTAGGGACTGATGTCGGACATAAGGGTCTGATTCCAGTTGCTAACATCCATGGACCCAGCGCGCCACTTACCAACATGTCGTCTAGTATAAAATAAAAAAAATAAAAAAAAAACAACAGAACCTCGCCAGCGTAGCGAGTGTAGGCCAAATTTTCCAGATTGTTTCGGAAGGCCCATCTTCAACAGTGGAGGTCTAGGAATCTGTGTTCTAGGGGTTGTAATGATGACCCACTTTAAAAACTCTGACATCTGCCAACCCTAAGCACAGCTTTTACGCTTCTCATCCGTGTGACATTCGCGCTTTGTTTTTTTTATTTCTCTTATTATATTTTCCGTTACTTTAATTCTCTAGATATACGTTTAGGTACAATAACTTATTAAGTTGAGTCAACAAAAGATCACTATAACCCTTTCAGCACGGACAATTCCAAGCATGCGTTAACTCTTTCAGCACGGACAGTTTAAGCGTGCGTTATTACAACAAAAAAATCTAGCAGTCTCCAAATTCTGTTTTGCTGCTCCGAAACGCCCTTGATAGTTCGTGCACTCTTCTAGTTAGTTATTATATTGTTATAAAAAATCATACATAAGTGTTTTTTATTTCCTAATATACCTAACCCAACGCACGATGGTAAATATGCAAGAAAACGAATATGCAATTTATATTATGTTTTTTTTACTATTTTTACCGGATATTTTAGACCCAAAGTTATGAATAAAACTTTTAATATTCAAAATATTTTTGTCGTGCTGAAAGGGATAAGAACATTTGGTAAGGTACTTTCTGTGCACCATCAATTTCCTTTGGCAGTATTAGTCCTTAGGATGGATTTAAGAAGCCAGCCTGTATTTTGGGGGGTTTAGTCCACAATACAATATATAAATAAAAAATACAAAGATTTTTTGACACAAAGTTTACCGTATGTATTTATAACAAATTGAGCTAGGACAGGCTAGCAGAACTGTTAGTAAGTGAACTGGTTTCTGCACTAGATAATAATGTCAAAGCAAGATTTGATTTGGATATCATTTTTGGGTAAATTAAGGATGCCGAATTCATTGCCTTCACTCCGTAGCCACGACTCAGACTTAGCTGTTAAGGCACACAGGGCCAACAATAATAGAGAGACGGTTTATAGGGTTTTAGTCCGTATGTGCCTTGGGGGCTCTTTAGGAGGCCTCACGGTGAGTCGGGCATGCGAACTCCCGCGGTGGCCCTTCAGGTATCGTTATATCGTATAGTATCGTCAGGCGATTTCTCCGTCTTCAAAAAAAAAACATTAATGGATTGACATTTGCATAATTCAGAAGTAAAAATGTGCATAATAAAAAAAAAATATTTTTACTTACAGAAATATAATTAATTAATCACAACACAACAAAAATACAATTTGGAATTTTTTGATGAAAAAACTTGGGCGAGACTTCCAAATATACATACGAGTATATAATTATATTTAAAAAAACTCTTCCCGTTTGATTATCTTACAAATACCTAGCTTGGTTTAAGATTAACCGAATCCGGTGGTAAATCTAAATTATAAGCAGAATATTGCGCTATACGTTGTTTCATAAAGTGTCTACATGTAGCCACTAAAAAGACTCCATCTGTTTTGTTGCATTGACTAACATGTACCCAGGCAATGAGTAGAATTTATTTGTCAACGACGAACTCATCACTGGTGTTTTTTTAGCTGCGTAAGAAGTTTCAATGACTGTTGTCTATGATTAGACAGTTGAGAATATCAAACTGTGTTGACATTTCTGTTCAGTAAGGTTTGGCAATCATGAATCGTTTAACACCAGAACAACGCTTCCAAGTTGTGGAAATTTACATTTTTTTTAAATCTGTTGTTTTACGGTTATTTTAATCGACCTAGTGAGTGCAGTTATTGATTGTTTTCGCACTAATTTTACTCTTCTCGATTCAAAACCACCAACAAGACAAAGAAATGTGCGTACAACAGCTGTACGCGGAGTGTTGAAGAAGACGCCAAAATGACGATTCTTCGCTAAGTAGTGAAAAATTGGACTGATCGAATGGACTATGTAACTCGTAGCCGCGGCGGATATGCCATAAATTATATTTAAAAAATAAATGCCATTAACTACCAATTTATAATTAAAAAAATATATATTCAACAATATTTCTGTCTTGTATTATTATTTAAAGTTCTCAAGCTCATAAAAAACATTCAGTACTTGCAAACCAACGTGGAAAGTATTGGCTGACTTTTTCAGATATATGTTCTGTAAAGCCTATCTTCAGCAGTGGAGATCCATGATGGCTCATCACTGTGCTAAAAAAGGTGATACATTTTGTAAATCGGTTAGCTGCATCCTTTGTATGAGTTTGCCCATGACTATATTTAGCTCTGCGTACTTCATTACAATTTTACGATAATGTTCAACATAACAATTAGGATATCTTGTTAATGATGTCATAAATTGTTTATTACATTAAACAAGCAGCATTGAGCTCACAGGTGACTGTTTAAATTAAATTAAATGATCGGACTATACATAGGTCAGTGGTATAGCCACTAAAGTGGCTCCATATATTCGGGTAGGCCATTGAGCTCCTGTACAGGTGCGACTGCCTATTTTATCTCAGGTTGGACCGCGATTTACCTTATGTTTATTGACATATATTTATAGGGATCAGCCGAGACTTCTTCTACTAGCAGGAGTAGGATCTCGCTAGTTAAGAACAGTAGTGATGCAAGTCTTTAGGTTGCACTTTAAATAAATTGTATTTACAGGAATATAGTGTACAATTTTAGATAAATTATTTTTCAATATTACATTTTAAATTGAAAAAACCTTTTTTTTATATTTTATAGTGACGTCTCTGGTGACATTAGGGCAGTTATTTCTCACAAAAAATAAGTATCTTAATTCAAGTATAGTATAGTATAGTATAGTATAGTATAGTATAGTATAGTATAGTATAGTATAGTATAGTATAGTATAGTATAGTATAGTATAGTATAGTAAATTATTAGACAGGTCTTTTATAATATAGGTCTATGCTTATGTTATATTCATACGCTCATCCTGCCTTCACCATCTTTTTATATAACATACCGTGCCAAAACTCTGACCTAAAATTGCAGTTATTCATTATAAATCGCTATAAAATTCTTAAAGTTTTGTGTTTTATCGAACGTTTGCATTTTTTATACATTCATCATGTATGTCAGAGCTCAATCGTTTTCACTATCATGTTGACTAACGTTCGTCCGTTGACAGCTGACGATTCATCAAAAAATCTAGATTGAGCACATTCGTCCATGCTACGTTTAACTTTCAGTAGTGCTTCCTAGTAGTACGACGAAGCGAATGTGCGTTCTTGGGCATTCCGCCTAGCTTTTAACGTATCTGACAGACGTAATCGTTCTTGGACGATTGTGCATTCCGCCTCGCTGATCCCGTTGCACCAAAGGTTTGAGCATCACACGTAGAATGTTCGGCATTAGGTCCACCTTTATAAATGCTTACTGCAATTAAATAAACAAAATATAAATTGTTTACAGATATCGACCCCTTCTGTCTGTCTGAACACCAATTCAGAGGAAGGATTCTGAGCAGGATGGAGGTGTAGTTCTGTGTAAATAATACATTAGATATGCACAATGCAATGCAATCTACACATTTTCACTCATTCCAACTTACAATTTACACCTTCACACACCTACACTGACAATACACATTCACATATACATACACTTACATAATGATGCGTAGATGGATTTTTTTAATATTGTCTCTTTATTTTTATTCTTATGTTTATTTTTTAATAGTTTAAATTGTTAATAATCTGTTCATGCTATATGTTTAGTGAAAATAATGTTATTCCGTAATTGGCTAGGTGTTCGGTAATCATTTGAATGTAAATATTTACTTGTAAAAGACAGCTGTGGAATAAGTAAATGAATATAAATAAAATGGAAACCAAGGTGAAGGTACCACTATGCCGGCTTTTTAATACTTATGGTTATGAGTCAATAAACTACACGTTTTTGTTTAAAGTCGTAGCTGTTAAACCTGTTTTAAACAATGCAAATCGCATGCATAAATCATCTTGTTTCTTATTTTTGTGCCTCTTATGAAATACTTAGAATGACATCATGCCAAAGATGAATTTTAAAGGAAAATTTTGTCGCTTACTCATATTTCTGGCGTTAATATCTTCAGTTATCTGAGTTTTGACTATGTTTTTTGTACAATAGGTTTATTGTAAAAACATGTACATTTCGTTGGAAATAAACGATTATTATTATTATTGTCATGTCAAGTCGAGGCCAATCTGTGTGGGGAAACGCCAATCTCGCCACTGTTCAGCTAGGCGCTGCCAACTTCAGCGAAGAAGCCAACATACGCATTCAGCTAGAATGGGCGGCATTCGGGAAACTTCGACACGTCTTTTCATAGTCCATAGCACAATGTGTAAAGACGAAAGTCTTCAACCAGTGGGTAATGTTGAAGCGACACTGACAGTTGTCCATAAAAGGTTGCTCAGCAAGCTATTGAGAGAGCTATGCTTTTTTTCTCTGATGGATAGAATTTAAAACTCTGACGAATATCAAACGTTTAAAATTAACTGAAATATGATATTTTTTTGTCATACTGTCATCTTTTTGTCATGTGTTCGTCATCTTGTATTAAGAGGGTGGACACACCGTCAGCGACACATCCGTATAGTCGGATTTTTTTTATAAGTAAGTACTATTTATTTATTTATTTAAGGAGTAGAAAACAATATAAATCCTAAAAACATATTACATTGATGAATATTTATAAAATACAACCTAATACCTTAAGGATCACCCACTTCGATTTGACCTTACGGCCACCTGATGGTAAGTGGCGCGCAAGGTTCATGATTGTTAGCAACTGGAATCAGACACTGACATCAGTTCCTAACACTATGCCGGCTTGACTGGGCATGACGGCAATTCAAGCCTGATCCCGAAACGTGTACGCCGTAAATGTAATAAAATATAATGTTAAAAATTCATCGATTGTTTTCCAATTTTATTCGAATTATTATTTCTACTGTCCACATAATAATCAAAGTCATGAAGACGTCTAATATTTAAATATTATATATATAGAATCTATCGACTTGTTCCACAACACCGGAAAGACAACATTAAAAAGTTTGTCTCAACCAAACGCACAATTCTATATCCGTCTCTTTCTATCATGTCTATTTACAATAACGACACCCTCTGTCCTTTCTCTTTCGTGCGACTTATAAATTAGAAGGTCAAATAAACTGCACGCGCAAGCAAACGAAAGAGAACTGGATCGCTCGCGGTGTGGTGTGTTCGGCGCCTAAGATCTAATATTTTTGAATGTCTTTCTATGTAGGGGGAGGAAGGAAGAATAATGTAAAGGGGCGTGGAGTGAGGATACGTGAGGGGATTTCATTATGAAGACAATCAGGTGAACGTGTGCCCAGTGTATCCCACTTGCCCGATATATTATCTGAACATTTATGTGTAAATATTGTAAAGAATAGATGAACCAGATATGGTGAAAACGCTCAAAACGAATATTTATAAATATTTAAATACTATTATTAAAATAAAAACTACTTAATAATTTAAAATAAAACCAAAATACAACAAAAAATCTAAACCAAAAATAAAGAAACCACTCGCACAGGCCAAAATATGCATCCACATACCGTTGCCACTATCCCTTTTGTCGACTTTCGGGTTGCACATAGGCATGTAGTCTACCTAAATTCTGACTTGCCAGGTAGGTTACTGCTGTACCAGGTATTGTATTTTCATAGGTACTGATAACTAAATTTAAAAGGTTAATAATTGATCGTTGTGGTGCAGTTCTGTATATGTTCTGTAAATTGCTAATTATCGAATTATCTCAAAACTGCATATTACGTACTCGTAGGCCTCAAAGAGGTTAGCTTTCCGAATCAAGCTCAGAGCGCTTAGAATGAATATGATACTGACAGACAAAATGACATTTTTATTCATAACATAATATATATTTTTTTAATGTTTAGAAGATAAATTGCGGATTCCACATCTTTGATTATGAATACTAACATACACACATCACTCGGTTTATTCATCTTTATATGTGTAACGTTTACTATTATTAACTTATTTTGGTCTTCTAAAATAACTTACTGTGTTACAGACATTTTTTATTTTCTTCCTACTTTAATATTAATTATAGATATGTTTTATAAGTAATATACCAACAGTAAAAACTAATTACAATATTAAATAATTTAAAACCTGATATTAAATAAACTTGAAAATGGCGCGTGACATAATGACAAACAACTGACAGCGCTCAGAGCGATCTACCTCGATATCGTGAGCAGTCTAAGCGCGAGGAATGATGTCATTTGTGACGTCACATAGCTTTGGCAAACCAGTTTATGCACGCCTCGGAACTACTTTAAGCTTGCTTAAGTTACTATATTACTAAAATAAATCTAAATAAAGTAACAATAAAATTTATTCAAAGCAAATTCATATACTAAAATATAAGTTATATAAAATAAAATAAATAAATAAGAAAAAAAACACATATGATAAAAAAGAGACTACATTACTACATATAAAAACTAAAAAACCACTAATAATAAAAAATAAAAATAAAATACAAAAAAAAAAAAACTAGTTAACTTATGATAAAAAAGAGACTACACTACTTACTACATATACAAACTAAAAAAACCATTAATAATAATAAAAAAAAATGTACAATATAAAAAATAAATTTTAAAAAAATATATAAATAGGTATACAAAAAAAAAAAAGCTAACCCTTATAACACATAATATACATATTTTCCTTCATATAAAATTAAAATAACACATTCTTGTAAAATATTATTATGTTTAACTTTAAGCGGGTCCCCCAATACAGGTCTAACTAAACTTAAAGGGGGATCCAGAAAATGTACTATCTAAACTTGTATTTAAATAAATAAAATATTTTTGTTTGTTGTTTGTTTTGTTACTATTATCGTATCTCGAAACGAGGGGCTAGCTTGTAGGTATTTTAGTATAGGTAGGTATTTTAGTATTTTATTGCGTGTTCATTAGTACCGCGAAGAAAATAGAACCATAAAAGTATATGAGTTGTAAGTTATTATGAGTGGATTGGAAATTAAAATGGCCGTCACAAAACGCTAATTAGTTATACTCAACGAAGTCAAATATAAAATAGAACGGGCTTCGATCATATTTCCATACATATATTTTTTTTTTTTTATCATCATTACGACCGTTTCCCTTTCGGGGTGGTCGGAAACCACGCTTATAAATAAGCGGATTCACATTTCCATACAAAATGTATATTACTTTTTTTCACCACAATAACATCACACACATATAGATTTACACACGTCTACGCATCGCCATACACACCCTCATAAACACACTCACACACAAATTGTTATGTACACAAACAATAGATTTTAAATTTGTAGTTTTAAATTGTAAATAATTTTAATTAGCACCTTACAATACATACCTTTATTTGAATTGACAATCAGCACACCCCCCGACCGCTGCGACACATCACTTTGGTGCAGTGGCTGGGACGTAAACCAAAGTCCAATCCTTAGTAGGTACACTGGGTGTTTAACTTTGAAATCAACAGAGACGATCGAAAGACTATATAGTAAGCCGGGTCTTACTGCTAAATGTTGAATGATTTATTTTTTTATTACCAGTGTACTTCTCAAATAAACTATTTTATTATAATTATTTTTAATTGATAATTAAAAAATATATTTTATTCAACATTTGCTTACAAAAATCAAGTGACACGAGGTTTTCTTGTCGAAGAAGGACGTGTTTTATACTTCCAGAACATGCAGGTCGACACTAAAGTGCACGTCGAATATAACCATAACCGACAAAGACTGTCTTACACTAATTCAATCTGTACCAATTGGTCTAGCTTTGTTTCTCATACTGTTTGGTTCCTTTCCCTGTCTTGTTATTATTATTTATTATTTACTTATTCCACAGCTGTATTTTACAAATAAATATTTACATTCAAATGATTAAAGATCTGCACATGTCCTTACTTCTCTTTACAACGTTCTTTACAATCCCCAAGCTCCTCTATACCTTAAGACTCGTTTCCAATTTCTTGGAGACAGTCACAACCTTCCTCTTCGGTCTGCTTCTAACAATCAACTCAAAATTCCCCCTCACACTTCTAGCAGATATTCAGATTCTTTTACTGTTTTCGCTGCTCGAGAGTGGAACAAGCTTCCACTAGTCATTAGACGGGCGCCTTCAATAAATGTGTTTAAAAATCTACTCATTGCTCACTTTTTAAATAAACAAAATAATTTGTCATGATAACTACAAGTACCTATGCATTATAATTTTTATTTATTTTCTTAACATATTATCGTAAATGATTGTACCTATGTAATATAATACGAGTATCTATCTATTAGCTGTGTTTATATATTTATACATAATATATATTTATGTTTATTATATATATTGTTTTAATTATATATCATGTAAGTATTTATGTAATAGTATTTAAGTATTCTTAAGTAATTGTATGTATCTTAATGCACCCGAAATCCTCTGCCACACTCCCAAAGGTTAGCTGTTATAAAATGCCGGAAGGCATTAAGTTCGCCCTTGTACACTACTTTTTAAGTTATTTTGTGCAATAAAGAGTTTATAAATAAATAAATAAATTACCGAACACCTAGCCAATTACGGAATAACATGATTTTCACTAAACATATAGCATGAACGGATTATTAACAATTTAAACTATTAAAGGCAGTCGAAATGTCAGTGACAAAGCTCGGCTCGCCATACACAATGCCATGTTGGTACCAACACTGATGTATGGAAGCGAGACGTGGATACGTCAGAATACGCATGAGAGTAGGGTTAATGCAGTAGAAATGCGGTCGTTGCGGCGGATATGTGGCGTCACTTTGGCGGACCGCATACGTAACGTCGAAATACGGAAAAGGGTTGGTATGAAGGAAAGCATAGGGACAAAAATAAGGAAAGGCATGCTACGATGGTTCGGGCATGTTGAAAGGATGAGCGATGAAAGATTGACGAACCAGATATATAATGCGAAAGTTGTGGGTAAAAGAGGCCCTGGCAGACCGAGACTCACATATCACGATCAAATAAATAAAACACTGACTGAAGGTGCATTAAAAAGTCTTCGTAACCAAAGGGCATGTATGAAGAGGTTAATGAATGTCGACGAAGCGAAAGAAGTATGTCGTGATCGTGTCAAATGGCGCTCAATTGTCTCTGCCTACCCCGCAAGGGATCTGGCGTGAAGATATGTATGTATGTATGTAAACTATTAAAAATAAACATAAGAATAAAAATAAAGAGACAATATTTAAAAAATCCATCTACGCACCATTATGTAAGTGTATGTATATGTGAATGTGTAGGTGTGTGAAGGTGTAAATTGTAAGTGTGAATGAGTGAAAATGTGTAGATTTCATTGCATTGTGCATATCTTATGTATTATTTACATAGAACTACAGCGCCATCCTGTTGCTGTTATATATGTATATTAAATATTGAACACGACATATGACATCGCGTCCCCTTGGTGGTAAGCGGTACGCGAGGTCCAAGAATAAGACGCCACCAACTGACGCCAGTCAATGACGACCGACATAAAAGTCTCGAAATTTATGAGTTGGATATGATGTGGATGTATATTTTGCGTATGGTGCGATTGGAGCTCAGTTTTGGCGAAGCTGCAGTGATTCGAGAGTTTTAGACACTGGTGTCGTCCACCTCTATAGGACATTGAGAGCATTTATAAACTTAGCGGAACTATCCCAGAGGTGAAAACAGTATTCCACGCATGGCTTATCTGTGCTTTATACAGCATAGGTCTTAGTACAGGCGGGAAAACCACTTCACCTTGTTCAGTATTCAGTTATGCTATAGATTATATATCGCAAATACTCAAAGTCTATTAGGAATGTGCTGATGTTCCTCGACACAAAGTATGAATGCTTAATTCTACAATCGAGATAAGGCGTTGTCTGATTTCTCAGCTCCTCCAGTTTAGACTCGTTCGGAACTTGAATTAAAATGAAAGGTAAAAACAATTCAGTGATAAATAAATTGCGTTTTCCCTTCCTTTCTTTAGTAAAAAAATCTGCAAGTATTATGTAAGAGTGGCAGTCTTTTTAGACCAACAATAGTGTTTTATCATTAGTTTTTTCCTCTTGTATCGGCAGCAAAACAACTAGAGACGTCGTTCGCAAAGAAAACTTTAACGTTACCGAAGCAATTTAACCGTAACTTTTTGATGTGCGTTATGATGGAGCGGCCAAATTTGAATCTGGTTATTTGAAGATTTTTTTTTATTTATTTGGCGTAAAACCATACACATAGAATAATACAAATTAAATATAAAAAAATGAGGTAAAAGAGAATGCAAAAAATACTCAGCCTACCAGCACATGTATAGCGACAAAAAGGCGATCAGCTCTCGAATTGAAAAACACATCACGGACACAAATGTAATAATTACAACATTATTATCTTCACAACCCCTAAAACTCACAGTCCTAGATTGTTGGAGATGGGCCTGAGAAGTTGGCACACACTTGCCACGCTGGCCTGATCGGTTGTTTCGATACTATTATTGATAAGACTAATGTAATTTTTACTATATATTACTGTGCAATTAAGTTATTAAGAAAAGTTAATAAGAAGAATGGTGTCTCAGGCTTATAACCCGACAACAGGCTGGTTTGAAAAGAAGGCCTCTCGGTTTTAGGCTTACACCCGTATTCTTAGACATTTCCTCAACGGCTCCTCTACTCAATTATTCATTCCAGCTGCCAAACGGAGGGACACCTCGGCACGTGTCGGGACTCGAGCAATAGAACTGTCAAACTCAAGGTACAATGCGACATACCTTGAAACCGCCTTGAAATGTGTGTATGTTATTTAAACTTGTTGTATTTATTTGCTTATTTATAAAAATATAGTCAAATTACTTATTTTAGTTAGTTAAAAATAACTAATTTTTAAACAAAACAAATTGTCAATCTCATTCAATCAAATCAGATTTAATTACAAAAAATATATAAAAATGTGACAATCGGTTATTCATAATATGAAAGAGACAGACTTATGGACGTTAAAAGTGCTAGAGCCTGTAGTAGTAATTCTGACAAAATGAATATTTAGAATACGGGAATGCAATCTTCAATGTTGCCAAAAAAAACTTAACTTATCCACCTTTGTACTTTGTGCAATAAAGTTTTTAAATAAATAAATCTTACCGGAAATAACTACAATCAAAGACTAGTAAAAATAAAGCCAGAAGGCTCTTGACTGATGAAAGTATTTTAAAACTTTGACTATTGTTATTTGATTAATGTTATCTTTTAGATTATAATTAAGTTATCTTGAATGATTTCAACAATTTTGAGTTTGGTACTTTAATGTGTCCTTAGCCGTAAAGCTGGTATAAAAAAAAACAAAAATGAAAGACAAGAAATATGCGAAGATCGTGGTGTTGTCTCTGCCTATGCCTATGGGAAGGAAGTATAAGTACGACATTGTTGACCATTTTCATGTTTTAATAACTAGGTTAAACAATAAAATTAAAACTCTAGCATTCAGAGTTATTTTTCCGACATTCCCACAAAACACCGGGTCCGTCAAAATTATCAAATCAAATCAAATCAAATAATTTATTCAGTAAATAGGCAACATTTTTAGCACTTTTACACGTCATAACAGTTATTACATTTTATATTTATCATTCTATATAATTTACATAATGTATACATTAAAATATCTACAAGTGATTAAAACAGAAACATAATATCAGCTGAACAACTCAATAATAGGTAATGGATTTTTTAAATTACTGGTCAGGAACAGTAGATACCGCCTCGTCAAATTATAAGTATTCTATTTATTGAAATTATAATAAATATCAGCTGTAAATTGGCATTGTCATACTTAATACTAAATTATAATTTAATAATACCAAATACCTTACAGTAGTAATGATAAAAAATAAACAAATGTCAAAAACATTTCAACTAACCTAAGTCTCAAAAAATTAAAAAATGTTATACATACATAAAAAAAAAATCAGTGATAATTAAATAAAAAAATATAAAAATATATAATAAAAATAATAATGTCATAATTCCTTAAGATAAAATTATAATGTCAATGGTACAATGAATTAAAAATAACATATTTTGCTGCTGTAAATGGGCGTTGTCAATAATAATTTATAAGACTTATAATTCATTAATAATGTCTTAACATTTTTATTATTATATATACACACATACCTATATATAAACAACAATGTTGTTTTATAACTAAAAATTAACTTTAAAACTAGATCATTCATCTAGATCATTCGAATTTGTGCAGTATATTGTTTGATGTTTACTAAGCAGCACACGATGAGTCAGTGCGCTATTGTTCCAAATTGTTTATTGCCACTGCTTTACACTCACACATAGGCACTTTTGAATATTTTTGCGTATTTAAACGTTCAGTTTGCTTACAGTTTTTAAGTTTTTTAACACTTAACAAGCACTTTTTGAAGATGTTTTTTACACAGAATATGTATTTTTATGTACGTAACAACTATTATTAGTTAGTTTCATCGAAATGTACTATTTAACACCATTTAAAAAATAAATTCACGGGGACGTTTAACACGCGTCCAGCTTGTAATAGCGCGCACGCACACGTACTTATGAGTGACTGATGACTGTTTTTTTTTTATTATTACTGGCATCGAATTAGTCCTTTAGTGTAGAGCTGTCATGATACTAATTTAATCATTTTGCACACCTATTAAATAAAATAAAAAAATCGACTTAAATTAAAAATTACAATTATTTATCTAAAAATGCATGTACAACTGTGAATGATGTATTTTTATAACAAAACAAGATTAAAATGGTCTCCCTATTAAAACGGACAGAATTTGTTGTGAAAGAAGGCAATGGGCTTATCCCCGTGCAGCTATTCAATAAATAAGAAATGCTAAAACTTTTAACGAAAGGGGCGTTAACATAGACTTATATAATAATAATAAACTTCCGGTTACAAAGAGCCTCTCTGCGATGAGAATTTGGGCTACGCTGGCCAGACGGGTTGGTAAAAGTTTAACAATTTCTTAAGTTGGCGGCTTAACGTACAATAGTAATGGGAATTGCGGAAGGGAGATTGGGACAACACTATTGATCAGGTGTCCGTTAGGGACACGTTTCCTGGGTTAGTGTGTGATGTTCCGTCGCTGTAAGTGCATCGGTTCGCCAGTATTTCACTAAAAACTTGATTGTCGAGAGCAATATGTTGCTGTGAAGTTTCCTTTCATGAAATCAGCCGCGGAAACTACTGTACTGCTTAATACAGCTTATGGAAGAGCTGCCCTAAGTAAAACTAGAGCCTACGAGTGGTTTTCAAGTTTTTAAAATGGATAAATTGAAGACCAACCCCTTTCAGGACGCCCCTCAAAAAAATGAAAAGGTTGATAAAATCATGCTCTCGTTTTCAATGGTCTTTAACCGTCGGTGAACCATTGATCAACTCTGTAAGATTTCTGGGATATCATGGAGTTCAATTCAGGGGATTTTATCCAAAGATTCGCACATGCAGCTAAATTTGTAAACCAAAAACGACATGACACCAATTTTTCACCCACCCCTACTAATCGGATCTAATCCCCAAACTCAAAAGGGGAGAGGAAAGCGTACCACTGTGGAGGAGGTAAAACAAAAATCACTGAAAAGCCTAAAGAACATCCATATAAATGAATTTAAAAAATGTTTTGAATATTGGAAGGATCGTTTGCAGAGGTGCGTTATGGTCATGAAAAAATACTTTGAAGTTATCAAAATTTGGTGTAGAATATATATTTTTTTAAATAAGTTATGGCTAAATTCTCGTCTTTTTTTTTCTAAGGCATTTTGATTCTCTGAGGCACAGGAACGGTGGTATTGTAAATCTATAACAAATGTACTTAAGAAAAGTGTATCTCTTTTGTAGGTACATGCCGGGGTTTGAACCGACCTTTGTGGGATTTTAAGGAAAGCGTACTTACAACCGAGCACCCACTGCGATCGGACTTTTATGTATGTCTATATGTATTTATTCATATAACCTTTAGGAGGCCTTTAACACAGGGTAAACGTTTCGCTTAGTTTAGTTGTGCCTCCAATTATTTTTCATTTAAAATTATATATTAATACACGTAAACATATTGACAATGAGTTGATCCGGTCACTTATATTAGGTGTAAGTAACGAAACTTGTACAGAAATTGTTGCCAGTCACTGTATAATGCGACTTGCAAAATTGTTACTTGTTTTAACAAACAGTGGCAAGTCAATTTGTTAAATAATGACGCGGGTGACAACAGGATAAATATGACGTTTAACATTTGGTTATAAAGGCACGTGATTGGCTAAAATAACTAATTGACAAAGAAAACATCCTCCGTGGTCTAGCGGTTAAGTCCGTGGATGTAGACGCGAAGGTATTAAGTTCTACTTCTGGTCATTATCGTCATCATCAGCCTGTGTCTTGTTACGCCTGGATATAGCCATTTCACACGATCTTCCGTCACCCTCATCCAGCTGGCTGGGGGTCCCAGTCCGCTTCAACGGACTTCAACGGACATAGGTTCTGGAAAAGACACGTCCAGCCCATTGCCACTTCAGCTTACTAATTTTGAAGGCTATATCGATAACTTTGGTTCTCTGACGGCAGTCCACGTTTCGGACTTTATCCATCAAAGAAAAATTCTGAGTATAGCTGAGCGACCTTAAACTTGTGGACCAGACCCACTGTCAGTGGCTCCGTACGACAATACTATGGAAGAACGCATTGGTTGGAAACTTTCGACTTCAAATACTGTGGTATGTCCGATAAGAACTTTTCTTGCTGGTCGGGACACAAAAATTTATTTGCGTAATTTCTATAGACATCGACGAGCTTGCCAATTGTTATGATGTGCTTATAGTAAAGTTGGCTAAATGTGAATCCGCTTAGTTTGAAAAAAACACCTCAATTTGAAATAGATAAACGGTATGTTACGGTACGTACTTATTCTTTAAAAAACTGGATGTAAGCAATTGTCGTAAAAGCTAATCTAGTCAAAAAATCAAGACCAATTATTTCATGAATTTTAAACTGGTAAATAGGAAAACTTGTCAAGAATTACTCATCCTTATCTCAAAGCAACTATTATGCCGTAATAACAGAGTTGGAAGTAGGCTTTTAAATTGCGTGCGTTAATATGGAGGAGCCCTTGTCATATTATAGAAGTAGGCATTAAAAACTGCCTCCGTGGTCTAGCGGTTAAGTTCGTGGATTCAGACTCGGAGGTACCGGGTTCGATTCCTGATCGGGACACAAAAATATTTATTAATGTAAATAAAAACATTTAATTATTATTTAATTTATTTGTGATATTTCTCGAGTTTGGTACGCTGGAGACATCGACGAGCTTGCCACTTGTCATGATTGGCCTTTAGTAAATGTGAATCCGCATAAGCGTGGTTTCTGACCACCCCGAAAAGGAAACGGTCGTGATGATACTTTACTTTTTTTTTAGGTATTTCATTTATTCTGTCATTCATTACAGCATTTAGAATACAACGTCCTAGAAAACCTACCTAGGCAGTACCTAAATACTGCTAGAATATTACACCTTCTATAACACAGAGTCCTAGACCTCCACTCTTGGAGATCCTTCTTATAAAGCATATTTCTGGAGAATTTAACCTGCAATCGCCAAGTTCCACAGGCCAGACGGGTTAGCGAGGGTCTGGATATTAATTTTAATGACAATATATTAACGATTTCACAAGTTGGTAGTATTGAAACTGATACTCAACGTTCTCTCCAAAGCAAGTGAACTGTGATTTTGCAAATCTATGACAAAAATACGTAAGAAAAGTGTATTTCTCGTTGGAACATGCCGAGGTTCGAACCTAGACTTTTATGATTTTAAGGAAAGCGTACATGATAATAATATATTAAATTTATAATATATTACAATTCATTTTTGTTAGTATACCTATCGCTATGTTAGTAACAATGGCTTACATTTAAGTTAGTAGACTAAAATTTAATGTTAGTGCCTTATTTATATGTACGCGTGTCAATTTGTCGGTTACAGTGAAGCTTAATAAAGTGACACTGTATTGGACAGTCCACTCTATCTGATATGACCTTTGGCATATTGTTTTTAATGCCTCTAATTCTAATGACTAGAGATGCAGTGCATTACATACAACCAAGTCACCACCGCTTATATATTGTGTATATTCTAGAATATATTTCTATAAAGTACGAGTATGTCTTCGCTGCAGCTAGCCAGACGGTTTGTCAATGGCTACATTAAGATAGAATTATATTTTCTTCTCTTAACAATTCCATAATTTTGTTAATGAAGAATTGTTCCTAACATGCTCTCCACAGATTTCTAGATACTTTTAACGTCAACCATGAAGAATATGACAGCAAAGAAACTAAAGTTTTATTTGAATTTTAATAACTCTGCACAATTAATAGGTCAGCGCCATCACAACGTACACTTTTTGACATGGGCAGCTTCTAAGCTCAGCATTAATGACCAGGCTGTCACAGGGCCGGTATAGGGAAGAGGAAAATGTTCTCCCCTCAGAGAGGAAGTAATGCATTTTCCTTTATCACCGTGGAGACAGTTTGCTCAACAAGGGGACAAGCTTTTACGATTATTGTATTCACTTATACACGAAGGTGTAGTAAACAAAAACTTAGAGCTTATACCATTGAGATATAAGTACTACGTATAGAGACGATAATCCAAACAAAAAACGTTTTACAATTTGGTGACAGCACACTAAAACATTATCAGCCAGTTCAGAAAGAATGATTAAAATAATCTCTAATCAATATTTTAATATACGACATGTGATTGGTAGTTAGCTTATCGCTTTGGTTATTGGGTACCTCATAAGCATACGTTACACATGTCTAAAGATAAATCAGCCTTTCTGCAACTGGCCGTATGTATTGTACTGGCGTCAAAATTCCGCCAAAAGTGTTATTTTTTTGTACTTGTAGAAACAGTCAAACATAAAAACAAATAGCCGCATTTAGTTAATTTATGATTAAAGCCTTCTATAACTGGAGATTCTATTTTGGTACGACCGCGTTCATTGCGGGGTTGTCAGAGACCACGCGGAAGGAAGGAAGCGGATTCACATTTAGTCAAATTTAATAAATATTCATTATGACAAGTGGCAAGCTCGTTTATGAACTATATTAGCTTTTTAGTGCAACAGTGTAGTCTTGTTTTGAATATTATTAATGTGAAATGTCTGCCTAGCTTCGATGGCACGAGGATGCGTGGTACGTCTCCAATTAGATGGAGTGAACAGGTGAAGTCTGCAATGGATCATGCCCTACATGAGTGTACCAGGAAAGCTGCAGTCCCAGAGGAGTGGAGACATATTAAGTATGTCACAAGCACTTAAATGGGGATCACGACCACTCTACCAATTTTGATAACAAAAGTTTTCGTATTTCGTCTCGGAGTTCATGAGCTATCCTGTTCCAAAAGTGCGGGCAAAGTTTCACGCTACTGCTTCCTTAACGATACTATTAAAGATAACCATCGTAGTTCCAGCTCTTCTGGAGCCTGCTGGAGTTATCGGAGATGACGGCAAGAGAACCGATGGTATGACGTTGGTCCACTGGGTACGAGGACGTGCTCTGGTGTGGGACACCCTAGCCGCGTCAAACCTCACGGGGACAGCGCATAAAGCGGGGGCCGCGGCGGAAAATGCGGAGTCCGGCAAGCGGCGCAAGTATGTATCCATATTAAAAGATTACATATTTGTGCCGTTTGCTGTAGAAACTCAGGGCCCATGGAGTCCAAGCCCCAAAAAGTTTTGTAACAAGGCTGGCTCTTTCTTCGCCTATTAATCAGTATTGCAATTTAGCGGGACAATGCAACCAGCATACTTGCCACCATTTCACGCGGAGGGGTCTTTTACATATCCGTAATATTATTATAAACTTAATATGTATATATTTTTTTGGAATACTCTATTAATTATAGTTGACTACTAAAAATAATGACCAGACGTTTCATATTAAATCAATGAATCATTTGTCAATAGTAGCAGCAGCTGCGATTGTTGCACCACTCTAAAGTTCGACATTCAGTGACGCAAGCTTAGCACGGAGCTAAAAATGTCGACTTCGTGCCGACTAGATTGGTTCGGAAACAGTGCATTGTACCGACAGGAGACAAGTATATAACTATAAAAATAGACCGCCACAATTATGCAATTATCAACCGGGTTTTGAAATTATTTTAAAATACAAAAGGTGAACGTAGACATTCTCTGCTAGGTAATCCTTGGGACATTGAGATCATTAAATATTGAGGACGGTCAAAATAAAAAGAAAAAGAAAATAAATAATCATAATAATATCTAAAAACTAATTAAAAAGCAAAACACTTTATAAATATAGGTACATACTTGTACACATAAATACTAATATTACATAAATAAAAATGATATCTTCAAAAACAACTGCCACAAAAGAAATCAAATTTAAATACCTAGTTACTTTGAAAAAATATTTAACCGTATTTATAGAAGTAAAATTAACGTCGTATTGAACGACCACTTTTTTTCATTTAAAGAAGTGAAATTAGTGGATAGGCCAATCATGACAAGTGGTAAGCTCGTTTGTGTGTCTGTGATGTGTTTTTTTGTGTTGGGACAAGAAATTAAACCCGATTACTCCGCATGTTAATCTATGGTCTAATTTTTATTGTTTTCTTAATAAAACTGTTTGTTGAATTACCAAATTCCAAAAAAATCTTAGCTTTTGACAAAAAATACTAATAACAATAAACTAATGTATGAAACGAAAGCAGCTGAACTATGCCGTGCAAAATTCATACTCTTCTAATTTTAGAATTAAATCAACGGAGTCAAAGGGGTCCCTAAACCCAGCTTGTTTGGTGACAAGCTCGGGAGACTGTCTTTCTCCTCTGTCTTCCACATACGATGGATCTGGCATAGGCAATGTAAACCAATTGTTAAACCTATATCTTCTTTCACAAAATTTTATCAAGGCCTGGACTTGATATACGTCTTTGGGTGCACCGGAAAAATGCACGATTGCGTACAGCATGAAATAATAATGCACACATGTTATAGCAGAGGCAATTAATTACAAAGGCGAAAGCGTTCTCATGCAAGAGGTGCAATAAAAACATTATTATCTAATGAGTCGCGTTTCCCGAGATATATAACTCCGCCCACTTATCACGAATTGTTTTATGTCATTGATAGACAACTAACGACCAGGGACTCCAACCTGAAACACCCTCCGTAGTCTAGTTTTTTTTCCATACTTCCATTACCCTGCATATCATCATCATCATCAGCCTGTGTCTCTCCACTGCTGAATATAGGCTCAAGGCTCGCCACTTCACACGATCTCCTGCCACCCTCATCCAGCGACCTTCCTTAGGCCATCCGTCCATCTAGCGGGGGGTCGACCTACTCTCCGCCTTCGATCTAAACCTAACCCAATTGAAAGTTCTTTCGCTGGCCACTATATTACACGGACAATGCCGGGACAAACATGTTATAGCAATGCACGAATTTCTTTCTCTGTCCATTACTATCAATTCGAAATAATTATGTCTAAGTAAAATAGATGCATGTTATCATGCGAATGTGGCGTATAAAAGCATGTTTGGGGGTTATTATAATGACGTCGATATGAAATTATTAAATGAAATTATTTATTTGCATAGAACATGGTAATAGTAAATGTTAATAGTAAGTTAGTTCATTCGGACATTTCTGAAACTCAAATTTTGTTATTTACAATATAACATTATTATTATTTAATTTCTATATTGTTTTATTCGATGTAAATTATTATAAATTAAATATTAAAATTTTAAAAAAACTAAACTAAAAAAAAAAGTGCTCTAGAAACGTCCCATGCGAAATAGTCCCAAGTAGACTGGCTCTGTATAGCGAGGCTAATACGCTGGCATAAATAATTGCCAACATTCCTGTCTCCAGACCTTTCCGTCAGCCGCTTTGACAACTCCTTGGTAGGCGCCTTGCTGAAGGTCCCCATGGGCTCATCGACTCGACCCCAAACGCCGCAAATTCGTAACCGGTACGAAGGTTGGCGTACTTGTATTTGCACAACTTGAGTTTCTCAGCAGAAGACGCCGTACTCGCCTGAATGTGAGATAGAGCTAATGTATCTACACACGTCGCATCCCACACCAAAGACCCATCGTTTCTACGGCCCAACAGTAATTCCGTTGGGTCTCTTGCCATCGCTCCGCACAATCGAAGAGGGTTCTAAGATTACGGATACACCGGCAGAGACAAAAGCCCTTCGGATGATGTCGTTGAGAGCCGCGTATTCTTTCATTTCATCATTTCATTCATACTCATTACATACAGATTGTTGGGGAAATTTCCAACTTCCTCACGTGGGTGTAGTAGATGAGTAGACTGTATATGGTTGGGGGGTTTAATGACGAGCCAGCCCCATGAAGTCCAAAGAAAGGAGCAGAAGTACTTACCACTTCCAGCATCAGCTGACAACGTCTCAGTGGAGTCGACCCCAGGATTCCAGAAGAAGACCAGCTCTTCTTCTGATGCTAAAACTCATTTCACATAAAACTAATAATCCAAGTAACAGTTCCGCTATTTAGCAGACACTGCTGCAACACTGAAAATTGAGCACAAGCGGTGTGACGTCACCGAAACACAAAATTGTTGACGTCTGCCGCCGACTGAGGCTGAGGTGTGACTGGACCCACCGATGGTTCTCAGAATAATAATATTTTTTTTATATTATAAATCGAATATAGCTGAGTTTTTCCTTTCTCAGTCAGATTAAAGATTAATAGGTCATTTGGATCTGATAAACTGCTGGTTTTTGCATTTTGTCGACTTTCGGGTTGCACATAGACATGTAGTCTATCTTAATTCTTAATTCTTAACAGGTATAGTAATCTCATAGGTACTGATAACTAAAAAAAGGTTATTATTTGATCGTTGTGGTGCAGTTCTGTATATGTTTTATTTTGTAAATCTGATATAGCTGAGTTTTCCTTGCAGATTCCTTTCTCACTCAGATTAAACATTAACAGGTCACTGGAATCTGCTAAGCTGCTGGTCTTCTGCTAACAGCTTAGTTATTGGACCACTTTGCTGCTTAGTCTTCTACTAGCAGGAGTAGAATCATTCAAAATAATTAAATTAATGACGTTTCATAAATGCCTGTAATAGGTTTACGTGAATAAAGATATTTTGACTTTGACTTTGGACAGGATACTCTTTGGACCGCTTTGCTGTTTAGTCTTTCACTAACTAGAGTAGAATTCATTAGTCATTTAAATAATCTCACAAATGTCTGTAATGTTCTTATTTAAACATTGTAAAAATTAAACAACTGGCTTGACAATAAACTACATATACTTCAGAGCCTGGATATACGAGGGAATCCACGCATAATGTGATTTAATAACAACGCATATGATTACGTGCTTGACGGCCGGCGGTGAGCACCCCACGGCAGCTTCCGTCCGTAATGGTTTCACATGACCGATTGTCAAGTGCACTGCTATCCCGACAGACATGTAGACTAATAATCATGCAAAATATTTTAAACAAGCTACAGATATTTTTTTAGTTTCATAAGATATTATTTATGGCAATATAAAAAAGGTTAAAACCAAAGACTATAGAGACTACTAGACAGAGTACTGTGATGAGGATATTGAGTAGATGTCCATTAAAATGTTGAAATATTACATTATTATAAATAGTTTGTAATTATCTTTGATTTATTCGAAGTTAATTATAGTACATTAAATATAAATTAAAAGCTACCTAAATAATAAAATTAAAAATAAACTAAACTCCTCTAAAATGTCCTCTAGAGACGTCCCATCCGAGTCCCAATGAGACTGGCAACATTTCCCCTCTGTATAGCGAGGCTAATACGTTGGCAGAAATAATTGCCAGCCTTCCTGTCTCCAGACCTTTCTGTCAGCCGCTTTGACAACTCCTTGGCCAAGCGCCTCGCTGACGGTTCCCATGGGCCCATCGTCTCGACCCCAAACGGCGCAAATTCGTAACCGATACCAAGGTTGCGTATTTGCGCAATTTGAGGTTCTCCGCAGAAAACGCCGCACTTCCCGCGCCTGACGAGGTCGCCTGGATGTGAGATGGAACTAACATTATTATTATTTTTAATTATTTATTTGATCCTTGTTTTAGTTTTTTTATTTTATATATTTTTCTATTACTTACGTTTCATTTATATTTCTTGTCAAAATTTGTAAAGTGTTGTTTGAGTACCTACTTTATTACTTTTATTATATTGTATGATTCTTAAGTTGTAAAACGGGATCAGTATACAAATGCAATTGTTATTTCATATCTCATTGTTATTGTACTGATTTTGATGGTTCTTTTTCTTTTTTTTTCATTATAGCTAAAAGTGAAAATTTGTAAGGCTTTAAGATGACATATATTTTTTGTATACATAATATTGTAAAGGCTGTAAATTTTCCCACGAATAAATAAATAAAGATATTAATTAACAAGATGGGGCAAGAAGCCAAACGGAATGAGAATTAAAGATAGGACTGTTATATGAGAATTAGTTAGTCTACGAGTATGTCAGTGCATTGCCGGTTATCCTATATATAATGATTTTCTCCGAATCGGATATGAACATTAAGATACATAGAAAAGACCATGCTAACTTCTTTTAGAAAAAAACAAGGCAAGACGACCCGCTCAGCAAATCCTTGTCAAAATATGGTAAATTAGAATTAATACAACTTGCTTCTTCGTAATGCTATAATTCATATTCTATTCACGTTAAAAATAAAACCATAATGCCTAAACTTACCTATTATTTCTTGGTTGTAGTACAGCAGCATTTTATTACTTAAGCGCAAACGTTATTTAATGGAAATCGTTAACTATATATATATCAGGCTATTAAAGTTGATATTTGCACGGCTGCAGTCAAGGTCAAGCGTTTATAGAGTTGAGAATTGAATAATATTTTGGAATTATGACGCAAACTCTGACGTAAATAACCAAATCCAATAATAAAGTTTGCGACTAAGTAACAGAATAGGTCTGCAGGAAAACAAGTTACTATAATGGAAAAAGAAGAAATTTTAAGTCCAATTATTTATTTATTTATTTATAAACTCTTTATTGCACAAAGAAATTAAAAGTAATGTACAAGGGCGAACTTAATGCCTTTCAGCATTTTGTAACAGCTAACCTTTGGGAGTGTGGTAGAGGATTTGCGGGGTGCATTATTATAGATATACAATTTACATACAATACATAATAATCGTTACATACTATTACTTTAATACATAAATATATATATATACACACAAATACGAAACTAGGTAAGTATACAGTACTGTTTACACACAATAAAAATAGTATGATAGATATAGGTACTGATGACGCCGCTCCAAAGAGAGGCGAAATATTTGGCAAAAAATATTTTAAGCTTCAATTTATATATTTTACCAAGTAAGATATAGGTACTAAGAAGATCTATGTTGTTGGTTTAGAAAGTGAGCGATAAGTAGATTTTTAAATATATTAATAGACATTGTATATACAACCAACAGGAAGTTGAGTCAATTTGTATTATTTATAATACAATGTACTTAAACATGCGAACATCTGCAAAATCTAGTAAAAATAACAAGAAATTAGCTATTAAATTAGTAATTTTGCAGGTCTCCATGACACAAGTTAAATCTTCTTGGAGGCCAGGGAACCCCATATATATTGCATATTTACTTAGATCTAGCCATTCAATATTGTACTCTTTATTTTGGTTAATAAATTATTATTATAGATGTCTCTTTTTACTTTGTACCCGTCATTTTAATCCCCTCGTCTGAATCATGCTCAGAGCGCTTAGAATGAATATACTGACAGTCGTTTCGAATCAAATATTTCAATTCGGTACAGTCTAAACTACATTTTTATTCAGAAGACAAATTTCTAAGCATTCCATGGATTCACCGTGCGGGTGCCGGGTCCATCGTGTGTGGGTAAGAGATGAGAAGAATGGTGTCTCGGGCTTGCGACCGACAATAGGCTGGTTTAAGAAAAGGAGGCCTCCTTTTTTTTTCTATTGCGCGATAATACGCTCACCATCCACCATTCTACTTCTCTCCCTACCCAACCAAATACTGTATGATTTCGTTAACGCCGTCTTGGAAGCTCGTTCCATAAATGTATTGACGGCAGACCTGCTTAGGCCCAATTCTTTCAGTAAGTGATGCAAAGATTTTGCTGGAACTCCTCTCGCACCAACTTCCACTGCGTAAAGCCTTGGGTCTTGAACCCGTTCCTGATCATTTCTTCTGTGAGATCATAGTATTTATTCGACTTCATGTTGTGGTCTTTAGGAATATTTGATTCCCACGGAACGGTAAGTTCAATAAGGATAACTTTTTTCAAGTTCCGAGAAAACACTAAGATGTCTGGCCTATAGGCTGATACAGCTAGTTCATCTGGGATCCTATAATGGTGTTCAAATGTATCCATGAGAATTTTCCAGTCTGATGCGGAACCAAGGATCGAGGTGGGCTTGCATTTAGTTTTCGTGCTTTGCCCTTCCTTTACAAATGTGGTCAAAGTTTTATTTGTAGTCAGTCCTGTTTTTTTTTCATGTATAGAAAAGAAATTGCGGATTCTACATCTTTGAGTATGAATACTAACAAACACACCTCTCTCGGCTTTTTCAGCTTTATATGTGTAACGTTTAATATTATTAACTTATTTTGGTATTCTAAAACAACTCGCATTTTTTACTCGCACAGACATTTTTTATTTACTTCATACTTAAATATTATTATAGATTTATTTTGAAGTAATATACAAACAGTATAAACGAATTACAATATTAAATAATTAAAAAGAAAACCTAATAATCGATAAACTTGCAAATGGCGCGCGACATATGGACAAACAACTGACAGCGCGTCGTCTTTCTTGCACGTCTCGAAACTGATTTAAGCGTGCTTAGGTTACTATTATCCTGTCTTGTTCTATTAGTATGAACTATGGTGTCAGAGCGTGAGGTCTTTGCCCTATAGAATTTGGTTATCTCAGAAGATAAAACAGTTTGAATCTGTGTCAACTAAACAGGCGACACCGACGCGGCTATAAATTCGTTTTCACACGTCCGCGTCCGGGCGACGAAACCAGAGCATAATAAATTAACAATTTCCAAGAAACTTCCACAAAATAAAACTTTAATATCTCAATCAGGTTTTAATTATGTACGATTTTTAGTATAGAAGCCGAGCTATCTGGTTCTATTCCTAGTATACTTACAAAACTATACATGCAAAAAATAATTGAAAAAGCGGCCAAGTATGAGTCTAGAATAATAAAATAATTATTTACATGATCTAGCCTCTGTAGTCTAGCTGATAAGTTCGTAGATTTAGACGCGGTGGTACAGGGTTTTAATTCCTGGTCCCACAATAATTTATTTGTGGTATTTCTCGAGTTTGATACGCTAGACATCGACGAGCTTGCCGCTTGTCATGATGGGCATATAGTTAACTTGGCTAAATGTGAATCCGCTTCTTTATAAGAGCAGTATCTGATTATTGAAATTAAACAACGTATTAACAATATATGTAATCAAAAATAATATTTATTTGCAAACAAACGTGTTGGCCGATTTTGATGCTTCTTACGTCAATCGATTTGTCTTCATCACGCGAGTGTCACTACAGATATGACATTAATCAAATTGCATTAAGGCGCCAACAAGACGCCATATTGTAAAAAAAAAAAAGTCCACTAATTATATTGAGTGGCGTATCATCGAATAGGTATTTAATATAAAAAAGTATAAACATGGCGGCATCCCTTCTGTGGTGATCAGAAACATTATATATATATTATAACTAAAAAGATTAAAATTAAAATACCCGCCTCTTTTCAAGTTTTTAATTAAAGTTTTTTTTTTATTCAGCCAGGTTTTTTATTTTTTTATATAACATTTTTGTTTGAACTCTTTGCATTTGTAAAAAAATTGATAAAAGATTTGATTATAACATAAAAGTGTCGACAGAAAAACATCGTAAACATAAAATATTGTGTGTGTGTAATAAACAATCATATTATTGTTATTTATTTATTTTACAGCGATAAGGATGGCGATAAATATTGGCAAACCATTCGATTATTCGGAAAGCAACATTCACAATAAAGGCATGGACAAACCATACATAGCACATCGCACATCGCGCATCGCACTTCATCATCAGCAGCCTGTGTCTTTCCACAGCTGGATATAGGCCTCCCCGAGGCTCGCCACTTCACACGATCTTCTGCCATCATCCATCCCCAACCAGGCGTTACTCAGGTCATCTGTCCATCTGGCGAGGGGTCGTCCCACTCTGCGTCTTCCAGTATATCGTCTCCACTTTGGAACCCGTCTACTCCATTGTTCATCGGTTCTGCAGGAGACGTGTCCAGCCCATTGCCACTTCAGCTTGCTAATTTTGAAAGCTATATCGGTAACTTTGGTTCTCTGACGAATGAAAACGTTTCTATAGAGAAATAACGAGCATAGCTGAGCGACCTTGAACTTGTGGATCATTCATGTACGTAAAATATATTCCACGAGAACTGATAGTGACGTCATCAGACAATGCAGATGTGTTCGTTTAACTTTGGTGTCGTATGTCTCCATAAAATATCTCCAAAATACCTACTGTTCCGCTCTGGTACTGCGAATTTTTTTTCGCTCTGACAAAGTTGCTAGTATTGATAAATAAAACATCATGTAAAACGTTATATATATATAGTTTTTGTTATACAGAGGTGTATACATTTTTGGATATATGTTGGTTTACAAGATCTATAACTTTCAAGTAAATCAGACCAGTTTTCGAGATAGTAGTTTGCGGACAGACACTAAAATCTCACATGTCAATCTCACATTCATACTACAATTCAAATTAAAATGTAGCAAAATAACTATTTTTTAATCTGACCAACCTACATATATGTAATAATTTTATTAAATAAAAGATAATATATTTACCAAATATAAAAAACAATTAGAAACTACTAAAATAAAATACTATATAAGTACTAAACTATAAATAAAAAATGTCTTCAAGTGACGTCCTACGACTGGCAACCCTTTTGTATAGGGAGGCTAATACTTTGGCAGAAATAATTGCCAGCCTTCCTGTCTCCAGACCAAAGTCTAATTAAGACTAAATTAGGAGTACAAGACCAGCTATTCTGAAGCAACACCAATACCAAGACTTGGTCTTAGTCCTGCTTTGGGCAACACTAAATGTAATTTTTACATATCGTACTATATACTACACACAATTAGCTATATCAACACGATATCTATGAAAGACTTCCTTGCGCGCACTTCTAGTGGATTGATTAACGTCGTAGCCGTGCCGCTCAGCATATTTGCATTTGGTGTGCTCATACCTTTATTAAACTGAACTGGTTGAAAGAAAGTTTGATTGTAGTCGTATATTTATATAGGCCAGTCGTGCACGAGAAAGTCCGTAACAAGCATCTTAATTCGACGCTTACAACGTAGGCAGGCCTAACTTACTTTTGGCAAATGTTCAGGCAAAACCAAAATTCATGTTTTATCCGGCGACGATTGTTACATATATATGAACCTAGGATATACGAGTACAGAATGGATTTTTGAGACGGGACAGTAAGGGCACCTTAACCGTTATATATAGTTACAGAAAAACGTTCCTATCAATAACTTATTTAAATTCTAAACTGAATCTACAAATATCGGAAAATAAAAATACATTCAGCAAGAACATAGATCCTGCAGTGTGAGGCGAAGTGCACAATCGTCTGAAAACGAATCGTCTAAGATCGATTACGACTGTCATAAATGATTGGGAATTTAGCCTAGCTTTTGATATTTCTGACAGACGTAATCGATTCTTTTTTGGACGATTGTGCACTGTACCTCACCCCGCGTAACTGCCTCCGTGGTCTAGCAGTTAAGTCCGTGGATTTAGACTCGGAGGTACCGGGTTCGATTCCTGGTTGGGACACAAAAAAAAATATTAATGTAAATAATTAATTATTTAATTTATTTATGATATTTCTCGAGTTTGGTAAGCTGGAGACATCGACGACCTTGCCACTTGTCATGATTGGCCTATAGTAAAGTTGACTAAATGTGAATCCGCTTATTTATAAGCGTGGTTTCTGACCACCCCGAAAGGGAAACGGTCGTGATGATACCTTACTTTACTTTTACCTCATCCCGCTGTCACCTTGCATTATAACAAGCATTAATACAAGATTAAGAACATAAAATTAGATTAAACGCAATCACAGGATAAACAAAATAAATAAGCAAATATAAGTAACTAAATATAAATAAATATACAAATAAGATATAACAACCACATTCGAGTGTTGCAAAACTAGGATCAAGAAACTACACCTTCCCTGATCAATCTGGTTTCTGTGCCTTGACAGAATTATCTAGTGCAGAAACCAGTGCACTTACTAACAGTTCTGTTAGCCTGTCCTGTATTATAAATAAATAAATGATATAATTTCCTAGATAGTAATTTATGTATATAGGATGTTAAAAATTGGTGTCAATAAATATTTTTTATTTTTATTTTATTTTATAACATTTCTCATTAATAATAAATAATAAAGTTCATTAATTTTATACTTATAAAAATAGACTTAACGATTAATGATACGATAAAGGCAAAAAAATAAAAAAACTGTACCTTGTTTTTTAAGTAATAAATTATTACTATTTACTTCCAAGCAAAGAAAATGGCAATCAATTATGTAAAATAAAAAAGGTATTCAACAAATAAGCAGCAAATAAATAAATAAAAATCTTTATACCATAAATAAACATAAGAAATAGACACATTTGTACCGGTATACAATATCGAAAGGGGAGTAGATGAAGCTCTGAGGCCCTCCAGTGCAACCAGATTAGGGTTGTCCAAACGGTATAAATACAAAAATACAAAAACATTTATTTGTTTACAAAAATTGTTCACATAGTTCTTTGGAGGAACTCTGATCCCCAGCTCTGAGTTAAGCTGAGGATCAGTTTCTTCCTTGGTTGCATTTTATTATTTGCGAGTATAAATGATATGCCTCAATATTAATTTTGTTTTATTATTTATTAAATTAATTTATCATGCCATGCATTATACTATTATTATATTATTTACATATTATATTATATTAAAAGTAAAGTATCATCACGACCGTTTCCCTTTCGGGGTGGTCAGAAACCACGCTTATAAATAAGCGGATTCACACTTAGCCAACTTTACTATAGGCCAATCATGACAAGTGGCAAGCTCGTCGATGTCTCTAGCGTACCAATCTCGAGAAGTATCACAAATAAATTAAATAATATGTAAATAAATACATTTATAAATATTTTTGTGTCCCGACCAGGAATCGAATCCGGTACCTCCGAGTCTAATCCACGGACTTAACCGCTAGACCACGGAGGCATATTATATTACACCATATTTATTTTATAACTATTATTTAATTTATAAATTTATAGGTGAATAATTTATGTAGTCTGGTGTATAGTTATTTCTAGTGTCTTTTATATTATTATTTTATCATATATTTATTTATCTATTTCTATGGGTTGTTCTGTTTGGGTATAATCTAAGGTACCAAGGTAGTTTATAAGGAGTTTCTTGCAAAAATGTCTTGTATAGGGTAGGAAACGAATAATTTTATTTAATTTTGTGTATATGTATGGACCCATAAACTCAAATCTTTTTTGGGCAAATGTTGTCTTAGGGGGAGGAGAAATACGAACAAGGAAAAAGCTAGTTTTCAAAAACATTTCGCTTAATCATCTCCTTTATTTATTTCTTTATATAGTTCACACAACAGTACATATATTATCACACACAAAACATAATATAATTGTAACTCATCTAATATATGTACCAATTAGGTAAATATTTTCTTATTATTCTTTTTAATGTTTGCTTCTTTTAATATAATTAAATTCATTGTTTACTCTTTTGGTGATCCTAATTAAATAAATAAAATATATATATATTTATTCAAACTAGTATTTGTTATTGTTGTGTATAAAAAACACTCTTTTAAACAAAACAAATTGTTACTGCCTCCAAAGTTAACTCTGTGGATTTAGACTCGGAGGTACCGGGTTCGATTCCTGGTCGGGACACAAAATAAAACAAATAATGTATATAAATTATGGACCTATAGTTAAGTTGGCTAAATGTGAATCCGCTTATTTATAAGCATGGTTTCTGAACACCTCGTAAGGGAAACGGTCGTGATAATACTTAACTTTTTTTTTACAAATTTTTAATAGTCATTTAAGTAAGATTTTTGTGACACAATAAATATTCATAATACGAAAGAAACAGAGTAATGGATGTCAAAAATACTGGGACGATAGTAAGAATGATAAAATAAATATTTAGAATACGAGAACGCAATAATCAATGCTGTCAGAAAAAAAATCTTGCTGGAAATATTTAAAATGGTAACACCGAAAAATACCGATTTTAAGTAATCCTTGAGGAAATAGGTTTGACAACTGGAAGGAATAATTGAGTGGAGGAGCCGTCGAGGAAACGTCCAAGAACACGGGTTTTAGAAGTTACTGCATACAAAAATATTTTTGGCTTTTTATATTATTCCGGTTTTTTTTTATATGGGAATATATAATACCGCCAACCCTATGCGAGATAATTACTGTGATCCTTTTTTTTCTTTTTGCTCTGTCGGAGAACGAAGACAGAGTGCCACAGGATGTAAAAAGGAAAACAATGCTATGGGAACAGAAACGTACGTAACACCTGTACGTTACGAGTACACCACTGACTTAATAAAATACAATTTTCAACATAGACCCTTTAGGATAATAGGAACTGCTAAACACACACTTGTAGAGTGCGTTACTCTTCTAGAAAAGGGCTATTACTTACGCCGACATGACAAAGTCCTTGGTGTTATCCGTGAAGCAGTAAGTCTTTCTATTGCAAGAGCCAGAAAGGGACTGACTACAAATAAAACTTTAACCACATTTGTAAAGGAAGGGCAAAGTACGAAAACTTAATGCAAGCCCACCTCGATCCTTGGCGCCGCATCAGACTGGAAAATTCTCATGGATACATTTGAACAACATTAGAGGATCCTAGATGAACTAGCTGTATCATCCTATAGGCCAGACATCTTAGTGTTCTCTCGGAACTTGAAAAAAGTTCTCCTTATTGAACTTACCGTTCCGTGGGAATCAAATATTCCAAAAGACCACAACATGAAGTCGAATAAATACTATGATCTCACAGAAGAAATGATCAGGAACGGGTTCAAGACCCAAGGCTTTACGCAGTGGAAGTTGGTGCAAGAGGAGTTCCAGCAAAATGTTTGCATCACTTACTGAAAGAATTGGGCCTAAGCAGGTCTGCCGTCAATACATTTATGGAACGAACTTCCAAGACGGCATTAACGGAATACAGTATTTGGTTGGGTAGGGAGAGGAGTAGAATGGTGGATGGTAAGCGTATTATCGCGCAATAAAATAAAAAAGGGAGGCCTCCTTTTCTTAAACCAGCATATTGTCGGTCGCAAGCCCGAGACACTATTCTTCTCATCCCTTACCCACTCACGATGGACTCGGCACCCGCACGGTGGATCCATGGAATGCTTAGAAATTTGTCTTCTAACATTTGTATGTATCATGTGATGCGAAATATTTTTTTTGTTCCACATTAATACAGTTTTGTAGATAATAGAAAAAAAAAACAATCCAAATAAAATATATTAAGGTATAATTTTTTTAGCGTTCCTAACTGCCTCCGTGGTATAGCGGTTAAGTCCGTGGTTTTAGACTCGGAGGTACCGGGTTCGATTCCTGGTCGGGATACAAAAATGTTTATTAATATAAATAAATTAATATTTAATTTATTTGTGATATTTCTCGAGTTTGTTACGCTGGAGACATCGACGAGCTTGCCACTTGTTGGCCTATAGTAAAGTTGGCTAAATGTGAATCCGCTTATTTATAAGCGTGGTTTCTGACCACCCACTTTACTTTAGCGTAATTAGTCAATAGGGTTAGTCTTGGTATATTTGTGGTCTTGGTCTTGCAAATAAGCTAGTGTTGCAAACACCAAGACTGGGCAATCCTAAACGTGACAGCGTTTGGGGTCTCAACGTTCCAGACTGGAATGTTAACGCTCAATACTCGTGCCGGTATAGTGGGGTCATCGAATTACTGATTATGGACCATTAACTGCACGTAGGTAGCTTATTATTAGTTTGTATAGCGTGGGAAAAGTAACTTGCAATTACAGAGGGATTATTGAATTAGAACGCGTTCTTATAGTTTTACCAGAATTTCTCTTCACTGACTTGGAAATTATAAAGTAAAGTATCATCACGTCCGTTTCCCTTTCGAGGTGGTCAGAAACCACGCTTATAAATAAACGGATTCACATTTAGCCAACTTTACAATAAGCCAATCATGACAAGTGGCAAGCTCGTCGATGTCTTCAGCGTAACAAACTCGAGAAATATCACAAATAAATTTAATATTATGTAAATAAATACATTTTACATTAATAAATATGTTTGTGTCCCGACCAGGAATCAAACCCGGTACCTCCGAGTCTAAATCCATGGACTTAACCCCTAGACCACGGAGGCAGTTGGAAATTATATCATTTATTTTTTTCGCCATTTAACCCTAACAAGTATTAGTACTTTAATAAATTACCTACCTAACAAATTAAAATTAAAAAAATAATTAATAATTTGCTTAAAAGAGAAGAAGACAATTTTATAATTTAAAATAATATTTTGAACACTTAAATTTTACGTAAGACCAGACAAAGTCACACGATATAGTTTAATTTTAAATTATACAAATTGAAATATCTGATAAAAGAAAAATAGTTTGGTCATGCATGTCCGCCAAAGCAAGGCTTATGTTGTCAGTCTGCCTTATTTTGATGTTGCATTGCAATTGTGCCGGCAACAGAACAGAAAAAAAACAAGTACAAATTGTATTGCAGAACCCGTGTTATATCTACACATCGCTGTCAAACAGCAACAATAAATTATTTAATTTATTTGTAATATTTCTCGAGTTTGATACACTAGAGACATCGACTAGCTTACTTGTCATGTCATGATGGGCCTATAGTAAAGTTTAGCTTTATGTGATTCAATTTAAAATTAGAAAGCTGAAGTTTCAATAGCCCGGACACATCTGCTGCATAACCGACGACCAATGGGGCAAACGGGTTCTAGAGTAGATGAATGATCTGCAGAAGGTCGCTGGCGGGGGTTGGACGAGGGTTGCAAAGGACTACGTGTAGTGGCGAGCCTTGGGGGATGCCTGCATCAAGGTCAACTATCATACAAAATGGTAGCGGTTCGAACCTGGGCCCCGATTCTCGCGCCTTCGACATGCATGTCCGCTTGATTTGCTCGAATGAAACTGACAGTTTTCTATGGAGATCTATCGCTTTTCATTCGAATATTTCGGACCGACACGCATGCAGAAAGCGCCAGAATTAGGCCTCTGCACCTGGCAAGTACCAATGAGAGAAATACATTTTTCGTACATTTGCCATAGATTTAAAACACCACTATTGCCGTTTTTTAGACCATAACAACTAACAAATTAGACATATCTCCAGCAGTGGAGGTCTAGGGGCTGTAATGATATATAATACTACGGAGAGAACACGGGGGAATGTCCCCATTTCTAATCCAAGGCATTAAGTAATCCGGACCTGGGTGATCCCACTGTCACAGATTGACAAAAGAGGTTGACATACTTATCGCATAACACAAGTTCTACATGTCCTCCTGTCCTGTGTGCGCGGCCGTCGAACTGCGCAGGCGCAGGGCCTGCACGTGACCTCCGCTTCACGTGCACAACGGGACCTTTCATATCATTCCGAGCAGTGCTTTATGTGCTTGCAAATGCAATTTATTATATTGCGGCACCACATGTAACGTGCTTTAAAAATAATTTACGAGAAGCGTAGACTTTACCTACAGCGCAAAGTTTTAATTGAACCAATTTCATTTCTACTGCAAATTGAATAATTTTGCTTTTTTGGACATATTTTACCAAATTATTATCATCATCATCATCATCAAGGAGATGGGCCTTATAGAAGATACTCGTATATCTGGAGAATTTGGTCTACACTCGCCACGCTGGCCAGACGGCTTGGCGAGGATATAATGTCAATTTTTAATGACAATTTATTAACGATTTCACAAGTTGGAACCGACGGGCTCTCCGAGGCAACGGTGGTTTTGTAAATCTATGACAAATATACGTAAGTAAAGTGTATTTCTCATTGGTACATGCCGGGTGGGTTTGAACCGACCTTTGTAGGATTTAAGGTACGCGTTCTCACAACGTTTTCTTTTTAATTATTTAATTTTGTAATTATTTTTTACTTCGAATTAAATTTTACTTTTTGGATATAGTAAAATATTCACTTGGAAAATTCACTAATAATAATTTGAATATATTTGGAATACCAATACGATGATACCCCTCTTGAAAAAAATTGCCGAAATATCGTATGTCGCATAGTGTTTTTTTTTATTCCTAACGTAATTCCAAAATATCACCCGCACTTAATTAAAAAAGTACATACAATTACTGAACAGTTTCCAGTATACAACAGCAAAAAATAAATCTATGCTAATAACTGCTATAGAGGCAATTCAAAAATAAACAAACAAAAAAAAATTAACAATCCGGATCTCGAATAACCGACGTCGGCGTATTTTTTTATCTACCCCGCTCAAACAACAGCAATTCCGTAAAAAACCGCATCGAAATTGAACAACCCTTCCATTATTATTACGGGAGAATACAGAATAACCGCATCAAAGGCTTTGGCACAGTGAATCCGTCATCTTGAAGTTGACGTGAGCCATCGCGTCGGTCCGGTTCCATTAATACCAACTTGTGGAATCGTCAATCCTCACCCTTCATCGTTTCCTCATTGCTGAGGGTGTAGTGTAAAATAACAGGTTTGTCGTTGCCTCTCCGAGCGTGTTCTACAATCTTAATACCACGGTGAGTGTTCTAAGGAGCTCCATAACCGTATCCCTTGTATTCCGCAACCAAACCACACGCACATATGCATCCACATGCCATACCCACTATCTCTACTCGTACTCATAAATTTGGAGACTCTTACATCTGTCGCACGCTGAAGATGTGGACTGATCTCCCAGCCAGTGTGTTTTCCTAGTCCTTCAACAAGTGAGAAAAAGCATCTTGTTAGGCCGGCATAGTGGTAGAGTGCTGGTCGTTACTGGCTGGCATCAGTTGCTTCCATTCTCGGACCTCGCGTACCGCTTACGATCAGGCGCGTGTCATATGTCGTGTTTAGTATAACGGGTTTTTTTATTTGTGTTATTTCTTATTATATTCTTGGCTAGTAATTGAACCTCGTAACCAGTAAATAAATTGAATTGAGCTATTTTTCAAAACACGTCAAAACACCTTTTTATCAACGAATAAAATTGATGACTATCATTATGATGTCGACCCTATATTGAAAGCTTGCAGGGCGTTGTAAGGAATGACAAATTTGTTGTTGATCCTAAGGGTCAGTGGAGCATGTCACGTGACTACGTGAGCCTACTTCCAAGGGTTAATTCTTTGCCCTAAACATCCCAAGACTAATGGCTCTTCTTCGACCCTTTAAAAACCTTCAAAAAGTAAAGTATTTTCATATTTATACAACTTTACTATAGCCTATATATGGGCCTATGGCCTAAGTGGCATGCTCGTCGATGTCTCTAGTGTACTAGAAATCGAAATCCACTGACTTAATCGCTAGACCACGGAGGGGCATACACTAGTTTTTTTTTAATTTAAATTATACAAACAGCATAAAATAATAATAATATAAATTAAAACTACTTAAAAGTAAAAATTAAAATAAATATAAACTAAACCTAATAAAAAATAAACTATAAGTAAAAAATAACCTCTAGAGACGAAGAAATCAAACGAGAAAATCACCTTCAGTGCTAGTCCCAAGAAGACTGGCAACATTTCCTCTCTGTATAGCTAAACTATACGCTGGCAGAAATAATTGCCAGCTTTCCTGTCTCCAGACTTTTCCGTTAGCCGTTTGGACAACTCCTTGGCCAGACGCTTGGCTGAGTGTCCCCATGGGCCCATTGTCTGAACCCAATCGGCGCAAATTCGTAGACCACGGAGGCAATGTTATTATAATGTACAATCTATTAAGCTTAAGTTACAAATCTATTAAGACAAGAATGATATGTCAAATGTTAAGTGGTGTGGGGTAATTACTGTGACAGCTGGAATTAATTTTAATCAGTCACGACATCCCAAACGAAATAATGATAGAGATAGTCTATCATTATTTATATAAAAATACATTTATTACTAAGTAAAATATATATTTTTTTTATACTAGCAGTGACTCATGATCAGTGGCGCGCAAGGTACTTAATGTTAGCTTCTGGAATCAAACACTCATGACTGATATCAGTCCCTAACTCTATACCGGCTTGCCTTTTCACACTTCGCTTGAAGGTTATAGGAAAGTGGAAACACAGAGGCTGGAAGAGCATTCCACATCGTTATTGTGCGATAGATATGAGTGCCCAAATTTATACTTACGCGAAAGGATGGTGACGGTATGTGTTGCGAAATGGAGAGGATGATATGAGATTATAGAGCTCTTCAGAGCACTCACCATATTATAGCTGGTAGAACACGCTCAGAGAACTACATCTCGGCGAAGCTGCAGGGATTCGAGAGTTCCAGATATAGTGGCATCGTATACAATTCGAATAGCCCGCCTTCATATGAAATTATTTCATATAAATAAACGGATTCATATTTAGCCAACTTTACTATAGGCCAATCATGACAAGTGGCAAGCTCTTCGATGTCTCCAGCGTACCAAACTCGAGAAATATCACAAATAAATTAAATATTAATTAAATGTATTTTTATTTACATTAATTAATATTTTTGTGTTCCGACCAGGAATCGAACCCGGTACCTCCAAATCTAAATTCACGGACTTAACCGCTAGACCACGCAGGCAGTTCAGGCAATGATAGTGTCTGATATTTATCGGACACAATGCGTGCCATAAATTGCAAACTGCACAGCTATGCTGAATTGCTAATAGCCTGGTATTTGCGACGTTTGGCCTTTTCAGCCGAGTCTGCTGCAGCCCAGCCCTGATAGATGCACCCAGCAGATGTTATTACTCATCCAAAATTCAAAAGAGCATTTAAATAAAATTCTGACGGAAACTTTCTCATTTCCAAACGGGTTCAACGGAAATTGAAATATTTGGACGAATAGGAATTGGCGAATATTACTTTTAAATCGACTTTTTTACAATCCCATCGAGAACTGTTAATTTAATCTGATTCAAAGTCGTTCAAATTTAGGGTTGTCAGTGGTTAAAATAACTTCTGAAATGACAACACTTTAGAATAGGCCTGGCCACGAAGTCACATGTCGGATCCTTTTTGACCTACCATCAGATGGCCAGAAGATCAGAAGTCGTTTATTACCTATAACAAAAAAAAACTATTAAATAAAAAACAATTATTTTTATCTCCTAAACAGTCGTAGATTGTCATTTTAACAAATTTTAGTTTTCTCAATAAAATAGAATCTTCTTAATTTTGTTAAATTGGTCAATAAAATTACTATTGTCATTTATATATTATGTATAATAAAATTATTTATTAATTAAAAATAGTACATAATATTTGTAACAGATAAATATAGTGTTTAAAATCTCTACCAACGAAAATTTGTTAATTAAATGTGCCGAGAACACTGGCTGCATTCCCACGTTGCACAGCTATGAATCGGACAGATCGCAACCCTATATATACGTAAGAAGGTTTTTTTTTATTAGGTGCATGCTGAGAATAGAACCTGCAACCCTCAGGAGGTCTGAATTTTAAGCATTCGGTGGTCGCTTGAAACAATTTTCTTACAATAAAGATGCCGGTTTACGACCTTGTTCCACCCAAATGTATTGTTCGTTTAGCCAATCAGGAAGTAGGTCATTAGAATAGCATTAGGTTCAATGAAGATTACTGTATCTCCTATCGGCTATCAAATTTTTTTTTTTTTTTATACTGAACACGACATGTGACATCGCTCCCACCTGATGCTACGCGAGGTCCAAGAATGGGAGCTACTGACGCCGGTCACCACGACTGACATCAGTCTCTACCACTATGCCGGCATAACAAGATGCTTTTTCACACTTCGCTTGAAGGACTCTAGGTTATAAGAGTGGGGAAACACACTGGCTGGGAGAGCATTCCACATCTTCAGCGTGCGACAGATGTAAGAGTCTCCAAATTTATGAGTTCGCGTAGGGATAGTGGGTAAGGTAATATAAAATATATATATATAAGGGGATAAGGTATAATATAAAATAAAATAAACGTTTATTTATCAAAGTACATGTTTACATTTTACGAAGGCCCCTAAACTTGTGATGCCTGCGTCTCAGGGTGCCCCACTCCTTTTATTCAATTTACATAATTTTAGTTTATACATATTTAGGAAAGGAATTTATTACAATTTATATTGAAACTGTGGCAATTATTTCTGCCAACGTATTAGCCTCGCTATACGAAAGATGGGAAAAGTTGCCAGTCTATCTCTATATTATATCTATATCGGATCTAGAGGACATTTTTTATTTATAGTTTAGTTATTCTAAGAATTTATTCGAAAAAATATTTACAAAATATAAAATAAAATTAATATTAATACTAAGGATAGAGATAGGGATATAAGTCCCGTCCGCGTGGAACAATGGCAAGAACGCTGGCTGCATTTCCCCGCTGAATTGCAATACTGATTCTTTGGGCGAAGAAAGAGCCAGCCCTCTTGTCACCGGAGGAGACGACAAGACGCGGTGTTATGTATTTTAAAAACGTTTTTGCACTTGGACTCCATGGGCCCAGAGTTTCTACAGCAAACGGCATAAATATGTAATCTTTTAATATACTTTCATATTTGCGCCGCTTGCTGGACTCCGCATTTTCCGCCGTGGCACCCGCTTTATGCGCTGTCCCCCTGAGAATCGACGCGGCGAGGGTGTCGACGCACGTGGCGTCTCACACCAGAGCACGTCCCCGTTCCCAGGGGACCAACGTCATACAATCGGGTCTCTTGCCATCGTCTCGGATAACTTTTTTTTTTTTTTTTTTTTAACGCACGCGATAGCGACGGAAGCCTATGGGGTGGCCCCGTTAGGCTGCAGTTTGTCTCAGCGGGCAACAACCCGCCGGTTTCTATTTTTACCCTGGCCTAAGGGTGGCCAAGGAAGGGGCTATGAAAGGTGTGGCCCCTTGTGAGCGGTGTTTATGTGGTAACAACGGCACGGGCTACGCCTCGGTCCTCAGGATCTCCCGGGGCAGGCGGCGGCCTTCCGGTGGCCGTGCGTGGCTCCAACAGGCTCTAGAAGAGCTGGATCCTCGATGATGGCTAGAGCCCTTTTAATGATATCGTTAAGGGAGCCGTGGCGGGAAAATCTGCCCGCACTTTTGGAACAGGAGAGCCCATGAACTCCAAGACAGTCGACAGTTTAGTTTATTTTTATTATTTAGGTAGCTTTTAAATTATATTTTATAATAAATAAATATATACATGTAACAAATAAATAGATACGGAAAAATATTATCTGAACCTTGCACGCCACTTATCATCAGGTGGGAGCAAGGTCACATGTTGTGCTAGTAAAAAGAAAAAAACAAAAACTTATGCGTTTGAAGGTGTACTAAGTGACGATTGACGCGTCTATTAAAAGTATACGGAAGATGATAGTGCGGGAGGATGTATCAGATACTTCGATGTTCCCAATTGCCCGCCGTTCCTAATTACCCCACTCTCCCAGTTGCCGATAAAATAATTTAATACTAAACTAAAGAAAATCCTTACAACTACTGTTTTAAACAGATTAAAACGTCAAGCGACATTATGTCACGCCTTTGTAAGTTTTGTGCAATAAAGTTTTTATATTTTTTTTATACTAGAACGACATGTGACCTTGGGCTCACCTGATGGTAAGTGACGCGGAAGGTCCATGAATGTTAGCAACGGAAGTCAGACTAGAAGTCATAACTGCCATCAGTCCCTAACACTATGCTGGCTTGACTAGATGCTTTTTCACACTTCGCTTGAAGGACTCCCAAGTTATAGGAAAGTGAAAACAGAGGCTGGAAGAGCATTCCACATCTTTATCGTACGACAGATGTATCAGTCCCCAAATTTATACGTACGCGAAGGGATGGTGACTACGGTATGTGGGTGCATATTCTGACCTGTGCGTGTGGTACGGTTGCGGAATGGAGAGGGAGGGATTAGGTTATAGAGTTCTTCCGAGCATTCACCATAGTATAGCTGGTAGAACACGCTCAGAGATGCCACATCTCGGCGAGGATTCGAGAGTTCCAGATATACTGGCATCGTCCACAATTCGAACAGCTCGCTTCTGTAGGACATTGAGAGCATCTGTGAGGTACTTGGTGGAACCATCCCAAAGTCCATCATCACAACCATCCGAAAATAAACAAGTCTTTAAATCAAATAGCGTTAAACTTTGTGCATCACATTAGTCGCATAGTCACATGTCGTGCTCAGTATTATGTATAAAAAAATACATATTAATAATGAATGCTGCGTGTTTTGGGGTTCAACTACCTATAGTTAGGCGAAATGTTGCGTGACTTCGGCGGATCGGTCGAGATTTCTCTGCAGTGCTATAGAAAGACGAGGTTCTTTCAAATTATATGAATTAGTCATTGACTTAATAAGCTATGACCGGGTATTCAATCATCGTTATTTAAATTCCATCATTATCATTACAGCCCCTAGAACACAGCGTGCTAGACCTTCACTGTTGGAACCATCCAGAACATATATCTGGAGAATTTGGCCTACACTACACGCTGGCCAGACGGGTTGGCGATATCCTCAATATGGCAATATGTAATTTTTTATGACAATTTATTGACGATTTCACAAGTTGGTATTAGTGGAACCGGGATCGATGTAAATCTATGACTACAGTACGTAAAAAAAAATCTCATTGGTACATGCCGGGGGGGTTTGAACCGACCTTTGTAGGATTTAAAGAACGCGTTTTTACAACCGAGCCACCACTTAAATTTATTTAATTTTATAAAGTACTGTAACCTGCCCTTTGCAGTTACTTGAATTATCCAACGCCTGCGGTTGGATGTAGTTGCTTTTAATTGTTACGGAGAGGATTCTACGGAACTCCTTTTTTTTTATTAAAAATGCATAAAACTTTTTTATACTTTATATTTTCGAAATAATTACATCTCTAGAAAAACTAAACACTTATCTACGCGGGACACTATTACGCGGTAGACTTTAACTAATAATTATTTTAATTCTAATCCTTATAAAAATACTCGCTCTGTCGACCTCTCGGTCCGAGCTCCCCCGATCTTCCTTTTTTTTCTTCTTTAAAACAAAAACCCATCAACCCTGACATTGTCGTATATTGACAATACTATTCTTTCTTAAAATGCCAATAAAACTGTAACCTACATGTACCCGTTACAGTACTTAATGCCCGTAGACATTCACTGACAGCCAAACCTTAGGGACAAATTTGAACAAATACAGGTGCAATGAATGTAATGGTAAAAATATACAATTATAGGGTAATTCAACAAATATTATATAGCTAATTATATACCTTTATATATGTATTATAACATCAATACACAGTATTGTACATAAACATACACAAATACAACTTACTAGTTTTAATAGGTGGTAGGCGGACTGATGGTGGTAACTTCCCCAGTCTGCCGGGGCGGGGAAGTATCCATCGTTCTTGCCGATAAACCCAGTAAAGTGTATCCACACGTTTCGGGATCAGGCTCGAATTGCCGTCATGCCCAGTCAAGCCGACATAGTGTTAGGGACTGATGTCAGTCATGAGTCTCTGATTCTAGTTGCTAACATTCATGGACCTCGCACGCCACTTACCATCAGGTGGGCGCAAGGTCACATGTCGTACTAAAAATAAAAATAAAATAATAAAATAAAAACTGACTTGGTCTTAGCTAGTGGTTAGAGTGAGAATAGACCAGTTTTTTAAATGACAATCTGTTAGTTGCCTGCCTTATGTTAACCGGAAGATCATTCCATAATTTTGTAGCAGGAGTTGGAAACAAATCCGGAATGATGTGAGGGAACAGAAAGTAGAGAGTTATGAGAAGAACGTAAAGATTTATCGTAGAAAGAAGAGATATAGGCAAAATGTCCTTGAGGTATTTCGGTGTCGCAGGCTCGTGTAAAACAGAAAAATTTGGTATTGTAAAAGCCCGGTTGTGACAACGCTATTCTTAAAATACACGTTTTTTTTCTTTCTCAACTTCCTCCGTTTACATTCTAAATCCGTGGATTTAGAATCGGAGGTACCGGGTTCGATTCCTGGTCAAGACACAATAATTTATTTTATTTATTTGTGGTATTTCTCAAGTTTGGTACGCTAGAGATATCGACGAGCTTGCCACTTGATATGATAGGTAAAAAGATCATAAGGGTTTCTCCTACTTCTAGCGCTGACATCTCCAATCTTTCTAAACATGTCGCTGTGTTTTCTGACAAATAAGCGAACATCCAAAATATAAAGAGATGGAATTGGCAATAAATAGGTTAAATTTATTTTTTATTTAGTGTTACTTATAACATCCTGAACAATTAAAAAGCAAAAAAAACAGATTCAGCTCATCCATCCATTTGATAGTGATCGCAGCATTGTGTTGTTATTAGGCGTCTCAGCGAAATAGATCTAGCTCATCTTTAGAGCAAGATATAAATTTATTTAGTTCATTACTTGCTCTAAGAAGTAGTATGTGTTATGTCTGTAATTTCTAGAGGAGGCGGGCACGTTGGTTGTTATGTAAATCACAGAAATTCAAAGGGTGTTTTAAGGCAAGAAGGAGTACAATATACTAATTACTTTATTTTTCTATGTCACAATTAAAACTGATTATACAAAGATAAGGGCCTCGGAAAGATCTAAGCCCCGAAGCCTCGCAATGGCTAAGGCCGCCCCTGTCGCTCGATGTGCAACGAATGGCCGTCGGTGAATGTCGAACGGTAGATATTGTGAACAAAAATAATAATTGTCATTTATTATAACTCGCTAAGCAGAATATAAATCTTTTAGTGAAGTTATAGTTGATGAGCCATAACGACTGTTTTCCATAATGAATACTTGCAGAACATAGACAAAGACCAGTCTATAAAAACGCTTCAAAAGCAATAATTACCAACATTATTCGTAACATTCAGTTATGTATATATAATATATATGTATATATCAATAAAATCAGCAAACCTACTCATCACAGCTGCTAGACACACACTTCATCATCATTATAGGATCCCAGCCCTTCCTCGCCAAGCCGTGTGGCCAGCGTGGCGAGTGTAGGCCAAATTCTCCAGATATATGTTCTGGAAGGCCCATCTCCAGCAGTGGAGGTCTAGGACGCTGTGTTCTACGGGCTGTAATGATAGGACCCCAGATCAATAGCTGTATCAGCCTATAGGCCAGACATCTTAGTGTTTTCTCTGAACTTGAAAAAGATATTTTTATTAAACTTACCGTTCCGTGGGAATCAGATATTCCAAAAGACCACAACATGAAGTTGGAGTTCGTGCAAGAGGAGTTCTTAGAAAACTTTTGCACCGCTTTGTGTTAAAATGCCTAAGCATAATACATTTCGGAAAGATCTTCCAAGACGGTATTAACGGAATCATACAGTATTTGGTTGGGTAGGGAGAGGAGTAGAATGGTGGATGGTGAGCGTCTTGTAGTGCAATAAATTAAAAAAGGAGGCCAATCTTCGTAAACCAGCCAATTATCAAATTTTCAAATTCATATTCGTTTATTGAGTATGTAGGCATAATTACATACTCTTTTACATTTACAATCCAATTTAATACTCAGAGTACATTTAACTAAAAAATATTGCATCACATTGGACGATATGCATTATTTATATTAAGAAATTACAATTGTAGTTCAAAATAGACACATCCATAATCCGACCGATTTATGCACACTTGCTACCTAGATAAGCAAGCTATGTCAGTTGCAAAACACTTAAATAAAACCCATTATTCAGACTAAAACAAATAAAAATGTCATCAATACTAAAAAAAATATATCAAATGATACATTATTCTAACATGTCAAATCAAATCATTTACCATATTACGTCCTTGAATGCCAAATTTCGACACTTTTATTGTTAAGCCTAATGTTATTTTTACTATGTGTTACTTGCAATTATTTGGATAATATATATATATATAGATAGTTATAAAAGTATTGTTTTTAAGCTATTATTATTATTATTTTTCGACATCTATTTTTTAATATTTGAATGCAAACTTTGCTGGATTGTGTAGCTTTTAGAATTGTTGTAATTATGTTTTAAGATCTGTATGTTTCCTGAATAAAAAAAAAAAACAGATTTCGTATCTATAAAGTCCTGTATTAGAAATGTCATGATAATTAACATTTTGCAAACTTAAATAAATAAAATAAAGCGTTTTTCTACTTAAATTATTGTTAGAATAATTTATCTAAAAATGCACATATAACTGTGAATTCAATTTAGCACAAATTCCAATACAAGATGAATGATGTCCTTTAATACAAATCCTTTTTCCTATCAGAAGTTGCGGGGTCTTTTGTCTTCTAGGGCCAACGAGACGGCTTGAATAAGGTTATTGTACAGTTTATTGTATGTCGCAGACAAACCGTTACTAGTCACGGTCCAAAACGTCCGAGAGCACGTTTATAAATCTGTATCGGGTTTTATACTCAGATAAAAAGGCATTATTTATCTAATCTGGAGTAAAATTTCTTCACACAAATGCGAAATCACCAATCGGAATATATAATCGCGATTTCATAATCTCCACTTGGTTCAAATCAAGCAATCATTTACTTTCGTATACAAATACAAATCATTTATTGACCAAAGTTTACACGAAATTACAAATTACAGCATCTCGCTTGTTTGTAACTACTGCAGCCCGCACTAACGCTGCTGTTCCTGCCCCATTAAGACGTCTTGTGTGCTCATGCAATGATATATTTTCTATATAGACATATTTGCTTTATATGGATGTAGGTATAAGAATAAGGATTTTTTATAAGCTTTTTAATTATTAATATTTTTTCACATTTTTTTTTTTTTTCATTATGTTTAGTTTGTTTTGAATGTATTTTTTTTGTGTAATTATAAATATTAGTTATCTCTTAAAAAACATATATATATTTATAACTTTGTACATTCTATAATTATATATCCTATCTGTGGATAACGGTGTTAATTGTATAATTATCTGTACTGTAAACCTACCCACTTATCACTTTAAAAGTTTTTAGAAATCACGACACACGGCACTTACAATATCCTTGGCGACACCGGGCGATTTTTCCCGGCGTCTAAATCTATTGATTACTGGATCCCACGATGAAGATAGCTTATAACCCCCCTCTCGATTGAATTTTTTGTGTGTCTTTAATTCGATCTAGGGTAATAGTGACGATCGGTGGAAAGTATCTTTGGGTGTATGTACGAGACTACACCGCATAGCTCCAGTCAACCCGTGACCACGGCCAATGCAACTTGGCTGAAACGTCGGGAGAAATATGTCTCTAAGGTGAATCGCGTAAAGACCCGTTAAAATTATAAAAAAACTATTATGAATTTGCGCGAAAGTTTATTGTTTAATACATTTTGACCTTACATTTGACCCCCTTTTTCTCCGATTCCGATCGGTAAAAATAAGAGGGGATAATAGATCAAAACTTTGCTACGTAGAAACTTTTTTGCAAACGTACCTAATCTGTCTGATTATAACTAGACACCATATTGCGTATTGGAGTATTGAATTTATGAGTCAGAGTGGCCTTGAAGACTGGCCGCTCTGCTGCACTCATTGACATAGATACAGCCCGGGCTATCAATTTTGTAAATATATTTTAGTACTGAAAAACACTCCGTGAACTGCCTCCGTGGTCTAGCGGTTAAGTCCGTGGATTTAGACTCGGAGGTACCGGGTTCGATTCCTGGTCGGGTCACAAAAATATTAATTAAATACATTTATTTGTGATATTTCTCGAGTTTGGTACGTTGGAGACATAGACGAGCTTGCCACTTGTCATGATTGGCCTATAGTAAAGTTGGCTAAATGTGAATCCGCTTATAATTAACGTGGTTTCTGACCACCCCGAAAGGGAAACGGTCGTGATGATACTTTACTGAAAAGTATTTTTAAGTTTATGAATTGTACGTGAGTTGGGGTGTTAGCATAACAACAGCGTTAGTAGTGCATCACATGACATGTAATGCGCAGCTGACTGAAGCTGAGCCAAGACCCTTGCCACATCATGCTGATTTGAATTCTAAATTGTTGTTATTTTCACTAATTGTAATGCTTATTGATGTGGCAATAAACGTTTGTTTGTTTGTTTGTTAAAATTTGATTATTAACTGACTAAAAACAACTCGCGTAGTACATCTACGCGCGAGGATGGGGAGCGCATACTAGTATGCGCGTCCTTGCCTCCCTTGCAGAGTCATTCGTTCATTGTCTAATGAGATTGCATTTCAAAATTTAAAATGATCTACGTGACAATTTAGATGTACTACGCGAGTTGTTTTTACATAAAGTCACTTCGCCAAGAGTTGATAAATATTATGCTCGCTTATCGCCCCGCGTATTAAGTATTGTTGTACGAAGTAGGCTGTTAGCTGTAAAATTAGCGCCACAATTTTATCAACTCTCGTCAAACAGACTATAACTATAACACAAACTAGACCTAAATTATTATACATTATAATAAATATTAGGCTTAGAAGTGGAAGAGTATATATAATAATAATAAAATAACAATAATGGAAATTGAAGCTGTTCCTTGCCATATCATCCATATCACCATATCTAGCCAGGTATTTTGTTTAGAATTGTTATTTTAAAAAAATGACTTAACTGAGTGTTCCGATAGGATCCTATGGCGATAAATATATAAATAAAAAAATAAAATATAGGAATGTAAAATGCGAAGAAGAATAACTTGGCAATCCATGAATCAGGTGCGGGGGAGAGAGCAAAAGAATAGTGTCTCGCGTTTGCAACCGATATTTTTATAAAAACATAAATTATTTTCATAATTATTTATGTTAAAACAATTTTTTTTTATTAAGTAATTATTAATACGAAAAAACTAGTTAAACCTGATATAGTAATAACAACTATACAAATAAAAATAAAAAGACGTCTACGATTAGAGACGTCCCATCAGAGATTATCCCAAGGAAGCTGGCAATATTTCCCCTTTATATAGCAAAGCAGAAATAATAATTGCCAGCCTTCCTATCTCTAGATTTCTCCGTCAACAGTTTGGATAACTCCTTGGCTAAGGGTTATATTTATTTATTTAAATATTTATTGCACTATGTACAAGGGGGCAGGCTTAATGCCGCTAAACATTCTCTGACAGCCAACCTTTAGGATAATGTTCAAGTTATAAGGTAGGTACACGTAATATATGTAAATATGATAAATATGGAAATAATTAGGTTCCACTACTAGTACATACAATATACATATTTTAAATTTTAATTTACATTTGAAAAAAACTTTTTTATAACCAGAAGGGTTCCGTATAAAATAATATTTAATTAATAAAACATTGTTATAAAAATCCAACTAGATTGTTGCGTTTCCGATTCTTTCATTTCATCTTCAAAGCCCAGGTCTTGGATATGAATCAATGACGTCACTGGCATTGTTCCGGTCCGCCTCGGTCCAGATGCCGATGTGTACACTACGCTCAATCCATAGCAATTACACTAGCAATGTAAACTATATTAAATTATTCATTTCGCTTTTAAATTACACATGCCAGCCGACATACCTTCAATAATTAAACCGTGTCATCACGACCGTATCCCTTTCGTGGTGGTCAGAAACCACGCTTATAAAGAAGCGGATTCACATTTAGCCAACTTTACTATAGGCCAATTATGACAAGTGGCAAGCTCTTTAGCATACCGAACTCGGGAAAATATCACAAATAAATTAAATAGTTAATAATTTGATTTAATGAAGTAATATACAAACAGTATAAAATAATTACAATATAAATTAAAACTACTTAAAAGTAAAAATTAAAATAAATATAAACTAAACCTAATAAAAAATAAACTATAAGTAAAAAATGTCCTCTAGAGACGACCCTTCAGTGATAGTCCCCAGAAGACTGGCAACATTTCCCCTCTGTATAGCTAAGCTAATACGTTGGCAGAAATAATTGCCAGCCTTCCTGGCTGTGCTCTGCAAACTGGTACTGGACGATATTTTATCTTCCAGTAACACGAGAGAGCGGGCTCGCCTCATGGCCGTTTCCACTAGGGAGTCGGGTCTCTGGTTGCAGGCTTTTCCCTCAGCATCGGTTGGCACACTCCTTGATCGAAATACACTGACAATGGCGGTGTGCCTTCGTCTCGGAGCCCGGACTGTCCACCCACACCAGTGTCGGTGTGGAGAGCCCGTGGAACATCTCGGACACCATGGGCTTTCTTGCGCTAGAAGTGCTGGCCGCATTCCTCGTCACGCTGCTTTAAACGACATCATTCGAAGGGCTTTTGTCACTGCTGGAGTACCCGCGATCCTAGAACCCTCTGGGATTGCGCGGAGCGATGGCAAAAGACCCGACGGCATGACCGTTGGGCCGTGGAAACTTGGCAGGTCCCTGGTGTGGGATGCGACATGTGTAGACACATTAGCCCCATCACACATCCAAGCGACCTCGTCAAGCGCGGGAAGTGCGGCGGTTTCTGCTGAGAACCTCAAGCTGCGCAAATACGCCAACCTCAGTACAGGTTACGAATTTGCGCCGTTTGGGGTCGAGACGATGGGCCCATGGGGACACTCAGCCAAGCGTCTGGCCAAGGAGTTGTCCAAACGGCTAACGGAAAAGTCTGGAGACAGGAAGGCTGGCAATTATTTCTGCCATAATTTGATTAATTTATTTTAATTAATAAATATTATTGTGTCCCGACCAGGAATCAAACCCGGTACCTCCAGGTCTAAATCCACAGACCTAACCGCTAAGGGAAGCTGTTATTACCATAATTACGTTAAGAAATGCTGGAAATACCTAATTACCATTAGTAACATCACAGTCACATTCACATCATCACATCCCTCTATAGCTATAATATGCCACAAATATATTATATTTTTAGTGTATTGACCAGGAATCGAACCCGGAATCGTTGTGACTGAATCTACGTACCTACGGATGACGGAGACAGTACAAAAAAATAAAATAATAATATTACTGCTAAAACCTACGTCCGTATTACACGGGTAAAGCCGGGTTAAACACATAGTTTACTATTATTTTTGTGACAGTTACGAGTAGATGTCAGAAGTTCCTGTACTTTTATCATTATCATTAAAGCCCCTAGAACACAGTGTCCTAGACCTCCACCGTTGGAGATGGGCCTTTTGGCCTACACTCGCCACGGTCGTCAGATGCTGTAACCTGCTTCTACCTGATGGTAAGTGGCGCGCTAGATCCATTAATGTTAGCAACTGGGATCAGACACTCATGACTGACATCAGACCCCAACACTATGCCAGCTTGACTGGGAATGACGGCAATTCAAGCCTGATCCCGAAACGTGTGGATACACTTTACTGGGTTTATCGGCACGAACGGTGGATACCTCCCCGCCCCGGCAGACTGGGCAAATTACTACCATCAGTCCGCCTACCACCTATTTATTTATTTCAAACTTTAATGCACTAAGTACAAAAGGCGGACTTAATGCCCGTAGACATTTTCTGGCAGCCAAACCTTTGGGACTAATTAGAACAACTGTATGCACCTACAAGTATAAGTGACACATTAATTAGATATAAATAGTTATATAATAAACTCACTTATATATAATCTTATACATACACAATAATATACATATACAACTTACAAATTTTGTTTGGAGCTATTTAGAAAATGTGAGTAGACCAGTTTTTTGAATGATGATCTGGTAGATGCCTGCCTTATGGTAATAGGTAGATTGTTCGACAGATTTGTAGCAACAACCGCAAAGGAATTCGAAACAAATCCGGAATGATGAGATGGAACGGAAAGAAGTGAGTTGTGAGAAGATCGGAGAGATTTATCATGAAAAGAAGAGAGATAAGCGAATTTGTCCTTGAGGTATTTCGGTGTCGCAGGCTCATTTAAAACAGAGTAAAGGAGACAGAGGACTCTAAGATTCCTGCGATAGCGAATTGGCAGCCACTTCAACGACGATACTCGGAGATGTGATCATATTTACGTAAGCAATAGTTGAACCGGATACATGCATTTAGTAAACGGTCCATTTTGTTGAGCAATATCTCCGACATATCTATGCTGCACACGTCACCATAGTCAAGGAGACGTAGAAGTAGGCTTTTTTAGTTAGTTATGTGAGATATTGCCTACAGATTTATTTATGTTCTGTGAAAAAATCGTTACACAAGTAAACAGACTTTCAGCCTTAATAAGTTGCATCGCCTTGAGATTGTAGTCTATTGTATTTGTAATTTATTAAAACATTGCCAAGAGTTGTAAAGCGAATTACCTCATTATGTACAAAGCACACGGTGATTTCATTTCTTATCTTCAAATGTGTGTCATTTCTTGTTAAATCGACTTTAACCCTAAGTACTATCGTAAAGCAATAATTATTACGAAAAAAAAATAAAGGAAGGCTTATCGAAGATGAGAAAGATTAATCAAAATAACTATTGACTATTCTGTAAACCACTAGAATAGTCCGCGATGACGGCAAGAGACCTGTTGACCTCTTGTAACACAGCATTAACTAGCCGCTTCTTAGTACTTGGACCCCACAGACCCATTGCCTCAAGACCAAACGGCTGTTACGGGGAAAGTGATAACAAAGAAAATAAATAAATGATATGCTACCCGGGGGTCGTGGTTATTAAAAGAGGTGGTCAGTACAAGAGCTTTCCGCCATGCCACGGAGCGGTACTCCCCTGGCCAACTCGCTGTGCCGCGCCGAAGTGAGGACTGGGCGCGCTGGTCGTAGTGCCGGCGGGGGCTGGTCGTAGTGCAGGTGGATAGGCCGCTCTGGATCCAGGCGCGTAGTATGGTGGTATGTTGAATATTGAAGTGGAACGTTGAAGGTTGAACCCCAAATAGAGGGGGTACAACTTTAATTGACTATAGATGATTAATTTTATAATAATTTTTAATACGTGATGGCGGACGAACAGCAGTGCCGGCAACAGCAGCGTGGAGTAGGCTGTCTTCGGGGACGATCCGCCGATCAATCATGTGAATGACGTGAGCCAGTAAGTCACTTCGGTCACAAACTCGTGCGCAGCTATTCAATATTTTGACCGAGACCGAATGAAACGTACTCGTAGCATTTAAGTGAAGTGCAACACATTTGTCGATTGTTGGTTTTTTTTAACGCTACACGTTGTCATTGCTACCGAGTCTGCTGGACCCCTGACATATACCCTGGATATACTTCTTCTTCTTAGCCGAGTGGCTGTGGTCGTCACTCGAGGATCAGTGGCACGCTTAACAAGCCATCGCCACTTCTCTCGAAATGCAGTCTTCCTGGCGCACTTATGAAGGGGGTGATCCATTGCCGCTTTAACCTGGTCAGTCCACCTTATCGGAGACGAACGCATCCTCTTGCCATTGACTTTTACCTGAACTACTAGGCGCTCAATACGAAGAAATAAGAATGCTTGATGGTACGATTGAGGAAAGACGTTTGTTGGTTCTGAACTCCGTCCATGATATGCCTAACATTCTCTGCCAACACTACATCTCTAGACTATTAATCCGTTTTATTTTTATATACGTAGGGTCCACGTCTCTGCAGCATACAGAATAATAGGGAACATAAGAGCACTGACCAGCCGGATTTTAGTAGCTTTTTTAATCTTTGAGTTCCTGGATATGCCGAGAAAAATAACAATAATATTATGCCAAATTACATACAAGAACTAGCATAATAAAATAATTACCCGTTCGTTACCTTAATCACGTATGAATTGACTTTAAACCAGAATACGTGCGAAAACCAATTAACCCGTGACATGGCTACTTTAATAGAATCATTGGTACAAATATATAACGGACCAGCCAATAATTTAAATTTCATGCGACAAGTTGGCCCTAAATTATGGTCCAATATTTATGTTACTTCTTGCTTGTATTTTATGTTTCAGTTGCAAATATTACATATATTATCTATAAAGTCTTGGGAGGAATTGAATTTATTTTTTATTTATTTAAAAACTTTATTACACTATGTACAAAAGCGGACTTAATGCCGCTAGGCATTCTCTGACAGGCAAACCTTTAGGACATTTAGACAGTATACATGGTAGGTGCAATCATTAATTAAGTTATTCTTAACAGTATTAATACATCCATAACAATATTACATACTAATACATATACAAATACATAAATACGCAATATATAAATATATAAATATATACATTACAATAATATAAAAATAAAACTACTTACATGATGAGGGAAGTGAAATATGATGTTGCTGCATTGAGGATAGTGAGGACATGAAAAACAGATATAAATTTGGGACAATCTAGTTAGAAAGAAAGTGTTTGTAAACCATATTTTTGAAGATGACTCGATTTGGATCTTGCCTAATACCTAAAGGTCTATCCATAGATTTGCAGCTACAACAGCAAACGAATTAGAGACAAAAGAGGTGTGATGGGAAGGGATGGATTTAGCTATGGATTAAATCATCAGTTTATATTTCATGGATAATGTTCGACAGCTTCAAGCGATCTATTTCGCATTTTGTTCTGATTCTAGATCATGTGATGGAGATATGTATATAATATTAGTGAGTAATAAAACATTAACTATGATATCACACGGTAGATTCCTCTTGGAACAGCCACTATATTCGTATTTTTTTTGAGTAAGGAGAAGTCAAGTAATGTAACGACCGTATACTGGGGTGGTCACTAACAAGCTTTTTCATTTTAAATAAAGCGGATTCACATTTAGCCAACAAGACAATTGGCAAGCTTGTCGATGTCTCTAGCATACCGAACTTAAGACAATTAAATATATTATTTTTCCCGACCACAATAAAGCGTCTACATCTACATTAACCGCTAGATAACGGAGGCAGTTTTAAAGTTATTTTTTCGACGGTATGAAGTGAGGGTAGGTTCAATTAACAGCCCGACTGGTATAAGTAAAATCACAAAAAAGCGGATTAAATGGGCTGGTCCGTATAAAATAGGTAGTGTATGTCTATGAATAGTGCTTGTTTATTGGGACAATTATAGGAACCTTGACTTGTGATTAATTTGGGGACAGACAATTGTTGTCGTTTGCATTAAGACCGTAAGTTTGTGGTTGATTAAATGCCTCTATTAGATCAATATAGGCACGAGTTTTGAGCGTTGTTGTTTATTTATTTATTCGTACTTTGAATAATACAGTATTTGGTTGGATAGAGAAAGGAGTAGGTAGAATGGTCGATGATAAGTCTTGTTGTGCAACAAAAAAAATAAGTCAGCCGCAATTGCGAGGCATCATTCTTCTCTTCTGTCTTCCCACACGCGATGAACGAGGTACCCGCACGAAATGCTAAGAAATCTGTCTTCTTCAGTGGTGTTCTATTATATTCTGTTAAGTCCATCTTATTGGAGACGCTTCCTTTTACCATCGACTTTCCCCTGCACTACCAGACGCCTGATTGATAAGGTCATCGTTGTGTTGTTCCGGTAATTAGTATATATGTTTTTGCTTGTTTTTTTTTAATACCAGTTATGTATATGTAGAGAGATTGACCTTTTACCAGAATTAATGCAACACGCAATATTATCATTAGAAGTTTTCTATTTTGTCTCCGTACAGTCCAGGACTGAACTGTTATCGAGTTTTTAAGCTATTGCATAGATTTTATCGCGGGCTTTGAGCGCGGTGACCGAATCAAGAAATTTCGTAACGAAAATAAACCTAACACCCCCCCACTCCGACCGGCACAGCATCGTCTAATGTCTTTTTTCAGTTCGGCAGACTTCGGCACGGTGTTTGCACGTGCGACTAGACGTATGCGTGTAGACTAGCTGCTAACTGCTCATAACTGATTCTATTTGTTTTAGACACAATGCTTGCACAAAGAGACAGCGTGCTTTTTGGCCGCGTCCACGAGTGAGTTCGAGCCCGCGACTAGTTGAACCTTGACGTGTACGTAAAAACTTGAATTAATATCAAAGAAAAAAAATACTGCATAAATAAAATAAATAATTATAATTGCATAAGTTGATACAAAATGCTATGCAATAGCTTTACCGCGGCAGTCCCCCGAGTGCCACATGTATTTTTTTTATTTACTTATTTTTATACTGTGGACGCTATGGTAAGCGGTTCGCAAGGTCCAATGGAAGGAACTGACGTCAGAAACTGACTACCGACATCAGTCGCTACCATTATTGCGGCCGATCAAGATGCTCTTTCACACTTCACTTGAAGGACTCCTGGTTATAGGAACAGAGAAACACACTGGCTGGAAAATCTACAGAGTTGTCGAAATTTGTTAAGATCTACAATGCTTATCTAGGCTTTGTCTAGCATATGATTACGTTAATTTAACTATAATTAAAATAGTTATAATTAAATTATTCGTTAGATGATTGATAGTTGGCCTTTTACTTTGTTAGATGAATAAAATGCTACTTTAATTAAAAAAAAATGTAAGTGTAAAAGTGACTTTTATTTTATTTTCTAACATTTATTTTAATTTCGTAAAGAATAAATAGAGTTTAACAGCTGTATAGTAACAATTTTTTTCAGCAGTAAAAGAAATAAACAGAATAATAAAATTATTGTTCATTGTCAGTAAGAGTGCATTTTTTAAAATTAACCACGTGCCTTTCAATTAAAAAGTATAATTAATAAAGTGTTGGTGTTTACAATTATCACAATATTGCACCCACTTACTGTCTTATTGTCATAAAGATTTCGCTGTCAGAGAATGTCTAACGGAATTAAATACGCCTTTGCAAGTAAGTTTATTTCCACATCGGTTAGTTCCTGACTGTACCTAAAAATAACCAGTGAATTATTTTTACCATGCTATTAATATTGTTTCAAACGTAAAGGAAATAAGATATCGAGTAAGTATATTAGGGCACCTGGTATAAGGTAGGGTAAGAGATTTCGTTTGTCGAAGATAAGAGAGAAACACATAGACATATATATTGTACAGGCTTAAAATAAAAGAAAGGAAAAAATGCGGTACGTGTGGACTACATTTTTTTTTACACTAACAAACTATTGTGACCTTGGACATAGTAAATGGCACGCAAGGTCCATGAATGTCTGGAATCATACGCTCAATCTTCACTATGTCGTATGATAGCTGCGCTGAACGGATTTTTGGACGCAGAACCGGTGTTTGATGTGTTTGTTGATGCCTGTACGATATTGACGTCCAGGTGTATGAAATATTACGATGATTTGTAATGTGTTTTGACTTTTTAATTTTAGTGTTAATAATTAGAATTGTATTTGTGTCATGAATATAATTGCTGTAATATGGCCTACCCGTGTAATTATTATAAATAAATAAATGACTGACATCAGTCCCTCACTTTGACATTACTAGATGATTTTTCTAACTTCGCTTGAAGGTTATAGGAAACTGGAAACACAGAGCCTGGAAAAGCATTCCACATCTTTATCGTATGAGTCTTCAAATTTATACGTACGCGTAGAAATGGTGACTACAATATGTGTGTGCATATTCTGACATGTGCGTTTAGTTCCGTTGCGGAATGGAGAGATAGGGATTAGGTTATAGAGCTTTTCAGAGCACTCACTATAAGTATAGCTGGTAGAACACGCTCAGAGAAGCCACATCTTGGCCAAGCTCGAGAGTTTCAGATATTTTAGTCTGACTAACGCACTTGAACCAGTAGTAAGCGTAGATATCGAGTCGTAAAGACGCTACTCGCGCTTCATATTGACATATTTCATTTTATTCATTAACAACCATGGCAATTCTTATTTCTACTTTTATTGTGTTCTCCTTTTTTAAAATTAAAGTATACAGGTTGGGACGCGATAGACAGCTAACAAAACCGTTGTAGCTACGAACAAACATACTTCTAACGTTTGCAGATGCATTAATTCACACAGTATTTTGCAACCCTCATCCCGCCCCTTCTTTAGGTCATTAAGTCGTCTCACTTTGCGTTCCCGTAAGTAATCTTCACTTTGAAACCCGTGTCCTGCCCACGCCACTGCAGCTTGCTAATTTTGATTGCTATTACAGTAACCTTGGTCCCCTGGCGAATATCAACGTTTCGAATTCTATCAATTAGAATAGATAAGCCCATACACTATAAAATGCAGTCGCTCCGCTTGGCACCAACATTGGATGCTATCTAAACTCTCTTCACTCCACAATAAAATTCACATATGAAATGGAGAAAGATAGGCAGTTAGCTTTTTTGGATGTAAAAGTGATGGTGAGACCTGATGGCTCGCTGGCTCACACTGTATATCGAAAACCAACGCACACAGACCGATATCTACACGCCACTTCACATCATTATCCATGCCACCTGAGATCTGTTGTGACCTCATTGATCAACAGGGCTTATGATCTCTGTGACCCAAAACATTTGGAACAGGAATTGTCACATGTTAAAACAGTGCTAAAACGCAATGGATATGGTGTGGGTCCGAGGTTGCTGCGACAGAAAAACAAGGAGAGATATCCACAGGTCAATCGGCTGCCCGCGTTCTTACCATATGTGAAAGGAGTAACGGATAAAATTGGTACAGCTTTCAAAAAGTTATCTATCAATGCTGTGTACACCCCATTCTCCAAAGTAGCAAAACACGTACGCACCCCAAAGGATGTCATTCCTTTCCAAACGCCTGGCGTGTATAAAGTGGACTGCAGCTGTGGGAGTTCATATATTGGCCAAACTAAGCGCACAATAGCCGAGAGGGTCAAGGAACATATAGCAGCTGTAAAAAACTGCCAATTAAACAAGTCAGCAATAGCAGAACACCTAATGGATAGTGGCACAAACCATTGGATTGAGCTGCATGACCCAAAGATACTTTCCACCGATCGGCACTATTACCCTAGAATAGTACGTGAAGCGATCGAAATAAAGAAACACAAAAATTTCAATCGAGAGGGAGGTTATAAGCTATCTTCATCGTGGAATCCAGTAATCAATAGGTTTCGACGCCGGGAAAAATCGCCCGGTGTCGCCAAGGATATTGTAAGTGTCGTGTGTCGTGATTTCTAAAAACTTTTAAAAGTGATAAGTGGGTAGGTTTACATCTGCCGCCCAGTATGTACGAGACTACACCGCATAGCTTCAGTCGACCCGTGACCACGGCCAATGCAACTTGGCTGAAACGTCGGGAGAAATATGTCTCTAAGGTAAATCGCGTAAAGACCCGTTAAAATTATTTAAAAAAACTAACATTGGATGCATTGGATATCGCCAATCAGCTGTGACTACGAACTAGTAGACTTTTCGATTTAGATTTATTTCGTGGGAACTTTCCTATATATATTAATGCCTATCTACCTCTATATCTATAGGTTGAGGGGACTCCTATAAAAATAATATTTTTTTATTTTTATTTTTGACAAATTGATTTCGAATAAACCCCTAGTTTATAATAATAAATAGTTGGTCCCTATAATACCGTCTATGGTAAAAGGACCATTGAAGCCATAAATAATGAGATTTGAAGATGGCGGTCATCCCTTTATCCCCCGACTTATGGTGTGCAAGTTCTTTCCATCACTATTCCTCTTTTCCTACATTCTATCAAGTTCTTTGTTTGAAAAGTAATATGAATTATAAAATACCTATAGATAAAATGGATTCATACCAAAGAAATTAAATTTATAGATGGGGCAAAAATCCAAACGGTATGAGAATAAAACTATTAAATTTACTAAAATATGAAACGATTTGCAATAGTTACTTATTTCCGAAGTTTGCTGTAGAAACGATGGGCCCCGTGGGGATCAGAACTGAAAGCTTTCTATAAAGAAATTGTTCCAGGGCTCATTGACGTCTATGGTGACAATAGGGCTGACGATTTTTTATCTCAATAATTAAGAGGAGAAATGCTGCTAGTGTATTGAGCACCATGCCACAGGGCAGCGATTTGGAGGAGCAATTTTTTTGTAAGTATTTAATTTTTTAATTTACTAAATTGTTTTTTTCACTATTCACGGACAATATCGCATACAGGGCGGCATATTGTCAGTGAAACAACAAAACGAACAATTTTAAATTACACGTTGAACACGACCGTAACCGGCAATGCACTGTCATACACTAATTCATTCTGTACCGATTGGTCTGTCTTTGATTCTCATACCGTTTGGTTTCTTGCCCTCTCTTGTAAAATATTTAATGTCTCTGGCTTAATATATATATATATATAACCTTGAATGTTGACAGTTCTAATCATGACTTATAGCTTCTAATTTTGACATAGGACTTTCATTAAGCGTGGTACAAAAATCAAAGTGTAATTACCATCCCCTAACGCACGGAGCATGTCCGCAATTAGGGTGGCCAGCCCTGTGGCAAATATTACCCGAATCCAATCCCCCGCATCAGAGACGAGGGTGTTTTTAATACGGTGCTGGGTATTTTAAAAAATATTTTTGCATTTTAGCAGTGATTCAATATTACTTGATTTGGCTTATCAAGTATTATAGTAAAGTATCATCACGATCGTATGCCCCAAATTTAGCCAACTTTAGAAATAACATATGGGTCATAATTACAAAATTTATATTTAATTTGTAATTTATAATTCATATTTATTTTTAATTATTCAATTCTCAACTCAATTCGAAGGGCTTTTGTCACTACTGGAGTACCCGCGATCCTAGAACCCTCTGGGATTGCGCGGAGCGATGGCAAAAGACCCGACGGCATGACCGTTGGGCCGTGGAAACTTGGCAGGTCCCTGGTGTGGGATGCGACATATGTAGACACATTAGCCCCATCACACATCCAGGCGACCTCGTCAAGGGCGAGAAGTGCGGCGGTTTCTGCTGAGAACTTTAAGCTGCGCAAATACGCCAACCTCAGTACAAGTTACGAATTTGCGCCGTTTGGGGTCGAGACGATGGGCCCGTGGGGACACTCAGCTAAGCGTCTGGTCAGGGAGTTGTCCAAACGGCTAACGGAAAAGTCTGGAGACAGGAAGGCTGGCAATTATTTCTGCCAACGTATTAGCTTAGCTATACAGAGGGGAAATGTTGCCAGTCTTCTTGGGACTATCACTGAAGGGTCGTCTCTAGAGGACATTTTTTACTTATAGTTTATTTTATATTGTAATTATTATATAATATTTCCGAGTAATATATATATATATATTCTCAACTCTATAAGCTGAGAATTGAATAATTAAATATTAATTATAAATTAAGGTCGGGCACCTTGACAGCGGCCGTGCAAATAAACTTTAGAAACGTGATATATATAGATAGTTAACGGATTCCATTATATCACGTTTGCGACTAAGTAACAGAATAGGGCTGCTGGAGTCGTTCAAGCAATTATCTTGAAATCCCAGCATAGTAAACAAAAAAATAAAAAATCGATATTGGGATTCCATCCTACGACTTTCAGATATATTTAGTTTATCTTCTCTTCACTTTAAGCTATGTCTATAATAAACATTAAGCACCATGTATCCCCTTAGCACGTGTAGGATAATCCTACAGTGGCAGGAGTGGCAAATATCGGACAGATTATGACAGCACTCCAGCTTTTCATACTAGTCGGATGTCGTGCAATTTAAGGGGCCATGTTGCGTATCTCAAGGGACAGGTAAATAGGGTGTTAGTATTCCGAAGCACAGAACAGAATAAAACAGGTAGTGCAAACAAGGCAAGTTATTAACAAGGCGAGCTCACGGCGGAACACTTCACACTTCATTTATTATGTATTTCTTTTTATATTTACCATATTAATGCTTTTATTATTATATTTGTATATATATTGTTATATTTATATTTTTTTCTATTATAGACATGACATTTCTCGAGTTTGGTACGCGGAGACATCGACGAGCTTGCCACTTGTCATGATTGGCCTATAGTAAAGTTGGCTAAATGTGAATCCGTTTATAAGCGTGGTTTCTGACCACCCCGAAAGGGAAACGGTCGTGATGATACTTTACTTTACTATTAGAGACATCGATGAGCTTGCCACTTATCATAATGGACCTATATATAGTGCGGCTAAATGTGAATCCGTTTCTTTAAAAAACTTGGTTCAGACGACCTGATATGGTCGTGATGATATTTTTTTTTTCTTCATTTTTCATTACAGCCCCTAGAACACAGCGTCTTAGATCTGCTGGAGATGGGCCTTCCAGAACTCCAGGCTTGGCGAGGATATGGTGTCAATTTATTAACGATTCCACAAGTTGGCTTAAGTGGGACCGGGACCGACGCCGACGGCTTAACGTGCTCTCCGAGGCACGGGAACAGTGGTGTCATAAATCTATAACAAATGTACGTAAGAAAAGTGTATTTGTCATTGATACATGCCGGGTGGGTTTGAACCGATCTTTGTAGGAATTTTTTTTATGAAATATTTATTTTTCTCAGTGCGCATAATTATTTTTTTCTGTTCTATGCTACGTAGCGTACATTAACGGCGGGTACTAACGGACCGGTCAATTATGATAAAAACCGACCACAGACGGTTGTCGATTTGCATAAACCATGCTTGTTTGTAACTCTGGTTGAACAACAACTGCCTAATATTCTTTCCCATTATCACATAGGTTCTGGATTGCACGTGGATACACAAGTACATCCTCAGACGCTCCTGATTTATTTCAATTCGCCAGTATTTATAAAATTAACTTGTGCAAGATATTAGGAATAAAAAAATAAAAATTATCCTAAATAACCCTATTCGCTCTCTATAGTGCATTGTTTCTGGCCTTTGGCAAGGAGTAATTTGCTGTGGACGGCGAGCAAACTAAATTAATATTTATGAACTATATATACTCACTTCGGGTATTGTATTGTTATTTTTATTTTTAAATATATGTAAGTAAATGTTCATAATTGCATGCTGTGTGCACATGCTTTTGGAGATGGTACTGGAACTGTATTGTGAAGATTTGAAATTTAAAAATAATTTGTACCCATTTCTGTTGTGTGTACCTAATAATAATAAATAAATAAATCATCACTATTCCTAGAAAACAGAGTCCTTCACCCGTATTCTTAAGAGTGTCAAACTGATGTCAGTCATGAGTGTCTGATTCCAGTTGCTAACATTCATGAACCTTGCGCGCCACCTACCATCAGGTGGGAGCACGGTCACATACATGTCATGCTAGTATAAAAAAAACGGATCCCTTGAAATCGGTATTTTTAGTTGTAAACTCTCCATACCTTGAAGTTATGTAAGATAGAGAAGACAAATTTCTAAGCATTCCATGGATTCACCGTGCGGGTGCCGGGTCCATCGTGTGTGGGTAAGAGATGAGAAGAATGGTGTCTCGGGCTTGCGACCGACAATAGGCTGGTTTAAGAAAAGGAGGCCTCCTTTTTTTATTTTATTGCGCGATAATACGCTCACTGTATTTAGGTAGTATATTTGTGTGTAAATATGTATAGTGTGTAGTATATGTATTATTGTGTACAGGATGATGTTAGCTACCTGATCTCTAAACATGTAATGCCGAATATGAAATATGTAACTTAGCACAATTTACATCAAAACAAACATAGACGCGTCCTTGATGCCTTTGAAAATTACATGCATTTTTCTTAAAAAAATATCGGAATTGACGCGATTACGTGATCGCATGGCATCACCGGCTGACTCACATCATCGATATACCTACTTGTACTTGTTAGTATATCAGCATTTAGTTTGTCTGCCAAAGACATATGTTTATTCTTAGTTTAAGACCGGAACCCACGAGTAATAAGCTGCCAAACAACTTTTTTTATGTATAATTTCTCACCACCAAGGTTAGTTGTCAGAAAATGCCTAACAGGCATTAAACTCCAACTATGTACCAATTTTAAGTTATGGTGCATTAAAAAAAAAACTTGTATACTATGAACATTATATATATATTATATATATTACTATTACTAAACCTTTTATTGTGAATTGGTCATAAGTATTGTTGTGTTCTCGCCAACCCCTATTTGTAACCACAAACCCCATTTGCCGTCTATAAAGTTCAAGCTATCAGTTAGATGTATTTTAACTTATTTACTTACGGTATAGATTTGGTTGTACTTGATTGAATTTTGAACTTATTGAACTAACCGTTCCGTGGGAATCAAATATTCCAAAAGACCACAACATAATAATAATAATAATAAAAAGCGTTGGAAGTTGGTGCAAGAGGAGTTCCAGCAAAATCTTTGCATCACTTACTGAAAGAATTGGGCCTAAGCAGGTCTGCCGTCAATACATTTATGGAACGTGCTTCCAAGACGGTATTAACGGAATCATACAGTATTTGGTTGGGTAGGGAGAGAAGTAGAATGTGGATGGTGAGCGTATTATCGCGCAATAGAAAAAAAAGGAGGCCTCCTTTTCTTAAACCAGCCTATTGTCGGTCGCAAGCCCGAGACACCATCCTTCTCATCTCTTACCCACACACGATGGGCCCGGCACCCGCACGGTGAATCCATGGAATGCTTAGAAATTTGTCTTCTATTGAAAGTTTTGTTTAATTTTGATAATAATTTTGATTTAATTTTAGTTTAATTTAAATTTAATGTGTGATTTGACTTAATTTGATGTAAGGTTTAATTTTGATTTAAGTGCTGTTAATGAAATAAAAATCGATTAGGTAGGTTTAATGTATAACAAAATTCTTGTATGTATTATTTTATGCTGTGATTTTTTAAATAAATAAAATACGTTTGATTTATGCGGCTTAAAAAGGGTGGGCGGTTAATTGTCACTAACAAACAATTGTCACTATATTATTGGGGCTGTTCCTTGCCATACTGTATCACCATATCTGGCCAGGTATTTTTTTGCGTTGTTATTTAGAAAAATTGACTTAACCGAGTGTTCCGATAGGATCCTATGGCGATAAATATATAAATAAAAAAGAAATATGTGTTATTGGATCGAACCGCATATACGTCGATGTAGTGGACTGTTTACAAACATGGCCTCAATCCCTCGCGCCGTTACGTCCAACTATTTTAGGATTAAAGCTTGGACTAAATGGCTTCCTTGATTTGACAACACTTATGTATTTAGGACGGCTTCAAACACAACGTTTTATTACCGGTCATTATGAAATTTGGAGTAAAAATATAAATATAGGCGAGCTTATATATTTATTAAAATAAGCGAAACAAAATGTTCACAAAAACAAAAATATAAATAGTAAATATTGTGTGATTGAGATCCTCTTTTTGTGTATAATGTGTTTAAGAGGGTGTTTAAACTTTACATACTTTGTTATTACCGCATTCCTACTTTACTACTGACAGTAATTCCTCCGTTACATTATAGTCAAGCGACTTTAAATCACTTTAGAGCATTGATATATATTTATTAATTTTGTTTTATAAATATGAACCCAGAAAACAGAAAAATTTGCTGATAAACACTTTCGAAAAACTTGAGACGGATAACAAACTATTAATTAAACATAAACAAAATCGACTATTAGTCATAACGTTTTTGTAGCCCTAAACTTATAAAATAAAATTTTAAAATCTTTATTGCAGTAAATAATTGTACATAGGCTAAAATGTATAATGATTAAGCATTTTCTACCAACCAACTTTTGGGAGTGTGGAGAGATAACAACGAAGGGTGCAATTATATTATTTATTTATTTAAATACATAAAATAAAGTCTAGGCATTTTATAACAGCTAACCTTTGGAAGACTGGGTGCGTGTGTATAGGTAATTTTAGAAACTATGATTTGAAAATTACTAAATAAAATAATAACCTTGTTAATAACTAAACAATAAATATATATCGTATAATAATAACATACATAGATAATTATATAAAAAATATAGCGGAAATAAACTGCAGTAAAAAAAAATTTAGTTTATATATTTTTATATAAATAAAAGTAAAGTACCATCACGACCGTATCCGTTGCGGGGTGGTCAGAAACCACGCTTTAAAAGAAACGAAGGATTTAGCCAACTTTACAATATTGACTATGAGTTGACTATTGTAAAAAAGATGTGTTCCTGTTTTATTATAATCTTCATTTCATCAGAGTACGTAAAATCAGACTGATTTTCGTTTTAATTAACAAAAATCATTTATATTTTAATGAAATAAATACATTAATATACATTTTACATATTAATTTGACATTATTATACATTATAAATACATATCGGAACGTTACCTCAAAACAATAGTTAGCGTAAGTGACATCACTTAATAGTAAACATATACATAATATATACACATGAAAATTTGCCCAATTAAGTTGTTTTTCCCGTGTGTTTAACACAAAGTAAAATTAAAATAAATAAATTGGACTACTCTTTTAAAATCAAATTAGTACAATTTGCCAAGAATAGATTCTATCATGTTTTTTGTACCGTACAGTGATTTCTGTTCAGCCGAATTCTCTCTCTATTGGCTAAATTTAAAAAAGTGACAAGCTAACTACCAATTACCTGGCGTATAACAAAAGAGATAAATCGATTCGATGCATAGATAAAGGCTTATTTTACACCTCCAGTTTCTTATATGAAAAAAATATTTTTATTTTATTTTTGAGTGGTTTCGTTATTTATGTCAGAGCTAGCGTCATAATTACAAAATATTATTCAATTCTCAACTCTATAAGCGCTCGACCTTGACCGCGGCAAATATCAACTTTATTAGCGTGATATATATACATATAGTTAACGGATTCCATTATATAACGTATGCGCTTAAGTAACAGAATAGGGCTTATAATAAGGGCGCGATTTAAACCAAAAGAAACGAGTGAAAGTTATAACAGCAAGATCTACAATTCTTGCACGTGCACGATTGATGTTTAGATCACGCAAACGAGTGCTTAGTAGTCATTCGTCAACACTAGAACGCTTTGAAGAAACCGCTACGAGAAACGAGCACATCCGAATATGCAAGAACGCTCTAAGCAACTGTTCGCACGCACGTGCGACGTTTATAAATATTAGGGCGATTAGAGTCGTGGATGACCTTGGTACTCTGGACGTAGCATCTTTTATAATTTTAAGTGCTACGGATTATTTATTCTTAGGCGTGTAAAGATTTCCAAATGTCTTAGGAACAGTAGGCATTTCAAGACAAAAAACATTGTTGAGTTGTTTTATTTTTAATATAACTTTTATCGTAATACAAAAACATAATATGTGTATCAAATGTTGTCTTAGTTGGAGATTCACATTTTTTTTATGAATGCCAGGAAGAGTACTAGACTTGCTAAGCTAGTCTTGCTAGTCTACTGCTAACAGCATACTCCTTGGGCCACTTCTTCGACTAACAGGAGTCAAAACTCATTTCAAATAATTTCAAGTCAAAAATCATTCTGAATAATTTAAATTATGACGTGTCACAAATGCCTGTAATAGGTTAAATATATTTTGACTTTGACTGTAAAGAAGGTACCCATTTGACAGTACCAATCACCAAGCGAGCGGACATTTTTAGAATCTTCGCGTAGAAAGATTAAAAGCAAATAAAGAATCTCTGTTTACACAAAAATAATTTATTCGAGCATTCTCTGTTCGGTGTAAACCCACATTTAGGCAAAGTTAAAATAGCTGTAGGAAGCCAGTATTTCGGGAAGCGTGACAGGCGAGCACTGAAGCGGTAAAGTAGCTTCTAAAAATAATCTCGCTTAGACAATCCTTCCTGAAACTCTAAGACAAATTATTTAACGGAAAGCCAACCCTTCCTCAAACAAATTACAATATTTTGAAATTGATTTAGATATAGATTGGCACGAGTTTTAACTGAGTTTGTTAAGGCTTTCTTATCACCATCACAGCCCCTATAATCTTACTTTCTCATTATCATCACAGCCCCAGCATTTCACGGATTGGTAAGGGCTGATGTCAATTTTATTGCTGACTGGTCTTCTCTCACAAAGGGGAGTGGGGAATCTGTGTCAAGATATTTGCATTCTTACAGAGGTTGCATTCTCTTTCTATAACTACGGACAGGGCATGGGGTAACCATTAAAGGTTGAAGTACACGAGCCTGGCGGCGGGGCCGCGGTTCGACTCCGTGGATTTTTACAAGTGGGATATCTGTAGCCTCTGCGCGCGCGAACATGCCAGCCGCCAGACGACGCGACGCATGAATTCGTCGGGTGTTTCCATCCAAATCCGAACTCCTATGAATGATAGGCGCCGTATATACGGAGCGTCAGATTTTAATTAGTGTTTAATTTTAATTAGTGTTGCCAAAGTAAGACCATGTCCAATACTTGGCCTGTCTTGGAATTGGTCTTTCACGATTAATCTTGGTGTTGAAGTTGTTGCTCTGACTGAAAATATATATTTCTTTTTAATTTTAGCAGGGAAACCTTGTGAGACTACCGTCTGTCTGAAAACTACTATCTTGAGAACTACTCGTTGAATTTACTCGAAATTTGGAATGCTTATGTATCTTGTTGGCCAAAATGTATGTAAACAGAGGTATAACAATTTATTATAACAAATCGTTTCATATTGTCGACGCTTGCGATCTGCGCTTGTTCCGCTGCAGCACCAGCTCTAACAGAAGTCCCTTGAAGGTGGGAAGGGGCTAGGGAATCTCAACAGGTAAGTCCCACACCAGGGATTGGCCCAATCTCCAAGGTGCTAATGTCATTCCGTCTGGACGCTTGCCATTGTCTCAACTCAGACCGGTTGGTTTAAAAATAGGTGGGATCGAGACTACTGCAAGGGTCCAACGAATGATATCATTAAAAAATACTGCCGTTTTCTGTAGAAACTTTGGGCCCGTCTAGCGCAAAAAAGATTTTAAAAGACATAACACGTCTTGTCGTCTCCTACGGTGACAAAAGTCTGGCTATTTCTGCGCTCAAAGAATCAGTATTGGAATCAGCAGGGAAATGCAGCCAGCGTCCTTGCCACATTTCCACGAGGACAGGACTAATATCCGTATCCGTAGGTAATATTAATTTTATTTTATATTTTGTTATTTTTTTTTTAATAAATGACACTGATATTGAAAATCAGGATTATATGAAATATTTACTTAATTATTAATTTAAAGGAGCGGCGGTGAAATGTTAATTTGTAGCTGAGTGCGTAATTATTGGCGTAAGTTAACTATTATTACGCTAGGCACATAGATGAAAGTTTCCATATCCATTATACGACTCTAGGGACACTTCTTAGCTCTACCCACACTTAGGCCGGCCATACACGGACAGCTGGCGACAGGGTTGGCACGATTAACAATTTATTTTTGTTAGTTGCCTATCTTAATTATGACCTACCTGTTAGCGTACCAGTGTCCCAGGTATTTTATTTGGGTGAATTTTAATGATATTTATTGTTTTTGTGTAATTCTGTATTTGTTTCATTTGTACATCTGCTATAGCTGAGTTTGATCAAATGAGATTAACTTTACTTACTTTACACAAAAAAAAGTGATTTAGAAATAATATGTCAATTGGGTCTTTTAAATCTGCGTATCAACATCATTATTATAATTCTTAAAACTAGTTTTACAGCCGATTCGGTTTTTTTATTTACTATGAACCATTTAACTAAGGTAGAAAGGTTTGTTGAGTTAAATGTAGTTAAACTGTATAATATATTTTTTTAAAAAGTGATAATTTAATAATTTCCTACTAATCTCGAACACATGGCAACTCCATGACAGATCATTGGACATAAAAAGGCCGAAATTCTTGACACTTTCACAGAAGGGAAGTGGTGTGTTATTAAACAAGTTTTTTTATGAAATGGAGAAAGAGAATCCAAATCCAGTCTGTCCAGCATGTACCTCGAGCCCAAGATAATATGTGTTTTATTGGGGTTTACCAAGAGCCCGAGACTATATGAGCAATCACAAGTCTGCGTTTATTAGAAGAATAGCTTCATCAATGACGTTAAAATGAAAGGGCAAAGATAACTATAAATAGTATATGTCAGTTACTTTAGTTTTCTGATGGAGGTCAACGTTTCGGACTCTATACATAGCTGGGCAAACTTTTAAAATGATTTACCAAAATTTTATCAACTGTCGTCAGTGACAGCTGTCTGTTTAATGATGAACTGTCCATGTATGGCCGGTCTTAGCATTGAAACCCTGAACGTGGGAGGCGTCTGCCGGTATAATGCGTTGCTTTATGAAAGTTATTGCGCCAAACAGGACTACCTAGTTCGCTTTCACTTTTGTTTTTATCATTTAACCTATTAGAAGCTTCTGTTATCATGACTAGTTCCTGTCTGGTCTAGTTTTCATTGTACTTACTTATGTTTTAATTTATCCTTATTTTAATATCAATTTTAGTTCTTTAATTGACAAACTATTTACATTTTGCAGTACGTTATAATATTGCACGTTTGGAAAGATTATCTTCAACGTATTTCTTAGGCGTTATATAATGTAGAAAAGGTATCCTAACTACCGTACACGCGATATAATTGCTAACAAATGGGACAACTTATCGAAATTGATAAAATTTCCCTCGAATCTGCAATGATTGCGTGTTCAATTCGACGCCTTAGGGCCGGTAACCAAATTCTTCTTTAGTCACATTTGCAAATGCCTCTAAGGACGGATTCAGTTACCGGCCCTTATTCATTAATACCAAAAGAGCCAATGATTAGCAAAGCAATTACGTATCGTACGGCAATCCCCTATCTACATTGCACGTTATTTTAGCCAAGCTTGTATTGCTACCTAATGTAAAAATAAAAAATCTAAACTACGGGAGTTTCGAAACAGTTTTACAATACCTGCAATCCACACCACGGTTAGGATATCTGATACACATATCAGTTACCAAGTGGGAATTAAGGTATTGATATGACAATAAAGCAATATTTATTTTTATTTGCTTTCATTTTTATAATGAAATTCGATATGCGCCCTATAGAATGCTATACTAACACTTCTTGAATAGTTCCTAACAACTGTAAGTAATGTTGTATATATTTATGTATTATAATTTATTTGTATTTAGTATTATTATATATATTTATATTTTATATTAGTATTAGATTTAGTAGAATTTTAATTGTTTCTTTTCCTGTATAAATATTTGCTCCTACCTTCCACATACCATGTTCATAATGTCCCTAAGGTTGACCGAGTAAGAATGTCTAGCGGCATTAGGTCCGCCTTTGTACATAGTGCAAAAAGTGAAAAATTGAGAACAGGAGGCACACATTGGGAACAAGACTGAGAAATGCGGTAGGTTTTATATAGGGTTATCTTCGTTTATCGCTGACCTGGGGCGAAAGAAAAACGTACAAAACCGAAATAGCTGAACACATTCACTCTTGTTGCCGATGTGCCATATCAAATGGCGCCTACTTAACCGGCACAGCTTTCAAATTTTGCTAACTAAAGACACTAGAGTGAAGACCACTGGAGTCAAGACGCTAAGTGTAACGACCCCGCGAGAGATGGATGTATTCTGAAGGTCACTATTGGAGGTTGAATGAGGATGATAAAATATTTATCGCGTTTACCTAGTAGATATTTGATTCTTATTAGAATCAGAAGAATTCATGGGAAAATAATAAATTAAAACGAGTGAATGCATTTTGTGGATACGTAGATAAGGTAACACGATATCTTAATTGCAGTTTTGAAATCCCACTTCTGATATTGAATACTTGAGATCTAATATTAGAATAAATAATCTACAAAACCATAAAATATAAACAGATACAACACAAAAGTAAAAAAATAATCTACTAAGTTCAGGTAGTATAGCGTTTCACTATCCCTACTCAATAGATACCTGGAATTCCTCGTCTTTTGGCTTCATAATACATCATATCTCATTAAAATTCATATTTTTCATAATTCAGCTTCCATTGTTCACAACATTTCTTCCTCATACCTTATTTATATCTTTACACCACTTTTTTATTCATTTCAATCAACTTTATTTTACTTAAATTTGTTCTATTTTACTTTTTGCAATATTTTTATTTATTGACAACTCTGTTTTTCGTCGTTGCTAAGGCAACATTGTCAAATATTTATTTAATTCAGATGCAAAATTATTTCTAACGTCCTTCATCCATTCCTTTCGGCAATAATTTTTATTAAAACACACATTTTTATATATTTTTGGAAACATATTTGACTCACAAACTTCATTATTTTAAATTTTCTCTATTCATTTTTTCGAACATCTCAAACAGTATATAAGACATACCACACCCCATTTCATTGATTCATTCGGCTGGAGTAGCCAAAAGAAGAACTCAACCTAAAGGCCTAATCCCGGGGCCACTGCCCCGGGACTCAAGAAAGGCTATCTTCAATTTTGGGACTCAAAGGAAGCTGTCATCTACAAGTTCGGAAATCTTAATGAACTCTTGATTGAAGAATTCATCACCGCACTCTGCACCGTTCAAGTTTCGGACTCTGAAGACCACTATCGCTTCACCGACTCTTGAACTCTTCTCTTCACCGAAGATTTGCTTCACTCAATCAACGCTACCTCAACTCTACGCTCCAACAACTGCTCAACCCGGGAGTCTACGAAGTCGGCAACGCTAAACTTCATCACCGACTTCGCCTCCGGAACGCCGTCGACCTTCATCAACGACCCGAAACTTAATCTCCGTGCTCTCCGATCTCACCTCTCCACTTCACTCATCTAATTATTTGTAAATAAACTTATATTGTACATAACTTATACCTTCTTTTAATTTAAATTTCTTAGACAGGCTCCTTCTCTAAAAATCTTTTTCTTCTCAACTATCGCTTCACGATAGTTTGGGGGAAAATATAGCGTTTCACTATCCCTACTCAATAGATACCTGGAATTCCTCGTCTTTTGGCTTCATAATACATCATATCTCATTAAAATTCATATTTTTCATAATTCAGCTTCCATTGTTCACAACATTTCTTCCTCATACCTTATTTATATCTTTACACCACTTTTTTATTCATTTCAATCAACTTTATTTTACTTAAATTTGTTCTATTTTACTTTTTGCAATATTTTTATTTATTTGACAATGTTGCCTTAGCAACGACGAAAAACAGAGTTGTCAATAAATAAAAATATTGCAAAAAGTAAAATAGAACAAATTTAAGTAAAATAAAGTTGATTGAAATGAATAAAAAAGTGGTGTAAAGATATAAATAAGGTATGAGGAAGAAATGTTGTGAACAATGGAAGCTGAATTATGAAAAATATGAATTTTAATGAGATATGATGTATTATGAAGCCAAAAGACGAGGAATTCCAGGTATCTATTGAGTAGGGATAGTGAAACGCTATATTTTCCCCCACAACCCCAGAAAATTTTCGACTTGGAGAAAATTTTGAAGTTAAGGTCGAAAGAACCAGAGGAACATTACTTTACAAATTCAGGCCTCACCAAACAAACACATTCATTCTTCTTCTAACATACTATCATCTACATTAAGGTAAGGGTGAAAGTTCACATTCAATGACTATCACTCTAAAAGAATGTTCCATAATGACGACAAGGCATATTTAGGGAGTTGTCAACCGCTCCATATATGGAAAATAAAAGTTTTGACCTAAGGCTTATTTAACGAGTAGTCAACCGCTCAAAGGTTAAGAAATTTATAATGATTTAAGGCTTATTTAAGGAGTAATCAACCGCTCCAAGAACCTATAGTAAAGGTAGTTAGCTAAGAGCGGTAGGGCTCAAAGTTAAGATATCAGAAGTAGTATTCTGATTACGTTTGTAGAACGTATTTAGAATTAAGTTAAGCAAACGTCTTAAGACGTTGAAGAGTGAGCTTAAGAGCTCGAATTAAAAGATAACTAAAATAAAAAAAGAATTTAGAAGTAATGGGACATGAAATTAATGAAATGATAATGGATAAGATGATTTAAGAATGATACAATAGAGGATGAAATTAGATTTTAATGTCTTTGATGTGCCATTTTCCTTTATTGCCATTAGTGTCTTCTAGAATGTACACTAAAGGTGAGAGTTTTTTAAAGACTTTGCTTTTTAAAAATTTAGGGGCAAGTTTAGCACTGAAGTAAGAACCAGCGTTGCTTTGTATATAATTCTTACGCCAAACTGTATCACCGACATTAAATTCTTTGAATTCCTTTCGGCAATAATTTTTATTAAAACACACATTTTTATATATTTTTGGAAACATATTTGACTCACAAACTTCATTATTTTAAATTTTCTCTATTCATTTTTTCGAACATCTCAAACAGTATATAAGACATACCACACCCCATTTCATTGATTCATTCGGCTGGAGTAGCCAAAAGAAGAACTCAACCTAAAGGCCTAATCCCGGGGCCACTGCCCCGGGACTCAAGAAAGGCTATCTTCAATTTTGGGACTCAAAGGAAGCTGTCATCTACAAGTTCGGAAATCTTAATGAACTCTTGATTGAAGAATTCATCACCGCACTCTGCACCGTTCAAGTTTCGGACTCTGAAGACCACTATCGCTTCACCGACTCTTGAACTCTTCTCTTCACCGAAGATTTGCTTCACTCAATCAACGCTACCTCAACTCTACGCTCCAACAACTGCTCAACCCGGGAGTCTACGAAGTCGGCAACGCTAAACTTCATCACCGACTTCGCCTCCGGAACGCCGTCGACCTTCATCAACGACCCGAAACTTAATCTCCGTGCTCTCCGATCTCACCTCTCCACTTCACTCATCTAATTATTTGTAAATAAACTTATATTGTACATAACTTATACCTTCTTTTAATTTAAATTTCTTAGACAGGCTCCTTCTCTAAAAATCTTTTTCTTCTCAACTATCGCTTCACGATAGTTTGGGGGAAAATATAGCGTTTCACTATCCCTACTCAATAGATACCTGGAATTCCTCGTCTTTTGGCTTCATAATACATCATATCTCATTAAAATTCATATTTTTCATAATTCAGCTTCCATTGTTCACAACATTTCTTCCTCATACCTTATTTATATCTTTACACCACTTTTTTATTCATTTCAATCAACTTTATTTTACTTAAATTTGTTCTATTTTACTTTTTGCAATATTTTTATTTATTTGACAATGTTGCCTTAGCAACGACGAAAAACAGAGTTGTCAATAAATAAAAATATTGCAAAAAGTAAAATAGAACAAATTTAAGTAAAATAAAGTTGATTGAAATGAATAAAAAAGTGGTGTAAAGATATAAATAAGGTATGAGGAAGAAATGTTGTGAACAATGGAAGCTGAATTATGAAAAATATGAATTTTAATGAGATATGATGTATTATGAAGCCAAAAGACGAGGAATTCCAGGTATCTATTGAGTAGGGATAGTGAAACGCTATATTTTCCCCCACAACCCCAGAAAATTTTCGACTTGGAGAAAATTTTGAAGTTAAGGTCGAAAGAACCAGAGGAACATTACTTTACAAATTCAGGCCTCACCAAACAAACACATTCATTCTTCTTCTAACATACTATCATCTACATTAAGGTAAGGGTGAAAGTTCACATTCAATGACTATCACTCTAAAAGAATGTTCCATAATGACGACAAGGCATATTTAGGGAGTTGTCAACCGCTCCATATATGGAAAATAAAAGTTTTGACCTAAGGCTTATTTAACGAGTAGTCAACCGCTCAAAGGTTAAGAAATTTATAATGATTTAAGGCTTATTTAAGGAGTAATCAACCGCTCCAAGAACCTATAGTAAAGGTAGTTAGCTAAGAGCGGTAGGGCTCAAAGTTAAGATATCAGAAGTAGTATTCTGATTACGTTTGTAGAACGTATTTAGAATTAAGTTAAGCAAACGTCTTAAGACGTTGAAGAGTGAGCTTAAGAGCTCGAATTAAAAGATAACTAAAATAAAAAAAGAATTTAGAAGTAATGGGACATGAAATTAATGAAATGATAATGGATAAGATGATTTAAGAATGATACAATAGAGGATGAAATTAGATTTTAATGTCTTTGATGTGCCATTTTCCTTTATTGCCATTAGTGTCTTCTAGAATGTACACTAAAGGTGAGAGTTTTTTAAAGACTTTGCTTTTTAAAAATTTAGGGGCAAGTTTAGCACTGAAGTAAGAACCAGCGTTGCTTTGTATATAATTCTTACGCCAAACTGTATCACCGACATTAAATTCTTTGAATTCCTTTCGGCAATAATTTTTATTAAAACACACATTTTTATATATTTTTGGAAACATATTTGACTCACAAACTTCATTATTTTAAATTTTCTCTATTCATTTTTTCGAACATCTCAAACAGTATATAAGACATACCACACCCCATTTCATTGATTCATTCGGCTGGAGTAGCCAAAAGAAGAACTCAACCTAAAGGCCTAATCCCGGGGCCACTGCCCCGGGACTCAAGAAAGGCTATCTTCGATTTTGGACTCGAAAGAAGCTCTCTCTATATCTACAACTTCGGAACTCTTTTACTGAAGAATTCATCACTGCACTCAGCACCGTTCAAGTTTCGGACTCAGAAGACTACTATCGCTTCACCCGTCTCTTGAACTCTTCTCTTCACCGAAGATTTGCATCACTCTTCACCGCTCCTTGAAGACGCTCGACCATCGCTGATTCATCCCTACAGTTAGTTCTTCACTATCGCTGCCTCATCTCTACGTGTTACTCTCAATCAACGCTACCTCAACTCTACGCTCCAACAACTGCTCAACCCGGGAGTCTACGAAGTCGGCAACGCTAAACTTCATCACCGACTTCGCCTCCGGAACGCCGTCGACCTTCATCAACGACCCGAAACTTAATCTCCGTGCTCTCCGATCTCACCTCTCCACTTCACTCATCTAATTATTTGTAAATAAACTTATATTGTACATAACTTATACCTTCTTTTAATTTAAATTTCTTAGACAGGCTCCTTCTCTAAAAATCTTATTCTTCTCAACTATCGCTTCACGATAGTAGGTATTGTATAACATAATAATAAATAAAAAATAGTAAGCAAATAAAAATTAACAATAATTTTACCAACCTCTTCAATGATGTCCAGTGTATTTTCTGTTTCTTCACTGACACGTGGATTATTTTAGTCCTTAATTAAAAATTAAAAACCCACTTTTCTTAAACACCGGGCATATGCCCAAGGTAAACAAAGATTACGCAAGCAAACGCAATCCCACGCACACACGTCACCAATCGATTTTCAAACTTTCGAATACGCCCACTTATAAAATAAATACGATCAAATCTAAAATCTGCTAAATAAATCCACAAAGAACACTTAAAAAGCACATAACATAGACCGAGAGCTGTGCCCTTGAAGTCGTACAGGTTATGTTATCGATAGGAAAAGCACAACACCGCACTGACAGTTGGGGCGAACTCGCAGGTCAAGTTCGAGATTGTTTGCTGAATGAAATGTTATTGTTTATTGGGTTGTTAATGAACACTGTCACTTTATTAGTATGTATGTGGCTTGTCACTATTTTACTTTACGTTTATGCAAGGTTTAGCGAACCTCGATTGCCGGAGCGGCACAGCGGGCATCATATCGGCTGCGCGGTTGCGAGAGGACTGAGGACTGAGCCGGCCGAAGCGCCCCTCCGGTCGTGTGCGCGCGCCTTCACGCACACACCTCCGTATAATGCACTAAGATTAAATCCCGTGTAACTTTTTGCATGTAATTCTTCGAATTATATATTTTTAGTTTAAAAAAATATATGATTGCCAAACACTTTATTCTTAAAGTACGTAAAATACAATGGTAGAAGCAGTTTATGTCGAATTTAATAGTGAACTGTCTTATGTTTTTACTTTATAGCTTCTAAAATAATATGTAATGGGTTATATTCTCTTGATTACCCACAAATTCATAAAAGAGCTGGGTAAATGAATTTTTCAAGAGCGTGGCGACCCCAAATGCCATAGTTACCTAAAACAGAATATTTCCCTTATCATTCAATGAGGAAATGCGGCGAGCGTTTAAGGTACCTCATTGGTAGTAAGCCCTTAGTTTATTTTGTAGAATAGTTTTTAGTTTAATTTTATTTATAATTAGTTTTTTAATCTATTTTATTTTAATATTATTAATAACATAATAAAATGTCCTTAAAATTAGGTAATTAATCTCGCATAATTAAACCAATCGTCTGTAGAGGTCTTAATCCGGTCATGTGAACTCTATGTCCGACTTGTCGCTTTAAGCGCTTTTTTTTCACTTTATTTCGCTTTGAGTTGTTCATTTGTCTATGGTTTTCATACAAAATTCGGTAAAATTAGCAAGCTTTACTTTTTTTGCCTTCAAGTGAAACATAGCATAAATGTGAGAAATTAACTATAAAAATTAAGAGCGATTTGGTGGTAATATTCATTTTATTTACATAATAACTCTATCAGCACTGACGGTACCAAGGGTGCGCTTATTACAAAAAAAAAAACTAGCCGTGTCGCCAAATTATATTTTGCCGTCCGAATCGTCCTACCTTATAATTATCTCTATTAAATTGTTAGGAATAGTAAAGAAGAAATATACAAAAGTTGTTCTTATTTCCATTGTATTATCCAACACACGATAGTGCGCCAGCATATAGAAAACGAATATGCGAAGGGGGTTTCGTAGAATTCCCTAGATGAGGATTTCTTTCACTATTTATGATGAGATATTCTGGACTTCAAGGATCTTAAAGTTATCAATAAACCCTTCAATATCCAAAATATTTTCTATCGTGCTGAAAGAGTTTTAATTTAGTTATTAATGTAGTAGAGTTTTTTTTTTCTATTTCTTATTTATTGTAAAATAATCACGAACGGGTTCAAGACTCAGCTCTACACAGTAGAAGTTGGTGCGAGAGGAATTAATGGAATAAAATTGTCTATTTAAAAAAAAAATTAATGTACTCGTATCTCGTTTCAAGGCAGGGTAGTTATCCCAAGTGAGTGTGCTTTGTAGATAACAAGCTCTACTTTTTGTCAATATTGTGGGTGCCAACAATGTCAGGGAAAAAGGAATTGATGGAGACACTGTTGAGCAAAGCTTTAAAGCTCTCAATTACCTTTACTTGGCCATTATTACGAGTTTAAAAGATTGTAGGTAAAAGAAAATAATTCTTAAACTTATTTTTTTTTATAAACATACCTATTATTTATTCGAAGTAAATTAATATACATTAAATATAAATTAGCATTAGAAGCCGACAGACGCATTCAGCTAGGATGGGCGGCATTCGGGAAGCCGACAGACGCATTCAGCTAGGATGGGCGGCATTCGGGAAGCCGACAGACGCATTCAGCTAGGATGGGCGGCATTCGGGATCACATCTTCCTATCAAACATACCCCAGTGTTTTCGAGAAATATTTTATTCGAAGTAATATACAACCAGTATAAAAAAGTATAAAAGATATACAAAATATAAAAGCTACCTAAATAATAAAATTAAAAATAAACTAAACTATAAATAAAAAATGTTCTCTAGAGATGTCCCATCCGAGATAGTCCCATCCGAGATAGTCCCAAGGAGACTGGCAACATTTCCCCTCTGTATAGCGAGGCTAATACGTTGGCAGAAATAATTGCCAGCCTTCCTGTCTCCAGACCTTTCTGTCAGCCGCTTTGACAACTCCTTGGCCAAGCGCCTCGCTGACGGTCCCCATGGGCCCATCGTCTCGAAAACAGTCTTCGAAAACGAAAATTATCAACCAGTGCGTTCTTCCAGTGCTGTCGTACGGAGCAGAAACGTGTACACTAACAGTGGGTCTGGTTCACAAGTTTAAGGTCGCTCAGCGAGCTATGGAGAGAGCTATGCTCGGTATTTCTCTGATGGATAAAGTCAGAAACGAAAAAAACCGTCGGAAAACCAAAATTACCGATATAGCCTTCAAAATTAGTAAGCTGAAGTTGCAATGGGCTGGACATGTATGTCGTAGAACCGATGGACGATGGAGTAGACGGGTTCTAGAGTGGAGACCACGTACGGGAAGACGCAGAGTGGATCGACCCCCCGCTAGATGGAAGGATGACCTGAGGAAGGTCGCTGGTGGGGGTTGGATGAGTATGGCAGGAGATCGTGTGAAGTAGTGAGCCTTGGGGGAGGCCTATATTCAGCAGTGGAGAGACACAGGCTGATGATGATGAAATATAAATTAAAAGCTACCGAAAATTATAAAATTTAAAATAAACTAAACTATAAATAAAAAATGTCCTCCAGAGACGTCCCAGAGATAGTCCCAAAAAGACTAGCAACAATTCCCCTCTGTATAGCGAGGCTAATACGTTAGCAGAAATAATTGCCAGCCTTAATTATTTATTTATTATGTTTGGGGAACTTACAGCTATAAATAATTAGCTTTAGGCGATGAGATTTAAATATACAGACTTAAATTTTACAAAACTAAATAAAATAATAGGGGGATAAAAAAACAGACACAAGCAACCGTAAGGTACCAGGTATGATCGACAGGTAATTTAAGACTGACCCTATTTCCAAGAAATAGCCGTAAAAGCATCACTCAATGAATCGTTACCAAAGAATATGCACTTGCATCAATATTGTTTTTAATTTATTTTATGCATTTCGCTGCTTCAATATAAAAATGTGTCATATGTAGTATGTTTTTCAATCAAATCAAAAATCCCGTAATCCCGGGATCCCGGGGCTATACCGGGATTAGACTATGTGCTTTCTAATTGGGCTCAAATAAAAAAAAACTTAAAAAAGTATTTTAATGCCGTTGCACAACAAAAATAAGAAAATACCTGCCTCCGTGGTCTAGCGGTTAAGTCCGTAACCGACAAAATAAATACATTTAATTAATATTTAATTTATTTGTGATATTTCTCGAGTTTGGTACGCTGGAGACATCGACGAAATGTGAATCCGCTTATTTATAAGCGTTGTTTCTGACCACCCCGAAAGGGAAACGGTCGTGATGATACCTTACTTAAATCATCAGTCAGAGGGATTACACGGAAACTGAAAACCTTCTAGCTGTCGTTAGGTAGTCTGGCCTCTTCGCAGACCCACGCTGATATAGACACACATACACACACAACTACATATACATTCATACCCACATACCCACACAGAATAATTTTGGTGGGTATTTGTTTGTGCTGTTGTTTAATAATAAAATAAATTGTATTTGCTTTCGACCGGATAAAACAAAATGGTATGGCGGCACGGTTGCTACCAGTGCAGGTCATTGAGCACATAAAAATGTAATAGATTTAAGGTAATTGTTTCAATAAACGAATTTTATTAATATATTTTTTTTTATATCAAAAAGACAATTCTAAAATTCAATAAAAAAAAATACCTAGGCGGGCTTAATGACTAAGCATTTTGACTAACAACACAAAAAAACTATTCAGAATTTGGAAAATACATTCGCAGAAATTATTCAATATTTTTTCCAAGCCTGCATCGTAGTTTATTGTTAACATTAGCAGCAGCTAAAAACGCTAGCTCAGGTTCTACCTGTTTGTGACAATCCTAAAAACCTCGAGATAGCCAAGTACAGTCTCGGGATTTTTGGGGCCAGAAAACGGCCGATTCCGGGATTGTATTCTTTAATACTAACTTAACCATATAACAATTTTCTTACTATTAACAACTTAAACTGTATAAAAACATTTATTTTAAAAATAAACTATATTACAACAAAATCTAAATTTTACCTTAAAAAAAAAAACAGAAAATAAAAATTTAATTCTTACAAATAAAATAGCTCCTCCAAATCGCTGTCTTGTGGCATGGTGCCCAATACACTAGCAGCATTTCCCCTTTGAATTATGATACTTAATTTTTGGGAGAAAAAACTGCCAGCCCTATTGTCACCAGAGACGTCAATGAGCCTTGGAACAATTTCTTTATAAAAGGCTTTAAGTTCCGATCCCCACGGGCCCATCGTTTCTATTTTATTTTAAGTAAAAAAGAAAAACGAAATAGTTTATTATTATTATTACTATTATACACGAGTAATGTCGTATCAAGCAGCTAGTATACCTAATATTCTGGCGGGGAATTTAAATATTGACATTTATAACACGTTCTGATCGAATAATAACAGTAATACATCAGGCGGTGAGCGTGTTCCGACGGATCCTGTCAATATTTACACAGCGGTTCTATTAATATTACAATAATTTCCTCAAATAGATAGTTTATAAATACCTGTACAAGGAAATACACGACGGTAAAATAAAAAATAAATATCAAATAATAATAAAACAATAAGTTGGTTTGACAGTTGGTCTGGTTCACAAATTGTCTTAGAATATGGATGTTAGACCTCCACTGTTTGAGATGGACCATTAAATATTGTTTTAAAGTATTTAGTCTACACTCGCCACGCTGCCTGGCCAAAGGAGTTGGCGAGGATCTAATGTATTTTTTAAATTACAATTCATTAACGATTCCACAAGTTGGTAATAATAATAAAAATCTTTATTGCAAAATAAATATACATCACAATTTAGTTGTTACATACAATAAATTGTACATAGTGACAAAAACAGTTCAGCTGTGACATCTGATGTAGTCGGTAAAAGGTGTTTCAGATGTCATTGTAGGAATTAGTACTTATTAACTTAAGATTAGTTAAGCCGGCTTAACGTGCTCTCCTCCTTACGGGAACGGGTGGTGTAGTAAATTTATGACAAATGTAGTTAAAAAAGTGTATTTCACATTTGAACAAGTAAATGCCGGGGCTCAATACGACCTTTTTAGAATTTAATAAAAGCTTTTTACAACCGATCTATCAGCGCTCTTACAACCGATTGCAAGGTTGGAGACTTTTCATAAACTTGTAGAGTCATATCATAGTTACCGTATAGAACACATTAGCACTAGTACTTGAAAGTGGGTTTAGTGGTGTAATGATAAAACTTCTTCGTCTGTGTAGCTCCGGGGAAATATTATGTGCCTAAGCTTGTAAATTATATTACATCAATTGACTTATAAATTTTGACCGGGCATTTAATGTAATCGTATGAATTCATCTAGGATGGGCTTCATTCGGGAAGTTACGACACATCTTTCTATTAAACAGTGTTTGAAGACAAAGTTTTCCTTTCCTCCAGTAATCTGACGCAAAGCTATGCTCGGGGTTTCATAGGATAAAGTCAGAAACTTGTAAGTGACTGATTCATTTTGTAATATATCTCAAAACAGTTAGGAGACCAGCTAGGAACGTTTTCTGTAACTAAAACGATTAGGGTACGTGCCCTTACTTTCCCGTTTTAAAAAAACTGCCTGTATATATATATATATATATAAGTTAGTTAGGTAGTCTGGCCTCTTCACCGATCCACGCTGATATAGACACACAACCACACCCAACTACATATACACTCATACCTACATACCCACACAGAACAATTTTGGTGGGTATTTGTTTCTGCTGTTGTTTAATAATAAAATAAATTGTACTTTCTGTCGACCGGATAAAACAAAATACGACCTGCGGCATGGCAGTGCAGGTCATTGAGCATATAAAAATGTAATAGATTTAAGTTAATTTGATCAATAAACGATTTTAATTTATTTATTTTATTATAACGCTAGTAGAGTTAATACTTGCACGGACACTATCAAGGTAGGGAGTTGGGAATTATAATTTTGACGCAATCTCTGAAGTAAATAACAAACATAAGACTAATACTGTACAAAGCACAGATAAGGTCATGCGTGGAACACTGTTCTCACCTCTGGGATGGCTCCGCTAAGTACCTTACAGATGCTCTCAATGTCCTGCAGAGGCGGGCAATTCGGATAGTGGACGACACCACAGTCTCTAAAACTCTTGAATCACTGCTGCTTCGCCGTGACGTTGCCTCTCTGAGCGTGTTCTACAAGCTATACCACGGCGAGTGTTCTGAGGAGCTCCATAACCTTATCCCTTTTTCTCTATTCCGCAACCGAACCACACGCACAGGCCAAAATATGCATCCACATACCATACCCACTATCCCTACGCGTACTCATAAATTTGGTAAATCTTACATCTGTCGCACGCTGAAGATGCTCTCCCAGCCAGTGTGTTTCTCACTCCTATAACCTGGAGTCCTTCAAGCGAAGTGTGAAAAAGCATCTTGTTAGTATAGTGGTAGAGACTGATGCCTGTCGTTGCGTTAATGACTGGCGTCAGTTGCCCCATTCCCTCGCGTACCGCTTACCATCAGGTGGACCGTGTTCAGTATTTAAAAAAAACATAGATGAATTTATTAAAATTTGATATATCAAATGTCCAGACGCATGCAGGTCAAGGAATAAACTGCTTAAAAGTTTTAATTTAGTTACACAAACCTACACCTGGTGTACAGAAGTTTTGGATACAGACAGACAAAAGGCACACTGCTGCAGCAGTCTGTTTCTTTTAGCGCAAATGATAGATTATCAAATAATATTAGTGGATTGTGGAGATCGGTTGTAAGAACGCTTTCCAATTAAAAAAAACTTATATGTACCAATGAGATATACTTTCCTTGCGTACATTTGTCATAGATTACCAACACCAACGTTCTTGTGCCTTCGGTCCCGGTTCCACTAATACCAGCTTGTGGAATTGTTAATAAAATTGTGGAGAAATAAAGGCTGAAATAAACACTGAACTGTGGTAAATAAATATAATAGAATACACAACACAAGTTAAGACATTTTGTCGAAAGCTACATATTGACAGTCTGTGTCTATGACAACCTAGTGTCATAGAGACCAAGATTTACTTGTTTCACAACATTTTCCCGACCTTGCAAATCACGAGTTAGAATTTATTTGCAACATTACTAATAGCTTTATTAATCTTAAACTTTAACTGGGTAAGGTGTAAAATTAACAAGTAGATGACTTAACTTTAAAATAAAAATATAATTTAAATCATAATAGAAAAAAAAAATCTGCATAGCATGTTGATAATTGACGCCAGATGGTGGAAAACTCTCTACTACTTTACAAGCTGGTGATCCTGGTTCAGTCGATTAAAGTAAATATTGATATTTATCATCATCATCGATATGTTTGTCCTACTTGTTTCACAACAGAACTCCTTAAAATAGTAAAGCGAAGACGCACGAGGCTCAAGAACCTCAGTTCATCCTGTAGCCCTATTCTGTTACTGAAGCGCAAACGTTATATAATGAAATCCGTTAACTATATATATATATATATATATATATATATCTATAGTTAACGGATTTCATTATATATCACGCTATTAAGGTTAATATTTGCACGGCCGTAGTCAAGGTCGAGCGCTTATTGAGTTCAGAATTTAATAATATTTTGTAATTATGACGCAATCTCTGACGTAAATAATGAAATCCACTAATGCGGTCACAATGCCAGCAATGGCTAAGAAGAAAAAATATATATAAATATCTTTTATCTCAAAATTCTTAGCTGACTGCCTCCGTGGTCTCGCGGTTAAGTCCGTTGATTTAGACTCGGAGGTACCGGGTTCCATTTCTGGTCGGGATACAAAAATATTTACTAATGTAAATAAATACATTTAATTAATATTTAATTTATTTGTGATATTTCTCGAGTTTGGTACGCTGGAGACATCGACGAGCTTGCCACTTGTCATGATTGGTTTATAGTGAAGTTGGCTAAATGTGATTCCGCTTATTTATAAGCGTGGTTTCTGATCACCCCGAAAGGGAAACGGTTGTGATGATACTATAGCTGACCCTTGTTCCCAATCGGCTAAGTTAGTATTTATTTTATTAAATATTTATAATAAGTATAGGCAGATGGAAAACTGATAATTGTTTGTTGATTTAGGTTAAGTTACGATAGGGGTGACATGCTCAATTTGGGTAAAAATCCCTTAATAAAAGTATTTATAAAAAAAACTGAAAATTCTCCTTTGAAACAATATGTAGTAAGTCAGAATTTAAAATAATACCATCCCATGAACAAACCGAAACCCGAATCAGGGTTCCAACTAAGAAACATTTCTGACTGCTTCTGAGACTGGTTCTCAGTTGGGTTCAGAAGTAAATCATTGTCACAACAATAGTTTCGTAAGAAATCTTCCAAAATTATTAAGTTTATGAAGGAAGAAAAGAACCTACAACTTGAAAATTGACCCCTTTTTCGAAGTGATCTTATCCGAAAGGGTGAGAATTCTAACTATTACGTTTTACGACTTTTGACAGCTGCCTTTTTATCTTTGCCTACTATTTAGGCTGCTTATCCACCAGGAGATGCGCGAGAAAGATATCCACTAATAACATAATATATCTCGAATTTGCGATATGCGGACGACACCACATTGTTTGCAACAAGTATTAGTCATATGGAAGAGCTGTTGCAAAAAATGGAGACCGTCAGTCATAAGTTCGGCCTTAAAATCAACCGCAGCAAAACGAAAGTGATGATCGTAGACCGAGCCAACAATAACTGGCCAGAAATTACAAGGATAGCAAAGTGCGATGTGGTCCAATCTTACATTTATCTGGGAGCACTAATATCTAATAACGGTGGATGCAAAGATGAAATCAAGCGTCGAATAGCAGTTACAAGATCTGCTATGGACAAGCTGAAGAAGATATGGAGGAACCGAAACGTTACCAAAGCCACTAAAATCCGGCTGGTTAGAGCTCTTGTGTTCTCTATTTTTCTGTATGCTGCGGAGACGTGGACCCTACGCGAAACAGAAAAAAAACGAATTAATGCTCTAGAGATGTGGTGTTGGCGGAGAATGCTGGGCTCTCACTTTCTTCGGACACGTGTCACGGCGTGGAGAAACATCAATCGAGCGCTTGGTAGTCCAGGGGAAAGTCGATGGCAAGAGGATGCGTGGTAGGTCTCCGATGAGATGGACCGATCAGGTGAAGGTTTCAATGGATCATCCCCTACATGAGTGCACTAGGAAAGCCGAGGTCCGAGAGGAGTGGCGACGGCTTGTTAAGCGTGCCACTAGCACTCCAATGGCGACCACGACCACTCTGCCAAGAGTGTAGCGACTAAGAAGAAGAAGAACATAATATATATTTATTTTTAGCTCGCCTGTGCACATTAATAATAATAATAATAAATTATTTATTATACAGAACCAAAAATGGTGTGGTACAAAGGCGAGCTTAATACTATAAATGCATTTTCTACCAACTACTTGGTGAATTATAAGCGGGTGCAGAAATACTATTGTGATCAACAATAATGAAATATAAATACATACTAATTAAATATACACATCCTACATATTAAATATATACATAAATACATATCTAAGTACATAGTAGAAAGTAATAGTAAGTTATTCTGTTCATGGTGTAAAAAAATGTATACATATATAAGTAAATTTATTTTAAGTTTTTTTAATATTTGCGCAATAAGACATTTTTATTTATTTATTAAAACTTTATTGCACAATAGACTTTCTCTGACAGCCAACCTTAGGGACACTGTAGAACATTAAAGACGTAAGGTAGGTGCAATTAGAGAAATATGATTACGTAATAAATATGCAATATTATCTAAACTACAATAATAAATACTATAATAAACTAAATACTAATAATACATACACATAACGTTTTATTAATACATTAGGTACATACATTACATAACATTAATACATACACTACATATAATAATATAATAAATAAACTAAATGAGTTGTTATGAGCTATTTAAATAATATTTTTATTATTATTATTTAATAGTTGCTTTAAAGTATACAAAACAAGAACGCGTCCATATCGTTATTTTCAGAAACTATACACGATTTGTGGTCGCTTTCACTTTTATTCTGGTGGATAAACAGTCTTAGGGTGCATATCAATGCGGAACTGATCTTTGGTACTAAAAAAGGGTCACTCATGGTCCTAAAGTCCGACCTAAGGATACAGTTTTATTTAGGACCAATGGTAAACCAAAATTATTAAAATATATAAAAAATAAGTATTGATTTAGTCATATCTTTATCTTTATTCGTTGCAGTGTAATTACTGTTCGGTAAAATGGGTATTTGTTTAAAATAAGTGTAAGTACATATATATAATAATAATAGTATTAAACAAAATTATAACTTTGTGGCATTTGGGGTTGAAACAATGGGGGTATATTCTCTTGATACCCACAAATTCATAAAAGAGCTGGGTAAAATTTTCCAAGAGTGTGGCGATCCCAAATGCCATAACTACCTAAAACAGAATATTTCCATTATAATTCAACGAGGAAATGCGGCGAGCGTTTTACTAAGGGAGGGTCCCTTAGTTTATTTTGTAGAATAGTTTTAATTTCATAGGTATTTTTAGTTTAGTTTTAATTATAATTAGTTTTTTAATTTATTCTATTTTAATATTTTTGAATCTACTTCGAATAATTTGAAATATAGGGGAAAAAGTACATAGATTGTACTTTGTAGGTATACTCAAAGTTACGTCGCATATCCGACACAAGTACCTCATTTCTACTGCATTAAATCTACTCTCAAGCGTATTCTGACATATCCGCATCTCGCTTCCATGCATAAATGGTCCTATTTCATACATATAAAGTACATAAATAATGTTTTATTCATTACAGCCCCTAGAACACAGCGTCCTAGACCTCCACTGCTGGAAATGGGCCTTCCAGAACTTGGAGAATTTGGCCTACACTCGTCACGCTGGCCAGACAGCTTGGCGAGGATGTGATGTCATTTTATTATGATAATTTATTAACGGTTCCACAAGTTGGCTTTAGTGGAACCGGGACTTACCGTGCTCTCCGAGGCACGGGAACGGTGGTATTGGAAATCTATGACAAATGTACGTAAGAAAAGTGTATTTCTCATTGGTACATGCCGGGTGGGTTTGAGCCGACCTTTGTAGTATTTAAGGTACGCGTTCTTACAACCGAGCCACCACCGCGCATAAATATATTAATAATGTAATATGTAGTATCTATAAAGATATCAGAATCTGGTATTATCATCAACAACGCAAGAATGTGACTCATGAAGTTTTTAATTAGTTAGTTAACTGATTTTTGGATTTATGTATGATGGTTACAAAATAAAAAACATTTATTAAAATTATATTTTAGTCTATTTGTAAAGTATTGTTACGAAACAAAGTAAGGTACAAAAAAAAAGATATCAAATTACTTCATTAATAGAAATTAAATTAAATGAAAACCAGTTCCAAGTAAGTGTAAGCTGTTAGTCGAAGACCAGCATCTTAGCAGATTCCAGTAAACTATCATCATCACGACCGTTTCCCTTTCGTGGTGGTCAGAAACCACGCTTATAAATAAGCGGATTCACATTTGGCCAACTTTACTATAGGCCAATCATGACAAGTGGCTAGCTCGTCGATGTCTCCAGCGACTCTCGAGAATTAACACAAATAAATTAAATGTATAGCGAAGGATAGTGGACTACCTCCCCGAATTAGTTGTGGCATACGTCCGTTGCGATACCAATAGCAACGCGTTTCGGGCGGACTATCTCCGACAGAAGCGTGCCGAATCAGTCGAGCCCGAACCACGTTCGCGAATATGTGTAACCTCGCCTCGGCCGGACAAACGTATTATTTTCAATTATTTTTAACTGTAACTATTATACATATATATATATATATATAGTACTCTTTATAGTGTTGAGTAAACGAATTAACAAATGTGTTATAGGATTATTTACCCCCACTATAAATATTAATTAAATGTATTTATATACATTAATAAATATTTTTGTGTTCCAACCAGGAATAGTCTAAATCCACGTACTTAAGCGCTATACCACGGAGGCAGTTCCAATGACCTGTTAATGTTTAATCTGAGTGAGAAAGGAATCTGCAAGAAAAACTCAGCTATATCAGATTTACAAATTTAAAAAATATACAAATAAATAAATAATAAAATATATACAGAACGGTAGCAGTTGCAATCGTTCTAGTAGCAGAACATAGCTGGTCCATATAAATCAGGTCTATGGCATCAATAGTATTCTGGAATTATTACCGAAAATCCCGAACCTTCAGGAAATTGAAGTGAAAATTTGGCTCGTAATGAAAGTAATTATATCGCACATGGTTGGTAATGCGGAAGCAATAAATCTGCAATGGGAAGTTCCCACATAACGTCCACCGGCTCTGCTACGTGTATGTAACCGTCAGATACAACATTGGTGCAACAATAACGTATTACAATTTTTTTTATATACTTGTTATTTATTATTTATTTAAAAATATATATTTTATTTTATTGGGTACTAGCGGAAGAACAGCGTCGCGGATCCAACTATGTAATTCGCGACACATGCTGAGCTTAGGGCCCGTTCATCGCTGCAGGAATTACGGTGTGAATTGTAGTGCAGCGCGCATCGATGGCTGCCTGGTGGTGCTCGGGATGTGGCAGTGGGTGTGGGGGCGGCCAATTCCATATTTTAATATCAATCCATGGTCCGTGCCACCCCATATCCCATGCACGGCTATATCCTGGAGTACTTGGGTGCCTGTCGGGGCGCATTGTGCTGCATATCTTAATTGTGTAAGTTCTATCTGTTTTGCGATGAATAAACGTATTTCTTTCTTTCTTTCTTTTAAGCACTTATCAGTTTTATTGTCAGTTGTTACCATCGACGCCATTTTTTAACTTTAATCGTTACAATGTCGAAAAGGTGCGGAATGACTATTTGAGCCCTAATTCTGGCGCTTTCGACTTCGGCTAAATCAAATAAAATAAAATTCGACCACATATTTTATTTTTACACATTTTCATAGTTTACAATTATTTCGATAACTATAAAATAAACAGCAGCTACTATCGGGGCTAATTTACTAAATAACTGAAACACTAGTTTAGGCGTATTAAATTATATATTTGTAAAATAATACATTTGTATGTCGAAAAGCTATGTGAAATCTGACAAGATGTGTTTTGGCAGCATGTGAAAAAGGCGTATGGAATTTTATATTTTTCCATTGCAATGATATGTCTACTACAGACCTATCATATCAGCTATAGCATAATTTTGAACTACATAAAACACTGTTGCCATAAACAAGTTTTTGCTTAAAACTAGGTACTTAAAATTAATTCGTGGCTGTAAAGAGGCCGTGTCAGCTTATAGGCTAAAATAAATTATTTATGTGAATTTAATAAATTAATTCGTGGCTCTAAAGAGGCTGTGTCAGCTTACAATCTAAATATACATAAAATTTGTATTATAACTGATAAGAATAGTTAGGTATTAACTTATTTTATCATAGCAGGGTGGTTTTGCCCTAGAAAAAAACCTTGTTTCTTGGATACAAGCGATAGGTTAAAGTCCATGTAAAACATCACCCCTCTTGCCACCATGCCGCGCGGATACGATTTATATTTAAATTAGGTTTTTTTTGTATTTTTATTAATATTGAGGTATGTATGTATTATAATATTATTTATTGTATTAAATTATATTTATTTTCTTTATTTAGTATTTGTTTGTATGTACATTTTTTATTAGCCTTATAATATTTATTTATTTTATTTGCTCCGTACTCAATTTTAAATGTGCCAAAAGTTAACGGGAAGAGAATGCCTTGTGGCATTACGCTAGCCTTCTGTATAGATTTACAATTAAGTTTTAAATGAATAATATTGATTGGCAAGCTACACAAAGCTGAGAAATGTGTTCATTTAAACAGTTACCTACCGCTGTGCCTCCCCGATGTCACAGCTCATCTGCGGCCCATTTCCTGAACAGACTGAAACCAGACGACAGACGTTCTGGCTACATTTACTTGTAGAGTATGTTTGCTAGTATTTACCGATATACGAGTATGTAGGTACTTATACACTGAGAATAATATACCTACTCTATATTTGCGATAGCAAAAAAATATATGTTTGTGTTCTCTTTTCCCGATGGATGATAAATGACGTGATAGGGAAGGCAAAGGGTCTAGCCCATACAGCCAAGTCTGACGTATATCATCAAATCCCAGATGTTGCAGAATTTGATACTTTTCTTGGAATTACTCTCGGCATTATAGCCCAAATACGTCAAGTTAAATATGGGAGTTCAAAGCGCGGGTAAACCGCAAAAAGTAAACTGCAACTTGTGCCCCATATTTAAAATCCAATTTATCGTTTTCAATAATTATGTAGCACATTATTAAAGAAAACAACACCACTTTTCACCAACAATACTGTGCAACAAATTACTGTGGATAGTAAATTAATTTACAAAATAAAATCTTGCACTTGACAAGTCCGCGCAAAATGGCGCGAAAAACTCTTTTTTTTTTCAAAAATATATGTAAACAAACAGCTGTCAAAAATAAAATAAGTTTTAACACATAAATGTTATTAGATTATAAGCTGACACGGTCTTTTTACAGCCACGAATTAAATTTTAAGTATCTAGTTATGAAAAGTACAAAATCCTCGCTTATAGCAACAATGTTTTATTTATTATAAATTGTATTGCTGTTAGATTCGGTCCCGTCAAGCTTTTATTGTATAAAAATATATGTATTGACAATATCCAAGTGTTGTGTACTAACCTAAGGAAATAAATGATTTGATTTGATGAAAACACAAAATACGTTTAAATAATTTCAAACATTACTATGTATTAAATATGAATTAATTGAATGTGTAAAATACATATTAAAGTTATAAATGAGATATATCATCTGTATAATATACGATGGATATCTATTGAAGTATTTTTTAATGTTTGTTATAAAATGTCAATAGCAAAAAGCACTTATAAAACAATGATTTTTCAACTTTAAATGTTATTGTTATGATAACAATTTGCGATGAACCGAGTAATGTTAAAATATTACGTCGCAATATTTGTTTTTTAAATCGGTCGGGTATATCAGCCATACATACTTGTGGAGTTTCGATGGCACGCTGCGCATTTGTTTTAACTCAAAACTCTGATTTTAAAATATTTCTTGTTATGGAATTATTGTTATAAAATAGGTAGATACATAGTTGCGTCCGTAGTCTAGCAATTAAGTGGATTTAGACGCAGAGGTACCGGGTTGGATACCTGTACAAACACAATATTTCTCGAGTTATGTCACGCTTTTAAAGTTGATATTCGCACGGCCGCTGTCTAGGTCGAGCGCTTATAGAGTTGAGAATTGAATAATATTTTGTAATTATGACGCAATCTCTGACGTAAATACGAAATCCACTAATAGCGTTTGCGACTAAGTAACAGAATTGCTATGATACTCCCCTTATGTTATCATTTATAAGTTAATAATATATCCTATCTGCATTTTAAAAATCTTTTCATATTCAAAGTTAAATATGGAGTGAGGTTCTTTGACAAATCCCCCACATCCTTTTAAATACAATTTCAATAGAGAGCTTGAATCCACACTAGACATTTGAATCCGTCCTCAACATTAAATCCGCCCTCGACATTTGCAGTATTTACCTGAATATCCTGTAAAGTCTAAACTGAGTCATTGTAAATATTTATGGTTGTCCATTGACCCATATTAAATGATCTAGGCATTCAGGTCGTTTTTGTAGGTCGACTAATTCCTGGGTAAAAACCTTACTGTCAGCAAACTCAACTGCTTTGCTGCTTAGAGGCTTCTATTACCGGAGGTACAACCATTCAATTGTTTTTTTTTTTTTTATCTAGCATGACATTTGACCTTGCGCCCACCTGATGGTAAGTGTTGCACGAGGTCCATGAATATTAGCAACTGGAATCAGACACTCATGACTGACATCAGTCCCCAATACTATGCGGGCTTATTGGGTTTATCGGCACTAACAGTGGACACTTCACCGCCCCAGCAAACTATATGTTGTTCTCGTTTAAAGTATGTGCCATTTGCAATGATCTCAAATGCAATTTTTCACTTTCAAGGACAACTAATATTGTAATCTTACCATGGTGATATTTAAATAAAAATAACACCGCTTGAACAATACTTACTGCGTGAATAAAGTTACTTTGACATTGTTTAAGATATTTTGGTTGTATAGTTTAAATATATGTAAAGTATTGTCACGACCGTGGTCAGAAACCACGCTTAAAAAATAATTTATGACATTGATTTAGTAAGACGCCCTTCGCAATATTTTGTATGAAATAAAAACTGATCCTGCAACACAATTTCAATTGCGTGGCGATTTATTTCGTCACTTTTGTTAAGCTTAAAAATCCTCAGATATAAGCCCTAGTATTTATATATTAGTCAAAGTGCTGTCGCTCATTCAGACCTCTTTTCAAATCCACGCTTCCCATTCAAAAGCTAAGGTGCAATGCGGAGCAGACGCAAAACACTAATTTCCATTTTTCAAGTCTCGTTTATCGTTGACTTACATCTGAAGACCAGGGCTTTCTACTTGCGTGTCGATTCGATATATTCAATTGAAAAGGTCTTTATAGAAAACTAACAGTTTCAATCAAAGAAATAGAGTCGACATTAATCTCGAAAGTGCAAGAATCGGAGCCCAGGGCAGCAGTCTCGACATTTGATAGCGAACGCTACATTGTAGATTTAAATTTGCCAAGAACTTCAATAGTAATATGTAAACTGCCTCCGTGGTCTAGCGGTTAAGTTCGTGGATTCGGACGCGGAGGTACGGGATTGATTCCTAGTCGGAGGACACAATAATTTATTAATAGTTTGGGCGCTAGAGAGCTTGCCACTTGTCATGATAGGCCTATAGTAAAGTTGGCTAAACGAGAATCCACTTCCCTAAAAAATCTTTAATAAGGCTTGCCGCTAGTACCTAGAGGTTTACAACGATAGAATGTAACTATAGCATACAACAATGTAACTATAAGAACACTCGTTTAATTAAATTCCATCGTCTAGAAATTGCATCGAAAAATACATTTCACGTACCTACTATTTATGCATGAAATGCCTTCTCTTAGCGCCCGGATTGTAAGGTATAAATAAATCGCGTACAGACCTTTGATTAAAACAAAATGATGACACGGCACGCGCTATATTGTTTAATGCAAAACGCGGAACCGATAAACAACTCGTCATGATCGTAGAACAGTGACGGATCTGCTATATTTAAAGTTTTCATGGCGGCCATTCAACTGTCATTTCGACTGTTTTTTTGTCACTTTTTAAGTCTCATAATAAGTGCAAACCTTCTAGATTTCATTTTGGAACCCTTTCTAATATTTGCACTATAAATTACAGACCACAAACAATATAAAACTATATATAAATATATATGCAAAATTATGGGTATTATTTTAAATCCGACACTGTTCTACGATCATGACGAACTAACCGCTAACAAAGTTACATCTACATTTGCATCACCGATGTCGTTAACTGAAGTCTGGAGACAGGAAGGCTGGCAAATTATTTCTGCCAACGTATTAGCCTCGCTATACAGACGAGAAATATTGCTAGTCCACTTGGGACTATCTCTGATAGGACATCTCTAGAGGACATTTTTTATTTATAATTTAATGCTTAATTATATCTTAAATACAATACAAAAAAGGTAAGTCACAGAGTTATGTGCCACCAATAAAACTGTGCGGTTCTCCTCTGAAAAGAGTGAAGCAGTTTAGGTACCTGGGTCATGTCGTGACAGGAGCGGATATAAAAAGGGAGAGCAGGGCGTTGGCGGTCAGGAGCAACATGCTGGCCCATAGGTTTGCTCGCTGTACGGTGCCAGTAAAGATCACGCTTTTTAAGACATTTTGTCAATCTTTTTACATACGAGGGGCCTATGGGTTTGCTACACGCAGAAGGGTTATAGCCCTCTGCGCGTCCAATATAATAACGCTTTTAGGATGCTGTTGGCATTCCTGAGAATCTGTATTGCCTCCGGGATGTTTGCTGAGATGCGCACAGATGTCTTCCCCGCCATCATGCGTAAGAAAATATCATCCCTGATGGCGCGGGTATGCGGTAGTCCCAATAGCATCCTGAGGGTGGTTGCGGCAGTGTGGGGGCGCCTATTGAGCAACACTGGACTGCAGTACTGGTGGAAAGTTAAGTTAAGTTTATTTATAGATAGTTAGGAAGATAATAATAATTATATAATAATACATATAATGTAAAATAATATTAATATGTTAAATATAAAAATATGGATTATATCTGAAATAAAAATATTTTAATTTTGAATTGAATTGCGTTTAGTTTATATCTATCATCGTCATCTTCAGGGTCTCTCCACTGGTGGATATAGGCCTCCTCCATGGCTTGCCACAGTGACCATCTTTTGATCATCCATCCATCTGGCGGGAGGTCGTCCCACTCTGCATCGTCCCGTACGTGGTCTTCACTTCAGAACCCGATTGCCCCATCGTTCGTCGGTTCTGCGGCAGATATGTCCGGCCCAGTGCCATATCAGCTTGCTAACTTTGGTTCTCTGACGAATATTAATGTTTCGAATTTTATCCATCTTCCGATTGGATTTATCTGTCCTCGTAGCTCACGACATGTGACCTTGCTATGACCATGGTAAGTGGCGCACAAGGTCCACGAATGTTAACAACTGGAATCAGACACTCATTATTGATATCAGTCCCTAACACTGTGCCGGCTTGACTGGGCATGACGGCAATTGGAGAAACATGTTGATACACTTTAATGGGTTAATCGGCACGAACGGTGGATACTTCCCCGCGCCGGCAGACTGGGCAACTTACCAGCATCAGTCCGACTTCCACCTATATATTTTATTTACTATAGGTACACAAACAGATCACAATCGATACAGTTCACATTTTACAGCAATTTCTTAAGTTCTAGATTGCAATCCAATAGCAGTGTACACAACGTGCTTATTGTGATTTAGCCATGACCTTGTCATTTCAATTAAATTATTTCATATTAATAAAAAATTGGTATGTCAAAGAAAAATAATAAAATAAAAACAATGAACATTTAAAATAGAAATAATAATGTCACTTAATTAAAATAATAATGATTTAACAATCATAAATATATTTAAAAAAAATATATAAAATTCAATATTTTATTTTTTTATTATTTAAGTAGTTTTTGACTTTATCCATTACAAACAAACAACCGTCTTTATAATACTGTTGTAGATAAAAAAATACGACGTGAAAAAGGCTATTATTTCGTTGGCTGTCGCGACAAATCATTTTTCATGGCTTTTTTTGTGCCAAAACATTTCCCCTTGCAAACGCGTCTGGTGACCAGATGCATCAGTTTACCACAGAATTACTCGTAGACCATTGTAGCTTTGACTTAATAACGACTGGGCTGTTCATACAACTGATGTGAGTTTTGACATTAAAATATTTACGATAATAATAAATTTATTTACTCCACGAAGTTGTGTAAGTCCAAAAAAAATAGCGCAGGTACCGGGTGGGATTCCTGGTCGGGGCACTATAATTTTATTTATTTATTTGTGATATTTATCGTGTTTGGTACGAAATGTTAATCCGCTACTTAAAAAAAAAGCCTGGTTTCTAACCACCCTTGATGGCCGTGATGATACTTTAGTTCTAACAGTGAGTTAGCTAGTTCCAACTTTGTCGAGTATGGCACGAAGAATTGAGCCCTTTTAAAGCGTGATCTAGAGATCAATCAAGCAAGAATTCTAGTTCTTGTTCTTATCTTTGCTCTGCCTTTTGGTGTAAATGATACTAAGTATGTATTAGTAATAATAATAATAATAATAAAATCCTTTATTGCACACAAAATATAAAATATAAAAAGATGTACATAGGCGAGCTTAATACCATAAAGGTATTCTCTACCAGCTAACCTTTGGGAGAGTGATAGAATGAATATTATGGGTGCAGAGTCAGAAAAATAAAATGATATATAAAAAAATATAAAAATAAGAGAAAAATAATAATAAAATAATTAATAAACTATGGGATAAATAGGATCATAATGAACTTATGTAATAAATACGAATAATAAATACAATAAAATACATATTATATAATACTAATAAAATAATATATGCCAAGGTGAGGAGATTAAGTTAAATTTTGTTTTTCAAGAAGGTGAGAAAATAGAAGTTTTTTGAATATATTTAGAGATTGTGCCTGTCGGATAGTTAATGGCAGCTGTTCCATTGACGAGCTGCAGACACGGTGAGAGAATCTGAATATCTGCTAGAGGAGTGAGGAGGGATTGAAAGTAGGTTGTTGTGTGAAGAACGAAGAGGACGAGTATGAGAGTCGCACAGATATTCGAAACGATCGCTCAAGTAGGAGGGTATATTAGGATTATATTATTAGTACGTAGTATATTATATATTTATACATCTAGTTAGTTATTAAATATTTTTTTTTATTATCCTTTATTTTTGCACCTACTTTTCAGTAAAGTGTTTAAAGTTATCCCAATGGTTGGCTATGATAAAATGTCTTGCGGCATTAAAGCCCGCCTTTGTCTTTGTGCAATAAAGTATATTGCACAAAGTACAAAGGCGGACCTAATGCCGCTAGACATTCTATACTGGTAAAACCTTTGGGAACACTAAAGCAGATACGACAAGATAAGGCAGGTGCTATCAAAACTAATAGAAAAATATATTACATAATACGTTCTATGAATATACATAAATATAATATAACTTCTATATGATGACTATAATGAGATGTTCTATCTATGCTAGACAAATAACGTTTATAAATATTAGCTAAACTAAAAAACGAATGTGGTAACAAAAGTCAATGTTTATCGGACAATCTATCTTGTATCCGGCTGTCAGTGCCTGCACACGTTCCTGCCCACCCCTCCCCTCGTATGAGTCGTGAAGTACTAACCAACAAACAAGATATCTTCAACGGTTCATTTCCTTGTAGCGACTTATCGCAGTTCTACACCCGTGTAGACGCCAGCATAGACGTAAACATTATGGACACGCCAAATTTATTATTATTATTCAATTCTTTATCGCACGAAATAAAATTGTACAAAGGCGAAGATTAATGCCTTCAAGGCATTATCTAACCTTTGGGAGAGTGTGAGATGAAGGGTAGTGCTGATATAAAAAATAATAAGATAACAAACAATATACTACATACTAACAAATACATACACTAAATCCTAATAAATACATATTATAAAACTATATATTTGTCAAATATATATTGTGAGCAATTTATCAGTTATCAACTTTATTATGGGCTCATCATGACAAGTGACAAGCTCGTCGATGTCTCAGGTTTAGGTTCCTATACAATAGCGTTTATTTGCAAAATTATTGTCATTAATGTAGCCAAAATGTAATTAATTATAGCGTTTTTGTCCTGAAATTACTTACAACATTACTAATTTGCTATTTTTTTTCATTACAGCCCCTAGAACTCAGAGTCCCAGACCTCCACTGCGGAGATGGGCCTTCTAGAACATATATCTGGAGAATTTGGCCTACACTCGCCACGCTGTCCACGTTTTTACTACTTATCAGAATGAGAATTACCCCTCTGGCTTATATTATAATATTTATCAATCTTCTCCATAATTTTTCATTGTTCCAGTTGTCGCAAAATAAACCTATATTTGTCAAGAAACATATGTTTATAAACTTTAACTGTTTTTTACGCCATTTACTTGAGAGACATACTTGTCCCGTCGTTTTAGCTATGTCGACTTGTGACCACAGACAATGCAACTTGGCTGAAACGTCGGGAGAAGTATGTCTCTAAATTAAATAGCATGATAACAAATAATAATAATAAGACCCGTTAAAAATGTAAAATCTATTAATAAACAATAAGTTCTTATTTAAGGACGAGAATTAATATTTGTCCGGTCCTTCAAATATACGTCAAGGTAATGTAATACGAAGACATAACAGTAAATATCAATTACAGAATGAGCCAGGTCAGACCGTTCTGTATCGTAGAGACCACACAAAGTAGACTTTTGGAAATAATTAATCGTATACAAGTAAAGCTCAAAATACATATCCGTGACGAAAAATAGTTTTCACTAATTATTGTAATGCTAATGTAAGTTATGTAATTATTAAGATAGGTACATAGTCAATACAAGTATATAAGTCCAGCAAGCGGCGCAAGTATGTAAGTATATTAAAAGATTACATATTTGTGCCGTTTGCTGTAGAAACTCTGGGCCCATGGAGTCCAACGGCAAAAAAGTTTTTGAAAGACATAACACCGCGTCTTGTCGTATCCTCCGGTGACAAGAGGGCTGGCTCTTTCTTCGCCCAGAGATTCAGTATTGCAATTCAGCGGGGAAATGTAGCCAGCGTTTTTGCCACCATTCCACGCGGACGGGACTTATATCCCTATCCTTAATATTAATTTTATTTTATATGTTGTAAATATTTTTGTCGAATAAATGTATCTTTCCAGTAGGTATATAGTATAATATCATATCTTATTTTATCATATAATTTCTTATCTTACCATATAGGTTTGTATAATATAAAAATTGTTGGCAGGATAGATACTGCAGTGGATGACACCCAGCGACTACATTAAATTCCATGCAACTTTCTCACATCATATTATTGACTGACCCCTGTAGTACAGTTTCACCTAGTTTAGGGGTCTTAGTACTTTATATTTTGTTTTACTCATATAATTGTTGCTGTACTGTTATTTCCTAAATTAATATGTTTCATTCCAGTGTATTGTGTTTATGTTGTTCAATAAGGGTTTTTTTTTTCATTTTCATTTTCATTTCATACATTTATGGAACGAGCTTCCAAGACGGCATTAACGGAATCATACAGTATTTGGTTGGGTAGGGAGAGGAGTAGAATGGTGGATGATGAGCGTATTATCGCACAATAAAATAAAAAAGGGAAACCTCCTTTTCTTAAACCAGCCTATTGTCAGTCGCAAGCCCGAGACACCATTCTTCTCATCTTTTACCCACACACTATGGACCCGGCACCCGCTGAATCTCTCTTCTCTCTATAGTACAAGATCCGTAGGAAAGCGACCTTCACTGATTGGTTATCCGAATCCATAAAGGGCGGTACTTGTTAAGAAATTAATTAGAATTCCTCAGAGGTCTATGTTTCGTTGTGGGCTTAGTGAAAAGTTTTTGCGTTCTAAAAACTAATTGGTTTAGTCTGAGAAGATTAATCAATAAACTTTTCTGTAATTTGTAATCCATTGTTTAATGTTCATGTATTTTTATAGTAGTACATTACTGGATCGGACTTTAATGATTGGTGCTGGTAACGATGGTGATTGCCGAAAGCGGACAAACAGCCATACCTACATACGGGTAGACAATTTTTTTTCACATTTATAAATAAATAAAATAAATAAATGAAGTTTTATTTCAGGTATGCACCCATATCAAATACATTTTACAATGAAACTATATTACAATTATAAAATATAAAAATACATATAAAACAAAAATAAAATATTTGCCAAACACTAGTGAGTGCGCACGACTACTTTACCGAGTCAAGCTCTCGGAAGAAATCGAGCAGAATACCCACGTCCACTCCCAAGCGCCAGGATCGACTCAAGTTCATTTACGGTTTGGGCTCTGCTGAACAGACAGCCAATGTGAGTGTATTTGACTGGGGTCCCGTCGCAAACCGCTCTCAGAATGCGATTGGTTGAAGAGCGTAGCCGCTCCCAGAAAGACGTGACACGGTTTCGTAGCACTGCGAAGAAGTCTGGTGTACCTGCAGAACCTCGTTCGGCGCATGAGGATACGAAATGCATCATCAATATTAGCATGAATTTAATTGTAGGTGCCGAGCTGTAAACGGAGGAACCGACATCATTCACAATAAAATAGGGCAAAGATCGGTAGCCATTTGCAAATGGAGGTTTTTTTTTTAATACTATCACAACATGTGATCTGACTTGCCTGGTGGGTTACTGCTGTACCAGGTGTTGTAATCTCATAGGTACTGATAACTTAATTTAAAAGGTTATTAATTGATCGTTGTGGTGCAGTTCTGTATATGTTTTATTTTGTAAATCTGATATAGCTGAGTTTTCCTTGCAGATTCCTTTCTCAGTCAGATTAAACATTAACAGGTCACTGGAATCTGCTAAGCTGCTGGTCTTCTGCTAACAGCTTACTTAGTCTTCTAGCAGGAGTAGAATCATTAAAAATAATTAAATTAATGACGTTTCATAAATGCCTGTAATAGGTTTACGTGAATAAAGATATTTTGACTTTGACTTTGAAAAATCTTGCTCCCACCTGATGGTAAGTGGTACATTCATGACTGACATTAGTCCCGAACACTATGCCGGCTTGACTAGGCATAACGGCAGTTAGAGCCTGATCCTCAAACGTGTGGATACTTTACTGGGTTTATTGGTTTGAACGGTGGATACTTCCCCGCCCCTGCAGACTGGCAGTTTAACACCATCAGTCCGCCTGCCCCTTATTTAATTTCTGAGCAAAAATTAATACACGATACTTAAAAGTAGATTTTGAAGTATTTATCCAGGACTCCGTAATTAAATTAATTAATTGGCCCATGGGGACACTCAGTCAAGCGTCTGGCCAAGGAGTTGTTCAAATGACTAACGGAAAAGTCTGGAGACAGGAAAGCTGGCAATTATTTTGCCAACGTATTAGCCTCGCTATTTTTTTACAGCCCCTAGAACACAGCGTCCTAGACCTCCACTGCTGGAGATGGGCCTTCCAGAACTGGAGAATTTGGCCTACACTCGTCACGCTGGCCAGACGACTTGGCGAGGATATGATGTCAAAATTTTATGACAATTTACTAACGATTCCATAAGTTTGCATTTGCATTAGTGGAACCGGGTCCGACTGCTTAACGTGCTCTCCCCCTCACGGGAACGGTGGTGTTGTGAATGTATGACTGCAGTACGTAAGAAAAGTGTATTTCTCATTGGTACATGTCGGGGGGGTGTGAACCGACCTTTGTAGGATTTAAGGTACGCATTCTTACAACCACCACGCTTCGCTATACAGAGGGGAAATGTTGCCAGACTCCTTGGGCGTATCCCTAAAGGGTCGTCTCTAGAGGTCATTTTTACTTATAGTTTATTTTTTGTTAGGTTTAGTTTACATTCATGTTTACTTTTTTATTAGTTTTATTTATATATCTTCGAATAAATACAAAATAATATATATGATGCATTTGAAGCCGAGTTTCACCACCTGTAGACGCTTTGTCAGTCAGTGGAGTCGTCCAGGCCCGGATGGTTAATGGGCCTGGGTTGGGGATGGAAACATTCCCCCGTTTTGGCTCACGAACCTAGGGGTCTAGTTTCGTCTACTTCAGCTCTCCTCCAGGAGCACTCCTCTAGGAAGCGGTCTCCCGTTGGGGGGCCGAGCGCAAGATGGAGCGATATTCTGGAGATGCTTGGAGTGTCGGCCCGATAGAACATACGTCTAGTCAGGCCGATGAAAACTCCTTAATAGTAGGCATTTCTAAATCTCGAGCTATGACGGCGTTCGGGAGACCACTCTGACCAGTTCTGCTGACTTTGGATCTTGTCCCTATTGGTCTTCGCCAGAAGGTGATGCCAGACTGGCGCAGCGTAAGTAAGCCGGGAACGTATCTTGTAGATCCGGACCTTCAATCTGAGCGGCAAGCTGGAATTTATAACAGGACGTAACATGGCTCGGGCCGCCTTCGCCTGGTTAACGGCGTGGCAGGCCATTTCACCCACGTCCTGTTAATGATGCAGCCCACGTATTTTACGGTCGGGGTCCACTCGATATTCTATCCCCGAAGTAGACGCTTACCTTAAACAAAGCTTTTCGTAGCGTTCGACAGAAAATCGCCCTGTGCACTCCGACTATGAAGCTGTGATTTAGTGATCATTTTTCATTTGTATTGAACGCGGGAAACTGGGTACGCACAGGGGTCCGAATTGCTTTTGTTTATGCCGAACTAGGTGCTATTAACTGCCTTGTGTTATTCTTTACGTCTATATTAATGAACCGTTTTTGATGAAATATGTCAGAAATGATCCTTGAAATTCAGGAATGCACGCCACTTCACACGATCTTCTGGCCACCCTTATCCATCCCCCACCAGTATGTGGCGGGGGGTCGTCCCACTCTGCGTCTTCCAGTATGTGGTCACAACTCCAGAACCCGTTTACTGCGAGAGATGTGCCATCCAGCCCATTGGCACTTCAGATTATACTTACTTCTATTTGACTAGGTGATAGGCGGACTGATGGTGGTAATTTTCCCAGTCTGCCGGGCCCGATAAACCCAGTAAAGTGTGTCCACAAGTTTCGGGATCAGGCTCGAATTGCTGTCATACCCAGTCAAGCCGGCATAGTGTTAGGGACTAATATTCATAGACCCTGTGCGCCACTTACCAACAGGTGGGCAAGGTCACATGTCGTGCTAGTATAAAAAGTAAAAAAAAAAAAAAACTGAGTCTCTGTTTGATACGATGAGGTTGAAAACTTTTGTATACAAACACTGGTATATGTTGAAAGGGAGATGTGACATTCATAGCACGGATTCTTTTAATTTATATGTCCATATATCGATCTAAATTGCATTGAACCTAATGACCTATATTTTGGTACATAATTTATACTTCAATGCATATAAATGGCTGTTCGTACTCCATAGAGTTAAGGTCAACGCGTATTTTAATGTAAACACTCCCGAAGGGTTTGTTGAAGGGCAATTCTCGAAAGTCTACTAAGCTGAGACATATAGAAACAATTATGTTAGGTATGTATTTAATAAATTTTATAGCTAGGTGCGACGTTCGGGTTTGATTCCTGGTCAGGACACAATAATTTATTTGTGATATTTTTCGATTTCGTACCTTTGTTGCGATTTTTCTGTTTTTTTATTTTATTTTTTTGTTTTTTTATTCTAGCACGACATATACGAGTACATATAAGTGGGGAGCGAGATCCATGAATGTTAGCAACTGGAATCAGACACTCATGACTGACATCAGTCCCTAACACAATGACGGCAATTCGAGCCTGATCCCGAGATGTATGGATACACTTTACTGGGTTTATCGGCACGAAAGGTGGATACTTCTCTGCCACTTTCTTCCACACCATCAGTCTACCTACTGTTGTTGTTCTCGTTGAAAGTATGTGCCATTTGCAATGATGTCAAATGCCAATTTTTACTTTTAAGGAGAACAAATATTGTAAGGATGCCATGGTTAAATTTATATAAAAATAATACCGCTTAAAACAAGACTTACTGTCAAAATGTACCTAATATAAAGGTGAAAATATGTCCAAAATGTCTGTAATTTTAATTTCTGAAAAGATGAATTTGAATTTCTCGAAATATACATTCTTGAAAAATCTTATAACTATTGGATGGCGAGCTAGGGGGGGAGGGGTTATTTTTTAATCAGCTTTAATAGCGTTTGACAGTGATAATTTCCGTTAGTTAGTTAATATCATAATGTAATGTTTACGCTTAAAAAAAATGGAATTTAGTCGCTATCTTCCGTATTTTATAAGTTTCGAGAATCACCCGTCGCCTATACTCGTACATATAGTCTGTTGGGTATTTCCCAACCGCAATCAATAACGTCAGTTTTATTGCCCCCTGTAGTCATAAAGAACTACAAGTGAAAAAGCTCGTACGGGTTTTTTTCCATACAAACCACGAGTGTTTCTTTCTATAGATATCATGAGATAGTAATAATTATAATGGGTTATTTGTCATTGTATTTGCTGCTCTCAAAGACATCAGCCGAAGGGCTTTTGTCACTGCTGGAGTACCCGCGATCCTAGATCCCTCTGGGATTGCGCGGAGCGATAATGGCAAGAGACCCGACGGCATGACCGTCCCTGCATTAGCCCAATCACAAATCCAGGCGACCTCGTCAAGCGCGAGGTGTGCGGCTGTTCCTGCTGAGAACCTACGCAAATACGCTAACTTCGGTACAGGTTACGAGTTAGTGCCGCCGCGCAGTTTGGGGTCGAGACGATGGGCCTATGGGGACACTCAGCCGAGCGTCTGGCCAAGGAGTTGTTCGAAGAATTAAAAAATAATACAGGTGTTACTCGTACATGATATTGAAAGTCTTCTGTCAAAAATATGTTAAAGCCCGGTGTAAAAATATATCGATGTTATCAACACACAATCGTCACGTCAGTTTTGGCGCCAAAAATACGAAAAAGCGGGATCGTTTCTGAATAAATGAACAGCTTTGACAGAGAGAAGCCGGGAAAAACACACCAGTAAATTCCGTTAGCCGAACGATGAAAAAAATGTGCGTTTTGATGGTAGGTTAGCATCTTTCTTCAACATTATTTTTATCTTCTATTATTTTTGGTTTTGACAATTTATGATTTCCATATATAAAAAAAAACTATACTAAAATATATTATTATAATAAATTATTAAAGCGCAAAGTATAAAACTACATAACAATCTTAATAACTTAAATATGTTATTATGCCGCGCAGTTTGGGGTCGAGACGATTAGTTCAAAAATCTTAAATCAAAATCGTATTGAATTAACATGTGCACTGGAGGCAATTAGAGCCTGGAAAATAAAATGTCCCAATGATGATATTCCAAAGGAATCAAACTTTCAAAAACTTTGGGATACACCATTGGTACAAAATACCTATAAACATTTGGCTCAAAATCCAATCAGTGATCAACATCGCGCCCAGCTTCTGGCTTCAGTAGTAAAGGAATCCGGCCACTGGTTACACGCACTGCCTTCTGCGAACCTCGGCACACTGCTTGACGACGAAAGTTTCCGTATCGCCGTTGGTCTACGGTTAGGGGCACCATTATGTATCCTACATAGATGTCCGTGTGGAAAGGAGGTCGACTGTCTTGGAGTTCATGGGCTCTCCTGTTCCAAAAGTGCGGGCAGATTTTCCCGCCACGGCTCCCTTAACGATACTATAAAAAGGGCTCTAGCCACCATCGAGGTTCCAGCTCTTCTAGAGCCTGTTGGAGTTATCCGAGATGATGGCAAGAGACCCGATGGTATGACGTTGGTCCCCTGGGAACGGGGACGTGCTCTAGTGTGGGACGCCACGTGCGTCGACACCCTTGCCGCGTCGCATCTCAGGGGGACAGCGCATAATGCGGGAGCCGCGGCGGAAAATGCGGAGTCCAGCAAGCGGCGCAAGTATGTAAGTATATTAAAAGATTACATATTTGTGCCGTTTGCTGTAGAAACTCTGGGCCCATGGAGTCCAAGCGCAAAAAAGTTTTTAAAAGACATAACACCGCGTTTTGTTGTCTCCTCCGGTGACAAGAGGGCTGGCTCTTTCTTCGCCCAGAGAATTAGTATTGCAATTCAGCGCGGAAATGCAGCCAGCGTTCTTGCCACCATTCCACGCGGACGGGACTTATATCCCTATCCTTAATATTAATTTTATTTTATATGTTGTAAATATTTTTTAGTACAATTTTATTAGACTTAAATAGAGATACTAAATAATAAATAATATCGATGAAATAATAAATAAAAACAACAAAATTTATAAACTGCCTCCGTGGTCTAGCGGTTAAGTCAGTGGATTTAGACTCGGAGGTACCGGTACAGGTATTTAAGCGTGGTTTCTGACCACCCCGAAAGGGAAACGGTCGTGATGATACTTTACTTTTACTTTACTATATATATATATATATATATGTAATAAATAAGAGAAGGCTTGTTCCATTAGAACGCACACATGAAAAAAACGCCTGGTTCCGAGGGCTTCGACCGGTTTGGGATCCGCTAATGGCCGACCCAAAACGCCAATTACCTCAATTAAATACTTTATGTTTATGATGTAGTTCGCACTTTTATTTCATTTTTAGTATTGGTTAATATTTGCCGCCATAACAGATGAAATTCTTCTATATCCATAAGTTCGAAGCTGCCTTCAACGCGCTGCCTTCAAAGCGCCTTTACTATAGGCCAATTATGACAAGTGGCAAGCTTGTCGATGTCTCCAGCACACCAAACTCGTGAAATATCACAAATAAATTAAATGTATTTATTTACATTAATAAATATTTTTGTGTCCCGAACAGGAATCTAACCCGGTACCTCTGAAAACGTCAAAAACCACAACTTTTCATTAAAAAGCTCATTTGAGCGAGTTTACATTGACCCAAATTACCATTTTTTAATACATTTTATACATGTGACCTTTGTTCACCTGATGGTAAGTAGCGAGCATAATCCGATAATGTTAGCAACTGGAATCAAACTCATGACTGACATCAGTTGAGACCATGCCGGCTTGACTAGATGACGTTTCACACTTTGCTTGAAGGACTCCAGGTTATAGGAAAGTGGAAACACAGATGCTGGAAGAGCATTCCACATCTTTATTGTGCGACTGATGTATGAGTACGGTATGTTGGTGCATATTCTAATAATAATAAACTTTATTGTTTTAAAAAACTATATAATATACTTTTAGGAACAGTTAAATTGATCAATGCTTTATATACAATTTTAGCATCCTCTGACTCCCGAACTATTTGTGTGTGTTCACGAGTCAAGTGTCTGCCATGAATTTATACATAAATGCTTTTATCATGACCTAATATATCTGCCAATATACTATTATTACAATAAAACCTTTGTCTATTTACACATTCCAAAATACACATTATTTTTCAACTACACACAAAAGTTTTACCAGATCATTATAATGTAATGTTTGTAACCAGCTGAACACCATTCTTTTGCAATCAGTTTTATTAAGATGATATATATCACATATTTTATTGGTTTTATTATACAATAGAGGGCCTAGAAATTTATAGAATCGTTTACAGAAGGAAGTTTTAATATTATAAGAATTATGTAAGATAAAAAGACGTTTTAAGATTTTATTATATTTAGTTTCTGCATGTTGTTTTAACACAATTTGAAATACCAGCAATGCTCTGACTGTTAGCACTTGACATCACTCATAAAGGACAGTTGTAGATTTCTGACCTGTACGTAAGTGTTATAGTTATAAAGTTTACCCTCCCCCCCTTGCCTGAAAGATCGTTTCCAATTTCTATGCGACACACACAGTTGTGCGCTTCGTTCCTCTTTTAACAATCAATTAAAAATTCCGACACATTCTTCCAGCAGATGTTCAGATTCTTTTACAGTATCAGCAGCCCGCCAGTGGAACCGGCTTCCACTTAACGTTCGAAAAGCAAAACTTACCTTACACCTTCACAAAAAGCAATACGAGTCGACATAACCTCTCTAAATTGGTATAATTTAATTGAGATATTTATTTATTTATATTTATATATTAGTGTATAAGTATTTTAGCTTTAGTTACTAGTAATAGTTTAAGATTTTTTAATATTAATCTCGATTTTAAATTAGTGATTTAATGCACCCACAATCATTACTCACTATCCCAAAGGTTAGCTGGTAGAAAATGTCACTAGACATTAAGTTCGCCTATGTACATTTAAATGTGTTTTTGTTTATTGTGCAATAAATTCTTTATTTATCTATCTATCTAAAGTTCTTCAGAGCACTCACCATAGTATGGTAGAACACGCTCAGAGAACACATCTAAAATACCAATCCAGCTAACTTTTAATTTTTATTAAACGTGCATTTTTTAATAAAATATGACCACAAATACAAGTTAAAGTGGAAAATGAAAAGGCCGTTGCGGGCCTTGAGGTAAGTATTTAATTACAGCGGAGTGCCTCGAGGTAGACGTTTTGCCCCACTTTATTTCGAATGCTGTAGGTTCCTCCATTTTCAGCTCAACGCCTACAATTAAATCTATAGTGAATTGAATAATGAATTATATTAATAAAAAAATAAAAAAAGGGATAGATAGAACATAATTATGGGACTAACAGAGAGACATGTTATGAAATGAGAAAAGATAGTTTAATTTACCAGTTATGGAAGGTCTACAAGAACGTTTTCCTGCAACTATAACGGTTAATTATTAATATTAAATCGTTTATTCAGATAAAAATAATACACTCTTTTTTTACGGTATTTTTTTTACACTATATTTGTCAAAACACAAAGTTATTTAACATTAAATCACATTAGTGTTTGTAGTTAGTATTTACTTAGCAAAAACAACTTTAATTTTCCTTTAAATTCACTTTTATTCATTTTAACACAGTCATCAATGGGCATAATATTATTAAATATAATGGGAGTTAGAACTTTCTAATTTCTTTACCATAATAGTTGTTATACCGGTACTCATTGTATCTTGTCTTTTGTGAAAATCTAGTATCATAACCACATCCAGTATAAACATTTTTGTAGGCACTACCTTCAAATTGCTCCAGGGCTATTAAAAAGTTCACTTTATCATGCACCGGAATTATCTTGCAAATACCAAACAGCTTTTTTTTTCATTCATTACAGCCCCTAGAACACAGCGTCCTAGACGTCCACTGCTGGAGATGGGCCTTCCAGAACTGGAGAATTTCGCCTACACTCGCCACGCTGGCCAGACGGCTTGGCGAGGATATGATGTCAATTTTTATGACAATTTATTAACGATTTCACAAGTTGGCATTAGTGGAACCGTGACCGACGGCTTAACGTGCTCTCCGAGGAACGGGAACGGTGGTGTTGTAAATCTATGACGGCAGTACGTAAGAAAAGTGTATTTCTCATTGGTACATGCCAGGTGGGTTTGAACCTACCTTTGTAGGATTTAAGGTACGCGTTCTTACAACCGTGCCACCACCGTGCCAAACAGCTTATTTGGCTCTTATTACAGGCACTCTTGATCCTCGCATCCACCAATAACTTTATGATCCTTATTTGTAACTGTTTGATTTGATCTAAATACGAAGGAAAAGTACCTGTCCTTCCTTACTGTCCCGTCTCAAAAATTCACCCTCTATAAATATTACATAATGTTCATATAATAAATAAAATATCATGCATTTAAGGGTTAAGTTTAATACTTTTGAAGGTTTTATATTCTAGTTACGTGGTCGTTTGAAATTGCACCGGGCGGGCGGATACTCATTCTAAAGCCGGAACCGAATGAGTTTTAGAAATCCCATTCCGTCTCCGTGTTCGAAATATCGAGCTGAAACGACAAGTTATTTCTGAACTTAAAAGGCAGTAATATAGATTTGTATTTCAAACTTTCGACGTCGTAAGAATCAATCAATCGATCTCTTTAATACTAGCACTGCGATGATTAGACGGGTGATGACGAGTGGGCACTTTAGGGCATTAGAATAATATATAATTAAATAATCCGTTATATATATATATATCTATATGTATAAATATATATACACATATATCTATGTGTATATATATATTTGTTGTAGTTATTCTGTTGTATTGACGCATTAATGCATTAATGCTATTCATTCTTATTTACATCAATTTATTTTCATCTCTGTTAGTGGAATCTTATTATGCCTTTATCGTATCATTATTTTCTCCTATATGTATAATTGAGAAAAAAAAAGTTTATTGGATATAATTAGTTTTTCTCCATAATATAGGATACCCACCCTAGCGAGCACTGCCTTCTGAAAAATAAACTCTGGGTTCCACAAGGCAGTTCCCCTGTTTTCCCTATTATTTTCATTGGTACATGCTGGAATTCGAACCGACCTTATTAGGATTTTAAAGAAAGTGTTTTAACCACTCAGTATTGGCCAGTCAAATTTTACAGTTGTATTGTACTGCTGGTCGCCCGCTGCGTAAATCCGAAAACAAGTGACCTTATGGTAAGCGGTACACGAAGTCCAATAATTGGAGCAACTGATGCCAGCAACTGACATCCGGCATCAGTCACTATGCCGGCAAATCAAGATATTTTTCACACTTCGCTTTAAGGACTTCAGCGTGTTGCAGCTGTAAGAGTCTATAGGGGCGCCTATTTTGGCCTGTGCGTGTGGTTCAATGGGGTGTATCACTAACTTTTTATCACGATAGATGGCGCATGATAGATGGTACCTAATATAACTGTCAGTTGCATAGAAAACTTGTATTTTTATTACGAAATTTATTATTTTCTGGATATTATGCAAAAGTGAGCAGCTTTTAAGTGTACAAATCAGGATTTCCAAGCGAAAGCAAAGATATGATGATCTCAAAATTGCCGTTCTATTAATTCAACCTTTTTTTATTTTAAAAACAGTGTTCACTTACTTAATTCGTCTTTTAATGTAGGTAACGTCAAGTTAAAATACATTTTTCTATTATAAAAATGTAAAACTACAAATAAATTTAAAAAAGGTACCAGTGCCGCTAGCGACATCTACAAAAAGCTTTGCCTGATACACCCCATTGCGAAATAGAGAAAAAGGTTATAGAGCTCTTCAAAACACTTACCGTGATATAATATTTTCATATTTAAAAAAAATAAAAAATATTTTTCTTTAAATCTTCATTTTGCGTCTTCTTTTTCTCCGTCATCGTCTGTTTTCTAAATTCAAACTCAATCTCTCTTAAAATAATATCCCCTCATATTGTCCAGCCGACAAGTGTCCAGCGTGGCAAGCTCGTCGATGTCTCCAGCGTACCAAACTCGAGAAATATCACAAATAAAAAATAATATAAATTAAATGTATTTATTTACATTAATAAATATTTTTGTGTCCCGACCAGGAATCGAACCCGGTACCTCCGAGTCTAAATCCACGACTTAACCGCTAGACCACGGAGGCAGTTAATAATTCCGTGATATAGATTGTAGAATATGCTTAGCGAAGCTGCAGTGATTCGAGAGTTTTAAACACTGTGGTAACTGGCCAGCGTAAGCCAAATTCTCCAGATATACATAATGTATATATTCTGAAAGGCCCATCTCGTACAATAAAGATCTAGTACTCTGTTCTAGGGGCTGTGACTATTAATTTTAAGGTAATAGAAAACAATAATAGTGGTTTCAAAGGCTTGTATAGATTTAAAAAGTTCCATGTTAAATTAAATTAAATTCCAAGTGTTCATTAACTAAAAGTAGTGATAATGGGAATGCGGTAAAACTGTTGCTCGGTGCTTCTCGGTGGCAGTTTCCCGCAAACCACTGCTCTCTCTTACCAAACTGAATTATTTAAACTTTTCCTTCAGATCATACCTCAGCTCTGGAACAGTATAAGTATTTATTTATTTAAAGACAGAGACAGGGAATAATAAAGTAACAATGTTTACTTACCTCAAAACCCGATTTGAGTTCTGCTTTTAACAATCAACTCAAAATCCCAATTCAATTCGTTTATTTTGCAAGTAGGCATAGGACAAAAAGCTATATATATTCTGCACTTTTATAAGTCAATGTTTACAATATTGATATAATACAATATCATTTTATAGTACATATTGGTGTATCTGGAGCTGTACATGATAACCATCATTTGGAAAGAGAAACAATGAAATATTAAAAATAACATAATTATAAATAAAGAATGACGCTTAACATTATAGCTGCTGTAGATAGGCATTGTCACATTATAAGCTAAGACAGAGACAATTATAAAAACATAAATAAATAAATAATAATAATAAATATTTCCAGACAGGTCACATAGCGCCATCTAGTTTCCGTGGTAAGCTACGAGGCTTGTGTTACGGAAACTAAATGGTTAATAAACTACATATTAAACTTATTTTTCTTTGTAAATATATACATATTATACATATAAACACCCAGACCGAGACATATTATACGATGTACAACTTGTCCCCGGTGGGAATCGAACCCACGACCTCCCGAGTTCATGGCAACGTTTGTTACCACTAGACCACGGAGGCGGTCAATGTCAATGTCAGTTCCATCCCACTCCTCTAGCAGATATTCAGATTCTTTAACTGTGTCTGCAGCCCGCCAGTGGAACAAGCTACCACTGGCCATTAGACGGGCAATAAAGTATCACGAGGACTGTCCTTCAGCGGTGGTTTACCACGCTTTTAAAGAAGAATTGATATTTATCCAACTTTTGCCTAATATAAATCATGATAAAGGCAAGCTCGTCGATGTCTCCATCGTACCAAACTCGAGAAATATCCCAAATAAATTAAATATATTATTGTATCCCGATCAGGAATCTAACCCGGTACCTCCGCGTCTAAATTTACGGACTTAACCGCTAGACCACGGAGGCAGCTAGTATAGGTACAGAAAAAAATAAATAAAAATAGTATCATAAATAATGTAATTTGGATGGAAATGTGGTCAAGAATTTCGCTATGAAGAGCCCTAACGAAAGCTAAGCATACATGATGGCGACTGCTTCTGAATGCCGAGTAATTGAGACTCAAACGAGACCTCTTCATGAAATAACTATTGAGAAAATACCTTCAAACCTTTATTTATATTTTTTGGATTTTTTTCTGAAATTACATAATAACATACAGATAATACAGAGTGTGTAATGATGATACAGTCATTTTTACCTGATGGTAAGTGGCTCGCAAGGTCCATGCATGGTAGCAACTGGAATCAGACACTCATGACTGACATCAGTCCCCAACACTCACTGTGCATGACGACAATTCGATCCTGATCCCGAAACGTGTGGATACACTTTACTGGGTTTGTCGACACGATAGGTGGATACTTCCCCGGCCCGGCAGACTGGGGAAATTGCCACCATCAGTCCGCCTACAACCTATTTGTTGTTCTCGTTGAAGGTATCTGCCATTTGCAATGATGTTGAACGGGAAACGTCTAGGCGCTGGTGAAAATACTCCAAAATTGAGCGAAAGAAATGAAATTAGCAGCAACTAACTTTTATTCTGGGTCTCGAACTGGTGACCGAATTCATTGGTGGTTTTGATAGCCGACGGGTCGCGAAATGGATGGTGATGATGAATCACAGCCGAAATTACTGCAGGTCCACGGCACAATCACAGCAAATAATTAAACCTTAAACGCCTGACAGCGTTAGTAAGTAGTATATATGTATGTTTATGTATAATAATATAATAATGTATTATTAGTATGTAGTATATTGATATATGACGTATGTATATATCAATCCTATTAAATTAACTTTTATAATTATAGTATTATTATTATTTCTATGGTTGCACTATAATTGTTCAAATTTGTCCCTAAGGTTTGGCTGTCAGAGAATGTCTTCGGACATTAAGTCCGCCTTTGTAGTTAGTGCAATAAAGTTTTTTAAATGAAAAATAAAGGAAAAATTACGATATATTTTGGGGAGCAACGATATACTTCGACCGGCGACCGCGCTTCGACTCTGCCGACAGAGAGAGTTGTTTTCGGCGGAAACGTCATTAACAGGAAGTGCACCAAGCATAGTCCGCTGGTTACTACTAGAGGGCGTCGAGACGATGGAACATCCACAACGCGAAGTGCCCCGGCGCACAAAGGCGTTACCGCGAATATTCAAATCAAACGACTCAATTAACGAAATATCGAACAGATGTCAAATGCCAATTTTTAATTTTAAGGAGAACTAATTTAGTAAGCTTGCCATGGTGATATTTATATAAAAAATAACACCGCTAGAAACAAAACGTAATGATAATACTAGTACGTTAAACCTTTTTTTTTTCGTCAGGAAATCCCTACGGATACCAATCCCCGCTGTGGAGGCAGCAGGGAAAGGTTATGTCGTACTTGCACCGACTAAAACCTGACGGCGTTCATCCATGGCGCCTGAGTGGCGGCTTCGCGGGAGTCCGTTGGGAAACATCCGCTAACCGCCGGCGCTGTCCGCCTAGGCAGACCCTCCAGTGAGCAGGAGGAGATGGAACACGGGAACACCACGTGCGCCATCTCTCGCCCTCGCGAGTAGGTCACACTCCATGACCTGACTCGGGCGTGCGTGCACTCGCTAACCGTAAAGAAGTTTACGGCAAGGAGTGCACGACTTGCCTCCCTAGAGTGGTCTCGACGCGGCCGGCTGTGAGCACGTAACCGCGGAGACCACCGCTCCTTCGCGACTTTAAGAGTCGCGAGTCGACCTCCGACCACCACCACCCGTCTGGTGGGCTGGGTCAGAGGCCGACTCCGTCGTCACCTCCGACCGCCTGCCCCCACGCCCGCATTACCGGTTACGTTGGGCGCGGTCGTCGGCCCCTCCACTCCCTGACAGCCAGGTCCCAGTAGCCATTTCAGGGTCCCCCATCCATCCGACAATGGCGGGGTGAGGATTCCATCGTCGTTCCGTCTTACTAGTTAGCTGGGGCAGGCCGACGGTGTCCCTATCTCCCCCGACTTTCATCTCCCAGTGACTGTGTCGGGGCCCCCTAGCACGAACGACACAGCAGGGGATCTCCTCCTTACTCCTCCACCAGAACCGCCGGTCTAGGCTGGGACCCAGCCGACGGTGCTTCCAGCTTCCCGACAGCCAAACCCAGTGACTGCCGGCCCCCCCGGCCAAACGCAGAGCCATTATACGAATGACGCAGGGGATCTCCTCCACCAGAACCGCCGGTCTGGGCTGGGACCCAGCCGACGGTGCTTCCAGCTTCCCGACAGCCAAACCCAGTGACTGCCGGGCCCCCCGGCCAAACGCAGAGCCATTATACAAATGGCGCAGGGGATCTCCTCCTTCTCCTCCTCTTCGCCTCCTCAGTCCCTCGACCCAGTCCAAATCAAGGTCGGGGGACCGAGGTCCCTCCTGTGAGGGCGCTCCTCCGCCCATAATCGAATCTAGGCATCGGAGCGAGGCTCTACGCACAACGCGAGCTGCCTGGGTGCAAGACTCGCGGTGCTCCTACCTGCCCTGCAGCCAAATCCCATTGGCTATCAGGGCTCCCGACCGTCCCTCTGGCACGTGGCCTAGGACCCCGGGTCTCCTCTCGCACACCGCGAGTTGCCTGGGTGCAACTTAGTTGGCGGTGTGCTCCTCCTCGTGTACCGACGGCCCTTATTTTGTAAAATAATCGGGCGGTCGACACTCCTCGCTCTTCGGCAGCCAGACTGGGACTAGGCCGCCGAAGACTCCCGACGCCCCTTGGACTGGGTTCCACCAAGCAGGCGCCGGGGAGCTCATTCGCCCGAACTATCAACGGCATCGGAGCTACTGTGTGTTATCTCTATGTAATGTAATTGCAAGAAAACGTAACTTCAATTTATAATTAGTTTTAAATCTATTTTTTTTTATATTTCCAGGAATTGATTAGAATATAATTTTTTTTTAGTATAAGGTTTTTCGAACTGCAGTAGGCTGACCGAGTTTTATTTAATTCATGAACTTTCAATACCAAACTTTACCTCGAGTTTTACGGTTCGACTCGTAATAAATCAGTTTGAACTGGATAAGTTGGACAAGAGGACAAATTGTAGGCCACGAAAACGTCAAAAGCTTACGGCGTTTTGTGGTCTAAGTAATTAAATGTAAAACTCACTTGCTTCATTACCTTTTTTTTTAATTTGTCATATTTCTAATTTAGGTGTTTTTGAGAGAATTCTTCGCGCCATTTTGCGTGGACATGTTGTGGACGCCACAAATAATTCGGCGTTTTTAGCCGTTTGTATGGCGAGGCGGGTTCTGCAGCGATGCACCTGGTATTCTAGAGTAGGCTGATTGGTGACTTACCCCAGATTTAACCCTCACTGAGCACTTGTTAAACACGCGACGTTGCGAGCGGGCGAGCGAGCGATTTTGTTGCGAGGCGACCGCAACTGGCGCTGTTAGTTTTCACTCTCTTTGGTTTGGAACGAAGAAGCGCCGGAGTGGCGAATTGAGCCCCCCCAACCCCCCGTCCCGTCACCATGCGTGTCTACCTAGATACAAGATGCATTCGACCGATTTGTCGGCCGAAACACATGTCAAGTGCATGTTTTTGTTTTGTAAATTAATTTACTGTGAATATTGTTGGTCAAAAGTGGTGTTGTTTTGTTTAATAATGTTCTACAATTTGAATAGTTATGGAAAACGATAAATTGGACTTTAAATATGGGGCACTAGTTGCAGTTTATTTTTTCGGTTTTCCCGCGATGTCAACTCCCATATTTCACCCGACGTGTTTGAGCTATGGTGCCGCGAGTGACTCAACAATTAGGTGTTTTTGACATTATGTAGTGAACCTATATTCATTTATTACAGTCCTCATCAGGAGATGGGCCTTCCAAAACATATATCTGGAGAATATGACCTACACTCGCCACGCTGGCCAGACGGCTTGGCGAGAATATGATGTCAATTTTAAGTGACAATTTATTAACGATTCCACAAGTTGGTATTAGTGGAACCGGGACCGACGGCTTAACGTGTTCTCCGAGGCACGGGAACGATGGTGTTGTAAATCTTAGACAACTGTAAATAAATACATTTAATTAATATTTAATATTTCTCGAGTTTGGTACGCTGGAGACATCGACAAACTTGCCACTTGTCATGATTGGCCTATAGTAAAGTTGGCTTAATGTGAATCCACTTATTTATAAGCGTGGTTTCTTCCCACCCCGAACGGGACACGGTCGTGATGATACATAGATTCAAGAAATACTATTTCTTTCTTTTTCTTCTAATTTGAGCGTAGGCAAAATACTATAATTTTGATGCCGCAGCATCAAAGCATAGCGCAAACATCTGGTTCGCGGTGTATTCCAGTTCACTGATGTTTGCATAAGTTTTAGACAATGTTCACATAGAAGAAATTAGATTTATATAGCACCACGTGACTCACATATCATCTACAAATGCTGAACTTCCTAACTAGGTCACCGACTCGTGCGTAATGTCGTCAACCTTACACATTCTATACATTAAACGTGTCTATCACTACCTACAGCGCACTTAGTACAGTACAGTATTTTATACTCGTAGATCTAATATGAGCACAAGCACGGCCGTCTCCTACATAGTGAACTATCTGTGTTCAGAGTGTATACTCGTAGATCTAATATGAGCACAAGCACGGCCGTCTCCTACATAGTGAACTATCTGTGTTCAGAGTGTATACTCGTAGATCTAATATGAGCACAAGCACGGCCGTCTCCTACATAGTGAACTATCTGTGTTCAGAGTGTATACTCGTAGATCTAATATGAGCACAAGCACGGCCGTCTCCTACATAGTGAACTATCTGTGTTCAGAGTGTATACTCGTAGATCTAATATGAGCACAAGCACGGCCGTCTCCTACATAGTGAACTATCTGTGTTCAGAGTGTATACTCGTAGATCTAATATGAGCACAAGCACGGCCGTCTCCTACATAGTGAACTATCTGTGTTCAGAGTGTATACTCGTAGATCTAATATGAGCACAAGCACGGCCGTCTCCTACATAGTGAACTATCTGTGTTCAGAGTGTATACTCGTAGATCTAATATGAGCACAAGCACGGCCGTCTCCTACATAGTGAACTATCTGTGTTCAGAGTGTATACTCGTAGATCTAATATGAGCACAAGCACGGCCGTCTCCTACATAGTGAACTATCTGTGTTCAGAGTGTATACTCGTAGATCTAATATGAGCACAAGCACGGCCGTCTCCTACATAGTGAACTATCTGTGTTCAGTGTATACTCGTAGATCTAATATGATCACAAGCACGGCCGTCTCCTACATAGTGAACTATCTGTGTTCAGTGTATACTCGTAGATCTAATATGATCACAAGCACGGCCGTCTCCTACATAGTGAACTATCTGTGTTCAGAGTGTATACTCGTAGATCTAATATGAGCACAAGCACGGCCGTCTCCTACATAGTGAACTATCTGTGTTCAGTGTATACTCGTAGATCTAATATGATCACAAGCACGGCCGTCTCCTACATAGTGAACTATCTGTGTTCAGAGTGTATACTCGTAGATCTAATATGAGCACAAGCACGGCCGTCTCCTACATAGTGAACTATCTGTGTTCAGTGTATACTCGTAGATCTAATATGATCACAAGCACGGCCGTCTCCTACATAGTGAACTATCTGTGTTCAGAGTGTATACTCGTAGATCTAATATGAGCACAAGCACGGCCGTCTCCTACATAGTGAACTATCTGTGTTCAGTGTATACTCGTAGATCTAATATGATCACAAGCACGGCCGTCTCCTACATAGTGAACTATCTGTGTTCAGAGTGTATACTCGTAGATCTAATATGAGCACAAGCACGGCCGTCTCCTACATAGTGAACTATCTGTGTTCAGTGTATACTCGTAGATCTAATATGATCACAAGCACGGCCGTCTCCTACATAGTGAACTATCTGTGTTTAGAGTGTATACTCGTAGATCTAATATGAGCACAAGCACGGCCGTCTCCTACATAGTGAACTATCTGTGTTCAGTGTATACTCGTAGATCTAATATGATCACAAGCACGGCCGTCTCCTACATAGTGAACTATCTGTGTTCAGAGTGTATACTCGTAGATCTAATATGAGCACAAGCACGGCCGTCTCCTACATAGTGAACTATCTGTGTTCAGTGTATACTCGTAGATCTAATATGATCACAAGCACGGCCGTCTCCTACATAGTGAACTATCTGTGTTCAGAGTGTATACTCGTAGATCTAATATGAGCACAAGCACGGCCGTCTCCTACATAGTGAACTATCTGTGTTCAGTGTATACTCGTAGATCTAATATGATCACAAGCACGGCCGTCTCCTACATAGTGAACTATCTGTGTTCAGAGTGTATACTCGTAGATCTAATATGAGCACAAGCACGGCCGTCTCCTACATAGTGAACTATCTGTGTTCAGTGTATACTCGTAGATCTAATATGATCACAAGCACGGCCGTCTCCTACATAGTGAACTATCTCTGTTCAGTGTATATTCGTAGATCTAATATGAGCATAATCACGGCCGTCTCCTACATAGTGAACTATCTGTGTTCAGAGTGTATACTCGTATATCTAATATGAGCATAATCACGGCCGTCTCCTACATAGTGAACGATCTGTGTATACTCGTAGATGTTTGTTAAATGCAGTGTCCCGTCATCACCCATACCATTGTGAGAAGCTTAACTCTGTTAAGGATCAAGAGGCATCGCGTAAGGCGCTTTCAGGGTTGGAAAGGGCCTCCCTAGACTGTCTGCAGTCTGTGGCCGATGTCCTGTGATCTATACAGTCTCAAGCCCCTTATCCCGAAGCCATATTGATTTAACAAATAAAATGCACCAGTACAGTTACAAATAATATAGTTTAATTTTAACAGACTTTAATTGCAGTTTATAGTCCACCTGCAGTCAAAGGTGGTCGGGGTAGCTGACTGTGATTGCCTGCAAATGCCTCTTTACAGCAGCTATAATCTTAAGTGACATTTATATTTTTTATATTTGTATATTATGTGATAAGATGACAATGCCTATTTACAGCAGCTATAATTATAAGTGTAGTTTTGTGTGGAATTATTATTGTGTATATAAATCACGTAGGTTTTTTTTTATGTTATTTTATGTTTGTATTGTTACGCACTGCTCTACATTTAAGTAAGGTTGTGTAGTTTCATGGCGTTCTACTTGGTAGAATGCTGTGAAATTATGTAGATTGTAAATTTGACATGTAAAAGTGCAAAATACAATATTTTTTTGTCCTATGCCTAATTACAGAAACGAACGAATTGAAATTGAAATTGGGGCGCCTAGGCTAGTTGGGCTCTTATGCCGGGGCATTGCAGACCTGGACAATATCCGGGGCTAAATACCTCTTAATTGTCTTTGCCTACCCTACGATAGGCCTTTTGACTTATTTTAACTTCTATATGAACGAATTCTTTACCGGATTTCCTAAGGTTCTTTTAAGTTTTTTCTTGAAGATTGTGAGAAAATATGTCACACTGTAAGAATCCAGCTGACTGGTACAAGATTACACATGAGATTGCAAGACCAGAACAATGCGAATTGAGGAAAGAAAACCTAGCACATTTACAGAAAACGCAACGCTATACCGTGTCCGAAAAGAAAACGCGGAGAGCGTGTACTTATGGTAAAGGACCGGACGCTTATTACTTAGTATTTGCCCTAAGTAGTCCGTCTTCAATTTATTTATTTATATTCAAAAAAATCACAGCTTTTTACCTAACCTATTACATCAAACATATCAATATAAATAGCAATAGTACAACATAGGCGAGTGTGTGACACTAAATGCTGTAGGGTTGCGTTGGCCTAAAGGCTTTATATCACTTTAAGTAGCCGGCTATATAATAGTACTAATAAAAAGCTTAATATTTATCCTCAAACCTCCAGAAAGTGCAAAGTACTCGTTAGGAACTGGCTTCAGGAACTAACTTATGAGGACACTGAAAACCTGTTTAAAATCATAAAATAATATTATAAGAAATAGGTTGTTGCTAACACATGCATACTTATATACAATCACTCAAATCCAGGTACACCAACACACACACACGAACACTAACAAAACATGCAACAATTATTTAAGTCTTGCCTTCAGCAAATATTGTCTGGAGTAAAATAAAATGTTGTAAGTACTAATTCCTACAATGACATCTGAAACACCGTCCTTCGACTATTTCAGATGTCACAATCCTCCAATAATTTTATTATTATTAGAATTTAATTCTTGATTTATTTCAATTGAAATACTTTTTACACGTAAATTCCATTAAAAATCAACAACAATAATTACACATTTGGAGCTTCTATTGTATATACTATTATATTATATTCTTTGAGTCACACATATCACACATGTTTCTCGATTTGCACAATTTAAAAACATAAATTAAACTTTCAATTCGCGTAAACAGACAATAAAATAACAAACAACTCGGCTTCGCAACAAAAAAAAACTCCATTTTGTTTCGATTTGGTTTTGACAATTTAGGGTTACTAGTATTTTAGTTTATAAACTTTACTAAAATATATTATTATAATATTTTTTAAAGCGTGGAGTATAAAACTACATAACAATGCATTTGTTAAAGCGCTCCCAGAATTTCATACCACTTAAAACAAAGCTTAAGTTAGTCAGTTCGCTGCTTCTTTCCATCATAGATTATGCTGATACCTGCTATCCTGACGTCACCGAAGAGCTACTGAACAAAATCGATCGTCTGCTCAACTTATGCATTCGCTATGTGTTTGGCTTGCGTAAGTATGATCATGTCTCTCAATTTCGCGTTCAGTTAAAGTGGCTCAATATCCGCTTTCGTAGGTCTGTCCATGTTCTCACCTTACTTTATAATATTCTTAATAATCCCAATAAATATATCTTAAATCCCGCTTCGAATTTCTTTGTAATATGCACAACTGTGCCCTTCGCTCCTCTTACAACAACCAACTTAAGATTCCTTCTCATTCCTCAACCAGTTACACTGATTCCTTTACAGTATCTGCGGCTCGCCAGTGGAATAAGCTGCCCTTGGCTATTAGACGTGCACCGTCTGTCAGCGTCTTTAAACGTTTAATAACCACATCGTTCCTGGAGAAACAGAATAAAACACTATTTAAATAACCGTGTATTTATTTAAGTTATAATGTATATGATGTACTTGTATGTATAATTGTATGTATGGTTTATGTATGTTTATGTATTTAGGTATAATGTGTAGTATATTAGAATTAGTTAAGTAACTTAATAACTGTATCATTAAAATTTCTTATTTTTTTCATACTGCTATCACCTTACTCGAGCCCCAAGGTTAGCTGGTAAAGAATGCCTACTGGCATTATAGCTCGCCTCTGTACTATTTTTAAGTGCATTAAAGAATTTAAATAAATAAATAACAATCCTAATTATTTAAATAGAGATACTAAATAATGAAATAATAAATATAAACAACAAAATTGATGAAATACGTAGGAATATTTAAAAAAAAGTGAGAACTAAGCTTGCAGGTTATTGATTTCGTAGTTGGTAGGAATATGGAGATTAAATGAATGCATGGTATGATGGCATGGTATGATAAATGTAAATGATTTTAAAATTGTATAAATGTAATGTATCTCTTCCCCTTCTCCGTCGCGCTGTTTCCCTTTCAGCGCTGTTCTGACGTACGGACGTACGTTCAACGAAATAGGTCCCCAACCAAGCGCGCGCAATAAAGTTCTCACTTTAAAAATGATTAAAGGCAACCCTCGATATTTCCCAATGCGGGAGCAAGGTAATAATAAATAATAATAATAAATAAAGTTTATTGAAACAATTTCATTTTTTCTTCCTTATAAATATGGACTTAACTTAGGGAACAGTTTTGTAACAAATAGTTAAAACCCTGACTCCAAGACTAGTTGGGCTGTGTCCTAGAAGTCAGTGCTCTTTTAACTACAAAAATAAATTCACAACATTGGTAAGTACAATATACAAAATTAAAAAAGAGTAAAATAAAATCAGTTAATGGTGAAAAAATAAAAACAGTAGCAAAATTACTTAACTAACTTAAGGTGCTATGTATGGAAGAGAATATCCCCTGGATCGGATTAAGAGTTTTTTTGGTAATTTTCTGTTCTATAAGTCATTTAGGGGGTAGCGCAACTGGAACAGTTCGCTAGTTTTCTATAAATAAATTGTATATAATTTTGACCGGTTTTATGTGAAGGTCCATGTGAGGGCGGGCGGGGCGGTGCAGGGCGCGGGCCGCATTAGAATAGTAAGGTCGACGACCTCCGCCCTCCGTCGAGCCTCCAGACACCTTCACGACCGTAATTTTGAATTACTTTACGTCTTGCAATTTTTGGCAGTTATGAACATTGTTTAGGTAAAGGAAATAACTTTTTCAATTAAATAAAAAATATTTAATTAATAGTTTGAATAATAATAATAATCTTTATTTTTAATCAGTTATACATGAGTTTCAATCAGGGGCCTGAACAAGGGTCTCTGGGACGCCTGGATCTCCGGACACCCTGCACTTCCGGTCGCAAACAATATTGCAAAACATTAGGCGCTTGCAGATAAAAATACTATTAACTAATTATTTGTATGAATACTTAATATTACAAATTATATAAAAAGAGAAGGTTTAAATGAGTTTAGTGTGGGTGTGTGTATGAGTGTGGTAGTGTTTTAGTGTGGGTGTGTGTATGAGTGTGGTAGTGTTTTGTGTATGTATGCATGAGTGCGTGTTTTGTGTTAGTGTATTTTTGTTGTATGTGTATTTTTTTATTTATTTTTTTTATATTTTTTTATATAATAATATATAAATGTACGTAAGAATAGTGTATTTCTCATTGGTACATGTCGGTTTGAACTGACCTTGTAGGGTTTAAAGAAAGCGTACAACGAAGCCACCACCGTGCCTGTTAAATGGTCTATATTAATTAGGCAAGTATATGAAATTCCAAAATGTCCGTAATTTTATTTCCTAGTAAGTCTACATAATTTCTCAAAAGTACACTCAGTATTGATTGATAGCAGTGTTTTCATGCGATGGCCGATTCAATCTATTTATTATTATTATTATCCAGACGGAATGACATTAGTCGTTGGAGATTGGGTCAATCCCTGGTATGGGATTTTACCTGTTGGGATTCCCTAGTCCCTTCCCACCTTCAAGGAACTTCTGTTAGAGCTGGTGTTGCAGCGGAGCAAGTACAGATCAGCAAGTGTCGAAAATATGAAACGATTTGCAATAGTTATTTTTTTTCGACGTTTGCTGTAGAAACGATGGGCCCGTGGGGATCGGAACTGAAAGCATTTTATAAAGAAATTGTTCCAATGCTCATTGACGTCTCTGGTGTTTTTTTCCCAAAAATTAAGTATCATAATTCAAATGGGAAATGCTGCTAGGAGCAATTTTTTTTGTAAGTATTCAATTTTTAGTTTCTGATTTTTTTTATTTATTTTTTATCTATTTATTAAAAAATATAAAAGATTTTTAATATGAATATGGTCACTATAAGATGTTAGGTGAGCTAATTACGTAATAACTTAAGACAGAAGATCCCTTAAGTAGGGATATAGGTAGGTAGGTAGGTAAATAAATTAATCGACTTGGTATTATATATATCTCACAACTTTTACGTTACGAGAACTGACGGGAACGTTAGTAGTATATATGTATGTTTATGTATAATAATGTGTATTATTGGTATAATATATCATAATACCAATAATACATATATTATATGATGTAAGTATATATTAATCCTATTAAATTAACTTTTATAATTATAGTATTATTTCTATGATTGCACCTATAATTGTTCACATTGGTTTGGCTGTCAGAGAATGTCTTCGGGCACTTTTTTTTTTTTTTTTAAATACTAGCACGACATGTGACCCTGCGCCCACCTGATGGTAAGTGGCGCGCAGGGTCCAAGAATGTTAGCAACTTGAATCAGACCCTTATGTCCGACATCAGTCCCTAACACTATGCCGGCTTGACTAGATGCCTTTTCACACTTCGCTTGAAGGACTCCAAGTTATAGGAAAGAGGAAACACATTAAGTCCGCCTTTGTACTTTGTGCAGTAAAGTTATTTAAATAAATAAATAAACTGAGTTGCCAGACTTGTTTTTTGTACAAGTTATATTTTTTAAGGTATTCTTTTGTCGAATAAAAAATTTTTTTACCAGCATTTGTTTCATTCTAATTTAAACAGTTTTAGTGGCAGCTCCCTTGGAAGCTTATTATGTTGCAAATGATGATCCTTTAAATAATTTTAAAATTAATTTTACATTAGCACAACAGACAAAGTTGAACAACATTTTACATTGTGTATCGCGTATGAAAACGAGGGGATGTTTAGATTCGGTCCAAAATGCACCCCTGGGGACCTCCTCGCAAACCGACATATTTATTATTCAACTCGATGCTCTTAAAGTACACAAGAATCGTAAATGACTAATAATATGGCTTTTCATTACAATTAGCATACAAAAGAAAATTTAATGAACAAAAAACTAAAATTTAAAAATATATAAAAGTAAAGTATCATCACTACCGTTTCCCTTTCGGTGTGGTCAGAAACTTATAGGGCAATCATGACAAGTGGCAAGCTCGTCGATGTCTCCAGCGTACCAAACTCGAGAAATATCACAAATAAATTAAACATTAATTTAATGTATTTATTTACATTATTAAATATTTTTGTGTCCCGACCAGGAATCAAACCAGGTACCTCTGAGTCTAAATCCACGGAATCCGCTAGACATGTTTCTATTATTAAATAAAAACACTTAATAATTAAAAATACAACTAAAAACTGAAACAAAAATATAATAAATAAATAAAATAAAATAAAATAAAATATAAATAAAAAAATTGCTTGATATCGCTGCCAATGGGCAAAGTGCCAAGGATACATTATAATAATACAATATAATAATATGAATACATACAAAATGCCACATTGAATGGCAATGCTGATCCTTTGGCCCAAATATAGCCCACCCTCTTGTCTTCCGAGGTGTTAACGAGCTGTTTTGACAACGCTTTAAGAACTTCATGTGCACTTGGTTGTGCAACGTGAGTTTCAACTCCAAACGGCGCAAAAACACATCTCCCAATAAGCTGGGTGTATTTGAGGTTCTCTGCTTGTATTAGCATACAAGAAGAAGGTGCATTAAAAAGCCATCGAAACAAAAGGGAATGTATGAAGAGGTTGATGAATCAAAAGAGGTATGACGTGATCAGTGTTGCCCAAAGCAAGACTAAGACTGGTCCATCCCCGTAGTTGGGAAAAGTCATTTTTGAGAGAGCCATCTAGGGTCACTATTTATGACTATTGTCTATATTATTGAAAAAGTGTTGCTATTCTAAAAAAATAATAACGTTTTGGTAATTATAAGCAATGTTTACACTTTTCTACATTTACCCCAACTCACCTTATTTTTATCTTTTTAGGTGTTTTAAAAAGCCAACACTTGATGGATGGACGGCGGATATCGTGTGACGTTTTAGAATTTATTTTAGAACCAAAAAGGCCTGAAAATGTGAATATAATCCCTTAATTGACGACTGGGCGGCTGACAAGTTTGAAAGGTTTACGAAGGCTGGCTGAAGCTTCGGATCCGCTGTTGGGTCACGTTAGGCCAAAATTAAACCTATTTATTTATATTAATTGCAAGTATATATGTATATATATTATGATCTTAAATATACCTACGTACACATATATTTATTTTACTTATTATATCTTGATATTTTGTTAAGTTATTTATATTTATTTAAAAAATATATACCGCGTGTAATTGTCATAATTGTCATGTCAGTGGTAGAACCTCTATTTGAATTAAATCAGTATTTTTTTAAAGATAAAAATCTATATCCTAAAACAAGTGTTATTACGAATATTATCACTCGCTCACAGCCGATAGACGAAATATATATAGAAGTGGCGTGCGAGGTCCATGAATGTTACCAACTAGAATCAGACACTCATGACTGGCATCAGACCCTATGCTGGCTTGACTGGGCATGACGGCAATTCGAGCCTCATCCCGAAACAGGTTTATCAGCACGAACGGTGGAAACTTCCCCGCCCCGGCAGACTGGGCGAATTACCACCAACTATTAACTAAACGTATTAAAAAATAATATATTATATAATATTTGATCTTTGTGTATTAATTTTCCTTACTGTGCGTCCATTACATTCTTCTGCCACTATCCCAAAGGTTAGCTGGTGGAGGATACAGATAAATAAATATATAGTGATCGCCTAAGTACCGTCTTTATATTTTGTGTGCTATAAATTATTTTTATAGATATTTCTCGAGTTTGGTACGCTGGAAACATCGACGAGCTTGCCACTTGTCATGATTGGCCTATAGTAAAGTTTTGCTAAATGTTAATCCACTTTATAAGCGTGGTTTCTGACCACCCCGAAAGGGAAACGGTAGTGCTGATACTCTCTCTCTCTCTATATATAAATTATTTTATTATTACAATAAAAAGTTTAATGGCATTATCGTCTCCACTGCTGGGACCTTCAGAACAAGTGTCTTGAACGTTTTAAAGGAATAGCTTTTAGTTCTTATTGATATTTTTTTAAATTTATATTATGTTTTTCTCATTTGTTTTTACTTGTTTTATTTAGTTTTTTGTTTGTTTTTTTTCCCTTTCATTTATCAACATTTGTTTATTATTAGCTGTAAAGTTTATGCAATTATAAATATGTGGTTAACATGGTGGGTATTGCATTATCTAATGTATCTTATTATTGATAAATGTTAAAACCTGTGCAATGCTGTTTGTTTACCCTAATAAAGAATAATAAAATAAATAAAAATATTATGATTAATTTATTTTAAAAACTTTTATACCAGCGACCTACCACCGAGCTAACAAAGGCAATGATAACTAACAGACACTAACAAGATATGTGTTCAAGGCAATTTTTTTATAAAATAAAAACATCCAGTATTAATACTAGCTAAAAACAATTACATTCCTTTAAAAATCACTTATCACCGAGGGTAACCGAAATATTAGATATTTTGTTCTACAAGCTCCTTCTTCGGCCGCATATAATTCCAAAAATAAAGTAATGGCTTGTTTGTCTGCAAATAAGTTGTCGTAAACAGCAAGATTCAAGACCTGCGTTCCTCATAACGTAATATCACGCGCCGCGCCATTTGAGACAATGTGCTCGGAAACGTCTTCCATAAACAAAGAAAAAATGTTTATTACTACCATTGAGTTAGTCGAAGAGAAATGCCGAAACGTTGTTCTATCATTTACACTTTGGTAATTTATTAATTATTCCCAAAGACTTTAAATATACAACAAGATGGGGTAAGTAGCCAAACGGTTTAAGATAATTAATTGATTTATGACTGTGCATTATGTGCAGAGCAGCCGGTGTTGGACGTGCTTTTTAATTTTATTTCCTTGTATCACTGATGGCAACAGAAGAAGACAAATTTCTAAGCATTCCATGGATTCACCGTGCGGGTGCCGGGTCCATCGTGTGTGGGTAAGAGATGAGAAGAATGGTGTCTCGGGCTTGCGACCGACAATTGGCTGGTTTAAGAAAAGGAGGCCTCCTTTTTTTTTCTATTGCGCGATAATACGCTCACCATCCACCATTCTACTTCTCTCCCTACCCAACCAAATACTGTATGATTCCGTTAATGCCGTCTTGGAAGCTCGTTCCATAAATGTATTGACGGCAGACCTGCTTAGGCCCAATTCTTTCAGTAAGTGATGCAAAGATTTTGCTGGAACTCCTCTTGCACCAACTTCCACTGCGTAAAGCTGAGTCTTTCTTCTGTGAGATCATAATATTTATTCGACTTCATGTTGTGGTCTTTTGGAATATTTGATTCCCACGGAACGGTAAGTTCAATAAGGATAACTTTTTTCAAGTTCCGAGAAAACACTAAGATGTCTGGCCTATAGGCTGATACAGCTAGTTCATCTGGGATCCTATAATGGTGTTCAAATGTATCCATGAGAATTTTCCAGTCTGATGCGGCGCCAAGGATCGAGGTGGGCTTGCATTTAGTTTTCGTGCTTTGCCCTTCCTTTACAAATGTGGTCAAAGTTTTATTTGTAGTCAGTCCCTTTCTGGCTCTTGCAATAGAAAGACTTACTGCTTCACGGATAACACCTAGGACTTTGTCATGTCGGCGTGAGTAATAGCCCTTTTCTAGGAGAGTAACGCACCCTACAAGTGTGTGTCTAGCAGTTCCTATGGCAGCACCACACAATGTACAGTTCTTTTCCGTAGCTTTTCCCCACCTTACCAGATTACTCTGGTCCGGGAGGGACATTTGAAAAGCGTTTAGGTAGAACTTTAGCAACGCCGGAGACCAATCGTACATTAGTGTGCGCCACTTTAGGGCTGGAGGGATGCAAAAATCGCCCAAAGTTAGCCAGTCATTTTGAACTTCTAGAGTCATCGCGTGCACTCTGTATTCATGCTCTTCATCTTTCCTGAGGAAGGATTTTATAACCTCTTTGTCACTTTCTTTTTTCTTCCAGCCAATGCCTCTTTTGTCAGTCTGGGCACCTGTCATGAATTTCTTGAAGAATAGTAGTCTCGGTTCCATATCTGAGACCAGAGGGTCTCTTGGAAGGGATGAAATTGTATTATCCTGGGAGCTGGTTAGAATTTGATATTTGCTTATACGTAGATGTTTGTATAATTCAGATGGTCTTTTCAGATCCATTCCGAAGTTTCTCCGTCCTCTAAAGAATGTTGAGGAGTCAGCACCCTGGGCTAATCCAAGCCAAGACTTCAATGTTCTTATGACGTCCGCGTCCAGACTTGATAGTAGGCTTTTGTTGAAATCATATACTAGGAAAGGCCAAGTGAGGCGAGATGCTAAGTAGTTGTCATATATCCAAGCTTTTTTGACATTGCTTATAGGCTGTTGAGTAACCCTATTCATGTCGTCAGTGAATTGTTTTACAACTACTTCTAGGGATGGTGTTTTTCCCTGAAAATTTATCCTTCTGCCAAGAAATTTAAAGGGCATGGTTTCATTTACCGGAGCTATTCTCTGCCCTGCTATAGTCAGTCCAGGATCATAAGACGTAAATGTAGTGTTTCGCCTAGCCAGACATAGGCTGAAGCATTTTGATGGTTTCGTTCTCATTCCCTTTGTCCATGAGCAGAAATCATCCACTATTTTCAGCAAGCCCTGGCATTGCTTGGGATTTCTTGTTAGCACCGCCAAGTCGTCTGCAAAAGCTAAGACGGATTCCGTATAGGTGTTGCCACAAATTTGTGGAATAATCTACCACAAAATATAAAACAAGCATCTACTAGATTAGCATTCAAAAGAATGGTTTATTCTTATTTTTTATATATATGTATGTATATATAATTATTATTTATGTATTATTATTTTGTATATTATATATTTATTTGAGATATGAGACACCAATGCTAATCATATCTTACCCACACATGATGGACCCGGCACCCACACAGTGAATCCATGGAATGCTTATAAATTTGTCTACTTTTTTCTTTCAATATTTCAATGAATTAATTTATATCAATACCTACTCGTATTTAAATAATTTATAATGAGACGTCAATTAAAAAGATATAACAAACAAGTAAAAAAAAAAGTTGCTATTTTTACAATCAAATCAAATCATTTATTTCTTTTGGTTAGCACTTGTATGATGACAATTTAACTTAACAATAACCAGCAGCTACTGTTGGTGGATCGGGCCCATCATATTAGCTGTACTATAATTTTTAAGTATAATACCTTTGCCATAAAATATATAAATTATATAAACATGGCATTATATTTTCTAATTAAAACCTATAATTGCACCTACTGTCATAAAATCCCTAGCATTGAGTCTGACCTTGTACTTTGGGAAATAAATATAGGCGAACGTTAAATGGACAGTTTCAGTAACAGAGTAGGACCAAAGCCATAATGTTGTATCTTGTAGAACAGGTAAGATGTGACTGGACCATAACTGATCGGACAACAAAAACTGTTAAAGATGTGTTCTCATACAACTCAATGGTTACTATAAAGAATAAGCCCACTCATATATGGAATACACGCACGTTTCAAAGTCTACATTTTTCATCATAACATCCCCCTTCTTGGCGCCTCGACTATTTGACGCGCCCTTACTTTAGGCGGTTTAGCGGTTTTTAGAAATAGGATGCTGGTTCGCGGTCTTCGATTGCTCCAGCAGTGGGAAAACCTGGACTCGTCACAAGAAGACAAAGCCACACCTAACTCAGAATTATTAGGTAGTAGAAAATCCACTTACTTGAGCTATCGAAGATGTGGACATCTATATGCCGTTTATGTGCCTACTGGTCGGCGGTGACGATTCGGGTGCTCGGTGATGATGATAAGCGGGTGCTGATGGTGAAGATATAGATTTCATCCATCAAGCGGTTGCGGGTGATTATACGCGTCGCGGACAAACGTGGTGGACACAGGCTAGGAAGAGTCACAGACGTTCGCGAATGGTCGTTCGACACACAATGATGGCACTATGCCGGACATCAACGCAGTGGGGTTCAAAATGGCCCCTTTGTCGACTCTCCAAGAAAACTGAGTGAAGTAGCTTTGCGTAACCAGGTATTGTTAAACGTCATTATTTTAATTATGTTAATGTCATAACTTTGAGTCTGGCACTCTCGAGCTTGCCACTTGATGGGCCTACGTAAAGTTGGCTAATGTTATTATTATTATTAAATCGTAAACGAGTTTTCCTTGCAGATTCCTTTCTCAGTCAGATTAAACATTAACAGGTCACTGGAATCTGCTAAACAGCTTACTTATTGGACCACTCTGCTGCTTAGTCTTCTACTAGCAGGAGTAGAATCATTCAAAATAATTAAATTAATGACGTTTCATAAATGCCTGTAATAGGTTTACGTGAATAAAGATATTTTGACTTTGACTTTGAGAAAGGAATCTGCAAGGAAAACTCAGCTATATCAGATTTACAAAATAAAACATATACAGAACTGAACCACAACGATCAATTAATAACCTTTTAAATTTAGTTATCAGTACCTATTTGATTACAATACCTGGTACAGCAGTAACCCACCAGGCAAGTCAGAATTAAGATAGACTACATGCCTATGTGCAACCCGAAAGTCGACAATTCACTTTTTGACATTTTTATACAGTCATCAATGGGCAAATTATTATTAAATATAAAGGGAGTTAAGAACTTTCTAGTTCTTTTACCATAATAGTTGTTATACCGGTTCTTATTACACATCCAGTATAAACATTTTTGTAGTCACTACATTCAAATTGGTTCAGGGCTATTAAAAAGTTCACTTTATCATGCACCGGAAGTATCTTGCAAATACCAAACAGCTTGTCATAGTTCTTATTATAGTCACGCATCCACCAATAACTTCATGATCCTTATTTGTAACTGTTTGATTTGGTGAATCCGCTTCTTTAAAAGCGTGGTTTCTGACCACCCCGCAAGGGATTCGGTCATGATGATACTTTACCTAATGTTATCAATATTATTAGGTCATATCTTCTGTCTTCTTTACCCATAATCTCGTAATCGTCCGTCAGTATCTAGAGAAAAAATAATTCTCAATTGATTACTTGGAATCTAAAGGAAATTGCCAATATTCTCAGACGGTCAGTGTCTATACTAGATAAAATTCTTAGCAATCAATGGTTTTATGGGTTATTGCGGGGTTATTGTTAATTACATATATTGTGTCTAAAATCTATTATTATTATTTTATGTATTATTAATTACTAACCATTTTACATATTTATATTTGTATTAGATTTTAAAATTAAATAAAAAATGTTGTCCAAATTTGTATGGAAACTAACCTCTGTGGTCCAGAAGTATATTATACTTTCTATACAGACGTTAGGGTTCCAATAATTTGTTAATTACCTGTAATATATTGTAAATCATATCCTGTTAACTCTTAAGATACTTTGATGTAACTAGTTATAAGGCAATTATTGTGAAGAAAATAAATGATTATTATTATTATGTAATGTGTATACTTAAAGAATCTCGGTATTTAACCGGTTAACCAAATGATGTTCACGGGCCTCGGCCAAGTGAGCATCATGCTTCTTTAACTCCAAACTTTCTGACTATACGGTAAGTATTAAGGATTGTAGCTTTTTGCAATTGTCTGTATGTGTGCTGGTCTACGTTAATAGTTTTGAGGTTGTCATGTAATGTTTTAGGTATTACTCCGGTCGTAGATGCTAATATGGGTACAATTGTTAAATTTGAGTTGGGATTTAAGCTCTATTGCAAGGTCTCTGTATTTAGTATTTTTTTCTGTATGTGTAGTTACTAGGTTATGAGTGTTGGGTTTGTTTATGTCTATTAAATATGCTGTTTTATTTGCTTTGTTTATCAAAGTAATTTCAGGTCGGTTGTAGTGTACTGTTTTGTCAGTTATAATCGTTATGTCCCAGTTATTATTATTTGTGTTTTATATATAATAAATAATTTCAACTATCTGTTTTCTTCGTAACCTTCTGCACCCGCTTATTACAGCTCTCAGTCACAAAGGTTAGTTGGTAGAAAATGCATTTACGGCATTAAGCTCGCCTATGTACTTGCACTTGTTTTGGTTTTGTACAATAAAGAATTTATTATTATTATGTGTATAAAGGCTGGGTTTGGGAGCACTTCTTTTTTTACCGCGCATTGATACACTGAGAAAAATGTAACTAGGTTTTAAACATGAATTAATAATAATAATAAGTTTTTTTATTCAGTATAGTTTACAAAATATTAAAAACAACAACATACGAGGTGACTTTGGTCTTACGTTAGACTAATGTGTTATTCTATTGATGAAAACAATCAACTTTTCCCAGGAAAACGAGTATTCAAATCAAATCATTTATTTCCTTTGGTTGTCCCAAACAACACTTGGATATTGTCAATACATTTTTTCACCATAGTTTATTATCATGTGGAATATAAAATAACCAGCAGCTACTATGGGTGGACCCATCATATCAGCTATACCATCATCTTCGACTAAAACACTGTTGCCATAAACAAGTTTTTGCTTAAAACTAGATAGTTAAAATAATTTCGTGGCTGTAAAAAGGCCGTGTCAGCTTATAGACTAAAATAAATTACACATGTCAGGTTAATAAATTAATTCGTAGCTCTAAAGAGGCTGTGTCTGCTTACAATCTAAATATACATAAAAATTGTTATTCGTAACATTACGGTCGTGATGATACATTTTAAGGCAGGAAATCCCCTGCGGCTTCGTTAGCTGCAAGAGTTATCATTCTTAAAGCACATTTACCTGCCAAAGGAAATTTTACATACATAAAAGTATTGTTAAAAGTAAATTGCGAAGATGTGGGACGCAAAGTATGCGTTAAGGTATGGGCTGCTCATTTAATTTTTTTTTTTATATATCATATTCGAACTCTTTACATAACGTGCATTAGAGTATATAATAAAATTCCTAGAGAGATACGAGAGTTACCTATAAAACGTTTTACTATTGAGTTAAAAAAAAAATCTTATTGACAACAATTTTTACTCAATAAAATAATTTTTAGCATGCAAATTTTGACATTAACATTGTATCCTAATAAATTGACAAGAACAATATTAAATGTTAACTATATACAAATAAATATTTTAAATAAATATCTATTGACATAAGCATATTGCAATGTATGCATATAATATGGGCAGATTGCATCATCATGACATGTACATACAACTGTAATTAGAATAAGCAATCTATACAATAAAGAATTTTGAATTTGAATGGAGAGGAAGGAATTAGGTTATAAAGCTCTTCAGAGCACTCACCATAGCATAGCCGGTAGAACAAGCTCAGAGAAGCTACATCTCGGCGAAGCTGCAGGGAATCGAGAGTTCCAGATATAGTGGCCAATGCCACAATTCGAACAGCTCGCCTCTGTAGGACATTGAAAGCATCTGTGAGGTACTTGGCGGAACCATCCCGAAAGTGAGAACAGTATTCCACGGATGATCTGATCTGTGCTTTGTCCAGTAACAGTCTGATTGAAGGCGGGAAAAACCGCTTCACCTTGTTCAGTATTCCGAGCATTTTAGACGCTGTTTTGGTGATACTCTCAATGAAGTTCTGGTGTTTGAGGTCTGAGAATATTTCCGCCCCGAGAATGTTGAAGCTGGGCTGTAGATCCAGCGTGGTGCCATGAAGAGTGGGGGGAGGAGAGAAGGGGGTCTTCTTGGCCGTCAGCGCGCATGCCTGGGTCGTGCTGTCATCTGCATAACAATGACTATTACCCAGTGACAACATATCATTGATATGCAGAAGAAAGAGTGTTTGTGACAACACATAGCCCTGCGGTACGCCGGCGTTCACTGAATGCTTAGAGGGGCGACTTTATATTTTAAAATTCACTGAAAATAAACCTATCTATTACACAAAATCGATTATTTCCTTGGTCAAAGTAGGCGGTAGACGAAATAAGTTTGAGAATCTCTATCCTAGACTAACATGATTAAAAACAGCTTGGAAAATGGCCGCTCTAACACAACGCACGCGAATGAAACGAAAATGTGTTTCCTGATTTTTTGTGTCATTATGGAAAGAGGTATTTTATTCTGTCGAAGTTTAGAACATTGTTCGGCACAAAATTACATTTCACTCTTCCTAAAATAAGTACTTAACCATAATTTTGGAATTCTATTTGAAATATTAAAATACAATTTAAGTTAAAATAATATTTAAAAAACGTTTAAATCAGTTACCTTATAACTAATACATACTTGTATATAAATAGTAAATCTAATTATTAATCTATAATATTTATGTATAAGTTATTTATTGGAAAAAAAAAATTACAAAATATAAAATAAAATAAATATTAATACTAAGGATAGGCATATAAGTCCCGTCCACGTGGAATGGTGGATTAATCTATTATATACATATATATAATAGATTAATCCATATACAAATATACAAATCGTTTATTAACACAAAATAATGTTGGAGGCAGTGTCTTCCAATAATGATCATACAAAAAAATAAAAAAACACAAATTACACAAATAGCAAGTAAAGTATTGTATGTAAGTGTGTGTGTGTATAAAAAGGAAGGGTGAAGAAGTACGAGGGAGTGTAAGATTGTTGAATATATATATATTGTATGTGTTGTATATATTGTAAATATGCATGCAACCTGTTAAAATACAATTAATAATTATTATATAATTATTTATTTATTATTATTAATCATAATATTTGTTTTAGTTATTTTATTTTATAATAAGATATAAAAATAGACAAAACAAAAAAAAACCTACTTACAAAACCTAATTTAAATATAAATCGTATCCGCGCGTATTATTAATTGTATTATGCTTGGCACATACCACTATTTATTTTTTTAATAAATATTCTAAATCATGGTATTCTAAGTCACGTCACCATCAGGTGGAGGTTTGGACGGCAAAATAAAATGTTTACTGATAGATGTATGGCGCACAATAAAAGTGGCTAGTGTTTTAAGAATTTTAATTGTGTGCAACTATAATAGCGCCATTTATGATTGACTAAATGAACTTTTTTGTCTAATGGTCAACTAAGCAATAATTCCGTGGTTTAGCGGTTAAGTCCGTGGATTTAGACTCGGAGGTACCGGGTTCGATTCCTGGTCGGGACACAAAAATATTTATTAATGTAAACATTTAATTAATATTGAATTTATTTGTGATATTTCCCGAGTTTGGTACGCCTGGAGACATCGACGAGCTTGCCACTTGTCATGATTGGGCTATAGTAAAGTTGGCTAAATGTGAATCCGCTTATTTATAAGCGTGGTTTCTGACCACCCCGAAAGGGAAACGGTCGTGATGATACATACAATAAGCAATAATTGGAGTCAAAATCAACCTTACGATTAGTGTTTTTAAGGCTATAATTGTGTGCATCTAAATAGCGTTAACTATATCTTAAAGCCAACTTCTAGAATGTTCTGTGTCTATTAATATAAAAATTAAAAGAAATAGTTTTATTTATAATAATAATTTAAGAAGAAACTGCCTCCGTGGTCTAGCGGTTAAGCCCGTGGATTTAGACTCGGAGGTACCGGGTTCGATTCCTGGTTGGGACACAAAAATATTTATTAATATATATAAATACATTTAATTAATATTTAACTTATTAGTGATATTTCTCGAGTTTGGTACGCTGGAGACATCGACGAGCTTGCCACTTGTCATGATTGGCCTATAGTAAAGTTGGCTAAATGTGAATCTGCTTATTTATAAGCGTGGTTTCTGACCACCCCGAAAGGGAAACGGTCGTGATGATACTTACTTACTAATTTAAGAAGAACGTGTTTTTGGACCGAAAATGTGTGGTTTTATGTTTCCTGCGCTAGGATTTTCGATTTGGATGTAAGATTGAAGCACAAATCTCACTTTAAACTATTTATTTCAATGAATTACAGAGGAGCACGTTTGCTCTGTTAAACGTCCACCTAAGAAGAGGCAGGCTGAAGGGGGCGCGGGGGAAACGTCAGATTAAAAACGTTCGAAAACTATTGTTTCTGAACAAACAAAAATTAATAATTTTTAAAATGCATGCCGAACACGACCATAACCCGCAATGACTGTCATACACTAATTCATTTGATACCGCTTTGTTTCTCATACAGTTTGGTTTCATGCCCTGTCTCGTTTATTAACTATCTCCGGTTTTAGTCATTCTGAAATATTGCTGTAATCTAATTTGGTCGCATTGTAGTCAATGCACTGTTAATTTTAACATGCATTGTAAAAGTTAATCAAGTTTCCAAGACCAATTGAGTGGCGACCCAATTGAGAGTTAGAATGGAAGTCTGTGCTCTGAACCAACGTTTACCATAGATGTAATATATTAGGACTGAAGACAATTGTACTTTATAAGATATTCTTATTTTCGCAGTCTCTGGAACACAGGGATAGACCTTTACTATTGAATATATTTCTAGAAAAAATTGTCACCCGCTACGGCTTCGCACGGGTAGTAAATTTGACACAAAATTGGCAAAATAAAATCTATCCGATAGGTACCAAATTTCGCCCGTTGGGCTAATCTGAAGATTGACTGAAAATTTCATTAAAATCGTAGGAACTCGATCGTAGTTAAGTTAAGTCCGTGGATTTAGACTCGGAGGTACCTTGTTCGATTCTTGGTCGAGATACAAAAATATTTTATTAATCTAAAATTAATACAATTAATTTATATTTAATTTATTTGTGATATTTCTCGAGTTTGGTACGCTGGAGACATCGACGAGCTTGCCACTTGTCATAATTGGCCTGTAGTAAAGTTGGCTAAATGTGAATCCGCTTATTTATAAGCGTGGTTTCTGACCACTCCGAAAGGGAAACGGTCGTGATGATACTTTACTTTTTTTATACTTTACATTTATTAATTACTAATTTATTTACCTTTTCCTTGTGTCGTATTTCCTTATTCCTAACATCACGACCCTCAGTTTGAATTGGTGTGCATCTTTTGATACTGCTCCACCCGTTCCCATCATCCGCAGCATCATGTTGACTAAAGTTCTAATTGAAAATTCATATTATTCTGTGCAAGAATGTTTAAATTACCCAAATTTGATATACAAATTTTAATTTTCATTTGAGTGATTTTTGTTAATATTTTTTAGGGCCACTGTTTGGTTTGACCGTATAAATACGTCTTTGGCTTTCGAGTTATACACCAGTGCAGCACAATCGACAGCCCCATCTTAATAATTTCAATCTGGCAATCTCTCTGTAAACAGTGCGCCACTCTGAGGATTAGAAAAGTGATTTGCCAAAGTTTGTCTATCTGACGACACTTGCCGAGGTGCGGTCTACCCTACAATTGCAAAGATTCTGACTTTCGAATGTGTGTTTATTTATATTTTTGTAAAATATTTATTCACCATCACAGCCCCTAGAGCATATAGTCCTAGACCTTCACTGTTGGAGATGGGCCTTCCAGAACATACATATATCTGGAGAAGTTCACCTATACTCGCCACACTGACCAGACGGGTGGGCGAGGGTCTGATGCCAATTCCAATGACAATTAATTAACGATGTCACAAGTTGGTATTAATAAAACTGGTACCGAAGGCTTAACGTGCTTTTCTAGGCACGGGAACGGTGGTGTTGTAAACCTATGACAAATGTACGTAAGAAAAGTATAGATGTCATGATTCGAACCGCTAACGTTTTTTTTTTTATTAGAAAGCGATCTTACAACCGTCAAGCCGCCACCGCTATATGTTTTATTATTATATTCAAAATGTTGTTTTAAATATAATATTTATCATTACAGCCTAAGGAACACCTACAGACCTCCGGAGTGCTAAAGATTAGTTCTAGTGTCACGGGTCTTTTTACCCTACTGCACGACGTGTTTGTGCCGTTTAAAAATTAAATTACATATTATTATTATTATTTTATTTTTTTTATTCTATAGAGAACTATCGACAATACAATAAAAAATCTATGTTAAAAAGAATTAGAAACAGAGTGTCATTAAAAAGTTCTCACTAATAGTAACAATATACCTATAAAAACAACAAGTAATATTTTAACCTAAGATAATACAGCACTTACATACACATACATAATGACAGCATAAACAATACATACATGACAGAATAGACTGAAGATACGATACAATATACAATATTAATGTATTATAAATTAAAGAATAAGTTGTTAAGCTCATGTCTCACCGTCCCTACATTTGTATAAAATATGTCGATATCGCACTTGAGTAACAGTTCATTGAATGACCTACATGCTCTATTTAAATATGAATTTCGTCTATATGAGGTATTGAACCTAATAAAACATTAAACTATAAATAAAAAATGTCCTGTAGAGACGTCCTATCGGAGTCTGGCAACATTTCTCTTCTACATTGCTAATACGTTGGCAGAAATAATTGCCAGCCTTTCTGTCTTTCTAACGTCAACCGATTTGACAACTCCTTGGCCAGGTGCTTGGCTTAGGATCCCAAACCCAATTGTAACCAATTAAAAAAATATATTTATAATTACCATATTGTACAATGTTAGGGTCAGGTTTCTGCAAAATAATTAAATGGCTTGTCGTTATAATTATGCAAGCTATTGACTATATGTTCATCGTGATCTTATCGGCCTCTATATTCGAAATTTAAGAGTAGACCCTCTGCAGCTAGATCTTAAACTAAAACTTAAGCCATTCACTACCGAAGTGTGGTAGTGTTCTGTTGATGAAAAAATCTAATTTGTTAATAAGATTTAAGTAAAGGTGTGAACCCCGTTTATTTTCTGTTCTTTCTCTGTATACTGAGTGCCCCATAGGTCAATCTCAAACCGGGAATAGGTGGTATACGAGTATGAGAGAACTTTAAAATAACCTTTTGAATACCTATATTATTATTTTTTTTTTAAATATTATTTCTGCTTCGGTGGTCTAGCGGTTATGTCCGTTTATCTAGACGCAGAGGTACTGAGTTCGATTCCCGGACACTATAGTTTATTTTATTAATTTAATTTTTCATTCATTACAGCCCCTAGAACACAGCGTCCTAGACCTCCACTATTAGAAATGGGCCTTCCAAAAACATATATGTGAAGAATTTGGCCTACACACGCTGGCCAGACGGGTTGGCGAGGATCTAATGTCAATTTTAATGATTTATTAACGATTTCACAAGTTGGTATTACTGGATCCGGGACCGACGGCTTAACGTGCTCTCCGAGGCACGGGAACGGTGGTGTTGTAAATCTATGACAAATATACATAAGAAAAATGTATTTCTTATTGGTACATACCGGGGGGGGGGTTTGAACCGACCTTTGTAGGATTTTAAGGACAGCGGTCTTACAACCGAGCCACCACCGCACCATTTATTTAATTCAACAAGATAAGCCAAGAAGCCAAATGGTATGACAATTTATATTTTTACTATAAAAGAGCTTTTTAAAAATGCCACATTTCCTCTACATCAAAGAAGGCCGGTTCGGCTGCTCACACAGCCGAATTCAAAAAGCACATAAAATATAATAGCATTAAACAAAGTTATAACTTTGTGGCATTTGGGGTTGAAACAATGGGGGTATATTCAATACACATGTTTACCATGGGCTTGGTAGAAACAGACAAGCGCAAATTCTGTCGCGAGGTGTCGGAGACACCAGTCCATCTCCTTTGTGACTGTTATGCAAGCCTGCATCACAAGCGAAGCACCATCTAGGGTGCTCACAGATTAAGCCCCGAGGAGGTGCGACGCCTCGCTCCTAAGCCCATACTAAGGTTCCTTGAAGCCGTAGGGCTAGCGAACGAACTATAGTCTAGGGAGGTCACAATAGATCACTGGTCGCAGTGACTCAGTGACTAGTAGTCCCACGCTATTCACAGATAATAAAATGGGGGTATATTCTCTTGATACCCACAAATTCGTAGGAGCTGGGTAAACGATTTTTTTAAGAGTTTGGCGACCCAAATGCGATAACTACCTAAATTAGAATATTTCCCTTATAATGCAACGAGGAAATGCGGCGAGCTCGCTGGTGGTAAGCCCCTAGTTTATTTTGTAGAATAGTTTTAATTTTGTACGTATTTTTATTTTAGTTATTTATAATTAGTTTTTAAAATTTATTTAATTATGTTATTTCAAAAGTTTGGTACGCTAGAGACATCCACGAACTTACCACTGGTCATGATGGGCCGGCAGTAAATTGTGAAAGTTTCTTTAAAAATTTGGTCAAATAGCTGCGCTTAAATGTTGGCTTTATAGCTTATCAATACTTTTTATTATTATATATTTTGCTATCTACTGATGTTATAAGTTTACTTAAATAATAATTACCTAATTACTTTTATATACAGAGCCAATAATAAGTAATAATGTCGATCCATCACGTCCCAATTTCGCAGCGAAGTTAATGTCAGAGCGCCGAGATAGGGCCGGTAAAGTTGGCACAACTTCCTCAAAGATAAGGCTGGAGTCATATCTAGCCAAAGTATCATAGATTAATTTGTATTGATCATATTTGTTGATGTGGCAGCAGTGTTGACCACCGCGGCCTCTCCCTCCTCCCTCCTTAGTCGGTACCCCACTGATGGGGATCGTGACTCCGTCGCAGACGCAGCTCATCCACCAGCCGTCTCCAACGGTTTCGGTCCTCGGCGTAGTGGATGGCCTGGTGTACAGGGATGTTCAGGTGGTCAGTCACCTGACTGGACCATCGCTTGGGGCTTCTTCCTCTTGTTCTTTTACCGTTTACCTTGCCCGTGATTAGAAGTTTTTCTAGATTATCGTCTTCTCTTTTTGCAATGTGGCCAAAGTATTGCAGAATTCGGGCAAAGCAGACGGTAGAGAGTCTTTGCTCCCTGGTCAGCTTAAGCTCTTCGAGCACAGAAATGTTAGTACGTCGTGCGCTCCAAGGGATTCTGAGCAAACGACGCCAGCACCACATCTCAAACGCATCAATCCTCGCTCTATCCGCGGCTTTTATTCTTTTATATCGGTTCTGCCACGATTCTGTTAACAATGTAATCCGCCGGGCTTTGTTTACTGCCAGGATCCCATCTGGGGACTAACCTTGGTACCTTAGATGATAGGTTGAGCATTCGTGTGTAACGCTACTTGTGTCGAAACTGCTCGGTACAATCTGCAGGGTTACATGTTGATGCTTAGAAGTTATTTAAAAGAACTGTCTAAGCGGCTGGTTAATGCTGAATGTGACAAGAGGGCTGGCAGTTTCTCGCGCAGAAAATAAACATCGCTGTGCAGCTGGGGAATGCAGCAAGTGTTCTTGGCACACTGCCACTAGAACAAATCATGGGTGAATATATTATTTATAGTTTTTTTTTATATTTATTTATTTATTTTTAAATCGCATGAAGAAGGTCGTGGTTGGATGAGGGCGGCAAGAGCGAACGTTGGGGGAGGCCTACATCCAGCAGTAGAGAGATACAGGCCGATGAAGATTATGATATTCTTTTATTCTTCCAGGAGTAATTATTTAAGTATTTTTTATCATCACAGCCTCTGGAACCTAGACCTCCTAAAGATGAGCCGTTAAAATCATATTCCTTAATAATCACATAACGTACTCGGAAAACGGAAACGATTGTGTTAGAAATCTATGACAGTTAATGGGGTAAATAAACGATTTTTATTTTTGTTATTTATACCTGGCAGGGCACCACTGTACCAGGTATTGTATTCTCATATGTTAATTTAAAATGACTAAATGGTTTGGAGAACGAACACATATCTAGAGAATTATTGTTGTATAATTCTGATTTCTTTTATTTTATAAATCTGATATAGCTGAGTTTTCCTTGCAAACATTAACAGGTCATTGGAATCTGTTAATCTGCTCGTCTTCTGCTAACAGCTTACTCTTTTCTGCTTAGTCTTCCACTAGCATGAGTAGAATCATTCAAAATAATTTAAATAATGACGTTTCACAAAAGCCTGTAAAAGTTTAACGTGAATAAGATAAGTTGGCTTCGACTTTGACTGCCATAAATTCTGATAGAGTTATCCCTAGCCTAAAAATGGATCTCGCACACGATCCGGAAATCTTTCTTATAACTATGTTTTCTAAGCATTTAGGTAGCTCAGAGTAATACCCTCATATTGTTCTGAGTTATATTGCTATATTATTTCCTAAACATATTGTGGGCTATTAGGGACCAAATATACCACGTGTAATTATCAAAAGAGCAAACAATGTTTTTAGGCTTCAGATGTCATTGGTAGAACGCCTTTTTGAAATAAAAATGACTTTTTTTAAGTAAAAAACATTGTCCGAAAAACCAAACATTGATAATTGATCTCGCTCACAGCCGAAAGACGGAATAGAGAGAAAAACAATTACGTAAGTCGACGTTAGCGCGATCGTCGACCTCTCGCTACCTACTTGTTTAGGTTCAGTATGAGTTGCGATATTTTTAGGAAAACTTCTCTGCACCGTAACTTAAGATTTTATTACTGAATAATTTAAATAAAAAATACGTAGTTCTTTATTTTTATTTTAGATTATAATATAAAAATATTTGCTCTTTAACAAATTCTACGCAGTATAAATTTAAGTTTGTAAATTATTATTGCTATGTCCACACCAGTTTGCTTGTATCATGGCTTTTCATCTGAGCAACCATAGCGTTCCAGTCTGATGTGGTGGCAAGACAAATGTATTTGTCGTCAGTCCTTTTCTGGCTTAGATAGACTTACTGTTTCATGGAATTTTTTTTTCATCTTTTGCGGTATTTATTCGGAGGAAGTAAGGTTAAAAACAAAAAACTAAATTATGAATTAAACTAAAAACTAACTTTTTAAAACATAAATTAATATTAATAAAAATAAACCTACTTAATGAATAAAAATACAACTATAAACTAAAATAAATAAAAAACAAAATAAATTTCGTGGAATCCAGTAATTAATAGGTTTCGACGCCGGGAAAAATCGCCCGGTGTAAGTGTCGTGTGACGTGATTTCTAAAAACTTTTAAAGTGATAAGTGGGTAGGTTTACACCTACCGCCCAGTATGTACGAGACTTAATCGCATAGCTCCAGTCAACCCGTGACCACGGCCAATGCAACTTGGCTGAAACGTCGGGAGAAATATGTCTCTAACGTAAATCCCGTTAAAATTATAAAAACTATTATGGTTGTGCGCGAAAGTTTATAAATAAAAAATAACTTAAATTAAATTCTCAAGAAATAAAAGTCAAACAAATGAGGTTAGAAATTAGCGCTCATTTATCTCTACCTTTGTTAAATGATTGCCAGAGTCACTCTCAACATAAATACAAAAATTTTAAGTGTTTTTTTTTCTTACTTTTACCAAAATAACTAAAGGTTTAATTCAGAGGATTACTTCACAACTTCAAATTACACACAAACAACTATACATACATACATCCCAATGCCTTAACACACAGAAGAACAGAACGGGGATTTAAAGCTACTTTTATCGCGGGCTGTGGGCGCGGCGCGGAATCAAGAAATTCCGTAACGAAAATAAACCTAACACCCCCCACTCCGACCGCACAGCATCGTCTAACGTCGTTTCAGTTCGGCAGACTTCGGCACGGTGTTTGTGTGCGTGCGACTAGACGTATGCGTGTAGACTAGCTGCTAACTGCTCATAACTGATGCTCTCTTTTAGACACAATGCTAGGTGAGACAGCGTGCTTTTTGGCCGCGTCCACGAGTAATATAAATAACTAGAATTAATATCAAAGAAAATAAAATACTGCATAAATAATTATAATTGCATAAGTTGATAAAAAATGCTATGCAATAGCTTTACCGCGGCAGTCCCCGAGTGTCACACGTATTTTTTTTTTTATTAATTTTAATTTATATTTAGTTTTGCTGTACAGAAGGAAAATGTTGCCAGCCTCCTTGGGACTATCCCTGAAAGGTCGTGTCTAGAGGACATTTTTTTTATTTATTTTTTATTAGGTTAATATATATATATATATATTTTATGTTTTGACGTAATTATTAGCTGTAAACAGGTTAAAGTAAAACATTTTAAAATCTACATATTTTTTATACAAATCTATTTACACCAATACGGTGTTGATCCTTATCATTTTAAGTTTTATATATAATAAATAATTTCAACTATCTATTTTCTTCGTAACCATCTGCACCCGCTTATTACATATCTCAGTCACAAAGATTAGTTGGTAGAAAATGCATATACGGCATTAAGCTCGCCTATGTACCTGCACTTGTTTTGGTTTTGTACAATAAATAATTTATTATTATTATTAGTTGCAATAGCATTCCACGAATATTTTTTCCCTTTACACCATGCAAATTAAATGAATAAAATTTGGAGAATAGCAAAATCAAAATAATGCGCAACGAAAATAATTTTGTGTCGCCGTTTACACGGGCAAAGCCGGGTAAAACGGCTAATAAATTCTAACAAATAAACCCTTTCAGTGTGTTTTCAGAACTGAAATACATTTCGTGAAAAAATAATAATAATAAATAAATAAATATTTCCGGACAGGTCACACAGCGCCATCTAATTTCCGTGGTAAGCTACGAGGCTTGTGTTACGGAAACTAGATAGTTGATAAACTACATATTATACTTTTTTTTTTGTAAATATATACATATTATACATATAAACACCCAGACCGAGACAAATTATACAATGTACAACTTGCCCCCGGTGGGAATCGAACCCCGAGTTCACGGCAACGTTTGTTACCACTAGACCACGGAGGCGGTCGAATAAAAGAGATAGAGTATTACTTGCGGGAGAATCCACTCTTATAAAGAAGCAGATTCACATTCATCATGACTCTCTACTGTGTACTAGTATCATCACGACAGTTTCCTTTCCGGGGTGGTCAGAAACCACGCTTATAAATAAGCGGATTCACATTTAGCCAACTTTACTATAGGCTAATCATGACAAGTGGCAAGCTCGTCGATGTCTCCAGCGTACCAAACTCGAGAAATATCACAAATAAATTAAATTGTAATTAAATGTATTTATTTACATTAATAAATATTTTTGTGTCCCGACCAGGAATCGGACCCGGTAAATCCACGGACTTAACCGCTAGACCACGCAGGCAGCAAATAATATCATAAATTTAATAAATAATTGCATCCCGACCAGATCTACCTCCCTGTCTTGATTAAATCTTTAGTTTAGGGAGTAACCCGTCGGACTTCCTGCTTTCTTGAGCTCCCTTAACATAATGAGATAGGCGTTAAGGTAATGACCCAACTTCTGTAATCGTCGTCAATCGGCATATCTCATGCCTAATCAGTATATAAAAACAAAGAAAAAATATTCGAAGGAAAGTACAATGATTTTTTTTTTTTAAATAAAGTAAAAACTAAACTTTTAAAACATATAAATACCTATTAATAAAATGAAACTATCTAAGAATTAAAAATACTACTAAAAGCTAAAACAAAAATAAAATAATATAAAATAAAAATATTTACTCCAAATAGCTACCAATAGGCAAAGTGAATGGCAATCCTGATCCTTTGGTTTGGGCCAAATTTGCCCAGCCCTCTCGCTCCTGAGGAGTTGACATGCTCTTTTTGACAAAGGCTTGAAAATTTCCTGTGCACAATTCAAATTTGCTGTATTTTATATGTATCTTGTCTATTTATATAATGATCGTCATCAGCCTGCGTCTCACTGCTGGATGTATATTTTTTCATTCATTAGGATACCATTGCATAGAAATTGTTCTCACATATTTTCTAATAGCTATTAAGCTGGACACGGCTATTTTACAGCCACGAATTTAGTTTAATTTACCATTCTTAATTTTATTATTTTAGATTGTAAGCTGACACGGCCCCTTTACAGCCACGAATATGTATTAAGGTGACATACCAATTATAATAATTATTATTATTTCGATCGTAAGCTGACACGGCCCTCTTACAGCCACGAATTTACATTTATTGACATAAGTATTGTAGTTATAATACAATTTTTATGTATATTTAGATTGTAAGCTAACACGGCCTTTTTACAGCCACGAATTAATTTTAACTGCCTAGTTTTAAGCAAAAATTTGTTTTAGTGTTAGTCGAAGATGATGGTATAGCTGATATGATGGGTCCACCCATAGTAGCTGCTGGTTATTTTATAATCTAAATAATAATAAACTATGGAGAAAAAATGTATTGACAATATCCAAGTGTTGTTGTAACAACCAAAGGAAATAAATGATTTGATTTTTTGATTACAGCCCCCTAGAACACAGCGTCCTAGACCTCCACTGCTGGAGATGGGCCTTCCAGAACATATATCTGGAGAATTTGGTTTACACTCGCCACGCTGGCCAGACGGATTGGCATTAATTTTTTAAGAGTATACTAAAACAGTATTCACGCATAACCTTATTTGTGCTTTATAAAGCATAAGTCTGAGTGGGGGCGATTCACCGACTATTTTACATCAGAATCTATTTTCCAGCTTGAATTAATTTATTTTAAGCTCTTTATTATTAGGTATATAGGCATTGAAAAAAGTGAGCACTAAGTTCGCCTTTAGATTATTTATTATCAAAGCCGCCGCATGTATTCGTGTAATTTCCATAATATTACAATAAACCTGTTATTCTTACTCCATTAATGTACCCTCTGATGGTTATTTTCCAGTATTTTTATAAAAAAATGTGCATTCAGCTTGTGCAAGCAGTTTCAATGGGTGTTTTACTTAGGGTTGGCACTTAAAGAAAATTAATAGACGTTGTTAATAATATACTTAACTGCCCCCGTGGTCTAGCGGTTATTAAGTCCGTGGATTTAGAGTCGGAGGTACCGGGTTCGATTCCTGGTCGGGACACAAAAATATTTATTAATGTTAACAAATACATTTAATTAATAGGTATTTCATTTATTTCTGGTATTTCTCGAGTTTGGTACGCTGGAGACATCGACGAGCTTGCCACTTGTCATGATTGGCCTATAGTAAAGTTGGCTAAATGTGAATCCTTATATGCTTATTTATAAGCGTGGTTTCTGACTACCCCGAAAGGGAAACGGTCGTGATGATACTTTACTTTTGTCTAATATACTTTTCACACAAAATATACTCGTATGTTTGACGGCCTCCTTGGGCGGTTAAGACCGTAGATTTAGGTTTGATTTCTGAATATGGTATTCTTATGACTTCATATGCCAGACAACAATTCCTTCCATTCTTGGATTTTTATACTACACAAAAACATGCAAGTGGTATCTAAACCAGCTAAAACCGTCAAACAATTGAAGGGTTTTTCATTTACAATATTTGCATAACTAAAAAAAAATATTATGTTAAAATTATTATTTTTCAATGTTTCAATCATATTTACAAAAATTATGTACCTTTTTAATGTCAAAGTGACAGATGACACATTCTGTATCGGAACGTTCACAAATAAAATGTAATAGTGTCAACCCTGGCTGGCTGGCACGTGGCTCGTTAGGCCTCATTAACCCCGTTACGAAGTGTCGAATGCAGGACCGCCAGGTTGTTCCTGCCAGTTATACTGACCTACCAACCCACTAGGCATTCAGCAGCCAGATTCTTCTTTCAATTCAGATTCGGATTCCAAGGAATCCTGCAAAATATATTTATTCGAAGGAATATAATTAAAACTACTTAAAGGGTAAAAGATAAATATAAACTAAACCTAATAAAAAATAAACTATAAGTAAAAAATTACCTCTAGAGGACCCTTCAGTGATAGTCCCAAGAAGGCTGGCAATATTTCCCCTCTGTATAGCGAGGCTAATACATTGGCAGAAATAATTGCCATCCTTCCTGTCTTCAGAAATCCTTAAATATATATTTTTTTATAAAGGTTGTCCAGCGGGAATTTTTAAACTTTAAAATTTCATATTAAAAAAACTACATAGATTTTATTTATTTTTATTAAAACAAAATGTACAACATTGGTACCTATTTATGTAGTTTTAAGTGAGCATGCGCCGATTTTTCTGACTGTACTCTAGGACGATACCAGATAAAAGTATTTCTAAGTTAATTTGCAAACGGGACTGTTTTCCGGAAGCAGTATTTTTTCTGCAGACTTTCCCGTCCCCTATATTTACCTGCCTCGATAAATCTTTATTTTCATTGAACACGTCGAGGGGTAGGAATATTACACCGTTACATTTATTTTATGAAAATACCCGCTAACTTATTTCATAGTATAGTTTCCGAAACCATGATTAATATCATAATGACATAAGTTAGTTTGACGGCATTGTTATTAAAGACTGATCCTATCAGCGAAAAATAATAAATTGATTATAGTTTTTAAATTATTTTTTTATATAAGTTTTGAACTCACAATAAATTTATTCGAAGTAATATACAAACAATATAAAATAATTACAATATTAAATAAACTATATTACAACAAAATCTAAATTTAAGCTAAATATAATAATAATAATACGTAAAAAATAAAAATTAAATACTTACAAAAAAATAGCTCTTTCGAATCGCTGTCTTGTGGCATGGTGCCCAATACACTAACTAGCAGCATTTCCCCTTTGAATTATGATACTTAATTTTTGGGAGAAAAAAATGCCAGCCCTATTGTCACCATAGACGTCAATGAGCCTTGGAACAATTTCTTTATAAAAGGCTTTTAGTTCCGATCCCCACGGGGTCCATCGTTTCTACAGCAAACGTCGAAAAAAGTAACTATTGCAAATCGTTTCATGTTTTCGACGCTTGCTGATCTGCGCTTGTTCCGCTGCAACACCAGCTCTATATTGATTGATTATATTAATTTCTGGTTAATATAATCGGAAATTTCAAATATTTAACAAGACAGGGCAAGAAACCAAACGGTATAAGAATCTAAGTTAGGTAACCGGTACCAAGTGTATGACAGTCATTGCTGATTATGGTCGTTTTCAAATTCGCCGATAATATGCCGAACTGCGTAGTACGAAAGTGTAAAACACGTTCTTAATTTCGCACGTAAAACCTCGTGTAATACATATATTTAGTATACGAATAAATATTATGATCTCACAGAAGAAATGATCAGGAACGGGTTCAAGACTCGGCTTTACGCAGTGGAAGTTGGTGCAAGAGGAGTTCTAGCAAAATCTTTGCATCACTTACTGAAAGAATTGGGCCTGAGTAGGTCTTACATTAATACATTTATGGAACGAGCTTCCAAGACGGCATTAACGGAATCATACAGTATTTGGTTGGGTAGGGAGAGGAGTAGAATGGTGGATGGTGCCTCCTTTTCCTAAACGAGCATTTGTCGGTCGCAAGCCCGAGACACCATTCTTCTCATCTCTTACCCACACACGATGGACCCGGCAGCCGCACGGTGAATCCATGGAATGCTTAGAAATTTGTCTTTTCTTATTTGACCGAACAATTACTAATATTGTATCTCCATCGTAGATTCGGATCCGAACACCAATCCTACGAAAAACTGTGCACACACTACAGACTGATGTCGTTTACTGACCGAAGACTTGTGACTGACATGACAGTGTTGCATGGCATTTGTCGTGGTCTATTTAGTTGCCCGACTTTGACTGAAAGTATATGATACAGTGCCCCTCGAGACAGACTCGTTCCAGGGACCTTTTCTATATCACCCGACACGCACAGTCGCCGGTCTCCGCGCACCAGTATGCCGAATGTGCGAGACGTACAACAGTCGGTTATTAGACGTCGATATATTTAGCAATTCTCGCGCCGCATTTAAGGCCAAAATAAAGAAGCTGTTGTTGTCGGTTTAGCTCGCTGGGTGGGGTTTGCTTCGGAGTTCATTGATAGTTCCATAAATTCGAACACTGCAATTGTATTATCCATTATACCTGGCCAAGGTATATGTAGTACTAACGTATCTAAAAATATAAATGGTGCACTATTGTCCACAGTGGGAAATATTTTGGTGGCGGGTATAATTCTAATAGCTCCTACTGTATTGTTTCTTAATTGTTCTTATACTATACTTATACTGTTCTTTCTCTTCGAATAAATAAATAACTAAATTGTGATATAAATATCAGAATGGCAAGCTTACAATATTAGTTCTCCTTGAACGTAAAAATTGGCATTTGACATCATTGCAAATGGCACATACTTTCAAATAGGTGGTAGGCGGACTGATGGTGGCAATTTGCCCAGTGTGCCGGGGTGAAGAAGTATCCACCGTTCGCGCTGGGTTTATCCAGTAAAGTGTATCCACACGGTTCAGGATAATGCTCAAATTGCCGTCATGCTCAGTCGTCAAGCCAGCATAGTGTTAGGGACTGATGTCAGTCATAAGTGTCTGATTCCAGTTGCTAACATTCATGGACCTCGCGCGCCACTTACCATCAGGTGTATGCAAGGTCACATGTCGTGCTAGTATGAAACAAAAACAAAACTAATTTTAAAGCTGACATTGGCTTCAATTATTGCTCAGTTGACTATTAGACAACAAAGTTCCTCTAGTCGATCATAGATGGCGCCATTATAGTTGCACACAATTATAATTTTAAAACACTAGTCATAAGGTTGTTGCAATAGCATATAAAGTCATCCCGTGTAACCAGGCACTGTGACCGTGTGACCCCACTGCTAGTGACTACATGGGTGAAGCCATGCCAAACAGCTATTTTACTAATATAAAAAAAGAAGTTTAGTTAGCTGAAAAAAAAATATTGAAGTATAGGTACGATGAATGGAAAAGCAATATCTCTCTTTCTTTCTCTCTCTCTTTCCAAAACAAGCAAATTCGGCATTGCTTTGCTTGTGTACTTTGCCTAATAATAAAAATAATGGACAGTAAAATAACTAATCTTTATATTTTTGGAGTCATTAAAATTCTTGTCCACAACATTGTACGTGATTCCTATAAGTAGGTCATACGCGACTTTCATCTTTCCGTATCTAAAACAAAAACAGATGTCGCTTGCGGGGTCAGAAACCACGCTTTTATGAAGTTATGACAATTAAATAAATTATTGTGTCTCGACCAGGAAACGAATCACCTCCGCATCTGAATTTACAGTATTTGAAGCGAAATTAGTATTGTAGATATGTAAGTATTAAGGATTAATGAAAATCTAACTATATAAAATTGGCATTAAATAATCCTTTATTAATTTACATCACATCCACACTTTATGCAATATATGAACTTTATTTCATCTTTATTATAGTAGATATGTAAGTTAGGACTACATTGTACATTTAAATGTTACATACATACATATCTTCACGCCAGATCCCTTGCGGGGTAGGCAGAGACAATTGAGCGCCATTTGACACGATCACGACATACCTCTTTCGGTTCGTCGACATTCATCAACCTCTTGTTACGATAGCTTTTTAATGTACCTTCAGCCAGTGTTTTATTTATTTGATCGTGATATGTGAGTCTCGGTCTGCCAGGGCCTCTTTTACACACAACTTTCGCATTATATATCTGGTTCATCAATCATTCTTCGCTCATCCTTTCAACATGCCCGAACCATCGTAGCATGCCTTACCTTATTTTTGTCCCTATGCTTTCTTTTATACCCACCATTTTCCGTATTCGACGGTCTGCCAAATTGACCATTTAAATGATAATGTTTGCTAACCAACTTAAACGCGTTATAGATCCTAAATGGTTGCTCGAAATGGAAATGATAAGAAAAACCTCTACACGATTTTGAAATACCTATTCGACGATCCCCACTCGGTATAGTTCAAAGACTTTTATTTTTTTCGTTCTCCCAATATGGCGCCAGGTTGTCGCCTTACTCAAATTCAAATAATTTCATTACTTCAATGACACTCGCGTGATTAAGACAAATCGATTGACGTGCGAATCATCAAAATCGGCCCACACTTTTGGTCTCCATATATACATACATATATAGTCGGATGAAATAAACTAATATAGTATATTAGATTTAGTATTTAAGTTTGATTTATTTTGTTTTTTTTTTTCACAAATCTTAATTCAATTCAATATCATTTATTTGAGGCATTACCCATATAAAATAACACAATTTACAATAAAATAAAAAATACTCACATTTTAAGCCTAAAACTACAATTAATTTACATACTAAACCTAACTTCTTAACCTATACTGACGCACCCAACATAATCTTAACCCAATGATCTTGGATCGGGCAGTCATGGCGAGATGCAATCATGCTCAGGATACTGTTGCTACTGTTCCGCACGCGTTGGAAAAAAGAAGCTACTTTCTTGCGAATAATCGGGCTTCAGCGAACATTCCAGACGCGCTGCAGAATCTCGGCAGCCGCAGCAGCATCCTGAACACGTTGTTATACTGCACGCGCAGCGCGCTGGCTACCCGGCGGGTGTATTTCGTCCACAGACTGCTCGAGTAAATCTCCTATTACATTTTGCACCTGCCTCACATAACAAATGCTCTAACTAAATTGTCCCTAAGGTTGACTAGTAAGAATGCCTAGCGGCATTAATTCGCCTGTGTACCTAGTGCATAAAGTTTTGAAATAAAAAAATAAAAATAAAAAATATGATATTCCCGTGCCTCAGAGAGTACGTTAAAACGTCTGTCCCGGTTCCACTAATACCAACTTGTGAAATCCTTAATAGTTTGTCTTTAAATTGACACCAGGTCCTCGCCAACCCGTCTGGCCAGCGTGGCGAGTGTAGGCCAAATTCTAAGTGCAGGTATAGAACTGTTTTTTGGGCTGTAATGAATAAAAAATTATGCTACATGGATAGGTCTAATACTTGCATGTACTAGTAAAGCCAAATGTGATCAGGATCAACTGGCAATACATCACGCGCGATGGGAAAGCCTGTTTTCATTAACTTACATTTATCTCGGCATTCAAATATTTTTTTTGGTCGAGACGTGCTGGTTTTAAAGTGACTAAAACACACGCAGATTATCTTTCTTTCATAGTCTAAGATACGTATTTTAAATGTTAGTTAATTAGTTTGTTGACGGCATTGCACTATATTTTCTATTGCTAGTGGTCAGTGGCACGCAATGGCGACGTTGTCGTTTTTATGACACACTTAAGGAATTTTGTCCAACATTGAATAGTATCTCGATATGGATACATATACTTATTATGTTGGTATCAGAATTTAATCTACGTGATATATTTGTAATAATATATATAAATAATACTATAATAAAAAAAATGTTACTTCCGACATTTGTATATATTTTGGCTTTTCCATAAATACTGTAAAGTTTATTTATTTATTTATTCATTTATTTCCACAGCACATAAAGGTTAGTATATAATTGAGTTTATACATTGGCCAAATTAGGAAACATACTTTATTACTGATACTTAGGGTGTCAAAGAAAAGGAAAAAAAACAGGAGAAATACCAGATATAGAAATTCAATTTAACAAAAAACAATAACACATATAAAATTAGAGATATCCAATAATATTATTATTTTTTAAACTAAAGATCAAATTAATAATTAAATTAAAAAGAGTTCTAAATTAAATAATTCTTGGCTGCCCTTAAAATAGCCAATAATACAGAAGAAGCCAAAAATTATTGTAACTTTGGACATTTGGTTCCATAGGAAAACTAAACGAAAATAACATATTAGTCTGCAGTGTCCTCCTTGCGTCGTTTTCCTCGATGCTGAGGGTCGTGACCCCCTCCTCGGGTCTGCTCACGGTGGCATGCAGGGCCTCGTGGACTTGGGTGTGAAGTGTGGTGCGGATCTGGTCTGACCATCGTGTCGGACTCCGGCCACGGGTTCTCTTGCCTTCAATTTCTCCCGTTATTACCAGCCTTTCCAGATTGCCAGAGCTTTTACGGGATATATGACCAAAATACTCAATTTCGCAGTGTATATGCCCTGTTTCTTCATATTAGTAGTATTCTTGAAGTCCAGTTTACATATTAAGTCAATGTTGGTTAATTTGGTCGTCTTGAATACAAGGGCTGGAGCGATCCATCACGGCCGCTGAGGCGCTGAAAAACGATCCGAACCTCTCGTAATGGATTGTTATTGCCTAATACCTACCCTTAACTACATACTTCCACGTTAAAGACCCTTTTAAAAATACAATTCAAATATGTTTTTTGTTTACCATTATATTAATATTATGTATTAAGTACACCATTGAAATGAAATGAAATGAAATGAAACGAAACAAAAAACTAAATGAAATTAACTGCCTCGTCCGTGGATTAATACTCGGAGGTACCGGGTTCGATTCCTGGTCGGGACACAAAATTATTTATTAATGTAAATAAATACATTTGATTAATATTTAATTTATTTGTGATATTTCTCAAGTTTGGTACGCTGGAGACATCGACGAGCTTGCCACTTGTCATGATCGGCGTATAGTAAAGTTGGCTAAATGTGAATCCGCGTATAAGCACGGTTTCTGACCACCCTGAAAGGGAAACGGTCGTAATAATACTTTACTTTACACCATTGAAATGAAATGAAACAAAACGAAAAACTAAATGAAATTAAGTGCCTCCGTGGTCTAGTGGTAACAAACGTTGCCGTGAACTCGGGAGGGAGGTCGTGGGTTCGATTCCCACCGGGGGCAAGTTGTACATTGTATAATTTGTCTAGGTCTGAATGTTTATATGAATAATATGTATATATTTTACAAAAAAAAAACGTATAATATGTAGTTTATCAACCATCTAGTTTCCGTAACACAAGGCCTCGTAGCTTACCACGGAAATTAGATGGCGCTGTGTGACCTGTCTGTATATATTATCTGTATATACCGTTTAATATTTATTATTATTATTATTATTTAGACTCAGAGTTGCCGGGTTCGATTCCTGGTCGGGACACAAAAATATTTATTAATGTAAATTAATTAATATTGAATTTATTTGTTATATTTCTCGAGTTTGGTACGCTGGAGACATCGACGAACTTGCCACTTGTCATGATTGGCCTCTAGTAATGTACGTGTGTGTGTGTACGTGGTGTCACGTCATGACAAGTGGCAAGCTCGTCGATATCTCCAGCGTACCAAAATCGAGAACTATCAAAAATCTATTAAATATTAATTTAATGTATTTATTTACATTAATAAATATTTTTGTGTCCCGACCAGGAATCGAATCCGGTACCTCTGAGTCTAAATCCACGGACTTAACCGCTAGACCACGGAGGCAGTCATTATTATTGAGCATTTAAAATATATTTTTTATAAAAAAAATACTAGTATGAAAATCTTATATTACACTCTATTTTATGTTTAATATTGTTGAAAAAAATGTAAGCATCTATTGTTTTTATCATAGGATTTAACATTTATGTTTTATTGTGACTTCGTTATGACATCAAAGGGCGATCTCGCTAAGACTGTTGTATAAAGGTGCGTTCCCACTATGCAGCCACACAGCTACGTGAATCGTAAGGTTCTTATGCGGCACGGTTTGTCTCGCTGGCAGACAAATTGATTGATCTTGAAAAATGTGAGAAGAGTTGAAAAAGTAAGAAAAAACTAATTATTTAAATTTGAAAGAAAGAAAGAAGAAAGAAATATATTTATTTGTCGCCAAACCATACTATGTGCATAATACAAATTTTAAAAAACTATACAAAAAAAAAATAGTAAAAAGATTATGCGCAAAATAATTAGCCTACCAGCACATGTATAGCGACAAAAAGGCGATCAGCTCGGCGTCCATACTACAACCTATAGATAGGCCATAGCGCCGATTTTCAGCCGCTGCCACGTCAAAGCACGTCACGGACACAGATGTACTAAAATACAACCTATTTAACACATACATTGCACGTATACACACACACACATACACACACATAATAATAATAACATCCCATTTTTGACAGCCAATCACGGTCTTAAGGAGAATCAATTTGATTTCCTGTCCAGAAGTAAAATGGCATGGTACTTAGTATTATTACGGATTTATGTTTTCAAAGTGCATTGCAAACCAAGCTTGTACGAGTATTAGATGCACTTAATTATATCACGCTAGTGTACAAATAAAATACAAAATCCAGGTTAATACTGATCGCCTTTAATCTTGCGTTATATTTTGAAGTACGACTGTTGCATATCAATCGTGCGTCATCCGACCATCTGGCGGGGATCGTCCCACTTAGCGTCTTCCAGTATGTGTTCTCCACTCCACAACCCGTCTACTCCATCGTTCATCGTTTCTGAGGCAGACGTATCCGGCCCATTACTAATTCAGCTTGCTAATTTTGTAAGGTATATCGGTAACTTTGGTTCTCTGACGGAAGCTAACGTTTCGGACTTTACGCTTCAGAGAAATTCCGAGCACAGCTCACTTCATAACTTCTTTTCAATAATAAATAAAGAAATAAAAATAAATGTCACTAACGTACCAAACTCAACAAGCATCCAATAAACGTTATTTTATTTTTATTTTAAATAAATTATTGTGCCTTGACATGTAGTTCGAACCCGGTACCTCCGAGTCTTAATCCACGAACATAACCGCTGGACCACGGGAGGTCTTTTCGAAGTCACAAAAATATTTAACTTCCTCATACAAATTGAGTGTTTTAAAACAGAATGGTGAAGCCAAAATAATCAGTAGGTAACTATGGGTGGTAGAAAATATTGCTGCCACAACTGAGTGGTAGTGTGAACGCGGCTTAATATAGTTCACCCCCGGATGATCCGGATAAGCGTCGGCGATAAATTCTCGCCCAGTTTTATTGTATGGACTATCGGAAAATGATATTTTCGCTCGGCATTAAATACGTTCGCGCGATTTATGTATCCGTTTATGGACTTGCGATGTAAGTGCTCTATTCAATACAAATTTATTTTCTGTTCAATAACTTAGACTTAGAAGATATTAATAATAATTCATAAGTTTACTTGAGAAGTGTACTGATAATACGATTTAAATTAAAAATCCTCTTTTATTAAGTACATTTGTCATAGATACAAGATGATGGAGAACTGTACTTTGAGCCCGGTTCCACTAATATTACTGCAGGCGTATTCCATTACTTAAGCGCAAACGTTAGTTGTGAAAATAGTGAATTCTGTTATTTACTTAAACTTTTAGCCCGAGTTTCTCCGATCATAGCCTTACCTTACGTCAAAATAGCGTTTTCTACTATTTCAGAGGTCATCCATGGGGTTGCAACTTCAAAATCATTGAAAACGTGAATTAAATACTTAAATTGTTCGCGGCATTACATATTAAAGTTAACATCATTAATATTAATTAAACTAAGATTATATATTTACATTAAACATAGTTTTATAAGACGCATTAGGTAATAAATCAAAAATATGGTAAATACTAAAAGAAATATATATTAGTTTTTTTTTAAATGAACGCATCGTAACGTTATTTTGCTGTCATCTGTAGTGGAAACCTTTACATAAGAATACCAATTTTAATATCGTTTTACACTGACAGTTCCGTTATTTAAGGGATTCCACTATATAAAGTTGGCGCTTAAGTAACAGAATGCTGGAATCGGTAATAAATAATAATAATAAATATTTCCAGACCGGTCACATGGCGCCATCTAGTTTCCGTGGTAAGGTACGAGGCTTGTGTTACGGAAACTAGATGGTTGATAAACTACATATTATACTTTTTTTTGTAAATATATACATATTATACATACAAACACCCAGACCGAGACAAATTATACAATGTACAACTTGCCCCCGGTGGGAATCGAACCCACGACCTCCCTAGTTCACGGCAACGTTTGTTACCACTAGACCACGGAGGCGATCAATTGTCATTAACCATTGACATCAAACCCTCGCCAACCCGTCTGGCCTGTGCAGCGTGGCGAGTATAGGTGATGATGACTACAATTAAAAATACAAAATGTTACAAAAAATGGTTGAGCCGTTGGTCAGCATATTGTCAGTGAAACAACAAAAATTTAAAGTGCATGTAGACTACGACTATAATCAACAATGTCATACACTATTCTTCTAAATGTTGAATAGTGCGACCCACCTCATTACTAGCGTGCATGTGCGGGGAGTGGGCGTCAGATACTAGTGTGGTGATTGGGTCTCGCTTGCACAGTCCAATATTTTTGGGAGTTAGTTCGGGATGTAGTTTGTCAGCTTTCTAGGGGTTGGGATTTTTAGTAAAATAGGGGTAGTAGGGTAGTTGAGATTGTAAATGTTTATATTTTTCTCTGCCTAAAATTAGGTATATGAAAGTGAGGGTATATCCAGGGTGTCCGTGGTTTTGTTTCCTGGAGGGTTAATGGAGTGCATTTCTAGGGGGGGGCTCTCGGGCTTCAAGAATATTTTAAATGTATATAAAAAAATTACTAAATTGTACTAACATAGTTTTATAAGTTTGTTACTAACCCATTGAATAATATTATTCCAAATCAATAATAATAATTATGATTATTACTCACACAACTTATTTAGCAATAAGTCCCACATTAAATATATAACAAGACAGGGCAAAAAAGTATAAGATTCAAAGCTAGAGTATGACAGTCATGAAAAGAAATGTTTTTTTTTTATATTGCCGGTTATAATCGTCAATTTGAACGTGCACGTCTACACTTTTAAATTGATTATTTACGGACAATATGCCGACCTAAGTGCTACGAACTTCTTCGGCAAGATAACCTCGGGTCAGTTTTATTAGGTTTACAATTAAAATATACAACTTTCTAGAAGTTATAAAAGAAAAGTAAAGTATCATCACGACCGTTTCTCTTTCGGGGTGGTCAGAAACCACGCTTATAAATAAGCGGATTCACATTTAGCCAACTTTACTTTAAGCCAATCATGACAAGTGGGAAGCTCGTCGATGTCTCCATCGTACCAAACTCGAGAAATATCACAAATAAATTAAATATTAATTAAATGTATTTATTTACATTAATAAATATTTTTGTGTCCCGACCAGGAATCGAACCCGGTACCTCCGAGTCTAAATCCACGGACTTAACCGCTAGATCACGTAGGCAGTTGAGGTAGTCTAGAAGTTATCATTAAGAAATAATTCTGTTACTCGATCATAGATGGCGCTATTATAGTTGCACATAATAATAGCCTTAAAAACACTAAACATAAGGTTGAAATTAGCTCCAATTATTTCTCAGACAAAAAAGTTTCTCTAGTCGATCATAGACGGCGCTACTGCACACAGTTATAATCTCTTTAATCTGGAGATGCCTATTGAGGACTTTGTCGTCGGCCTGACTAGACGTATGTTCTATCGGGCCGACAAAGGACACTTCAAGCATCTCCAGAATATCGCTCCGTCTTGCGCTCGGCCCCCCCACAGAAGACCACTTCCTAGAAAACTGCTCTTGAAGGAGAGCTGAAGTAGTCGAACCTAGATTTTGTATGAAAACGTGCTCGATGCCTGCTCTATCTTAAATTTGACCTCGTTGGGTGCAATTGACGAGCAGTCCATTATGCCGGCCTATCAAGATGCTTTATTACACTCCGCTTGATGGTTATAGGAATGGGGAAAAACACTGACTGGAGAGCATTCTACATCTAGAGATCTAGGACTGTGTTCTAAGGGCTGTGATTATGATAATTTCGCAAACAAATGATATTCAGGTAAATTAGACAAGCAAGGCCTACATTTAAGAATTTCAGAAGTTACATTAATAATTTGTCGGCGACAGATAACAAACAGCAATCAGTCTTCGTGAAGGTGTCCGAGGTCTGAGATGAGCTCGTCTTGGTAACTTATATACACTGGATGACAACGGAAGAGGGTCCCTAACAAAGATTAAGCTACAGCTACAGCTAAAGTCTACATTTGACTGTCTCTGTGGTCTAGCGGTTAAGTCCGTGGATTAAGACTCGGAGGTACCGGGTACGATTACTGGTCGGGACACAATAATATTTAAATAAATAAATTGACAAACTCGTGACATTTATTGAGTTTGGTACGCTGGAGACATCAACGAGCTTATCACTTGTCATGATTGGCCTATACTAAAGTTGGCTAAATGTGAATCCGCTTATTCATAAATGTGGTTTCTGACCACACCGAAAGGGAAACGGTCGTGATGATACTATACTTTTTTCACATATTATTTTTTATACTTGCACATTATTAAACTAAACAACACCACTTTTAACCAATAATATTCACATTAAATTAATTTACAAAACAAAAACTTGCACTTGACATGTCCACGCAAAATGGCGCAAAGAACTCGTAAAGTTGTTTAAATATGAATAACATGGGTTAGTAACTAATTTAATTAAATAATATATTATTTTTTTAATTTCAGATCGCTGACATTTGGTAAAATATTTTTGTTAGATTTTCGTCCACATTGCTCGCAAGTGTAAAGTGAGTAGCTCACTCGGAACTGTCTCCAACTCCTATTACTTCTGGAAAACTCTAATTATTTACATCCCGACAAATTGTACAAACTTACAAACTCAGACATAACATGATAATAATTTAAGAACCATCTTAACCCCGACTAAATACTTTAAAAGACTTGTTGTTCAACTGCCTCCATGGTCTAGCGGTTAAGTCCTTGGATTTAGACTAGGAGGTACCGGGTTCGATTCCTGGTCGGGACATAAAAATATTTATTAATGTAAATAAATACATTTAAATAATATTTAATTTATTTGTCATATTTCTCGAGTTTGGTACGCTGGAGACAATGACGAGCTTGCCACTTGTCATGATTAGCCTATAGTAAAGTTGGCTAAATGTGAATCCGCTTATTTATAAGTGTTTCTGACAACCCCGAAAGGGATACAAGTATACAAGTCACGGTCGTGATGATACTACACTTTTACTTGTTGTTTAAATAAATGAATAGTTCTATAAATGTTATTTAAAACAATACATGCATACGGACAGACAAACAGCTACTTCAAAGCTTTATACACATTTATAATATTAGTATTGCGTTTTCTAAAAAAAACTATTTATTCGATAATCTTTATACAAAATATAAAATAATAATAATAAATGTACTGAAGAGACGTTGTTTAGTAAATTAATTTACTGTGGATAATATTGGTCAAAAGTGGTGTTGTTTTGTTTAATAATGTGCTGCAATGTGAATAATTATGGAAAACGATAAATTGGACTTTAAATATGGGGCACAAGTTGCAGTTTCTTTTTGTGGTTTTCCCGCGTTGTCAACTCCCATATTTTACCCGACGTGTTTGAGCTATGGTGCCGCGAATGACTCCAAGAAAAGCATCAAATTCTGCAGCATCTGGAATTTGATGATGACCTCATTAACTCATTAAAAAGAAAGATATAATACGTCAGACTTGGCTGTATGGGCTAGACCCTTTGCCTTCCCTATCACCTCATTCATCATCCATCGGAAGATGAGAACAAAAAAAAAGACATTCTTCACTTTTTGAAAAACAAAAGCGAGCAATGTGCTGCTTATTTATTTTGTAATACCTTAATTTCAACTTAGATTCTTTTTGTATCCTCTGTAACCTTTAATATAATAAACCTACTGGATATTGTCACTCCCTAAGCTTGGGTTTTCTGTAGAACTTTAGAGCTGGTCCCCGTGACGCCTCGTTGGAAGTACCCCGTATGCATAAAAAGTGTTACTTTATATTTTACAAATTTTAGCTAACAATTTTTCTTTTACTATATAATTGACGCCGTGATGAAATGATAATTATTAAATATTCCTTTTAAGAAAGAGAAATGGCATAATTTTTGTTAAATCTTTCTTTATCTCGGAACAATTACGTTGAAAAGGTCAGAAAAAGGTCAAGGAGTAAGATATTATCATAATTTAAAAGCCTTTTTCAAATGTTCATAAAAGATAAAACCTATTTACATAAACCTATATCTTCTTCTTAATCATTACACTCTTGGCATAGAGATTCGCTTCCCTCATCCTAAGTAAGTAATTTTATATATTAATGCACATTTTATTTATATTTATGTATTAGTATGTAATATTGTTAATAATAACTTAGTAATTAATAATAGCGTTAGTAAGTGGTATATATGTATGTTTATGTATAATAATGTGTATTACTTATTAGTATGTAGTATATTGATATTATGATATATATGAAGATATATGATGTAAGTATATATTAATCCTATTAAATTAACTTTTATAATTATAGTATTATTGTTATTTCTATGATTGCACCTATAATTGTTTAAATTTGTCCCTAAGGTTTGGCTGTCAGAGAATGTTATGTAGGCCTTTGTACTTTGTGCAATATTTTTTTAAATTAAAATAAATAAAAACTTAATTGATGATTGCACCTACCTACTACTGTCTAAATGTCCCAATCAGATCACATGAAAAAAATCTATCACAGAAAGTCTAACGGCATTAAGCCCGCCTTTGTACAGGGCAATTAAGTTTTTTTTTTAATACTAGCACGACATGCGACCTTGGGCCCACCTGGTGGTAAGTGGCGCGCAAGGTCCATGAATGTTAGCAAGTGAAGTCAGACACTTATGACTGACATCAGTAGCTAACACTATGCCGGCTTAACTAGATGCTTTTTCACACTTCACTTGAAGGACTCCAAGTTATAGCAAAGTGGAAACACAGAGGCTGGAAGAGCATTCCACATCTTTATCGTGCGACAGATGTAGGCGTCCCCAAATTTATACGTACGCGAAGGGATGGTGACTACGATATGTGGGTGCATATTCTGATCCACCGATCAATGACGTGTATGACGTGAGCCAGTCAGTCGCTTCGGTCACAAACTCGTGCGCAGCCATTCAATATTTTGACCGAGACCGAATGAAACGTAGCATTTAAGTGAAGTGCAACACATTTGTCGATTATTGTTTTTTTTTTAACGCTATAGGTTCAAAGGCCCAATTAATAGATAATTGAATAGCATCCTATGTTTTATTGTTGCTATCACTGTTGGCGACTCTAATAAATACAAATTTAAAATAAATCAAAATCAAATCAAAATAATTTATTTGCTAACATTAACATTAGAAAACATGGTTACATTGCAAGATCTTATAGCTAGAAAATTAGCTTTACATGTTTCACCTCAATGGCACGCAAATATTGGGCTATTAAAAGTGTCTTTATTCACGTAAATCTATTAAAGACATTTGTGACAGGCTATTATTTAAATTATTTTAAATTATTCTAATCCAGCTAGTAAAAGACTAAAGTGATTCAAAAAGTAAGCTGTTAGCAGAAGACTTTAGTTAGCAGCTTCAATAACCTGTTATTGGTTCTGACTGAGTAAAGAATCTGATAGTAAAAATCGGCTATATGTATAAGATTTATAAATATTCATAGGTAAAGGGATTTGTTTTTATAATCGCGTTATTGTCCAACATTGGTGTCCAGCTGTCAGTGACAATTTACGAATCCGAATAACCTCTTAACTCAATCACTAGTTACCATAGACAAACATTTATCAACCGTCTACTATTCTACTTCCTGTGTCTACTTGTCGCTTTTTTTCACTTTATTTCGCTTTGTATGTCGTTCGACTTGGCGTTGCTTTACAGTTTTCATACAATTTAAGAATAATTCATAGAAGAAGAAGACAAATTTCTAAGCATTCCATGGATTCACCGTGCGGGTGCCGGATCCATCGTGTGTGGGTAAGAGATGAGAAGAATGGTGTCTCGGGCTTGCGACAGACAGGCCTCCCTTTTTTTATTTTATTGCGCGATTTTATTATAATACGCTCACCATCCACCATTCTACTCCTCTCCCTACCCAAACAAATACTTTATGATTCCGTTAATGCCGTCTTGGAAGCTCGTTCCATAAATGTATTGACAAATGTATTATATAGTATGTATATGTATTGTTTTTATATTGTGTATGCAATTTGATGACACAATTCTTCTGGCAAATACCTTAAACGATTTACAGATTCTGCTAAATAGAGTGGATAATGTAAGCGCCAACTATGGTTTAAACATGAACATAAAGAAAACTAAGTTCATGGTCGTCGGACGGTCAAATGTCGACAATACTGGCTTTACATTAAAGACCAACCGCTCGATAGAGTTAAATCATACAAATATCTAGGCTCCATTGTGAATGAAGAAGCAGATCACAGTACCGAAATAAAATGCCGCATAGAACAAGCTAGAAACGCCTTTGTTAAAATGAGCCACCTTCTCTGCAATCGCAATCTTAAACTTCCTACAAGATGCCGACTCGTCCGATGCTACATATTTTCCATTCTCCTGTATGGTGTCGAATTATGGACCCTGACAAACACAATGTCGAAGAAGTTCGAAGCTTTTGAAATGTGGATATACAGGAGAATGTTGAAGATATCATGGAAGGACAGAGTAAGAAACGAAACTGTCTTGCAGAGAATGAACAAAGGCGTTGAACTATTGAAAATGGTAAAGCGAAGGAAGTTGGAGTATTTGGGACACATCATGCGCAATAAAAAGTATAGCTTGCTGCAGCTCGTCATGCAAGGCAAGATACAAGGCTCCAGAAGACCGGGGAGAAGACGCACTTCCTGGCTCAAGAACCTCAGGGAGTGGTTCGGGATGAGCACCAGATCCTTGTTCCGGACAGCGGCCAACAAAATCAAAATCGCCTTAATGATAGCCGACCTCCGATAGGAGATGGCACCGTAAGAAGAAGAAGTACGCATATGTATTTTTGAGTGCTAAATGCGCAATTTTGTTTATTTTAGTAATATAAGTTGTTTTAATATTTTTCTTTATCCTGCCCATCACCTTTCCTGATCCCCAAGGTGCTGGTGAAGATGACGTTATAGCTCGCCTATGTACTAGGTTTTTAAGTGCAATAAAGTATTTAAATAAATAAATATTTACATAACTTTCAAGTAAATAGTGGAACCTATGTTGGCTGAGGCAATTTTAATCTGTTTTTTTTTAATGATCTGGAAATATAGCTGTAAGATTTATCATATAATAAATAAATAAATGTATCAACAGTTCACACGTTTCGGGATCAGGCTCGAATTGCTGTCATGCTCAGTCAAGCCGGCATAGTGTTAAGGATGTCAGTCATGAGTGTCTGATTACAGTTGCTTACATTCATGAACCTTGCGCACCACTTACCATCAGGTGGGCGCAAGGTCACATATCAATAAAAAAAATGTAATAGATTGATGGATGATAAGAGAAATTACAATGAACCGGTCCTCAAATCTAAATATATTTCGTCTATGACGTTAACTTAATTTAGTTAACTGATTTATTGTGTAACCAATTTATAAATTACGTAAGGTCGAGTTAGTCTTATGCGATTACAGTACAATTCGCAAATTGGATTTGGAACTTAGTTAAATGAGAACTAATTGTCATAATTATTTTTTTATGTATATAAAAATAATATTTGTTTTAAAGGACATCATTCATCTTGTATGGGGATTTGGGCTAAATTATATTCACAGGTATATATTTTAGAAACGTATCAATATCATCCATATATTCCCTTCGGGGTGGTCAGAAACCACGTCCTTTTTTATGTTAAACAACTCTGGCGATTTTGCGAACTCCGTCTTTAAAAAAAATAACAATTGCCCACCTAAACTGAATATACTCTCCTCCTGGTCTAGCGGTTTAGTCCGTGGATTTAGATTCGGAGGTACCGGGTTCGATTCCTGGTCGGGACACTCTAATTTATTTGTTATATTTCTCGAGTTTGGTACGCTGGAGACATCGACATGCTTGCCACTTGTCATGATTGGCCTATAGTAAAGTTGTCTCAATGTGAATCCGCTTATTCATAAGCGTAGTTTCTGACCACCCCGAGGGAAACGGTCGTGATGATACTTTTTATTACTTTTTTAGAATAACTAAACTTGACTTATTTTTACATAACTGTTGTTGTAGAATTTGCAAATATTTAAATAATAGGTAATTAATCAGATTTAATAAGAATACGTGTAGTTTTTTCTCCGTGTACAATTGCACCTACCTTTCATTGTTTGATTGCTTTGTTGTCCCGAAGGTGTGTCTGTCATAGCATTAAGTCCGCCTTTATACTTTGTGCAATAAAGATTTAAATTTAAATAAATAAATATCACAAACTAAATTGTATTTGTTACTAGCTGACCCGGCAAACTTCGTACCGCCTGACAGTCAATCAATCTCATTATTAATAATAATACTACTCACCGTGACTGGGAGAGGTCGATTAACCGTTGAGCGGTAAATGGTTTGACTTGGCTTTATATCTGTATTCGACGACAGTGAAGCGCAGAGTCTTAAGACGTAACAAGTCATCTCAGACCCCCCCCCCCCTTCCGGGGGAAGACTGGAATTTGTAACGAGGTGTTGGCCTCCTAACAAAAATAGCATTCGCTGCACGTAACTACGGGCAGGGCGTGGGAACCTTTATTATAGGTTAAATTTAATACGAGCGGGCGCGGCGGAGGCCGCGGAATGTCAACGTGATCAGGCTATCAAATCGCGCGCCATGCGCCGTGGAACCTCGGGAGGTCTAGCGTGCAGAGGGGCCAGATCTCTCACGAGTGGGAAATTTGACCTCTCTGCCCGTGCGAACATTCCCTTGGCTAGACGGCGCACGAACTCGTCCAGTGTTTCCATCCGCAGATCGCGGAGAATGACGTCATTTCTCACATAGCACGTGGCGCCGACAATGGTACGAAGCGTGAGGTTCTGTTGAGCCTGTAGCCGGCCTCTTTGGGCCTTAGATGTTAGAGCGTACCATGACGGTGCGGCGTATGTGAGACGAGAGCGAATATAGGCTTTGTAGATAAGCAGCTTTGTGTGCAGAGCCAATGTGGATGCAAACACTGGACGTCGTTTGGCTCGGGCCAAACGCGTCGTGTTCACGGTGACATTCACGTGGTCGCTCATGCTGAGGCGTCTGTCTATCATGAGCCCTAGGTACTTGACCTTCGGGGCCCACGATAGATTTTCGCCTTACAGCCGAAGAGGGGAAACTGAGAGAGGTGCCGCTCGCCTCTCTACTTGGAGCATGATAGTCTTAAGAGCAACGACTGAGTAACTACACACATCAAAAGTGTCTAGGGATCAACATATATTTTTGCAATAACTTTTCTCCTGATTGATATTCATTAAAATTTTCTTTAAGGATTGATCAAATAAAATGTTTTCGTTTGTCTACAGTAACGATAAACCAAGTCACCTTTGCATTAGTAAAAAAAATTGCCATTTTCCTAATAAAGGGATTTTTGACATTTGAACCACTAACATTAAAGTTCGAAAAAAAGACTGAAATAACAGTTTTTTTTTTAATTTTATTGGGTAACTTAAACAATTAATAATCCGTGTTTCTACCGCGAACACTAACAACACAAGAACATCGGTTTGGCATACTCAAAATGAGTTCATCCAAATCACGCTGTGGAATGGCCGCCCATGTTCGTTGCAACAACAAAAAAAGGTCTTCTTGCGACTGGATACCCTCCATATTCGGCAGAGCTCTTCTCTGAAGAATATCCCATGCATGCTCAATCGGGTTCAAGTCTGGCGACTGAGCAGGCCAGGGCAGGACATTGATGTTAGCTGCGGCGAGAGTCTGTCTTACAACTCTTGCGGTGTGCGGTCGTGCATTATCATGCATTAACTAAAATAAGGGACCGATATGCACTTGTAGAGGAACGATGACGTCTGATACAACCGTCTCAGCATAAATTTGAGCGTTGAGGTTGCCTCTGATCCAAATCAACTCAGTTCTTCCGCCGATCGAAATACCCGCCCATACCATGATGGTTCCACCACTATAAGGATGGACTTCCTGGCAGGATTTTAATCGCTGTTGGCGTCCAGGGGTTCTCCAGTGTCGTATACGTCTTGTATCCGGCCTCATACCAAAACGAGACTCATCAGAAAAGCACACGAAACGCCATTGTTCTTCTGTCCAACTTCTGTGTTCAAGAGCCCATTGATATCGAGTCCTACGATTGTGCATTGCTATAGGTGGTACCCGTAGCGGTCTTCGGGAATGAAGGTTCACTTCATGCAAGCGGTTTCTGACTGTTTGGTCGCTAATTAATTTCCCTGAAGAGCGATGAAGGCTCACGGCTAACATCATGGCGGTTATTGTTGGAGTTCTTCGAGCTGTGATTTGAATGTATCGGTCTTGTCTCCGTGTGGTGCAGCGATACCGTCCTCCATGGCGCTCAGCCACGGTACCAGTGGTTCGGTAACGTGTCCAAAGTCGACTGATAACACTCTGACTTGTATTCAGAGCTAAAGCCACAGTACGTTGCCGGGAACCAGCTTCTATCATTCCCACGGCTCTGATCATTTCTTCCCTGCTTAAATGACGTCGCCGCTCCATAATAACGTTGGTTTTAATCAGTAGTAGGGAAACAGTAGCACTAATAATGTCTTCAATGCGTCTTATGTTTTTATAGGGAAAATATTGACAGCTGATTTTCATCTTTTACTCGAATTTGATTGACAGTTCCTGTTTTAAATTATGAAATGCACCAAAAAGGATCCATATAAATTTATAAAATCATAAATTTATTACAAAGCCACATCTCAATCACAAGAAATCCGCATAAACATGCTTGATCCCTAGACTTTTTTGATGTGTGTATATATATAATAAGAGCGCTAGGGAGTGTTAGGCTCCCGCTCGGTACCCTCGGTCGGTATGTCCTACAAATCAGCACTGATGCGCGCCACCTATCGGACAACAGTAGTACTATGTCAGAAACCTTCGCCGATGTTCCCACAACATATTCCCAAAGTTTCATTTCGATCAGTCAAGTAGTTTTTAAATGCATAGGGATCATACATACACACAGACATTCATTTTTATACATACAGATTCTGGTCATAATATTCAAGGTTTCAATTTGATTCTCTTCGCCAGCGACAAATACTTTACAATATGAAATTGTCGACAAAGAAAAACCTTTTAGATAAATAAGTATCTAGAGGGGATGAAAGTGCTGACTCAGAGGTTTTTTCCTAAACTTGTCATCTGTATAGTTTCTCCTTCAGCTTGTTAGTCCGACTTTTCTTCAGCCAAAAACCTGAAACTGCATTTTAGTTATCAATTGACTAAGCTCAGACGGGTCTTCTAGAAGGTTTTTTCTGTCCCAATGCTCATTTATAATTCTATTTGACTATGAACTAATTGGTGGTAGGTATTCTATTCGACGAGCTTGCCAACTGTCATACGAGATAGTAAAGTTGGCTAAATAAGAATCCGCTTCTGATAAAAATACTATAATTAACTCTACTTTTAGAATGTTTTTATATATATTTTATAAATAAGAATTGGGCCTAAGCAGGTCTGCCGTCAATACATTTATGAAACGAGCTTCTAAGACGGCATTAACGGAATCATACAGTATTTGGTTGGGTAGGGAGAGAAGTAGAATGGTGCATGGTGAGCGTATTATCGCGCAATAAAATAAAAAAAGCGAGGCCTCCTTTTCTTAAACCAGCCTATTATCGGTCGCAAGCCCGAGACTCCATTCTTCTTATCTCTTACCCACACACGATGGACCCGGCACCCGAACGGTGAATCCATGCTTAGAAATTTTTTTTCATACGCTGTCGGGTTTTTTTTATTTTCAAAATCTATCTTTTTTATTAACTTAAATCATTACAATTACAGGGACTTTGGTTTAGTGCAATCCAGCCTTATGCTGCGAGGGGCTGGAAAGAAGCGATTTTGCGATTTCTGCGAGTAATATCCAGACTTCGCGCGTTTTTTTAAATAATTTAAATACATTTGTGGTAAAAATGCTCTGTTTTGATGCCAGACCCCTCTGATGACACGGGACGGATGAAATCGCTGACCACTCTATTTGCCTCCGTCTGGAACCCGGCGACAATATCAATGTAGACATATACACAAAGACCTGTCCAATAGTATTATTTCGACGCAGTTTATTAAAATGGATCCAAACAACATTCTTTTTAAAAAATATTATTAATTTTAATCAGGTATCAAAAACGAACCATATAAAAATACCGTTTTTGACATATTCTAAATGTATTAAATGTTGGACTAAACCATTGATGTATCGATTGACTAATTTAAATTCTAACTTTCATTACAACCCCTAGAACACTAAATCGATATATATATATATATATATATATATATATATATATATATATATATAGTATGTAACCAGTATATGTATGTTTTATCTATGTATTGTATGTAATTATATTATAGATCTAATATCGTTCTTTTTTTTTGTTATAAGTTTTTATCTCAAATATTAGCGGTCATGCACCTTACAATCCCTGCTCACATCTCCCAAAGGTTAGCTGTTAGAAAATGTTTTTACACATTAGGCTCGCCTATGTACTGTAAAATGTATTATTTTCTGTGCAATAAAGAATTTATCTGTCTTCTATCTAGAACACAGCGTCCTAGACCTCCACTGTTGGAGATGGGCCTTCCAGAACATATACTCGTATCTAAAGAATTTGGCCTACAATCGCCACGCTGATCAGACGGGTTGGCGAGGATTCCAACTTCAACGGTCTATAACTTAAAATTTACATAATGTGGATTGGATCTTTTTTGCGTAACTACGTCCATTTACAGCCAGTTTTTCGAACGTATTTTTGGTACTTAATTTTTAATTAAGAAAAAATTGACAGGTTTATTTTTACTTAAGTAATAATTATGTACCAAAAATACGTTCGAGAAACTAGCTATTAGTCTCGTTGTTGTGTGGAGAAATTTTGAAATAGTTAATTCGTAGTTACTTTTGGTTTTGTGTCGCTTATATTTTTTCTTCAGGGCCAGCAACCAAGCTAGAGGATACTTAAATCTGCTAAACTCATCTGGAAGAAAACACCAGTACAAAGTAAAGGAAAGACAGAATACTGACACCGCGTGGCAGGGGTCCAGGTCAGGGGCACTAAAACTTATCACTACACCGATTCTTACACCAAACCAAGGCCAATTTTTATATTGTCCTTTAAATTATTTATTAAGAGTGCTTGTATTTAGCTAAATGTTCTATTTATTTGATTGTAACACCCTTTCAGACAACGAACTGAACTCTTCTCGACTCCTCACGAAGCGGCGACGCCTCGTTCACACCAAAGGTCGTAGGCATACACCACATGATTTTACCGTTGCAGTGTTCAATCCTGCGTTTTTTTAAATAGTGAGTTTAATGGTGGATGATGGTTTTGGAAGGAATCAAAAAGGCGCATATTTTTTATCACAACGCTAAGTTAATAGTTCAGGTGTTTGACCCAGAGAGAGAGAGTAAGAATGTCAAAGTCAAAGACAAAATATCTTTATTTACGTAAACCGTGTCAGTGAGAGACTAAACACATGTTGTGTAATTTAAATTGTAAATCTGATATAGCTGAGTTTTCCTTGCAGATTACTTTTTCAGTCAGATTAAACATTAACAGGTCATTGGAATCTGATAAGCTGCTGGTCTTCTGTTAACAGCTTACTCTTTGGACCGCTTTGCTGTTTAGTCTTTCACTGCCAGTAGTAGAATCATTTAAAATAATTTAAATAATTATGTGTCACAAATGCCTGCAATAGGTACATATATATATCATATACCCGTATATGTATTATCTCAAGATTCACCTATGAGTACCTGGCACATTGGTACCCTGCCAGGTATTGTATTCTAATAGGTACTCTAATATAGACTTACAAAATTGCTCATGAGGAACCTTTCGGGTCGGCCGACAAAACCTCTGCTATTTAAGAACAATAAAATGAACGTGTTCGGCAGAGGTCCCAGGCCGCCACAGCGGCATAGGGTCTGTCTTTGTAAATGATGCAAAAAAAAAAAAAGATTTTATAAAGTCTACATAAATGTGCCGGTCCGCATATAAAATGTCTATAACATCAGCAGATTATCCTTCGCAGGATCCTACTAAAATATATCATGGCTTTTTAGAAAGGACCATTTCATACGCTCATAAAAATTTCAATTCACAAACTGAAATAAACTGGAGTTTTTTTTTAAATTAGATTAGCTTTTTTCGGCTTAATGGTTTTTTATTATATTTGGGCAAATATCATTGTAAATAAAATATACAGCGGCACTAGTTTATATCTTGCATCTCACTCACTCGCACAATCTAGTAAAGTTTCTAAGTAAATCGCGTAAAGGCATGAATTATAAAAACTACACTAGTAACTAGTGGTAGTATAAATCAATCAATCGATATAAATTAAGTTTTTTTAAGGACGTTTAGTAAATAAAAGACCCAAGTTTACGGTCTGGCATAGAACATAAATCTGTGCTTCTATTGGACACGCTGGAAGGGAGCCAAGATTTGCCAAATAACTTTAAAAAGTAAAAGAATACACCCATCGACCAATAGGATAAGGACGGAGTAAAAGAAAAAGCATCGTCACGACCGTATCCCTTCTGGGGTGGTAAAAAAGCACGCTTAAAAGCGGGTTCACATTTACCCAACTTTAATATAGGCACTTCATAACAACTGGCAAGCTCGTCGATGTCTCTAGCGTACCAAACTCACAAATATATTATTAATTAAAAAAAAAAAAATTATCGTGTCCCGACCAGAAATCGAACCCGGTACCTCTGCGTTTAAATCCATTTATTTAAGGAGTAGATGGGTTTTGGAGTGGAGACCACGTACTAGAAGACGGACGCAGAGTAGGACGACCTTCCGCCAGATGGACGGGTGCCCTGAAAAGTCGCTGGCGGGGGCTAGATGAAGATGGCGTCGTCCTCATGCGTGTGAAATAGCGAGGCCAGCGGTGGACAGACATAGGCTGATGATGATGAAATTAAATCATAACATTTATTATCATCAAACATTAGGTATGTTTGATGATGATAAATGTTATGATTTAATTTCCTTCTTTAGCTCGGCCTCAATAATCCCCACTAGAAATGTTCGGTTTTCAACAATAATAGAGTTTGTTGAAGATTGGAATTGCCAGGTCAATTGCAAAATCAAATTTAGAACAGGAATTCCAATTAACACAAGCTTTGCTACATATATTTTCCGTATAGTATAATATATTTCAATAAGCTATTTCGCGTTTCGGTGCTCGAAGAGCTCAAACTTGCCAAGGGACAGAGACATTTTGCCGTCTGCTCTCCTGAATTCTGCAATATTTTGGCCACAATGCTAGAAGAGGTGCTGACAATCTGGAAAAACTCTTAGTAACAGAAAAAGTAGACGGTAAAAGAACACTCTTAATTGTAAAAAAAAACACTCTTTATATTAGACCCTCGCCAACCCGTCTAGCCAGCGTGATGAGAACCAAATTCACCAGAAATTTTCGAAGTAATCTTGGGAATCCTCAACTATACTTACGATATGTGGCCCTGCCGCCCCTTGATGGTAAGTGACGCGCGCATGGTCCATGAATGTTAGCAACTGGAATCAGACACTTATGACTGATATCAGTTCCCAACACTATGCCGACTTGACTAGATGTTTTTTGACATTTCGCTCGAAGGACTCCAGGTTATAGGAAAGTGGAAACACAGAGGCTGGAAGAGCATTCCACATCCGAACTTATACATAGGGATGATGACTACATCGATGTACATACATATATAGATAGGCCCACACACATATAAAAACGTTTCCGCAAAACCAATCGAAGTCATGTAGTTGCACGAAGAGTCGCGAGCTATCAAGCGTCGAGAGCACCTAATATTAATATTTATATCGACTGAAACTAGTCTTTCTGTGTGTATTGTAAATCTTTTTGTCTAATTTCTCATGAATATCGCATGTGACATTATTGCTTGTAACAAGCATGCATTTTTATAATGCGTTTTGTATTGCATAGGCCTATCTATAGACATCTATAGGTGATCGTAGTCACAATATGTGGGTGCATATTCTGACCTGTGCGTGTGGTTCGGTTGCAGAATAGAGAGAAAGGGATTTGGTCAGAACACGCTCAGAAAACTGGCTCAGTGGTCTACCGTTTAAGTTAATTAATATTTAATTTATTTGTGATATTTCTCGAGTTTGTTACGCTGGAGACGTCGACGAGCTTGCCACTTGTCATGATTGGTCTATAGTAAAGTTGGCTAAATGTGAATCCGCTTATTTATAAGCGTGGTTTCTGACTGTCGTGATGATACTTTTTTTACGCTCAGAGAAGCCACATCTCGGGTTCGCGAGTTCCAGATATCTCTGCAGAACATTGAGAGCATCTATGAGACAATCATAAAGAAATCCACTGCCGGCTCCGCGCTGGGTGATAATTACATTTAGTAGTAGACATTGTTGAAATATAATTTGTCCTTAGGCAATTTACCAATTAATTATATCAGCGCGACAGAAGGCGCCGTGCTAACTGCATTGGGTTGATTTTTGTAGTTCCCTCTCTCAAATCCGCTCAACAAAGTCAACTTTTGCAATCGTACTAATTTAATGAACTCCGAACCTTTGACTTATGTTACAATATGATTTTGTACTATTTATACTACTTACTCGTAGCTGTCTGAACACCGTTATTTAGCGGCATCTTCTTTTGTGCTATTTCATTTAATTTCATTTATTTATTCACCATTTCATACATTTGGTACACTCGGTTTCGTCAGATTACAAATTAATTATTTTACTAATCATGATAGTGAATGAATAACAGCAAAGAACAGCCTTCGTCGTTACCAGGTAAGTACTACCTACACTAATAGATGCTGCTGTAAAATGGCTATTCCACAGTTGTAAACACTTCTTCTACGGGGGCTACCTTTTTCTTGGGAACCGGCCTTTGCACAGTTTGCGTATAGCTGGACTGAGAACTTTTAGTTTGGGGTTTGGTCGGCCGAAATTACAGCTGAGTCGGTATGGAGTCCGGGCGCTGCAACTCGAAGAGGCGCAGGCATATCAGACGTTGGTGACATAAGCGCGCGGCCCCCGCTGCCTACGTGACTCACGGCGTCAGTTTGCGGCGCGTCATCAGCAGAATCTTGCACTTAGGCCGGCCGCGCGTTTCCAAACGAGGTCTGTGGATTTTGTGTGCGTCGGCTTGCATCGTTTACTGACTCTATTGTCGAGGGTACACGTGTAATAACATTAGCCCTTACATTTTCTATTATGCTAATTTTTTTTCTTATATATACATATCTTAAGTAAAAGTTATGCACAAGAATGTAAATACTGTTTTGATGTCGCTAGTTGTTTTAAATTAAATAAGCAGAGCGGCATTTGGTTGTACCGGTTAGTATTTAGCCATGCATTTTAAACAATTGATTTTGATCATTCGGTGTCACACGCCCTTGAACAAAACGCGTCTTACCAATTATTGCTGTTAACTGTTGTATTCGTGTGTAATGATGAATAGCCTGCCAGATGGACAGATGACCTGAAGAAGGTCGCTGGATGGATGAGGGTGGCGAAAGATCGCGTTAAATGCCGAGCCTTAGGGGAGGCCTACATCCAGCAGTGGAGAGATACAGACTTTAGATGTTAATGATGAATTAAATTATTATTATTTAACGTCGTAACTAAGTAGGTACTTTTAAAATACACAACTGATTATAGTAATCGAAAGCCCGGTCCTGACATAAGTCAAAGTCAGAACACTTCGTTAATTGAGTGACGTGATGAAAATCGTTAGCCCGAAAGTAACATTCCAGGATTTAAAATTCGTTTAACTTAAATCAAAAGGTGAAAAATTTGTCGTTCTACTTTCATCGGGTTTTCATTTTTAGGAGTTTTTGTAATTTATGTGATTTTTACGAGGTCAGCCTTTCATCTAACGATGTAGAAGATTGCCTTTGAGTACACATACGAGGATGTAGGTTTCTACATCTGTCGCGCGCTGACGATGTCTTCTTTTATTTTTTTATGAAATGAAATGAAATATCGTTTATTTGCAATACCTAAATACAGTACAGTGGTCACAAAACTTTAGTCAGATCTACTCACATGTATTCTACCTGCAAGCAGGCGTGCAAATCTTTACTTACATACTAATATCATAATCACAACTACATCACTACTAACTGCCTCCGTGGTCTAGAACTGCCTCCGTGGTCTAGCGGTTAAGTCCGTGGATTAAGACTCGGAGGTACCGGGTTCGATTCCTGGTCGGGACACAAAAATATTTATTAATGTAAATAAATACATTTAATTAATATTTAATTTATTTGTAATATTTCTCGAGTTTGGTACGCTGGAGACATCGACGAGCTTGCCACTTGTCAAGATTGGCCTATAGTAAAGTTGGCTAAATGTGAATCCGCTTATAAGCGTGGTTTCTGACCACCCCGAAAGGGAAACGGTCGTGATGATACTTTACTTTACAATTCCATTAAAACAAAAAATATATATTAATTAACCTGTTTTGCACTCAAGATACTCTTTTACACTATAAAATCTATGGTCCAGTAGCCATTTCGTCAGTTGTAATTTTAGTTTAGGGCCCTGCAATAATTTTATTTTGTCAGGAAGCTTATTATATATTATTATACACATATTAAATACATTTTTCATACTTATGTCTTTATAGCAGGGGGGCTGGTATAATAAATTTAAAAACTTGGCTCTTTTTTGTCTGGGTATGACTTCACTACGCTTCCTAAAGTGTTCTGGGTGAGAATGTACTAAAAGACATACATCTCTAATGTACATACACGGTAGCGGTAATATTTTTAGTGTTTTAAAGAGAGGTTTGCAACTGTCACGATACCAGACATTACAGATTGCTCTTATGCATTTCTTTTGTATTATGAAAGCACGGTCTATGTCTACTGAGTTTCCTCTGAGTAGGATGATATTAAAGTTCGCTTTTCTTAAAATTCTAAAATTCAATCCCCGGCATATGCACATTTGCAATAGCACCGTTCCTGTGCCTCGAAGAGTACGTTAACCTGTCAGTCAGAATTGTTACGAGTAATAAATTGTTAAAAGCTGAATTCTCCAGATTTTTATATTTTACTAGCAGAACATTAGCGCCTACGTGATGGTAAATGGCGCGCCAGGTCCATGAATGTTAGCAACTGGAATCAGGCACTTACAGCATCAGTCCCTGACACATATGACGGCTTGACTGTGCATGACGGCAATTCGAGCCTGATCCCGAAAGGTGTGGATACACCCCACAGGGTTTATTATTACTCCACAGGAAAATATTGATAGAATGTTGCTTCTATTCGCTAAGTAAATATTATAACCACAAATTTTAAGTATTTTTTATGTGTTTTATAACAATTATCTGTACAATATGTTTTAATAATAATCTGTATGTAATAAGTGTGACTAAAATTATAAATATAATAATAAGATTTTAACATTGCAAATAATGTTTAACAAAATTTGTGTGCCAGAAATGGCTGAATGTGCAGAACTAACATACTATTTAATATTACCATGTTCTATGCAAATAAATAATGTCATTTCATTATCCGGCAGACTGAGCAAATTAACACCATTATTTCCCCAACCATCTATTCTGGGAGGGCTATCTCCAACAGTAGAGTTCTAGGACTGCTCTGGCTGTGATGATAATAATATCCCTATACTCGCATCTATTCATGAATTTCAAGGATCATTGCTGTCAATTTTCAAAAAAATCCGGTCAGCAATATTATGTCGTTAAGACGGATTAAACAGACAGGCATGCGTAGCTAGCTTATGTCCATTGTCCATCCCTGCGTTCCAAGGAACATTTCTGACAAATTTTATCGCAATCGGTCAGAAATGTAGACGTGAAAAAATTACAAACAGACATACTCGTACATACACACAACTGAGCTTCATTTGAATTTAGAATATTAGTTTTTTCTCTTTAAAATATAAATAAATATTTCCAGACAGGTCACACAGCGCCATCTAGTTTCCGTGGTAAGCTACGAGGCTTGTGTTACGGAGACTAGATGGTTGATAAACTACATATTATACTTTTTTTTTGTAAATATATACATATTATACATATAAACACCCAGACCGAGACAAACTATACAATGTACAACTTGCCCCCGGTGGGAATCGAACCCACGACCTCCCGAGTTCACGGCAACGTTTGTTACCACTAGACCACGGAGGCGGTCGATATTCGTATATTTTCTGTTGATACTGAAAATAATAATAATATAATTGTTTATTGCACACAATATATAAAATAATGTACATAGGCGAGCATAATACCGTATGGTATTCTCTACCAGCTAACCTTTGGGAGAGTGAGAAATTATTATAATGGGTGCAGAGTACGAAATAACAATAATAATAATAATAAAACATACGTACTTATTCAGTAACAAGCTTAAACCGTCTATAGCTAATAAATTTGTTTTCTTTACTGTTGTTTTCATAGATATCTTCTTAAAGATATAAACGAGTATTGCTGTACAACGCATTGTTTACAAATGAGCACTAATATTGTAAGTCATTGTGGGGCAGAACATTGACTTGCAAGTATGTTAGTATGGACAACTATGCAGAATATTATTCTGTCTAAAGCTATAGACTTATTCGGCTTAACGCTTTTGCATCCCTCTATAAATGTTATTGCTATTTTTCTCTGTCTAAAATTAGGTATACGAAATTGAAAATTATGTCCAAAATGTCCGTAATTTTATTTCCTAGAAAACATTTCTGAAAAGTACACTCAGACTTGATATATGAAAATCAAAAATTAAAATAACAATAACACTCCTCACCCTACCTAAACACAATAATTAATGACTGTCATAACCTCAGATAGCCAGGCTCCAATGAAATTAATAATAAAAAAAGTAATATAATTAAAAACAACAGAAAAAAAGTACACAAGAAGTTGTAACACAGCAGATATGTAAAATGATAAATAGCAAAGATAAATTATTATTATTCTGTAAACCTGATCATGTCCTAATGTCCTGGTCTACCTGTATGGTATCCTAAACAATTCTAAAACTTCAAAGACCGCTTCACGGCTTTCTGAAAAATGGCAGAAGCCATTCTCACAAGTTGCAGGCTGGCTAAAAATAAAAATACAAATTTCTGTAATAAGGGCTATAAGCTTAAGGATCAGAGGAACAAGAAAGCGAGTGAGATGGATAGGATGTGAGGATGGAGCAGATATGTTTAAAGGAACGAATGAATGATTAAATGTGAATGAATGTTAGATGATTTTATAATATATATAATATTGCAAAGGCTGTAAATTTTCCCACGAATAAATAAATAAATAAATATTTAGTTTTCTGTATTTTTTAGTTATTATTGTTATTTTGTTGAAATATATATATAATTCTAAAACTTCTGTACATCTTAAATCCCTCTTCGATGTCTTGTGCGATACACACAGCCTTGCCCTTCATTCTACTCTCAATAAACAACTTAAAATCCCTACCCACTCCTCTAGCAGATATTCAGATTCCTTCACAGTGTCTGCAGCCCGCTAGTGGAACACGCTAGCCATAAGACAAGCACCATCTGTCAATGTTTTTAAACGATTGGCCGGTAGTAAAGTTGGCTAATTGTGAATCCGCTTATTCATATAATAAGCGTAGTTTGTGACCACCCCGGAAAGGAAACAGTCGTGGTGATACTTTACTTTACTTTACTTTTATATATTTATAGTGTGTGGTATATGTAGTTGGCTCATATATGTACTAAGTGTACCGTTAAAAAAAAACAATAATCGACAAATGTGTTGCACTTCACTTAAATGCTACGTCTCATTCGGTCTCGGTCAAAATATTGAATGGCTGCGCACGAGTTTGTGACCGAAGCGACTTACTGGCTCACGTCATTCACGTCATTGATCGGCGGATCGCCCCGAAGACAGCCGCGCCCTACACCACGCTGCTGTTGCCGGCACTGCTGTTCGTCCGCCATCACGTATTAAAAATTATTATAAAATTAATCATATATAGTCAATTAAAGTTGTACCCCCTCTATTTGGGGTTCAACCTTCAACGTTCAACTTCAATATTCAACATACCACCATACTACGCGCCTGGATCCAGAGCGGCCTCTCCACCTGCACTACGACCAGCCCCCGCCTGCACTACGAGCGCCCAGATCTTCACTTGGGCGCGGTACAGCGAGTTGGCCAGGGGAGTACCGCTCCGTGGCATGGCGGAAAGCTCTTGTACTGACCAGCTCTTTTAATAATCGCGACCCCCGGGTAGAAAATCATTTATTATTATTTATTTTATATTTTTTTTCTCTCTCTTTCTTTAAATAGTTTAAAGTAATTTTGTTCTTGTAGTTTTTTCTTTATTTTTTTTGTTACCACTTTCCCCGTGACATAAGTAAATATCTTGTAATATATCAATTTGCACCCTGCCCATGATTCCTCACTTCCCCAAAGACTTAGAAAATGCTCTATGTACTCGTACACTAATTTAAGTTTTTGTGCAATAAAGTATTTAAAAAATAATTTCAGAAGTGATATCTCGCTTCGACCAATAAAATGTATTCAAATCACTTCTCTTGCATATAGTTCAATGGGATACAGCCTCTCGTGTTGTATAAGCAGGTCAATGGAACGATTTATCAAATATAAGGAAACATAGCGAAGATATCGACTGATTTGTTCCAAAATAAATGTATATTCGATATTTACGCATCGTAATGGCGTATCCATAGCATAGCAGTTACAGTTATAGACTTATACATTTACAGTTATATGCCGGCAGTAGAGTTGGCTAAATGTGAATCCACTTCTTTATAAAGATGGTTTTTGACAAGGGATGATTCGAGATGAATATCTCTAACTTTTTTGTGAATCATTTATTTCAGTTCTAAAAACTAGCTGAATCTTGTTTTTTTTCAATAAATATTAATTGAATAATTGATTCGTATAATTGAATAGCTTTACATGCTACGTCTCTAAAATTCAAGGACAATATATATTAGTAATATCAAAGTATAATTTAAAATTTATATATATTTATATACCTATATAATTTTTATTTAAAACTTTATTCCACAAACAAAAGTGTGATATAATTTCGCTTGACATTCTCTGCCTGTCAGACCTTCGGGACAATGAGAACATTTATGTGAGGTAGGTGCAATATTTCGATTAAAAATATTGGTGTATAGAATATTAATAACTATTTATTAATGAAATTACATAGACACATACATATACACTACATACATATACACTACATAAATAAGTTAGACTATATACTTTGAACTGACAAATTTATTTAATGAAGTAATATACAAACAGTATAAAATAATTACAATATGAATTAAAACTACTTAAAAGTAAAAATTAAAATAAATATAAACTAAACCTAATAAAAAATTAACTATAAGTAAAAAATGTCCTCTAGAGACGACCCTTCAGTGATAGTCCCAAGAAGACTGGCAACATTTCCCCTCTGTATAGCTAAGCTAATACGTTGGCAGAAATAATTGCCAGCCTTCCTGTCTCCAGACTTCTCCGTTAGCTGTTTGGACAACTCCTTGGCCAGACGCTTGGCTGAGTGTCCCCATGGGCCCATCGTCTCGACTTCAAACGGCGCAAATTCGTAACCTGTACTGAGGTTGGCGTATTTGCGCAGCTTGAGGTTCTCAGCAGAAACCGCCGCACTTATAAACACCGCACCGACTATATACTACATAAACATAAGTTTAAGTAGGTACTACGTGCTACATAATAACCGATAGTAACATTTATTAATAATTAAGTTAAAAACGACTTTATAGTTAAATAATTGTTATCGTGTTGTGAGCGTAAATCTTTTTTTTTATATACTAGCACGACATGTGACCTTGCGCACACCTGATGGTAAGTGGCGTGCGAGAGAGAGAGAGAGAGACTCATGACTGACATCATTCCCTAACACTATGTCGTCTTGACTGGGTATGACGGCAATTCGAGCCTGATCCCGAAACGTGTGGATACACTTTACTGTGTTTATCGGCACCAACGGTAGATACTTCCCCGCCCCGGCAGACTGGGCAAATTACCACCATCAGTCCGCCTACCACCTATTTAATTCAGAATGTTTGTTTCAAGACTTAAAAGGATTTTTGGCAAGTTTTATTGTGTGATTGGCAATTGTTATTTTATCGAATATTGCGGTAAAAAAACAGAGTTTAATTCAAAGAGTAACTAATTGGGAAAAGAGTGGAGACTCTCGCAAAAAACTAGTTCATCCAAACACTAGCGTCGCCAGGTGGATAGTAGGATAAATAATTGCCATACATACCTATTATAGATATATCTTCTATATTATCGTTACCTTGGGGTAGAAAGGTCGTATAAACTATTTACCCAAAATGAGTTATAAATGCATTCTTATTCAGTATTTTCCGCTCCATTGATTGATCTTTGTACAATAAAATAAGGTTTTCCATTGAACATAAAGATATATTAAATCTCACTTAATACGGTCAATATAAGAACAAAAAAGTCATTAACCGAATCGTTTTTAATTTTTATTTTTTTAGTCTTTTATGGTTTTTACGACCTTTGTAAGCCAAGGTAGCGATATATAGAAATAGTATATTTGAAATTCGATGTATGAGCCCGCAACCAATTAACTGCATGCGAAAATTTAAAAATATTGCATATTATGTACTTAGGTACCACCCCCTAGTATTTATAAATAAATAATGAATAAATAAATATTTCCAGACAGGTCACACAGCGCCATCTAATTTCCGTGGTAAGCTACGAGGCTTGTGTTACGGAAACTAGATGGTTGATAAACTACATATTATACTTTTTTTTTTTGTAAATATATACATATTATACATATAAACACCCAGACCGAGACAAATTATACAATGTACAACTTGCCCCCAGTGGGAATCGAACCCACGACCTCCCGAGTTCACGGCAACGTTTGTTACCACTAGACCTCGTAGATTGTCATGCTGTATAATATGCTGTATAATACATAAATGAAAAAGGACTAATGTTAGTCATACTTAGGTGGGCGCCTGGTCACATGTTGTGCTCTCTGTAAGTAAGGTTCCTTACACAACTTATCTTGTCGTAGTACAGTAAGTGAACGCATGTGTCGCATCGTCTATCTGGCTGTCATGATGCCAACTTATCACATGCCTGCTTCGCTGCCTCGATCCAGTTCTCAACTTCATTCTGCTTAGGACTGCCATTCATTGGAGACTGTAGTGTTTCCTATCCAGCTGTAAAGTAGGTACGGATAGGAAAAGTGTGAGAGAGATAAAGCGAACGTGCGGCCAGTAGTTGTCTCTTTCTTCGTGTCTACTGGCTCGGTTGAAAGAAAGCTTTTCTTAAAAATCCAAAAAGCTTCACGGTTCGAACCTACATAATTTGACGAAACCCGCTAACTTCCTACCTAATATTGCCGGTGACGAAGAAGAAGTGGGGTTTTCGTATAACCTGTCTTTATCTGAATACTATGTACGGGGAAAGTGGTAACAAAGAAAATAAAAACTACAAGAATAAATATACATTTTATATATAGGCGGGTATAATTACTCTTTTATGTTATTTATATTGCCTTCTTCGAAAGACACCGTTTTAATAACATGTCAAGATTTACCGACAAATCTACAAATATGTCGACTAGGAAAAATAATTCTTATACTTACATACAATGAAGTTATTTATTCGAAAAAAATATTTACAAAATATAAAATAAAATAAATAATAATACTAACGATAGGGATATAAGTCCCGTTCGCTTTGAATGGTGGCAAGAACGCTGGCTGCATTTCCACGCTGAATTGCAATACTGATTCTTTGGGCGAAGAAAGAGCCAGCTCTCTTGTCACCGGAGGAGACGACAAGAAAACGGCACAAATATGTAATCTCTTAATATACTTACATACCTCTTTCATCGCCCGAAGAATCGGTATTGCAATTCAGCAGGGAAATGCAGCCAGCGTTCTTGCTATCAGAATTCGAAACGTTGATATTCGTCAGAGAACGAAAGTTACGGACATAGCTTTTAAAATTAGCAAGCTGGCAATGGGCCGGACACATCGGCCGACGATCGTTGGGTCAAACGGGTTCTATAGTGGAGACCACGTACGGGAAGAAGTAAAGAAGAGTGGTCGACCCAGATGGACAGATGATGCCTACATCCAGCAGTGAAGAGATACAGGCTGATGATGATGATGAGCCGTCTATATATAAAATGTTTTATTATGAATGGCAGCCTAGAGTTCAACCTGGCAGGGTGTTAGATAAGCTATTTTAGTTTTAGCCTTTATTATACGAATGCTTTGTCTCCTCTCTGGTAGGGAGAAACTACAATGCAGCTTAGATATACTTAGTGGCTCTTTACTTTTTTTTTAATAAGTAATAATTAATATTGTTTGTTTTCAGGCTTTTCTAACCTTAGAGCAACGGACATGGGGGGGAGACACTATAGCGCTTTTATAAGAAAAACCAATAATTACGCACACATCAACACTAATTCGCGTTTAATGCCTGCCTCCGTGGTCTAGCGGTTAAGTCCGTGGATTTAGACTCCCGATTGTTCGATTCCCGGTCGGGACACAAAAATATTTATTAATGTAAATAAATACTTACATTTAATTATTATTTAATTTATTTGTAATATGTATTTCTCGAGTTTGGTACGCTGGAGACGAACTTGCCACTTGTCATGATTGGCGTATAGTAAAGTTGGCTAAATGTGAATCCGCTTATTTATAAGCGTGGTTTCTGACCACCCCGAAAGGGAAACGGTCGTGATGATACTTTTTTTATTTTTTATTTTTTAATATTGTAAAAACTTACATGGTCACTGTCACTAGGACTTTTTTTTAATTCTTTAATTTTTTTTATCAAAGTTATTTTTTTACGCAGTCGTTTTTTTATTATTTATTTTCAATCCTAAAAACTTTATTCGAAGTTAATTAATATATGTACATTAAATATAAATTAAAAGCTACCTAAATAATAAAATTAATAATAAACTAAACTATTAATAAAAAATGTCCTCTAGAGACGTCCCATCCGAGATAGTCCCAAGGAGACTGGCAACATCTTGCCTCTGTATAGCGAGGCTAATACGTTGGCAGATACTATTTACTTACAGATATTTTTTTTTTTTTTAAATTACCTTTTTATGTATTCGTCTAAGCTTAAGATAAAATTTAACAGAAGATAGGTTAAAACATTTTAATTTTACGACTATGACTAGGTTATTAAAATCGAAGTCTTTGTAATTAAAATATTTTTTTATTTCTACTTCACTAAATATCAGTTATTAATTTAAATAACAAATACATGAAATACCTATAAACTAAACATAATAAAAACTATCTTTAAATAAAAGATGTCCTCCAGAGACGTCCAATCAGAGATAGTTCCAAGAGGGCTAGCAACACTTCCTCCAAAAATTATCGATTGTTATCTGACGGCTGACCAACAAAATAAATAAAAAATACAAAAAATTACGTTTATTGGATTATAATTAAATAATTTTAGTTAAAAGTCTTCTGGAAAAGAAATTCTGGGCTCCAGAAGGCAGTTTCCCTATTTTTGACACAATAAAACTATACTAGTACTTACATAAATCAATAATACAGTGTATTTCCATCCTCATTAAACATTGTTATACTGTAACCAGCCTCTCGGCAACTGTGTGCTAAATAAAACCCAAATAAAACTGGAACATTGGACGCCATTTTTAACTTTAATCGTTACGTATATTATTGTTTAAATATATTTTGATAAAATTTGTACACCATACTATGGTAGAATTTGTTGAGATAATATTTTGTAAACACCATTGTTACACAAATTCTAAAGCAAATAAATTTTTCTTTCTTTCTTACGATTATAAAGAATTTATTTTGGTGCAACTTAGTGTAGACGATAAGTTAATGGCATCTTATGACGCAAAATGTGAGTTGTATCGCAAGACAAACTTACGATACAACTCACATTGAAAGCGCAATTAAAACCGCAAACCAGTGCGGACATAGCTTATGAATAACTAATATTTCAACTTTATAAGCAAAACATGAATGCTTTACGATCTCGGCATAACACTTGTCTAGGGATAAGTCAATGTATATGTAATAGTGGCCGGTTATTCTAGGAATAGCTGTTTTCGGTTTGCTGAATATTTTACACGTTTCCTGAGGAAATTATCTCGAGACTGCTGCACCAGTTGAGAACTTCGAAATAAGGCCGAATGCTACAGAAATACAGTAATTGGACAGATAAAATGTTTCACTGACATCAGTGTAAGAACCGTGCATTGTGTTATTAATGATAATAAATAATTTAAAAATAAAAAATCTGCGTAAAAAATGATCGTGAATTAAAAACTAAAAATAAATAAATACAAACTAAAAAGAAAAAAACAAGCCCAATAGGGTTCCGTCGGCAAAGAGTTTGATAACCTCGTAACTACAACATTGAAATAATGTTATATATTTTATTACATAGCGACTTTAACTCTTGTTTTATAATAGACATTATTTTACAAATAGTTTGATTTTTTTAATGTTTACTTGTCGATTCCTGGAAAATTATTTTAGAAGTTTATAGAAAATCTCATAAAATCTATTTTTAAATATCGTGTTTGAATTTTCTCCCGGAAACGCAGCAGTTGCAAATGGCTGCATCACGTAATTGTAAATAAACAAAAAATTTACGACACTAACATAACTATTGAAGGCTGATTCTTTCCTCGCCCAGAGAATCAGCATAGCGATTCAGCGTGGAAATGCGGCCAGCGCTCTTGCCACCATGCCGCGCGGATACGATTTATATATATTTTTTGTTTTTATTGTAGTTTTTTTTTTTATTAAAATAATATTGGTTTTTTACATAACTATTTGCTTTAATCCAAGTATGCTCCAATTTATAACTTTTTCTTTTACTTGTGCTAAGAAACTTCACCTAAAATCTTCTTAATGATCGGTTCTTTAATATAGGTCAATTATAAAGTTCCTCGAATCGCGTACTAGAATAGTGTAGCGATTGTTATCGACAATGACCAGGGATGAACGTTTTCGGCTGCGAACGACATCCTTTGCCTCACACCATTTTTAAGAAAACAACTGTCAGACGTTACTTGTTTTTTTTTGCTCCGCTGCAACAGCTGCTCGAAATTTTCTAATTTATATATATATTCATATTAACATACAATATTCAATAATATTCAATTCGACTCATCATTTGCCAGATATTGTACACCCCCCAGCTTGGGTAAGTATTAAATAGAAAATAGTACGCGGTCACTTCATGACCACGTGCAGAAAAATATTTTTGTGCACCACCGCTGCAGTCTCACCATCTATCTGGTATCTTGTCTTGGTGTAGACTGAAGTGGTGGTGGATTTGGAGATGGAACGTAACGCGTGTTCCCCGTGCGTTCCAGGGTTCTATGTCTGGACTTTAGAGCTGGGACCCAGCTTGAGAAGATAACCCCGCTGCCCAGGATCCCCGTGACGCCTCGTTGTCCGCTTGGGATCGGCAGCGCTCTCCGGGTCCCCATCTTCAGGCTCTCCGAGGGAAGGTACCCCTACGTATGGTCAACGGATGCATAAAGAGTGATAGGGCTAAGTTTTGGCTTACGACCCTCCCTTTATATAATTGTAGATTCCCATTGCTCTCTGTTAACTTCATTTTTGTAATATATTAACTTCATTTGCTTAAATTCCTTTGTTTTATTTGAATGTCCCGCTTAACGTGACATCTGGCGCCCAACAGTGTTTTTTAGTCATCTTCGCTTAACTTTATTGCATTCTTTGGCCTTGCGTAGCTAGTAGTTGTGTGATTATTGCATGCGTGTTTGCAGGATTGTGTAAAAATTTTTTTTACTTCTTCAAAGTACCTACGTTGTAAATTTTTATTAACCTTCTGTATTTTAGCCAAGTAGCTGTAAATTCTCTCAGTATTTATTTTTGCCTACAGTTGATTACTGCCTGCTGCTTGTTTTAAATAACTTAGTTTGTTGTATATATATATTTTCTGAAAATCTTAAGCATGTGCTTAGTTTTTTATAATTTAAATTTCATTATTTCATTCATTTTCATTCATTCATTAGGGAACCTAATTAATATTTACCCAAATTGGTTCCATATCTGGTTTTTTTTTTTTTTATCTATTTTTTTTTAAAATTTTTTTTATTTTAAATCATGTCTTTCGAAATTAAATATCTTTCATTACAAAAAGCTGAATTAGTTTATGAAGTGTTAATCCGTGGAGGCACTCCCACTGACAATGTGGCCGACCTGCGAAAGCAGATAATTAAATTATCGAACTCCATGCCTGCTGTGGACATTTTGGAGTCTAGTTATGAGACGGTTGATGACTTGAATGGTGTGAGTGAGAGCATGGCGAAGGCAGCCGGAAACGTCACATCCTTATCGGTTGTTTTTGATAATAATCAATACCTCCGCACTAAAACCCTACTGCACCATGTTTATCATCGACTTAATAGGATAAATTCAGATAGATCAACTGACATGATTATGGTTAAAGAGATTAGGTCAGAATTTAATAGTATTTATAAAAAGTTTATTGCTTTGGGCAGTAGATCCCAAGCAACTAGCAACATTAGTCTTTACCAAAATGATACTAAACCTACATGTAGCAATGCAAATGACTTGCTACAACTCAAATATAATGGTAAAACATGTGTCCGTGCTTTCATACAACGTTTGGAAGAGTTTACAGTTGCAAGAGAAATCCCATTCTCTAAAATATTACTGTATGCCACTGAAATCTTTGTAGAAGATGCTCTACACTGGTTCCGTAGTGTCCGGGACCATATAATTTGCTGGGACGACTTGATCAGTCTTCTAAAACAAGATTTTAGTCAGTCGGATTATGATTACCGATTGATGGACGAAATAAGATCTCGTACCCAGGGAGAGAAAGAGAACATCACAATTTACTTGTCAATAATGCAGGGATTATTTTCTAGGTTAAATAAAACAATTCCAGAATGGGATAAATTAGAAATATTATTACACAATATTAGGCCTAAATATGCTAGTACACTAGCAAGTAGTAGTAAAATTAATACTATAGATGACTTATGTATGCTCTGTAAAAATTATGAAAACATACAAAATAGATTATCCAAATTTCACGAACCTTTTAAAGCTACTTCTGATACTTTAGCTCCAGAATTTGCATATTCTAAAACTTCTTATTACCAACCTAAACTTAATACTAAATCTAATAACTATAATAATAATAATAATAATAATAATACAAACCATTTTACATCTAATTATAATCGCAGAAATAATACAAACAGTTATAGACCAACCTTTAATAACAATAAAGGCTACCATTTAAATAATAACTTAAATTTTAATGATAATTACCCTAAACTTAACGCTATTAACTATAATACTAAATTTTGTCCCCGGTGTCGGGTGGACACACATAACTTAAGAAACTGTCAAGCTGAAAGAAATATTCTTTGTTTTGGTTGCGGCACACCTAATGTGCTTCGCTCAGATTGCAGTAATTGCTTAAATAATTATAACCGTAATTCAAAAAAACTAATAAGGCAGAATAGTATCAGACCTAATAAAAAAATTAATGAAAAGGATTGGAAAAATTGGTTAATAACACTTAAAAACTTCTTTGAATCTTACAACAAGGATACTATTCTGTTTACTAAACCGTCTACTGATAATAGACCTTATATAGATTTAAAAATTAATGAAATTTCAGCATGTGGCCTGCTAGATTCTGGTTCGGCAGTAACCATTATAGGAAATAATGCGCATGTTCTGTTAGAGCAACTAGGACTTAAGCTACATACTAACGAGAACCTGTCGATTATTGATGCTGGAGGACATAAACATAACAATATTGGACTTATGTATCTACCTATTCATTTTGAAAATACATTCCATATTGTGAAGGCTTATGTCATTCCTGAGGTGGAGCAGTCGCTCTTATTGGGCATAGATTTTTGGAGAAAATTTAGCTTATGTCCAAAATACTTGGGAACTGTTCAAAATTCTTCAAATAGTAATAAAACTTCTTCAATTAATACTAATAAAAAAGTAAATTTAATTTATTCATATAATAATTTAGATAATAGCCAAAAATTTATAGTAAATAATATAATTAATCAATTTAAAGATATTTCATATGAATATAAAGGCTTAGGCCACACCACTCTTATCCAACATCATATTAATACAGGTGACTCTGAACCCATTCGTCAGCGCTATTATAGGATGGCTCCAGAGAAACAGAGGATTCTGGCTTCCCAGGTGGATGAGATGCTAGAATTGGATGTCATTGAACCGAGTGAAAGTGCGTGGTCTACCCCTGTATTAATTATACAAAAGAAGAACGGCGAGCCTAGGCTGTGTCTAGACAGCCGTAAGCTTAATTCTGTAACTAAGCGGGATTCCTATAGCTTGCCGTATATCTCGGAAATTTTAGATAATCTTCGGGATGCAAAATATTTAACAAGCATTGATCTGTCCAAAGCTTTCTGGCAGATCCCTATAGTGGAAGAAGACAGGGATAAAACTTCTTTTTATGTTCCTGGTCGTGGTTCATTCCGGTTTAAACGGACTCCATTTGGTCTGACAAATGCACCCGCTACTCAACAAAGACTTGTAGATCAATTATTTGGCCCTGATTTTAATTTAAAGGTTTTTGCTTACCTTGATGACATCATAGTCATAAGTAATACTTTTGAAGAACATGTTTCTTTGTTATTAAGTGTTATAAATAAACTTAAATTAGCTAACTTAACAATAAATTTAGATAAAAGTAAATTCTTCCGTGAAAACCTTAAATATTTAGGTTATGTGGTCGACTCGCAGGGTTTGCGGACTGATCCGGAAAAGGTTGAGGCAATAGTCAACTTTCCAACACCAAAGTCTAGGAAAGAACTAAAACGATTTCTAGGAACTGCTACTTGGTATCGAAGATTTGTACCTCAGTTCAGCACTATTGCCGGCCCCTTAAATAAATTAACATCTACCAAAAAGAATTCCCCTCCATTTGCCTGGACCTCTGAAGCAGATCTTGCCTTCAGCAAACTTAAAGAGTTCTTGGTATCTGCTCCAGTCCTCTCTTGTCCAAATTATGACTTACCGTTTGAAGTCCATACTGACGCAAGCAATTATGGTATTGGTGGGATGTTAACTCAAGTAATAGAGGGAAAAGAACACCCAGTTGCTTACATGAGTAGGTCTCTCAGCCACTCTGAGAAAAATTACAGCATTACTGAGCGTGAGACACTGGCAGTTCTTAATGCTGTGGAGCACTGGCGTTGCTACTTGGACAATGGCAGACCATTTACGGTCTTCACTGACCATAGTGCCCTTAAATGGTTCCTGTCACTGTCTAATCCAACAGGCAGATTGGCAAGATGGGGAGTACGCCTATCTTCCTTCAATTTTGTTATTAAACACCGTCGTGGTATCGACAATGTCATCCCTGATGCCTTATCTAGAGCTGTCCCTTGCCTTGCTACTTCTATATCCAATGCTTATAAAACCACTAAAGATAAATGGTACTTAGACATATACAATGGGTGTTTAAATAATCAAAATAGTTTTCCTAATTTTATAATTAAAAATAATTCTTTATATAGACTCATGAAGTCAAAATGTACACTTAATGCTGAATTTGCATGGAAGGAGGTAGTACCAATTGAGCATCGGAATGATATAATTTCTAAAAATCATTCCGAGCCCACTGCGGCTCACTTAGGTATTTTTAAAACATATCGTCGGTTGGCACTTAATTACTATTGGCCTAAAATGCATAGTGATGTAGTCAAATTTATTTCCTCATGTGATGTTTGTTTATCATACAAACTTCCTACTCATGCTACACTTGGTGAAATGGGCCGACCAAAACAATGTTCTCGTCCTTTCCAAATGATCTCAATCGATCTTGTTGGTCCTTTACCTGTAAGCAGGAAACAAAATACATTCTTATTTGTAGTGACTTGCTGTTTTTCTAAGTATTGCTTGCTATTTCCTATTAGGAGAGCTACCGCTGAAATAGTGTGCAAAACCTTGGAAAATTCTGTGTTTCTAGTACATGGGATACCACAAACCATCCTTCTCGACAATGGCAGCCAGTTTATTAGTAGTAACCTTAACACATTATTTAAAAAATACTTAGTACCTAATGTTTATTTTACACCAAAGTACACTCCACAAATAAACTTAGTGGAGAGGTATAACAAAACAATTATTACATGCGTATCGACTTTAATAAACAATGACCATCGATCATGGGATGTTGATATAAGCAAGGTTCAATTTGCCATCAATAGCTCGGTCAATGAGTCAACCGGTTACACTCCAGCATTCCTGGTACATGGTAGGGAACTCGTCACGTGTGGGTCACATTTCACTGACACAGAGCTTGGCGACGAAATAGTTTTCTTGCCCCGTGAAGCGTACGCGGAAAATATAGGTCATCTTGCCCGCGTATTCAATGACGTACAAGTATCTCTGTATCAGGCTCACATAAAAAACTGTTCGCGTTATAACTTGCGCAGAAAATTTGCCGAGTTTCATGTAGGTGACGTTGTCTGGAAACGCACTTATTACTTAAGCGACAAGGACAAATACTTCAGTAAAAAGTTAGCCCCAAAGTTCCTTAAGTGTCGCATAATTTATAAAAAGTCGCCACTTGTTTACACTCTAGAGGACATGAGTGGCAAAAACTTGGGCGACTGGCATATCAAAGATTTTAAGAATGTAAGATGCTAAATAGATTCACAGACCATAATATAATAGACCTAACCTAAAAGTTTGTTTACATTTTTTTTGGCAAATAGTGATGTTCTTTTTCTTGCATTGGTGGCGAGACTTATCAGTCAATATTTTTATTCGTTGTATTTCCATTTTTTTTTTATATTATTGTTTTTCATTTATTTTCGTAGTTTCATTATTAAATAGCATTAATTATTATTCATTATGTAATAGGATTTTACCCTTAGGGTCAAAATCCTCGAGCGGCGAGCGGGGTATTGTAGCGATTGTTATCGACAATGACCAGGGATGAACGTTTTCGGCTGCGAACGACATCCTTTGCCTCACACCATTTTTAAGAAAACAACTGTCAGACGTTACTTGTTTTTTTTTGCTCCGCTGCAACAGCTGCTCGAAATTTTCTAATTTATATATATATTCATATTAACATACAATATTCAATAATATTCAATTCGACTCATCATTTGCCAGATATTGTACACCCCCCAGCTTGGGTAAGTATTAAATAGAAAATAGTACGCGGTCACTTCATGACCACGTGCAGAAAAATATTTTTGTGCACCACCGCTGCAGTCTCACCATCTATCTGGTATCTTGTCTTGGTGTAGACTGAAGTGGTGGTGGATTTGGAGATGGAACGTAACGCGTGTTCCCCGTGCGTTCCAGGGTTCTATGTCTGGACTTTAGAGCTGGGACCCAGCTTGAGAAGATAACCCCGCTGCCCAGGATCCCCGTGACGCCTCGTTGTCCGCTTGGGATCGGCAGCGCTCTCCGGGTCCCCATCTTCAGGCTCTCCGAGGGAAGGTACCCCTACGTATGGTCAACGGATGCATAAAGAGTGATAGGGCTAAGTTTTGGCTTACGACCCTCCCTTTATATAATTGTAGATTCCCATTGCTCTCTGTTAACTTCATTTTTGTAATATATTAACTTCATTTGCTTAAATTCCTTTGTTTTATTTGAATGTCCCGCTTAACGTGACAATAGCTAGCACTAAATAAAACATAAGTAATCATGGACAAATATGGAATTAATAGAGAGGGACTGACGTCACAATTTAAGTCTGATATCGAGTCCTAACGTTCGTAGTTGGTAAATTTGTGAAGTGGCTAATAGTACAAGATACGTAGAATTCACAGATTTGTTATTTGAATAAATCAACTATTTAAATAATAAAACACGCTAAAAAGTTGCCCAACGAAATATGTTCAAGGCTTTTTTATAAAATAAAAACAAAATCAAATAAAAACCTGTATTATTACACTAGTTGATAGTGTTGTTTATATAAAATCATGTGAAATAATGTCAAACTCAAGGAAACTGCAAAAATGGAATCCGTTTGTCGAAATTTTCGTGTCCGATTCCTGGCTAGCATTTTATTCGTATTTGGTATCAGATGGACATAAGCGTACGTGATTATTTTTCTAAATAAGCCAGCGTAACTTGCAGCAAGTTTTGTTTTGCTTTAGGTCGGTATACTCCTATCTGCTGAAGCACCGTCTGAGGACCAACAAAGCGCTAATTGTCACGTCTCCTGGACGAGGGAGCCATTAGCACAAAAGCATTGTTGGGAAGATTTTAACCTGTCTCGGTTTTTAAAGTAATAAAATATATAAAATTATTTCAATGGTGTAGTTTAAGCGGTTATCAAACTTTTTGGTGACGGAACCCTTGGGCTTGTTTTTTTCGTTTCAGTTTTCATTTTTTTTTTTTCTAGTTTTTGATTCAAGATATTTTTTTACGCTGTCGGGTTTTATTTTTTTATCATTTTAATTATTTTATTTTGAGAAGGGTCAGCCGTTTAACTGGGGAACTCAGCGAGTGTCCTCGGCACACATACGGTTATAATTTTAGTTTTTATTTTTTTTGTTTTATTTGTAGTGTAGTTTATTTATTGTTAGGTTTTCTTTTTAATTATTTAATTTTGTAATTCATTTATACTCTTTGTATATAAAACTAATAATCAATTTAAAACTACTTTAAGAGTAAAAAAATATATTACAACAAATACCTAATTTAACCTAAAACAATACATAGAAAATTAAAATTAAATACTTTAAAAAAAATAGCTTGGATTAAGATACTTTATTTTTGTGAGAAAAAATTGCCAGTCCTATTGTCACCAGAGACGTCAATGAGCCTTGGAACAATTTCTCCGTTTCTACTGCAAACGTCGAAAATAAGTAACTATTGCAAATCGTTTTATATTTTTGACGCTTGCTGGTGTTGCTGTGACGCTAGCAGTTAGGTCCGTGGATTTAGACTCGGAGGTACCGGGTTCGATTCCTGGTCGGCACACAAAAATATTTATTAATGTAAATTATTATTATTAATGTTTAATTAATATTTAATTTATTTGTGATATTTCTCGAGTTTGGTACGCTCGTCTCATCGATAAGCTTACACTTGTCATGATTGGCCTATATAGTAAAGTTGGCTAAATGTGAATTCGCTTATTTATAAACGTGGTTTCTGACCACGATACTTACTCTAATGTTATAAAGAGGAAATATTAATAATTTGTATGTAATTGTGGCATGCTCATCGAGGTCTTTAGTGCATCAGACTCAAAGAATGATACAAAAAATAAAATATGTTCTATATTTCGGAATTTTTGGAATCGAACCCGGTAACTCCACTCCTCACGCCTTAATCTACGGACTTATCAGTTAAATCACGGAGGCAGTGTGAGTATAAGTATTTATAAAAAAACGTTTATTCGAAGAAGATACAAAAATATTAAAATAAAATAGATTAAAAAACTAATTATAAATAAAACTAAACTAAAAATATCTATGAAATTAAAAATATTCTACAAAATAAACTAAGGGCTTACCACCAGGGAGGGTACCTAAAACGCTCGCCGCATTTCCTCGTTGAATTATAATGGAAATATTCTGTTTTAGGTAGTTATGGCATTTGGGATCGCCACACTCTTGAAACATTCGTTTACCCAGCTCTTTTATGAATTTGTGGGTATCAAGAGAATATACCCCTAATTATTTATTAAATAAATTGCTAAAATAATATATAAACCTTTAGAAATACGTGTGTGTAATTTTACTTCGATATTGGAAAGAATCTAATCTTGCTTGGTCGTGGTGAGGATCGAAGGAAACCATTTCACGCTCGATCACCCACAATCATTCTCGTGCAAAATCGTGGATGGAATTTCTACAGAATATATTTTTAAAAGATAATAAGACATTTTAATACTTTACACGCGCATGAACTAAGTCTTACAACGTTTATCATACGAGTATATAATAATAATAATAATAAATTATTTACTGTACAGAACTAAAAATAGTGTGGGTACATAGGCGAGCTTAATGCTATAAATGCATTTTCTACCAACTAACCTTTGTGAATGGGGAGCTATTATAAGCGGGTGCAGAAATACTATTGTGATCAACAATAATGAAATATAAATACATACAAATTAAATATACATATCCTACATATTAAATAAATATATACATAAATAATAAATACATTTACAATTACACAAGTAGAATGGTGGATGGTGAGCGTATTATCGCGCAATAAAATTAAAAAAGGAGGCATCCTTATCTTAAACCAGCCTATTGTCGGTCGCAAGCCCGAGACACCATTCTTCTCATCTCTTACCCACACACGATGGACCCGGCACCCGCACGGTGAATCCATGAAATGCTTAGAAATTTGTCTTCTTCTGTACATAGTAGAAAGTTATGGTAAGTTATTCTGTTTATGCTGTAAAAAAATATATAACTTGTCTTTAAATATTTTGAGAGATGGAGCTTGTCTGATTACCAAAGGTAGTCTGTTCCACTGGCGAGCTGCAGATACCGAAAAGGAGTCTGAATATCTGCTGGAAGAGTGGGGAGGGATTTTAAGTAAATTGTTATGGGAAGAACGAAGTGAAAGACCGTGCGAGTCACAAAGAAATTGAAAACGAGCTTTTAGGTAAGGGGGTGCATTGGGATTATAGAGAATGCCGTAAAGAAAGGAGAGTGTATGTGCAGACCTGCTATTTCGGATATTGAGCCATATATATTTATTCTGGCACGACATGTGATGTTGCGCCCACCAGATGGTAAGTGCCGCGCGTGGTCCATGAATAGACGAAATAATTCTACGAAAGAAGTAATTTTGTTTAAAACGCCTGACCAAATGAAAGGCAATGTCTCAGTGAAAAGACGGTAAATTCTACACAAGATATACTTCAAAGGAACCTGAGACATATTTATAAAGCGTTCTTATGCATTGCTTATACTTTGCCAACTTCGCCATAATATCACAGAGTCCAAAACTTGTACTGCTTAAGGCCCTTCCCAAACTTATTTTTATTTATCGCTCTGGCCAGACAGGTTGGCTAGGGATAGCCAACCAATAAAAAAAAAAACAAAAAGTATTAGCGTAACCGACACCGATGCGATATAGCGTAACTTTTGTAAACTCTATGACAAATAGACTCGTACATAAGAAAAGTATACTTCTCATTGGTACATGCTGTGGTTTCAACCTGAGACGTTTGGATTAAAGGACAGCATTCTAACAATTATTTATTTATTTAGAAAGAAAGGAATGGATAAATGGTCTGGGACTGGCGACATCAGAAAGATTACTAAAATACGTTCCGAAATAATTCCAATAAGAGTTAAACTAAATGGATTTAAAGGTAGATGGGTGTATTAGCATGTTGTGTAATCGTTTTGTGGTGAGTATCATAATTTAATAAGAACTTTTATTTTATTTTTATTTATTTTATTTACTATTAAATTATATGTATTATAATATATACTTAATACTTATATTATAAGTATTATGTTTTTTATATTTATATATGTACCATATTTAGTTGCTAATCCATTTACGCTGTTCGCGCCGATCGCGATAATTCGACCAATTTTGGATGGTTAGGCGTTATTGTGATTCGTCGGTGCATAAACAGACGTCCTAATTTGTTACCCCTATACCCTTGTCCTGTCTCTTTCGCGCCGCTTCCTTTCTATATTACCCATCCCGCTCACTAGTCCAAAGGCCGGCGCTTGCGCACTGAAGAGAGGCAGTGCCTATATAACTGGCCGCGCCGCATGGTGGTCGTAATCGTCGAATCGAAATATAGTCGTCGTCGTCGCGCAGTCGTTGTCCTACAGTCGTCATAGAAGACGCTGAAGAAATCGCCGCGATTGTTGTTTTCGCCCGCATTCGCCAAACCCGCAAAATCGGTGTAAGAACAATTTATAAGTGCTGGTGCCGAGGACATCAGGTGAGTTCCTTTATCAGTTTCCTTTCTAGTTTGTTTATTGCACCGATTATCATAGTATCGTCTATGTATCTAATTCGAAGATTATCGCAAATCCCGCACCTAGATACAGTCCACTAAATCCGCGCCACCATACGCATTATTTATAAACTAAACATTACCACATTAAAGTTTTGGTTTGTTAGAAAGGATAGGGTAATGCTCAACTTCAGCACGGGGTCACCTCGCGAAGTGTGCAGACACATTACTTACTTCACTCTATCGTACAGAGTTATTTAGCATGTTATAAAAATATGTACTTATATCACAATAAATATATTTGATTTGATTTGATTTGAGATGTTCAATAAAAGTTGCAGTCAACGCTTGCTACTGTTATAAATTCATTATGCTACAATACTGGACCATACGGCAAACAATTATTAGAGTATACTAGATTAACTTTAAATTATGACAAATATTGTTGTTTTTTTTTAAACTAAGCACGAAATGTGACATCGTGCCGCGATGATCGGTACGTATACGATCGGTAAGGTCACGCCAGGTCCTAGAATGGGAGCAACTGACGCCAGCCTTAGACAACTGAAATCAGTCCCTACCAATATGCCGAATTATCAAGATGCTCAATATCAAGGACTCCAGGTTGGGAAAAAACACTGGCTGGGACAGTATTCCAAATCTTCAGCGTGCAACAGATGTAAGAGTCTAAAGCAGAGATTCTCAAACTTATTTCGTCTATCGCTCACTTTGACAGATATAACTAAATAATCGATGTTGTGTAACAGGTAGGTTTTAATTTCACTGAATTTCAAAATATTAAGTCGCCCTCCTAAACCATGCCAACGCCTCCCATTTCTTTCTGGGCCCCTTACCGTCTCCCTTTAGGCGTCCAGCAACTATATTCTGTTACTTAGTCGCAAACGTTATTAGTGGATTACGTTATTTACGTCAGAGCTTGCGTCATAATTACAAAATATTATTTAATTTTCAACTCTATAAGCGCTCGACCTTGACAGCGGCTGTCCAAATATCAACTTTAATAGCGTGATATATATATAGTTAACGGATTACTTTATATAAGGTTTGCACTTAAGTGACAGAATAGGGCTGCGGCGCCAACAAGAAGGCGTTATCGCCCACTTTGGGAAAGACTGGTGTAAGGCATGAACATGCAAATAACAAAAAATATATAAAATAAAACATGCCATTATTTATTATTATTATTATTACATCCCCTAGCACAGTGGAGACTTTTGAAGATGGGCTTAATTAACGCCTATTTGTTGTTCTCGTAGAAAGAATGTGCAATTTGCAATGATATAATAAATAATAATAATAAATAAATAAATATTTCCAGACAGGTCACACAGCGCCATCTAATTTCCGTGGGAAGCTACGAGGCTTGTGTTACGGAAACTAGATGGTTGTTAAACTACGTTTTTTTTTTTGTTTAATATATTATACATATAAACACCCAGACCGAGACAAATTATACAATGTACAACTTGCCCCCGGTGGGAATCGAACCCACGAGCTCCCGAGTTCACGGCAACGTTTGTTACCACTAGACCACGGACGCGGTCAAATTCATGTCAATTTTTACTTTCAAGGATAACTAATATTGTAAGCTTGCCATGCTGATATTTATATAAAAATAAGACCGCTTGATACAAGACTTACATATTGTCCAAGTCCAAGACTGTATTATAGATGTTATCCAAAGTACATCGAGCACGTTAGGAGTAAATTTACGACCCTCCACGAAATTACTCTCATTTGTGGCTTTTCACAGTTAGCTATAATAAAAGAATATTAAATTTCCTTTTGCGTTTTGATACGTTATACGCCATCTTGTTAAGGATCTTTTTTTAATATTATTATTTAATTATTGGGTACCTATCTACAAAAACATCAGCACGACTACAATAACGTTTCGCCAGTGGTTCTCATCAATAGTACTATATATACAATTATATATATAGTATTATGTTGTAATGTTCTGTGTGCTTAGTGTAAAATGCAAGTTTCGGAAAACGTAACTGCTGTAGTTACGTTTTTTTATTTTACATTGCGTGTTATTGCAAGTTTGGCTATAATAACAGGCAATGAACATCGAAAATTCAGTAAAAAAAACTCTACTACTATAGTTGCGATTACGAAACTTTACAGTCACACTATGCATACTGTATTGTCCCAAAGGTTGGCTGCTAGAAAATGCCTAGCGGTATTAAGCCTGCCATTTGTACATACTCGTAGTGCATTAAAGTTAAATAAATAATAGAACAGAATTATGAGACGATAGATAAAATTGTCCTTGAGATGTTTCGGTGTCGCAGGCTCATTGAGAATAGAAAAGAGTAAACAGAGAATAGAAAAGAGTTAAATAAAGAATAGAACAGAATTATGGGACGATAGTTAAATTGTCCTTGAGATGTTTCGGTGTCGCAGGCTCATTGAGAATAGAAAAGAGTAAACAGAGAATAGAAAAGAGTTAAATAAAGAATAGAACAGAATTATGGGACGATAGATAAAATTGTCCTTGAGATGTTTCGGTGTCGCAGGCTCATTGAGAATAGAAAAGAGTAAACAGACAATTCTTAGATTGCTGCGACAAAGAGCCGCCTACCTAGCCTCTATACCTTGTATTATGTATCTTGCACTATACTACTTACTATAAATATAAAATCCAGTCAGCAAAATGGGGAATATCTTTATGGAATTCTCCACAACCCTAAAACTCCCCTATACCTTAAGACTCGTTTCCAGTTCTTTGGAGACAGTTACAATCTTCCTCTTTGGTCTACTGAAAACAATCAACTCAAGATCCCTCCTCACACTTCCAGCAGATATTCAGATTCTTTTACGGTCTCCGCTGCTCGTGAGTGGAACAAACTTCCTCTGGTCATCAGACGGGCGCCGTCGATAAATATATTTAAAAATCTCCTCATTGCCCATTTCCTAAATAAACAAAATAATCCGACTACCTGATATCTATTTCTGTCTCTTTTTATTTGTTGTGTAAATAATACGTATTTTTTCCTTCATTTTCTTATGTATTTTCTTACATAAATTTAGTTAAATGTATATATTATTATTATATTTTTTTTATAGGTATTTGTGTATTAGTATGTAAATGATTGTTATGTATGTTTAAGTATTTGTTTTTATTTCTAATGCACCCGCAATCGTCTACCACACTCCCAAAGGTTAGCTAGTATAAAATGCCGAGAGGCATTAAGTTCGCCCTTGTACTCAACTGTTAAGTTTTTAAGTGCAATAAAGAATTTATAAATAAAAATAAATAAATAAAAACTAAATCTCAAGAAGGACAGCAGATTTTTTTATATTTGTTTTTATTATTATTAACATACGAGGTGGTAGACTGAGATCGCAGCAAAAACATTTCATATAAATCGGATCGACTCAAATTGTAGAAAGGGGGAAGTGTAGGTAGGTCATGGACGTATGTAAGGATTGGGCAGAATATAGCTGGTTGGGCTTAAATTATTTTTATGTATACTGAAACGCCTATTTACATATTATTACCTCTTACCACTCTCAAAACGCCGTCAAATAGCAGATATTGTCTACCTTAAGAAGATGTCACAGGTAAAGTTGACTGTCCCCAATTATTGAGCAAACTCATTTTTTTTACCGCAGCAAGGCGAAATAGGTCATCCCCTACATTTGCAGTTAAGCCAGTAAGAACAAATTATAGGCAAAATTTATTTCTGTGGCGTATGTGTAACGCCTATAATGGTATTAGTCATAAATACGAAATCGACATCTTCCATCATTCGATTCCGGTAGTCAGGAGATTGTTAAGTGCGAATTTTTTCGACAAACCACCATAAATGCTTGTAAGTGTTATTTAGGATTATTTATTGTACACGTAGTAAGTTATTATCACTGTTTTTTATTTTTGTTTTATAATTAGATTCAAATTTTGTTAAATTCTAGTCACTTCTTTCTTTCTATTATTTTTTTTGTTTATTTTAAGTCTAATACTATTTCTATCAGTGGAGACCTTTAATTGACCTCCTAAATCTTATATATATTATATAATGTGTATTTTTGTGTTGTTGGTCTTCCCAAAAGTTTATAAATAAATAAATACCTTGTTATTGTTATTGTTTGTGTTACAATAAATATGTTTCATTTCATACCCGAGCAAGATTCTATGGGTCGTCTCCTTACGGTATATTATAAAACTATGCAACTGACACAGAGCGTTCTTTCGTTGTTCTACGTTCAACTGAAAAAAAAAATGATTTGGTAGATTTTGATACCCAAGGGTTATTATGATGTCATGAGTGTGTTTTTTTTTTGCTGGCCTATATAAGCTATAAGCCAAATATATAGGATGCCAAAACACCCCTTATAATTATAAACAACTGTAGCCCTATTCTGTTACGTAAGCGCAAACGTTATATAATGGAATCCATTAACTATATAATCACGCTATTAAAGTTGATATTTGCACGGCCGCTGTCAATGTCGAGCGCTTATAGAGTTGAGAGTTGAATAATATTTTGTAATTATGACGCAACCTCTGACGTAAATAACGAAATCCACTAATAACAGAATCCACTAAGTAACAGAATAACTGGTTTTAATATTAATTAATTAAATTTTCATCGTAAAGTCAGCATTTTGCGGTGCTGTAGGCTCAATTCGTCTTTAAAATAAAACTTCATACAAGATAAACAATATTAAATGGCGGGTTCTTAAATATAAGTCAATGAGGTAAGCTTATTGTCAAATTATTCGAATTGCGACAGGTTCTGTTATAAGCACGGCGGATGCGAACCCGGGACCCTCCCATATAGAGTAGATTTACGACGGTCTCTTGAAATAATAAGAGAATATGAAACGCACTGTTTTAAAACCTTAAATATATATGTTTTATTGCGCTGACTTTATTTCAAGTTAAACCTTAATTTGGTAATAAATTTCATATAATTCTACACCTAGGAAACGCTGGTGGTCCCGTTGATAGAACATTCTCCTTCAATCCAAAAAGTTACCGGTTCGAACCACGGCATGTAAACTATAAAAATAGTAAGGCATCATGACGACCGTATCTCTTCCGGGGTGGTCAGAAACCACGCTTTTTAGACAAGCGGATTCACATTTAGCCAACTTTACTATAGGCCCATCATGACAAGTGGCAAGCTCGTCGATGTCTCTAGCTTACCTACCAAACTCGAGAAATATCACAAATAAATTATATACAGCCACGAAGTAAGTAAACATTAATGCTATTAGAATATAAGATGACACGTATTATATGATATTATATGACACTCAGCTTATTGGGAGATGTGTTTTTGCGCCGTTTGGAGTTGAAACTCTCGGGCCGTGGGGACCAAGTGCACATGAAATTGTCAAGGCGTTGTCAAAACAGCTCGTCAACACCTCGGGAGACAAAAGGGCTGGGCAATATTTGGGCCAAAGGATCAGCATTGCCATTCAACGTGGCAATGCTGCCAGTATCCTTGGCACTTTGCCCATTGGCAGCGATTTGGAGCAATTTTTTTATTTATAATAATTTTTATTTTGTTTTTTCTTCATTTTAGTTTTTAGTTGTATTTTTATTTATTAATTAGGTTTATTTTTATTAATAGTCATTTATGTTTTAAAATTTAAGCTTTTAGTTTAATTAATATTTTATTATTATTTTTTAAATCATTGTACCTTATTTCCCTTTCAATAAAGAATTACCTATTATAACATTAAACTAAATAAGATGACACGTCTTTTTGTCATATATGTTTATTATAATTTTATTAATTATCTGACATCTGTATGTAATTTCCGTAAATTATACTTATTAGGTATTTAGAATGTAAACTGACACGGCCTCTTTACAGCCACGCTGTTATTTAAGTAGTTTCTAAGTTAGTTAGTTTTACTTGCTTACACCAGTTAATGTTGTGCCTGACATACATAAATATTGAATATTGCCTAATTGCGTAGTGATGGTAAAAGTCCGGATAGTATGTCTCTTGTACCATGAAGTAAGGGAAGATGTCTTGTTTGGGATGCCACCTGTGTGAATTCCTTTGCCGCTTTGCCACATTACCTCTACATCAAAAAAGGCCGGTTCGGCTGCTCCTACAGCCGAATTTAAAAAGCACATCAAATATGCTAGCAACAAAGTTATAACTTTGTGGCATTTGGGGTTGAAACAAATGAAAAAATTCAACGAGGAAATGCGGCAAGCGTTTTAGGTACCCTACCTGGTGGTAAGCTCTTAGTTTATTTTGTAGAATATTTTTAATTTCATAGGTATTTTTAGTTTAGTTTTATTTATAATTATTTTTTTAATCTATTTTATTTTAATATTTTTGTATGTACTACGAATAAATGTATTATTTTGTTTAGTACATATACATATGTTTTAATAATTGTATTGATTTTATTTATAGTTCTGACTGTATCCAGGTTGTTTTAAGCGAACCAAAGGGAATAAACTTTTTTTTTTATTACTGAAATAATTTATTCGAATATTATTTAATATAATATGAAAGAATTACAATATTAACTAAATTATATTACAACAAAATCTATATTTTACCAAAAAAAAATATGTAATACATAGAAAATAAAAATTAAATACTTACAAAAAAGGTTGGTTGTTAAGTACTTACTAAGTACAATTTTAGTGCAATAAAGTATTTAAAATTAATAAATAAATAAATCCACGGAATTAATCTCTAGACTACAGAGACAAAAAAATATTATGTATGTATATTATATATTTTTAAAAGTATAAAGTGTACCTATGAGACCTCTTTAACGAGGCATAAAAAAGTATGTACATTAATTACTTGACGACGACACAAAATTTCACGGACCCGCGACGCCTATTTATTTCCCAAAATATCAAAGAGAAATACATAAAAAAACTCGAGAAGAACTGCGGCAGAACAATTTAAATACCCAGTAACTGCAAGAATTACTAAAATGTTATATAAAATGATACCAACCCCTTTCAAAGGGAAAATTCGGCAATAGCAATTTCATACAGAATATCCGTTCATTTATTACATAAGACAATTTAGGGAAGACCATCTTATATTTTTTTACAAGCGGTTGAGAGAGGGTCTGGATAGTTCTTACGTAAGTTTACAAAAATGTGCAAAATTTAAATTATTCCAGTGGCAGATCCACTTTTTGAGTGGATATACATACATAATACATACATAACATAATATGTAAAGATGAATTAATGATTCAGAAAAATAATAATAATACAATAGTTAGTTAATTGTATAATTTTTTACTTTAGATTCTTACGTAATAAATTCCACCATTCTCCCGGACGGTAATTCGCGGGCCTAGGCCAAATCATCATTTAACTCTAAACATCCTGACTATTAAGTAATTATTAAGGATTGCTTTTAGTAATTGTCTGTAAATGTAATAAAAAATAATAGTAAATAATAAATAGTCAAATATGATAGTTTTGAGGCTGTCATGTAATGTGTTGGGTATAATCCGGTCGTAGATACTAATATCGGTACAGTCGTTATTTTTATATACTGTAACCGCGTTGATTTATGCTTTTATATTATCTATTTGAAATTATCTGTAGAATTATTTATTAATAAAAAATAAAAAGGAATTATTGTATTATATTGAGTACAATGATTTTTAAAAAAAACATTAATAAAAACTAAAAACTTACATTTAAAATAAATAACAAAACATAAATTACTATTAATAAAAATAAACCTACTTAATAAATAAAAATACAACTACAATCTAAAATAAAGAAAAAACAAAATAAAAAATATTATAAATAAAAAATTTGCTCCAAATCACTGCCAATGGGCGAAGTGCCAAGGATACTGGCAGCATTGCCATGTTGAATGGCAATGCTGATCCTTTGGCCCAAATATTGCCCAGCCCTTTTGTCTCCCGAGGTGTTGGCGAGCTGTTTTGACAACCATAAGCTGACTGTATTTTCGCCGTTTGAAGTTCTCTGCTTGTAATGCAGCAGCGCCTGGGTCCTTAGAGGTCAAGGACAAGTGGGAAGGCGCCAGGGTGTCCATACAGGTGGCATCCCGCACTAAAGGCAATCCTATCCTCCATGGAACCAACGTCATTCCATCAGGCCGCTTGCCATCGTCGCGGGCCATACCACTGGGTTCTAATATGGCTGGCGAACCCACATACACAAGTGCTCGATGAATGACGTCATTTAGGCAGGCGTACCTTGTATTATTATTTGCTAGGTTTTTAAATTGTACAGCCGAAGGTTATAAACGTGAAAATAATTAATTTAAATATTTCAAATTAAATCTTAAACGTCGAGTTATACCTCGGGGAACGACAAAGAACTTTGATAAATGTCTCCCTTTATAGGTAAACGAAAATTGTGTTAACAATGATGGAAGGGGCAAAAACAAAGCTGGCTTCTAAAGTTTTCGCTAAGGCCTCGTCAAACAGGAAGCGTATTTAGCGCTCAAAACGCCGTAACGTAGCTTACTTTGAACGCCTTCGACACTAAACCCAATTCGTCTCATCACCATGTCCAGCGACTCAGATGCAGCGATGAACAAGAGTTTGTACAACTGTACGCGATATCTTGTTTATGCAAGAATTGAATATGAGTGCGAGATATTATTAATAAATGAAAGAAATTTTAAGAATTTTATGCCGGGAGCTTTATTTAAATACAAAAAAAAGTATAATCACGACCGTTTCCCTTTTGAGGTGGTCAGAAACCACGCTTATAAATAAGCGGATTCACATTTAGCCAACTTTACTATAGGTTAATCATGACAAGTGGCAAGCTCGTCGATGTTTCTAGCGTACCAAACTCGAGAAATATCACAAATAAATTTAATATTAATTAAATGTACCTATTTATTCACATTAATAAATATTTTTGTGTCCCGACCAGGAATCAAACCCGGTACCTCCGAGTCTAATTCACATAAAGATAGCTTTTTTAAACTTTCGTATGTCACAAGATTTCCTATTAAATTAACTTTTATAGTTATAGTATTATTATTATTTCTATGATTGCACTTATAATTGTTCAAATTTGTCCCTAAGGTTTGGCTGTCAGAGAATGTCTTCGGGCATTAAGTCCGCCTTTGTACTTTGTGCAATAAAGTTATTTAAATAAATAAATAAGATTGTATTAATGTTTTTGTATGCCCTATCATATATATTAGGGTTTTTACAACACATTCTAATTAACACATTAAAACATAATAAAAAAAGATAGGTCTCATGCGACAGACCGAATGTGATCCTAAACGCATGGCACATCAGATAATTGTTCTAGTGCATACAATTAAAAATTTAAATTACAATTTAAAAAAGGTACTTATCAAAATTGTTTTGCGTCAAAGAAAATTACCTACCTCTGTAAAAAAAAAACAACGCGAGTCTTTCTCGCCATTACCTATGCGCGGACAAATCAAGTGCAAGTTTTTGTTTTGTAAATTATGTTACTATGGATATTGTTGTTTAAAAGTGGTGTTGTTTATTTAATAATGTGCTACAATGTAAATAATTATGGAAAACGATAAATTGGACTTTAAATATGGGGCACAAGTTGCAGTTTATTTTTTGCGGTATTCCTGCGCTGTGAATATTATTATATTTTACCCGACGTGTTTGGGTTATACAGCTGTGAGTGACTCCAAGAAAAGCATTAAATTCTGCAACATCTGGAATTTGATGATAAACTCATAAGAAAAAAAGATATATTACGACAGACTTGGCTGTATGAGCTAGACCCTTTGCCTTCCCTATCACCTCATTCATTATCCATCGGGAGAAGAGAAAACAAAAAAAAAAATTAAGGAGTTCTTCGCGCCATTTTGCGTGGACATGTCAAGTGCAAGTTTTTGTTTTAAATTGAACTTTAAATATGGGGCACAAGTTTCAGTTTATTTTTTGCGGTTTTCCCGCGCTGTCAACTCCCATATTTTACCCGACGTGTTTAAGCTATGGTGCAGCGAGTGACTTCAAGAAAAGCATCAAATACGGCAGCATCTGGAAGTTGATGATGACCTCATTAACTCATGATAAATTGATAAAGAAAGATATATTACGTCAGACTTGGCTGTATGGGCTTGACCCTTTGCCTTCCCAAATCCCTATCACCTCATTCATCATCCATCGGGAGAAGAGAATCAAAAAAAAAAAAAGATATCTTTAACCACGCAAGTTGTCGATTACTGTTTTGTTATAAACACAAATATCTATTTGAACACGCCGGTGCAAGCAAATACCCAGTGGCACCAGCCTTTATTCTCGACACCGATGCACGACTGGGAATGGGTTGCGTTGTGACTGCCGGAAGCAGGAATTGCCCGTTCCAGTGTCTGCGGCGTAAGCTACGGCTCATGACTAACTCTTGACGTTGACTCCATGACGGTAACTCTTTTTAAGACACAGTGATTACACGATGAAGATGATATTTTAGATTAGGAAGATAATTAGGAATTTAATCTGTGAGACTATTTACGTGCCATACTAAAATAAATAAGAGTTTTATTGTCCATTTATTTCCTTTCCATATCTAGTATAATGTCGATTCTAGCGAAAAAGTGTATAGTTCTATTTTTGTAGATAATTTTAAGTTCAGCTACTTAATTATTATTTTTTTAGATTACTTAAGTATTTGCTATTGGACATCGTTTACGAGTTATTTACGAAAAACTAAACGTAAAACCCGTTAACTTTACCCCCCCTATCAGTTATGTATATACATACCTATGTTGTTAAAAACACCGTTCCCTACAACTATTCCAAAATTAGCTTTTCTCGAATTATTTCCTCTATTTGGCAGTTTTTGGCATTTGTTGCTATAACGCGTCGATAGTCTGGGACGCTTTAGCGCCTTGACGTGCTCTAAGTACGCTTTCTGTCAGACGAGGCCTTTATTTGTTGTGGTCCAGACGCTTGGGAGTTTTTAATTATTATATTTTTTAGTTTGAAAACCATTGATGAAAAAGTTTTATGATTTAATGTTGTTTTCTATTACTTTAATTAGTTATTAAAAAAAATATAAATAAAATCTTTATTGAAAAAATAAATATTCATCACAATTTAGTTGTTACATAGCTTAGGACATATAATAAATCGTACATAGTAACAAAAACAGCTAAGTAGTAGTAGACATCTGAAATAGTCGGTGGACGGTGTTTCAGATGTCATTGTAGGCATTATTATAGTACTTACATTTCATATTACTCTGTATTTATTTATTTATATTTGCTAAAGGCAAGACCAATAACTATCAAAATCCACAAATCATTACAGATATAAATACATACCTTATAAGTAACACATTACTGTTATAAATGATTAGGACGCTATCTACTTGTGGTAACTTTTAATTGACCTTTTGTGTTTCCATTTTTTTTTAATGTGTTTATTAGTCGTTATATATAGTTATCCTGTAATGAATAAATAAATAAATCAGCTTCATACTAAAATAAAATAAGCGTGCTTGTAAACAGTTCAAATATCATGCGCATGTATTTCAATTAAAATTAGGGTCGCGTGTAGCGACTTCATTCCGTGCAGTAACGTGAGTAGGCCGTCAGCATTGCATAAATTACCCTCTGAGATCCTGCCGGGGAAAACAGGGAATTCTCGAGAAAGGAAGTAGTTTGTAATTATTATTTTTGAGTTTATTTGAGAGCGGTGGTGGCTCGGTTGTAGAATCGCCATCGTAAAGAGGTGAGTTCGAACCCCGGCATGTACCAACGGGAAATACACTTTTCTTAAGTATTTGTCATAGATATATAACCCGTGCCTCGGAGAGCACATTAAGCCGTTGGTCCCGCTTCGACTAATACCAACTTGTGGAATCTTTAATGAATTAACATCAGATCCTCGCCAACCCGTCTGGCCAGCGCCGTGTCGGGCCAAATTCTGCAGATCTATGTTCTGGAACGCCCATCTTCAACAGTGGAGGTCTAGGACGCTGTGTTATATAATTATTTCTATTATTGATTGAAGCGAAGTGTGAAAAAGCATCTTGTTAGGCCGGCATAGTGATGGAGACTAATGTAGGTCGTTAGTGGCTGGCGTCAGTTGCTCGGAATTTTGGACCTCGCGTACCGTTTATCATCTGGTGGTAACGATGTCACATGTGTTCTCTATAAAATAAAATAAAGACGACGGTAGCGACGTCCTTCAGTACACAGATACTTTGGTGTTGGTGGGACTGTACATCCCTCACGCACGCGCAGTGTTTTTTTATTTCATAGCCTTAAAACGCTGTTTAAATAGTAGTCCTAAGATTACGCTACGCTAAAATCTATGGTTTATATTTATAGGTAGGTAGGTAATACATTCTTCTACCCTTCACGTCTAATTTAACTAATAAAATTAAAAAATATTCATATTGACTAACTTTATAAATGCTTTTATCGCACGCTTCGATCGATTCGTTTCGTATCGTTCACGTGTTTGACAGTTTGCAGCTGTGTGCTTCATTTGTTCCTCAGTTCGTTCGTTCATCGTTCTTTTTCTAGATGTTAAGATGTGTTGTAAGAAGGTTTTAAAGGACTAAAAAATAAGTAATCCACCGATTTTCAGTGTTTTTAGGAAGTTCAATTAAGTTTCGAAGCGTGCTTAACAAATTCAGCGGAAAATTACGCCTTGGAGTACTTTTTGAAGGTAAAAAAAAATGTTTCTTTCTTTGTATCTAAAATTTCAATTTAGCAATGTTTATAGCAAGTTAATATCAAAATAATCGTTTAAAAATACTAAATAACACATTTATTTACGTATATTGGTGATAGAACGTAAGATTCGTGTGTACATGTTGCGGAATATCGATATAAGCGGTTCACAAAATGGCTTACCTTCTGCGAACATTTACCTACATGCTGTTCTTACTATTATTAGATTTTCGTTCGTTTACCTTTAATTCCATGGTTTGTATTGTAGTACAATCAATAATTTCACGTGTTTTCATGTTAATGAGAAAAATAATTTGGACTTAACCTTGTTTTTCATTCATTGCACATATTTATATCTTTCATAAGCATTTATACATATCTATGTAGCTATGGAACATTCTTGGCTTTCATTCTATATACTTATAGGTACCAAATATGAACTAGTTAATTAGAATTGCATTCCAAAATTATAAATATATTTTACAGATGGATATTCGTCCCAAGAAAGAGAGACTTATGGCTGTCAAATTGCTAGACTTGATAAAGCATCTTATTCACCATCAATCTTAACTGTACAGCCCGCTAAGGCTGCTATACACACTATTAGCAGTCCGAGAAAGGATTATCGGAAAAAAATGGATTGCGTCCAGCAAATAATAATAATTATTAACATACTTAAAGCCTGTTCACAGACATGTCAATACACTTTTTCAGCATAAACGGTGGATACTTCCCCACCCCGACATACTGGGCAAATTACCCCCCTCAGTTCACCTACTACCTATTTATAAATTACCACCATCAGTCCACCTACCACATGTTTATATAATAGCTTAATAAATAGTATAATATAATACTTTGGTCGTAGTTCTGACTGGATGAAGATTAGAATATCCCATATTCTTATATAATATTATATTTATAGACATTTTTTAAAGGTCCATCGTGTGTGGGTAAGAGATAAAAAGATTGGCGTGCAACCGACAATAAGCTTGCTTGAAAAGGAGGCCTCCTTTTTTATTTTATTATGTGATTATATGCTCACCATTTCTACTCCTCTCCCTACCCAACCAAATACTGTATGATTCCATTAATGCCATCTTGGAAGCTCTTCCATGAATGTATGACGACAGACCTGGCCCAATTTCTACTGCATAAAGTTATCTTAAACCTGTTTCGGATCATTTCTTATGTGAGATCGTAGTATTAATTTGACTTCATGTTAGACTAAGTGCAGAAAGCTACCATAATCACATTCACAACAGGATAGGATTCTGCTAATGGAAGCTCATTCTTGTTCATGTAGTCTGGAAGGCCCATCTCCAACAGTGGAGGTTTAGGACTCATGTTCTAGGGGCTGTGATGAATGAATGATAAGGGAAACATTAGATATTACTAATTCTAACTAAATATTATGTTTTAATACAACAGAAAAAAAAAGTTAAATGAAATACTAAACTTTTAATTGAAAACTTTAATAGAAATAAAAATAAATATAAACAAAAATTTATAAAAAAATAAACTTTGATAACTAAAAAATATCCTACATATATCCCAAGGAGACTGTCAACATTTCCCCTCTTGGCACTTGGGATAAATAATTGCCAACATTCCTATCTCCAGATTTCTCTTGAATGGTGCAATCTCATAAACTGTACCGTGGTTGGCAGCTTGAGGTTCTCAACAGAAAGCGCCGCACTCTCTGGACAGGTCTCCTGGATCTGGGATGGACACCAGAGATCTGCCAAATTTAAATATGATTAATTTAAATGCCAAATTTAAATTCATCTTTATTTATTTTTTCCTTGTAAATCTTGCAATCAGTCATAAACTTTAAGCAGATGAGTTCAGTAGTATGTGGATCATGTTCCTCACTGGGAATATCTCCTTATTTCCTTAACAGCTTGAATCTCGCTGGCTGTCTGTTTCTAGCACTCTGCGTCTTTTAATGCCTGATATTGATAGGTGGTTAGGATGTTTCTCCGGCCTAGTATCTGTTGTTACATAATTGGATTTCATCCTTTATTGTGGTAATAGCCAGGCATTCATGCAGCTCAGACAATTTGATGTATCATGGTGTATTTCCAATATGTTTTAGTATTTTATTTTATGTTTTTTGTGTATTACAATAAAATTTCAGGCTGTTCCCCAGAGAGGAATACCATAGGTCCAGATTGGTTGTATTATTGATGTATATATCAACATTTTGTTGTCAATACATAGTTTGGAGTTCCTGTCAAGCAACCAGTAAAGTCCTTTGTATCTAATGTTGTATTTATAAGTTTTTGTTACAAGTCAGCCTGCTATCCAGGTGCATACCCCGGTATATGACTTGAGTTGCTGTGTCGGTGTAAGCAGTTACCTAGATATACGGGGGGGACAGTCTTCTTTTCTACATAGACACATACATTTATAAAACAGCATTAACAGAATCATACAGTATTTGGTTGGGTAGGGAGAGGAGTAGAATGGTGGATGGTGAGCGTATTGCACAATAAAATAAAAAAGTAAACCAGCCTATTGTCGGTTGCAAACCCATGACACCATTCTTCTCATCTCTTACCCACACACAATGGACCCGGAATCCATGGAATGCTTAAAATTTGTCTTCTCCACATGATTTATTTTATTTATTTATTCAAAGAGAAAGAACAAAGGCAGGCAGTATAAGAACAATTAGGAAACGATACAGTAGGAGCCATTAGAATTATACCCGCCACCAAAATATTTCCCACTGAACAAAAATGCACCATTTATATTTTTAGATACGTTAGTACAACATATGTATACCAGAGTAATCTGGTAAGGTGGGGAAAAGCTACGGAAAAGAACTGTACATTGTGTGGTGCTGCCATAGGAACTGCTAGACACACACTTGTAGGGTGCGTTACTCTTCTAGAAAAGGGCTATTACTCACGCCGACATGACAAAGTCCTAGGTGTTATCCGTGAAGCAGTAAGTCTTTCTATTGCAAGAGCCAGAAAGGGACTGACTACAAATAAAACTTTGACCACATTTGTAAAGGAAGGGCAAAGCACGAAAACTAAATGCAAGCCCACCTCGATCCTTGGCGCCGCATCAGACTGGAAAATTCTCATGGATACATTTGAACACCATTATAGGATCCCAGATGAACTAGCTGTATCAGCCTATAGGCCAGACATCTTAGTGTTTTCTCGGAACTTGAAAAAAGTTATCCTTATTGAACTTACCGTTCCGTGGGAATCAAATATTCCAAAAGACCACAACATGAAGTCGAATAAATATTATGATCTCACAGAAGAAATGATCAGGAACGGGTTCAAGTCTCAGCTTTACGCAGTGGAAGTTGGTGCAAGAGGAGTTCCAGCAAAATCTTTGCATCACTTACTGAAAGAATTGGGCCTAAGCAGGTCTGCCGTCAATACATTTATGGAACGAGCTTCCAAGACGGCACTAACGGAATCATACAGTATTTGGTTGGGTAGGGAGAGAAGTAGAATGGTGGATGGTGAGCGTATTATCGCGAAATAGAAAAAAAAAAGGAGGCCTCCTTTTCTTAAACCAGCCAATTGTCGGTCGCAAGCCCGAGACACCATTCTTCTCATCTCTTACCCACACACGATGGACCCGGCACCCGCACGGTGAATCCATGGAATGCTTAGAAATTTGTCTTCTTCTGGCCAGGTATAATGGATAATACAATTGCAGTGTTCGAATTTATGGAACTATTAATGAACTCCTCCCAAACCCCACCCAGCGAGCTACAACAACAGCTTCTTCATTTTGGCCTTAAATGCGGCGCGAGAATTGCTAAATATATATACGTCTAATAACCGACTGTTGTACGTCTCGCACATTCGGCGTACTGGTGCGCGGAGACCGGCGACTGTACGTGTGCGGGTGATATAGAAAAGGTCCCTTTCAATAGCACTAGTGCTAATTCTCCATTTTTCAAGCCATTTCTAAATGTCGTTTAGGCAGTATTCTAGAAGTTCCACTGGACACTGATCACAGTGGGCTTTGTAGGAGGTCCAGAGATAAATAATGTGTGCAATACTGGTCCAAGTACTGACTATATTTTTATTATAATGTAATTTTTCAGGTGTAAGCTTCTTGAAGCTTCCCTTCATGGTGGCGCATAACATAGGTTAGTTTGTTTTGTTATAACTTTTGCTTTTTCACACGGGTTCACTTTTAGCCAACTTTACTATAGGCTCATCATTTTTAATGGAGAATTGAGCTTTATGGAGATTTAAAATATAACAATGTTACAATGTTAATAGCAGTTTAACTGGTTTATACATACAGAAAGGATGTATAATTTAACATCAGTATCATCACGACCATTTCCCTTTCGGCATGGTCAGAAACCACGCTTATAAATAAGCGGATTCACATTTAACCAACTTTACTATAGGCCAATCATGACAAGTGGCAAGCTCGTCGATGTCTTCAGCGTACTAAACTTGAGAAATATCACAAATAAATTAAATATTAATTAAATGTATTTATTTACATTAATAAATATTTTTGTGTCCCGACCAGGAATCTCCAAATCTAAATCCACGAACTTAATTGCTAGACCATGGAGGCAGTTTAAAATCAATAGAATTTAATTTAGTTTTCGATAAAATATATTATTATATAATAATATATAAGTATAAATATTATTTTTATTTTTTTTCCCTCGCCAACCCTGGCCAGGCAGCGTGGCGAGTGTAGGCCAAATTCGCTCTAGAAATTTCTGGAAGGCCCATCCAACAGTGGAGGTCTAGAATTAGGGGCTGTGATAAAATGATAAATATTTTTTTTTATAATTCTAGAATGGATCTGATATCCGACAAAGACTGGCTTGGCTATAAAAATCCTCAAGATGAGGATTCTGATAATATCGGGAACATAGCAAAGAGCTGGCAATGGAGAGAAAGGGGCTTTGATCCCCCAAATGGACCCTCCAACAAAACCGTCCTGGAAAATGTTGCAGAAGACATACTTGTACAAAAGCGCCTACAAAATCGGGTATAAACTCATTTTAAATAATTTCTATTAATCGCTTCCTTAACCCTGAAAAGCTTTATTTATTTACTTCATATTTTATTTATTAGATCAGCAAAATATATAAAAAAAAGTATAGTAAAGTAAAGTATCATCATGACCGTTTCCCTTTCGTGGTCAGAAACCACGCTTATTTTTTTTTTACTTTTTGCTAAAATTAAATAAAACAAGTTAATTAAGCAGATGCCACAGTATCTGAAACTCTCGAATCAATATGTCGCACGATAAAGATGTGGAATGGTCTTTCAGCCTCTTGTGTTTCCACTTTTCTATAACCTGGAGTCCTTCAACTAAAGTGTGATAAAGCATCTCAAGCAGCAGTCAAGCCAGCATAGTGTTGGAGACTGATGTCAGTCATAAGTGTCTGATTCCAATTCCTAACATTCATGGACCTTGCGTGCCACTTACCAAAGGATAAAATAAAAAATAAAAATTAACACTTTTCATACGTACATTTGTCATAGATTTACCGTGCCTCGGAGAGCACGTTAAGCCGTCGGTCCCGATTCAACTAATACCAACTTGTGAAATCGTTAATAAATTGTCAAATATATATCAGAGCCATCCCGTCAGCGTGGCGAGTGTAGGCCAAATTCTCCATATATGTTCTGGAAGTCCTCCAACAGTGGATGTCTAGGACGCTGTGCTGTGTTCTAGGGGATGAATACAAAAAAATGAATAAAATTAGTGGTTTATGTTTCAGAGATGCGACTTGCCAGGATACCCTCGATCGACGTTTTTAATGGTCTTTAGTCCTGATGGGTAAGTTTATATACCTTTTATTATTTTACTTTCTAAAGTTAAAACCAGAGAAAACTTTGGCAATTAATTTTGCATAAGTGTTGCCACATGGCGCGGTGGTGGCTTGTTGTATGAACGCCTTCCTTAAATCCTACAAAAGTCAGTTCAAACCCCCCAGCATGTATCAATGAGGAATACAATTTAATGATGAATGGTTCGGTTGTTTAAAGCATTGTCTCTTTCTTTCTAGGACTAAAGTGGCATCAACTCATGGAAACCACAATATCTATGTGTCGGAATTGGCGAGCGGGAAACATGTGTGCATACTGAAGGGACATCCCCGCACCCCGTGGTGCATCGCTTTCCATCCCTCCCACCCACAACTCATAGGCTCGGGCTGTCTCGGAGGACAAGTACGGGTCTGGGATCTCAGTGTAAGATAACTTTTTAGCTTTATGACGTCATGTCCTCTGATTTCGTCATTTAGTTTTTGTGTTAAAATGTGGGTAGTAAATTTTGAAGTATAATAATGTTGTGGGTACAGGTAGGTAGGTGTCTGGTTGCAGATTTTAAATTATAAAATGCAATAATAATAAAACTAATCTGTATTTGTATGTAATTATTAATAAATATTTATCATAATATAGGGTAGTAGATGTCGCTAGTGGCAATGGTACCTTCGGTGGAGGGCGTGGGCTCGAATCCCACTTCTGACACCATATTCGTTGGAATAAAACCATAAAAGACAACGAAAATTCGTTTTTACAAATTACAGAATATTATATGAATGTCATGTATTTCTCAGAACAATGGATAGAAAACAGAGTGAGGGTCGAGCCCATCAGACTAGCCGGTCGTTTACGTAACGGATTCTTCTCTTTCAATGCTCATATCTTGAGTCAATTTTGTTAAACTTGAAATTTTAAGAATATATATTCTCAGTATTCAACAAAATAAAATTACTAAAAATTTAACTTACAAGTTAACTTAACTTAAGTAAAACAAATAAAGATATATTATGTTATTGACTTTGACAAATTCCAGGGTGGCAGTGAGACATGGACCGTGGAGACGGAGACCGTGATCTCATCACTGGCCTTCCATCCGCGAGACCAGATCCTCGTTATCGCGACCTTCAGCGAACTGTACTTCTGGAACTGGAGCCAACCTGCTCCCTTCACACGGGTCTCCACTAACAGCTTCAACGAGAAGGTCAAGTAAGTATCGGAAGGAACAATCTTTTCAGCATCTTATCACAGAAAAATCCAAATATTTCAAAGACTTTTTTTTTTTTTTTTTTTTTTTTCTTTGTTAATCTTGCAATCAGTCATAAACTTTAAGCAGATGATTTGAGTAGTATGACATGTAGATCATATTCCCCATTGGGAATATCTCCTTATTTGCTCAGCAGCTAGAATCTTGCTGGCTGTCTGTTTCTAGCACTCTACGTCTTTTTAGACGCCTGACTTCTTGAGGGATAGTGAGGTCAACTGCTAGCTGGTTAGGATGATTCTCCAGCCTTGTCCTGTATCTGTTGTTAGATAATTTGATTTCATCCTTTATCGTGTTTATAGCCAGGCATTCATGCAGCTCAGACATTTTGATGTACCATGGTGTATTTGCAATGCTTTTTTAATTTTAAGAATTTTATTTTGTGTTCTTTGTATTAGCATGATATTGGAATCGCAGGCTGTTCCCCAGAGAGGAATACCATAGGTCCAAATAGGTTTGATTACTGATGTGTATATCAACATTTTGTTGTCAATAGACAGTTTGGAGTTTCGATCGAGTAACCAGTATAGTCCTTTGTGTCTAATGTTGATTTCTTTTTTTTTTGTATCTATATGTTTTTTTCAAGTCAGCCTGCGATCCAAGTGCATACCCAGGTATTTGACTGAGTTGCTGTGTGGAAGTGAGTTGTTACCCAGATATACGGAGGGACAGTCTTCTTTTCTTAGCGTGAAGGTCACATGCACCGATTTTGTAGCACTGGCACTAATTTTCCATTTTTCAAGCCATTTATGAACGTCGTTTAGGCTGTTTTGCAGTATTCTTGAGGCCTCCACTGGGCACTTGTTAGAGGCAAGTATAGCTGTATCATCAGCAAATGTAGCCACGGTTACACCTGGGCATTGTGGGAGGTCTGATGTAAATAATGTGTACAACACTGGTCCAAGTACTGAACCTTGGGGTACTCCCGCTTGTATGTCATGGAATACTGAAGTGCAATCACCCTCCTTCACTTGAAATAACCTGTCCGATAGGTAGGATTTCAACACTGCAAAGAAAGGGTGTGGTAAGTGTTGTTTGATTTTGCATAAGATACCTTTGTGCCAAACTCGATCAAATGCCTGTTGTACATCCAGAAAAGCTGATGAACAGTATTCTTTTTTTTCCAGTGTTGCTCTAATTGTACTGCACACTCTATGAACCTGTTCAATGGTTGCATGGTATTGCCTAAATCCGAACTGGTGATTTGGTATGATTGAATTATTCTCCAAGGCCTTGAGCATTCTTTGTTGAAGAACCCTCTCAAACAGTTTGGATATTACAGGTAGCAAGCTAATCGGTCTATATGAGGTTATAGATTGTTCTGGTTTCCCTGGTTTGTGGATCATTATTATTTGAGACACCTTCCAAAGGTCAGGAAAGTGGCCAACTCTCAGAATACCATTGAAGAGCATGGTAAGATACATGATTGCCTTTTTCGATAGCTGTTTAAGAACTTTCTTGTCAATCATATCAAATCCTGGTGCTTTTTTATCTTTCATACTTTGTATGTTTGCAGTGATTTCCTGTGGAGTGACAGGCCTAAGAGGAAGGTCCAGTTTTGTCATCTGGATGTCTACTATTGTGCCATCTTTTACGAAGTCTTCTCTTTTCGCGGACTTTTTGTTTTATTATCCAAGGCACCACTATTGGTTTGTTTACTGGATTACGCCTTGTGTCTGGTGTACTTTTCCAACAAGCCACCTGAATAGCAGCTGTTAGTTTATCCGTAGCTTCTTCAATATCGTTCTCAGTTTTAAGAGCAATTTTTAGATCAAGGGTTTCGTTAATAATGTTTCGGAACGAGACCCAATCGGTATGGTTGTTATAGAGTTGAAGTCCTTTTTCGTAGCTAAGTACGGTGGTGCTGGCTGTTAGGATTACTGGTATGTGATTAGTGGAACTATCAAGGCAAGATTCAATCCTGAAGAATAATCTTGATAGTGCTTTCGTTACAAAGAAGTCTAGGATGTCTGGTAGTCTTTTCGGATCTGTGGGCCAATGAGTTGGTTCCGAGGTGGTGATTGTCTCTAGGTGCTCATTGTCTAGTGATATTTTTAATTGTCTACCTCTTGTTGTTGTCAGTCTAGCTCCCCAGTGAGTATGTTTGGCGTTCCAGTCACCTCCTGCTATGAATCGAACACCGAGCGTTCTAAAGTACGTTGTAAATTGCTCGTCGGAAATTGCATGCCTAGGTGGGCAGTAAATAGACGATATGTTGACATCACCGTTTTTGTCTTCAACCGCAATTGAAGTCGCCTGAATGTGCTGAGTTCTAAACTGTGGAAGTATGTGATGCTTGATTGAGGACTTCACTATGACTGCGCTGCCTGCATGAGCTTTGCCATCCGGGTGGTTTGTGCTGTATATATTGTAGTTCCGAATTTTGATTAGGCTATTTTCAGTAAAATGAGTCTCCGAAATCAAGAGTATATCTAGGTCATGAAGATACAACAAAGTTTCTACCTCATGTAGTTTCGGTGCTAGCCCATCTATGTTCCAGGTAGCAATCTTCAGTGCATTTATTTTGACAGCTGGCTGATTAATGTTGTTATGAGCCCCATAAGGGTGCTCATTTGTTGTATGATAAGGTCGAATTTTTCGGCCTGTTTTATTAGAAAATTTTCAATAACATTATTGATGGTTGAGGGTGTTTGTTCTTCCAATGTTTTGGGTCTGTTTTTTGAGCCTAGTGATTCGGCATATGTAGGTCTAGACTCTGTTTTAGTGCTTTTCCCGGTTGGAGGTGTAGGTGGCTGTATCGTCTTTACTGGGGTTTCGCTGTGCTGTATTTTGGATGGACCCATTTGTCTGTTACCTTTCCTTCTGGCTAAAATTTCCCTATAAACTTCACAACCTTTATAATTTGCTGGATGTGGGCCTAGGCACAGAGCACACTGTGCAGGGGTATTCCGGTTGGTTTTAGGACATTCTGAGGTTTTGTGTTGCTCGGCACATTTAACACATTGATATGGTCTCATACAGTAGTTTTTTGAGTGGCCATATTGTTGACATCGCTGACATTGTACAACAAATTTGCTTTTTCTGGGATCTTCTATAGTAACTACCTGGTGGTAGATTACTTTTATCTCTTTGGCAGCTTTATTGTTAGGACTAGGCAATAGATTTACAAAAAATGTAGATGTAGGTATTTTCTCTGGGCCTATTTTTGCATTAATAATTTCTCCGGAGACAGTGTTTCCTGTGCTTTCAATTGTTTCCTTTATTGTGTTAAGGGGGGTGGTATGATGCAGGTTTCTAATTACTATTCTGTAGCATTTTTGGTCTTTTCTATTAAAAGTGTGCCCTATTAGGTCATTTTCGCGAACTACAGTTATTATTTTTTTGTAAACTTCGATGTTAGTACAGCTTATTCTAATTTGGTTTTTATTCACTATTTTATAGGTAAACAGTGTCCTCTCTGTTGTGGTCTCTAAAAGCTCAGTCAATTTTTTTATGTCTTCTATTCCGTATAGGATTATTGGTGGTGGTTTACTAGGCATTTTTTGTTGGTTCTCGCCTTCCTCTTTGCTATCAACCGGTAGCCTGTTGAATCTATTTTTTATCTCTATAGCTTCGGGAGAAGGGGTCTGTGACAGTTTCTATCTTTTCCTCATTGTTGGGGCTCTTTGCCATATTGGTTGACTAGTATTTCTGTTTTCCGGTGTATTATTGCTATCTCCAGGTCTAGGTTTTCCACTTTCAGACATACTTCTGGACCTTGCTATGAGCAAGCTTTGGTGGAATGCTTGTTGGATTAGTTTTCTGCCTTGAGCAACTGTCTTCTTAGTCTGTCCACTAACTTCCATTACATCATCATCGGTAGGCAAAGCTGCGCCCCCCCCCAGAATACGAGGGGCAGCCTGAGCTAGGCTCAGGAAGGGATTCTCCAGTACTGTGTGCACCGGTACCCCCCTCCTGGGGTAGAATTGTTTTTAGTTTTGCTTCCATTTTTGATGTTTTTCGGGAAATTACTCATACTTCTTACCCAAGGTAGTACGGTCACTCTTTTTGAGAGTATTTAGTTCTCAAGGCCTGTGATAGCTCTAAGGGGGTTCGGGTTATTTGACCGCCGCCCGAGACTCGGCGTTATGTTGTGCGTTTTGTACCACCCAGGGGACACGTGTAGGGTGGGGTGCAGGCTAAGATGGTGATACCTCTACGGACGCGAACAACTCCATCCCCCAATTTTTCCCCAAAATTTCAAAGACTAAATAAAATAACTTTAAAAGAAGATTAATTTCTAAGCATTCTATGGATTCACTGCAAGAAGTGGGTCCATCTGTCTCGGGTTTGCGACCAACAAAGTAGGTCTCCTTTTTTGTTGCGCATAAAGACTTACCATCCACCATTTTGCATCTTCCTATCCAACCAAATACTGTATGATTCCGTTAATGCCGTCTTGAAAGCTCTTTCCATAAATGTATCTCCTGCAGACCTGCTTAGTCCCAATTCTTTCATAAGTGGTGCAAAGATTTTGCTGATTTCTTTGTTCTAGATTTGAGAGCCGGGCTGTCCTAGATCACAATTAATATTACCAATAATAAATAATTGATGAAATATTTTCAGGTATGTAGCATTCGATTCTCTCGGTTACAAGCTAATAACGGGTATCATAAGTGACGAGCCCAATACCAACACAGCATTCAACGAAGTGGCTTCACCCCACGGAGTAGTTAATCAGGACAACAATGGAAATAATCGAAGGGAACCCTCAGACGATAGAGACAACCAGGGGAATAGACAGAGCGAGAACGACAGGGAAAATATTGTCAATTCCTACCAACATTTAGTACACAGATATGACATTTTGGTCAGAAACTATCAGCGGCTGTTTCTGGCTCGACACCAACTGACCAACAGACGGACGCCTAATACGGTTAGTTTATTGTACAAACAGATTAAATATAAGATATTAATAAAATCATGTAACATTGAGTTTGTGACACAGTAGGGTATGGGTTCAATAAAATCAGCCTTTAGAACTGATATTTGTAATTAGCCTATTATTGCACAGCTCGGAAGGTGTTTATTGAGCTAATGGGTTTAGGAAAACGACTAGCATTTTAGCCTTCGGCTTCTCCAGCCTCGCTTTGCACCCCTCCACAGCAGTTCCTTGGTGTGGAGTTGTGGGTGGCTGCGAGCAGTTTTTGTGAGGCCCTGTTGTGGAGAATAAAGAATATAAAGATAAACAACTCATGCTTATATTGATGACCCACAGACGGACAATACAAAATAATAAAGCTGTAAAAAAATTTTTTTTCTCCTTTGATTACGGATTCGTGGCAATCTGTACAGGTACAATGGGCCACTCTTTTGTTTGATATATCTATCTGTATTGATGTCAGTATTGGAGGGGAACCCATTGGATCCTCTCAGGTCTGAAGCGAGCACGTTCGGGTGTGATGCGAGTTCTCGGGTTGATACCCGTGGCTGTATGAGGTTATTACCTCTCTTATAGTTTTCATCCGTAGGTCCTCGTGAATATATTTGTATCTAATGTAGAAAGGAATGTTAAGCATAAGCCTGAGAACTTTGCTCTGAAATTTTCAGGATGTCGATTTTACTAACAAATGTCCTAGTTTTTGAATTAACATAAACTATTTTTTTTTTCTCAGACTGACCGGGGGACTGACCCCATGGAGACCGACAGTCCCTCTCCCAGTACTGGAGACGGCCCCAGTAGAGACAATGGTAACAAAACATACATATCTTCATGCCAGCTCCTATCACCACATACCTCTTTCGCTTCGTCTACATTCATTATCCTTTTCATACATCCCCTTTGTAGACTCTTTACTGCACCGCCTGCTAGTGTTTTATTTATTTGGTTGTGATAGGTGAGTTATGGCCTGGCAGCCGGCACTGGCCTATGACTGGCCTCATCTAAATCACTTGATTATCTGCTATGTGTAAACAGAGCCTATTTATTGAAAACGTCAGCCTAACACTGGTAACATCTTAGAATATGGTCTAAGATGTTACCCTAACGGCTCCTCCACTCAACCAATCCTTCCAGCTGTCAAACGGGTTCCCTCAAGAGATCCTTTGAACTCGGTACTTTTAGTTGTTTGGAGGTTTTAATAAAAAGCCAGTTTGGAATTGCTTAAAATATATTTATTTAGCCCACGGTTATATTCGTTCCATTTGGTTGGGTTAGTTGTGGATGTGCCCCGCGCTCTATGTTGAGGGGGTACCCCCACTACTACACCAGGTCGATTGTGGTGGTGTAGCTCGTACTGTGTCACCACAGTTTTAAAGTCTCCAATCTTTGAAAGGTTTACCATTTTAAATATATCCGGTGAGGTAAGTTTTTTTTTTGGCAACATTGAAGATTGCGTTCTTGTATTCTGAATATTCTTTTTATCAGAATTTCTACTCGCTCTAGCACTTTCGACATCCATAAGCCTGTCTTTTTAATATTATGAATATTCATGAATCACGAAACCTATTTATAATTTTGTTTCGAAATCTCATGGGAATGATGCTTCAAGGAGGTTTCAAGGTACGTCGCGAGGTACCTTGTTTGACAATTTTATTCTTTAAGTTAGACTGTTTTCAATAGTTAGGCTCTTTTTACACAAAGCAGAGAATCGAGTGCTAGCCAGACCCGAGTTGTTTAGATAAGGCCAGTCATAGGCTAGTGCTGGCTGCTAGACCAAGATATTTATATAGACATACTTAAAAATATGGTTGATATATAGATTCTGGTCGCAATGAGGAACAGCGCAGTCAAGAGAGAAGTGCTTTTGACGACAGAAGTCGACGCATTCTTGATGCGCTTTCTATCAATACTAACCCTTCTAGGTAAGTTTATTTTACATATATCCCAAATTGTAATGATCATAAACTTTGTAATAAACTTAAAACCAAATTTTCAGTCCATTATATACATCTTTAAAGTTTTCCAGCTCTTCAAAGTAGCCTTTTAAGCTATTGTATTGAAAAAATGTTTTTATCATTTCAGACCGAGTCAATCAAACCCTTCGGAGCCACCAAACACATTCTCCCAAGTGGATCGTCCCACATTTCCTTCCAGAACTTCAGCTTTTCAGCGATTCAGCGAATTCGAAAGAAGATTGTTGTTTGCTGCTTACGACCGTGCTATGAGCCCCGGAATAAGGAACCCGGAACGGGCTGAGGAACCCGGACCTTCCGAGGGGAGCTCTCGCACTAGTATCTTCGTTTCTCCCAGACAGGATACCCCACAACCACGGTTCTTACCTAGACGGAGGAATTTCATCGTTCGACGACGACTTTTACCTTCTACAGCACATACTACTTCTTCCACAGCCTCTACAGCTCCGAGCCCTTCATCTACGGCCTCCAATTCTTCTACATCCACTAATAGTTCTACCAATACTCCTAACACTTCCTCTCTTCCTCCTCCAGCACATGCGTCCTCTCGTCCTTCTTCCCTCTTGACAGAAGTCCCTTCTCCCGAAACCGCCTCTCCCTTAACTCTCGTAGACGCCCAAATGATCAACGAAAGTCTGGACTTAATCCGCGACATTCTCCGAGACTCCGGAGCGAGACTTCTTAACCTAATAACAAACATGTCGGGATCTCTAGATACTATAGAAGGTAGGGCAGAGGAAATCTCACAAGCCGACTCGTACACAACTCCTCCACGATCCAGAGATACCCACATCCCATCTAATATAGGATCTTCGGAATCGGATTCGGATAGCGACGATTCTCGCGAAGTCAACATTTATCGAACTAGAAACGATTCGTTTTCCGGAGAAAGAGATCCGCCGAGCACCAGACGATCGAACCGAGTTGTTATCGATCTGAATCCCAGAAACCAAAGTCGCCGAGGCCGCTTGAACTCGCCTCGAAGAGTAGAAGGAGGCTTGAGGAATTTCCTCACAAGATTATACAAAAGTCGGTTTCGTGTTCGAGATAATACTGCGCGGAATAGAGAGACTTCTCAAGATAATGACGACAGTAGCAGCGATGATCGCAGAACTACTGGAGATAGCTCGCAATCTACATCTCATGTACTTCGCGATCCTCCTATAGAACCGCCGGTAACCACTTGGGATCCCAGTTTCATTCCGTTTGCTAGCATTATACGGGGATATCCACATAATGCACCGGGTGGACCGGGATATGTGCCGGGGAGTTCGCCGCAGGAATATGTATTTGGTAGTACACAGGAAAATGTGCCAGGGAGTTCACGTGAAAATGTGCCAGGAAGTTCGCAGGGTAATTCGCCAGGGAGTTCGCATGAAAACGTACCAGGAAGTTCGCAGGAAAATGTGCCAGGGAGTTCACAGGGTAACGCACCAGGAAGTTCGCGAGGAAATATACCAGGGAGTTCGCAGGAGAACCCCGAAGGCGAAGTCACGACTGAAGTAGCTCTAAGAAAAGTGCAATCCGGAGTAAGAGCTTTAACGAAACACACTCGAGTCCTCTCTCTTATGCTTCAAAGAGGACGACAAACTTCTTTCACGGAGCTCCTTAGAATGTGGGACGCTTTACGACGTCGCGTTTTGACAATCGATTTACAAACAAGACCGACTGAGATGTCTAGCGCAACTTATGCTCGTAGCGTCGTTGACAGATTCAGACTTATAACGGAACTTTCGAGAAATGTTCTCAATGACATGCCTCGTATTGCAGTTAGGAGAGTGCCAAGTAGCGACTCCAATGCCAATAGTACTCCGGATGGCGAAGGTGCGTCTACATCGAACCAAGAAGCTCCTCGGCCATCTCATAGTAGTTCTCGAGTGAGATTAAGTCTAGCGAGATATGTATTGTTGAGGAAGCGACTCAACTCGAGTGCTCGTGTGAGGCCTCATGAGGAACGTCGTTCCTCGAGAGGACCTCGTCAAAGAGAAACAATCACAGCCGTAGAGCTACAATCCTCCAGAAGCGAAATAAGAGTTCGAGCGATGCAAGTGCTCTCAATTCTTTTCTATATGATGATGGATTGTTTAGAAGAAAATGGATTGAGCCAAATCATAATAAACATGTTGCAAACTCTTAAACGAGCTTTAAGATTAACTTGCTTATTGCTCGTCACAAATCCGAACGGACCCTCCACAAGCGATGAGTCCATGAATGTCGATGTTGGCGGTTCTCAGCAGAATAATGGAGAACCGAATAACAGTGCCGATGGACAGGTTTCTAGCACTACTTCTACTCACAACGATCACAATTACTCTCCATGGGTGCCCGGACCCAGCACTTCTACGCAGACCAGTACAAGTAGACAGAGCGACAATGTAAATAGACCTTCCACATCGAGCGGGAGAGGCAGAAAAAGAGTTAACACGAAGCAAAATTCTTCCCAAACTTGTGATATAGTCAGCTCCAGTAGCCAAACGCAGACCAGGGCATCCACAAGCAAACAGCGATGGAGCAATCGCCTTGCAGTACAAATATCTGCAGCAAATCGAAATTATTCCTCCACAGCTACTAACAGAAGGGAGCTATACATTGAGAGTCGAAGGGAGAAGGCATTACATAGATGTAATCCGTTAGTTCATCCCATTAGCAAAAGGAAGATATTTCCTCCATCGTTGACTCATCGGATTCCTAAACTCTGTTGTCAGCCGACTCGGAGAGTACCCAAACCCCCATCGAGATCCCGAAGACTTAATATGCCAATTGGACCGGTTCCTGGGCCTTCCAGTTTATCTGACGCGGGACCTTCGAACCTAGCATCTGGCAACATTCCCGGGCCATCCAGTATCCCATTGATAAGTGTATCGGCGCCCCCGAGCGCTTCGGATATCATCGCTGGCTTGAGTATTGCTGGGCCATCGAATATTATATCTGGGTTAGTTAACCAGGCAGGCCCGTCAAACGTAACGCCGGGCCCATCCAACATGGCGCTACTTCCATCTAGCATTACTTTGACATCCAATCTATTCGCACCCGGCCCGTCATCCGAAAGCAATGTGCCGGACGGTTCGGTGAGGGGAGATACGAACAATGCCCCTGACAACCGCAACGATTTGTATAGGATTGCGCAGCTAAATGCCATGAGGGTCAGGAATGCTGCCCGGGAGAGACTGCGCCGACTCCAAACCATAAGGTTGGTAATCATTTTAATTATGTATCAGTCTTAAAGTAAATAGGGTAGCGTTATCGGGAGCGTTTACCCTCTCCCTTTCGGGGTGGGCAGAAACCACGCTTATAAATAAGCGGATTCGCATTTAGCCAACTTTACTATAGGCCAAACATGACAAGTGGCAAGCTTGTCGATGTCTCCAGCGTATAACACTGTGACGGCAATTTGAGCCTGATCCCGAACCGTGTGGATACACTTTACTGGGTTTATCGGCACGAACGGTGGATACTTCCCCGGGCCGGCAGACTGGGGAAATTACCACCATCAGCCCTACATTGAAAGTATGTGCCATTTGCAATGATGTCAAATGCCAATTTTGTGAGTATTATGTGCCAGGGCCTCTTTAACCTACAACTTTCGCATTATATATCCATCAACCATCGGAGCATGACTTTTCTTATTTTTGCCCCCATGCTTTCTTTTATACACTTTTTATTCGGTTACAAAAGCTGTATTTATAGTTTAAAATACATTATTTGAAGGTTTTATTCACCGTGGAGGGATGGTCATAATGAAGAGGAGCATGATCCCCACAACAACACTCCCCCGGACATGTCGGAGCAGCCTCGCAGACGTCACGGATTTTTCCTCTCCCGGGGAGACCACTTCGAATCCGTTCTCAACCAAATAGCAGTTCCCATAGTGCAAGTCAACGAACCGGTTGTGGAAGGTCAGGCAAATCAGCCCCCGGCTGTTGCTAGGGTTCAACCGATCATTCTGGCCCCGGTAAGTTTTTTTATTATAGTAATTCCTGTCAGTCAGTATATAATAAATAAATAAATATTTCCAAACAGGTCACACAGCGCCATCTAGTTTTCGTGGTAAGCTACGAGGCTTGTGTTACGGAAACTAGATGGTTGATAAACTACATATTATACTTTTTTTTTGTAAATATATACATATTATACATATAAACAACCAGACCGAGACAAATTATATAATGTACAACTTGCCGGTGGGAATCGAACCCACGACCTCCCGAGTTCACGGCAACGTTTGTTACCACTAGTCCACGGAGGCGGTCAAAAGCGGTCGACATTGACAGCTGCCGTGCAAATATCAACTTTGTAGTTTATCAATATGTAGTGTAGCTTACCACGGAAACTAGATGGCGCTGTGTGACCTGTCTGGAAATATTTATATTTATTACAGGACAACTTACAGCTAGATAACAATACAGATGAAAAGATACAATAAAAAATGAGACCATATGTCCTAACATCAGTTAACAGACCACGGAGAGGAGCCTCTCCGCGGTCGGCTAATAGTTAAGTTTAAGTATATTTTTGGACCGTCGTGTCGATTGTTTGTCGGGCATACGCTGTACGTGACGCACTAGAGAAATAAACGCATCAAACGAAATATACAGTCCATCTTTCACATACTTCATCAACCAGGGTACCCCGAGTCATCCTACAACGGGCCTTGGCCCCAACAATGACTTCTATAACGAAATCCACTAATAACATTTGCAACTAAAGTAATAAAGTAGGCCAAATTCTCCAGATATATGTTCTGGAAGGCCTATCTCCAGCAGTGGAGGTCTGGGACGCTGTGTTCTAGGGGCTGGGGTGTAATGAAATGAATGATGAAGAATAATAACACTATGCCGGCTTGACTGGGTATGACGGCAATTCAAGTTGATCCCGAAACGTGTGGATACACTTTACTGGGTTTATCGGCACGAACGGTGAATACTTCCCCACCCCGGCAGACTGGTCGGCGTTGAATGTGTTATGTTTCCTAGAAGTTATGCCCACCTTATATTTAACGATTCTTTAACCGAGAAATAATATTGCCTCTGGGTTTGCATTTTGGATTAAATGTGTAAATTTTGTTGATTACAGAACGCGATAGTCTTTGAGGAGGGCCACGGGCTCCTGGATACTAACTTCATTCCGGAAGGTCTCCCCATACACCGGGTGCAGGCCTGGGACTTCACTTCCGGATCCCCCCCGGACATCGCCAAACGTAAGTAAAAGTCAAAATATCTTTATCCGCGTAAACCTATTACAGGCATTAATGAAACGTCATTAATTTAATTATTTTGAATTATTCTACTGCTGCTAGTAGAAGACTAAACAGCAAAGTGGTCGAATAAGTAAGCTGTTACCAGATTAATGTTTAATCTGACTGAGAAAGGAATCTGCTATATCAGATTTACAAAATAAAACATATACAAAACCACACCACAACAATCAATTATTAACCTTTTAAATTTAGTTATGAGTACTTATGAGATTACAATACCTAGTACAGCGGTACCCCACCAGGCAAGTCAGAATTAAGATAGTAGACTACTTGCCCATGTGCAACCCGGAAATCAACAAAACGCAAAAACCTTTGCTAATTTAAGAACAATAAATTGAACGGTCCCAGGTCTCCACATGTGCCAGCTATTTCCCCGCCCAACCAGACCCCCAGGGTGCGGACCGGGACCCGACACACGTGCCACCACTGCAATGACCTTCTAAAGAAGGGACGACCACATAAACTTCCAAATATTCAATGTATCATATGGTCTCTAGCGGCAATGTAACTATGTTTTCAAATTTGACGTATTTTTTTTTAGCGCCTAATTATTTTAATGGGCAAACTGTTACTAGCAGCTTAGCTAATGCTAGTGATTTGGTAATGTATACACTAGACTTGATCTCTTCATCAGGTACAAAGAATGTGGTGGTCCAACGATGCAGGATTCACAATGATGCCAGCATCGACATATCCAAAGACGGAAGACTACTGGTTGCCTTACTACCAGTTCCTCGACTCAGGAACTCCATACATAGACTTGGTAAGTAAAAATTTTTTTTCCTTTACCTATATATAAATGTGCTCTGTCTCCTGGACTAGTCTGATGAAACAGAGTGTGTTCCAGAAGACAAGTGGTCTTCGTTAAAGTTACACGATGTATGACAATAAAAGACTAAAATAATACGAGCAAAAAACAATACATAAGAAAAACATAAATATAAAAGATGATAGGAAAAAATTACATAATAATCAAATCAAAATAGTTTATTTCCATTGGTTCGCTTAAAACAACTTGGATACAGTCAGAACTAATAAAATCAATACATATGTACTAATCAAAGTGGTAATTTGGACCGTAAACAGGCAATAATATATATTTATGTATGTTAGGGACAACATTAATTACTGCTACACTACAAGCAAGTAAAACTAACTACGAAACTACTTAAATAAGATCGTGGCTGTAAAGAGGCCGTGTCAGTTTACATTCTGAATCAATAAACAATGCTATAATATGACCAATATTTAGTTGGATATTTAAATATTTTATTTATTTTTAAGTGCAGAGAAGAGAGAATTCTTAGCAGACCCCTGTGCTAAGAATGTAGCGAATGAGAAAATAATAATAATAATAATTTGGTGCAATCAGATTATAAACATAGACACGACCAAGTAGCTGCAATTATTAGCAAGCAAATATGAATTAGTAAATCAAATTGTTCCATACTACAAATACAAGCCAAGCACCGTTCTGCAAAATGACAATATTCGACTCTACTGGGACAGAACGATTATAACTGACAAAACAGTATACTACAACCGACCTGACATTACTTTGATAAACAAAGAAAATAAAACAGCATATTTAATAGACATAGCCGTACCTAACACTCATAATCTAATAACTACACATACAGAAAAAAATCTAAATACAGAGACCTTGCAATAGAGCTTAAATCCCAACTCAAATTAGAAAAAGTAACAACTGTACCCATATTAGTATCTACGACCGGAGTAATACCTAAAACATTACATGACAGCCTCAAAACTATTAACGTAGACCACCACACATACAGACAATTGCAAAAAGCTACAATCCTTAATACTTGCCGTATAGTCAGAAAGTTTGAGTTAAAGAAGCATGATGCTCACTTGGCCGAGGCCCGTGAATATCATTAGGTTAACCGGTTAAATACCGAGATTTTTTAAGAATACACATTACATAATAATAGTTTATTGTCACAAAATAAAATATACATATTGAACAAAAAAATAAAAATTACATTGGTGTACATGCTTAATTTAATAGACGACTTCTGTCCCCTATACTAAGGTTGCCCTGGTCTTTCAATATCTGTTATCTGTGAGTCGTTCAATATCTGTTACGTGTCTAATTTCACCTTATGTAATTTATGTCAAAATGGCTGAATGTGCAATTCTTAATTGTTGTTTTAGGCGTTTACTCGCTAGAATGGAATCGTTTGGGCGAGTGTCTGTACACCGCTGCGCTGGAACAGAGCGCAGTGTCTGTGGCGCTGTCCCCCACGGCGCGGTACTTGGCGGTGGGGCTGGGCTCGCGGAGATACACCTACCTGCCCCATCCCAGAAACAACGTCTTCGCTTTTCTATACAAGCTTAGTCCTACCGGTAAGTTACATTAAGGGCCCTACCTCATCGACATGCCATGGCGACGGCTACCAGTGGCTAATCAGTTGCCCCAAGTCAGGTCTCTGAATTATTAATTTGATTATTTTTTTTTTTCAGAATCTTATTGTTTGCTATATATTTTACTTGTTTTAGATTTAATTTGTAAGGCAGAATAGAAGAATAGCCTTATTTATGTCTCCCGATCAAAATGAAGTTTTACTATTAAGGAGATAAAAGTTTTACTTTTAAGCAGTTAAAAGTTTTACTTTTAAGGAGTTAAAAGTTTTACTTTTGAGTGGTTAAATGTTTTACTTTTAACGAGTTTAAAGTTTTACTTTTGAGGTGTTAAATGTTTAAAAGTTTTACTTTTAATTAATAAGTATTATTTTATAAAATCAATATCGTGTCTCCTTTTTTTCCCTAATCAAAGACTGTATGATTGTGTTGATTCCATCTTGGATGGTTTCACATAAATGTACTATTATCTGATCTGGTGAGCCAATGTGTTATTTACTAAAATAAAATAAAATAATGATATGACAATTAAACATAAATTCATAGCTGTAAAAGGGCCGTGTCATCTTATATTCTAGTAGCATTACTGTCAATTAATATTCGTGGCTATAAAATGGCCTTGTCACCCTACAATCTAAATAAATTTAAATTTGAATATTAAGCTTAGTTAAAACATTATTATTAATCTATGAAACTAAGCCTAGACCATTGCATAGAAGTATTTTTCATTACATCTTGTATGTTGGCTTTTAAGTAAATAAATGCTTCATCATCAGCCTATGTCTCTGTCTAAGGGGAGCCATTTCTTACGATCTTTTGACACCCTCATCCATCCTCCACTAGAGACATTTTTCAGGTGATATCTGCCCATTTGATAGGGGTCTTTCCACTCTAGAAACCGTCTACTCCATCGGTTCTGCGACCGACGGGTCCGGCCCATTGCCACTTTAACTTACTAATTTGAATATACTATGTCGATAACCTTGATTTTCTGATGAATGTCAACTTTTCCGACTCTCCATCAGATAAATACCGAGGATGGCTCTCTCCATAGCTCGCTGAGCTTGTGAACCAGGCCCACTGTCAGAGTTGGTTGAAAACTTTCGTATTAAAACACATTATTCATTTACTTCAAAATTAGTAAGCTGAAGTGGCAATGGGCTGGACATGTCTGTCGTAGAACCGATGAACGATGGAGTAGACGGGTTCTAGAGTGAAGACCACGTACGGGAAGACGCAGAGTGGGTCGACCCCCCGCTAGAAGGACAGATGACCTGAGGAAGGTCGCTGGTGGGGGTTGGATGAGGGTGGCAGGAGATCGTGTGAAGTGGCGAGCCTTGGGGGAGGCCTATATCCAGCAGTGGAGAGACACGGCTGATGATGATGATAATTCATTTCATCATCATCACGATCGTTTCCCTTCCGAGGTAGTCAGAAACCACGCGCATATAGAAGCGGATTCACATTTAGCCAACTTTACTATAGGCCAATCATGACTTAAATTTCAATTTTATTTATTTAAATTAATAAATATTATTGTGACCCGACCAGGAATCGAACCCGGTACCTCCGAGTCTAAATCCACGGACATAACCGCTAGACCACAGGGGCAGTTTTCACTTTCATTCATTTATTATTATTTTACATAATTCATAATGATTCCAGATAACGTGAACAAGACCGCCATGACACCTGTAAAGGAACTCAAGCAGAATTGGGAACATCAGTTTACCAGCCTCAACTGTCTCCGATGGGCTCCCCAACCCGGACAGGGACTCGTGTATGCCAACAACACTGGACAACTCATTATTATGAGCTAAATACAATAAATAAACACGTATAAATATAAAAACACTTAAATCTAAAGAATAAACACTTAAATTTCAGAAACCCTTAACGGCAGGATTTCCGGACGGGATTAGCTTTAAGAAATAAGGTTTTAAGTCGCTGCGGCTCTCGTTTTGACTATTATTGTGTTTAAAACCATTTGGAGTGATTATACCGCGTGTAATTGTCAAAAGAGCAAATATTTTTTTTAGGCTTCAGATGTCATTGTTTGTCATTCAGGCTCTACCTCTATTTAAAATAAAAAGGTCACTTTTGTTTAATAATAAAACATTATCCCAAAAACAAAACTACTTCATGGTGAATAAGGCTGTGTTTAAAAATCGTGATAAATACCTAAAGGCTGAGAAGTGTTATTATAATTGATCTCGTTCACAGCCGACAGATGAAATAGAGAGAGAAAGAATTACGTAAATCAACGTTTGAGCGATCGTCGACCTCTCGCTACCCACTTGATTAGGTTCAGTATGAGAGGCGATATTTTTAGGATAACTTCTCTGCACCGTAACTTAAGATTTTATTATTAAATAATAAAAATAAAAATGTACGTAGTTTTTATTTTTATTCTAGATTATAATATTAAAATATTTGCTCTTTAATAAATGCCACGCAGTAAAAAAAAAAACTTAATTTATATCACATAAATATATATATTTTTTTAAACCAGCCTATTGCCAGTCGCAAGCGTGAGAATGAATGCACGGTGAATCCATGGAATGCTTAGAAATTTATCTTCTCTGTGGTTTTGTTTTTTTTGCGCGTTTTATAAACCATACAGATTCCAATAAAATGGTATTTTATGGTATATATTATTTCAACTAAGGCCGCGTTCGTTTTATAGCATTACCAACATCTCGTAGCAACTTAATAAACCAGCGTAAAATGTCGTTTTTGTTAAGAAATACCACTTATTTTAACAATGCTAACATTTCTTTAAAAAAATGAGCGGTGAGGCTACTTTTTGACAAGTATCAAATAATAACAAATCAACTGACAATGTATTATGGTCTTTGAATTTATTACATAAAATCGTTTAAAATACATTTTAAACAAATATAATATAAACTATAAAGTATACAACAATGTAAACAAACCATTTCTTATTTTAAATGACATCTGTCAAAAGTGACATCAATAACCCTCCTTTCAACACGGTACTGACATACGAAATTAGCATCAAATGTTAGAATTGTCATTAAAAGAACGACTTGTGCTAAAAAAGTGGTATTTTCATGCTATTATTTCTTAAAACGAACGCGGCCTAATTAAAAACTGTTCACATTTTAATTTGGTTTACAAATCGGTAAAATTGAAATCCCTGCCGTTAAATCTGATAAAAAATCACTAAATAAGAATTTAAGATGGGTTAACGCCTTTGCATGCATCGCTCGCACAATCCAACATTTTCAAAGTTTTTTTAAGTCAGAGTACTTTCAGAAATTTAGTCCCATCAACTTGCTTATCTCCACACCCAAGCAAATACTGCGAGCGAAATCGTTAACCCATCTTAAGACATCTAAAAGAAATGAGAAAAAGGCAACCGCCTTAACACTCCCTTGACATGTGACTCCACACTGCTAAATGCAAGTTTATGGTTTAATAATTCAAATGCAAACACTTAAATACCGAGACGTATTTTTTGACAGATATCCAGACTCTTATATAAATAATAATAATAAATATTTCCAGACAGGTCACACAGCGCCATCTAGTTTCCGTGGTAAGCTACGAGGCTTGTGTTACGGACACTAGATGGTTGATAAACTACATACTATACTTTTTTTTTGTAAATATATACATATTATACCTACATATACACACCCAGACCGAGACAAATTATATAATGTACAACTTGCCCCCGGTGGGAATCGAACCAACGACCTCCCGAGTTCACGGCAACGTTTGTTACCACTGGACCACGGAGGCGGTCAAAATATGTGATTATTATATACTCTAGCACTCCTTTTTTCGAGGCCAAGCCAACTAGACACCTGTCAAATGTGACGTGTCTAGTTAAAGAGACCTGCGCGACGGCTCAGCCTAATATTATCGTTAATTGTGCTAAAAAAATTGAAAAATAAACCTTGCGGGTAGGCAGAGATAATTGAGCTCCACTTGTCATGATCACGACGTACCCCTATCGCTTCTTCATACATGCCCTTTTATTTCGATGGATTTTTAATGCACCTTCAGCTATTGTTTTATTTTTTTGATCGTGATAGGTAAATCTTATATATCTGTTTCGTCAATCTCTCTTCACTCATCCTTTCAACATGCCAGAACCATCGGAGCATGCCTTTTCTTATTTTTGTAAAATAAAAATAGGATATAAATGAAGAAAATAATTGCTAAACTGCAGGCAGGATTAAAATCATTCTAAATAATTTAAATATTGATGTGTCACAAATGCTTGTAATAGGTTTTTGTGAATAAAGTTAATTTGACTTTTGACTTTGACGAACACATAATAAGATGGTTTAAGAGTTAATGACCTCATATTGAAAGCAGGACTCACCCTAAAGCAATCCACGTATGTAATGCCTATCCACCTAGATTTTATTTATTTAAAATTGGAAAAATAATATTTACAAAATATAAAATAACTACTTAAATAAAAATAATCAAATTAAATAACTAAAAATTTAACCTAATGAAATAAAAATGTCTTCAGGAGACGACACATCAATTATTCCCAAGGAGACTGGCAACATTTTCCCTCTGTATAGCGAGGCTAATACGTTGGCAGAAATAATTGCCAGCCTTCCTGTCTCCGGATTTCCTGAGGGTTTCCATGATCCCATCATCTCGACTTATTATTACCCTCCTAATTCCAAGTCTGTGATCCGTCAAAAATGGCACCTCGGTATTAAAAGACAATATGGATAGATAACTGCCTTCGTGGTCTAGCGGTTAAGTTAAGGATTTAGACTCGGAGGTACCGGGTTCGATTCCTGGTCGCGACACAAAAATATTTATTAATGTAAATAAATACTGGAGACATCGACAAGCAGCCATTTGTCATGATTGGCCTATAGTAAAGTTGGCTTATATATTTATAAGCCATTATAAGCAGTTCTTTATAAGCGTGGTTTCTGACCACCCCGAAAAGGAAACGGTCGTGATGATACTTTACTATGGATAGACAACTACGTGACACAATCCTTTTTTGTTGTATCTACGTTCATACAAACTATATGATATTTATTTATTTAGTTTACGCCTAATTATAGTTAGCAAGGGTAATATATTTTTTTAATGTAGTTAGCTACCAAAATGAGTTGAATATTCCTCTCGTTCCGAGACGTGCATAAACTGTTTTGTCAAAGCTTTGTGACGTCACAAATGATATCATTCGTCGCGATATCGAGGTAGATCGCTCTGAGCGCTGTCAGTTTTTTGGCATTATGTCGCGCGCCATTTTCAAGTTTATTTAATATTAGGTTTTCTTTTAAATTATTTAATATTGTAATTCGTTTATACTATTTGTATATTACTTCTAAAACAAATCTATAAATAATATTTAAGTAGGAAGTAAATTAACACTGCAAGTTATTTTAGAAGACCTAAATAAGTTAGTAAAAGTAAAGTAAAGTATCATCACGACCGTTTCCCTTTCGGGGTGGTCAGAAACCACGCTTACAAAGAAGCGGATTCACATTTAGCCAACTTTACTGTAAGCCAATCATGACAAGTGGCAAATTCGTCGATGTCTCCAGCGTACCAAACTCGAGAAATATCACAAATAAATTAAATATTAATTAAATGTATATTTATTTACATTAATAAATATTTTTGTGTCCCGACCAGGAATCGAACCCGGTACCTCCGAGTCTAAATCCACGGACTTAACCGCTAGACCACCATAAGTTAATAATAGTAAACGTTACACATATAAAGCTGAAAAAGCCGAGAGAGGTGTGTTTGTTAGTATTCATACTCAAAGATATGGAATCTGCAATTTATGTTGTATACATTTAAAAAAATAATTATTAAGGTATGAATAAAAATGTGATTTGGACCGTTCCTAATTGAAATCACGCTCTGATTATCCAAATCGTGATATTTGATTCGGAACAACTGTCAGTATCATGTTCATTCTAAGCTCTCTGAGCATGATTCGGAACGAGGAGAGTGTTCTAGTATAATTATATGATTGCTTTGATATGCATAAGTTATTCGATATTTTAAGTTTTTTGCAAATTTCGTACCCCCTCATACATATATACTTGTGCAATATGTTTAACGATATAGTGTAAACTCTATATAACGACACTGAAGGGAAGCGTTATAGAGAGTTAAATCGTTAAATGGAGATGGAATTGTATGGAAGACAAGTTAAACCAACCAAAGCCAATTGATTTCGACGCTTTAGGAAGTTTGTCGTTAAATCGAGTGACGTTACATCGAGTTTACACTGTATTTGAAATTTTTGTATAAAAAAAGGGTTTGCTAAAATCGCGTTTGTATCGTTCAATTGAGTTTTTTCGTCATCTATTTATATTATATTCTTAACTTTAGACTTTATTTGATACGTGTTTCTTTATTTATTACAAAATATTTGTTCCTTATTGCCATGTCTATTTTGTTAATTAAATGTGCGTAAATTAATGTAATTACGAATACTGTAACGCAAAATTTTGCTGCAGAAGTTATTTTGCTTGAACTCAACTTACTGAGTGATATGGTTGATTTATTAATACTATTAACGTAATTTTAACAATAAATCCCTGTTGTCGGCGCTTGCAACTGTATTTAAACAGCGCACAACTGTGGCTCGCGTGTTTGTCTTGATTTCTTGATAGCACACCGGCCAACTTGTCATTTAAATACTTAAATTAGTGTACCTATATAGCTAATTTAATGCCGGTTACACATTTTCTAACTGACCTTTGGGAACATGAGAAATCATGGCCAGGGTACAAATATCACAAGATACTCTTAGTACAAATACTGCTTATGACGCAACTACATGTACTAGGTACATACTATAACTATGTATACTACATACACAAATATATAACTCCTATTTATTTATTTATTCGTTGGAAAATTTACAGCCTTTGCAATATTATGTATACAAAAAATATCTAATCTCAAAGCCTTACAAATTTTCACTGTTAGCTATAATGAAAAATAATAAAAATAAGAACCAACAAAATCAGTACAATAACAATGAGATATGAAATAACAATTGCATTTGTATACTGATCCCGTTTTACACCTTACAAATTATACAATATAATAAAATTTAAGTGCAACAACAAGTATTAGTAACAATAAGTAGGTACTCAAACAACACTTCACAAATTTTGACAAGAAACATAAGTAATAGAAAAATATATAAAATAAACTAAAAAAAGGATCAAATAAATAATTTAATATAATAATAATGTAATATTTCAATATTTTAATGGACATCTACTCAATATGCTCATCACAGTACTCTGTAGTCAATAAACGCATTTAACATGAATACTTGACAACAACATATAACAAAACGTATAAAATTGCGGGTAGTAAGAAAAAAGTACGAAAATAGCGTCATTTTAAAATAATCACATTTTGACTTGAAAATTTAAAGTTTATAATCACGTTTTAATTAGGACGTGGTTACACAGAAAAGCCAAACCACATTTTTTTTTTAAATATTTTATTTATTTATTCTTTCATTTCCACAGCACATTACAGAACATAAAGGTTAGTATATAATTGAGCTAAACCAACCAAAGCCAATTGATTTCGACGCTTTAGGGAGTTTGTCGTTAAATCGAGTGACGTTACATGGAGTTTACACTATGTCTAAAATGTCCTTAATTTCATTTCCTCTAAAGTTAATGGACTACATTTTTCAAAAGTACCCTCAGATTTGAATAATCTATACAAATGCTGTAATGTGCGAGCGAGAAGGAAGAACAAGCATTAAACGCTCTGCTTATTATTAAATGAAAATATGTTTATATATCGCCCCGGCTCTGCATGGATAGCTACGAGTATATGTAACAAAATTGCCACAAAAAGATATTTTTTGCTTACTGGTTTACACCTAACTCAATAGTATAAATTAGGCTGTTTTTGTTTTCTGCAGCCAGGTTTTGCGTTCACTATATCGTATAATAAATTTATTCTAGGCTTAAGGTGTACATATTTTGCTTCCTCATCTAGTGAGATTTTACTATTAAAATATTGATATTTAATATTACTGATTGTAAACAAACATCAAATATTTACTCTATGAATTTATAATTAATTGTTTAGTCACGTGTTTTATCTATATTTTAGTTTTAAATTTAGGTATTTTTTGCCTGATGAATGAAGTAACGTGGGGAGGAAAAGATTTCTAGATCCATACAGCCATGTCTGATTATTTTTTGTTTTTGCTGAGTTGTTTCTATTTAAATGTTTTTGATGCACCTTCAAAATGTAGATCATTATAATTTATTATTCTTTAGTCATTTATATCACAATTACACCATTAATATTATTTCAACTAGCCCAAATTTTATAATAGTAGTAACACAGATCTTTAGTCTCATCCATTAAAAATAAAAACACTATTGAAATTGTAATTAAAGGTGCATATTACTAGAGAAGAAAAAAAAATCCAATAAGGGATTATAATAAAAACAGGGACGCATCTTTACATAAGACAAAAGTAAAAAAATGTGGAACAGTAGAAAAAGTACTGTATCCCTTGCGGGGTGGTCGGAAACTAGTTCACATTTAGGCACATCACCTCGAAAACTATTATAATCGGCCATAAATATGTGGGGTTAAATAAGTTGCATTTTGGCCCCCCTGTCAGCTCTCGGCGTATATACGTAGAATTACCAGTAACCATGGAATGACAAGCCAACTACCGATCACGTGATTTATAACAAAAAAGATAACACCCTTTATTTTATTCATCTATTCAGAAACCAGTATGCCTAGTGTGACAGTGAAGTTTCGTAAACGCAACTGTAGTAGTAGAGTTTTTTTACTGAATTTCCGATGTTCATTACCTGTTATTATAGCCAAACTTGCAATAACACGCAACTACAGCAGTTACGTTTTCCGAAACTTGCATTTTAAACTAAGCACACTGTTATTGTGTTTTGTTTATGAAATTGTAGCATAAATTTTATTATTATTCGAAGAAACAGAAAATAAAATAAAAACTACCTATGAACAAAAAAAGTGTCCTCTAGACGTACTTTGAAAACTCCCAGAAGTGTCTATGTAATTTTTAACTAATATTTATTTACTTCGCCGAGAAATGAAATAGAGAGAGAAATGATTACGTAAGTAAACGTCCGCGTAACCTTACGCTACCGACTTGATTAGGCTAAGTATGATTGGACATATTTTTAGGGAAACTTATCTGCACCGTAACATGGGATTTTAAAACTGAATAATTTAAATAAAATTACGGTTTTTTTTTATTATGGACTAGCTGAACCGGCTGACAGCCAATGAATGTCATAATAATTAATAATAATAAAACTCACACCAAATAATTTTAAATACAAATTATTAACAATTTCGCGACGAAAAAGTGAGACCTATAAAGGTTAGTTGGTAGAAAATGCATTTACGGCATTAAACTCGCCTATGTACCTGCACTTGTTTTGGTTTTGTACAATAAAGAATTTATTATTATTATTACCTATCGATTTGACAGTTGTTTTTTGTTTGTTTTCTTCTCCCGATGGATGATGAATGAGGTGATAGGGAAAGAAGGTCTAGCCCATACAGCCAAGTCTGACGTAATATTTTTATTTTTTATGAATTAATGAGGTTATCATTAAATTCCAGATGCTGCAGAATTTGATGCTTTTCTTGGAGTCACTCGCGGCACCGCAAAAAATAAACTGCAACTTGAGCCCCATATTTAAAGTCCAATTTATCGTTTTCCATAATTATCCACATTGTAGCACATGATTAAACCAAACAACACCACTTTTGACCAATAACATCCACAGTAAATTAATTTACAAAACAAAAACTTGCTTTTGTCTAGGCAAAATAGCGCGAAGGACGCCCGTGGTTTTTTTTTTTTTAAATTAATTCATTTGGTTTGTCATTTATTATATAAATAAGCTAAATATAAATTTCTGAACGCACGCTTAAATATTTGACAACCAACATTGTTTGACAGGTACGAAACCCACGAACATTTTGTATGGGAAAATGTTTTATTTAATTTTTTCGGCCTTCTAATATTATTAATAGTTATTCGGAACGGAGACGAATCCAACAAATCAAAAATAATAAAAATTGGGCCGGCCGTTCTCGAGTTATAAGTGTTCTAACAAATCCGACTTTTGTTTTGTTTATTACGATTATAATTTAACATTATTTGCTAAAATAAATTACACGCAGTAGACCGGAAAAAATGGCGTCGTATTTTAGTGGTGTTTTAAGTAGAGATGTTCGTGTAGCAATGCATTTGATTTTTTTTTTTTATGACGGTGAATCGATAAATCATCAATGATACGCCCCCTGCCTGAAGGGCCAACGCGGGTGGGGGTCGCATGCCCGACTCATCCGTGAAGCTTCCTAGTGAAGCCCCAGTGCGCCTACGGACTAAAACCCTATATACCGTCTCTATCTCACTGTTTGGCCTTGTGTGCCTTTACAGCTAAGTCTGAGTCGTGACTACGGAGTGAAGGCACTCGTTCGCCGCGTCGCAATTTGATATACTTTTGACGTTATTTAACTCTTAAACTAATGATCTGTGTTACCAGCGATTAAAATAAAAAAGGCATTTTAATTTATAGACAGTGTTTTCTCGCGATTATTATACACCATTTTATTTTGCCATAAAAAGAAAGTTTTTTGCATACAATATATATTTATATATTCTTATTTAAATTTGTAGGATTTAAGTAATTTTAGGGTACGTTTAAATTAAACTTATGTATTTTATTTAGTAATTTAATCAAAATTAACTTTATATCGTAGAAAGATTTAGGTTATTGCTACAAAATATCGGACATTTTTTTATTAGTAACTTATATATTTAATATTAAACAAAATTAGTATCTCTAAGATGGATTTTGCTTATATTTGTGTAGATTCCCTTATAACGTACACTTATGTAATATTATATGTGATAGTATGTAGATTCCGTTCCTAAATTATAAATATTCGTAACAGACGATTATTTAGAATATTGGAATGAAATCTTACAAATAAATGCTTTTTTAAATATTAATTCAGTATAATTTTTGGATATTAGCTGTCTGTACCTAATTTATTAAAATAACAGTCAGTTTTGTTTTCTTATTCTTTTTTTTTTGGTTCCCTTCTCTCGATGGATGATGAATGACATGATAGGGAAGGCAAAGGGTCTAGCCCATACAGCCAAGTCTGACGCAATATATCTTTCTTTTTAATGAGGTCATCATCAAATTCCAGATGCTGCAGAATTTGATGCTTTTCTTGGAGTCACTCGCGGCACCATAGCTCAAACACGTCGCTCGGGTGAAAGTTGACAGCGCGGGAAAACCGCAAAAAATAAACTGCAACTTGTGCCCCATGTTTATAGTCCAATTTATCGTTTTCCATAATTATTCACATTGTAGCATATCATTAAACAAAACAACACCACTTTTGACCGATAATATCTACAGTAAATTAATTTACAAAACAAAAACCTGCACTTGACATGTACACGCAAAATGGCGCGAAGAACTCGGTTTTTTATTCTTTGTGTTTTCTTCTCCCGATAAATGAGGTGACGGGGAAGGCAAAGGATCTAGCCCATACAGCCAAGTCTGACGTAATATATCTTTCTTACGAGTTAATGAGGTTATCATCAAATTCCAGATGTTGCAGAATTTTAAGCTCTTACAGTTACTCGCGGCATTATAGCCCATAAACCACAAGAAATAAACTGCAACTTGTGCCCCCATATATAAAGTCTAGCCCATACAACCAGTTTTTTTTATATATTTATTTTATTCTTCCGATGGATGACAAATAGGGAAGGCAGAGGGTTTTAGCCCATACAGCCATGTATGTCGTAAATTAAAATTTCTTATTCATGAGTTATCATTTAATTCTAGATGTTGCATAATTTGTTTATTTATTTTATGGTAAACTTTATTGCTCAAATACCGTTAGACATTCTATACTGGTCCAACCTTTGGTACAACTAAAGCAAAAACCCTTTAAAATATTTGCGAGTAATTTGTTGGCATCTTGATTACAGATACAGCTATATCCATTAATAATATTGGCCTTATATTAAAAATTGTCTATTATGATAGATTTAGGTAGCACTTCTAATTTTATGCACTTACATAAATTATAGTCATAAGTGTGTGACGTATTGTGCGTTCCAGATACCAACGCGATTAGCACTAAATGCTAACATCATAAACCACGGCAACAGTTTCATTAAAGTTGTATTACTATTTTTAGTTAAATTCAGAACAACTAAATTGCAAAATTTGACATTAGTCATCAATTTTTTTCCTTTTTTGTAATGGAACGCTTAATCAAATGTCAGTTGTTTTGGGGCCGTCTATTAATCACGTGAGGCTCGAAAGGGAGGGGTTCGGCAAAATATCACAAGGGGAGGGGGCTTTTTCTAAACCGAAAAGCGGCGTGTAGTTTGACCTTGACTCGCCGTGATGTGTTTAAATGATGACGCCGAGTGGCTTGATGAAATCTAAGCACAGTGTCAACAACTGATTTTCAAGATGCTTATCCAGCTGTTAGTGTTGAAGAATGTCTTGCTAATCCGTGATCCGAGGACAATGTACATGAAATATTTTTATGTACTAGTTTTCGCATGATTATTATTATTATTAATAGTATATTCTTTCAATATTATTTTTATGCTAGTCTTAAATAACCTGCAACCTTTCTGTCTAGACATTGTTATCACGATTCTTAATTTTACTTAATATATAGGTAGGTAGTATAGTTACTAAAAATATACGTGATTTGGGGGGGTGGGGGGGGGGGGGGGGGGTTAGTTCTAAACTTTTCCACGTATCAACAATGGGGGGTTAAAAAATGCTAATAAAAATTACGTGATTAATAGACGGGCAATTTGGTATCAGAACAGTTTATGCTAAAAATGTTATCATTTAATGTTCGTGCTGCTGGTAATGGAACGCACATATAATACAATTTTGGCCGTTTTGTAGCTAGACTTCGCTTTAAAGATCTCAGCCTAACATGAAGTTCAAATTAATTAAGACAGACTTATGTCTATCATGACTATTTTAATTGGAATATTTATTTATAGACTGACATGTGGACGTAGTTAGGCAAAGAGGATCAAAATAAAGATAATTTATTTCCATTGGTTCTCTCAAAACATATGTACTAATCAAAGAGGTAATAATGGCTGGACCGTAAACAGGCAATAATCCATATTTATGTATGCTATGCACAACATTATTGCTACAAGCAAGTAAAACTAACCAACTTAGAAACTACTTAAATAAGATCGTGGCTGTAAAGAGGCCGTGTTAGTTTACATTCTAAGTACTTAATAATTATTATGTACTTACAAAAATTATATACATTTGTCAGATAATTTATTAAACAAAAAATAATAATAATAAAAAATAAAAAAGACGTCATCTTATAATCTAAATAATAATAATGATATGTAAATTAAACATAAATTCATAGCTGTATCCAATCCACATTAAGTTTTTTTTAAGTTATATGACATTTAAAGTTGGAATTTTAATTAGTCCCACATTTAATATATTTAGATTATGTCAAAAACGGTATTTTTATATGGTTCGTTTTTGATATAAGAGATATCATCCTAATAAAAAAAAATCATAATAAAATTTCTGAAAAATTGTGGATTGGATCCTTTTTGCGTAACTGCGTCCAAGTATAAGTTCCGAGGCGGCGCTTTTGAAGCCCTCTCGCTCGCACAATCCAATATATTGAAAGATTTTTCAAGTGTACTTTTGAGAAATTATTAAGTTTTAGGAAGTAAAATTACGGACATTTTGGACTAATTATAGAGAAATATATCATAAACATTTACAACGAATTCTCTCTATTTTACTTAAACAGTGTCAAGGAAAAAGAAGATGAGTCAAAATTTAAAAAATAGATATTTGCAACTATTGGTTCACAACATTCATATGGGTCAATGCAATAAGGAGATGAGTCTATAAACTGTACAGTTTATTTTACACCCCTAAGTACATAAAGAGGCTAGTCGTAACATTAAAATGTATAAATAAGTAAAAACAGTTCAATCGAGTTATTTGAGTATCGCGCTTTTACCGCCAATAATTCAGTTATGCACAGTAAGACGAGTGGACTCGTGCCTAAAGTATACGACTAATCAAATTGAACCTTAGGTAAATTATAATTTTCTAATTATAAAAATTAGTTGTTTTCTTAATTTGCCTCTAGTGAAAGTTCAAATTTTTTCCTTAACACTGCTGAATTTATGATTAATTTATCTCCAAAATTACCAGGTTTAGTTTTACTTAAGTAATAATTAAGTACCAAAAATACGTTCGGGAAACTGACTGTTACACTTGAAAAATCTTCATCATAGTTTACGTGCTAGAGACACATGTTATATGATAAATTGTTACGTGTTAATTTAATATTATACCAGTTAAATTAATAAAATATTTCAATTTAAACAATATAATTTGGAATTTCTTAGACTGAAATTTGTTGAAGCGTGGTCTTAGGCTTGTTTGTAAGAATTTCAATAATTAAAAACCTATAGTTAAACCATAATTTGTGAGACAAATTTGTCAATTTTTTGCACCAGTGTTGCCACACTCAGGGTAGTTTTGTTTTGTTTGTTTCATTCTTAGATGAGTTACATCCAGGTACTACACAAGTAACCATGATTAATTACGTCTATTAACCTCAAATTTACACTATAAAACCGTAGATTATTACAAAAATAAGCGGAATTTGTTTTGTTTACAATTACGCTAGTCCGCTACAGGCCGCTAACGTGTCTGTGAATGATCTTATCGTCATGATCGTAGAACAGTGACGGATCTGCTATATTTAAAATTTTCATGGCGGCCATTCAACTGTCATTTCGACTGTTTTTTGTCACTTTTTAAGTCTCATAATAAGTGCAAACCTTCTAGATTTCATTTTGGAACCCTTTCTAATATTTACACTATAAATTACAGACCACAAACAATATAAAACTATATATAAATATATATGCAAAATTATGGGTATTTTTTTAAATCCGACACTGTTCTACGATCATGACGTTATCTATCTATCTCGCTCTAACATACGCAATACTGTATATATGATATATGTACATACAATAACTTTTTACAGTCCAGCTGTATTTATTTATTTATTAAGGAAAACTATTGACATTTAATTCACAAGTATAGATACAAAAATAGAAACAGAAAGTCGTTTACAAGTTTTTACTAGTAGTGTTAGAATAATAAATATTATGAACGATGGAAGCATCTACAAACTATCACTTCATGCAATAAACTAATAACTGTACAATAACAATAACTATTATCGTTTAAAAAACCTTAAGTTAAACGCATTTCTCACCACTATCACCTTGTCATGAAAGATATCAACATCAGTTTCATCAATGAATGCATTAAGAGTATTACAAGCTCTACTTAAAAAAATATTTTGTCAGTAGTTAGTGCTCGCCATTGGTATGCGAATGGTGAGATTCTACGAATTTTTTTTTTTTAATATTTCCAGACAGGTCACACAGCGCACAGTTTCCGTGGTAAGCTACGAGGCTTGTGTTACGGAAACTAGATAGATGGTTGATAAACTACATATTATACTTTTTTTTTTTTGTAAATATATAATTATTATACATATAAACACCCAGACCGAGACAAATTATGCAATGTACAACTTGTCCCGGGTGGGAATCGAACCCACGACCTCCCGAGTTCACGGCAACGTTTGTTACCACTAGACCACGGAGGCGGAAATAATAGTACATGTCAAATTACAACTAAAATTACATTTGTAAACACTTAAAATGTAAAAAATCCTGGATACTATAGAAACATTGTTCTTTCAACCATTTTATTAACAGCTTCTTAAATTTAATTATTGATGTCAATTGTTTTAATTCTATAGGCAAACCCTTAAATATTTTAATATACATTTGGTTACTATTTTTAGAAACAATGGTAAGTTTTTGATTAGTAAGTCCGACCATATGCTCGCCCGACCTCGTTAACAAGCCGAAAAAGACTCGGGTAGTTTTTAATAAACTTACAGGCGTCTAAAATATACAGACACGGTAACGTTAAAATATTATAGTCATGAAAGTATGGTCTACAGGAGTCTTACTTGTCTAACAAATTGTGGTTTCAACTATACTTTTTTTCTGTTAACCGCTTACTAAGCTGAATTTATAGTTGTTGCTTAGAAAGTGCTTAGCCAAAGAATTATTTTTTATAATTTCTTTCGTACAGCTTGGATTAAGCATTGGCTATAAAAGAAGACACATCACAGAGCTATGCACAGACATTTTAACAAACCAGGTAATAAACTTTATCAATGGGGTCTATCACTAACTTTTTATCACGACAGATGGCGCATGATAGACGGTACCTAATATAACTTTTTTTTTTTTTTTTTTTATACTGGACTCGACATGTGACATCGCGCCCACCTGATGGTAAGCAGTACGCGAGGTCCAAGAATGGGAGCAACTGACGCCGGTCACTATGACCGACATCAGTCTCTACCACTATGCCGGCCTAACAAGATGCTTTTTCACACTTCGCTTGAAGGACTCCAGGTTATAAGAGTGGGGAAACACACTGGCTGGGAGAGCATTCCACATCTTCAGCGTGCGACAGATGTAAGAGTCTCCAAATTTATGAGTACGCGTAGGGATAGTGGGTAAGGTATGTGGATGCATATTTTGGCCTGTGCGTGTAGTTCGGTTGCGGAATAGAGAAGAAGGGATAAGGTTATGGAGCTCCTCAGAACACTCGCCGTGGTATAGCTTGTAGAACACGCTCAGAGAGGCAACGTCACGGCGAAGCTGCAGTGATTCGAGAGTTTTAGAGACTGTGGTGTCGTCCACTATCCGAATTGCCCGCCTCTGCAGGACATTGAGAGCTGATTGAGAACTGTCAGTTGCATAGAAATGCTGTTATTTTATTACGAAATTTATTATTTTCTGGATATTATGCAGAAGTGAGCAGCTTTTAAGTGTACAAATCGAGATTTCCCAGCGAAAGCAAAGACCGTCTTTAAAATAAAAAAAGGTTGAATTAATAGAACGGCAATTTTGAGATCACCATATCTTTGATTTCGCTTGAAAATCTCGATTTGTACACTTAATAGCTGCTTACTATAGCATATTCAGAAAATAATAAATTTCGTAATAAAAATACAACTGACAGTTATATTATTTACCATCTATCATGCGCCATCTACCGTGATAAAAAGTTAGTGATACACCTCACTAGTATAATTAATCTATTCGCAAAATGTCCGTCATTTTGTTGATAGATTACATTTCTCAAAGAATAAACTATATTATGAAAAATCTTTTTAAATAATGTACTCGCATCGGATCCTTCAAAAAGTCATTATTATAATTTTTCACTTTAATCCGTATTGGCAATAATGGCCTATATTAATATCTCATTGACATTAAACAAAAGTTATGATTATTATGTTATATATATTATTATTAAATTATGGTTTAAGCCGAGTTTAGCGTTTATGTGTAGCTCTGCTTTATGTTCTATAGTTATAAAAATAATCACATCAGTAATTTCTAGTACGAATTTAAATAAATTCAATGTTTAGGCTGGTTATTTGCTGGAGGAAAATAAGCTGTTCGAGGAAAATCCCTTACTAGTACCCTCAGTCCGTTTAACACTAAAATAGAATCTACAGTGGCGTTTATACTTCAACGATAAATCGTTTTTGTATCATTATTCAAATCCATATTCGCGAAATCGACTGCTTCGATCGTCATGTAGCTATGTTCGATTTGAAAATTAGGAGAAACGCCAATTCAAACAGGCATAATGGAGCTAAACACTCCGCTTTCAGCCAATCAGCTAACTTATGTGTGTTCATGTAGCTCGTTTTAAGCCTTAAAAGTGTTCTAAGCGCTGTTTCGTATATTATTTAAAATCGCAGAAAATTATTGCAAGTTGTCAAGTCCCAAATTGAAAACCCGATATAAAAGTTAGTTTCGATGCAATGTAAAGCGTGGTCTAAACTATACAGATTGGATTTTTGGGACAGGACAGTAAGGGCAAGAACTTAAACCGATAGTTACAGGAAAACGTTCTTAGGAGAGCTTCCATAACTTTTCGACATATCTTCAACTGCATTCACAGATTTTGGAAAAAAAATTACGAGTACAGATTTTAAAAAAAACACCGAATAAATTAATGCCTATCGATCCTGTTTCATATCCCTTTCAGCACGACGGTCTAAAATATCTCATAAAAATAGTGTAAAATTCCTCTCCTAACGAATTCCACAATATAATTGAAATAAAATCCATTTATGCATGTTGTTTTCTTAACTACAACTGTTATGAAATATTTTTATTTATTATATTTAATTATTTTCATCACTATTCATGCATGATTTTAAAAAAGTAAACATTGTCTCGGCGCGAGTCCGGGAGATGGCGTTAGTCCGTTGTCAAGCTCACGTCAAGAGGAAGGAAATACGCGATAAACATGTCCAAAGTTTTGTCCAGCTTTTATTGAATTTAATTCTGCATAGAAGACCTGTATTAGAAGGTGGAATTTATCACAACAAGAATGTAATAAAATATAATAAAGTAAAGTATCATCACAACCGTTTCCCTTCCGGGGTGGTCAGAAACCACGCTTATAAACATTTAGCCAACTTTACTAGGCCAATCATAACAATTGGCTAGCTCGTTGATGAACTCGAGAAGAGAATATTTTTTTGTTTCCCGACCACCAGTATATTATAAAATAAAATATAATTACTAAATAGCTAGATGAGTGCACGAACTACAGTGGCCATTTCCATGTGGTAGAAGAGACTTTGGCGAATCTAGTTTTTTTTTTGTAATAACGCACGCTTGGTATTGTCCGTGCAGAAAAGGTTACAAAGATCTCGATTCTCACCTAGAAATGTCAGAAATCGCGAAAAGTGAAGTCCGTGGGTTTATATTCGGAGTTTCCGGGTTCGATTCCTGTTCGGAACACAATTATTTGTGTATTTCTCGAGTTTGGTACGCTGGAGACATCGACGAGCTTGCCACTTGTCATGTAATTCACAGTAAAGTTGGTTAAATGTGAATACGCTTATTATAAGCGTGGTTTCTGACCACCCAAAAAGGTATACGGTCGTGATAATACTTAACTGTTTCTATCCATTTTGTTGCAAAAACGATTCGGCATATCTCAGAGTTATTAGGTACTTGCCCTTACTGTTCCGTCTCAAAAATCCACCCTGTATAAACTATAATTACGAGAATGTAATTTTAGTAATTTATAATGCATATTATTTGTGAATATTTTAACTCATCACGACATAACCAAGTGATAGTCTCAGTTCACATTCCTCGCACACTGCTCATTTTCCTCAAACATTTCAGGTGAATAATCAGCTTTAGTTTGTACTTCTTGTGATAATTATATACCAATGTAAGTGCGTATGTGAAGGTGCCCTTACACCTAAGGTTGTTTCTAAATTCCCCGCGGTGTATGAATCGCCAACATTATTCTGTAGGTGTGTGGGAGCCGGACATTGTATAGAAACGTATGCTTGTGTCAAATAAATGTGATCATAAGTCAATTGCGATTTTTATTTTTTACCATATTCCTTTCCAAAATCCAAAAGTTTAAATATCCCAATTAGGTGTCAGGTGGCTGTCAAAAGTAGAGCACAGAGCACCCTACAACACAAGACTTCTAAATTAGGACTGCCTCCCTGGTCACCTCATCGGGACAATAATATTTTATTTATTTATTTTATTTTTATTTATTCAGGAAACATACAGATCTTAAATCATAATTACAACAATTCTAAAAGTTACACAATCCAGCAAAGTTTCCACTTAAATATCAAACATAGATTTTGCAAAAAAATATTATAATAATAGGGATAAGCTTAAAAACAATACATATATAACAAACACAACTAAATAATATACATATAAGTATATAGTAAAATAATGGAAAATGAGAAAAAAATAAATAGTAATCAAAAAGAAATTAATTAAAAGTTCTACAAGCATAATCTATTATTAATTTCTTTTTTTAACCTAGCAACACTAACACTGAACAAATCAATATCACTGAAATTTTCATTGTAATTTAGGCATGATCTTAGCACAAAGGAGTTTTTCAAGTATTTTGTTCCAGCAAATCTGATAGCAAATAACAGTTTGGATCTATTCCTCTTCCTACTACAATTCAAGTTTATTTTACTTAATAAATACGGCGAGCTAATCTTACAATTTATTATCTTATACAAGAAATGGATGTCTCTTACAATACGTCTATTTTTGAGAGAGGTGAAAGGGGGTTTGTTGTAACACAGTCCTCTATATTTAAGATGTTTGATGAATCTGTTTTGAATAGTCTCAATATGTCCAACGTAGACCATATACATAGGGTTCCAAACCACTGAGGCGAATTCGAGGTGACTCCTGACAAAGGCGTTATAAAGAATTTCAAGCGTATGCACGTTCTTAAAAACCTTACCAATGCGGAGTATAAATCCCAACATACGGTAAGCCTTATCTTTCGCATGTGTTATATGCGATTCAAAAGTTAGTTTACTATCCAAAATGACGCCCAGATCACGAATTTGACTGACACGTGCTAGTTCCTGGCCATATAAAGAGTATGATGCTAAGATAGGATTCGGTTTTCTTGTAAAGGTTATGACTTTACATTTAGCAATATTAAGAAACAAAAGATTTTTATCACAATAAGAACACAAACTGTCCAGATCTTGCTGTAAAGATATGCAGTCATTGAGACCACTAACTACTTTAAGTATCTTCTTGTCATCTGCATAAAGGAACAGTTTAGAGTTTCTTATGTAATATAATACGTCATTAATGAAGATATTAAACAGCAAGGGCCCCAAGTGGGATCCCTGAGGGACTCCGGACGTAACAGGAAGAAAACTAGACGTATAACCAGCAACAGCAACAGCTTGACTACGGTTAGATAGGTAAGAATCTACCCATCTCAGGAGAGTGCCATGTATACCGACAAGTTCCAATTTCTTGACAAGATGAGGGTGTGAAATTTTATCAAATGCCTTGGAATAGTCGGTATAGATGACATCCACCTGGAAACCCTCATTCATGGCGTTCAGGATAGTGTCTGTAAACTCACAAAGATTGGTGTCGACGGACTTACCAGTAACAAATCCATGCTGATTATCAATAATGTATGGTCTTATTAAAGGAAAAATTATATCATGGACAATCTTTTCAAAAAGTTTAGGTACCACTGATAGCTTTGAAATAGGGCGGTAGTTAGTGACCTCGTGACGTTTACCACTCTTAAAAACAGGAGTTATAAATGATTTTTTCCATATATGTGGAAAAACACCACTGGACAGAGATGTGTTAAATAAAATTGATAACGGGGTAGCCAATTCCCTAGCACAGTTAAAGATAAATGCAGGATGCAGATCGTCGGGTCCGACGCCTTTAGACGGGTCAACACCTTTCAGATAATTGAATATGGTATCACAGTCCAAAGATATATTAGAGATACAAAGGTTTGTTTGATTGTGTCCATAATTGGGTTCCAAAGTTAAAACTGACTTAGGTTCATAAACAGACATAAAATAGTTACTAAATAAATTACAAATTTCATTACCAGTGGATGCTCTGACGTCATTTAAATACATGTTACAGGGAAGACCATTGGAAGAATGTTTGCTCTTAACAAAAGACCAAAAGTGTTTAGAATTGGTTTTTATTTTATTTTCGGATAATGTCACGAAGGACTCATAGCATGATGATTGAACAGCCTTTTGACGTTCACGTAATAGTGAAAAAGTTTTATAGTCACTGTATCTAGAATAAGTCTTCCATCTCTTATGATATTTAAGTTTTTCTCTTATTATTTTCTTAAGAGGCGCACTGTACCAAGAAGGGTACCTCGCTCTTGACGTAATTACCTTAGATGGTACCAAACGATCAATTAAGTTATTGATTATGTTATAAAAATATGTAGTAGACGTGTTCACGTCCGGCGACGCAAGAGCATCCCTCCAACATATCTTGGATAAGGCCTCGCGTATGGGAGTGTAATCGGCCTGAGCAAAAAGTTTCACTATTCTCGGTGGACAGGTCAGGCATGGTAATAGCTGTATTGAAATATTTATTTCAAGAGCCGGGTGATGTTGATCTTCTGAAACTAGGGCTTGGACACATCTAGAAACCTCGCATGAGTAGTTAGACATTATCAGGTCGAGAGTACGCGAGTTACCATTTAAAATGTTATTAAATTGGCATAATCCCGAGAAAGACAAAAAGGTATTAAGCTGTGTAACAAAAGGACTGTTATTGTCGTTTAAAATCAATGAGAATTGATTATCAGAAACGACCGACCATTTAGCATCATTAATGTTAAAATCACCCATTAATAAGAAAATATCATCTGGGTGACTTAAAACTTGCTCCGAAATAAAATCAAAAAAATTAGTGATTGACGTAAGATGTTCGGAGCATTGTAAAAAATAAGCACAATAAATTCTGGCATTAATCTTACGTTTACCGTCCAACAATTCCACTATCACAGCACAGACCTCGGTGTGCGGCAAGCTTAACGGCGCTGGGAGCGGGGCGGCGCGGGACGGCAGGCGCCGATCTACGGCTAGCAGGGCTCCTCCCCCGCGCGACACCCCTCGCTCCGCGTACGGTCGGTCTGCCCGCCACACTACATACCGAGAGTCGAACAGTTCCTCGTCAAACAAACCCGGTAAAAGCCAGGTTTCAGTGATTCCTATAATGTTATAATAATTGTTTAAAACGTTACAAAAAAAGTCGTGTGTTTTGGTGCGTAAACCACGCACATTTTGATAATAAAGGCTTACTGGCATGATTTGAAAATAATCAATGGATATTTATATAAGACAATATTATAAGAATAATAAATAGAAAAATTAAGAGACAGTAATCCAAACTTATAAGCGCTATGAATTATTAATACCTTGGTTATTAGTGCAATAAATTTTAAATTTAATATTATTTGGAATATAGTTAAAATAAAATTAGTTAATGTGAAGAGAAATATGTTTTGATGAATTGCAAAGGAGACATCCACTTCCAGTACACAACTATACTTCAAGCCAGCTATATATCTATATAATCCTATAAGAAACTTACATAATTTGATAATGACAACAAAATATTCAAACAATTGTATACATGAGTATTTTTTGTGAAGTTCTGAAAAAAATACATTATATTCACATTCAATAGTGTTTTTACAATATGAATAGAAAATAAAAAAAGCCTTGCCTACAACCAGTCCACAATCAATACAAACCATATAAATATAACTACAAACTATAATAAAAAAGATTGGAACAAATAAATAATGTATCAGTGATATGTGAGTAATTTCAGGGTTTACAGTGTGCAATAAAATTAATAATAATAAAGTTATAAATAGATTAATTGAAAATAAAAATATTACACCTATACAGAGAACTTTTTTAAATCCTGTTTGGAATTTATGACAAAGACTGGAGAGGTTGGGTTGCGCCTCACATGAATGGTACAGTTCTTGATCCATACAAACTGATAATTAAGTTGACCCGCTAGATCTTTGGTTTCACGCAGCAGCTGTTTGCTCATAATAGTCAGGTGATCGTTTGCATAAACTCGGTTTGAGCAGCCAGTAAATCCAATATCCTTTGCCATAAGGGGTTGATTGCGGCGAAACGCATCGGCAAAACTGTCCTTTCTGTTTCTAGACACAAACCTTATGACTATGGGTTTAGGCTTGCCTTGTTTGGTATCTCGAGGTGACACCCTGGTAACAAAATCTATATCCGAACTGATTAGGTCAAATTGACAATATGCCGACACTTGTTTAACTAAATCACATAAGTTTTCACCCCTTCGTTCAGGAATTCCTATCAGTTCAATATTGGATCTTCGAGACCATTGATCCCTGCGCTCACCGGCAACTTCTAATGACTGAATTTTACATTTCAATATATCCACTTCAGATTTTAGGTTCTCCACCTGCTTTATCCTGGCGTCGAAGGTATCGACCCTTTCGATCATGTCATCAAACTTGCTGTTAGTAAATTGCATAGACTCACGAAGGGACAAGAGATCCTGGCGAAATAATTTGAGATCATCTGGAATCGAAGACAGTTTTGATAGTTGGTTTTCAATCTTCCCTAGGGCAAAAAATTTGCAATAAAGCATACCAAATGTTGGGATTTATATTTCGTGCTACAGCCTACTTTAAAAATAGTTCTACACATCTAACTTTATATAAATCCCTTGTACGTTCCCACCTTGAGTACGCGTCTTGCGTATGGAACCCCTGTTACGCAATTTATACAGACAAAATCGAAATGGTGCAGAAGAAATTTGCACGCCGACTTAATTACACAATGGGCTTTGGTTATTTGTCCTATAAGGACCTGTTAACTAAGTATAAAATTCAGTCACTAAAACACCGAAGAATACTTACGGATTCGTTGGTGTTGCGCAATCTTTGTCGTGGTGACTATAATTGCCCCAAACTTGTCGAAAAAATTACCTACTTTACACCAAGACGGTTCTTGAGGCCTCGGCGACGACTATTTTACCTGTACTTTACTTCAACTAAAAATGGAGCTCGTGAACCACTGCGTAGGATGTGTGAGACGTTCGATGACTTATTGTGCGATGCTGATTTATTCTTCGGCTCAAAGGAAGTTTTTAAGTCAAGCGTGTGCTCCATACTTCAACAACTCTGATAGTTTTTCGAGCATTGCAGTTGAACTTATATTTTTTTTTATTGTTGTTTGTCATTTAGACCAGGCCACTGTGACCATATGTTAACTTGAAGCTTTTAGTTTTAGTTTAGTTTTAGTTTTATTTAATTTAATCTTTGAATTGTTTGTTAAATTTTGCTAACTCACCCCAATCAATGTACAAATTTATATGTTCTTGGTGAGTACTTTTTATGGAATCTGGCTCACATAATGTTAATATCTGTTGTTAAATGCTTACTTTAGCCATGATCTCCGTTTGTATTCCAAATGTTAAATAAATAAATAAATAAACACGAAATCTGCTGGGTTGTTTGACGACGAAGTAGGAAGACCAAGGTCGGCAGTAAGAGGGTCTGCAACGTCTGGGGTTATCGACGAGATGGGCGCAATCCTGCAAGAGTCGCAGCGCCAGGCAGCACGGCGCTCCAGTCCCAGCTTACGGAATCTGGCCTCTCTCGTTCCCGCACATTCATAGTGAAACATAAGTTTACATCCAGCACAAATTGGACCGTCAATAACTTGTTCATCACATTTAGAACACCTGCTATCATCAGTTCTAGTCGCGAATTTATTCGTTCCAAACATTATTTAAATTTACTAATTTGTACGGACTAAAACAATACACAAACTAAATAATAAATGAATAGACTTTTAAGTGTACGTATATTACGATAAGAACTTTACACGGAGAAAACAAAAACTAAATTCGAAGAATTAAATTTTGACGTTTGCAAAATCAACCGCACGCTTCCGATGCACGCGCCGACTGTATAATAAGTGTCCTATCAGAAATAAAAATATAATGGCAATGAACGCGAGACCACGCCCCCTACAGCTTGGGCTCGCGAACTCTCCGTCACATACACATAAAGTATTATCACGAGATCATAATCCCCATCGGGACATACACACATCAACACTGTCTAGGGATATTTTGGATATACTCAAATTTACTCAAAATCTATAAAAAATAACATACAACATGTATGTATTTTTATAAATCCCATTTATCAGATTACAATCCAGAATAAAAGAAAACTATTTTATTTAAATAAAGAAAAATGGTGAAATAATGGTAAAACTAACAATGAATGTTTCTTAAGAAAAAATGAAAAATAAGAAAAAAATATTCCTTTTTTAACAGTTATGTAAAAAAATCATTAGTCAGTAAAACCACCCATGACGTTAATAACGGTCCTGCAACGGTTTTTCATGCTTTGGAGTAAGTTATCCAAGTCTTGCTGCGGTATATTGTCCCAGGTCCGGCTAAGATGCAAAAAAAGTTGCTCCTCCGTCGCAATGTTTGCAGGGAAATTCCTCAAAGCCCTTCTTTGGAGCATGTCCCACGCGTGTTCTATGGGGTTTAGGTTAGGCGATTGAGCGGGCCAGCCTAAGACCGATATGTCGTGCTCCTGCAACCAGCTCGTCACCACTCTCGCTGTGTGCGGACGGGCGTTATCGTGCCTATTTGTAGTCGATGGGGGTAGATTATTGGTACTAGCACCTCGTTACGGTATTTTTCAACTGTCATGGTGTTTCTGATCCAAACGAGGTCTGTTCTTCCACCAACACGAATTCCTGCCCAAACCATAGGTAATTGTCCCGCCGTGGTATGAATGGACTTCCCGAGGATGTTGCAGACGGCTCTCACGACCAGGAACTCACCAAACACGTACTCTACGTGTATCGGGATGGAAACCGAACCGGGACTCAACGATAAACAGCACTACAGACCACTGGTTATTCTTCACGAGCCCACTCTAGTCGTCGTCCACGATTTCCTCGGCGTAGTGCTGGAGTACGAAGCGGTCTGCGAGCATGAAGTTTAGCTTCATGCAGCCTTCTCGTCACAGTTTGGTCACTCACACGCAACTGATGCTCTGACTGGAGCCTTTGAATCAACTGCATGGCCGTAACATTTGGTTCTCGTGAAACGTGTAATTTATTAAAGAGCAAATATTTTGATAATATAATGTAGAATAAAAATAAAGAAGTACGTATTTTTTTATTTATTTATTTAGTAATAAAATCTTAAGTTTTCCTAAAAATATCGCCAAACATACTGAGCCTAGTCAAGTAGGTAGAGAGAGGTCGACGATCGCGCCAACGTTGACCTACGTAATTCTTTCTCTCTTTATGTCATAGATATAGAATAAGCGACGACGCGACGATCCTATGTCTGCTTTATGTCGCCTCTCGCCTGTCAGCCTTTTATGTATTTCTCACGATGGATATCGCGATTTTCAGACGATCCTTATTTACTATGCAGTAATATGTTGTTTTTCGGACAATGATTTTTATCTTTTAATCCAAATAGAGGTTCCACTAATGACACCTGAAGCCTAAAAAATATTTGCTCTTTTGACAACTCACACGCAGTATATATAGTTAACGGATTCCATTATATAACGTTTGCGCTTATAACAGACTAGGGCCGCTGGTCGTGTTTAGTTTAAATGTAGTTAGTCCCTTTGTTAGCTTCACTAAGGATAATATAAGGGTGTAAGAAAAACAAAAAAATGATTTAAATAATATTTAATCCGTTTCAATAGAATGTTATAGCAGTAATAATAATTATTATTGAAAAAATTATAAACCGATACAACAATTACAATAAAATAATTATATGCTTTTAACTTTAGCAATATCTATTTCGAACCATTTTGGTTTTTACTAAATCAAGCAATTTCACTAAATTTTACTGGCAATGTAAATAGGATAAAATTCGTAACATGTTTTTTTATTTATCTAGAGTACAAAAAAACTTATAAAACATTGTAATAAAAATATTTTAATGCCATATATATATATACAAAATCTAACCCATTCTTTATTGGTTTACTCGACTTTTGCGAGGGAAATGGATAATATTAAGCAGACATTTTTTTTTACATATTTTATTATAATTATTTCTCCATTTATATAAATAATGATATCACGTCTGTGAATAAAGACAACATATTTTTTTTTTAAATCTTATCTTCCAATATGTTCGCTTAATATTTCCAGTTTCCTCAAGCGAACTTTTTTACAACTACCCCCGAATTTTAAATAATTTACTTCACTATTGATTAAAAATTGAGATGTTTATCGATCGTTCCATGCGCAGGAAGACGCAAGATGAAAACGAACTGGTGCAGACGTAGCTATAAATATATAACCTTAACCAGGCAGGGTGTTTTGTAACATAGCAAATTAAATTAGCGCTATGGGAGTTTTTTTTTTACTTTTCGAAATTTTATAATATTTAATTTCAACGTCTAAAAATCTCAATTTGTTTACAACGGTGAAGTAAACAATTACTTTTCGGTAATTTTTCTAAATAGATAATGTTTTTTTTACAAAATCCGTATTTCTTTTGGGTCAACAACTAATATACATAAGCTAATGTGATAATAAAATTCTGGATTGTGACTTGGTTCATGACATGGGCCATGTTTTCACAAATTGTAAGGTTAATGCTCATCGCTGAAGTTAATAACAAAACACAAGATCCATTCGCCTTACACTTACCTTCAGATTATGCAAATATATTTTATTTTATAACACCCATAGATAAAAACTATTTCAACAAAACTTTTTGATATAAAATCTCATTCACAAAATTCTGTAGATTAATTAACGAATTATTGTAGCAAAATCTGGCATTATTAATTTTCAAAATCTTGTAGATTAATTTTCGAAATGTTGTAGATTAATTTTCGAAATCATGTAGATTAATTTTCAAAATCTTGTAGATTAATTTTCAAAATCTTGTAGACATATGCCTACACAACTATTTTTCCCAATAAAAATAGCTTAGGTAAATAATGCATTTACAATTCTATCTGATTTTGTAATCAACAAAGTTTATCTGAAATTGAACATGACCCATGTTACTGACTCTTTTGTCACTAAATATTTATTAAAACTACACAGATGCGACAGTTCGTCCAATTTAAAAACCTAGTAACTACAAGAAGACAATTATAAAAAAAACCTTTTTTTTCTACTTGTGATAATATACGTAGACACAAGTTACACATTAATTATGTGTAGTTTTGTAACAAGTTTATAAGGGCTAACTCATCATCCGTCTCGCTCGCACAATCCAACATATACAAAGATTTTACAAGGAGTGTACTTTTCTATCAACTTGCTAGTAAATGAAATATATTAACATAAACTTGTAGAGTGCGTAAGGTATACTCACGTCGACATGACAAAGTCCTTGGTGTTATCAATGAAGCAGTAAGTCTTTCTATTACAAGAGCCAGAAAGGGACTGACAAACATATTTTTACGACATTTGTCAAGAAAGGGCAAAGTATGACAACCCAATATAAGTCCACCTCCATTCTTAGCGCTGTATCAGACTGGAAAATTATCATGGATTGAACATCGTATAAAATCCCAAACGAACTAGCTGTATCAGACTATAGGTCAAACATCTTAGTGTTCTCTCGGAACTAAGACAAAATATTCTTATTAGACTTACCGTTCCATTCCAAAAGACCAAGACATGAAGTGGAACAAATATTATGATCTCACGGAGGAAATGGTCAGGAACGGATTCAAGACTCAGCTTTACGCAGTGGAAGTTGGTGCGAGAGAAATTCCAGCAAAATCTTTGCGCCAATATTGGGCATAAACAAGTCTGCCGTCAATACATTTATGGAACGAGCTTCCAAAACAGTATTAACGGAATCATACAGTATTTGGTTGGGTAGAGAGAGAAGCAGAATGGTGGCAAGCTCGTCGTTGTCTCTCACTCATAAAACGTCCTAAATAAATTAAATATTTATGTGTTCACAGAGGCAGTCAAGTTTTTTTTGACATAGTCCTTTGCTAGGTTTTTAAATTGGACAGCCGTACTTACATCGAATACAAGAACAATGGAAACCATTAAACAATCGTTCTAGTTACTACAAAACCTTATAAAAATGTTTATTTGCTCGTAGCACTTAGTTTTTTCCAACTCATCACAGACTTAATCGGTATTAATTGCAAATAGTTAATTCTAGTGTAGTCTAGTCTTAGTGCGCGTTCCCACCATGACGAGATTTCCATTAACAAGACTTCTGTCGCCACTGTATCGTTGGTCGTGGAACGACTGTCGTGTCGCTTAATAATGTCAAGTAGCTTGACATTTTTTACAATCAGTTGCAAATGGTTGCCGGATGACGTCACGTAATAGTAAATAAACAACTAAACTAAACTAAGTAGGTTCGAATTTATTAAATTTTCTTTTACTTTGAGCTAAAATACTCAAAAAAACAACTTAATTAAGCAGATTTACTTGTGTGCCAGTTTACAATAATTACTATTAAGTGACGTCACTCACGCTGATTGATGTTTTGAGTTAAGGTTCCAATATCTCCAAAATAAAATTATTTCGTTAATTAAAACTATCATAGGTGTATGAAATAAAATATAAATAAATATCGTAGATTTCACTAACTGTGGATATGATCTAGGTACTTACGGATATTTCATGATTCACGAAGCACTGAATTATAACAGCTTTTACACTCATTTCTTGTTTTAACTAATTTAAATTGATAAAATAACGAGGCTCCATTCTTCATAATGTTTATGAACTGTCACTTTTCGTTTCGGCCGATACAGTTAGATGGCGTTGCTGCGTTATCGTGGTTTTGATTGGATAAGGGAGATTGGATAGAATTCAGCTAGTTTCCCAACAATAGGTAGTCGGATAAAATAAATATATGGCGGACGTCGCTTATTGCTGCGCGCACGCAGGCGCGTGCGGACAGAGCGGCCATGTTGTCTTTCCGTTGTGGGTATCCCGTGTTGTTTTATTTATTAAGTATCATGACGACTGTATCCCTTCCGGGGTGGTCAGAAACCACGCTTTTAAAGAATCGTTGTCCTCCAATTCTTGCACTCTTTGCACAGTCCCTTCAATGTCGTTATATAGAGTTCACACTGTTTTATGTCATTAGTAAAATTGTGTATAGAATAGGCTAGTTGACAATTTTTCAAAATGTGTATTAATTTGTTTTACTTATGGATTCCTGGAAAAATACTTAATTATTTTTATGGGGTCAAACGAACGAGTGCCTTCACTTTGTAGCCACGACTCAGACTTAGCTGTTAAGGCCACAGGGCCAACAGTGAAAGAGACGGTTTATAGGGTTTTAGTCCGTAGGCGCCTTGGGGGCTCCTTAGGAGGCCTCACGGTAAGTCGGGTATGCGACCTCCCGCGGTGACCCTTCAGGCTGGGTCGTATCGTCAGGCAATTTTACGATCTCCGTCTTTAAAAAAAAAAACTTTTAAATAACTGCCTCCGTGGTTTAGCGGTTAAGTCCATTGATTAAGACTCGGAGGTACCGGGTTCAATTCCTGGTCGGGACACAAAAATATTTATTAAAGTAAATAAATACATTTATATAATATTTAATTTATTTGTGATATTTCTCTCCTTTGTTACGCTGGAGACATCGACGAGCTTGCCACTTGTCATAATTGGCCAGCAGTAAAGTTGGCTAAATGTGAATCCGCTTATTTATAAGCGTGGGTTCTGACCACCCCGAAAGGGATATGGTCGTGATGTTGTAAATGGCTGCCGGATGACGTCACGAACCCCATTTTCGACTTGGTGCTGTAAGCTTTTGTACTTTATTTCGCTTTGAAAGTCATTCGATTATCGATTTCATTCACTTTAAGCAAAAATCGGTTAAATCTTTGTCAAGTCTTCGTATTATTATGTGACGTCATTCACGACTAGTGTTCTCTAAAAAACAAAAATCATATAATTATTTTTTTAAACATAAATGATTTAAAAACACATATAATAAAAAGTAAAGTATCATCACGACCGTTTCCATTTCGAGGTGGTCAGAAACCACGCTTATAAATAAGCGGATTCACATTTAGCCAACTTTACTATAGGCCAATCATGACAAATGGAAAGCTCGTCGATGTCTCCGGCGTACCAAACTCGAGAAATATCACAAATAAATTAATTGTTATTATTTACATTAATAAATATTTTTCTATCCCGACCAGGAATCGAATTCTCCGAGTCTAAATCCACGGACTTAACGGCTAGACCACGGAGACAGTTAAAATAAAAATTATAATAAAACAAAATACATTTTTTTAATAGTCAACTACCCTATTAATGTCTATTGTGCGTCAAACATTGTGTCTTTTTATCGTCACCATAAAATGATTCACAGTTTGATACACAAACGATAAATATTTGTCAGAGTCTTGTAGATAAATTCGTCGCTGGCAGGTCTATTTCACTATGCATTGTTGGAGATTATTAATATAGCCTGAAAAGAGTTCCAGAAGGTCTCGACCCGGGTCTATTGTCATTCTTTCTAACAATTTATTACCAACTCTAATTATTCAGGACCGACTCTTCAAGTAGTCTTCGGTCCTAACTCTTCCAAGGCGCAGGAACGGTGGTGTTATCTATGACAAATAACAAACACGGGGTAAGTTTGTATGACTAATCATCATTAGAATACATCGACCTGGACTTCACTGTTGGAGATGGGACTTCCAGAAGACATATCTGGAGAATTGGCCTACACTTGCTGGCCAGACGGGTTGGCGGGATCTGATGTCAATTTTTAATGACAATTTATTAACGATTCCACAAGCTGGTCTTTAGTGGAACCGGGACCGACGGCTTAACGTGCTCTCCGAGGCTCGGAAACGGTGTTGTATAGATTTTTTCCTAAGATCAGAAATTACATTTTTTTAGCTAATCTCGATTTTCTTTTTTAAGCCAAAAATTTTCGTCATTTCAGACATTTGGTTTCTTAGTAACAGTTGTATGTTTCTATCAATAGAACTACATATTAGTCTAACGTAAAAGCATACAATATTGACCGCCTCACGGAGGTCTAGTGGTAACAAACGTTGCCGTGAACTCGGGAGGTCGTGGGTTCGATTCCCACCGGGGGGCAAGTTGTACATTGTATAATTTGTCTCGGTCTGGGTGTTTATATGTATAAATTTACAAAAAAATTATAATCAACCATCTAGTTTCCGTAACACAAGCCTCGTAGCTTACCACGGAAACTAGATGGCGCTGTGTGACCTGTCTGGAAATATTTATTTATTTATACAAAGTGACCAGTTTAATCACAGTCTTGTCAGCGACAAATTGTCCAACTACAAGGGAATTGTTTTTTAAGCTATTGCATAGCTTTTATCGCGGGCTTTGACCGAATCAAGAAATTCCGTAACGAAAATAAACCTAACACCCCCCACTCCGACAGCACAGCATCGTCTAACGTCGTTTCAGTTCGGCAGACTTCGGCACGGTGTTTGTGTGCGTGCGACTAGACGTATGCATGTAGACTAGCTGCTAACTGCTCATAACTCATTCTATCTCTTTTAGACACAATGCTAAGGTGAGACAGCATGCTTTTTGGCTGCGTAAAAAAATATTAAAATAAATATAATAGGGTGTGTCACTAACTTTTTATCACGATAGATATAACTGTCAGTTACATAGAAAACTTGTATTTCTATTACGAAATTTATTATTTTCTGGATATTATGCAGAAGTGAGCAGCTTTTAAGTGTAAAAATCGAGATTCCAAGCGAAAGCAAACATATGGTGATCTCAAAATTGCCGTTCTATTAATTCAACCTTTTTTTATTTTAAAAACGGTGTTCGCTTACTTATGGTAGTTAACGTTAAGTTAAAATACATTTTTCTGTTATAAAAATGTAAAACTACAAATAAATTTAAAAAATGATCATTCATAGGTGTAAACAAGGTACCAGTGCCGCTAGCGACATCTACAAAAAGCTTTGTCTGATACAAACAAAAATGCTATGCAATAGCTTTACCGCAGCAGTCCCCGAGTGTCACACGTATTTTTTTTTTATACAATCGCAGCCTACTTATGATACTATCTTTAAAATTGACTTTAATCACCGATCAACAATACAAATAGTTTTAAGGTAACTAAAGTACGGTCCAGAAAAGAACAGTGGCGAACGCCCATAGTGCACCGTAATGATCATCATTACAGCCCCTAGACCTCCACTGCTGGAGATGGGCCTTCCAGAACATATATCTGGAGAATTTGGCCTACACTCGCCACGCTTGGCGAGGATAAATACAGTAAATTTTTAATAACAACTTATTAACGATTCCACAAGTTGGTATTAGAGAACGGTGGTGTTGTAAATCTATGAGTGCAGTACGTAAGAAAAGTGTATTTCTCATTGGTACATGCCGGGTGGGTTTGAACCGACCTTTGTAGGATTTAAGGAACGCGTTCTTACAACCGAGCCACCACCGCGCCATTATAGTATACTTTTTGTTAATTGGACATTTAAACGTGCAAAAGTCACGCTGCTTTGAACGACATCATTCGCTTTTGTCACTACTGGAGTACCACGATCCTAGAATCCTTTGAAATGAAATGAAATAATTTATTTGTCAGAAACATGGTATGGTTTGGCGACAGCATGACTGTTGGGACGGGGAGACTTGGCAGGTCCCTGGTGTGGGATAGGATGTGTAGACACATTAACCCATCTCACATCCAGGCGACCTCGTGGGGGGAGTGAGGCGGTTTCTGCTGAGAACCCCAAGCTGCACAAATACGCCAACCTCGGTACAGGTTTCGAATGTACGCCAACCTCGGTACAGGTTTCGAATATACGCCAACCTCGGTACAGGTTTCGAATGTACGCCAACCTCGGTACAGGTTTCGAATGTACGCCAACCTCGGTACAGGTTTCGAATGTACGCCAACCTCGGTACAGGTTTCGAATGTACGCCAACCTCGGTACAGGTTTCGAATGTACGCCAACCTCGGTACAGGTTTCGAACGTACGCCAACCTCGGTACAGGTTTCGAACGTACGCCAACCTCGGTACAGGTTTCGAACGTACGCCAACCTCGGTACAGGTTTCGAACGTACGCCAACCTCGGTACAGGTTTCGAATGTACGCCAACCTCGGTACAGGTTTCGAATGTACGCCAACCTCGGTACAGGTTTCGAACGTACGCCAACCTCGGTACAGGTTTCGAACGTACGCCAACCTCGGTACAGGTTTCGAATGTACGCCAACCTCGGTACAGGTTTCGAATGTACGCCAACCTCGGTACAGGTTTCGAATGTACGCCAACCTCGGTACAGGTTTCGAATGTACGCCAACCTCGGTACAGGTTTCGAATGTACGCCAACCTCGGTACAGGTTTCGAACGTACGCCAACCTCGGTACAGGTTTCGAACGTACGCCAACCTCGGTACAGGTTTCGAACGTACGCCAACCTCGGTACAGGTTTCGAACGTACGCCAACCTCGGTACAGGTTTCGAACGTACGCCAACCTGGGTACAGGTTTCGAACGTACGCCAACCTCGGTACAGGTTTCGAACGTACGCCAACCTCGGTACAGGTTTCGAATGTACGCCAACCTCGGTACAGGTTTCGAATGTACGCCAACCTCGGTACAGGTTTCGAATGTACGCCAACCTCGGTACAGGTTTCGAATGTACGCCAACCTCGGTACAGGTTTCGAATGTACGCCAACCTCGGTACAGGTTTCGAAGGTACGCCAACCTCGGTACAGGTTTCGAATGTACGCCAACCTCGGTACAGGTTTCGAACGTACGCCAACCTCGGTACAGGTTTCGAACGTACGCCAACCTCGGTACAGGTTTCGAACGTACGCCAACCTCGGTACAGGTTTCGAACGTACGCCAACCTCGGTACAGGTTTCGAACGTACGCCAACCTCGGTACAGGTTTCGAATGTACGCCAACCTCGGTTGGCGTACACCTCGGTACAGGTTTCGATATCGGTAATGTCAGGAGACAGGAAAGCTGACAATTATTTCTGCAAACGTATTAGCTTAGCTATACTAGAGGAGAAATGTTGCCAGTCTAAAATAAGATACAGAAAATAAACGAATTTAATCGAATAATGACCTTAATAATAAGAGAAAGAATTAGTTTCTGGCAGCAATGCTGTCGGATAGCATGTCTCTAGTTGGATTGTTGATCGGAGACTGGTCCATGTGCGTCACCTACCTATGTTAGTGTTCCTGCGGCTTGAGTTCCTTGATCTGTTTGATGAGATAGGCCTTCTCGTCGTTGAACTGTTCGTCCTCGGAGCGGTCCGTGTGGAACTTGGTGAGGAAGTCCACCAACTTGTCCTGGTTCCGGAGCAAGATGTCCAGGATCGGCTTCGGCTTGTTAGGATTCGCTACGAATACCTGAACACGCAAATATTTCTATTATAAATGAAGGGATGTATATTGTTATATGTAATTATATCTAGCATACAAATATTTATTAACCAGCATTTGTTTGACTCTTAATTTGAACAGTTTAGTGGCAGCTCCCTTATAGTAACTGGATGCTTATTAAAATTTGTTGTCATTGCATAATAATTTCAGTACCAAGCACACTTGCAGCATTCCCTTGCTGCACAGCGATGCTGATTTGCTGCCAGCCCTCTTGTCACATACAGCATTGACCAGCCGTTTAGACAGCTCTTTAAAGAACTTCTTAGCGCTTGGCCCCCACCGTCCCATTGCCTCAAGACCAAAAGGCACAAACATAGTCATATGGCCTTTTAAGCCGAGTCCGCAGCCCCCTAGCCCTGACAGATGTGCCCTGGACATGAGACCAACCAAGGGTATCGACACAGGTAGCGTCCCACCCATAGACCACGGCCAAAGTCAATCCATCGGGTCTTTTACCATCACTGCGAGAGATCCCAGACGGTTCAAGAAACAATATTTTTAATTAATATTTGTGATATTTCACTAGTTTGGTACGCTGGAGACATCAACGAGCTTGCCACTTGTCATGATGGGCTGGCAGTGAAGTTGGCTAAATGTGAATCCACTTATTGTGATGATACATTAGTTTTTTTAATATTAGATCAATATAAATATTTAAAAAATTGTACATATTTGGTGTAAAAGTTTTGAAATAAATGAATACCTTAAAGACGTGGAAAGCTTCAAACTGTATGTTCCTTGACTTTTCCTTGAGCATGTTCATCATCAGTTTGAGGTTGTCGGGGTTGGTGATGTATCTGGTCATGATGGAGAAGTTGTGTCGGTCCAGTAACAGTTCCCCCAACAACTTGAGACTCTGTCTCCGAGTCACATAGTTCTCGGAGTTCAACAACCTCTGGTAGTGATTGAACACTTTGTCGTAATTTGCTTCGAGAAATTCGGCGCACAACATTTTGTGTCTTGTTAACAATTCCTGAAATAAATATTAAGGACTAATTAATAGTGATAGATGCTCGTATTCCATTACTTAACCCGCCAATGGGGTGTATCAGGCAAAGCTCTTTGTAGATGTCGCTAGAGACAATGGTACCTTGTTTTACACCTATATTGCATCATTTTTTTAATGTTTTACCCTTGTTCAGGTCCCTGATCGAAACTTATGTGTAACTTTTTGAAAATAAGGTTTTTTTTATTAGATTTGATGACCGGATCACCTCGTGTGGGAACCAATGGAAACCTTGTTTATGTACAAAAAGTGAATAATAAGTTTGAATATTGTTTGTAACCGGATCACCTAGTGAATTATAAGTTTGAATATTGTTTGTGACCGGATCACCTAGTGAATTATAAGTTTGAATATTGTTTGTGACCGGATCACCTAGTGAATTATAAGTTTGAATATTGTTTGTGACCGGATCACCTAGTGAATTATAAGTTTGAATATTGTTTGTGACCGGATCACCTAGTGAATTATAAGTTTGAATATTGTTTGTGACCGGATCACCTAGTGAATTATAAGTTTGAATATTGTTTGTGACCGGATCACCTAGTGAATTATAAGTTTGAATATTGTTTGTCACCGGATCACCTAGTGAATTATAAGTTTGAATATTGTTTGTGACCGGATCACCTAGTGAATTATAAGTTTGAATATTGTTTGTGACCGGATCACCTAGTGAATTATAAGTTTGAATATTGTTTGTAACCGGATCACCTAGTGAATTATAAGTTTGAATATTGTTTGTGACCGGATCACCTAGTGAATTATAAGTTTGAATATTGTTTGTGACCGGATCACCTAGTGAATTATAAGTTTGAATATTGTTTGTGACCGGATCACCTAGTGAATTATAAGTTTGAATATTGTTTGTGACCGGATCACCTAGTGAATTATAAGTTTGAATATTGTTTGTGACCGGATCACCTAGTGAATTATAAGTTTGAATATTGTTTGTGACCGGATCACCTAGTGAATTATAAGTTTGAATATTGTTTGTGACCGGATCACCTAGTGAATTATAAGTTTGAATATTGTTTGTGACCGGATCACCTAGTAAATTATAAGTTTGAATATTGTTTGTAACCGGATCACCTAGTGAATTATAAGTTTGAATATTGTTTGTGACCGGATCACCTAGTGAATTATAAGTTTGAATATTGTTTGTGACCGGATCACCTAGTGAATTATAAGTTTGAATATTGTTTGTGACCGGATCACCTAGTGAATTATAAGTTTGAATATTGTTTGTGACTGGATCACCTAGTGAATTATAAGTTTGAATATTGTTTGTGACCGGATCACCTAGTAAATTATAAGTTAGAATATTATTTGTGACCGGACGTCAATAGTACGATTCCATTTAAGTAAATTTTAGTAAAAAAGTTGTTAAATAAAAATTTTGCATACAGACTACTGGTACGCGTGTATAAAGTTAAATGATGTCCTTTACATGGTATTTTATTCGATACCTCATTAATTACCCCCCTACACTTAGGAAGTTACTACCGCATCTATTTTACAACTGTATATTTTTTGTGACAATAAATGATTTTATTATTATTATTAATTATAGGTACGTATTTGTACATATTTTAAAGAAAGTCTAATGATTTACTAAAATGACTTCATCATCGTTAGAAATAACGATGTGATTAGACATCCCGACTCATTATGACAAGACGCTACTTGACATTTTTTTTAATGACTTTTTAATTGTTTATATTTACTTAGGGATTCTTGGAAAAATACTTTGTTTATGAAGTCTCAATAGAACAAGCAATTGACAAATTTCGGTTTACATAGAAAGTTCAAAATGCATTCAACATGTCGGCCATTATTGGCAACAAGCGAAATATACAACCTTAAAATTTAATTTCGGATATATTAAAGCTATACCAATTATAGGTATGTATGGCATGTATCATATATTACAGGTATACATCATCCTATCATCCACTTGGTTACGCTAGTGTTCGGGGGAGCGAGTTTTTTTTGCGATTCTCAATTTTGGCTGCAGTTGCAAATGGCTGCCGGATGACGTCACGTAATAGTAAATAAACAACCAAGTTACGACACTAACATAAGTATTTGCTTTAATAAAATAAGGTTTTAATTTATTATTTTATTTGTAAAGTAAAAAAAAAATAAAGTATCATCACGACCGTTTCCCTTTCGTGGTGGTTAGAAACCACGCTTATTAATAAGCGGATTCACATTTAGCCAACTTTACTATAGGCCAATCATGACAAGTGGCAAGCTCGTCGATGTCTCCAGCGTACCAAACTCGAGAAATATCACAAATTAATGAAATGTATTTATTTACATTAATAAATATTTTTGTGTCCCGACCAGGAATCGAACCCGGTACCTCCGAGTCTAAACCCACGGACTTAACCGCTAAACCATGGAGTCAGTTTTATTTGTGCTAAAAGAATACGGAAAAAAATAACTTAATTAAGCAGATTTACTAGTGTGGCAGATTACAATATTTACTATTAAGTGACGTCACACACGCTGACTAATGTTTTGCGGGGTTATGACGGCAGTACGTAAGAAAAGTGTATTTCTCATTGGTACATGTCGGGTGGGTTTGAACCGACCTTTGTAGGATTTAAGGTACAACCGAGTCACCATCCGGATAATTATGACAATTAATTACAAGTTTATTCAACAAGTTATGTGCAATATTTACCTTAAATGTAGAAAAGGCATCTGAGGCTATATCGAAATTGGAAACTTCAACGTAACGGAAGAAGTTGTAGAAGTCATCCGAGTACAACATGATCTTGGCGAGCGCCTCGTGTCGGGCACACTCCCGCAACATGGTGCCGCAGTTAGATGCTATATGCTGGTGCTCATATCTACAAATGTTCAAACTTTATCAACGATCCTATAAAATAACCCACTTATCATCACATCCCCTAGCTAGAACATTTAGACCTCCACTGTTGGAGATTGGCCTTCCAGAAAGTTCTGGACAATTTAGCCTCGCCACGCTGTCCAGATGCGTTAAAAAAAAAAAAAAAAAAAAATATATATATATATATATTGTTCTTGTCAATTTATTGGAATACAATGTTTATGTCAAAATGCATGCTAAAAATTCTTTTATTGAGTAAAAACAGTTGTCAATAAAAATTTTCTTTAACTCAATAGTAAAACGTTTTATAGGTAACTCTCGTATCTCTCTAGGAATTTATTATATAATCTAATGCACATTATGTGGCAGTTTCTTCTGTAATATTCACTTACACATCTTGGGTAGATTAGTCAGGTATAATCTCTAGTTGCGTTGGCGAAGGTCTAATGAAAATTTATTAACGATTCTTTATTAAATTTCTAAGCATTCCATGGATTCGTCGTGTGTGGGTAAGAGATGAAAAGAATGGTGTCTCGAGCTTGCGAATATGCTGGGTTGAAAAGGAAGCCTCTTTCATTACTTTACTGCACAACAAGACGCTCACCATTCAACATTCTACTCCTCTCCCTATCCAACCAAATACTGTATGATTCCGTTAATGCCGTCTTGGAAGCTCTTTCCGTAAATGTATTGACAGCAGACCTGCAGATTGCATAATCAATGAATATTATATAAAAACCTAACAGATGAATGTAAGAGTTGGCATCGTGCCAAACCTTCTTGTATGCACCCTGAATATTATATTTTATGTTATAAGGCACTTTCATTTCATCAAAAGAAACTTGCTGACCCGGATATTGCCTGCTACATACCCTGACATGAGTGTGAAGAGTATCTCCGGTTTGGTGCAGATGTACTCCACGGTGGGGGAGCGGGTTCCAATGAGACGGCGCAGAACATTGTTAAACACGAGGGCCACATCTTTCTTACCTTCAAAATCTATGTGGTTCAAATTCTAAAACAAAACATAACACAAATCAACAACTATCTCTAATAGGTCTCTGGAGGACAATTATTATTATTATTGATTAATAGGCTCGCAGCGCATTGCTGATATGCCTATATCAAGCACTGGTGTAAAGTTTATTAAATTGTCAGTTATCACCATAGTCTATTTCGATTGTCACTAGCCACTTGTCCAGTTTGTTTTTAAAAGTGTTTACAGTTGAGGACTTTAATATGTCTTCTGGTATTTTGTTCCACATGTTTACAACTCTGTTATTCATGAAGTGATATCCTATATTTCTATTGCTGGATTTTCTCATTAGCTTCATTCCATGGTAGTTACTTTTTTATTCGGATTAGTTTATATTTAATTTTACCTGTATTATTCACAACATAAACATATTTACGAGTATCGACAAATTCTCACGCATTCATTATATCTCCGATGATTTTCGTTTTTTATATTTCAAATCAAATCAAATCATTTATTTGTTTCAACACAGGTAATCTAGTTAATATATTAACCTAGTTTATAAAAGTGCAGCTGTGTTCTGCCATGAGGCGTACAAATATTGTATATATATGTATATTGTAAAGATACATATAACTATATTATTACACAACACAAAAAAATAAAATAAAATGTTAATTCACAGTAAAAAAAAAAATTGTATCTAATTCTGGTTGTGGTCAAATTAAAATTAATATTTAGATGTCAATTTGGGTCATTTAAAAATTCTTGCACAGAATAATGTGATTTTTCAATTAGAACTTTAGTCAAAGTCTTTTTAAACTTAAAAGTTTAATATCGTCGTTAATAATATTAAATATTTTTGGGCCCATACAGATTATACTTTTATACATTTAAATAAAAGACATCCATATTTTTTTTTATTATTTAGAAAAATAAAACTTCTTTACCTTTTGTTTTTACTCAGAATAAAATTCATATTTTTTTTAAATATGCTGGAGTATCGACCTAGGAATAGCATTAATTTCATGTGTGATTTTTTGTAGCATCCAAATTGGGTGGTATAGGTTTGTAGGCTCTACTCTTTAAGTAGCCCCGCAGGAAAAATATCAGCAGGAGTTAGGTCTGGGCTCCTTGGCCAGTTAATGTCTCCTGGATGACTGATGAGTGATAACATCTGAAGAGGATCCATCTTGCTAGAAAAATATGTTGCAGTTGTTGCCGTTTGCAAACAGGTTTCACAAACAAAAAATAAGAATCTTTTATTTAGTATTAAATAAACCGTATTAGAATTCATTCTGATGTCTTTTATTTAATTCTCAAAAACGAAAAACATTCCAAGTCATCCTTTACATACATACTACAATCCGATAGTTAGAATGTGTCGAACATACAATGACCGTATTAGAATTCATTCTGATGTCTTTTATTTAATTCTCAAAAACGAAAAACATTCCAAGTCATCCTTTACATACATACTACAATCCGATAGTTAGAATGTGTCGAACATACAATGACCTCTATCATGCTTGCACAATGATCCCGATGTTAATGTTTTTAATAGTAAGTTCTCATTGTTCCAAAGTAAAATAAATAGAGCCAATGCTCTTAATTTCATTTGTGGCTGTAAAGAGGCCGTGTCAACTTACCAATAATATATACTAAATTTTAATTTGTGGTTTAAAGATGCTGTGTCAACTTATAGTCTAAAATTAACATACTCATCAATATTAAGAAATTATTTATTAATAAAAATACTACAAAATGTTTACAACAGATAAAAAAATCTTTAAAATCTCTACCAAAACGTAAATTTCATTAAAGTACGAAGTACACTGGCTGCATGTGGGACATTGCACTACAATAGATCTTTTATTTTTTTATATTTTTTAAACTATCTCCAGAAAGTTTGACCAATTTCTTTCATTATCAAAATAGTAAAATATCAATAATTTGTGGTCTATAAAGAAATCCCAATTACCTGAATAAGAAGAAGCAGCAGGTTGTTGTTATAAAGTTCCTGTGCGAGCTGGGCTACTATGATATCAGTCTGAGGCTCGGCGTCCGATGTTCCATATAGCATATTTTTTATCAATACCTGTCAAAAAAGTTTACTAAGTTAGGCAGCAAAGATACAATGACTTCCTCAGGAGCCACTGTCATGGGGTATCTTTAGTGATAATAGTTTTGAAATATCTGTCAAATTTCTAAGAATTCCATGGATTCACCGTGTGGGTGCCGGGTCCATTGTGTGTGGGAGATGATAAGAATGGTGTCTCAGGCTTGCAACATGCAATAGGCTGGTTTACAAAGGAGGCCTGCTTTTTTTTTATTGCACATGACGCTCAGCATCCACCATTCTACTCCTCTCTCTACCCAACCAAACAAATGCTGTTTTGGAAGCTCTTTTCCATGAATCTATTGATTAATATTATTGTGTCTAGACCAGGATTTAAACCGGGTACCTCTGACTTAGCCGCTAGACCACGGAGGCAGATATTAATATAGTCTACTTACTAGATTCTTGCTGACATCTTCCTGTGCCTTTTCTGCCTTTTTATCACCTCTCTCTAGAGCAGTGACAGCATCTTTAAGGGATCTCACAAGCTCCGCGGGGCTTTTTTGAGATTTACCAAAAAGAGGCATAATAGGTTGATAAAAAGACAAATAAGTTATCTGATTCTGTCTTCATAAGATACCACCTGAAACATATGCAATTTATAATGAATTAGCGGAATTTACCTTGGAAACAGAAAAATTGGGCCAATAAGTTAACTCAGTACATTTCAGAAACGAGTGTTAGTTTAAGTAGAGGAAGGAGCAGAATAGTGGATGGTGAGAAATCATGAAAGGGAACCTCATTTTAAACCAGGCATAGTCAGTTTTGAGAATGGTGGTGGCTCGGTTGTAAGAACACTTTCCTTAACATCCTCAAGAGATGAGTTTGAACCCTGGCATGTACCAATGAGAAATACAGTTTTCTTAACTACATTTGTCATATATTAAACAATGCCACCGTTCCCATGCCCCGGAGAGCATGTTAAGCTGTTGGTTCCGGTTCCACTAATATCAACTTGTGAAATTGTTAATAAAACGTCATGAAAAAAAAAATACATTAGACCCCTCACCAACCCATCTGGCCAGCATGGCGAGTGTAGGCCAGATATATGTTATAAAAGGCCCATCTAAAACAGTGGAGGTCTAGGATGCTGTGTTCCAGGGGCTGTAATGAAAAATAATAGTCAGATACAAGCCCAAACCACCATCCTTTAACTCTGTCCCTCAAACACTGTAGAACCAGCACCCACACAGTGAATTAATGTAATTTTAATCAAGAGAAAGGTTACAAACTATGTTCATTGTGGAATCCAGTAACAAATTTTTTCGTCGTGGCGATAAATCGTATGATAGAGCCGATAAGTTTGTGAGTGTTGTAAGTTGTGATTACTATAACTTTAAGTGGGTTTTTTAAATGTGCCGCTTAATATTAACGAGGACTTCATCTGCTCCAGCTCCAATTACTCTCGTTACCATGGACAAGGCAACTTGACCAAAACGTCGAGAGATATATGTCTCTAAAATAAATAGCGTCAAGACCCGTTTAATTATAATAAACTATAATGTTTGTGCACGAAAGTTTAATATACAAATATATAATTAATGTATATGGAACACGGATAAACAACGCAAAACACTGTAACGTAATTATTTATGCACTTCCACTAGTTAATCACAAAAATACTAAGAAAATAGATTGCATTTGACGACATTTTTAAATGCTAATCACCATGCAGCACGGACACCGCCTTATGCAAATACGTTTCATTTCGGGCAAAGGTATTACTAAATTAACATTTACAGTTAAATTCACAGTAAATGTTACTTACTTTTGCTTTATTACAACAATTTTCTCTTATGAGACCACAGGCAAAACGAACAGCTGTGATGTCAATAGCATTGTTGCCAACACAAATAAATCAAGGAACAACAACAATCAGCCTAAGCCTAAATACTGTTCCAAAGTTTTTATTCGGAGTAATATACAAACAATATAACATAATTACAATATTAAATGATTAAAGAAACCCTAACATTAAATAAACGGTTTTAAATCTTTCCACACCACCAAGTACCTAAACCAGGCAGGAGGAGTTGTGGTATATGTCATAAATACTTGGTCACCGGTGGTAACTGAGCCAAACTTAAATGATGCAAATTGTTTGTTGGTGAAAGTCGCTGGCTGTTTCTCGTTAGTAGGTATATACCGCTCACCTTCATTTAGACAAACTGATAGGTTTGTGGACTCTCTTGAGGATGTCCTTAGTTCTTTGGGTAGCAGTCCGTGCCTCGTACTAGCAGGTGATATGAACATTAATATAATCGCAAAAAACGACGATAACTCTGCCAATTACCAGTCTCTGCTGGCCAGTTTTGGTTTTAGGCCAGCAGTGCATGTACCCACCCGTAATGAATCCTGTCTCGACCACGTATACATTAAGACGAAGACCAATGCGGAATCTATAGTGTGCTCGTGCGCGGTCACTGATCATGACATAGTTATGACCGGAGTTGCAGTGACACGATCTAAACGGCCACAGCCTGACCGTACTAAAGTTAAGATTAATTACGAAGCTGTTTTATCTCAGCTCTGTGAGGTAAACTGGTTACCTGTTACTGAAAATACCTCAGCTACAAATGCTGCAGCTACACTCACGGATATACTTGCTACTATCGTAAACAACAACACTAAGGTGATAAAGATCAGTCGCTCTAAGTACAATATTCAGCCTTGGATGACACCTGGCCTAATAAGGTGCTCTAAGCATAGAGATAAATTACATGTCGCAGTTAGGAAACATCCAAATGATCCTGTTAAAAAACTAATCTATACACGATACAGAAACTTTTATGTTAGTCTTCTAAGAAAAATAAAAACTCAGTATTACTCTAACGAACTCGAACAAAATAAGCATGAGCCGAAGAAGTTATGGGACAGCATCAAACAAATATCTTCCTCACATAAAATTGCCGGCTGCGCCTCGGAACTTACCAATATTAAAAGATCCCCCAAGGATTCATTGAACCACTGCAATGAGTTTTTCTCCACGGTAGGTCAACAACTCGCTGATAAAATTCTACTCGAAACGGGGGAGACCCAAGATGCTTTAGCGTCCAAAGTCCACCTACGCCAATTCTCATCTGGATCATTTTTCATGCACCCAACTACACCATCTGAAGTTGAAAGCTATGTCCAACAGCTAAAGGTTAATAGTGCTCCAGGTATGGATGGTCTATCAAACCGTCTCCTTAAATATATTAAAAGCCAAATATCAATTCCACTTGCCCACGTAATTAACCTCAGCTTGTCCTCTGGCACGTTTCCCGATTCATGGAAAATTGCTGTTGTAACACCAATACATAAGAACGGTGATAAGAGTATACCCGGTAACTACCGCCCGATTTCATTGCTGGGCGCCTTTTCGAAAATTCTGGAAATAATTGTGAACAGGCAGCTAATGGGTTACTTGGAATCACAAAATTTCTTCTCGGATCAGCAATTCGGTTTTCGGAAGGGACGATCTACTGAGGACGCGGTGACCCTTTTAACCAACACTCTTGCTTCACATCTGGACCGGGGTCAGACCTGCATCGGTGTTTTTCTGGACCTGGCCAAGGCGTTCGACACGGTCTCTGTTCCTATTCTTCTACGTAAATTGGAAGCATCTGGTGTCCGCGGGATCGCTCTTGATTGGTTTGTGAGCTATTTATGTAATAGGAAACAGTGCCTAAGAGTCGGCGCCTTGGTGAGTGAACCACACTGTCTGTCGTATGGTCTACCACAAGGTAGTATTCTTGGCCCTTCCCTGTTTCTCATATATCTCAATGATATAGCACACCTATCTCTGCCGTTTTCAGAGGTGATCTGCTATGCAGATGATACTGCCCTATTATTTTATGACAATTCCTGGCACGGAGTTCATGGCAAGGCTGAGGCAGGAATGACCAAGGTCGCTGCATGGCTAAATCAGAATTTACTGACCCTTAACACCGCTAAAACCCATTTCATCTGTTTCCACAAGACTGCAGCGTCGGCTCCGAAGTCCAATGCTCTCTCGGAAATTAAAATCCACAATTGCGCCTCTTCCATTTCAAATGATGGTGGCCGTTCAGCTTGCTCCTGTAACACGATTTGCAGGGCAAATTCACTAAAATACCTAGGAGTTGTGGTGGATGAGAGGCTTACTTTTGGTGATCACGTAGAGGCAGTGTCAGCCAGGGCGAGAAAGCTGATTTATACGGTTAGGGTTCTTCGAGATGTTAAAAACAAGAAACTGCTAAAGAGTATATACTTAGCACTTTGTCAGTCTATATTATGTTACTGCATACTTGCATGGGGGGGATGTGCCACTACGGTTTTGATTAGGGCCGAAAGAGCCCAAAGGTCTATTCTTAAGGTAATGCTTAGGAAACCGTTTAGACATCCCACAACATCGCTATATGAGGAGGCTGAGGTGCTTAGCGTTCAAAGATTGTTTATCCTTGCGTCCACTGTACATTGTCATCGTACTGCCATAAGATTGAAATCTTCTACAAAGAGGCTCGCGAAGCGTGTCCCCGCAATGGACAATATTTGTATTAAAACTGCATTTGCTGGCCGTTTTAGTTTCTTCCTAGACTCGTTTTTATATAACAGAATAATAAAGAAATGTGATATTCTGCACTCAACACTTAAAGAGCACGGATTAGAGTTGCAAGGCTCCTACTAGACTGGAACTACTATGAAACTGAACAATTTATGAGACCTATCGTTTAGTATGCTCACTGAACATTTCACAGAATTAATCTATTGATCCACAACCCGTTGTTTTAATTATTGTATACTCCTATATATAATATATATGTATGTAATTATTTATTTCGTATATTTTTTGCTACCTTTCTTTATCTCTAAGTTGGTAATCTAAGATTGGGACCCACATGTCAGGCTTAACTGCCTTGTGTGGGACCATCACCAAAGTACATTTTGCAAATCCTGTAATAATGTTCCACGATTGTTTGTTAAAATATATTGTAAAACCTTAAATTGTTAATAAATCATTTGAATTTTGAATTTGAAATAAACAAAAAAAAAATTATAACCGTCCGATGGGCGTAGTGTGCCGAGAGAGGACACTCGCTGCGTTCCCCCGTTGAACGGCGAGGCCAAGGGACATAATACAAGGGCGAGCAAAATATTCTCTACTTAAAGGGTCACCCGTCGCCTAGCGGAGTTTTTCCCCAAGCTCACGAGAGAACGCCAGAGCCTCCTCGGACCACGGACCCATATCGTTTTGACTGCAAAAGGGATGAAGTAGTGATTAATGATGATCTCCGCGTATTTGTTGCGTTTAAGGCGCGCGGATGACTCTAAGCGGCCCTGGGTTTCTTATGACTGGATGTCATATGTTACGGACAGTGTGTCAACGCATGTGGCATTCCAAACCAGCGCTCGGCCTCGTTTGTATGGAATCAACGACATCCCACCCGGACGCCTACCATTTAGACCTAACTATCCCCGATGGTTCGAGGATAATAATAAAGTTTATTGAAACAATTACATATTTTTTTCTTATAAACTTAGGGAACAGTTATGTAACAAATAGTTAAAACCCTGACTCCAAGACTAGTTGGGCTGTGTCCTAGAAGTCAGTGCTCTTCCTAGGAACTACAAAAATAAAGTCACAATATTGGTAAATTAAATAAACAAAAGTAAAAAAGAGAAAAATAAAATCAGTTAATAGTAAAAATAAAAACAATAGCAAAATTACTTATAAGTAAGGTTTTTTTGCTTTACTAAAGCAAAATTATACTCGTATATTAAAAAGTAAAATAAATAAAACATGTGTACTTAGATGTCGAACATGCCACTTAAATTATTTTTGGACAACGAAAAGATTTTCATCATTTTTTCCTGTTAAGTTAACTGTTGTAACCAGTCATTCACTCGCATCTTTACTTTTTTCTTAGCTAAGGAGAAAATATCAAACGTTTTGCTGATCTTGTTGTACAGTACAGAACTAAGTACATAGAAATGACGCCTAGCCGTAGCTGTTCTATGGCTAGGAATATTGCATACTATGTCGATTCTACGTGTTTTGTTATAAAAAGAGGGATCATATATTAAGCTACCATGTTTGCGAAGAACGGTATTTAATATGTACAACTGCCTGACAGTAAGGACTTTGCAACTGGAATATAGTTCAGTAGTAGGGAACCTGAATGGCATCACCTTCAGAATTGCCCACTGAGCCCTTTCAAGTTGCAAGAAAGTAGTTTTATCTGCACCTCCCCAAGCAGTTATACCATAAGACAGCAATGATTAAACTAAAGCAAAGTAAACAACTCTAAGAGTATCGGAATCTGCAGTCTTTCAAATTCTTAAAAACATAGATTTGTTTCCAAATTCGACCAGTATTAGCAAGGAGATGTTGATGCCTGCCTGTGTAGATTGCCATCAAGACGGATGCAGTCCGTTCTAAATAATTTCGTGCAGTTACAGCTGGTTAAACCTAAGCAGGTATGTGCTCTGATTGCAAAAAAGTTTAAGGGCGGCTGCAAGGTGCTCTTGATTGAAAAGGTAATAAATTTAGTTTTTTCTGCATTCAATGTCAACAAGTTGAAGCTCAATCACGCCATCACAGATGTCGGCAGCCTCCGCACTGACCTGTACCTCCCCACAGATGTCGCCGTCAATAAGAAGTACAGTGTCATCTGCATATGTTATTATCTTACAGTGTTCGATGTTTAGTTTACACTAATTTATTTTTAAAAAAGCACGCTTGTTTTGTTTAAATTTGTTTTTCCCCAAATTACCTAATTGTTAACTTTCCTAGTACATTGTTTAATAAAAGAACACTATCTATCTGTATGATAAGTATCAACAGTCCCGTAAACGATTTAAAAACTATTTAACCTTGGTTAGTCATTATCGTTTAAATGCGCGGCAAAATCGTTTAATCTTTACATTTTCTTAAGGCAAAGACAGTCTTATGTTTAAAATTCAACGGACGGTAAACATATAATAAAACAAACAGGCCAAGAATCCAACTTAATATACTTTTTAAACATAAGAAAGAATAAATCGGAAAAGATAGCTTATGTAGGTAGTTATTTGGTTTATTTACACCTAATTATTTAAAATATTAAATAATGTCTCAGTAACAGGTAACAAACCTAGTAGTCAATACTTTGGTCCTAGGACCAAGAGATACTTGGTCCTAGCTTTGGTCTGTGTTGAACAGCACTAGTACATGTGGGGTGGCATGTGTCACTCGTAGCAAAGCAATCTTTTTTCTGTTTTGTCAAAACGTTTGGGTCTGTGCGTTTGAGGTTATTTCTTAGAAATAGAATAAATCCTCTATTTCAGTATTTAAATTAAATTATATTATTTATTATTAAGTAATGTCTGACTTAGCCGGTGAAAAGCTGTCGAAGAAGTGAGTATAATTTATTGTTAAAACAATGTTAGCCAGAGGAATTTTGAATAATTTAATATTAAAGAATAGATCCTGCATTGCATACTTATCCAATGATGTAACTAAACGGTTGGTTGATTTTATTATTATGTATTTTTAATATCATAAATTTACTTTTACGCAGAATGAGGGAAAATGTGACTGCCCCACCTAGCCAAAATGTTTAACACAATGATATTCTCCTGCTGATGAGTGCATTCTATGGATTAACCGTATAGGTGCTGGGACCATTGTGTGTGGGAGAGTGAGGAGAAGAATGATGTTTAGGACTTGGGACCGACTATAGGCTGGTTTTAAAAGGAGACCCCTTTTTATTGTGCAACAAGATGCTTACCATTCTGCTTCTCTCCCTACCGAACCAAATACTGTATGATTCCGCTAATGCTGTCTTGGATGTTCGTTCCAAAATGTACTGACGGCAGATCTTTTCATGCCTTGCAATTTCCAATAGTAATAAATTGTAATATTTTTAGTGAGTTAAAGCGTCGTATGAAAGCTGAGCAAAAAGTGAAGGAAAAGGCTGAAAAAGCTGCATCACAACCTGTGGTTGTTGCAGAAAAGAAATCCTTGAAGGTGTCCGAGGAAGATATAAGTCCAAATGAGTATTATAAGTTAAGATCGAGTGCTGTGGCGGCACTTAAGTCTGGCCCCAGTGAAGAGCACCCATATCCTCATAAGTTTAATGTGACAATTTCTTTGGAAGAGTTTGTCGAGAAGTATAATAATGTGGGCAGTGGTGAAGTGGTAGATAGTGTGACATGCTCGGTAGCGGGAAGAGTCCACGCCATCAGAGAGTCTGGAGCTAAATTAATATTCTATGACCTCCGGGCGGAAGGTGTTAAAATTCAGGTAAGAAAATTACTATAAGATTCATAAGTACAACTAAAATTGTCAGTTTATAAGTGAATATAGTGACTAATATAATGTTTAATTGTTCAGGAGACAAAAATTACCAAGCCCCAAACAAATATATAATATAATAATAAATATGAAATAATTAAATATTAACATCTGACTTCTAGGTGATGGCTAATGCAAAATTGTATGAAAGTGAGGAAAAGTTTGAAAAAGACACGGACAAGCTGAGACGTGGTGATATAATTGGTTGCGTTGGTAACCCTGGAAAAACCAAGAAAGGAGAACTGTCCATCATACCAAAATCCATCAAACTCCTCTCTCCGTGTCTTCATATGCTACCGCATTTACATTTTGGCCTAAAAGACAAAGAAACTAGGTTCCGAAAACGATATTTAGATCTCATTTTAAATGATAAGGTCAGTATTTATTTATTATAGTGTAAAACTGCTGCTACAACTGCTTCTGTGGTCTAGCGATTAAGTTGGTGGGTTTGATTCATGGTTGGGTCACAATAATTTATTAAAATTTATATGTGATATTTCGACCGCCTCCGTGGTCTAGTGGTAACAAACGTTGCTGTGAATTCGGGAGGTCGTGGGTTCGATTCCCACCGGGGGCAAGTTGTACATTGTATAATTTGTCTCGGTCTGGGTGTTTATATGTATAATATGTATATACTTACAAAAAAAAAAAGTAAATATGTAGTTTATCAACCATCTAGTTTCCGTAACACAAGCCTCGTAGCTTACCACGGAAACTAGATAGCGCTGTGTGACCTGTCTGGAAATATTTATTTATATTATTATTATTATATTTCTTGAGTTTGGTACGCTAGACATTGACGAGCATGCCGCTTGTCATGATGGGCCAGCAGTAAAGTTAGCTAAGTGTGGTTTCTGACTACCCTGAAACAGTAAATATATAAATACAGTCATGATGATACTTTATAGTATAAAAATATAAATAACTTTGGGAAATTGGAAGTAACTTTTTGTTGTTACTAGTTTTATTTGATTCTTATAAGAATCTGTTGACAATGGCTGACCTATTGACTCTCAGTGCCATTTTTGGGGCAAATGTTTAAACAGCATGGGACAAATAATAAATTTTTCGGTAGGTATTTTAATAATATGTGAGGCAAATACGAAGCACTCATATGAAACGGTCATATTGGTAATGACTCATTCATGCACATTGCAATGATGCAATATTGCCACTGCATTGCCTTTTGCATTCTTATCACAAATCAAATTTAAGATAAGCGTGTTATTTCTTACTACATTTATTGTACATGTTAAACTTAATTATTAAATATTTTCCTTGTTAATTTTATCGTCATTATTATTTCATCCATAATTGCATAATTGCAAAAGAATATCGTTGCAGAGTGCCTCAACTAAATATAATTCAATAAAATCATACTTATTTTATTTGACCGCCTCCGTGGTCTAGTGGTAACAAACGTTGCCGTGAACTCGGGAGGTCGTGGGTTCGATTCCTACCGGGGGCAAGTTGTACATTGTATAATTTGTCTCGGTCTGGGTGTTTATATGTATAATATGTATATATTTGCAAAAAAAAAAAAAAGTATAATATTAAGTTTATCAACCATCTAGTTTCCGTAACACAAGCCTCGTAGCTTACCACGGAAACTTGATGGCGCTGTGTGACCTGTCTGGAAATATTTATTATTTATTATTATTATTTACTTAACTGCGCGACACAAAGGGTTGTGTGTTTATCAACCTATGTATGTATATTTGTTCTTTCTGGCTCACTAGAGATCAAACGCATTGGCCAATTTTGATGATTTTCACGTCAATCGATTCGTCTTCTCTCTACTCTAGTCTCACCGAAGATATGACAATAATCAAATTTTATTAAATCGACAACCAGAAGCCATGTCTCAATCGGAATATGACGGCACCCGGAGAGACAATCAATTATTGTATTAAATGAATTGTATTAGATTTTCATATCAAATCAAATCATTTATTTCCTTTGGTTAGCACAACACTTTCCATGGTTTACTATTATTTAGATTATAAGATAACTATAAAATAACCAGCAGCTACTATCATCCATATCATCATTTTTAACTAAAACACTGTTACTAGGTACTTAAAATTAATTCGTGGCTCTAAAGAGGCTGTGTCAGCTTGCAATCTAAAAATACATAAATTTATTATAACTACAATATTTATGTCAATAAATATAATATCAAATCAAATCATTTATTTCCTTTGGTTATCTTGTAACAAGTTGGATATTGTCAGCACTAAAATAATGTCGAATACATAAAAAATATAAACAAACACAAGTTAGGTAATCATGGTTGGACCGTAACAGGTAATAATCCAGAATTATGTGTGTTATAATAGCATTATTGTCATAGGCATGAATAACTACTTAATATAAGATCGTGGCTGTAAATAGGCCGTGTCAACTAAATATAAGTTCGTAGCTGTAAAAGTAAAAGGGCTAAGTCAGATTACAATCTAACAATAATAATAAATGTCGAGTCTTAATACTAGTTCGTGACTGTAAAGGGGCCGTGTCACCTTACAATGTAAATAATAATAATATTTCAATTAAACATATATTCGCGGCTGTAAAAAGGCCGTATATTCAGTAATATGATACATTATCATTTATTGTCAAGTGGTACTGAAGCTAATTGAGAGAGCACGATAAATACGAACTTTTCCCATAAAATACTATAAAAAACCATTATGCACTACACCTGTATTATACAAAGCACTATTTATAAGATTAGGTACTTAATTATAGATACGAGTAAAACACAAGCTTTCAAAGATTAAATAATTCTCTAATTATATCAGCGGGATTAAAACTATATATTTATTAACTATAAAATAGTTTTTGACAATTAATGTAAAATAAAAATTAAATCATTATCGTGCCCGCCCATGAATCACGTCAGGCTTGAAAGGGGGGAGGGGGTTCAGTAAAAATCACGAAATATTACAAGGGAGGGAGGTGTAGTAAAATAGCATGTGTATTTATTATATAGTCTCAAACCTTACCACGTATCACCAAGGGCCTCCCCCTGATTGACATAAATATTGTAGTTATAATAAATTTATGTATTTTTAGATTGCAAGCTGACACAGCCTCTTTAGAGCCACGAATGAACTATTATATTGACGTGCGTAATTTATTTTAGTCTATAATCTGACACGTTTTCTTTACAGACACGAATTAATTTTAAGTACCTAGCAACAGTGTTTTAGTTAAAAATTGCTAAAAAAAAACATCACGTGACTAACGGACGGTCCCATGGCACGAGAACATTTTTTTGGACCCATTTCTCTAAGAAAAATGGTCAGATTCTTAATCCATTTAATGTAAAATAATTGAATCAAAATATATTTTTGTCGGTTTGAGCGGTGGGGGCTCGGTTGTAAGATAGTTTTCCTTAAAAAAAACTAAATAGGTCGGTTAGAAAGAAATACACTTCTTACGTACATTTGTTATGTATTTACCGTTTCCGTGTCTCGGAGAGCACAAGCCGTCGGTCCCGGTTCCACTTATAAAAGTGTATTTCTCATACCGGAGCTCCTTTTTAGTATTAAGAAAAGCGTTCTTACAACCAAGCACTATTACTATTACAGGTACTTTCTAAAACCGTGGGTCTAATTGTACGAAAATTTATGCAATTTTAGGTACGACAAACATTTTACGTTCGCGCAAAAATCATAGCCTACATCAGACGGTTCCTCGACAACATGGGCTTCTTAGAGATCGAAACCCCCATGATGAACATGATCCCCGGAGGAGCGGTCGCTAAACCCTTCATAACCCATCACAACGAGCTCAACATGGATCTATATATGAGGATAGCTCCAGAATTATACCATAAAATGTTGGTCGTGGGTGGTTTAGACAGGGTCTACGAAATCGGAAGACAGTTCCGTAATGAAGGCATTGATTTGACACACAATCCTGAGTTTACGACCTGTGAATTTTATATGGCATATGCTGACTACAACGATCTTATAGCGATGACGGAATCTATGGTTTCTGGCATGGTGAAAAATATTCATGGAAGTTATAAGGTAATTAAAGATATTCATTATTTACACTATTGTTATTATTCTGTGGTCACAATTAGAGACACAGTAAAGCTGTCACAAATTAACGGATCTTTGACTCAACCATTCCTTCAAGCTATCAAACGGGTTCCCTCAAGGGATCCTTGAAATTGGTGTTCTTAGTTAAAACTCTCCAACCTTCGATAAGCATAAATTAATGTCATGAAGATGAAGTTTTTTTTTGGCAACTTTGAAGATTCTAAATATTTATTATATCAGTCTGTCTCTTTAATATTATCAATATTCATTTGTCAAGAACCCTGTTTGACTTGTCGACTTTCGGGTTGCACATAGGCATGTAGTCTATCTTAATTCTGACTTGCCTGGTGGGGTACCGCTGTACCAGGTATTGTAATCTCATAGGTACTGAAAACTAAATTTAAAAGGTTATTAATTGATCGTTGTGGTGCAGTTCTGTATATGTTTTATTTTGTAAATCTGATATAGCTGAGTTTTCCTTGCAGATTCCTTTCTCATTCAGATTAAACATTAATCTGCTAAGCTGCTGGTGTTATGCTAACAGCTTACTTATTGGACCACTTTGCTGCTTAGTATTCTACTAGCAGGAGTAAAATCATTCAAAATAATTAAATTAATCACGTTTCATAATTGCCTGTAATAGGTTTACGTGAATAAAGATATTTTGACTTTGTCACTTTAAGCGCTTTTTCACTTTATTTCGCCTTGAAAGTTGTTCGACTTGGCGGTGCTCTATGGTTTTTTTAGCAAAATTCAGCAAAGAAAACCAAACTTTCCTTTCAAGTTACACATAGCAGAAAAAGACAATTAAATTTTGTAATTAAATCAAATATATAAATATGATTAATTAATAGATAGAATATGTTGTGTGGTTTATCGCTTGTTTTTTTTTAATTTCTTACGTAATGGCACTTTACCTATTGAAGAATCGAAACATGTTGTTTGGAAAACAAGCCATTCAATTAATACTGAGACAATTATTTTTAATTCTCATACATTAAGGCATCTTACATACATTAAATGGCGGTCGAAATGTCAGCGACAAAGCTCTGCTCGCCATACTTAATGCCATGCTGGTACCAACACTGATGTATGGAAGCGAGACGTGCATATGTCAGAATACGCATGAGAATAGGGTTAATGCAGTAGAAATGAGGTCGTTGCGTCAGATATGTGGCGTCACTTTGGCGGACTGCATATGTAAAGTCGAAATACGAAAAAGGGTAGGTATAAAAGAAAGCATAGGGACAAAAATAAGGAAAGGCATGCTACGATGGTTCGGGCATGTTGAAAGAATAACTGAAGAAAGATATATATAGGTAATGCGAAAGATGTGGGTAAAAGTGGCCCTGGCAGACCGAGACTCACATATCACTATTAAATTAATAAAACATTGGCCAAAGGTATTCGTAACAAAAGGGCATGTGTAAAGAGGCTGATGAATGTAGACGAAGCGAAAGAGGTATGTAGTGATCGTGTCAGGCGGCGCTCAATTGCCTGTGCCTACCCAGCAAGGGATTTGGCGTAAAAATATTTATGTATGTATGTGTCTTAGGCCATAATATATTATTTTTACGAATTCTTTGTAGGTAAAATACCACCCAGATGGTCCTGAAGGTGAGGAGTTGGAGGTAGATTTTACCCCTCCGTTTGGCCGAGTGCCAATGATGGCCACACTGGAGAAGGAGCTCAATGTCAAACTGCCCTCCGCAGACAAGCTGGGCACCACTGAAGCTAACGAAATACTTAGCAAAATCTGCGAGAAACATGAAGTAAGTTTATTTGCCTTATTTATATCAAGAAGTGGACATCCTTTCATTTATTTAACTTTTGATATATTCTGAGAACGTGAACTATACGCTATAAAATCTGCAACAATGCATTTTCGTTTGCATTTGCTAAATAAGCTAATAATACCGGTAGCCAAAAAACACAATAATACCAGTAGCCAAAACAACACAATAATACCGGTAGCTAAAACAACATAATAATACCGGTAGCTGAAACAACACAATAATACCGATAGCTAAAACAACATAATTAAACCGATAGGCAAAACAACACAATAATATAATTCTGTATTGCACACAAAATATAAAGTTAGTAAGTCTTGTTTCAAGCGGTATTTTTTTATACATATCACAATCAAATCAAATAGTTCATTTCCTTTGGTTCGCTTGAAATAACTTGGATACAGTCAGAACTAATAAAATCAAAACAATTGTTAAAACATATGTACTAAAGAAAGTGGTAGTAATGGTTGGACCGTAAAGGCAATAATCCATATTAATGTATGTTGGCACAACATTATTGCTACAAGCAAGTAAAACTAAACTAACTTAGAAACTACTTAAATAAGATCGTGGCTGTAAAGAGGCCGTGTCAGCTTACATTCTAAATACTTAATAATTATAATTCCTGCAACAAACTGCTATGCACTATAATTCAAAAAATGTAAATACTTGTAATAAGTTTTTATCTGAATAAACGATTTAATAATAATAATAATAATCGTACGTCTTTGCTCCGTGTGACATTTACGGGAGAACGCATCGGTTGATTGGTTGAAGCCTGTTGTCTTCAGACATTGTGGTATGGACTGTGAGATGTACCGCAGTTTATCAAAGTTTCATAACATTTTAAAATTAATTATTTATACAAAAATAATCTATTTAGTCTATAATAATTAATAAAACTTCACCAAAAACAATTTTGTTACACTTGAACAAACAATCTTAAGACATGCTAAACAAATATTTAATTTAAATACATTACCTTATTAAAATTAAACTATTATGAATATTCCGTGAATTTAGACTCGGGAAGACAATAATATTTATTAATTTAAATAAATAAATAAAATTAATATTTAATTTATTTGTGATATTTCTCGAGCTTGCCACTTGTCATGATTGGCCTATAGTCAAAGTTGGCTAAATGTGAATCCACTTCTTTATTTGTGGTTCCTGACCACCCCGGAAGGGTCGCGATACGGTCGTGGTAATACTCTACTCTTTTTTAGTTTCAATTTCAACACTATATAACATATTTAACTAGCCAGAGCGTACCGAATGTAGACCAAATTCTCCAAAAAAGACATCATCCAATTTAGGCTATTTTTGTACTACTTGTGCCATGTACAAGTACAATGATAAAAACAGTGTAAATAGTTATTTATATTTATACTATATTCATTCATTACAGCCCCTAGAACACAGCATCCTAGACCTCCACTGCTGGAGATGGGCCCTCAAGAACTGGAGAATTTGGCCTACACTCGCCACGCTGGCCAGACTGCTAGGCGAAAATATGATATCAATTTTTTATAACAATTTATTAACGATTCCACAAGTTGGTATTAGTGGAACCGGGACCGACGGCTTAACGTGTGTTGTAAATCTATGACTGCAGTACGTAAGAAACCGAGCCACCACCGCACCCTATTTTACTATTTATTGTGCAATTAAGTTGTAGTTTTTGTGTCAACCAAGTTCTAGTAAAAAAATAAAGAATGTCAGCAGGCTTGACTGATGAAAGTATTTAACATTGACAGTTGTACAATTTCTTTTAAACTCTTTTTTAGATACTCTGTCCTCCACCACGAACAACCGCTAGACTTCTGGACAAACTGGTCGGGGAATTTATTGAGGAGAAATGTGTGAATCCTACATTCATATTGGACCATCCCCAAATTATGAGTCCGCTGGCTAAAAACCACAGAAGTACTCCCGGACTCACTGAAAGGTAGTATTTTATTATTTTTTAATAAATAGTAACAAATAAAATTACAAGAATATTGACCAATCGACCCGTGACCACGGCCAATGTATGTGAAACGTTTTGGGAGAAATATGTCTCTAAGGTAAATCGCGTAAAGACCTGTTAAAATTATAAAAACTATTAGAATTACATAAATATTATAATATGCAAATTAAAAACTACATTAAAATAACTATTACCATCATCACAGCGCATAGAACACAGAGTCCTAGATCTCCTCTGTTAGAGATGGGCCTTCCGGCAGAATATATTTCTGAAGAATTTGGCCTACATTCGCCAAGCTGGCCAGACTGGTTCGCGAGGGTTTTAGATCAATTTTAATGACAATCTATTAACAATTTCACAAGTTGGTATTAGTGGAACCGGCACCGACGGCTTACCGTACTCTCTGAGGACTGACCTTTTTTGATTTTAAGGAAAGCATTCTTACAACTGAGCCACCACCGCTCTACTACGCTTCTAAAATGCTCTGTTTTTACATCTGGCACCAGATTTAAAAAAATACACAATTCAATTATTTTGGTAATAAATTTGTTACTATTTTAACATTAATATTTAGAACTACAATGTTTCAATAATTTCATAAACATTTGATTCTAGTATTTAATTAATTTCAGGTTCGAATTATTTGTAATGAAGAAGGAGATTTGCAACGCTTATACTGAATTGAATGACCCGATGGTCCAACGGGAACGGTTTGAGCAACAGAGCAAGGACCGAGCAGCCGGAGACGACGAGGCTCCTCCTGCTGACGAGGGATACTGCACGGCTCTCGAGTATGGACTGCCTCCCACAGGTGGTTGGGGGCTCGGGGTCGACAGGCTCACCATGTTCCTCACAGACTCCAATAATATTAAGGTAACAAGTGTTAAATATTAAGATAATAAGGTACTCTAGGTGTTAAATATTAAGATAATAAGGTACTCTAGGTGTTAAATATTAAGATAATAAGGTACTTTAGGTGTTAAATATTAATATAACAAGGTTTTAAATTGGAGATAACCTAAAATTACCTTAAAAAAATATATAATATAATAAATACAAATAAAGCTCCTCCAAATTACTATCCTGTGGCATAGTGGAGTAAAACTGTCAGCCATATTGTCTATTATTTTCTAATTTGAATCTAATATCATTTATTATTGTTTTCAGGAAGTCTTATTGTTCCCTGCTATGAAACCCGATGACCCAAATAAGCACACTGAAGAGGGCGCTGCTGCTAAAATCGAAAATGGAGCTTAATTTGTAATGAAATAGTTTTCTGGTTTTAACCCAAATACATATTTATTAAAAAACTTGTTTTTTATTTTATATTTCTATAATAGAATTGATTATAAATAATATCTAATAAAATAAAATTAAAAAAAATATTTATTGGATCATAATCAAATAGTTTCAGTTAGTGAGCACTGCCTTCTGGAAAAGAAATTCTAGGCTCCAGAAGGCAGTTTTCCTAATAACTCTTTATAACTAATAAATATCAAATGAGTAAATATTTTAATAATCATCTTAAATATGTTATTTTTTAAATTTAAATTACAATGCAACCTTAACCTTTGTAAAAAAAGGACATAATTATTTTTGACATTCAGCTGATCGCTTAAAATTTGTATGTTTCAAAAGTATATAACATTTTATCCTAAATGTGGAATTCTTTTATTTTGAGAATGTTAATAGGTACCTATGTAATATTGTTTGAAGCTTTGTCACAGTAAAGCTTGTGTGTATAATAATCATAGACATAGAATCGTCGCATCTATGATAATAATGGATTCAAATCATAGAAAAATTACCTACTCTGTCTACAATTCAAATACAGTAGTTTTTTTTTATTCCTAAAGGCCAAGTAGTTATGATTTTACATACATTTCAAATTCCTGCATGACTATATCACAAAACTAATTCAGTTGTAACATTTTATTAAATTATATGGGGTAAACAAACACCATAAATTAAAGACTCAAAGATAATAAATAAAATATATTTGAGAAGTTTATTCTTCACACAACAATTCAGTAGAGTTATAATGCTCTCCGAGTAGGTACATGTGCCTATGATAAGTTATAACCAAAGGTGGACCAGTAAATTCTTCTCCCTGCAATATGGAGCTCTGACCACTAGCTTGAATTATTTGAATCGGACATTTTAATTTGTTTGAAATAGCCCTAATCTCTAATTGCCCACCCCAAACCTTAGTATCAGCTATTTTACTGCAATAATCCTCAAATTCTACATCATTCAGCATTTCAAAAGTGTCTGGATTGCTCATAAAAGGCATAAAATCTTCTTTATTATTTCTTATATATGTAGCTACATTACTTCGTAATTCATTTACAGATATATTCTCCTGTTTATTAGTCTGTAATTGGTGGGATACTGCTTTATATAGACAGTCGCCGTCTGAAGGAATAGTAAATAGTTTTAGTTGAAGTTCTTTTAACTTTGTAGTAATAGCCAAAGTTTCCGTGTGCCGCGGGCCATGTAGATTTTCAAATTCTTGCAATTTTATTTCAATTTCTCTATCTTTTTCTTGCTGTAACTTCTTATCTCTTCGTTTCTGAGCTTTAGAAACCCTTTGTTTAGGACCTTCATCTTTAGGTTCCTCCAAATCTGAATGATCTTCGTTTTCTGCCAGAGAAATTACATTATCGAGTTCATCTTTTTGCCTACTCTCAAGTTCGCTTTCTAAACGAACTATTTCGCCAGTAACCTCTTTCTTTTTGTTCTTATCGCCCTTTATAGACTTTTTTAAAGCTTGTATTTGTGCCTGCAGTTCTTTTTTTTCCTTTTTATGTTTTGCTTCCACAAAACTTAAATCGTTAGAATTGTCCACCATAATAGAGGTAAAAACACAAAGAGTTTTTCTTAAATATCACAGTCTTATTTTGTTTAAATTACGACAATATGAATAGATTTTTTTTTTTTTTTTGGTTCTCTTTTCCCGATGGATGATGAATGAGATGATAGGGAAGGCAAAGGGTCTAGCCCATACAGCCAAGTCTGACGTAATATATCTTTCTTTTTTATGAGTTAATGAGGTCATCATCAAATTCCAGATGCCAATATGAATAGAACAAAATTTATTAAATAGATATTTTCAGGTTATCTGTCAATTCTCAAAAAAAAACATTAATTAGTACTTGTCTATATAATCTGTGACGTTAATGTAGTACACGTCTATATAATCTGTGACGTTAATTGTCGCTGTTACTTATTGAAATTAGACTGTGACTGGAGTTCTTCGCGCCATTTTGTGTGAACATGTCAAGTGCAAGTTTTTGTTTTGTAAATTAATTTACTGTGGATATTATTGGTCAAAAGTGGTGTTGTTTTGTTTAATAATGTGCTACCATGTGAATAATTATGGAAAACGATAAATTGGACTTTAAATATGGGGCACAAGTTGCAGTTTATTTTTGGCGGTTTTCCCGCGCTGTCAACTCCCATATTTTACCCGACGTGTTTGAGCAGTGGATGGTTTCGCGAGTGACTCCAAGAAAAGCATCATATTCTGCAGCATCTGGAATTTGATGATGACCTCATTAACTCATAAAAAAGAAAGATATATTACGTCAGACTTGGCTGTATGGGCTAGACCCTTTGCCTTCCCTATCACCTCATTCATCATCCATCGGGCGAAGAGAAATAAAAAAAAAATTAAACTGTGACTGACTGATATTTATGCACATCACTATCAAGTTCGTTCAAAAACTTATTACTGCATTTTGCTTAATTCAATAAAAAACATGTTTTCTAAAATAAACATTAGTCTGAAACTTTTAAGAATTATATTGATTTTATAATAAGCAAAATACATAAAGCTATATTGTTAAATAATACAATACTCATTTTAAAAACACCATTACCTGTTTTTTATATTAAATTATAATGAAGAATGTATCTTTTGAACGTTTTTTACCGCCATAGATTCTGTGGATGAATGCGTTTGTTGTTATTTTATTGTTTTCGTTAATATTACGTTAGTATAATAGGTTTAAATTACATAAAACACATTTAAATAAACTATATTTTGTAAGCAATGAATCCATGTTCAACTGCTACGCCACAAACAGACACAGAAGGAGATGGAAGGTGGAACAGCATTGTAAGATATTCATAATGTTATTAACATATTTTTATAATAAGGCCGGAATTCCTAAATATGCCGTTAATTAATAATTCTTTAGCGCTTTTAATCATTCCAATAGAATAATTGGTAGCTCCGTACGTTTGTAACTTTAGATCACTAGCAGTTTGGCCCGGTTTTGTTTGCATAGAGGCTGATCATAGACATAGCTTGTCCCAAGGAACCTATCCCATCGTCCCAGGGTTCCAAGAAACATCTCATCTTTTTGGTTTTGTACCAGACAAAACATTCCCATTTATAATACTGGTTTAAAATAATTTCCTTAGCATTCAATGCTAGTGCCAGGTCTATTGTAGTCTTTCAGGCTTGCATTCGACTATGTTTAAGAAGAGGTGCCCTTCTGTTTCATCATAGAGCCTAGAACATAAGAGTTTTTGACTACCACTGTTGGAGATGGACCTTCAAAATTTTTTTTAGAGATTTTGTTCTTCATGTTAATTTTTAAGACAATTTATTAATGATTCCACAAGTTGGTATTAGTGGGACTGGAACCGACGTCTTACCATGCTCTCGGAGTACCAGCAATCGGGGTGTTGTAAATGTTTAACAAATGTATGTAAGAAAAGTGTATTTCTCATTGGTACATGCTGGGGGTTTATTATTATTATTGACTATGAGCAAGCACCGCATCACCATATGCCTTTATCAAGCAATGGTGTAAAGTTCATAAAATTGAGAGTTATCACTATAACCCCTGTTGATACTAGCCACTTGTCCAGTTTGTTATTAAAAGTGTGTACAGTTGAGGACTTCAATATTTTTTCTAGTATTTTGTTTCACATATTTACAACTCTGTTATTCATGAAGTGATATGCCACATTTGTATTGCTGGATTTTCTCAATAGTTTCATTCCGGAATCACAATCGGGAAATATCATTGTGTTAAACCTATCATATTGGTTAGGAGTTTGAACCAATCTTTGTAGGACATTTATTAACCAGCATTTATTTGACTTTAGTTTTAGTGGCAGCTCCCTTATAGTAACTGGAAGCTTATTAATTATCTTTGTTTCCAGTGCATTGTAGTAACTTTGTTAATGTCATCTTTGTGTAATTATCTTACACTCGTAAGCAACCAAATTGACTCAACCCAAGGTTTCAAATAAAAAGGGTTGATTTGGTTGCTTGCGAGTGTATAAACTTTTTGTTTACAGCATAATAGATTTTTGTCTGATGCTAAAGCGAAAGATGCTGATGTGATATTTATTGGGGACTCGATCTTGCAAGCTTTAGAGCATACAGAAGTTTGGAATCAATGGTTTGCCCCTCTTCATTGCCTTAACTTTAGCATTCACAGAGATCAAACTCAAAATGTTCTATGGAGAATTGAACATGGAGTCCTCGATCATGTGGAACCTAAGGTAAGGAAATGTATTTATTGCATAATGACAAAGGCTTATTCCGCTAGGCGATGAAATAGCTAACTATTAGAGACAAACTTGGAGCAGTTAATTACAAGAAAGGTGCAATAATCAGGAACAAATCTGCGCCATTTACTAAAGAAATTAAGCTCTTCCATCAATACATTTATGTAACAAGCTTTCATTCATTACAGCCCTTAGAACACAGCGTCCTCGACCTCCACTGTTGGAGATTAGCCTTCCAGAACATATATCTTGAGAATTTAACCTACACTCGCCACGCTGGCCAGACAGGTTGGCAAGAAAACGAACAAGCTTACAAGACTGCATTAATTGAATCATACAGTATATGGTTGGGTAGAGAGAGTGGATGGTGCTTGTTGTACAATAAAAGTGGACGATTCTGAAAGCAACAATGGCCAACATTAGTTCCTAGTTGTGATAAATTTAACAAAATTATAGCTAAAATATATATTCTTGGTATGGTATTATTGTTAACCTGAACAAGTGTTCAATCTATAGCCCTTTATTAAGCACATTGTACATGATGTTTGCCACTTCATGAAGCTACCTTAATATTATTCTGAGCTCTGCGATTGTACATTTTAAAATCATTTGTATAGATTCAATTTTATTTCTATCTACAGCAGAATAAACTAGGTAGTATGTCTTTCCAGGTAATAGTGCTTCACGTTGGAACCAACAATGTGGAGCACACGGCGGAGCAGGTCAGTCAGGGTATTTTAGAAATTGTGCAAACTATCAGAGATAAACATCCCACTGCCTATATAGTTGTTCCTGTGAGTATATTTATACAAATATATATGAAAATTGTTTCATACATTACATACATAAGTCATTACATACATACATGAAGAGGAATCTTAACCAACATGAAGGTACAAGAGGAAACAAAAGACACGTCCTAACAGTAGTACTAACAGAGTACTGAGAAATGTAGTCTATCAATATACTAGGAATTAAAATTGCGAACATTTTAAATATACAGGGTGGATTTTTGAGACAGGACAGTAAGGGCAGGTACCTTAGCCGTTATAGTTACAGGAAAACGATCCCAGGAGACCTTCCATAACTATTTATATTCTAAACTGCATTCACATATTTTAAGAAAAATTCAATTTTACACAAAAACTGTTTCTTATAAGGGACAATGTCTCTACTGCACCAACTGAGATTTGATTACTAGAAAGATCAGAAATTGCAACCAACTTTTCCTATACATTTTGTACGGTAAAACAATTATTGAATTTATGTATTTATTTATTTATTTAAGGACAACCAGTGGTCGGTTACATTATTACTTACTTAAAAACTAGGATATAGATACAACCATAAATGTACCGCCTTTAGGTGCCACAACATGCACAAAATACAAGTGGTAGGTAATAATGAATACTTAAAAAAAAAAACAAATTAAATTCTAAGTATAGGTATAACTGCCCCCACCTAGCCAAAATGTTTAGGTTTAACACAATGATATTTCCCCGTCGTGACCACGGAATGAAGCTAATGAGAAAATCCAGCAATACAAATTGTTGTAAATATGTGGAACAAAATACCAGAAGACATATTAAAGTCCTCAACTGTAAACACTTTTAAAAACAAACTGGACAAGTGGCTAGTGACAATCGAAATAGACTATGGTGATAACTGACAATTTAATAAACTTTACACCAGTGCTTGATATAGGCATATCAGCAATGCGCTTCGAGCCTATTAATCAATAATAATAATAATAAGTTTAAACATACAAAATCTTAATAAAAAATATGAAATATATCTAAAAAACATAAAATAAAATATTGTACTTAGTCTAATTTAATATTATTATTATTAATATTAATAGAAACAATGTATCTTAACATTTAACTTTAACTGAATGAATTAATAATAATAACCTTCTTTGCTCTTACTATCGCATCTTAAAAATCGTTTAAAATCAATTATATACAGGGTAATCTCCATGTAACGTCACTCGATTAAACGACAAACATCGAAATCAATTGGCTTTGGTTTGGTTGTTTAGCTTGTCTTCCAATTCTGATTTTCCTAGTGTGTCGAGTGAGGGCCAAATTCACCGAAAGTTTTTGGAAGGTCCATCTCCAACATTGAAGGTCTGGGACTCTGTGTTCTATGGGCTGTGATAATGATATTTTATTAGTTAATTCAATGTTTTCAGAGTTTACTCCCCCGAGGCCAGCACCCAAACTCTTTAAGAGACAAGAACGCAGTCATCAACAAACTTGTGTCCGAGAACGTAGCCAACATGAACAAAGTAGAAATGGTGACCATCGACAAGGGTTTTGTCCAGAACGATGGTTCAATTAGTCACCACGACATGCACGATTACTTAATTCCTACAAATGCAGCTTGTCGCAAAGCCTTTGAGCCAATTTATGACCTTCTACAGCAAATACTTTCCGAAGAGGAACCAGAAAAGGACTTGACACCGTCGGAATAACAGCGCTTTGTAAGTTTGGCCTTCAATTGTAAATTTCCATCGGCTCAATTATGAGTAATTGTGAGTACTTACACTGCTTGCAGAATGTTATGTGTATCCTACAAAAACATTAAAAAATAAAATAGCGGAGCAGTCTATTTCTTTAAGAGTCAATTTATATTAGAATTTCGTCGAACGATTTTAAATCATAACTAATTTTTATGTCGGCCGGCGAAACTATTTAAATAATGTTCTGAATTAATTTTATTTTCGTCCACCCTTGGTATCATAATTCAGATTTTGGTACATAAATGGTAAAGACCACTATCTGGCACTCTCGTTTCTGATGTCATATAATTTATTTATTTTTATTTTATTATGGCACATTAGTAATCATAACCTGTTTCTGGTGTAGTTTAGGAAAAAAGTATTACAATAAAGAGCTTGAAGTTTTTTATTTCATGGTGGACAAATAAGTAAATGTGAACAGGCTATGAATGGAAATCTTTTTAGGATATCACGGCTGGCAGTCTCGACATATTGCCACTTACAAAATCAATATCATTAGTTCCAAAGGACGAGTCATAAAAAAATGTTGCCACTTACAAAATCAATAAGCGGATTTGGTCTATAATTATCATTAGTTCCAAAGGACGGGTCATAAAAAAATGTTGCCACTTACAAAATCAATAAGCTGATTTGGTCAATATTATTAGTTCCAAAGGATGAGTCGTAAAAAAATGTTGCAACTTACAAAATCAATAAGCTGATTTGGTTAGTATCACTAGTTCCAAAGGACGGGTCATAAAAAAATGTTGCCACTTACAAAATCAATAAGCTGAGTTGGTCAATATTATTAGTTCCAAAGGATGAGTCGTAAAAAAATGTTGCCACTTACAAAATCAATAAGTTGATTTGGTTAGTATCACTAGTTCCAAAGTACGAGTCATAAAACAATGTTGCTACTTACAAAATTAATAAGCTGATCTGGTTAATATTATTAGTTCCAAAGGACGGGTCATCAAAAAATGTTGCCACTTACAAAATCAATAAGCTGATCTGGTTAATATCATTAGTTCCAAAGGATGGTTTTTATTTATTTAATATGGACATTAAAGACGTAGGCAGTTTCATATTAACTCATTTTTTAAATACACATAACATTCTGTATTTAGATTTAAGATTTAGCTTTTCTACTCTTAAGCTTATAGCAATAGTTAATGATATTGTCGGTTTAAAGGGAAATCTCATTAAGTGTTTTTCTATTTGGAGCAAATCTATAACATGTAAAGGTTAAAACGGGTGCTCCGTACCCAACCAAATACTGTAGGATTCCGTTAATGCCCTCTTGAAAGCTCTTTCCATAAATGTATCTCCTGCAGACCTGCTCAGGCCCAATTCTTTCAGTAAGTGATGCAAAGATTTTGCTGGAACTTCTCTTGCACCAACTTTCACTGCGTAAAGCTGAGTCTTGAACCCGTTCCCTTATAATTTCTTCTTTTGGTTGATTCCCACGGAACGGTAAGTTCAATAAGGGTAACTTTTACTCATAAATTAAGAAACTCTTACATCTGTCGCACGCTGAAGATGTCGAATGCTCTCCCAGCCAGTGTGTTTCCCCATTCCTATAACCTGGAGTCCTTCAAGCGAAGTGTGAAAAAGCATCTTGTTAGGCCGGCATAGTGGTAGAGACTGATGTCGGTCGTGGTGACCGGCGTCAGTTGCTTCCATTCTTGGACCTCGCGTACTGCTTACCATCAGGTGGGCGCTATGTCACATGTCGTGTTCAGTATAGAAAATAAAAACAAAAAAGAACAAAAAAACTAAGATGTCTGGCCTATAGGCTGATAGCTACTCGTAGTTCATCTAGGATCCTATAATGGTGTTCAAATGTATCCATGAGAATTTTCCAGTCTGATGCGGCGCCAAGGATCGAGGTGGGCTTGCATTTAGTTTTCGGACTTTGTCCTTCCTTTACAAATGATTTTATTAAATGATATAATAAAACATAAAACTCATTTTTGCAATAGTTAACTTCAAATTCAAATTCAAAATATTATTTCCATATGGTTCACATGTAACACTCGGATATTGTCAATTTTTTACAATATTATTAAAATAATAAATAAAAAGATTAAATTAAATTATGGATAGACCGAAATAAGTAAGTGACATTGCTGCCATAAACAAGTACTGTAGCTTAACCTAAATTCGAGGCATTATAGCCGTGTCAACTTATAATCTAAATAATTATAATTTAATGTCAAATTATAAAAAAATAACAATAATAATTTCGTGGCTGTATAAAGGCTGTGTCAACTTATAATCTAAAATAATAATAATATAATGTCCAATTATAATGAAATTTTATTAATTTCGTGGCCGAGTCAAATTAAAATCGTAATAATATGAAATTAAATAAATGTCAATAATGTTAAATATTATAAAATATTAAAATTAAACTTAAATTCGTGGCTGTAAAGGGGCCGTGTCAACTTATAATCTAAAAATTATAACTATTACTATAAAGTTTTCTATGCAAAGTCATCTGCTAGTGCATCCCGATAATCGTAATAATTTTTTTTAATCAAAATATCTTACCTACTTACTTACCTTTAAATTCTATAAATTCTAAACTTTTTATCTCTTTCGGTAATTTATTATACAGTTTGATTCCGTTGCATAGAAAACTTTTGATTGATTTCGTTAGACGAGTTTTGGGGCATTTAATATGATCTTTAAACCGTGTATTGTATCTATGCATGTCAGAGTATTTGAGAAGACAACTACCCTCTTATTAGTGTTACTGTAGGCGGACTGATGGTAGTAATTTAGTAACTGCCGGGACGGGGAAGTATAATATAAATAATAATAAATATTTTCCAGACAGGTCACACAGCGCCATCTAGTTTCCGTGGTAAGCTACGAGGCTTGTGTTACGGAAACTAGATGGTTGATAAACTACATATTATTATTATTTTTTTGTAAATATATACATATTATACATATAAACACCCAGACCGAGACAAATTATACAATGTACAACTTGTCCACCGTTCTTATTTATTTATTTATAACTAAACACAGTAAAGTGTGTCCACACGTTTCGGGATCAGGCTCAAATTGCCGTCATGCCCAGTCAAGCCGACATAGTCTCTGATTCTAGTTGCTAATGATATAAATGATAAGTGTTTGGTTAAGAGATGGTATATGGATCTCGCAAATATTAGGGTTACCTATAAATGTTATCTGATACGGGTTAAAGCTACATGAAAGTACTTCCCTACAACTTAAACTACAGTTGCTCTCAATTTCTAGCATACCTTCCAATTTGATCTGAGTGGATTGTATAATGGCATATGGTTTTATTTCACACCCTTGGCATCCATAAGATTTGATCACTGCTAATTTACAGAATGCTGGCTCTATATGCAACTCCCTAAGTTCAGTAGACCCTATTATTAATGTTGCTGATATCATGATGTTTGATGATCTGACCATGTAATTCTGATGTGTAGAAACATCAAATCTGTCATACCGTATAACCTTATCAACCCTATTCATTAACCTACTAAGAGCCTGTTCTTCAAACTTGCACTCTGCACTGCACGTGACAGTGGAGCAACTGATATCAGTGGTATGAAACACAGAGCTTTTACTGTCTAGTGCTAGCTGGTATTCCCCTATTTTGTTCTTGATTGGCTGATTTGCAGGTGATACATCAAGGTCAAAGTAAACGGAGCCATACTTACCAACATACCCATAGGTGCTAGGTTCTTCATACTGTACACTGGTAATGAAGATAGGCATTTTTTTAATGAAATCTATATCCAGTCCCATTAAGTTGTAAGTTGGATTGTTGGTGTTGAAAGTGATTGTTTTAGTAATGTTCTTGTAATTAACCACGACACTTGTCTCCCATAATGTACTAGTATGACGGTACATTTTGAATAGTTTGGAATGACCTCCCATCTGTACCAAACGCACCCAACATGATGAAAGCAATAACTATCACATGCAATACTAGCACTATCACTCCCATACCCAACTGGATTGCCTGTTTCCTGTTTCAATGAAGGGTGGACTGAATTCATACTGCAACCACTATCGAACCAACAGGACCCCCCTGGAGATCCCTTGCACTCCCAATGTGAAGTTGTTTTAGCTGAATATTCACACGTATCATAAACTGCTGAATATCTTCTAATCATATTTGAATTAACAACTTGTAGTGACAATCTGTCGCCATCTATGGTGTTGAAACATATCACTGATAATGACATGATTGGTATTAAGTATGCATTAATTTTCTGACATCCCTGGTTACCTTCACAAATCTTTCCACTTGAGGATAAAAATAATGTTTGATCGCATGCGTATGTTGGGGAGACTGCAGCAGTTAAGGCTGTTACAGTTGTAAAAGCCCTAGCCATGTTCAACTTGGTTGCACCTTTGGGTATAGATTGTCTATTCCTGGAATGGTTAGCTACTGCCTCTCGTAACTCATTAGAGAATCTACTTGCTTGGTCATCAGGTTGGAGTGGTATCCTCTTCTTCCGCTAGTGTATGCGCAGGCTTCAGCCTCTCGATCGAGACTGAAATTGTGCGCGTAGGCAGCCGTATTTTAAACACCTTACCGGATCGTTCACGGGGAAAGTCGTTGATGGCTTGCGTGCGTTCTGCTAATGGTTTGATTCCGCTTGCTGAGACAGTGTATCCCAAATACTGTACTTCGCGCTGGCCCAGTGTACATTTGGCAGGGTTTAGCTTGCAGTTGTATTTATTCAGGCGTTCGAATGCTTGTTCCAAGTGTTCGCGATGCTGCTCCTCGTTCTCTGATGCGACCAGCACGTCGTCGATGTAGGGAAATACAAAGTTTAGTCCTCTGAAGACTGTGTCTATAAACCGTTGGAAGGTTTGCCCCGCATTCATAAGTCCAAATGTCATTCTCGGGAACTCGTATAGGCCGAATGGTGTTGCTATTGCCGTCTTCTTGATATCTTCCTCTGCCATAGGTATTAGATGGTAAGCTCTCGTGAGGTCCAATTTCGAGAAAATTTTCTTGTTTTCTAATACGTATGTACACTTAGTTCAACTCAGTTGTGCGCGCGGCCCTATGTGTGGGTAAACCTTGTACATATACAGTGACTTTGTGTGCGTGACAAGAGGTACAGTCGGGTACAAATACAGTTATTTACGGGTTTAAAAAAAAACAGTTATTTGGTAATTTAATGTTTATTTATTGAACATTATTCTGAATCGCTATTTGAAAAATCAAATGATGAATTTTCGGATTCGCTGCTCTCACCAAGGTTAATTATGAATTCTGACTCCATGTCAAAATGTCTATAGTATTCTTCTTCTTTCTTTTGTGCATGTCGACAAGTATTACCCCACATCCCTTCATCAATTTGACTTAAACGTTCATTTATGAGTTTCATTATTTCCGCCACATTTTGGTCGATATTATGTGAAGCAATATAATTTTTTAAAATTCCCCACTCATTTTCTATGGGGTTTAGTTCAGGGTGATATGGTGGCAGTCTAAGAACTTTTATGCCATATGGCTGAAGTATGTCGTCAATCTTGTAACAGATATAGTTTTCTTTATTTTTTTTAATCAAATCATACAGTTCAATTTTTTTCATATCTTGATTAAAAGCTATATTTTTTTCTGTCAGCCATCTCTGCATTTCTATTTTTTTTTAATTAGAATTTGGGGCTCTGTCATTTTGAACGTTATGGTATGAGGCATTATCAAGCACAACCACAGAGTTAGGTGGAAGATTCGGTACTAGACGTTCTTTTAGCCACTTTTCATAGTTTTCTGCGTTCATGTTAGAGTGGTAATCACCAGAAACACTATTTGCTTTGTATGTCAATAGTGCGTTAGGTACGAAACCTTGTTCTGAACCAGCATGCACAATGATAATTCTTTGTCCTTTCGACAGGTTTCTCTTTAAAGGTGGTCCATCTTTATTACCCCATCCTTTGTTTTGCACATGATTAGTTAAGATATAGCTCTCATCTGTATATACGATACACCGATTTTCTTGACGGTATCTGAGTAATTTTTTTAGGTAGGCAAATCGTATTTTTTGGATGTCATGCCGCTCTATAATAACACGTCTGTTATCCACAGTTTTTCGCCATTTGTATCCCAACTTTAACAAAGCTGTACGCAGAGTCGAAATACTTCCATCATAGTTAAGTTTATCTTGAAATATTCTTTTCAACTTTAGCAAGGTAGGTAACTCGTGGTGTTCTAAATGGTAATTTTGAATAGTGGAACGTATAACATCAACGTTAAAGTTGTCTAATTCTAACTTCTTTAAACGTTTTTTACGGTCTTTATGCGGAGATTTAAATTTAGAGTCAGATTCTTTTCCTTCAGCCAATATATTAGTAATTGTTCTCTCTGATACCCCCACTGCCATTGCTGTTCTTTTCCGTACGCTATTTAAATGTTCACTTAATTTCGATATTAAAATTGGACTTGCACTGCAAACTGGATCACTTACTAGTTCCAATATATCTCTCGCATCTATTTTCAGAAATTCGTATACCTTAGCAATGGTTTCTCGAGTCTGAAACAATAATACGTAAACGTCAACAAGGATATATTTTGCGGGCGTACAGCGTCGATAAATAAAAATATATAATAAAATATTTACCTGACTCCTTAAACATTTTCTCCGTGAAGAACTAGACATTTTTGTAAACGACTGTACCCGTAAGAAAAATTGATAAGAACACGTCTTGCTCGGACGACGGCTGCCGCGTCACTGCCACACGAATGAAAGTTGTATATTTACAAGCGCACGCACACATAGGGCCGCGCGCACAACTGAGTTCAACTATTTATAAAGTCCTGCAGTCTTGGCACCGGGTAGCGGTCTGGAGTTGTTACTGCGTTGAGACGACGGTAATCTCCACATGGTCTAATTTCACCATCTTTTTTCGGGACGACGTGTAGCGGGCTGGCCCAATCGCTGCTCGACGGTCTGCAGATGCCCATCTCCACCATGCGATCAAATTCGGCTTTTGCCAGGGCAAAGTATTTTGGATTTAGCGGTCGCGGGCGGGACCATATCGGAGGCCCAGTTGTTTCGATGTGGTGGACGATGCTGTGTGCGGTAGGTTCTTTGTAACTGGTAGGGCTGCAGATGTCAGGAAACTTCGCAAGTATGTCGTGGTAGGATCGGCTTGCATCAGTGGTGTTGATACTTGGCTGGTCGCACTGGAGGACTCGCGTACATGTAGCTTTTTGCGTGGTGCTGTCTATTAATTTGCGGCTGTGCAGATCGACCATGAGCTTGTGGTGTCGGAGAAAGTCAGCACCTAGTATCGGACGACTGACTGCTGCGACGATGAAGTCCCATTTGAACTGTCTCTATAGGCCCAGATCCAAACTTAAGCATTTTGTTCCGTAGGTGTTGATAGTTGTCCCGTTGGCTGCATAAAGTTTGTACTCGCTTGTTCGTGAAGTAACGTTTGAAGCGGTCTTGGGGAGAGCGCTGATGTTGGCTCCTGTGTCGATAAGAAAATGTTTCCCGGTTTTCTTATCTGTCACGAACAAGCGGTTAGCTGTATGGGCTCCGATCTCAGCCATTATCGTCGCCCGGTCTCGTTTCCCGCCGGCCGGTTGTTCAAGTTGCACGGTGCCTCGCACTGGCGTGCTATTGCGCCGAACTTGAAGTGGTAGCGACATAGCCAGTCGGCATCGGACGGTGCGCGCGAGCGGCCGCGTGGGGATGGCGGCGCGGGTCTGTTGTTGCTCCGGCGGGGCGGCCACGGACGGCGCGTACATGCTTGAGCGTTGTCTCGGCTGGTTCTTAGGGCTGCCACTTCATCAAATAAGGCGTCGATTTTCTTAGCAACGTCATCTGTGTTGGTGTTACATTTACTGCAAGCGGTGCATGTGGTGGAGCTGCTGACTGACGCAATTTCATTTGTATTTTCTGCCATTTTGTCTGCCATCGCTGCAAGCACATTTATGTCGATGTCTTCGTTTTTTACTGACAGTACCGCGCGCATGTATGGCGTGAGGCGGCTGGTCCACAATATCCTTAAGGTGCTTTCGGGTATCTTGTCGATGGCGAGGTCCCGCATTTTTCGCAGTAGCTGTGATGGTTTCTGGTCGCCGAGTTCCATGTCGTTTAGTAGTCGCTGTAGTTGTGGTCCTTTGCGCTATACCTGTCTCTCGAGAAGCAACGGATAGTGATAGTCGTGGGGAGATATCTGTCAAGCGTTGTTACGATTTTTTTGTCTGCCCCGATACTCTGAGGATCTTGTAAGGCTGCTTGTATGATCATGTCCATATCATTGGACAACAGCTCAGTTCTGATGTGCCTGGGGAGCAGATCGGTGATGGGTCTCCCTTCAGTCACGCTGCTATGATGTTGTCTGTTGCTTACGGTGAATTTTTCTTTTTCTGTCGGGGTCACCATTTTGGGAGTAGTTAGGATCAATGAAACTCGAAGTATGGATTGATTGTTTTATTGCCGGAGAAACTAAAACTGTTTAGTGGGGAGTTTTGCAACCCGCATTTTGTGGAGGGGGATTGACTCCCCACTACTGCAGACTGGTCGCGAAGGGTTGTGTGTAGACGCCACAACACTGTAAATGAATTTTGCCTTTAAAACGATGATATAATAATGGTTATGTTTTGTTAGGCTATTTTAATTTTACATTCCAAATTGTTTTAATTGGCTGTGTCAATATTTATTTGGTTAAAATAAGATGCAGGGTTCATAGAACTAGGTATATAAAATCGTAACACATTTCAAAGGAGATTTATACCACGTATTCTAAAGCTCGGCATTGACGGTTAGTTTTTCGCGTCAAACCAGACGTAAAACTGTGGCTTACATCCACAGTTTTATGTCAACTATATTTCCCCACTCACTGGCGTCAAACCGGCTCTTCAGTTTTCGACCAGCCGACTGTTCGAAGGACGGGTACTACCTATTTGTGTCGAGAAAATTAGACAATTTTTAATAATTGATCAATTTATTAATTTCGATAGTAACTATGAAAACAATCCATTATAGCCGGCGCTGCGAGCGAACTGACGCGATTGGATTGCAGATCACACACTCACGGTCAGTTTGGATGTAGGTTTAGTTGGATGTGGGTAGTCACGGAAAAAATCGTGGCGCGTCGTCAGTTAAAACTCTGGAGTTGGGTTTCGACACTCACGATAAAATTTTGGATGTAATCCACACTTTTACGTCTGGTTTGACGCCTAAACTGACCGTCAATGTCCTACTTAAGATGTTTTTTCAACACTCCACTTAATTTTTCCTTCCACCTGCCAAACAAAGGGACCTCTCGGCAGTCAATAAGACTTAAATCATTGGTATCTGTAGGCGGACGTGGTGGTAGCGAAGGGAGGGAGTGGTTTGCGCCGGCGCATCTATTCTATGTACTTACCATATAATTATAACTGACTCCGTGGTCTAGCGGTTAAGTCCGTGGATTTAGACCCGGAGGTACCGCGTTCGATTCCTGGTCGGGACACAAAAATATGTATTAATGTAAATAAATACATTTAATTTATTTGTGATATTTCTCGAGTTTGGTACGCTGGAGACATCGACGATTGTCATGATTGGCCTATAGTAAAGTTGGCTAAATGTGAATCTGCTTATTTATAAGCGTGGTTTCTGACCACCCCGAAAGGGAAACGGCCGTGATGATACTTTTTACCATATAATTTATTATTTAATACTAGCTGAGCCGGCAAACTTCGTACCGCCTAAACAGTCATTGAATGACGTGTTGCTTATTAGCTGAACTAAATTTATGATTTTATGGAAGTAATACAATGAATATAAAATATTATGATCAGTACTTTATTATTTATTTATTTTTATATATTTATGCATTTTGAAAGTGTTAGAGCGTGTAGTAATTCTGACAAAATAAATATTTAAAATACGGGAAATCAATCATCAATGTTGCCAGAAAAAGAAATCCACCGGAAATATTTAAAATGGTAACATTTAAGTATGCCTTGACTTTTGTCGTTTGATAGCTAGAAGGAATTGTTGAATGGAGAAGCCGTTGACGAAACTTCTTAGAATACGGGTGTTACAATTTGTTATACGCCACGTGTGATTGGTCTAGCTTGTTGCTTAGTTATTTTAGCCAATCACGTGCCTTATAAGCAAATTTTAATTCATTTCAGAAATTCAAACATCCTATCCCATTAAGTACATCGAATTTGTGTATAAAATTATGTATATTTGCATATGTATGGCGAGTTTATTTAATTCAGTTAGACCGTATTCGGTCACTGACTATTGCAAACGCCGCCGGTCGCATTCAATCGTTTCGGTTCAACCTATTCGTTCATATACTGAAATAAACACGTGTTCTGCTGCTGCATTCCATTACTTAAGCACAAACGTTATATAATGGAATTCGTTAATAATTATGTATATAAGTATATGTTAGATCAAATCAAATCATTTATTTCCTTTGGTTAGCACAACACTTGGATATTTTTTTATTTAATTTTGATTATAAATTACAATAAAATAACCAGCAACTACAGTTGGACCCATCTTATCAGTAATACCATCATTTTTAACTAAAACACTGTTGTAATAAGCAAGTTTTTGCTTAAAACTAGGTACTTAAAATTAATTTGTGGCTGTAAAGAGGCCGTGTCAGCTTATAGACTAAAATACTTAATAATTGATTATTATTTTTTTATTTCATCAGGTGATACAATTTAATATATATATAATAAACATTTTAAACAAATTATTAAACCTAATTAATATAAAAACTAAATACTTACAAATATCTTGATTATAATCTCTACGTGTCATCGAATCCAGCGACGTTACCTCGTTGGATGGCAACACTGATCCTCTGAATAAGATATTCCCTACTCAAAGGATCACCTGTTGACGCTCGGATGGCAACGCTTATGTCGCGTATTAACGATTTGGCGTCCTCAGACCAAGGGCCCATCGTCTCTACGGCAAACTTAAATTATATTGATTAAATTACTAAAGAGGCTGTGTCAGCTTAAGTTAATAAAATCGTTATAAATATTTTTGTTTTTAAAGTGAACATAAAATGTCCGGGATTTAATTTCCTTGAAAGTTAGAACTGCATAACAGTACACTCAAGACTTGAATAGATTATTTAAAAAATGTGTGCGAGTGAGAGGGTTGCAAGTTAGAGATAAACCTCTTAAAGTAATGGAATACGACTGTAGTTGGTCAGATTTGTTAACGTAACCGACTAAAACAAGGAGCCAAATTCGGGACCCGTTCCGTTAAACCGAATCCGGTCGCTGCATTCGGTTACCGAGATTAATCTAAATTCATCAAGCACTTAGACAAGATTTAAAGAACTCAGCAAAAAGGTATTTTAAAGTGTCACAATTATGGAAACAGCAATATATTGATCGCAAAATAATGCACTATTTTATGGAAAACAAATAGACAAATCGTTTTGTAAAACAATAAGAAAGCACATTTAGAATTATTTATATACTTAATACTTTTAATTTTATTTAAATTGATTTTCATTTAATATTTGCAACTATAAAAGACCCAAAATGACATTGCATTTTAATACTGACAAATAAAGATGTATCTTGTTTTGTATTTAGCAGGGTTATCTCGATCTGTATCTTCTTGTTGATCTCTCTTCGTACTATTTGTAAATATCTTGTTTTTTTTTTGTTTTTATGACTTGGACCATAAAGTGCCTGTACATTTATTCGTTTGTTATAGTTACTCCTTTTTTGGTTGTATTCTCTTTTGTGTGAGGATGATAAATGAGGTGATAGGGAAGGCAAAGGGTCTAGCCGATACAGCCATGTCTGACGTAATATATCTTTTAATAAGTTAATGATCATAAAATTCCAGACGTTTTAGAATTTGATGCTTTTCTGAGAGTGAGAGAAAACCGCAAAAAATAAACTTCAAATTTTGTTTTCAATTTATCGATTTCCATAATTATTCATATTGTAGCACATTATTAAACAAAACAAAAACTTGCACTTGATGTGTCCGTGCAAAATGGCGCGTATGTCTTTTTCGGGAGTCACTGCTTTCTTTGTTTAAATTTTGTCTCAGGGCTCGATGAATGACATATAATTTAAATTCGCGATTGTGCAAATATATAATAAATACAGTTTAAATAAAAATAAAGTTAAAAACTTGTGATTAAAATTAAGTACATCTTATGATTTACGAAAAAAAAGTTTTTTTAAATATTTTATTAAGTTTTTTTTTTCATTAGATCTCCATCTTGGGCCAAAGACTCACCAAATTAAATGGCAGCTACATGAATTTATTTATTATATTTATTTTACTGGCTAGCGGTTAAGACCGTAGACTTAGGCGCGGAGGAATCGGGTTGGATTCCTGGTCTAAAACAGAAATGTTCTCGAAATTGGTACTAACACCCGTATTCTCAGACGTTTCCTCGACGGCTACTCCACTCAGTTATTCCTTCCAGCTGTCAAACGGAGGGACGGGAGTAAATAATAATAATAATATAATTGTTTATTGCACACAAAATATAAAATAATGTACATAGGCGAGCATAATACCGTATGGTATTCTCTACCAGCTAACCTTTGGGAGAGTGAGAAATTATTATAATGGGTGCAGAGTCGAAATAAGAATAATAATAATAGTTAAAATCAATCATAAATATACCATAGTAAGTATAAATAACATACCAATATATAAATATGTCATACGATATAATAAATACTTAAAAGTTACTAAATAATTTTAATTAATTAATAAAAAATCTGCCTCCGTGGTCTAGCAGTAATATTTATTAATGTAAATAAATACGTTAAATATTTTTGGTACGCTGGAGACATCGACGAGCTGTCATGATTGGCCTAAAGTAAAGTTGGCTAAATGTGAATCCGCATATTTATAAGTGTGGATTCTGACTACCTCGAAAGGGAAACGGTCGTGATGATACTAGACTTTTTTTTTACTAATAAAAAAATACTTATTACTAATTAAATCACCTATTTTTAAACAACACATTATTAGCATTTATAAACAAAATTAATTTTCGAACTCATTAAAATCGGGTTGCGTTACAAAATTATAAATATTTTTTTGTGATACTTCAATATCAAAAAGACTCGACTTATGGATGTCAAAAGTGCTGGAGCGTGTAGTAATTCTGACAAAATTTATATTTAAAATACGGGAACGCAATCTTCAATATTGCCAGAAAAAAAACTTATCTTACTAGAAATATGGTAACTATGCCTTTTGAGAGTTTGGTATCCCTTGAGGGAACCTGTTTGAGAGCTAATGTAATAAGAGTAATGGTTGAGTGTAGGAATCGTTGACGAAACGTCTTGGAATACTGTGGTTAGTTTCTGACCAGCGGTCCATTTCGACTGATCAAATTACTTTTTCTGCTCACATGAATAATTTGCTTACCGTTTTATCCACTACGATCAAGAATTTAACTAGCCCCTCATTCCGAATCGCGTTCAGAGCGCTTAGAACGAATATGACACTGACCGTCCTTTGGATGCTCAGAGCGTGATATCAATTCGGAACGGTCGAAATCACATTTTCATTCATAAAATGTTGTTTTTTTTTTAAATGTATGGAAGACAAATTGCGGATTCCACATCTTTGAGTATGAATACTAACAAATATACATCTCTCGGTTTATCCATCTTTATATGTGTAAAGTTTAATATTATTAATCTTTTAAAATAAATTGCCGTGTTACAGACATTTTATTTTCCACTTCCTACTTTAATATTAAATATAGATTTGTTTTAGAAGTAACATACAAACAGTATAAACGAATTACAATATTAAATAATTTAAAAGAAAACCTAATATTAAATAAACTTGAAAATGGAGCGCGACATAATGACAAAAAACTGACAGCGCTCAGAGCGATCTACCTCGATATCGTGAGCAGTCTAAGCGCGAGGAATGATGTCGTTTGTGACGTCACACAGCTTTGGCAAAACAGTTTAAGCGCGTATCGGAACACCTTTAAGCGTGCTTAGGTTACTATTATCGCGTATCGGAACGATAGGTAGATTAATAGTCACATACAAAATGACTGCGAGAAACTGGCAAGCAGACCTTTACGTACATGCTATCTCTTTCTCTCAATAATATACGACAAAGCGATGAGTCAGAAATAAAATAACATAAATAGTGTTATATATTATTGCAAAATATAACTTATTAATTTAAACATAAGTTATAAATTGCCTTGACAGAAAGTGGGAGTTATCATGGTTAATCGGTCAAACCTGCGCGATCAACGCCTCGTTCCGAGACACGATAATAGTAACCTAAGCACGCTTAAAGGTGTTCCGAGACGTGTAGAAACTGTTTTGACAAAGCTTTGTGATGTCACAAATGACATTATTCCTCGCGCTTAGGCTGCTCACGATATCGAGGTAGATCGCTCTAAGCGCTGTCACTGAACGTTGTTTGACATAATGTCGCGCGCCATTTAAAAGTTTATTTAATATTAGATCTAAAAACAAATCTATAAATAATATTTAGGTAGGAAGTAAATAAAAAATGTCTGACTCGTCACTCTCGTTTCTGTCACGATTAGGATGCTCAGAGCGTGATATCAATTCGGAACGGTCTAAATATTTTTTTATTCATAACATGATAGTTTTTTTTTAAATGTATTAACGGTGTTTTTGCAGGAACACGTCCTCTTGTTGACCGAAGTAAAAGCGAACTGTAGGAAATATCAGCACACGATTATTTTGAGCTGATATTTCTTCCGACGTATTCAGAGCTGTCACCTATAATCTAGTTGATTCTTGATCGATGGATACCCATAAAAATTTCCGCTTTTGCATCCCGTTTTGCTTGCGGGTTCTGACTACCCCGGAAGGGAAATGGTCGTGATGATACTTTTTATACTTTACTTTTGAAAAAGTAAATTTGTCCAAAATTGTGTAAGTTGAAAAACGAATATTTCTCAAATGTACACTCAGACTTGTTTTTTTTTAAATATTGTGTTGTGCGAGCGAGAGAGATGCAAAAGCGTTGAACCCTGTTAAAAAATAACTATAGTTTTATATGCATGTCATCGAAATATAGCGATGGAATTGAATATTTTATACTTATAGCTAATTTATACAATTAACTTTATTTAAAATTAAATATTTTTTACTTTATAGCTACTGTTTAGATAAGTACGTTAAGTGTTGTTATTAACACATAGCAACGACTATAAAAAAAAAAAACTGGTGCGACCGCAAAAGTGAAAACTAAACTCGCAGGTTATTGAATTCGTAGTTGGCTGCGTGCGCACGCATAGTTGCAGACGCGTAAAGAAAGAAAGAGAAAGAAGGAGCGGGAGAAAGAGAGAGGCATCGGCCATACTCTCGGCGCGCGCCTATCCGTCCCTCTTCCCCTTCCTCGCCACGCTGTTTCGAGAGAAAGAAAGAAAAAGAATGAAGGAGCGGGAGAGAGCGAGAGAGGCATTGGCTATACGCGCGCGCCTATCCGCCCCTCTTCCCCTTCCCCTTCCCCGCCGCGCTGTTTCCCCTTGAGCGCTGTTCTAACATACAGACGTACGTTCAACGAAATAGATTCGAAATAAACCAAGCGCGCGCAATAAAGTTATCACTTTAAAATCTGCCGAAATATCGTTATTGGTATTATTTTAGATGTGCATTGGCAACACTGAAATTTTTATTTACGTGTAATTTTTTGTCTACCCTCAATTTTGAATATTGGCTATAATCAGTACAGTGCATAGTGTATTTCCACCGGGAAAACTCGGGTCTCAATCGAAATAAGACGGTGCTCGAAGTGTCAAATATTTATTGTATTAAATGAGTGACATTTCATATCCATTAATATACTGCACTTTTACACGTAATTATTTACAATATAGTCAAAAAACCATATCATTTTATAGTAAATATTGGTGTATCTGGATCAGTACATGATAACCATCATGTACATGTAACATTGCTGTAGATAGGCATTGTTACACTATAAGCTAAGACAGACACAATTATAAATTGTTACAAGTTAGTTGAGAGAGCACGATAAATACGAACTTTTCCAATAAAATACGATGGAAAACCATTATGCACTACATCTGTAATACAAACTGTTAATTTTAAAATAACCAAATTGTATGGCGAAACAAAAAAAAAAATCCGTAACGAAGGCAAAGTCACCCAGTATAACCTAACACTGGGCACTACTATAATAGTTACCCTTTAACATAATCCAGCGTGCGGTTTGCTGATTGTACCTATCATAATTGTTTTTCCTATTAGTCCAAGATATGTCTAAGTACGACCTTCACTGATTAGTTATCCCAATGAAATCCACTTCTTATATAATAATAGCATATTAGATTATTTCATTCGGTTAACCGTTCGGTGAAGGTCGCTCTTCTACTGACCTTGCACTATATGTTCCTAGATCCAAAATGTTAGCTCACGTAATAGTTCTTAATAGTACTTAATAGTTCACTAGTGATTAGATATTTAACATTAGTATAGGCAGTAAAGTGTGCGTTTCGATGGTGCGGCCATGATAACACAATAAATTTTTAAATTGGTCTTTTTTGATTTTTTTTATAGTGCCAATTTGTTGTTCCCTCTCGCTCGTTAGCAATGTAAACAAAGTACAGTTACCGTTAGCGATATACACCCGTATGCGTAGTTTTGAGTGGACAACAAATTTCCTATACATATTTTGAAAGAAAGAAAGAAAAATATTTTATTTGTCACATTAAAAAACGAAAAAAATAAAATTAAAAGTGTGTTGACAAATAGGGAATCAGCTCAGCATTGAGCTGCGACGCTTTAAGAGTCACAGCGCTGATTTTCAGCTAATCCTTAAATATACATTTATATATTTAGGAAAACAACCTTTTTCATGAACAATATTTTAAATACTTGCTTTTTGAAATGGCAGTCCCATTATAACGCACACCAGTAGCATGGGCAAACTCGGTTATGGAATTGAGTAAAAAAATATATTTCAATAACGGAGTTTGTACGTCCTAGAGCTACTACAAGTAGTGAAGTCCCTAGCTCCTAAGATACAGTATACTCCCGTTGCCAAACATATTCGCTTGAATCTCAATTTGAGTTAATTTGCACATAAAAATAAATTATTTTTCAGCTTATTTATTCCGGTTATAACGAGTGCAATTTTCATACCACATTTTTGTAATAAATAAATGAAATAATGCTTGTAGTTTTATTTCGAACCGTATTCCCAGCTTATACAAAAACGTTTTGCTAAACCTGCTTTGCAGGAAACAATGTTTTCGTAATAGATATAGGATACTTAAGATTGGCAATGCAAAAGAGAAAGAGCACAGTATTGCGTATGTTAGAGCGAGACAGATAGACAGGACCATTCACAGACACGTTCGCGACTTGTAGCGGCTGGCGTAATTGTAAACAAAACAAATTCCGCTTATATTTGTAATAATCTAAGGTTTTATAGTGTAAATTTGAGGTTAATAGACGTAATTAGTCATGGTTACTTGTGTAGTACCTGGCTGTAACTCATCTAAGAAAGAAAACCCGCATAATTATTCATTTAACACGTAAGTACGATTAAAATATTTAGGTGCCTAAATACAATGTTTTAGATCTGCCACTAAGGTTTTATACACAAACAGATGGGAAAAATAAACGCCTTTTATTATATTAATACTCTGAATGCATAGGAATTCAATTTAAGATAATATCAAATCGTGAATTTCTACTATTTCTAACCTCACTTATGTAGAGATTGACACATATCGATAACATGTTATCGATAACATCTTATCGATATGTCGCTAAATGGCAAAGGTATTGTGCCTTGTATGCAGCATAGCATGCATAATCTATGGATTATGCCTATACAGCCTTATTAATTTTCGTTAAATTCTTAAAAATGTTTTTTATATATTTTAATTTTTGGAGTTTCGTAGCTAAATGGCGCAACTCCTATTAATTGAACTAAATTATAAATATTTTTATAAAATAATTTAAACTTTATAATGTTTCAGATTTCCCCAAAATATTTTAGTAAAGAATAAATGGCAAAAACCTTTCTTAGAAGGTCACTGCAGTGGTGGCACGTGTGTCGGGTCCTGGTCCGTCCCTAAGGGCCTGGTTGAGCGGGGGGATGGCTGGCACATGCGTTACGTCCGTGATCGGGTGCTGCTGTGGGGGCCTGGGACCTCTGCCGAACACGTTCAATTTATTGTTCTTAAATTAGCAGACGTTTTGCGTTTTGTCGTCTTTCGGGTTGCCCAAGGGGCTTGGGCAAGTAATTTATTTCAGTTTTGCCTTACCTGGTAGGGTTAGTAAGATTGTCCTATAGGACAATCTTGGAGTAAAGGATATCTATTTTATGTTGTTGTGTAGTTCTGTATTTGTTTTAATTTGTAAATCTGCTATAGCTGAGTTTTCCTTGCATATTCCTTTCTCAGTCAGACATTAACAGGTCACTGGAATCTGCTTTGCTGCTTAGTCTTCCACTAGCAGGAGTTGAATCATTTAAAATAATTTAAATAATGACGTGTCACAAATGTCTTTAATAGGTTTACGTGAATAAAGATATTTTGACTTTGACCTTTTTTTATATACCTACAGTGGTTTTATTTTTCATAGAATCGTTTACTTTTAGATGGTGTAAATAAATAAACATAGAAGAATATTTGCTAGGAAACGCAACTGAAAAAACTATATTTTTCAATTATTGTATAAATTTTTCATTGTTTAATTGAAAATTTAACGTTGAAATCCTTAAATAATGTAAATTAAAATGTTACATTACCAAAATATGTGATTAGAAATCTTTGAAATTTGGGGTTTGCAAAAAAATATTTTTTCAAATATTAAATATTAGGTTTCCAAATTAATTTAATCAGTTTTTCGCATTTCCTGGCAAATTTTCCCGAATTATGTTATTTTCAGTAAATGTAAAAAAAAAATTGTAGATATAAAAAACGAATGAATACATTTTTTTAGATTTTCTCGGAAAATTTTTGGTTAAATGGAAAAATGGCATGCACAAGTTATAGATGTTTTTTTTACCTATATTAGCTTGTGTTCCACTATTGCTATTTTGTTTATATGTTTAATGTACCTAATAAGCTGTTACTTTAAAAAAAAATAAAAAATCTAACATGTTTTGTAGTTTAATTTTTATTACCTCAAACAAACATTAACTTTATATGTAACTAGATCTGTGTCAAATCAGACAACACGAAAACGTTGCAATCTTTATCGATAATCTAAGTCAAGGCAGTCGCGAACATCACTATCCGTTTCGCACACATGCGCATTTCACGCACACCGGTGTTTTTCATTTTTGGTCTCGCCCTAATCATTCTATTGCCAATCTATATATATATACTAAATCTATGGTTTTCGTGGATTTAGACTTGGCGGTACTGGGTTCGATTCCTGGTCGGGACACAAAAATATTAATGTAAATACATTTAATTGATTTGTGATACGCAGTTTGGTACGCTGCACGCGCTGGAGACAATGACGAGCTCATCCCGAAACGTGTGGATACACTTTACTGGGTTTATCGGCACGAACGGTGGATACTTCCCCGCCTGACTTGGCGAACGTTTTTTCAACGGCTTCTCCACTAAACCATTCCTTACAGCTGTCAAACAGGTTCCCCCAACTCAAGTGGCATGCACATGGCGCTTTTTTTTACTTTATATCGCTACGTTCGAGTAGAGTTTTCATTCGTTTAAGCAAAAAGCGCATTGCTTTCAAGTGGAACACTGTCTTATTATTAGTCACTCAAGCCGACTAATGATTTGTGGTAACGTTCCATAACCTCAAATGATTTCGTCAATGAAAACGAAAATCAGCGTAAATGGAGTGTAGGTATCACTAACTTTTGATCACGATAGATGGCGCATCAAGTTTCATCACGACCGTTTCCCTTTCGGGGTGGTCAGAAACCACGCTTATAAATAAGCGGATTCACATTTAGCCAACTTTACTATAGGTCAATGATGAAAAGTGGCAAGCTCGTCGATGTCTCCAGCGTACCAAACTCGAGAAATATCACAAATAAATTAAATGTATTTATTTACATTAATAAATATTTTCGTGTCCCGACCAAGAATCGAACCCGGTACCTCCGCGTCCAAATCCACGGACTTAACTGCTAGACCACGGAGGCAGTCTAATGATAGATGGTACCTAATATAGCTGTTACATAGAAATCTTTTATTTTTATTACAACATTCATTATTTTCTGGATATTATATTATGCAGTGTGAGCAGATTTTAAGTGTAAATATAGAGATTTCCAAGCGAAATCAAAGATATAGTGACCTCAAAATTGCCGTTCTATTAATTTAACCTGTTTTCTTTTTAAAGACGGTGTTCGTTTTCTTAATTCGTCTTTTAAGGTAGGTAACATGAAGTCATAATATATTTTTCTGTTATAAAAATTAAAATTACAAAAACACTTAAAAATGACTTAAAAAGGTACCAATGCCGCTAGCGACATCTACAAAAAGCTTTGCCTGATACACCCCATTTAGGTAGGTACTCTGATAAAATAAAGATATAATAAAACAAAACATATTTAAATTTTTACTATTGTCAGTAAAACAAATATCAACGAACACTATTTATTGCTTAAATCATAACAATTAAAATCTATTTCTTAACTTATTATAGTATAAATTAAAAGGTAGCATGGCATTTCCGAGGTGCAAGGTTCTGTCAAATACATTGAAATGACATTTCTCCAACTTCTCCAAGTAAGAATTGACAGCGACTGCTGATAGGAATATTGGTTTAGCTTCTTTTGGCACAGATATACTTCTTGCCTGAAAAATAAAACTATTTAATTAAAAATAAAACTAATTAATTAAAAATATATATTTATTTTTAATTAAATTATAAATAAAATAAATGAGACTAGATAAATATAAGAATTTTGTCTTTATGGACGAGGAGAGGATGTGTCCCATCCTAGCTGAAGTTGGCAGTGCCTAGCTAAATAGTCTGTCCAAGGTAGAGACAAATTTCTGCACAACTTCGATTGGCATTTCCCACACATTTGCACTATTTGCTTTATATTACCTTTTGTAAATGGCTGTTTGCTCGGGATGCTATATCAAAAATAACATTTCTCATGTGCTCAGTGTCGGAACCTCTCAACACCATTTCCTGACTGACATCATGTTTCATAAGGATTTCCATTGGAAGTGAAACCATTCTGTGATGACTCGAAACTTGAATTGATCTGAAAATGTATGTAATAGTAAGTCAATCAGCAGAATGTTGGTGGCTTGGTTGCAACAACGCCTTGAGATATAGTTTTCTATATACATTATCAACACCACCTGTCCAGTGCCTCGAAGAGTATGATAAGCCATTGGTCCCGGTTCCACTAACAGCGACTTATGGAATTGTTAATAATTCTCAGATGACACCCATCTAGGCCAGTGTGGCGAGTGTATGCTAAATTCTCCAGATATATGTTTAGGCACATTTCAAACAGTGGAAGTCCAGGTAGCTGTGTTCTAGTGGCTGTAGTGCATGAATAAATAGTGAGTAAAAAAATATTAACACTTTATAAGCTTTGACTGTACATATGTATATATCTTTCCTTAACGCCAATATTTATTACTGTATCACTTTGATAAAATTCAGCAGAAATCCTTGAAAACCAATGATGGACATAATCTATATGAAGTCTTGCCATACATACAAGTATATTGTGTGCTGGTTAGATTTATAATATTAGAAAACACAATACCTGAGTATATTAGTGATTCCTTGAGCCTTGCCAAGATGGGAAGCACAGTGGTCAGCATTAATATTGGTTACGTTGGCAGCTCCAAGAATAAGGTGGTAAATGGAGGACACTGCATCATCAGAATACTTCTCCAGATCCTCCAAGGTTGGGAAGTGTTTGGTCTTCAACAGAGAATGCCGAGAAGTTATCAATTTATCCAAATGCCTTTTAGATAATTTGTGAGTTGTGCACACCTGAAATAAAAGATATATTTTTATACAATCTTTGGATACATTGTGAGGACAGGAGCCCAACATAGGATGGGTTTAAAACGAGCTCATTTATCAGTGCAGGGGTAAAGCAAGAAGATTGATCACACTAGGGTCGCCAAAGAGCCAAATGTAGTGAGCAATAAGTAATAATATATATTTTTCTTACAACAGTACAATGGGCCACTCCTTTGTTTGATAATGCTATCTGTATTGATGTCAGTATTGGTTCCTTTCTCAGTCTCTGCTAAACCTGATGCCAAGGCCAGGAACACTCTTTTGTTTGAGCCTGCGGTATTATATTTTGTATAAACAAAATATAATAAATAAATGCAGATAATACAAATAGATTACTCGTATTAGCACAAAATAATAGTGGACTGTCTGTTAGCCCATCTCCTCCAGTCCATGAGTTGTGCTGTATAACAGGAGACATACTCCCACACTTCACAAATACAAATGCTTTGCTGCTTAGTCTTTACTATCAGGAGAAGGATCATTATTTAAATAAATATTTGACTTTGATGAGGACCAACTAGCTGTGCAAACTAATAGCCTCATATCTTTTTAATCTATGGTTTTAGTTTAGCTAAGTTTTAACTATAGCAGATTTTAAAATAAAACAAATACACAACAATCAATAACTTTCAATATTCAAACCAGACACATGCAACTTGATAGCCAACAATTTGCAAAAAGCCTGCTAATTTAAGAACAATTAATCTAATGTGTTCGGCCGTGGCACCAGGGATATCCATCTGAAATAGCTCTAAGATCCAGAGCTTAAAATCCTTTGCATTTGAAATATGTATTGCACAGACAGATAATTTCTTAGGAAAATACAACAAACCTTGTACAATTCTTGAGCTACAGGATTGGCCGGTACATTATTAATGATTTGATCTTTCTTGAATATCTTTTTTAAGGTATCTGACCAGAATTGCAACCTAAATGCTGCAGTCTGAGGGTCCGTAGTTTGATCCTGTATTCTTGATACTTCTACATTGAAAGCTCTGACCACCATTGCAGCAGTTCTGATATGAGTCTTCAATAAAAGAGTAGCCAAGAAGTTCTCATGGTCATGCTGTCTATCTGTAAAAAAATATAGTACCAGCGATTGTTTATATCTAAATTAAACGTAAGCAATTACAAGACAATTTAACTGATGCCAGGATAGGATAGGATAATCTGAATATTTTCCACAATTGGTCTTATTGAGACAGTTTTGCATGAGTATATATTTGCTGCTAATTTTCAATATTAATGTTCAGTCTTCATTATAGATCCTAGAACACAGTCCTATACCTCCATTGCAAAAGAAGAGTGTTCCGGAAATAATTTCTGAAAAACATTTCCAAACTTTGATTGTTGACGGCTAAGAATAGTAACATCTAAAAATAAAAGTATGCATAGCAATAATTGAGACATGTTTATGTGAGACATGTTTTTGAAAACACTAGCCATAGGTCGTACAGACTATGACAGAGACATTCCCCCGTTTTTCCTCAGCAGGATCTCTGCAGGCAACCACCCTCCGGCAACTCAATACACACACTACATACACACGCAGGGTTACTAGAGTAATAGTGCCCATGTGGCTTATGAACCTATGGGGTTTAGGTAAGCAGGAGCACTTCTCTTGGAAGTGGTCTCCCGGTGGGATGCCGTGAGCGAGAGAATTGTGTGCAACAATAATAGCTCCATCTATAAACAAGTAGCGGAACTAGATCGTAATGACCACTTCCAGAATGTTCCTAGTTTAAAATCCAAAAAAATATTCGTTTAATTAACATTTATTTAAAAATAAACAGACACGAGGTACAATTGTGGAAGATAAACGTGTTTTTAAATTTCCGTAGTCGGCATATTGTCCGTGAAACAACAAAATTACCAACTTGAAAGCACAACTTAAACACGACCATAACCGGCAATGACTGACAATAACTAATTTATTCAGTGCCGATTGGTCTAGTTTTGATTCTCATACCGTTTGGTTTCTTGACCTGTCTTGCTACAGGTTTATTTAATTTATCTGCTTCGCCCTTACCTAACTATATTAGAACAATAATCGATGGATCCCGGTATGTCTTTGCTATAACATCTCTTGCGTGTAATATTTAGTGATAAATGCTTATACAGCTTCCGATAATTCATTCTGTAATATTATATACAAGTATTTTACAAGACAGAATATTATTTAACTAGGTTAAGTTTTTTGACATTGTTTTTTTTCTGAATGTGAATTATTTTTTTCAGGCATCTTCACCAGTGTTGCCAACAACTTTTAATTTCACCCTTTTCAGAATTTACTATCGTTCGTACAAATCTTAAAGCGGTAGTACAACAGATTACAATTTACGAAATAAAAAAAAAGCAATCTTTCTTTTAAAATGTTTAATATTACTGGCGCTGTGTGACCTGTCTGGAAATATTTATTTATTACACAAATATTATACATAGGGCTGGTTTGGACCAAAATTAAAGGTGAATTGCATCAAAATAAGTCTTTGTTAATGTAATGATTAAATTAAAAAATGGCATTAATGGGGTGTATCAGGCAAAGCGTTTTGTAGGTGTCGCTATCGGCACTCAGACAGCGGAGTCATCCAGGCCCGGGTGTTCAATGGGCCTGGGTTGGGGATGGGATAAACTGCCGTTTTCCCCGGCAGGATTATAGGCACTGGTACCTTGTTTCCAGCTATGACGGATCATTTTTTAAATGTTTTTGTAGTTTTTTATTTTTATAACAGAAAAATGAATTTTATTTTATAATTAGGAAAGCGAAAACCGTCTTTAAAAACAAAAAAGGTTTAATTAAAGATCGGCAATTTTGAGATCACCAATTTTTGATTTCGCTTGGAAATCTCGATTCGTACACTTAAAAGCTGCTCACTTCCGCAATATATCCAGAAAATAATAAATTTGGTAATAAAAATACAAGTTTTCTATGCAACTGACAGTTCTATTAGGTACCATCTATTATGCGCCATCTACCGTGATAAAAAGTTAGTGATACACCCCCTTGAACGGGTTTAATTTTGAAGGTCAACCATTAGCTGGTACAATCAATGCCACTTTTATCTTTAACTACAACCCAACAAAAATAATATTAGTTCATGAGCATGAAATCAAAAGTCACATCTTGGTTGGTTTGTTGTTGAGTTTGGTTTAAAACCTAGGGCTTAACAAACCATTCCGTACATGCTGTCATGCACCATGGGCCAAAATAATAGTCGATTCTAAGCATTAGCACGTGCTTCCAAATGTTAAAAGTAACAGTTGTTATATGAAAAAAAAAACGCTTTTGACATTTGGAAGCACGAGCTCATGCTTACCCTGTGTTTGACTTGTAAAGCGTCAAGCGCTTTTTTCACTATTTTTCCATTCGCTTCAAAGCAAAAATCCGTACAAAAATGTTGGCTTTTTAGAACACGTATAATATAGGGGAGCCAGTGCCGCGTTTATATTTAACATTGGGTTCTGTATAGTTTTTGTACCTACATTTCGTGTTACTTAATAATTATAATTTAGAACCCAATTGCTTTATAGCAAACACAAGTTTAGTCCAAAATAACACGCAATGTAAACCGAAAATACAGCATCCAGTAATAAATCTGATTGCTGGCCTGCGTAGTTAAGTTAAAAATGTACCTGTTATTACGTAGGTTAGTTATGATAATACTTTTACATACCTACCAAAGGACACAAACAAGACGCAAAATCTGATTCTTGACTACTTAGCATACCGGACGGAGGTGTGTGTGAGCCTTAGCCAATCAACGACCACTTTTTCAATAACAAAATCACGAGGTCAAATAATTTTATAACAAACAGATCAAGCAATTAGATTTATCTATTTACACAACAAACCCCGCGTTCGTTTTATAGCGTTTCCAACATCTCGTAGCAACTTCATAAACCAGCGCGAAATGTCATTTTTGTTAAGAAATACCTTTTTTTTTTAACAATGCTAACATTTCTTAAACAAAACGAGCGGTGAGGCTACTTTTTGACAAGTATTTTCGTTTATTTTTTATCATACCATGGCATCCAACACACATGATATTAATATGGTCTTTGAATTTATTACATAAAATCGTTTAAAATAACTTTTTAACAAATACCTGCAATAGAAAACTATAAGTCTACAAACCATTTTATATGTTAATGACATCTGTCAAAAAGTAACATCAATAACCCTCCTTTCAACACGATATTAGCAAGGTATTATTCAATACGAAATTTGTACCAAATGTTAGAATTTTCATTAAACGAACGACTTGTGCTAAAAAAAAGGTGGTATTTTCATGCTAACATTTCTTAAAACGAACGCGAACAAAATAGCTATTTATACCTTTAGACAACATCAAACCGGGAATAGGTCAAAGGCCAGGTAGCTTGAATTTATTTATTTTACTGACACTACCTGACTTGTTGCAGTAGTATAGGAATCTGAAAATCTGCTTGAGGAATAGGAAGGAAACTTTCTAAATTCGAAGCGAGATTTAAGGAACGAAGGTGTTTTGGGTTGATTGAGAACGTTATAAAGTAAAGAGAAATAGATAGATATATAAGGCTGGGTATTCTTTACAATTAGTCTCCTTGAGACCGTTTTGCGTGACCTGGGCCCCATTAATGGAGCCGAGCTATCTCCTCCAGGAAGGCCACTCCTAAGGAAGAGTCCTCGCCGTCTGGGTGTTAGCCAATTGGAGCACTCCATCATTACATTCCGTCTCCTCCTCTGCCACGCATCCTCTACACAGTGGGCTATGTTAAGAAGGAAATGGAATGCAGGGAAGTGTTTGTTTAAGGCACAGTGTCCCGTCATCACCCTTACCATTGTACAGAGGTTTACTCTGTTTAGGCTTAAAAGTCGCTGTGTAAAAGAGAGTCTGCAGTCTGTCGCCGGTGACCAAATATGCTCGTGCAGTCTTACGTTCTTTGTCTGAGGCAGCTTCACACAAACTGGAATTGTAAGGGGATTGTAGATACTTGTGGTTGGTGTTGTAGATGCCAGTTCACCGACCGCATCATTGCCCAGTGAATCGCTATGGCCCTTTATTCACTGTAGCGTGACTCTGTTGGCTCTGCACACTGCAAGGCTAGGTGACAGTCAAGAATCAGTGCAAAGTTGATGCAGTTGCAGTTGGGAAGGACAGACCGGACAAAATGGATACTGAGCCATTTTAACTGAATGTGAGATTGGAAGACATGATCATTCTTACGCAAGCCAAAAACGTCTATGTTAAAATCTTAATACGATACGTCACAATCTTACCTGAAGATTTTATCGCTGACCAATCAGCTAGTAAAAATATAATGGAAATATTATATTTTCTGGAAGGCCCATTTCCAGCAGTGGGTGTCTATTTCCTAATTAATGCAATTTTCACCTGAATATGACGCATATTTTTCGTAATCTTAGGTATAGGGAATAGCAAAAGCACTAAAGTTCTATTTGCAATCGTTTTCTTAAACAAGTGCAACTCATGGTTAGGTAAATATCTCCTTTGTCAATTTTGGCTGGGTTGTACCAAAACGAAGTCGAACGAAGATTGTACCAGCTGACCTTCAAAATAAAACTGGTACATTGGACGCCATTTTTAACTTTAATCGTTACTTTATTTTGGTGGAACTCAGGCTTAATATTAATAAAAGTATCATTACGAAAAACCACGCTTTTATAAGAAGCGAGTTCACATATAGTCGACTTTACTATATGACAGTGGCAGAAATACCTAAATACCTGGACATCTGTATTTAAAACAGCTATATCCGTTATACCAACCCTATGTTTGACTTCTCGCTTTAAGCTCTTTTTTCACTTTATCGCTTTGAAAGTCGTTATTATTATTATTAAATACTTTATTGCACTTTACTTAAAAGTATGTACAAAGGCGAACTTAAACCCATTTCGGCTTTTTCTACCAGCTAACCTTGGGAGAGTGAGACAGTATAAATATGTGGGGTGCAATTCTAACCAATAAACTACATAAATAGTATGTAGTCGTTCGACTTGGGGTTTTTCTATGGTTTTCATACAAAATTCTTTATTTGCTTTCAAGTCGAACATAGCACAAGGAGGCAGTCTACCTGCAAAATAAAAATAATGATAGAAAATAATAATACAACTGAAAGCTTTTTATAAAGAAATTGTTCCAAGGCTCAATAATGATTCGTTAAATAATTAATATCGTTTTATATAATTAAATTACTTAAAAAGTAAAAAATAAATTATATATAAACTAAACCTAATAATAAATATAATATATGTATAAATAATGACATCTAGAGACGACCTTAAGGGATAGTCCTAAGGAGGATGGTAAAATTTTTCCTCTGTATAGCGAGGCTAATACGTTGGCAGAAATAACTGCCAGCTTTCCTGTCTCAAGACTTTTCCGTTAGTCGTTTGGGCAACTCATTTGGATTTTAAAATTGAATAATAAAAATAAAGAAGGGTCTGAAATAATAGATGTTCATGAGATGTCTGTTCGTTTGCCTCACGCATAAACATGTGACGTAGGGTGGGTACTAACGAAAATCGCGTTAGATATTTTTGAAAAGATATAAAAATAAACCATTATGCAATCAATTGCCAACATTTAAGCGATAACTTCAAGCTTTACATAACAGCCTCGTTAGGTTTAATAATTATTTCAAAAATATGTTCTTTAGTGATTCGGATGCATTGAACAGAAACGCTGTTGCTGAGCCATGTTGCCTATTTGGTTTTTCATGTTATTATTGCGTGTTAGCATTTTAAGTAAGAGAATTCTTGGGACTTTTCCTACAGGTTGATTTTATAAGAATTGATATAGCAAACTGGATATATCGGCATCACCTCATCTGCATCTCAAACCAGTTTAATGTCTGTTAACAACGTGCGCCACTACATTTCCTATACAAAATGAGGTGTCGCGGCTCGAAGCTTCTATTCTATGTTCAAGTTTACGTGACAACACAACGTTTAATCCTCCAAGTTTGGTGCCCATGTCGCTTCGTTCTCGCGCCCAGAAGGAATGGGAGGTCGGCGCTTCTACTTTAGCTAGAAACACTCGGAACTTGATCAGGGGTATCATCGAGAACCTGCAGGTGGAGCCCAACCCGAACAAGCAGATGATAGCTTTGTCTGTAGGTAAGTCTAGGGTTTCACTGGCTCCATCACGCCTACCTGCCTCTACATCACAAAGTCACGGGAGAACTGATTCACAGAAGGTCAATTAATTCACACTACTTCTGTTATATGAGTATGTACAAGATCGTAGACTTTTGTTTGGTTTCATTGACATATATTCTGATATTAATCCTTCTAGAATTTTAACCAAACATAAATTAATATTTAATTAGAATTGCTTATTCATTTTTTAAGAGGTACACGACCAAGATCCGGCGAGTTAATTTACTCAAGCTAAGAAACGAATTTTAGCGATCTTGTTGAGTGGGATCATTAAGCCAAAATTGAAATTTAATGTTTTTTTCTGTAATTTAAATGCAGATAATGGTTCGCCCCATTTATTTTAAATAAGTAGGTATCTAATTAAAAGACAACCTGGCCTTATCAAAACAACTAAAATACAGTTGCATTTGGAACGTTTTAAAATGCAGCCGGAAACCTGTTTACTATAAAAACCTGCATCAAATTGCCAAGTTTAATTTCACAAAAAAACGTAAATAATCTACGTAATTTAATGGAAAAATAATCCCAATAAATTCTAAGCGTAAAGGACATAAAATTTGGAAACGAGTTATTTAACATACTTGATACCTATAATATTTATTTCTAAAATTTAATAAATTTAAATTTCTTATTAACATATAGCCAAGGTTGTAGTCAAGAGCAGGATCTATTTCGCCATTTAAATAATTACTTTTTTTTTTACGTAGCGACACTTTGTCCACTTTGATTTATACCAACTGAACATTAAGGTGTAAGTCTATTAACTTTTCTAACAAAAGATTATATAGATAGATATCTGATACTCACGGTTCATTAGACTTAACCTAAATATTGACATACAGGAGACCCCACAACATTTGGAAATCTGAATCCTCCTGAAGCTGTTATCCAAGCGATTCGCGACAGTGTAGAGGTACATACTAGCAGAGGTTACGCGCCCAGCAACGGACATCTTGAAGCTAGATGCGCTGTCGCAGAATACTCTGCACACCAGGGAGAAGTCCGACCAGAAGATGTTATACTCTGTAGTGGATGTTCACATGCTATAGAATTGGCAGTCACTGCCTTAGCTGATGCCGGGCAAAATATACTCGTTCCTAAACCTGGCTTTATGATATACAAGACACTAGCAGAGGGTCTGGGAATAGAAATCAAATACTACGATTTGCTGGTAAGTAATATTCATAATACCAAAAACTTTAGAAACCTATAAATGTGTGGAACATTCTACGACAGTGGGTAATAAAATATGCAAAGATCTGGCGACGTTATACAAGTTTCTAGAACAAGAACAGGTTCTGAGTTTATTATTAATTTTATTTACATATTAGTTATTTACGCATTATCCTGCGAGACCAAAATTAATGGAAAGTTTAATTTTACGCAATCAGATAAATTTGGCAACTTGTATCACCCCACAGTGATTGAATTGATTAGAAGACGGTCAGCCATTATATATACATACCTGTTGCAAAATTTCGCAATGTTTCCTTTCATCATCATTTAAAAAAGTTGTTTATGCTAGATTAAATGTACTTTCTTTAAATATTGTTATTAAGTACCTGCTCAATTTACAAATGTAAACTTACCTAGTTTAAAATTATGCTTAATTTAAATCATTATGCTAACATATATAATGCATTAATCGTATATCTGGAAGACCCTAAATTTCGTAACGCAGGTGTTTTTTATAAATGGAATCTTACCCGAGATATGTATTACCTATTTAGAATATGTATGTGATTAACAATAATTAAGTACTTGTTCATATTTTTAGCCAAATGACAAGTGGAAAGTAGATTTGGAGAGTTTGGAAAATGAAATTGACGACAAGACCGCTGCGTTAGTCGTTATTAACCCTTCCAACCCTTGCGGCTCTGTCTACAACAAAAAACATTTAACCGAAATCATAGCTGTGGCATCCAGAAACAAAGTGCCAATCATAGCTGATGAAATTTATGAACATTTTGTATTCTCAAAACATGAATATGTATCTATGTCATCTCTATCTAAAGATGTTCCTGTATTAACATGTGGGGGTCTAACAAAGAGATTCCTCGTGCCAGGATGGAGAATGGGGTGGGTCATCATACACGATAGAAATGGGGTATTTAAAAAAGAAATTCGCGGTGGGTTAGCGAATTTATCCCAAAGGATTTTGGGCCCAAACACAATTGTACAGAGAGCTTTGCCTTCAATTCTGAAAAATACTCCTCAGCATTTCTTTGACGATGTTATTCAATTTATTGAGGTGAGTTAACATATTTGCAGGAACACAGTTCAGTATTAATAGTTTTCAATTAATTATCACGTGATTTGTTACTAATACGACAATTCACGCGCCAGTAGGTCTAGAATGCAAAACACGAACATCGAATCGAAAACACGGAGTTAGGACGACAGACAGACAGGCAGTGGGGTCGTCCAGGCCCGAATGGCTAATGGGTCTGGGTTGGGGATGGGGACATCCCCCCGTTTTCCCCAGCAGGATCTCAGCGGGTAACCACCACGCCGGTAATTCATGCACTTTTAGTGCTGTTAGTATAACAGCGCCCCGTGTGGCTCACGAACCCAGGGGACTAGGTTCGACTGCTCAGCTCCATTTGTATTAGATTTTAGATAGCGCTATGAGGTGCGTCGTAACAGCCAACTACAAATTGGCAACTTGAATGTATGACATTTTTAATTTACTCGATATTAATATCGGAGTTTGTGCAAGCTACTGTACGCAGAACTGGAAGCAACAAAATAATGTAACTAACTAATACGAGTATACATAACAATTCCTAATATTATTGAAAAAAATAAGTGTGAAAAAGGAGAAGGCAGTGTTTCGGGTGTGTGACTGAATTAATTGATAGAGATTTATCAACACTATACGAGTACATCACAATATTCTTTGCCTTAAAGCGTAAGTGTATAGGTAATTCGGCAGCCGTAGCAAATTTTTTCCAGTTCAGCCGAACGAAGATCAACTCTAATGAACATTTTGCAGTTAAACATCAACAAATATACAGGCTCGCTACAAGCCTCATAACTAGAGTCTAGTTCGTCACTCCATAGGTAGTGAACTAGGTCGCTCTTTTAGATTCTCAGCTCCAAGTCCCTGTCTTGAACCAGAGAAAGGGAGCGCTGTTCTATGATTATGTGGTGCAGAGCAGTAATTTGCTGGCTTTTACTAATAAACTATGTAAATGGGTTTTCATCTGTACTGTTCACTCTATAACGTATATTTTGGCATGACACCCATAACTCTAAAGGTCCAATCAGGGCAAATAATCAAAGTAGTTAACCTGTTAAATCTCCTATTCTGTTACTTAGTCGCAAACGTTAATAGTGGATTTCATTATTTAAGTCAGAGATTGCGTCATAATTACAAAATATTATTCAATTCTCAACTCTATAAGCGCTTGACCTTGCAATATATCAACTTTAATAGCGTGACGTTTGTGACAACAGTAATACAAGTAACAGAATAGGGCTGCTGAACTTTGTAAACATGAGTTGATGTTTTGATTTTTAAAAGCGGAACTAGACGATCAGTGTGAATGCCTGAGTGAGTGATAGTGTGACGTAATAAGCTCCCGCTCTCTCGCTATTACGTGTTGGTCTAGATGGAACTAGGGAGCATTTGGCAAAGTTGGAACTAATCTTGATAGTTCCTTTGTGAGAGCGCTCTATTAGACTAGTTCGGTCGTGAACTACGCAAGCCTACTTATAACTGCTTAGCCTTAGAGACAGTTTATTTAAATGTTAGTGTATTTATGATTTTTTCTATTTACAGAGAAACGCAATGTTGGCTTATGACTTGCTGCGTCGTTGCCCAGGACTCAGGCCGATAATGCCTCAGGGAGCCATGTATATGATGATAGAAATTAAAATGGCACTATTTCCTGAATTTGAGACTGACCTCCAGTTCGTCGAACGAATGGTGTCCGAACAGTCAGTGTTCTGTTTGCCTGGACAGGTTAGTAATATAAACCAAGTGTTCAGGCGCTTTTTTAACTGAATTTTGCTTTAAAGTAAACGGAAACGTTACTAGAACACATGTCAAAGTAAAATTAAAAAAAGCGCACATTGAGCAACTAGTCGAACATACTGTCACTAATCAACTATTGTTTACGTAGTAAGGTTCAAAAACGGAAAACAAACTATTTAAAATAGTATTAAAATTAAATATTAACTAAACCTGACGGAAAAATCTGGAGATAAAAGGCTGGCAATATAAAAATAAAAATATATTATGGCAATATAAAAAAAATAATATTATTTTCTATTAGCCTTGCCATACAGATATTCGACAGTCCCCTCCTTGGGACTAACTCTTATGAGACATCTCTGGAGGTTTTTTAGAATTTATACCATAAATGTTATTTTTTAGTGTATGTTTAATTTTATTCTATTATTAGTATCTTACTTTGTTCCTTAACACAAAAAAAACTCAGCCTAACAAAAACTGACATCATAAGTACAGGCTATGTCAGGCTCTGGGTTCCAAGGAACACCTCTGCCAAATTTTATCAAAATCGGCCCAGTAATATAATAATAAAATTCTTAATTGCACATTGCTTACAAAAGTATTGTACAAAGGCGAAATTAATGCCGTAGGAGTTTTCTAACAGCTAACCTTTGTGATGGCGATAAGAGAGTTACCGTGGTGCAGATAATGAGAAAAATTACAATATAGATATATACAACAACAATTAAATAATAAATACTTACTTATATAATATATACTACTGATTCATAATATACATACATATATAAAGTAATTACTATGTCAAAGCGTGATTGAGACATTTTGCTTTTTAAAAAAGTGACTGAAGACCAAGTTTTTAATGATGGAGAAAGAAGGAGCTTGTCTGATCAACAGTGGAAGTTTATTCCGCTGGCGAGCAGCCGAGACAGTGAGAGAATCTGAATATCTGCTGGAAGTGTGTAGAGGTAATATAGTAGTGAAAGATGGGCAAACAAACGTATAAAGTTTATTTCACATTGAAGATAAATTTCCTACCTTTCCATGGGTGTGGGGTCCATCGTGTGTGGGAAAGAGAGATGAAAAGAACGGTGTTCCGTGCTTGCGACATACGCTGGTTTACAAAGGAGAATTCCTCTTTTTATTGCGCAACAAAACGCTCACTATCCACTATTCTGCTCCTCTCCCAACCTGTATGATAATATTAGTATGTATTTTCAGTGTTTTGAATACCCCAACTACATGCGCATTGTGCTGACGGTCCCTGCAGATATAATGCAAGAAGCTTGCAGTAGAATTATGGTGTTTTGCTGCCAACACTCCATTTTGAGAGAAAAAATTAAAAAAATAAGCTTAGGTGAAGTCACAACTGTTCCTGAGAGCAACGGAATTATTTGTGTACAACAGATTTAATTGCTACGCAGTCACTGACCTATTTAGTAATTCATCACTCACTTAAGTGGCTTCATTTACTTAGGTACAGATTTGTATGAATGTAACAAAGCCACTAAGAAAGGGGTGAATTACCGGCCCAACTCAAGACAAGTCTGTGCGTCGTCGATGCAAATTAAATAAAAAAATATAATAATGGCTGAATTTTTTCCAAATAATAAATCGTTCAATACAGCGGACTCCAAGCCTTATTATAATTAAAATGTGCTAGCCTCAACTCAATTAAACTCAACTAAAAGAATATTTATTGACACATGGACTTTATACAATAAACGAATACTTAAGGCGCGAATTAAACAGAAACGGCGTAAAGTAAAGACACGGCGTAAAGTAAAGACGCAGGCATCTTGCCGCTTCAAAACGTTTGAATACAAAATGTAGGTTGTGGATTATTTAAGCGGCACCTGTTCCGCGTCGCTAGCAGTCGCGACTACCCTTTTTCCTTTTTCTTATCCACTAGGATGTCACGTAATGTAATAGGATGATAATGAGTTGCAGCAAAGCAAGCGCATCTTCGTCGCCTGAAGAGGAAGACTTGCTATCACGATAAAGCCACGCGTTGTGACGTGTCTTCGCATCTTTGATATAATTTAAATCGCGTTTGTGCCTATTTCACGCCTGCTCTGCGCCTTCACCTTACGTCGCTTCTGTAAAATTCGCGCCTAAGTCATACTCATATTAATGTAAATGATATTGTATTGCTCTTTTTGATATTTTTTTTTTTGTTTCTATTTTACTGTTTATTTATATTTTGATAAAACCATACTCTTACACAAATTCTAAATCAAATTTCTTTCTTTCTCAAAGTTTTAGCTATAACAAAGTAAATAGTAATATCCGAAAATAGATGGATTGTCAATAAGTTAGATGTTCACCAACGCCCTGACTTGTTTAAAGTTGTAATGTTTCTAAAAATCTGATTTGCTTACTAGATATAGGTATTATATAAGTTTTATATTAAAGTTATATTGTTTTCAAAGTGCTTTTAATTTAATCGAGATCCTTAATTTCCTTTTAATAAACGAGTTAACTTGATTGAGATGAGTGACTCCATGGCCCATTTTCAGCCAGGCTAATAACCTCGTGTTCGTGTAGTAAGCAAAGCGCAATCTTACTGAATATTGATTTACAGTTAATGAAAACGCTACTCGACAGTTGCAACATTTATAAAAATAATAGCTTACAGTGCTGAGTCGATCCGATCATAGCTAAATGGGCATTTAATACAAAATCAATCAATGTTTAATTCAGTTACGTGTTCTGTATGCCTAGTGTGACAGTGAAGTTTCGTAAACGCAACAATAGTAGTAGAGTTTTTTTACTGAATTTTCGATGTTTATTGCCTGTTATTATAGCCAAACTTGTAATAACACGCAATGTAAAATAAAAAAACGTAACTACAGCAGTTACGTTTTCCGAAACTTGCATTTTACACTAAGCACACTGCCCTCTATTTCGATATATTATTATCGCTGTCCTTCCTCTAGAATAAATTATAGAAGGAAAGATCGAAGGAAGAATAAGGCTGAGTTGCACCAAAAAACTGTAAATGTAACGATTAAAGTTAAAAATGGCGTCGAATTTATCAGTTTTATTTTGAAGGTCAGTACAATCGACGCCATTTTTAACTTTACAATTAACTTTTACGTTTTGGTTCAACCCAGCCTAAGACGTTGTTATAATACTTTTCGTACATTACTCCATAAAGCCATAAAGAGCTCTTAAATAATGTGCTTTGTTTCTTGATCAGAGTTCGGATAGCCACAACAGCGTTAGCCAACTGTATGTATATCGCGCTATGTATTTTATCATATTTTAAATGGCAACATTAATAATAAATTTTTTGGCCAAAAACCTAATTGTGAAATCCGTGCTTAGAAGATTTAAAAAGTACATAGTATATAATCTGTGATTTAAAATAATATTATGTTGCGGAGTCCTTCGCGCCATTTTGCGTGGACATGTCAAGTGCAAGTTTTTGTTTTGTAAATTAATTTACTGTGGATATTATTGGTCAAAAGTGGTGTTGTTTGGTTTAATAATGTGCTACAATGTGAATAATTATGGAAAAGGAATTAAGGAAAAGTTTGAGCTGTGGTGCCGCGAGTGACTCCAAGAAAAGCATAAAATTCTGCAGCACCTGGAGTTTGATGATGACCTCATTAACTCATGTAAAAGAAAGATATATTACGTCAGACTTGGCTGTATAGGCTAGACCCTTTGCCTTCCCTATCACCTCATTCATTATCCAATGAAAAAAGAAGAAAAAAATATTGTTGCGTTCCAAAATTATATTAAATAAATATGGCAGATATATATTTTCCTAAGAAAGTGACAGACTTATAACTTTCAAATGCGCTAGAGCGAATAGCAATTCTAACAGATTTAATATTTTTGAATATCGTCACGCAATCTTTATTGATCTGTCAGATTTCCGTTAATATTTCTGAGGTTGTATTTAATATAATTTCACTTATTTTGACTCTTTAGATACAATAAAACAATGTCGCAAGTAAAATCAAGCAAGAAATCTAGATGGGCTTTGGATTACAATACAAAGTATGTTGGTTTAATTATTAATTTAAATTAGGTTAATTTAACACTTCCCCTAACAAGATGTAATTTTTTGCAGGTCACGCAATCAAGAATCGTTCGATTTACCATCACCGCCTGGATATAATACAACCACAAGTGCGAGTAATACAGAAGTTTCCAAAGAAAGTGACGCCAACCTGCTCCTTATCAAAAAATTATGGGACGTCGCATTGGGCCCGCTTAAACAAGTGCCTATGAATTTGTTTATCATGTATATGGCTGGAAATTCTATTTCTATATTCCCAATAATGATGGTAGGAATGTTGATTGTAAGACCCGTTAAAGCTCTATTCACCACTCAAAGCACATTCAAAATGGTTGAAGGAACACAAGCTTTTGGTCAAAAATTTGTTTATTTTATTGGAAATGTAGTGAATATATTATTAGCACTATATAAATGCCAGAGTATGGGTTTACTGCCGACACATTCTAGTGACTGGCTTGCTTTTGAAGAGCCTCAAGCAAGAGTAGAGTTTTTTGGTGGAGGATTTTCTTTACTATAATTGCATTACAAAATAATAGATATCCTTTCTGACAGATAAACATATATAAATACTGTTAGTTGCAATTACAAAATATGCTGCGCTTCACAAAGTTGAAGAAGGCATGCATCCTGTCCTGAATATTGTGGAGCCACATGAAGCAACTCAGACCTCAAGATTCTGATCGGAGTGGGGGTTGTGATACATCAGCTCGCTCTGCCAGTGTAAACATGCATGTCACATGAAAAGCAAAGTGCGTTATTTTTTCCCGAATTTTGCTTAATGTGAATGAAAATGCTTCTCAAACGACTTTCAAAGTAAATAGCTTAATGCTTATAGTGCCAAGCCAAACATGGGGACTGTAATTACCCACCTGTTGTATCAGGCAGCATGAATAGACTCATCAGGAGGGGCATAAATGCCTTAAATCTATTATTATTACAGGCATTTGTGACATGTGAATATTTTAAATTATTTTACTCTTGCTAACGATGAAGTCAATGTAAGCTGCTAGCAGAAGACCAGCAGATTTTGGCGACCTGTTCATGTTTTATCTGACTGAGAAAGGAATCTGCAAGGATGAATATTTTGAACATTGGAATGCAGTTTTATATTAAAACAACTAGAAAATATAAAAACTATTTTATTCCTGTATTTAAATCATAAAATTGAACTAATAAAATAATATATACAAAAATAGATTGTCTTTGTTTTGGCCGAGTTATTTGTCTTTCTTGTCGCTGGCTTCATTAGTTTTCTCCTTTAAATAAGTTGTCACTTTTTCTAAAAGTGCCTTAGGATCTTCTACTTTATCAATCTGAAATTAAAAAATATTTTATTTAGTTGGCAATAATTTCTGCCAATGTATTATGTACCTGTAATAAGATTGCTCATCAGACTGACCATCACAACTGTATCGCTTTTGGGGTGGTCAGAACCATGCTTTTAAAGAAGTGGATTCTTATTTAGCCAACTTTACTATTGGCTCATCATTACACGTCTCTAGCGTATGAAACTCCAGTCACGCCAGGAATCGAACCTGGTACCTCAGCGTCTAAATCTATGGACTTAAGCGCTAGACCACGGAGGCAGTCAATTTCAAAATTATAATTATTCTTCCTGATATACAGGGTGACTTGGTATGGTCTTAGTTAGACTAATATGTGATTCTATTGATAGAAACAAACAATCTTTCCTAAGAAATCATATGTTGGAAGTTACATTGTTTTTTTGATTCTTCATACAAATAGCCTATTTTAAAATTAACAATTTGTATGGAGAAGCCAATTTTTTTTTGTCATTTCCTACATTTATTATCTTAGAAAAAGTTATTTGTTTCTATCAATAGAATCACATATAATTTTTACGAAAAAGACAGACTTATACCTAATAAAAATAACCAGAGCCCAGTAATAATTACAGGATGAACATTTGAATATAGAAAATAAAAAAGGGAATTTAAACTAACCCTTTTTTTTGATAGCTTCACATTTTTGTTTGCTTTTCTGACAGATCAGTGATGCTGCAGTCTACAAATTTGACAACATGGTTTGTCATGGTTACCCATTGTATTGAAACAATAAAAAGATTAACCAAATTAGTATTAGTATCATCACGACCGTTTCCCTTTCGGGGTGGTCAGAAACCACGCTTATAAAGTGGATTCGCATTGAGCCAACTTGACAAAAAGGCCTCCTTCTTTACTTTAATTTGCAACAAAGCTTACTATTTTTTACCAAATTTTGCTTATAAAACCATAGAGAAACGACTTTTAAAGCGCAAAAAGGCGAGGAGTGGAATGGTGGATGGTGAGCATCTTGTTACACAATCAAGTAAAGACGGAGGCCTCCTTTTCAACCCAGCCTATTATCCGTTGCAAGCCCGAGACACCATTCTTCTCATCCCTTACCCACACACAATGGGCCCCGGCACCTGCACGGTGAATCCATGGAATGCTTAGAAATTTGTCTTCTTCTGCTTTGCTTTCAAGTCAAACACACAATAGTGTTAATAATTCACCAGTTAAGATTTAAGGCCGCTATTAATAGATAGATTGAGATTAAGTTCACTTTTTGTCAAGAAATAATGACTTAGCCCTTAAATGCAGAAATTTGTATTGCTAACAAAACCAATGTAATGAATCTGCTAAGGAAGTAATTGTAACTGCCTCAGTGATAGTCTAGCGGTTACGTCTGTGGATTTAGAAATGTTTTCTTTATTTACATTTTATTGTTGTACCTGTATATGTACTGAACTTTTCGAAATTTTCTTGTTATCGGCTTTATATTATTATTTTTTTCCTAAATAAATACCCATCTCCAGCAGTGGAGGTCTAGGACTGTTTTAAGGGTTGTGATGATGATGATGCAGTGTTACAAAAATGTATAATATATATTTAAACAAAGACTGATATGCATGTCATATAAATATAAATAAATAAATATAAATATTTCCAGACAGGTCACACAGCGCCATCTAATTTCCGTGGTAAGCTACGAGGCTTGTGTTACGGAAACTAGATGGTTGATAAACTACATATTATACTTTTTTTTTTTTGTAAATATATACATATTATACATATAAACACCCAGACCGAGACAAATTATACAATGTACAACTTGCCCGGTGGGAATCGAACCCACGACCTCCCGAGTTCACGGCAACGTTTGTTACCACTAGACCACGGAGGCGGTCATGTCATCTTATCTCCTTTTATCATTTCTGTTAGTAACAAAGAAAACTAAAGAAATACCTGATAGTTTTGTGCAATGTAGACTCCCGCGTACACCCCAGAGCCAAATATTATCTGAAACATAACATTTAAAAGTTGGTAATTTACTTAACACGCTGGCTTAGTTTATTTTAAATAATATTATGTGCATTTTTAGATAAATTGTTATTTTTATACTAGCGCAACATGTGACCTTCACACCCACTCACCCACCTGATGCATAAGTGGTGTGCAAGGATCAGTCTCTACCACTATGCCGGCTTGACTGGGCATGATGGCTATTCAAGCCTGATCCAAAAATGTGTGGATACATTTTACTGGGTTTATCGGCACAAACGGTGGATACTTCCCCGCCCCTGCAGACTGGCAAATTACCACTATCAGTCCACCTACCACCTATCTAAACTATTACCACTATTCTTACCACTTACGCCCTATAAGCTTACTGTCCTGTTTATCCAAGGTGGCTGAATCTGTTGTGCGGGAGCAGCTTTCTTTTTTTATTGAGACAAATAACATCCTACCTGACAAGCAATCTGGGTTCCGAAAAAACCGAAGCACTGCAACCGCTCTAATCGATGTAACGGACAACATACTTGAAGCACGAAACAGAGGTGAAGCTACTCTGCTGACACTGCTAGATTTTTCGCGCGCTTTCGACTGTACCAGCACCGCTTTGATGCTATCTAAGCTGGCGTACTATGGCGCCGATGTATCAGCTGTAAAATGGTTTGACAGCTACCTGTCCGGTAGATCGCAGTATGTGGAGGTAAAGGACCGAGTTGGTGGCTCATCCAGATCTTCACGATCCTTTCTAAATCGCGGTGTCCCTCAGGGGTCAATATTGGCCCCTTTACTTTTTGTTCTGTACTGTGCCGACATTGGGGTTTGCGTGAAGAATTGCTCCTATCACCTATATGCAGATGATCTTCAAATATATACATCTTTTGATCCACGCGACACAACCGCAAGTGTAAATAAAATCAACCAAGACCTGGACAGGATTGTCAGCTGGACAAATGACAACTGTTTAGTTCTAAACCCTTCTAAGTCAAAGTTTATGATTTTAGGAACCAGGCAAGCTATCAAAAAGGTTAATTTATTTCCTATCACAGTGCTTTTATCAAGTGAACCAATAATATGCGTCACGGAGGCTAGAAACTTGGGTCTTCTGGTGGATGGAGAGTTGCGCTTCGAAAAACATATTGCGGAAGTTGTACGTAATTGTTTTTACCGACTCAAAGTCCTCTACAAGGTCCGCGGCTATGCCAGTGTCTGCGTGCGGGAAAAGCTTTGCGAGGCCGTTGTTTTGTCTAAATTTAACTATTGTGACACCGTATATGGACCCTGTTTACTGGCAAGGACAGAACGCCTGATTCAAAGAGTTCAAAATGCTTGCGCGCGATACTGCTATCCTGTCCCGCGCTGGTCTCACGTCACCCCTTACCTTAATCAGCATAGATGTTTAAAAATGAGTGCACGGAGAAACTTACACCTGGCTTCTTTACTGTTTGGTGTGATAAAAAAATTGACTCCGAGATATCTTTACGACAAGCTTATATGGCCGCGCCGACCAAGACCCTTTTATACGCGTGGTAGCCTGAACCTCCTGTGCATTCCGCGATGCAAAGCATCGGCATTCCGTGGTAGTTTTAGGTATGCAGCTGCAAAAATTTGGAACGATTTACCCCCACCACTTCGCGATTTGCAATCAGTAACTGGGTTTAAGTTTAAGCTTAAGATGATTCTTCTATCTTCGCAGCTGCAGGCCTGAACTATATATTTTTATTTTCAACCATAAATTCCTGAGTTATACCCGTCTATCTCTTACTCATTGTTTACTATATTGGTAATTAGAAAAATAAACTTTACTCACACATATACATATATTTATTATTTATCCATTATATATTTCAATTTATTTTATTTTGGTTCCATGTTTCTTTATTATAATACTCAGAGTTACACTTATTGAATTTTTATTTTATTTTTTGGTTTTGTTAAAGGGTTCAGTGAAAATCAGCGCTGCAGCATCTACTGTTGCAGCCTTTGCTGACCTGAACACCTATTTGTCATAGCAGCTCATTTTCTTTTCTTTTTTTACCAAGTTTATATTATTTTAAGTTTTTTTACTATTACTTTTTTTTTATCTTTTGTAATTGTTATGTCTAAGCTGTATTTTGATAAATAAATGTTTTCTTTCTTTCTTTCTTTCTTTCAGTCCACCTACCACCTATCTAAACTATTACCACCATCAGTCCACCTACCACCTATCTAAACTATTACCACTATCAGTCCACCTACCACCTATCTAAACTATTACCACCATTAGTCCACCTACCACCTATCTAAACTATTACCACCATCAGTCCGCCTACCACCTATCTAAACTATTACCACCATCAGTCCACCTACCACCTATCTAAACTATTACCACCATCAGTCCACCTACCACCTATCTAAACTATTACCACCATCAGTCCACCTACCACCTATCTAAACTATTACCACCATCAGTCCGCCTACCACCTATCTAAACTATTACCACCATCAGTCCGCCTACCACCTATCTAAACTATTACCACCATCAGTCCACCTACCACCTATCTAAACTATTACCACCATCAGTCCACCTACCACCTATCTAAACTATTACAACCATCAGTCCACCTACCACCTATCTAAACTATTACCACCATCAGTCCACCTACCACCTATCTAAACTATTACCACCATCAGTCCGCCTACCACCTATCTAAACTATTACCACCATCAGTCCACCTACCACCTATCTAAACTATTACCACCATCAGTCCACCTACCACCTATCTAAACTATTACCACCATCAGTCCACCTACCACCTATCTAAACTATTACCACCATCAGTCCACCTACCACCTATCTAAACTATTACCACCATCAGTCCGCCTACCACCTATCTAAACTATTACCACCATCAGTCCGCCTACCACCTATCTAAACTATTACCACCATCAGTCCGCCTACCACCTATCTAAACTATTACCACCATCAGTCCGCCTACCACCTATCTAAACTATTACCACCATCAGTCCACCTACCACCTATCTAAACTATTACCACCATCAGTCCGCCTACCACCTATCTAAACTATTACCACCATCAGTCCGCCTACCACCTATCTAAACTATTACCACCATCAGTCCGCCTACCACCTATCTAAACTATTACCACCATCAGTCCGCCTACCACCTATCTAAACTATTACCACCATCAGTCCACCTACCACCTATCTAAACTATTACCACCATCAGTCCGCCTACCACCTATCTAAACTATTACCACCATCAGTCCACCTATCTAAACTATTACCACCATCAGTCCACCTACCACCTATCTAAACTATTACCACCATCAGTCCGCCTACCACCTATCTAAACTATTACCACCATCAGTCCGCCTACCACCTATCTAAACTATTACCACCATCAGTCCGCCTACCACCTATCTAAACTATTACCACCATCAGTCTGCCTACCACCTATCTAAACTATTACCACCATCAGTCCGCCTACCACCTATCTAAACTATTACCACCATCAGTCCGCCTACCACCTATCTAAACTATTACCACCATCAGTCCGCCTACCACCTATCTAAACTATTACCACCATCAGTCCACCTACCACCTATCTAAACTATTACCACCATCAGTCCGCCTACCACCTATCTAAACTATTACCACCATCAGTCTACCTACCACCTATCTAAACTATTACCACCATCAGTCCACCTACCACCTATCTAAACTATTACCACCATCAGTCCACCTACCACCTATCTAAACTATTACCACCATCAGTCCACCTACCACCTATCTAAACTATTACCACCATCAGTCCACCTACCACCTATCTAAACTATTACCACCATCAGTCCGCCTACCACCTATCTAAACTATTACCACCATCAGTCCACCTACCACCTATCTAAACTATTACCACCATCAGTCCGCCTACCACCTATCTAAACTATTACCACCATCAGTCCTCCTACCACCTATCTAAACTATTACCACCATCAGTCCACCTACCACCTATCTAAACTATTACCACCATCAGTCCACCTACCACCTATCTAAACTATTACCACCATCAGTCCACCTACCACCTATCTAAACTATTACCACCATCAGTCCGCCTACCACCTATCTAAACTATTACCACCATCAGTCCACCTACCACCTATCTAAACTATTACCACCATCAGTCCACCTACCACCTATCTAAACTATTACCACCATCAGTCCACCTACCACCTATCTAAACTATTACCACCATCAGTCCACCTACCACCTATCTAAACTATTACCACCATCAGTCCACCTACCACCTATCTAAACTATTACCACCATCAGTCCGCCTACCACCTATCTAAACTATTACCACCATCAGTCCGCCTACCACCTATCTAAACTATTACCACCATCAGTCCACCTACCACCTATCTAAACTATTACCACCATCAGTCCACCTACCACCTATCTAAACTATTACCACCATCAGTCCACCTACCACCTATCTAAACTATTACCACCATCAGTCCACCTACCACCTATCTAAACTATTACCACCATCAGTCCACCTACCACCTATCTAAACTATTACCACCATCAGTCCGCCTACCACCTATCTAAACTATTATAAATTATTTAACAAGATTACAATTTAAGTAGAAAAAAAACCTTTTATTTCATATAGTTTGGGTGTGCTAAGTGTTTTAAACCATCATGACAGCACAATAGTACAAAAATAGCTCAAATGGATGATGTCATTTGTGTGGGTAACATGGTCATGTAAGTCAAGGAAGCCACTAAGGGAGTGGTAAAATAATAGCCCTTGTTCCTAGTATTTATACACAAACAGTAAACAAAAGAATCTTAACAAAAAAAATGTATAAACTCACTGTTGTTTTCAATAGACTAAAATATAACCCCATTATTATGTTTTAAAAATGTAATTGTTATATTATATTAAATACATTACTTTTAATTTAATATTTTTTACATAAAATATTGGAGCACATTTTTTGTTTGACAAAGACAATAAGTGACATCACAACTTCTTTTTTGTAGCATTGTTTACAAAACATTTATACCATTTTATTCCAAAATACTTATTTAATATTTTTTTATGATTAGATTTTTAAGTATTTGGGCACATAGGAACGTATGTGGGTAATAAACAAACCAAATTAATATTTATAGTTACTTGTAAAAATTTACACAAGTGGATTTATGTAATTATTTTATTACATTCTATACATTATCAATGCTCTATAAGGTTTATAATTATACTAATCTTGGCACAAAGAAATATTTTTGTGTAATTACAATGTAATGTAAATGACAAAATATTTGTATGGAATATACTTACCAAACCTTTAAACATTCTTGCTAATTTACCTAATAACACACAACCAGTGAATAAACTAGTAATTACAAGTTAAATAAAGGTAATTTCGGTAAAATTAAACGATATTCGAATTGATATTCAATATCATTCACCCAAAATCATATGTTTAACTGGTGGCTGTGAAAATATTGATATCCATAACTATAACCTGACAAAATTAAATGTTTCAATATTAAAATGTAAACTTTCACAAAATATTTTACTAATTTTATAGTAAAGGAAAACAATTAATAAATGCAACTAGTTAATAACAATACAATATATATTGCTTTCTTAATCTAAAAGTATACTTAGTTGGGTAGGGAATAATTTTTTTTCATCGTTATTAAATTTGTAGGATAACAAATTTCGGTACATTTTCATAAATCAGTTTTCACTTTGACATTATATTTAACGTTTGGAAATCTATATCTTGGTTGTTTTTGAACGAACTATTGACTTAGAGAATGTAATAATAATATTTTATGCTTGTTTAATGTATTCACCATAGATTTCCTATATCTATGGTATTCACATAATACTCACAGTTTGTCTCATTCTTTGAGAGAATATTTAATAATAGGAACAATAATTTTGATTTCAAAATTTATATTTTGGCGCGAGGTTCAAAAGTAAAATATCTGCAACAGTTGGCGCATTTTGACTTAAAATCAAAAATGGCACTAGGTACCTTGTTGATGCTTTCGTACCTTGTTGGATACATAGGTACTTATAATTTTATTTAATAGAATAAATACTGGATTATTATAATTATTTCATTTAAAAACATTATTGTACTAAAAATCATATGTCGGCATTTTCGAAAAAAAAACAGTTTGTAAAATACAGGTAGGCGCGTACAAATGATTTAAAAAAGAAAACGCTTTTTTATAATTTATAAATATTTATTTTTAAACAGACATTACATATAACAAGACGGGGCAAGAAGCCAAATGGTATGAGAATCGCGAAAGCGAGGACAATTTTCTTACAATGAATTAGTCTGTGACAGTTCATTTCTGGTTATTGTTGTGTTCGACCTGCACTTTCAAATTGATTTTCTCGATTAACGAAAAAATAATTGGGCGTAAAAGTTATGTAACATTTTCTAAGACAATAACATTGCACGCATCTATCTAATATTTCATATCTTTGTTTTTAATAATATCTACTATCTTAATGGCGGGCATACACACTACAGTCTACCAGAGGTCTGCCTGCGCAGGTGACCGGGGCAAGATCAAAAAACAATTATTTCGAGTGACACCGTACTGTTTCGGTGCAATGAAGACCGCTCCGGTCCAGTCTTTTTTGTAGTCTATCAACTTTCTAGGAAATAAAATTTCAGACATTTTGGACATATTTTTGCTTTCATCTTTCTTTCATTACAGAGAGCAAAAACGTACATATATCGATTTTACTAAAACAAATCCATGATCTTTAAAATGTCCGTAATTTTATTTACCGGGAAGCTAATAAATAGATTAAATTTTTGAAAAGTACGCTTTGACATGAAAAATCTTTAAAAAAAGTGTAATGTGCGAGCGAGAGGGATGCAAAAGCGTTAAAGCCTCTTAAAAGTTCTTCGCGCCATTTTGCGTGGACATGTCAAGTGCAATTTTTTGTTTTGTAAATTAATTTGCTGTGAATATTATTGGACGTGTTTGGGCTATAATGCCGCGAGTGACTCCAAGTAAAGCATCAAATTCTGCAGCAACTGGAAACTGATGATCCCCAACTCGGTTATGAACTCTGTTATGAACTCTGTTATGAACATATATTATGCAAATAAATTACGTGTTTAGGGCTGATGTATTCTGTACAATGTCTTTTCAAGACAATTAAAAAAATATATTAATTAATTAATTAAACTTAACCATGTGTTTTGACTCGCTTTAAGCGCTTTTTTCCCCACTTTTTCGTTTTAAAAGTTGGCGTTTGTCTATCTATGGTGTTCATACAGAATTCGGTAAAAATAGCAAACTGGTTTATTTGCTTTCAAGTCGAACATAGCATAAGTAGGTTAAAGTACTAATAAACACTTTTATAATTACTAACAAATTATACTTAGGTAATTGTCTTAAATTATACTTTTTAAACTCGTATCGTTTCCTCATTAATGATTAAATTAAATACTCTCATACAATATTTTTTTCTCTTAAAAAATACTTAAACAATAGGGCCAATTTCATAGGCCGAATTTACCAGCTAAGTCTTAATTATAACACTCGATTAATTACACGTTGCTAGACAAACGGCCAGTTGCAGAAAGGATGATTAAAATAAATCTATGATCTATATTTGATATACCTACGCCACATGATTGTCACTTTTCATATTTCAGCCAATGACGTGCCTTATGTGGCATACGTTAAACATGTCAAAAGATGGTGTGGCGTGTCCGGTGGTCGTCCCTTCCCTAGAAGTATACCACATGCGTTATGTCCGTGATCGGGTGCTGCTGTGGAGGTGTTCTTAAATAGAAGAGGTTTAGCGTTTTGTCGGCTTTCGGGTTGCATACGAGCTAGTCATCTATTAATTCTGATAGACCTGGTGGGTACCTGGGTATCAATGTACTAGGTATTGTATTCTCATTCTCGTAGGTGAATTTTGATATTATAATGTGTAATTTTGTATTTGTGTTAAATTGAAAATCTGGTTTTCCTTGCAGATTCTTTTCTCAGTCAGGTTAAACATTAACAGGCCACTGGAATCTGCTAACTGCTTACTCTTTTGATCACTTCGCTGCTTAGTCTTCCACTAACAGGAGTAGAAACATTTTAAATAATTTAAATTATGACGTGTCACAAATGATCACGAACAAATAATTAAAACAATAGCTGAAGGTGCATTTAAAAGCCATCGAAACAAAAGGGGATGCATGAAGAGGTTGATGAAAGTCGAAGAAGCGAAAGAGGTATGTCGAGATCGTGACAAATGGCGCTCAATTGTCTGTGCCTACCCCGCAAGGGAACTGACTTAAAGATATTTTGACTTTGACTGAAATAATTAGTCTTTTTACAACTGGCCATAGGTCTTACATCTGATTTTAAAACGTGACAGACTAGAGCCTGTAACTGTCACGCTGCGGCCCAGAAGACCTTGTCTGGGCCTTGATCGCCCAGAAGACCTTGTCTGGGCCTTGATCGCTTGGCCAAATGTTACTTAAAATTTGTCTTTATCTATCATTTATGATCTCAGATGATTTTGAATCTCAATTTATCGCCAAGTCCAAAATGCAAATACGAATGCGAGTACATATGACATTTAGAGATTTGCAAAGTTCTGACAAAAAGCGTTATTTTTCAATAAAAGTCCGGATATTTTAGTCATCAATTTGTCATGATCGTAGAACAGTGACGGATCTGCTATATTAAAAATTTTCAAGGCGGCCATTCAAAGTTATTTCAACTGTTTTTTTGTCACTTCTTTTTTAAGTTAATATTATACATATCTTCACGCCAAATCCCTTGCGGGGTAGGCAGAGACAATTGAGTTAATATTAGTCTCATAATAAGTGTAAACCTTCTAAATTTCATTTTGGAATCCTTTCTAACATTTGCACTATAAATTACAAACCACAAACAATATAAAACTATATATAAAATCAGATTTTAATAATGCAAAATTATGGGTATTTTTTAAAATCCGACATTGCTCTACGATCATGACGAATTGCACACATGCAGAAAGTGAAGTCTCTGTAAATGTAATTAATGATTAAATTTTAAAATGTCATCATAGTTCGAAATTTTAAATTAACATTTGTACCGTTAGAACTAGCATTCCCATAGCCTCTAAGCATTTATCCGAGTGCCCTAACATAGGTATAAAATGCGTACCTACGTACATCTATTACGTAAAATCACTAACCATCAAATTATACATTTCTTTCCACAGCCTCATAAAACTAGGATAAAAATATGAATAATTAAATGTGTGAGCAACAATTTATCACAATGTTCTCCCGATTCTTTTAAAACTAATTATTTTTCACTCTTCAACGTTTCGAAACAGATACTGTATCGAGTCCTCATTCAGAGCTATCAGCAACATTATAATACCACCGATTAGGATTCCTATAAATGCCAGCAATAGATTTACACTTTTCTTGTTGTTATTTTCATTTATTTCTGGAACTAGATCAGCTAGAGCAATGTATAAGAACGTGCCTGCTGTTGCTGCGTAGATCCATTGTGATGCCGACTCATGGTCTTCAGCTAACCATATCCCTCCAGCCATACCCATGAAACTTAACACTGAAGAGAGTAGGTTATAATACAGTGCTCTTTTAATAGTCATTCCTGAACGCAGGAGTACTGCAAAGTCTCCTAATTCATGAGGAAGTTCATGGCAAAAGACAGCTAGAGCAGTCGCGAACCCTGTCACAGGATCTCCAGCAAACGCTGCTCCTATAGCTAAACCATCAGTTAAATTGTGCAAACCATCTCCCATTATAACCATCAAAGCAGTTGATGTCATCGGTCTATCAACTGGAGGAGGCGGAGATCCTGGCATCATTGCTCCAAGTTCAATTGGCTCTATTTGCTTTGACGGATCGGATTTTAGTTCTTCTGATTTTCCGTGCGAATGCCCGTGACCACCATGCAATAGTTGCATTATAGCTTCCACCATATAGAAGAGTAGAAGTGTTAGAAAAGTTACGCTGCATTTGAGAACAATTTGAGTTTCATTATCGGTTTCCGATCCGTGTGACATTAACGCGTGGGGTAGCAAGTGTAAAAGGGCATCTCCGCATAAAGTACCAATGGCTATAGCAACTAGGAAATGTAGGATGTAGGTGAACATGACGGACTTTAGTAGAGGCACGATGGCGACTCCCAGAAGACCTGTAGCACTGATCACCAAAATGCTGAGACTGGCGTAAATCCAAGCTGAAACAACAATAATACCCTTAGAGTTATATTGCCAGCCAAGCTTGCAGTAACGTTTAGTTGTCTCATTCATTATTATTTCTAATCAACTATTTATCGTTGTTGAAGGACTTTCTGCTGTTAATAAGAACTAATGTTAACTAGCGGTGACGGCTCAGTTTGTATTAACGCTTTCCTTAAAATCCTACAAGGATCGTTCAAACTTTTGACTTTGACCTCGGAAAAAACCATTGAGAAACTTTTCTTACGTACATTTGTCATAGATTTACAACACCACCGTTCCCGTGCCTCGGTGAGCATGTTAAGCCGTCGGTCTCAGCTCCACTAATACCAACTTGTGGCATGGTTAATAAATTGTCATTATAAATTGACATCAGACACTCCCCAATCCGTCTGGTCAGTGTGGCGACTGAGGGCCAATTCTAGGACTTCTAGGGGCTGTGGTGAGGTCTACCTTAAGTACACAAAACGAGCTTCTAAGACTGCATTAGCAGAATTGAGTAGAGAGAGGAGCAGAATAATTGATGGAGAGCATGTCATTGAGCAATATAAAAAGAGAACCCATTCTTTGTCGGTCGCAAGTCACTATTCTTCTCCTCTCTTCACACCGTGAATCCATATATTGCTGAATTCGTCTTCTAAAGATACTTACTCCAGAGTCTATCCAGTTTGGGTGGTGGGGCTTCGACCTTATAACAGGTTCTCTGGTCGAGCTGGTAGATGAGCGCCGGGCACATCTCCAGGAAGGTGTCCTTTCTGATGGTAATGATGCCAGGCTCGTTCTCCATGCCATAAACCTTGAGGATCTCCCGGGGCGACGGACATGGCTTCTGCAGGATTGGGTTGGATGCTGAAAAAGGAAATATAAGAAATACTTATTAGATTATAACCATTTAGAAGGATAAGTGCCGAAATAGAGAATTTTCTCTCAAATATTAAGTGTTCTAATCATAGAACAAGCATCATATGGAACATCTGTCAGCGCGGTCACCTGAGTTAGAGATAGAATGTTGCTAGGAGATATTTTTCCCTAAAGTAAGGAAATTTTATTTTGCCATAGTAAGGAAACTTTTTATTTTTAATAAAAATAAAAGGCAGAAATACAATGATTTTTGTTATTTTGTGGTTTACCGATTCCGTTTGCGCGCGCAGTTTAAATATACCAGTCCAGATCAAATTTGATCAGACATTGTACTCGTACATATATATATATATATATATATAATTATAATATATTTAAAATAAAATTACCGGATTCTATTACAGCTTTTATCTCTCTTTAATAGTACACGGTCAAAATAGACATTTCAAAAGACGAAAATTCCGACAAAGCTAAATTTTGGTGGAGGCCTTGGGTACAGTATTACAAATAATGTGACTAAAGGTTTTAATTCAGAGGCGAAATGCTGCCAGTGTATTAGGCACCATGTCACAGGTCAGCTATTTGTTGGAGCTTTTTTTTGTAGGTAATATTATTTTATTTTATTAATTAACGTTATAAGTTTTCTTTTAGGTTCAATTTAGTTTTTATTTTATTTTATTTTATTTATTTGGAATAACAAACAATTGTACAATAAGGATACAATACAAATATAGATTACATAGTACAGGTAATTATACAATTAACACCGTTATCCACAGATAGGATATATAATTATAGAATGTACAAAGTTAAAACAAACTAAACATTATGAAAAAAATAAAAATGTGAAAAAAAAAAAAAAAAAATTAAAAAGCCTATATAAATTTTAACGTTTCTTTGACCTTATTCTTATACCTACATGCAGATAAAGCAAATATGTCTACATTAGAAAATATATCATTATATGAGCACACAAGACGTCTTAATGGGGCACGAACAGCAGCGTTAGTGCGGGCTGCAGTAGTTACAAAGAAGCGATGCTGGCACACGTCGCGCTGCGGGTTCGTGGGAATACGGTAACAGAGTTTACTGTTAAGATCAATACAGTCATATTTATATATTTTAATGTAGTATATACGAGTATTATATATATATTTTCTATTTTTCTATTTCCAATTTATCTATTTACAAGTTTTTCTGTTTTTTTGATAATATTTTGTTCCTTCCAATAAAATTTTGATTGACCTTTAGATATATCAGACTCTTGCCGACCCGTCTGACTAGAGTGGCGAAAGTTGATAAAATTCTCCAATATGTTCTGAAAACTCTGTTCTTGGGGATGTCATGATCAGCATATCGAGCTCATATTGAAAAGAAGTACAGGAGAAAAGTGAACCTTTCTTTATTAAAATGTCATTATGTATGACACAGTTATATCTCGAAGCACGAACAAGGATGTCATTTCAAATGTTAGATCCATTATTCTATTACGCGCGACACTATTGCGTAACTTATCGTCAATCCGTAATCAAACATTTTTGACAGTGTAATACTCTACGTATTTTAAAAGTCATTGGCTATTTCTATGGAGAGGGGTTTGCTTTCAGTGTCCACAATCTTATTTCTTAGAAAGCTGATTGACTACATGTCTTAAGAGTACACTCAGACTTCTCTTGAAAATGTTTGAGTGCCAGCAAGAGGTATGCAAAGTTCTAACAGATTTAAATTATATAATAGTATTTTGACTAAATTTTTTCGTATAAAATTTAGATTATGCAAATAACGTGACGAAATAACAAAAACAATATCAAAATATTAATCAAAATATTTGTATTTAAATCCCATCTATTTTAGAACCAACCGGTCTGTGTCGAGACGATGGCAAGCGTCCAGACGGAATGACATTAGTTCCTTGGAGATTGGATCAATCCCTGGTATGGGATTTTACCTGTTTTAGCCCCTTCCCACCTTCAAGGAACTTCTGTTAGAGCTGGTTTTGCAGCGGAACAAGCGCAGATCAGCAAGCGTCGAAAATATGAAACGATTTGCAATAGTTACTCTTTTTCGACGTTTGCTGTAGAAACGATGGGCCCGTGGGGATCGGAACTGAAAGTATTTTATAAAGAAATTGTTCCAAGGCTCATTGACATCTCTGGTGACAATAGGGCTGGCAGTTTTTTCTCCCAAAAATTAAGTATCATAATTCAAAGGGGAAATGCTGCTAGTGTATTTATTGGGCACCATGCCACAAGACAGCGATTTGGAGGAGCTATTTTTTTTGTAAGTATTTAATTTTTATTTTCTATGTATTATTATTGTTATTTTAGGTTAAATTTAGATTTTGTTGTAATATACTTTATTTAATATTGTAATTATTTTATGAGATATGTATATTACTTCGAATTAAAATTTATTAAAATATTTATATAAATATACATAGTATAAAATTAAACAATATAGGTAAATGCAGTTAGTGGTGCAACTTTAAACAAAAAACTATTAGAGAAAGTGTTGCCATATTCAAAAAATGTACATCGAGCTAAGCAAGAAAAAAAAAAACAGAATATAGTTTTTTTTTCAAATCCTTTTGTTCTCTTCATGAGGCTGCTTCTCTCTTCTCTTCTACATTTCATTGTCTGCAGGATTTCGGCCCTTGATGTTGCTATTTTATACAGCCCCTAAGTCCGAGATCCTGGGTATGTGCGTTAAAGGTGCTACTAACAGTTTTCGGTAGTTTTGCTTACACTCACGTTCCACACACCTGTGTCACTTTTTAAAAATATATTATATTATTTTATTTTAATATTTTAATAAAAATAAAATATAGTATAGTATCATTACGGTCGTATCACTTGCCATATCAGAAACTACGCTTATAAAGAAACAGATTCACATTTAGCCAACTTTACTATAGGCCCACTTTATTATAAGTGTATAGCTCGTCGATGTTTCTAGCATACCAGACTCAAGAAAAATTACAAATAAATTATTGTGTCCCGACAGGGAATCGAACCTGGTACGATCTTAAACGCTAGACCTCAGAGGCAATAGAAAAATGTAATTTAGTTTATACGACAGTGTAAACGATTTTTTTAATAAAATATGTATCTTCTCGCCAGTTCCCTTGCGGGGTAGGCATATACGATTGAGCGCCATTTGCCACGATCACCACATGCCTCTTTCGCTTCTTTGACATTCATCAGCTTTTTCATACATGCCCTTTTGTTTCGTAGACTCTTTATTGGTCTACCAGGGTCTCTTTTACCCACAACTTTCGCATTATATATCTGGTTCGTCAATTCTTCACCCATCCTTTTGACATCCCCGTATCAACGAAGCATGCCTTTCCTTATTTTTGTTCCTATAATGTAGTTATATAAAACTCATGTTAAGATTTATGTATTGAATTGCGCTACAATAAATATTAAATAAAAGCTACCTAAATAATAAAATTAGGAATAAACTAAATTTAAAAAGATATATCCTTTAGAGACGTCCCTCCGAGATAGTCCTAAGGAGACTGGCAACATCTGTATAGCGAGGCTAATACGTTGGCAGAAGTAATTGCCAGCCTTTTCATTTGTTTTGCATTTCCACTATCGATATTTTTTATGTTGACCAGTGTTATCTTAATATCAGGTTAAGTAACGTGTTTGTAATGCGGATGTGCAGACGGTCGGGATGAGAAAGCTGTGCATTTGCATCGCTTTCTACCAAACCTACACGTTTGACTGGAAACAGTTACTTCTCTAACTCGCTTAGGGTCTGTCCTAAATAATAGAGGGTCGGTCAGGTCAGGCCCTAATCCCGAATGCTATAGCCGTCAAAAAGTATCACCACGACCGTTTGCCCTTCGGGGTGGTCAGAAACCAGGCTTATAAATAAGCGGATTCTCATTTAGCCAACTTTACTATAGGCCAATCATGACAAGTGGCAAGCTCATCGATGTCTCCAGCGCGGCGTACCAAACTCGAGAAATATCACAAATAAATTAAATATTAATTAAATGTATTTCCATACTTCTAGGGACTATCTATAATAGGTCGTTTGTCAAGGACATGTTTAATTTATAGATAGTTTATTATTTAATAGGTTTAGGGCCGGTAACTAAATTCTTCCTTAGTGGCATTTCTTCACTTCAATATTTACTCGTAGTTACCGGCCCTTAGTTTATAGGTTTATTTTTTTTCGAATTAATTCTACTGAATTTATATGCCGTGACTTTGTATGGTCTTACGTCATACTATATGTGATTCTATTGATAGAAACAAACAACTTTTCCTAACACAACCATATGTCGGAAATGACAAAAAAATCTAGTTTGCTCTTAAAAAAATAGACCATGGCCACAGATTTATAACGTTTTACACAAAAAAATATGCCAAGTCACGTAGGTATGATAATCAAAAAGGACAATGATATGCATTGGCGCGCATTTGCTGGTAATAAAATGGTGTCTTCCTGGACCGAGCCGGCAGTCGGCAGATTTTTTGTGAATTCCATTAAGTACGTGTATTATCGTGGCCATTGTTGCCACTGGAACCAATTTGCAATTTTGCGTCCGTGAGTCATAAAACTACCGGTTCACCGAATAAGTAATATTTCATTTTTTATAATTTCTTGATTGTTAAATTACGGTTGTCCAATCTTGGTCTTGGTCTTGTAAAAAAGCAAGAACAAGACCAAGACTGCAAGATCAAGACCAAGATTGGGCCACACTAATCATTCATTTCAATGACGAATGAAATTCGGTAAAAAAAAAACCGTTGAAACATTTGCTATACTTTCAAGTCGAACATACTTCATTCCGACACGCGATAATAGTAACCCAAGCACGCTTAAAGGTGTTCCGATACGCGCTTAAACTGTTTTGCCAAAGCTATGTGACGTCACAAATGACATCATTTCTCGCGCTTAGACTGCTGTCAGTTTTTTGTCATAATGTCCTGCGCCATTTTCAACTTAATTTAATATTAAGTTTTCTTTTAAATTATTTAATATTGTAATTCGTTTATACTGCTTCTATGTTACTTCTTAAACAAATCTATAATTAATATTTAAGAAGGAATTGAAAAAAAAAAATGCCTGTAACACGGAAAGTTATTTTAATTTACCAAAATAAGTTAATAATATTAAACTTTACACATATAAAGATGAATAAACCAAGAGATGTATGTTTGTTATTATTCATACTCAAAGATGTGGAATCCGCAATTTAGCTTCCATACATTAAAAAAAAAAACTAACATTTTATGAATGAAAATGTGATTTAGACCGTTCCGAATTGATATGACGCTCTGAGCATCCAAATCGCGATATTTGATTCGGAACGGCGACAGTCAGTGTCATATTCGTTCTAAGCGCTCTGGGCGCGATTCGGAATGAGGGGATAATATAACACAAATAAGTAGTATAGTATAATCATGACCGCAATCCCTGGAGAGGTAAACAGAATCCACGCTTTTTAAGAAGAAAGTACACATTTAGCGGCCTATAACCGATCGTAACAAGATGCTAACTCGTCGATGTCTGTAGCACCCTTGCTCGAGAAATATAATTATAAAATATTAATATTATTATTGAGCCAATTATGCGAGATGCAACTTTTAGTCAGCCCGCACTTGTGGGAGACTTAATGCTTCACGGAGTATGGGAACCAGCGAGGAAAGCGTTTTTTGATGTTCGCATTGTTAATGCTGACGCAACCTCGTACGGAACCCGTACCTGGGGAAGCATCTCCCAAGTGTTTCACACGAGAAACACCGTAAATACGACAGGGCAGCAGAAGATCTCAGAGCTTCATTTACGCCGTTGGTTATCTCGTGTGATGGCTGATTAGGTGCTGAGTACGCGGCTTTTGTCAAAAAGACCGCTTCACGGCTTTCTGAAAAATGGCAGAAGCCATTCTCACAAGTTGCAGGCTGGCTAAAAATAAAAATACAAATTTATAAGGGCTATAAGCTTAAAGATCAGAGGAACAAGAAAGCGAGTGAGATGGATAGGATGTGAGGATGGAGCAGGTATGTTTGAAGGAACGAATGAATGATTAAATGTGAATGAATGTTAGATGATTTTATATATTTAGTTTTCTGTATTTTTTAGTTATTATTGTTATTTTGTTGAAATAAATTTATTCCTTAAATATTAATTGTTATAGTGTCCCGACCAGGAGTCAAAGTCAAAGTTAAAATATCTTTATTCACGTAAACCTATTACAGGCATTGACGAAACATTTCAGTCATTGATTTAATTGTTTTGAATGATTCTACTCCTGCTAGTGGAAGACTAAGCAGCAAAGTGGTCCAATAAGTAAGCTGTTAGCAGAAGACCAGCAGCTTAAGTACCAGCTCGAGTCGAACCCAGTAATCTACTTGTATTATAATCGGCTTGTATTATCAATATTGCGTTTGTTTCTGACTTTAATTTTAATCAGAAAATCTCTTAACAAGTCGAACTTGTTCAATTTACGAGTACAAAGCCGATTTCTCAATCCACGGACTTAACGCTAGATCACGGAGGCAGTCGTTTTATTACCAACATTGTTGTAAATTCAATTAACTGTTTATAAATATTTTTTTAGACACCTATTAAAGTTTAGCACACAATTTATTTTTGCTGCACAAAACTTCAGAACAGATTCTGGCTGCTGAGACGTGTAGATAAAAGTTATACAACAAATTCGAAGTGTAAACAGAATTGTAAAAAAATGATTGGCCATGATCTGAACCGCAGAGACCTTGGAGAGAGCACAAGGAAACCACATTGATTAGCTTTCAATCAACCTTCAGCCGCAGTCACTTTCATTCTAAACACAAATTACCTACTTAGCTGTCTAATTGATTTTTTTCGACTTCTAACTATTAGATGTTGATAAAACACAAAAACGAGTACCTACCTGTAATTTGTGAAAAATAATCCATTTGGTCCAGAAACCATTATTAATTAAGCTAACTAGAATTTTTTCCTTATTTTTATTTATTTATTTCAAAACTTTATGCACTAGGTACACAGGCGGACTTAATGCCGGTAGGCATTCTTACGTCAACCTTAGGGACAATTTAAAGCATTTGTTATGTGAGGCAGGTGCAAAATATAATAGGAGCATTTAGGTTTGTGAAAAAAAAAACAAAATAAATCAAACTTAAATACTAAATCTAATATAGTATATACAAAACTATATATTAATCAGTAGGTATAGACTACATACTATCATTATACTCGTATATAAATAGATACATAGGTACATATAAATTAATATAATACAATATCATATACTTATATATTTATATAATACTTATAGTTACTGGGAGCTATTTAGGAAACGTGTAAAGACTATTATTTTAAATAACGACCTGTTTGGCGCTTGTCGAACATCTACAGGCAGGTTGTTCCACAAGTTTAATATTATGTAACAACTAAAAGTTGGTCAATGTAGTTCAGTCAAGGAGTGTCTTAACTGATACTGAAGGAAAAGCCTGCAACCAGAGACCTGACTCCCTAGTAGAGACGGCCATGATACACATCACTAGTAGTACAAAAATAGCTAAAATGGATGATGTCATTTCATCAAACTAGCTTCAGTAATATAGACGTGAAGCTGAAATAAATTATGTAATTATGTAAGTAAGTATGTAATTATGTAGCCGCGGGGTCACACGTCGTGGTCAGTTCGTGACGTCGTATAGCCTATGTCCGACCCTGGATTTCAAGAAACATCTCCGTCAAATTTCATCGCAATCGGTTAAGTAATTTAGGCGTGAAGCACATTTATAATATTTGTATTTATCTACTTACAAGAAGGTGGAGATCGTTTATGTCGGTGTTGGGTGTCATGCATCTGCTGAAAGGATCCATTCTGGGAACGATGAAGGGCCACATCGTGCGGGGAATTGAACACGCGACCTCCCAGACCTAGGCTGTCTAGCAAGTGCTCGAACCCCTGTAACCGATGAAAAGCACAAGTTATGAACAATCACAATAAAAAAATAATAAATAAGTGTTCATGACGATATATCCCTTTGGAACAGCCTTCCAGTCAGTATTCGTCAAGCACCGAATAGAGCTACCTTTAACTTGTACACCGGCTTGAACACAACACATTTAATTAAGTCCTATTAAATACTCGTTTATCCCTTTTAATGTGTGTTTTTAGTTTATTCCAATTATTATGTAGTTATATATGTATGTATTATGTATATATGAGTATATGTAGGTTTATATATGATGTATATTAAGTAGTACTATTTGATATCTCCTTTGTCCCCAAGGCCGACTGTCAGAGAATGCCTCATTAAGCTTCGCCTTTTGTACATTGTGCAATAAAGTTTTTAAAATAAATATATATATATACTTACATATTTTATATATATTTAGGTTCTCGTGGTATAAGCCCCAAACTTATAGCCACGGTGGTGGCTCGGTTGTAGGAACGCTTTTCTTAATATCCTACAAAGGTCGGTTCAACCCCCCCCCCCCCCCCCCCATGTACCAATGAGAAATACACTTTTTTTACGTACATTTATTATTGATTTACAACACCACAGTTTCGGAGAGCATGTTAAGCCGTCGGTTCCGGTTCCACTATTACCAACTTGTGGAGTCGTTAATAAATTGTCATTTAAAATTGACATCTCCATATTATACTCGCCAACCCGTCTGGCCAGCGTGGCGAGTGTAGGCTAAATTCTTCAAATATATGTTCCGGGAGGCCCATCTCCAACAGAGGAGGGGCTATAATGACGTCCTAACCTATTTATTTTATTTTTATTTATTTAAAAACTTTATTGTAAATCTACACAAAAGGCGAACGTAATGCCGCAAGACATTCTCTTCCCGTTAACCTTTGGGACATTGGGACATTTAAATATGAGTACGGTGCAAATAGAGAAATAAAATATTAAAATGAAACATAAATAATATTAAAAATTAACATGCATAGACAACTATAATACATATATATATAATATATACACATACATACCAATACTACATAAATATAATACAATAAAATTATATAATAATACATAAATACCTTAATGTTAATAATAACTACCTACAATAGATTAAAGTCAGTAAAAAGTTAAGCTAGTGACTTATAAAAATGACTGTACACTCTTTTCTTGAATATTGGTCTGCTGGGTGCTTGTCTGATTTCAACAGGAAGGTTGTTCCTTCACTTGTAGCCACGACTCAGACTTAGCTGTAAAGGCACACAGGGCTAACAGTGAAGGGTTGATATATATAGTATATTTGAGTATAGGTAATCTCTTTTTGCGTCTAAAAGGGCATCAACCTCATCTATTTCGTTACAAAAGGCGTGTTTGCAAGGTTTTTTACATTGAGTCAAGTTGAAGGCGAAGTAATCAGCAACTTATTTTGATGGAAGCGATATTATAAGCTATGATTGCGTTCTTATAACGCCGATAATCACAAATATTTTTATCAAATTATATCACTATTACTACATATTATTAAACAAAGTCCTCCGCCGCATCTGTCTGTCTGTTCGCGAAAAACTTAAAAATACTGGATAGAAAAGTTCTTGAGGAAGGTAGAAGTAGAAGATAGTATATATTTTTTTTATACATTAACGATATTTGTTGCGAGGTAAAGTATAGTAAAGTATCATCACGACCGTTTCCCTTTTGGGGTGGTCAGAAACCACGCTTATAAGCAGATTCACATTTAGCCAACTTTACTATAGGCCAATCATGACAAGTGGCAAGCTCGTCGATGTCTCCAGCGTATCAAACTCGAGAAATATCACAAATAAATTAAATATTAATTAAATGTATTTATTTACATTAATAAATATTTTTGTGTCCCGACCAGGAATCGAACCCGGTACCTCCGAGTCTAAATCCATGGACTTAACCGCTAGACCACGGAGGCAGTTGTGTCGGAAAAAAATAAGCCGTCTGGGAGCTTTTAACGAATATGCTGCCTAACCCTTTGAGATATAACAAATTATTGTGATGGAGAAGCCAAAAAATCCGTAATTTACGACATATTGTTGCTTAGGAAAAGTTGTTGTTTCTATCAATAGAATCACATATTAGTCTAACGTAAGAGCATACAAAGTCACCCGTGTATATGCTTTTATTAGGTTTATTTTTTTAATTGATCGCTTTCTAATGCTAATTTAGATATAAACAAAAAATGCCTATTTTTATTTTTTTAAATTCTAGCCGGGTATAGGATACGAAAATCAGAATTATATTTTTTTTTTAGTTTTAATTAATGCCGTAATGAAGAAAAAGAAGGTGACGAATGTTTTTTTTGTGTTCCCTTCTCCCGATGGAATGAGGTATCGAAGGCAAAGGGTCAAATATAGCCAAATCTGACGTAATATATCTTTCTTTTTTATGAGTTAATGAGGTCATCAAGTTTCAGGTGCTGCAGAATTTGATGCTTTTCTTGGAGTCACTCGCGGCATTATAGCTCAAACACGTCGGGTAAAATATGGCAGTTGACAGCGCGGGAAAACCGTAAAAAATTAACTGCAACTTGTGCCCCATAATCAAAGTCCAATTTAACGTTTTCCATAATTATTCACATTGTAGCACATTATTAAACAAAACAACACCACTTTTGACCGATAATAAAGTTAGAAAATAGACCGGTGGAGACTCGGATGTAAGAACGCTTTCCTTATAATCCTAAAAAGGTTGGTTCGAACCCCGGCATGTATCAATGAGAAATACATTTGTCATAGATTTACAACATCACAGTCCCCGTGCCTCGAAGAGCACGTTAAGCCACGGTCCCGGTTCCACTAATACCAACTTATAGAATCGGTAATAAATTGTCATCAGACCCTCTCCAACCCGTCTGGCCAGCGTGGCGAGTGTAGGCCAAATTCTCCAGAAATTTCTGGAAGGCCCATCTCTAACATTGGAGGTCTAGGACACTATGTAGGACAATTTATTGCCAGTGACGAACTATTTATCTTTTGTATTTTATCAAATTGAGGTGGATTCTGCACAATAATATCCTGGTAACTTGAATGGTTATCGGCATTCCTATCACCAACACCTAGTGGCAATATAAATGTATTACTTAATCAGTTATTTCCTTCAACATTATTACTGTTATCATATCACTTGACTTATTATTTGCTACCTATTTATATGAATCTGCGGCCCTATTACATACCAACTACCAATAGGGTAAAATAAGTGTTTTTTATTTATTTATTTATAATAGGGTAAAATAAGTGTTTTTTATTTATTATAATCTTTATTTTGTGAGAGTAACTAAAATCACACTGATTTTCGTTTTAATTAACATAATTATTTATATTTTAATAAAATAAATACACTATATTTATAATATTATTATATTATATTATTAACTGCCTCCGTGGTCTAACGGTTAAGTCCGTGGATTTAGACTCGGAGGTACCGGGTTCGATTCCTGGTCGGGACGCAAAAATATTTATTAATGTAAATAAATACATTTAATTAATAGTTAATTTATTTGTGTTATTTCTCGAGTTTGGTACGAGTTGATGAACGTCGAAGAAGCGAAAGAGGTATGTCGTGATCGTGACAAATGGCGATCAGTTGTCTCTGCCTACCCCGCAAGGGATTTGGCGTCTATATGTATGTATGGTACGCTGGAGACATCGACGAGCTTGCCACTTGTCATGATTGACCTATAGTAAAGTTGGATAAATATGAATCTGCTTATTTATAAGCGTGGTTTTTGACCACCACCCGGAAGGTCGTGATGTAGATACTATATATACATTTTATAGTTTAGATTCCATAGATTATAGGCCAATCATGACAAGTGGCAAGCTCGTCGATGTCTCCAGCGCGTGCAGCGTACCAAACTCGAGAAATATCACAAATAAATTAAATAATAAGTCCCGACCAGGACAGACTTAACCGCTAGACCACGGAGGCAGTTTAATTAATTTTAAATATTTTAACTTTGATAATATTTACCTATTTTTATGTTGAACATATTACAAACGAGTAGTTATTGTCGAGTTCCTATTTCGTAATTTCACCTATTTTCCACGTTATCATAAAGGTATACAATTAAATCTTACACAATTATATTGCTGTACAGATACATCGGTTTAAAACGGCACACCCAGTTTTCTTTAATAGTTTAACAGCCAGTTTCTCGAACGTACTTTTGGTACTTAATTATTACTTAAGTAAAAATTTACAGGTTTTGCAAGAAATGCGTTTCACAAACATATCTTAAATAATTAAGAAGGGAACTATCATTTTAACAAATGTATGGGAAGTAATCAATTTTGCGTTTCACGAAGCAATAACAATTCATTAAATAAATTTGTTCGTGAAACCCTATTTGATTGCTAGGAAATAATTAAGTAGAGCTTCGAGAAACAGTAATATAACTTCATAAAGCCTGTTTGACACTGACATTTATATTCTTATAATTGTGTCTGTCTTAGCTTATAGTGTGACAATGCCTATCTACAGCAGCTATAATGTTAAGCGTTATTCTGTATTTATAATTTTGTTATTTTATTGTTTCTCTTTTCAAATGATGGTTATTATGTACTGCTCTAGATTCACCAATATGTACTATAAAATTATATCGTTTTATATCAATATTGTAAAAATTGACGTGTAAAAGTGCAGAATACATATCTTTTTGTCCTATACCTACTTGCAAAAATAAACGAATTGAATTGAATTGACATTCAAAGCATTTTTCAAATTATACATTTATTGACACATATAGGTGTAATTTCCACATAAGAAATTATGTTAGTTGATCAACCTGAAAATTCCACCTAAGCCGTTTTTAGGATTGTCAATATCATAATTTATGACAGCTCCAAGCAATCAGTTGGAAGAAACCTTGGGAGCGCGAGCTTGGGAGCAAGAGACTAAGCTTCCGAATGTCAAAAGTAAAAGTTTTTTTATTACATACATTGTATGCTCTTACTTTAGACTAATATGTGATTTTATTAATATAAGTGACAACATTTTTTTGCTTCATCAAATTGTCTATTTTGAAAAAACCACACATGGAGAAGCCAATGTTTTTGTCACATACGACATATGTTTTTCAGGAATAATTGCTTGTTTTTATCAACAGAATAACATTCTAGTCTAAAGTAAGAGCATACAAATTCACCCCATCCAAATATTAATCCGGCCCTTATTGGCGCAAAAGATCGTGTAAAACTTGCTACTTTCACACTTGGCTTAAAGGACTCCAGGATATTGCTGAATATTGTGCAAGTGTGTGATGAGCATATTGAGTAGATGTCCCTGAAAATATTTTAATGTTGTTTAAGTTATTTTCCTATTGTTTCATTTATATTGTTAAAATTTTAAAAGTTGTGTTTTGTGTACCTACTTATTATTACTTGAAATTGTTTCACTTACTGCTATCTATTATTATTAAAAAGACTATGTATTATATATTATATATACATAAGTATTTATATCTAATTGTTGTGTCACTTTTACTTTCATTTGTCCCAAAGGTTTGGCTGTCAGAAAATGACTACGGGCATTAAGTTCGCCTTTTGTATCAAAGTTTTGAAATAAATAAATAAAATAAAATATGCATTAAGTTGTAAAACGGGATCAGTACACAAATGCAATATTATTTCATATATCTATTGTTATTGTATTAATTTTGTTGTTTTTATCTCATTAGTCATGACAGTGAAAATGTAAGACTTTAAGATGACATATATTTATTTTGTATACATAATAAAAAAATAAAAATTGCCCGTATTTTACAAACGTAGTGTACATGGGCGAACTTAATGCCGAAGGCAAACTGTACCAGTTAACCTTTGTGATATTATTGTAATGCTGTAAATTTTCCCACGAATAATTAAATAAAAATACATATTAAAAAAACATTGATTTGATGCCGCTTCACAGCAATTAATCTGTACTACTTGTTACGAATAGATAGGCTTTGTGAGATAGGTCCTCAAATCCAAGGTATTCCTAGACTTCCTAATTAGATATACTTATACTAGTGCAGTACCTCTATATACAAGTACAGTTTTATTCAAATAATATTTATATTACTATTTCCTTGATTATTATATAATTATTCATGCTGGCTACGAGTCCAGCAGTCGTATTCCATTACTTAAGAGCAAACGTTAGATTGTCAAAATAGTGAATTCTGTTATTTACTATCACTTTTAGCCCGAGTTTCTCCGATCATAGCCGACCTTACGTCAAAATAGCGTTTTCCACTATTTCAAAGGTCACGTCAAATGGGGTTGCAACTTTAAAATTATTAGGAAAACGTGAATTAAATACTTATATTGTCCGCCGTGAATTAATATTAAAGTTAACAACATTTATATTAATTAAACTAAGATTATATATGTTAAGTTTGTATAATGAAGAAGCTTAGGCCTATATAGTTTTAAGAAAAAAGAAATATTCATCTGTCAAAAATGGTTTCCCTCGTTAAGTTGTGCGTGTAATGACTTGTAATATTATAAAGAAAGAATATAAAGTATTGTGTTTGAAATGGTGTTTAATTACTTATAAAGAACAAATAAATTTATCAATATATTTACATTAAACATAGTTTCATAACACACATTAGGTAATAAATAAAAAATGTGGAAATACTAAAAGAAATATATATTAGTTTTTTGTAAATGAACGCATCGTAACTTATTTTGCTGTCATCTGTAGTGGAAACCTGTATACGAGAATACCAATTTTACTATGACAGTTCCGTTATTTTAGGGATTCCACTATATAACGTTTGCAGACACAGAATAGGACTGCTGTAGTAGTAGAATAGGACAGATAACAGCAAATTAAAACGACGCTGGTCGAGAACACAAAAAAAACTATTTTATTTGTAACATTTCTTGAGTCTGGTACGCTAAAGGCATCGTCAAACTTGCCAATATCATAATGGGCATAATGTTGGCTAAATGTCAACTCGCTCAATACAAAAGCGTGGTTAATAATTTATTTGTTTTGTACGGAGTGACTGATGGCTATCTAATTCTGTATCTTCTGATTTAATTTTTATTACCTGATGGATAATGCAGACACTACCACCGGGATCAAGGGTCAATCATAAATGCACTTATTTGTCGCAATAAACGCTTTTTATTAATACTATCTCAATACCTTTTTGCCCTTTTGTATCAGATGATAAAGAGACATTTTGCGTCCAATACCCTCTAGCCTTGAAAAAGTTGCTTTTGATGACGTCAAATAACCAAAGACATTTTTTTTTTTGGCTCTATTCTCCCGATGGATGATGAATGAGATGATAAGGAAGGCAAAGGGTCTAGCCCATACAGCCAAGTCTGACGTAATATATCTTTCATATTCATGAGGTAGTAGCGTCTACTGTATAAATATTATGTATTAGGCAGAAAGCAATTTACGACAAGACATTAGAATAAGTAAAATAAATATATTGTTTAGTGGTTGCTAGGGCAACAAAAATATAGCTGGTTTTATTTCCACCAATTCCTGCATCCTCAGGAGCATCCTCCAAATTGGTGACCCCGACGTGACATGAACACGCAACCTTCTGATTTCCATCAGCGACTCTGAAAGTGATGCTGAACCACAGGCATAACAAGCTTGTGTTCCACTCTGACGTCGGTAGAGGACGCACCGTCACCCGTGTTTGTAAGTCGCAAACGCAAGGCTGAAGGAAGTCTTGGGGAAGCCAAACGTCCACGCATGACAAAGGAAACTTCACCGGATGTAGAATTTGTGAAGGAGTTTGGTCTGTACACGTATTCTTATCCCATAAATCTTGATGAGTCGGACGACATACAAGTTGAAGAATAAAAATCGAAGGAGTCCGAGTGTCCGCCTCCACCACAGTCTTCACATTCGCCTCCACCTTCGCCTGCACCTCAGTCGTCGCATTTAATTCAGTTTTCATCTCCGCCACCACCTCAGTCGCGTATTCAATTCAGTTTTCACCTCCGCCTTCGCCTCTGTATCCGTCTTCGCCTCTGTATTCGCCCTTGCCTCTGTATTCGCCCTCGCCTTCGACTCCGCCTGCGCCTCTGCGCCGTTCGCTGCGGCTTCGGTCTCGGCTTGCGCTACGGTCTCCGCCTCAGATTCCGCCGTGGTCTCCGCCTCAGATTCCGCTGTGGTCTCCGCCTCAGGTGCCGCCGCAGTCCAGACCTCAGGTTCAGCCTCAGTACTCGGTTGGTCACAAGTTACGCAGCGCAATATTGCTCAGCCTACGTCGCTGTTTCGGCCTCAGATTTTGCCGCAATCTAGGCCTCAGCTTACGCCGCGCTTTCGGCCCCAAGTTCCGTCGCTATTACGGCCCCAAGTTCCGTCTTCTGTTTCAGCGCTTGCTTAAATATGGTGTTGTTATCAACCCTTCCAAGTGTAAATTTGGGGTACAGGAAGCAATTTTTCTGGGTTTCCATATCAGTGAGGCTGGAACCAAACCTCCACCTGAACGCATCGAGGTACTTCAAAGTTTCCCACTACCCAAGACAATCCAAGGGGTGCGACGGTTTTTGGGTATGATGAATTACTACAGAAAATTCCTACCCAAGGCCGCAGAACTTCAGGCCCCACTTATAAATGCTTTAACTTTAACAAAAGATAAGGGTGCTAAACCTTTCGCATAGACTCCGGAATTAGAGAACTGTTTTACAGCCTGCAAAGAGAGCCTCTCCACTGCGACACTCCTAGCACACCCAAACTTACAAGCACAACTCGGATTGTTTACAGATGCATCCAGCACACAGATTGGCGCGGTACTTCAAAAATTGGTAAATAACGTTTGGCAGCCAATCTACTTTTTTAGTAAGAAATTGAATGACAAACAAAGTCAATGGCCTGCATACTACAGAGAACTTTATGCAGTGTACGAGAGTGTGCAATATTTCCGACACATCCTGGAAGCGCAGCACACCAGGATTTACAGACCACAAACCACTTGTGTATGCTTTTCAACAACGTCGCGAAAAACTTCCGCCTGTACAATTAAACCAATTATCATTCATTAGTCAATTCACTACCGACATTGTTTATATCAGAGGTGAAGACAATACTGTTGCAGAAGATTACTCAGCACTCGCAGTCGCACAACAACATGATGAAGAACTTCAAAACTTGACCAATAATAGCAGCTCATCACTCTCACTGCAACCAATATTAATACCAGGCACCGACATTACCATCATCTGCGATATTGGAACGGGAAAATCACGTCCATACTTACCTCCATCTTTTCGAAAACCAGTTTTCCTAAAACTACACAACTTAAGCCATCCTGGCGCACGGACATCCGCACGATTAGTGTCTGACCGATACGTTTGGCCAAACGTTAAAAAGGATTGTAGTTACTGGGCACGCAACTGCATCGAATGTCAACAGAGCAAGGTAACCAGACATGTCTCCACACCACTCGGACACTTCACAAGTCCCTCACATCGATTCAAGCACACCCACCTAGACATTATTGGACCATTGCCTATATCTAATGGATATAAGTACTGCCTTACAGCAATAGATAGGTTCACCCGTTGGCCTGAGGCCTGGCCTATGAACTCCATCACTGCTGAAGAAGTGGCAGAAAAAATCATCAGGCCTTCCCCTTTCGTATTTGCTGACCTGGCAACATCATCTCACATCTTTCTACGAGACGATACAGTTCGCCGCTCTTTACAGCAACCCTACAAGGGACCCTACAAGGTATTGTCGCGTGACTCCAAAACCCTTACCATTGACATGAACGGCAAAGAGACCGTTGTCAGCATGGACAGAGTTAAACCAGCACACATTGGTACAGATCACTCATTACACGTAGCAATCACACCACACGTTCCAATTACACCTCACATACCAACCTCACCACACACATCTCTCTCAAATTTTCAACAAACAACACCGTGCTCACTTCCAGTGACAACACTCGCAGGTCGGACGGTTAAGTTCAGGGATGTGTTGGAATTATAATTTTGTTTATTTATTTTTTTCTTTGTTTTTTCCACTTCGTTTCTCCGTGGGGGGGGGTGGTGTAGCGTCTACTGTATAAATATTATGTATTAGGCAGAAAGCAATTTACGACAAGACATTAGAATAAGTAAAATAAATATATTGTTTAGTGGTTGCTAGGGCAACAAAAATATAGCTGGTTTTATTTCCACCAATTCCAGCATCCTCAGGAGCATCCTCCAAATTGGTGACCCCGACGTGACATGAACACGCAACCTTCTGATTTCCATCAGCGACTCTGAAAGTGATGCTAAACCACAGGCATAACAAGCTTCTGTTCCACTCTGACGTCGGTAGAGGACGCACCGTCACCCGTGTTTGTAAGTCGCAAACGCAAGGCTGAAGGAAGTCTTGGGGAAGCCAAACTCTCTCAAATTTTCAACAAACAACACCGTGCTCACTTCCAGTGACAACACTCGCAGGTCGGACGGTTAAGTTCAGGGATGTGTTGGAATTATAATTTTGTTTATTTATTTTTTTCTTTGTTTTTTCCACTTCGTTTCTCCGTGGGGGGGGTGGTGTAGCGTCTACTGTATAAATATTATGTATTAGGCAGAAAGCAATTTACGACAAGACATTAGAATAAGTAAAATAAATATATTGTTTAGTGGTTGCTAGGGCAACAAAAATATAGCTGGTTTTATTTCCACCAATTCCTGCATCCTCAGGAGCATCCTCCAAATTGGTGACCCCGACGTGACATGAACACGCAACCTTCTGATTTCCATCAGCGACTCTGAAAGTGATGCTGAACCACAGGCATAACAAGCTTCTGTTCCACTCTGACGTCGGTAGAGGACGCACCGTCACCCGTGTTTGTAAGTCGCAAACGCAAGGCTGAAGGAAGTCTTGGGGAAGCCAAACTCTCTCAAATTTTCAACAAACAACACCGTGCTCACTTCCAGTGACAACACTCGCAGGTCGGACGGTTAAGTTCAGGGATGTGTTGGAATTATAATTTTGTTTATTTATTTTTTTCTTTGTTTTTTCCACTTCGTTTCTCCGTGGGGGGGGTGGTGTAGCGTCTACTGTATAAATATTATGTATTAGGCAGAAAGCAATTTACGACAAGACATTAGAATAAGTAAAATAAATATATTGTTTAGTGGTTGCTAGGGCAACAAAAATATAGCTGGTTTTATTTCCACCAATTCCTGCATCCTCAGGAGCATCCTCCAAATTGGTGACCCCGACGTGACATGAACACGCAACCTTCTGATTTCCATCAGCGACTCTGAAAGTGATGCTGAACCACAGGCATAACAAGCTTCTGTTCCACTCTGACGTCGGTAGAGGACGCACCGTCACCCGTGTTTGTAAGTCGCAAACGCAAGGCTGAAGGAAGTCTTGGGGAAGCCAAACGTCCACGCATGACAAAGGAAACTTCACCGGATGTAGAATTTGTGAAGGAGTTTGGTCTGTACACGTATTCTTATCCCATAAATCTTGATGAGTCGGACGACATACAAGTTGAAGAATAAAAATCGAAGGAGTCCGAGTGTCCGCCTCCACCACAGTCTTCACATTCGCCTCCACCACAGTCTTCACATTCGCCTCCACCTTCGCCTGCACCTCAGTCGTCGCATTTAATTCAGTTTTCACCTCCGCCTTCGCCTCTGTATCCGTCTTCGCCTCTGTATTCGCCCTTGCCTCTGTATTCGCCCTCGCCTTCGACTCCGCCTGCGCCTCTGCGCCGTTCGCTGCGGCTTCGGTCTCGGCTTGCGCTACGGTCTCCGCCTCAGATTCCGCCGTGGTCTCCGCCTCAGATTCCGCTGTGGTCTCCGCCTCAGGTGCCGCCGCAGTCCAGACCTCAGGTTCAGCCTCAGTACTCGGTTGGTCACAAGTTACGCAGCGCAATATTGCTCAGCCTACGTCGCTGTTTCGGCCTCGGATTTTGCCGCAATCTAGGCCTCAGCTTACGCCGCGCTTTCGGCCCCAAGTTCCGTCGCTATTACGGCCCCAAGTTCCGTCTTCTGTTTCAGCGCTTGCTTAAATATGGTGTTGTTATCAACCCTTCCAAGTGTAAATTTGGGGTACAGGAAGCAATTTTTCTGGGTTTCCATATCAGTGAGGCTGGAACCAAACCTCCACCTGAACGCATCGAGGTACTTCAAAGTTTCCCACTACCCAAGACAATCCAAGGGGTGCGACGGTTTTTGGGTATGATGAATTACTACAGAAAATTCCTACCCAAGGCCGCAGAACTTCAGGCCCCACTTATAAATGCTTTAACTTTAACAAAAGATAAGGGTGCTAAACCTTTCGCATGGACTCCGGAATTAGAGAACTGTTTTACAGCCTGCAAAGAGAGCCTCTCCACTGCGACACTCCTAGCACACCCAAACTTACAAGCACAACTCGGATTGTTTACAGATGCATCCAGCACACAGATTGGCGCGGTACTTCAAAAATTGGTAAATAACGTTTGGCAGCCAATCTACTTTTTTAGTAAGAAATTGAATGACAAACAAAGTCAATGGCCTGCATACTACAGAGAACTTTATGCAGTGTACGAGAGTGTGCAATATTTCCGACACATCCTGGAAGCGCAGCACACCAGGATTTACACAGACCACAAACCACTTGTGTATGCTTTTCAACAACGTCGCGAAAAACTTCCGCCTGTACAATTAAACCAATTATCATTCATTAGTCAATTCACTACCGACATTGTTTATATCAGAGGTGAAGACAATACTGTTGCAGAAGATTACTGAGCACTCGCAGTCGCACAACAACATGATGAAGAACTTCAAAACTTGACCAATAATAGCAGCTCATCACTCTCACTGCAACCAATATTAATACCAGGCACCGACATTACCATCATCTGCGATATTGGAACGGGAAAATCACGTCCATACTTACCTCCATCTTTTCGAAAACCAGTTTTCCTAAAACTACACAACTTAAGCCATCCTGGCGCACGGACATCCGCACGATTAGTGTCTGACCGATACGTTTGGCCAAACGTTAAAAAGGATTGTAGTTACTGGGCACGCAACTGCATCGAATGTCAACAGAGCAAGGTAACCAGACATGTCTCCACACCACTCGGACACTTCACAAGTCCCTCACATCGATTCAAGCACACCCACCTAGACATTATTGGACCATTGCCTATATCTAATGGATATAAGTACTGCCTTACAGCAATAGATAGGTTCACCCGTTGGCCTGAGGCCTGGCCTATGAACTCCATCACTGCTGAAGAAGTGGCAGAAAAAATCATCAGGCCTTCCCCTTTCGTATTTGCTGACCTGGCAACATCATCTCACATCTTTCTACGAGACGATACAGTTCGCCGCTCTTTACAGAAACCCTACAAGGGACCCTACAAGGTATTGTCGCGTGACTCCAAAACCCTTACCATTGACATGAACGGCAAAGAGACCGTTGTCAGCATGGACAGAGTTAAACCAGCACACATTGGTACAGATCACTCATTACACGTAGCAATCACACCACACGTTCCAATTACACCTCACATACCAACCTCACCACACACATCTCTCTCAAATTTTCAACAAACAACACCGTGCTCACTTCCAGTGACAACACTCGCAGGTCGGACGGTTAAGTTCAGGGATGTGTTGGAATTATAATTTTGTTTATTTATTTTTTTCTTTGTTTTTTCCACTTCGTTTCTCCGTGGGGGGGGGTGGTGTAGCGTCTACTGTATAAATATTATGTATTAGGCAGAAAGCAATTTACGACAAGACATTAGAATAAGTAAAATAAATATATTGTTTAGTGGTTGCTAGGGCAACAAAAAGATAGCTGGTTTTATTTCCACCAATTCCTGCATCCTCAGGAGCATCCTCCAAATTGGTGACCCCGACGTGACATGAACACGCAACCTTAGGCATTAACAAGCTTCTGTTCCACTCTGACGTCGGTAGAGGACGCACCGTCACCCGTGTTTGTAAGTCGCAAACGCAAGGCTGAAGGAAGTCTTGGGGAAGCCAAACGTCCACGCATGACAAAGGAAACTTCACCGGATGTAGAATTTGTGAAGGAGTTTGGTCTGTACACGTATTCTGATCCCATAAATCTTGATGAGTCGGACGACATACAAGTTGAAGAATAAAAATCGAAGGAGTCCGAGTGTCCGCCTCCACCACAGTCTTCACATTCGCCTCCACCTTCGCCTGCACCTCAGTCGTCGCATTTAATTCAGTTTTCATCTCCGCCACCACCTCAGTCGCGTATTCAATTCAGTTTTCACCTCCGCCTTCGCCTCTGTATCCGTCTTCGCCTCTGTATTCGCCCTTGCCTCTGTATTCGCCCTTGCCTCTGTATTCGCCCTTGCCTCTGTATTCGCCCTCGCCTTCGACTCCGCCTGCGCCTCTGCGCCGTTCGCTGCGGCTTCGGTCTCGGCTTGCGCTACGGTCTCCGCCTCAGATTCCGCCGTGGTCTCCGCCTCAGATTCCGCTGTGGTCTCCGCCTCAGGTGCCGCCGCAGTCCAGACCTCAGGTTCAGCCTCAGTACTCGGTTGGTCACAAGTTACGCAGCGCAATATTGCTCAGCCTACGTCGCTGTTTCGGCCTCAGATTTTGCCGCAATCTAGGCCTCAGCTTACGCCGCGCTTTCGGCCCCAAGTTCCGTCGCTATTACGGCCCCAAGTTCCGTCTTCTGTTTCAGCGCTTGCTTAAATATGGTGTTGTTATCAACCCTTCCAAGTGTAAATTTGGGGTACAGGAAGCAATTTTTCTGGGTTTCCATATCAGTGAGGCTGGAACCAAACCTCCACCTGAACGCATCGAGGTACTTCAAAGTTTCCCACTACCCAAGACAATCCAAGGGGTGCGACGGTTTTTGGGTATGATGAATTACTACAGGGGGGTATTATTACTGGGGGTCGAAGCTGCTCGCGTCCGTAGGTAACTACGGCCCTAAAAAACCCTACACGTGACCCCTGGGTCGTGCTAAACGAGCAGCAAGCAATGCCGAGCCACAGGCGGCAGTAGAATAACCTGTACCTCATCATTGAGGCGGCTACGGGGGCCGTGAGAACCAAATACCCTCAAAACAACCCGACATAGAAGGAAATGGGAACCCACTATGATTACTCTCCCAAGAGAACTCCCGACCTAAACATGAAAGTACAATCCAATGATGTAATCAGGTCGGACGATCCGGATGACACCCGGCGCTCATCAATACCCGGGTTGGTGGGTGTGAAGTTGGCTACCGAAGACTCTCCGAGGGTAGGTCATCAGGCCTTTGGAAGAGTAAATGCTACTGAAGACACCAAAATAAAAGTTGCCATAAGACATAAGAAACGGATTGGAACATGGAATGTTTGTGGCCTACTACAGCCTGGTAAGCTTTCAATTGTTGAGAGAGAGATGGAGTCGTGCGGTGTTGCGATTTTAGGACTGTGTGAAACACATATTAAAGGGTCTGGTCATTTTATAACAGCAACTGGCAATACATTGTTCTTCTCAGGAAACGATACAAACAGTAGAAATGGGGTGGGTGTTGTTGTCCCAGCAAAACTAACAAAGTGTGTCACTGGCTATAATCCTGTTAATGATCGTATTATCACCATTAGGCTTAACTGCAGTTAACATCATACAAGTGTATGCTCCCACCGCACAGTCTACGGAGGAAGTTATTGAGGAATTTTACGGCACTCTAGAAACAACAATTAGAAATATTTCCAATCGTGAAGTTATGATTCTACAGGGTGACTTTAATGCAAAAGTCGGCGAAACGTTAAATGACGACCACATTCGAAACATAGTAGGGAAGTATGGTCTCGGAGCTAGAAATGACAGAGGCGAGAGATTCATAGATTTTTGCAATGGTAACGAGTTGACAATAACAAACACCTGTTTCCAGCATCACAAGCGCCGTTTGTACACATGGAAGTCTCCTGGTGATAGATATAGGAATCAGATAGACTACATTACCATTAACCAAAGATGGAGGTCATCAATCACCAACACAAGAACGTATCCTGGTGCTGAATGTGGTACTGACCATATGCTATTGGTTGCAGAACTAAAGTTGCGTCTCAAATGTGTTACGAAACCGGCAAAACGAGTACCGAGACTAGCTAGAGCTGAAACAGAATATTTTCAAAACGAAGTGGAAAAACGTTTATCTGGGAACACCAATGACATCCAAAATGGCAGCTCTAATCAACTATGGCAAGACCTGCACGGGCATATGGCAGAAGTCCTTGGATCCATGACTAGGACACCAAACACAAGAAAAAGTTGGATAAGTGAGGAAACGTGGGAAGTGATAAAAAGGAGGAAAGAGCTCAAAAAGGGTACCAATAATCACCTAAAACACTAGGAATATTTACACCTATGCAAACGAATAAAATACTTATGTAGAAGGGACAAAAATTACTACCTCGAAAGTATATGTATTGAAGTCGAATCACATGCAAACAAATACTATAATGTTTTGTTGTTTCAGAATAATACACGGGGCTTTTAATTTAGCGTTTATTATAAAACACACAGTAAATGTTTGCACTCAGCTAATTTTACAAAAAAGCGAAATTTCCCCGCGTCCCCGCGAGTTGCCCACTACAAAATAATACCAGCCGAACTATTTCGGCTGGCATCCCCTTTTCTTACACAAAGTAATAAAACAGCACCTAAGCCTGTGCTACTACTATCTACTGACAATGTAATTGGACTGTTAATATCATAAAACTTTAACACTGGTTGTGATGTCAAAGCTTGTTTTAACTTTAAAAAGTCTTGTTTATGTGTTTCTGTCCAAAGGAATTCACTATCCTTTCTTAATAACTGTCTCAATGAATATGTTAAATCTGAAACATGTGGAATAAATTTTGAAATGTATGTAACTATACCTAATGTCGTATGTAACTGTTTTCTGTTAGATGGTTCCTCCATGTCTATAATAGCTCTAATCTTTTCTGGATCAGGCTTTAACCCGTCACCACTAAGTATGTGACCAACATATTTTACTTCTTTGACCCCGAACTTACATTTCTCTTTGTTAAACTTTACATTTGCCTGTTTAGCTGTCTCTAAAACTTTTCTTAATCTATTATTATGTTGATTTAATGTCTCTCCCCATACTATTATTTCGTCTACATACTGTTCAATACCCTCACATTCTTTAAAAATCTCAGAAAAACACCTAGTAAAAACTTCTGGAGCAGAATTCAATCCGAAAGGTAATCTCTTATAACAATATCTACCAAATCGACCTGCATTGAATGTAGTCAACAATTCACTCTGTTCAGATATTTTAATCATGTAAAACCCTTTAGAAGCATCAAGAATTGAAAAAAATTTAGCGTTAGGCATTTTTGCAACTAACTCATCGAACGTAGGCATTTTATATCTTTCTCTAATAATACACTTATTGAGATTTTGAGGATCTAAACATAATCTAACATTATTATTATCTTTTTTGACAATTACCATTGAGCTCACCCACTCAGTAGGCTCTGTAACTTTTCTTATTACACCAAGATTTATCATTTTCTTTAACTCAAGTTCAACTTTTTGTTCCAAATTAAAAGGAATTTTCCTCGGTCGCTCTATTACTGGAATATTATTATCACAAAGTTTTATATTATATGTATAATCTATGACACCAAGTCCCTTAAATATTTGCTCATAATCACTTAACATTTTTTCTAAGCTCAAATCCACTATGTTTATATTATTTATTATTTTTAACATCACTGCTGTACTGTAACTTAAAATGCACGGAGTCTTAAAATTAACAATATAGCATGTACTATTATACTTAACATTATTGTAGGTTAATTCACATTTAGTTATACCCAACACATTAATCAGAGAGCCATCAAAATTACTTAATTTACTTTCACATTTAGTTACTTTTAGGTTTAATTTCTGTAAAGTTTCCATATTAATAACGTCAACTTGTGACCCTGTGTCTACTTTAAAATTTACATCTACATTATTTAATTTAATTAATAAGTACCAGTCCCTTTTTATTGAATTTACTGACAGTCCAATGCTGTCTATACATAGAGTCTCTTCATTTTCACTTTGATTTTGCACTATAGCACACTTATTTTTACACATTTTTGCATAATGACCATACCTATGACACACTGCACACATTCTACCATACGCTGGACAACTTGCTGGCTGATGACTGTAACCGCATTTACCACAGGAACTATGCAGCATCCTGGGTTGGTATACTCCTTGCCTCGATGGATGCACTGGTTGTCTTCCTGGATACACTGGCTGTCTTACTGGATATGCTGGTTGTCTTACTGGCAACACTGGTTGTCTAACTGGATATATTGGCTTTCTTGCCTGAAAATTTGACTGACTCGGCTTTTGTATATTTTCTCTTCCTTTACTTTGGCTTCTATTGTCTCTGCGCACACTAAGTACCTCACTTGACGTGATATTTTGTAACTGTTGTTGAGCCGTTTCCGCTGATTTGCACATTTGAACACACTTTTCAAGTGTTAAATCTGTTGTTCTCAATAGTCTTTCTTTTAAGTTAATATTGTTCATTCCCATTATAATTTGGTCTCTAATGAGGCTGTTTTTTAATATATCAAAATTACAATCGTCACTTAGTTTTTTAAGATTTGTAATATACTCCTCGTAGCTCTCATTTTCATTCATTTTTCTATTAAAAAATACGTGCCTATTATAGGTTTCGTTTGAGGGTGGGGTACAATGATTTCTTAACTTTTCTAATGATTGTTTGAAGGTTAGTTTATCCTTGTTCTCAAATGTATTGTAAACTTGCAAGGCCATGTGCCCTGCACAATGTAATAGCAATGCTTTTTTCTGCTCTTCTTTGAGCTTGTCTTCTGCCCCACTTGCAGTAAAATATAGGTTGAACTTTTGCTCCTATTCTATAAATTCTTGTTTTATGTTGTTGCTACTTAGATTTAAAGCTGTCGGTGGCTTTAGGCAATCCATATTTTAATGTAATCACTAAGCATTTAATAATTTCACGAAGTTTTTTTTTTTTGTATTTACCATGCAATTCGCCACCATGCGCCACGGCCCACGTACCACCACGCGGTCTCCGACCGACACCAATCTTCACTTGCTTTTTTTTCTTATTTCTCCACGCAGTTTTCTTTTGATATTTTCCTCAGCGCCATATAATGTTTTGTTGTTTCAGAATAATACACGGGGCTTTTAATTTAGCGTTTATTATAAAACACACAGTAAATGTTTGCACTCAGCTAATTTTACAAAAAAGCGAAGGTTCCCCGCGTCCCCGCGAGTTGCCCACTACAAAATAATACCAGCCGAACTATTTCGGCTGACAAATACCAAGCGGCTGACCTGTTTAAAAAGATTCGCCAAATAACGAGAAACTTTAAAGCCACCTCCTGTGTTATCAACGATGAGCAGGGTAACCCAATCCATGACCTAAGGGAAGTGGCCAGTCGATGGAAGGAATATTGCACAAAACTGTACCTGGATCCAGGTAAACCTACAGCGACCGCCATGATAATAAATGATCGAGAGCCAGATATTCTTCTCTCAGAAGTGGTCGACGCGATTAAGAGGCTAAAAACAAATAAAGCCCCGGGCCCGGACACTATAACGGCAGAAGCTTTAAAAGCGCTTGGCGACCTAGGTATCACCAGATTACACGAAATATGTAATTCCGTCTGGCAATCTGGCATCTGGCCGACGGATTGGATCCACTCATCAATTCTCCCACTTCACAAGAAAGGATCGGTACGGAACTGCAGTAACTACAGGACTATTGCTCTAATATCCCATGCCAGTAAAGTTCTTCTACATATTATTAATAATCGCCTTCGACACTATCTGGACTGGCAGATCCCTCAAGAACAAGCTGGATTTGTAAAAGGGAAAGGAACCAGGGAACAAATCCTGAACCTCAGGCAGATAGTCGAAAAATGCTACGAGTATAACATCCCGTTGATAATATGTTATGTAGACTACCAAAAGGCATTTGATTGTGTGGGATGGCATGCACTGTGGGAGGTTCTAACAGAGGCCGGTGTACCGACACACATAGTTCAGCTCATCCGCGGTTTATACGACACAGGATACGGAACCGTCAAAGTATATAGCTATTTGTAAATATTTTAATTTTTATTTTACTAATGTTTATTATTTTTAATTTGTAAATTATTATTTTTTTAGTATTTAACCCACTGTTTTTGAGAAATGAAATGTACAAATAATATAAAATCTTCCTGGCTTAAGATCTAATAATTTATAATATTGTAATTTTTATGTCCTAGTTATAAGCTGTGATTTTTCTGAAAAAAAAAAAAATAAAAAAAAAAAAATAAATAAGTTGGCACTGTCACATCAGACCAGTTTAAATTTGAGAGAGGGGTAAGACAAGGATGTGTAATATCGCCAATACTCTTTAATATATATGGCGAACACATCATGCGGAAAACTCTTGAAGACTGGGAGGGCGGTGTAACATTTGGTGGGAAGAAAATCTCTAACCTACGGTACGCCGATGATACAACCTTGTTTGCCTCGTCAGAAAATGAAATGGTGAAGCTTCTGAATCGGTTGGAGGTCGTCAGTAAAAAGTTTGGCCTATTCATTAACAGAGGCAAAACAAAGCTGATGGTAGTCGACAAATCTCACAAATTCACGCGCACAACAGACCTTGATGCCTATGAAACCGTGGACGATTTCCTATACCTCGGCTCCACTGTTAGTAATAAGGGAGGCTGCGAAGGTGAAATTCGTCGACGAATTGGAATGTCCAAAACTGCGATGACCCAACTTAACAGAATATGGGGTGACAGCAACATATCCAGAAAGACAAAAATTCACATCGTGAGAACACTTGTCTTCTCCATATTTCTGTACGGTTCGGAGACATGGACCATAAAAGCCGCGGATAGAGCGAGGATTGATGCGTTTGAGATGTGGTGCTGGCGTCGTTTGCTCAGAATTCCTTGGACCGCACGACGTACTAACATCTCTGTGCTCGAAGAGCTTAAGCTGACCAGGGAGCAAAGACTCTCTACCGTCTGCTTTGCCCGAATTCTGCAATACTTTGGCCACATTGCAAGAAGAGAAGACGATAATCTAGAAAAACTTCTAATCACGGGCAAGGTAGACGGTAAAAGAACAAGAGGGAGAAGCCCCAAGCGATGGTCCAGTCAGGTGACTGACCACCTGAACATCCCTGTACACCAGGCCATCCACTACGCCGAGGACCGAAACCGTTGGAGACGGCTGGTGGATGAGCTGCGTCTGCGACGGAGTCACGATCCCCATCAGTGGGGTACCGACTAAGGAGGAGGAGGAATTACTACAGAAAATTCCTACCCAAGACCGCAGAACTTCAGGCCCACTTATAAATGCTTTAACTTTAACAAAAGATAAGGGTGCTAAACCTTTCGCATGGACTCCGGAATTAGAGAACTGTTTTACAGCCTGCAAAGAGAGCCTCTCCACTGCGACACTCCTAGCACACCCAAACTTACAAGCACAACTCGGATTGTTTACAGATGCATCCAGCACACAGATTGGCGCGGTACTTCAACAATTGGTAAATAACGTTTGGCAGCCAATCTCCTTTTTTAGTAAGAAATTGAATGACAAACAAAGTCAATGGCCTGCATACTACAGATAACTTTATGCAGTGTACGAGAGTGTGCAATATTTCCGACACATCCTGGAAGCGCAGCACACCAGGATTTACACAGACCACAAACCACTTGTGTATGCTTTTCAACAACGTCGCGAAAAACTTCCGCCTTTACAATTAAACCAATTATCATTCATTAGTCAATTCACTACCGACATTGTTTATATCAGAGGTGAAGACAATACTGTTGCAGAAGATTACTCAGCACTCGCAGTCGCACAACAACATGATGAAGAACTTCAAAACTTGACCAATAATAGCAGCTCATCACTCTCACTGCAACCAATATTAATACCAGGCACCGACATTACCATCATCTGCGATATTGGAACGGGAAAATCACGTCCATACTTACCTCCATCTTTTCGAAAACCAGTTTTCCTAAAACTACACAACTTAAGCCATCCTGGCGCACGGACATCCGCACGATTAGTGTCTGACCGATACGTTTGGCCAAACGTTAAAAAGGATTGTAGTTACTGGGCACGCAACTGCATCGAATGTCAACAGAGCAAGGTAACCAGACATGTCTCCACACCACTCGGACACTTCACAAGTCCCTCACATCGATTCAAGCACACCCACCTAGACATTATTGGACCATTGCCTATATCTAATGGATATAAGTACTGCCTTACAGCAATAGATAGGTTCACCCGTTGGCCTGAGGCCTGGCCTATGAACTCCATCACTGCTGAAGAAGTGGCAGAAAAAATCATCAGCGGTTGGGTTGCTCGTTTTGGCGTTCCAACAACTGTCACTACTGACCAAGGGCGACAATTTGAGTCATCGTTATTTCAGCAGCTAATGAAAATCTGCGCCTCCAGACGCGCCAGAACGACTAGCTACCACGCCCAGGCCAACGGCATGATCGAGCGTTTACACAGACAACTTAAAGCTGCTCTCATGTGCCATTCAGATACGTGGTCAAAAGCATTACCCCTTGTCCTCCTGGGAATTCGATCTGCATTAAAAGAAGATCTGAACTGTTCCTCTGCCGAACTCGTGTATGGCGAACCGTTAACCCTGCCTGGTGAACTCGTCGTACCCGGAGCAAGAGCAGCTGATGACGATCATACCAGTTACGCTACATTTTTAGGAAACAAAATGTCTGCACTGCGACCTACACCGGCATCTCATCATTACAGGCCTTCCCCTTTCGTATTTGCTGACCTGGCAACATCATCTCACATCTTTCTACGAGACGATACAGTTCGCCGCTCTTTACAGCAACCCTACAAGGGACCCTACAAGGTATTGTCGCGTGACTCCAAAACCCTTACCATTGACATGAACGGCAAAGAGACCGTTGTCAGCATGGACAGAGTTAAACCAGCACACATTGGTACAGATCACTCATTACACGTAGCAATCACACCACACGTTCCAATTACACCTCACATACCAACCTCACCACACACATCTCTCTCAAATTTTCAACAAACAACACCGTGCTCACTTCCAGTGACAACACTCGCAGGTCGGACGGTTAAGTTCAGGGATGTGTTGGAATTATAATTTTGTTTATTTATTTTTTTCTTTGTTTTTTCCACTTCGTTTCTCCGTGGGGGGGGTGGTGTAGCGTCTACTGTATAAATATTATGTATTAGGCAGAAAGCAATTTACGACAAGACATTAGAATAAGTAAAATAAATATATTGTTTAGTGGTTGCTAGGGCAACAAAAAGATAGCTGGTTTTATTTCCACCAATTCCTGCAATATAGTCATCATCAAATTCCAGATGCTGCAGAATTTGATGCTTTTCTTGGAGTCACTCGCGGCACCATAGCTCAAACACGTCGGGTAAAATATGGGAGTTGACAGCGCGGGAAAACCGCAAAAAATAAACTGCAACTTCAGCCCCATATTTAAAGTCCAATTTATCGTTTTCCATAATTATTCACATTGTAGCACATTATTAAACAAAACAACACCACTTTTGACCAATAATATCCACAGTAAATTAATTTACAAAACAAAAACTTGCACTTGACATGCCCACGCAAAATGGCGCAAACGACCTAACCAAAGACATTTACGGGTGATATAAAAGCAAATTGTCCATGGTCAAAAATATTGTCAAATGAGAATTTTCCTTAGAGAAATGGGCCCAATAAAATGTTCTCGTGCCACAATGATTTCTTTTTTTATTTCATAGTTATTACATTGTGTTTTCATAATCTGTAATTAATTTTATTTATTTTACCCGAGCATAACGACAATTGAAAAAATATTTTTTTACGTTATACATTAAATAGTTTCTATCTATCCGATATAATCAGAGAATTATTTATAATTTTAAATCCTGTGATTTATCTATAATAAAGTACCTAATCGTATAAATAGCTCTTCTGTTTTTTTTTTTTTTTTTTGGTTCTCTTCTCCCGATGGATGATGAATGAGATGATAGGGAAGGCAAAGGGTCTAGCCCATACAGCCAAGTCTGACGTAATATACACGTCACTGCTCAAACACGTCAGGTAAAATATGGGAGTTGACAGCGCGGGAAAACCGCAAAAAATAAACTGCAACTTGTGCCCCATATATTAAGTCCAATTTATCGTTTTCCATAATTATTCACATTGTAGCACATTATTAAACAAAACAACACCACTTTTGACCAATAATATCCACAGTAAATGAATTTACAAAACAAAAACTTGCACTTGACATGTCCACGCAAAATGGCGCGAGGGAATCTCTTCTGTTTTATTTTACTACTGTCATTATTCTAAGGTTTTATTCCATAGATAAAATTAAAAAAAAAACACAGAATAATTATGATTATTGAATTATATTTAGTTGAGGTACGCTGCAACAAAGTTGGGGCCTGGTTTTGGGCAATCTTTTCCTTTCTTTTCTATTTAAATATTACCATCGTCGTGTTTTGTCTTATCTTTTTATTGTGTATATTTGTTATACTGTTTAATTTAGTAGTTATATTAGATACTTCCGGGTTTATCTAATTTTTATTACCATCGTCGTGATTTGTTTTGTTTTTTAATTATACAGACATCTTATATCGGTTATATTAATTACTTATATGGTTATATTTAATACTTTTTGGGGCTTTGTTAACGATAATTGTGTTAATGGGGTATATCAGACAAAGCTTTTTGTAGATGTCGCTAGCGGCAATGGTACCTTATTTTACACCTATATTGCATCATATTTTAAATGTTTTTGTAGTTTTATATGTTTATAACAGAAAATTGTATTTTAAATTAACGTTAGCTACCTTAAAAGACGAATTAAAAAGCGCACACCACGTCTTTAAAAAGAAAAAAGGTTTTATTAATAGAACGGCAATTTTAAGATCACTATTATCTTTGATTTCGCTTAGAAATCTTAACTTTTACACTTAAAACCTGCTCACTTCGTCATAAATTGTGTTTCATTTTTAACTTTTATTTTTTCTTGTATAAAATAATTGTTTACCCGCCTTCGTGTTAAGGCCGTAGGTTTAAACGTGTAGGTGGTTTGATTCCTGGTCCTAGGGGAGTGAGAAGACCAGTTAGTAGTACCTACTGTACAATTAATTTATTCTATTAACATGGATTGTCTCATTAAGCCGGCAGAGTGGGACTGATAACGTCGTCAGGAATTTTGAGAGATCATATACCTATGTATGTATAAAACTGAATAATAAACTACCTCCATGGTCTAGCGGTTATGTCCGTGGATTTAGACTCGGAGGTACCGGGTTCGATTCCTGGTCGTGACAAAAATTTATTAATGTAAATAAATACATTGAATTAATATTTAATTTATATGTGATATTTCTCGAGTTTGATACGCGACGAGCTTGCCACTTGTCGTGATTGGCCTATAGTATAAAGTTGGCTAAATGTGAATCCGATTATAAGCGTGGTTTCTGACCACCCCGAAAGGGAAACGGTCGTGATGATACTTTACTGAATAAGAACAATACTGTATTCTTATAACTGTCCCCGTGGTCTAGCGGTTAAGTCAGTGGATTTAGATACGGTGGTACCGGGTTACTTAATAATTTATTTGTTATAGTTTGACACGTAAGAAACATCGACGAGCTTGCCACTTATCATGATAGGCGCAGGCGTATAGTAAAGTTGAATGAGAATGTATATTTATTTAAAACCATTTAGTAAATCGATTAGGTAGGTACCTAAATAATCTATTAACTAAATAACGATAATCAATAACTTTCGATTTAGATAACAACTATTTGATAGGAATAGTAAATAGATGAAAAAAATACCAAGCCACAGAGAGCATTGGCCGGAAATTTTCATTCAAATATAATAACATGACCCAGTGGCAGAAATATTAAATACACTAGACAGGGCAAGAAGCCAAACGCTATAAGAATTAGCTAAGACAATCGTCTCAGAATTAATTTAATAATAGCTAGACAAATTTTATTCGAATCAAGTAATTTTAAATAATTACAAATGAAATCCTAACTTAAAAAATAGTGTATTGCACCATGCCACAAGACAGCGATTTGGAGGAGCAATTTTTTTTTAAGTATTTAATTTTTATTTTATATGTATTATTATTATTTTTTTAGGTTATATTTTGTTGTAATATAGTTTATTTAATATTGTATTTTTTTTATATTGTTTGTATATTACTTAGAATGAAATTTTTTTACTTAAAAATATTATAACAGTCCGATCGGCGTAGTGTGCGAAGGACACTCGCTGCGTTCCCCCGTTGAACGGCAAGGCTGACCCTTTGAGCAAAATGTTCGCTACTAAGGGTCACCCGTCGCCAAGAGGAGTTTTTCCTGACGCCAGAGTCTCCTCAGACCACTGACCCATCGTTGTATGGGTTGTACCAAAACGAAGTCACAGTATTTTTTTTTAATTTTTGGAAGGCCCATCTCCAGCAGTGGAGTCTGGAACTGTGAGTTCTAGGGGCTGTGATGAAAGGGTCACATGTCAAGTTAAGAGTTTGACCCATGTGCAACGCTAGGTTTTCAAATTAAATTTTTTTTTTTTTTTTTTCATCCACCTGGCTCGCTAGTGGTCGGGTGAACGGAAGGTTTTGTTTGTGAGTAACCACTCTTTTCCAAATTAGTTACTATAGGTACACTAATACTTGAGAAATGTTTGAAAATGTTGGTCTGTGTGAGCGAGATCGCGTAACAAACATACACACATATACAGACAAAGCTTCTTTCACATTTTTAATATTAATAAAAAAAACGTTTTTATAAATTGCATGTCAGCAGGTGACCTGGGCCCCAGAAAAGGAAAAAAATAAAATAAAAATTGTATTATAATTTTGTATTTTTACTAACACTAGATATTATAAGATTTCTTCAAAAATTGTTACTAACACATAAGTATGGAATTTATTGTGAAATAAAGTTTTATTATTATTATTATATTATTATAAACAAATATTTATAACAATAGCTAAAATTCTATGATGAGATTTACTTATAAACCATTTGATGACAATAATACTGGATGATTAAGAGCTAATACCATAGGTCATTCATTCATAGGTCGTTTAAATGCTGTGTTCGACTTAAAGAAAAGCTCATTTACAGAATTTTGCTTAAAGCGAATGAAAACCATAGAGCAATGGTTAGTCGAGCGAATTTCAAAGTGAAAAAAAGTTTTAAAAAGCGCTTAAAGTGACACAAGTCAAAGACAGGGAATTTAAATGACCTAGAAGTGTTGCGTATACGCATACTGATAAATAAACCTATGTCTGTGTTGTTATCCTATAATTGTATTCGACTTGAAAGCAAAGCAAATGTCGCCATGTTTTTTTACCGAATATTTGCTTAAAGTATATGAAAACCATAGAGCAACGCCAAGTCTAATTGACTTTCAAAGCAAAATAAAATGAAATAAAAAAAAACTTGTATTAAAAACTGAAAAGCAATAAATAAAAATTAAAAAGAAATAAAAAACAAGCCCAAAGGTTCCGTCGTCTAAAAGTTTGGTAACCGCGTGGAAACCTCAACATGATTTTCAAATACCTATCCGATAATACTCCAGTTCGTCGACTTTAATTTTTAAATTTTCCACCTTATGGCGCCTTCTGGTTGTCGCCTTAATGAAATTTGATTAATGTCATAACACTCGTGTGATAAAGACGAATCGATTAACATGAGAATTATCAAAATCGGCCAACGCGTTTGGTCTCTGGTGTGCCACAAAGGAACAAACATACATACATACATAGGCTGATAGACACAAAACCCTTCTTTGCGTCGCGCAGCCGAAAAAGCGCTTAAAGCGAGAAGTCAAACACAGGGAAAATCTTATAAATCTAAAAAAAAAATACTATCATTCGCAAACATTCCAAGTATGATTGTGACATAAAACCTCAATTGGTAAATAAGCACGTTATCATTTGTGCTAACAGGTGGGGTAATTTTTATTATAGAAAATATACTGTAGGTTATAAAGAAGAAATTTGTAAATATGTGGAACAAACTACCAGAAGACAGATTTACGTCCTGGACAAAGGATGCGGTGATGATAATATTACATTTTTATAACAGATTTGAATGTGCCAAGGCACCACGCTGGATGTACAGCCCAGCTTCAACATTCTCGGGGGGGAATTCATGATGACGTAAGAAGGTGGGGGATGGATGAGAGTTGCAAAAGACCGTGTGCAATGGCGAGCTTTGTGGGAGGCCGACATCCAGCAGTGGAGTCACACAGGCTAATTATGATACTGTATAATTATGATAGCATACTGTATGTATGTATAGGATATGATCATATATTAGTAAATATCTTAAGTTGGACACGGCCTTTTTACAGCCACGAATTGGGTTTTGTTGACATTATTAATAATTGTAATTGTTTGTTTTAGATTATAAGCTGACACGGCCCTTTTACAGCCACGATTTGTTATTTATGGACATAAATATTGTTATTACTAGATTGTAAGCTGACACGGCCATTTTACAGACACGAATCTATATTTATGGACATAAATATTATTATTACTAGATTGTAAGCAGACACGGCCATTTTACAGCCACGAATTTATATTTAAGGACATAAATGTTATTAGATGATAAGCTGACACGGCCTTTTTACAGCCACGAATAAAATTTTAAGTATCTAGTTATAAATAAGTACAAAATCCTCGCTTATGGCAACAATGTTTTATTTATTATAAATTGTATTGCTGTTAGATTCGGTCCAGCCAAGCTTATATTGTATTAAAATATATGTATTGACAATATCCAAGTGTTGTGTACTAACCTAAGGAAATAAATGATTTGATTTGATATGATATATCGACCACTATGCCGGTCGACTACCTATAATATTGTAGATGTTGTTATTACCGTGTTGGTTATTAAAAGTTTAAAGAAAGTTGTTTGTGTAGGTTATAAACAGACGTCGAAGAAAGTGCAACAAAAGGGAAAGGTTTTATAAAAAGTAGGAATAACTCACTCGCACAATCCAATATTTTCGAAGAATGTTAGTATACTTTTGAGTAAGGTAGTCTATCAACATTTTAGGAAATACAATTACGGACATTTTGAACATATTTTCATTAACGGAATCATACAGTATTTGGTTGGGTAGGGAGAGAAGTAGAATGGTGGATGGTGAGCGTATTATCGCGCAATAAAAAAAAAGGAGGCCGAGACACCATTCTTCTCATTTCCTACCCACACACGATGGACCCGGCACCCGCACGGTGAATCCATGGAATGCTTAGAAATTTGTCTTCTTCTTCGTATACATATCTAACTTTAAAGAATAATAACAAAAACATTTTTAACAATTTTCCTCTCAACTTTTTATAAAATAAAGTGTCTGGAAGGCTCATCTCCAACAGTGGTCTAGGCGCTTTAAGGGTTATGATAATAACATTGTCTTTTAATCATTTAGAGTCCTTTTGCGCTTCTACTGGTCATATTTATTTATTAGATTCTATATTGTATAATATAATAAATAGGTGATAAGATAGAAACATTATTACATAGACAACTCTTCACTAGGTTCAACAAATGGCTCAGTCAGAGGGATTACACGGAAACTAAAAACCTCTTAACTGTCGTTAGGTAGTCTGGCCTCTTCGCGGACCCACCCTGATATAGACACACATGCACACACAACTACATATACACTCATACCTACATACCCACACAGAACAATTTTGGTGGGTATTTGTTTGTGCTGTTGTTTAATAATAAAATAAATTGTACTTGCTGTCGACCGGACAAAACAAAATGGTATGCTACGACCTGCGGCACGGTTGCCACCAGTGCAGGTCATTGAGCATATAAAAATGTAATAGATTGAAGTTAATTGGATCAATAAACGATTTTTATTTATTTATAAGATTTTATAAGATTTATTAAATACTCTATTGCACTTTACTTAAAAGTATGTACAAAGGCGAACTTAAACCCATTTCGGCTTTTTCTACCAGCTAACCTTTGGGAGAGTGAGACAGTATAAATATGTGGGGTGCAATTTTAACCAATAAACTACATAAATAGTATGAATACATAGACTACATAAATACTCATCAATATATAAGTATTATAGAAGATTTATCGAGTCAATTTACATTATTTGACCGCCTTCGTGGTCTAGTGGTAACAAACGTTGCCGTGAACTCGGGAGGTCGTGGGTTCGATTCCCACCGGGGGCAAGTTGTACATTGTATAATTTGTCGCGGTCTGGGTGTTTATATGTATAATATGTATATATTTACAAAAAAAAAGTATAATATGTAGTTTATCAACCATCTAGTTTCCGTAACACAAGCCCCGTAGCTTACCACGGAAACTAGATGGCGCTGTGTGACCTGTCTGGAAATATATTATTATTATTACTATTTAGTTTCTAGGTCAGGATAAAATACGAGTACTTAGGTATGCGGTTTGTTCAGATCAGCTCTGAATTGTTATGTTAACAAACTCGTAGGTTATATAAAATTGTTACTAACAACAGAATTTTGAATTATTATTATTATTATATCCTAAATGAATTTAAAATTTTATTTTTATTTTAATCTTTTTAGTTATCGCTGTCTGTTATGAAATGATAAGAGAAACAACAAAATGATTTTCAAATACCTATTGGATGATACCTCACTCAATATAGTTCGTCGACTTTATTTTTTTTATTTTCCACAATATAGCGTCTGGTTGCCGCCTTAATGAAATTTCATTAACGTCATATCTTGAGTGACAGTCGCGTAATAAAGACGAATCGATTGACGTGAGAATCATTAAAATCAGCCAACGCATTTGGTCTCCAGTGTGCCACAAAGGAACAAATATACATCCATAGGCATAACCCTGGATCATAATCAAATAATTTCAGTTAGTAATTCTAGGTTCCAGAAGGCAGTCTCCTATTTTTGACACTGTAAAACTATACATACATAAGTTAATAACACAGTGCATTCCCATCCTCATTAAACATTGTTTTACTGTAACCAGCCTCTCGGCAACTGTGTGCTGCAGTAGCAACTCTTAACATGTATATAATTAAGTTGTTTCTATTATATTCAAAGACAGCATTAGCCGAGAATCGGTAAATATTTATTATGGATTATTATTATGTCAGAAATAATTATAATGGTTGTTAACCAACTTTAAATTGTTATAAAAAATGATAAAAGAAACCCCTCAAGATGATTTTCAAATACCTATTCGGTGATACCCCACTCAATATTGTTTATTTTTTATTATCCACAATATGGCGTCTGGTTGCCGCCTTAATGAAATTTCATTTATGTCATATCTTCAGTATCACTTGTTCAATGAAGACGAATCGGGTAACGTGAGAATCATCAAAAACAGCCAACGCGTTTGGTCTCCAGTGTGCCACAAAGGTAGAAACATGCATACATAGATATATATATATATATACATACATAAGCTGATAAATATATTACCCTTATTTGTGTCACGCAGTGGGATAAAAAAGTTTATTAATATTAAGCGGATAGATATTTAAAGTGATTAATACATCGAATAATAAATAAACATTACCTAATAAATTAGGAGGGTCATAGTTTTTACATCACCTCTCACTGTGTATTTGTGAGAAGTCTATCAACTTACTAGGGAATAAATTAACGGATTTTTTAATATGTATTTATCATATAATTGTTTTAGTAAAATTAGGGAAAACTGTTGTTAATATCGCCGTCCAAAATTAGATATATGTAAAAGTAAATCATCACTACCGTTATCCTTTCGGGGTGGTCAGAAACCACGCTTATAAAGAAGCGGATTCACATTTAGCCAATTTTACTATAGCTCGTCGATGTCTTCAGCTTACCAAACTCGAGAATATCACAAATAAATTAAATATTAATTGAATGTATTTATAAAATATTTTTGTGTCCCGACCAGGAATCGAAACCGGTATTATTACATATATGTATTATATACATATTTAGATACAATAGGTATGTCCAAAATTTCCCTAATTTTATTTTCTAGAAAGTTGATAGCCTACATTTTTCAATAGTAATCTCGCACTAGAAAAAACTTGAAAAGTATTGGATAAGCGGATAAATTATTCATATCGAACGTACTATATACATACATATACATACGAACAATTACCACAAAAAATCAATTTGTTATTTAATATATATTTTTCTAATGATATTTACCTCGAACGTAATGACTTCTTTGTCGCCATACTTGTTGAAGATTTTATCAATGAAGTACTTTTCTGCTTGGAGCGTGTTATTGCTTAACGAAGAATCATTTTGGCCGGCACCTACCACAGCGCATACCACAAGCACGATTACACTTCGCGTGATCATTTCGAAGACTGGAGCTGCGCCGGCGCACTATCAGTTTGAGATCGATAAAGTATGCTTGATACTTAAAAAATCCCAAGTCTTTTTAAACCAAAAACAATGTAAATAATAACAATGAAGTTAAAACTATAACGATTAATTTAACAGTAAAGGCTACTTTATGAATCTTCCACTCAAACACTATATGCGATACGTAGTCTCAATGATAAATTGACACCCGTTCTTTTGTTTATTTATTTGTTGTTGTGCAGAAGCGATGTGCAAAACGTGTTGTTCGTCCGACGCGAAGTGTTTATCTGGTCTGACTTTCACTTGGTTGACACTGCCCAGTCCGTAACACTTACCAGGCAGAATTTTAACTGACAACCGCAGACATCAATATAGAGACTGGACAAATCATAACAATATAATTAGGAGCAAATAAAAATAAACAAATTAATAATGGGGGTATATTCTATTGATACCTACAAATTCGTAAAAGAGCTGGGTAAACAAATTTTTCAAGAGTGTGGCGACCCCAACTGCCATAACTACCTAAAACAGAATATTTCCCTTATAATACAACGAGGAAATGCGGCGAGCGTTTTAGGTACCCTCCCTGGTGGTAAGCCCTTAGTTTATTTTGTAGAATAGTTTTAATTTCATAGGTATTTTTAGTTTAGTTTTATTTATAATTAGTTTTTTAATCTATTTTATTTTAACATGCTTCTAAATTAGTTTTTTTTTGTCAATAAATATATTTTATTCATTTAAATTAGGAGCTTTTTATGAAAATCAAGATGGTTCTAGACTTACACCATCTCACTTGAGTTCTCATTTGGAAGAGAGCAAAAAGGTGAGGGTGGTCGGGGACAGCGTGGTGAAAACCTAAAATTATTAGATAATTTATGAGAAAAAAATATTTACATTATATAAAATAAAATAAATAATAATACTATGGATAGGGATATAAGCCCGTCCGCCTGGAATGGCAGGAAGAACGTTGTCTGCATTTCCCCGCTGAATTGCAATACTGATTCTATGGGCGAAGAAAGATCCAGCCCTCTTGTCACCGGAGGAGACGACAAGACGCGGTGTTATATCTTTTAAAAAAAATAATGCGCTTGGACTCCATGGGCCCAGAGTTTCTACAGCAAACGGTACAAACATTGCATTAGTACATGCCGGGAGAGCTTAAACGGACCTTTGTAGGATTTTAAGGAAGCCTTCTTACATCCGAGCCACCACCTCAACTTTTTAAGTTAACATAAAATTTATTTAAAATTTAATAAATGAAATCTATCGAAAAAAAGCAATATATACTAAACCTAATAAAAATTGTCCTCCAGAGACCTCTGAAATAGTCACAAGAGACTGGCGTCATTTCCCGTCTGTATAGCGACGCAACGTACTTTGGCGTAAATATTTTTGGTATGGCTCCTAAATTGTACAATACTCTTCCAGACGGTTTCAAGGACTTGCCTCTGCCATTATTTAAGTCAAAACTAAAGAAAGCTTTACTGGGAAAATGTTATTATACAATTGACGATTTTCTGACTGACGATGATCTCACATTTGACATAGATTATTATATTTAAAATAGGACACTAATTATATATTTTCTTTTGTGTTTGTATACCAATTTTTTTTTTTATTTATATGCATTTATGACAATAATTTTGACTTTGGCATTTAAATAAATATATCTGTATGCCCTTAAGGGTAAAGTATAGCTGAACAAACAAATTACTGAATACCAATTGTAACATGTATGTACCTATACTTAAGGATGAATAAATGATTTGATTTGATTTGGCAGAAATAATTGCCAGCCTTTCTGCCTTCAAAACCTTCCGTCAGCCGCTTAATAATATTCAATTTGCGAAAGAGAAACATAACAGTTCGCACAAAAATCTTCCAAACAAAGGCGGGTCCTTAAGTGCTATATGTCTTTGCCCAAGTTACTATGATTATTTAATTCGTAGTCTCTTGACCACAGTTGCGGATGTTGCTCCCAGTTTATAGCTTGACATAAGGCATCAATTTTACTTCAAAATGTAATGCTGATTAAATACTATTTGTACTGATATAACTCAAGAGATATCCTAACTCACGTATGTAGAACAGTTCACAACGAACACTTTAGATGTCAAAGTCAAAGTCAAAAAATCTTTATTCACGTAAACCTATTACAGGCATTTATGAAACGTCATTAATTTAATTATTTTGAATGATTCTACTCCTGCTAGTAGAAGACTAAGCAGCAAAGTGGTCCAATAAGTAAGCTGTTAGCAGAAGACCAGCAGCTTAGCAGATTCCAGTGACCTGTTAATGTCTTTAGAATATGTTATCAGAAAGTCAAATCATTTATTACAATTTGGCCTTCTCAGGATCTTTTGTATTGTCACATTACATAGTTTTTAGACACGCCGCTAGTTGAAGCTCTAGTTTCGCTACTTACCGCGGCGTGGCGTGTACGTCTATTGGTATAAATACCGGGCGGCCGCACGTAGCAGCGAGCACAATTATTTTTCGTCCTAGTGGACATAATTTATTTCTTTCGTGTGACCTCGTCACCGTACCGCATAATTTAATTTTCTGTCCCAACCGCCTTGCTACTATTCTTTTTTTTTCTTAAGTTTAAAATTACCACAGTGCTCTCCCAAAATATTAACGATTACTCAGAACACACACAGAACAGACAATAAACACTCCACATCATTCTACACTGACACACATGTGAGTATTAGTGGAACGTGGATTGTGGAGATCTGGGTAAGTTGCTTTCATTTCATATACGACCCCTAATTCGCAATATTATCCCGCCTAACCAGGCTGAACACGTAGGGTGTGAAGACGCTGCGTGGCCTGGCTATAGTTTTGGTGCCTCCTGTGAGGAATGAACTCCTCATTTTCTAGAAATTTCTTCGTTTTTATCACACGTTTACGTGTAACCCCGCATTTTCCTAAAATTTTGTGATTTTATGCATGTGGTAAATTTAACTTTTAAACCCGCGTTTTTTTTTTGTACCTACATAATTTATTTATTTTTTGTGTCGCCACCGCAATTTATTAATTTTCTATCATTTTGTTAATTTAAATTTAAATTAACAACGCATTTTTATATTTATTCTTTTTTTATTTGTAGGCTATTTTCATATTTTACTATGTCTAAAGGTGTTAAGTCTCTAGGTTCTCAGCTTTCCATGCTGCACAAGTGTCGTGAAGCTTATTTTTCTCGTTTACAAAATATATTTGATAGTTCTTCATCGCTTAATACTAGTGAACGCCGCGAGGAGTTTTTATCATGCTCCGAAACTATCGATGACATTCGCAAAGATTACATGCAATGTCTTCGAGATATAAACGATACCAACACACAGCTGGATCCCGATTATTCACCAAATTTTTCGGGATGGAGTGCTTTCGAAGACCTGTATTGTCGAGTACGTCGTATCAAAAATAAATTAACACAGGTTTCATCAGACCCCGACACAGTCTGCTTTGAATCTTCAAAGCCTAGATTGCCGCCGATTGATATTCCAGAGTTTTTTGGTAATCCAACTCAGTGGGGTATTTTTTACGAAACGTTTAAAAATACAATTCACTGTAATCCAAAACTTAGTAAATCTGAGAAACTGTATTATTTACTCGGCAAGTTAAAAGGTAAAGCGCAACTTGTTTTTTCTGGCATTTCCCCCACCTCTGAAAATTACGAAACGATTTGGAAGTTATTATTATCCAAATACGAAGACAAGCGTTTTTTAGCTACTACTTTTCTCGACCAGATTTTTGACCTAAAACCTTTGCCCAATCCAGCCGGCGCAGCAATGATCGAAACTTTCATTGATAAATTCGCCGCGTCGATAGCCGCGCTAAAAGATTTAAATATTGAGAAATTATCTGATTACATTTTCATATATCTTGCTTTAAAACGTTTGGATAAGGATACTTCAAAGGCTTTCGAAATGTCCGTCCGAGATGTGGACATACCTAGCTACGATACTTTTATAAATTTCGTAAAAGGGCAGGCTAAAATCATGCAACGTATAAATCCCGGCACTTCTAAACCTACTGTAAAAATTGACGAAAAACCTAAATATGTTTCTCCTAAAATCGCTCATTCTTATTTAAATACCCATTCTGAAAACTGTTTATTGTGTAAAGACTCTCATGAGTACATTTATAATTGTCCTAAATTTCTCGATTTTTCTCCTAACGTACGTCTTCATTTCATAAAAGAACAACAATTTTGTACCAATTGCCTCAGCCAAAAACATAGGTGGAGTAATTGTAAAAGTGCAAAAACTTGTAGGTACTGTAATTACAAACATCATAGTTTATTACATTTGCATCAAACAAAGTACCCAGATATGACTAATCCAGATACAAATTCACGACTACCCTCATGCGCTCAAACTGCAAAAGGTTCTCTCGTCTCGTTCTCGACCGCCGCACGGCCTGAGCAAAACACACCTCCCGCTCACACTTCCGATGGTTCAGCTGGCAACGTATCGCTAATGTCGGCTAACTTCGCGAATGACATAAACAAAAGATTAGTTTCTCGTAGTGTTTTGTTAGGTACGGCGCGAGTGAATGTTTTAGATCGTTACGGAAACTTAAAAATGTGTCGGTGTATCATTGATCCTGGTTCTCAAAACCATTTCATAACAAGTGAGTGTTGTCGTAAACTTGGTTTAAGTGTAAATCAACTCAATCGTAAAACAATTATCAAAGGATTGGGTGATAACTGTAGCAGTACAAAAGGTAAGGTTTTTATTAATTTTTCATCTCGTGTTTATCCCGATCAATCTTACGATATCGAGACGTTAGTGTTGGACAAGATTACCGATAAGTTACCGACTTGTAAAATTAACTTAAATTCTATCGATTATTTACGAGGCTTATCTCTTGCCGACGAGGAGTTTGGCCAACCAGACTGTATCGATATATTGATCGGCGCAAAGTTATTTGTTGACTTATTGTTACCGGTAAAAATTACCGGTCCTCCGCATATGCCTTCAGCGTTTTCTACCACTCTTGGTTACGTGATTATGGGCGAAGCAGAAATATCCTCGGAATCTGACTGTACTCTTTCTTATTTTTCTACCACAGATTCCATTCACGATGATCTAAGCAAGTTCTTTAAGTTAGAAGATGTTAATGACGAGCCTATTTTATCCGACCAAGATAAACAATGTGAACAATATTATACTTCTTCGACGTCCCGCGATCCCTCTGGGAGATTTATTGTTAGTTTACCATTTAATTTAGAACCCGCTCGCCTCGGCGATTCGCTTAAAATTGCAACTAAACGTTTTTATAATCTAGAACGCAAATTTACTAAATATCCCGCATTCAAACGTCAATACGACGAGGTTATTCTCGATTATATAAACCAGGGTTTTTTATGTGAAATATCGGAACCCAAAAATTGTACTGAGGGTTATACCATACCTCATCATGGTGTACTACGAGAGGACAAACTGACCTCAAAGCTGAGGGTCGTTCTTGACGCCAGCTGTGCGACGGATTCTAAAGTTTCTTTGAACGATATTTTACATACTGGCCCACCTCTTCAAAACGATTTATTTAATATCTTATTAAACCTACGTCTTTTTAAAATTGCCATCACCGCCGACATACGTCAAATGTATCTCCAGATTATTGTACGTGAACAGGATCGCTCGTTTCAACAAATAATTTACCGTTTTAACAAAAATGAACCGCTTAAATATTTTTCTTTTAGCCGCGTCTTTTTCGGACTTTGTGTCAGTCCTTATCTAGCCATTCGTACAGTTCATGAGCTTGCTAAGCAGGAGCAAACTAAGTATCCCTTAGCGTCCGAGCTCGCTTTACGTGATTTATATTTGGATGACTTGGCCAGCAGCTTCATGGAGGTCCAGGAAGCTACGGAAGCCGCCGAACAAATTATTAATATGTTTTCCGCCGGTGGTTTCGAGATGGTCAAGTGGGCAACCAACTGTCGCGAGTTGTTGTCGTGTTTGCCGGAGTCATATCGTCTTACGGACCCGGTCAATCTTGACAATGATGATTCTCTTAAAGTTTTAGGTATGCAATGGCTCCCCGCTAGTGATGTATTTTTCTTTACTATCTCTCTCTCTCCGCGCTCTTGTACAAAGAGAAATATGCTATCCACTATTGCCCGTTTATGGGATATTCTCGGCCTCGTTGGCCCTGTTATCGTTTTCGCCAAGCTTCTTATCAAACAACTTTGGTCTCTAAAGCTTGACTGGGACGATACGCCGCCTGATCACGTGATCAACACATGGTCAAGATTTCAATCTGAGTTGTCACTTTTGGATCAGCTCAGGTTTCCCCGCCATTTAAATGTTTTTAAAAATAGTCGAGTTTCTATAGTTGGTTTCGGCGACGCAAGTGAACAGGCGTACGGCGCAGTCGTATACCTGCACGCCAACACCGACGGCGACTGTACCACGACGTTGTTATGTTCAAGGTCAAAGGTCGCTCCTGTAAAAACTATATCTCTCGCGAGACTCGAACTATGTGCCGCGTTATTACTCGCGAAATTAATTCGTGCTGTTTTAACTAATTATTCTCCTCGTATCAATATCGAAAATATATATGCCTTTTCAGATTCAACTGTTACTCTTCACTGGATTAATTCCTCTCCGCACCGCTTTCAAACTTTCGTAGCGAATCGAATAAGCAAAATACAAAACTTATTAGATTCAAAATATTTTTATCACATATCCGGTATCTCCAATCCGGCAGATTGCCTCTCCCGCGGATTGTTACCTTCGCAGTTTGTTACACATCCACTGTGGTTTGTTGGTCCGCCTTGGATGGACATGGACGTATATCAGTGGCCTGTCCAAAAGTTTAAAGTCGATAATTCTGATAATATCCCGGAAATAAAAACTATCGCGCTTACTTCTACTAATCTTCTGGATTGCGTAGAAGAAGATTTTTTATATAAAATCGCACTTAAATATTCTTCGTGGGGCAAGCTGCTTAGGATTGTTGTATACATTTATAGATTTTTAAAACGTCTCCCTCATAATAAATTTATTTCTACTTCCGACTTAGATTTCGCTGAGAATAAAATTTTAATTGCTTTACAGAATGTCTATTTTAAAGATGAAATAAAAAATTTAAAATCTAATAAATCATGTCCGAAATACATTCAAAAATTAAAGCCGTTTATATATGACGACGTCATTCGTGTAGGCGGTAGATTATCCAATACTGACCTCTCGTTTGACCACCGCCATCCTGTATTGTTGCCTAAAAAGGATCATATTGTCAATTTAATTATAGATTATTGGCATAAACGAAACTGTCATCCCGGTCCTAACCTATTATTAAGTCTTCTTAGGCAAAAATATTGGATAATTTCCGGTCGTAGACTTATTCGCTCTCGTATCGATAAATGTAACGCTTGTTTTCGTACTCGCCCGCAACCTACTTTTCCGCTTATGTCAGATTTGCCTCAGTCACGTGTGAAAACGGTACCTAAGGCTTTTATTAATACGGGTTGTGACTACGCCGGGCCCTTAAATATAACGTTAAGGCGCGGTCGTGGTGTCCGTAGCCAAAAATGTTATATATGTTTATTTGTTTGTATGACGACGCGAGCCATACATATCGAACTAGTCTCAGAGTTAAGTACCTCTTGTTTTATGTCTGCATTTAAACGTTTTCTCTCCCGCCGCGGTCCAGTGTCGGTTATGTATTCCGATAATGGTACTAATTTTGTAGGTGCGAAGTCGTACCTTACAGACTTATTTAAATTTATTACTTCACACGATTATAAAAATAGTTTATCACATGAATTGTCTGAGTATAAAATAGACTGGCAATTCATCCCTCCCATCGCTCCACATTTCGGCGCTTGGGAACCTATGATTAAAAATGTCAAATCTCATTTATTCCGCGTTGTAGGTAATCAAATCCTTACTTATGAGGAAATGACTACAGTTTTGTGTCAAATAGAGAATATTATAAATTCTCGCCCGCTTTGTGTAAATTTAAGCCAAGATCCCGGGGAACCGTTGGCTCTCACTCCGTCTCATTTCTTAACACTTACCCCACTGAAGTATTTACCATCGCCGCCGGTCGAAGATACTCCGTCGCATTTATTAGAACGTTATCAGTTACTCGATAAGCTTGTGCAGTCGTTTTGGGACAGATGGTCCTTAGAGTATCTTAGCACCTTACAGACTCGTCAAAAATGGAATGTTTCATCCGACAATGTCAAACTTGGAACTATTGTTGTAATTAAACAAGATGGTAAGATCGCTCCCTTACAATGGGAACTTGGTGTCATTTCAGAAGTCCATCCTGGTCGGGATGGAATAGTCCGGGTGGCCACGGTCAAAACATCAAAGGGTTTTTATAAAAGACCCGTGGTTCGCTTATGTCCGTTGCCAACGCAATAGACATATATTATTTTCCTTCCTTTTTTTTTATTTTTTTTATTTTTGTTATTTGTTTTATTTTTGGTTTTCTTAGTTTTATTTTCCGCATGCATATATTCTTATATCTATTTTTTTTTTATTTTTCTTTGTTTGTTCCTTGTTTTGAAGGATTATTCCTTCAAGGCGGGGGCTATAGACACGCCGCTAGTTGAAGCTCTAGTTTCGCTACTTACCGCGGCGTGGCGTGTACGTCTATTGGTATAAATACCGGGCGGCCGCACGTAGCAGCGAGCACAATTATTTTTCGTCCTAGTGGACATAATTTATTTCTTTCGTGTGACCTCGTCACCGTACCGCATAATTTAATTTTCTGTCCCAACCGCCTTGCTACTATTCTTTTTTTTTCTTAAGTTTAAAATTACCACAGTGCTCTCCCAAAATATTAACGATTACTCAGAACACACACAGAACAGACAATAAACACTCCACATCATTCTACACTGACACACATGTGAGTATTAGTGGAACGTGGATTGTGGAGATCTGGGTAAGTTGCTTTCATTTCATATACGACCCCTAATTCGCAATATTATCCCGCCTAACCAGGCTGAACACGTAGGGTGTGAAGACGCTGCGTGGCCTGGCTAGTTTTAATTATAATTATTTAAATTATTATTATTACATAAAATTTTAAAATTAGCAAGCTGAAGTGGCAATGGGACACATCTGCCGCAGAACCGACGATCGTTGGGTCAAACGGGTTGTAGAGTGGAGACCACGTACGGGAAAACGCAGAGTGGGACGACCCTCCGCAAGATGGACAGATGACCTAAAGAAGGTCGCTGGTGGGGCTTGGATGAGGGTAGCGAAAGATAGCGTTAAGTGGCGAGCCTTAGGGGAGGCCTACATCCAGCAGTGGAGAGATACAGGCTGATGATGATATTACATACAGCGGTGACCAACGTAGCGCGTAGCATCCACCATTGATATAGTTGTCGTGTTACATTCTTCCCGTCTGGTACTCGTTGTTACGTCCCGTAAGACCACCAGCATTATTGCTGGGTGACTTTTCTTAGTCTTCCATTACTTCGATAGAAGGCATAGGCTGTGGTAATTCTTCATATTTACTTTCAACTAGCATTGAAAGATATGCTGGACTCCTAAACAAAATGTTAGCTTTTACCATTATTAAGTTATAAAACTTCTTGAAAGAGTACAGATGAAGAATTCATATGAACAGAAACTAAAATATTTATTTCAAAATTTTAGTGCCTAAAGTACAAGAGGCGGACTTAATGCCCGTGGAAATTTTCTGACAGCCAAACCTTTGGGACTAATTAGAACAACTGTAGGTGCAATGAAAGTATAAGTAACACATAACAATTAGATATAAATAGTAATGTTTTTTTTTTTTTCCTCGCCACCCCATCTGGTTATCCTCGCCACCCCGTCTGGCCAGCGTGGCGAGTGTAGGCCAAATTCTTCAGATGTTCTGGAAGGTCCATCTCCAGCAGTGGAGGTCTAGGACGCTGTGTTCTAAGGGCTGTAATGATGAATGATGAATAATGTTACAACTAAATATTAAACATATACTTAGATAATGAACTTACTTATATATAATCTAGTTATAAATATACTAAATACTAATAAATACATAATTATTAAAAATATAATTTTAAATATAAATTACCTAAAACAGAATATTTCGATTATAATTCAACGAGGAAATGCGGCGAGCGTTTTAGGGGTACCTAAAACCTGGTGGTAAGCCCTTAGTTTATTTTGTAGAATAGTTTTAATTTCATAGGTGTTTTTAGTTTAGTTTTATTTATAATTAGTTTTTTAATCTATTTTATTTTAATATTTTTGTATCTACTTCAAATAAATACCTACAACTTACAAATTTAGAGCTGTTTAGAAAATGTAAGTACCTAAGTAGACCAGTTTTTAAATGATGACCTGATAGCCTGCCTAGTTAATAGGCAGATTACATACATATCTTCACGTCAAATGAACGTACTCACGGTTAGTCAGGCACAAACTTGTAACAAGCACCGATGTCGCTTTTAAACGATACATCTATAACTGCAATCGAATTTTATTTACATTAAATATTACAGGCAAATTATTTACTTACCACGGATGGAATGTTTATGGGTTACGGTACTTATGGTGTGTCTATATTTATTAAGTCACGATAACTCGGCATATAAGAGTAGGTACTCGAATATTTTTTTCGTTTATTTATATACATAATAATAAAATATGGCTAGTTAGGTAATACAAGCACCGATGTCGCTTTTAAACGATACATCTATAACTGCAATCGAATTTTATTTACATTAAATATTACAGGCAAATTATTTACTTACCACGGATGGAATGTTTATGGGTTACGGTACTTATGGTGTGTCTATATTTATTAAGTCACGATAACTCGGCATATAAGAGTAGGTACTCGAATATTTTTTTCGTTTATTTATATACATAATAATAAAATATGGCTAGTTAGGTAATACAAGCAAATATTTTTTAGGAAATATATTAATAAATGTTCAGTATTGGCCTTCCGTAAAACTCCTCGTTGCGACGGGTGACATCTTTCCTACTTTCGCACGGCCTCCGGAGGGGAGGCCACTACCTAGGGAGGCACTCTTATAGAAGAACTAAAGTAGACAAATCTAGGAGACTAGATTCGTGAGCCACAAGAGCGGTGTAGTAGGAACAGCGCCCAGCACCAAAGGTGCGTTGAATCACCGGCGGGTAGTTAGCCGCCGAGATCCTGCCGGGGAAAACGGGAGATTATCCCATCCCCAACCCAGGCCCATTGAACATCCGGGCTGACATGACTCCGCTGACTGGCTGACTGACCAGCCTCGCTGTTCAACGGGGAAACGCAGTGAGTGTAACAGAATAGGGCTGCATGTCTTCTTATATAAATAGGTAATTATGATGTTATTAAATTTGCACCTACCCACCTCTACGTATTGTAAATCTCACAATCAATCATTATCTAATCTCATTATTATAATAAGCTAATTGTAATAGATATTGACAATAAATAGGTGTTATTACTTACCTAATTGCCTTGTTGACAGAGCGAAAAATGGATGGATAGGTACAATCAATGAAAACTATCACTGGAACATCTAACTAGCCTACTTAAAATTTTAAAAAAATTGTTTCAAATTATTTATATTTACTTACGGAATATTTAAGATTTTCAAGAAATCGCCTTAAAATCTACTTTTAAATACCGTGTTTATATTTTTGCTCGGGAACACTGCAGTTGCAAATGGCCTCGGGATGACGTCACGTACTCCATGTTAAACTTGCCGCAAACTAATGTTTTCAAGGTTAACGTTCGAAAATCTAAAATAATGAATTTATTTTATTAAAGTATAAATAATTTCGTTAATTAAAACAAAAATCAGTTTGATTTTAGGAACTATGATAATTTTATTTTTATTTTATAAATAAAGATTATATTAACACAATATATATATTCTATATGTTATATATGTTCTTACAACCGAGCTACCAGCGCTCTTATTAAAATACTTATTTATTGGGTTTAAATTTGGGATATTGCGTGTAATAGGGAAAAAAAACCTGTATCTATAACCCGCCCAGGCACAACGGCGAAAAGGTAGCAAACCCCACCAGTATCCCGAACATGTTGGAAGGACCATGCGCCGAAATCTCTATATAAATGAGCCAGAGCGCAGTTTGATGACTATACCCAATTTGGTACGTATTGGAAAGTCTGAGTAAATAACTTTAATCTTAATTCATTTTATTGATAATGGCAATCATTACGACTATAATCTCTTGCAGGTAGACAAACAATTATTTTTTTCCACACATCAGCTTCATTAGGTATATTTTCATTACGCATTTAATTTATCTGTCAAATTAGCGATTTTCGCATACTTTTTTTTTTTTTTTTTTGGTTCCTTTCTCCCGATGGATGATGAATGAGGTGATAGGGAAGGCAAAGGGTCTAGCCCATACAGCTAAGTCTGACGTAATATATCTTTCTTTTTTATGAGTTAATGATGTCATCATCAAATTCCAGATGCTGCAGAATTTGATGCTTTTCTTGGAGTCAAACACGTTGGGTAAAATATGGGAGTTGACAGCGCGGGAAAATAGCAAAAAATAAACTGCCACTTGTGCCTCATATTTAAAGTCCAATTTATCCTTTACCATAATTATTCACATTGTAGCACATTATAAAAACCAAACAACACCACTTTTGACCAATAATATCCACAGTAAATTAATTTGCAAAACAAAAACTTGCACTTGACATGTTCACGTAAAATTGCGCGAAGAACTCCCGATACATATTTACTGTGTCACAGCAGCCAGCTGACATTTGCTTCTAGTGTTGCCAAGAAATAAATATTATTGTCCATTGAGATAATACACATATTCTGGCATAAAATGAGTTAATATGGAGCTGCCTCATATTAAAATATTACCGTCCTTTGAAAAATATCATTATATTGACCAAATCAGCCTTGTGATTTTATAAGTGGCAACATTTTTTATGACTTACCGACCGAGTCGAGACTGTAGGCCGAAGCATTTTTTGTTTCTTTAATACAAAATGTTTGTTACATTTTTTTTTAAGCCATCTTCTTTGTTCTTCTTCTGTTGAAGAACATATTTACACTTCCGTAGCATGTAGGTCGGCATAATGTCAGTTAAGCATCAAAATCAATTCGAAAGTGCATGCCGAACACGACCACAATCAGCTAAACATTATTATTGACAAATTAATTCTGAGGCAATTGTCCTAGAATGAAATTCTCATACCGTTTTGCTTCTTGTCCCATCTTGTTGAATGTCTTTGATCGCAAGGAAGTTCCCATTATAAGACATTTAAGAGTCAAGGATGAGCTCATTATAGAATTACGATCATCTGATCCTGACAAATGGCAACATAACGATCACGAGTTTTAAGCTCCCAGTAAATGTTGTGGGGTTGATCTAGGGAGCGCGAGACGATACGCATCAATCCCTTCACTTTCACCGAGCGCTAAAAACACTTTGCGCGATCTGTTTTTTATTTATTTTTTATTTATTTATTACAAATACCACAGCTCATTACAGAAATAAATACATAGGTATACCTAAGTAACACATTGGCCATACATGGCTTTACTTTATATAAATAGTACATATTAGTGGAAACTAAACTAAAACTAGAAGTCTAACTAAACTAGGCAAGTCGAAAATAATACAAACAAAACATAAGCCAATATTCATAATAATAATAATAATATGCGTGTACACAACAATAAAGTCACTCGTAAGAGGACAAAATACAGTAAATAATTATGGTGTTATTGTGTACGTGTTTGTGTGTGTATGGTGATGTAAGTGTGGTGTACTTAAATAATGTGCGTATTTATTTTATCTTATGTATTGCAACCTGTTTGGCATTAAATAAATTGTGTATTATTTTATTATATAATATTTAATATATCAAATAATTTGTTGTCGGTGAATCCATCTACTTATACATTTATCTTCTCCGTGGTCTAGCGTGGAATCGAACCTGGTTGGCACAATAATGTATTAAATTTTTTTGTGATATTTCTCGAGTTTGCCACTTGTCATGATAGGCCGGCAGTAAAGTTGGCTAAATGCGAAAACGTTTATCTTAACAAAAGAAAAGTGATTTATTTTCTTTCTCTGATAATAATAATTGTTCCTACCAATTTAGTAAATGGTACTTACATCTCTGAGACCCGTATAAGGCATCAGCACTGCAGCCTCGGCTGTAGCATTTGCTGAGCTGACCACATGTATGTATGTTTCGGTATATATTTTTTTTCATATTTTCTTGTAACCATTTCAATTGTTGCGATAAATAAAGTATTTTCTTTCTTTATTTCTTTATTTTTAATAAATATAATTAAATAAAATTATACTATGAATTAAAGATATTTATTATGTACAAATTTTGCATTTATTTATTTAGTTGCAAATTCAACAGCGCGGCAGCGCTTAAAATGAAACCTAGTCTACAAAATTCTTAACTAAAGCCAATTAATGAATCAATAATAATAATTATAATAATATATAGTAAGCACAAAAAAAAAAGAAAGTGAAACAAAAAAAAACCCTAACCAGTTCTTCTGTGTGCTAAGGCATTAGTATTGGTGTGTGTGTAGTTGTGACAGTGTAGATGTAAATGTTATTTTAAATTTAAGTGCGACTATGGAATCCTCTCAATTCAACATTTATATATTATAATTGACAAAGAAGTAAATAAAACACTTTTAACTAAATATAAATGTGTAAATATTGAAACGTACTTGGCCTTAAGGTTCATTTTTCTTTATGTAACAACTTAATATATTTTTTAAAGCTAGCTATCATGAATAATATTTATTTACAGTGATATCGAATTACCGAACCATTGACAAACTTATTCGTATTTATTTAACTGCCTCTGTGGTCTAGCGGTTACGTCCGTGGATTTAGACTCTGACACAAAAATATTTATTAATGTAAATAAATACATTTAATTTATTTGTAATATTTCTCGAGTTTTGTACGCGGAGACATCGACGAGCTTGCCACTTGTCATAATTGGCGTATAGTAAATTTGGATAAATGTGAATTCGCTTATTTATAAGCGTGGTTTCTGACCACCCCGAAAGGGAAACGGTCGTGATATGTGTCTGAGATACCTGTCCATCTCCTTTGCGACTGTTATGACCTGCATCACAAGCGTAGCACCTTGGGTGCTCACAGTTTAAGCCCCGAGGAGGTGCGACGCCTCGCTCCTAAGCCCATACTAAGGTTCCTTGAAGCCGTAGGGCTAGCGAATGAACTATAATCTAGGGAGGTCACAATAGATCACTACTGGTCGCAGTGACTTGGTGACGAATAGTCCCACCCTATTTCACATATAATATAATAGACCACGGAGGCAGTTTAAAGTTAAAGATAGCATCTATAATAGGTTTTTTGAAAATTTTTATCGTTACTGTTTTGTTTTGTAACAACCCAACCCTTTCGAGTCTACCGTTTTTTTTTTGCTGTCTGTGGGTTTTTCCTCAGAGGGCAACGACTTGTGTGTATACAATTTCGCGATACCACGACCGGTTCGAATTATTCGGCAAAAAATCAATCAAAACGTAACTGTAACCACAAAGTTATACCTACAATATATAAAAAAGTTAAGTAAAGTATCATTACCACTGATCCCTTCCGGGGTGGTCAGAAACCACGCATTTTTAAGCGGATTCACGTTCGTCGATTAGCCTGAGCTTCACCAAAATAAGGTCTTAGTAATCGTAATGATAAGGTTAGTTAAAAATGGCGACGAATGTAACCGCCGTCACAGAAGTTAGCGCTGGTAAATTTGACACACTTTTTAACTTTATTCGTTACAAACACTTCATTTTGGTGAATTCCTTTAAATAACTTAAAAAATGTCATTGTCAAAGCTCGGCTCGCCATACCTACACCAATGTATGGAAGCGAGAGGTGGATATGTCAGAATACGCATGAGAGTGTTAATCCAGTAGAAATGAGGTCGTTGCGACGGATATGCGGCGTCACTTTGGCGGACTGCATACCTAATGTCGATAGGGACTAAAATAAGGAAAGGCATGCTACGATGGTTCGAGCATGTTGAAAGGATGAGTGAAGAAGGAATGACCAGAAATATAATGCAAAAGTTGTGGGTCAAAGAGGCCCTGGCAGACCGAAACTCACATATCACGATCAAATAAATAAAACACTAACTGTAGGTAAATTAAAGCCTTCGCAACAAAAGGGTATGTCGTGATCGTGTCAAATGGCGCTCGCCTACCCCGCAAAAGATTTGGCGTGAAGATAATATATGTACTCGTATGTATATAACAAAAAAAATGTTGGCTTTGAGTTACTAGTGGAAGTAGATAAATAAAGTGCAAAGTAAAATTAAAGTATCATCACGACCTTTTCCCTTTCGGGGTGGTCAGAAACCACGCTTATTTTTTTAATTTATAAACTCTTTATTGCACAAAATAACTTCAAAGTAGTGTACAAGGGCAAATAGATATAAAAATAAAATGCTTTCATTTTATAAAAAATAATATATTGAGATTTATGTGATTGAAAATGAGGTACCTACTTATTAATTATGTATTTGTTAAAAATAATGAGGTTCATATAATTTGCTGTATTTACAGATATTGGCATAAAACAAATAACTGGTAATAGTACAGTCACAGTAGTTGGTTATACATAGTAAATTTTCAAGTGTTAGTTGACTAAATCCTAAATTTCGAAATTTTAATTTTGTCTATAATTTTCGAGTGGCTTCCCAGTAATATATAGATAGTGAATTCTGTTATTTACTATCACTTTTAGCCCGGGTTTCTCCGATTATAGCCGACCTTACGTCAATTTAACAATTTACCTTACGGAATTAAATACTTACATATATTGTCCGCCGCGAATTTATATTAAAGTTAACAAAAATGATATTAATTAAACTAAGATTATAAGAGAGAGTATCATCATGACCGTTTCCTTTTCGGGGTGGTCAGAAACCACGCTTTTAAATAAGCGGATTCACATTTAGCCAACTTTACTATAGGCCAATCATGACAAGTGGCAAGCTCGTCGCAGTGTACCAAACTCGAGAAATATCACGAATAAATTAAATTATAATTAAAAGTCTTTACATTAATAAATATTATTGTGTCCCGACTAGGAATCGAACCCGGTACCTCCGAGTCTAAATCCACGGACTTAACCGCTAGACCACGGAGGCAGTGCTTTTTGTTATTTACAAAACAAATTATTTAGTTAGTATTTATTTATGTTTACTTATTTGCACAAAGTACAAAGGCGGACCTTATGCCGCTAGACATTCTGTGACGGTCAAACCTTCGGGACAACGAGAGCAGTAAGTACATAAGGTAGGTGCAATACTAAATAAACTTGAAGAGTTTAGCTAGACCACGGAGGCAGTTATATATTTGAATTAAACATAGTTTTATAACACACATTAGGTAATAAATCAATAATATTTATACGAGAATACCTACCAAATTTAATAGAGTTTTACACTGACAGTTCCGTTATTTAAGAGATTCCATAGTGGAATTTAGAAGAACGTTGGCGCTTAAGGCCGCGTTCGTTTTAAGAAATGTTAGCATGAAAATACCACTTTTTTTAGCACAAGTCGTTCGTTTAATGAAAATTCTAACATTTGATGCTAATTTCCGTATGTCAGTACCGTGTTGAAAGGAGGGTTATTGATGTTACTTTTTGACAGATGTCAAATTGATCGTTTACCATTTTTATATACTTTATAGTTTTCTATTATATTTGTTAAAAAGGTATATTAAACGATTTTATGTAATAAATTCAAAGACCATAATAATATCACGTGTATTGGATGCCATGGTATGATAAAACATGAACGAAAACACTTGTCAAAAAGTAGCATCACCGCTCGTTTTATTTAAGAAATGTTAGCATTGTTAAAAAAAGTGGTATTTCTTAACAAAAACGACATTTCGCGCTGGTTTATGAAGTTGCTACGAAATGTTGGAAATGCTATAACACGAACGCGGCCTAAGTAACAAAATAAGGCTGGGCAGTCTTTTTAATAAATCTAACGATACAGTTTAGTTTACAAAGCAGTAATTTTTTGATCATACACTACTGCTTAGATCAGGGGTCCAATCATACATCCATTTATTTGTTGCTGATGGGGCCAAGGCCTGCTGTAAGACTCGGGGTACTCTGGTTGGAGTAGTATTGTCGAAATGGACTGTATACTCGTTAATTTTTGGGAAGGTGCAGCGAATGCCCGACAAAGACTCAACTGTACAAGAAATATACTTAATTAAAACTATTACCCGACCACGGATAGGAGCCTCTCTTAACTTAACGTTAACTGGTGTTAGGACATAGGGTCTTAACAGTTGCAATAAATGTTACTTTTATTATTATTACATATATACTAGGTACTACATACCTACATAATATATGGTAGGGGTGATGACGGGACACTGTGCCTTTAATAAACAACTATACACTCTAAAAATTGCAGGTCCACTGTGTAGAGGATGTATCGCAGAGGAGGAGACGGCCACACATGTTGTCATGGAGTGCTGCAGTGTGGCTGTGCCTAGACTGAAGTTTCTCCACATTGCAGGAACTCTTCCGGAGGTCTACAGGAACGTGACGGGTCTCCTGGCCTTCCTCCGATGACGGAGGAAAGGTCACGCACAAAGGTCTCATGAAGGCTAAATGCGGAGAAGCAATGATCATCACAATCACAATACATACATAATATTACAACTAAATAATACTATATTTTTTTATAAAAAATGCTTCAAATGTGTGATAGTATACTTATTTAAATAAATAACTTAAGCTAGTAGCTGGTTTCCACAGATAGTGGACACAATCTCGTGCTGCACAAAAATACATCATCCATTTTGGCCTATTTTTTGCATAACCTGTTTGTGTGTGTACAATGATAAAAAAATGTTAGTAGTTTAGGTAGTTTTATTCAAGACTCCTTTCAGCATTAGCCAACTACACCCACTTGCAAATTTCATTCCAATAGTATATTGAACATGTTTTTTTGGACAACACATCACTGTTGCTTTTTTCTCACCATAAATGTTTTTTTTTAAATATGAATGTTAGTAACTCTTGCAACTATGAATCAAAAGATTCTAAAAGGTTGTGTTTTTAGGTGTAAATTCACCAATTATTGATGATCTTTTAATAATATCATATAAAGGAACGTTGTACTTTGACGTTTAAATGCATTACCTACATTATTTATGCATTAAAAATAATTAAAAAAAAAAACAATCACAAATATATTTTATGTAACAGTAATTATTTATTATTTTCAAATTATTATTTTATTATAATTCTAATAATACATAATTAATTATTTATATTAAATTATTGTTATTTGTTTTAATAATTTAATTTCCATATAACTTCAACTTCAGCATTAGAAAACAAGGCTGAATTGGCTTACTGTCTATGCCTTATCATAATGCGTTAAAAAAAAGTGTGGGCAATATTGAAACTTTTAGATAGCGTTCCAGTATTCAAAATATTGAGCAAGTTGGTCCTAGCTCTAGCACTTCAGCCAATGGCCAAATAGCAATTCGTATGTAATATTATATAAAAAAACATGAATACATCCCTATTTTGATATATTTTATTTTAATACTATTTATTGTCAATTATATTTATTTGTTATACTACCTATCTATCCTCTTACTACTAAATAATTATGATATGTATCATAGTTTTAGTAAGGCGGGTTTAAATACTATAAAAGCTTTCACACATTATCTACATCTAAACCTGGCAACTGACCTGAATATTTAAACCAATACAGGTTAGTCCCCAGCTATTTTTTTTTCACCAAGTCAGTACCTTCTTTAATTCCCATTTAATAATAATGTTACATTTCAAAATTTATTTTTTTATTATTTAATATTAAGATAGTGTCGGAGTACCTTTAAGATCGTAGTTAAGCTTTGCATCCATCTCTCTCACACACTCCAACATTATGAAGATTTCTACATTTTACAACCGGTTGCAGAAAGAGTGATTATCTTTGGACATGTTTAACATATGACTATGTAATATGTATCTATGTCATTAGCTGAAATAACCAAATAACCAATATCTAATTGTTGATTATTGATTATTTAATCATCCTTTTTGCAACTGGCCGATAAATAAATAATAAAAAAAAATGATGGAGTGTACGAGCATGATGTATGCAAAACTACCAACCCTCTTAGCTAGACTTGTAAATAAAATACACCCTTATTCAATTAGTTGATTTCCATTTGTTTTTCGCATGTGATAAACATGTGTATAAAGTGTAAAGCTACCCTTTAATCATCACATGCTGAGTGTCTATCGATCAAGGTCTCGAGTAGGAACCTATTCACACGCCCACAACTACACCACATCGCAGCGACAAAAAGTAGTAAAGCTACGTAGTAGTAAAGTGGTTCCATGTGAGCAGATTCTTTTAGTTGCATTGTGCAACTTGTGTGCAAGTTGTGGTGTGGTTACTGTTTGCAGACAGGCAGATCGACTTCGACGCAACCTTGTGTGTTTGTGTCTATATTGTCCATACGGTTGCGTTGTAAATGTCGGTCGTGTAAATTAATGTATTAATTTTTATACAAAATAGCGCTAGACAATGTGTTGTAGTTTACACGTACCATGTGTGAAATAAGCCTTACGCCAAACCGAATATTCTACTATTATTATTATTAATTTTTTTATAGCATAAAATAAGTGTACAAAGGCGAAGATTAATGCCTACAAGGCACTTGGTCTTGTTAACTGGAAGACCAGAATGACGTTTGTTATAGAACAGATGTCAAAGTTCGTACTCTAGTTAGCATAATAAAACAACAACCCAAAACCAAAGAATATATAAAAAAAAAAAACAAAATGGTTCCTTAGACGGCTTTCCTGACACGGCCTTGTTACAGCCACGAATTAATTTTAACTACCTAGTTTTAAGCAAAACTTTTTTATGGCAACAGTGTTTTAGTCGAAGATACGTTGTAGCTGATATGATGGGTCCACCCATAGTAGCTGCTGGTTATTTTATATTTTACATGATAATAAACTATGGTGAAAAAATGTATTGACAATATCCAAGTGTTGTTTGGGACAACCAAAGGAAATAAATGATTTGATTTAGTTACGAAGTATGACAAAACCCAAGATAGAGAATATTGGGTTTCGCGTAAGGCTTGTTTCACATGTATCAAAACCACACCACAACAACAACACTAGGCCGGGCGCTAATTTGTATGATGCTTGTCATGTGTACCGGTCATAATCGTTATACTGAGCAAAAACTTCACTTTTCACTTTGTCTTCTGCTTAACTACTACGCGTATTATAACTCCTTAGAGTCTTCTGGTAAGCAGAGAAACATTTTCGAGCAAAATATATTTAAAGAATGACATGCATACAACAACCAATTCGGTTTGTTTTCCCATACAATAAAAACTAGATATATAGGCACACCTAATGCTATGAACGCCACCCCTATACCGACTTCCACTGGGTGTGTGAAGCAGGAGAGAACTACTAAGAATACGCTGATGATGAAGAAGGCTATAGGAAGCAGAAGGCTGACTTTGATGGGGCGATTTAGATCGGGTCGGGTTCTTCTCATCCATAGCAGACCAGTCACAGACCATAATATGAACAAGGCTTCGACAGCTGTGACGCAAACTATTAAGGATTCCACGTCGTTTGATAGCAGAAGAATCAGCGTCACGAGGCACTGGAATTAAACAAATGTAAAATAAATAAAATAAAATAAAATCCGTCATAAAAAAAATATAAAAATAAACTTAAAAACAATACATATGATACATGTTAAGAAAATTGACAACTTTCGGCTCACTAGTAGACGGTAGGAAATTTTATGTCTGTGGTTTGAACATAATAGAAAAAAGTAAAGTAAAGTATCATCACGACCGTTTCCCTTTCGGGGTGACAGAAACCACGCTTATAAATAAGCGGATTCACATTTAGCCAACTTTACTATAGGCCAATCATGACAAGTGGCAAGCTCGTTGATGTCTCCAGCGTACCAAACTCGATATTTCTACAAATAAATTAAATATTAATTAAATGTATTTATTTACATTAATAAATATTTTTGTGTTCCGACCAGGAATCGAACCCTGTACCTCCGAGGCTAAATCCACGGACTTAACCGCTAGACCACGGAGGCAGAACTTAATAGAGTAGTCATTGCCGTGAACTCGGGAGGTCGTGGGTTCGATTCCCACCGGGGGCAACTGGTACATTGTATAATTTGTCTCGGTCTGGGTGTTTATTTCCAAAAAAATAATAATAATATGTAGTTTATCAACCATCTAGTTTCCGTAACACAAGCCTCGTAGCTTACCACGGAAATTAGATGGCGCTGTGTGACCTGTCTGGAAATATTTATTTATTTATTTATTCATTAATTCAATTCACATAATAGATTAAGCAGATTGTTATATTTACGTGTTAGTAGGTACCTTTCTTAGAGAAAAAAAACTTGTAAAATCTAAAACAAATTGGTTACTTCATAATTTTCTACATTGTGTGTGTCGAAACGATTCGTTTCTGTTTGTCAAGTTCTGTGTGCACAGCTGTTTAATAGAATTATCGACATTCTGTTATTATTACCAACTTTAAAATGCATTCAAAACACTTATGTCAAAACTAGATAAGATAAAGATAAAAAATCTTTATTTGCATAAATGTTAGTCTAATTTACAGGTCTTATAGTAAACTAACTTAACGTAACAACATTTGCCAAGTAAATTGGCGAGCAAATATATAAATTTTGAAACTTTAAATAAAAAATGTCCAAAAACTTACATGTAGGTATTAATACAATATTGTCAGTTTAAACTTTAGGTATTACAATTGTCAAAATATTCTTTTAAATTATAAAACATATTTTCTTTTAACCAAATTATTAATTGATTTTTAAAAAAGATTTTTTCCCAACAATCAAAATTGTTAGGTAGTTTATTATAAGTTCGTATACACATAATTAGGCAATTTTTATTACATTTGTTTTTTTAGGATTAATATCTACAATAAGATCATACCCATCCTACTTCTAGCGTTGAAATCTCCAATCTTTCTAAACATGTCGCTGTGTTTTCTAACAAATAAGCAAACATCCAAATATATCTGTGATCCAAAATATAAAGACTACGGTTAACTACACACTACGGTTAACTACACACTACGGTTAACTACACACTACGGTTAACGCCGTAGATTTAAACACGGAGGTGCTGTTCGCTTTAGGGCCGTGAACACTTTTTTTACAGGCACGACATGTGACCTTGTGCCCACCTGACGGTAAGTGGCGCGCGAGGTTTATGAATGTTAGCAACTGGAATCAGACACTCATGACTGACATAAGTCCCTAACACTGTGCCGGCTTGACTGGGCATGACGGCAATTTGATCCTGATCCCGAAACGTGTGGACACACTTTACTGGGTTTATCGGCGCGAACGGTGAATACTTCCCCGCCCCGGTAGACTGGGCAAATAACACCATCAGTCCGCCTACCACCTATTAATATACATTAAATATAATTTAAAAGCTACCTAAATACTAAAATTTAAAATAAACTAAACTATAAATAAAAAATGTCCTCAAGAGTCCCATCCGAAATAGTCCCAAGGAGACTGGCAACATTTCCCCTCTGTATAGCGAGGCTAATACGTTGGCAGAAATATTGCCAGCCTTCCTGTCTCCAGACAACTCCTTGGCCAGGCGCCTTCGAATAAAATAGGCCAAATTAACAACAACTTCAAATAAATTATCATTTCTCGAATGTGTAAAAAAATTGCGTAAAAGAACTAAATATAAATAAAAATCTCACCATAAAAATAAGCGAAGGTACCGGCGTCATTCTTTTAATATCAATCAGAGCTATAGCTTTCGGCAAGTGTCCATTCCTCGCTCCGACGAAGAACAGCCTGGATGAGGTGTAAATGGCACCATTGAGAGATCCAAAGGTGCAGCAAGCAACAAATACTGGCATAATCCAGGACATGACTCCAAGGATTTTGTCGCTAAAGGTGACAGCGACGGCAGCAGAGGCTCTAATTTCGTTGTTGGTCAAAACAGCAAAGTAGGCCACGTTTGTCAAAGTATAGACTAATGTAACCACTGGCATCGATATTAAAATAGCGCGAGGAAGGTTCCTGGAATATCACATTAAAATTGTTATTTGCTCAAAAAAAGCTTTGTCACACCTTAGGGATACAGCGCAAAAAACGGGAGCTGCAGCCGAAAGCAAATACGTATCGATATCAAAGTCTATGTTTTTGTGCCCTTTGCTGTAGAAACTGTAGGTACGTGAAGTTCAAGCGCCAAAACATTTTAAAAAACATCACCCCTCGTCTAATTATCTGCTCTGGTGACTCTTTTCTCGCTCAGAGAATCAGTAGGTATATGAACAATGAAATATACAAGATTCGTAAAAAAGCTACCTTCACCGATCGGTACATCGTCATCAGCATGACAGCCCCTAGAAGACAGAATCCTAGACCTCCACTGTTAAAGATGGGCCTTCCAGAAATTTCAGGAGAATTTGGGCCACGGCCAACCACAGTGGGTCTGATGTCAATTTTTTATGACAATTTATTTACAATTCCACAAGTTGGTATTAGTGGAACCGGAACTGACTGGCTTAACGTGCTTTCTGGCGTTGTAAATGTACGTAAGAAAAGTGTATTTCTCATTGGTACATGCCGGGGTTTGAATCAACTTAGGATTAGGATTTTACTGAAAGTGTTCTTACAATGAAGCCACCATCGCCGCTAAATTAAGACTTTCTCCTGATTCCTTTTTCGTAGTTAACATTGTATAGTTGTAATTTATTATTGATTCAAATGAAAAGGAATGAAATCCGGAGATATGGATTTCATCCCCTGGCGAGGCGCTGACATAGTACTCGTATGCACCTATAGTGACTACAGCATTAGTGCATATTATGGAATATACGTGTTGTTCGGTTGTTAACATGTACCAACCTGTAAGGATCTTTGAGTTCTTCTGTGACAAAATTGAGATAGTTCCATCCGGAGTAAGAGAAGAGGCCGCTGTAGAAAGCTATAGCGATGGCACTGGGCGAGGTATTAGTACCTTGCATCATGTTCTCCAAGTTCTCAGTATGGCCTGAGAACAGGTACCAGAGACTTGCGAAGAAAATGACCAGGAGTGCAAAGATCTTGGTAGCTGTAAAGGTGTCCTGCACTCGAGTGACCCACTTAACATTGAAGCAGTTGATCGCTGTGAGAAAACCTGCAAAAGATAAACATTTGCTCCTATAATATATGGGACAAGATGTTACCAAAATAAACAATGCGCACATATGGTTTGGTGTTGTTGTTTTATGTGCAGCATTAAATTCAATTCATTAATTTTTTTAAGTAGTCATAGTATAAATATTCTGCGCTTTTACAACATTGATATAACTATCATTCTATAGTACATATTGGTGTATCTGGAGCAGTACATGATAACCATCATTTGGGAAGAGAAACAATAAAATAACAAAAATGATTTAAAATTACGAAATAAAATAATATATCGCTTAAAATTGTAGCTGCTGTAAATAGGCATTGTCACACTACCTTAGTTTACTCTTGGTTTACCAAGACAGACACAATTAAGATAACAAAATAAAATGTCACTTATGATTATAGCTGCTTCAATGAGGCATTGTCATATTAAGCTAAGACAGACACAATTATAAAAATGAAAATATCAGTTAAGATGTGCTGTAAAGAGGCATTGTCAGATTATAAATTATAATAATAATGTTAATAAGTGTATATATGTATATTTTTGTGGGCTTGTATTAGTATTTAGTATATTGCTATTACAGTATATATAAAAGTATATTATTTAAGTAAGTATATATAATTATGTTGTTGAATTTATCCTACTATAAATATTTTTTTCGTTGCACCTAATTTGTCCCCAAGGTTTGGCTATCAGAAAATGTCTACGGGCATTAAGTCCGCCTTTGTACTTTGTGCAATAAAGTTTTAAAATAAATAAATAAATAATATAGAATTATAAAAAGTTCACTTAAGATTATAGCTGCTGTATAAAGGCATTGTCATACTTAACTAGACTATAACTAATTACAAATTGTATAATATATTATATACATCGGAGAGCATAAAGTACACAAATGAAATCTACTTGTTGTATCGATTGATGCATTCGATTCTCCATATCATATCCATTAAATATAAGTTACCTACTATTGTTTACAAACAGCGCCTGACGAGGTCGCCTGGATATGAGATGGAGGTAATGTATCTACACACGTCGCATCCCACGCCAGTGACCTGCCAAAAGTTTCCACGGCCCAACAGCTATTCCGTCGGGTTTCTTGCCATCGCTACACACAATGCCAGAGGGTTCAAAGATTGCCGGTACACCAGTAGTGACAAGAGCCCTTTGGATGATATCGTTGACAGCCGCGTGACGAGGAATACGGCCAGCAGTTCTGAGACACCACCGAGATGATCGATTGGTTCTCCGCTTTGACACTGGTGCGGGTGGGCAGTCCGGGCTTCGAGACGAAGGGACATCGCCATGGTCAGTGTATCCATTAATTAGTTTTTTTACAATAATTAGTTTCAGCAAGGATTCGCAGTAATGACAATTCTTAAAACATGCAGAGAGATTTATTCAGCAGAATATTCATTGATTTTACAAACAAAGTAATATTGATAAGTGTATGCGGGTCTCGTTGAATCCAGGATTTCAATTATAGATGTCCTTATACCAGGCCAAGATAATTCCCAACGTGGTGTGGCGGCCGATACGGGAGGAAGGCCTCATTATGCTGTCAAAAGCAATCAGCTCGCCTCACACGATCCGTGTTAATCATTGAAATATATAACAACTGGGCATTTGATACTATTTTGTCTTCTTGAACGGGTTCTTTAAGGAAGACCACGCCTAGAAAGTGGTTTACATCTCTATATAAGTATAGCTTGTTACTCGGCAAAGAAACCGACAGACACGACGACATTCAGTTAGGATAAGCGGCACTCAGGAATCTCCGGCACATCCTCTGATCGTCCATACCACAATACCTAAAGACGAACAGTGCGTTCTCCCGGTTATATCGTACGGAGCAGAGACGTTAACACTGACAGTGACAGTGGGGCAGACGCTCTTTGCAAGATCAGCAAAGCATGTTGGTACTTCTCTGGGAATCGATAAAATAACATATATTTTTTATTAATTCTAAATTTAACTTTGTATACTACATTTCTTTGGCAACAAATTATAGCTTTAATTAAGGATGACAAATTGAAATGTATTTAATTGATTCCTAATATAGTTTGTGGCTTTTTCTTTAATTTTTATGAATGTTTGTAAATAATAATTAAGTGTTTCTGACTTCTCCTTGCATGGTGTATTGGAGTATATACTGTAATACCATGTAAAGTGTATAAAAATAAATAAATAAATATCTCTGATGGATAAAATTCGAAACGTATTATGATATTAGTCAGAGAACCAAAATAACTGACATAGCTTTCAATATTAGCAAGCTGAAGTGGCAATGGACACATCTGCCGCAGAACCGACAACCGATGGGGCACGAGCCAAATATACAGATGACCTGAAGAAGGTCGCTGGATAAGAGTTGGAAAAGACGAGCAGTGAAGTAGCGAGGCTTGGGGAAGGCCTACATCCAGTTGTGGAGGGACCCAGGCTGATGATGTCTGTCTAAAAAATCCACTTTCATAACTAAATACTAATACATACATAATATTATGCAAAAAAATACTTATTAACACTGGAGCTATTAGGTAGTGTAGATACACGAGTTTTTTGAACAAAGGTCTGGAAGTTGCTTGTCTCATGTTTACAAGGAGAACGTTTTATAAATTTGTGGTGACAACGACAAAAGAGTTTGAAGCCAATCTGGAATGATGACAGGGGACTGAAAGAAGTATGAAAGCCGGTCTGATGGTCAGTGGGAGGGAGCTTGTTCCACTGGCGAGCTGATACGGTTTTCAGTAACTGGTCGCGCCGCAGCAAAAGCTACCGCCTGCTAGTCTTGTTTGTGAGAACCCTTTACAAGGCTAGCTAATGTGTGTTGATTCCATGCGCCGTCATTTAGCTAGATGGCGCTACGGTCGACACTTCCGGGGTGAGAGAGCCCTTATACGCGCCGAGCTTGTCATATTTCGTCAGTGTGCTTCGGACTATAGCTCGGGAACGGTGGTGTACCTTGTCTCCTCGGGAAGACCACCACGAGCTCTCTCAGACCGCGCCGCTCATTATATTTACCCGCATCCGCTGATATGAAGTGAAATTACACCCGCGACATTAAAACCGCACCTGGATCGTCTCGCAGCTGACCAGAAGGCTGATGCTTGGCTATTGGTGTCCTCGTCATTGCTAGTTCAAGTAAGTGGATTCTCTACAGATAATTCTAGTTTTGGAGTAGCTTTGTACTGCTGTGACCCGACCAGGTTTCCCACTGCTGGAGCTATAATCGAAGGCCGCGAACCAGCATCCTATTTTTTAAAACCCGCATAACTGTCATACCATAATTTGGGCCTAATCGAACCGGAACCCGCGTAAAATAATATTTCTATTCCCGCGTTAAATAATATATTTAATCCCGCGTAAATAACTTAATTTATTTACTTAAACCGCGTCACTTCATATCTCTGTATTATTATTTTTATTTATGTTCATACCGCTATACTTACTTAAAACCGCTGAAATAAAAATATACTTACCGCTTTGTAACATACTCATACGCATATATTCTCCCGCATCGCTCATACTTTATGATTTTTAGTTATAAAAATAGTTTTAAAAACTTTCCATAGATATCGTAAGTACCTTCCTAAATATAAATAACAAAAATTACAAACCAAAAAAGTCTTTGTACTTTTTTATATAACTACCCGCATTTAAATTTGTAATTTACCTAATATTTTAAAATAAATATGTCGTTATCACAAAAATTGGTAATGCTTATTGCTAAAAAAGAAGCTGTCTTTGAACGAGTGAATAGGTTATGCGTTATGTCAAAGCAAACCTTAAATCATGAGGAATCTGAGTTATTTTTGGCTCAAACTGTAACTATAGATGACCTAAAATCTAGATTCGAAAGTATTATTTGCCTTCGTTCGATGGTAAAACAGAAAATTGGCCTATTTTTTACGAATCCTTTAAGTCTAATATTCATTTGAACCCTAAATTGTCAGACTCGCAACGCGTCCAATATTTAATTGGAAAATTATCTCACTCCGCTTTAAATATAACCGCAGGTATTATACCTACTGGAGATAACTACTCCATTTTATGGGACAGTCTTGTTAAAAAACACCAAGACAAAAGAGCCCTAGGTACTTACTATCTAAATAATATACTGGATATTAATTCCACTACACACACCGCTGAAGGTTTAAATTCATTTGTAGAAAAGTTTGCGTCATCCATTTCCGCCCTCAAACAATTACAAATTGAGGATTTAACTGACTTTATATTTTTAACATGTGCATTAAAAAAGGTTGACTCACAAACTGTGCAAGAATTTGAGATGTCTGTTAGAGGCACAGAAATTCCCACATCACAAAGTTTAACTGACTTTATTAAAGATCAAGTAAAAATACTAGAACGCACTTCTACAAGTAAACATGTGACTGAACCGCCAGTTAAAGGTATTCCTTTGCAAAACAAATCTCATAAAACTTATAACCAAAATAAAACATTTAAATCTTTTGTAACCACTAATAATTATAAAAATCCGCATTCTAATAACTCTTGTTCACTTTGTAACAATTTAGATCATTCGCAGCTTTATATTTGTCCGGAATTCTTAAGTTTAAACCCTAAATCACGATTTAACTATATAAAATCACTGAACGGTTGTGTAAATTGTTTAAGCATTACTCATTCAACGCATTACTGTAATTCACGCAAAACTTGTAAGCAGTGTACGAAATCCCATCATACGTTGCTACATTTTGATAATTTAAATTCACGAAATAATAACGCGACGCAAATATCGAATTCGGTTGCACCGGTAGGCGAGAGCGCTAACAACCTCTCGCGAAGGCATTCAATGACAAATGAGTCACCAAAGGCTTGCCAGCGCCCGCGCACATCCAATGAATAAAAAAATCCCGTTATGTTTTCAGTTGCACCACGTGATACATGTACTAGGGTATATCGCTGTGCATTTTTGCTTTAAGTTTGATTTCAATATTATCTACACAATTTAACTCGCTTTTTGGTTGCAACTAAAGTAACGATTAACTTGTACTTTTAATGGAAACTTTAAATGTTTAACTTTAATTCCATGTTCTTTATACAAATACTAGCTTAAACTATATAATAAAAAAAAAAAAAAATTCCTCGTGTCTTGTTATAAATTTAAACAAGATATTATGTATTTATCCGCATTACTTATATACTTTACTTAATTCAATATTTCGCTGCGACTTTAGCCCTTATGTGCTTAGCAATAAGACCTTATGTCAATACTGACCTATAAATGTTTATTATTTATATTAAATTTAAATTAACTTATCATTTAACTATCACCGCTACTTACGCTCTTTTAAGAAGAGTAAAGTTTACGCTGGCAATGTGTTTGTATCCAAATAATAATAAATTTATTAATAATTCATTCGATTTTTTTTAATCATTTCTTCTAAATATCTTATATATCTTTATTTATAAACTGTTTCTATAAACAGTATGGATTTTGTTGATTGTCCAAAGTTGCACCGTGCTACATGGTGCAATCACCCGCATTATTATATCTACCGCTTGTATATATATATTGTATAAATATCTAAGTATTTACAATTTTATTTTTATTATTTATGGGATTCTTGGATATTTGATTTCTGGATCATATCCACCCTTCATAGCACCGCCTTGGCCAATATTCTTTTATAGAATGGTCATGTTAATTTATTTATTTACCGCATCCATTAATGACATCACAGGATTTACAACCCGGTGATTGTCTCCCCGCGGCTTTATAGCCACCGCTTACTCAGAATTGCCTGAGTTATACTGTAGCTTTAACTTAATAGTTAAGGTGAACCGCATCCTTTTATGACATCACAGGATTTACAACCCAGTGATTGTCTCCCGCGGCTTTATAGCCACCGCTTGCTCAGAATTACCACTGAGTTGTACTATAGCTTTAACATTATAGTTAAAGTGCACCGCATCTTTACCGCTGGCTCAGAATTACCACTAAGTTGTACTATAGCTTTAACATTATAGTTAAAGTGAACCGCATCTTTACCGCTGGCTCAGAATTACCACTGAGTTGTACTATAGCTTTAACATTATAGTTAAAGTGAACCGCATCTTTACCGCTGGCTCAGAATTACCACTGAGTTGTACTATAGCTTTAACATTATAGTTAAAGTGAACCGCATCTTTACCCGCTGGTCCTTCGAATTTATTCATTTATGTTTTTTTTGAACTTTACAACCGCATATGTAGAACGAATTTCTATCCTAAACGCTCATGAACTTGACATGTCATGTGATAGTTATATCACATATATATATTATTATTATTACTTCACCTGTTTAATACCGCTAAAGACCCTGTTCAGCTTGTGAACAGTGGTTCTGATTTATCAGGATAACCTTTATTATCGCGAATAGGTTTTTGGAAAATATATGTCCTGGTTACGATGCACCTGTTGCTTGTTTTACTATATAACTTACATAACTGTTGATCTTAGTTACAGTTTCCTTACAAGTCACTCGTTTCTAAGATACCGCTTTCGTTTTTTCATCGTTTTATCATCACCCGCATATAAACAGCCTTATGCTGTACCGCCTTTTGTTTATCTATACTTAAGTTTATGATGTATTTTCTTTTCTTTATTTATACCGCATACCGCGCGCGATTTAAATTATTATATACTGGTTTTGAAAGCTTCTGTTGGAGCTTTCAAGGTGGGGAGTATGGTCGCGCCGCAGCAAAAGCTACCGCCTGCTAGTCTTGTTTGTGAGAACCCTTTACAAGGCTAGCTAATGTGTGTTGATTCCATGCGCCGTCATTTAGCTAGATGGCGCTACGGTCGACACTTCCGGGGTGAGAGAGCCCTTATACGCGCCGAGCTTGTCATATTTCGTCAGTGTGCTTCGGACTATAGCTCGGGAACGGTGGTGTACCTTGTCTCCTCGGGAAGACCACCACGAGCTCTCTCAGACCGCGCCGCTCATTATATTTACCCGCATCCGCTGATATGAAGTGAAATTACACCCGCGACATTAAAACCGCACCTGGATCGTCTCGCAGCTGACCAGAAGGCTGATGCTTGGCTATTGGTGTCCTCGTCATTGCTAGTTCAAGTAAGTGGATTCTCTACAGATAATTCTAGTTTTGGAGTAGCTTTGTACTGCTGTGACCCGACCAGGTTTCCCACTGCTGGAGCTATAATCGAAGGCCGCGAACCAGCATCCTATTTTTTAAAACCCGCATAACTGTCATACCAGTAACATTTATGGTAAATGAATTATTGCTAAGTCCACAGTAACCAAATTGATTGGCTTTCTTGACACAATGCCTGATTTTGGACTTAAGCGTCTCTTTGCCAACCAAGAAATTATATTGCTGACCTGGTATTTATGTGTAGGTGTATGCTGTAATACAAAGTACTTGTTGGTATTGACCAGTACAAACCGAGGTCCCTCTCCCTCTGAATTGACTTCTTATGCTTGATTTAGTTAAAAACGTTATTGTACTATGTATGTTTTGTCAGTCTTGTTGTAAGCGGTGTTATTTTTATAAGTAAAAAAAAATAAATAATAATAATAAATTCTTTATTGAACAAAACCAAAACAATTTCAGGCGAGCTTAATGCCGTAAATGCATTTTCTACCAACTAACCTTTGTGACTGAGATATGCAATAAACGGGTGCAGAATATGACATTTGCACCTTGTAGTTGACAATTTTTATTAGTATTAGTAAATAAGTAGTAGGTATAGTAAAAATAACATGTTTAAATAATATGTTAATTTGACATAGGTTTTAAATTTAAAACTAATTTGTATTGAAAGCAATAATAATAATATAATATATTGTTTTGTAAAAATATTAAATATTGTATGCCTAATGTGGGCAGATTGTTTCAACAATAATGTATATGAAGATAATGTTTCTGAAATTTTACATGTAAACAATTCTGACAATAAATTATTTTGAATTTGAATTTGAGAATGTTACGAAGAAAATAGATAGTTGAATTTATTTATTACTATATAAAACACATATTAATTACATACATATAAGAACTATACTTATACATAAATAAATGTCATACGTAAACAAATAAATATATACCTGAATATAAAATACATATGTATATGTATAATCAAGTGAGTTATGGCGAATTATTCTGTTTTTGAAGTTTTAAAATTGGCATTTGACATGGAAATGGCACATACTTTCAACGAGAACAACAAATAGTTAGTAGGCGGACTGATGGTGGTAATTTTCCCAGTCTGCCGGGGCGGGGAAGTATCCACCGTTAGTGGCGATAAACCCAGTAAAGTGTATCCATAAGTTTCGGGATCAGGCTCGAATTGCCGTCATCCCCAGTCAAGCTGGGCAAGAAGAAATTCTGGCCGCTCGGTGTTGTGTACCGCAAATACTATCGTGGATTCGCTTCGCGCACAACCAACGATGTTCCTGGGCCCCGCGCAGCACCTACTCCCTCTGCACCACCCAAGCAGGGACGCCGGCACCGCCCACTGAAGCTTCTCGTACTCCTCAGAAGGTGGTCACAGTACCTGATGGGTACTTCTATGACCACAAGAAGATGAAGATACGGAAGCGTTAGATTAATTAATTTTATTATTCTTAAGTTAATGTTATTTGTATGTATTTTAGTTGTAAGCAATCTGTTGCCTGATAATAAACAATTTATTATTATTATAGTGTTAGGGACAGTCCATGATGGACCATGCACGCCACTTACCATCAGGTCGGTGTAATATTGTGGATAATATTGAGTACCTACCTAAGTATATGTTTTTCTACAAAATAGTAATTCTATTCTAAAAGAGTATTGGACTTTGTAGTTATTTTGGTATTTGACCACAGAAATTGATAAGTACTTCCGTTCTCACTAATTGCTTTTATGATGTACTGTACTAAATATGCACATTCCATTCCTAACTATTGTCGTTAAAATGCGATTCTCTGCCGTTACATGATACCATTATAGTCTAAGATACGTAGAAGAGCAAACTTCACCGATCTGGATTTTTTCATTATTTTTTTTATTTATTGAGAATCTAACAGCGTTTCAACTTTAATAAATTAAGTAAGTACTTACAAATTAACAATTTTAGGCTACTAACATGATTCCACATATAAAATTAACTGTGACAAGTGATACAAAATAAAAGTTAGTAAAATACATTTAAAAAATGAAAAATTGATTGCATAAAATTTGAAAAAAATAAAAACTAAATCCTAAATTTCAGTTAAACAGATATAATAATATAAAATTATAATTATTTCTACACTTATTATTATTATTTTTAATTTGAAATTATTTTTTGATACTACACTGTGTGGTAGACGCCAAAGAGCTTTGGGCAGATTTACTTCCTGACGTTAGCGAACCCGATAATAAATATACTCAGGCCGCTTGGGACATCCCTTTGATTAATAAATTATACCAGCCAATACTTGAATTCGAACAATAGTAATGATTGTGCCTGTCTGTTTACATCTACCCAGAAGGAAGCTGGTGCATGGCTTCACGCCAAGGACAGTTCAAGAATAGCAGTTTCATTACGCCTTGGTTCAAAGATATGTCAACCTCACTTATGCAGGTGTGGTTCTCAAGTTAATGAAATGGGTCTACATGGTCTTAGTTGTCAAAAGCGCGCAGGCAGATTCTCTAGACACCAAGCCTTAAATGATTTTATAAAGAGAAGTTTATGGTCCGCAAAAATCCCGTCCGTCCTTAAACCATCAGGTCTATAACGTAAGTAGTGATGGTAAAAGGCCGGATGGTATATCTCTTGTACCATGAAGTGAGGGAAGATGTCTTGTTTGGGATGCCACCTGTGTGAACATAGTGTCCCAGACCTTCACTGTTGGAGATAGGCCTTCCAGAACATATATCTGAATTATTTGGCCTACACTCGCCTCACGCTCTGGCCAGACGGGTGGATGGATGTCAATTTTTAATGACAATTAATAAACAATTCCACAAGTTGGTATTAGTTGAACCGGGACCTTCGGCTTAACGTGCTCTCATGTAAGAAAAGTGTTTTTCTCATTGGTACATTCGTGTGATATTTACGCTAGCTATACATTGACAAATGGCAAGCAAGATAATAAATAAAAAGTGTGGTTTCTGACCACCCCGGAAGGGGTATGGTCGTCATAATCCTTTTTTTTTTGTAATTCCTATGGTTTTTTTAATATTTCGCGGCAAAAGAACGGGTTATCAAATCTGGATACAAGCATTTTGCACAGTGTTTCTCAAATATTTATTTACCCTGTCTTTTGTTATGAAAATTACTGCCAACTAAGTGGAAAAACAAGAAGCGGAAAAATCTTGTGAAACTTTTAAGGATTTCAATATTATTCTCGATTTAAAAGAGATTGCCCAAAACCAGGCCCCAACTTTTTTTGCAGCGTGTCTCAACTAAATACAATTCAATAGTCATAATAATTAATTGTGTTTTTTTTTTAAATTCAATTACAACATCTCTTTTACCCAAGCATTAAAATATAATTTAATTAAATAGTCAATTGGTTAAAATTTATGTATGAAATGGTTCCAAAGCACTATTTAATACGATTTTCTTTATTATGACCAGGTACTTTATTATATCGAAACTATGTAATTATTAACGTAAGAAAAAGTTTTTGTCAATTGTCGTTATGCTGGGTAAAATAAATAAAATTAATTACAGATTATGAAAACACAATATATTAACTATCAAATGAAAAAGAAATCATTATGACACGAATACATTTTATTGGGCCCATTTCTCTAAGAAAAATGGGCATTCTTATTTATCTTTTTTTTTTGTTTAATTAGATTTAATAAAAACTTTTTTAGATATTTTACCATTAATATATACAACCGCTTCCTATTTACTATACTTATAATGTCATTATTATTTAATTTATACTATGAAAATAATCTTTTAAATGACATACAAATATCATATTTATGCACGAGTAGGTATTTGTTAAGTTAGCTTGACTTTACGTATTAAAGTTACTGCTAATTTCCTTATATATATGCATGTGTGTATGTGTATGTATATATATATATGTGTGTGTATGTATGCATATATATGGAGAAACATGTTAATTTTAGTTATTCATTCGCTATCATAACATGTTTAGTAAAATAATTAATTTGTAATGTGACGAAACCGAGTGTATCAAATGTATGAAATGGTGAATAAATAAATGATATCAACATTTAATTTCATGTTATATTTATGAGCATTTTCTGCACCCAATTTTAAGTTTTGATGCGCTAAATAGATAAAATAAATAAATGGTATGTTTGAGAGCCACTGTTTAGCATGTTGTAATGCGAGGGTATAAGAATGCAATTAGAGAATTGGCGGGCCATCTTCTTGGAAGTACAAGTTAGTCCGGTCGACGAGACGAGGGAACAAAAAAACTACCAGAAATGGTTCCCATACAAGTACAATGAACTTTCTTTACCTTTAAAAAAGTTACCATAGATGTATGTATGTATATACACCGGTAGTCTTAGACGGATCCTGGAAATCTTTTTTTTTACTTTTTTTTTTTATATTTTTATTTTCCTTTTAGGCCGCGTTCGTTTTATAGCGTTTCCAACATTTTGTAGCAACTTCATAAACCAGCGTCAAATGTCGTTTTTGTTAAGAAATACCGCTTTTTTTAACAAAGCTAACATTTCTTAAAAAACGAGCGGTGAGGCTACTTTTTGACAAGTATGACAAGTAACAAATAATAACAAATCAATTGACAATGTATTATATACATTGTAGTCTTTGAATGTATTACATAAAATTGTTTAAAATACATTTTAAACTAATATAATATAAACTACAACAATATAAACAAACTATATTTCTTATGTTAAATGACATCTGTCAAAAAGTAATATCAATAACCCTCCTTTCAGACAGACAGACAGACAGTGGGGTCGTCCAGGCCCGGACGCCTAATGGGCCTGGGTTGGGGATGGGGATATTCCCCCGTTTTCCCCGGCAGGATCTCAGCGGGTAACCACCCGCCGGTAATTCATGCACTTTTAGTGCTGGGCGCCGTTAGCAGTATAACAGCGCCCGTGTGGCTCACGAACCCAGAGGGCTAGATTCGACTGCTTCAGCTCTCCTCCAGGAGTACTTCCCTAGGAAGTGGTCTCCCGTTGGGGGGCCGTGCGCAAGACGGAGCGATATTCTGGAGATGGTTGAAGTGTCCGTTGTCGGCCCGATAGAACATACGTCTAGTCAGGCCAGTGACAAACTCCTCAATAGGAGGCATCTCCAAATCTCGAGCTATGACGGAATTACGCACGAACCACGGCGCTCGGGAAACCACTCTGAGCGATATGTTCTGCTGACTTTGGATCTTGTCCCTGTTGGTCTGGGCCAGAAGGTGGTGCCAGGCTGGCGCAGCATAGGTGAGACGGGAACGGATGAACATCTTGTAGATCCGGACCTTCAACCTGAGCGGCAAGCTGGAATTCATAACAGGACGTAACATGGCTCGGGCCGCCTTCGCCTGATTGACGGCGTGGCAGGCCATTTCACCCATTGTCAACGTCCTGTTAATGATGCAGCCCAGGTATTTGACGGTCGGAGTCCACTCGATGTTCTGTCCCCGAAGTTGCAGTGGTGGAGGCAGCCGGCATCTGGATGTCATCAATGCGGCAGTTTTGCCGACATTAATGGACATACGCCACTTGTCCAACCACGCAGGGACAAGATCTAGGAGGTCCTGCATTTTATCAGCAGCGTCATATTGGTTTGGAGAAGAGCTGAAGTAGGCACTGTCGTCCGCAAACAGTGCAAGCATGACATCCTCCTCCCCGTCCTCCTCCAGGACTTCAGAGAGGGTTGAGATGTCATTAGTGTAAAGCGCGTAAAGTACGGGAGATAAGCAGCTGCCCTGTGGAACCCCAGCCAGAATGGGCTTTTCCACAGAGATGAGATCCTCCACCGCGACGTGGAATCGTCGTCCCTCCAGAAAGGACGCCAGGATCCTTACTGCCATTGCTGGGACTGACGTGTCGAGAAGTTTGTACAAGAGACAGTCGTGCCAGACTCTGTCAAACGCCTTCTCGATATCAAGAAAGACGCCGACAGAGCGACGGCCCTCGTTCTTCTCGACTGCCAGGTGGTGCAGCACCCGAGTCAGTTGGAGCGTGGTGCTATGTCCCTCTCGGAAGCCGAACTGTTCATCACGAAGTTCGATGTAACGTTTCAGCCTCCGGAGGAACAAGCGCTCAAACAACTTTGCTGGGTGCGGCAGCAAGGTTATTGGCCTGTAACTTGAGGCATGGCGTCGGTCTTTTCCCGGTTTAGGGATTACGATAACCTTCCCCGATTTCCAGCACTCAGGGAAGTGGCCGGTGCGAAGGATCCCATTGCAGACTCTGGTATAGGCTACCATGGCCCTGCGCGGCAGCTGCGATAGTGCTATATTGGAAATCCCGTCGGGTCCCGGGGCCTTCTTCGGTTTTAGACGAAGGGCTGCTTTGCAGACCTCCGTCGACGACACGAAGAAATGCCCGGGTAGGGCCGGCGGTATTTCTGAGTTAAGCATCTCCCGTACTTTGCGCTCCACAAGTTCATTGTGGATATGGTCGACGACCGGGAAAGGCTGAAATTGCCGCTCAAGATGATTGGCCAGGATTTCGGCTCTATCTCGAGCGGAATAACACCGATTTCCGCGGTCGTCAAGCAATGGCTGTACGGGTTGAGGAGCATTGGTTAGGCTCTTTGTGAGGCGGTAGAGGGATACCAGGTTTCCCTTTTCCTCCCCGATGTTGTCCATTAGTGTCTCCCAGGATCGACCCCGAAAGGCGGCGATCTCCAAAGAGAGCTCTTCCGCTTTGCGGTTAAGCTCTCTCTTGGTGCTGGGACAGCGGGAATGGGCCCAGCGTTTTTGTAGATGCCGCTTTTCCTGAAGTTTCTTTCGAAGGTGATCCGGAAGTGCACTTTTCTGACGAAGGCGATTTAGAGGCATTTCGGTAGTAGAATCTGCCTTCGCCATTTGGATGGACTCCATCAGGTGGCTGGCTGCCGCCTCGACTTCGTCCGGAGAAGAAAGTGTACCAGGCAACTTGTAGTTTGACAAAGTTGCCCGGTACTGTTCCCAATTAGTTTTGAACCGCCCTCTGGGAGATACGAGGTCAGCATGCGTGCCCAGTACCACGAGGAGTGGAAAATGTTGCGTGTCGCAGTCGTAAATCACCTCCACGTGGACTGGGACCTTCATGGCTTGGGCCACTACTATGTCGAGCACGTCCGCGGCGTACGTATCATTTGTAGGGACGTGCGTTGGTGAGTCGGGCCCAAAGACCTCGTAACCTTTGGATTCCGAATCCTGAAATAGAATTCTCCCAGCTGGATTGGTACACCGGGAACCCCAAGAGGGATGTTTTGCGTTGAGGTCCCCGATGACCAATGTTGGTGTTCTTCCATCCAGGATTCGGTTTATGTCGATGGTGTGTATCCTTTTTGTGGGAGGGCGGTAGGCTGCGTATAATCTGAGTTCTTCTCCAGACGAGTTGAGCCTAACTCCTTTGGTGCGGACAGTTTCGAACTCTGAATCCACCAGTTCTTCGTGGACGACATCCCGGCGGACAAGGACCGCTGTTCCCCTATAGGCGGTGCCTTCCGGGGATATTTCGTCTCTTCTGTATACGAAGTAACTAGGAACGCGGAGTTCGTTTTGTGGCTTAAGTTTCGTCTCCCCCAGGAGAATAATGTGCGGATTGTGCTCCTGGGCTAGGAGACGAAGTTGTTGTGTATTGGAACGAATGCCCCCTGGGTTCCAATACACAATTTTTAAGCCTTCTGCCCTTACAAAGCCGAAACCGTCATGGCGCACAGTTGGGTCAGGCCAAATGTTACGGCCTCTATTGGGTCTGACCCCTGTGCTAGACGTTCTAGTACTCCGAGCAGCACCTGGATTGCTGCTTGGAGCACTTCTCGACTGTGTAAGGAAAATTGGTTGTTCCTCCCCTTGGCTTGTGAAGCTTGTCGCTCCTTTGGTTGACTTTGGGCAGAGTTTCCCTTGGCCTTCGGTTTCTTCTGCGTCTCTTTCACGGCAGTTGAGAACGCCGGCGTCAGCGATAGAGATTTTTTCGTCGACGCCGGCTTGACAGGGAGCGATGGCACTATTTGGGCCAACGGCTCTGTTGCAGAAGAAGTTACAAGAGGAGCGACAGCTCCACTAGCCTTCTTGATTTTCTTCTTCTTTTTTGGCTTCTTCTTCTTTTTCTGCCCCACAGCCGCCGCAGACCTCATACTCGGTCCGTTGGCAGGTGCCATTAAATTGGCATTCTGCGTCGGTTCCGAGTGAGTGGCTGGTATTGGCTTAGGGGCAGAAACAGAAGGTTTATTTGGCAGAGGAGGGGGGAGTTGGATGCCCCGCTTTCGGGCCTCCCTCCTAAAAGCAGGACACTGCCTATTACTCGCTGCATGCGGTTTGCCGCAGTTGGCACACTTCAAAGCGGTCGTCTCGCGATCGCAAGTCGCGACAGAGTGTGAACCTGAGCACCGCACGCAGCGAGCCTGGCGAAAGCATCCCCCCGAGGAGTGTCCGAAACCCTGGCAGTGATGACATTGGGGTGGCCCAGGACGACGTGTCCACTCCTTTATAATCACTCCCGGTAAGTACAGGAGGGTTGTGGTACTGTACAATTTGTCCAGCTCATCCCGCTCCAGGTGGGGGAACTGGACAAAGAACACAGTTCCATGCTGGTTTTTCTTGAGAGGGATCATCTTAGCGTACTCGGGCGTCTTGCCCGTAAGTACACCCAGTTCATGGATAATCTCCTCCACAAGTGTGTCGCGGGGGAGGCCCGTGATTGCCACTTTATGTGGACGGTCGGCCTGGAGGCTGTAGGTATGGCCTACAATCTCCGGGTTAATCTGGCGCTGCTCCTCCAGGTAGGTCTGGACTGTGCGGTACTCCTGCGTGGATTTGGGCATGAACTTCATGCCTTTGCCCGCAGGCCTCGCGTTGGGAGGGAAGCCAAGACGGTGGTACAGCGCTTTAAAGTGGACCGTCCACTGGGGCAGGGAGTCCACAAGGATAGGTGGGATCCCTTTCCCATTGGTAGTGTTTTGCTCGGTTGGCAGACGGCCGGGGAAACCGGTCGAGATGTTACAGGAGGAGGAGGACTGCGCAGCGCATGGCTATAGTCCATGGGTGTGCAGTCTGTCGGATCTGGCAAGGCCTCTGCCTCAGGAGACGGGGAGGTGGCCTATTTCGGACCGCCACGCACCTTGAAGGAGCCGGCAGTACGGGGGATTGAACACCCAATAGAGAACTCGACTCCCCAGAGAAGCTGGGCGGGGAGACGAGTCCGCCATCCGCCGCTCGCCTTAATGTTTCTGGGTGATCATCTCCACTAGAATCGCCGCGCGAATGTTTCCGCGGACGGGCCGGTGGAGGCGTGGAAAAGATTGGTTCATTGGGTTCGTCTGCCGAAACATTCACACTGCTTTTGGCGGCCAGAGCAAAGTCGAAACCTTGAGGTTTAGGCTTCGACCTCCCGTCGCCGCCAGATTTAGGGCGGGCAAAGGTGCGCGACTGGGTTAGTTTTAGTGGCTTCATCGGCACGGGACGATTTAATACGTCGTCGTCCGATGAAGAAGAGGAGGAGGGTAAGGGGGGTAACGGAGAACCCCGAGCGGAAGGCATCTTGGCACAGGGGTCCTTCTAACCCGTTAGGGCTAAGAAGGGCCCGGGGGAGGGCGTTGTCAATAAAGGACAGGAGCTATTGAGTGCTATGGGCATCTATAAAAGAATAGATGGCATAGCACGTTTATAAAACAACCGAATTAAAATTTGCCAATGATTGAGCAAAGTCTCAACACCTACACGTCTCTGTCAATAGTTGTTGTTAAAATCGCCTTACAATTATTAACAAAAACTGAAAGAAGTTGCTAACAATTGCATTGGCAATTATCAACAACAACTAATGATAGAAGGAGACAGATAGGTGTGGAGACTTACTGTCACTCGAGTGCTGTCGGCAAGACTCGGGTTGAGTTCGGCTATCAAAATGCGCCGGCGCAGACTGGCGGGCGGCGCGGCGGCGACGCACTCGATTACCAAAACTACAACCTAAGTGTCCTTACAACTCACGATTACAACAGGGGAAAACCACTCTTTTTGCGTCCCAGCGTTCTGTTTTTGAGGTGGGCACTTTCCTAACCAAAATAGGCCTAGTACCCACGTGCGTCCCGGGCTAAAACCGATCTCGCACAAAGTCTCAAAACAAAACAAAGCACACGTCCGCACGCAACGGCGCCGAGGCAGGGACTCCCCTCCTTTCAACACAGCCTTAGTTCTAAGTAAACTATGTTTGGTAATTCGACTGCATGGTCTCATAGTTGGTCAGGCATGAAAGTGTCCCATACTCCCACGTCCACTACTAATCACATTTGAAATTTTGTTGCAGTATACTAACTATAAAAAAAAAAATGCGCTGTGGTGGCTTTGGCGTTCCTTAAATCCTACAAAGGTGGGTTCAAACCCACCCAGCATGTATCAATAAGGAATACACTTTTCTTAAGTACATTTTCCATAGATCTACAACACCACCGTTCCCGTGCCTCAGAGAGCACGTTAACCCTACGGTCCCGGTTCCACTAAAACCAACTTGTGGAATCGTTAATAAATTGTCAAAATAATTGACATCATATCCAAAGCCGTCTGGCCAGAGCGTGGCGAGTGTAGGCAAAATTCTCTAGATATATATTCTGGAAGGCCCATCTCCAGCAGTAGAGGTCTAGGACGCTGTGTTCTAGGGGCTGTACTGAATATTACGTATTATAATTTTGATTTTTTATTTTTAACTCCTAGCGTATATATATATATGAATTCGTATTAAAAGCCTGGGTATATAAATATCAGTACACGTATCCGGCGTACCGACACCTTCTATAGTAAAACATCCTATCGATTAAATTTAGAAAGTACTTACACGTAACAAGTGCGGCTATGAGTCTCACAGCCGCTGCCGGCGGCTCGCAGGCCGGCCACAGTGGCTTCAAGATGTTCTCGGCGAAAGTAAGGGCTGTGATTGCGTTCCCAGTAGGGACCAGAATGAACAGAGCCACCCATAGGTAAAGGAAAGAAGGCAGCGCGCCAAATGCTTCTCCGATGTACGCGTAGTCACCGCCAGATTTTGGAATCATTGTACCTTAAACATACAATTATTCATAATTATTATTAAAAAAAATATATATATCGAGAGTCCTTCGCCCGTTTTGTGCAAGTTTTTGTTTTGTAAATTTATTTACTGTGGATATTGTTGGTCAAAAGTGGTGTTGTTTTGTTTAGTAATGTGCTACAATGTGAATTATTATGGAAAACGATAAATTGGACTTTGAATATGGGGCACAAGTTGCAGTTTATTTTTTGCGGTTTTCCCGCTCTGTCAACTCCCATATTTTACCCGACGTGTTTGGGCTATAATGCCGCGAGTGACTCTAATAAAAGCATTAAATTCTGCAACATCTGGAATTTGATGATGACCTCATTAGAACTCATGAAAAAGAAAGATAAATTACGTCAGACTTGGCTGTATGGGCTAGACCCTTTGCCTTCCCTATCATCTCATTCATCATTCATCGGGAGAAGAGAATAAAAAAAATAAAAAATCATGATTCACATTGAGCCAAATTTACTATAGATAAGTGGCAAGGTGGCGTAGGGCATGAACGCTTTCCTTATTAAGGAAAGCTACTTCTATTAATAGCGGTTTAAACCACCCCGGCATGTACCAATGAGAAATACACTTTTCTTATGTACATTTGTCATAGATTTACCACCGTTCCCGTGCCTCGGAGATAATGTTAAGCCCTCGGTCCCAGTTCCACTAATACCAACTTGTGGAATCGTTAATAAATTGTCATAAGAAATTTACATCAGATCAGCCAAATTGTCCAGATATATGTTCTGGAATGCCCATCTCCAGCAGTGGAGGTCTAGGACGCTGGGATCTAGGGGCTGTAATGAATGAACTCAGCGTATCAAACTCGAGAAATACCACAAAGAAATTGAATAAATTATTGTATCCCGACCAGGAATCGAACTCGGTACATCCGAGTCTAAATCAATGGACTTGGGTTTATATAAATATATATAATTTTAGTTATATATAAGATATGTATGCCAAATTGTTATTTTTATGTTTAAATTTAGATATTAATGTCTTTCTGTATTTCATTCTTGATATTGTTTACTGCATGCTGTGTACAAATGTTAGGTTGGCAAACTCACTACTTATTTATATCACAGTATTTTGTTAAATGTTTTGTCTGTTTTTTGTACCTTAATAAATAAATAACCGTTAGACCACGTAAATCAAAATCCTATATAATAGAATACCTCTAGAAAAAGAAAATAAAAAACAATAAAAAAAAGCATGACTCCAACCCGAGCCAACTGACTAGCGTGGTTAAATTCTCCAGAAACATGTTATGGAAGTCTTTAGTTCTTAACAATCTCTTTAAAACTATAATGATCATTGTGTTAATAAATGTATGTAATATTAAAAAATTGGAGCACAGCTGTGTTGTCACACTCTATCCATTATCTCGGTTAATGCAAACATAATTATTTAGGAAACTAGATTTTACGTGATACATTGCTTAAACCTACAATAGTTATAAAAGTTAAAACTGACGTAAACTATTGGTAATATAATATTTGTTTATAAAAGTTATTTAAAAAAAAACGAACAAATAAATGGACAAAAAGTTTTGCCGCTATATATCCAAAGGTGCAGTTAAGAATCTTTAAGAAAAGGTCATGAATAGAAAGGTTGATGAACGTAGACGAAGCAAAATATATAAAATAATAAATAAAATTATTAAAAAAAAAATAAAAAAAAATAAACCTACTAATAAAATAATGTTCTTAAATAAATTGAAGCAAAGCAAGGCAAAGCGCGCTCTTTATTACTTAATTTTGCTTAAATTTAATGAAAACGCAAGTCGAACTACTTTCAAAGCGAAAAAAAGTAATAAAAAAACAGAGACAAGTCGAACATGGGGTTAGTGAGAGAGAGATAGACAGAGACCAAAATAAATAAATAAATCATGATATATTTATTAATTCTATAAACAGTAAATGTAATTAAAAACTGCCTCCTTTGTCTAGCGGTTAAGTCTGTGGATTTAGACGCGGAGGCACCAGGTTCGATTCCTGGTGGTGAAAAACACAATAATTTATTTAATGAACTGGGATTTCTTGAGTTTGGTACTCTAGAGAAATCGACGAACTCGCCACTTATCATCATGGGCCCATAGAAAAGTTGGCTAAAAGAATCCGATTCTTTGAAATCGTGGTGGCAAGGGATACGGTCGTAATGATACTTTTATAATTAAAAACTAGAAATTTAATTTAATTTGCCAAAATATTGCCAGATTTTCCCGTCAGCTGTATGGAACGGCGTAAGATCGTAACCTGATAGATTGAATATTTATTATGAATTTTAACCAGCTGTTTGACCCCGAGGCGGCCGGCGGCGTTGCCCGTGTGAAACAATAACCAGCGAAAAACTATAAGGTGGCCTACGGTCACATGTCATATTTGCGGAAACTATTGATGATACAACTTTTATTCTTTTATCTTATTGTAGAACAAGTTTTTTGTAGATATTGAAATGTTATATATATATATATATAACATTTCAATATCTACAAAAAACTTCGCGATATCATATGTCAAACTATTATCGTTATATCACAATAACCACTTTTTACAGTTGATTGAAATACTGACCAAATTTAGACCATGAGGATACTTTTGTTTAAATCCTTATCCAAATAAATCATTGTTTTTAAGACTGTTTCAATTCAAGTAGATCACTTTTTGAATTGTTCAAATCGGCTATTCCATTCAATAGATATTACGAATTTTATAAGCCATAGAAAATAAAAAATAATATATATATATATATATAGATGTTAAAATCTAAATATGACATGCCTATCGGGTACCTGAAGGGTTTTTTGTCGACGTCAAACAGCTATTAAAAATAAAATAAAAAACCAAATTATATTATTTTATATATAAAAATACTATTCAGCTACAAAATGAATAAATAATAACATAATACAAACATATTTTATTAATAACTTATCTACCATAAATAGATTATATATATATTTTATTTATTTATTATTATTTTTGTTTTTATTTTTTATTTTTTTGGACTTATAGAAATACATACAGACAACACATAATATTAGTATAAAAATCTCTTATGAGACTTACCTAACTCAGCGTAGCAAAGTGCACCGATCATGGAGAGGAATCCCGATAAGACCCACACTATGAGGGCCATTCCTTTAGAACCAGAATATTTGAGAGCCAAGCTCGGAGACACGAAAATTCCGGAGCCAACAATGACTCCAACGATGATAGCAACGCCATCCACCAATCCCAGTTCCTTTTTCAACCTTACACCTTCACTCGAAACACTATCTTCGCTGATTTTAACATCCCCTACCTCCATGTTTTTAGGGGTTAGCCCCTCTGTCGATGCCACTTTAGCCATATTACTTGTCATATATTTGTTCCACTATAATCCTAATTTAAAAGCCATATTAGTGTTAAATGAGGCCGGAAAAGGCAAACATTGCATCATTTATCAAAACACGTGTTAATAAAAATCCTTCATGAAAATCGAACATAACCGAAATGAAATTGGAATCAAATCGACTATAAATAGTCGCGTAAACTTTTTAAGGTCAAAATGTTACGAATATTTTATTTACTTAATTGTATTTTTACTTTAAACATTCCTAATTCAATGTTTATAATAATAATACAATATACTGGGTATTATTGATTATTTTACAAAGTTATTAATTAATTAAGCACGTAATTTCACTAATATTTTCACCGGTTTTTGCCGCGTGGAAAGCGTCGAAACCACGCTTAGTTTGACGTGCCACCTTATCACTACTTTGCCGTCGACTGTTCCGAATACTTACAAACCAGCCGTCGACTATCCTAAATTGACGACTTTTAACAGCTTTAATAATTCCATTGCGTCTTATCAAAAAAGTCTTAAAACACCTTACTAATGCAAACACGCAATGGATGTGCTTAAATTTACTCGACTCGGATATGGGATAGGCCAGACTGGGTTTCACTATAATTGCAAAAGGTCGTAACACGTTTTGCCGTTCGAATTGAATTCGTTTCTCCATCGATGCTTTTGAACACAACTTTGGTTATTTAGATCTGATTGGAACATGGGAATTGAGCTATTAGGGGTTATGGTTACCTACAAAGGACTTTAGGCTCATTTTATTATCGTCCGTAGACGTACATTTTAAGGATCTTCCTTTTAAACAATTGGTATTTTTAAACGCTGAAAGAATTTTACTTTTTTTTTTTAATGTCGCATGGTTTATTTATTTTATTCTTATTAACCTTCTGTTATTATTGAGATAATGAACGAAACACGTTTTTATATATTATTATAATATATTTTTTAATAAATTATAGCATGGATTGTAACAATAACGGACATACATTATTTCTGCACTGAGATAAATCAAATCAAAAAATATTTTTTTGGTACGAAAATGTTTGGATTATTTCTGTGCAAACTAATTTGGATTACAGACAAAGCCAAATAATGACATTACTAACTCCGTTTTTTTACAATCCAAGTAGGATCAGTTCTGTTCTTAACTATCCATATGTATAAATTAAAATATTTTAAAATTATTATTGTCTATAAATCAAATAATTCATATTTTGTTGTCCTATAAAGCGGGTCAATATCACATTTTTCTACTGCTATTCACTATTTCTAGGACTGTAATTAAAAATATATATTGATATATTTTATTTGTTACTATTTTGACTAAAAATAAACTATCTGGATAGCAGATGTACAAATTTGGTATTAGTGGAACCTTGACCGACACGGCTTAATGTTTCCGGGGCACAGAAACAGTTGTGTTGTAAATCTATGACAAATGTACGTAATAAAAGCGTATTCTCATTGGTACATGCCTTTTGGATTAAAGAAAAGCGTTCTTACAACAGAGCCGCCATCTCTGTGCATTTGTTAACCCGATAATTACAAATAAATATTTAATTTTAATTAGGGCTCGAAAAATTAATTGTTAATGCCGGCCATCGTATACGACTACGACCTATTTACCATATTCCTCATCGCTTTATCACAAGGTTCAGTTTGTATAAACCACGTGCATTTTTTTGTCACCTATCCCATTCTATAGTTGGATTTGAGAAAAACCGTTCCACTTAGGTTGACATCTATAAAGCGTGTTTAGGCTTTACTTAGGTTAGTACTAATAAAAGACATCATCCAATTTAGGCTATTATTGTACTACTTGTGCCGTGTACAATGTTAAATAGTGGTTTTGATAATTTTATTTATAAAACTAATGTTATTTTTGCTATATAAATCATTTTCATCACAGCCAATAGAACACAGCATCCTAGACTGTTGGAGATGGGCCTTCCATAACATATATCTGGAGAATTTGGCCTGCATCTAATGTCAATTTTAATGATATATATCTAATAATATAATTTATTAACGATTCCACAAGTTGGTATTAGTGGAACCGGAACGACCGACGCACGGCTTAACGGGCTCTTTGTAGATGTCGCTAACGGCAATGGTACCTTGTTTTACACCTATGTCGCATCATTTTTTAAATGTTTTTGTAGTATTTTATTTTTATAACAGAAAAATGCATTTTAAATTAACTTTGGCATAATATTCAGAAAATAATAAATTTCGTAATAAAAATACAACTTTTCTATGCAACTGACTTATGCATATGAATATTAGGTACCATCTATCATGCTTCATCTATCGTGTTAAAAAGTTAGTGATACACCCCATTGACACGGCCCTTTTACAGCCACGAATTTAAATTTAAATTTATTTATTAACTATTTCTAATTTTATTTATATTGTAAGGTGACACGGCCATTTTACAGCCAAGAATATTAATTAACATTAATGCTATTAGAATATAAGATGACACGGCCCATTTAAAGCTATGAATTTATGTTTAATTGACATATTATTATTTAGATTATAAGATGACACGTCTTTTTTAAAAATTATTATTCATATTTGTTTTATAAATTTATAAATTATCTGATGTATACAATTTCTGTACATCATAGTATATAGAATGTAAACTGACACGGCCTCTTTACAGCCACGACCGTATTTAAGTAGTTTCTGAGTTAGTTAGTTTTACTTGCTTGTAGCAATAATGTTGTGCCTAACATACATAAATATGGATTATTGCCTGTTTACGGTCCAACCATTATTACCACTTTGATTAGTATTTACATATAATAATAATAATAATAAATATTTTCAGACAGGTCACACAGCGCCATCTAGTTTCCGTGGTAAGCTACGAGGCTTGTGTTACGGAAACTAGATGGTTGATAAACTACATATTATACTTTTTTTTTTGTAAATATATACATATTATACATGTTATGTTGTAATAATTGTATTGATTTTATTAGTTCTGACTGTATCCAAGTTGTTTTAAGAGAACCAATGGAAATAAACTATTTTGATTTAGATTTTGTAATCTTGTTAATTTAGTCCAAATTTCAATACAAGATGTATGATGTCTTTTGAAAGAAATGTTGCACTAAAATGATGGCGTCGATAGTGGAAGTTTTATTTTGGAAGTCACCTGGTACATTCTTAGACGTGTCCTCAGAAGCTCCTCCATTTGCTGTCAAACGAGTTCCCTCTTGAGGACATTTTAAATATTTTCAGTTAGGCAAAGTCACAGCACGTTTTATACATATCTCAGTCTTAAGTGTTTAAAAAGACGGGAAATAACCAATAATACATTTTATGAGCGTTTATTCATTCAGACATGACGACCGCGGTCAATGACGTGACATCTTAGAATTGGATTTTATTTTGATAAGATTATATACTTATAACAAGACAGGGCAAGAAACCAAAAGGTAGTTGTCGGTCGCAAGCCCGAGACACCATTCTTCTCATCTCTTACCCACAAACGATGGACCCGGCGCGGCACCCGCACGGTGAATCCATGGAATGCTTAGAAATTTGTCTTCTGAACAAATAAATAAATAAATATTTCCAGACAGCTCACACAGCGCCATCTAATTTCCGTGGTAAGCTACGAGGCTTGTGTTACGGAAACTAGATGGTTGATAAACTACATATTATACTTTTTTTTTTTAAATATATACATATTATACATATAAACACCCAGACCGAGACAAATTATACAATGTACAATTGCACCCGGTGGGAATCGAACCCACGACCTCCCGAGTTCACGGCAACGTTTGTTACCACTAGACCACGAAGGCGGTCAACTAAACAAATCAAATAAACTCGTTTTAGGAATAAAATAATTTATATCAAGACTGCCATATTGTTGTACCTTTGGCTGGGCATCAATGGTTTAATAATTAAAAGCTAATTTAATTAACACTGGCAATCCATAGGAAAATTCTTAAAATAGCTATAATATGCTATAATTATGACGCCCTATTGAAAAATACAGTACGTAAGTCGAACACAGCAATAATAAGTAATATTGTAATTATATTCATAGAATGTATGTTGTAGTTTTATTTGTGTATGTATTACATACATATCTTCACGCCAGATCCCTTGCGGGGTAGGCAGAGACAATTGAGCGCCATTTGACACGATCACGACATACCTCTTTCGCTTCGTCGACATTCATTAACCTCTTCATACATGCCCTTTGGTTACGAAGACTTTTTAATGCACCTTCAGTCAGTGTTTTATTTATTTGATCGTGATATGTGAGTCTCGGTCTGCCAGGGCCTCTTTTACCCACAACTTTCGCATTATATATCTGGTTCGTCAATCTTTCATCGCTTATCCTTTCAACATGCCCGAACCATCGTAGCATGCTTTTCCTTATTTTTGTCCCTATGCTTTCCTTAATACCAACCCTTTTCCGTATTTCGACGTTACGTATGCGGTCCGCCAAAGTGACGCCACATATCCGCCGCAAGTGTGTGTATTAGTATGTAAATAAGTAGTTATCCACGGAGGCAGGACAAGTCTAGCGGTTAAGTCCGTGGACTTAGGACTCGAAGGTACCGGGTTCGATTCCTGGTCGGGACACAAAAATATTTATTAATGTAAATGTATTTATTTACATAATATTTAATTTATTTGTGATATTTCTCGAGTTTGGTACTTATTGATTGGCTTATAGTAAAGTTGGCTAAATGTGAATGTTTCTGACCACCCCGGAAGGGAAACGGTCGTAAAGATACTTTATAAGTAGTTATAACTATTGACGTCTAATATTTATTTACTTAAAAACTTAATTGCACTATGTACAAAGGCGGACTTAATGCCGCTAATCATTCTCCGACAGCCATACCTTTAGGACATTAAGACAGTATTTCATTACAGCCCCTAGAACACAGCGTCCTAGACCTCCACTGCTGGAGATGGGCCTTCCAGAACATATATCTGGAGAATTTGACCTACACTCGCCACGCTGGCCAGACGGCTTGGCAAGGATATGATGTCAATTTTTAATGACAATTTATTAACGATTCCACAAGTTGGTATTAGTGGAACCGGGACCGACGGCTTAACGTGCTCTCGAAATCAATGACGAAGGTACGTAAGAAAAGTGTATTTCTCATTGGTACATGCCGGGTGGGTTTAAAAAAAAAAAAAAAAAAAAATTCAATCATTTATTTACTTTCCAATACATATAACATATTAAATAGCCCGCCAAACTGTAACCACAGTTTGTTGGCGGAGACAATAACTCTCGAAGCTTAATAATAAATATTTATAGTACATAAAAAAGATGCGCGGGCGCGAACCACTCTCCCCCCGCGCGACCACCCCGTCCGCCTACGGGTACCATTCATTTAAGTCTATCTCTTTCTTAGGATTAACACTCATTTCTTCCGAAGATTATTTTAGATTTTGAAACTAAAACTCAATATGCAATAAACGAACGACTGCAGTCATACATAGTCAGTCAACATAGTCGAGATTAATGCCGTAAATACATTTTCTACCAACTAACCTTTATTCTAACTAATCATCTCTATTAGTTTAGTGCCTTATCTTGTCGTAACTGCTTTGTGCTTTAATTGTCCGAAAGGTTTGATCAGTATAGAATGTCTATTTTATTTGTGCAATGAAGTTTATAATAGATAAATGAATAAGTTAGTAGTATCATCACGACCGTTTCCCTTTATTTATTATAAACTTTATTGCACAGTTCAAAGGTGCGTTGAATCACCATCCCCAACCCAGGCTTATTGAACATCCGAGTCTGGATGACTCATGGCTCCGCTGTCTGTCTGATGTTTCTCAATAATTTACAACACCACCGTTCATAATAGTAAAAAAACAATATTAACAAAAAAAACAAGATGTTGCTTAACTTCGGTGATCGGACGAGAACCGGTGCATTCAACGTGGTATGGACGTTGGCAGCAGTCGCTCTAAAATTATTATACTGATTCCTATTGTAACAAATAAGTACATAATGAATTTATTTTCACGTTATACAAGGGGCGGACCTATTGCCGCTAGACATTCTATACTGGTCAAACCTTTGGGACAACTAAAGCAGTTACGACAAGATAAGGCAGGTGCTATCAAAACTAATAGAAAAATATTAGACTTCAATATATAACTAGTGAATAAATGCTTATTTACATACTAATACATACAAATAAAACTACATACATACGTTCTATGAATATACATAAATATAATATATCTACTATATAACCGTTCGGGGTGATCAGAAACCACGCTTATAAATAAGCGGATTCACATTTAGACAAGTTTACTATACCTAGTGGCAAAATCGTCGATGTCTCCAGCGTACCAAACTCGAGATATATATGTATTTATTTACATTTATAAATATATTTTTTTGAGTAAAATACTACAGTATATGTATTATTAGTATTTAATATATCATAGTTATTAGTATGTATTTTAGTAATATAATTATATTTATTTATTATTATTATATATAAAATATTTGCACCTACCTTACATTTGAAATGGTCCACATTGTCCCTAAGGTTGGCTGTCAGATAATGTCTAGCAGCATTAAGTCCGCCCCTTGAATAACGTGAAAATAAATTCATTATGTATTTGTTACAATAGGAATCAGTATAATAATTTTAGGGCGTCTGTTGCCAACGTCCATACCACGTTGAATACACCGGTTCTCGTCCGATCACCGAAGTTAAGCAACATCGGGCGTGGTCAGTACTTGGATGGGTGACCGCCTGGGAACACCACGTGCCGTTGGCCTTTTTGTTTTTTTACTATTATGAACGGTGGTATATTTTTGTAAGAAATAAATAAAATAAAATCAGTTTTTATTTGTCACAAAAATAAGAGTTAATAAAAATGTAAAATATAGTTAAAAAATAAAACAAAGATATTATGACAAAAGGGTCTATGGTTCAGAAATGTCAGACAGACGGAGCTATGAGTCATCCAGACTCGGATGTTCAATAGATAATGTTCTGTTGAAGATGGTGATTCAACGCACCTTTGGTGATGGGCGGTGTTCCTAGTATAACAGGAAAGCGTTTTAACTACCGGACCAATGTTGGCTACTAACAGCCGGTTGCAGAAAGAATGATTAAAATCGGTAATCTATGATCAAAATTTTAATATAAGCCACGTGATCGGTAGTTAGCTTGTCACTTTGGTTATTTCAGCCAATGACGTGCTTCATAGGCATAAATTTATAAGTAAAAAGATAATCAGCCTTTCTGCATTCGGGCATAAAGCGTTCAATGGAAAGTTTTTAATCCACTTAATATTCAAAACACAGCACAAACGTGTTTGGGTTTCCTTTGTTAATGCTAGACCAGGCACCTAACAGTTGTAGCCACTTACACAGAGATGCATAGTTCGATTCCCAATGAGAAAGTTTATTTAGACCAATATTAAAGTAGGTTTCATGTCTTGAGTGTATTTTTAACTTTTTAGGAAATGAATCGGCTATATACCGCGGGTAATTGTGAAAAGATCGAATAGTTTTTAGTCTTCAGGTGTCATTGGCAGAACCTCTTTTTAAAATAATAAGGTATTTTTTTAAGGATAAAAATAATTATCCCAAAAACAAAACTACTGAATGGTGAATAACATAGAAGGCGTCATTTATTACTTTATGGTGAATAAGCCCGCGTCAGAAAACTACGATATCTATAGTCATAAATACCAATAAGAAATGATGATTAACTTTTGACATGTTTAAAGTCATTGCCTTAATACCCAAAGTGGCAAACTAACTACCAATCACGTGGAATATATCAAAATGTTGATCATAGATTATTTTAATAATGCTTTCTGCAACCGGCCGTAAGTGTTATTATTAATTGATATCGCTAACAGCCGCGACACGAAATAAAGAGAGAAACAATTACGTAAGTCAACGTTAGTGAGGATATTTTAAGGAAAACTTTTCTGCACCGTAACATAAGATGTTTTTACTAGTTTTTTTTTTTAAATAAGTACGTAATTCTTTATTTTTACTGTAGATTATAATATAAAAATATTTGCTCTTTAACAAATTACTCGCAGTATATTAATCATAAAATAGTTGTTTTAGTAAAAATAGAGGAATATCGTTTGTTCTGTCTAAAATTAGGTATAAGAAAATGTAAATATGTCCAAATTCTCCGTAAAATAATTTTATAGAAAGATGATAGATTATATTTCTTAAAAGTACACACACTTAGAATATGAAAATATTTGATTGAGCGATCGAGAAGGATGCAAAATCGTTAAACCCTCTTAAACTATGTAATAAATATGTTTTATCTATCAATATATGTACATAGGAATTAATAGACTTAATTTCTCATTACCCTCCGATTAAAAAAAAAATGGATTATGCTAGCGTGACGGATGCTATAAGAACTACACTTTTCTTAAATAAACTTTTAATAAATTAAAATATTAATAGTAACCAAGTTTCAAATACCTAAACGTATTTTTTTCCTTAGGAATAAAATATATTAAAATTACGGACACGACTTAATTACAATTTATTAAAAATATACACCTAAACCCCTAAATCCCAAAAAAAGGAAAAAAAAAAACAAGATTAGGAAAAAACATATAGCGCGTCATTTATTACTCTATGGGAAAAAAAATTCTGAGCTAGAGTCTTGCGAGACTCTTGGTCGAGAGTCTTGGTCTTGCAACCATATCAGTAGTCTTCTTCTTGGTCTTGCATTTTTGCAACACTAATCACGACGATTTAACCGCTAGACCAAGGAGGCAGTTATATATAAAAATTTATTAATTCTATAAAATTAAACAACTATATATTACGGATTCTCTTTATTAAAATCGTATTTATATATCCTAGCAGTGCCATCATCGGAGACGGTTAATATTAAGTTTTGTTGTATGTTGTGGCAAAAGTCTAGAATTTCTGACCGATGTCCTGTTAACAAAGCTAGACGATCTCCAGATCGTCCGTTGTAGATTCTGATGGACCCATCGAGACAAACCGATATGAGTTTATCTTTGACCCAAGATAGTTTTATAACCCCAACACTATCTTCGCTCTTAGAGCAGTGGTTTCTGGGCATCTGTCTCGCTACGTCCCATATAACTAGTGAACCGTTTAAAGTACCTGCGGATAGAATAAATTATTGTTAGCTAGTTGTTAAGAACATAGTGTGGTACAGCCATATTTGTAGAGTGTGTTACTCTATTATTTGATCATGTGGGGGAGAGAGAGAAGACCGGAGTATGATTCCGCTACAGAGGCTTAAATATTTGAAGCTTACAAGTCTCAGGGATCGCAGAATGAGGGGAGATATAAATGAGACATTTAAAATTCTAACAGGAAGGTATAACTGCTCCCACTAGCCAAAATGTTTAGTTTTAACACAATGATATTTCCCCGTCGTGACCATGGAATGAAGCTAATGAGAAAATCCAGCAATACAAATATAGGATATCACTTCATGAATAACAGAGTTGTAAATATGTGGAACAAAATACCAGAAGACATATTAAAGTCCTCAACTGTAAACACTTTTAAAAACAAACTGGACAAGTGGCTAGTGACAATCGAAATAGACTATGGTGATAACTGACAATTTAATAAACTTTACACCAGTGCTTGATATAGGCATAACACCAAAGCAATGCGCTGCGAGCCTATTAATCAATAATAATAATATAATACAGCAGATCTGCTTAGGCCCAATTCTTTCAGTAAGTGGTGCAAAAATTTAACAGGACTTCCAGTTGAACCCGTTCCTGATTTTTTCTGTGACATCATAATATTTGTTCGCCTTCATGTTGTTGTCTTTTGGAATATTTGATTCTAACAGAATGGTTAGTTCAATATGAATAAAAAAATTCAAGTTGCGAAAGAACACTAAGATGTCTGGCCTATAGGCTGACAGCTAGTTCATCTGGGATTGTATAATTATGTTTAAATGTATCCATGAGAAATTTTACTGAATGTTTTTAGCCCGGGACACCATTCTTCTTCTCTTTCCCAGACACGAGGGACCCAGCACCCGCACGGCGAATCCATGGAATGCTTAGAAAATTGTCACCCCTCATAGATTTGTTTTAGTAAAATACAGGAAAGTCGTTATTTGCTATTTTTCTCTGTCAAAGATTATGATATACATACATATTATATATGAGACTGAAAATATGTCAAAAAAATTTAACTAAAAAGTTGATCTTTGAAAATATTGCATTGTAAACGTGCAGCACAAGACGAAAGCACAAGCGTTACACTCTTAAATTAGTTTTGTAAAATAAAACAGGTCCTACCCGAGGCTAAATAACCAATATCAGCATCCTTGGAAAACGATATGCATTCTAAATTTTCTTCTGTTTGCAAATGTCCAACTGTTTTACCACTTGAAAGAGTTACTATAATTTTACCTGGAATTAAAAAATATAGTAAATTAAATAGTATTTCGCTAATGAATAATTATACAAATGAAAGGGTTTATGGGACACTATTTCATAAAGAAGTTATGGACATCCCTAACATTATAGCTTAACTTAATTTATTTTAGCAGAGATTCCTTGCTAACCCTAGGGAACTAACTCAACATCTAAACATGCAAACCTACTACCAACTAAAGGTTTACTTAGCTGACCACTATATTAGTGGTCTAGTGGTTACGACCACCTAAAGATTTACTTCGCTGACCACTATAAGAGTTTATTGTATCCGAGCATTTAAAGGTTTACTTGTTGAACACTATATTAGTTGTCTAGTGGTTACAACCAGGTTAACTTAGCTGACCAATGTTAGCGGATTTAGACGCGAAGGTACCGGATTACATTCCTGGTCAGTTCACAATAATTAATTTCATTTATTTGTAAGGCGCGGTGGTGGCTCGGTTGTAAGAACGCGTTTCTTAAATCCTACAAAGGTCGGTTCAAACCTACCCGGCATGTACCAATGAGATATACACTTTTCTCACGTACATTTGTCATACATTTACAACACCACCGTTCCCGTGCCTCGGAGAGCACGTTAAGCCGTCGGTCCCGGTTCCACTAACACCAACTTGTGGAATCGTTAATAAATTGTCAATAAAAATTGACATCATATCCTCGCCAAGCCATCTGGCCAGCGTGGCGAGTGTAGGCCAAATTCTCCAGATATATGTTCTGGAAGGCCCATCTCCAACAGTGGAGGTATAGGACGCTGGGATCTAGGGGCTGTAATGAATGAATGAATGAAAAATGATTTGTAATATTTTAGATAGTTAATTTGGCCGAATTTGAATCAATTTCAAAGCGTGGTATCTGTCTACTTTGCTAGGGATAAATCCCACTATATTACATGGACAATGCCGGGTCAAATGTTATAAGTAGTTTTTTATCAATATCTACCCTGGCCTGTGACCCCCAAATACCTTAAAGACAGCTTCACTTTGCTTGGTTCGCATCATGACAGAATTCTTCGCTCTTCCTTTAATACTACTTTTGCTATCCCCTCTCACCACTCCGCTTTTATGTCCAAGTCGTTTGCAGTTGTGGCTGCAAGGCTTTGGAATGACCTACCGACGGAGGTTAAAGATGCTCCAAACAGAGCTATATTTAAAAGATTAGTTTACAGACACTTTTTGGGTTCATAATTTTCATAAAATTTTCATTGATTGTTGCTTATTATTACCCTACATCATCGGTTATCATTAAGTACGTAGTACCTTATTTATGTTTATGTAGTATATAAATAGTATAACTTATTTATGTAGTTTATATATGTATGTGTGTATGAATTCGTATGTAATTTTATTAATAGATATTTATTATAAGCAATAAATAATATTCTATAGACGTATATTTTTAATATATTTAATTTTAATTGATATATTGCACCTACCTCACATAAATGTTCTCGTTGTCCCGAAGGTCTGACAGGCAGAGAATGTCAAGCGACATTATGTCACGCCTTTGTAATTTATGTGCAATAAAGTTTTAAATAAATAAATAAATAAAAGTCAATATTACCATCATCGGAAATTGAAGCCATGACATTGTTGTCGGGATGTGTGTCTATATCTGTGACCTGGTTGTCTGCTTCACTCATCTGTATGCTGTGTAACACTTTCTCTGACTTTATATCCCACACTTTGACGCTTCCGTCATTGTACCCCGCAGCCAATCTTGTACCGTCAGGAAATACCTGAAATTGTTGTTCAAATTAAATAATTTTCTTTTGATTTACATTACATTACATTTGGCATTAGTGGAACTGGGACCGACGCACGGCTTAACGTGCTCTCCGAGGCACGGGAGTGGTGGTGCTCATTTGTACATGCCAGGTGGGTTTGAACCGACCTTTGTAGGATTTAAGGTATGCATTCTTACAACCGAGCCACAAACGCATAATAATGTACTACAATGTGAATAATTATGAAAATCAATAAATTGGACTTCAAATATGGGGCACAAGTTGCAGTAAATTTTTTGCTGTTTTCCCGCACTGTGAACTCCCATATTTTACCCAACTGGTTTGGGCTATAATGCCGCAAGTGACTCTAAGAAAAGCATAAAATTCTTCAACATTTGGAATTTGCTGATCTCATTAAGTTATAAAAAAGAAAGATATATTACGTAAGACTTGGCTTGTGCATCATCCATCAGAAGACAATACAACAAATAATAAAAAAAACTAAACTTTTGGTGAGCAAGCAGTATTAGTCAAAGTCCTTGCCAAACCGCCTAGCCAGCGTGGCAAGTGTAGGCCCGATTCTCCAGATATATGTTCTGGAAGGTTCATCTCCAGCAGCGGAGGTCTAGGAGCGTTCTTCTAGAGCGTGTTCTAGAGGCTGTAATGATGGTGATGGTCCTACTGATATTTAAGTAATTTAATAAAAATACTGACCTTCCCGCATTCTACCTTTACATTATTACTTTGTAGCACCTTTGTGTCTCCAGAGGGTATTTTAAACACATAAATTTGACCGCCTTCAGTACCACAGAACAGTACCCTTGCCCCAAAATGCCACAAGCCAAAATTAACATCACCAGTCTCGTATTCAAATACCAAAGGCCAAGTTTCATTAGTTTTACACTCCCAAACTTTAATAACGCCCATCATGTCAGCCGTGCCTATGAAATAAATTTATTCATAGTTATTACATTGGTTGATAGGTACACAAATCATTTTACTGCAAGTAAAGTATTCTTACAACTGTATCTCTTTCGGGGTGGTAAGCCACGCTTTTAAGGAAGCGGATTTGCATTTAACCAAATTTACTATATGCACGTCATGACAAGCGGCTCGTTGATGTCAAATTCAAGAAATAACACATAAATAATTGTGCCTCTACTTTGGATGGACGAAAATCTTGAAGTTTTCTTATTAATATAAAAAAGTATCATCATAACCGTAACCCTTCCAGGGTGGTCAGAAACCTTTTTAAAGAAGCGGATTCACATTTAGCTAACTTAACTAAAGGCCCATCATGACAAGTGGCAAGCCTATTGATGTCTCTATGGTACCAATCTCGGGAATATCACAAATAAATTATTGTGTCCTGACAAGGACTCATACCCGGTACCTCAGCCTACACTCGCCACATATAGGCTAAATTCTCCAAAAATATGTTTTGAAAGGCCCATATTTAGTAGTGGAGATCCAGGACTCTGTGTTCTGTAATTTTAAATATTAAAATATATGAGAGTAAATATTACCTAAATACGCTCCGTCAAAGCTAAATCCAACAAATATTACCGAATCCTTAAACCCTTGGCAGTCTAACACTAATTCTCCGGTTTCTACATTCCAGACATAAGCTTTATCATCTTCTCCACCAGTAACAGCTAGTTTGCCATTTGGATGAAGATCGCAGCAAAACACAGATCCTATGTGTTTATCAAAAACAACAGCAGCATGGTCTTCTGGAGGTTCCTCATCCATATCATCATCAACATAATCATCCAAATCCTCATCAGCTACATTTAACTCATCCAAATGTCCAAGATATATCATCTCTTCATCATCAATTTCTAATTCATCTCCGTTTATCGATGATGGAGGCGTGTCTTGCTCATTATTTTTCATTTTTAAGCTGTAAATATACAAAATTGTTTTATTATACCGCATTCAGAAACGCTATGAAAGCTCTCTTTCCTCAGTATTTATGTATGCTCAGTATTTCTCTAATGGATAATCCGTCAGAGAACTAAAGTTATCGATATATAGTCTTTAAAATTTGTAAGCTGGAGTGGCAGTGGGCTGGCATTTGTCACAGAACTGATAATCATGGAGGAATGAGTATGGAGGGTTTATGGTTTTTGGGTTTAAGATTTATGGGACATAAATATAAGTATACAAGCATACATATATATATATATATATATTAAGTTATTAACTAGTTTTATTGGTTAGAATAACTTTTCCACTTGTTTTAAATATTTCATCATTATTTAAGTGGATAAAAACGTATGTTACTTACATTAAATAGATCGGTTAACCCAATTTACATGTATGTTTAGGTACAAGAGTTCTTATTAACGTTTCGTCGGCGAAATATTTTATAAAACAATATATCCATCCACTATTTACAGAAACAGAAATAAATAAATAAACGTCAAAATCCACATGTTCAAATGCGTTCTAAAATTAAAAAATATTTGTACTGTCAGATAAATTTCCTCTCTAAAAAAGAGACAGCTTATATATTAAATAGGCTATTAAAAATGTTAGAGAGAGTAGATAGATAAATCAAAGATTTGTGACAAGATTTTATTGAATCTGTGGCGGCACATCGAACCATAGAGTTTCCCTATCTCTGTGCATCGAACCCGTGACCCTTGTGGTGATTGTACCGTTCTATGCCACAAATCTATATTGGAACTAAAAGCAATAGATATCGTTCAGAAATTGTTTTTATCTGTGCCTATTATGCGTAAAAAAAATATACATATAATATTTGCCATAAAAAACAAATGTCATTACCAAAAAGTTAGGTTAGCTTAGATTTTGGTAATTCAAAATATTTATTAAATTACTATATTGCATTTAAAACCATAGTTAAACAGGATTTATAATTTCTAGAAGTGTTGAAAAATAATATCTAAGGAATTTGTGATAAGTCACTATATCAGTAATGGCTGCATTAAAAAAAGGTACCTATTTTAAATAGATATCCATATTTAAAAAATTCAATTAGGTAATATATCGAATCTAGCTTAATTTCATGCAATAACCGTAAATTTTGCATTTTTCAGCTTTGCTTCATAGTCAGTGTCCGCTGTTGCTAGCAAGAAGATTTCGAGGAAAGATTAATATCCAGAGGCCTAGGACTCCGCACTTTGACCGACAGCTGCTTATAGACATATCAAAACCTGTACATGGTGTTCCAGAATATAAATTGCCAGATTTTATCCTATGTACAAAGCGAGTATCAAAACAAAAGACGGATGAAATAGATAATCCGTTTGAGAGAATTCTAGCTAGAGAATGCCTGGAATGGTTTAATACCTCAAAAATGGTGGTGTTTTTACACATGAATTCAATCAGTATGGAGGATAAATCACCTATTTTCGCAAATTTAAAGCGTAATGACATGCATTTAAGAACTTATGGCAAGAAGATAGTGAGTATGGCAACTACGGGCACTCGCTATGAAGCTGTCAATCAGCTATTTAAGTCGCATCAAAATGTCATCTTTGGTCAACCAGATAATGCAGCAAAAATGTTTAAGATACTAAAGAAAGCACCACAAATGATTGTACTAGGTATGTATTTAACAAAAGTTAAATAAAGTGAGTTGTGGTGGCTCAGTTGTAAGAAAGCTTTCCGAGAAAGTAAAAACAAAATCCTAAAAAGGATGGTTCGAACCCTGGTATCTACCAATGAGAAATACACTTTTCTTAAGTACATTTGTCATTTATTTGCAACACCACTGTCTCGGTGAGCATATTAAGCCTTTGGCTACGGTTCCACTAATATCAACTACGTTAATAAATTGTCATTATAAATCGCAACGGAACCTCGCCAACCCTGGCCAGCGTGGCGAGTGTAGGCCAAATTCTCCCGAATTTTCTGGAAGGCCCATCTCCAGCAGTGAAGGTCTAGAGCTCTGTGGTCTAGAGGCAGTGATGATGATGATGATGAAAATTAAGTATCATCACAACTGTAAATTAGTGGGGTGTTCAGACAACACACTTCCCCAAAGAAACGGCTTCACATTTAGCGCACACATTCACTTTAGGCCCACCATGACAAGTGGCAGTTGGCGACACTGCACTAACTACGCACCCACCATAGTACATTGCTTTTATGGAATGAGCTGGACTTAAGGACAGCATTAGCAGTTTTTGGTTTGATCGGGAAAGAAGTAAAAAGTGGATGGTGAGGGTCTCATTACCTAATAACTTCACAAATTTATCTTCTTTCAGCTGGAATAATAAATGATCAGTTACTATCAAAGAATGAGCTTTTGGAATTCAGCAAGATGCCAAATTTACAGACGGCCCAGAGTCAACTGTGTGCAGTACTGGACAGCGCTGGGTCCTGTATAGTACAGCAGTTACAGCAAACCCAAGAAACTCTGGTCTCCCACCTCAATAAACATGTAGAAATCAATTCCCAAACACCTCAAGAAGGTAAAGATAGTTAATAATAATAAAATTATTAATAAATAAATATTTATTTACTAGATCTTTAAATTTGTTTTATTTGATGTAAACCCTTTAAACCCAAGGATAGGCGATATGACGTAATCATCTGTAGCTCTGGCATGTATAAACTCTGTTATCAAATTGAGAACATCATCAGCCTGTGTCTCTCCACTGCTTGATGTAGACCTACCGCAAGGCTTGGCACTGCACACGGTCTTTTGCAACCAAAGTCAAAATATCTTTATTCACGTAAACCTATTACAGGCATTTATGAAACGTCATTAATTTAATTATTTTGAATGATTCTACTCCTGCTAGTAGAAGACTAAGCAGCAAAGTGGTCCAATAAGTAAGCTGTTAGCAGAAGACCAGCAGCTTAGCAAATTCCAGTGACCTGTTAATGTTTAATCTGACTGAGAAAGGAATCTGCAAGGAAAACTCAGCTATATCAGATTTACAAAATAAAACATATACAGAACTGCACCACAACCATCAATTAATATCCTTTTAAATTTAGTTATCAGTACCTATGAGAATACAATACCTGGTACAGCAGCAACCCACCAGGCAAGTCAGAATTAAGGTAGACTACATGCCTATGTAAAACCCGAAAGTCGACAAAACCCTCATCCAACCCCCACCAGCAACCTTTAAGTCATTCGTCCATTTGTCGGGTGGTCGTCTCACTATACGTGCTCTCCACTCCAGATCCAGATGTGTCCGAGCCATTACCAAGTCAGCTTTCTGATTTCGAATGCTATGTCAGTAAATTTGGTCGAATATCAACTTTTCGAATTCTATCCATCAGAGAAATACCAAGCATAGCTCTCTTCTTTGTGGAGCAGACCTACTATCGGTTTCCACGACATTACAGGGAGGACGCGTTGGTTGAAGACTTGTCTTTAAACATTTGTGGTATGAACGATGTGAGTATGTGCTGAAATTTATGCACGAATTATTCTATGAGGTTTTAGACAGCGCCACGAGCACAGAGTTACTCTGTGGCCACGAGGAACTACACATTGGCAGTTCAAATGTTTGTTATATTTTTATATGATAATGTAGTTTGTGCATGCTAGACTATTTATTTATTTATTTATTTAAAAACTTTATTGCACAAAGTACAAAGGCGGACTTAATGCCCGAAGACATTCTCTGACAGCCAAACCTTAGGGACAAATTTGAACAATTTTAGGTGCAATCATAGAAATAATAATAATACTATAATTATAAATGTTAATTTAATAGGATTGATATATACTTACATCATATATCTTCATATATATCATAATATCAATATACTACATACTAATAATACACATTATTATATCTAAACATACATATATACTACTTACTAACGCTGTCAGGAGCTATTTAAGAAGTGTGAATACACCAGTTTTTTAAAAGATGACCTGGTAGTTGCTTGCCGTATGATGACAGGAAGATCGTTCCATAAATTAGTAGCAACTACTACGAAAGAGTTGGAGACAAATGCAGTGTGATGTGAGGGAACAGATAGAAGGGAGTTGTAAGAAGAGCGAAGAGATATGTCATGGAAAGAAGAGAGATAGGCGAAATTGTCCTTAAGGTATTTCGGTGTCGCAGGCTCATTCAAAACCGAGAACAGGAGACAGAGAACTCTAAGATTTCTGCGACAACGAATTGGTAGCCACTTTAACTTAGCACGATATTCAGATATGTGGTCATATTTACGTAAACAATATATGAACCGGATACATGCGTTCAGTAACCGGTCCATCTTATTGAGTAACATCTCTGACATATCAATGCTACACACGTCACCATAGTCGAGGAGAGGAAGGAGGAGGCTTTGAACAAGGGTAATTTTAGCTTTTAACGGCAGAAATTTTTTAAGTTTATTGAGAGAGTGCAGAGAAGCAAAAATTTTACCACTCGTTTTGGTCACCTGAGTTGTCCAGCTCAGATTTGAATCTAGATAAACACCTAGATTCTTTACCTCGCTGGAATAAGCAATTGGGACGCTGTCAAACAGAACAGGGTCAATGCTGTTAAAATCTACTTTATTTAATGTTCGGGAGCTCCCCACTATAATTGATTGACACTTGCTCGGATTGACAACGACCCCAAAGCGTTTTGACCAAGAGAGTATACTACAAAGATCTGAATTAAGCCAAGCTATTGCACTATTGACTGTGTTAACATCTGACCGCACATAAAGCTGCAAATCGTCCGCGTACAGGTGGTAGTCGCAATGAAAAAGAGAGGTAATGGCAGTAATAAAGAGTGAAAATAACAAAGGAGAAAGGATGCCACCCTGCGGGACACCCGTATCTAGGTTACACCAATCCGATGACACCTGATCGACTCTAACTTGCTGTTGACGATTGTGAAGATATTGAGTAAACCACGCTATGGCCTCAGGCGATAAACTTAGACGAGAAAGGGTAGCGATTAGCAAATCAGGATCAACTGTGTTGAAAGCGTTCGTAAAGTCAATCAGTACAAAAACTGTGACTTTAGTTTCCTCCATGCCTTTTCTGATGTCTTCAGTTACTTTAAGTAAAGCTGAAGTTGTGCTATGACCAGGACGAAAACCGGATTGATAAGGATTTAGAAGGGTATTAACATTAAGGAAAAGTGAGAACTGCTTGTGAACAATGGACTCCAGGACCTTGGATAGGAAAGGTAATATTGAGATAGGGCGAAAATGGGTAGGTAGTGTAGGTAAAGGTGTTTTAGGAAGTGGGATAATGAAAGCTTTGCGCCATAAGAAAGGAAATTGTCCGGATGTGATGGAGAAATTAATGATATGTGAAATTACGGGTAGGAGTAGGTCAATAATTGGAGTGATCATAGCACGACTGATAGAATCACATCCTATTGCTTTCGAAGTAATGGAATTAATCGTCTTAAGAATCACATCACCAGAAACCACGGCTATGGAAAACGGTTCAACGTCTTGTACCGGCAGCGCGTCTATCTCTGCTAAAGTACTTAACTTTATGTCACTATCGAGAATTGGAGCCGAGGAAAAGTGAGTATTAAGCTGATCAGGTGTCACGGTGCCAAGGTTGACCTGACTGCGGCAACGACCCAGACCTAACGAATTAAAGAATTGCCATATTTTGGAAGAAGATTTGTTGGAAATATTGTCAATGAAGTGGTGACGTTTGGCAATCCTACAAACCTGATTGCAGCGATTTCTAGCAACCCTATACGCGGTCAAATCATCATCACAGCGGCTACGCCTATATTTACGGTACGCACGATCTCGTTTCCTCATGGCAATTCGAACATCCTCCGTGATCCACGGCGCAGGTGCCCGCTTTAATCGTGTGGCTCGAAGTGGGGCGTGTACGTCATATAGTTTAAGCAGCTCATGGTTAAATTTATCGACCATGTTATCGATATTCTTTGTTGTAAACAACTCACTCCATTCTATGCGACCAGCGTCTTCACGCAGCTTGTCGACATTTATACGTGAGTAATGACGCATTTCTACTGTAGGCGGGCGATACCTGGGTGGTTTCACTTTATATGATACATAAACGAGATCGTGGTGGGAAAAAGGAGCAGGGAGAAGACCATGACTGGCAACGATATCAGGGCGTGAAGTAAGAATAAGGTCCAGGAGAGTATCAGTTGAAGCTAAATGGTGAGTTGGCCCAGATGGCAGAAGAGACAAGTTAACAGAGGTGATGATGTTCCGAAGTTTAGACGCCCGTGATTTGCCAGCCAGACGATCATCTAGGAGACTGGTGTTGAAATCGCCCATGATGACGTGATTGTTAAGTTTGTATAATGAAGAAGCTTAGGCCTATATAGTTTTAAGAAAAAGAAAATATTTATCTGTCAAAAATGTTTTCCCTCGTTTAGTTGTGCGTGTAATGACTTGTAATATTATAAAGAAAGAATATAAAGTATTGTGTTTGAAATGGTGTTTAATTACTTATAAAGAACAAATAAATTTATCAGGTTATGGGCCCAGATGCGAATATGTGCCAAAAGTGAAGAAAAATTTCAAAATCCAAGATGTCGAGTAATGCACAAAGTTTACCCCAGCTCACGGGCGATAACTACAATAGTTGGAAATTTAGAGTGCGATGTTTGTTAGAAGAGCGGCAATTATTGTATGTATTGACCATTCAGGATGAATCCGAAAAATATATAAAAGACAATGCGAAAGCAAAATCTCTTCTAGTACAGTGTATTACGGACCGGCATTTAGACCTGATCAAAGATGCCAGTTCAGCAAAGGAAATGTTTGAAACATTAAATAAAATCTTCGAAAGAAAGAGTGTGTTTTCAAGGTTATATCTTAGAAAAAGATTGCTGACTTTAAAAATGGGAAAAGAGAGTATGGAGGAATATTTCATGAAATTTGAAAACCTATTTAGAGAACTTGACAGCAACTGCACGGAGGAAGGTAGTAAACTGGATGAGGAGGAGAAAATTACATATATATTGTTAGGGCTGCCAGATGAGTATAATACGGTGGTAACTGCCCTTGAAACTTTAAATGATAAAATAACAATGGAACTGTTAAAGGCAAGATTACTAGATGAAGAACTAAAAATAAATAATATAAACAACAAAAACACTAAAAATATAGAACAGACAGCTTTCCAAATAAACAGAATAATATGTTATGGATGTAATAAGGAGGGACACAAATTATCAGAGTGTAGAAACAGTCGAGGACGTGGCCACTGGAACCAAGGACGTGGACAATGGAACCAAGGACGAGGACAGTGGAACCAAGGACGAGGACAGTGGAACCAAGGACGAGGACAGTGGAACCAAGTACATAGTAATTTTAATCAAGGACGTGGACAATGGAATCAAGGACACATGCCAAGCCGAGGTCATCAGAATTTTCCTAGCAGAGGACATCACCAAGCCGGGACAGCTGTGTTAAAAGGCAGTGAATTTTCTTTTGTATCAAGTACTGACTTTTATAATAGTTCAAATATGTATTCCAATATCTGTAATGACTTAATCATAGAATGGGTAGTAGACTCTGGCTGTACGGAGAACTTAATTAAAGCTTGTCATGAACAATATATGACAGATGTGTGTGTGTTGAATCAAGAAATTAAAATATATGTCGCAAATGGTCAATTTATATCAACAAATAAAAGAGGAAAAATTTTGTTATTCTCAAATAACAATAAAATTGAAATAGAGGCCCTTATTGTGGAAAATCTATCATTTAATTTGTTATCTGTTAAAAAGGCTGTTCAAGACAACTGCCAGGTAAATTTCAATAAAAACTATGTAAAAATATTTAACAATAATACAAGAAAATTTATCACAGGGTTTTGTAAAGACAGATTATTTATTTTAAAAACAGAGGTAATTGTAGATCAAAATGTTGCTTGTTACAATATATCTTCTAATGCTAATAACCTGTGGCACAGAAGACTAGGTCATCTTAATCGCAGATCTTTAAAAATAATGAAACTTCCATTTAGTGAGTATACATGTAGTCCATGCATGCAAAGTAAGTTAACCCGTCTTCCATTTCCACAAGTACTGAGACCAAGATCATATGGTATAGGAGAACTACTCCACACAGATGTAGCAGGACCAGGAAACATACCTGGGATTCATGGTGAATTGTATTATCAAGTTATTGTCGATGACTATACACATTTTTGTGTTACCTATCTTATGAGAAATAAAAGTGAAGCTACAAACAATTTGATAAATTATATTAGAAAACTACAGACGGAAAAAGAGATTAGAGTCAAGAAAATAAGATGTGATAATGGCGGTGAATTTAAAAATAAAATAATTGAAAGTTTTTGTAATGAGTATGGGATAACAATTCAATACACAAATCCTTATTCACCTCAACAAAATGGGGTATCTGAGCGTATGAATAGAACCCTATATAATAAAGCAAGGACTATAATGTTAGAATCAAATCTTCCTAAACAGTTATGGGGAGAAGCTATTAATTGTTCAACATATCAGCTGAATAGATGCCCATCTTCAGCAGTCAATTTCAATATACCGGAGGAGTTAATGTATGGGAAAACCGACTTATCAAGACTAAGAGTATTTGGAAGTAAAGCTTGGAGTGTGATAATGCCAAGAGGAACTAAATTTGAAAAAAGAGCACAAGAGATGCGTATGGTAGGATATTCGCCAAATGGGTACAGATTGTGGGATCCTGAAACAAATGAAATTAAAATATCTCGAGACGTAAAGTTTGATGAAAATGATTATAAATACAATGAAAATGAAATAAATTATGAGAATGTAACTAAATATGATGAAAATGAGTATACAGATGATGAGACTAAAACCTATAATGATCCAGAAAAATACACAGAGGAAAATAGAAAGAGAGGAAACATGCAGAATGAAAATATAGAAAGCAAAAATGAAGATATAGTAGAAACAATAGAAACGGAAGCTGAAATTCATCAAATTCCTAGGGAAAGAAGAAATATAAAATTACCTGAACGGTATAAAGATTATGAGTTAAATGATTTTGAAGCAAACATAGCTTATTGTCTACATGTTGATCCACTAACATATAGAGAAGCAATTGAGGAAGGCAATGAATGGAAACAAGCAATAAACAATGAACTAGATTCACATATAAAACTAAACACATGGAAGGAAGCTAGGTTACCAATAAATAAGAAGGCAATAGACACAAAATGGATTTTTAAAACAAAACAAGATGGAACTAAAAAGGCTAGGCTAGTTGCCAAGGGGTTTCAACAAAATGATACATATAACACTTATGCACCTGTTGCACGAGGATCTACTATTCGTATGATGTTATGCCATGCAGTACAAGAAAATAAAAAGATTAAACAACTTGATGTACCAACAGCTTTTCTCAATGGGAACTTAACAGATGATGTATATATAAAGCCTCCAGAAGGTGTAGAGGTCAGTGAAGGAAAGGTATTAAAATTGAATAAAGCTTTATACGGACTAAAAGGAGCACCTAAGTGTTGGAATGAGCGATTCCATAAATACATTACTGAGCAAGGCTTTGAACAATCCAAATATGACTTTTGTCTCTATATTCGACAGGATGTTTGGTTGTTAATATTTGTTGATGATATTATAGTAATGGGAGAATACACTAACATAATACATAGTTTAAAACAAGAGTTTAAAGTGAGAGATTTGGGAGAAATAAAAGAGTATTTAGGTATGGAAATTACTTGGGGAGAAAACAAGATAGAAATTAAACAAGAAAAATTAATACAAGCAGTTTTAACAAAATTTGGAATGAATGAATGCAAAGGAGTAAAGACACCAATGGACCAAGAACCTATATCCACAGAGGAGGAAATTATAAATGTACCATACAGAGAACTTGTAGGATGTCTTATTTATATTTCAACTACATCAAGACCAGATATAACTTTTGCCACCTCGTTCCTAAGCAGATACCTAGACAAGCCAACTGAGCAACGATGGAAAGCAGCAAAGAGAATTTTAAGGTACTTAAAACAAACCTCCAGTAAATGTCTAACATATGTTCGTAGTGACGGAGATAAGGAGTTAGTAGCCTACAGTGATGCAGATTGGGCAGGTGATAAGGAGGAAAGAAAAAGCGTGAGTGGATGTACTATATTTTATTGCAATAATTTAATTTCGTGGTTTTCAAAGAAACAATGTACAGTTTCTTTATCATCTGCAGAAGCAGAATATGTTGCAGCAGCTATGTCTACTGCAGAACTATTGTATTTGAAAGGTATACTTAATAACTTTGGCCATATTAACACTAATGTCTATTTGTTAGTTGATAATCAGAGCGCTATAAAGATGATACAATGTAATGAGAATAGTAAACGTACCAAGCACATTGATATAAAATTTCATTTCATCAAAGATGCTGTAAACAAAAATTTGATTAAAATTTCATATGTTCCTACAGATGAAAACATTGCAGATTTATTTACAAAACCACTGGGTACAAATAAGCATAATTATTTTATTGGAAAATTACTTATAGAATAGTTATTAAACTAAGTTTGTTTGTATGCTATTAAGTTCCAAAAACTATTAGTATTAGTGATTTAAAAGTTTATAACAAAAACTGTATTTTGATAATATGATAAGATTTGATAATTAAAAAATAATATTTAATATATTATGATAAAGTTAATATAAAATATTAGTATGTAACATGGTTAGTATAAAGTTATTCGCTTGATTTAACAATATGTAAATTTGTGTAAATTTCATATTGAGGGGCGGTGTTAAGTTTGTATAATGAAGAAGCTTAGGCCTATATAGTTTTAAGAAAAAGAAAATATTTATCTGTCAAAAATGTTTTCCCTCGTTTAGTTGTGCGTGTAATGACTTGTAATATTATAAAGAAAGAATATAAAGTATTGTGTTTGAAATGGTGTTTAATTACTTATAAAGAACAAATAAATTTATCAGTGATGAGTATAAAGTGGTACTACCTCCTCAAGAACGCTTTCCAAGTCAGAAAAATAGTTAATAGAGGGAGGGCAGTACACAACACCAAGCAATACTCGTGAACCCTTCACTATTGACGACAAATAACCCTTATCTCTCTGTCTAATGGGGTGTATCAAGCAAAGCTTTTTGTAGATGTCGCTAGCGGCATTGGTACCTTGTTAACACCTATGGCAGATATTTTTTTAAATGTTTTTGTATTATTTTTTTTTATATCAAAAAATATATTATAACTTAACGTTACCTACCTTAAAAGACGAATTAAGAAAACGAACACAGTCTTTAAAAATAAAATAGGTTGAATTAATAGAATGGCAATTTTGAGATCACTATAATATCTTTGATTTCGCTTGGAAATCTCTATATTTACAATTAAAAGCTGCTCATGCATAATATCCAGAAAATAATGAATTTGGTACCTAATAAAAATAAAAGATTTCCATGCAACTGACAGTTATTTTAGGTACCATCTATCGTGATAAAAAGTTTGTGATACACCCCATTCGCCTGCACGTCTATGCCTACTCCTGGAGCGATTTGGCAGATATTCTGTTTGGTTCTTTTAAAGTTCAATATTACCATAAAAATCACTTTAAAGTTTTTTTTTTATTTCATTAGCAGCCCAAAATTTTACCTAAAAATAGCGTCGATTTTACCAGCTGACCTTCGAAGTAAAACTGGTTAATGCGAATTTTTAATTTATAACTTTAATCGTTAAAATTACAGATGTCTAGTGCTATGTTTGACTTGAAAGCATACAGAGCAAAGCTTGCTTTTTTACCAAATTTTGTGTGGAAAACATTGGCAAACGCCAAGTCAAACGACTTTTAAAGCGAAATAAAGCGCTTTTAGCGACAAGTCGAACATAGGGTATGAACTCTGGCTAAGTACTTAGTAGGTAAATAAAACACTGGTGGTAATTATCAAACATGATTTTTATAACGTCTATCACGACAAAATTAAACATAAGAGTCGGTAACTGAATCCTTCCTTAGTGGCATTTTACTTAAATACTTAATGACATCATCCATTTATGTATTCAGTATTTGACTTGAAAGTAATGTTCACTTTTTTTAAATTGATTTTTGATATATTAAACCATAGAGCAATGCCAAGTCGAACGTCTTTCAAAGCGAAGTGAAAAAAAAAGCGCTTAAGGCGACAAGTCAAACACAGACTTTTATTGAAAAGACTAATGTGAAGTTTTCTTCGCGCCATTTTGCACGGACATGTCAAGTTCAAGTTTTTCGTTTTATAAATTAGTTTACTGTGGATATTGTTAGTCAAAAGTGGTGTTATTTTGTTTAATAATGTGCTATGTTGTGAATAATTATGGAAAACGATAAATTTTACTCTATACTCTATGGAGTGAAGTTATACTTTATTTTTTGCGGTTTTCCCGCGATGTGAACTCCCGTATACCCTTTGTGTTTGGGCGGTATTGACGTGAATTACTCCAAGAAAAGCATCAAATTCTGCAACACTTGGAATTTGATGATCCCCAACTCGGTTATGAACTCTGTTATGAACATATATTATGTAAATAAATTACGTGTTTAGGGCTGATGTCCTTTAAAGACATTTAAAAAAAATAAGACTAATGTTATTTTTACTACCTACCTATATAATACTGTTTAATTAAGTTGTTTGGAAAAAATATATGAAGTTTTCGTATCAATCAAGTCATTTAGTTGTCATGATTATGTTTTAAACATTTTGCACACCTAAACTTTACGGGGTGACCATAGACATAGGATCGTCGGTATTCTATATCTATGGGGGTGACTTTGCTTTTTGACTTAGACTAATATGTGATGCTATTGATAAAAACACACAACTGTTCATAAGTTTTTTTTAAAACTTATTTTGACAATACAATTTGGCAATTTTAAAATTAATAGTTTGTATGAAGAAGCCATTTTTTTGTCATTTCCGACATATGGTTTGGCATTCTTGGCAAAAGTTGTTTGTTTCTATCAATAGAATCACATATTATTCTAACGTAAGAGCATAAATATTTAAATTGTCATCTTGTTAGAATAATTTATCTAAAAAGGCATATTTATATTTATTATAGTCATATTTATATATAACTATAAATACAAGATAAATTCAGTTATTTTGTTAAGAAAGCATTCAGTTACCGGCCCTAAACTAAAAACTTAAGGACTTATCACTACTAATTTGGCATTTTAAAAGGAGATCATTTTGTATCTATGAAAATACATATAGACTGAGAACTCGTGAACCCTAGGCCGCAAGCAAAGATATCAAATATAAAGAGCGGGCATTGGTTGTTATATTTATACATTAAAAAAAATATATATATATATATATTTAGCCATTGTGTTTCGTACTTCCGTAGCATGCAGGTCGGCATATCGTCAGTAAAACAAGAAAATCAATTTTGAAAGTGCACGTGAATCACGTATATAACCGGCATTGTAGAGTAATTAATTCTGAGACGATTGTCCTAGCTTTAACTATCATACCGTTTGACTTCTTGCTGTATTGAATATATATAAGGTTTACGAGCTCTTGTGCTGATATGTAAGAACTATAATAAAAATATACAGGTGACAAATTAATATATATGGAGCTTACCTAGCATATAATTTAGTAGGTATTGAAATAGGGACTATTTTATAGGTTATTTTTAAGAGTGTTATTTTCCTAGCCTACGTTTTTACATTCAGCCAACTTTCAAGTGGCAAGCTCGTCGGTGCCTCTAACGTACCAAACTGGAGATATATCACAAATAAATTATTGTGGGTCACAGGACCAGCAGCCCTATGCTGTTACTTAGCCGCAAACGTTATTAGTGGATTCCATTATTTACGTCAGAGATTGCGTCATAATTACCCAAAAATTACTCAATTCTCAACTCTATTAGCGCTCGACATTGACAGCGGCCGTGCAAATATCAACTTTAAGAGCGTCATATATATATAGTTAACGGATTCCACTATGTAACGTTTGCGCTTAAGTAAGCTTGTCATTTGTCATGATTGGCCCATAGTAAAGTTTGCTAAATGTGAATCCGATTATTTATACTCGTAAGCGTGGTTTCTGATCACCCCGAAAGGGAAACGGTCGTGATGATACGATACAATAACCGCTAGACCACGGAGGCAGTTTCAAGAAAACTCTGCTTTATAAAAGTAAAGTATCATTACGACCGTTTCTCTTTCGGAGTGGTCAGAAACCACACGTATAAATAAATTCACATTTAGCCAACTTTACTATAGGCCAATCATGACAAGTGGCAAGATAGTCGATGTCTCCAGCCTTTTTTTTTGTTGTCCGACCAGGAATCGAACCCGGTACCTCCGAGTCTAAATCCACGGACTTAACCGCTAGACCATGTTTTATACCCATTAAATATTTAATCCGTTTTCCAAACAGGACTAGTAAAATCTATTTTTTAATCTTGGTTTAGTCTGATGAAAGTGCACCATGCATTATAACATTATAACCTTAATTATATAATTTTGAACATAGTAATGTAAACATTAGATTGTCACCTTGCTGTATATTGAATTGAGCAAAATTACATACTACTATATTTATTCTAAGTAGGTATTGGTAGATATAATAAATAACGAGAAAGCATCAGCCGTTTGATACAACCGTTTGTTAGGTGATAATGGGGTGTATCAGACAAAGCTTTTTTATAGATGTCGCTAGCGGCATTGGTACCCTGTTTACACCTATGTCGGATAATTTTTTTAATATTTTTGTATTTTTATATTTTTATAACAGACATACGAATTTTAACTTAACGTTACCTAACTTAAAATACGAATTAGGAAAGCAAACACCGTCTTAAAAAATAAAAAAAGGTTTAATTAATAGAACGGTAATTTAGAGATCACCATATCTTTGATTTCGCTTGGAAATCTCGATTTGTACACTTAAAAGCTGCTCACTTCGGTAATATATCCAGAAAATAATAAATTTCGTAATAAAAATACAAGTTTTCTATGCAACTGACAGTTCTATTAGGTACCATCTATCATGCGCCATCTATCGTGATAAAAAGTTAGTGATACACCCCATTATTAGCTTAAAACGAATATAGATAATAAATATTAACACCATTCCTCCAAAATTAAAATATAATTGGTTCTATTAAACAGCTGATGATTTCTCGGTATATGATGACACTAAAAAAAAAAATGTGAAATGAGATTTTCTAACCATTTGCTAAGCAACATGCTTGAAATGCTTTCCGTTTTTTTATTATAAGAATTTAATTAATTATTCAGGGTTACTGGGAAAGTCGACCTAGACCCGTTAAGAACCTAAATAACCAAAATTGTAGGTAAATTGGGCGCAGTAGGCGATTATAAGTTAAAAAGGTTAATTAATTTTTAGAACGTTTATTTTTCCTTAAAGGATCGCTAAAAGCTAAATTTACTTACAATTTTGGTTATTTAGGTCATAAGGCGTCTTATACATACATACATATCTTCACGCCAAATCCCTTGCGGGGTAGGCAGAGACAATTGAGCGCCACTTGTCACGGTCACGACATACCTCTTTCGCTTCTTCGACATTCATCAACCTCTTCATACATGCCCTTTTGTTTCGATGGCTTTTCAACGCACCTTCATTTTCTTATTTTCTTATCTTACATGTAAAAATCAAATAATAATAATAATTAGACTCACAAATTTCAAAATTTGTAATTGAATAGCCAATAAATCGGCAAATTTTATAAAAAAAAATAAAGTCGAATATCTCGAATAAGTTTAAGTTTGGGGTAGGGTTGGAGGAGTCCTTCGCGCCATTTTGCATGGACAAGTGCAAGTTTTTGTTTTGTAAATTAATTTACTGTGGATATTATTGGTCAAAAGTGGTGTTGCTTGGTTTAATAATGTGCTACAATGTGAATAATTATGGAAAACGATAAATTGGACTTTAAATATGGGGCACAAGTTGCAGTTTATTTTTTGCGGTTTTCCCGCGCTGTCAACTCCCATATTTTACCCGACGTGTTTGAGCTATGGTGCCGCGAGTGACTCCAAGAAAAGAATCAAATTCTGCAGCATCTGGAATTTTATGATGACCTCATTAACTCATGAATAAGAAAGATATATTACGTCAGACTTGGCTGTATGGGCTAGACCCTTTGCCTTCCCTATCATCTCATTCATCATCCATCGGGAGAAGAAAACCAAAAAAAAAAAAATGGGGTAGGGTGTTCCATAGTCGAATCAGTCAGAAAAGATGCAAACTACACGCCCTTAACAGATCTAGGTCGACTTTCTCTGTAACCCTGTATAATTTAATTAATTATATCATGAACAGAGAGGCCTCAAATTTTGTTAAATACCTACTAATTTAAATTTAGTTCCAATATTTTTAATTATCCCTCAGGATATTATTAGCAATCGTTTTTTTACTGAAAATGATTTTGATTAATTCTCAACTACTATAATAAATAATTGTTTAATTGTATTTGTTTGTCGATACAAATATTCATTAGTAGTTTGTTGTGTAGTGTTTATATGTTACTCTGTATGTCTAAGTATGTTTTTTAATCTTTGTCATCGCATAGGCTTTTTTATTTTTTGTGTTTTTTTACATTGTTAATATTTTTTTTTTCTATTTGTGAAAACTTATAAATGACACTCTGTTGCTAACGTTTAGTTCTATTTGTTGTTGAATATTGTCAATAGTTTTCCTTAAATATATAAATAAATCACTGTTAGGATACATATATATATACATACATATATTATGGTAATCGTTCACTTATGAATATTTATGTCACGTCAATGTAAATAATAACAAAAAGATTAAAATCAAATAAATTTAGATGCAAATTTTCAAAGAGCTGAAACTTAGGGATAAATATTTATATAAAATATATTTTTGTATTGTGTGATTCTGACAGGACAAATATTAAAAATATTGGAACGAAATCTTATTGTAATTTATCTTGTGGACAGTCCAGACTATTTCCAGACTTTGGGTATTTTATTTAGGGTGAAACTATTCGACTTGCAGCCAAGGCAGTAAGCGCAACTGCCGCTTCGACCTCGTCCCTCCCATGCCGTCCCGTTGGCAAGACTGCCTTCTGCTTTACTTCTTGTCTTCTTAACCTATCTTCTGCCCACCAAGAATAGTTATTTTCACTTGGCTGAAAGCGAGCAGCGCTTTCTAACCATTTGCTAAGCAACAACGGACTTGAAATGCTTTCTGTTTTTTCATTATTAGAATTTGATTGATATGTGTTATTATTGGTCAGTTCTAATTCATTTATATGATAAGCTTCTGTAACTTGTTCTGGTGAGCTGATACTCTCTGAATCCTCTCTCTGGTAGCGTTCATGCTCGCTCCAGATGCTGTCGTCAGAGCATATGCTGAACTGTTCCACATTTCCTTGGGCCTGGTCGTTGTACGTGCGAATCAAATGCCCCCAAGTCTTCTGGTTCCGGTCAGCATTCACGTTCTTTAACTTTCGTCTCCAATTTGCGAACCAATTGCATATCTGTAAATTGTACATAGTAGAGTCTTTTAGTACAAGATCCATTTATTAGAATGGAATTAACTTTTTATATAAAATACGCTAACAAGAGCGGTGGTGATTGTTTGCCTAACGTTATATCGCACACCTAGATCTAAACAGCACTAACTCAAAAAATACTTTTTCGGAAAAGGCGAAACTGTTTGCTTTTATTTTATCTGCAATTTCTTTGAGGCGGGCACGTGCAACTAAAATATTTTTATTTACTCTCATATCGTAAAATGCGAATTACAAACTTCAAAACGAATTTATATTTAATATAGGTACCTATATTTTTGGTTATTTTTTGTTATTGTGTTGATGTTCCATGTCACTACCAGTTCTGTTCCTTGTCTTCACATTGCACTCTCCAGGCAAGACAGATATTTTAACGTTAATTATATGTTGTGTACAATTTTGTTTAAATTATATTGACTTAACCAAATTCCGGTGGGAATGTACGGTAATACACTAAGAATAAAGAAAGAATATATATATATATATATATATATACATTTTGGCTCTCATACCTGAATATAAGTAAGACCAGTTTCGTGTGCCAAATATTTCTTCTCTTCTCTGTTGGGATAGGGGTTTTCTCTTCTTCTGACGAGCCAGTCTTTTAGGAACCTTTTGATTTCGGGAGTAAACAGCCTTTTGGGAGGACGGTGGCCAGATATAAAACTTCTTCTGAAAGAAAGAAAAATAATGTTTAAAAAAGCATGACTGCCTGTGTTACTGTTAAAACCACCACCTTGAATCCCTGCCCGACCTCTGTTAGGATCCATCACGTTGGTCAAGACTCCTAGCCGCCTGCCTCCTCTAGGCACAGTCGCGTGAGCCTGCGCGCCTGGACGTGAATACCATCTACCCCATTCCCTCGCTGCCGTAGGGTATTACACCGGCAGGGAGACTCCTATCTTTACACTACCACTATAATTTATATATTGTTAGGTTTATATATTTCGCTCGGAGCTTGGACTTAGGTGTTAGGCCGTCTGCATTTAGCGTCCAAGCTTTGACGCGCGGAGATTTATTGGTTCGATTCCTGGTTGAGAATACAATAAACTACCGGTACAAAACACTATACTAACTGGTCTTCTCAGGGGAATCTATGTCTATTTGCCTTCACTTTCCATAACTACGTACAGGGCATATGATAAACATTTTTTTATTTTATTTATGCTTGCACGACATGTGACCTTGCGCCCACCTGATGGTAAGTGGTGCGCGAGTTCCATGAATGTTTGCAATTGGAATAAGACACTCATGACTGACATCAGTCACTAACACTATTCCGGCCTGACTGGGCATGACAGCAATTCGAGTCCGATCCCAAAACGTGTCGATACACTTTACTAGGTTTATCGGCACGAACGGTGGATACTTCCCCGCCCCGGGAAAATTACCACCATCAGTCTGCCTACCACCTATTTGACCATTACAGGTTGATGGGACCATTTGGGTTTACGACTCCGTGATGGGTAGCAGGTGCAGAGGGGCCAGGTTTCTCACAAGTGGGAATACTGTCTCATCATGCGAACATGCAATTTGCCAGACGACGCGGACGTACGAATTTGTCCAGTGTTTTCATCTGCATATTCCTATGGCGCGAGGCTCCGACAAATGGTACGGAGCGTCAATTTTGTTGCTGAGGTGAGAGCGTACCAAGTCGGCACGGCATAAGTGAATCGACTGCGGTAAGAGATCAAATCCTCTTTGATTAGTTATTAATAAAAGAGTACCTACTACGAACCTAATTCATTAATTTGAACTTGAATAAGCAAATGGTGCATACCTCCCTCCTTCCTCTTTCTTTTTTTCCTTTTTTCTTATTTATTTATTATTATTTCCTATTAAATCTTTTTTATTGATGATAAATATATAATGTTAATGTAATACATTCACATACATACACATACACACTATACACTTTACACACTCATTTATATTATTTCACATAGTACCTACTTGATGTGTTAATGGCAATTTGTGACATTTTGATTATTTATTTGTTTTGTTTCATTATTATTATTATATATTTTTTGGACGTAATTTTTATTTCAGTTTGTGTTTAATAATTTGTTATTTATGTTTGTATTTAATTCAATGTTAAATTCGATTCAAAATTACATGTAATTTACTTGTGGATCAGATTATAAATTTATTTTAAACGGTGAAATCCTTTGGTTTGGCATGTAAATTTTTAATTGTATTGCTTTGCAAAATGTATTGCTGTTTTGGATTTTCTTAATAAATAAATAAATAAATCATCATCATCACAGCCCTAAGACACAGAGTCCTGAAACTTTTCTTTTGGAAATTCTACAGGAATTTCTGGTTAATTTGTCCCACACTTGCCAATGTGGCCAGAAGGAATCTTATGTCATTTGTTTAATGACAATTTATTAACAATTGGTGTTGTAAGTATATGAGAATGTACGTAAGAAAAGTATATTTCTCATTGGTACATTTCGGGGTTCGAACCGACCTTTAATGCGCTGTAACAACCGAGCCACCACCGTTTTTTTATACCTTTCTCATTAGTCGATTATTGTCTACATAAAATAAATAAACACAATAGGCCCTTGTTCCTGAACGCTACTGTCATTGTTCCATGATTCATATTTGCAAACAAGACAAAGAAAATTGTAGCAAATACTGAAATACATGACTCACGGTAACATTACGTGGATATAGTACCTATAACTGAAGGGAATACTGGATTTCGTACAATGATTATACGATCGTTTTAAAATACCAGATTTTTAATATAGAACCCGGGTTCAAAAGGCCATCTATGGCCATATTCTGTTCATTCTGCCAAAATCGTTAAATTATCAAAATAGCCGATTTGTTTCGAATAAATTGTCATTATAAATTGACATCAGACCCTCGCCAACCCTGGCCAGCGTGGCGAGAGTAGGCCAAATTCTCCAAAAATTTCTGGAAGGCCCATCTCCAACAGTGGAGACCTAGGACTCTGTGTTCTAGGGGCTGTGTTGTATAGGCGTGACGGTAAGACAAACAAACTTGACAGACAAATAGCCGTGGAGTCACTTGTCGTAGTTGCATGATGATGTCTTTATGTCCACCTCAGAGTTGCAAAGAACAATTCTGCCTAATTTCATCAAAACCGGTAAAGTAATATAGACGTGAAGGCAAGACAAAGACACATACAGACACAAGAGTTTAAGTACGTTAAAAATAACAGAATTTGGCTAACCGTGAGTATCGTCGGTTTCTGACAGGTCTCAAGGATTTCCCGCGATCTTCTTTTGTCGCATCCATGTTTTCTGGCGTAGACAGCAATTCGAAAAGCACCATTTATTTAACTCACACAATGTTTTTATAATACAATCCATAAGAGTTAATCTCGCACGTGCGAAGGGCTGACTGGTGCTTGAAGTCTTGTTTCGCTCGTTGCGGGGGATGCCTGAAGATCTATTAAAAAATAAGGACATCATGACATAAATAGACTTTACATCTGTACAATTGCACGTCTGTTAATCAGTTGGAACTATGGAGTTGATGTAACTAATGGCCGTCACATTCCTCTGTTCGCATTTAATGTATCGCTACTAAAATCAAAATTAAAAAACAATTTCTAAACTTATCTTTTTAAATAACACTTGACAAACCCTAAGTTTTTATTTTATGTAAGTACTGGATTGTTAAAGTTTGTCAGTTTTAGTGCATAAGCAAAAACATGCAAGATGTTACGTGTTTTGTAGGTCAGCATTGATGTTTTTTGTAATAGCTATTATATTTCAATCTAAATAAAATATATAATAAATTTACCGCATTATTTATTGTAATGTTTTATTTATTTTACAGTTAATGTGTTAATTAATTAATGTAGTATAAAGTTGACATACCTGTGAGAAAGCTCGCGGTCAGAGATAAAATGGCGACGCTTCAGAATGGCCGGCTAGCTGCGCCGGCGCATTGTGGCTCAAACGTCATGTTATTTCAGGACACTTCTCCCGTATTGTCTTTGCACAACAATTTAACATGACAATAATGTTAGATGCATAGTTTTTTTACGTAGTTAATAATTTTAACTGTATTACGGTACATATCCTTATAAATTAGATTAATACTTAATGTTATAATTAATAGTGTTGTATAATAAATTATTGAATTAACAATTTAAGTTACAAATAGTATTAAGTACGTAATACAACATGTTTTTTTAACAAATTATGATACAACGTAGAGATTGGGCATGTTGGTAGATGCGTAGATAGTTACTGTTAAAAATTAACATCTTATCTTTGAAACCATAAGTAAGTAGGTTACATTTTAGATAAGTGGAACATGCAATAAGTCTGCGTGTCTTCAAAAATCAAAGTTGTATTACCGGCTTAAGCTATTTATTTATTCAAAATTATCATGGTCTCTCTACTGTTGGATATAGGCTACCCCAAGACTTGCCATTACCTTTCTTTTCCAACCATCCTTATCCAACCTTCAGCGTCGACTTTTTTTCAGGTCATACGATCATCTGGCTGAGTTTCGGGTGAACCCAAAGCACCCGAACCACTGCCTAGGTGTGCCTGGTACCGCTGCCAAACATATCAATTTACTGTGTTTAAATTAGAAGAGTTTTTGTCTATTGTCAGCTTTCGAGTTTAACACTGGCAAGTAATCTAAACGTTATGTGTATGTGTTATTAGTATTTAGTTTATTATAGTATTTATTATTATAGTTTTTCTAATTGCACCTACCTTACGTCTTTAATATTCTACAGTGACCCTAAGGTTGGCTGTCAGAGAATGTCTTGCGAAATTAAGTCCGCCCCTTGTATATATTGTGCAATAAAGTTTTATTAAATAAAAATAAATAATCTATCCAAAGATATTATTACAAGATGGTAGACGTAACGGTATGAGAATAAAAGCTAGCACAAAGACAAAATTAATTAGTTTGCGGCGAACGAGTGCCTTCTCTCCGTAGCCACGACTCAGACTTAGCTGTAAAAGGCACACAGCGTTAACAGTGAAAGAGAGACGGATTATGAGGCTATGAGGGCCCACGGTGAGTCGGGCATGCGAACCACAACCCGATGATGATGAACTACTTCTTCGGCACAACCCCCAGCAGGAATGCCGGCGCTGTCCACTGAAGCTTCTTGTATTCCTTGGAAGACGGTCACAGTACCTGACGGGTATTTCGGCATAGTGTTAGGGACTGATGTCAGTCATGAGTGTCTGCTCAAGGTCACATGTCGTGATAGTATTTAAAAAAAAAAAAAAAAAAACTATAACCACAAGAAGATGGAGATACGAAAGCATGATACAGAATAAATAAAATTAATATTATTAAATATAATTATTGACACTTTTTATATGTACCTTTGATATGAGTAAGGTATTTATGTATGGGTCATGAGTTGCCTGATAATAAAGGTTTTATTATTATTAACACGTGCAACTTTCAAAATAAATTTAATCGTCTCTTTAACAATGACCCATATTTGTGATATTTAATTTTAAGACAAAGATGCAGGAAGCTCGTATTAGATATTTTTTTTATGTGTCAGCTAAATTTAGATCTAGTAGTTTGCGCAAAAACATGTTACACGTGAACGAATAAAGGCGTGGGGATACTAAGCTGTACGACGACGATTACTTTTTACGTTTTATTTTAATACTAATCATAGATCACGACCGTTTCCTTTTCGAGGTGGTCAGAAACCACGCTTATAAATAAGCGGATTCACATTTAGCCAACTTTACTATAGGCCAATCGTGACAAGTGGCAAGCTCGTCGATGTCTCCAGCGTACCAAACTCGAGAAATATCACAAATTAAATATTAATTCATCATTACAGCCCCTAGAACACAGCGTCCTAGAGCTCCACTGCTGGAGATGGGCCTTCCAGAACATATATCTGGAGAATTTGGCCTACACTCGCCACGCTGGCCAGACGGCTTGGCGAGGGGGTTAATTTACTGTATTTATTTACATTAATCAATATTTTTGTGTCCCGACCAGGAATCGAACCCGGTACCTCCGAGTCTAAATCCACGGACATACCGCTAGAGGAGCAGATCTAGGGCCCACCTAATGGTAAGTTGGGTTTAGGAATGCTAAGCAACTGGAATCAGACACTGATGCCTGACATTAGTCCCTAAAACTATGCCAGCTTCGATGTAGACCAGCGGGGAAAATAAAATAAAAAATACATTAAGAAATGTTAGCATGAAAATACCACTTTTTTTAGCACAAGTCATTCGTTTAATGAAAATTCTAACATTTGATGCTAATTTCGTATGTCAGTACCGTGTTGAAAGGAGGGTTATTGATGTTACTTTTGACAGATGTCATTAAAATATAAAATGGTTTGTTTACCATTTTTATATACTTTATAGTTTTCTATTATATTTGTTAAAAAGGTATTTTAAAAGATTTTGTGTAATAAATTGAAAGTCCATAATAACATCATGTGTGTTGGATGCCATGGTATGATAAAACATGAACGAAAATACTTGTCAAAAAGTAGCCTCACCGCTCGTTTTATTTAAGAAATGTTAGCTTTGTTAAAAAAAGTGGTATTTCTTAACAAAAACGACATTTCGCGCTGGTTTATGAAGTTGCTACGATATATTGGAAATGCTATAAAACGAACGCGGCCCTAGTATCACCAAGTATCCCACCCCACACTTCCAGCAGATATTCAGATTCATTTACCGTATCGTCTGCTTTTTTTTTTTTTTTTTGTTCTCTTCTCCCGATGGATGATGAATGAGATGATAGGGAAGGCAAAGGGTCTAGCCCATACAGCCAAGTCTGACGTAATATATCTTTCTTTTTCATGAATTGATGAGGTCATCATCAAATTCCAGATGCTGCAGAATTTGATGCTTTTCTTGGAGTCACTCGCGGAACCATCCACTGCTCAAACACGTCGGGTAAAATATGGGAGATGACAGCGCGGGAAAACCGCAAAAAATAAACTGCAACTTGTGCCCCATATTTAAAGTCCAATTTATCGTTTTACATAATTATTCACATTGTAGCACAATATTAAACAAAACAACACCACTTTTGACCAATAATATCCACAGTAAATTAATTTACAAAACAAAAACTTGCACTTGACATGTCCACGCAAAATGGCGCGAAGAACTCCCCGTATCGTCTGCTTGCCGGTGGAACAAGCTTCCACTGACCATCAGACAGGATCCTTCCAGTCACATCTTTAAAAAACTACTTAATACTTTCTTTTTAAACAAGCAGAACAATATATTTTAACTTCACATATTTCTACTTCCTAATAATATATTATCCTTATATATAGTATATCTACTATAATAGGTACATATTTATAAGTATTTATGTAGTCTATGTATACATACTATTTATGTAGTTTGTTGGTTAGCATTTTAAGAGTTCTCGGTAAATGGAGAGAAGAAAAATCAAGCTAGACAAGCTAAACCAACCAAAGCCAATTGATTTCGATGCTTTAGGGAGTTTGTCGTTAAATCGATTGACGTTACATGGAGTTTACACTGTCTATATACTGTCTCACTCTCCAAAAGGTTAGCTGGTAGAAAAACCGAAATCGCATTGTTTTTTTGGCAAAGTCAAAATATCTTTATTCACGTAAACACACACAGGCGGTCACAGGCATTTGTGACAAGTCATAATTTAAATTATTTAGAATGATTCTACTCCTGTTAGTGGAAGACTAAGCAGCGAAGTTGTCCAAGGAGTAAGCTGTTAGCAGAAGTTTACAGTGTACTGCTAGTTGTGTACAATTAGATATAGGTATACTTTATTTCTTTACATCCGGTGTGCCCTGATCTTAAATGTGTATTATAAAATGGCATAATATCCTTACTAAGATAATAAAGAATGATTGTCTGTGTGTATGTATGTATTAGACATACTGATTGGTCAATAAATGAATGATGTAACTTCTCCAAATATTTCGTTTGGTGGAACAACACATAAAAAAATCTACAGAGCCGCCCGCCTGCACTCAAATGGTTTTTTTTGTAGTTATAGATTTAGTTTTTTAGCTTTTATCATATTGTTTTCTGTCTGGGAGTTAGCAGGTAGCACTCGGCCGTCTGGCCAGCGTGGCGAGTGTAGGCCAAATTCTCCAGATATATGTTCTGGAAGGCCCATCTCCAGCAGTGGAGGTCTAGGACGCTGTGTTCTAGGGGCTGTAATGATGACTCGGTTCTGAGTGCTGGTATTTCACCACTTGCCTAGGACCTTAAGGTTCAAGGCCGCCGTATGCCTTTGCTCGCACAATCGAATATTTTTAAGATTTTTAAGTCAAACACAGGGTCTTCCTATCAACTTACAATAACATTACGAATATTTTGGAGATTTATTAATCATTTATTTATTTAAGATTTGGAATACTTTATCATCAACCAAATTTACTTACTACTGCAGTTGTTGCAGTAAATCTTTGGAACACTTTGCCGGTCAATATTCGGCAAGCATCCAACAGAATAATATTTAAAAGATTGGTATACTCACATTACTTAAACAGCTCCCTACAGCGTCTATAAGTAGATATTGTATGTAGTATAGTTATGTAAGTACTATTTATTAGTAAGTCGTATATATATTATTAATAAATATAGTTATTATTTAATAATAATCAGTCTTAAATACGTCTTCGCACCTACTCTTCGATCTAAGTTATAGTTATCATTGTCCCAAAGGTTGGCTGTCAGAGAATGTCTAGCGGCATTAAGCCCGCCCCTTGTACATAGTGCAATAAAGTTTTAAATAAATTAATTAAGAATATTTGAGCCAGATTCTATAAAAAGTACTAACTTAGAACATATAAATTTGTATATTGATTGGGATGAGTTATCAAATTTTAAACCTAAATAATTAACAGAATTAAAGAAAACTAAAACTAAACCAAAACTAAAAGCTTCAAGTTACAGTGGCCTGGTCTAAATGACAAAACAAGAATGAAAAAAATGCAATGCTCGAAGAACCATCAGAGAATATCATTTTTTTTTAAATGTTGTATTTAGCTCGGTCATTTTATATAAGTATCTAGAATCTAGAAAATCTAGTCAAGTAGAGAGAATCTAGTCAAGTAGAGAGAATCTAGTCAAGTAGAGAGAATCTAGTCAAGTAGAGAGAATCTAGTCAAGTAGAGAGAATCTAGTCAAGTAGAGAGAATCTAGTTGCTTACGGCCTGTAATTAATCGTCATTATCATCACACCCTCAAGAACACAGAGTCCTAGACCACCACTGCTGGAGATATTCCAGAACATATTTCTGGAGAATTATTGGTATTCATCGCTCACTTAGCACTTTACTGCTCACGTGGTCAAGCGGTTAAGTCCGTGAATTTGGACACTATATTTCTTTGTGATATTTCTCGAGTTTGATACGCTGGAGACACGGACAAGCTTGCCACTTGTCATGATTGACCTATAGTAAAGTTGGCTAAATGTGAATCCGCTTTTCTATAAGCGTGGTTTCTGACTACCTCGCAAGGGATACGGTCGTGATGATACTTTACTTTATATATTTATTTTATTTTATTTATACAAACGTGGACTTAATGCCTTCTCTGACAGCCAAACCTGTAGGACAATTAGACAGTATAGATGGTAGGTAGGTGCAATCATCAATTTATTCTTAACACTACAACTAGTAGTTGCTGCAATTGAGAATAGCGAGGAAATATGAATTTAGGACAGCTTAGATAGAAAGGAAGTGTTTGTAAACAATATTTTTGAAGATGGCTCGATTTGGAGCTTGCCTTATACCAAATAATAAAAAATAATAAAAAAAAAACATTTAATTACTTCAAAAAACTAGTACATTTTTTAGGAATTGGCCACTGGTGCCCAAACAAAGTTAATCTGAATCTCAGGCACCAGTTCCATTACACAAATAAGTATAATATACAATGCAACACATATAGAATTTTAGCTTTCTTTCCACCTAGTCTATAGCCTTTCCTACTTTTTACCATTAGCAATTACAAATTGAATTGTACATAATGTAAGTATACTATTTTAATGTTTGTAACAATTCTTCTGTTGCTTCGTAGTTTAATTTATTTAAAAAAGAACTTAAAATAATTTTACATTTATTATAGTTTAGAGAATTTACATTAATAGCTTTATTAATTTTGTTATAAAGATAAACTGCAATACAGGGGTAAAACTTGCTCATAAAGGCATGATTTGACCTAAAGATAGGTCATACCAAAGATATGCAGCAGTAGCCCTATTCTGTAATAACGGAACTGTCAGTGTAAAACGCTATTAAAATTGGTATAAACGATTACAGACGACAGCAAAATGACGTTACGATGCGTTCATTAAAAAAAAACCATTATATATTTATTTTAGTATTTGCCATTGATTTATTACCTAATGTGTGTTATACAACTATGTTTAATGAAAATATATAATCTTAGTTTAATTAATATAAATGTTGTTAACTTTATTATAAAGCGGCGGACAATTTAAGTATTTGTTTCATGGTTTCCCAATTATTTTAAAGTTGCAACCTTTGACATAGTGGAAAACGCTATTTTGACGTAAGGTCGGCTATGATCGGAAAAACTCGGGCTAAAAGTGGTAGTAAATAACAGAATTCACTAGTTTGACAATCTAACGTTTGCGCTTAAGTAATGGAAGCTGTATTCCGGTTAGGTTGGGTAAGGTATGACGTTGGTCCCCTGGGAACGGGTAGGTACGTGCTCTGGTGTAGGACGCCACGTGCGTCGACAGTCGACACCCTCACCACGTCGTACCACAGCGCGTATAAAGCGGGGGCTGCGGCAGATAATGCGGAGTACTTGACCTCTAAGGACCCAGGCGCTGCTGCATTACAAGCAAAGAACCTCAAACGGCGGAAATACACTCAGCTTATTAGGAGATGTGTTTTTGCGCCGTTTGGAGTTGAAAGGCTCGGGCCGTGGGGACCAAGTGCTCATGAAATTTTCAAGACGTTGTCAAAACAGCTCATCAATACTTCGGGGGACAAGAGAGCTGGGCAATATTTGGGCCAAAGGATCAGCATTGCAATTCAACGTGGCAATGCTGCCAGTATCCTTGGCACTTTGCCCTTTGGCAGCATGTTTTAAAATTTTAGTTTAATTACCAATTTAGATTTTTTTAATGTATGTATATTAATTTACTCGAATAAAAAATAACTAAACCTTTATTCGAATTAAATAAATATTGCCAAAAAATCATAACTAATAAAGACCTACTCAAGTTATTTGAATTCGGTAATAGACACTGATAGTACTTAATTCGGCACATGCGCGTTGAGGCGCTTTGGGAGAACGCGCGTATACGGTTTCTTCGACAAACGAAGCCGCGGACATCGCACGCATTTTACTGACATAAACATGCTAACAGAAACTTCCTCAGTCGTCCGACAGATTTCGATCTGACTGCCAGACTTCGGTAAACATCGGCAATCTTCGGCCAAGTTCGTGTATATTCGTGTGAAAGAAAACAGTTTACGCGAGTGAGTCCACGTGCTTTGCCGGCGACCTCGCCATCGATTTTTTGCGGAATGGGTGAAGAACATGATGGCAAAGTTGTTTTGAAACGCAAAATAACGTTGTTCAATGGAGTTGGTATTATTATAGGCACAATTATTGGTTCTGGAATATTTATTGCGCCTACAGGAGTTTTTCTATGCACGGGGTAAGCTGTTTAAATTTTCGCGCTCTTTTTAACTGTTGCGCTTGATAGTAAAATTTTATGAATGGGTTTTATTTTGTTCGTAAATACGAATTTTCTGACATGTGAGTTTATTATTCTTTTAAATTAATACACGCTTAATTTAATTAACTTTCCATGTCAATAAGATAAATGAGACCAGTAAAAAAAAGGTTAGATTCAAAGACTTCTATGTACGAAGTCTTTGGTTAGATTAGTTATTTTGTTAAATCAGGATTTACGCAGGGATTTAATTTGATTGCACTTATCAAATACATTATCAGTCACCTTAGGTACGGTAAATTATGATTTTAAATACCATACCTAATACGTAACTCTACCTAAGCAAATTGCTTTATTTATTTTTATTATTTATTTTCGGTTTGCGATTACCATAGAATATTTTTTTTTGTTTTAGACTTGTGTAGTCATTAGGTATTTTTGGTAAAGTCAACTGCACGAAATGCCAAAACAAATTACAAGTCATGGATAAATTGGGAATGCAATTTCTCTACGCTTCAATAGATATAGCTCAAAACTTGATTATTTAAAGAAAAATAACTAAGAATGGAAAGAAGAGCTATCTCGGTTATACCTATATCGCATTCCTTCAAATCCTAAAACAGGTCGGTTCGAAACCCGGCATGTACCTATAAGAAATACACATTTTCGTGCATTACGTACATTTGTCATATATTTTACAATACCATCGTCCCCGTGCTTCGGCTTAACCGTCGTTACTGGTTCATAATGTAATTTAAAAAATGACATCCCGCGCTGTCAACTCCCATATTTTACCTGACGTGTTTGAGCTATGGTGCCGCGAGTGACTCCAAGAAAAGCTTCAAATTCTGCAGCATCTGGAATTTGATGATGACCTCATTAACTCATAAAAAAGAAAGATATATTACGTCAGACTTGGCTGTATGGGCTAGACCCTTTGCCTTCCCTATCATCTCATTCATCATCCATCGGGAGAAGAGAACAAAAAAAATAAAAAAATAAAAAATGACATCATACCCTCACCTAACCGTCTGGCCAGTGCGGTGTGGCGAGTGTAGGCCAAATTATCCCGAAATTTCTGGAAGGCTCACCTCCAACTGTAAACTGTTCTAGGACTCGTGTTTTCTAGGGGCTGTAATGAACTCAGAATTGCCGGCCACAAAATAAATGCGGAAAAAAAAAACATTGTTGAAACACAAAGTTAGAGAAACTACGTTGAGATAGAGTAATAATTGTTTGGTGAAGTTAAACTAGATAGAGTTATCTAATAATGTTACTGTGATCTCTGACGCATAACAATAAGAGGAAACGTTATCGTTGACTTATATGTAAGGCCCGGTCAATCAGTACTATCAAAATAGGATGTTCTAGGTGAAACAGAGTACGATGCTAAACTAAACAAACAAAATAAATAAAACAAACTTAGGGAGGCAATTTTCGAAACTTATAGAAGGAATTGATATTGAATTTTATTTGACTAAATCTTTACTTAGTGACATTTGTTCACCCAATAAATACTTAAATACAGGACTTTGTATGGGAACGTTAGGTGACCGAATGCACTAAGGAAGGATTCAGTTACCGGCCCTTAGCCCCTGTTGTATGATTTTAAATAAATATAAAATAATAATCTATTGTCACATAATAATATCACATAATTTTAAACGTATTTTATCACAATATGTGACAAAATGAATCAGGTGTTGTCGTGCAGTAGTACAAGTACCTACACCTACAGTTCGCTGTTTTTTAACTAGTTCCTGTTCTTATTTATTTATAAATTCTTTATTGCACTTGAAAACTTAACAGTTGAGTACAAGGGCGAATTTAATGCTTCTCGGCATTTTATACTAGCTAACCTTTGGGAGTGTGGTAGACGATTGCGGGTGCATTAGAAATAAAAACAATTACTTAAACATACTTAATAATAATTCACATACTAATATATCAATAAAAATATATACATTTAACTAAATTTCTTACGTAGTAATAGTAAAAGTAAAGTATCATCACGACAGCTTCCCATTTAGGGTGGTCAGAAACCACGCTTATATATAAGCGGATTCACATTTAGCCAACTTTACTATAGGCCAATCATGACAAGCTCGTCGATGTCTCCAGCGTACCAAACTCGAGAAATATCACAAATGAATTAAATATTTAATAAAATGTATTTATTTGCATTAATTAATATGTTTGTGTAATAGTAATTTTAAATAACAGGGTAGATACTTATTAATTAGATGTTAAACTAAATTATACTAAAAAGCTAGGTATACATTTATACAGAATAAGTCGCCATAACTTGCTTATTATATATGTGTATATACACACATCAAAAAAGTCTAGGGATCAAGCATGTTTATGCGGATTTCTTGTGATTGAGATGTGGCTTTGTAATAAATTTATGATTTTATAAATTTATATGGATCCTTTTTGATGCATTTCATAATTTAAAACAGGAACTGTCAATCAAATTCGAGTAAAAGATGAAAATCAGCTGTCAATATTTTCCCTATAAAAACATAAGACGCATTGAAGACATTATTAGTGCTACTGTTTCCCTACTACTGATTAAAACCAACGTTATTATGGAGCGGCGACGTCATTTAAGCAGGGAAGAAATGATCAGAGCCGTGGGAATGATAGAAGCTGGTTCCCGGCAACGTACTGTGGCTTTAGCTCTGAATACAAGTCAGAGTGTTATCAGTCGACTTTGGACACGTTACCGAACCACTGGTACCGTGGCTGAGCGCCATGGAGGACGGTATCGCTGCACCACACGGAGACAAGACCGATACATTCAAATCACAGCTCGAAGAACTCCAACAATAACCGCCATGATGTTAGCCGTGAGCCTTCATCGCTCTTCAGGGAACTTAATTAGCGACCAAACAGTCAGAAACCGCTTGCATGAAGTGAACCTTCATTCCCGAAGACCGCTACGGGTACCACCTATAGCAATGCACAATCGTAGGACTCGATATCAATGGGCTCTTGAACACAGAAATTGGACAGAAGAACAATGGCGTTTCGTGTGCTTTTCTGATGAGTCTCGTTTTGGTATGAGGCCGGATACAAGACGTATACGACACTGGAGAACCCCTGGACGCCAACAGCGATTAAAATCCTGCCAGGAAGTCCATCCTTATAGTGGTGGAACCATCATGGTATGGGCGGGTATTTCGATCGGCGGAAGAACTGAGTTGATTTGGATCAGAGGCAACCTCAACGCTCAAATTTATGCTGAGACGGTTGTATCAGACGTCATCGTTCCTCTACAAGTGCATATCGGTCCCTTATTTCAGTTAATGCATGATAATGCACGACCGCACACCGCAAGAGTTGTAAGACAGACTCTCGCCGCAGCTAACATCAATGTCCTGCCCTGGCCTGCTCAGTCGCCAGACTTGAACCCGATTGAGCATGCATGGGATATTCTTCAGAGAAGAGCTCTGCCGAATATGGAGGGTATCCAGTCGCAAGAAGACCTTTTTTGTTGTTGCAACGAACATGGGCGGCCATTCCACAGCGTGATTTGGATGAACTCATTTTGAGTATGCCAAACCGATGTTCTTGTGTTGTTAGTGTTCGCGGTATAAACACGGATTATTAATTGTTTAAGTTACCCAATAAAATTAAAAAAAAAACTGTTATTTCAGTCTTTTTTTCGAACTTTAATGTTAGTGGTTCAAATGTCAAAAATCCCTTTATTAGGAAAATGGCAATTTTTTTTACTAATGCAAAGGTGACTTGGTTTATCGTTACTGTAGACAAACGAAAACATTTTATTTGATCAATCCTTTAAGAAAATTTTAATGAATATCAATCAGGAGAAAAGTTATTGCAAAAATATATGTTGATCCCTAGACACTTTTGATGTGTGTATGTATTTTATATTTAGGTATATATTTATTTGTTTATTTAGGATGGTTATCTATGTATATTGTATTGCATATAATAAGTACTACATGTATGTAATTTATTTGTGTTTTATATAGTAATAAATAATTTCAACTATCTATTTTCTTCGTAACCTTCTGCACCCGCTTATTACATATCTCAGTCACAAAGGTTAGTTGGTAGAAAATGCATTTACGGCATTAAGCTCGCCTATGTACCTGCACTTGTTTTGGTTTTGTACAATAATTCATTTATTATTATTATAGATTCATGGCAGAGTAGTTGAATGAGGCTCGCTATGTTAGAAATATCATCATTGTTGCAGGCCCGTTAATTATACATTTTCTAGGGTTATTAATAAAAACTAAATAAAATATAAGCTAAATAATAAAAAAAACACTAATAAACTTGATTACGAATTCATAGACAATTAACTACTGGACGGATGGCCTAAAAACGTCGTAGTAGAGGTTAGAATAATATTACATGCGATAACACAAAAAATATTATGTATATAATTATAACAAATATTAGTAAACAACTATATAATAAACTATCTTAAGATATAAAATGTTTGGGATCAGTAAGGTGAAATTTATTTTAAATAAAATGTCGCGGTGGTGACTCGGTTGTAAGAATACTTTCCTTAAAGACCTACAAATTAAATTTTCTTACGTACATTTGTCATAGATTTACAACAATAGGTAAGCGTGGCGAGTGTAGGCCAAATTCTCCAGATATATGTTCTGGAAGGCCCATCTCCAGCAGTGGAGGTCTAGGGGCTGCATTGAATTGCCCAGTGCGTTAAATGCAAGTCAATGCTCATACCTCAATAATTTAATGTAATCTATTTATAAAAGTAGGTCTGCTAATATACTCGTATGTTACTAGATACGGTATAATTGATACTAAATGCCACCGAATAATTTATGTATATGCAAGAAATCTTCACTACGAAATATAATGGAAGATCTACATCCACGTAAAATAATTTTGTACGAAAATGTTCGAAGAACTCGGTTAGCCAAAGTTTGCTCGGCCATAGATAGATAAATCTTTGGGATATTGAGCAGTGATTGTGGATGCAATAAATCACTAATTTAAAATCTGGATTTAAAAAAAAAAAAAAACCTAAAATAAAAGTGCCATGTGGCAGCTCGTCTATTTCTCAGAAGAAAATAGAGCATAGAGCTACAAAATGGCGGTCAAAAAGGATTTATGCTATTTAACATTTATTTAACGTTTATGCTATTTTTGTGATAAATTAAAAATTCTATTCCTCTCCAACCCGTTAGGCCAGCATGGCGAGTGTAGGCGAAATTCTCCAGAAATATCTATTTATAGTAATAATAATTAAAAATAAATACTTTATTATTTTGATTATAGTTTTTAATAATACCTGCAGCTATAATAGGTACATGTAAGTAAAGTTAAAACAATACAGCCTATAAAATGATAAAGATTAAGAATTCACAGATTGATATACAATAGGAAACAAGCAAGAAGATAGCTTAAAAAAAAAAACAAATGAAGAAGAATCATACAATAGATACAAAAAAAAACAATATAATTAAATAATAAATAGAAATCAACAACAATTATATAGTGTCAATTTTGTACACATCAAGTAATTTAATATCGAAATATTTCACTATTGTATTTAATATTGTAACTAATTTCTACTTTATAAATAAAGAAAATTATTATTATTATTATAAACTACAATATAAAAATAAAAACAATATCGAGCCCAATAAGACTTACTTAAAAGCCAATAAGCCAGTCTACAAATTCGAACTCTACATTGCGCATGTGTAGATCCACAACAATATTGCTATCATTATTGGAATGAGGTCCTCGATGTGCCAGATAACAATAAATGAGTCTAAGGATGAGATTTATACAGAGTGTATAGACTTTGAGTAGCATGCTTCCGGGAATTTTATTACACAGGTCAACAAATTAATCAATAGAGGAAAAACAAAGATGATGGTGGTCGACAAATCTCACAAACTCACGACAGACCTTGATGCCTATGAAACCGTGGACTATTTTCTATACTTAAAGGGACGCTGCCAAGGTGAAATTCGTCGACGAATTGAAATGTCCAAAATGCGATAACCCAACTTAACCGAATATGAGGCGACAGCAACATATCCAGAAAGACTAAAATTCCCTTCATCAGAACGCTTGTCTTCTGCAGGTTCGGAGACATGGAGTATAAAAGGCGCGGAATAAATATAAAAGAGCAAGGAATGTTGTGTTTGAGATGTGGTGCTGGCGTCGTTCGCTCAGAATCCTGGATTGCTCAGAAGCTGGATGTAGGCCTCCTCCAATCACACGATCTTCTGCCACCGTTATCCATCCCCCACCAGCGACCTTCCTTTCCTCAGGTCATCTGTCCATCTGGCGGGGGGTCGTCTCCGTACGTGGTCTCTACTCCAGAACCCGTCTACTCCATCGTTCATCGGTTCTGCGGCATATGTGTCCAGCTCATTGCCACTTCAGCTTGCTAATTTTAAAAGCTATATCGGTAACTTTGGTTGTTTGACGGATGTTAACGTTTCTGACTTTATCTTTTAAAGAAATCTCGAGCATAGCTCTCTTCATAGCTCGCTGAGCGACCTTGAACTTGTGGACCAGACCTACCGTCAGTGTCCACGTTTCTGCACCATGCGACATTACTGGAAGAACGCACTGGTTGAAAACTTTTGGCTTCAAACACTGTTGTATGTTCGATAGGCAGATGTGACGTAGCTTGGCGTCTATCGGCTTCTTCGCTGAAGTTGGCTACTCCTAATTGGATGGTCTGTCCAAGTTAGACTTAAGGTACGAACGTGTTTTGGGACTTTGTCTTCTTGGTGATGATGTTACTCGTACAGCAGATCTCTAGCTGAGTGTACGTACGAAAATGTTAGTACATTTGACCTCGATTCCATTGTTATAGTAAGCCAATACGAGTAGGTATGTGTGGATGTTTTATTAAACGATTCAATTGAAGTGCATCGAGAAACCTGTATAATGTCTGTGGTGGCAGCCAGGTATCATATTTCTCCCTACAAGGATAATTTAGCATCGACTGCCTTGTTTAAAATTCCTTAATTATCGTTGTCCAATCTTGGTCTTGGTCTAGTTCTTGCTGTTTTGCAAGACCAAAACCACAGATATGTTAGAAAGACCAATACTAGGACTTTATAATATTCACTATCTACTATCATCACAGCCGTTTCCCTTCCGGCGTGGTCAGAAACAACGCTTATAAAGAAGCGGATTCACATTTAGCCAACTTTACTATAGGCCAATCATGACAAATGGCAAGCTCGCCACTATAAACAATATAAAATATTCCTTGAATTTTACATTATAAGCAAATTTATAATCTTTTTTGTTTGAATGTAAACCACAACGATAGGCATTTTAAAGATGGTCCCTAACTCCTAGTAGTCAGTGCTCTTCCTACGCACTACAAAAATAAATTCACAACATGGTAAGTTATATAAACAAAGGGAAAATCAAATCAGAAACAGGTGAAAAAATAAAAACAATAGCAAAGTTACTTATGAAATAGGTAAGGTTAGTAAAGAAAAGCGAGTTAATAAAATCATGGTAATATACTACACAAATAATCAAAAAGGTTGATTTTAAAAACGCCATTTCCTTTGTTACAGATCCGTAGGCTCATCGCTAATAATATGGCTGGCATGTGGTCTTCTATCAACATTGGGAGCACTTTGTTATGCGGAGCTCGGGACTTCAATCACACGCTCAGGAGGGGACTATGCATATATTTACACAGCATTCGGTCCTCTACCAGCCTTCCTCAGGCTTTGGTTGGCCCTGCTCATCATCAGGCCGACGACTCAAGCTATAGTCGCGTTAACCTTCGGGCATTACGTGGTGAAGCCGTTCTTTCCGGAATGCGATCCGCCACAACACGCAGTGAGACTACTTGCTGCTGTGTGCCTTTGTGAGTAGATATGTCGCTATTAATATTAACTTTTATTTCAAAATAAATAAATAAATAAAATAAAATAGACTAGATTAAAATAAAAACCAGGACTCTTTAAAGAATAATTAATTTATACAGGTAAACTTTAAATAAATTGCAAATAAAAAACCAAAAATTTACTTAACTGTACTACATTAAAATCTAAATTGTACCCATTGATGTATATAGATGGGACTATTCAATACAAAACTCACTCTAGAAACGCTTGCTACCAATTCTCAAGCAATGATAATGTCACATGAGATATTTATCGGAAATTCTGTTACAATGCATACAAAAAGACTTGTTTCACTCGACATAAATATTAATATTAGGCGCTCTTGACGCTTGCTGGCTCGTGGCTGTTGGTGCAGCTACATGACTTCGATTGGTTTTGCGGAAACGTTTTTATATTAGTGAGGGCCTATCTATATACATCGATGATTGTACCTAAAAAAACAAAACTCAATTTAATGACGGTGTATGATGCGTGCTACACGATTTCTTAGAATGCTCGCAACGGATATGAATTCATTTCAATGCAGAGAATAGGATAGGATAAGGCTGGGGATTCTCCGAAATTAGTCTCCTTGAGACCGTTTTGCGTGTCGTAAATATTTTGATTGTTTTTAATTGCTGTACTATAGTTGTCTTAAGTATTATGTTTTTTTTTAAATTCTTTATTGCACCAAAACTTCAAATTAGTTACATAAGCGAGTTTAATGCCAGGCATTTTCTAGTTGCCAGAACCTTTAGGATGAAGATAAATTATGGTCAGGTTGTAACAATCTAATAATAATAGTCTAATTTATAAATACACTACATACCAAGCTATTACATAAACTACATGCAATTATTATGAACATATACATACATATAAATAATAATACATAAAATCAATATCAAAACATTTATTTTCTAAATATATTGCGTGCCAAATATTTAATGTGTACTGCAGCCCTATCTGTTACTTAGGCGCAAACGTTATATAATGGAATCCGTTAACTATATACATATATATATATATATACATAGGCGAGTTTAATGCCAGGCATTTTCTAGTTGACAGAACCTTTAGGATGATGAGAAATTATGGTCAGGTTGTAACAATCTAATAATAATAGTCTAATTTATAAATACACTACATACCAAGCTATTACATAAACTACATGCAATTATTATGAACATATACATACATATAAATAATAATACATAAAATCAATATCAAAACATTTATTTTCTAAATATATTGCGTGCCAAATATTTAATGTGTACTGCAGCCCTATCTGTTACTTAGGCGCAAACGTTATATAATGGAATCCGTTAACTATATATGGATATACATAGGCGAGTTTAATGCCAGGCATTTTCTAGTTGACAGAACCTTTAGGATGATGAGAAATTATGGTCAGGTTGTAACAATCTAATAATAATAGTCTAATTTATAAATACACTACATACCAAGCAATTACATAAACTACATGCAATTATTATGAACATATACATACATAAAATCAATATCAAAACATTTATTTTCTAAATTTATTGCGTGCCAAATATTTAATGTGTACTGCAGCCTTATTCTGTTACTTAAGCGCAAACGTTATATAATGGAATCCGTTAACTATATATATATCACGCTATTAAGGTTCATATTTGCACGGACGCTGTCAAGGTCGAGCGCTTATAGAGTTGAGAATTGAATAATATTTTGTAATTATGACGCAATCTCTGACGTAAATAATGAAATCCACTAATAACGTTTGCGTCTAAGTAACAGACTAGGGCTGCTGGCTGCAGTGTGCTCCAGCTTATCAAGAAAAATATATTGTAGGTGTTTCAAATTTGCCATAGTTTCAAAACGATTGTCGACGACGAATATCGTTTTGTACATAAATTGAGAATAGTTGTATAGTTACTTGGAAGACGATATGAAGTTGTAATTGAAATAGTCCTACCTGAAACCAGTTTATTGTAGAACTTGAAGAGAAACGTGTTGACCCTATATCTTAAGTTATTTGCTATAAATAGATGCCGATTCTGAACAAATAAAAAAAAAAACTAAAACCCGGTTATTTCAAATACGCGGTAACCCAACAGCCAAACTGGAAGGTTATAATTTTAAATATTCAAGTCTTACAAACGATTATTCCTTTAGGGATTATCCCTTCGCAATAGAAACATTAGGTCCTTGTTTAGAATCAATACTTTTTATTTGACCGCCTCCGTGGTCTAGTGGTAACAAACGTTGCCGTGAACTCGGGAGGTCGTGGGTTCGATTCCCACCGGGGGCAAGTTGTACATTGTATAATTTGTCTCGGTCTGGGTGTTTATATGTAGAATATGTATATATTTACAAAAAAAAAAGTATAATATGTAGTTTATCAACCATCTAGTTTCCGTAACACAAGCCTCGTAGCTTACCACGGAAATTAGATGGTGCTGTGTGACCTGTCTGGAAATATTTATTATTATTATTTAAAAAAATGCCATCATTGCAAATGGCAATGCTTTCAACGAGAACAATAAATATGTAAGCCGACTGATCGTGGTCATTTGCCCAGTCTGCCGGGGGCGGGAAAGTATCCACCGTTTGAGGAGTGTATCCATACGTTTCGGGATCAGGCTCAAATTGCTGTCATGGCCAGTCAAGCCGGCATTGTGTTTAGAGGCTGATGTCAGTCATGAGTGTCTGATTCCAGTTGCTAACATTCTTGGACCTCTCCCGCCCCTAACCATCAAGGTCACATGTGCTAGAATAAAAAAATTAAAACACAGGCTCACGGTGAAACAGTCTAAAAGATTAATATAAATAGACCTAAGATTAAAAAAAAACTTTAAAAAAATTCGCTTGTTTTTTCGCCGCAATTAATACGAGTGGTATAGGCGGAAGTATCTCCCGACATAAAAACAAACATTGATGACACATCCTGTAATATTCCACGAATCATTTTGGCAGTCCCAGTAATTAATTTAATAGACACATCGTCGTCTAAGAGTAAAAACCACGTACCTCCACAAACTACATTTTTTTAACTATACTGTTGACCCGTGTATACGTTTGTATAGGCTTTAAAAAATAATTATACATATTTTTTTTTAACAAAATCTATTTACTTTTCATATAAGGTATAAATTACACAAAAAAATTAATGTTTAGGAGCAACACAAAATGCAACTATTTTTGAGAGAGTAAGTAAATTTTAAAACGAATTTTCAGTTGTCCATTAACAAGTCAATTTTTTTATATAATTAAAAGTACTTTTAGACTAGGATGTACCGGGTAAAATTTAAATAATTGAATTTTATGAATATTTAATTTATTTGTGATATTTCTAGAGTTTGGTACGACTAGAGACATCGACACTTGTCATGATTGTCCTATAGTAAAGTTGGCTAAATGTGAAGAGGCTTCTTTATAAGCGTGATTTCTGACCACCCCGAAAAGGAAACGGTCGTGATGATACTTTTTTTAGGAAAAGCAATAAATAAGTAAATATGTATTAAGAAATATATAAAATAAAACAATGCATTTAACAATTGCCCTTAGTGTCTTAGATCTAAAATGTTGAGGAGATCAGATATGTGACTCTTATATGAACCTGCAGATAGTGCGAATATGTCTACTTGATTAAGGTGATTATTGTATGCTGACATGAGTCTATGTAACGGCGTGACGTGAAAATCTTTGCGGTTAAAAAGAAAATATTAAATAATGTAATATATTGAAATGCGACATACGGACTTTTGACTCTTGGACGACGGTGCTCATAAAGTCGTAAGTACAAGTTATAGTATTTGTTGGGTCGCAAATACATCGACCGCTTTTTATTGTTTGTGAATTTTGGTAGCAACAACCTTTGACTAGCTGTAAAATTGATGTACTTGTGGATAGGTATCTAGATTCTAGTAGGGTAAGGAAGTGCTAGCTGAGCAATTTTTCATTTAATCGGACTTAGCGCCTCAATGAAAATACCAAATTGATTGCTATGCATACTGACGGGTAAGCAATCTATTCCTTTTTATAAATGACTATAATAATTTATTTTTAATAAGTCACATTTAAAAACTAGAGCCGTTTAAGTGAAGAAAGTCCGAGTGGGGCAATTTGAACAGTTATAAGTTCTAGCCAAACCATGGTCTACATGTTTACTAGATATGAAATAAAATTAGGATTTTATGTCTGCATTCTAAAAGAAAAACATACACATTACGTACAGCTACTGTAGCAGCATACCTTCTTAATATTTTATAGTTTGTTTTTAAGATAATTTTGTTATACATATTTTATTTTTATTTAATGTGTTAGTTATCTTTTTATGCGTACATACATACACCACACTATATATTTGTATATATTACCCACTAGCACCTCTCCTAACAAGGGATTAGCCGAAAATCAGCGCTGTGGCTCAGAGTCGCAGCTCCATGCTGAGCTGATTCCCTATTTGTCACCACACATCTTGTGTATACTACCAGTCTTTATTTAAGTTGTGTTTATTGATATGTGGCAAATAAAATATTTTTCTTTCTTTCTTTCTTTACAACATAAATTAGGTACTTACTTTTATTTTAATTAATTTTAGTTCGGGTTAGTTGAGAAATTAGCTATGGATCCTGTCTTGATATAAAAAAACATAAATAATTTATAACAAAATAATATTAGGCTTTTGCAGAAGAAATATTAAGATATACTACGATCAAGGATTCAAATAGATTAATAGTCACATACAAAATTACTCCGAATAAACTGGTGTCCACTTACCAGTACTGCGTACATGCCATCTCTTTTTCTGAATAATATACGACTAAGACAGCGATCGGTCAGAAATAAAATGACATAAATGCTATTAAATATTTATCACAAAATCAACCTAATTCATTTAAACATAAGTTATAAATTGCCTTGTCATCCCTCTTCGTTTTAACACGTCCTCACGTTGGCGGTAGTTGAAACGTACAGTGGGAAATATCAGAACACGATTATTTTTGCTGATATTTCTTCTGGCCTTTTCAGATCCGACACCTATAATAGTTGATTCTTGATCGATGCAGATATACATATTTTTTACTTATTAATCGCAAAATAAACAAAGCGTTCGCTTACTAAGTCTCTCTTTCGCGCCAGCTTCTTTTCGCCATTTAATGTGTTAGCGGGCGGTGTATACTTTCTTAGGTATTTCGATTGGCCAATTTACCCCTATGCTCAACTAACCCCGCCCTACCCTACTCGCACGCACTTCGGACCAGAAAGTTTAATTATCTTTTGTGATGTTTAACGTATGCCTATCAGGCACGTCATTGGCTGAAATAACCAAAGTTACAATCTAACTACCAACCACGTGACGAATATCAAAATTATTAAATAGTTTATTTTTAAACATCCTTTTTGCAACTGAGGCTGTTAGTGTTCTATGGATTTCTGATCTGCACATTATACGCGTAGTTAACTTTATGGCTATATTGTAACATACATGCATCATTACTTTACGACTCCCATAGACATAATATGTTTGGGACTTACTTATATATAAGATACTCAAGAAATAACTGAAACTAAATACATACATATATACGTACGGTGAATCCATGGAATGCTTGGAAATTTGTCTTCTCGCTTCTCTACCAACGTTCCCGTGCCTCGGAGAGCACGTTAAGCCGTCAGTCCCGGTTCCACTTATACCAGCTTGTGGAATCGTTAATAGTCATTAGAAAAGTGACATCAGAACCTCGCCAACTCGTCAACGCGAAATATTCCAAAAAATTCTGGAATGCGCATCTCCAACAGTGGAATTCTAGGAATTTGCGTTTTAGGGGCTGTGTTGATGATGAAGAGTTGTTATTTTGTGGTTCCGTTAATATTTTTGCTTTCCCCATATCTATATTTACCCCAAGTCACCTACCATAATTTGTATTGTGCTTATTGCCTATTTTTTCATAAATAAATATTACCATTTTATGTACTTGACTTGTTCTGTAACTTTCTATAATAACTGTGTGCCTCATTTTAATTATGCAGACACCATTGCCGTTTCACTTTGCTGCGAGATTTATTCGATAAGCTCACGTATTACTTTCAATGATTTATAGTTAAGAAAACAGGATATCTGTAAGTATAGGCGTGTAAAAATGTACATACACCAGGGTGTGTATAAATAAATAGTGTTTGACTTGTCACTAAGCGCTTTCTTTCACTTTATTTCGCTTTGACAGGCGTTAGAGCACTAAGCGCACTTATTTAACTAAATTTTATTTATTTCCATGAAAATTTCATAACAAAATTCAAACACAAATGACTAGATGTGTGAATTAATATGTCTCCAAGTACTTTAGGACAATGTTTTTACTTTCCACATCCGTTGATGCGAACACATCAAAATTCTCATCGGACTGCACGATTTTGTTCAATAAAACGATTGCACGGGGAACGGGGGCCCTCTGGGGTAGGTGTGTACGAGCACTCTCCTCAGCAAATAGTCGATGGCCGCGCGCGCGCATGTACTTGTTAGGTACAAACAATAAAATAAATTTTAATATAGCAGGTTTGGCTCCAAGGGTGGCTGTGAAGCTGCTGTCCACGCTGCTCGGAGCTTTGTAGTGAATCACGGGGGAGATGTGCTGTTAAAGGTGGACGTCAAAAACGGCTTTAACTCGGTTGATAGAGGTGCCATGTTGGAACAAATAAAACAACATACCCCAGAAATTTACAGTTATCTTTGGCAAAACTATAGTACACCTTCAAAATTAATTTACAAAAACAACACATTACTTTCGGCAGTCGGTTGCCAACAGGGCGATCCACTCGGCCCTGCCATCTTCAGTTTGGCAATTCATAAGATAATAAGCAGCCTAAATTCAAAATTTAACATATGGTATCTTGATGATGGCACGATTGGAGGAAATGTGAATACGGTTCTCGGCGACCTTCAAAAACTCATAAAAGATTTTGGCACAATCGGTTTAGAACTAAATTTCTCGAAATGTGAACTGTATATTTCAAATTTACTAACATCTGGTAAACAATCCGAAATTATTTCTTTTTTCAACAGTCTGGCACCCAATATTAAAATTTTAAACAATGAAACCCTTCGACTTCTAGGATCGCCAATCCTAGATGAATCGATCCAAATTTACGTTCAGGAACAATTAAATAAATTTAACTCAACTTCAGAACGCTTATTCCAAATTCAACCCCACATGGCACTTTTTATCATCCGATTTTGTTTGTTTGCACCCAAATTTACTTATGTACTCCGCTGCTCCCAACTTTGGAAATTTCCGGACGAACTTCTTTTACTAGATAAACTGTTGCAAAATTCACTAATTAAAACTCTAAATTGCCCCATGAATGACCGTACTTGGGCCCAAGCTTCACTACCGATTCGGTTCGGAGGTCTGGGAACTCGCAAAATTTCTAGTGTAGCACTGCCAGCGTTTCTGTCGTCTGTACATAGTACTGTCAAGCTCTACGGGAAAATCACAAACCCATCCTTGGGTTCCGTTGAGCCGTCGTACTTGTCAGATGCCAGAGATGGCTGGTCAGTAACATGCCCCAATAAATCTGTTCCAAATTTAACAAAATTTCAACGACTATGGGACGAGCCGCTCTGCAAACTGGTACTGGACGATATTTTATCTTCCAGTAACACGAGAGAGCGGGCTCACATGGCGGTGTGCCTTCGTCTCGGAGCCCGTACTGTCCACCCACACCAGTGTCGGTGTGGAGAGCCCGTGGAACATCTCGGACACCATGGGCTTTCTTGCTGGCCGCATTCCTCGTCACGCTGCTTTGAACGACATCATTCGAAGGGCTTTTGTCACTGCTGGAGTACCCGCGATCCTAGAACCCTCTGGGATTGCGCGAAGCGATGGCAAAAGACCCGACGGCATGACCGTTGGGCCGTAGAAACTTGGCAGGTCCCTGGTGTGGGATGCGACATGTGTAGACACATTAGCCCCATCACACATCCAGGCGACCTCGTCAAGCGCGGGAAGTGCGGCGGTTTCTGCTGAGAACCTCAAGCTGCGCAAATACGTAACCTCAGTACAGGTTACGAATTTGCGCCGTTTGGGGTCGAGACGATGGGCCCATGGGGACACTTAGCCAAGCGTCTGGCCAAGGAGTTGTCCAAACGGCTAACGGAGAAGTCTGGAGACAGGAAGGCTGGCAATTATTTCTGCCAACGTATTAGCTTAGCTATACAGAGGGGAAATGTTGCCAGTCTTCTTGGGACTATCACTGAAGGGTCGTCTCTAGAGGACATTTTTTACTTATAGTTTATTTTTTATTAGGTTTAGTTTATATTTATTTTAATTTTTACTTTTAAGTAGTTGTAATTTATATTGTATTTTTTTTATACTGTTTGTATATTACTTCAATAAATATATTTCATATAGCAGGTAGATATATTTTACCTCTAAGAATATTTAATATATATAAGACTAATGCTTTATTGCGTTTAACTTCTAAGAGTTATAACGCAGCATACCTAATATAAATAATGTGGGGTACAAAAAGGGGCAGTAACCATATGTCTTTTGTTTTATCGTTCTAGTATATCGTTCGTTTTTCCAAACGCTTGAGGTTCTTAGCACAAACCGCCGCACTCCCCGCGCTGGACGAGGTCGCCTGGTTGTGAGATAGGGCTTATATGGCTACACATGTCGCATCCCACACCAGAGACCTGCCAAAATTCCACCAAGTTTCAATCAAGTTTTACTTTAGTTGTATATTTTTTACTGCCTCCGTGGTCTAGCGGTTGAGTCCGTGGATTTAGACTCGGAGGTACCGGGTTCGATTCCTGGTCGGACACAAAAATATTTATTAATGTAAATTAATATTTAATTTATTTGTGATATTTCTCGAGTTTGGTACGCTGGAGACATCGACGAGCTTGCCACTTGTCATGATTGGCCTATAGTAAAGTTGGCTAAATGTGAATCCGCTTATTTATAAGCGTGGTTTCTGATCACCGCGAAAGGGAAACGGTCGTGATGATACTTTACTTTTTTTTTACTTCTTCTATATTTGTGGTAACTTTTTATTGACCCTTTGTGTTTCTATTTTTTTTTCTTTGTGTGTTTATTAGTAGCTAGTTATCCCGTTAAATTACTTATTCCAGTGTAGTCTATCATAGTGTTAGGCATGTAGTCTACCTTAATTCTGACTTGCCTGGTGGGTTACTGCTGTACCAGGTATTGTATTCTCATAGGTACTGATAACTTAATTTAAAAGGTTATTAATTGATCGTTGTGGTGCAGTTCTGTATATGTTTTATTTTGTAAATCTGATATAGCTGAGTTTTCCTCGCAGATTCCTTTCTCAGTCAGATTAAACATTAACAGGTCACTGGAATCTACTAACCTGCTGGTCTTCTGCTAACAGCTTACTTATTGGACCACTTTGCTGCTTAGTCTTCTACTAGCAGGAGTAGAATCATTCAAAATAATTAAATTAATGACGTTTCATAAATGCCTGTAATAGGTTTACGTGAATAAAGATATTTTGACTTTGACTTTTGACTTTGTACTGGTTTTTTCTTCATTCTGACCCTCCTGCAAGGAACTCTCGGTTGCGATGTGTAATATCTAAATTAGATAGTAGTTAAGGGGTATACACATAGTATAAAACTAATTACATCTAATCTCTGAGTGCTGTTGACTTTAGATAAACCGTTTGTTATTAAGCTGCATATTTTAACCACATTACTAATTACTACATTACCTAATTAAGCTGAGTATTTTTTTTTAAATTATTTATTATATTTTAAAAGAACCTGCAGCTCAATTCTGTTACTTAGTCGAAAACGTTATTAGTGGGTTTAGTTATTTATGTCAGAGATTGCGTCATAATTACAAACTATTATTCAATTCTCAACTCTATAAGCGCTCGACTTTGACAGCGGCCGTGCAAATATCAACTTTAATAGCATGATATATAGTTAAGTAACAGAATAGGGCTACTGCAGCGCAAACGTTATATAGTTGAATCCGTTAACAAACTCAAGCTATTAAAGTCGATAGTTTCACGGCTGACGACCGCTTATAGAGTTGAGAATTGAATAACATTTTGTAACTATGACGCAATCTTTGATGTAAATAATGAAATCCACTAATAACGTTTTCGACTAGTAACAGAATAGGGCTTGAGATGTTTATCACATGGTTCTTTTTAACTACGCAAGAAAACTATCGAAAACTTTTTTTAATTCTGTCATTGTTTTATCAAAACTAAATATTATTTTAAATATGTTGAACAAAAACACGATTGCAGTCCTTCAACACATTTAAATTTGGATATATCTCGTTGGAAACCAATGCCCAGAAATACAAGTTGCAGCAGTTGGTGATTACGTTGCGCACTCTGTTCTTTATTTATATTTTTTGCCTTGCCACGATCGACTGTATTAATATAGCCGCGATCGACCGGTTGGCCACCCCTGCTCTATGCAATTATCTTGGATAACAGTTAAGCCTTCCAAAAACATTTAGTTGGAAAAAAATATATTCTTGCAATGCCGGCCACAAATAGACTAATACAACATATTTCTCCAAGCGCAAACGTTAGATTGTGGAAATAGTGGATTCCTTTTTTTACGGTCTTTGGCGTTAGAAGTGCATATGTTAATAAAGGGTGTCTCAGAATGTTTTTCGTTTAATATTTATTTATAAAAGACATCAGAATTAATTCACACATGGTTATACTAAATAAAAGGTCAATTATTAAATTTTATTGGTGAAAACTAACCGTTTGCAAACGGCTACAATTGCAACACATTTTTCAAGCAAGATGGATCCACTTTTTACTGCACGACTTCTATTAAAATAGCTTTAAGCATAATTTAAACATGTTTTCAACGCCTCACTTCCAATGCAATTTAGAAAAAAAAAAGTTTTTTTTTTAATAAATACACACATCAAAAAAGTCTAGGGATCAAGCATGTTTATGCGGATTTCTTGTGATTGAGATGTGGCTTTGTAATAAATTTATGATTTTATAAATTTATATGGATCCTTTTTGGTGCATTTCATAATTTAAAACAGGAACTGTCAATCAAATTCGAGTAAAAGATGAAAATCAGCTGTCAATATTTTCCCTATAAAAACATAAGACGCATTGAAGACATTATTAGTGCTACTGTTTCCCTACTACTGATTAAAACCAACGTTATTATGGAGCGGCGACGTCATTTAAGCAGGGAAGAAATGAACAGAGCCGTGGGAATGATAGAAGCTGGTTCCCGGCAACGTACTGTGGCTTTAGCTCTGAATACAAGTCAGAGTGTTATCAGTCGACTTTGGACACGTTACCGAACCACTGGTACCGTGGCTGAGCGCCATGGAGGACGGTATCGCTGCACCACACGGAGACAAGACCGATACATTCAAATCACAGCTCGAAGAACTCCAACAATAACCGCCATGATGTTAGCCGTGAGCCTTCATCGCTCTTCAGGGAACTTAATTAGCGACCAAACAGTCAGAAACCGCTTGCATGAAGTGAACCTTCATTCCCGAAGACCGCTACGGGTACCACCTATAGCAATGCACAATCGTAGGACTCGATATCAATGGGCTCTTGAACACAGAAATTGGACAGAAGAACAATGGCGTTTCGTGTGCTTTTCTGATGAGTCTCGTTTTGGTATGAGGCCGGATACAAGACGTATACGACACTGGAGAACCCCTGGACGCCAACAGCGATTAAAATCCTGCCAGGAAGTCCATCCTTATAGTGGTGGAACCATCATGGTATTTCGATCGGCGGAAGAACTGAGTTGATTTGGATCAGAGGCAACCTCAATGCTCAAATTTATGCTGAGACGGTTATATCAGACGTCATCGTTCCTCTACAAGTGCATATCGGTCCCTTATTTCAGTTAATGCATGATAATGCACGACCGCACACCGCAAGAGTTGTAAGACAGACTCTCGCCGCAGCTAACATCAATGTCCTGCCCTGGCCTGCTCAGTCGCCAGACTTGAACCCGATTGAGCATGCATGGGATATTCTTCAGAGAAGAGCTCTGCCGAATATGGAGGGTATCCAGTCGCAAGAAGACCTTTTTTTGTTGTTGCAACGAACATGGGCGGCCATTCCACAGCGTGATTTGGATGAACTCATTTTGAGTATGCCAAACCGATGTTCTTGTGTTGTTAGTGTTCGCGGTAGAAACACGGATTATTAATTGTTTAAGTTACCCAATAAAATTTAAAAAAAAACTGTTATTTCAGTCTTTTTTTCGAACTTTAATGTTAGTGGTTCAAATGTCAAAAATCCCTTTATTAGGAAAATGGCAATTTTTTTTACTAATGCAAAGGTGACTTGGTTTATCGTTACTGTAGACAAACGAAAACATTTTATTTGATCAATCCTTAAAGAAAATTTTAATGAATATCAATCAGGAGAAAAGTTATTGCAAAAATATATGTTGATCCCTAGACACTTTTGATGTGTGTAGTAAAATTTTAGTTAAAAGTTAAACGAAAGTTTTAAAGTAAATAAAAGCTAAAGAAGAAGTTTTGTTTTTTACAAACAAAATTTACAAACTGATCTTATCATTTAGTATCAAATAAAACTAATTGGAATTAATAATGATGTCTTTTATTTAATAATAAGAACCGAAAAACATTTTGAGACACCTTTTATTAACTCTAAAGCTATAAAGGAGGTATTTTTAGTTTAGTTTTATATATAATTAGTTTTTGCCTCCGTGGTCTAGCGGTTAAGTCCGTGGATTTAGACTCGAAGGTACCGGGTTCGATTCCAGGTCGGGACATAATAATAATTATTAATTAAAAAAAAAATATTGAATTATTATTTAATTTATTTGTGACATTTCTCGAGTTTGGTAAGCTGGTGACATCGACGAGCTTGCCAATTGTCATGATTGGTCTATCTATAGTAAAGTTGGCTAAATGTGAATCCGCTTATTCATAAGCGTGGTTTCTGACCACCCCGAAAGGGAAACAGTCGTGATGATACTATGATTAGTTTGTTTTTATTTGATTTTATTTTAATGTTTGTATGTTACTCTATAGGTCGATTGATATTAATAGTGTTCTTTATTTAACGCGTTTGCGCTTAAAAAACAGAATCTAGCTGTAGGCGAGTTGGTCTGATGTATATTTTTGTCAAATTCCCAACGCTTTCACGTGTTGTTATAAGAAACCGTTACTGATTCACGGATATCAATAACGTACGTACCATCTAGAAAAGTGATTGGATTATTGCTTGCGTATATAACTTGTTGACAATTGCTATTACATTTATAAAGTAGGTACTAGCTGTTTGACACGGCGATGCCTGTGATATATAGTGGTTAGCGGAAAATAACCCCAATGGCGTAAATTTGCATAATAATAATAATAAAATAATTTATTGTCACAAAAAGTATACAGATGTAAAATAGGTGAACTATAGGGTGATGTGTTTGTGATACCTACACGAGGTTGCCCTGTAGTGCGGGATATCGGTGCTTTTCCGTGTTATAATGTTACAACAATAAATGATGTATGCTCTTACTTTATACTAATAGTTATTCTATTGATAGAAACAAACAACTATTTCTAAGAAACCATAATAATAATAAATTCTTTATTGTACAAAACCAAAACAAGTGCAGGTACATAGGCGAGCTTAATGCCGTAAATGCATTTCTACCAACTAACCTTTGTGACTGAGATATGTAATAAGCGGGTGCAGCAGAAGAAAAATGATAATTGAAATTATTTATTACTATATAAAACACACATTAATTACAAACATATAGTAATTATACATAAATAAATGTCCTACATAAACAAATAAATATATAACTAAATATAAAATACATACATATACGCATATATAATAAGAGAGAGAGTTATGGCGACTTATTCTGCTTGTGAAATAAGTATGTGTATAGCTTATCTTTAAATATTTTAAGAGATGGTGCCTGTATGATAATTAAAGGAAGTCTGTTCCACTGGCGAGTTGCAGATACTGTCAAGGAATCTGAATATCTGCTGGAAGAGTGGGAGGTATTTTGAGTAGGTTATTATGGGAAGAACGAAGTGAAAGGCTGTGAGAGTCACATAGGAATTGGAAACCATATGTCGGAAGTGACAATTTTTTTTGACGATTCATCAACCGAAGGGATTCCGGCAGTAACCAAAGCCCGGTGGATGACATTTTAATTTTTATTTTGTAATTATCTTTTTCGACCTTTTTTTTAGACGTTATATCTCTAAATGAGCTAAGGGTATAAGTTGAAGATAGCATTTCCTTTAGAAAGATCTGTTTCTCAAGTAATTGGGTTAACTGGAAGCTTCCTCAAGATAAATCGAATCATTGATATTGGCTGTCACTTTAAAGACAACAATTGAGTGCTTCCTTCTATTATATTGTGTTTTTTACGATATAATACAGAATTTGTTCTTTTAAAAACAACTTTTAAATACTAGCATGGCATGTGACCTTGCGCCCACCTGATAGTAAGTGGCGCGCAAGGTCAATAAATGTTAGCAACTGTTTTATTTATTTATTTATGGTGCAACAAACAAATTACAATCATTTATAATATACTGGAATCAGACACTCATGACTGACATCAGTCCCTAACACTATGCCGGTTTATCTAGATGCCTTTTCACGCTTCGCTTGAAGGACTCCAGGTTATAGGAGAGTGGAAACACATATTTATTTCGAACAAGATTCAATGGGTTTAACTTTATAATTATCCAAGTAATAGTTATAAGCATTGATGTATATAGATAGGCCTATTCAATACAAAACGCACTCTAAAAACGTGCCGCTTGCCACGTGTCCCTACCAACTTTGGGGTCCAATTTTCAAGCAATGAATGTCACATGCGATATTTGTCGGAAATTCTGTCACAATGCATGCTATAAAGACTAGTTTCACTCGATATATATATATATATATATTAATATATGTTGGTGCAGCTACATGACTTCGATTAGTTTTACGGGAACGTTTTTATATCAGTGAGGGCCTATCTATATACATCGATGGTTATAAGGTACTAACAATAGTAACATAGATTTAGTAATAAATTGTTACTAACTAATAATGAGCTTTATGTTATTTTATGAACTTTTGTTTGAAATAAATGTTTTTATTATTATATTATTATTAACAAAGCTTTAACTATTTTAGGGGCCGTCCATTAATCACGTGTGGCTCAAAAGAAGGAGGTTCGGCAAAAATCACGAAATTTAAAATTTTAGATTTTATTACTGAAAAACTGAAATAATAAATACTTAGTTCTTTATCTTTATTCTAGTTTATAATATAAACATATTCAATGAATTCCACGCAGTGTATATTATGTAATTCAATACGGTTACGACGCAGAGAAGTTTTCCTAAAAATATCGCCACTCATACTGACCCTAATCAAGTAGGCAGCGAGAGGTCGACAATCGCGCGAACGTTGACTTACGTAATGCTTTCTCTCTCTTTCGTCTCTTCAGCCTTTAGGTATTTATCACGATTGATATCACGATTTTCAGACGCGCTTATTCGCCATGTACATATATATATAAACTCTTTATTGCACAGAAAACTTAAAAGTAATGTACAAGGGCGAACTTAATGCCCGGCATTTTATAACAGCTAACCTTTGGGAGTGTGGTAGAGGATTTGCGGGGTGCATTATTATAAATATACAATTTACATACAATACATAATAATCGTTACATACTACTACTTAAATACATAAATATATATATATATACACAAATACTAGGTAAGTATATAGTACTGTTTACACACAATAAAAATAGTATGATAGATCTCTCTCGAGCAGCGGAAACTGTAAAACCATGCAGTAGCTTGTTTTTCAGATAATGATTTTTATCTTTATAAGTTACTTACCTTTTTTTATTTCAAATAGAACTAATGACACCTGCAGCCCGATTCAGTTCCTTAGTCGCAAACGTTATTAGTGGATTTCGATATTTACGTCAGAGATTGCGTCATAATTACAAAATATTATTCAATTCTCAACTCTATAAGCGCCATGGCCGTGCAAGTATCAACTTTAATAGCGTGATATATACATAAAGTAGTTAACGGATTCCATTATACAACATTTGCGACTAAATAAGAGAATAGGGCCGCTGAAGCCCAAAAAATATTTGCTCTTTAGATGGCATTATGGTACAAACAGTCATTACAAATGAAGTTATAATAATTAAAAAAAAAAACATAAAAGAAGATCTTTAGGGACAATACTTAAACAAATTGTATGTAGTTAATTATAAGACAGAAGGAAGACATACTATTTAAATATGTCTATTTCGGAAAAATGGTCATTATACAATGTAAGAGAGCGAATTATAAACCTGTTTCTAGTATTGTTTAGGGCTCGCGGTGGAACAAAAATATTAGAATAACTATGTTGAATTTTTTTATTACGTGGTGGACGAATAAGTGAACGTGAACGGGCTATGAATGGAATTATTTTTAGGATATCAGGCCAATTAATTTTGTTATTGTAAGAAACACAAGTATTATATATACCTATGTATACGAGTATATAATATGTATGTACTTTTTTTTTTTTTTTTTTTTTTGTAATATTTTTAAATCATTAAATCTCACCAAACCATTAAGGTTTGTTGGCGAGAAAGGTCGCTCGTTAGTAACAATTTATGTTTTTAGTGTTTCAGAGTTTACTATTACAATTTTAAGTATACTACATTTATCTATTTCGTTCATAAGATATTCAGCGCCATATTATCGCTCCTAAACTAAAAGGTACCTACAAGTATAGATGGTATGCATATAAAGTTACTGGAATTCATTACAGGAATGTCTATATGAGATATTCGGAAAGCTCATGAATTACTCATAGCTATTATTTATGTGTGTGCATGTATGTATGACTTCGTGGTCTAGCGGCTAAGTCCGTGGGTTTCGACTCAGAGGTACCGGGTTTGATTTCCGGGTTGGGTCACAATAATATTTATTAACTTAACTAAATTATTATTTAATTTATTTGTGATATTTGTCGAGTTTGGAACGCTAGCGACATCGACGAGCTTGCCACTTGTCATGATTGGCCTGTAGTAAAGTTGGCTAAATATGAATCCGCTTCTTTATAATCGCGGTTTCTGACCACAGCGGAAGGGAAACGGTCGTGATGATATTTTACTATATAACTTATTTATGTATTAGAATGTAAATAATAAGTATTATTTGTTGTTATGTCTATATATACATATTACTATACATACCTTCATACTCGTATAACTTACAAATTGACATTTAATAATATCGCATTCAGCTAGGATGGGCGGCATTCGGGAAGCTGCGCCACATCTTTCTATCAAACATACCCCAGTGTTTACAGACGAGAGTTTTCAACCAGTGCTGTCGTACGGAGCAGAAACGTGGATACTAACAGTGGGTCTTGTCCACAAATTTAAGGTCGCTCAGCGGGCTATGCTCGGTATTTCGCTGATGGATAAAGTCAGAAACGAAAAAATCCGTCGGAGAACCAAAGTTACCGATATAGCCTTTAAAATTAGTAAGCTGAAGTTGCAATAGGCTGGACATGTCTGTCGTAGAACTGATGAACGATGGAGTAGACGGGTTCTAGAGTGGAGACCACGTACGGGAAGACGCAGAGTGGGTCGACCCCCCGCTAGATGGACGGATGACCTGAGGAAGGTCGCTGGTGGGGGTTGGATGAGGGTGGCAGGAGATCGTGTGAAGTGGCTCCCCTTGGGGGAGGCCTATATCCAACAGTGGAGAGACACAGGCTGATGATGATGATGATTACCATTGATACTGTCTAACACCCGTATTCTAAGACCTTACCTCAACGCTTCCTCCACTCAACATTTTCGCTGTCAAACGAAAATGAAGTTTCAGTAATAGTTACGATTAAATTAATAATAGAGCTGAGCCGACAGTTTTATTTATTTATTTATTTATTAAAACTTTATTGCACAATATATACAAGGGGCAGACTTAATGTCGCTAGACATTCTCTGACAGCCAACCTTAGGCAATTAGAGAAATATGATTACGTAATAAATATGCAATATTATCTAAACTACAATAATAAATACTATAATAAACTAAATACTAATAATAGATACACATAACGTTTTATTAATACATTAGGTACATACATTACATAACATTAATACATACACTACATATAATATACTATTTAAATAATATGAATATACCATTTTTTTGAAAATGCTTCGGTTGGATGCTTGTCGTATATTTACCGGCAGCTTGTTCCACAGGTTTGCGGCAACAACAGCAAAAGAATCGTTCATGAACCCAGAGTGGTGCGATGGAATAGACAGAACAAAGTTGTTGAGGACCGAAGAGACTTATCGTGAAATGAGAAAAGATAGGCAAATTTGTCCTTGAGGTATTTCGGTATCGCAGGCACGTTAAGAATAAAAAAAAGTAAGCAGAGTATTCTGAGATTCCTGCGATCATATTTGCGAAGGGAAAAGATGAATCGGATACAGCAGTTAAGTAACCGATCCATCTTGTTGAGTAACGCCTCTGAGAGATCGACACTACACACGTCACCATAGTCGAGAAGAGGAAGTAGAAGGCTTTGAGCATTTTATTTTGAAGGTCAGCCGTAAGCTGGTACATTAGACGCAATTTTTTATTTTAATTGTCTCAATTACAGATACTTTATTTTCGTTTGACAGGTGGAAGGTAATGTTGAGTGGAGGAGGCATTGAGGTCTTAGAATACGGGTGTTAATGTCCTAAAGCTTTGGCTGTCAGAGAATGTCTAACGGCATTAAGTCCGCCTTTGTACATAGCGCAATTGAGGTTTTAAATAAATAAATATTTGCCTAAATGCGCTGGTTCATGGCAAATAATTAATCTTGTTTTTTTATTACAGGCATCCTGACTGCAGTGAACTGCATGAGCGTACGATGGACAATGAGGATCCAAGATGTGTTCACCACCTCCAAGCTTCTGGCGCTCGTCATTATCATCATATCAGGGATTTACTATATTGGCACAGGTAAAAAAATAACGAGCGTGTTTGTGAAATAAGATTGTATGCGCTGAATAAAACAATCGCTTCACTCAACATTCATTATCGGTTCTCAGTGCGGGTTGATCTCCGGTGCCTCTGTTCTCCGATTGTGAATCAACGCTTAAGGCCCTACCTCACCGAGATGCCATGGTGACGTCGCCGGCTACGTAGTCATGGCTACCTACCATATCCAAATGAGGTTGCCAAACAAGTAGCCAGTGGCTCAGTTGTCTCAGGTCACGTAACCAAAATGGATGTGCTTAGAAGAAATGAAAGAAAGGAAAAAAAGAGAGAAAGAAAATATTTATTTGCATACAACAGCTAATACAATAATAAAAGAGGCAAAAAATATCAAAAAAAATTGACAAGATAAATGTATAAAATAAATGAGTACTGCCCTATTATGTTTTACGCGCAAACATTATTTAATGGAATCCGTTAACTATATATATTGATATTTGCACGGCCGCTGTCAAGGTCGAACGCTTATAGAGTTGAGAATTGAGTAATATGTTGTAAGTATGACTGACTGCTCGTCGCAAAAAAATAAAAACGAATTAACCTAAGAAATTTTGGGTCCATCCTTTTGTGTCAGATTGAAGCTAAAGTGGTGTTTTTTCTAAACTAAATGAAGATTTAAGAAAATATCCTCCAAAGTTTTTTCGTTCTTCGTGGGAATTGTTTTTTCACAATAAATCTTTTGGTATCAAATCCCCTTTTTTCCAAAAAACACGTACGCGCTGTGCTTCCGTCTTGACGACCGGTTGGACATGGTTGGAGATTCAGCGAAGAAATGTGGCCAGTGTTCTTGCCACCACCATTTATTCCTTGCTGAATCGCTATGCTGATTCGTACATGCATTACTTTTAAAAATGTTTTGTTATTAAATTAGGTACCTAATTCCTTCCCCTCTAAACAAGAATCGAACCTTTAACCTCATAATAAACTCCATTTACCCAGGCCACACTGAAAACTTTGATCGAGCTTTTGAAGGAGAGTACGGAGCTGGACAGATTGCTCTGGCGTTCTACTCTGGACTGTTTGCCTTCGGTGGATGGAACTATCTCAACTTTGTCACAGAAGAACTACAAGACCCATATAAGTAGGTACCTATTATCATCAATATTAAGTACTGGTTAATTAGTTTTAATATTTTATCGAAATTTAAATATTAAAATGTAAAATAAATAAAAAAATATATAAAAAAAATCTTACACCTTAAACTGTTTTTGTTTTAGCTAAAGTATGACAATGCCTTTTTACAGCAGCTATAATTTATGTGACATTTTAATAATGTTTTAGCTTATAGTATGACAATGCCACTTTACAGCAGCTATAATCTTAGTGACATCCTCGTAATTGTTTTCGTCTTAGCTTGTAGTATGACAATGCTTCATTACAGCAGCTATAATCCTTGGTGTATTTATTTTATAATTGTGTATGTCTTAGTTTATAATATGACAATGCCTATTTACAGCAGCTATAATTTTAAGATTATAATTATGCATATTTGGGTTTTAATGTGCTGCTCCAAATACAAGCTATTTCCCAGAAAATAAGCTTTTCGTTATATTAAGTAATTTTTTCACATGTAAAAGCGCAGAATACATTATATTTATTGTCCTAAGCCTACTTACAAAATAAATAAAATAAAAATATAAAATATAATTATTGTTATACTTATGTGTGGAATTTATTTATTTCACTGCTATACTGTGTGGAATTTATTAAAGAGCAAAAATTTATATATAATAATCTGTAATAAAAATAATAAACTACGTATTTTTTATTTTAACTATTCAGTAATGAAATCTTAAGTTACGGCGCAGAGAAGTTGTCCTGAAAATATCGCAACTCATACAGAGCCTAATCAAATAGGTAATTAGAGGTCGACGATCGCGCAAACGTTAACTTACGTAATTCTTTCTCTCTCTATTTCGTCTCTCAGCTGCGGGCGATATCAATTAATAATAACACTGCCCAGAGCGTTAAGATATTTATCACCATGGATATCGTGATTTTCAGACGCAGCCTTATTCATCATATGTTTTGTTTAAAAAGAAAATTAAATGACATCTACTAAGATATATATTTTTTTTTAAATGAAAGCATCGTAACGTGATTTTGCTGTCGTGTGTAGTGGAAACCTTTATACGAGAACACCAATTGTAACAGCATTTTCAAATTTAAATTCAAATAGTTTATTAATCAAAAATACTTATTACTAGGGTTTCACAAAAAAATAATCCTACAAAAAGGTAGGCACTTTTTTTTACAAATAATATCTACACTAGTAATTTAGACAAATGTGTCGCTGCTAGCTAAACTAATAGTCTTTCAACTACTGTTAAATATAGCTAGCAGCTTTTACACTGACAGTTCTGTTATTTAAGGGATTCCACTATATAACGTTGGCTCTTAAGTAACAGAATAAGTCTATAAAAATATTTGCTCTTTTGACAATTACATGCTATATTACGGTAATTTGCTAGAATAGAAAGCTGATAGACTAAATTTAACAAAATGTTTAAAAATGTGCGAGCGTGAGGATGCGTAACAATCTTCTTAAGCATTTCTTTTTTCTCCTTCATTCGATGTATCATCTAAACCTCCAAAATGTTGATGTCTCTAGCGTATCAAACTCGCGAAATACTTAAATAAATTATTGTGTTCGACCAAGAATCGAACCCGGCACCTCCACATCTAAATCCAGGTGTTGTAACTTTTTTAACATTTTATGTTTAGAATGAAGCGTTTGATTTATGTCAAGAATTGTTAAAAAGAGTTACTATGACAATCAAGTAAAAATTGTTGCAAATATGATATTTTTTTTATTTTAATAATTATAGAGTAAAAAAAAGTATCATCACGACCGTTTCCCTTTCGGGGTGGTCAGAAACCACGATTATAAATAAGCGGATTCACATTTAGCCAACTTTACTATATAGGCCAATCATGACAAGTGGCAAGCTCGTCGATGTCTCCAGCGTACCAAACTCGAGAAATATCACAAATAAATTAAATATTAATTAAATGTATTTATTTACATTAATAAATATTTTTGTGTCCCGACCAGGAATGGAACCCGGTACCTCCGAGTCTAAATCCACGAACTTTACCGCTAGACTACGGAGGCAGTTTTAATAATTATCTTATTTAATACCGCAACACCAGGGTTAAATGGACTTAACCGCTAGACCACGAAGGTAGGCAGTAATACCTACACAAAAAATAATAATAAAGTCATAAAAAAGTGTTGTTCCATCGGTTCTATAACGATGCGACCTAGTTCTCTCTCTACAATAGGCCTCATTTAAAAATATCACGTTATAAATGGTATTACTACGTGCTTTCAATAAGGCAATTCTTAAATGCAGTAAAGCTGAGACGTATAGAATCAATTCGATCACTTTATAGTCTTAACACGCCTCCTCCACTCAACATGGATTTTCTGTAATAGTTACTGTATAAATTAAAAAATAGAACCGAGCCGACAGTTTTATTTTGAAAGTCAGCCGTAACCTGATACATTAGACGACATTTTTAATTGTAATCGTCTCAATTACAGAGACTTAATTTTGATCCGTTTGTGTATAATAAATAAAATAGATATTTCATTCGGATATCAGATCGGTGAAGGTCGCTTCTACGGATCTTGTGTAGAACATAATAGATTCCTTGGGGAGTGGTTGCGAGAAGTGCTTAGCAAACCTTTGAGATCTGCTTCTAACGGTCGTTCCATTTCATTTCTCTAAAGATTAAAAGTTAAGTATATTGAAAATAAGAATGCCTTGCTCAGATACCACGCTTGTTTAAGAAGTAAAAAGTATTATCACGACCGTTTCCCTTTTGGGGTGGTCAGGTACCACACTTATAACGAAGCGGATTCACATTAAGCTTTACTATAGGCCAATCATGAGAAGTGGCAATCTCGTCGATGTCTCCAGTGTACCAAACTCGAGAAATATCACAGACTGTCCCGACCAGGAATCGAACCCGGTACTTTCGAGTCTAAATCCACGGACTTAACTGCTAGACCACGGAGGCAGTTTATTTAAGGAATGCGTTGATATTTAGCCAAAGGATATTTATTTGTCCATACAACGCTGGCCAAAAGTTGTACCTCAGAAAAAAGTACAGGTAAATAATTAATCGTTCTAGATCCACCACAAGTTAGTGAAATTAATTAATTGAAATTAGTGATTAGTGAAACCGGAACCGACGGTTTAACGTGCTCTCCGAGGCACGGGAACGGTGGTGTTGTAAATCTATGACAAATGTACGTAAGAAAAGTGTATTTCTCATTGGTACATGCCGGGGGTTGAACCGACCTTTGTGGTATTTTAAGGAATGTGTTCTTACAACCGAGCCACCGCTCTCATGATTATGATGTACATTAAAGTGAAGTAAAGTACCATCACGACCGTTTTCCCTTTCGGGGTGGTCAGAAACCACGCTTATAAAGAAGCGGATTCACATTTAGCCAACTTTACTGCCGGCCAATCATGACAAGTGGCAAGCTCGTCGATGTCTCCAGTGTACCAAACTAAAGAAATATCACAAATTAATTATTTATCTACATTAATAAATAATTTTGTGTCCCGACTCGTTTCGACTTCTTTCTTTCTTTCTATTTAACAGCCTCTCACCATTCCTCGATTACATCCATTATTCATTGAGTCCAATAGAATGGGAACTAGAGAGATTTATCACGTCCTTAGTCCGAAATAGGAACTTTTAAAGAAAGAAAGAAAATAGATACTTTATTTATCGCAACAATTAAAATGCTTACAAAAAATATATAAAAAATAAATTTACATGTAAAAATGTAAGCCTATCTATATATATAAAAATAATTGTCTGTGTGTATGTATGTAAAAAAAAAAACATTTTTCCATACAAAAAAATCGTGGGTTTTGTATCTGTCAAACAATGTTGGTTGTCAAATATCAAAAATTTATATCAAGCTCCTTAAATATATAACAAATGATATATTAAAAAAAAAACAACTGTCTATTCAATTTCACTTTTACACCTCGAAATTGTCTTTGATTCGTTTTGGAAATTGTTTTGTGTGAGTATTATTATTATTAATAATGCCGCGACCAAGGAGATCTAATCTTACCCAACGGAGCCGTAATGCAATTAGCCCACGGAACATTGCGAATGAATTAACTGGTGTCTTTCTCAATGTTTTACACATGATCAGTTGTACTTAGCATGTTCACGTGTCGGCAAATCATCCGCTCTATTTGTTCTGTTCTTGCGCCTAAAAAAAAAAACAAAATATGTCGTATATCATAAGGCTTTAATGAAGAAAATTAAACCGATTGATGTAGTTGATTTTTGTACTTTTATATATTTTTTTGTGTTCCTATCTTTATTTATATAATATTTATTTTATATTCATTGTATTACTTTCATAAATTACACGAAATTCCTGAAATACCTACCAACAGCCCTATAATACTCTTTTTTATTATTATTTATTTGTTTGTACTTGGTTAAGCTTTACAATGTTTAAATAAATTGTATAAGCTTGTTATTGTGTCACCTGGGAGTGAACTGACCCTTGTCATTCAGAAATATCTACGACAGGGGTCAGGACATCCAATCTAAATTTAAAGTGTAAAAACATATTTGTTAAATAGTGTCAATAAACAATTTTTATTTATTTATTTATTTATAAAATCATAAATTTAGTTCAGCTAATAAGTAACATGACTGTCATGCGGTACGAAGTTTGTTCCCTAATTTTTTGTTCCTTTTTTTTCAGAAATTTACCCCGCGCAATATGGATAGCCATGCCAATGGTTACTATTATCTATGTGTTGGCCAACTTGGCCTACTTTGCCGTGGTCTCCAAAACAGAGATGATGATCAACCCGGCTGTTGCTGCAGTAAGTATAATTGCCAAGCAATTAAAATCGTTTAACATGATCTGTCGCTAAATGGTTTTACAAGTTCGTAGAATTGTTATGTATTGTGTTTTTCTTTACACAGACAGACAGTGGGGTCGTCCAGGCCCGGATGGCTAATGGGCCTGGGTTGGGGATGGGGACATTCTCCCGTTTTCCCCGGCAGGATCTTTAAATTCAAGAATTCATGCACTTTTGGTGCTGGGCGCCGTTCATTTATTTATTCAAAGAGAAAGAACAGAGACAGGCATTATAAGAACAATTAAGAAACGATAAAGTACAAGTCATTAGAATTATACCCGTTATAATATTAATTATAACAATCAGGACCCATTGGTGCTGGGCGTCGTTTATTTATTTATTCGAAGAGAAATAACAGAGACAGGCATTATAAGAACAATTAAGAAACGATAAAGTACAAGTCATTAGAATTATACCCGTTATAATATTAATTATAACAATCAGGACCCATTGGTGCTGGGCGCCGTTTATTTATTTATTCGAAGAGAAATAGCAGAGACAGGCATTATAAGAACAATTAAGAAACGATAAAGTAGGAGTCATTAGAATTATACCCGTTATAATATTAATTATAACAATCAGGACCCATTGGTGCTGGGCGCCGTTTATTTATTTATTCGAAGAGAAATAGCAGAGACAGGCATTATAAGAACAATTAAGAAACGATAAAGTAGGAGTCATTAGAATTATACCCGTTATAATATTAATTATAACAATCAGGACCCATTGGTGCTGGGCGCCGTTTATTTATTTATTCGAAGAGAAATAGCAGAGACAGGCATTATAAGAACAATTAAGAAACGATAAAGTAGGAGTCATTAGAATTATACCCTTCTAATAATCATTATAACAGTCAGGACCCATTGTTAGGAAGATTTGAACCTGTCTCAGTTTTTAATAGGACCTGTTAAAGTCGCTAAGTAATAATAGTAGTTTATGAAACTGTTGCATAATAAGGGGTATTATACACGAGCGTGTAATACCTAGTTATGTGCAGTTTCATACACTAATTTATCTACTCTCATACATTGGGATTGAACCTACTAAATAAAAGATAAAAGTTAAAAGAGTAAGAATTTTAAGCAAGAATAAAAAAATCACATGAAATGCTAACAAAACGTATTGAATGGCGCCAATTTTTATTTTTAATTTTTTTAAATGACCATGGTACAGAATACATAAGTCCTAAACAATGAAATGGCGCCAAAATCTAGCTTATGACCGCGCACGCGCTATAGCGGGCGCTGCCATAGACAGGTAAAAATTGGAATCAAAACTTTTTTGTAATGGATCCTTTGCCTTAAAAAAAACGAGTGTTATATAATATGTATGATTCTATTTTCAAAATGAAATATAACATTATTTTGTTAGAGAAAAAGTATTATAATGTGATTATATTTTTAAATTTCAGCAGTATGTTTATAAAGTATGTCAATATAAATTCGTTTTGAAGTTTGTAATTCGCATTTTACGATATGAGAGTAGATGTTGTAGCGGTTTTGCGATTTTTTAAATGCTGGTTCGCGGCCTTCGATAGCTCCAGCAGTGAGAAACCTGGTCGGGTCACAGCAGTACAAAGTTACTCCAAGTCTAGAATTATCTGTAGAAAATCCACTTACTTGAACTAACAGTGATGAGGATTCCAGTAGCCACGTATCAGCCTTCAGGTCAGCTGCGAGACAATCCAGGTGCGGTATATCAGCGGTGCGGGTGCGGGTTTGATAATGCAGAACACTTTATATTCGCGAACACGGTATTATCATTAGAGCGGCGCGGTTTGAGCGTACTCCAGAGAGGTGGAGGTGGTGGTCTTCCGAGGACACAAGGCCCACCAACGTTTCCGAGCTATAGTCTGAAGCACACTGTTGCGGAGCGAGCAGCACGGCTGTCTTATCGACGACTGCCGCGCCATCCAGCGGAACACGGGCGAAATGAAATGCAACATTCACTGGCTAGCCTTGTAAATGGTTTTCACAAATAACAATAGATGGCGGTAACCAAATTCTGCGGCCAGACCATGCTCCCCACCTTGAAAGCTCCAGGAGAAGCTTTCAAAACAAGTATAAAAACTCGAATCGCGGTATGAGGTATAAGTATAGGGGGTAAATACTACATAAATTTAGTATAAAAATGCGGGAAATAATGCGGGAAAATGCGGAATAAATTTGCGGATGCGGAATAACTGCGGAATATAATTGCGGATCAATTAAATGACAAACTTAAAATTAAGTATATTGCGGAATATAAAACTAACATAAATTATTAAAAAACTAAACTATTGCGTTGGTAGCGGGCATATACGAACAACTGGGCGTTTCTAAACTCCAGTCTTCGTTTTGACATCAACTACTCGAGCGATCCCATCAGCACCTGGATAAGTTTTCTGTATTATTCCCAGAGGCCAGTGAAGCGGCGGACAATTGTCCTCTTTAATGATTACAACAGTACTGGGTTGTATTGACACGGAAGAGTGGTACCACTTGCCTCGAGGGAGGAGAGAATTGACATATTCCAACCTCCAGCGTTCCCAATAACACTGTACGAGCTTATCCAACAACTGATATCGGTCGAGTCTGGATTGCGGCTCATTACTGAGGTCTTTACTCGGCAACCACTTTAGTGGAGTCGAGGAAAGAAAGTGAGCAGGTATGAGTGCGAGCGGCTCAGAAGGATCCGGACTCAGCACACAGAGTGGGCGACTATTAAGTAGTGCCTCAATCTGAACGAGCACGGTGTTCATTTCCTCATACGTGAGGATCTGGGACCCGACTACACGAAATAAGTGGAGCTTTACACTTCGTACAGCGGTTTCCCAAACACCTCCCATGTGTGGACTATGAGGTGGGTTAAATTTAAAAGAAATTTTACTTGCGGTTAATTCGCGGATCAAACTATCATTATAACTTGATGAGTTCAATAAATTATAAAGTTCATCAACTTTACGTTTTGCACAAATAAAGTTGGTGCCATTGTCAGAGTGGATAACTGATACAGGACCTCGACGGCTAATAAAGCGTTTAAATGCGTTAATAAACATGTCTGTGGACAGATCTGATACTAACTCGATGTGTATCGCCTTAACAGCTAAACACACGAAAATACAAATATAGGCTTTCTGAGACCTAACTCCTCTGCGTTTAGACGTAGTGACGTAAAGTGGACCTGCATAGTCGACTCCAGTTTCAATAAAACATTTGGATTGAGGATTAACCCTAAATGAGGGCTGTTGTCCCATTAAAGGACAAAGGGGGCGTGGTTTGTTACGATAACAAATATTACAACCGTGTACTACTCGTATTTTACGGACAACATTTCGCGCACTAAGTATCCAAAACCTCTGTCTTAAAAGAGACAAGACAAGATTTGGACCAGTGTGTAAATTATTTACGTGATAGTGGCTTATGAGAAGCCCAACTATTTTATCATTTGCGGGTAAAATAAGCGGGTGTTTTTGGCCAAAACTAAGTTGAGCGTGCTCCAGACGACCACCAACTCTTAACAAAGAGTTGTCCAAAAACGGGTTAAGTTTGCGCAACGACTGTGCGACTTCTTTATTAGCGGTTACAGCGGCAATATCGCTCGAAAAATGAGTATATTGAACACATTTTATAATGTACAATTCAGCGCAATCAATGTCCTTAATAGTAATAAGTCCAAGAGAGCGCAATTTGCGGGTAAAGCGGAGTAAATACACAACTATATTCACTAATTTCCTCCAAGAGGAGACACGAGATGCGATGTGATAAAACACGTGTTCGTCTGTCGTTATTTGAGCTACTAAAGTTTGCGGGATTGACTTTGACTCCGGCATGCCGTCAAAACTACTAGGCACAAAAGTAGTAATCGGCCAATCACGAATAGGCAAAGAAGACCAAGCGGGACCCTTAAACCATAAATTATTATTTATTAATTTAGCAGGTATAGTGGGACGTGATAAAATATCCCCATAATATAAAATGTCATTTAGAGATTTTCCACTACTTGACTTACAGCTGGCATCTAAAATAATCCTAACTTTATAGGTTGGTTTATCTGGCCTATACACTGCATGATGAGGAATGTAGTAATGTGTTGACGCAACATCAACATTATCTACGCGGGACAAATAACCATTGTCGATGTACTCACGAATAGTATCGTTGTACGCGGATCTTATCTCGGGAGATTTAAGAAAACGTTTTTCTAAAAACATAAAACGTTTCAAAGCGGTGCCAGCAGAGTGGCCTAACTGTGAGGGGTTCTCCTTAAAGGGTAACCTGACCAAGTATTGGCCAGTGCGGTGCCTAGTGTGAGTGTCAACAAACAACTTCTCACACTCGGAGTCAGCGGAACTAATATGGCGAGGTAAAACAATGTTTTCAACCTCCCAAAAGTTTTTTACAGGTGAATCTAAATATTGATTATTATTAATAGCGCATAAAAATGATTTAGAGGTATTTAAATTATTATTTAAGGAATACTTAGGGTGGGCATGACTGGAGCCCATCACTAGATAACCAAGGGTAGTCTCAACCCCTACAGCGCGCGAAGAAGGTGACGTAATGCGATTGGAACATAATAAATACGGGAATAGCTCGGTTCCTATAATCCCATCAATTTTACCGGGAATATTATAGGTATCATCAGCCATAGGCAAACCAGTAAAATGTTCCAAGTTAAGCGGGTCTAAAAGAACAGAGGGTAAATCGTCAGTTATTTTGTTTAGTACAAAAGCGTCAATGGAATAAGAAATTTCATTACTATGCCGTGAGTGAAAAGTAAATTTAGTTTGACCTTGAAGAGGTCGTACAGCTGCACCTATGCCTTGTACGGATGACTGAATATTATTTACTGATATGTTTAACATCTTACAGCATGCTTCAGTAATAAAATTACCCATCGAACAGCTGTCTATGAGCATACGAAGAAAGTTAGGTTTACCGAACGCATCATAAATAATAACTTTAGCCGTCGGTAACACGCGGACTGAACTTTTTATATTTTGCATCAAATTCGCCGTTATTGTATAACTTTTGTTATCGCTCGTCGACGCGACACACTCAACAGCTGATCCAGTGGATGGCTGCAGCGGAGGGGCCTGCGCGGGTAGCGCGGCGGCGGGCGAGGAGAGTGCGCCTGCGTCGCTTTCAGAGATATTCAAGTTATGAGAGAAGCATAACAAGGAATGATGTTTACGGTTGCAGTTTCGGCAAAGTTCTTGTGATTTGCATTTATTAACAGTGTGATAACCTAAACAATTTACACAAAACGATAAGCGTTCAACCATTTGTTTCCGTTCAAATGGTGAGGAGGACATAAACTGTTTACATTTAAAAAGCGGGTGACGATTATTATTGCATAATTGACATTTATTGTTATTGCGCGAGTCGCTAATTAACAACGACACATTCTTTTGTTTATAAGCGGTGGGGTTAGCAGAATTTTTGCTAAATGAGGTAATAGGTTTACCAATATTCGTACGAGTAATTATTTTTGCTTGTTCTCGCACAAACGTTTCTAACTTATCAAAACTAGGTAATTCAGAATTCCTAAACGTTTGTTCAAAGAAATAAACCGTTTCTTTGTCTAGTTTTGATAAAGCTATGTGGGTAATTAGAAAATCTGATAAATCATTTAACTTTATTGATTTTAATGCGGCTATAGCGGTACAAAATTTGTCACAAAATGCCTCTAAGGCAGCGGATGAAGCTGAGACAATTGGCCTAAAATTCATTATCTGTTCGACATAATGTGTGGACAACACACGCTTGTCTTCATAACGTTGAACCAGGGACTTCCAGATTATTGGATAATTCTCGCCAGTAGCGGGAAGACCGGCACAAATATTGAGCGCTTTTCCAGACAGTTGTGGGATTAAATACTGGACTTTTTGCGTATCGGATAACGAATTGTTATCATGAATGATAGTTTTAAAATTCTGATAAAAAACTGACCATTGCGTGGGATCGCCAGCGAAAGATGCTAACTCGAGTTTAGGCAATTTAAACATTGAGGTCTGGGATAAACAGGAAGACCTTTCTCCTGTCGATCTGCCAGGAGCGGTTCGACGAACTGAGAAACCTTCACGGATCTCTCGTTCTACATACTTAATTTTACAATATAAATCTTGAAATGATTCTAAAGCGGTAAAACTAGGAATAAATGACTTATTAGCATTAATCTTTTCATTATTTAATTGATCCACAACTTCCATAAATTGAGTTTTGGTACTTTCTATTTCCTCAGTACTAATAAGAAAGGCTTTGCGGGAATCAGTACTGTCGTTAACTTTTAAACTTAGGTCAAAACTTTTTTGTATAAACCTAAATAAAACTTGCTGTTTAGCTTCTAAAACTAATATTTGTTTATCAGCCATTGTTTAAATTTAATAAATTATCAGAATAAATAGGAAAATAAAATGAAAAAAAAAACAAATTAAAAAAGGTAGGTTCACAATTTTTTTTTTCGAACAAAGGAATTTAAGGAAAAAGAATGAGGTTTTTTATAATATTATAATATACTTATCGTAGTGAGTACCTATAATAATGTATGCGTGTGAGTTACGTATTTGTACCTATGAGAGTGATTGTTTTATAACAGGAGCGGGAGCGGTGCGGTCGGAACAAAGACGTAAAATGCGGGGATTTTCGGAGAAAAACCGGGGATTTCGGGAGAAGGACCATAAATGTTGTAGCGGTTTTGCGATTTTTTAAATGCTGGTTCGCGGCCTTCGATAGCTCCAGCAGTGAGAAACCTGGTCGGGTCACAGCAGTACAAAGTTACTCCAAGTCTAGAATTATCTGTAGAAAATCCACTTACTTGAACTAACAGTGATGAGGATTCCAGTAGCCACGTATCAGCCTTCAGGTCAGCTGCGAGACAATCCAGGTGCGGTATATCAGCGGTGCGGGTGCGGGTTTGATAATGCAGAACACTTTATATTCGCGAACACGGTATTATCATTAGAGCGGCGCGGTTTGAGCGTACTCCAGAGAGGTGGAGGTGGTGGTCTTCCGAGGACACAAGGCCCACCAACGTTTCCGAGCTATAGTCTGAAGCACACTGTTGCGGAGCGAGCAGCACGGCTGTCTTATCGACGACTGCCGCGCCATCCAGCGGAACACGGGCGAAATGAAATGCAACATTCACTGGCTAGCCTTGTAAATGGTTTTCACAAATAACAATAGATGGCGGTAACCAAATTCTGCGGCCAGACCAGTAGATAAAATATATAACATTATTTTAATGGTGTAGTTAAACGGTTATCAAACTGTTTTTTTTTTTTATTTTATTTTTTTCAAATCATAAATAAATATTTTCACACAGCGCCATCTAGTTTTCGTGTTAAGCTACGAGGCTTGTGTTACTAAACTAGATGGTTGATAAACTACATATTATACTTTTTTTTTTGTAAATATATACATATTATACATATAAACACCCAGACCGAGACAAATTATACAATGTACAACTTGCCCCCGGTGGGAATCGAACCCACGACCTCCCGAGTTCACGGCAACGTTTGTTACCACTAGACCACGGAGGCGGTCGAATCAAATAGTTTATTTCCTTTGGTTCGCTTGAAACAATTTGGAAGTAATAACAAAACCATTGCCTCTATGCCACAATGCGCAAGAGTTGCGGACATATACATAGTTTGAGTTTGACTTTAAAAGCGTGGCTTCTGATCACTTCGCAAGAGATTGCGGTCGTGATGTTATTGTGAAAGGCGACAAAACATACTTACATTTTTTTTATCAGGAGATAGTTGTTATCAATCAATGGTTCAACTTTCTAATAAAAAATAAAGTACAGGTAAATTAGAGCAGCTTCTATGCCACAATGCACAATACGTGCAATAATTATATGTACATATATATACTCTGGACAAATTTATATTATTTATATATTTTTGATTCTATTTAACTTGTATATCTTTTAAGTTTATAAGTATCTTACTTTTGTATCCTTTTATGATTGAGTTAATTTATGTACTTTTTTTATTTATTTTTTATTTATACTAGCACGACATGTGACCTTGCGCCCACTGATGGAAAGTGGCGTACAAGGTCAATGAATGTTAGCAACTGGAATCAGAGTCTCATGACTGACATCAGTCCCTAACACTATGCCGGCTTGACTGGACATGACGGCAATTCGATCCCGAAACGTGTGGATACACTTTACTGGGTTTATCGGCACGAACGGTGGATACTTCCCCACCCCGGCAGACTGGACAAAATACCACCATCAGTCCGCCTACCACCTATTTTTATATCTGAAAATCTGTTTTGGCCTTTTACCTGTCTTTATCTGCTTAATTTTAATGTATTAGCTGTAAGATTTCTTTCAAAATAAATAAATTATGCGTATTGCCTATATTGCAGTGTATTAATTTCTCCGCGTATTAAATCTGGGTCAGCTGAACGACAATGTAAGCAGTTAATTAAAAATAAACGACCGTGAATGAGATAAAAACATCGGAAATACTTTCATGTCTCATCATTCTACGATAGGTAATCTCTTCAAAATGTCTCACGGACGAGACGCTTAAAAACATTCCGTTCAATCATAACATTGAGTACTTACACATAAAAGGGGTTTTGCATCCCTCTCACTCGCACAAACAAACATTTTTAAAGTGAGAACTTTATTGCGCGCGCTTGGTTGGGGACCTATTTCGTTGATGTTCAAGGGGAAACAGCGCGACGGGGAAGGGGAAGAGGGGCGGATAGGCGCGCGCGTATAGACGCTGCCTCTCTCGCTCTCTCCCGCTCCTTTTTTCTCTTTCTTCTTTACGCGTCTGCAACTATGCGTGCTCACGCAGCCACGCGCATTCATTTAATCTCCTTATTCCTACCAACTACGAAATCAATAACTTGCATGTTTAGTTCCTTATTTTGCGGTACGTCCCGCGACGTACCCGTTTTTATGTACCCGCCTGAATGTACTTTTGACAATTGTAGCCTATTAACTTTCTAGGGAATAAAATCTCAAGAAAAAAATCTCATGGATACAATTGAGCATCATAATATCAGCCTATAGGCCAGACATTTTAGTGTTTTCTCGGAACTTGAAAATAGTTATCCTTATTGAACTTACCGTTCCGTGGGAATCAAGTATTACGAAATACGACAACATGAAGTCGAATAGATAGTATGATCTCACAGAAGAAATGATCAGGAACGAGTTCAAGACTCAGATGCCACTTGCTATGCCTATAGTAAAGTTGGCTAAATGTGAATCCGCTTATTTATAAGCGTGGTTTCTGACCACCCCGAAAGGGAAACGGTCGTGATGATACTTTTCTTTATTTTTATTTTTAGCAAAATCAAAAGAATGCGCAACGAAATTAATTTCGTGTCGCCGTTTACACGGGCAAAACAGCTGGTAGTTTATATTAATTTGAATCTATCTTTATTTTTCAGGTCTTCGGAGATCGTCTATTCGGTAACTGGAGTTGGATGATCCCAGTATTTGTGGCCCTTTCAACATTTGGTGGGGTCAACGGTGTGCTGTTCACATCGGCCCGTCTGTTCGCGACTGGAGCCCAGGAGGGACACATGCCGGCATTCTTCACACTCTTCCACATCAACAAGCAGACCCCTATACCATCTCTTATATTTACTGTAAGTTAAAATAATACTTTTAATTAATAAAAAGCAGGTCATTATTTTGGGGTCACTGATTTTCGGGACAAAAGGCTTTCCTCAAGGTGTCACTGGAAAATCCGGAAGGACGAACAAACCTACTGATAGATCTCGCATCATTTATATACTGAACACGTCATGTGACATCGCTTCCACCTGATAGTAAGCGGTACGCGATGTCCAAGAATGAGTACAACTGACGCCAGCCACTAATAACGGCATCAGTCTACCACTATGCCGGCCTAACAAAATGCTTTTTCACACGTCACTTGAAGGCCCCTAGGTTATAAGAGTGGGGAAACACACTGGCTGGGAGAGCATTCCACATCTTCGGCGTGCGACAGATGTAAGAGTCTCCAAATTTATGAGTACGCGTAGGGATAGTGCGTATGGTATGTGGATGCATATTTTGGCCTGTGCGCGTGGATCCTCGCCAAACCGTCTGGCCAGCGTGGCGAGTGTAGGCCAAATTCTCCAGAATGTCCTGGAAGGCCATCTCCAACAGTGGAGTTCTAGGACTTTGCGTATATAGGGGCGTATATGTGGTCATGTGTAAGGGATAAGGTTATGGAGGAGAAAGCTGCAGTGATTCGAGAGTTTTAGACAGTGTTTAGTTGGTTTCGTCAACTATCCGAATCACCCGCCTCTGTAGGACATTGAGAGCACCTGTAAGGTACTTAGCGGAACCATCCCAGAGGTGAGAACAGTATTCCACGCATGACCTTATCTGTGTTTTATACAGCTTTATACCTTGTTCAGTAACCTGAGATTTTGGACGCTGGTAATGCTCTTAATGTAGTTTCGGTGGTTAAGGTCTGAGCGTATTTCGACCCCAAGTATAGTGAAGCTGGGTTGAAGTTCCAGCACGTTGTTCTGCAGAGTACTCGTAGGCAGAGGAAAATAGGGAGACTTCTTGGCCGTCATCGCCCACCAAGACACAGGTCTTCATCATTAGAGCCCCTAGAACACAGCGTCCTAGACCTCTACTGCTGGAGATGGGCCTTCCAGAACATATATCTGAAGAATTTGCCCTACACTCGCCACGCTGGCCAGACGCCTTGGCGAAGATTTGATGTCATTTTTATGACAATTCATTAACTATTCCACAAGTTGGTGTTAGTGAAACCGGGTCCGACGGCTTAACGTGCTCTCCGAGGCACGGGAACGGTGGCGTTGTAAATCTATGACAAATGTACGTAAGAAAAGTGTATTTCTCATTGGTACATGCCGGGTGGGTTTGAACCGACCTCTGTAGGATTTAAGGAACGCATTCTTACAACTGAGCCACCATCGCCTGTGTCTTACTGGCATTAATCTGGACTAGGGTTTGGGCACCCCACATTGATATTTTGCGAAGAGTGACGTCCAGTTCCGCCGTCAGGGAATGGCACAGCTCCCCTACTTGGGCGGCTTCCACCGCTTGTGGACTCAGATACCGCCCAGTTTTCAAGGGTTAACTTATATGCAGATGAAACAGTGTTGGGGACAAAGAGACGGCAACCTTCGGTATTCACCAATATGAGCCCAGACGCATTCCCATCCACAAGGACTCGACTCGGGCTCCACCCATGTAGGAAGGCCATTCAGGCGTTTTTGAGTTGCGAGAGATAACGCGTTGTCGTTATGTCTCGCCCATACACAGACAACTAGTAACGATTCTCAGAAGTGTAACCCGCCTGCGCAGCATGGCGAGTGTAGGCCAAATTCTCGTGATATACTCGTATGTTCTGGAAGGCCCATCTCTAACAATGGAGGTCTAGGACGCTGTGTTCTAGGGGCTGTAATGAATACCTGTACTGATGCTGAGATGTTTCTATAGCTCTGCGACTATGCCCGTCCAGTTACAGGGTCAGAATACCAAACCTATCCAACTGCGCAGTGGCTTGCGGACAGGGGGATGTCATATCTCCGAAGCTTTTCATAAACGCGTTGGAAGATGTTTTTAAAACCATCATTATCACAGCCCCTAGAACACAGAGTCCTAGACCTCCACTGGCCAGAAAATTCTGAAGAATCTGGCCTACACTCGCCACGCTGGCCAGACGGGTTGGCAAGGTTCTTATGTCATTTTTAATGACAATTTATTAACGTTTCCACAAGTTGGTATTAGTGGGACTGGGACCATCGGCTTAACGTAAATAAATGACAATGCATGTAAGAAAAGTGTATTTCTCATTGGTACATGCCGGGGTTCGAAAAAGCGTTCTTACAACTGAGTAACCACCGTTTGTTTTAAAAATGCTAGACTGAAATTACTGAGGCATAAATGTCATTGAAGAATTCATCTCACACCTCATTCGGTTCGTGGATGACATGGTAGTCATTATGGCCAGGACGCTGAGGGATCTTAGCGGTATGTTGCTTCAGCCTCAGCTTAAATGTGGCTTCTCAACTGATTTAGATGGACTAAACTTCATTTTTAAGCCACCCTCAGCCAACCACACGTCTCATCATTTTACTAATAATTTTATTTTTATTTCCAGTGCCTGTTTTCATTGCTGATGTTGACGACAAGCAATGTATTTGATCTGATCAACTATTTCTCCCAAACTCTTTGGCTTTCCGTCGGAGCTTCCATAGTCGGTATGCTGTGGCTTAGAAGAACTAAGCCTGACATTCCACGACCAATCAGAGTAAACATTCTAGTTCCGATGACGTTCCTCATCGCTATTGGTTGTTTGGTCATCATTCCAGCGATCTACAAACCAAAAGACACGGCGATTGGTCTAATCATCCTCCTATCAGGGATCCCGGTTTATTATTTGTGTGTCAGATGGAAGAATAAGCCGAACAGTTACCACGAGGCCTCGGGTTGGGTTCTCAGGTACCTCCAAAAATTGTGCTCTTGTGTTTATGTCGAATCTTCTGAAAGACTTTCTGAAAATTAGGTAGCCATCAATAAATAAATTGATATGCTTACGGTCGGTTGTAAAAAGGCTGATTATCTTTGGACATGTTTAACGTACACCTATGAGACACGTCATTGGCTGACACAACTAAAGTGACAAGCTAACTACCAATCACGTGGCGAATATGAAAATGATATTTTAATCATCCTTTCTGCAACTGGCAGTTAGACTTTGCCTAAGGTCCTCCATTCGTCGCCATTTTATTTTTGAACAACTAAATACCTATTATATTGAATAACTAAATTAAATTATGGTAAACAACTCGTAAATCTCTATGTATCTGACACAAATTTGCTAAAAAGAAAAGTAATTGACAGTTCTTCGCGCCATTTTGCACGGACATGTCAAGTGCAAGTTTTTGTTTTGTAAATTACTTTACTATGGATATTGTTAGTCAAAAATTGTATTGTTTTGTTTATTAATGTGCTACAATGTGAATAATTATGGAAAACTATAAACTATCTTTTATATATGGGACACAAATTGCAGTTTATTTTTTGCGATTTTTCCGCGATAATGTCGCGAGTGACTTTGAGAAAAGCATCAAATTCTGCAACATCTGGAATTTGATGATAACTTCATTAACTCATAAGTAAGAAAGATATATTGCTTCAGACTTGGCTGTATGGGCTAGACCCTTTGGCTTCCCTATCACCTCATTCATCATCCATATTCCATCGGGAGAAGAAAACACAAACAAACAGGAAAATAAAACCAAATAATAAATAAATAAAAAATAATATAAAACTCTTTCGATGCAATTCCAACATGTCCTTTATTCATCTCGTAATCTAAGAATTATTCGTCGATCATATACTCTTTTAGCGTTATACGTGTTATTTACTTCAATATTTACTAGATAAGTCCTTATTCTATATTTCGAAATTAAAAAAATAAAAATATATTATATATATATATATATATATATATATATATATATATAGAATATCATATATATGATCATATAGAAACCCATAATTGATTTATTTAGAACAATAATTCCAATTTTGCTCTAAACCATGGATGCACAGACCGCGGCCCGCGGGCCGCATGCGGCCCGTGGGTCGAATACTGGTGGCCCGCCGACAGCAAAAATAATACTCTCGTGCATTCGAAAAATATTGAATTCTATTCCAGAATAAAACAAAAAAAAAATATGTTCGAAAAGTAATGTGAAACTCGCGCGCGCGCAATTTGAATCTAGCGCCCAAAATTGCTAAGTCAAGTAACATCGCTCGCTATAGAAATCAAGAATTTTCTAGCGCGGTGAGCAAGCGAGATAGATATAGTCCCGTATTCCCGATTGCTCGCGTATCTACACGAAGCTTCCAGAGTCGTTTGCGCGGTATAAAAATCACGTTAACCGCAGCGGCCGAACAGTTCGCTTTACATTTGAGTGAAGTGTCAACAACAGAAAGAAATAAGCGCGAAAATACAAAGCGAAGTAATAAGTGATTGAGAATAAGTGCAGTTTATTAGTGTTTTTGGGAGGCAATAGTTCTAGTGTAGATTTTAACTCGACTAGCCGGTGTCATATATTTTGATCCACATTCAACGTAGATTTCCTGTTGCAGTGTTAACCCGTCAAGTGCCGTGTATAATTGTGTTGTGAAAACGTAAGTAAAACTCTGTTATTAATAAGTGTTTCCCTACCTATTTAATCAATTTTAATCAAATTTAGCTTTAATGTTGGCTAAATATTAAAATAAACAAAGAAATTACTATTTTTATAAGAATTTCTCTAACTGTAATAATTACGTCATTATTTCAGATAAAATCTGTATAAAAATCTTAAAATTTCTGAGAAATAATATTTAATCAATTATTTTTGATAATTTAAAAAAGGATAGGTAATTTAAGTGGGTACTGTAATTGTTTTTAGGTGCTGTGTTAATCCTAGCCAGGATTAGAACGCAACATGGAGAAGCCAGGACCTAGTAAAAAACGTAAGGTTAAAGATGAAAATCGGCAGTTTCAAGAAATTTGGACTGAGAAATACTTTTTTGTATGGTCGCATAACAAAGTCGTTTGTTTAATTTGCAAGAATTCTGTTGCGATTGCAAAGGATTATAATGTAAAAAGGCACTATGAAACGCAGCATCCTTCTTTTACCAAGTTTACAGGCGAATTAAGAAAGCAAAAAATGTTGTCTTTAAAACGGGAGCTTATTGGTCAGCAAGCTATGTTTACAAAACACATTCAAGATTCAGAAACGGCTACAGAAGTTAGTTATGAAATTTCTCGAATGATAGCAAAGCGAAGTCGCCCCTTCAATGATGGCGATTTTGTAAAAGAATGCATGGAAATTGCCGCTAAGAAAATGTGTCCAGAAGCAGCAAAAAAGTTTGAGAAAATTCAACTGAATCGTATGACTATCCAAAGACGAATTATGTCCTTGTCAGGTAATATTGCGGAACAATTAATTGAAAAAACTAAGATCATGGAATTTTTTTCATTAGCACTCGACGAATCGACTGATATTAGTTCCACAGCTCAACTTCTCATATTCATACGAGGTGTTACTCAAGATTTTGAAGTCTTCGAAGAGTTATTAGGAATGTGTTCATTGAAAGGTCAAACCAAAGGAGTTGATATACTCAATGGACTTTTGGACGAGTGTTCAAAAACTGATTTGGACTTATCTAAGTTATCGGGAGTTGCGACTGACGGTGCTCCTTCCATGATTGGTATCAATTCCGGGCTAGTTACTTTGCTGAAAAAGCACCTGCAAGAAAAAAACATAAACACTGAAGATCTCATGCAGTTTCACTGCATTATACACCAGGAAGCCCTCTGTTCTAAAAAAAATGAATTTCAAAATGTAATGAAAGTAGTAGTTTCGACTGTAAATTTCATAAAATCACTCAATCACAGACAATTCAAACAATTCCTTGATGACATCGAAAGCGAATACGGAGATTTACTGTATTATACAGAAGTAAGGTGGCTAAGTCGTGGATTGACACTGGAACGATTTCTAAATTTAATAGAAGAAATTGGAATATTTCTGGCGGAAAAGCAAAGGGATGTCCCGGAACTTAAAAATCCTGATTGGTTGTGTGATTTAGCTTATTTAGTTGACATTACAAATCATTTGAATGTCTTGAACACACGGCTTCAAGGCAAAAATCAACTGATATCCCAGCTCTATGCTCATGTAACATCCTTTCAATGCAAGCTGACACTTTTCAGATCACAATTGAATTCTGGAAATTATAATCATTTTCCGAATTATAAGAAAATGGCTGAAAAATTCAACAAAACTGCGATTAATTTCAGTTATGTAGAAAAGCTAGATATTTTGATTCAATCTTTTGAAGACAGATTTTCGGAGTTTAAAAAAGTGAAACCTCTGTTGGACATATTCAGCAATCCTTTCACTATTTCAGTTGAAAATGCGCCAGAGTCAATGCAGTTAGAAATTATCGACATTCAAAATGACCAAGATTTACGCAACAAATTCAACGAAGGAGACTTGCTGAACTTTTACCGCTGCATTGATAAAAATATGTACGAAGAGTTGCGCATAAACGCTCTGAAATGTGCCAGCTTATTTGGTTCTACCTATATATGTGAACAAACTTTTTCAATACTAAATAATAATAAAACAAAAAATCGAAACCGCCTTGCAAATGAAAGTTTGGAAGCAGTTTTACGTGTTGCTACAAGTAAATTTGAGCCAAATATAAAAAAGATTGTAAGCACTATGCAGTGCCACGCTTCAAATTAATAATTTCTTTTTTAATTTTAATAAATTTTTATCAATTCTTTATTGTCCTTAACTACCTATACCTACTTCTGGCGGCCGGCCCGCTATCAGTTCATGATTTGGCCGAGTGGCCCCTAGTATTAATAAGTCTGTGCAACCCTGCTCTAAACTATAATCTATATATGACCGCCTCTGTGGTCTAGTGGTAACAAACGTTGCCGTGAACTCGGGAGGTCGTGGGTTCGATTTCCACCGGGGGCAAGTTGTACATTGTATAATTTGTCTCGGTCTGGGTGTTTATATAAATTTGTTTTTAATGTGCGAATATAGAAAACGGCTCATTGTAAATATTTGTGTTTTTTTAATTAATGACAAGGCACAAGCCACGATATATTTTATCTTATTTTAATGTACAAACGAGTATTACAAACGCATTTATTGATTAGGTGTTTTCTTAAAACAGTCTGCAGTTCTCTAAATATATGGAGTTACAATCCAGTGGGCATAGTCTCGTTGTTTAAACGCAAACGTTATATGACGGAATCGTTGAACTAACGGACACACCTTTATTTTCCCTGTGTTTGACATATAGCTTTAAGCGCTTGTTTTGGCTTTGAAAGTCGTTAGACTTGGCGTCGCTTTATGGTTTTCATACAATTTACACAAAATTGGGTTAAAAAAAAGCAATCTTTGCTCTCAAATCGAACATTTGTATGACGTTTGCGCCTAAATTTGGCTACAGAGGTGCCAACAAAAAAATAATAATAAATGATCAACGTGAATACGAGGTTTAAATGCGAATACAAGCGCTAGGAAATAAACTCCCTGATGATTTTCACACTCTGTGTAAATCTATAAAATATAGTTTTTAAGGCATCGCCATCTTGGTTTAATAATTTATCTGGCAGAATAAACCTTTATAATATTAAGAAAAAAAAAACAGTACCTACAATGATTTAAATAATAATAAAAATAAGCTAATAAAAATATATAAACTAAATTAAAAATAAAACTAAAATCTTAACTATATATTCACCCATGACTTGATCATGTGGCAGTGTGCCAAAAACACTCGCAGCATTCCCCCGTTGCACAGCGATGCTGATTTGCTGCCTAAAGTCCATTTTTTTTGTTTTGTAAATTAATTTAGTGAAAATAAAGGTAGTGTTATTTTGTTTAGTAATGTACTCTTGTGAACAATTGTGGAATTCGATAAATTTGACAATAATATGGGGCATAAGTTGCAGTTAATTTTTTGCTGTTTTCCCGCGCTGCGACCCGAAGTGTTTGGGCGATATTTGCTATGTTCGACTTGGAAGCAAAGCGTACAACGCTTATTCTTACGGAATTTTGCTTAAAATGTATAAAAACTAACCAAAACGAAAAATCAAAACGAATTTATAGCAAAAACGCTTGAAGCCTCAAGTCAAACAGGGATCGACGCATCAAAATCTGCAATACTTGGAATTTGAAGATCCCTTACTCGGTTATTAACGTGTTTAAATAAAATAAGCAAATTGGTTTCACACACGTTTAATAATATAAAAAATACAATTCTTTAAAGTCACGCGTCGGCCATATTGGCTTGCTACACAAAGCTGTTTATAAAGCCCCCTAAACATGGGTCGACTTATTGGGTTTAAAGACTCACATACATCACAGTTATGAACAGTGTTATGTACAAATAGTTAGTATTATATAAATAAAATACGTGTATAGGACTTATGTACTATGTATAATGAAATATATTTAAAAAATCTCTAAAAGCAACTGTGTAACATCATTTCATTTCATTACCCATCTTATATGCAGGGTAATTGTTGGTCCAATAAAACAAACTTTTTATAAATAGATAGTTAAAACACTTAAAATTTATTCTTAAAAAAAATATATAATGCCCCATATATTTAAAATGGGTATTTTTTAAATTATATTCGTATGTTTGATCTGAGTTAGATTTAAGTCTTGTAAACATGTAAGCAAACGTTTGCATTCCATTATCATTCGCTTCATATATCTATTTTTATACGGCATTATTATACTTCTGTTGCTGTGTTCGGGTATATTTATATATATATATATACATACATATATATATATACATTGCACACCTAGATCTAAACAGCACTAACTCAAAAAAAAACTAACACTTTTTCGTAAAAGGCGAAAGTGTTTACTGTATCCTTGTGTACTGCAGAAGTTTTCTGTATAGATATAAGCTTTTATTTAATCGGGCACGCGCACTTAATTTTTTTTATAATCTCTTTTATCTACTCTCATATCGTGAAATGCGAATTACAAACTTCAAAACGAATTTATTTTAAAATACTTTATAAACATACTGCTGAATTTTAAAATAGAATCACATTATAACACTTTTTCTCTAAGAAAATAATGTTATAATTCATTTTAAAAATAGAATCATACATATGACCGCCTCCGTGGTCTAGTGGTAACAAACGTTGCCGTGAACTCGGGAGGTCGTGGGTTCGATTCCCACCGGGGGCAAGTTGTACATTGTATAATTTGTCTCGGTCTGGGTGTTTATATGTATAATATGTATATATTTACAAAAAAAAAAGTATAATATGTAGTTTATCAACCATCTAGTTTCCGTAACACAAGCCTCGTAGCTTACCACGGAAACTAGATGGCGCTGTGTGACCTGTCTGGAAATATTTATTTATTTATTATTTATTTATATTATATAACACTTATTTTTTTTAATGCAAAGGTTCCATTACAAAAAAGTTTTTATTCGAATTTTTACTTGTCTATGGCAGCGCCGCCATAGCGCGTGCGCGGTCATAAGCTAGGTTTTGGCGCCATTTCATTGTTTAGGACTTATGTATTCAGTACCATGGTCATTAAAAAAAAAAAGTGCCATTCAACGCATTTCGTGTGATTTTTCTTACTCTTTTAACTTTTATCTTTTATTTAGTAGGTTCAATCCCAATGTATGAGAGTAGATAAATTAGTGTATGAAACTGCACTTAACTAGGTATTAAAACACTCGTGTGATACTATTAAAAACCTCGCCTACGGCTCGGTTTTTAAACACACACTCGTGTATAATACCCCTTATTATGCAACAGTTTCATAAACTACTATTATTGGTCCGTAGGTAGTGAGGTAAGGAAATCGAGGGTGTGCATAACTAAAAAAAAAATGTTTTCTTGAGTTAATTCCCTTTAGATCTGTGTGCGATATATTGGTACTTCTCAAAACATGCCTTTTTTACTGAATTTGCTTTGACAGGTGTTCATGTAGCTTACGACACATTTCAATGCAAAATTTAGTAAAAAAAAGCGCGTTGAGCAGTACCCGAACACAACATTATGTAGCCTATTTATTATTATAATATAAGTACAAATATATATATACATACATATATCAACTTCTATATTATATAAATTTAATCTTACTATACAACTTTACTTTTTCCACGTGCTCGACTAGCTGCTCAAAGCGTTTTAACCTATATATGTCTAAAGGGTCGCCAACGACCCAACCAAGATAATCCTAATATAACTGTCAGTTGCATAGAAAACTTGTATTTGTATTACGAATTTTATTATTTTTTTGGATATTATGCCGAAGTGAGCCGCTTTTAAGTGTACAAATCGATATTTCTAAGCGAAATCAAAGATATGGGGATCTTAAAATTTCCGTTCTATTAATAAAACCTTTTTTCTTTTTAAAGACGGTGTGCGCTTTCTTAATTCGTCTTTTAAGGTAGGTAACGTTAATTTAAAATACATTTTTCTGTTATAAACATATAAAACTAAGAAAACATTTAAAAAATGATGCAATATAGGTGTAAAATGAGGTACCATTGCCGCTAGCGACATCTACAAAAAGCTTTGCCTGATACTCTCCAATAAGTATAGTCTAACTAAAATAGCTCCAGGACCTTTATTTATAATACCTAGACAGATACCGAATTTGGTACGTTCTTGCTCGGCAGACCATCTCATAATTGTCGGCCAAAGAAGACCTCCATGTGTCCAAGGCCTGTAAGAAATGTGATGTAGGGTTACATGATAAAATTATATTCTTCTTTTATTTGAAGCAAGTTGTTTTAATTCTAATCCACCATATTTGGCAAAGGATTTGCCCAGCGGGTTATTAACGACCCTTTCAACTTCTATTTGCATTTTTTTTTCTTTAAATAACATAACAGGGTATTTTCCATGTATCTTAAGGTTAATATATCCGATTACGGCGAAAATCATTGATATTAATAATTACGGGCATATATAGGTTAAAGCAAAATTTAGTAGGTAAAAAAGCGCGCTTTGAGCAGTTACCTGAACACGGGTTTGTAAAGTTGGTATTTCCTCGTGATTGCAAAGTCAATGACATGCTTGTGTTGACCAATCACAAGCAAATACGACAGCAGTGATACCATGTTTACATTTTACAAATGTAATGTGTACAAATTATATATGTGCAAGGCTTTACAATTTGAATAATCATTATATTAATATCGTTAAATAAAGACGTTACTTACAGAAATTTGGTTGTTTTCTTTTTAGTGTGTAAAATAAAGAACCGCCTTAGATAAAACTGCATTTATTTGACCAATGAAAAATATTAACAATAATCGTCACAGATCCTAGAACACTGAGTCCTACATTGAAGAAGATGGGCCTTTCAGAACATATTTATGGAGAATTTGACTTACACTCGACACGCTAGCTAGCGAAGAAAATATTTTCATTTATCATTTTTGCTTTACTTAACGTATTTTTTTTCAAACAAAGTGGATATCATTAGGATACTTGATCGGTCAAGGTAGTTCTTAGTACAGATAATGTACTTGTTCGATGATTTTTAAATTTTAAAAGATTTTTTCTTTGCGGTGTTATACAGGTTAATGAACTTAAAAAATAAAGAGTCATTGCCTCATTTTATAAAACGATAACTGTCACTAGTGTCAAAACTATTTTTTATGTTGAAACAGATGTCTGTAACCCGACGAAATAAATTTTCATCAAATAATTTACGTAGCTCCAACGATTGCGTTATTTTGTAATTTGCATATTAATACAAGTTGGCATAAACATTTTATTGTTGTTTTCGTCATGTTTACGACTTGCGAGAGAATATTTCTTATAAATTCTATTGTGTTTACGGAAGTCTTTGTTTGCTTTATTGATTAATGTTCCTATTGTGACTCAGCTCAGCTTCTTTATCATAATCTAGTTAAATGTTTTTGTTGCGCTAATTTATTTCATTAAGAACAAACTTGTGTGGGTGGTTTGGTTTTATTATTATCGTTTTGTGGGGTTAAAAATGCTTGAATTTAAGATTGTTTTCTCACGGACTGAAGATACTAAGGATAAGAAATATGTGTCGTATACGCTACAGGTGAGACAGGATGAAAATGATCCAGAACCGGTCAACGTAGAGCGTCGCTATACTCATTTTTTGGATCTCTATAATGCCCTCAAGAAGGACTTCCCGGCTATTCTGAACACTATTTCATTTCCTAGAAAGGTATGTTAATGTACTTTATAATCTGAATATAACAATATCCCTCACCACTCTATGTTCTTGCTTTCTCCCCTCCTATGTGGTTAGCTTTTACAATATGGACCACATTTAAAAAAAAAGTTATGGCTAGCAGCATAAACTAGAGATTTTTGTGAGAGGGATTCATGATTATAAAAGTTAAACACTAAAATAAATATTCAAACTTAATTGCACAAAGTGCAAAGGCAGACCTAATGCCGCTAGATATTCTATTACGGTCAAACCTTTGAGACAATAAGAGCAGTAAATACATAAGGTAGGTGCAATACTAACTTAACTTGAAGAGTTTTAATGCAGATAACTTATATATACATATTAATAATTTCATACTATAGGTTATGTTAGGTTAAGTTGTAAAAAAGTGATAGTCACAGAAATAAATCTTGATTATGTCTTATCCAGAAATCCTTTAGTTAGATCTGACACTGTTAGGTTAACTTAGGTTAGACTCAATTAAGACTTGTCCAATAATCCATTTTTTTTTAGAAAAGAGAATAGAGTAAAGCATAAGAATGTTTTGGTAGATAAAACTTTATTATAAATGTGTGCCTTCTGGAGTAGAAACACTTTACACTCTCCAAAACATTTTCTAGAGAATCAGGCCTACACTCACCACACTGGCTAGACATATTCGCAATAATCAAGTACAATATTTATTATTATAAGATTACTCACATCTCTGGCCAGTGTGACCAGAGTAGGCCAAATTCTCTAGAAAAATGTTCTGGATAGCCCATATTTCGCTGAGGTTCAAAACTCTTTGTTCTGGGGACTGTGACGATGATGGCTGATCATTAACTCTAATCAGTGATTACTATAGTTGATAAAATTGACCATTATGCTATTTTTTGGCATTCTTATAATGAATCATTGTCTTATCTCAATATGTAAACATGTCTAAACAGAAGTAAGGTTTAATAGATTACATACAGAATGTGTTGTCATTTTTATTAGATTAGATATCTTGATAAAATCCAGATGATCCAATTTTTAAAATTGGTAATTATTATTATGACTTGCAACATGTTTAATAACCAAATTCACATTTAGCCAATTTTACTACAGCCAACACATCTGGCTACCATGTCAAATGTAGGTCCAATCCTCTAGAAACATGTTCTGGATGGCCCATCTCCAGTAGTTGATGATGATGACTACATACCTGTGATAAGCCGTCTTGGAAGCTTGTTCCATAAACATATTGACAGAGACTTGCTTAGGCCCAATTCTCAACCTTTCTGCAACTGGTTGTAAATGTCTTACAATTTATGCTTTTTTGAATAATTACTAAAAACAGTGTTTTGCTACAAACCCAGATAGGGCGCTCTCTGTAGATTTAAAGCCTTATTCATAATAACTTAAGTCCTCAAAGAATACTTTAATTAAAATAGGTTTTGTTTCTTATGCAAGGCTTTTTTTGAACCAGTATTAGTCTACGCACTGCATGTTAACAAGGAAAAAATAACACAAATACTTAATATTTCAGATAATAGTTGGTAACTTTGACCCAGCATTAATATCAACTCGGTGCATAGCATTTGAGGGCTTACTTCATTTGATAGCAAATGATTCCAGACTTCGAGAGACCAAAGCCTCAATGGATTTCTTGCAAAACGTCGAGCTACAGGAAGCAAAGCGTTTACTTGAAGTAAATGAACAAAATAACGCAATGGCCACATTGGAAACTAGTTTTAAGCTTTTGAATAAGGTAATCTATCTAATCTGTATTATTTTATACTGGACATGTGATATACGATCTTTGTCATAATAAATACGATTCCATAGCCCTCAACAACAAATTATGCTATAGAGTACCGCCCAAACATCACCAACGAGAATGCAACCCATTTCAATTATTCGCAGTGAGCTCATGCCGTACTAACTCTGGGAAGCGTTCTCCTATCTATAGACTGGTTGACACTTACAATAAAAAGTTTAATCACATTGACATCATCGCCTCCACTGCTGGGAACTTCAGAACAAGTGTTTTGAAGGTTTTAAAGGAATAGCTCTTAGTTCTTATTGTTTTTTTTTTTTTTTAAATATATTATGTTTTTCTCCTTTGTTTTTACTTATTTTATTTAGTTTTTTGTTTGTTTTTTTTATATTGAGGATTTGGCCTACACTCCCCAGTAGTGTTGCCCAAACCTTGTTTAAAGCCAATCTTGTTTTTGCACTCTTAATCTTGGTCTTGGTATTAAACTTGCACAATAGTCTCGCAAGAATCTTGCTGTGGCTAAAAATATATATATGTTTCTAATTGTAGTGAGGAAACCTTGTGAGACTTTAGTGTCTGTCTGCAAACTACTATCTCGAGAACTACTGGTCTGATTTGGAATGGTTATGGTTCTTGTTGACAAAAATGTATTTAAAAATGTGGTTGTAAGAAAAAATCTGTAGGTATACTATTATATAACGCTTAACATGATGTGGCTCCAGAAGACCGGGGAGAAGATGCACTTCCTGGCTCAAGAACCTCAGGGAGTGGTTCGGGATGAGCAACAGATCCTTGTTCCGGACAGCGGCCAACAAAATAAAACATTAATTATAGCCGACCTCTGATAGTAGATGGCACCTTAAGAAGAAGATGATGTTTTATTTATCATTACGTAACTTTGTCAGAGCAAAAAAAATCATCAGTCTGAACATTCAACTAGTTTAGGTAGTTATGGAGATATTTCAAGTCATCTACAGTAAGGTTTCGATATTTTTACCTCAGAACCCTAAAAAAGACAGACACAAAACATCTACCAATAAATATATATAATAAGAAAAAAAAATCCATTTTTGGGTTAGTCTTGGTATTGGTCTTGCTAACATATCGGTGGTCTTGGTCTTGCAAAAGACCAAGATTGGTAACACTACTTACCAGGCTAAAATTTGTTAAAGACTCGACAAGTTGATATTAGTGTAACCAGTACCTTAACATGGTCTCTGAGGCAGGGGAATGGTGTTGTTTCTCATTGGTACATCCAGGGGCTCGAACCGACCTTTGTAGGATTTTCAAGGTACTCGTTTTTACAACCGAGGTGCAACTGTTATTCCTTGTGTAGTCGGAATTTAATAAAATTTCAGTCAATCTTCAGATTAGCCTAGCATCCTATGTTGTAATGTTTGGTAAAGATCGGATCACCAGTAATAAAATGTATCATTTGTATTTTTAGGTATACACAGATCGTTCTAGCATAGTTTTATGTGCATTGTGTCGTGTGGTAGCATGTGCGTCGTCTTTGGGCAAAGACAATGCACAGTTAGCCGAGCGATGGGCCAACTTAGCTCTAAGGAGATACGAGGCTGTCAGTGACTCTGATCTACTGTCATTATATGTGCCATTATTACACACTTGTATTAATATTTGGTAAGTTAAATTTACTTTTACAACATTTTTAACAAAACCACCTTTTTTATACTAGCACGACATGTGGTGAGGAACCCACCTGATGGTAAGTGGCGCGCGAGGTCCATGAATGTTAGCAACTGGAATCAGAAATCATGCCTGACACGTGGATTTATTGGCAGGAACGGCAGACTGGGAAAATTACCACCTATTAAATACACTTAGGATCATAGGTTCAGTAATGAGGCATTGTCATACTAAAACAAGCTAAGACAAAAACAATTATGAGAATGTCACTAAGATTATAGCTGCTGTAAAGCGGCATTGTCATACTATAAGCTAAAACATTTATTAATATGTCATTTAAATTATAGCTGCTGTAAAGTGGCATTGTCATACTATAAGCTAAAACATTTATTAATATGTCATTTAAATCATAGCTGCTGTAAAGTGGCATTGTCATACTATAAGCTAAAACATTTATTAATATGTCATTTAAATTATAGCTGCTGTAAAGTGGCATTGTCATACTATAAGCTAAAACATTTATTAATATGTCATTTAAATTATAGCTGCTGTAAAGTGGCATTGTCATACTATAGCTACAACAAAAATAATTTTAGATGTGAAAACAAAAACAAGACTGTTGCGCAATGAAAATAAGAGTTAGGATTTTAAGGAAAACGTTAGATCGTTAATTATACTGCCACACTACTCATATCTTCAAACAATTCAATCTGTCCTTCCTAAGGCTTCTTTGGCCTAAATTAAACAGCCCCTAATGCTAATAATCTTTGTATAGATAAAGGCTTCTTCAATCAGACAGTGATATCGACTTGTTAGAATTAGAACGTTTCGAGCCCTGGTAAAAAGTAAAATATCATCACGACCGTTTCCCTTTCGGGGTGGTCAGAAACCACGCTTATAAATAAGCGGATTCACATTTAGCCAACTTTACTATAGGCCAATCATGACAAGTGGCAAGCTCGTCGATGACTCCAGCGTACCAAACTCGAGAAATATCACAAATAAATTAGATATTAATTAAATGTATTTATATACATTAATTTATATTTTTGTGTCCCGACCAGGAATCGAACCCGGTACCTCCGAGCTCAAATCCATGGACTTAACCGCTAGACCACGGAGGCAGTAAGTATCTCAAAGGTTAGCTGGTAGAAAATGTCACTAGACATTAAGTTCGTTAATTTAAATGTGTTTTTGTTTATTGTGCAATAAAGAATTTATCTATACTATCTAACTTATTAATATAGTTGCCAACGAAAAAAAACCTTTAAGTGGCCGTTGGCGTTACGGTCGTGTTTAAAGAACAATAGCGAGAACAACTGATCAAAATCCAAGCGTCTTAAAAAGACACTTATTTCGTAAATAGGTTGGATTTTTATAATCTAAAAAGACCTCAGAATATTTAATTATATTAGAGAAAGAAATTATTAATTGGCAAGCATTCCATGGATTTACTGTGTAGGTGCCGGGTCCATCGTGTGTGGGTAAGACATGAGAAGAATGGTGTCTCGGGTTTGTGACCGACAATAAGCTGGGTTGAAAAGGAGGCCTCCTCCTACCCTACCAAATACTGTATGATTCCGTTAATGCCGTCTTGGAAGCTTGTTCCATATACAATATTTTTCTGGAATTTCTCTCGCACCAACTTCCACTGCGAAAATATTTGTTCGACTTTATATTGTGGTCTAAGTATTAATATCGTAATTGTAATTTTCAGGGAGATGTTGGAAAAGGACAAGACAAATTTGGTGACAGAGGTGAATGACCTCCGGAAGCGAGGGATGAAGGTGAATTCTTTGCTAGGACTTATGGATGCAGTAGACCAACTCAATCCAACCATATAAAGACTAATTTGGATACTTTTAAAAACCCAAAATTACAAAAATTAGATCTGTAGCTCGGGGTAGCGGGTTGCAACCCGCAGCTGTTAACTACTATGGAGAGAGAACATCACAATACATGATTCCTAAAATCCGGAATGAGCTGCACTGGTTGGCAGAGTAACCTGAGTGGACTAAGCCAGTTGTAAAAAAAATATCTATTAAAGTTTTTCATTGACCCGTAATACATAAATAATATTTTCTTAGTAACCTCTGAAACACTAATCATAAATTGTTACTAACAATCATCCTTTCTCGTTAACAGACCTGAATGTTTTGGCGAGATATAATGATGAAAAATATTCATTTATTTATTTAAAAACTTTATTGTACAAAGTACAAAGGCAGACATTTTCTGACAGCCAAACCTTGAGGACAAATTTAACCATATATAGATGCAATCATAAATATAATAATAATATAATTATTGAATATTAACAGTAAACTAATATATACAATATTATTATGTCAATAAACTAAATACTAATACATACACATTATTATACATAAACATACATACTCCTATATATATACTATTTACTAACGCTGTGTGGAGCCATTTAGAAAATGTGAATACATCATTTTTTTTTATAATGTTGACAGATAGATTATTTCACAAATTAGTAGCAATAACCACAAAAGGGTTAGACACAAATGAAGAGTGATGAGAGGGGACAGATAGAAAGGAGTTGTGAGGAGAACAACTTAGCACGATATTCAGAGATGTGATCATATTTGCGTGAATAATAGATGAACCGGATACATGCGTTCAGTAACCGGTCCATCTTATTGAGCAAATATTACTCAATAGGAAGGACAAATGAAACTGTATAAAAATCACTCTGGCCCACGGAACACACAAATGTACGGGTTCATACATATTGGTAAATGTAAAATATTTAGTAAGTCTCGTTTCAAACGGTTCTGGTGTTGAATTTGAATATGTTTATATAAATATCACTATGGCGAGCTTACAATGTTAGTTCTCCTTAAAAATAAAAATTGGCATATTTTTAACGAGGTCAACGGGTGGTAGCCGGACTGCTGATGATAATTTCCCCAGTCTGACAGGGAAGTAACCAACTTTCGTGCCGATATACCCTGTAAAGTGTATCCACACGTTTCGGGATCAGGCTCGAATTGCCAGTTAAGCCGGCATAGTGTTAGGGACGGATGTCAGTCACAAGCAGGCTTTGAAACAATATGATAAAATAAAAATCGTTTGTTGTAATACACTTCGATCCTATGCGAAAACGAATCATGTACGAGTTAGATGTACCTAGTTATTCAGTTTTAATACATTACGTGGACCGTCGTTTTTATACTATAGTGTAAACTGAAGTAGAATAACGACACTGAAGTAGAACGACATTTTATGGCGTTATAGAGAGTTGTCGTTAATTGCTACGCTGCGAACGAGTGCCTTCACTCCGTAGCCACGACTCAGACTTAGCTGTTAAGGCACCCAGGCACAACAGTGAAAGAGACGGTTTATAGGGTTTTAGTCCGTAGGCGCTCTGGGGGCTCCTTGGGAGGCTTCGGGCTGGGGTCGTATCGTCAGGCGTCACCGTCTTTAAAAAAAATCGTTAAATGGAGATGGAATCATTGTATGGAAGTTAAACCAACCAAAGCCAATTGATTTCAACACTTTAGGGAGTTTGTCGTTAAATCAAGTGACGTTACATGTATTGAATTTTTCATTTTTAAAGACGGTGAATCGATAAATCATCAATGATACGACCCCAGCCTGAAGGGTCACCGCGGGAGGTCGCATGCCCGTCTCACCGTGAGGCCTCCTAAGGAGCCCCCAAGGCGCCTACGGACTAAAACCCTATAAACCGTCTCTTTCACTGTTGTCCCTGGGTGCCTTAACAGCTAAGTCTGAGTCGCGGCTACGGAGTGAAGGCACTCGTTTGCCGCGTAAACGTTACATAGTAACTCTATGTACACTATATTTAAAAACAAATTCTCTCAGTGGCCAGACTAGGAGTGCAAATTAAGTGTCTTACAAAATTAGATAATTATTATTACTACTCTAATTAATTAATTATTATTACTGTATTTAGAATCTCAAATATTTAGATATTGTTTTTCGTATTTTTTTTAGCATTTATTTTATATATACTGCGTGTCATTTATTAAAGAGCAAATATTTTTATATTATAATCTAGAATAAAAATAAGGAATTGCGTATTTTTCATTTTAATTATTTACTAATAAAAATTTAATTTAAGGTGTAGAGAAGTTATCCTAAAAATATCGCCACTCATACTCAGCCTAATCAAGTAGGTAGCGAGAGGTTGATGATCGCGCGAACGTCGTCTTATGTAATTGTTTCTCTATTTCGTCTTTCGGCTGTGAGCGAGAACAATTAACAATGTTTTGTTTTTCGGACAATATTTTTTTATTTCACAAAGGCGTTCTACCAATGACATCTGACGCTTAATTTTTTTTTATTTTAAAACTTTTTTTCGTGTCTTTGTCATAGGAATAACGATATTATCGTTTTGTATTATAAAAAAATCAAATCAATTTTGGACCTATTCATTTAACAAGATTTATTGTTTATTTTATATTTTTTATAGTATGTGGTAACTTGTAATTTACATGTGTAGTATTCATTTATTTTTTAGTTGTAAGTTATCCCAACAAAATAATATACAGCGTGATTTTTATCATATCCTCGCCAAGCCGTCTGGCTAGCGTGGCGAGTGTAGGCGAAATTCTCCAGTTCTGGAAGGCCCATCTCCAGCAGTGGAGGTCTAGGACCCTGTGTTCTAGGGGCTGTGATAAATGAATGGAGATACCATTTTTTTTTGTCACTACCGACATTCGGTTTCTTAGGAAAACTTGTTTGTTTCTATCAATAGAAAAACATATTTAAAGTAAGACCATAAAACATCACCCTGTAATAAATATATTTTGTTTGTGGTGTATGTTGCTTTGAAATAGTCGAATGTATTTTTAAGGGCACAATTTGTTTGAACGAGAAAATAGAAATTACACCAGTTTAGCGTTTAAGTTTATTTACAACTGCCTCCGTGGTCTAGCGGTTAATTCTGTGGATTTAGACTCGGAGGTAACGGGTTCGATTCCTGGTCGTGACACAATAATATTTATTGATTTAAATAAATAAAAACAAATAAATTTAATTAATATTTAATTGAGTTTGGTACGCCGGAGACACTGACGAGGTTACCCACTTGTCATGATTGGCCCATAGTAAATGTAAATCAGCTTCTTTATAAGCGTGGTTTCTGACCACCCCAAAAGAAGAACGGTCGTGATGATGATGAAGTTTATTTTTGTGACCTTGCGCCGACCTGATGTTAAGGCAAGTGCAATGTCCATAAATGTTAGCAACTGGGTTCAGACACTCATGACTGACATCAGTCCTGATACTAATCCGGCTTGACTGGGCATGACGGCAATTCGAGCCTGATCCAGAAACGTGTGAAACATTTTACTGGGTTTACTTTCCCGCCCCGGCAGACTGGACAAATTATCACTATCAGTCTGCCACCTATTTAAAATGTGGACATCATATATCCGGCTTTAAACGTTCCCGAGCAGCCATAATGACATTGACGTTTCATGGCGAGGCACTTGGATTAGTTGTTTGGATAAAGATGGAGAGGACACGGTACCCTTAGATTCAGGGATTAGGGATGTGCTTGGACGCATCAGACTTATATGCACTTTTGATGAAACTATTTTTCTGCAGCTCTCTGACCTAATTGTAAGAACTATTGCTTAAATTGTCCACTATGTTAATGCTAACGCTTCCCCCTTATATATATATATATATATATTAATATAAAAGAGCATTTGTATGTCTTTTATCATTGTGTATGACTGCATTAAACAATGGCTAGAACTGTGTCATGACGGGTCCATCGAACAGGATTCTCGATATCAGGTAGGTTGAAGTTACTTTTGTTGGTTTCGACAGGCTTGTTTCTTAAAAACTTCTAGATACTGCAAATAGTGCTCAGGCTCAGGTACTGATAGCAGTAATGTCATCTTCGCTGAACTATTTCTGTCTCTTTGACAAGTTTTATCTTTTGCTGTTCTAATTTTCATATTGAATAAGTGTCCAGTACATTTTTCAGTTCATAATCCTGGTGTGTATTGAAGTCTGACTCTTTGCACTTGTCTTGTATCAATTGCAGTTGTAATTTTCATATTGAATAAGTCTCCAGTACAGTTTTCAGTTCTTAATCCTGGTGTGTATTGAAGTCTGACTCTTTGCACTTGTCTTGTATCAATTGCAGTTGTAATTTTCATATTGAATAAGTCTCCAGTACATTTTTCAGTTCTTAATCCTGGTGTGTATTGAAGTCTGACTCTTTGCACTTGTCTTGTATCAATTGCAGTTGTAATTTGCATATTAAATAAGTGTCCAGTACATTTTTCAGTTTCTAATCCTGGTGTGTATTGCAGTCTGACTGTTAGCACTTGTCTTGTATTAATTGCAGTTGTAATTTTCATATTAATTAAGTGTCCAGTACATTTTCCAGTTCCTTATACTGGTGTGTATTGAAGTCTGACTGACTCCTTGCACTTGTCTTGTATCAATTGCAGTTGTAATTTGCATATTAAAAATAAGTGTCCAGTACATTTTTCAGTTCTTAATCCTGGTGCATAAGTCATGTTTTCTTTTTTTGTTTCATATTCTCCACATTTGTTTTTTTTTTACATATGGAGGATATTGCTGTATGGTTAGCCTTGCTATGACAGCATAAGCCTCTTGAGATGTGTTCTCGCAATTTTTTAAATTGTGGTTTTTACTACATATGGAACATTTTGCATGTGGTCATATCGTCTGCAGCATAAGCACTGCCTAATTGGTGGTATATATGTTTTTACCTTGACTTGAGACTTGCTTAGGCCCAATTCTTTCAGTAAGTGGTGCAAAGATTTTGCTGGAACTCCTTTCGCACCAACTTCCACTGCGTGAAGCAGTGTCTTAAACCCGTTCCTGATAATTTCTTCTATGGGATCAAAGTATTTGTTCGAATTCATGTTTTGGTCTTTTGGAATATTTTATTTCCACGGAACCGTAAGTTCAATAAGAATAACTTTTTTCAAGTTCTGAGAAAACACTAAGATGTCTGGCCTATATATAGGCTGACAGCTAGTTCATCTGGGATTCTATGACAATGTTGAAATGTTAGGATCCAGGTGGGCTTGCATTTAGTTTTCGTACTTTTCCCTTCCTTTACAAATGTAGTCAGTCCCTTTCTGGCTCTTGCAATAGGAAGCCTTACTGCTTCACAGATAACACCAAGGACTTTGTTATGCTGTTTTTTTTAGCTTGTTGAAAATTCTGCGTACAGAGATTATATTTTTTGAGCTAGATATGTTGGATTATAAATTTGCGTTAGACAGGTTAATTGAAACGTGTTGTATAACTCCAGCAACCTCTGTGGCAGCTGCTGATATTAAGGCCTTTAAACTGTGGAGATCCAGAACATTTTTTTCTCGCAAAACAGCTCTAGCTAAGGCTGGGTTTTTCAAATATGACGATAAATAAATTTGTTACCTACCTCTTGAGCATATTAGACAGGGGTATCATGTCTATATCTCCCAAGGGTATCGAATCTGTACTTTCAATAAATACGCCATATTGTAAGTCGTCGAGGTATGCCCGTACATAATTATTAATGAGAAATGGTTTATACATATCTTTGTCATTAGGTTTACCTTCAGACTCGAAGAGTGAAATGTTTCCAATGCTTTTTTCATCTAAGTCGGAAGTATCTTCTATTTTTTCTTTTTTTAACTTCACCCTTTTTTCAATAACAATATAGGCTAATCCTCGTCCTTGCGTAGTTTTCCTCACTGCTGAGGGTCGTGACCCCCTCCACGGATCACTTTGTCCCGGACGATGCTGCGCCATCCGGATCTGATTACGGCTGCATGTAGGGCATCGTGCATTTGGGTTCACTTTCCCTGTGATATCAAGCCTTTCCAGGTTACCAGGTATTTTACGGGCTATATGGCCGAAATACCCGAGGACTCGTTTTAGGCAGATGGAAGACAGCCTAGTAGAGATTTTGAGCTCTTTGAGTATTGACACGTTAGTTCTTCGCGCTGTCCAAGGGATGGTGATATTTCGATCCTTCCATATATTCCTTTTAGCTGACTCATGGCATTTTTAGCCATGCCAATTATTCTTTGAACTTCTGTCTCACATGAATAGGCTAATATTATGCTAAAATACACAATATTATAGTTAATCCAAAATTATTTGCAAAAAGTCCTCTCTCTTTATTAACCCGCACTTTTTATCAAAAAGGAGTGCGTCCGTCCATTAATTGACAGCTGATAAAACCAGACGAAAAAAAATGTTGCCAGCTCTTACTGCTAAAAAAATATTCGTTCCGAACAATATTCATCATCATGTGTGTGACCTGGGTGGTCATAAACCACGCTTATAAAGAAGCGGATTCACATTTGGCCAACTTTATTATAGGCGCATCATGACAAGTGGCAAGCTCGTCGATGTCTCCAGCGTACCAAACTCGAGAAATACCACAAATAAATTAAATGTATTTACATTTATAAATATTTTTGTGTCCCGACCAGGAATCGAACCCGGTACCTCGTAGGTAAATTCACTGACTTAACCGCTTGACCACGGAGGCAGACAGTTATACAACAAAAAAGATATAAACATATATACTACTATACATATAAAATATAATCACAGGCATTCAACTTACTAGGGTTTTATGTTTTGCATTCCTCACGCTCGGAAATCGTTTTTTTTTAAATATTATATATTATTAATTTATAATCATCATCATCAGTATCATCACGACCGTTTCGCTTTCGGGGTGGTCAGAAACCACGCTTATAAATAAGCGGATTCACATTTAGTCAACTTTACTATAGCCCAATCATGACAAGTGGCAAGCTTGTCGATGTCTCCAGCGTACCAAACTCAAAAAAAAACAAAAAAATTAAATATTAATTAAATGAATTTATTTACATTAATAAATATTTTTGTGTCCCGACCAGGAATCGAACCCGGTACCTCCGAGTCTAAATCCACGGACTTAACCGCTAGACCACGGAGGCAGCTGTATTTATATATTTAAAATTACGTCTATTACGTCGTTTATTACTAATACAGCGAAACTTTGTCTAAGCAACATCTTAACTAAAATATGAAATATATAACAAGATGGCTCAAAAAGCCAAACGGTATGAGAATCAAAGCGTGACAATCGTCTCAGAATGACTTAGTCTGCACTGTGCATTGCCGGTTACAGTCGTGTAGATACGGAATTAATGTGAGAGATACGCTGAAAGCTTCTTCCTTAAAAGCTTTGACAAATGTACGCCAGGGTTCGAACTAGCAACAATGAACATGTACTCGTAGAATTTTCCAGATATTAGAAGAAATGACTGATGTTTTATATATTTCTATATCGTACATAAATATATGATAATATTTAATGGTAATAAATTATGCATCTACTCAAATAATTGTTTTATTTTGGCTTTAAATACCTAATCCATTAATATATATTTTTTGTTGTGTTAGCTTCTTCCGATAGATGATGATGAAGTAATAGGGAAGGCAAAGGGTCTAGCCCATACAGCCAAGTCATGTAATATATCTTTCTTTTTAGGAGTTAATGATTTTATCATCAAATTTATTACATATTAAAAACATTTTGATGCAGAATTTGATGTTTTTCTTGGAGTAGTTATGGATAGTATTATCGCCCAAACACGTCGGGTATAGGTAGTATGGGATTTCAAAGCGCGGGAAAACCGCAAAAAATAAAGTGGAACTTGTGCCCATATTTAAAGTCCAAATTTATCGTTTTTCATAATTATTCAAATTGTAGCACATTATTAAACAAAACAACACCACTTTTGACTAATAATATCCACAGTCAATTAATTTATGTCCGTGCAAAATGGCGCGAAGAACGACATATTAAAAAAAAAAGTCATTCGCGCTCTTACAAAGACTTTGGTACAACCCGGCCTAAAACGTAGGTAGATATTGCGTCATAAAGTAACAATCAATTTAGTAAATTGATCGGGGATTCACTCAACAGGACAATTTGCCCTTCATAAAGCCAAATGAGTTTGGCTCAATTATTGCCCAATCATATTGGCCTAATTTAGAGTATTGAAAATTGGTAATCAATTTGAGGGCCTCATAATAAGCATTATTCCCTAACGTCTCATTACGATTTGTTTTATTTTTATTTGTGAAATGACATGTGACTCCAAGCTAGCGGTGGTGGCTCGGTTGTAAGATCACTTTCCTTAAAATCCAGCAAAGGTCGGTTCAAATCCCCCCGGCGTGTACCAATGAGAAATACACTTTTCTTACGTACATTTGTCATAGATTTACAACACCACTGTTACCGTGCCTCGGCAGGTAAAGCCATCGGTCCCGGTTCTACTAATATCAACTTGTGGAATCGTTATTAAAATGTCATTATAAAATTGAAATCGGACCCACTATCCCTTCACGTACCTATAAATTTGGTGACTCATACATCTGTCGCACAATAAAGATGTGGAATGCTCTTCCAGCCTCTGTGTTTCCACTTTCCTATAACCTGGAGTCCTTCAAGCGAAGTGTGAAAAGGCATCTAGTCAAGCCGGCAAGACTGATGTCGGACATAAATGTCTGATTACAGTTGCTAACATTTATGGACCCTGCGCGCCACTTACCATCAGGTGGACGCAGGGTCACATGTGCTAGTATAAAAAAAAACCCTCGGAAACCCTGCCAGCGTGGCAAATGTAGGCCAAATTTTTCAGAAATTTTCTAGAAGACTCATCTCCAACAGTGGGGTTTTTCACTAAGTCCAGTAGCTCTATTCTGTTACTTACCAACGTTATATAGTGGAATCCCTTAAATAACGGAACTGTCAGTGTAAAACGCTATTAAAATTGGTATTCTCGTATAATGGTTTCCACTACAGATGACAGCAAAATAACGTTACGATCGTTCATTAAAAAAAAATATATATATATTAGCCATATTTTTATTTATTACCTAATGTGTGTTATAAAACTATGTTTAATTTAAATATATAATCTTAGTTTAATTAATATAAATGTTGTTAACTTTAATATAAATTCGCGGCGGATAATTTAAGTATTTAATTCACGTGACCTTTGAAATAGTGGTTAACGCTATTTTGACGTAAGGTCGGCTATGATCGGAGAAACTCGGGCTAAAAGTGATAGTAAATAACAGAATTCACTATTTTGGCAATCTAACGTTTACGACTAAGTAACACAATAGGGCTGCAGGAAAAGAAGTGGATACTAAAGAATGACATCAGTCCCTAACACTATGCCGGTTTGACAATATGGTTTTTTACACTTCGCTTGAAGGACTCCAACGGTGGGAGTTTATTGCTTTTAGTGGAAACATTAGATTTTCAAAATAGTGGAATCATAATATTTTATTTTTATTTTTAGGCATCAACATGAATATAAAGGCCCATAAGATGTTTTAAAATTATTTTTTATAAATAAAAAACTAAAATATAAATATACATACATACGATATATATATATATACATATGTACGAGTACGTACACTACTATATATATATCTCTCCGTTCGTCCCATAATTCTGTTCTATCTATCCCTTCTCATCACTCTGGCTTTCAGTCTAACTCTTTTGCAGTAGTGGCCGCAAATCTGTGGAACAATTTGCCGGTAGAAATTCGTCAAGTGCCAAACAGATCACTTTTCAAAATGATGGTATACTCACATTATTTAAACAGTTCCTCACAGTGTAAGTAGGTATTATATGTAGTGTATAATATATATATATATAGTATGTAGTATATGTAGTATTATGTACATATTAGTATGTATCTGTCTATATAGATATAATACTTAGATTTAACTTGAATTACCTTTTAATCTATTTAATGGTTGCACCTACCTCACAACACAAATCGTTTCATTGTCCCAAAGGTTAGTTGCTAGAGAATGCCTAGCGGCATTAAGCCCGCCTCTTGTACATAGTGCAATAAAGTTTTTAAATAAATAAATAAATATATGTATACTAATACAACTGCCTCCGTGGTCTAGCGGTTAAGTTCGTAGATTTAGACTCGGAGGTACTGGGTTCGATCCCTGGACACAATAGTTTATTTAATTTATTTGTGATATTTCTCGAGTTTGGTACAGGAGACATCGACGAGCTTGCCACTTGTCATGATGGGCCGGCAGGAAAGTTGGCTAAATGTGAATCTGCTTATTTAATAGCATGGTTTCTGACCACCCCGAAAGTGATACGGGCGTGATGAGACTTCACTTTTACAAAGTCCAGGAAAGGTAACATACTGACGAGTGACATAAGTCCCAAACACTATGCCGGCTTAACAATGTGCTTGTCACACTTCGCTAGAAGGATTCCATCGGCGGCAGTCATTACATTTAGCGCAAACGTTAGATTTTCAAAATGTGGATTCCATTTATGGATTATAAAAACACATATTTTGACCCGTAACGATAATGTACCTAACTATCTATAGTCCAGATAGTTAACTTGTAATGAGTGGCGTGCTGTCACGCGACACGACACGCGATGCCGGCCAGCTGTCCGCAAATTGCCCAAATCGACTGACTTCACTAAGGTATCCCATTTATTGCCCGATTGTTAAGGGAATTGTTGGCAATTTAAGAAATTTCTAACCACATTGAAGTAAGAAGACAGCTTTTAATGTAATCGAAACACACGCACAGTTTAGACTAAGGGCCAGTCAGAGAATAAATAACTAAATAACAAGACAGGGCAAGAAACCAAACGGTATGAGAATCTAAGCTAGACCAATCAAAACATAATTAATTAGTGTATGACAGTCGTTGCCGGTTTTGGTCGACTTGACGTGAACTATATATATTAATTTGTAAACAAAAATTATTTGCTGATTGGTCTAGCTTTGATTTGATATCTTGTTATATAAGTATTTAATGTCCCTGGCATTAGCATAGTACCTAGTGTAAAATAATGATCACAATACTAAGATTATTGTTAGATCGTTTCACCCATAGATATAGAAGCGACGATCCTATGTCTATGGTTTCACCTTATGTTTACCCGAAGGTTTTTTTGTTATTACGGGTTTTATTTATACAATAAGGTTAACAGGATTCATTCAATATACTCGCACTCAAAGTTTAACTGCTGCAAAATAGTCACTGACTGGCTTTACACTCAGTCATATGATGATACGGAATGTTTTTTAAAGGTAATTATATAAAGGGATAATATGTACCTACGTAATTTTTGATTTGTTTTACTTTTTGATAAATTTCGCTGTGACATCTGCTATTTAAGAAGCACAGTTTTTAAATGGTTATTATACATATATAAATCTCATACACACCCTCTCACACACACTCACACATAGAGAGGACATACATCATTTATTATTGTTGTAACATTATAACACGGAAGAGCACCGATATCCCGCACTATAGGGCAACCTCGTGTAGGTATCACAAACACATCACCCTATATTGTTCACCTATTGTACGAGTACATCTGTATACTTTTGTGACAATAAATGATTTTATTTATTATTATTATTTTATTTAACATGCCATAATAAAATAAAATAAATAAATAAAATTTGAGAAAAAAGAAATATTTATTGGTTGACGACGAGCGATTTTGATTGTTTTTTCCGCCTATGTACGAGTATATTCCCTCGCATGAAAAATATGACAGGGAAGTCTTGATAAAGCAACTTAGTTAAACCGCGGCTGGGTTCCGCAGTAAATCGTCCACCCGCATTTTACGACGGCTTTCCGCAAATCGGTTTATATTATCGATAAATAAAATTGGCGCGCGTTGTGCTTACCTCGCTGCGTTAGGACAGAGATGCGCCAGCTGCTGCCCGAAGATAAACCCAACTACCAAAATAGACGAATATTCTATTAGACAATCCTTTTTATGTCTATGCGGTTTAGGGCCAACATTCAGTTTGAAACGATCCCATACAATCGGTTATAACCAAATACAACGTAAATTAAATATCCAGGATAATGATACCAAATTATCAAATTAAAATTAGCAAGATGAAGTGGCAGTGGGCCCAATATATCTGCCGCAGAACCGACGAACGATGGCAAACGGGTTCTAGAAGAAGAAGCAGGCCTTGGGGAAACTACATCCAGCAGTAGAAAAGTACAGGCTGTTACAGTCTTACCAACTTATTTGCGGAATGAGGCGTCGCTACCGTCGTTTCAGTATTGCGTAAAGAGTCGCAGAGCCGAGCAGTTCCCTGCCAGTGAGCCACTGGAACGCCATTGGGCGTAGATGGTTGTCCAGGGGGAGTAGCTGCCACATAGACAGCAGTACTGCAGCCGGGTCACGCCAGGGACACGTGCCAGAGACGCCATATGATACGGCACCAATCGCATTGGCATTATTAATTTGTGAAATGTTTTCCCCGCTTAAAAAAAACAACATTGACGTTTGTCAGTTAGGCCGCATACATTATTGAAATAGTAAAACTAAGAATATTAACTAAAATAATGCCTTTTATTTTTACATTATATATAGTCGCTAATTAACTTAAATACTTATGAACAAATTCTCTCCCCTTCCCCTTCCCCGCCGCACTGTTTCGAGAGGAAGAAAGAAGGAGCGGGAGAGAGCGAGAGAAGCAGCGGCTATACGCTCGCGCCTATCCGCCCCTTTTTCCCTTTCCCGCCGCGCTGTTGTGACGTACGGACGTACGTTCAAAGAAATAGGTCCCCAACCAAGCGCGCATAATAAAGTTCTCACTTTAAAAAAGCGAGCTTTTCTTTCTAGTCTAATACAGCATATAAGTTGGTCAGCGTTACTGTATGATAGTAAAAAAAAAATATTATGACATGTCCTTTCAAACCTACTCAAATATACGTCTCTGGAACTACCCTCGTGTTTTCTTGCTGACAATTTTTTCCTGTCCCCGGTCATTACGCAGCTGGGCCCGAGACAAAACGGCGAATCGTTTAGCCTTCTCTCGAGCCCGTCCAGTTTTATTGTCTCTACGACAAATTGATATGCTACGCTTGTGCCACGTTTCAACAGGATCCACCCTCAGATGGACAAAGATACTCAGATTTCACGCATGTAGGCTTTTAAATATAAAAACAATACATAAGTAGGTATAAAAAATATATATTCTATAATAGTAACCTAAGCACGCTTAAGCCGTTTCGAGACGTGCATGAACTGTTTTGCCAAAGCTTTGTGATGTCACAAATGACATCATTCCTCGCGCTTAGGCTGCTCACGATATCGATGTAGATTGATCTGAGCGCTGTCAGTTTGTCATTATGTCGCGCGCCATTTTCAAGTTTATTTAATATTAGGTTTTCTTTTTAATTATTTAGTATTGTAATTTGTTTATACCGTTTCTATATTATTTCTAAAATAAATCTATAATTAATATTTAAGTAGGAAGTAAATATAAAGTGTCTGTAACACGGCAAGTTATTTAAGAAAGAACGAGAAATAACTTAATAATATTAAACTTTACACATATTAAGCCGAAAAAGCCGAGAGAAATGTGTTAGTTAGTCAGCTCAAATATGTGGAATTCGTAATTTATCTTTAATAATAAAAAAAAAACTATTAAAAAAACTTTTTTGGTGGGTAGGCATAAATAAGTAAAGACCTAAAATTTTTTCTCATATCTAATTTAATTAATTTCTTACATATTCAAGTCAGTTTTCTGGTAATTAGTTTGTAAAACTAGGTACAAGTAAGTTGGAAAGTGTTTATAAGAAAAATAATATAGTTGGGGAATGATATAACCTAACTTTACTCACATCACCGACATCACATCTCTTCATCACTTTATAAAACAACAAAACACAATGGCATCCCAAACGGCACTTAATGAAATGTCTTCACTGCACACCCTTGAAGATTTCTCCAAGAAATTTGAAAAGGCTATGGAGGGTTTTGAGAGCCGCATCACGGATGCCGCATCGAACAACACACTGCAACAGCTTTCTACAGATTTTCAACAATTTAAGGAGTTTGTGCGGGATACTATGATGCTGCTCCGGGCACAGATCTCACATGTTGGCGACATGGTGGAAGACCTGGAGAATAGAGGCCGCCGAAAATTCTTGTTGCTCCGAGGTGTTGAGGAAAATCCCAGCGAGAATACTTCACAGCTAATTAGTGACATCTCCACCACCAAGCTCAAGCAGGACCTTCATGTAAAGGACATCGTGTTCAGTTATAGGATGGGTGGAAATAGTAACTCTGACAGGCCGCGACCAATATTGGTCAAATTTCGGGATACAGACGTTCGCTTTAAGCTATGGCAATCGAAGAAGGCACTTAAGGGGAGTAATATCTCAATGGCCGAATTCCTAACACCAGCCCGTAGGCAAGTGCTGGCTGAGGGACGCCGTTTGTTTGGCATAAATAACTGCTGGTCTCAGGATTGCACAGTATATGCAAAACTTCAGGACGGCACAAGACATCGCGTGTCGTCCCTGGCCCACCTAAAGGAGTTCGCTGCCGAGCACCCATCTGCGCCACCTGAAAATACAAATAGAAGAGTAAGACCTGTAAGAAAGGGAAAAAATAAGTAATTTATTAGCTGTTTGTCAGTACAACACTTACCGTCTCTTATCAGCGCTTGTTTATTAGTTTACAGGATTATGCTAACATTAATTGTATTTAGGCAAGTTTACTGTTTGTTGAATCATTGATGATTGTCATGGCCCACATTCACTGTTAAATTAAAAGAGTTTTAATGTTATTTATTTTATTTTTTTAGTGGGCGGCAAAGACAATAGAGTAAGATAGCCGGGTTAGTGTTGTTACTGAACGAGTAGTAATCGATTAAACGATTCAATTAATCGAATGATGTTGATTTATAGTTAATTATTTTTCTTGTCGCATAATATACTTTAATATAGTGTCATGTGTTCTATCATGTAAAGTTTAAATGATATAAATATTATGTATACAACTGACCAGCAGGTGAAGTGAGAAGTTAAAATAATAAGGTTATATATTATAGATAACATAGTATCAATTAGTATATTATATATTTATTTATTTATTTGACTATATTGTTATGCCAAATTCTTCTTCAGATTCCGATGTATTTTACTCCTGCGAATCTACGACTTCTGATGACGAGTGTGATGTCAGCCAGGGTGCTGTACTTCTGGGGGACACACTGCACAACACATTTTCTCCTTTCGCCAAGAATCTGAATGTTTGCCATATCAATGCACAAAGCATTCCTAGTCACTATTCCGATCTCCTTGCCACGTTCGGTAGCGAATATATACATGCTGTACTTATTTCCGAATCATTTCTAAAACCTACTCTTCCTTCCACATATTACCCTCTTCCTGGCTTTATTCTCATCCGCAATGACCGAACTGGCAAAGGGGGCGGTGGTGTTGCTATTTACCTCCGCTCCAATATTTCTTTTAAAATTATCTCCCTATCTCCTTCAACCTACTCTGGATCCTCTGAACACATTTTCCTAGAACTGGACTTAAATTCCGTTAAGTTTCTCCTTGGAGTCGTTTACGCCCCACCTACAGTCGACTACTTTTCTACATTTGAGCTGCTGCTCGAGTCATTCATTCCGTCATACGTTCATAATTTAATATTAGGAGATTTCAACACTTGCTTGCTAAGGAGTGACTCGCGCAGTAGAAAACTAAATTTTATAACATCCGCTGTCAACGTTACACTTCTTTCCCTAAATACCACGTTCCACGTAAACGACTCCAGCAGCCTTCTCGACCTTATTCTGACATCCAATCCTGACAGGATATCAACTCATGGACAGTACATGGCCCCAGGTTTCTCTCATCATGACCTCATCTATGCTTCTTATAAAGTTAAAACTCCCAGATTTAGACCCAAAATTCTTTTTCAACGTAACTTTGCTAAAATGAATCTGGAATTGCTTTTGACGGATGCTGCTGACGTACCTTGGAATAGTGTTACACAAAATGAAACTCTTGACAATATGATCTCCAAATTTAATACCCTATTGTTACAGCTGTATGACAAACATGCTCCCATATGTCCTGTTCGCATGAAGAGACCTCCTGCTCCATGGCTGGATGAGAAAATTAGAAAGGCTATGAAGTGGAGGGACTCTTTAAAACGGAAAAACAAAAAAACACCATGTGAGGAAAACTGGGTAAATTTTAAGCGTGCTAGAAATAGGGTTAATCAGATGTGTAGGAACGCAAAACGCCAATTTATTCACAAATCTATTAATGCTTGCACATCACAAAATATTTGGGCATTTCTAAAGACTATAGGCATTGGCAAGTCCAAAGCCGAGTCTGTTCTCCCCACTTCTATTGATCTTAACGGCTTAAATCGTCATTTTTCATCTCCTCCTTCAACCATCGATATAAGTATGAAAGCCGTTACCATCTCCCAAATTGCTTCTAAATCTCTTCCAACGAGTGTCTCCTTTCAATTTGAACCAATGTCCAGCTGTGAAATAAAAAAGATTATACTATCCGTAACTAGCAAGGCCGTAGGATTTGATAATGTGGGCCGTGTTCTACTCACTCCAATCATCAACATAATTATTCCCCATATTACCCACATTATTAATTTTTCTCTTTCTACTGGGCAATTTCCTACGTTGTGGAAAAATGCCCACATAGTTCCTATTCCCAAAACCACTTCTCCTTCTGAATTCAGTCAATTTCGTCCAATATCAATTCTTCCTTTTCTATCTAAGGTCCTGGAGCGTGTAGTACATCAACAGTTTGCTGCTTATCTCAATCAAAATCAACTTTTTAATCCTTTTCAGTCTGGCTTTCGTCCTTCTCACAGCACAGCTACAGCACTCATTAAAATTACCGATGACATTAGAATGGCTATAGACGATAAAAAACTCACGCTCCTTACACTACTAGACTTCAGTAACGCATTTAACTGCGTCGATCATGATATACTAATGGCTACTTTGCGTTCTCTTAATATTTCACAGAATGTGGCATTATGGTTCGAATCTTATCTTCGCGGGCGCCAACAACGTATCCACATAAATGATACATACTCGGACTGGTGTCCGGTTACTGCTGGTGTCCCGCAAGGTGGCGTATTATCTCCTTTACTCTTCTCTGTTTTTATAAACACTATCACTCATATTATACACTTCAGTTCCTACCATCTGTACGCTGATGACGTACAACTGTCGCTGCACTTTAAAATAGATGACGTACAACAAGCAATAGCTCATATGAACATTGATCTCGAGGCTGTGCGTTTACAATCCGAACGATTAGGACTTTTGGTCAATCCCTCGAAGACGCAGGTCATGATTGCTGGTTCGAAGCAGATGTTGGGCAGACTGGACTTGGACATACTTTCACCATTGCTATTTAACAATATTCCGCTTCCCTTCTGCCAACATGTAAAAAACCTTGGACTGCACATGAGCTGTGATCTCTCTTGGGATTACCAAGTATCTGAAATTTCTAAAAGAATTCACGGCAGTATGCATCCGTTAAAACGTTTACAGCACTTTATTCCGCACAAGGCAAAGCTTATGTTAGTCAGTTCGCTGCTTTTTCCCATTTTAGATTATGCAGATATCTGCTATCCTGATGTCACCGAAGAGCTACTGAATAAACTAGATCGCCTTCTCAACTTATGCATACGCTATGTGTTTGGCTTGCGTAAGTATGATCATGTATCCCATTTTCGAACTCAGTTGAAATGGCTCAATATCCGCTTTCGCAGATCTGCCCATCTACTTGTCCATTTGTATGGTATCCTGAACAATCCTCGTGCACCTCCTTACCTTAAAACTCGATTTGAGTTCTTGTGCGATACGCACAACCTCCCTCTTCGTTCTGCTTTCAACAATCAACTCAAAATCCCATCTCACTCCTCTAGCAGATATTCAGATTCCTTCACTGTGTCTGCATCCCGCCAGTGGAACAAACTACCACTGGCCATTAGACGGGCACCATCTGTCAATGTTTTTAAACAATTGGTCACTAACTTGTTTCTTGATAAGCAGGAGCACACTGCATCTAGTACACATTAAATAATCGGCACGCAATATGTTTGTGTATGTCTATTTGTATATGTGTATATATATATATATATATGAATATATATGTTTATAATACTTGCATGTAGTTTATGTAATTTCTTGGTATGTAGTGTATTTATAAATTAGACTAATATTATTGGATTGTTGCACCCTGCCCATAATCTCTCACCATCCCAAAGGTTAGTTGTCAGAGAATGCCTAACAGGCATTAAACTCGCCTATGTACCTAATTTTAAGTTTTGGTGCAATAAAGAATTTAAAATAAATAATAAATAAAATTGTATGAATGAAAATATAATTTAGACCGTTCCGAACTGAAATCACGCTCGCGCATTCAAATCGGTATCATATTCATTCTAAGCGCTCTGAGCATGATTCGGAACGAGTGTATTGTTTGTTCATGACTGCAGTTACATGTCGTCGCGACGTGTCGTCTGCTGCTGCTGCGTGCCTACTACTATGTACTAACCTTTACTCAATAATAATTTTAATAAACTTTTATTGGAAGGAAATAAGGTACAATGATTTTTAAAAAATAATAAAATATTAATTAAACTAAAAGCTTACATTTTAAAACATAAATGACTATTAATAAAAATAACCTAATTAAAAAATAAAAATACACCTAAAAACTAAAATGAAGAAAAAACAAAATAAAAATTATTATAAATAAAAAATTTGCTCCAAATCGATGCCAATGGGCAAAGTGCCAGGGATACTGGCAGCATTGCCACGTTGAATGGCATCCTTTGGCCCAAATATTGCCCAGCCCTTTTGTCTCCCGAGGTGTTGACGAGCTGTTTTGACAACGCCTTGAAAATTTCATGTGCACTTGGTCCCCACGGCCCGTGAGTTTCAACTCCAAACGGCGCAAAAACACATCTCCCAATAAGCTGAGTGTATTTCCGCCGCTTGAGGTTCTCTGCTTGTAATGCAGCAGCGCCTGGGTCCTTAGAGGTCAAGGGCAAGTGGGAAGGCGCCAGGGATAAATCAATAATTTTTATTTTCGAATCGACATCACAATAAAATAAAAATTAAACATTGACAGCACTAAACTGTCAAATCTTTATTTGTCAATAACATAAATAAAATGATATTTTTTGTATAAAAAATGAGAAAATACAGATTTGATACTTTAACAATAATTGGTTTTGCATTTGTATTTGCCTTACCTCTTAGTTTGATGGTACCAAATTTCTCTGTGTGCGAGTTGCTTCCCAAGGTATGTCTTCAGTATTACCTCCTAGAACCTTTACTGCTGAAATGGGCATTGCAGAACATATTTCTGGAAATTGGGCCTACTTACTACTACACTGGTCAGCACCAGGTGGCAGGTGGACTAAATGGTGGTAATTTGTCCATTTTGCCGGAGCAGGAAAGTGTCGTCCATTCGTGCCGATAAACCAAGTAAAGTGTATCCACACGTTTCGGGATCACGCTCGTATTGCCGTCATGCCCAGTCAAGCTGGAAGAGAAGAAAATTTCTAAGCATTCCATGGATTCACCGTGCGGGTGCCGGGTCCATCGTGTGTGGGTAAGAAATGAGAAGAATGGTGTCTCGGGCTTGCGACCGACAATAGGCTGGTTTAAGAAAAGGAGGCCTCCTTTTTTTTCTATTGCGCGATAATACGCCATCCACCATTCTACTTCTCTCCCTACCCAACCAAATACTGTATGATTCCGTTAATGCCGTCTTGGAAGCTCGTTCCATAAATGTATTGACGGTAGACCTGCTTAGGCCCAATTCTTTCAGTAAGTGATGCAAAGATTTTGCTGGAACTCCTCTTGCACCAACTTCCACTGCGTAAAGCTGAGTCTTGAACCCGTTCCTAATCATTTCTTCTGTGAGATCATAGATAGTGTTAGGGACTGATGTCTGTAATGAGTGTCCGATTTCAGTTGCTAACATTCATGGACCTCCCGCGCTACTTACCATCAGGTGGGCGCAAGGTAGTACAAATAAAGTGTTGGTGAGGTTTTTTTTAACAATATCTGAAGATGCCACAAGTTGGTATTAGTAAAACCAGGACCGACGGCTTAATATGCCTCACTTGTGTGATATGAACTAAAACTTTTTAAGGAACCTTTATTACTGCACTGATTTTGATAGGATTTAACTGAGGTACTTTGGAACCTGGGTCTATGTACAAACAGATCATGTAGCTTTTTATAGGTGAAAAAATTATAAAAATCAGTTAAGTAGTTTTTAAGTTTATTACGAACAAACAAATGTTTCCTCTTCAGGCTATAGGCCAGACATCTTAGTATTCTCAAACCTTAAAAAAAGTTATCCTTATTGAATTTACCGCTCCGTGGGAATCAATTTCAAAAGACCACAACATGAAGTCGAACAAATATTATGAGCGCTTAGAAGAAATGATCAGGAACGGGTTCAAGTCTCAGCTTTACGCAGTGGAAGTTGATGCGAGAGGGGTTTCAGCAAAATCTTTGCACCATTTACTGAAAGTATTGGGCCTAAGCAGGTCTACCGTCAATACATGCCGTCATTTTATGGCACCAGATTCCAAGACTTTTCTTGTCTTATTGCGGAAGAAAAAACAGGAGGCCTTACCCTTATAAACCAGCCTATAGACAGTCGCAAATACGATGGACCCGGTATCCGCCCGGTGAATTCATGGAATGCTCAGAAAATTGGCTTCATAATAAATAATAAATAAATATAAATATTTCCAGACAGGTCACACAGCGCCATCTAGTTTCCGTGGTAAGCTACGAGGCTTGTGTTACGGAAACTAGATGATTGATAAATACATATTATACTTTTTTTTTGTAAATATATACATATAAACACCCAGACCGAGACAAATTATACAATGTACAACTTGCCCCTGGTGGGAATCGAACCCACGACCTCCCAAGTTCACGGCAACGTTTGTTACCACTAGACCACGAAGGCGGTCATAATATTAATGTCGAATATATATTTTTTTTTGTTATCAAAGGTTAGAGTGTCAAGATATCACGTTTTCAGCCACACTGGAGTGTGGTCACAGCTGACTGCAGTTATTGTTTCGTCAGTCGTTGTTCTTTTCTGTATTTACTTGGAGATTCGAAAACGAAGGTTTGGGTTTATTATTTCTACTCATACAATATCAATTCTTGAAACAAGCTTGGTCTGTCTGTATGTATGTTTCTATCTCGCCGTCAAAGTCAAAATATTTTTGTTCACGTAAACCTATTACAGGCATTTGTGACACGTCATTATTATATTATTTTGAATTGCTTTTGAAAGACTAAGCAGCAAAGTGGTTAAAAGAGTAAGCTGTTAGCAGAAGACCAGCAGATTTCCGTGACTTGTTAATGTTAAATCTTATGGAAAACTCAGCTATAACAGATTTTCACAACAACCAATAAACCTTTCAAGTTCAGCTATGAGTACCTATGAGATTACAATTCCTGGTACAGCGGTATCCTACCAGAATTCAGATTTAAGATAGGCAGCTTGCCTGTGTGCGGCCCTAAAGCCGACAAAACGCAAAACCCAATTTAACAATAACTTGAAAGTGTTCAGCACCACTGCACCAGCGGGGTGAACGGAGCACATTCGTTTTCACTATCGTATCGACTAACGTTCGGTCGATGACAGCTGACGATACGATTCGATTTGAAGCGAATGTGCGTTCTTAGGTATTCCGCCTATAGCACATTGACACCCGACGGAGACAGACAGACTCTCATCACCGACGTCCGACACCCACACGACGACAACACTGACAAGGGAGATGACGCCCCTTACAACGACGCCCTGACGCTAGCTACTAAGCCCTGGTGAGAGTCCAACATCTTTTATTTAAACCAAAAGACGAACCCCAGTACGACGAGACGCCGCAGCACGAGGTAGCACGGCGCCTAGCTAACCTGAGACGAGACGCCTACGGCTATAGCGACGGACAAGGCCAATTACAGTCCATTCAACAGACACGACGCCGACGACGCCTTCGCCAATAACGTGCGCTACTTGTCACATCCGCGACATACTTCTTTTACTTCGTCGAAATTCATGACCCTCTTGAAATATGCTCTATTGTTTTTCAATGCACCTTCAGCCATTTACAACTTAAACAAATATATTTTCACTTTAAAAAATATAATTTATTTAATTATTTATTAGATGCTCATTCCAGTCATACCAAAATATAAACAGATACAAACAACTAACTAAGATCTGGACTTCATCTCAAAAATTTGAGCATACAGCTTGCTATTTTTGCAACCATTCCAATGGTAAGGTTAGGAGGTGGTTTCTTAATCATATTGCAGTATGAGAAAAGGAGGTAATTTTGAAACCGACCCCCAATTACAATTTATCAGTGCAATGCATTGAATATACACTTAAGCATACATTTGTTTCGTTATGAGAATTTATTATATAAAGAAAAAAAAAAGTAATTGTCAGTAGCTAATTAATGTCAAAAATCAAAATAATATAAAGGTCAAAATTAAATTAAATTAATAGTAATATTTCTAATAGGAATATGTCCAATGATTTATTTCATTTCAGATTAAACGACATGGTAGTAGCAGTAATCGCAGTTAGGGAGAAAGCTGATGTGATTTCGAAGGTTCAGCGATCTAAGCAGGCTAAAGCAGTGAAGACTTGTATGGGCTTGTTGGAAACGTCTGCAGAACACTATGAGGACCTGATGCTGCTGAAAGATGATCTGAGGAGACGAGACAGGTCCCGCATCAACCTACCCCCAGCTGTCGAATGCTCCGTGATTCTATGAAAAAATTATATGCTTATCCACTTATGTGCACATTAAGTGTTACCCGAAACCCGTTAATTTTCTCAATCAGCCTTAGGCCAAATTATACAATTAAATAATTTTAAATTTAATTTTGATTATTTACTTAGATGGAATTATTTTAAACTAGACTATAATATGTTATTCTATTGATAGAAACAAACAACTTATCCTAAGAAATCATATAACGGAAATGTAAAAAAAAATAGCTTCTCCATACAAAATGTCAATATCAAAATGGCAAAAAAAATAGTAATTTCCGACATGGTTTTTATCAATAGAAATCTGTACGTTAATTTGCCTTCACGCCTAAACTACTCGACCGATTTTAATAAAAATTGGCAGGTATGTTACTTAGAACAGAGGTTTGAATATGAAGTCAACATCCAAACGTAACACGTGTCTCTGTGGCCATCTTTTTTTTATTCTTATACGGAGCACGTCATGTGACACCGCGCCCACCTGATGGTAAGCGGTACGCAAGGTCCAAGAATGGGAGCAACTGACGCCAGCCTCAGACGACCGACATCAGTCCCTACCACTATGCCGGCCTATAAAGATGCTTTTTCACACTTCGTTTGAACGACTCCAGGTTATAGGAGTGGGGAAACACACTGGCTGGGAAAGCATTCCACATCTTCAGCGTGCGACAGATGTAAGAGTCTCCAAATTTGTATGTACGCGTAGGGATAGTGGCTACGGTATGTGGATGCATATTTTGGCCTGTGCGAGTGGTTCGGTTGCGGAATAGAGAAAAAGGGATAAGGTTGTGGAGCTCTTCAGAACATTCACCGTAGTATAGCTTGTAGAACACGCTCAGGGAGGCCACATCTCGGCGAAGCTGCAGCGATTCGAGAGTTTTGGACACTGTAGTATCGTCTGAAGGTTATTTTATTTAAGACTATATTGAACGGACAATACCTAGGTTCAAACAGATAGTTTAACGAATTTTTAGGTTAGGCCCATCATGACAGCTTACCAAACTCGAGAAATATCAAAATTAAATATATTATTGTGTCCTGACCCGAACCCGCTACCTCTGGTTGAATTAAAAACAGCACTTACAATTTTAAAGTAACCAAATCCTAATTAGTTTTAAAACGTGGACAATTGGCGATATTTATTTGGACGACCAGCTCTTCGCAACTAAAATGTTCATTAGAGCCCGCCTGGCTACCCCCCCTTGAGCACAGCTACACTGGTTTTAACTCACGAAGGCAGGTTCACTTACTTTTTTTTTAATTCTAATAAACTAAGCTTAATTCTAAGCTGCTGGTCTTCTGCTAACAGCTTACTTATTGGACCACTTTGCTGCTTAGTCTTCTACTAGCAGGAGTAGAATTATTCAAAATAATTAAATGAATGACGTTTCATAAATGCCTATAATAGGTTTACGTGAATAATGATATTTTTTTTACTTCTTTTGACTTTGACTTTTTGATTCTAGCCCGACATGTGACCTGATGGTAAGTGGCTTGCGAGGTCCATAAATGTTAGCAACTGGAATCAGACACTCAAGACTGACATCAGTCCCCAACACTATTCCGGCTTGACTGAGCGTGACGGCAATTCGAGCTTGATCCCGAAACGTGCGGGTAGACTTTACTAGGTATATCGTCACGAAGAGTGGATACTTCCCCGCCCCGGCAGACTGGGCAAATTAACATCATCGTCCGCCTACCACCTAAAGTTGTTCTCGTTAAAAGTATGTACACTTGGTGTAGCTAAATTGCACTTGTGAGCTACAGGCCTTATTACAGGCACGAATATACGTTTAATCGACTGATTATTATTATTTACATTATAAAGTGACACGGCTCGCTTACAGCCACGAACTAGTATTAGGATTTGATATTTATTATTGTTGTTAGATTGTAAGCTGACTCGGCCCCTTTACAGCCACAAATTTATATTTAGTTGAGACGGCCTATTTACAGCCACGATCTTATTCATCATCACCATTACAGCCCCTAGACCTCAACTGTTGGAGATAGGCCTTCCAGAACTGGACAATTTGGCCTACACTCGCCACGCTGCCCAGACGGGTTGGCGAGGATCTCATGTCAATTTTTAATGACGATTTCACAAGTTGGTATTTAGTGGGACCTCTCTGAAGAACGGGTGTTGTAAATCTATGACAAATGTACTTACGAAAAGTGTATTTCTTACGCAGTTAATTTATTGCGGTTTTCCCGCGCTGTGAACTCACATATTTTACCCGACGTGTATGGGCTAGACCCTTTGCCTTCCCTATCACCTCATTCATCACCTATCGGGAGAAGAGAACAATACAAAAAATAAATGCCCAACGGTTGCCAAATATTGTTTTTTTTTTAGACGCAAACGGAAGCCCTTCCCAACCCGGGCAGGCACGTTACATAGCGATCTCTTAAGAAGGTTTAACGTTTTTCCATCCGTCTCACTCGCACAATACAACATTCATCATCATCATCAGACTTTGTCTCTCCACCGCTGGATATAGGCCTCCTTTACACTTTACATGATCTCCTGCCACCCTCATCCTTCCCCCACCAGCTACCTTCCTAAGGTCATCTGTCCATCTGGCTGAGGGTCGTCCCACTCTGCGTCTTCCAGTAGTCAAATTCAAAGTCAAAATATTCACAGGCATTTGTGACACGTCATTATTTAAATTATTTAGAATGATTCTACTCCTGTTAGTGGAAAACTAAGCAGCGAATTGGTCCAAGGAGTAAGCTGTTAGCAGAAGACTAACAGCTTAGCAAATTTCAGTGACCTGTTAATGTTTAATATGACAGTACATGGTCTCAACTGCAGAACCCGTCTACTCCATCGTTCGTAGGTTCTGCGACAGTTGTGTCCGGCCCATTGCCACAGTTGTGTCCGGCCCATTGCCACTTTAGCTTTGATATGGTTATAGATAGTAAGTATTACATTTATTTTTATGTATGTATATTATTATTCTTTATATGTGTAGTTTATATGTGTGTAGAATTAGTATGTAAATATTATTTATTTAGATATTTAAGTATGTATTAATTTATATATGTCATTATATTGTCTAATTAAGCCTGTAATTGCACCTACCTTTCAATGTTTAATTGCTTTTGTTGTCCAGAAGGTTTGACTGTCATAGAATACCTAGCTTTTAAGTCCGCCTTTGGACTTTGTGCAATAAAGATTTAAATAAATAAATATTAGCTTATATCGTCGCTGCGCCTGCCAAATTCCATATGTGCATATTTTTATATTTTGTTTTTTGGACTAAACATAATCTCTGTTTTATTCTCTATGTGTTGATAAAGTCCTTTTTGTGATATTCGAACTAGAAACAAGTTTAACAAATTCCGTATGTATTTTGACCGTTAAGAAAAATTTCGTATGTGCAGAAATGCACATAAAGGATTTGTGTTCCGTCTTCAGTCGCCCGCCAACTGTGTAGGAGATATGAGCGTTGTGGTGGAAACAACATTTAAATTGAAAACACGGCAAAATTTGTAAGTACATAGTACATTTACTTTATATTTGTTGTTTTACATATAATAAAACAAGTCCCAAGGGTCGGGGAGCGGGTCCGGGGTATTTGAATGAAACACCGTTGTCCAGTTGATTCTCAATTTAATGCTTAAAATACTAACACAAGTCAATGCAATTATCCGCCAAACCATGGTACGTTAATAATCCTACGCTACCGCCATCTAGTGGCACGAATACAGAAACATAATACTTATCGGCATTTAACGTTGAGTAGCATTGAACATACCGCCCGCGATGGACAAATGTCCAGAACTACAAATAAAAGCAAAAGATTAAACAAAAATATACATTTCTAGTACTTAAACAAAATCATAACAACAAAACTAAATCATGCATAATGCTAAGCAAGCGAAATAAACTAAACTTATACCAACTGAAATTAAAACAAATTAACTAGTGCTTACTGGTAAAATGCATAACTTTGATACGGGACGTTTTACTAAAACTCCCTTACATCTAAGCGTTACTACGCGAGTGAGTTTATCTAACCCTGGGTGTTTCTCCACGATTAAGCCAAATAACCACTGAGCCGGGGGAAGATTATCTTCCTTGACCAAGACAACATCTCCAACCTTAGGTTCTGGTCGTTGCAAATTCCACTTGTAGCGATGATGAAACTGTGTGAGATACTCATCGTCTCCAAAAATCCTGTACCATTCTTTGAGTAAGTTGCCACCGTTTAAGACTGGTAAGTTTCAACTTTTCATAATTAACATCTGGCACAACCAACAATGGTTCTCCTATCAAAAAATGTCCTGGTGTTAATGGGAATGGTTCTTGAGGAGAATTACATAATTGAGAAATTGGTCGTGAATTGAGGCAAGCCTCGATTTGTGACAAAAGAGTACTTATTTCCTCAAAAGTTAGAGTCGATTCACCAATCACTCTGCTTAGGTGATGCTTTGTGGATTTAATTCCAGCTTCCCATAGTCCACCAAAATTTGGACTGCGAGGTGGAATGAAATGCCAATTAGTGCCATTTACTGCAAGACTAGATGCTATTTCACTAGCTATGCCTGACCTTTTCTCTACAAAGAGTTCCTTAAGTTCTCGTGCAGCTCCCACGAAATTTGTACCATTATCGCTCCATATATCAGAACAGTGTCCTCGTCTAGCGACAAAACGTTTAAAAGCAGCCAAGAAGCCTTGAGCTGTCAAATCGCTAACTGCTTCCAGATGCACTGCTCTGGTAACCATGCACACAAAGAGACAAATGTATCCCTTGTACGCATGTTGTCCTCTACCCCTTGCCGAGCGAATAGTTATGGGACCTGCGTAATCTACTCCACTACGCAGAAAAGGTCGACAAGCATTTACTCGGGCTGCAGGCAATTGACCCATGAGTTGATGATTGAACTTCGTTGAATATCGAACGCAATTGACACACTTTCGTACAAAAAACTTAACAACATTCTTTGCGTCGACTATCCAGTACTTACTGATAATGTAATTTAACATTATCTGAGGTCCCCCATGCAAAGTCTTTGTATGGGCCTCAGATATCACAAGATTTGTGAAATGCGACTTACGTGGAAGAAGAATGGGATGCTTCACATCCTCACCAACATTTGCATTTTGAAGGCGATCTCCAACACGCAATATTCCACTAGTGTCGATGAATGGACTAAGAGAGTACAACTTACTCTTCTTTGTCACAATCCCTGATTTGCTTAGAGCAAGAATGTCCTCCTCGAAATAACGACCTTGACAGTTTTTGATGCATAACTCCAGAGCGCTTTGTAACTCCTCAGTTGTCAACCACGTAGGCAAACTGGGTTTAGGTTTAACTCGAGTTAAATGCACGAACCTTTTACACTGAACAATTACTCTGAGCAATTTATTCAGTGAAGAAAACTTGTCAAAGATTTCGTTATCAACTTGAACTGAAGTTGCGGTATGATATACTTTTATGGCTCTCTGCTCTAAGTTTGTTGTGTGTGCTTCGAGTGGACTGTAATTTATATCTTTATCTAACAACCAACTAGGGCCAGAACGCCACATAGAAGTACTACCCATTTCTGAGGGCTTGACACCCCTGGAGGCATAGTCAGCGGGATTGTCTTTAGATCTGACATGAGACCATTGATCTCGATCCATGGTTGTCAAGATCTCCGACACCCTGTTGGCAATAAATGTCTTCCACTTACTAGGGTGGCCACTGAGCCAAGCAAGAACTACTGACGAGTCCGTCCATGCCCGAATACAATTCTTTGGAATTGCCAATATTTCAGACACTTCAAGCAGTAGTTTTGCCAGCATTACAGCGCCACATAGTTCCAGGCGAGGTATTGATACCTGCTTTATAGGAGCCACCTTAGTCTTCGACGTCACTAAATTGACGTGAACTTGTCCGTTGAGGTCTACAACACGAATGTAAACCACAGCAGCATATGCATCCTTTGACGCATCGGAAAACCCGTGCAACTCTTGTCTCATATCTCCATCACGAGTACGCATCCATCGAGGAATATGATACTGAGTAAGATTAGAGAGATCAGCACGATATTCCAACCATTCCTGCAATAACTGAGGTGGCAGTTCCTGATCCCATTCGATGCCAGACATCCAAATTCGCTGAATAAATATCTTGGCGATAATTATTGCTGGAGCTAGCCAACCGAGGGGGTCGAATAGTTGGGAAATATCCGATATTACTCTTCTCTTAGTAACAGGAGTTCTTAATGGAGGAGGTTGCACAGAATATTCTAATTCATCTGTTGCTCTGTTCCAAGCCAAACCCAAAACTTTCATAATTTCATCCATTTTTAACTCTATCTTCTTCGGTTGGTCTATGTTCTTACTCATCTCATTTAACAATTGCTCATTATTACTCGTCCATTTCTGAAGCTCAAAACATCCTCGAAACATTAGCTTTGTAAGATCTTTATGTAGTTTTATACCCTCATCTACAGACTGACAACCCGTCATAAGGTCGTCCACATAAAAATCTTGCAAAACCACTTGACTAGCCTCAGGAAAGGCCTCACCTTCATCATAAGCAAGTTGCTGCAATGTCCTGACAGCAAGGTAAGGGGCTGAGGCAGTACCGAATGTGACGCGTGTCATCCTGTAATGTTGAACATTACCTGATTCGTCGCGCCAAAAAAATCTTTGAAAGTCGGCATCGGACTCAGCAACCTTAATCTGCCTATACATCTTAACTATGTCTGCCACGAGACATATTGGATGGAGACGCCATCGCATAACGATGTGTCGCAAGTCTAATTGTATAGTTGGACCAACCATGAGATCACTGTTAAGTGACACGCCATTAGAGTCAAGACAAGATGCATCAAAAACTACCCTAACCTTAGTGGTTGTCTTGTCTTCTCTAACGACTGCGTGGTGAGGCAAATAAACTGTGCCTGTTACATCACGTTGTTCTGATGATACTAACTCCATATGATCCAGTAAACTGTACTCCTGCATGACGTCTGAATATTGCTCCTTCAAGGTGTGATTCTTTGACAGTTTCTTTTCCAAGAAGTTGAAACGTCGAAATGCAATTTCTTTGGAGTTGCCATTTTTCATCTTGGGATCTGAATCTCTAAATGGAAGACGAACAATATAGCGACCTGAAGGATCTCTTGATGTGGTGTTTTTATATAATTCTTCACATTTTTGTTCGTCCGGTGTCAGATGTTTGTTGGAAACAAACGAAGTCTCTTCGGACTCAAGTTCCCAGAACTTCTTAAGCAACTCATTTTCAGTGATATGAGCGTGCATACTAACAACAGCTTTACCGACTGGATTTGTATCATTGATTTGGCCAGAAAGGATCCAACCAAATATGGTATTTTGTGCCAATGGACACCCTGGTGGACCCCTGATTACACCTTCTACCATAATCTGGCCATAAACATCTGCCCCTAGTAGTAGATCTACTTTATTGGGCGTGTGGAATGTGGGATCAGCCAACTGCAAGGTTGATACCTCAGACCACAGCTGAACAATCTTTTCTTTAGGGAGAAAAGTCGTTAACCTTCTTAAAACGTGAGCATTCACAACAACGGTAACGTTGGGATCTAGGCGTGATTGAATTTGAATACGTACCATATACTTGGAGGCTATCAAAGCCCCATTATCATTACCTAGTCCTGATATTTTGCTCGCGCTTGGCACCTTCTTCAGTCCAAGCAATTGGACAGCTGACTCCGTTATGAACGAAGCCTGAGACCCTTGATCCAATAAGGATCTAAGTGTAAACATGTTACCTGTTCTCGACTCGGCTTTAACCAAAGCAGTGGCCAGTATCACCTGGCTGTGAATATTCGAGAAACAAGTAACCAAACTATGTGGTTCCTCTTGTGAGGTTGATGGTGTTGTGGAGACAACAACTGGATTTACTGGCTCCGTAGACCTAGAAACTTTGGTGGGATGAAGCAAGGAATGATGCTTCCTCTTACACACGCGACATCTACTAGTTTGACGACAATTATATACTGAGTGATTAGGCCCCAAACAGTTAAAACACAACCCATTAGATTGAATAAACTCACGTCGCTTATCACAATCTTCTTTCGCAAATAATTTACAGTTACATAACTTATGACTCTCATTACAAAAGGAACAAGATACAGTGGTTACGTGATGTGCTTTAACATTAAAATTGCCTTTAATAATTTGTTTATCAACCTTATCATCCAAAAACTCTAATGATCTAAATCTGTGTACCATAAAATCTCTAAATTGCTCTATTGTAGGCAATTCGTCGGGCGATTCACATGCCTTTTGTTCCCATTGCTTCCTGGACTCTGAATCTAATTTCAAGCTGATAATGTAAATAACTAAAACATCCCAAGAGCTGATAGATACTCCAATATTCTCCAATCCGTACAAACACTCGTTGGTGGTATCCAGTAACTCCTTGAGGGCACCTGAAGATTCAGAGTTCAAGGGTTTTTGGTTCATCAGTCTTTTCAGAATACAATCACACAAATACTTTCTATTATTGTAACGTTCATCTAATTGCTTCCAACATACCTTGTAATTACTTTCTGTAATCGGTTGATGGCGTAAAAGTTGCTCGGCTTCACCAGTTAAATGACTCTTCAAATAGTGAAGCTTTTGCACTCCATCAAGCGATGTGTTATTGTGAATCAATGATATAAATAAATCACGGAAGGAAGTCCACTCCGTGTATTTACCAGAGAAAGTAGGTATTTCTATTTTCGGCAATTTAACATAATTATTATTACTAGTGCTAGACTGAGTACCAGAATTTTCTTTAGTTTGTAAGCTTGCTCTGACCTTATTTCTATTTAAATAATCCCTTAATGCCGCTTTGTAATCTATGTACATTTCCATAGTCTGTTCATACACATTATTAATACAGTAGTTCCATTTTTGATATTCACTTTCTATTACATCAGATACAATTTTATTATGATTACCATTAAATGTTACCCATTGTTCCTCTAAATACTCTAATCGTGATTCTACATAAGCTACATTTATTCTATCTTTAGGAGATTTGCGATAATTAACAAAAGATTTTTGAATATTAGAAGCTAGATCATTTTGTACTTTCTCAAGCGAATTCATCTTTAACAAATGTATAAAATAAACTAAAATAAATAAGAGTAAAAGCAACTAACTACAAAATTTAAAAAAGGGTAAAATAAATATATCACAAGCAAAAATATTAAATAAAAGTCTAATAAAAGATTAACAATGCAAAAAGGGCAAATAACAAACTAAAACAAAGCATAAACTATAAAAGCAAACTACAAAATATCACAGAAAATCACATACAGTTTATAAAGACATGCAAAAACTAAAATTTTCAAAGTCCAAAAATGTTGATAAATTTTCTAAGTTCCAAAATTTATTCCAATTTAATTCTTCTAAGTGTTTGGATTTCTTCAAATTTTGTTAATAAATTTTCTAAGTGTTTGGATATCTATCCCAAATCGGACATAGGTTCCCCGTGTCTTCGCTTTTAGGGAAACTATTCTAAGTCCATGCATCAAATCTACTAATAATTTACAAACACTTACGATTTGGCCGACTCGACTCACTACTCGGATTTTGCTCGGTGTGTCCCAGCCTCGCAGCGCCGTCTACCGGATGTCCCGCACGTGGTCCGTACTTTGCCGTGCAGGATCCGTGGCAGCCCGACGTCGTCGTCTTGTAAAGGCTGCTGCTGACCGTACGCTTCCTAGCGCAGGCACCGCCGCTGGAGGGCTCCACACTCGACGAGCTGGCGAAGTCTTCTACTCGTACACGCCGCTATCCGGTTCGAAGACCATGAACAAGTCCCAAGGGTCGGGGAGCGGGTCCGGGGTATTTGAATGAAACACCGTTGTCCAGTTGATTCTCAATTTAATGCTTAAAATACTAACACAAGTCAATGCAATTATCCGCCAAACCATGGTACGTTAATAATCCTACGCTACCGCCATCTAGTGGCACGAATACAGAAACATAATACTTATCGGCATTTAACGTTGAGTAGCATTGAACATATAAGTTCTTGATAAATTACCACTATTTGGTCAATTTAAATAAATAATGTCGTAACCTAAATTTTGTGTATCACGTATTTATAGGACAATGTTAAATACTAATGTAGTGAATTATCTGTTGATTATTATTTAAATATATTCATACTAATCACGCTATATATATATATATATATAAATTTGGCATTTGTGTCACGCTAATATTATATATATATATATATATATATATATATATAATATTAGCGTGACACAAATGCCAAATTTTCTAAGTATATGAGTTTGACTTTGTGACCTGTGTAGAAATTTTTACTTTGTGGACAGCAAATCCGTGACTATTTTTATCTTAATTCATCATTACAGCCCCTAGAACACGTGTCCTAAAACTCCACTGCTAGAGATGGGCCTTCCAACACATATTTCTGGAGAATTTGGCCTACACTTGCCACGCTGGCCAGACGGGTTGGCGAGGATCCGATGTGATAACAATTTATTAACGATTCCACAAGATGGTATTAGTGGATCCGGGACCGACGGCTTAACGTGCTCTTCGAGGCACGGGAACGGCGGTATTGTAAATCTATGACAAATGTACGTAAGAAAAGTGCATTTCTCATTGGTACACGCCGAGATTCGAACCGCGACCCTTTGGATTGAGGAAAGCGTTCTTAGAACCGGGCCACCACCACTCTTCTTAAGCTATCATTAATTAGGCTTTGTAACGCGAAAAAATATCGTAAAGAAATAACAAAGTACACTTTTCTACACAGTCAAACACTCACATAATCAGAAACTTCCGCACTTATCACACACTAATATTATAGTGTGTCATAAAAAGTGAGAAATATGTGGATATTGTCTGTGTTTATAGTTGTTTGTATAATACATTAATATCTATTTATGTATGAGAGGCACCTGCAAATTTACCTACACACTTTGTTTACTCCTTTCTTTTTTTTTCTTCAGGCAATATGGCTTTCAACCTACATCCACGCAAACCATTGTCTCGAGCGCAGATACTAGTAAATTTGGCTTTAGGAATCGAACGAAAAAAAGACGAAGATTTAAATACTTCCGATATGTTTATGTCCAATAGTTACGATCCAACGCAAAGCTTGCGAACTTCAGACATGAATCAAAATATCTCGAACACAGTAACAAATATGTACAACAATTCATTTGAAGTTAAAGATATTCCTCTGTTTGAAGAATTAAAGGATGTTACGTATGAAAAACATCTTGATCCTTTTATAGATTATTGTAGCATTCCTGAGATTTCTGATAATATTATCAATTTGGAAAAAGGATATATTCTTGATGAAATCACAGGCCAGTTAAGAGAAGATACTGAATTATTTAAGGAAAACTTAAATATAGATGATTACTATCTTAATGAAAAGACAGGGATATTACAGCGAAATAATAATACGGTTTACACAAACGAAGAAAACGAGAGCATATCTGAAACTGACTTTTCGAATAGTGATGAGGAAATATGTAGAAAACAAAGGAAGTTCAATAAGCTAAAGAGAGTATGTGGCAAAAAATACACAGGAAGAAAGAGGAAATGTTATGAAATAGGAGAAAAAGCGAAATATGAATTAGTACCGAAACATAGAAAATATCTTAAAGAAAAACCATGTACTCATTCTTGTATTTCCAAATCAGACAGAAGCTACTTATGCGGTTTGATTTCTAAACAAAAACGGAAGGCATTATTTGATTATTTTTGGGGTTTAACTACATGGGATGCGAGGAAAGCTTATTTAATAAATCTTGTTCGGTTGCGTCCGGTATTAAGAAGACGTCAAACTACGAGTAACTCGGAAGAGTCTCAAAGACAATTGGCCTATGACTATTACTTATCCGATGATCAGAATATTATTGTAAAAGTGTGCAAAAGCTTTTTTGTCAGTACTTTTAATATACATAGCGATACACTTTCAGAATGGATTAAAAGACTGCAGGATAATACAGGGCAAGGAAATAACTTGAGATCTAAACATGAAAAACGACAATCAAAAATTATAACAAATCCTGTTTCGAAAGTTCTTAGATCAACTACTGCCAAAGAATGGTTGAACTTACTAAATAAAGTGCTAAGTCATTACTGTCGCTCTAGCAGTAACAGAGTTTACATTGAAGATACTTTTGAATCAAAGTCTCACATATTTCGAGTGTATACAGAATGGTGCAAGGATAACCAAAAACCAAATATTGGGCGCAAACTGTTTAATGAGATATTAGAAGAGGAAAATATTTCTATTTTTAAGCCAAGAAAAGACCAGTGCGATGTATGCACAGCTAAAAAAGAAGGCAACATCTCAGAAGAGCAGTACACATTACACATTGAAAAAAAAAAAGAAGCCTACAATGCTCACATTGATGCTCGCACTATGAGCTCATCCGAAGTGCTCGTCCTGACCGTTGATGTCCAATCTGTTCTCCTTTGTCCAAAGATTTTGGTATCAGTTCAGTATTATAAGCAAAAACTTTTTTATGTTCTATAGGTATTTTTATAATCTTACTTGCTGCATAAAGCACTAAAGAGCCTCACTTGTAAAAACTTGAATCAATTGATTAGTTAAATAATGTTTTTGTCCCTTTCTAAGATTCCGATTTTTTTATTCATTGGACAGTAACCAACGATTGCTTAAGCTAATCAACTGATTAACTTTTACAAGTGGGTAATATTTATGATGTTAAAATTATAACTAAGAAGTATGTAGGTATGTGTTAAGTAAAAGGGGCCATTTTAAGATCTCATTATATTTCATATTGTAATTGTTAGGTACGACTGATTATTATATAGTTCCTAATAATTTTATTGTATTTTGTAATCTCAGAAAACCTAAGGATCACATAATGATACACCTTCAAATAGCAAAGTGTCACATTGCCAAATGCTTCTTGTGCATTATAATGCACATACATTTTTTTATTAGACAGTGCTAAACCAGTTATGTGCAGTTTTTGGCTTAAAAAAAATATAGCTCATTAAATAACTAATATTTGTAGCAAAATTTGTGTTCCGAGTATGTCTCAAATAAATGACTTTGATATTGCATTAACAATTTTCCAGTGTTTCTGTTAGTTTATTTAATAACATGTTTTTTGTTGTTTCCCAAAACCTTACAAAAGTTACATATGGAACTTGTCAGGCGCAGCGACGATATATATTTATTATTAACTTATTAATAATAAGTATTAGCTTAGCTATACAGAGGGGAAATGTTGCCAGTCTTCTTGGGACTATCACTGAAGGGTCGTCTCAAGAGGATATTTTTTACTTATAGTTTATTTTTTATTAGGTTTAGTTTATATTTATTTATTTTTTACTTTTAAGTAGTTTTAATTTATATTGTAATTTATTTATTTATTTATTTATAATAGGGTAGCCAACAGTGCTAACATCACACACTTATTTGTACTTAACACTAAATCTGATTTAGATGTTGCACCTATTATAGGCGACCACCACATTACCACAGTAGCTTTTATTGCCTATAAGAAATAACAAAATTATAAAATTTTCAATAAGTATACAAAAACGAAATTATTCGAAAAACTAATTCTGAAACAATTTTTAAAAATATATATATAATAAACATACAATTCCTTTTAGAAATAATAAAAAAAGTAACGAAAGTAACTAAAATATTACCTACTTCAAGTAATAAAGTAAAATAAAAAAAAAATAAAAAAAAAAAAAATAATAAAAACCTACATAAAATTTACTTATAAATTTTATAAATTTTGGGCAAGTTGTTTTAGCAGTTTATGTTTAAATACTCTTTGTGAGTCTCCGAAGATGTCAATATCTGGAAATTTTGCAGCATGAGCATTGTATTTTGATTGTATTCTGGAAAGAGGATGATGTATACCTAGGTTAGTTCTGTGATAGGGTATGTTAAAAATGTTTTGAATTTTGTGTCTGGGGTATCTTGTTGGTACACTGAGTTTGATTTGTTCAAGAAGCTGTGTGCAGTTTATTTTTCCATGAATTAGTTTGTGTAGAAATGTTAAATCTGATAACATGCGTCTATTACGGAGAGTATTCATTTTAAAGTAAGATAGACGCTGAGCATAAGAACTCCTATGTGAGATGCCTTGTGAAAAGAATGCAAGATGTCTGGTAAAGGCCCTTTGAATACCCTCCACTCTTTGAGATGATGCACAGTATCCTGGATTCCAGGCGATACTGGCATACTCTAAATAACTTCTAACGAGGCTGTTATATAATACTAGTTTAGTTTTGACTTTTTTAAAACCTTTACAGTTCCGCTTTAGGAAGTAATTGTTTTATACTGTTTGTATAAACATCAAATAAACTTACTAGGAAATAAAAACAAAATAAATAAATTACTGGAAGAACAATAGAATAGAACATTGTTAAAGATTATTCAACACACTCTTTGCATTCTCTGGACAGGCTATATATTCATATACTCGTAAGTGTCTGTTTAAGGCACAGTGCCCCGTCATTACAGGGGTAACCATTGTACGGTGCTTGGCTCTGGCCTAAACAGGCTTAAGAGCCTTTGCACCCCTCTCGGTCGCACTATACAACATTTTTAAAGATTCAAGTGTAAGTGTACCTTTGCCCGCCATTGTGAGTTAAAACATTGTACTGAGAAAAAGGCAATCTGAAGCCGGCAATTATGGCTAATGGCATAATTAGACGTCGACTCTCGTGCGCTCTGCATTTTTCAGGACTCTCTTTCTTCGTGATCTGAGAAAGCTTCTCGAGTTTAATTTAATACACATTAAGCAAGGCCGACAGACGCATTCAGCTAGGATGGGCGGCATTCGGGAAACTTCGACATATCTTCTCATCGTCCATACCACAGTGTTTGAAGACAAAAGTCTTCAACCAGTGCGTCCTCCCCGTAATGTCGTACGGAGCAGAGACGTGGACACTGACAGTGGGTCTGGTTCACAAATTCAAGCTCGCTCAGCGAGCTATGGAGAGAGCTATGCTTGGTATTTCTCTGATGGATAGAATTCGAAACGTTGAAATTCGTCAGAGAACCAAAGTTACTGACATAGCATTCAAAATTAGCAAGCTGAAGTGGCAATGGGCCGGACACATCTACCGCAGAACCGACGACCGATGGAGCAAACGGGTTCTGGAGTGGAGACCACGTACGGGACGACGCAGAGTGGGACGACCCCCCGCCAGATGGACGGATGACCTGAGGAGGGTCGCTGGTGGGGGTTGGATGAGGATTGCAAAAGACCGCTTGGGGGAGGCCTATATCCAGTAGTGGAGAGACACAGGCTGATGATGATGAAGCAAGGCCACCTCCGTGGTCTAGTGGTAACAAACGTTGCCGTGAACTCGGGAGGTCGTGGGTTCGATTCCCACCGGGGGCAAGTTGTACATTGTATAATTTGTATCGGTCTGGGTGTTTATATGTATAATATGTATATATTTACAAAAAAAAAAGTATAATATGTAGTTTATCAACCATCTAGTTTCCGTAACACAAGCCTCGTAGCTTACCACGGAAATTAGATGGCGCTGTGTGACCTGTCTGGAAATATTTATATTTATATTATATTAAATAAATTATTGTGTCCCTATATAGTATTTAATAAATTATTAAAAATAAGGTCACAATCAGGTCAAGTCGGGGCACTAGTAGAGACTAGGGAAGAATTGAAGTCGTAAAAAGTTTCCTGAAAAAAGCAAATGATTATTTTTGGCGACGTTTCTTTCCTATTCTTCGATTTGTCAAAATGATGTATCGCAACCACCAAATTGTTGCGGAAATAAATTCGAAAAGAAAGACAATAAAAGTTGTTGTCAATTTACAATTTCCATTTAGTTTTGGGGCGCATTTGCGAAGCGACATCAACATAATATTATAAAAACATAGAAAAGATGCTTTCAACAAAAAAAAAAAAACACAAACAAATTACTAAATACATTATAAATGCCACATAAGGTTTTACGTAAATAAACACTGCCTCTCCGTGGCTTTGCGGTTAGTCCGTGGAGATATCGGGTTCGATTCTAGGTAGGGTTTTTTCTCGAGTTTGATACGCTAGAGACATCGACGTGTTTGCCCCTTGTCATGATGGGCCTATAGTTAGTGTTGCACAATCTTGGTCTTGGTCTTGCAAAAAACCCAGACCACCGATATGTTAGCAAGACCAATACGATGACTAACCTTACACCCGTATTCTAAGACCCTCAATAGCTCCTCCACTCAACACTCAACTCCAACTGTCAAACGAAAATGAAGATTCCATAATAGTTACAATTAATGTTAAAAATAAAGTCGAGCCGAATTTTTTATTTTGAAGGTCAGCCGTAAGCTGGTACATTAAACGCCATTTTTAATTTTAATTGTCTCAATTACCGAGACTTAATTTTCCATTGACAGCTGGAAGGAAATGTTAGTCTAGTAGTTTGGTATATTATTAGCAATTATACTAAGAACTGCTTCCGTGGTCTAGCGGTTAAATCCGTGGATTTAGACTCCTAGGTACCGGGTTCGATTCCTGGTCGGGACACAAAAATATTTATTAATGTAAATAAATACATTTAATTATTATTTAATTTATTTGTGATATTTCTCGAGTTTGGTATGCTGGAGACATCGACGAGCTTGCCACTTGTCATGATTGGCCTATAGTAAAATTGGCTAAATGTGAATCCGCTTATTTATAAGCGTGGTTTCTGACCACCCCGAAAGGGAAACGGTCGTGATGATACTTTTTATACTAAGAAATATTTGTATAATTTAATTAATCAATATCAATATATTCATCAAAAACGAAGACGCTTTAAACCTAAAAAAGTACGGGCGGCATAATGTTTCAGCCTTACTATTTATGCCGCATAAATATCTCACATGCAATATTATTTCGTTACATACTATTCTATGTATTTGTTGTTCGATGGGAGCCGGTGAAGTCTAGAGACGCGCGCCGCGGATTCGCCCGGTTTCATTAGAAGGATCCGCCTCTCGCGGGACCCGCAGATCTGCTCGCAAAAATAAATAAAACTCTTATTGGGATAAGCATCTTGGTGGTCTACTCTCAAATGCCAAATATTTAAACTTAAATATAATTAAAAAAAGAAATAGAATATTGTCACGAAAACATGTAAGAAGACAATTTGTAAAGTGCCAGTTTTGTAAAAAAAGTAATTATTCGATTTTCCGGGGTGGTCAGAAATCGCTCTATAAAGAATTTGGCTAGCTTTACTATCAATCATGACAAGAGGTAAGTTCGTCGATGTCTCTAGCGTACCACATTTATAGGAAATTAAACTAAAGTAACACTCGAATAATTTCTCACCTTCCTAAAAAAAAATGCATCCTAATCTCGTTTCTTTGACATATAGTATCATTATTTATTTATTAAACATTCTTTAAAATATATATTTAATTTATTTATTATTTACACATAGTATTGTGTACGTATATTTATTATGATCTTAGATGTTTAAACCATATAGTTACCTACGTACCTTATGTAATGAAATGTCCATTATTTTATTTCCTAGGAAGTAAATAAATACTACATTTCTCAAAAGTACACTCAGACTTTAAAAATCTATAAACATATTGAGATGTGCGAGTGAGATGGATGCAGGCATATATAAAGGCGACGTCGTCTCATTTAATTTCGTTTCGTTATTTTTTATATTCCTGTGGTAAGAAGTACGCGAGGTCTAAGAATGGGCCGACATCAGTATGGTATATACCAGCCAAAATTATTTAATATTTAATTATTTATAATAAAGAAAATAATTGACTGATAATTCCTAAAAGCTTCGTACGTTCGTAGTATAGGCACCCTCGCTGAGGCTTTCCACTAAGTCCCGCTGTGTCGCGCTGAGCAATGTCGCGAGATATGTCCGGATTACAGCCGCGCCCGCTCCGCCCCGCACCGCCCCGCACCGCAACCGCACCACCAACTGTGTCTTCGTTCCTCACTAGAATAACAATTACATGACATTTAAAATACTGATACAATCTTACATTCATTTGGCAGCGCTAATATCAATTAATATAACGGTGGATGCGAGGATAAAATCAAGCGTGAATGGCAGTGACAATATCTGCTATGGACAAGCTGAAGAATGTATGGAGGAACCGAAACGTACGCCACCAAAATCCTACTGGTTAGAACTCTTGTATATTAGTTCTCCTTCAAAATCAAAATTGGCATTTGAAATCATTGCAAATGGCACATATTTTCAACGAGAACAACAAATAGATGGTAGGCGGACTGATGGTGCTAATTTTCCCAGTCTGCCGGGGCGAGGAAGTATCCACCGTTCGTGCCGATAAACCCTGTGTATTCACACGTTTCTGGATCAGGCTCAAATAGCTGTCATGCCCAGTCAAGCTGGCATAGTGTTAGGGACTGATGTCAGTGTCTGATTCCAGTTGCTAACATTATTGAACCTTGCGCGCTACCTACCATCAGGTGGGTTTACATAATAAAATGTATACAGAATTACACAACAACGATCAATAAATTATATATAACTTAATAAAAATAATTAGAATTTAACATTGTAAATAATGTTTATCAAAATGGCTGAAAGTGCAGAACTAAGTTACCATTAACATTAACTATTATTTATTTATTTAAAACTTTATTGCACTATGTACAAGAGGCGGGCTTAATGCCGCTAGGCATTCTCTATCAGCCAACCTTTGGGACAATACAGAGCATTTAAGTTGAAAGGTCATTCTTATATATACAACAATACATACAACTACAAATACATAGATAGATATATACACTACATACAACGTTCACTAACGTACGCTATAAGGAGCTCTTTAAGAAATGAGAACATAATTGTGGGACGAACGGAGGGATCTTTCATGAAGTGACGAGAGATAGGCAAATTTGTCCTTGAGGTATTTCGGTGTCGCAGGCTCGTTGAGTATAGAAAACAGTAAGCAGAGGATTCTAAGGTTCCTGCGACAACGAATTGGTAGCCACCTCAACTTAGTTCCAAACTCAGAGATGTGATCACATTTGCGTAAGTAAAAGATGAACCGGATACAGTTATTTAGTAACCGCTCCATCTTGTTGAGCAACATCTCTGAGAGATCGACACTACCCTACTATGTTCTATGCAAATAAATAATTTAATTTCAATAATAATTATTGTTACGGCTTGGTATCCTATCCAGATTCCTCAAGTTGCTTATTCTTTCCCTACACCAAAAAGTGACATTTACTAACGTCACTGTTGTATCTGCGCGACCGCGATGCGAGCTAGTCGTGTCTAGCTTTGATAAACTGACGTTTTGCATGCCCGAGCTTGCATGGCGAAAATACGTGAATCCAACCAAAAGACAAGACTAGATAATAATAATAATTGAAGTTTTGTGTAAAGTGCAGTGCTTGGCCAAGATGGAAATAGTGTGCTTCGAGATCTGTGAATACCTATATTTTTTCCCCCAAGTCGTATGCCTTTGTCTACTTATTTCAGCACGTTCATCATCACCTAGCTTAGATGTGAATCAGGGATAGCCCTAAACGTAAGCAACACAGAATTAGATACAATAAAACCACCGAGCTATTATAATTCGTCTCCATTAAAAAATATACAGTCCACTCCTCCGTGGTCTAGTGGTAACAAACGTTGCCGTGAACTCGGGAGGTCGTGGGTTCGATTCCCACCGGAGGCAAGTTGTAGTTTATCAACCATCTAGTTTCGGTAACACAAGCCTCGTAGCTTACCACGGAAACCAGATGGCGCTGTGTGACCTGTCTGGAAATATTTATATTATATTTATATTTAATCCTAGAAGCTCAAACAATTATACTTCATAAAAAGAAGAAACAATTTTATCAGTGAGGCACGGTTTATCGACTGTATGAACTTAATCTTTCTTCCGCGGTCTTATTTTGCAAACTTTTTCATTTAAGGAGAAGGACTCATCGTAAAAGCTTGTTCAGGCGTTTACGAAGACTTTATTAATCAGTTCAAGCCAGAAGTGGCCGGGTAGATGGAGGCTTAGTGGATTTTTCTCGAAGGATGTCGCCTTCATTATTTTACAACAAAGCTAGGGCGGCGTGATGAGAAATTAATCCAAGGGACAGGTTTAAGACGCAATGCGGTGGAAGACATTTTTTTAGCGGCTATTTTTAAAAATATAAGTCTGGGGTACACCAAATATTTTAAATAATAAATAAGCCGTTTTATTAAAGTTAAAATTTGCCACCACCACCTTAAGAAAATTTCTCTTACTTCCTCAGGGCGCCTCGACATAGGTGGATAAAAACATTTTTTTATTTTTATATTTATGTTTTGCTTATGTGTTGTTTTTTGCTTCTATTATTTTAGTCTTTTATTGTCATACATTGTGTAACTTTAACGAAGAGCACTTGTCTTCTGGAACAAACTCTGTTTCATCAGACTAGTCCAGGAGACAGAGCACATTTATAAATAGGTAAAAGAAAAAGATGTGTCAATAAAGATTTTATTTATTTATTTTTTTAGCTATGAGATTACAATACCGTGTACAGCGTACCCTACCTGGCACGTCAGAATTAAGATAGACTACTGCCCATGTGTAACCCGAAAGCCGACAAAACATTATCAGTCTGTCTGTCTATGTCCATTTCACACGATATATCGCCACCTTCACCCAGCCCCTATCAGCGACCTTTTTCAAGGTCATCCGTCCACCTGGCAAGGGGTTGTCCCACTCTGCGTCTTCCTGCACGTGGTCTCCACTCCAGAACCTATCAACTCCAACGGACAGACAGACCTGTCCCCCATTGCCACTTTAGCTTACAAATTTTGAAGGCTATGTCGGTTTGTAACTTTATAGCAGCCTAATTATCAGTGACGAGATTGCCAACTGACGTGTTTATAAATATATACATTGTTACCAAATACAAAGTAATAAATACCTAAATGATTAACGCACTGTAAATGCATCAATTTACATACCTCGCGGCAACCGACATGTAAGTTCGCGTGAACATCGAAACCGCAACAGTGTCACACGACCAAATAATTACATTAACGGCGAATTTTGCTCAAAGAGTATGAAAACGCAAATGCATCGTCTTTTAAAGCAAAAAAAAGAAAAAAAAGTTTTAATTTGATCAAAATAAATATATACAAGTACATATACTTATATAGATAAGATAATATATAAAATCTTTATTTGCATAAATGTAAGTCTAATTTACAGGTCTTATAGTAAACTAACATGATCTCACAGAAGAAATGATCAGGAACGGGTTCAAGACTCAGCTTTACGCAGTGGAAGTTGGTGCAAGAGGAGTTCCAGCAAAATCTTTGCATCACTTACTGAAATAATTGGGCCTAAGCAGGTTTGCCGTCAATACATTTATGGAACGAGCTTCCAAGACGGCATTAACGGAATCATACAGTATTTGGTTGGGTAGGGAGAGGAGTAGAATGGTGGATTGTGAGCGTATTATCGCGCAATAAAAAAAAAGGAGGCCTCCTTTTCTTAAACCAGCCTATTGTCGGTCGCAAGCCCGAGACACCATTCTTCTCATCTCCTACCCACACACGATGGACCCGGCACCCGCACGGTGAATCCATGGAATGCTTAGAAATTTGTCCTCTTCCGTAACAACATTTGCCAAGTAAGTTGGCGAGCAAATTTGAAATAAAATATGTTCAAAAACCTACGTGTAGGTATTCATACAATATTGTCAGCTTAAAATTTAGGTATTACAATTGTCAAAATATTATTTTACATTACAAAACCATTACTTTTAACAATTTTAATTTGTTAGGAAATTTATTATAAGTATATTGAAATTTTTTATACGGCCATCTGAGGGTATTACACAAGCTACGTCGCACACCTACCCTGTGTTTGACTTGACTAAAAGCGTTTTTTTTTACTTAAATTCGCTTTGAAAGTCATTCGACTTGGCTCTATGGTTTTCATACTAAATTCGGTAAAAGGCAAGCTTTGCTTTCAAGTCAAACATAGTACTATTCTTTATATTTTAAAGGTAATAACCAAATCGACAGATGCTTGTGGCCATGCGAGAGAAAGTATATTGAAGTAATTTTATTTGTGGTTAAAATGTCCCTATTTCTTTCTCTCTTCTTTGTGTCAAAAATAATTGTGTAACGATTTTATCGGATGCGGCCATGGAATAAATATTGTTGGCTGCAATCAACATCCATTGCCTTGCACACATTTAAGACGCCACCTGTTAATGTTGATTTGACGTTCGGAAAGATCTCGCAGGTTTTAGAGCGAGATAGGCACACCCTTCCGCTAGTGCGTATGAGAGGGATAAAGGATGGGTATGGCGATATATAAAATTAATAGACAATAAACAATAGACAACCTTAATATTTGTTTTAAATATGATAAGGCGCATTTTGCACGGACATGTCAAGTCCAAGTTTTTTGTTTTGTAAATCAGTTTACTTTGCATATTGTTAGTCAAAAGTGGTGTAATTTTGTTTAATAATGTGCTACAATGTGAATAATAATGGAAAACGATAAAGTTGACTATACTACTATATATGGGGCAGAAGTTGCAGTTTATTTTTGAGGTTTTCCCGCGCTGTGAACTCCTATATACCCGACGTATTTGGGCTATGATGCCAATAAAGAAAAGCATCAAATTCTTCATCATCTGGAATTTGATGATAATAATAATAAAAAATCTTTATTGGACAAAAACTAAATTAATTTAAAATTAATGTGCACAGGCGAGCTTTATGCCGGAGCCATTTTTCCCCGTCTTCAGGCTCTCCGAGGGAAGGTACCACCATAAATAATACTACGTACCTAATAACTAAATATACGTAACGGCACAAAAACTGTATCTGGTCTGCCGTCAATACATTTATGGAACGAGATTCCAAGACGGCATTAACGGAATCATACAGTATTTGGTTGGGTAGGGAGAGGAGTAGAATGGTGAGCGTATTATCGCGCAATAAAATAAAAAAGGAGGCCTTCCTTTTCTTAAACCAGCCTATTGTCGGTCGTAAGCCCGAGACACCATTCTCCTCATCCCTTACCCACACACGATGGACACGGTACCCGCACGGTGAATCCATGGAATGCTTAGAAATTTGTCTTCTTCTCTTTTGTAGGTACATGCCGGGGTTCGAACTGACCTTTTTATGATTTTAAGGAAAGCGTTCTTACAAGTGAAACACCACCGTTCGAAGCTCATTTTTAAACATATTTTGTTAGGCAACCCATCACCGTCGATTTTGTTAGCGACTTTATGATATAAAAGATCGGTGAAGGTCAGTCTTCTACGGATCTTGTACTATAACTAACATTTTATTGTATTTATGCAGTGTTCGACTTTAGGTGAGTCCTCCGAAGAACTCTATAACCTAATCCCTCCCTCTCCATTCCGCAACCGAACCACACGCACAAGTCAGAATATGCACCCACATAGCGTAGTCACCATCCCTTCGCGTAAGTATAAATTTGGGGACTCATACATCTGTCGCACGATAAAGATGTGGAATGCTCTTCCAGCCTCTGTATTTCCACTTTTCTATAATTTGGAGTCCTTCAAGTGTGAAAAAGCATCTAGTCAAGCCGGCATAGTGTCAGTCATGAGTGTCTGACTTCAGTTGCTAACATTCATGGACCTTGCGCGCCACTTACCATCAGGTGGGCCCAAGGTCACATGTCGTACTAGTATAAAAAAAAACTTAAACGACTTTCGAAGCGAAATAAAGCGCTTTCAGCATCAAGTCGAACATGGTATTAATACAATGCAAAACGCAGCAGGTAGAAGCTTTAATTAAGAAACTTTACCTGGCAATAAAACTGGCATCAAAATTATAACGGCTTCAGACAGTCAGTTTTATGTAAACGATGTGACGATGGACGACGTAACTAATTTAATTAGTCCTATCATTGTTGCACTTTTGTAACGACTTCCCAAATTGTATTCGACTAATGATTAAGGAACATATCAAAGTCAAAGTCAAAGTCAAAATATCTTTATTCACGTAAACCTATTACAGGCATTTATGAAACGTCATTAATTTAATTATTTTGAATGATTCTACTCCTGCTAGTAGAAGACTAAGCAGCAAAGTGGTCCAATAAGTAAGCTGTTAGCAGAAGACCAGCAGCTTAGCAATTATTATTCGAAGATAAGCTGACATTGTAAATTTACACCTGTATACTAACCAGACACAAGATTTAAAACATTTTTAACATACCCTATCACAGAACTAACCTAGATATAACCCCTATTTTCCAGAATCCAATAAAAATACTCGCGCTGCAAAATTTCCAGATATTAACATCTTGCCCACAATTTATAAGTAAATTTTATGTTTTTTTGATAATAATAATTGAAATACCATTTATTTTATTTATTACTTGCATTAGGTAATATGTTAGTTATTTTTATGATGTTTCTGAATGATGATAATCTAAAGGAATCAAACTTACAAAACCTTTGGGATACACCATTGCTACAAAAAACCTTAGGTGTCCTACGTCAATGTCAAAATTCTAAATCCTACTTCTGCAATAAACCAGTCCGCTAAACACTCTTTAATTGAGCTATCGAAGACCCGTGGTTCCTACATGGTTAGCAGCACAGAACAGAGCTTGACGACTTTACAGTAAAGGAGGTCGACCATCTTGGATATCTGCCCGGCAGATATTCCTGCCACGGCTCCCTTAATGATACTATTAAAAGGGCTTTAGCCACGATCGAGGTTCCAGCAAGAGATGGCAAGTAACCGATGGTCGGCGATGGTATGACGTTGGTCCTTTGGGAACAGGGACGTGCTCTGGTGTCGGGTGCCACGTGCGTCGACACCCTCGCACTTCAAGGGGGCAGCAAAGCCGGAAATTGCGGAGTCCGGCAAGCGTTGCAAGTGCGTATCTATATGTATTAAAAGACTACATATTTGTGCAGTTTGCTTTAAAAACTGTGGGCCCATGGAATCGAAGCGTCATCTCCTTTAGTGACAATTGGGCTGTCTCGTTCTTTGCCCAAAGAATTAGTATCACAATTGAGAGGGGAAATGCAGCCAGCGTTCTTGCCACCATTCCAAACGGACGGGACTTATGTCCGTATCTGTTTTTTTGTATAGTAAATATTTTTCTCGAATAATTGATAATATAATTTGACTTCTAATTATAATTAGAAATTTGAAATTAAAGTTTGATATATAATTCATTGGGGTTGAAACAATAGGGTATATTTGATACCCACAAACTCTTGATACCCACAAATTCATAAAAGAGCTGGGTAAACGAATTTTTCAAGAGTGTGGCGACCCCAAAAGCCATATCTACCTAAAACATAATATTTCCCTTATAATTCAACGAGGAAATGCAGCGAGCGTGATAAGCCCTTAGTTTATTTTGTAGAATAGTTTTAATTTCATAGGTATTTTTAGTTTAGTTTTATTTATAATTAATTTTTTAATCTATTTTATTTTTGTATCTACTTCGAATAAATATTATTGTAATTTTAAATTAATTAAAATTATAATTATATTAATATACGAGTAGTAGGTATTGACATAAATTAATATATTTAATTAAATACATATATAATGTTTAATGCTTCAGAAATGATGTATAAGACCATTATATTGTTTAGTTCACAATATTATAGAAAACTTTAATGGGTTGTCGGTAAATAAATTAAAATATGAACTTCTAAAAACCCTCAGACCTTAATAATTTGTAGGTATTTTGAGCCGTGATCATTGGTTATGATGTTAAAGTTTACCTTAATGATGGATAATAAAAACTATAGATATTGACAGGTTTTAAGCTTAATTGCAATGCGGTCGGCAATATAAATTTCTCAATTGCTTTGATGGACACATAATAGGATGTTTTTAAACATAATTACAGCGGGAACACGTGTAGCATTATGTTGGATGTATGTGAAAGAATGTTTCTTCAGCGAGCACATTGTCGAGGGAGGCGGTGGAGCGCGAAATTGCCATTTGCCTTGTGTTGCGTATACATTAAGGAAAGCGCAGAACGTGCAACCTATGGCGAACCTATATAAGCCTCGGAAGCCGTGCTTTCAAGTGTATATAGGTATGTTCTGTTATTTTTATAGTTTAGCAGTAAGTTTTCCTAAACCAATAAATGCATCTTGAATTTAATTAATGAACAAGTTTTTAAAGATGTTATTATTGTTTATTTATTCAAAAACTTTATTGTTTAATACAAAATGCCGCTTGGAAGTACAACTCCTGTGGGGCACTGTTTTTGGCATTGTCCTAGCATGTCAAAAGAATTTTAGACATCACATGAACATGAACATTATACTCACCACAATAACATCACACACATATAGATTTACACACGTCTAAGCACCGCCATACACACCCTCATAAACACACTCACACACAAACTGTTATGTACACAAACAATAGTTTTTAAATTTGTAGTTTTAAATTGTAAGTAATTTTAATTAGCGCCTTACAATACATATCTTTATTTCAATTGACAATCAGCACACCCCCCGACCGCTGCGACACATCACTTTGGTGCAGTGGCTGGGACGTAAACCAAAGTCCAATCCTTAGTAGGTACACTGGATGTTTAACTTTGAAATCAACAGAGACGATCGAAAGACTATATAGTAAGCTGGGTCTTACTGCTAAATGTTGAATGATGCAAACTAACCTTACTCCTCTAACTACTACTCCTCTAATAATAAACGAATCACCCCTTATAGATAAATACTTTCGATGGTGCAGTTTACCTTGTAGAATACTCTACAAGCTACTCTCGCACATTTAGCGTTATAGTGACAGTTCGCGCGCAGAATAAAACGTTCGCATTCAGTAATGAGTACGCAACTTTACAAGCGCTGTTAAATACGCATGATACAATGTTAGAAATGAAATTCCTCTTATTCCCTACGCGGATCGAATTAATAATTTACTTTGTAAGCAAGTTTTATTTTGTTTTTTGAACTAAATACCACAATATGTGACTTTAGAATTAAACTTAATACGGATTCTTAAACATAGCTCGGGCTAAACTATATACTACAATTTTTCGGTTTTTCTGCGATGTTAACTCCCAAATTATACCTGACGTATTTGGGCGACCAGGATTCTGCAACATCTGGAATTTAATGATAGCCTCATTACCTCATAAAAAACAAAGGTATATTACGTCAGACTTGGCTGTATGGGCTAGATCCTTTGCCTTCCCTATCACCTCATTAAATAAGATGTTGGCGCCTCCGTGGTCTAGTGGTAACAAACGTTGCCGTAAACTCGGGAGGTCGTGGGTTCGATTCCCACCGGGGGCAAGTTGTACATTGTATAATTTGTCTCGGTCTGGGTGTTTATATGTATAATATGTATATATTTACAAAAAAAAAAAAAAAAAAGTATAATATGTAGTTTATCAACCATCTAGTTTCCGTAACACAAGCTTACCGCTTACCACGGAAATTAAATGGCGCTGTGTGACCTGTCTGAAAATATTTATTTATTTATTTATTATTCCATCGGGAGAAGAGAACACAAAAAAAAGTTGGCTATATATACCTACGAATAAAAATGCCGCAAAAGTGACATCTTATTTAAGTAGGTAGACAAAAATGATTAACATAATATACCTAAATCTTTCAATTTACTTATTGCTTTAAGACAGTGGTTTCAAATTGAAATAGTGCAGTTGACTTCCCTCAGGTTATTTATGTTACTATTTATTATATTAACATAAATTGGACATGAGTTATTTTATTGCCCCAAATGCGCCGAGAATGCGTTTGACAAAGGTTATAGTTGTAACCATAGAGCACAAACAAACAATAGAAATAGCGTAGCAAATTTTTCATTTGTCTACATGTAGCTGTCAAATGTAGGTAATATGCAAATTTATTTTTTTCATATTATAAGTAATCATTCATTATTTACTCGTATTTATTTATTTTAACTTTATTGCACTATGTACAAGGAGCGGGTATAATGCTGCTAGACATTTTCTGACAGCCAACCTTAGGGAAGTGAACAGTAGGTGCAAGTAAAAAAAAATACTAAACGATCACATTGTAAGTAATAAAGGATATATAAATTATAAACACATACATACATACTCACAATAATCCATACAATAAAATATATATACATACATGCACTAATTATAGACACTATAGGTTTTTAAAAATATTCGTATCCGTAATATTAATTTTATTATATATATAGTAGCGGCATTAGGATTAATTATATTAATTTCTATTTTAAAATATATCTATTATAAAATATATTTAGAGAATATTACTAAACTGCTACTGCCTCCGTGGTTTAGCGGTTAAATCCATGGATTTAGACTCGAAGGTACCGGGTTCGATTCCTGGTCGAGACACATTTTTCATTTCATTTATTTGTGATATTACTCGAGTTTGGTACGCTTGAGACATTGACGAGCTTGCCACTTGTCATGATTGGCTTACAGTAAAGTTGGCTAGATGTGAATCCGCTTATTTATAAGTGTGATTTCTGACCACCCCGGAAGGGAAACGGCCGTGATGATACTTTACTTTTTATTACTAAACTAAACAAAAATAGAAGTCTACTATAAAATAATCACATAAACTTACCACCTGGAAGAGCAGACAACAAAACGCGTGCTGCATTTCCACATTTATTTACATAAAGCCATAATTAGCTACAATAGGCAATAGGTCAGGCAAATAAAGCAATGCATCACATCATTCTTATCCACAATTAGATCTGTATAAAGCGAAAGTTGTTTCCGTAAAAATAATGCGATATGTTATTTCTACTGTACTTTTTCTGTTCTGTAGTTGTAACTCAGATTTGTCATGGCTCGTAAAGACACGTTGTTTATTTAGATGACGGAAATATTAGTACCAGTGGCCAGCGAAGGCCAAAGGTATTGCTTTTGTTGGTATTTGCTGCCCACGCTCATTATGGTCCTAAATAAATATATAAAATAAATAATTAATTAATATTAATATATTAATAGGCGCGGTGGTGGCTCGGTTGTAAGAACGTTTACCTTCAATCCTACAAGGTTGGTTCAAACCCCCCTGACATGTATCAATAAGAATTACACTTTTCTTACGTACATTTGTCATAGATTTACGACACCACCGTTCCCGTGCCTTGGAGAGCACGTTAAGCCGTCAGTCCCGGCTCCACCAAATACCAACTTGTGGAATCGTTAATAAATTGTCATTAAAAAATTGAACCTCGCCAACCCGTCTGGCCAGAGCGTGCGAGTGTAGGCTAAATTCTCCAGATATAAGGCCCATCTCCAACAGTGGAGTTCTAGGACGCTGTGGTCTAGGGGCTGTAATTAATCTTTATTGCAAATTGTTAACACAAATTTGTACAAGGGCGAGATTAATGCCGTAGGCATTTTCTAATAGCTAACCTTTGTTATGGCGATAAGAGAGCTACCGTGGTGCATAAATAAATACTTATATAATATATATAAATATTGTTTATAATATACATACATATATAAGATAATTACTATGTCAGAGCATGATTGAGACATTTTGCTTTTTAAGAAAGTGACTGAAGACCAAGATTTTAAAGATGGAGATAGAAGCTTGTCTGATCACCAGTGAAAGTTTTTTCCACTGGCGAGAAATCGAAACAGTGAGAGAATCTGAATATCTGCTGGAAGTGTGTGAGCGACGGCTTAACATGGTCTCCGAGGGACAAGAACGGTGGTGTTGTAAATCTATGACAAATGTTTATTTAAAAAAAGTGTTCAAACCGACTTCTTTCAAAGGAAAGCGATAAACAAAGCCACCATACCCGCTCTAGAAAATAAATACATAAAACTTTTTAAACTTTCGCGCATATTCATAATAGTTTTTATAATTTTAACGGGTCTTTACGCGATTTACCTTAGAGACATATTGTAAGAAAGAAGCTTTGGGACATATTGCCGGAGTATGGAGTGAATGACAAACTGCTACAAACTATACAGTCCCTGTACAAGGGCTGCAAAGCTTGTGTGCGGGTGGAGGCAGGTATGTCGCCTTGCTTTGAATCCCAAATGGGCGTCAAACAGGGTTGTGTTCTTTCTCCTAGATTATTCACTCTATATCTCGACAAATGCCTAAAACGAGTAACAGAGAATGACTGTGGGATAAAGATGAGTGATCTAGTGGTGAACTGCCTGCTTTATGCAGATGATGCTGTTCTTATGGCATCGTCCGAACAACAACTGCAATCAGTAGTCACAAGAATGAAGGAGGGATGTGCAGAAAAAGGACTCCGTTTGAATGCGAGAAAAACCAAGGTACTAGTGTTTGAAAGAAGAAGGATAACAACCGTGACGATAAAGATTGATCATGAAAGTCTAGAACAAGTAAATGAAATTATATATCTGGGCAGTGTTTTCACTGCAGATGGGAAGTACGATAGGGACGTTGAAAGAAGAGCGAACTCGGGAAATAGTGTTAACGGTGCCCTGGGGTCATTGATCGGCAGTCGAAATGTTAGTAACGTCGAAATACGGAAAAGGGTTGGTATGAAGGAAAGCATAGGGACAAAAATAAGGAAAGGCATGCTACGATGGTTCGGGCATGTCAAAAGGATGAGCGATGAAAAATTGACGAACCAGATATATAATGCGAAAGTTGTGGGTGAAAGAGGCCCTGGCAGACCGAGACTCACATATCACGATCAAATAAATAAAACACTGACTGAAGTGCATTAAAAAGTCTTCGTAACAGAAGGGCATGGCATGAAGAGGTTTAATGAATGTCGATGAAGCGAAAGAGGTATGTCGTGATCGTGTCAAATGGCGCTCAATTGTCTCTGCCTACCCCGCAAGGGATCTGGCATGAAGATATGTATGTACATATTGGTGACGCCGGAAAAAATCGCCCAGTGTCGCCAAGGATATTGTAAGTGTCGTGTGTCGTGATTTCAAAAAACTTTTAAAAGTGATAAGTGGGTAGGTTTACATCTACCGCCCAGTATGTACAAGACTACACCGCATAGCTCCAGTCGACCCGTGACCACGGCGAATGCAACTTGGCTGAGACGTCGGGAGAAATACGTCTCTAAGGTAAATCGCGTAAAGACCCGTTAAAATTATAAAAACTATTAGAATTACATAAAGTAAAGTAAAAAGCAAAGTATCATCACGACCGTTTTCTGTTTCGGGGTGGTCAGAAACCACGCTTATAAAGAAGCGGATTCACATTTAGTCAACTTTACTATAGGCCAATCATGATAAGTGGCAAGCTCATCAGTGTCTCTAGCGTACCAAATTCGAGAAATATCACTATTTATTCTTTATTTGTTACCGAACGTTCCCACCGGAATTTGGGCAGGTTCATGATTACATCAATTTTAACATTACTTATTTTAACCTTTACCTAACTAAATTGTGCCTGGAGAGTGTTATGTTAGAAGCGAAGAACATAACTAGTAGTACCTTTTAAAGACACATAAACTAACATAAATATTAATTTATTTATTTAGTAAATATCTAAATTCACTGACTTAACTGCTAGACCACGAGGCAGTACATACATAAAGCATAGTCAAAACAAACTTTTAAAACTTAATGGATCAATCTATTAATAGCCGCAATAGTTTGTCATTCAAATGTCTTGTTTCTCCCGATGTGTCCAAACGTGACAATAGACGATACATTTTGGTCACTGTGATTGTTTTTTTCTTGTAGATCGAATAAATGAGTTTGATACTTAATGGAATTTATTTTGTTTGAGAAAAGTTCGATCAATTTCATGTCGACGTCATGCCCAGTCAAGCCGGCATAGTGTTGGAGACTGATGTCAGTCATAAGTGTCTGATTCCAGTTGCTAACATTCATAGTCCTCGCCCGCCACTTACCATCAGGTGGGCGCAAGGTCACATGTCGTGTTAGTAAAAAACAATTGGACGTATAGTAATAAATAAAAATACACTGTAGGTATCACACCTAATACCGCTGTCGATCGATTTAACTATTTTTTTTTTTTAATTTATTTATTCAATTTAACAAAATATTACCTAAAATAACTTAAAATAAATTTCGAGACAACCTAAAATTAATGTATGCGGGAGTCCCAATAGCATCCTGAGGGTGGTTGCGGGCAGTGTGGGTGGGCCTATTGCGCAACACTGGACTGCAGTACTGGTGGGAAGTTAGGTTAAGTTTATTTATAGATAGTTGTAATTAGTTGTATAATAATAAATAAAGTGTAAAGTAATATTAATTATGTTAAATATAAGAATATGGATTTTTATCTGAAATAAAAATATTTGAATTGAATTGAATTGAAAATCGTTGTCCTGTGGATTGGTGCCTAAATAGACCGGCAGCATTTTCTTAATTAAAATTATTATTATTTAAATTAACTATCAAGATGTTTAAGTTTGGATAATTTGAAGTATTGGGTTTATTAAATTTGTGTCGTTTTGTATTTCGTAGAACATGTCAGCGGGGGGCGTGTTGGTTTGCTGGTGATCTCGACATTATGCACCGTACTTACAAACTTGACTTATATATTTATTAAAAGACCCAGTCCATGAGATATTTTCTCGGCGATAACGTTCTTAATATATTTTCCAACTGAAATACTCAAACTTCAACAGTCGTTCTAAAAGGATTTAAAACAAAAAATAATAATGTAGCAGTACAACGTGGGAATACAGCTAGTGTTTGTGGTACTTTTAATCAATAAATTTTCTTTGTTAGATTTTTTAAAGATGTTTTATTAAGCTATTGCATAGCTTTTATCGCAGGCTTTCAGCGCGGCGACCGAATCAAGAAATTCCGTAACGAAAATAAACCTAACACTCCGACCGGTACAGCGGTGCGGCGTTGAAAGCCGTGCATCGTCTAACGTCGTTTCAGTTTGGCAAACTTCGGCACGGTGTTTGTGTGTGTGCGACTAGACGTATGCGTGCAGACTAGCTGCTAACTGCTCATAATTTTTAGACACAATGCTAGGTGCTGGCTTTTTGGCCGCGTCCACGAGTGAGTTCGAGCCCGCGACTAGTTGAATCTTAACGTGTATGTAAAAACTTGAATTAATATCAAGGAAAAAAAATACTGCATAAATAAATAATTATAATTGCATAAGTTGATAAAAAATGCTATGCAATAGCTTTACCGCGGCAGTCCCCGAGTGCCACACGTATTTTTTTTATTTAAATATTGTAATATTTTAAATAATTCAAGATAGATACTAAACAACTTGTTTGCTTGAAATGGGACCATAAGGACCGCTAACAGCTGCTAAGGTGGCATTATTCGCCGTGACCGCTACAGGAGACCGAGACCAGACTCTCGCTTTCGATATCCATGTCGACTCAATTTGTTCAAATGAAATAATAATAATAAATTATTTATTGTACAAAACCAAAACTAGTGCAGCTACATAGGCGAGCTTAATGCCGTAAATGCATTTTCTACCAACTAACCTTTGTGACTGACATATGTAATAAGCGGGTGTTACGAAGAAAATAGATAGTTGAAATTATTTATTACTATATAAAACACAAATTAATTACATACATATAAGAACTATACTTATACACAAATAAATGTACCTAAATATAAAATACATATATATTCATATATATAATAAGTGAGTCATGGCGAATTATTCTGTTTATGAAGTAAGTATTTGTATAATTTATCTTCAAATATTTTAAGAAATGGTGCTTTTCTGATAATTAAAACTGACAGTCTTCAAAGACAAATCAATAATCATCTCGCCAAGATCATGCACGATGCAAAACGACCGTGTGCACCGAATAGGCTTGACGTACGTACGTTCATAATTATTATTTGCTTGCTTGATTTCTAAATATCATTCTTGGTGAATGCCTAATAGTGTGTATGCTACTTGTGGCCGACGATTTGGCGTCCATTGCCATACGTTTTTGTACATTTTAACTTTGATATGACATATTAGTTTGTTTATATTTTGACATGAGGTCTAAAAACACAATGGGAATAAGCAAGTCGAATATTGCATTATTATGAAAAGATTCCCAAGCTAGACCCCCTGCTGTGATTGGCTGTCACACTACTCGTAGGTCTAGTATAGGACGCAGCATCCAGTACAGCGGCCTTGACAGGCTGTACGGCAAGATTGATCGTGAATAGAGCACCTCAGGAGACAGACTCAGGACCGAAGACTGATAGAGGACTCAACAATCACCAGTGACAATCCCTCCAGTGACGCTCTCGGACTCCTGTCGCAATCGCTTACTGGAGTAGAATCATGTATAGTTAAGTATTTTATGGAGCCAAAATAAGACCTCCACATAAAATTAAACACGTTGTTTTACTTTTATTTATTTTATAAAATGTTAAAAGTTGCTTTTTGTCAGTATTGTGTAGTTGTTTATATTTATTGTATCGAATTTATTACATTGTGTAGTTGTATTAGTATGTATTTATTATATAGTATTTGTATGTAGGTATATGTATGTTTATTATACTTATATAGGTATATTACGTAAGTCTATATTATTTCTTAGAATTAAGATAGTAAATAATGTACATTATTTAATCATTTTTGTTTTTAATATTTTGTGCACCTACTCCTGTCACTTAAAACTCTCTTATTGTCCTTAAGGTTAACAGGCAGAGAATGTCTAACGACATTATGTTAGCCCTTTGTACTTCATCATCATCAGCCTGTGTCTCTCCACTGCTGGATATAGGCCTCCAAGGCTCGCCACTGCACGCGGTCCTTTGCAATCCTCATCCAACCCCCACCAGCGACCCTCTTTAGGTCATCCGTCCATCTGGCGGGGGGTCGTCCCACTCTGCGTCGTCCCGTACGTGGTCTCCACTCCAGAACCCGTTTGCCCCATCGGTCGTCGGTTCTGCGGCAGATGTGTCCGGCCCATTGCCACTTCAGCTTGCTAATTTTGAATGCTATGTCAGTAACTTGGTTCTCTGACGAATTTCAACTTTTCGAATTATATCCATCAGAGAAATACCAAGCATAGCTCTCTCCATAGCTCGCTGAGCGACCTTGAATTTGTGAACCAGACCCACTGTCAGTGTCCACGTCTCTGCTCCGTACGACATTACGGGGAGGACGCACTGGTTGAAGACTTTTGTCTTCAAACACTGTGGTATGGTCGATGAGAAGATATGTCTTTGTACTTAGGTGCAATAAAGTTTTTAAATAAAAATAAAAAAAGACATTTACAATAATGACGTGTCACAATAAGACTCCTAACCCTCCACTACTGAAGATGGGCCTTCCAGAACATATTTTCAACAAGATAAAATCAGTGGAACCGGGACCGACGGCTTAACGTGCTCTCTGAGGCACGTGAACAGTTGTTTTGTAAATGACAAATGTACGTAAGAAATAAACCCGACGCAATTATGTTTTTCGAACGTTCAGCTACTTAGAATATGTAGGTATATATTATTTTGGGTATATAAACTTTACTACGTTCAAACAAATTATATATATATATATATATATTATTTACAGCTATGAATTTATGTTTAATTGACATATCATTATTAGTATTTAGATTATAAGATGACGTCTTTTTTAATTTTTTTTTTTTTTTTGTTCTATACATATATAAATTATCTGACATATCTATATAATTTCTATACATCATAATTATTAAGTATTTAGAATGTAAACTGACACGGCCTCTTTACAGCCACGATCTTATTTAAGTAGTTCCGCATCCGTGGTCTAGTGGTAACAAACGTTGCCGTGAACTCGGTAGGTCGTGGGTTCGATTCCCACCGGGGGCAAGTTGTACATTGTATAATTTGTCTCGGTCTGGGTGTTTATATGTATAATATGTATATATTTACAAAAAAAAAAGTATAATATGTAGTTTATCAACCATCTAGTTTCCGTAACACAAGCCTCGTAGCTTACCACGGAAACTAGATGGCGCTGTGTGACCTGTCTGGAAATATTTATTTAGTAAGTTAGTTAGTTTTACTTGCTTGTAGCAATAATGTTGTGCATAACATACATAAATATGGATTATTGCCTGTTTACGGTCCAACCATTATTACCACTTTCAATTAGTACATATGTTGTGAAAATTGTATTGATTTTATTACTTCTGACTGTATCCAAGTTGTTTTAAGAGAACCAATGGAAATAAGTTATTTTGATTTGATTTGATTTTGATAAGACCCGGTCACTTTACTTAAGTCAACAATTGATCTGTTTATTCATGGATTTATACAATAACATTTTCGAAGTAGGGTATTAGGATAATCGTCAATTCATTTTGCTAATAAAATTAACTTTCAAGTACGTACCTAGGTAGGTATATGAAACTCACTTTATTTTTCTTAACTATAGTTAAGTATGTACTTATATATGTATGTAGTCTGCCTCCGTGGTCTAGCGGTTAAGGCTGTAGATTTAAACGCGGAGGTACTGGGTTCTATTCCTAGTCGAGAACACAAAAAATGTATACCTTCATTACAGTCCGTGGAACACATCGTCCTAGACCTCCGATTCCATAAGTTGGTGTTAGTGGAACCGAGAACGGTGGTGTTGAGAATCTATAAAAAATGTACGTAAGAAAAGTGTAGTTCTCATTGTTACATATGCCTATGACGTCTAAAATAACCAAAGTGACAAGCCAACTACCTATCACGTGGTATATTTTTTATTTTTTAATAAGAAAAAAAAAACAAAATATTGATCAGATTATTTAAATCATCCTTGAAGATGGGTTTAGAAAAACGACTAGCATGGACTTCACTTTACTTCAGCTTTTCTAGGCTCTCATTGCACCCCTCCACAGCAGTAGCTTGGCTTGGAGTTGTGGGTGGCTGCGACTGGTCTCTGGGATGTTTCCTCTTCAGCGATTCCTACGATTTGCAAGGTATAGGTAGGGTGTTGGAATGGAGAATAGAGCAAGACGTAGAGGCCAGCTACACCGGTAAAGGTACAGTAACCCGGAACGCCCCAGTTCAGCTGACGTATAGAGCAATACACCTACCAGACCAGCTACTATACTACTATCAGATTACAAGTTCCAGCAAAATCTTTGTACCACTTACTGAAAGAATTGGGCCTAAGCAGGTCTGCAGGAGACATATTTATGGGGTAGAGCTTCCAAGGCGGCATTAACAGAATCATACAGTATTTGGTTAGGTAGGAAGAGAAGTAGAATGGTGGATGGTGAGCTTCTTGTTGCGCAATAAAGTAAAGAAGGAGGCCTCCTTTTCAACCCGCACGGTGAATCCATGGAATGTTTAGAATTTTGTCTTCTTCACGGGACCTTCTATTCAAAAATAATAATAATAAATTGTTTATTATCAGGCAACAGATGGCCCATAGATAAATACCTTACAACTAAAATACATATAAAAATATCATTAATTTAAGAGTAATAAGGAAGAGAAGACAAATTTCTAAGCATTCCGTGGATTCACCGTGCGGGTGCCGGGTCCATCGTGTGTGGGTAGGAGATGAGAAGAATGATGTCTCGGGCTTGCGACCGACAATAGGCTGGTTTAAGAAAAGGAGGCCTCCTTTTTTTTTATTGCGCGATAATACGCTCGCCATCCACCATTCTACTTCTCTCCCTACCCAACCAAATACTGTATGATTCCGTTAATGCCGTCTTGGAAGCTCGTTCCATAAATGTATTGACGGCAGACCTGCTTAGGCCCAATTCTTTCAGTAAGTGATGCAAAGATTTTGCTGGAACTCCTCTTGCACCAACTTCCACTGCGTAAAGCTGAGTCTTGAACCCGTATTAATTAATCTTAAGCTTCCGTATCTTCATCTTCTTGTGGTCATAGAAGTACCCATCAGGTACTGTGACCACCTTCTGAGGAGTACGAGAAGCTTAATTGGACGGTGCCGGCGTCCCTAATATAATAATAATAATGACGTGTCACAAACGCCTGTAATAGGTTTACGTAAATAAATATATTTTGATTTTGACTTTGACTTGTAATATCAGTTTAGATAATTTACTATTAACTGATCATGTCTATTTTGTGATTTTAATAATATAATGGTCCATAAACAACATTAATAAGCATTATTTATCGCTCAATATTGTCCGAGTGTGTGCGAGCCCCTTTTAATTTTGATTGTTCCGATTAACCCTGTTCTTCGGTCAGCAGTGGTCTTTTCATCTGTCACTTCCTAACAGCCGTGGAATTGGGTTATAATTTACGATTTTATCTCAAACGCCCCACATAGGGGCAACTGTTTTGATGTATATTTCTTCAGACAAAACCACTAAATTTTACATAAATATTAAAGTATTTTTTTTAATAACTGTCTCCGTGGTATTTTTATATACGTATCACCATGGCAAGCTTACAATGTTTTTGTTATTTTTGAAAGTAAAAAATTGTATTTGACATCATTGCAAATGGCACATACTTTCAACGAGAACAACAGATAAGTGGTAAGTCACCCCGGCAAACTGAGCAAATTACCACCATCAGTCCGATTCAAGATATCAAATTTTCCAGTCTTCTTTTCAAATCTTCCAGCGAGGAAGTTTCCACGGTTCCATAAAGTGTATCCACACGTTTCGGCATCAGGCTTGAATTGCCATCATGCCCAGTTAAGCTGGCATAGTGTAAGGGACTGATGTCAGTCGTAAGTGCTGATTCTGAAGTGTCGCTTATTTTAAGTGCTGTAATATACCAATATTTAATTTTAAAAATATATATTTTAATTGTTTTTGATTCAATACAATTTTTGGTGGTATGTTTTCATTTTGTATTTATTTATTTATTAAAACTTTATTGCACAATATATACAAGGGGCGGAATTAATATGACACATTCTCTGACAGCCAACCTTAGGGATACTGTAGAACATTAAAGACGTAAGGTAGGTTCAATTAGAGAGATATGATTACGTAATAAATATGCAATATTATCTAAACAACAATAATAAATTCTATAATAAACTAAATACTAATAATACATACACATAACGTTTTATTAATACATTAATTAATTACATAACATTGTTACATACACTACATATAATAATATACTGAATAAACTGAATGAGTTGTTATGTGCTATTTAAATAATATGAATATACCATTTTTTTGAAAATGCTTCGGTTGGATGCGTGTCGTATTATTTACCGGCAGCTTTATGTCTATGGACAACGGTCAGTGTGGCCGATGAAAAAAATAGGCGGGCAACACCGGTCATAATGGTCAACAGTGATCACCACGCCCGCTGTGAGTTGCCAAAATAGAGCCGTAATAATGAGGGATCGCCAGTTAGTGCGAGTTATATAGACCATGGCATAATGACCGCTTCGCTTGGGCCATTGACTTATACATAACTGGGCATTACTTTTACTTAAAATCAAAGCTTTAATACGCGTGTGTAGAGCTTTTAATTTTCACGGTATTTATTAATTTACTTAAACTTCATTGTACAAAGATTAGATATTTAAGACGGTCAAAGTGCTACTTTGGAAAGTACTTAAGGTAGGTGCAATACAAAATGAACTTGAAGTGTTTTAATGAAGATATACATACTTATTACATACATATAATACTTAACAACTAACTTGGAGGCGCGGTGGAAGGTAAGAACGCATACCTCTAATTCTACAAAGGTCGGTTCAAACCCACCCGGCATGTACCAATGAGAAATACACTTTTCTTACGTACATTTGTCATAGATTTACAACACCACCATTCCCGTGCCTCGGAGATCACGTTAAGCCGTCGGTCCCGGTTCCACTAATGCCAACTTCTGGAATCGTTAATAAATTGTCATATAAAATTAACATCATATCCTAGCCAAGCCGTTTGGCCAGCGTGGCGAGTGTAGGCCAAATTCTCCAGTTCTGGAAGGCCCATCTCCAGCAGTGGACGTCTAGGACGCTGTATTTTAGGGGCTACAATGAATTAAATATTTAACATATTATACATAATACAGAGGAAGATATAGATACTTAAAATATGTATATATAAAATATTCGTATATATAATCTACTTAGGTACGTAGTGCGTTATAGCAACTTATTTTGTTTCTAAAGTACGTAATAGTATAGTTTGTCTTTAAATATGCTGACCTGCATATACTGTAAAGAAATCTGAATACATGCTGGAAGAGTGGAGAGGGATTTTAAGTAGACTTTAATGGGACAAACGAAGTGAAAGGCTGTGAGAGTCGAAAAGGAACTTGAAACGATCTTTTACGTAGCGTCGGCCAAATTATCCAGAAATATTATCTGGGCCCATCGTCAACAGGTATTAGACCTAGGATGTAGGGGCTGTAAAGATGATGCTATAATAAAAAATATGTTTATTCGAAGTAAATTTTTAAAATAAAATAAAAAGTTTATTCTACAAATCGCTCGCCGTATTTCCTCTTAGAATAATTATTTTTTTTTTTTTGTTTAAGGTAGTTATGGCATTCGGGGTCGTCACACTCTTGAAATATTCATTTACCCAGCTCTTTTGAGAATTTGTGGGTATCACGAGAATAAACCCCCGTTGTTTCAACCCTAAATGCCACAAAGTTATAATTTTGTTTAATAATATTTTATGTTCTTTTTAGATTCGACTATATGAGCAGCCGAACCAGCCTTTTTTATGGTAGAAGAAATGTGGCAAACGTGGCAGGTGGCATCCCAGACAAGACATCTTCCCTCATTCGATGGTATTACGTATATACGTGATAGACATAAGGGTTTAACCCTTTCAGGACCATAAGAGTATGAAAACTTATTTAGTTATTTTAGTCATGTTAAATAAGTCATGGGGTATCAAATTAACAAATTTAATAACTAAAACACGAAAAATCCAATTGGGTTGAAGTGAAGGGTTGGGGACATATGTGTTCCCTATAGTCGTTACAAGTGACATTTTTGCTTAAAATCTTTAGATATACTGTTTATTTGGTATGTTTTGTAAAAAAATAAGCATTTCGTTAAACACTTTTATAAGAACAAATCATATTATAGCGCCAAATGAATTATGAACTTCCAATATAATAATATTATATATTATATTCCAATAATAGATATATCATATGGATGTAGTTGTATGTAGTTAGTTGGATGTAGTTTTGCCAGCTTAAAAATAATAAAAGGTTTGTTCCGAGACTAGAAATTATTAAATAATTTCGTAATTTTTTTGACTTGAGACAACCGTGTCCCTGCTGTCGTCAAAGGGTTAAGAAAGGACGGGATTTATAATATATGAATATTTTTTATACCTCAGTTGTTAATACTTATATATAAGTCAATGGTTGTGTTTGTTTAGTGGTCGCCTCTGTTGTTCTGTCAACCAATTTGAAGGATCAGTTTCACTTTTATTGCTCCCCCTCCAGCTGTATGTAGTATTAGCATAAATCCACAATTATTATTCTATTATCTATTTAGAGTTGATGTTTTTGAGGTATTTTTTGCATGTTGGCCTAGAACTAAAAGTATTATTCGCTTTTACACGTATTTTTTTACAATATTAACTGTAAATTGTGTGGTGCTGCCATAGGAACTGCTAGACACACACTTGGTGTTACCCGTGAAGCAGTAAGTCTTTCTATTGCAAGAGCCAGAAAGGGACTGACTACAAATACAATTTTGACCACATTTGTAAAGGTAGGGCGAAGTTCTGCTGAACATGCTCTCCTCACACAGGTACAGGTGGTGTTGTAAATCTATGACAAATGAACGTAAGATAAGTTTATTTCTCATTGGTACATGTCGGGATTCGAACTCACCTTTATAGTAATCACCACCGCTGTAATAGTACTGTTATAACATTTAATATAATTAGTTGTTCAATATTGTCAATAATATTTTTCCTATATAAAACACTCCTAGAACCCTCAGGGATTGTGCGGAACAATGGCAAGAGACCCGACGGCATGACCGTTGGGCCGTGGAAACTTGGCTGTTCCCTGGTGTGGGATGCGACATCTCATATCATATTATATGTATATACTCGTACGTGCACAACAATAAAGATAATAAAAATATATATATTCTTACATCTACGAGTACTATATTAATCCTAGGACATAATATGTAATATTACATATTATGTACATGTATGTATACCTACATATAAATACTATATAATAAATACATACTACTAATACAAATATTAATTTAAGGCATCTTCTACAAGCTAACCTCTGTGAGATATAACCAATTACAGAACGAGTGCCAAAGAATTTATTCTTCATAAAAAATCTGTGCATAGAATTTACTCAAAACTCTAATAATCCTTTACAAATTACAAGCAAACGTTCTTCCAGAAAAGCTTAATGACTTGGTAACTAGGCGTATAGTGCGGGACTGAGCTATAAAATTGGGGCGATCGTTATGTAAATCCAGACGCAGATTTACGCAGACGCGCCGAAAATGACACGATAATTTACATTAAAAAACGGTATTAAATATATTGCATATCTATGACAGAAAAAGCTTATACTAATATAATATCATCAACACCGTTTCCCTTTCGGGGTGTCAGAAACCACGCGTATAAATAAGCGGATTCATATTTAGCCAACTTTACTATATGCCAATCATGACAAGTGGCAAGCTCGTCGATGTCTCTAGCGTACCAAACTATCACAAACAAATTAAATATTAATTAAATATATTTATTTACAGTAATAAATATTTTTGTGTCCCGACCAGGAATCGAACTAAGTACCTCCGAGTCTAAATTCACGGACTTAACCCCTAGACCACGGAGCCAGTTAAACTAATATACGATGACAAAAACAAAATATTAAACATGGATTCTGTTAAGGAAAGTTATAGGAGTGGGAAGTCCGCGAATCAAACGAAAGGCTATATACATGTACTTAGGTATTTATTTGTTCATTATGTTAACGTGACAATATAATGTCCTACAAAAAATCCCCCCACATAATTTAAACAGCGAAGTAATTGTATAAAATAAAATAAAGACCTACGTATATAAAAAAACCATTATTACAGAAACTTACTCGTAAAATAAATAGAGATATTTTACCTACTATATCTCTATATATATAACTTAGTATGGGACATATCTTTTAAGGGATTGAGTTTTGGTGGGCAAGAGCTTGACACAGTGTCGTATCTCTCAAACAACAAGCAAGTATTATAAATATAATTATACAAATAAACATACGTGTTTTGTGTGCGAAATATTTCATGTTTACTAGATGTGGTGGTGCTAATAAAAAATCAAGTTGGCGACTTTAAAGATGTTATTATGAGCCATATGGTCTATGGTCTATTCAGAAACTGGAGGCAAGTCTAATCGTAAGCTGCCCAGACAACCTCTCACGCAAGCCGTTATTATTAGCTCGGTCCTGCACTGTAGTGGTCAGAAGACGTGTGAGTGCGTGGGCGAGCGACGTCTAGGGCGGCCTAATCCTTATTTATGGTAAGACGTCGTATAGCGATGGTCGCCGAGAAGACATATTTGTCTCCTCGATAGCTCCTCTATCAATCTAACTTCGTGGCTTACTAAGGTCAGTATTCATCAGCTTAAAGACTCATAACGTCTTGGTTAGATGGAGTTTACCACACATATAAAACAATCTCCACATATGCTGGATACTTATTTAAGGAAAAAGGACAGATCACACAACTTGAGAACAAGAATAAAAAAATATAATAAAAATAAAATTACGTTTATTGGATTCTAAGCAAATAATTCCATTTAGTGAGCACTGCCTTCTGGAAAAGAAATTCTGGGCAAGCAGTTTCCCTATTTTTGACACAATAAAACTATACAAGTACTTACATAAATTATTAATACCATTACAGCCCCTAGACTTCCACTGCTGGAGATGGGCCTTCCAGATGGGCCAAGCTGGCCAGGCGCCTCACGGGACACTTTTTGGGCCTTACCTGAGCAAAGCTTCGCACAATGAGAATTGTAATAAGGGGCCAACAGTTCGAGTTCTTTAAAGACTATCTGTCTGATCGGATTCAGCAAGTAAAAATTTATAACTATTATAGCTGTAGACTGCCCGTAACTGTAGGCTTTCCACAGGGCAGTATTCTTGGACCGATCCTTTTCTTTAGTTTATATAAACGATCTGTGTGACCTAAACCTTCTTCATGGAAAGATCATAACTTACGCCGATGATATAGCGCTCCTATTTTCAGCAAAAACATGGAACGATGCATACGGAGGAGACGGCCGCGGTTGTACTCATAGTGTGCTGCAGCACACTGCAGTTCCTCCAGACTGCTGGGACTCTGTGTCTGTGTCTCCTGGCCTTTTAGATAGTTCGGATGACTCCGCTAAAGGAGTAAAGGTCATATTTGACATGTTTAACATATTCCTATGGGGCTGAAATATCTAAAGTGACAAGCTTACTACCGATCACGTGGAGTATACTAAAATATTGATCATAGATTATTTTAATCATCCTTTCTGCAACCGGCCCAAAGGCAGAAAAGCTTACGTAATTACAATCACACAATCGAGAGGGTTTAGAGAGAGAGTTTAACCTCTTTATATCTTTCATTTCTTAGCGTTTTCATAGTCAATTGCTCCCTTTCTTAAACCTTCCGCATCGCTTGATGTTGGCAAATGTGAAAAGCAAAGTACACAAACACTGAAGTAATGCTCCGTTTTCAATTCCCTCGTAAATTTGTTTTATTGTCAAAGTGCGTAAGTTATTGACTTATGTTTAATGTCCGCCACAAATACTATTTAATTTATCCGTCGCGGTTTTTAGGACCAACGTTAAACATATAAGTGACACAAAGATGTTTTTAGCCTTACGCCTACCCAGTTTAGATTTTAAACCATTCTTCATTGATATAACTTTGAGCAATAATTCATAATAGATGCATGCAATTATAGCCTTAAAAACATTACTCTAAAGGTTGACGTTGGCTCCAATTATTGTTCAGTTGGTCATTAGACAAAAAAAAGCTCTAGTCTATCTATAATGGATAGATGACGCTATTATAGTTATAATCTTAAATATAGCACACAATTATAATCTTAAAAACACTAGCTATAATGCAGTTGTGTAGGCCAAATTCTCCAGAAATAAAAGGCCTATCTGCAACAGTGGAGGCCTAGGATTCTGTGTTCTAGAGACTGCAATTAAAGAAATGAATGATTTTTTTTTATCTAAATGAATCATAATATTTATTTCAACAAAATAACAATAATAACTAAATAAATACAGAAAACTAAATATATAAAATCATCTAACATTCATTCACATTTAATCATTCATTCGTTCCTTCAAACATACCTGCTCCATCCTCACAACTCGCTTTCTTGTTCCTCTGATCCTTATGAATGAATGATATTTTTAAATATTATTTAATAACATTTAACAAATATTGCACAAAGTACAGAGGCTCTTAGACATTCTCTGACAGCAATAGTTGCAATTAAAAAATAAAAGTTACTATAATACATATAATTATAGGATTATAACCGTGGTCTAGTGGTAACAAACGTTGCCGTGAACTCGGGAGGTCGTGGGTTCGATTCCCACCGGGGGCAAGTTGTACATTGTATAGATTCTCTCGGTCTGGGTGTTTATATGTATAATATGTATATATTTACAAAAAAAAAAGTATAATATGTAGTTTATCAGCCATCTAGTTTCCGTAACACAAGCTTCGCAGCTTACCACGGAAACTAGATGGCGCTGTGTGACCTGTCTGGAAATATTTATTTTAGATATTTTTTTTTATTTAACAAATAATATATTCCTTTATAAATATATTAAATACTAATGGATACAAAATATTACACATATACAACTTACTAACGTGGTTTTTCAATTAATAAATAGCTCTACTATTTATAAAGTATGAATTGACCAGTTTTTTTGATGACGATCTGTTGGTAACCTGCCTTATTTATAGAGATCATTCCACGAAGGAGTTGCAGACAAATCCAGAATGATGTAAGGGGACAGAAAGAAGAGATATTTGCCCAGTCCAAATATAGGTGAATGACGTAACTCCTAAGTTACAACTTCGAAGACGAGCATGCTCGAGGCGGCGCTAAGCCGCAGCCGTTTTAAGCCTTCTCGATTCCAATTGCCAGTGACTTCGCCCCCTGGCTTACAGGATCAGCGACTGAAGGGCAAAGCGACGAAATGCGCGTCAAGCTCTCATTTCACTTATCCCTGATATACATTCTTACAACAAAAACCTATTTAAAGATCGATCGATAGAGCGCTTCTTGTACCTATTCTTCTTAGTCGCTACACTCTTGACAGAGTGGTCGTGGTCGCTATTTGAGTGCTAGTGGCACGCTTAACAAGCCGTCGCCACTCTTCTCGGACCGCAGCTTTCCTAGTGCACTTATGTAGGAGATGATCCATTGCAACCTTCACCTGATCGGTCCATCTCATCTTTCCCCTGGACTACCAGGCGCTCGATGAATGTTTCTCCACGCCGTGACACGTGTCCGAAGAAAGTGTGAATGCGTGATCGTCGAGGAAAGGCATTGTCTGATTTCCCAGTCCCTCCAGTATGGATTTGTTGGTTTGGAACTCCGTCCATGATATAAGCCCAACATTCTCTGCCAACGCCACATCTCTAGTTTATTTCTGTTGCGCGTAGGGTTCACGTCTCTGCAGCATACAGAAAAATAGGAAACTCAAGAGCTCTAACCAGACGGATTTTAGTGGCTTTGGTAACGTTTCGGTTCCTCCATATCTTGCTCAGCTTGTCCATAGCATTCTGCTGCCATTCGACGCTTGATTTCATCCTCGCATCAATCATTATTAGATATTAGAGCTCCCAGATAAATGTAAGATTGGACCACATCGCTTCCTTTTATATAATAATAAAATTGCTCATAAAACATAGAGAGCGAAACCTCCACCGCTGAAAATTGGCCTACAATCTGCATGCACGCCGCCGTGCCCCGCGCATTCGCTGGCCAGACGAGTTGGCGAGATTTTAAATTAATTATGTTTTAATTAAGTTCTGAAATTGTGGAATGTACTACTGGTTAGTTTCTCTATGTAAGTTTTCTCACGTACAGGGTGGTGGTGGGGAGAGTGCATTGACTTAAACTAAGTACCTGGCATAATAAAAAAATACGATTTTCTAGAATCAAGTTTCATAGATCCGCGATATAATGAGTTTCTGAGTTTCGAGTTTATTGCATAAATGAGACCTTAAATGTAATTTCATCTCAAACAAAAAATCCGTTTTAAAAATATCCACCGCAATTGTAATACCATTTTCGTACAAAACAAATAGGTTACGAATTTGCGCCATTTGGGGTCGAGACGATGGGTGCATGGGGAGCTTCAGCCAAGCGTCTGGCCAAGGAGTTGTCCAAACGGCTGACGGAAAAAACTGGAGACAAGACGGCTGGTAATTATTTTTGCCAACTTATTAGCCTTGCTATACAGAGGGGAAATGTTGCCAGTTTTCTTGGGACTATCCCTAGGACGTGTCCCGAGGACATTTTTTATTTATAGTTTATTTTTAATTAGGTTATGTATGAAAGCGAGACGTGGATATGTCAGAATACGCATGAGAGTAGGGTTAATGCAGTAGAAATGAGGTCGTTGCGTCGAATATGCGGGGTCACTTTGGCAGACCGCATACGTAACGTCGAAATACGGAAAATGGTGGATATAAAAGAAATCATAGGGACAAAAATAATGAAAGGCATGCTACGTGGTTCGGGCATGTTGAAAGGATGAGCAAAGAAAGATTGACGAACCACATATGTAATGCGAAAGTTTTGGGTGAAAGAGGCCCTGGCAGACCGAGACTCTCATATCACGATGTCAAAGTCAAAGTCAAAATATCTTTATTCACGTAAACCTATTACAGGCATTTATGAAACGTCATTAATTTAATTATTTTGAATGATTCTACTCTTGCTAGTAGAAGACTAAGCAGCAAAGTGGTCCAATAAGTAAGCTGTTAGCAGAAGACCAGCAGCTTAGAAAATTCCAGTGACCTGTTAATGTTTAATCTGACTGAGAAAGGAATCTGCAAGGAAAACTCAGTCATCAAATAAATCAAATAGATCAAATAAATAAACCACTAGCTGAGGGCACATTGAAAAGCTTTCGTAACAAAAGGGCATGTATGAAAAGGTTGATGAATGCTGAGGAAGCGAAAGAAGTATGTCGTGATCGTGTCAAGTGGCGCTCAATTTTCTCTGCCTACCCCGCAAGGGATCTGGCGTGAAGATATGTATGTATGTATGCGTTTAAGTAACTGAATAGGGTTGGTGGGCACCAAAACATGAGATCTGCTATCCCAAATTGAATAATGTTATTTTTTTTAAATAATACATATACTATACATACATAATATACACATTATATATATAACAGATATACCTTTTAAAATAGTGTGCTCCTAGGATACACATTGCTAAACAATTATTACGATGACATTTAAAATTAATTAATAATAAGTCAATGGCGTGTTTCTATTAAATGTCGGGTCCTGGGCGGTTTCTCCGCCCTACCAACAAAGCGGCTTTATTAATTTGTGCTTCGGGGTAACAGATAATCTGGATTTTCATTAAATTGAATAAGCTTGCTACTAAGTACTGTTCTACAATATGACATTATTTAAATATCATCCTCCCAGAATATTCCTAGAGAATTTGTCCCACTCTCACTATGCTGGCCCGGGTTTGCATTATTGCACCAATCTAAAGTTTTTTATTTATTTTTTATTTTAAGTAGAGAGTAGATTTTAAAGTAAAAAATTGCATTTGACATCATTGTTAATGGCACATACTTTCAACAGGAACAAGAAATAGGTGGTAGGCGGATTGATGGTGGTAATTATCCCATTCTATCGCGGCGGGGCCCAGTAAAGTGTATCCACACGTTTCGGGATCAGGATTGAATTGCCGTCATACCCAGTCAAGACGGCATAGTGTATGTCAGTCATTCTTACAACCGATCCACCATCGCTTTGTATTCTAATTAGGACGTCTGATGGTTTACCCTGAACGTACAAAAAGGAATATTTAACTAACCTAACTGATCGGGTAATAATGGATAGGTAAAAACCATTTGCTAGCATTTTTTATACTTTCCATTCAGCAGCTGAACTCTCTTTCTTTAGCCGCCAGCGTTTGGCATTTAATTTAGCAACACCAAAAATATGTTTTCGTACCACAATGATGAACAATGTATGTCGCTAATTAAATGACATTATTATAAGGGCTTACACCCTATTATACGCTAATTAGGTTCGCTATACAATAATTATTTTAATATAATAAATGATTAGGGCTAATTGTATTTATTAATTGTTAATTATATTTATTGCTATATTCAATCAAAAGTTATTCTGTCATAAAAAAATGTCGTCTAATGTTGTCAAACAGGAGGTCAAAGTCCGTCCAAAGAGGTTGCAAAAAGCCGCAACCACATATATACATACATACATAGTCCAAGTAGTACAAAAATTGCCCAAAAATAGATGATGTCCTTTAATTTAATATTTAACATTATTAGGTTGGCAGCCCTTAACCTATTGCGTAGTGTACAAAAATATTTATGTCATAGAGCGTCCGTTTTTGCGGGATTCCAGGGTAGAGATTACGAGAGACCGTACCTATACAACGTGTGCTTTAGCTACTGTGAACTCGTTACTTTTATTTGTACATTTTAATCAGGGATCACCATAATACGAGCGGACCTTCCGCCCATCCGACAACTTGATTGATGTGTCCTTCCTACATTATTTTTTTCCCAAAAAATCTACACGCCACACGTCTGCAAAGCTTTTGAACCGTACAAAAATTGTCCCAATAAAAATACCTCTACATTATAAGAGGGTAAGTCCTAAAAAGTCTGGTTAATTTATTCGCATATATTTGTAAAAAGAGCAAATATTTTTTTAGGTGTCACTATACTGGAAAAAAAATGTACTACGCGAGTACATTCAGTTAAACATTGGCAAAGTATTAATTTGGAATACTTGCTTGGGAAAAAAGTGGCATTTTCTTTCGAACTAGAGCAGTTGGATATCATCCGATTACGGCTTGACGTCGACTTCTGGGACACCCTGTATATAAGTTATCTGACATATCTATATAATTTCTATACATCATAATTATTAAGTATTTAGAATGTAAACTGACACGGCCTCTTTACAGCCACGATCTTATTTAAGTAGTTTCTAAGTTAGTTAGTTTTACTTGCTTGTAGCAATAATGTTGTGCATAGCATACATAAATATGGATTATTGCCTGTTTACGGTCCAACCTTTATTACCACATTGATAAGTACATATGTTTTGAAAATTGTGTTGATTTAATTAGTTCTGGCTGTATCCAAGTTGTTTTGAGAGAACCAATGGAAATAAATTATTTTGATTGATATATAATAATATATAAGTAAATATAATGAAGCGTTTTTTCAGTAATATCGTATGAAGCAGATGCATGGACATTAATAGTGGGTCTGTAGATCTTCTAGTTCTCTTAGTGCGCTAAGGAGAGAGCTATGCTCGGGATTTCTCTAAAGGATAAAGTCCGGAATGTTGACATCCGTCAGAGAACGAATAAGATTAGAAGATAAGAACAGATAAATATTAATTGTTATTCTGTCTACCTAAAACATATGTCTTTGTCCCCATAATACCTTTGTTTCATTTTTAAATACGGACCTTTCATAATTAGCGTAATAAATTATAAAATGATAATATTGCGAGGGCCATCTTGTGAAGCGCTTAAATGCCGCGTCGGGGGGTGCCGCCGGCGACCGCATGTCAATCTCACAAAAATATAAAACAGCTAGCTGTTTGATCCGGCTTCGCCTATGTAATCTCACTTTCCTGATGAATATAGTTAACATTGTTTTATTCGAAGCAATATTTAATATTAAATAAATAAAATAAACTATATTACAATTAAAATTAAAAAGGAGCTAAAAAAAAAATTTAATAACTAGTAACATAAAATCGCGTGAAGTCGAAAGACATACAGACAAACCTTCTGCTACATTTATAATGCATGGATTCTTATTTATAAAAAAGAATAAAAATTCGTATTACTTTTATAGTTTTTTCTCGCTCTGTCTATTTGCTAATACAGTGGTGTGAGTGAAATAGTACTATATATTGAGTCTTGCAACATCTGTGCTGTATAAAAGCCTCGGCACACCACACAAGCGGACTTGTAGCCGGGCACTTAAGAATGCAAACCCTTACGTATACAACTAACATCAGTCAGTTACTGCTAGCCGACTTCACAAGAACCTTTTTGACACTTGTACCTATTAAATAAATAAATATTTCCAGACAGGTCATACAGCGCCATCTAGTTTCCGTGGTAAGCTACGAGGCTTGTGTTACGGAAACTAGATGGTTGATAAACTACATATTATACTTTTTTTTTGTAAATATAGACATATTATACATATAAACACCCAGACCGAGACAAATTATACAATGTAGAACTTGCCCCCGGTGGGAATCGAACCCACGACCTCCTGAGTTCACGGCAACGTTTGTTATCACTAGACGACGGAGGCGTCACTTTCCGGAAGGCCCATCTCCAGCAGTGGAGGTTTAGGACGCTGTAATGAAAAAAAAAGAGGAATTATTATTATTAATATATATTTTGACTTTGAGTTTGGGTGTGGCTTTGCTTTAATGCTTAGGTGTTTCTTTTGGGGGATTGCGGCTGGCCCGGTACCCAGTGGGGCCGCCTGAATATGATTGATCTGTTTGTTTTACATTTTAAAGGATCATTTTTACGGTTGCTTGTCACTTTAATAACATTGTATTTGGATTGGGACACTTTCTGTTAAGTTTTATTGATAGAATCGTTTAACGTTGTACATTTGGCTCAGGAGAAAGATTTAGAAAAATAAATTCAGTATTTAGATGTTATTATTCGTTTAAAATGTTAAGAGGGTTTACATTTGTCTCGCTCGCACAATCCAATATTTTCAAGTACAAGTCGAATATGTCGATTATAATTCAACGAGGAAATGCAGCGAGCGTTTTAGGTACCCTCCCTGGTGGTAAGCCCTTAGTTTATTATGTAGAATAGTTTTAATTTCATAGATATTTTTAGTTTTAGTTTTATTTATAATTAGTTTTTATTTTAATATTTTTGTATCTAAGTACTTCGATTAAATATTAATAAGTTAGTCTAAGTGCACTATTGAGAATTGTACGGATAGTTGCAGAAATAATTTCATTTCATTTATTTAGTCACCATTTCATACATTTCATACACTCGGTTTCGTCAGATTACAAATTAATAATTTTACTAATCATGATAGCGAATGAATAACAGCAAAGAACAGCCTTCGTCGTTACCAGATAAGTACTACCTACACCAATAGATGCTGCTGTAAAAGGGCGTTGTCATGGTAATAATAATATGGTATAATTATGTCAAAACAAAATAATATTTTCTACTACTAAACTAAAATTAAAATGTTCCTCCATATATACACACATATATATACATACATACACATACATATATATAAGGAAATTAGCGGTAACTTTAATACTTAAACTGAAGCTAACTTAACAAATACCAATGATTAAAATAATCTATTTAGATATACGCCACATAATAGTAGTTAGCTTGTCGCTTACCCTCGCCAACCCGTCTGCCCCTAGACCCAAGACTTCCACAGTTGGAGATGGGCTTTCCAGATTTTTTTGGAGAATTCGGCCTACACTCGCCATGCTGGCCAGACAGGTTGGCGGGGGTCTGATGTAAATTTTTAATGGAAATTTATTAACGATTCCACATGTTGGTATTAGTGGAACCGGGACCGACGGCTTAACGTGCTCTCCGAGGCACGGGAACGTTGGTGTTGTAAATCTATGACAAATGTACGTAAGAGAAGTCTATTTCTCATTGGTACATGCCGGGTGGGTTTGAACCGACCTTGTAGGATTTAAGGTACGCATTCTTACAACCGAGCCACCAACGCGCCTAACATAAATATACTATATGAATACAATTGGTATGTGCCGTGGTTATAACTCCCATTTTATGATGTTAAGGAAGGCGTTCTTACAATCAATGTTTTTAGAAATTAAGCTCTAACCTATGTATTGTAAAATGCAATAAAGAATTTATCTATCTAGTAGTAGTGTAGGAAGTATCGTTTACCACGACATATAAAAACCATCTAGTATAAAAACCATAAATATTTTTAGATAATTTGAGTGTTCTCGAACAGGTTGAAGTGGCCGTGCTCAGAGGGTGCAGTGGCAGAGTTGAAGTACAGTTGGCGCCGGGCCACGTAGATAACAATGCAAATGGCCTTTGACTGTACCTAGCCGCCATGCGAGTTTACTATTCTTTAGTGGCTTAACTATAAGCGGTACGTTTGATGTTAGAGATATAGTGCATAATGTATTTCCATTGGGAAAACTAGACGCTAGAATTGCTACGGGGTGAGGCGGAGTGCACAATCGTCCGATAACGTATGGTCTTAGATCGATTACGTCTGTCAGAAGACCATGCGTTTTCGGACGATTGTGCACTCTGCCTCACCCCGCTGGTCACATTCCTTGTCACGCGGCTCTCAACGACATCATCCGAAGGGCTATAGATAGTCACTAGTCACTATTTAATAAGAACATATATCAACACGCGGTGGTGGCTCGGTTGTAAGAATGCGTACCTTAAATCCTACAAAGGTCGGTTCAAACCCACCCGGCATGTACCAATGAGAAATACACTTTTCTTACGTACATTTGTCATAGATTTACAACACCACCGTTCCCGTGCCTCGGAGAGCACGTTAAGCCCTCGGTCCCGGTTCCACTAATGCCAACTTGTGGAATCGTTAATAGAATGTCATAAAAAAAAATGACATATCCTCGCCAAGCCGTCTGGCCAGCGTGGCGAGTGTAGGCTAAATTCTCCAGTTCTGGAAGGCCCATCTCCAGCAGTGGAGGTCTAGAACTCTGTGTTCTAGGGGCTGTAATGAATATATCAACACTGCCTCCGTGGTCTAGCGGTTAAGTCCGTGGATTTAGACTCGGAGGTACCGGGTTCGATTCCTGGTCGGGACACAAAAATATTAATTAATGCATATAAATACATTTAATTAATATTTAATTTATTTGTGATATTTCTCGAGTTTGGTACGCTGGAGATATCGACGAGCTTGCCACTCGTCATGATTGGCCTATAGTAAAGTTGGCTAAATGTGAATCCGCTTATTTATAAGCGTGGTTTCTGACCACCCCGAAAGGGAAACGGCCGTGATGATACTTTTCTTTTTTTACTTATATATCAACATGTATTTACCAGATCATCATTTAAAAAAAAATAAATATTTTAATTCGCTAAAGATCAATAATTTTTAATGAAACACAAAAAAAAATTTCTTTCTTGCTCATTTCCGACAAATTGCAATTTTTTGGTTAGGTCAATTTCTATCTGAGGGATATGCAAATTAATGTTATGCGTGAAAAACTAAAATTTTATTTTGTTACCTAAATTAGTGTTTTTATCATAATATGGTAGCCGGCGATACGATACCAGTGTTTAAGTTCGAGGGCTTGTTAAAGAGCTTTTTTTTAAAAAAGATGTATTGTTGGTACCATGGATTATGTTCTTTCAAGAAAAAAATAAAATAAAATATACTTTAACGATTAAACTTAATTTTTAATGCTATATTAGAAGTATCATCACGACTGTTTCCCTTACGGGGTAGTCAGACACTACGCTTATAAAGCAGATTCATATTTAGCCAATTTTACTATAGGCCAACCATGACAAGTGGCAAGCTCGTCGATGTCTCTAGCGTACCAAACTTGGGAAATATCACAAATAACTTAAATATTATTAAATATTATTGTGTATTAGGAATCGAACCCGGTTCCTTAAAGCCTAAATCCACGATCTTAACCGCCGGCAGTAAAGGTCGCTAAATGTAAACCGCTTTCATATAAAAAAAGTTATTTCTGACCTTCTTTGTCTCTTTGTGTGTATGTATGTGAACTGATTACTGAACCGATTTTGATTTATTTATTCATTCATTACCACAGCACATTACAAAACACAAAGGTTAGTATATAATTGAGTTTATACATTGGCCAAATTAGGAAACATACTTAGGAAAATTACTAATAATAATAATAAAATAAAAATCTTTATTGACACATTTTTTTCTTTTACCTATATATAAATGTGCTCTGTCTCCTGGATTAGTCTGATGAAACAGAGTGTGTTCCAGAAGACAAGTGATTACTGATACTTAGGTGTCAAAAGAAAAGGAGAAAAAACAGAAGAAATAAAACCAAAAGATATAGAAATTCAATATTAAATTAAATTAAATAAAAAAAAACTAAAGATTAAATTAAAAAGAGTTCTAAATTAAATAATTCTTGGCTGCCCTACCTACAGGAAAGTGTAGGTACCCTAACAGTGAGTGAGATGTGATGTAGCCCTATAGAATTGACAGCAGCACCGCGGACAGCATCTCAGCATTTAAAATGCTACATGGTTCTTGAATGACTCGTGGTACGTACCCGCTAAGAACAGCTCCCGAACAGCCGCCTTATCGGAAGCAATTACCGAAAGCTTTATTAATTTTCATAATCGTAACTACCACCGCCTTCAAAGAGATGCCGCCGATGCTGCGCGTGTGACTCTGTTTACTAAATAATAAAAACTTTGACCTAATGTTAGAAACGGGCTATAAGCAACAAAAACTAAAGCAATATTGCGCACTGACAAAAAATAATGTACAATCGTTGGTTAACAGATTTAATTTAGGATTTACGCCGTGTAGCGATAATAATTGACCACTGTCAATTTTTTTAAATATGTTAAAAACGAGCATCGGCGGCATCTCCTTGACCACTGTCAAGGATGAATAAACACAAGTTCTCTCCTCCCAATGGATGATGAATGAGGTGATAGGGAAGGCAAAGCGTCTAGCCCATACAGCCAAGTCTGACGTAATATATGTTTCTTTTTTATGAGTTAATGAGGTTATCATCAAATTCCAGATACTGCAGAATTTGAACGTATGCGGTCCGCTAAAGTGACGCCGCATATCCGACGCAACGATCTCATTTCTACTGCATTAACCCTACTCTCATGCGTATTCACATTTTTCTGATTTTTATATATATCTTTTATCTTAAATAAATTACTAGCTATTTTATTTTAAAAATAGGTTCTATCAATGACATCTGAAGCTTAAATAAAATAATTGCTCGCTAAACAATTACATGCTGTATTTTGGTTTGAATAAATCGTTTTTAATTCCCGTTATTTACATGCAAGTCAATGATAAAAACAGTATCTTTGACAGACCATTGATGAGTTTCCTAAAGTTGACTTTGATCTTTGATGACTGAAACTTCAGTTTATTACCGGTTCTTGTTTAATGCTTTAATGTAAATATATCCGTACTAAGTAATATTATAAATGTGTAAAAAGCTTTAGGCGCGAAAAAGGCGATGCTGGCTCGGTTATAAGAACGGTTTCCTTAAATCCTACAAAGGTCGGTTTAAACCCACCCGGCATGTACCAATGAGAAATACACTTTTCTTACGTACATTTGTCATATATTTACAACACCACCGTTCCCGTGCCTCGGAGAGTACGTTAAGCCGTCAGCCCTGGTTCCAATAATACCAAATTGTGGAACCGTTAATAAATTGTCATTAAAATTGACATCAGATCCTCGCCAACGCATTCGGCCAGCGTGGCGAGTGTAGGCCAAATTCTCCAGATAGATGTTCTGGAAGGCCCATCTCCCACAGTGGAGGTCTAGGTTGCTGTGTTCTAGGGGCTGTAATGATGATAAAGAATCTTTTTTTTTTAGTAATTTATTTATATACACACATCAAAAGTGTCTAGGGATCAACATATATTTTTGCAATAACTTTTCTCCTGATTGATATTCATTAAAATTTTCTTTAAGGATTGATCAAATAAAATGTTTTCGTTTGTCTACAGTAACGATAAACCAAGTCACCTTTGCATTAGTAAAAAAAATTGCCATTTTCCTAATAAAGGGATTTTTGACATTTGAACCACTAACATTAAAGTTCGAAAAAAAGACTGAAATAACAGTTTTTTTTTTAATTTTATTGGGTAACTTAAACAATTAATAATCCGTGTTTCTACCGCGAACACTAACAACACAAGAACATCGGTTTGGCATACTCAAAATGAGTTCATCCAAATCACGCTGTGGAATGGCCGCCCATGTTCGTTGCAACAACAAAAAAAGGTCTTCTTGCGACTGGATACCCTCCATATTCGGCAGAGCTCTTCTCTGAAGAATATCCCATGCATGCTCAATCGGGTTCAAGTCTGGCGACTGAGCAGGCCAGGGCAGGACATTGATGTTAGCTGCGGCGAGAGTCTGTCTTACAACTCTTGCGGTGTGCGGTCGTGCATTATCATGCATTAACTGAAATAAGGGACCGATATGCACTTGTAGAGGAACGATGACGTCTGATACAACCGTCTCAGCATAAATTTGAGCGTTGAGGTTGCCTCTGATCCAAATCAACTCAGTTCTTCCGCCGATCGAAATACCCGCCCATACCATGATGGTTCCACCACTATAAGGATGGACTTCCTGGCAGGATTTTAATCGCTGTTGGCGTCCAGGGGTTCTCCAGTGTCGTATACGTCTTGTATCCGGCCTCATACCAAAACGAGACTCATCAGAAAAGCACACGAAACGCCATTGTTCTTCTGTCCAATTTCTGTGTTCAAGAGCCCATTGATATCGAGTCCTACGATTGTGCATTGCTATAGGTGGTACCCGTAGCGGTCTTCGGGAATGAAGGTTCACTTCATGCAAGCGGTTTCTGACTGTTTGGTCGCTAATTAAGTTCCCTGAAGAGCGATGAAGGCTCACGGCTAACATCATGGCGGTTATTGTTGGAGTTCTTCGAGCTGTGATTTGAATGTATCGGTCTTGTCTCCGTGTGGTGCAGCGATACCGTCCTCCATGGCGCTCAGCCACGGTACCAGTGGTTCGGTAACGTGTCCAAAGTCGACTGATAACACTCTGACTTGTATTCAGAGCTAAAGCCACAGTACGTTGCCGGGAACCAGCTTCTATCATTCCCACGGCTCTGATCATTTCTTCCCTGCTTAAATGACGTCGCCGCTCCATAATAACGTTGGTTTTAATCAGTAGTAGGGAAACAGTAGCACTAATAATGTCTTCAATGCGTCTTATGTTTTTATAGGGAAAATATTGACAGCTGATTTTCATCTTTTACTCGAATTTGATTGACAGTTCCTGTTTTAAATTATGAAATGCACCAAAAAGGATCCATATAAATTTATAAAATCATAAATTTATTACAAAGCCACATCTCAATCACAAGAAATCCGCATAAACATGCTTGATCCCTAGACTTTTTTGATGTGTGTATTTACAAAAAAAAAGTATAATATGTAGTTTATCAACCATGTAGTTTCCGTAACACAAGCCTCGTAGCTTATCACGGAAAATAGATGGCGCTGTGTGACCTGTCTGGAAATATTTATATTATATTAGATATTTATAGTAGAGTTGGCTTAATGTGAATCCACATCTTTAAAAAAGAAAAAAAAAGCTTGGATTCTGACCAAAAGGAATGTGGTCGTGATAATACTATTTTAAAACGATTGGTCTTTTTGCCCTGTCTTGTTATGTGTAATGTGTTTGGGTAAATGTAAATTATATGAAGAAGAAATATTGATATTGTATTGTGCGTCAGAAAAAGCGATCGTTGGAGTACGGGATCGACTTATCTCGCTAAAACGATTCCCACATAAATAAAGCTCATCGGATATAAAGTATGTAAATACTTTATATAATATATAAATTTTTATATATTTACATAAGAAAAATATAAAGAGGCCTAAACGATAGGTCCGTAGGGCGGTATCGGCCGGGCGCGCACATCGGCTGTCCTATTTAACAACCAAGAAACTGGAATTTATTTTAGCTGTTTAAAATAACTTTTAGAAAGAGTGTTTTTGACCCAACCCTGTGTAACTTTTTTTTAAAATTTATTTATTTAAGACTATTACACGAAATATAAAGGCGGACTAAATGCCCGTAAACATTTTCTCACAGTCGAACCATGGAGACAAATTTCAATGTAAAAAAATTGACAGCTAAATCATATACTTATATATTATACTGTTATATACACTATAAAATTAATATAATAAATACTAATAGATACATAAATACACATATAAACACTTACTAACATTGTGAGGAGATATTCAGGTAGTGTTACTTTTTTAAATAAAGATTACGACCTAGGAATTATGTTACTAATGAAAATATAAATAAACTATTATCTAAAGTAAATAAATGAATCCTACATAAAATACCTGCTTAATGATAAAAATAATAATAAATAAATGGAATGCAATGCTAAATAGATCACGGAATAAAATTGATAAGAAAATTCAGCAACACAAATATGAAATATCACTTCATGAATAATAGACTTGTAAATGTATTGAACAAAATACAAGAAGAATTGAGCTCCCCAACTGTGCTAGTAAAGTGGCTAGTGATAATAGACATAGACTATGGTGATAACAGATAATTTTATGAAATTTACACCACGTCGGGTATAATATGGGAGTTCACAGCGCGGGAAAACCGCAAAAAGTAGACTGCATACTTAAAGTCCAATTTATCGTTTTCCATAATTATTCACATTGTAGCACATTATTAAACAAAAAAACACCACTTTTGACTAACAATATCCACAGTAAAGTAGTTTACAAAACAAAAACTTGCACTTTACATGTCCGTACAAAATGGCGCGAAGAACTCCAGACTATTTAAAATTTCTTGTTTGAAAATGACGCGCGTCACAATGACATTAACAAACAACTGATAGCGCTCAGGGTGATCCACCTCGATGTTGTGAGCAGTCTGAGCGCAAGGAATGATATTATTTGTAACCTCACAAAGCTTTTCGCAATACAGTTGCACGTTTTGGAATGGCTTCAAGCATGCTTAGGTTCCTACTATATCTCAGGGGGCAGTTACTAGTAGTGTTGCCCAAAGTAAGACCAAGACTGGCCAATTCTTGGTCTTGCATTAGAACAGCTGGTCTCGATCTTGGTCTTGAGACTCTTGCTCTCACTTAAAATATATATTTGTTTCCAATAGTAGTAAGACTTTAGTTTTTTTTAGGTCCTTGTGAGACTTTAGTGTCTGTATCTACTGGTCTAATTTACTTGAAATTTGGAATGATTGTAGATCTTGTTGACCACCATGTATACAAAAACGTATACAGAGGTTGTAGGTATATAATCCCTGTAGGTATATAACGCTTTACATGATGTTATTCGTCAATACCTAAACTGTTAGAGCAAAATAAATTGTCAGTACCACATCGGCAAAGTAGGTAGTTTTGGAGATATTTTATGGGGACATACAGACACCAGTCACCTATGATTCGATATTTTATATTCTGTACCCTAAAAAAGACAGAATTGAAAAAAATAATCCCAAAAAATGTCTGAGCAAGAGTTACTAGTTACAAGAGAGACTACGGTTACTCTTGGTTTGCTTTTTTGCAAGACCAAGATTGCAAGACCAAGACCATGACTGCAAGACCAAGATTGGGCAACATTAGTTACTAGGTTTATAAATTGGGTGGCCGAGTTGAGATTCGGCTCACGTCGCGGGGATCGCTACAGCTTTAATAACAATACGAAATATCAGTTCGTTATTGACGTAGATTTGCGATCGAAGGAACACATCCAATAGTAGTGCTCAATTCATTCCAACATAATCTTACGTCGGAGCACGTTTCCCGCCTAAATCACAGCCACATGTCGCCAAAATGGCCGCAGAAACTAAGGCTCAAATCAATAGAGCGAAGATTCGATTGGACTTTGATGCTCAAACTCAAAGTCTTCATATCAATATTATAAATGTAAAAGAAGCTTAGCCCGTGTATGTGCTTCGTCTGTGATGTGTATGACATGGATATTTGATGTGATGGAAAATCGACAGTTAAGTAGTGTTGTATGTAATTTTATGAATAAATATTTATTATAATTATTAAGTAATATTACAATACACTTTCATTATTTATTCATTACAGCCCCTAGAACACAGCATTCTAGACCTCCACTGCTGGAGATGGGCCTTCCAGAACTGGAGAATTTAGCCTACACTCGCCACGCTGGCCAGACGGCTTGGCGAGGATATGATGTCAATTTATTAACGATTCCACAAGTTGGCATTAGTGGAACCGGGACCGACGACTTAACGTGCTCTCCGAGGCACGGGAACGGTGGTGTTGTAAATCTATGACAAATGTACGTAAGAAAAGTGTATTTCTCATTGGTACATGCCAGGGGGGTTTGAACCGACCTTTGTAGGATCTATACACTTATATTATCTATTTTCAATATATTTAATTTTTAATTGCCATATTGCACCTACCTCATATAAATGTTCTCGTTGTTCCTAAGGTCTGACAGGCAGAGAATGTCAAGAGACATTATGTCACGACCAATTGTATGTTTTGTGCATTTAAGTTTTAGATTAATAAATAATTATGTGTATGAATAGGGAAAATGCAAACACGCTATATAGATTTGGCTTAAGAAAAAGAAAGGACAACACGAATGGGTAATATCTTTCGAGTCCATAAAGTCAAATGTTTATTTGCAGCTATATTTTGTCCTCTTGCGGATATTGGTTGGCTACGTAAGATCGTAGTTTTGGCGACTCTTGGATCAGCATGATAAAGGGAACCGCCACCCTTTCTGCGAGGATTTGCTTTGACCTTTCTATTTGGATTTATGTCGACATATTTTATTTTGCTAAAGTTACAAGGGTTTTCCGATATATTCGTAAAATGGTAGGTATTATTGATAGAGTATCAATCAGAAAGTATTAAATACATACATACATACACATCTTCACGCCAGATCCCTTGCGGGGTAGGCAGAGACAATTGAGCGCCACTTGAGACGATCACGACATACCTCTTTCGCTTCATCGACGTTCATCAACCTCTTCATACATGCCCTTTTGTTACGAAGGCTTTTTAATGCACCTTCAGTCAGTGTTTTATTTATTTGATCATGATATGTGAGTCTCGGTCTAGAACAAGTAAATGAAATTATATATCTGGGCAGTGTTTTCACTGCGGATGGGAAGTACGATAGGGACGTTGAAAGAAGAGTGAACGCGGGAAATAGTGTTAACGGTGCCCTGGGGTCACTGATCGGCAGTCGAAATGTCAGTGACAAAGCTCGGCTCGCCATACACAATGCCATGTTGGTACCAACACTGATGTATGGAAGCGAGTCGTGGATACGTCAGAATACGCATGATAGTAGGGTTAATGCAGTAGAAATGAGGTCGCTGCGCCGGATATGCGGCGTCACATTGGCGGACCGCATACGTAACGTCGAAATACGGAAAAGGGTTGGTATAAAAGAAAGCATAGGGACAAAAATAAGGAAAGGCATGCTACGATGGTTCGGGCATGTTGAAAGAATGAGCAAAGAAAGATTGACGAACCAGATATATAATGCGAAAGTTGTAGGTGAAAGAGGCCCTGGGAGATCGAGACTCACATATCATGATCAAATAAAGTATTAAATGTTATTGATTTTTATTTCACCTTATCCAACTTATATCATCATCATCATCATCAGCCTGTATCTCTCCACTGCTGGATGTAGGCCTCCCCTAAGGCTCGCCACTTAACGCGATCTTTCGCTACCCTCATCCAACCCCCACCAGCGACCTTCTTTAGGTCATCTGTCCATCTGGCGGGGGGTCGTCCCACTCTGCGTCTTCCCGTACGTGGTCTCCACTCTAGAACCCGTTTGCCCCATCGATCGTCGGTTCTGCGGCAGATGTGTCCGGCCCATTGCCACTTCAGCTTGCTAATTTTAAAAGCTATGTCTGTAACTTTCGTTCTCTGACGAATATCAACGTTTCGAATTCTATCCACCAGAGATACACCAAGCATAGCTCTCTCCATGGCTCGCTGAGCGACCTTGAATTTATGGACCAGACCCATTGTTAGTGTCCACGTCTCTGCTCCGTACGACATTACCGGGAGGACGCACTGGTTAAAGACCTTAGTCTTTAAACATTGTGGTATAGACGATGAGAGGATGTGCCGGAGTTTCCCGAATGCCGCCCATCCTAGCTGAATGCGTCTGTCGGCTTCTTTGCTGAAGTTGGCTGCTCCTAATTGGATAGTCTGCCCGAGGTATACGTAATTTTGCACAACTTCGAGAGTGTCGTTTCCTATGCAGATTGGCCTCGGCTTGACATGATCATTGAACATGACTTTCGTCTTGTCTAAGTTCATTTCGAGACCAACCCGCTGGGATGCTACGTTTAAGCCGTTCAGCATTCCGCTAAGATCCTTGAGTGAACTGGCCATAATGACTATGTCATCCGCAAATCGGAGGTGTGAGATGAATTCTCCATTGATGTTTATGCCGCAACTTATATATTATTTATTTATTTAACACTTCAATGTACAAAGACAAAGGCGAGCTTTAATGTCGGGAAACATTCTATCATAGCCAACCATTGGGACAACTTTAAACACAAAAAAGAAAAGAAATTATGAGTAATATTTTATAACTACATATAAATATATAATATACTTACAACCGTTGAGATAAGAAATAAGAATAACCCATTCTTTGGAAAGCTAATCTAGTAGATGCTTGTCTTATATTTTTGGGTAGATTATTCCTCAAATTTGTTGCAACATCTACGAATGAATTTGAAACAAGCAAGAAGAGAGTTGTGGGAGAGATTTGTCGTGAAAAGATGAGAGAAACGCAAACATGTCCTTGAGGTATTTCGGTGTCGCAGACTCGTTTAAAACTGAATAAAGGACCCTAAGTTTCCTGCGACAACGAATTGGCAGCAACTTTAACTTAGTGCGATACTCAGAGATGTGATCATATTTGCGTAAACAACATATGAACCGGATAGAAGCATTAAGTAACCGGCCCATCTTGTTGAGCGACACTACATACGTCACCATAGACAAGGATAGGAAGAAGGAGGCTTTGGACTTTTATTATTCATATTGTCGCTAGAAAAAATATATATTATGTGACAGCCAACCTAAATAAAAAAAAATATATCACCATGGCATGCTTACAATATTAGTTCTCCTTTTTTTTTATTTATTTTCAGAAAAATCACAGCTTATAACTAGGACATAAAAATTACAATATTATAAACTATTAGATCTTAAGCCAGAAAGATTTTATATTATTTGTACATTTCATTTCTCAAAAACAGTGGGTTAAAGTAAAAATCCTTGAAAGTAAAAATTGCCGTCATCAATTGATCAGGCTCGAATTGCCGTCATGCCCAGTCAAGCCGGCATAGTTTTAAAGACTGATTTCAGTCAAGAGTGTCTGATTCCAGTTGCTAACATTTATGGACCTAGCGCGCCACTTACCATTAAGTGGGGTTACTATTTTATTTACTCTACAGGGTTTATCGGCACGTACTGTGGATACTTCCCCGACTCCGGCAGACTGGGGAAATTAATTATTGTTTTAACTAAAAATTGTTTACTGTAAAGTTGTAATCCTTTTAAATAAATAGCTACCTACGTAGAAAAGATAATGTACAGATGTAAGTACAGCAATAACTGAAAGACAGTCGTGTCGTAGGAGCGCGATCGTCAGCACAAATAAAGTCTCGAAATTGCCGTAATTAAGGCTTGCCTTTCTAATGTACTGATTGATCAATCATTGGCCACCGACAATCGAAGGAACAGCTTTGTCTTGGTGGGCCATTGTCCGCGTACGTGGGCTCAAGACAGACGCCCAAGTGACAAAGAATAAACAAGCTACAGAAGTGAAATCTTGTATCGGTAAAAACTTTTCCTGAAATTGATTGATCAATCGTCAGTCACCGACAATCGAAGGATTGTAATAGACAAATTATGTTTCCCAAACGCCTTGGTTCGTGAGTAATTCTATCATAGCTCGAGATCTGGAAATACCTACTATTGAGGAGTTTGTACATATGTTCTATCGAGCCGTCAACGGACACTTCAAGCATCAAAGTCAAAAGTCAAAGTCAAAATATCTTTATTCACGTAAACCTATTACAGGCATTTATGAAACGACACTAATTTAATTATTTTGAATGATTCTACTCCTGCTAGTAGAAGACTAAGCAGCAAAGTGGTCCAATAAGTAAGCTGTTAGCAGAAGACCAGCAGCTTAGCAGATTCCAGTGACCTGTTAATGTTTAATCTGACTGAGAAAGGAATCTGCAAGGAAAAGTCAGCTATATTTACAAAATAAAACATATACAGAACTGCACCACAACGATCAATTAATAACCCTTTAAATTTAGTTATCAGTACCTATGAGAATACAATACCTGGTACAGCAGTAACCCACCAGGCAAGTCAGAATTAAGATAGACTACATGCCTATGTGCAACCCGAAAGTCGACAAAACGCATCTACAGAATATCGCTCCGTCTCGCGCTCGGCCCCCCAACGGGAGACCGCTTCCTAGAGAAGTGATCCTGGAGGAGCTTAAGTAGTCGAACCTGGGTCGGTGAGCCATACGGTCGGCAAGTAACGGCGCCCATCACCAAAAGTACATAATTTACCAGCTGGTGGTTGCCCGCTGATATCCTGCCATGGAAAACGGGGAAATGTCCTCATCCCAAACCCAGGCCCTTTAGCTATCCGGGCCTGGATGACTCCACTGTCTGTTTCTTTAAGCGAATTATATAAATAAAGAAACCAACGAACACTGACAATTTTAATAGCTTTTAAAGTAAATATTTGTATATTTTGTAATTTTATATCAGATCGGGTATACTCGGCTACGTTCTTCATGATATAAGTGTCTGTTAATAAATACCACAGATTTTGGCTCTGAGCTTTGGCTGCTGAAGGTAGACTAAATAATTAGCCAGAATAAATATACTAAAGAGTATCGGTTGAAACTTTTTCTGACATGACAGTTGCGTAGCTCGTATAAGCTGACGCGAGTAACTAAATATTATGCCAGATGATTGAAAGAAAAAAATGAATGAATGAAATTATGCCCGGTCTACGAGTAGCAGCAGTTGGCTGGCTTTACTAATTATTGAGTCTGGATCACGCAGATGTTTTTAAATAAGCCTATTCAATACAAAACGTATATCTAAAAACGTTCCGTTTGCATACATTGGTAGCATAGTACGAATCGACCAATCAAGCGGAGGCGCGGTACGGATGGAGGTGCGACTACGAACTAATAGACTTTTGCGATTCTAAGTTTCATAGAAACTTTTTTATATTAGCTAGAGCCTATCCTAATATAACGATAGCGAAAACCGAAAAAAACTGTATTAGTTAAAGTTAGTGGATTTTTTTGTGCGAATTAAAATTAAAATCTTTTAAATAAATGAAAAAACACTGCAACAACAAGTGTAACTTTAAAAACTAATTGTGGATTTAATCAATATGATTGAATAAATTTGTTATTTTAGAACATCCTTTTGTACAAATAATTATTTTGAGTTGCACATCTATTTAGGTTTGATCTTTGAAAGTAAATCGAAGTCGATTTGGATTGATCCCGTCATTGTTTGAAAGTAGTGATTTGAGCGTAATTCTTCGTTACTTCTGTGAGCACACAGAATGGAAGGCACTGGCCGGCTGTATTACAATAATTTAGATAAAATTACTTACCGACGCGGAATGGGTTGTGAGAAAATACGTTTTGATGACAATGTTGTTGTAAATAACTCCTTTAGATTGATTCAAATTTATAAATATGACATAAATTACTATGTTGCAGCATAATAAAATAGAAAAATCATGCATAGATGCTGAAACGTTACATCGAACTTCGTGATGAACAATTTGGCTTTCAAGAGTGTCTTAGCACCACGCTCCAACTGACTTGGGTCTAACACCATCTGGCGGACAAGAAGAACGTCTGTCGGCGTCTTTCTTGATATCGAGAAGGCGTCTGACAGAGTCTGGCATGACACGGTGTCTTGTAAAAACACATCAGTCCCAACAATAGAAGTTAGGATCCTGGCATCGTTACTTAAGGGACTACGATTCCACTTCGCTGTGGAGAATCTTATCTCTGTGGAAAAGCCCATTTTCTTTCCAAGCTTGTACTGATTGCGGACAGGGCCTACTTCAGCTCTTCTCCATGCCAATATGAGACTGCTGAAAAAATGCGGGAGCTTTAAGATCTTCTCTCTGCGTGGTTGGACAAGTGGCGTCGGTCTATCAATATCGGCTAAACTGCCGCATTGATGACATCCAACCGGCTGCCTCCACTTTTGCAGCTTCAACATCTATCACGCCGTCAATCGTGTTTGACTGCCGCCAAGTCACATTTTGGAATTTGCTTCTAGTGTTGCAAAATAATAAATATTATTGTCCATTGATATAATATACTTATTAGAGCATAACAATAGTTAATATGGAGCTGTCTGAGTTTATGGTGACATAAGTTCTCATTATTATAATTATATCGTGTTTGGAACTAATGATATTGACCAAACCTTTTTAGATATTGTTTGTGGCAACTTTTTTATGACTTACTCGTAGATACTGTAACAGGTACATGTAGGATACGGTGTTTTATTTGAATTTTAATAAATAATAGTATTGTCATTAATACCGACAATGACAGAGTCGTTGGATTTTGTTAAAAAAGAGAGAATCGGGAGCTCGGACTGAGAGGTCGACAGAGCGAGTATTTTTATAAATATTAGGATTTAAATAATAATTCCGGTTAAAGTCAATCGCGTAATAGTGTCCCACGTACGTAACTAAAGTGTTTAGTTTTATAAATCTGTAATTATATCGAAAATTTGAAGTATAAACGGTTTTATGCATTTTTAATAAAAAGTTCCGTAGAATCCTCTCCGTACCAAATAAAAGCAACTAATACATCCAACCGCAGGATAATTTTGTGACTGCAAAGGCAGGTTACAGTACTGACCGAAATCGCTAAGATAGTGTCGTTTTAAAAGGTCGAGACTGCTGCGTCAGGTGATATCGGGATGACCAATAGCTTCAGTTCGGCTGCGTGTAAATACATTGATCTATACATTGTGTATTTACTAAAATTGACAAATAGTTTTGTCTTACAGTGTGTGTGGGCAGACTGTATTGACCGATGACCGGGGCGGCGCGATCTGAAGACGGGCAGTCACGTTCTTGGCCGATTGTAATTGAATCCCATTTAACTGTGCACGTGCTTGGCCAAGACAATCCCATCGCACTACCGCACCAGCGACTACAATGACTTATATATGACATAGGCAACATTATTATCGCTGTTGTTTATATTATAATTTTGTTTATGTATATGTTTTAACGGCCTCTGTGGTCTAGCGGTTAAGTCTTTGGATTTAGACTCAGACGTACCGGGTTCAATTCCTGGTAATGATATTTATTAATATAATTATCGAGTTTGGTACGCTAGAGACATCGACGAGCTTGCCAATTGTCATCATTGGCTTATAGTAAAATTGGCTAAATGTAAATCCGCTTCTTTATAAGCATGGTTTCTGATCACCCGAAAGGAAAACGGTCGTGATGATACTTTTCTGTTTTTGTAAATATGATGTAGCTGAGTTGTCTTTGCAGATTCATTTTCTCAGTCAGGTCACAGAAATCTGCTAAGCTGCTGGTCTTCTGCTAACAGCTTACTCTTTCGACCACTTTGCTGCTTAGTCTTCCACTAGCAGTAGTAGAATCATTCAAAATAATTTAATTTAATAACGAATTGAATAAAAAAATATAAATTAAATATATATATATATTTATATTAATTTAAAAAAATACCCTAAAAACTAAAAAATCAGGATTAAAAGTACCAAGAACACTAGCTGCATGGAACGTTGCACTGGTTTTTTTTTTTTTTTTTATATTTTTAAACCGACTATCTCCAGAAATTTCTACCAATTTTTTTTCCCAGTTTGTCAATTAAAGTTTTGATTCTAAACATCAAGGACCTAATGTTTCTATTACGAAAGGATGGACTTGAATCATCATCAGACTGTATCTCTCCACTGCTGGATGTAGGCCTCCCCCAAGGCTCGCCACTTCACACGATCTTTCGCTACCCTCATCCAACCCCCACCAGCGACCTTCTTTAGGTCATCTGTCCATCTGGCCGGGGGTCGTCCCACTTTCCGTGGTCTCCACTCTAGAACCCGTTCGTCGGTTCTGCGGCAAATGTGTCTGGACCATTGCCACTTTAGCTTGCTAATTTTAAAAGCTATGTCATATTTAAAAGTCAGTTGAAAGGACTTGAATATTTATAATATTATATTGTGTTTTAATTTAGCTGCTTTTTCGGCGGCAGAGCCTGGACAAAATGCTCGTACAGACAATATGTGTTGCACCTAAAGTATCACCACAAAGCATCCCAGACCAATGGCATGCCATTAGAGTTTATACCAAGGAATTAACGTTATACCATCTGGACGTTTCTTCTTAATTGATTTGAATTCAATTAATACTTAAATGTACTACATTGTAAATAACATGTAAACATTGTCTACTGTTTCAAAGTTTGTAATTTTACTAGTTTTTGGACTGCCTTTGTCGTCTAGCGGTTAAGTGTGGATTTGGACACGGTGGTACCTGGATCGATTCACTCGCGACACAATAATTTATTTATGATATTTTTCGAGTTTCGTTTCATGCCCAATTTTACTATAGATAGGGTTGCCATATGAACCAATACGGGACGTTTGTCAAATACGGTGACAGTCCCGTATATTCAATTCAATTCAATTCGTTTATTTTGCAAGTAGGCCAAAAAGAGATGTATTCTGCACTTTTACACGTCAATTTTTACAATATTAATATAAAACAATATCATTTTATAGTACATATTGGTGAATCTGGAGCAGTACATGATATCAGTACATCATTTGGAAAGAGAAACAATAAAATAATAAAAATAATAAAATTATAAATACAGAATAACGCTTAAAATTATAGCTGCTGTAGATAGACATTGTCACACTATAAGCTAAGACAGACGCAATTATAAAAATATAAATGTCAATGTCAGTTAAGATAATAGCTGCTGTATATAGGCATTGTCATACTATAAGCTAAGACAGACACAATATACGGGCCATATGGCAACCCTAACTATAGACCCATCACGTCAAGTGGCAAGCTCGTCGATGCGTACCAAACTCAATACATCAGAGTCTAAATCCACGGACTTAACCGCTAGACTACAAAGTCAGTTAAAGAATTGTTTTTAACTTTACGAGAGCGCCTAATTGCGAAAAAACTTATTACATTGATCAATCGCTTTTTCATACCCTTTTAAAAACGTTTAAAGTAAATTGTTTTATAAACGAACTAAATTTAGGCCAAAGCTTACGCCGCCCAAAAAATAATTGATCGGATCTTATTCTCAGTGGAAGCAGCGTAGAAGAGTTTTAATTAGAAAAAGATAGTATCATCACGACCGTAACCTATTTTATCATCTATCTATTTTAACAATAATAATATATAATGCGAAAGTTATGGGTGAAAGAGACCCTGGCAGACCGAGACTCACATATCATGATCAAATAAATAAAACACTGACTGAAGGTGCATTAAAAAGCCTTCGTAACAAAAGGGCATGTATAAAGAGGTTAATGAACGCCGACGAAGCGAAAGAGGTATGTCGTGATCGTGTCAAATGGTACTCAATTTTCTCTTCCTACCCCGCAAGAGATCTGGCGTGAAGATGTGTATGTATGTATGTACTAACTATAAGTTGTAAGTAAACTTGGCTAAATGTGAATCTGCTTCTTTATAAGCGTGGATTCTGACCATCCCGAAAGGGAAACGGTCGTGATGATACTTTACTAACTATAGGAGCGGAATCCATATTAATGTTTTAAATGTAGATGAAGCTTTGTCTGTCTGTCTGTGTGTGTTTTTACCTCGCATTTACACCTTAACCATTGAACCCATTTAAATATTTTTTTGCAGATTTTTCCTGGAATCCCTGGGACTGACTTATGCTCATATGACGTTATCATTTTGATACGAATCGTGACCCAACTATATCCAGAAGCATGCAGCTTCGCCAGAGCTCTACAACCTTATCCCATCTTCTCTATTCCGCAACCGAACCACTCGCACAGGATAAAATATGCACCCACATATCGCAGCATCTGTCGCACGCTAAAGATGTGGAATAATGCTCTCCCAGCTAGTGTGTTTCCCTATTATGATAACCTGGAGTCCTTCAAGCTTAGTGTGAAAAAGCATCTTGGCATAATGGGACTGATGTCGGTGAGTTTCTTCCATTATTGGACCTCGTATGTGGTATCGGGTCAAAAGAGGTTTGTGTGCTCTACTTGAAATCGAACCCGTCACCTCTGCGTCTGAATTTAATTAGTGGGAAAAAAATCACCGCAAACTTCCGAACGTAAAAAGAAATATATAAAAAAAAACCGGGAGACAAGGGTGGGCGTCACGAGAAATAAAAACACCCGCTACACTCCGGCTTCCTTATTTAAAAACCCACTAGCTATGTCACCACAAAAATAATAAAATTAAAAACAAATTTAAGTTAGCATGTTTTTCATAACGCAATAAAAAGTATAAAATATTTTCTGTAATCGTTATGAAGGATAAAACCACATACAGATTTATAACTTTTTCTAAATTATTCTGAACATTCATACTTGTTAACTTTTGATAGCCATTAAAATAGTTGTAAGATTGGAAACGAAAAACATGTGGCGCATGCAGAGATAATTTATACATTAATAGCACAACTAACAATTGTTTGCACCGCAAATAGTGTGAACCGATAATTAAATAATTTTATTAATTTATAAATTTGTATTGCATGCACAATATTTTTAATAGCTATCAAACGTTACCAAATATGAATTTTCAGGATAATTTAGAAAAAGTTTTAAATCTGTATGTGGTTTTATCGGTGCTGCAGCAATTCTGCTGTCGGAACTGTTTTATGGATCAGTTTTGTGTGAAATGGCATTTGTGTAAGTGCTTTCGCCGTTTGGACTTTACGGAGCTAGCTCGTCATCAAACCCCCCCAAACATTACAGTTCACTTATCTACCACCCCCTTGATGGAGTTGGAAATACCGCTCATCTTTTTTGATCCTTCGTGCCGGATATCTGGAGAATTCATAATAATAATAATAAACTTTTATTTCGGACTTCACATCCAAGCCGCACATGTTGTAACAATTGTTGTAACAATTTTACTTAATCTATATTTAGTATAACTAAAAAAAAATTTTAAACTATCCGCTACTGGAGCAGTACGCCCTAAAAAGAGTAACTTTTACCTAGGCGGGTACAGCATTTAGCATACACTTTCCACGCTGGCTTGGTTGCCGAGAGAAAAATAAACTAGGTTTTAAAATTGAGCGGCCGAGCCTGGTAACATTTGTGTTAGGAAGGCGTTCAGTAATGGAAGACAAATTTCAATATAATTTGCAATACATAAGCGTGTTACTTTAATAGCCCAGAACCACCCTTCAAATTAAACGGGGCTTAAGTTTTATTCTATTTTTTCGTCTGCGTCGATCTTGTAAGGGGTAGAAAGAGGAGGGTGAAAAAATATAATCCTGCTAAATTAATTGCTCCTGACATTGATCATAAAATAATGTAGATGTAACTGTTTGAGAGTCGTTGCTGTAACCAGCACAGAACTCAGTCCCAGACCCCTACTCCTAAAGATTTTTTTTCCTACCACGACATGTGACCTTGCGCCTACCTGATGGTAAGTGGCTAGCAAGGTCCATGAATGTTAGCAACTGGCATCAGACATTCATGACTGACATCAGTCCATAACACTATGCCGGCTTAACTTGGCATGACGGCAATTCGACCCTGATCCCGAAACGTGTGGATACACTACAGGGTTTATTACAACGAAAGTTCTGAAACTTCCCCGCCCTGGTAGACTGGGCAAATTACTGCCATCAGTCCGCCTAATACCTATTAAAATGATGGGCGTTAGGCATGGGTCTGATGTCCACTTACACACAGACAAAGGAACAGTGGTGAAGTAGATAAAAATCCAAGCATTCTATGGATTATCCGTGCGGGTGCCGGGTCTGTCGTGTGTGCGTAACAGAAAAGAATGGTGTCTCGAGCTTGCGACTGATTATAGGCTGGCTTACAATGTAGACGTACTTTTTTTTCGCGCAACAAGATTTTTACCATCCACTATTCTGCTCCTCTTCCTTCCCAACCAAATACTGGATAATTTTGTAACCTCGTTCCATAAATGTATTGACAGTAGACCTGCTTAGGACCAATTCTTTCAGTAAGTGATGCAACGATTTTGATGTAATTCCTCTGTTTTGAATTTTGTAAATCTATGATAAATGTACGTAAGAATAGTGTATATCTTAGTGTTACATTTGTAGAGCCCGTAGAAAATAGAGTCCTAGATCTCCACTGCTGGAAATGAAATTTCCGAAACATATTTCTGGAAAATTTGGGCTAAACACGCCACGCTGGCCATACTGGTTAGCGAGGGTCGGATATCAATTATAAAAATAATTTATTAAGGATTCCACAAGCTGGTATTAGTCGAACCGGGACCGACCTGCTCAAGGGAACGCTTGTGTTATAAATAGTTTAATAAAAAAATGTATGTCTTATTGGTAATAATTTAAGACATTTTAAAATAGCCAATAAAAAAAAATACATAAGTATACTTATGCGTGATCTACCTATGTTCGGCATATCTTTGTGTCCTGGCAATAGTGTCTGGCAGTATTGCCGCCAAATCAAATTAAGAACACGCTATAAAAACCAAATTAGTGCTCGCTTTAACTGTAAAGGGGGTCCTTAGCTAGAAGACGTTATGGTGGACACACAAACCGCAACACCAAAATCTGCGACCAAACAACGATGCGATACACGTATTGCATTAAATATATAAAAAAGTCTATTTTACTGTAAATATTGACTATACCTATTTTATATTTGGTATTATAATCAGATATTTTTGCTGCCGTGATATAAGTATTTGTAGTCAATACTTATATCACGGCAGCAAAAATATCTGATTATAATACCAAATATAAAATAGGTATAGTCAATATTTACAGTAAAATAGACTTTTTTAGTTACTTTAAGTATATATTGACATGAAATAATAATAATAACATATTAATTTATTTACAGATGCTGTAATTCAATAATAAGGGCTGTAAGTTTAAGGATTAGAGGAACGATAAATCGAGTAAGATGGATAGGTCGTGAGGAGGGTATGTTTGAAGGAACGAATGAATGGATGTGAATGAATGATAAAATAATTTTATTTTTATATAGTAGTATTATTTTAATAAATTTACAGATGCTTGGTTTTAAAATTAGAATCTTAAATCAATATAAATTTAAAAGTCTGTTTATGCGCGTGTCAACTGATCTTAGCTTCAGTTTTAGCGGTGTCGCAAGCGGGTTTGTGTATCCACCCTTACTCCAAATCCCACAATTTTCATTAACAATAAATATCCGTGCACCCGCGCAGAATCCTTATTGTTTTACTTTTTACACCCTTGTGGGATTCGGCCGAGTCTTAGCTTAATTTCTTCCTTTTTTTATTTAATTTAGTCCCAGTTCTTCCCAACCTCTCTATTCCCATTGAGATTTTTTTCCCAATAGTTTACAATTTTTCAAGTTACTAGTTTTTAACTTTATCTGCAACAAATAAAGTGTGTTAGATGTGTTTCTTACTTGGTAAAATACATAAATTGAAGCTATAAAAAATTATTGCCAAATATTTCGCCTCTCTTTGGAGCGGCGTCATCAGTGACAGTGACTGAAGGTCTTTGTCATAAATTTGGAAAAAATAATTTTATTAATTTTTGGCAATAAAATTTTATAGCTTCAATTTATATAGTTTTTAACTTTATTGATTTAGGATAATATTAGCATATTAGCAGTGGGTCTGATCCACAAGTTCAAGGTCACTCAGCGGGCTATGGAGAGAGCTATGCTCGGCATTTTTCTAAAGGATAAAGTCCAAAACGTTGATATCTATCAGAGAACCAAAGTTACTGACATAGCTTTTAAAATAAGTGAAGTGGCTGGACACGTACCTCGCAGAACGTTCTGAAGAAGGTAGGTACCTAGGTAGCATTCCCGCTAGTAGGGAATGGAAAAAAAAAACAAAATAAAAAATAGAGTGGCAGAAGATCGTATGAAATAGCAAGCCTTGGGGGAGGACTACACATACAGCAGTAAAGTGACACAGGATGATGATATACATAATAAATAGAAATAACAACAAACAACGACGCCATCTTTTACTTGACACTTCCGATAGTTCTGCCCAACTAGACTAGTGCTGTTCTCTCTACCAATGTTGTTACTCGATCGAATTCATTCAATTAAAATCTAATAACGAGTCTATCAGTTGGTAAGTAATAAGTATATGAAACAACTCATCAAGATAGCATGACTTTGCACTTCTTAAATGACAGCAATTTTAATTACGTTGTATTTAAAAAAAAAAAGCCCTACTGCAAGTATAGGCCCATCATGAGAAGTGGCAAGCTCTTCGATGTCTCTAGCGTCATCATCATCATTACAGCCCCTAGAACACAGCGTCCTAGACCTCCACTGTTGGAGTTGGGCCTTCTAGGACAAATATCTGGAGAATTTGGCCTACACTTGCCACGCTGGCCAGACGGCGTATCAAATTTAAATTATAGTATCTAGAAAATATTATTGTAATTTATATAAATTTAGTTTAATCTCTATAATTAAGCAACCAAATATTTCCAATAATAAATAATTTTAATTATTTGCCAATTTTACATTCAACGTGGTTGTAAAAAACATATTTATACTATTATAGATTTAGGCTAGGTGGTACTAGGTTCGAGTCCTGGTCGGAACACAATAATATTTATTAATTTAAATAAATAAATAAATTGTTCATTGACGTCTCTGGTGACAATAGGGCTGGCAGTTTTTTCTCACAAAAAATAGGTATCTTAATTCAAAGGGGAAATGCTGCTAGTGTATTGGGCACCATGCCACAAGACAGCGCTTTGGATTAGCTTTTTTTTGTAAGTACCTAAAATTTAGTTTCTATATATTGTTTTTAGGTTAAATTTAGTTTTTTAGTTTATTTAATTTAAGGTTTTGTTTGAAATAAACTTTTAATTTTTTTTTACAATATGTGAAAAAAAAAAAAAAAAAACCTCGAGTTTGGTACGCTAACGCTGGAGACATCGACGAGCTTACCAATTGTCATAATTGGCCTAGAGTAAAGTTGGTTAAATGGGAATCCGGTTCTGTATAAACGTGGTTTTTGACGAGCACGAAAGGTCGTGATGATACTTTATATAGCATAAAAAGTGAGGACAAACGGGAACGGATAGGATGGGAATAACTGGGAATAGAAACAGTTTCTTTTTCTTACTTAGGTACTGGGCGCAATAAAAATTTGTGTACCGCGGTACAAGTTGCGAGGTTAAATTTTATATTGCCCCCGGGTAGGTTTTGCATTTAATTGGGAAAAAATTGGGGCTTTCAAAAGCACTCCTGTGCGGCTCTTAAAATTTGTAATTGAAGTACCTTAAATGAATAGGTATTTAAACATATATTTTTTTGTTTATAACAAAATAAAAGAAGTGATTATAAAAGAAGTTGTTTTTGATTGTTTTTCTGTACCCGATGCAATGGATGATGAATGAGATGACAGAGAAGAAAAAGGGTCTATTCCATACAGCCAAGTCTGACGTTATATATCTTTTATTAAACACGTTGGGTATAATTCGGTCTAAAACGATCATGCAGCGCTTCTGGCATGTTCTTTGAAGCCAGAGTAAACACATTCGATGCTATTATGAGACAAAGAGTTGTGTAATTCCTTGGCCGTCTTCGCACACCTGATAACAAGATCATACAAAATCTGTATGACATGTTGTTCCCGACGGCAATGTATAGGTATTAGATAGAACTGGTCGCATAGTGTACTGCTGTGTGAGTTGCTGCTGCTGCATATCTATGTAGCAGCAGCGATCTACTTGGCGCTGCGCTGTGCGGTCGTTATGATAAGCTTTGACGCTATATATATATATATATATAGATTATAGTTAAATTTAAGCACCTTTATCTGTAAGTTCTAATATTTTTTAATGACTTGTTACAACGTTTGGATGTCGACCTGTTTGAGACATCTCCTTCCACCCTCAGACGTTTATTGACTACAGAGTACTGTGACGAGCATATTGAGTAGATGTCCATTTATTATTATTATTCTCATTATACCGGGTTCGATTTCTGGTCGGGGCACAAAAATATTTATTATTGTAAATAAATACATTTAATTAATATGTAATTTGTGATATTTCTCGAGTTTGGTACGCTGGAGACATCGACGAGCTTGCCACTTGTCATGATTGGCCTATAGTAAAGTTGGCTAAATGTGAATCCGCTTATTTATTTATAAGCGTGTTTTTCTGACCACCCCTAAAGGGAAACGGTCGGGATGATACTTTATTATTATTATTATTATATGGGAGTTCACAGCACGGAAAAACCGCAAAAAAATTAACTGCAACTTGTACCCCATTTTTAAAGTCCAATTTATCGTTTTCCATAATTATTCACACATTATTATTAAACAAAACAACACCACTTTTGACTAACAATATTCTCAGTAAATTAATTTACAAAACAAAAACTTGCACTTGACATGTCTGCGCAAAATGGCGCGAACGACCCGTTGTATTTTTATCAAACTCACGGAATATCTACGGATGTAACCGCTATTTGAATCCTAATAAAAAAAAACAAATTAGTGAGACCACAAGTCATTTGATTTCGTGACCGTTATTGCCGCCCCGTATTAACCTAAAACGTCAAGAAGGGGTGGAATTGATATGTTTTTTAGTTATAATTATGGACAATGATCTAAATTAGAAGGCGGCCATCGTATAAAACAATGAGCTCGCTGTCATTAGCTGCAATTTGTGTACTAAATCACCGGGTAGCATCCATCATTGACCAATATGCCGTGACACGGTCAAAAGAAATTTTATTTAGCGCCAAAAAGATTTTATAAGACATAACACCGCGTCTTGGCGTCTCCACCGGTGACAAGAGGGCTGGCTCTTTCTTCGCCCAAAGAATCAGTATTGCAATTCAGCGGGGAAATACAGCCAGCGTTCTTGTTACCATTCTACGCGGATAGGACTTTTATCCGTATCCGTAGTATTTTTTTTTATTTTTTTATTTTTTTTTAATATATTGTATTTTAAATAAGAACAAATATTTTACTATTTTTATCTGTATTTATTAAAACCTGTAGTCATTCAAGCAAAGTGTGAAAAAGCATCTTGTAAGGCCGGCATAGTGGTAGACACTAATGTCGGTCATTAGTGGTTCACATTCTTGGACCTTGCGTACCGTCTCTCATCATCCTACAAAGGTCAGTTCAAACCCCCAGCTCATTGAGAAATACACTTTTCTTACGTACATTTACAACACCACTGTTCCCGTACCTCGGAGAGCACGTTAAGCCGTCGGACTCGTTTCCACTAATACCAACTTGGAATAGTTAATAAATTGTTATAAAAAATTGAGACCCTCGCCAACCCGTCTGGCCAGAGCGTGGCGAGTCTAGGCCAAATTGTTCAGAAATTTTTGGAAGGCCCATCTCCAACTGTGGAGGTCTAGGACTATGTGTTCTGTAATGAAATGTAACGATTATTATGTATAGTAGATATGTAATTATGTCATCATCATCATCAGCCTGTCTCCACTGCTGGATGTAGGCTTCCCCCAAGCCACTTAACGCGATCTTTCGCTACCCTCATCCAACCCCCACCAGCGACCTTCTTTAGGTCATCTGTCCATCTGGCGGGGGGTCTCGTCCCACTCTGCGTCTTCCCGTACGTGGTCTCCACTCTAGAACCCGTTTGCCCCATCGATCGTCGGTTCTGCGGCAGATGTGTCCGGCCCATTGTCACTTCAGCTTGCTAATTTTAAAAGCTATGTCAGTAACTTTCGTTCTTTGACGAATATCAACGTTTCGAATTCTATCCGTCAGAGATACACCAAGCATAGCTCTCTCCATGGCTCGCTGAGCGACCTTGAATTTATGGACCAGACCCACTGTTAGTGTCCACGTCTCTGCTCCGTACGACATTACCGGAAGGACGCACTGGTTGAAGGTCAAAATTAAATTAAATTAATAGAAAAATAATAGTAATATTTCTAATAGGTATATGTCCAATGATTTATTTCTTTCTCTTTTAAAAGCAAAAATAGAACCTAAAATCTAAAAGTATAAATTAATTAATCCAATGATTTATTTCTTTCTCTTTTAAAAGCAAAAATAGAACCTAAAACCTAAAAGTATAAATTAATTAATCCAATGATTTATTTCTTTCTCTTTTAAAAGCAAAAATAGAACCTAAAATCTAAAAGTATAAATTAATTAATCCAATGATTTATTTCTTTCTCTTTTAAAAGCAAAAATAGAACCTAAAACCTAAAAGTATAAATTAATTAATCCAATGATTTATTTCTTTCTCTTTTAAAAGCAAAAATAGAACCTAAAACCTAAAAGTATAAATTAATTAATCCAATGATTTATTTCTTTCTCTTTTAAAAACAAAAATAGAACCTAAAACCTAAAAGTATAAATTAATTAATCCAATGATTTATTTCTTTCTCTTTTAAAAGCAAAAATAGAACCTAAAACCTAAAAGTATAAATTAATTAATCCAATGATTTATTTCTTTCTCTTTTAAAAGCAAAAATAGAACCTAAAATCTAAAAGTATAAATTAATTAATAAATAAATTAGGTAGTGGAAGTCTATGACGATAAAACATAAGTCAAAGCTCTTATCCTTAGTAATATCCTCACATTACCTATTTCACACATAACCTTTAACGTGTGTCTAATTGACGGCCGCGACTCGCTCATGCAATAAAAGGAATATTTTATTTTGATATGTATTGAAATGTAAGTATAGGTTTGGATTTAATAAAAATAAGCTTTAGGTAATCGAATTGTTGAAAAGGTTCTTCTTTGTTCTGACAATTTGTTTTTGTTTTAGTTTTGATAATAATTTTGATTTAAGTTAATATTATTGTATTATTAGTTTAGTTTAGTTTTAATTTAATTTATGATGATTTGACTTAATTTTATTCAATTTAATTTAATTTGATGTTAGGTTCGGCTCAATTTTAATTTAAGTGCTGTCTATAAAATAAAAATCATTTTGGCTAATGTATAACAAAATTTCTATCGTCAAATATGTATTAATTTAATGCTGTGATTTTGTAAAACCAATAAATAAAATAATAAATAAATAAATAAAGGTGTTATTCAAGGCAAAGGTTGCGGTTCGATTCCGTTATGTGCCAATGAGAAAATGACCTTTCTTGCGTAAATCATTTTGTTGTCCATACAAAAGTTGAACCTCAGATATTGTTAGTGATATGTTCTATATACAGTTTAAATAAATTTTATATTTTATTACATTTGTACCACTAAAATTAATTGATAGATATCAATTACTTACAATGTTGAAATTTTATATCTGGAGTTATGATTTTGCAATTTAGCGGGGAAATGCAGCCAACGTTTTTACCACAATTCCACACTTATATCCCTATCCTTAGTATTATTATAATTTTATTTTATATTTAGTAAATATTTTTACGAATAAATTAATTTTATTTTAGATGTATATAAGCTTAAATCAATCTGTCATAGCGCGGCCGTTCAAAACCAAAACTCAGTAACTGGAGAATTGTTAATTATCTTTATTTTAATTTTAGACTTACTAAGCATACTCAAGTATTCTGTTATATCGGCGCAACAGCGACTTAGCACTATTATGAATAAGTTTAATTTATGAGAAAATTACAGATAACCTCAAATTGCATTTGTTTAAGTTTCGTTATTTATGTCAGAGATTGCGTCATAATTACAAAATATTATTCAATTCTCAACTCTATAAGCGCTCGATCTTGACAGCGGTCGTGCAAATATCAACCTTAATAGCGTGATATAGTCAACGGAATCCATTATATAACGTTTGCGCCTAAGTAACAGAATAGAGCCGCTATAACCACTTAACGAGTATATAGTAGCAGACTGTTCCTTGCTTACTCGATCCAGCTATCATTATAATAATTACATTGCATATGACAAAAGTGTAAACTATGACAAATCCAAGTGTTCCCAGAATAAGGTTCCTACGGATAATTAGGAAAGAAAGAAAATACTTATCACAACAATTTATTTTATATTTATTTATTTTATTTACTATTATAATATATGTATTATATAAGTATTATGTTTTATATATTTATATATGTATTTAGTTGGTAATTTACGCATTGTTTATAAACAAAACATTACCACATTAAAATTTTGGTATGTTGGTAAGAATAGGGTAATCATGCTCAACTTCAGCACGGGGTCACCTCGCGAAGTGTGCAGACACATTACTTACTTCACTCTATCGTACAGAGCTATTTAGCATGTTATAAAAATATGTACTTATATCACAATAAATATATTTGATTTGATTTGATTTGAATTAAAATGGTTACATATATATATATAATAAAAAAATAAAAATCGTTTATTGATCCAATTAACTTGAATCTATTACATTTTTATATGCTCAATGACCTGCACTGGTAGCGACCGTGCCGCAGGTCGTAGCATACCATTTTGTTTTATCTGGTTTACTAACTACTGTATTATTGCTGGTTACAAATAAATAATAATAATAAATAAATATTTCCAGACAGGTCACACAGCGCCATCTAATTTCCGTGGTAAGCTACGAGGCTTGTGTTATGGAAACTAGATGGTTTATTTAATTATACAATGTACAACTTGCCCCCGGTGGGAATCGAACCCACGACCTCCCGAGTTCACGGCAACGTTTGTTACCACTAGACCACGGAGGCGGTCAAATATATCATCATCATCATTACAGCCCCTAGAACACAGCGTCCTAGACCTTTAGTGCTGGAGATGGGCCTTCCAGAACATCTGGAGAATTTGGCCTAGACCCTCCTCGCTGGCCAGACGGGTTGGCGAGGACAAATATATATATATAGATATATATTTGTAACCAGTATATACCTATATATATGGAACCATTCTTCTGTATTATGTATGTTTAATTAATAAACAACAATACCTGGATATTTTTGTAAACATGAGTTATGGTTTGTTTTTATTTTGAACAGCCGTGGTATGACAGCTCGATTTGAGCTCGAGACTGACACGTTTTGGCTAAATTTTACTGGCCACACTTATCGTACGCGTACTTCTATGCGTTGTTAATCTATAATTGTATAAACACATTTGTTCTATTTTAAGCCGGGATTGAAACCAACCAAAGGTGTAAAAGAAAAAATACATTGGCAAAAAAGTCTTCCGACTTAAATTTTAAATTAATTTTAAATGGCCGTAACTAATCTAACAATATGCTATGAGGTGTTTTGAAATGAATTTTAGTAATCAAGAAATTTTAAATTAATTTTAGTAATTATAAGGGTTTTGACAAACTGCCATAGTTTCCTTTTGCAATTAAATAAAAATAAGAGAACAAATATACAATACAGTAGGTTCACTGGGTGTTTAACTTTGAAATCAATAGAGACGATCGAAAGACTATATACACTCGAGTGCAAAAAAAAAAACTTTAGTCCCGTGACCACGGCCAATACAACTCGGCCGAAACGTCGGGAGAAGTTTGTCTTTAAGGTAGATCGCGTAAAAACCCGTCAATATTATAAAAAACTATGATGATTGAGAGTGAAAAGCTAAAATTATTAACATTGGCTTCATCCTTGAAATAGGAATATTTGTCAATAAACATTCTAATCTCTTTAAAAAATATAATACTTGTAACAAATTTGTACCTAGAGATTATACCCGACTAATCTACCCAAGATATGTAAGTGAATATTACAGCAGAAACTGCCACATAATGTGCATTAGAGTATATAATACAATTCCCAGAGAGATACGAGAGTTACCTATAAAACGTTTTACTATTGAGTTAAAGAAAATTCTTATTGACAACTGTTTTTACTCAATAAAGGAATTTTTAGCATGCAAATTTTGACATTAACATTGTATTCCAATAAATTGACAAGAACAATATTAAATATAAACTATATACAAATAAATATTGTAAATAAATATCTATTGACATAAGCATATTGTATGCTCATAATATGGGCAGATTGCATCATTATGACATGTACATACAACTGTAATTAGAATAAGCAATCTATACAATAAATAATTTTGAATTTGAAAGTTTAATAAAATATTTTTAGCACTAGACCACGGAGGATAAATGTCATATATGTATATTTTTTATTTTATAACTGTTTAATAAAAATTTTATTTAAATTTATTCGAAGTAGATAAAAGTACATTAAATTTAAATTAAAAACTACCTAAATAATAAAATTAAAAATAAACTAACCTATAAATAAAAAATGTCCTCTAGAGACGTCCCATCCGAGATAGTCCCAAGGAGACTGGCAACATTTCCCCTCTGTATAGCGAGGCTAATACGTTGGCAAAAATAATTGCCAGCCTTCCTGTCTCCAGACCTTTCTGTCAGCCGCCTTGACAACTCCTTGGCCAAGCGCCTCGCTGACGGTCCCCATGGGCCCATCGTCTCGACCCCAAACGGCACAAATTCGTAACCGATACCAAGGTTGGCGTATTTGCGCAATTTGAGGTTCTCCGCAGAAAACGCCGCTTTCCCCGCGCCTGACGAGGTCGCCTGGATGTGAGATGGAGCTAATGTGTCTACACACGTCGCATCCCACACCAGAGATTTGCCAAGTTTCCACGGCCCAACAGTCATTCCGTCGGGACTCTTGCCATCGCTCCGCACAATCCCAGATGGTTCTAAGATTGCGGGTACACCAGCAGTGACAAGAGCCCTTCGGATGATGTCGTTGAGAGCCGCGTGACGAGGAATGCGGCCAGCACTTCTAGCACAAGAAAGCCCGTGGTGTCCGAGATGATCGACTGGTTCTCCGCATTGACACTGGTGCGGGTGGACAGTCCGGGCTCCGAGACGAAGGCACACCGCCATGGTCAGTGTATTACGGTCAAGGAGTGTTCCAACCGATGCTGAGGGAAAGGCCTGCAACCAAAGACCTGACTCTCTAGTGGAAACGGCCATGAGGCGAGCCCGCTCTTTCATATTACTGGGAGATAAAATAAATATTTTATGTATTCCCAAAATGTTATTATGTAAACAAAAGTTATTGCGAATAACAACAGCGAATTTGTTTATTGCACAACACGCCGTCAGGATGTCTAATAGCCTGTAATACGCTTAGAGGCTTGGGCACACCAATTACGTTCATGTTGACGTGGCAAATGGTAATTGTAAAGGGTATTTTTATGCTTATTCACGCAAATAAATCCCCATACACTTACCTACACACACACTCGTATATACGAGTACATACACACTCACTTTGGGCAACACTACTCACCACACACACAAACAAATCCCCTAATCTTACCCACATATATACATATATACACACTCATCACCACACAAACTCATATACACAATACAATAAATCCCTTACACTATTACCTACATACATACATACACACCACATACAAATATACTTTACCTAATAAACCTAAAATCTAGTAGGTACTAGTTAACAACGAAAATAGTAATGACCATGGGTGGTGTATTTTCTATGGGGGTGTGAAGGAGTGAGCAAAGAGGTAGAGAGTAGATAGTCGTCTGTCAGGTCAGCGCGATGCAGCAGCTTCTTCCAGAGATCACTGATATACCAAGTCTAAAGCGGTAGCGGTTGAGAGAATTGCTTAAAACGCGAATTACGGAATAAAACGGTTTTAGCGCGGCGGGTGTGCGTCTGCGTGAACAGTGGACACAAGACTGCGTGCGGTGGATCCTCTCGCTCAGGCGCAGGTGTGGGAAAGGGATGGATAATACATATAATTGGAAGTATTTATTTATTTAAAAACTCAATTGCACTATGTACAAAGGCGGACTTAATGCCGCAGGCATTCTCTGACAGCCAAACCTTTAGGACATTAGGACAGTTTTCATGGTAAGTAGGTGCAATAATAGATATAAAATAACAATTTATAAAACAAATACATAAAAATAATACTTACTATTACATATACAAATACGTAAATAGGTTATATATTATATATAATACATACAAAATAAAACTACTCATGTGATGAAGGAAGCGGGACAAAAGTAGACGTCGTGTCGTCGCTCGTTGTGAACGTGTGAATGAAGAGAGTGGCAATACAATAGAAGTAAAAAAAATAGTTTAAGTTAAAGATAATATTTGTACACCCCATTCTTGAATATAGCACGACTAGAAGCTTGTCTAATATCCTGAGGTAATTCATTCCATAGATTTGCGGCGACGACAGCAAACGATTTAGAGACGAAAGAGGTGTAAAATCGTTTAAAGTAAGTAAAGTAAGTAAAATTCCGCCGTTTACGAATAGGCAGCCATTTAAGTTGATTCCGTGAAGAAGAAATATGGTCATATTTCCGCAATCCAAAGACGAACCTAATACATGCATTGTGTAATCTTTCCATTTTATTAAGATAATCTTGGGAAAGATCCACACAACATAGAAGTATATAAATGGACAGACATACATAAATACATAGTGGCCAAGCCAATGGGTTGGCTAACGCTATTCATGTACTAACATACTCGTACTAATTTAAAAATTTTTTCTTAACATTACTTTCATTTGCAGCTTTGTCTATACCTATGGGTAATTTATGAGTATTTTACTTGTCTTTTTTGTAGAAAAATAAATGCACTTTCCTTCGTAATTTACGTAGGTTTAAGACTGGCTGGCGACGACGTGGCGACTCGTTGCGAGAACTCGTTCGCGTCGATGGCATAAACGCCAATCAAAACAGTCAACTAATAATAATAATAATAAAATTCTTTATTTCACACAAAATATACACAATAAAAAGATGTACATAGGCGAGCATAATACCATGAAGGTATTTTCTACCAGCTAACCTTTGGCAGAGTGATAGATTTATAAATAATAATAATAATAAATATTTCCAGACAGGTCACACAGCGCCATCTAGTTTCCGTGGTAAGCTACTGCTTGTGTTACGAAAACTAGATGGTTGATAAACTACATATTATACATATAAACACCCAGACCGAGACAAATTATACAATATACAACTTGCCCCCGGTGTGAATCGAACCCACGACCTCCCGAGTTCACGGCAACGTTTGTTACCACTAGACCACGGAGGCGATTTATATGACTAGTTAATGTGTCGACCGTTACTTCTTTTACGGTGGACGGTTAATTTAACTAGTTCGTCGATTCAACGCCCATCACTATCAGGGTAGAACCTTTCTTGGCTTTGGATGTGCCCAGGCCGTTATCACCGCGGTTTAATATTTCGGTGGCGTCATTATAGAGTTAAAAAGCCGCCAGCCGAATATCGTAATTATATTATTAAACCTACCTCCATGATTGCAGGAAACATGTTATTTAACATTACGCAGATAGCATCTTATCTGTTCCCCGATCCTAATACCCGACGTGTGGATATTATCGTCGTATCTGCCGAAATCAACGATCACACATGGCTTTGTTACCGATTTTTGGTTATAGGATGTTTCAAATTTGAATCTGTTTTTTTTTTAAATTCAATTTTTGCTAGAAGATAGCCTACCTCATTTGTCCAGAGGTTAATACCGTAGATTTAGATGCTAAGGTATCGGGCTTGATTCGTGGTCGAACAACAATAATTTATTTGTGTTATTTCTCGAGTTTTGGTACGCTAGACACATCGACGAGCTTGCCACTTGTGATGATGGCCCTAAAGTATAGTTGGCTAAATGTGAATAAGCTTTATTAAAGCGTGGTTTATGGCCACCCCGGAAGGGATACGGTCGTAATGAAATTTACTTTACTTTACTTTTTAGAGGAACCTAAACATTATTTTCGTTTTAAAGTTGGCAACATTGCTGTTATTACTCACACCACACTCAGGCCAGCAGCGTAGTGAGAGATTTTTTTTAAAGATATAATTTTAGAATTTTCTTGATTCTGCAACAGTGATGTGATGTGATGAAACATGTTTTTAGTAGGTAATTAGATTAAATTTTTTAATAATATTTAATATCCTGTTAATAACATTTTTTTTTTTGTTTTTCCATATTTTTTTTTTTAAGAAAATCAATATTAACACAAAATAATGATATTCAATAGTACTGATCGAATAGGTAGATACAGGTAGTGCAAACAAACGTAACACCTTAAGGTGTTTGTAATTTGTCATTGTGAAGACAAAAGCTAGAACATCCCCTAGAAGGCGTTATTACCAAGACAAAGCGAGTTGTTTGTCTATCATTCTAATCTGTGGCCTGACATAGACGTATATATAAAGTCCTGGCATCAATACAACGTTTGAAAGTAAAGAATGAAGGTCGTAGCCCAATAGCACCCCACTAGGGCAGTAGTCTCGACATCCATACCGATAGCTAACTTAGCGTTTTAAGGTGGCCATTGACGAACCTTCCAACAGACCAAATCGCGTTGTCAATATCCAAAATTTGTTTACGATTGTCGATTTTTTTTTTTAATACGCCACAGCCTTGGACTACGTACCTTACGTACCTTAATGGACGTATAAGATTATTTTACATTGCGACACCGCCAGTGACGACGTCACCTTCATAATCTTTATAATTTTGTTAAAAATGGCATCGCGAACACTGAATACGATAATCGATCAGCAGTCTGCTAAATAATTGGACGGACGGATTAAATAGTTTTATTAAAACGGCGTTCGTTTGGATGTATTTATTAGTGAGTACCTTTAGTTATAAAATTGTCGGAATCGTATCGAATTTATTAGACAGATTAGTTTGTATTCTTACTTCTAAAATATTTTGTTGTTTAAGAATTAATACTTAAAATCATCTCTACTAAAGCTAGTCCTCACATGACAGGTTGAACTAGTGTGCAGACCAGAGATTTATTGTTGTTACTAACATCTTTTTCTTACCTTTTTCATTATGTTAATTTTTTACTTTGTACTTACTCGTACTAACCCTTTGATGAATAAATTCATTCGAATTAAATTTTGAGGGGAATGTTCTTAGTTTTGTATTATTGTCTAAGTCGTGCTACTATTTCAATTCCGTGTTGTATAAACTACCTAATGGTGGGCTGTAATGTGACACGCTTGACGATTTTACTCACAAATTGTACCAAACTATTCCATTCTAATGGCGGACAGGCTAATTGCAAAGTTATTACGTCGTGCCTAATGGTGACTCCTGTAATTATTGAGCGAGGTGAAACCCTGAAGATGTGTCCAATTGAATCGTACGCATAATTATGGGGTATACAAACAAAGCCGTGGGGCTATCTTGTATCCAACGGATTTGACGGTATTTGACCGATGTTACTTGCACCAGAGCGCCGTGTTTAGGATATAGGCTACAAAAATAAAAAAAATAAAAAAATAAAAACAATAATTCTACTTTAGTAGTAATGTAAAAAATATCGTTTTCGTTTTCAAAATTTCTTTGACTAAAGAGAATCCCAGCAATGGCGACAGTGTTGCTAGTATTAAAATAAAATAAAAAATTGCACACATTGGTAGAAAATAAGATTTCCACTTTTTGATTTACCTAATTTGATAATTTATCTTCCTATTTGTGACAAGAGTCGATTTGTGGTGGGGGCTCCTTTGTGGTGACCCTATACTATATAGCCTATGCTTAAATAAGGCACTGAATTGCACACCTCTTAATATTAAAAAAAAAAAAAAAGTATTAAATAAAAGTGAAGTAATAATAATAAAAACGTTTACCTATTAACATTTGAACTAATATACATGTATGTCACTTTACGCCAGCTCTCTTGCGGGGTAGGCAGAGACAATTGAGCTCCATTTGTCACGATACATACCTGTTTCGCTTTGTTGACTTTCATCAACCTTTTCATACATGCTGGTGCATCCAGGTCTTAAGTTGGTTGCCTGGACGCGGGGGTGGAAGGTATACAGGATGTTGAAAGACTCACGTGCAGAGTAGTTTGGACTCCTTTTACTTCTTATTCCAAAGACTACAGTGGCGCCGCTTCTTCTTTCTTGATGTGAACACGCTTTGCACAACACCAGGAATAGGAAGGACACTAGCACACTTCACACTTGCTACAGTAGGGGCTTGAAGAGCTACCGTTTTGCATATAACGATACAATACAGAAGGGGACGTCTACTTTGACATCAACGACTTCAGATTGACAACTGCCAAAAATAATGGCACTGACACACAGTTAAAAGTGTTGCCATATATAAAGGTTTCCCTTAAAATTGGGAAACTACAGTTGAGAGTGAACACATGCCATTTTGTTTTGTAGGCTCTTAAATCCACTTTCAAGTGTTTTTATTTATTTGATCGTAAAGGTGAGTCTTGGTCTGCCAGGGCCTCTTTTACCCACAACCTTCAGTCCTTCCTTTTCCTTAAATAGCCTTTCCTTTACTTATTTTTGTGCCCATTCTTTTATGCCTACCCGTTTTCGTATTTCGTTGTGACGTATGCGTTCTGCCAAAGTGACGCCGCATACACGTCATCTCATTTCTACTGCATTAACTTTACTATCATGCGTATTCTGGCATATCCACGTCTCGCATTCCATATATCAATGTTGGTACAACCTGGCATTGTGTATAGCGATCCGAGCTTTCTCATTAAAATTTCGACTGCCGATCAATGAACTAATAGTCATTCACACTAAGTGTGAAGATACATAAAGTGGAAAGCACCCTTAACTGACGCACTTAAATAGTAACAAGTCAGTAGTAAGCTAGCTATTGGGCCTTACGGACGCCACTGGTCGCTATCGTCAGGGGGTGGAAACTTAGAATAAGCCAATGTTAAATTTTGATTCATTTAGAAAGTGTCGCCGCCTAGTAGTTGGTAAGGAGAACTAACTTCTTGTCTGTGGTTTGAACATAATCGTTGATTGAATTAATATCAACTCTAATTTCAAATGAAATAAATAGAATCTTACTGAACAAAAACAATGCATTCGTGCTATTTGTAACACACCTCCTATGACTTCCTGTCGTCCTTTATTAATAAAACTAAAATTACTGACTGTTCCTTCTATCTATATACTTGAATGCTATTTGTAAAAAGCCACCCGGAACTTTTTAAAACTCTTGGGGATAATTGCAATTTTAAAACGCGTTATCCTAGTAGAATATTTATTCCAGCTCACAAAAGTACTCAATATAGCCGAAATTGTTATGCAATGGCAACAAAGATATTTAATAAGCTTCCAGTTACTATAAGGGAGCTGCCGCTAAAACTGTTCAAATTAAGAGAACAAATGCTGGTTAATAAATGTTTTTATTCGACAAAAGAATACCTAGACACTAAGCTCGAAAAAGTTATGGGACTAAATAAATATTTGTATGCTAGAAATAGCGAAGCATGTGATATAATTACATATAATCCCTCTTGTTTATGTGTCAGAAATTATTTCATTTCATTTCAATTGATTCAACATGTCAGCCATTGTTAATAATAAGCGAACTATTATTGTTTAAGTTTTAGTACGTGCCTATGTATCTAATATCAATATATTTAATATCCATTCATGGTCCGTGCCACCCCATATACTATGCACGGCTATATCCTGGAGTACTGTTGGGTGCCTGTCAGGGCGCGTTGTGCTGCATATCTTAATTGTGTAAGTTGTATCTGTTTTGCGATGAATAAACGTATTTCTTTCTTTCTTAATAATATTAATATATCTGGTTTGTCAATCTTTCATCATTCATTCTTTTACCATGCCCGAACTATCGGAGCAGCCCCAATCTGTTCCTTAGTCGCAAACGTTATTAGTGGATTTCGTTCTTTATGTCAGAGTTGCGTCATAATTACAAAATATTATTCAATTCTCGACTCTATAAGCGCTCGACATTGATAGTGGCCGTGCAAATATCAACTTTAATAGCGTGTAATATATATAGTTTACGGATTCCATTATAAAACGTTTGCGACTAAGTATCAGAATAGGGCTAGCCTTCTTATCTTTGACCCTATGCTTTCTTTCATACCTACACTTTTCGGAGAAAGGGTTTTCTAATTTTCATTTCTTCAAAGATGGTGACTTTTATCACCCAGCTACCTACCGCACGGTGGCGCATCGCTACTCGTGCACTTCATGCACTTAGAAATTTGCTCGAGTCAACACCACATCTCGACATCTTTGCTGACGATCTCAGTAAAGCATGTTGGAAATTTTGTGAGTAAATGAAATTGATTAAGATTTAACGTATTATCTTTTGTTATTATTATTATTATTTTTCTTGGACTTAGTATTAATTAACTATTATCTAATAAGTTTAAAAAATGTGTTAATTTTATATTATTAATAACGTCTGACTCCTCCTTGCATGGTGTATTGGAGTATCTGTAATACCATGTAAAGTGAATGTATGTAAATAAATAAATAAATAAAATAAATCATGGAGCGATTCAATAATCATTAACATAAAATATTGGACATAAACTTAACTACAAATACAAGACTTAAAAATATTCTTTACTGTTACCTAATGACTGACATATTTAGATTCTGAGAATTTATTAGACATCACAAAATAAATCTAATACTTATATAATCTTTCATGAAGTGCATACCTACCGTCTTTCATAATTTACATTCTTGGGATTTAATTTATAGGACTAATTATTTATTTATTTACTATATTTTTATTTTTATTTTGTGTAATTTTAAATTTAATTTGAAGTTATGTAAATTATAGATTTAGTGTAATTAAGACCCCACAATACCGGCCTTCCTAGTGTGGGTCTCAAATAGAAAAACATGTACTTATTGGAAACATTACTTTATTGGAAATAAACGATTATTATTATTATTATCGCTTGGCACTTTTGTTGCATAGGTCTGCAATTATTTTAAATCGCTAATGATTTTTAAATATAAAATAGTGGTAATGTATCACGCGCCACGGCCTCAGTTAATATCGGGTTTTACCAAAAAATAATAAAATTACCTTGTCACGACAGAACTGTCGACATATGTGAGTTTCACCGCTTCACGCTTGTGAATTATGAAAATATAATAACTACATTGACTAATATGCAATGACGAGTTCATATTGTGACCTGTGTTTTTTTTCGTTTTAGAATTGAAGCTCGCACAACGCAATATTTTCAAGTGGCATTTGGTCACTAAAATACATAAATTTGTTGGAAACGCGGCCTTTTAACTGAACGAATACCACTAAGGAAGGACTCAGTTGCCGGCCCTTAGTGTACTTTAGAGTAATGTAGTCTATTATAAATAATAATAACTTCAGTTGCTTTATTGAAGTAATATACAAACAGTATAAAATAATTACAATATAAATTAAAACTACTTAAAAGTAAAAATTAAAATAAATATAAACTAAACTTAATAAAAAAATAAACTATAAGTAAAAAATACATTAAATAATTAATAAAACAAGTTATTCATATATAATAACAAGTAAATAAAAAGTGCTGTTACAATAATAATAATATTTTATGTAAAACCGGTGAAATTTGTTCTTAGTCAGTGCAAAACAGTGAAAATTATTCGTCTATCATTTTAGCCAAGATTTTGTTTTGAAAAAAAATTCAGTTTACTACGCTACAATCTTTGGATCCACCACACGTCCATCAAGTATGGAGGAGAATAATGGTCTTTGTTGTCTCGGATCTGCGACTGGATGATGCACAATGACACGCTGGCCAGCAGAAATATTCTGTTTCTGTAGGTGCAAAAATTATGTAAGGCAACAATTATTAGTGATTAAAAGAACGGACATTAATTTTAAATTTTGTGTATCACCATTTTTTATTATCCAAGTTTTAAATTATTATTTTTTATAAGTAGTTTTATATGTCCCTAGATGTATTACCCGCATCGAGTGATGTCCCCAGCCAGTCCAGCGACACTTCATTGTATGTAAGATGTGAGCAGTGTTCTCAGCCCCGTTTTTTTCGAGGAAGCAGGGGTTTAAAAATACATATTGGCAAAGCACACAAACAAAATTCTATTGAAGCTTCCTCGAATACCCTCTCGGACCAATTAGATTTTAGTCAAGTTTTAGGCCGTTACAAAAATTCATTACCATTAATAAAAAGAATTCCGCGTGGCGCACGGATTACAGTTGCTAAGTCGCTGACAAAATTAATCAATAATGTAGTAAATGAAAATTCTAAAAAATGCTGGGAACTTTTGCTCACTTTTGCATACCGGACTCTATATGTCAAGAGAGGAGAGGGTCACAGTTCCCTGACACAAAAAATCAAGGATAACTGTACCCAAATGTCAGAGTTAGAAGACATCATCGCCCCACCCCCTTTGAAACACCATACAAATAATATTAGATTTAAAAAAATTGAGACTAAAATGAATGACGGTGACTTAAAGGGAGCTGCTGACCTTCTTTTCTCTAATGATGTTATCGCTCCCGACTCCTCAGAAACTTTGGCTGCCCTCCAGAGAAAACACCCTCCACCTGCGGCAACACTTCTTCTCCCCGATCCACCTGGACAAAATGAGCCTTGCCTTCAAATAACATCCACAGAAGTGCAAAATGCCATTTTGTCCTTCAAAAACGGATCGGCGGGTGGCCTTGATGGTCTCACGCCACAACACTACAAGGACCTGATCAGCGGGACAGCAGGTGACGCCGCTGAACCTCTACTTGCTGCTCTGACCTCACTTGTAAACATTATGTTGTCTGGTAAAGTATCCATTAGCATTACCGACATACTATACGGCGCAAACATATGCGCACTTGAAAAAAAAGATGGTGGTATTAGGCCGATTGCCGTCGGCTGCACTTTGCGCCGTATAGTATCCAAAATCTGCAGTAAGAAGGTATTACCCACCCTTACCTCTAAATTTCAACCATTACAAGTGGGGTTTGGCTCCAAGGGTGGCTGTGAAGCTGCTGTCCACGCTGCTCGGAGCTTTGTAGTGAATCACGGGGGAGATGTGCTGTTAAAGGTGGACGTCAAAAACGCCTTTAACTCGGTTGATAGAGGTGCCATGTTGGAACAAATAAAACAACACACCCCAGAAATTTACAGTTATCTTTGGCAAAACTATAGTACACCTTCAAAATTAATTTACAAAAACAATACTTTACTTTCGGCAGTCGGTTGCCAACAGGGCGATCCACTCGGCCCTGCCATCTTCAGTTTGGCAATTCATAAGATAATAAGCAGCCTAAATTCAAAATTTAACATATGGTATCTTGATGATGGCACGATTGGAGGAAATGTGGATACGGTTCTCGGCGACCTTCAAAAACTTATAAAAGATTTTGGCACAATCGGTTTAGAACTAAATTTCTCGAAATGTGAACTGTATATTTCAAATTTACTAACATCTGGTAAACAATCCGAAATTATTTCTCTTTTCAACAGTCTGGCACCCAATATTAAAATTTTAAACAATGAAACCCTTCGACTTCTAGGATCACCAATCCTAGATGAATCGATCCAAATTTACGTTCAGGAACAATTAAATAAATTTAACTCAACTTCAGAACGCTTATTCCAAATTCAACCCCACATGGCACTTTTTATCATCCGATTTTGTTTGTTTGCACCCAAATTTACTTATGTACTCCGCTGCTCCCAACTTTGGAAATTTCCGGACGAACTTCTTTTACTAGATAAACTTTTGCAAAATTCACTAATTAAAATTCTAAATTGCCCCATGAATGACCGTACTTGGGCCCAAGCTTCACTACCGATTCGGTTCGGAGGTCTGGGAACTCGCAAAATTTCTAGTGTAGCACTGCCAGCGTTTCTGTCGTCTGTACATAGTACTGTCGAGCTCTACGGGAAAATCACAAACCCATCCTTGGGTTCCGTTGAGCCGTCGTACTTGTCAGATGCCAGAGATGCCTGGTCAGTAGCATGCCCCAATAAATCTGTTCCAAATTTAACAAAATTTCAACGACTATGGGACGAGCCGCTCTGCAAACTGGTACTGGACGATATTTTATCTTCCAGTAACACGAGAGAGCGGGCTCGCCTCATGGCCGTTTCCACTAGGGAGTCGGGTCTCTGGTTGCAGGCTTTTCCCTCAGCATCGGTTGGCACACTCCTTGATCGAAATACACTGACAATGGCGGTGTGCCTTCGTCTCGGAGCCCGGACTGTCCACCCACACCAGTGTCGGTGTGGAGAGCCCGTGGAACATCTCGGACACCATGGGCTTTCTTGCGCTAGAAGTGCTGGCCGCATTCCTCGTCACGCTGCTTTAAACGACATCATTCGAAGGGCTTTTGTCACTGCTGGAGTACCCGCGATCCTAGAACCCTCTGGGATTGCGCGGAGCGATGGCAAAAGACCCGACGGCATGACCGTTGGGCCGTGGAAACTTGGCAGGTCCCTGGTGTGGGATGCGACATGTGTAGACACATTAGCCCCATCACACATCCAGGCGACCTCGTCAAGCGCGGGAAGTGCGGCGGTTTCTGCTGAGAACCTCAAGCTGCGCAAATACGCCAACCTCAGTACAGGTTACGAATTTGCGCCGTTTGGGGTCGAGACGATGGGCCCATGGGGACACTCAGCCAAGCGTCTGGCCAAGGAGTTGTCCAAACGGCTAACGGAAAAGTCTGGAGACAGGAAGGCTGGCAATTATTTCTGCCAACGTATTAGCTTAGCTATACAGAGGGGAAATGTTGCCAGTCTTCTGGGGACTATCACTGAAGGGTCGTCTCTAGAGGACATTTTTTACTTATAGTTTATTTTTTTATTAGGTTTAGTTTATATTTATTTTAATTTTTACTTTTAAGTAGTTTTAATTTATATTGTAATTATTATAATAATAATAATAAATAATAAAAATCTTTATTGCAAAATAAATATACATTACAATTCAGTTGTTACATAGGTCAGGGCATAAAATAAATCGTACATAGTAACAAAAGCAGTTTAGCTGTGACATCTGAAATAGTCGGTGGACGGTGCTTCAGATGTCATTGTAGGAATTAGTTCTTACAACATTTTATTTTCCTCTAGACAATATTTATTTATATTTGCTGTAGGCAAGACTTAAATAATTGTTTGTGTGTATGGTTGGTGTATATGCATGTTGGTGTGTGTGTGTTGGTGTACGTGGGTTTGAATGAATGTATATAAGTAAGTATGCATGTATTAGCAACAACCTATTTCTTATAATATTATTTTATGATATTAACTTTCTAGGAAATAAAATTACGGACATTTTAGCGATGTATTTGGTTGGGTAGGGAGAAGAGAAGAATGGTGGATGGTGCGAGAGTCTTGTTGCGCAATAAAGTAAAGAAGGAGTCTTCCTTTTCAACCCAGCCTGTTGTCGGTCACAAGCCCTAAACACCATTCTTCGCATCTCTTACCCACACATGGACCCGGCACTCGCACGGTAATTCCATAGAATGCTTAGAAATTTGTCTTCAAGTCGTTATAAATGTTTTTTCTATTATTCTCAGTCTAAAATCAGGCGTTTTCTGCGGAGAACCTCAAATTACGCAAATACGCCAACCTTGGTATCGGTTACGAATTTGCGCCGTTTGGGGTCGAGACGATGGGCCCATGGGGACCAAGGAGTTGTCAAAGCGGCTGACAGAAAGGTCTGGAGACAGGAAGGCTGGCAATTATTTTTGCCAACTTATTAGCCTCGCTATACAGAGGGGAAATGTTGCCAGTCTCCTTGGGACTATCTCGGATGGGACGTCTCTAGAGGACATTTTTTATTTATAGTTTAGTTTATTTTTAATTTTATTATTTAGGTAGCTTTTAATTTATATTTAATGTACTAATTAACTTCGAATAAATTTGGTACATATTATGAAAAAAATAATAGGAATATGAAAGTGAAACTATGTCAAAAATGTCCGTGGGATTGTCCTTGAATATATTTGCTTATTTTAAAGCGACAAAAATAAATTGTATGGTCCGTTCAATAATATTAAGTCTATGAAATACTATTTGTAATTTTACATGTTTTATCTCATCTCGTCGAAGATCCGGGTCATGTTTTATTATTTATTTCACTACGTGATGCAGCCTGGGTCGGGAATGAAAGAAAGAAAATTCCCATTTTTCTCCGGCATCATCTCGGCTGGTAATTTCTACGCAACTTTCGAGCTAGGCGCTGTTCCTAGTTAATCAGCGCCCTCGTAGCTCGTCTCCTCGTAGTCTTGTGTAACTCTTTTAGGGAAAGGAAACGCAACAAAAATCCAATTCAGGATCGAGCAGAATAATTTAGAAAAATATGATAGGTAAATTAAATAACTGTTGCTGCCCCGCTACTGTGGCGTTTGGGGCGCGTCATCGCCATCCACTTCGGGAGCCATGGCGTCACAGGAGTCGTCAACGTCTAGACAACTAAGAGAATCATTTGTCGTTCATAAATAAGGTTCGCTCATTCCCCGTCGACATTTTAATTAATATAACTTTTGTCATTCATTTAATTTCTTTATATAATTTCATCCTATTTTTAACTTACTTCAAGCTTTTTTGACAACGCCTTGAAAATTTCATGTGTACTTGGTCCCCAAGCTTCCGGTTGTTCGCGATGTTGTAACGCCGACCTTTTTGCGTGGGTGTTCGACCAGTCCTCGACGTCCACTACACTCATACAAATTTGTATAAGGCCCTAATAAATCCTATAATTACAGTCCACACGTTTCAATTTAAAGTCCCTATAGACCAACAACCAATATCTAAAAGTTTATTAGCAAAAATAAAGTTAATTTATTAAATTGTTGCTTACCTCGCAATTGTTAGAAACCAAGAAATAGGTGCCTTTTAATGAATTGGAAATGTCTTTGTTCTCCATAATGGAACCCCGGCGACCTTTTATTTTTGCCACCACAGGACGACACCGTGACGGACGTCCCACAGACCTAATTATAAATTGACTTTATGGACCCACCCAAATGGCTTAAATTTTGCTAAAATATGTAAAGTAAATGTTCTTTATTGCACAATTAATATCTAAGATAAAATTAAGTATATAGACGAGCTTAGTACCTTAAAGGTATTCTCTAACAGCTAACCTTTGGGAGAATGACAAAAGATAAATAATAAATTAATAAAAATCGATTATTTCTCTCTAATGACATAAATTAGTTTACAGAAAATGAAATATAAAAATCTGGGCATGAGAGCAGCTGAAGTGGATAGATATCTGTATCTCAGGTCACCTGGTTGCATCCCTCAGACTAAATACAAGTTACAATTTGTGTTTGAAAAAAAAAAAAGAAGTACATTAAAACCAAAACTAAATAATAGAAACAAGGTTAAACAGTTGAAACAATATTAAAAGTTATGATAATGCTCTTAAAAACAATACTAATTATACAGTCCACCTCACAACAATCAACATTTGCTCGTTTCATCATAGCTTTGGCCCTAAAGCCATTCGGCTACAACCCTTTTGCCTTTTGCAAAGAATTTGTGGGATGCAGAGTTAAAGTGAAAAAATTATAACTAATAGTAATAAATAACTATGACACTATCGTCGCGAAGACGAAGGCCTCGACAAATAAAACTACAAGGTTAAGGGTTGTAGATTTATAAGTATATGCAGTTAAGGACACTTCTACAGATTTAGCAGTGTAGGTAATCTGACTAATGCTTATCTCGTCGTATATAGCAGCCGGCGGCGTGAAGAACTAACGCTCGGCTTGCGGGGAGTTGGGTGGGTCTGTCCGCGGATCTTCTGACACAAAATTAGACCTTCCTGATAATGTTGGCAGCATCTAAGTATGAAGATCACTTCTTCTGACTGCTGATGAGCTTTGCACGTAGGTAGTATTATCTACATCTAACAGCTGCGTTGTAGCAATCAGAGAAAGTGATCACAATTACAAAAATTACAATTACATGATTGAAAAATAACGAAAGAGAAAAGGAAAAAGAATACTATTAATGAGAAAACTAATGATTACCTGCATGATAATGGGTATGAGAGGTGTCATTGGTTGATGGTGGATTATGAAGGACTGAATACCAATAGCCGACAGCACTAGATATAAAACATACCTCACTAATTGTTAGCTCTTAACCAATTAGGGTATTACTACCACTCAGTGATTCTATAGCACAGTGTGTACTTAACAAAATTGTATATACAAAAAAAAAATACTTTTTTCTTAGGAGCCGCTGATTTAGATATTTGCATTCTGTCTCACGGTACGCCTGTGTCGGCAAAATCACCCTAAAGGTGGTCAGGGTCACATGTCGCAGTCAGATGATGATTTCGTATAGCCTTTGCCGTGGATTTACATGTCATAGTTATTTGACATTTAGTCTAGTTTTAGTCTTAGGGTTCTAAGGAACATCTCTGCCAAATTTTATCAAAATCGGTTCAGTCACATACATACTACTTATAATATTCGTAAATATAATATATTTTCAAAAGGATAAAAACTTTTGGGTAGGTCCGTTAGGATTATGTCTTTGTGAGGCACGGATTGATTTACGAGACGAAGTGCGAGATGTCGGGCGACCCTTGGCTTGGATTATACCTAACTAAGGATTAGCCAAGGGTTTAGAGGAAACATACACCGACCTCACGTGACCAGAGAGGGTGCTGCCAATGTCAAATAAAGCTCTTTTTAAAATGTATCTTAAATCCTGCTTCGAATTCCTTTTTAATTCGCACAATTGTGATGTTCCCTCCTTTACGAATAGAACAACCAACTTAATATATTTAATTTTTCATTTATTCAGATAATAATTGCAAACTACTTAAATAAATAAAAAAGTAAATTTAAATAATTAAAAATATAAAAACGGCTTTTATAAGGAGCGGGTTCATTAGCCAACTGTACTATATTATAGGTCCATCATGACAAATGGCAAGGTTGTCGATGTCTCTAGCGTACTAAACTAGATAAACATCACTTATAAATTAAATAAATTATTATGTCCCGACGAAGAATCGAAGCCGGTACCTTCTAGTCTACATCCGCTGACTTAACGGCTAGACACGGATGCAGCAACAACAACCAACTTAAGACTTTTTATTTTTCATTTATTCAGTTAAAAATTACAATAAACTTAAATAAAATGAAATACCTATCAACTAAACCTAAAAAAATATATCTCAAATTAAGTATTTATTCAAAGAAACATTACTAAGTCTATACATTATTATTAATGTGTGGGATGCGACGTGTGTAGACACATTAGCTCCATCTCACATCCAGGCGACCTCGTCTGGCGCGGGGAGAGCGGCGTTTTCTGCGGAGAACCTCAAATTGCGCAAAAACGCCAACCCGGTTACGAATTTGCGCCGTTTGGGGTTGAGACGATGGGCCCATGGGGACCGTCAGCGAGGCGCTTGGCCAAGGAGTTGTCAAAGCGGCTGACAGAAAGGTCTGGAGACAGGAAGGCTGGCAATTATTTCTGCCAACGTATTAGCCTCGCTATACAGAGGGGAAACGTTGCCAGTCTCCTTGGGACTATCTCGGATGGGACGTCTCTAAAAGTTTTTTTTTTATAGTTTAGTTAATTTTTAATTTTATGCTTTAAATTTATATTTAATGTATATTAATTTACTTCGAATATATTGTGTATATTTTTAATTTTAATGGTAATAAATAATAGATAAGTGATAGCTTCGAGATAATTTATTGTCAAAAATTTTTTTTTATGATTTATCATTTACTGTTTATTTTGATGACATAAGATAAAATCAAGCGTCGAATGGCAGTTACAAGATCTGCTATGGACAAGCTGAAGAAGATATGGAGGAAGCGAAACGTTAACAAAGCCACTGAAATCCGGCTGGTTAGAGCTCTTGTGTTACCTATTTTTTTGTATGCTGCGGAGACGTGGACCCTACGCGAAACACAAAAAAACGAATTAATGCTCTAGAGATGTGGTGTTGGCGGAGAATGCTAGGCATATAATGGATGGAGTTCCGAACAAACAAATCCATACTGGAGGAACTGGGGATCAGACAACGCCTTTCCTCGACTGTACAATTACGCATTCTCACTTTCTTCGGACACGTGTCACGCGGCGTGGAGAAACATCCATCGAGCGCTTGGTAGTCCAGGAGAAAGTCGATGGCAATGCGTGGTAGGTCTCCGATGAGATGGACCGATTAGGTGAAGTGCAATGGATCATCCCCTACATGAGTGCACTAGGAAAGCCGGGGTCCGAGAGGAGTGGCGACGGCTTGTTAAGCGTGCCACTAGCACTTCAATGTCGACCACGACCACTCTGCCAAGAGTGTAGCGACTAAGAAAAAATAAGGTCTTTTATAGTTTATGTTTTTTTCATTCATTACAGCCCCTAGAACACAGCGTCCTAGAACTCCACTATTAGAGATTGGCCTTCCAGAACATATATCTGGAGAATTTGGCCTACACTCGCCACGCTAGCCAGACGGCTTGACGTGATGTCAATTTTTGAATGACAATTTATTAACGATTCCACAAGTTGGTATTAGTGGAACCGGGACCGACGGCTTAACGTGCTCTCCGAGGCACGGGAACGGTGGTGTTGTAAATCTAGGACGAATGTACGTAAGAAAAGTGTATTTCTCATTGGTACATGCCGGGTGGGTTTGAACCGACCTTTGTAGGATTTAAGGAACGCGTTCTTACAACCGAGCCACCACCACGCCGCTTTTATAGTTATATGTATGTATTTATGTATAAATTTATTATTTAGTTATTTATTATTTATAGTTTATCATAATAAATTTGCACCGATACATAGTTTTTTCACGCTACCAAAGGTTGGTTGTTAGAAAATGCCTGGCCATTAAGCCCGTCTATGTACAATTTTAGTGCAATTTAAAATAAAATGAAATAAATAATAGCGTTGAACCCTCTTAAAATAGTTTGCTAATTTGTCAGGAGTCTACGAAATAATTTAGTAATAAGTCCATTAATCTGATCTCAGCTAAAATGTTTTTTAAGGTAAGATATTGCAGTTTTAAGAAAGTAGAAGGAAGACACGTTTGCCATTGACTTAGGTAAAAGACTTGGAATTTTAAATACCTATTTAAAATGTATATATCATCATCATAATCAGCCTGTGTCCTTCCTCGCAGGGGGTCGTCCCACTCTATGTCATCCTGTACGTGGTCTCCACACGCATTTACTCCATCGTGCATCGCTTCTGCGACAGACGTTTCCAGCCAATTACCACTTCAACTTGCAAACCTTGAAAGCCATGTCAGTAACTTTAGTTCTTTGACGATGTCAACGTTTCTGACTTTTCTTAAGACAAATCGCGAGCTTAGCTCTCTCCTATGGAGCGACCTTAAACTTATGCATCAGACCCACTGTCTCTGCTCCATACGATATTACTGGAAGAACGCACTGATTGAAAACTTTTGTCTTCTAACACTGTTATATATATATGGTTTATTATTTGGCGTCAGTTGCTTGCCCATTCTTGGACTTCGCGTACCGCTTACTAAATGAAATGAATGAAATAATATCCATACAAATGGAATATGGTAAATAGGTACATAGTTTTTTAATAGCTCACATACTCCGCCATTTTGGCACACAAATTTATACTAACTAAATTAATTACTAATTTATACAATTTAAATAAATAAAATGTCATGAATTTAGTTGGCATAAGATAATACTCGTATGCAAGATTATGTTCTGTTGATTAATACAAATTATTACAATTTCTAAATTTGTATGAATAAAACTCGCTTAACAAATAAAAGCAACACTCTATCAATAGCTTCTTGATTCTAGATTTAAACTGATTATTGGGTAATTGTTTTAAAACCTCTGGTAACTTGTTATAAATACGAATGCACATAACGTAAGAGTTATTATCGAAAACTCTGCTTTTTGGTGTCTTAGTATAGGCAAACGTGTTTGGATGTCCATTAGGTGGGGTTACCGCATGTCGTGCTTCATATAAAAAGTATACATTTAAATAATAATAATAGCCGAAAAATAGTGTAAAATAATAATACACGAACCTCTAGCGCCCGCGCTTATTGGCGGGCATAACTTTGGCAAAAGAGATGTGAAACGCCATTGACTGATGCTGATATATAAGTCAATGCATTTAGCTATAAAAGGCGGTCCTTCATGACAGAATCTGGCGAAGAATATTATCGCACCGCTTGGTTCCCGCGTAAAATAATAATGGCCGAACTTCCGGCGCCGTTGGCGGGAAAAACTTAGCAAAAAGGCGGGAAACGCCTCTGGCCCTTACCGCTAACTTTGCTAACTGCTACAAAATGACGTCACTTAATTTATTAATACTTTTAACCTCTACGTAATTCTTTTAGTAGGTAGCTTCTATCTATTTTTTAAATTTAAAATTACAAGTAATATAGATATACAACAGTAACTTTGCGAGCACAATATTTCCCCACAAACCAGGCACATTGTGGGGTATTTACAATATTCCGAATCTGATTTGGGACATGTAAACTCCGCTACTATATTTATCAACTCAGAATAATCTTCTGGCAACACTATTAAATGTGGCGGCTCCTACGGCTCCATTAATAGTTCTCGGGGTATTGCAAATTAAAATATAATTCAAGCGATTTTTACACAAGCCAAAGATTTTTTTCTGACCAATGATGCTTAGTGCACATTATGTCCCAAGTATCTACGTATACTTTTATTTATTAGTTTTGGCAGAGATATAAAATAATAATACTGGCCAAGTATGAAAAGACCTCGCAGACCGAGACTCACATATCACGATCAAATAAATAAAACACTGACTGTACGTGCATTAAAAAGCCTTCGTAACAAAAGGGCATGTCATCATCATCATCATCAGCCTGTGTCTCTCCACTGCTGGATATAGGCCTCCCCCAAGGCTCGCCATTTTACACGATCTTCTGCCACCCTCATCCATCCCCCACCAGCGACCTTCCTCAGGTCATCTGTCGATCTGGCGGAGGGTCGTCCCACTCTGCGTCTTCCAGTACGTGGTCTCCACTGCAGGACCCGTTACTCCATCGTTCATCGCTTCTGCGACAGACGTGTCCAGCCCATTGCCACTTCAACTTGCTAATTTTGAAAGCTATGTCGGTAACTAGCCAGGCCACGCAGCGTCTTCACACCCTACGTGTTAAGCCTGGTTAGGCGGGATAATATTGCGAATTAGGGGTCGTATATGAAATGAAAGCAACTTACCCAGATCTCCACAATCCACGTTCCACTAATACTCACATGTGTGTCAGTGTAGAATGATGTGGAGTGTTTATTGTCTGTTCTGTGTGTGTTCTGAGTAATCGTTAATATTTTGGGAGAGCACTGTGGTAATTTTAAACTTAAGAAAAAAAAAAAAGAATAGTAGCAAGGCGGTTGGGACAGAAAATTAAATTATGCGGTACGGTGACGAGGTCACACGAAAGAAATAAATTATGTCCACTAGGACGAAAAATAATTGTGCGCGCTGCTGCGTGTGGCCGCCCGGTATTTAAACCAATAGACGTACACGCCACGCCGCGGTAAGTAGCGAAACTAGAGCTTCAACTAGCGGCGTGTCTAGTAACTTTGTTCTTTGACGGATGTCAACGTTTCTGACTTTATCCTTCAGAGAAATCCTGAGCATAGCTCTCTCCATAGCTCGCTGAGCTATCTTGAACTTATGTATCAGGCCCATCGTTAGTGTCCACGTCTCTGCTCCATACGACATTACTGAAAGAACACACTGGTTGAAAACTTTTGTCTAATAAAATGTCTAAGGTTAATAAACGTCGACGAAGTGGAAGAGGTATGTCGTGATCGTGTCAAGTGGCGCTCAATTGTCTCTGCCTACCCCGCAAGAGATATATGTTTTTAATTCTTAATAATTACTAAGAATCAAATCCAAATTATTTATCACTTAGCTATATATATATATATAACTATATCAATCGAAATCTGCCTAAAAATACCGCCATTTTTTTAAGTTTCAGAATCTGCCTATTCGCGTTTTGGGATGCGGCATATCGCAAGCTAATAAGTGGAGCGGGATCTCGCAGGATTAAGGAATCCCGTTTTGTGATGCGGGATCTCGCAAGCCAATAAATGGAGTGGAATCCCGCGGAATAAAGGAATCCTTTTTAGTGATGCGGGATCTTGCAAGCCAATAAATGGAGCGGGATCCTGCGGGATTAAGTGATCTGGGACTGGAATCGCTATATTTAATATTATGTAGTTGATTTATTGTAATAATTATATATAATCTTTGGTTTAAATGTAAAAAAAAACAAATCCGAAATAACAAAAGCTTGGAAAATCAATAACCTCCACCGCAAACAATGTGTGGTGAACGATAAATATAGATCTCCGACTATCCCATAAAACACCAAAATCGTTTACAATTAAACCTTTATTCGCAATAGGTGTTGCTATAAATTGTAAGAGAAAACAGGTCAGTCCCTTATTGGACACATTAAAATGGACACAAGTGTGTTTAGTACAGTTGTAAGGACGCTTTTCTTAAATGGACACAAGTGTGTTCAGTACGGTTGTAAGAACGCTTTCCTTGGATACAAGTGTGTTCAGTACAGTTGTAAGAACGCTTTCCTTGGATACAAGTGTGTTCAGTACAGTTGTAAGAACGCTTTCCTTAAATGGACACAAGTGTGTTTAGTACAGTTGTAAGGACGCTTTTCTTAAATGGACAAAAGTGTGTTCAGTACGGTTGTAAGAACGCTTTTCTTAAATGGACACAAGTGTGTTTAGTACAGTTGTAAGGACGCTTTTCTTAAATGGACACAAGTGTGTTAAGTACGGTTGTAAGGACGCTTTCCTTAAATGAACACAAGTGTGTTCAGTACGGTTGTAAGAATGCTTTCCTTAAAATCCTCAAAGGTCAGTTGTGTACATTTGTTATAGCCAAAAAGCCCTATCTCATCCGTTGAACGTATTATCTTCCATCGAAGAGGGGGACCCAGATAACACTGTCGATTCCAAGCAAAGAACGAGGCGTCACGAGAATCATGGGCAGTGGGGTTATTTACTCAAGCTGTGCCCCAGCTCTAAGTCCACCATAAAACTCTTACTCGAAAAAACTCTAAGCTGACAATATTTTGTAGGCTTATTTACAATCATTTAAATTTGAAGATAAGTTGAGTTTTGAAAGAAAAACATTAATTTATTTAGCAGCGGTTTGCTAGCAGCTGTTTTTTTACACCAGTCCTATGAGGATCATTAAATTCGTTTTGCAGAATTTTCAAGAAGTAATTCGCGTCAATATTGCACAGGTACGAAGGGTATATGGGAGTTCGTAGCGCGGGAAAACCGCAAAAAATATACTGCAACTTGTGCCTCATATTTATCGTCTTTCACAATTATTCATTTTGTAGCACATTATCAAACAAAATAACACCACTTTTGACTTACAATATCCACAGTAAATTAATTAACAAAGACGACAGAGTTTTTCGCGACATTTTGCATGGACATGTCTAGTGCAAGTTTTTGTTTTGTAATAATATTATTGGTCAAAAGTGGTGTTGTTTTGTTTAATAATGTGCTACAATGTGAATAATTATGGAAAACGATAAATTGGACTTTAAATATGGGGCACAAGTTACAGTTTATTTTATGCGGTTTTCCCGCTCTGTCAACTCTCATATTTTATCGACTTGTTTGAGCTATGGTGCCGCGAGTAACTTCAAGAAAAGCATCAAATTCTGCAGCATCTGGAATTTGATGATTAACTCATGAAAATGAAAGATATATTACAACAGACTTGGCTGTATGGGCTAGACCCTTTGCCTTCCCTATCACCTCATTCATCATCCATCGGGAGAAGAGAACAAAATGAAAAGTCAGGCGTCGTCTTAAATATGTACAAGGCAAAGGATGTCTTATGCAGCTAACAATATATATTCCATGGCCACATATGATACAATCGTTACAACCGACAAGATTAAATAATGTTTTACTTAAATAAATAAATTAATAAACATGTGACCATTTCTGTGTGTCCAGTTGACGAGCAACCCGAGAAAACAATCAGCGGCGCGTCGCAACAATTAGCGCAGGCTGCGTCAATAAATTTGCATTAATGCCCTCGAAAAATCCATGCGCCAATAACTTTCAGGACAATACGAGAATCGAGTATGAAGATGGATGACCAAACGAATGTTACACTTCTAAAACTCGACTGCAAACATAGCTTAGTTTTTTAAATCGTTTAGGATGTATTTAAATCAATGTTACCGTGCATGGATAACACTTACACAGGGTTATTTATTTATTTTAAAACTTTATTGCACTATGTATAGTGTTGCCCGATCTTGGTCTTGCAGTCATGGTCTTGGTCTTGCTTTTTTGCAACACCTAGACCAAGAACGAGACTACTGATATGGTTGCAAGACTTACCCTAGTCTTGGTCTTAAGCAAGAGCTTCCTAATTTAGCTAAAAAAATATACTTTTTTGGGATTAAGTTTTCAACAAATTATAATTGCGTCGTGATATATACGCTCCTGTATAAGCGTGGTTTCCGACCATCCCGAAGGGGAAACAGTCGTTATGATACTTTTTATAATATTAGTGTGGATAGTATTAGGTATGTCTAAAAGTGAAACATCAAAAAAAAAGTGTATGTAAAACTACGGTCGTGAAGATACTTTAGTTTATAGTCGAGCGCGATGCAAACACTGCCGTACCATCCTTTACTGGAACCATTTCGCCGCATTTTCAGGCCCCTATTTGAGAACCTCTGTATAAGACCAGAACGCAAAAAATTTCGTCATCCAGTAAGCTATAATCACATACTTAAAATCCAAAATTTCAAGTCTGTAGGTCATTTAGTTCCGAAGTTAAGCGAAAGCAAAGTTTCGCATTTATGACACTCACTCACTCATGATCATCAGAATAGAAGTAGTACTTCCCATAAACTCAGAGAGCTGAAATTTGGTACAGAGTTAGGGTTTAATGGCCACATAAAGGGAAAGATCTGGAATACCTGGTGACCCTGATTAGAAAACACAAGAGCCCAACCAAACTATTAGAGATCGACATACCGCCTTTACAAAAAATATTCAACTTGGTGGGCCGCTTCATTTGATGTCAAAAATCGAAGGTCTGAAGTATCTGATGAAGAACCCTCAGCTGGTCTCAGCTGTATTAAAGATATGGTAATGCCCCCTTCTACTATTGGTACATAAAAAATCGATTGTCATTGCAAAAATCCAGCAGGACACAACTTCTAATTTTATCTAGCCTATAGCGTCCCACTGCTGGGGGAATGCCTCCCCTTGTTTTTAATACGCATATAAATAATGAACGCGAATGGGCAATACGAAAAATTGATGTTACTGTACAGGAATCTGAACTGGAATAAAAGAAAAGAAAGATTTGTTATAATAAAAAAACTACTAGTCACACAACATTGACTATAATAACGAAGAAATCGCAGTAAGAATCCTTAGACTTGGCACAACTTTGTCTAGATTTCATTACTTATTATAGATAAATAAGCAGCTCCATCGAGACTTGGCTAGTTTTTTACAGAATGTTTTTGGTGGGATTGGGTATGTCTAAAAGTGAAACATCAAAAAAAAGTGTATGTAAAACTACGGTCGTGAAGATACTTTAGTTTGTATTAAGGTTTGAATGAAGTTCGATTGAATGCACTGAGTTGTTTCAGCGGCACTGAATTTACGCGGCCTGACCAGTGATTTACGAAACGGCAGCTGGCTCAGTGAATTTTACACTTTTGCAGCTATCTCGCGCCAATGGATTTTATATATTTTTTTATTTTTTATTCCTCCTGAACACGACATGTAAAGCCTCGACTGATAGTAATTTATTTTTTATTTTTGTAAACCTCTTTATATTGTGAACTAGGGATGTGCTATATTAAGAAAATATCGATAGCTTAACATCGATATTACGATAAAAGCTGATTAATATTTAGCCAACTTTACTATAGGCCCAGCATGACCAGTGGCAAGCTCGAAGTATGTACGAGACTACACCGCATAGCTCCAGTCGACCCGTGACCACGGTCAATGCAACTTGGCTGAAACGTCGGGAGAAATATGTCTCTAAGGTAAATCGCGTAAATACCCGTTAAAATTATATGATTATTAATTTTGAATTGTCTTTCAAAGAACAGAGAGAACAATAATATCGAAATATACAATAAATTGCCTGATAAACTTAAACAGGTTCAAATATCACAAATAAAACAATATTATATAAATGCTTATCTGACAATTAAAATTATACAATACAAAAAAATAGAGTAACAAAAAACAGTCATTATATAAATTAAAATATTAAAACCGTAATATTTTTTAAAAGGACCGCATTTCTATACAAATAAATTTTTGATTTATATTTTTCATTTCATCCAATTTCAATATCATCGTCGATATTCATCGATATGTCACCAATGTCGATAAATATAGGCCCATCCCTATTGTGACCCCGCGCCTGGTAAAGCGGCATAGCGAAAAAAAAAAAAGAAAAAATATTTATTTATGTTTATACAAGCAGTCGAGGTTGACAATTTCACATTATACAATGTGTTATTTAAAAATGATGAAGAGGCTGTAGACGGTGACGTCCCGACCTCCGCTGTAGGCGAGCCAATGTCACGGAGGCCGGGTTGTGACGTTGTAGGTGCTCTTAGTTGGGGACGACTATAAATACATATATATATATATATCAATAAATAATACCTATATAGAATAAAATAATATGGTCTAATTAGTATATTAATATAAATAAATAACAACTGTGGCGTATATTGATTAGTAAGAAGAAGAAATTCACTTGCCTCGTACGTCATCCTCACCAACCACGGCCTCACAGCTCGCTTGACTCCATTACGAGTTAACCTAGCAATGCTACGTGGTCTTATTTATTCTCATTCTTGGACCTTGTGAACGGCTTAGCATCAGGAGGGCGTGGTCTAGTAGATACCTACTATTAATATATTTCTATAAACCAATTTAAGTCAATTGTTACTTTTTAATTTAAGAATGGAACTTTCCCCACAGCTCAAAAGTGAAGCATTGTAATATCATGCCACATGATAAAACTACTTTGATTCAAAAATGTCCCCTTGCAAGAATTTGGGCACGCAACCGTAAAATTACTTAAGTAGATCATGAGAACAAAGCAATATTTATTTTATAACAACGCGTTTCATACAACGTTGCCCGCGTATAGTTTTTATTAAGTTTTTTTTTTTGTAGTTACGTCTACCTTGGACAGACTGCATAGGCCAACTTCAGCAAAGAAGCCGACAAACGCATTCAGCTAGGATCGGTGGCATTTGGAAAGCTGCGCCACATCTTCTATAAATTTTATTCTTATCAAACATACCCCAGTGTTTCTTCCAGTAATGTAGTACGAATTAGAAACGTGGACACTGACAGTGGGTTTGGTCCATTAATTTAAGATCGCTCAGCGGGCTATGCTCTATGATCTATGCTCGGAATTTCTCTGATAGATAAAGTCCGGAACGTGGAAATCAGTCGGATAACCAAAGTTACCGATATAGCCTTTAAAATTAGTAAGCTAAAGTGGCAATGGGCTGGACACGTCTGTCGCAGAACTGATGAACGATGGAGTAGACAGGTTTTGGAGTGGATACCACGTACGGGTAGATGCGGAGTGGGACTACCCCCCCAGATGGTCGAATGAACTGAAGAAGGTCGCTAGTGGGGGCTGGATAAGTGTGGAAGGTGATCGTGCGAGTGGCGAGCCTTGGAAAAGGCCTATATTCAGCAGTGAATAAAATAATGGAGATGAGATGGAGGGATTATGATATATCTGTTTTTTTTAGGGTTCAGAGGAAAAAATATCGAACCCTTAATGGATGACTCTGGTGTTTGTATGAGGGTACCCTCATAAAATATCTCCAAAACTACTTACTGTTCCGATGTGGCACTGACAATTTGTTTTCGCTCGTATTAATGCATAAAACATCATGTAAAACGTTATATCTGTGGTGTCAAGTAAAAAGGGGATAAGTACATAACTTGAACTTTTCACTAGAGGCAAATTAAGAAAACAACTCATTTTTTAAATTAGAAATTTGTAATTTACCTAAGGTTCAATTTCATTAGTCGCATACTTTAGGTACGAGTCGACTCATCTCACTATGCATAACTGAGTTATTGGCGGTAAAAGCGCGATACTGAGATAACTCGATTGAACTCTTTACTTATTTCTACATTTTAATGTTACGACTAGCCCCTTTATGTACGTAGGGGTGTAAAAATAAACTGTACAGTTTATAGACTCATCTCCTTATTGCATTGACGCATATGAATGTTTTGAACCAAAAGGTGCAAAAATCTAATTTTTAAATTTTTGGACTCATCTCCTTTTTCCTTGACACCACAGAATAAGAGTTTCATTTTAACAGTCATCTAATTTTTGTCAACAGGATTTAGTATATAAGCTATATATACAGCCTCCATAACATACTAGACCTCCACTATTGGAGATGGGATGGGCCTACACTCGCTACGCTGGCCAGCGGGTTGGCAAGGATGTAATAGTTTTAGATAATTATAAATAGGTATACATTTTAGTCAGAGCTAGATTCTTTTGAAAAATATGCAATACGAAGACCAAGATTAGGAGTGCAAGACCAAGAATAAGACCGAGATCAGCTTGCAGCAGCCAAGACTTGGCCTTGGTCTTTGCTTTCGAGCGCAGTGACATGCCGAGGCGTCCCTTCGTTTGACAGCTGGAAGAAATTATTGAGTGGAGAAGACGCCAAATAAACGTCTAAAAATACGGGTGTATGATTCAGTCAAGTTTTTAGGAAATAAAATTATTTATTTATTTAAATTCTTTAATGCACTTAAAAATAGTACAGAGGCGAGCTATAATACCAGTAGGCATTCTTTACCAGCTAACCTTGGGGATCGAGTAAGGTGATCCCTCCTCCTTAGTCGGTACCCCACTGATGGGGTTTGTGACTCCGTCGCAGACGCAGCTCATCCACCAGCCGTCTCCAACGGTTTCGGTCCTCGGCGTAGTGGATGGCCTGGTGTACAGGGATGTTCAGGTGGTCAGTCACCTGACTGGACCATCGCTTGGGGATTCTCCCTCTTGTTCTTTTACCGTCTACCTTGCCCGTGATTAGAAGTTTTTCTAGATTATCGTCTTCTCTTCTTGCAATATGGCCAAAATATTGCAGAATTCGGGCAAAGCAGACGGTAGAGAGTCTTTGCTCCCTGGTCAGCTTAAGCTCTTCGAGCACAGAAATATTAGTACGTCGTGCGGTCCACGGGATTCTAAGCAAACGACGCCAGCACCACATCTCAAACGCATCAATCCTCGCTCTATCCGCGGCTTTTATGGTCCATGTCTCCGAACCGTACAGAAATATGGAGTAGACAAGTGTTCTCACGATGTGAATTTTTGTCTTTCTGGATATGTTGCTGTCACCCCATATTCTTTTAAGTTGGGTCATCGCAGTTTTGGACATTCCAATTCGTCGACGAATTTCACCTTCGCAGCCTCCCTTATTACTAACAGTGGAGCCGAGGTATAGGAAATCGTGCACGGTTTCATAGGCATCAAGGTCTGTAAGGTGATAGGCAGGATGAAAAAAATAAGAAATATTAATCATACAGTTAATAAGTTACTTAACTAATTATAAATATATACACCGCGTCTTGTCGTCTCTTCCGGTGACAAGAGGGCTGGCTCTTTCTTCGCCCAGAGAATCAGTATTGCAATTCAGCGGGGAAATGCAGCCAGCGTTCTTGCCACCATTCCACGCGGACGGGACTTATATCCCTATCCTTAATATTAATATTATTTTATATGTTGTAAATATTTTTTTCGAATAAATGTATATTTTTCTTTACTAATTTGTTAAACCCATATATTATAATATGCTACACATTATACCTACACATAAACTATACATACAAGTACAGTATTCCCAAATTAATAATGCACATACAGATCTTCGCTAATTGTCGTATTCCCGGAAACACCCGAATCATTGAATCGTAAGAGCCCTAAACAATGCACTTGCATTTTGCACCTTGTTCCAAAGAAATAGAAGTCAATATCATGAGTACACAATCGAAAACAATTCAGGCAGTCGTTTTTTTGGTTTTGTTTTTTTGGCGGTGACTGCACGTGTTCTCTCTGTGTGGAATTATATAGAGCTGCTATTACACACACACCCTTCTTGGTTTTGTTTTCAAAGGTGAATTTAATTTCAACTTTAATTATCTTATTTAAATAGTTTATTTGACAATTGCTTGTCTGTCTGACACAGGCAGAGATTTTATATTTAAAGGAGGTCACTACAGTACTATAAAATTTTCGAAGTAAATCAATCCAACAAAGATTGTAGCATATTCTCAATCGTGTGGTTTTCCTCGCTATTTACTTACATGGAATTATCGAATCAAATTTTGTTACTGATAAATCAATATTTATCTCTTTTAGCACAAAACACATAATTCTGCTAAATTATGCATGAAGAAAATGTACTTAACCACTCTATATACATATCTTCTTCCAACGCTCGGGGAATACGACCGTTGCCGAACAGTGACGAAGATTTCTATGCGCATTATCACTTTGGGAGAACTGTACATCATATACATTATAACTTAAATAAATAAACAGTTATTTAAATAGTGTTTTATTCTGAATCTCCAGGAACACGCACAAATACCGTTATTAAATTATGAAATGAATTATTATAATTGCAATGTAACGGAACAACTAATTGACATTGTCCGTGTATTAACATTTTCAGTTTGACAGTAAGGAAGCTCGGTAGTAAGAAGAGAAGACAAATTTCTAAGCATTCCATGGATTCACTGTGCGGGTGCCGGGTACATCGTGTGTGGGTAAGAGATGAGAATGGTGTCTCGGGCTTGCGACCGACAATAGGCTGGTTTAAGAAAAGGAGGCCTCCTTTTTTTTTCTATTGCGCGATAATACGCTCACCATCCACCATTCTACTTTTTTTAGGAACTATTCTTTTTAGGAACGAAATTTGTGCGTAAAAAGTAAAGAATCATGACGACCGTTTCCCTTTCGGGGTGGTCAGAAACCACGCTAATAAATAAGCGGATTTACATTTTATCCAACTTTACTATAGGCCAATCATGACAAGTGGCAAGCTCGTCGATGTCTCCGCGTACCAAACTCGAGATATCGCAAATAAATTAAATATTAATTAAATGTGTTTATTTAAATTAATACTTATTTTTGTGTCCCGACCAGGAATCGAACCCGGTGCCTCCGTGTCTAAATCCACGGACTTAACCGCTAGACCATTTGTGCGTGCTTTTATAATGCTATAATATTGTGAGTCGTTTAGTTAATATCATCATTACGTCGTTTCCAACTGTTAAATGTCTATGAATGTAACGCGAATTGGAGATCTCATACAAATCGCCTCATTTCACAACCTTAAGCAGTCCCCAAAACAATTTATTGTGGTATTTATGTAAGATCCAAGATTTTTTTATAGATTTATTTTAATTTAATGTCCTAATCAATGATCTTACAATCATAGATACCGCATCTAGTACAAAAAAAAACAATTGTTTTAAGGTATTTGTAAAATTATTAACAGTTTTTAAAATTATTTAACAGAAAAAAATGTAAATATAATTAAAACCTACTTAAATAATACAATAAAAATACCTAAAAAATTAGTGCTGGAGCCTTGGCTAGTACGTAATATTTTCTTATATTATATAATTAAAGATTATAAATTTGTATCTCATATTTTTTGTAACATTTTTGTTATTTTAGAGTTAATATAGTATTTTTCTTTTTTAAAATAATAATTAAACTATTTATAAATAAAAAATATATTCTTGAGATCAGAGAAGGAGACTGGGAATATTTTCCCTAGTACAAAAAAAAGTACCAATAAGAAATACACTTTTCTTACGTACATTTGTCATAGATTTACAACACCACCGTTCCTGTGCCTCGGAGAGCACGTTAAGCCGTCGGTCCCGGTTTCACTAATACCAACTTGTTATTGTATGTATGAATACAATCGTTAATAAATTGTCATAATGAATTGACACGATATCCTCGCCAAGCCGTCATGCCCGCGTGGCGAGTGTAGGCCAAATTCTCCAGATAATGTTCTAGAAGGCCCATCTTCAGCAGTGGAGGATGATGAATAGCATATCTACAAAATTCAAGATCATTGGTCGAAATAGAGTGTCGTACGGTAATCGCGTCATGCTGCGCCGGAGCTGGCCGTTTCAATTTTATTTCGATAGTTGTAACTTGGTGTGGGCAGTTAATTGTTTGACAATAGAAAACAAACAGACCATTCCATATCATTTGGTTAAATTAAACATAGTTCGTGTACATAATTAAATTGGTCAACGCAAGGTTTATTTCTTTTTCACACTTTACAGACATAGATTTTTTTTATTCGGCAAAGGAGATCTGACGTTATTCCAAGTACACACATCAAAAGTGTCTAGGGATCAACATATATTTTTGCAATAACTTTTCTCCTGATTGATATTCATTAAAATTTTCTTTAAGGATTGATCAAATAAAATGTTTTCGTTTGTCTACAGTAACGATAAACCAAGTCACCTTTGCATTAGTAAAAAAAATTGCCATTTTCCTAATAAAGGGATTTTTGACATTTGAACCACTAACATTAAAGTTCGAAAAAAAGACTGAAATAACAGTTTTTTTTTTAATTTCATGGGTAACTTAAACAATTAATAATCCGTGTTTCTACCGCGAACACTAACAACACAAGAACATCGGTTTGGCATACTCAAAATGAGTTCATCCAAATCACGCTGTGGAATGGCCGCCCATGTTCGTTGCAACAACAAAAAAAGGTCTTCTTGCGACTGGATACCCTCCATATTCGGCAGAGCTCTTCTCTGAAGAATATCCCATGCATGCTCAATCGGGTTCAAGTCTGGCGACTGAGCAGGCCAGGGCAGGACATTGATGTTAGCTGCGGCGAGAGTCTGTCTTACAACTCTTGCGGTGTGCGGTCGTGCATTATCATGCATTAACTGAAATAAGGGACCGATATGCACTTGTAGAGGAACGATGACGTCTGATACAACCGTCTCAGCATAAATTTGAGCGTTGAGGTTGCCTCTGATCCAAATCAACTCAGTTCTTCCGCCGATCGAAATACCCGCCCATACCATGATGGTTCCACCACTATAAGGATGGACTTCCTGGCAGGATTTTAATCGCTGTTGGCGTCCAGGGGTTCTCCAGTGTCGTATACGTCTTGTATCCGGCCTCATACCAAAACGAGACTCATCAGAAAAGCACACGAAACGCCATTGTTCTTCTGTCCAATTTCTGTGTTCAAGAGCCCATTGATATCGAGTCCTACGATTGTGCATTGCTATAGGTGGTACCCGTAGCGGTCTTCGGGAATGAAGGTTCACTTCATGCAAGCGGTTTCTGACTGTTTGGTCGCTAATTAAGTTCCCTGAAGAGCGATGAAGGCTCACGGCTAACATCATGGCGGTTATTGTTGGAGTTCTTCGAGCTGTGATTTGAATGTATCGGTCTTGTCTCCGTGTGGTGCAGCGATACCGTCCTCCATGGCGCTCAGCCACGGTACCAGTGGTTCGGTAACGTGTCCAAAGTCGACTTATAACACTCTGACTTGTATTCAGAGCTAAAGCCACAGTACGTTGCCGGGAACCAGCTTCTATCATTCCCACGGCTCTGATCATTTCTTCCCTGCTTAAATGACGTCGCCGCTCCATAATAACGTTGGTTTTTAATCAGTAGTAGGGAAACAGTAGCACTAATAATGTCTTCAATGCGTCTTATGTTTTTATAGGGAAAATATTGACAGCTGATTTTCATCTTTTACTCGAATTTGATTGACAGTTCCTGTTTTAAATTATGAAATGCACCAAAAAGGATCCATATAAATTTATAAAATCATAAATTTATTACAAAGCCACATCTCAATCACAAGAAATCCGCATAAACATGCTTGATCCCTAGACTTTTTTGATGTGTGTATCTTGGTTAGAAGTTACACGCATATTTTATTCTATCAACATTTATAGATAAAAAAAATGGATCAAAAGAAAATAATATAAAAGACATCATAATATTATAATATGAACTGTTCGGGCTCGATTCCCGGCGACACAATAATTTATTTATAATATTTCTCTAGTTTGGTACGCTAGAGACACCGACGAGCTTTCCACTGTAGAGAAATATTATAAATAAATTTTTGTGTCGCCATTTTTTAAAATAATATCTCACACACACATTGTGTTGTTCACAATAATTATAATAATTTACGCATTCCGTGGACAGCGCGGATAACCAATGTATAAAGACTCAAGGAGCTCAAAGTCACTAACAGGCTCTCTCTTCTCTCTATCTGCCTGTAGCGAGTCCTTAAGTATTTTGGTTTGAAAAGTTCTGCCAATCTTGAAAAGCTGGTGATCACGGGAAAAATTGAAGGTACTATAACTTACTGAAAGAATTGGGCCTAAGCAGGTCTGCAGTAGATACATTTATGTAAAAGACGGCATTAAAAGGATCATACAGTGTTTGTTTGGATAGGGAGAGGAGTGGAATGGCGGATGGTGACTTGTTGCACAATAAAATAAAAACAGACGCTCCTTTATAAACCAGCCTATAATTATTCCTTTCTCCCGCGATGGACCAGGTAAGGTGAATCCATGGAATGCTAAGAAATTTATCTACTTTTTCTTATTGAAATTCAATCAAAGAATAGACTTGCTTTATCGATCTCTGGCTTAGAATACTGGGTATGTTACATCTTCACTGTCGAAGCAGTTAAATAAACAAAATTGCCCATAACCGGCGTTAGCTCGTGGCAGGTCATCGTTGGATCATAACTAAACACTAAACAAAGTGCAGATAACATAGACAGATATATCTAGACTTGTCCAATAAATAAAATATATAAGTATCACTTTTTGAGTTATCTTAAGAGGTATCAACACATTTCTCTCGGTCGCACAATCCAATATATACAAAGATTTTTTAAATATTGGTTTTGGTTCTTCGTAATCTATACGACTACGGATGCCTCTTAACAGGGTCACCAAATTATATCTCCTCCTTAGTCGGTACTCCACTGTTGGGGATTGTGACTCCGTCGCAGTCCATCCACTAGCCGTTTCCAGTGGCTGCGGTCCTCGGCGCAGTGGATGGCTTGGTGTACTGGGATGTTTAGGTGGTCAGTCACCTGACTGGACCATCGTTTGGGGCTTCTTCCTCTTCCTCTTGTTCTTTTACCGTCTACTTTTCCCGTTACTAAGAGTTTTTCCAGATTGTAGGCGCCTCTTCTAGCAATGTGGGCAAAATATTGCAGAATTCGGGTAAAGCAGACGGCAGAAAGTCTCTGTACCTTAGCAAGTTTGAGCTCTTCGAGCACGGAAACGTTAGTGCGTCGTGCGGTCCAATGAATATTAAGCAAACGACGCCAGCACCACATCTCAAATGCATCAATTCTTGCCCTATCTGCGGCTTTTATAGTCCACGTCTCTGAACCGTACAAGAATATGGAGAATACGAGCGTTCTGACAAATTATATAAGAGGCTAATAATAAAAATGTAATCGGCGAACTGGCTACTATTGAGATCCACATACCCCACTTCCACTAGACTGAATGTACCTTTGAGAAATGTAGTCTCGATCCTTGGCAGGTGTATCAGCCTATAGGCCGGACATCTTAGTGTTTTCTTGGAATTTGATAAAAGTTATTGTTATTGAACTTACCGTTCAGAAAAGACCACAACATGAAGTCGAACAATATATTATGATCTCATAGAAGAATCAGGAACGGCTTTAAGGTTCAGCTTTACGCAGTGTAGGTTTCAGCAAAATCTTTGCAAATTAATTTTAAATAGCGTCTAGCTGATGTCAGAAATATCAGGAGTACGAAACTATGTCAATACGGCGATCATATGCCAGGATATTGTTAATAAGTGTCAGTGCGTGATACGACGGTGTCGTTTCGAGTGCCTTCGTTCACAATTTGGGTATTGCAAATAATGTCTGTTGACGAGTTCTAAGAAAGAACTTTTGAAGCGGGGCCATCCATTGTGATATTCTTTCAAGAAGACAAGAATTTCAATGAGCCTTGTAACAATTTCTTTATATAAATAAAATCAATTAATTCACCTGGTATACGTCTCTGACGGAAGAGGACTCGTCCAGCGCCACGGGGGCATCCGCGCTATAAAATATGAAAATATTCAATTTTATAACATTCCGAAGCGATAACATCGTTCGCCGTGTTGATTTGATATTTTCGGTGGTAAGGTAACATTATACTAGGACGTTGTTGTTGAATGGAAGAGACCACAAGCTGCGCGTGCCAGTGCGCGGACGTCGTAATTTTACACTCAATCATACGGATAGACGTTTTATAGTGCGTTACGAGTATCTCCAGCGTGTCTACTCTGAAATTACTAAGCCCATGCAAGCATAGTTTTATGGACTTCTACATAACCCGCTATTAAGCTTAGCAATTGTTATGGACACCGTAGTCGACGTACATATCATTTATTTATTTATAAAATATTAAATCTTACTGTTTTCTCGGAACTTTAATAAAGTTATTTCTATTAAACTAAGCGTTCCGTATGCATTAAATATTCCAAAAGACCATAACATGAAGTTAAACAAACATTTTGACCTCACTGAAGAAATTATCAGAAACGGGTCCATGACTTAGCTTTACGCAGTGGAAGTTGGTGCGAGAGGAGTTCCAGCAAAATCTTTGCACCGCTTACTGAAAGAATTGGAATCATACAGAATTTGGTTGGGTAGGGAGAAGAGTAAAATGGTGAGTGTCTTATTGCGCAATAAAATAAAAAAGGAGACCTTCTTTGTAACCAGCCTATTGTCTTACCCACAGACGATGGACCCGGCACCCGCATCCGCGGTGAATCCATGGAATGCTTAAATAAAAATCTTCTTCTATAAACATAGTAATAATTTAAGTCCGTGGATTCAGACGAGGAGGGTTTGATTCCTGGTCGAAAGACGATCATTTATTTAATTTATTCCTAATATTTCTCGAATTCGATCGATATCCTAAAGACATCGACGAACTTGCCACTTCTCATTACAAGCCTATAGTTAAGTTGGCTAAAAGTTAACCCTCTCTTTTAAAATACGTGGTTTTGTAATTGCTTAAATAAAAATCTTCTTCTATAAACATAGTAATAATTTAAGTCCGTGGATTCAGACGAGGAGGGTTTGATTCCTGGTCGAAAGACGATCATTTATTTAATTTATTCCTAATATTTCTCGAATTCGATCGATATCCTAAAGACATCGACGAACTTGCCACTTCTCATTACGGGCCTATAGTTAAGTTGGCTAAAAGTTAACCCTCTCTTTTAAAATACGTGGTTTCTGTTTTATTTTATTTATATTATTATTATTATTTAGGAATTACAGTTGTGAAGATACTTTACTAAATTATTTTTTAATAATAAAGTTTTTATTTTGTTTTTTTTTGATTTAGATTATATCAAGTTATAATTTTTTTAATTGGTAAAATATATAAATTGAAGCTTAAAAATTTTATTGCCAAATATTTCGCCTTTCTTTGGAGCGGCGTCATCAGTGACAGTGACTGAAGGTCTTTGTCATAAATTTTGAAAAAAGTAATTTTATTTCTTTTGGCAATTTTTTTTTTTTTTTAAATATATATTTTTTAGCAATATATTTATTTAAATTATAATTACAAAATACATAAATTCAAGTACTTAGTCCCAAGAAGGCCATTTCCCCTCTGTATAGCGAGGCTAATACGTTTGCAGAAATAATTGCTAGTCTTCCTGTCTCTAGATTTCCGTCAGCCTTTAGAACTTTGTATTTCGTACATTCAGAGTGGAGCCCTAGATTGGAGAGGCGTTCGCCGGTAACTATTATAGTCGTGTGTTATAACTTATCAAGAGACCATTGCCCACGTAGACATTTTTAAGTTTAAAGAGAGACAGCTATCTATTTTAACCACTGCCATTAAAAGTGGGTGGCTAAAGCAGGCTTTGTTTTATCCTAGAAAGAAAACCTACGTCGCAAAGGCGCTCAGGTTTGGGATACCTAAACATATTGTTGGTTAATACGTATACAGTGTAAGATGGAGTGGGAAAAATAATTTTGTTTAATTATTTTTTACGCTACTCAAAAAACAATATACCACCTGGTACACTGGTACTGGTACGGTGGTAGTACCAGGTTTTATAATCTCATGGGTGAATTTGAAAGATATTTATTTATTGTTGTTGTGTAATTCTGTATTTGTTTCATTTGTAAATCTGCTATAGCTGAGTTTTTCTTGCAGATTCCTTTCTCAGTCACATTAAATATTAACAGGTCACTGGAATTTGCTGAGCTGTTAGTCTTCTGCTAACAGCTTACTCCTTGGACCAATTCGCTGCTTAGTCTTCCACTAACAGAAGTAGAATCATTCTAAATAATTTAAATAATGACGTGTCACAAATGCCTGTAATAGGTTTACGTGAATAAATATATTTTGACTTTGACTCTGACTAATATCTAACATTTTATAGATAAGAGTGTAAAATAATAATTTAAAAAATGTAATATATTTTATTAACGGATTAAAAAGCATAAATAATTGTGTAAAACTTGGTAACTTTTATTTATTTATTTAAAACTTTATTGGTAGACAATATCTGACAGCCAACGTTAGGGACAATGTAGACCATTTTAAATGTAAGGTAGGTGCAAATATTTAATACAAACTTATGATATGATAGATAATAAAAAACGAAAAACATGGTTATGAAGCTCTTCAGGACTTTCACCGAGGTATAGTGGTAGGTGTTTTAGGTCTGTAATGATGAAGGTATATGTCATACACAAAATATAAAGTCCATCATTCTTTATCTTTAATGACATGATATATTTGTGTAGCTCTGAATTTAATAACAATGGGAAGGTGAAGTCAGCCACCTACGCTCATGGCAGGGGACAGCTGCGTTGTTTTTGAGTTATATACTCTACGGCCATCCTTTATTTATGACACCTTAAGTCAGCCTGACTTAGGCAAGTCGCTTACTGCGAAATCAAGGCAAAAAACGCGACTACATCCGAAACGACATGACAATATGCCTGATAAACAGTGGAGTCGCCAAGGCCCAGATGGCTAATGGGCCTGGGTTGGATATTTTTTCTTCTTTTTGCACGCCATGTGACATCGCCCTCACCTGGTAAGCGGTACGCGAGGTCCAAGATTGGGTGCACCGACATAAGTCTCTACCACTATGCCGGCATAACAAGGTTCTTTTTAACAATGCGCTTGAAGATCTTGTATTGGTGGCTCTGTCATAAAAAAAGGCTTTCGTAAACATCCTAAAAAGGTAGGTTCTACCCCGGCATGTACCAATGAAAAATACACTTTTCTTACGTACATTTGTCATCTTTTGCCTCTGATATCACGTATAGCCGTCCGTCCCAGATCGACTAATAACAAATTGTGGAATCGTTAATAAAAAAATGACATCAGATCCTCAGCAACCCGTCTGGTCAGCATAACGAGTGTAGGCCAAATTCTCTAAAAAATCTACAACTTCAACAGTGGTCTAGGTCTCTGTGTTCAAAGGGTTGTGATTTGATGATGATGACTCCAGTCTATATGAATGGGGAAACGTACTGGCTGGAAGAGTCCTTCAGCGTCGACAAATGTAAGAATCTCCAAATCTATGAGTTTGCATAAGGATAGTGGCTACGTATGTGAATGCATATTATTATATTCAAGCCGGCATAGTGTTAGTGACTGGTGGCAGTTATGAGTGTCTGATACCAGTTGTTAACATTCATGGACCTTGCGTGCTAGTATAAAAAAAAAAATTTTTGCCTGTGTTTATAGGGACATTGTCCCGTTTTCTCCGGACGCAATATGGACGTGTTGTCACATATCCTCATCTGTGATGACGTCGTATATGCTTGAGCCGTCTCTGGGGTCAGTAATATAGACGTGAAGTCGAGACAAACATACATACATACAGCCATCCGACACACAGACAAAGATTCTTTCACATATATAATATTAGTATTGATGAATTAAATATTGTTAATGTTTTACATTAAAGTATTCTATTGTGTAGCCATCGGATTTCTGCTCAAGAAGACGTTATCGGGCTCAGCAATGTCAAGTGCTGGACATGGCAATGCCAAAATACGCGCTAATCCGAACCTGCACTCTGCGACTAAGTCACGATTAGTGTCTGGACACAAAGCGCATGTTTGTTAACGCTGCCCCGACTGCCTACCTCGCCAGACAATTACGCAGTTCATTATTTATAATAACCATGGATGTATTTATAAGCACAGTTCCCTCTCGCAGGTGGTGGAAAAAAAGCTGGCTGGTGCAATAATAAAATTGTTACTTCATTCAATTCATTCATTCTTATACGTAAACTTTTAATCAATTGATTCAATTTATTTAATAAATGTACCATGCTGGTACCAACACTTCTGCATGGAAGCAAGACGTGGATATGTTAGAAAGCGCATACGAGTAGAGTTAATGCAATAGAAATGAGGTCGTTGCGTCGGATATGCGGCGTAACTTTAACGTACCGCATACGTAATGATGAAATACGCAAAAAGGTAGGTATGAAAGAAAGCATAGAGACAAAAATAAGGAAAGGCATGCTCCGATGGTTCGGGCATGTTGAAAGGATGAGTGAAGAGAGATTGACGAACCAGATATATAATGCGAAAGTTGTGGGTAAAAGAGGCCCTGGCAGACCAAGACTCACATATCACGATCAGATAAATAAAACAATAGCTGAAGGTGCATTAAAAAGCCATCGAAACAAAAGGGCATGTATGAAGAGGTTGATGAATGTTGAAGAAGCGAAATAGGTATGTCGTGATCGTGACAAGTGGCGCTCAATTGTCGCTCAATACGCAAGGGATATGGCGTGCAGATATGTATGTATGTAACACATAATTATACTTACTACATACTATAAAATAAATAAATATTATATACATACACCACACTACGGTACACTAGAGTTATTCGGGAGAGGAATGCCTGGACACTTATATGTCTATGGTAAAAACAGTTTGGCAGTCAGTGGCCAGCTCACCCGATCCGGAGTTATGGCCGCGTGAATATGCGTGGGTATTATTTGTACCCTTGTTAACCGCCGAGAATATTATAAGACTGTTTCCTTTATCCACGCTGTGACACGTCCCAAATTGGTGGTTTAATTTATGTTGATCATAAAAAAGGATTCGGACCCGCGCAGCTCGGAATCTCATTCATACAAAGGCGTTCCGAAGACATAATTATTACTCGTATCATTCGGACCTGGCTAACCTCGCTAAAAGACAATTTATTATTATTATTAATATCTGTATCTTACGACAAAGCTTACAGCTGTATATTCCTTGATCATTATTAGTATAATACATGACATATAATTAGACATTTAATATTTAGCTTTATTTTAGTAAAGGTAAATAAGACAATGCCCCTTTACAGCTGCTATCCACTGTAAGAATTAAGTTTGTTATTCTCAGGCACTATGCCCTTATTAGGAGACTGTTCCTTGCTAACAACAGCCAGCTATTTCAGCCATTTTTATTTTATATTGATATAATAGTAATAGGTATCAAAAAAATTGACGAATCCAAGTGTTCCTATTGGCTTCTAAGGATAATATAAACAATATACAATACGAAAACATAATTGTACGCACTAACGTTTCGATGCTCAAAGAGCTCAAACTTGCCAAGGGACAGAAACTTCCTGCTGTCTGCTTTACCCAAATTCTGAAATATTTAGGCCATATTGCTAGAAGAGGTGCGGTCATCTGAAAAAACTCTTAGTGACGGGAAAAATAGACGAAAAAAGTAAGAGGAAGAAGCCCCAAACGATGGTCTAGTCAGGTAACTGACCATCTAAACATGCTGGTACACCATCCACTGCGCCGAAGACCGCAACCACTGGTTGCTGGTGGATGGACTGCGACGGAGTCATGATCCCCAACATAGGGGTACCGACTAAGAAGGAGGAGGAGGTTAAATTGGGAATTTTCTGAACTTAAAAAAAAAAACAATATTTTATTTATTCTATAAAAGTTTTGAGCAGGTTTTGGGCAAATCTCTTTGGCGTGGCAACTCTCAATTGTGCCCGTAAATGAGTAACTTAAAACAAAATAAAATGGCATAAATTTGTATTTTAGACCAGTCCGTCTAATACACGTCTACATCAGATGTTTATGGATGGATGTTTTCATTATTTAAGTGCGGGGAATGCCACCGCGGTGTCGGGTGTCCTGCCATCGAGATAGGATCCAGCTCGTGCGGACTACTGTTTTGGATGGCAGACCATTCGTTACGGGGGATTAAATGATATCACTGGCCGATCAACTTCCAACATCCTAACATGCGTCATACGGGTGTGATACTGTGCCCACTGAGGTTGAAGGTCAGGATCTACAAGATGTTCATCCGTTTCCGTCTCACCTATAACTTGGCACTACCTTTTGGCTAAGGCCAATATCCAAAGTCAGCAGAACATATAGCTCAGAATAGTCTCCAGAGCTCTGTGGTTTTTTTGCGTAATTCAGTCATAGCTTCAGATCTGGAGATGATCTATTGAGAAGTTTTTCGAGGAGAGCTGAAGTAGCCGAACCTAGCTCCCTTGCTCTTAAGCCATTAGGTTTGCTAGCATCAAAAGTGCATGAATTACCCATTAATCATCAGGGCCTGGACGACCCCACTGCCTGTCTGTCAGGCAAGTAAATGGGAGGGTGAAATAGTCAAGGCCTAGGTAGGTCAGGCCGCAACTCAATTACAATAATACTTCTAAAGTGTGAAAAGTATCTTATTAGGCCGGCATAGTGGTAAAGGCTGAAAGGTCGTTGGTAGTAGCTGGCGTCAGTAGATCACATTCTTGGACATCGTGCACCGCTTACCATCAGGTGGGCGCGAATTCAAATGTTATTTTCAGTATTTTCCGGTTTTACATTTAGCCATCTATATAAAGACATGTGACTATATGACAACTGAAATGTAGTCGACGTCTCTAGCGTAACAAACTCAAGATATATCTTAAATTCATTATTGAGTCCCGACCGGCAATCTAACACGGGACCTCTGAGTCTAAATCTACAGCCTTAACCGATAGATAGAAATGAGAAGTACACTTTTCGTACTGTTACGGGCCAGGAACGTGGAGACTTTTTTAAAACAACGTGTTCTTCCTTTGTAGATTGTTTATTTTTCTTAGATGTGCCCGTGACGAAGCCTGATTCTGAACTAACTTGAAAACGCATGGAAACTCATAATTATAGAAATTATTGCATCATCCACTGTACTTTAGCTGACGCCTTGTTTACGCGAAACGTAGCAACAATGCATCGCCAGCTACTTACTGTACAATGGATTAGCGTAGGGTGCATATTATAACAACCCCCTCATTAAGATTTATCATTACAAAAAGCAATGATAAATACTGGAACTAGAACAGGATATATAATAGCGTTTCAAGGAATTAAGGATGATGCCTGTCACGACACGGATACAACATTTTAAGGACTTACACAATTTGAACTAGGATACTTAGCAAAACAGGAATATTAAAATGGAAACAGAGATTTTGCTAAATATCGGAATTGAATATAATGAATAGCAAAACGGAAATAGAACATTGGATACAGAGAGTTTGCTAAACATTATGAATAGTTTATTATTTTAAACCTAGATATATATAGTTCAAATAAGTCGAATATGGTTTATTATTTTTTTTAAACCAGGATATAGTAATTAAAATAAATTGAATAAGAAACATTAGGAAATAGAACTTGATTTTAAACATAGTATATAAGGACGAGACATTTATTTTATATAGTAATGTTTCTTCGAGTAAGTTGACTTGATTTAGCATAGACTTCTTCTTCTGAAGTTTCTGATTCTTCAGAGACTCTAGTGACAGTCTTAGTATTGTTACGTGAAGTGTTATTATTACATCGATTATATATATGAATACAGCAATTAGCTGGGTTTGTTCTTTTAAACGATTTTCTAAATTTATAAATTAAAACAATAAAGATTATTAACAATACGAAATATGATATAGACATATAGTGAACTTGATACTTTTCAAAGTGGCTTAATTTTAAATCATTTAACTTTTTATCTAATTCATCCAGATGGATACTGGCATGAAGCAAGGAATCTATATTATTTATATTATGCAACTTTGAAAACGGAATCATGGACATAGTACAATTATTAATTTTAATATTTTGGAACAGTCTCACAATGTAGGATCTGCTACTGTGGAAAACACATTAATTAGTTCACACACAAAACACTGATTGTTTATTACTTTGCACTGATTTAAACTCTCTAGTAATGCATAGAATAAGCGATCTGAGGTTATTGCCAGATAAGGATTATTAGGGGCAATAAGAGCAAAAGTGTTTGGTTTCGAAACATCATATGGAGTTGGAAAAGGAAGGATATGGAATAAGTTATACGATTGGGGCAACACTAACGGAATTTGTATAACTATGATTATCTTATTATTATGGTAATAAATAACTTATTTAGAGATATCAATTAAATTATGAACATTATGAAAGGATATAGAAATTAGGAAATTACATTTTTATTATTGGATTTATTTTATCATCATTAAATGGATTTGTTAAATATTTTTATTTAGAATATTTTCATAATGTATTATTAAATTTAGAAACAGTAGATTTCAATATAATCTTTCATTAGAATATACTGTTGTTAAACTACGTTAACGTTGGGAAATACCGGACATAGAAATACGATAAACTTATGATACAGCGATTTTATTATCATCACGACCTTTTTTTTTTTAAATTCGGTATGACTGATTTTTGTTATTTATTATAACAATGGATACAGAGGTTAGTTATGTTTCTTAATAACTAAGGAAATAGACATTAGTTAGTTTATTTAACTAGAATATAGAATTTTATAATCAGTAAAGCTGAGATTTTGGGGCTGGTTACCCTGTCCGTGAGCTTCTGATTTGGAATAAGTAAAGCTGAGATTTTGGGACTGGTTACCCTGTCCGTGAGCAATTACTTTTGATTCAGATTAGTTAGTATTTCTAACTAGGATATATAATTTTAATAATCAGTAAAGCTGAGATTTTGGGGCTGGTTACCCTGTCCGTGAGCTTCTGATTTAGGATAAGTAAAGCTGAGATTTTGGGGCTGGTTACCCTGTCCGTGAGCAATTACTTTTAACTTAAAGCTGAGATTTTGGGGCTGGTTACCCTGTCCGTGAGCTTTAATATTTATATATATTATTAATTAGCAAAGCTGAGAGTTTGGGGCTGGTTACCCTGTTCGTGAGCTTTGAACTAGAATAAGAATTATTTTAATTTTATTTAGGAATAGCAGGTTTTATTTCGTCATAGTGATAACGAATAAACTTTCGATTCACTGAAATAGTAACTGAATGACTTCCGTTTACTTTAACGATTTTATAAGGGCCTTTCCATATTGGGGATAGCGCTTTATTTTGCCTATGGTGACATTTTAAATACACCATATCACCGATTTTATATTTGACAGGTTTAGAACGGACGTCATAATATTCTTTTGATTTTTCTTTAGAATTATTAATATTTTCTAGTGCTTTGATACGACTATAGTATAATCTATGGTTTAAAGCACGTACATAATCAGTATAGGTATTATTTTCTAAAGTATCAATGCTACTTGGTATGTAAGGTTTGTGACCAAACAATAGCTCGAATGGGGAATAACCCGTGGTAGAATGAACATTTGTATTATATGCAAACATTGCAGTATTTATATAAAAATCCCAAGTATTTGGATTTTCATCGATATAGGATCTGAGATATTCTTTCAAGGTTGCGTGACTTCTTTCAAGTGCACCGCAAGTTTGAGGATGATAAGGGGATGCATATATATGCTTTATGTTAAACAATCTTTCTAGTTGTTTAAACATATCGGAACAAAAGTTAGTTCCTTGATCAGTTACGATCATTTTAGGAATACCTATATGAGAAATAAAATGAACTAGATTTTGAGCAGTTTCTTCTGCAGAACATGAACTCATAGGATAAGCTTGAGAATATTTAGTTAAATCATCTTGTATGGTTAGAATGAATTTGTATTTTTCGGTGACCGTTTCTGGTAATGGACCGACAATATCAAGGAATATTTTTTCTGTTGGCTTAGTAGCCGTGGAAGTTATGATCATAGGAGAACGATTAGTTTTTCGAAGTGGTTTATTTACTTGACAAGATTTACAACTTTTTACGTAATTTTCGATATCTTGACGCATTGATTTCCACCAATACATACTTTTTATTCTATCAAGCATGCGATTTATGCCGGGGTGTCCAGCAGTTAGGGAATCATGATTATCTTTTAGGATTTTCTTTACTTCATCTGGAGTAGGATAAGAAACATTATTTTTATATATATTAATTTTGATACCGGAATTATGGAATATATAGGCTAACATATTATATATTCTTGTATAAGAAATTTTATTAAAGGGATCTCGGAAATCTGATATAGCAAATTCTTTTTCTTCGCTATATAATAATTCAATCATATCTTTATAATCTTTTAATAAATTGAAAATGTTTTTGTAGGGAATTTCATCATAGTGATGAACACGAAGAAATAAATGAGTAAACAAATGTTTATTATTGGAAGTAGAAAAGTTAGTGAATAATTCTCGTTCAATTTGGCTTACATCGGGAACATTATTTGATAGGTTTATTATCTCATTTAAATATGGAACAGATTCATCTAAGTCTATGGATGAAGGAAATACAATTAGTTTACATTTCGTTTGTAATAATGACTCATTATGTTCTTTAATTTCTGTGTCATATGAGACGGGAGTTTGACGACTATGTTGTAAGTATTTTTCGTAGGAATCAGAGTTATTATCTTCATTTATGGTTTGTATATTACGAGATAGGGAATCGGCATTGCAATTTAACTTTCCTTTTTTGTATTGGATATTATATTCGTAATCTTCTAACTTTAAGCGCCATCTTATCAATCTGGAGCTTGGATCTTTACAATTAAATAACCATTGTAGTGGTTTATGATCTGTGACTACAGTGAATTTATGACCGTACAAGTATGGTCTAAAGGTTTTTGTACCAAATATTATAGCAAGACATTCTTTTTCAGTAGTAGAATAGTTTCCTTCGGCTTTATTTAAGGTTCTAGAAGTATATGATATTGGTAAGTCTTTACCAATTTCTCCTTGAGAAAGTATCGCGGAAATTGCATAATTTGAAGCATCAGTAGTTAAAATAAAAGGTTTGGAAAAATCAGGGAATTGCAAGATAGGAGCAGTAGTGATTTTATTTTTCAATATTTCGAATGAACTTTGTTGATCTTCTGACCAATTGAATTTAATATTTTTCTTTAAAAGACTGGTTAAGGGTTTTGTAATATGAGAAAAGTTATTTATGAATCTTCGATAATATCCGACTAATCCAAGAAAGGATTTTATATCTTTAGGGTTTTTAGGAACTGGAAATTTATTAACACATTCGATCTTTTTCGGATCGGGTTTTACACCTTGATCTGTAATTATATGACCTAAATATTGAACTTCACGACGAAGAAATTCGCATTTATCGGGTTGGAGTTTAAGATTATGTTCTCTTAATTTATTGAAAACTAAATTTAATTTTTCTATATGAGATTGAAGATCATGACTAAAAGTTATTATGTCATCCATATACGTAAAGCAATGAATTCCTTGGAGACCTGATAATACAACATTTATTAATCTTTGAAATGTAGAAGGGGAATTTCGGAGTCCAAATGGCATCCTTGTAAATTCGTAATGTCCAGACGGGACAGAAAATGCAGTTTTTTCAGAATCTTTAGCGTTCATAGGAATTTGATGAAAGGAAGAGGCAAGATCTAGGGTTGAAAAATATTTACTGTGACCTAACTGGTCTAGAATATCTGTGATATTAGGAATAGGATAAGCATCACCTATAGTTATTTCGTTTAATTTACGATAATCAATAACTATACGCCATTTCGGTTTTCCGGAGGCATCTTGTTTTTTAGGGACAACCCAAATTGGAGCTGACCATGGGGAAATAGAAGGTCGAATTATTTTTTGGTCTAACATTGATTTTACTTGTTTATTAACTTCTTCTTTATGACATTCGGGAAATCTATAACTTTTTACATTTACGGGAGTTTCTGAAGTAGTACGTATTTCATGTTTTAGAGTTTCAGTGGAGGTTAACATATCTCCATCTAAGTAAAATATATTATATTTATATTTTGACAATTATTTTCGGTAGTATTTAAGTTATTTTCTAAAATTTCAGTTACAGGTTCTAAAGTAAAAATTGGATTTTTAACAGTTATTACATCATCTGAGACATTGAGTACTGACAGATTAATGCGATTATTAGGTTTTACATTGACAAGACATTTTGAAAAATATAATTTAGGATATTCTTTTAATTGTGAATTTAATATTAAACCTTGGTTTATTTCAGGATTAGAGACTTTACATTCTATCATCATTTCGCTTCTTGGCGGAATCAAGTAAATAGGATCATGAGTTTTAAACTTTATATAAGTACTTAAATTTTCATTTAAAATTAGTTTACATTGAGAATACTGAATAGACACATTATTTGCTAAAAAGAAATCGGAACCAATTATTCCGTCATAATTTAAATTTATGTTATCAACTAAATGGAAAAAGAATGGTATGGACATGTCATTATTTATTTTAAGAGTTAGTAAAAATTTACCTTTCGTTTCGGCGAAAGAGTTTATATCATTTATACCTTTGAATTTTATAAAGTTTTCATCAACATCGGGGATTTTGGACAAACTTGAGTTTTTTATTATACACATAGCACTACCTGTATCAATTAATAGTTTTATTGGATTTTTTGTATGAGAAGTATTTATTTCTATATAGGGAAGAGAAATAGATTTTATATTGTTAAGTTGAACATCGAAAATTGTAGAAATATTTGGAGACTCGAATTGAAAATAATTATATACGTTGGACTTTGCTATGTCCTCATTAGATATCGTTGGATCTAATTCAGCGGTTTTTATGTAAGAATTAGTTTTATTTAAACAAACAATGGGGTCATTGTTTAGAATTGATGCGCCTGCAGTTTTGGATTCTCGTCGGCACATGTTCGGAATCCTATTAATTAGTTTAAATTATTTGAATTATCGTTTGATTGTTCAATAGCGTTAACATTTTCATTATTTGGCAATAATGGACGATTTAGGAATTTATTGTTATATTGACGTTTTCTACAAGTGGATATAGTATGACCGTTTTCTTTGCAGTATCTACAAAACATACTATTAAAATTAGGATTTTGGAAACTTCTAAATTTTGGTTTTTCATGATTTTGATACGATTTATTTTTATTAAAGTTAGTTTTTTGGAATTGAGGTTTAGGAATCGAGGATTTATAAAAATTTTGGATTTTCTCCTCTTCTATAGCGATATTTACGGCAGAATTAAATGTTTTCGGATTTCGACATCTCACAAAATTGCTGAGTTCGACTTTTAAGCCTAATGTGAAAGCATGTAAAGCGAGATCTTCTGTCATCGCAATACGACCGGATATATCTTTCTTTAAAGTGTCTGAATTATGGATTTCGGATTGGAGTTGCGTTAGACAAGTTTCTACACGTTGGGAAAATTGAGACACGGTTTCTAAATGATTTTGCTTACAATTTTGTAAATCTAGGAGAAGATGGCTATAGTGTTTAACTTCTCCAAAATTCGACTTTAAGAATGATTTTAATTCGGAAAAATTATCAAATATTTTATTAGAGGCAGCGATTTGTGCTTTACCTTCTAACTTCGATATTATATACTTGAAAAGGATGAATTTTTGATTTTCGTTTGCTAGGTCTAATGCGCTTTGGCAATTTGAAATAAAGGCTAACAAGTTTTGTTTATCACCTTTATAGGGATTTATAAACTGGCATAGGATTTGGATAGGAACTTCGGGATTTGCGAAACCAACATCTTTTTTGTCAACTTGAGACATTATGAACTTGAAATATAATGAAACTGGCAAATAACGATCTGAAAGCTTACTTACAGCGTTACTGCGATAAAGCTGAACATCTGGTGACTGGCCGGATACAGTGGAGCACGACGGCAGGAACGAGGACCAACACGATGCTAGCAGGAAGAAGCAGGAACAGAGGTCTTGAAGACACGACGACGAAGGCGGCAAACGCTCTCTTCGGATTAGAGCTTTCTTCGCTTCGCTCTCTTCGGATTAGAGCTTTCTTCGCTTCGCTCTCTTCAGATTAGAGCTTTCTTCGGAGTTTAAAATACAACTTGAGACTCGGTGAACCCGGAGGCACTCAGGATTGTAAGTGAGTTAGAACAGGACTTCAGAGGATTATAGATACGGAGGCACGGAGACAGAGATTCGTAGAATCACGGTGAACCCGCAGAGACAGAGACACGGAGAGAAACACGGAGTCACGGTGAACCCGGAGGAAAGTACTCGACGATCTTGACACGCGTAGACAGGACGAGAGGGAGGATGTCAGCTCAACTAGAGAAGCGATTCTGGAACGGTATCCCTCAACAATCCCACTTCTGACACCAATTTGTTACGGGCCAGGAACGTGGAGACTTTTTTAAAACAACGTGTTCTTCCTTTGTAGATTGTTTATTTTTCTTAGATGTGCCCGTGACGAAGCCTGATTCTGAACTAACTTGAAAACGCATGGAAACTCATAATTATAGAAATTATTGCATCATCCACTGTACTTTAGCTGACGCCTTGTTTACGCGAAACGTAGCAACAATGCATCGCCAGCTACTTACTGTACAATGGATTAGCGTAGGGTGCATATTATAACAGTACGTACATTTGTCATATATTTACAACACCACCGTTCCCGTGTCTCGGAGATCACGTTAAGCCGTTGGTCCCGGTTCCACTAATACCAACTTGTGGAATCTTAAAAAAAATATCATAAAAAATTTACATCTACGCCAACTCGTCTAGCCAACGTGACGAGTGTAGGCCAAATTCTCCAGATATATGTTCTGGAAGTCCCATCTCCAACAATGGAGGTCTAAGACGCTGTCTTATTTATTTATTATTTATTTATTAAAAACTTTATTGCACAAAGTACAAAGGCGGACTTAATGCCCGTAGACATTTTCTGACAGCCAAACCTTAGGGACAAATTAGAACATTTATAGGTGCAATGAAATAAATATTAATAGTAGGATAAATTCAATATAATTATATATACTTACATATATCTAGGGGATGTAATGATGAATGAAAAACCGGTAGACCACGAAAGATAACAGTCATCAAAATACTGTCCAGCATTCCATAATGACTAAACAGCATTCCTTAAATTGAAATGTACGTACAATACATCACGGGGAGAAAATAGGTCTCTCATAATTGCAGGTTATTAGTCAAGCGGACTCCTGCAGTCGACATCTCGGCTTTATCAGATAAGAAATCATAAGTTGATATGCGCTCTAAATAATCTCCAAACATTAGTTAGTCTGGACGCACACTAGAGTATTTCTACAAAATCAACATTGTTCGATTTTTTTTTAACTGCACTAAATAAACAACTTATTAAAATAATGGGCACTGACCTTGTAGTACATTATTTTACACCACTCATATCAAAATTTGCATGGTGTTAAAAACAAGGATTAAAATTTCATTTTTTTTTATTTATTTATTATTCTTTGGAGTTTACATTAAAAAACGAATTGTATGTGCTAGTGATAGTATTCACCCGTGCAACACAATAAACAAACTTAAAAATAATGTCATTTGTCGAAGTTACAGTCACATTAATAAAATATTTCTCGATTTTTTACTAATAAAAAAAACAAATCTTTTTTTTTACGTGATAGTAGAATACCTGTACTACTATTTACGCCACACTCTGTATATATAGTGAGATTGTTAACTTTAGTGTAGTTAATTATACAAGTCCTAGACCTCCACTGTTGGAGATGGACCTTCCAGAATACTCGTATTGCTGGAAAATTTGGTCTACACTACCCACGCTGCATTGGCCAGACGGCTTGGCGAGGCTCTGACACATTATTGATGACATATTAACAATTAGACAATTTAATTATTTTTTTTTGATTAATGAATTACTAAATAATTATTATTACGAGTATGTATACATTTTCAACCCATTTATAGTTTTATGTATTATATGATAATGTTGTATTTTTTAATCATGTTGGATAAAATAAATAAAAAATACTTACTATGAAACTTTATTATTTTTATTTTAAAATTTAACGAATTAATCTTGTTTAAAAATTGTTATACTTTGTGCTACGTCTTCGTGTGCGACCAGCTTTATAAAGTGACCAGCCGATAGCTGTGAGTCGGTTGGGCAGCGACAGTGGTCCTAATCCACTCAAAACATTTAGGAGACAAATTTGTCAGTCGGCCCGCGCCGGGGATCCTGTGATCGATCGCGACTCCACACAAAACGATAGATACAACATTGACTACTGTATAAACCGGGCAATTCTATAATGTTTAGCCAACTTTATTTAGCTTATAGTATACTTTTAAGAGCGACCTTAACCGATCCAGTATTCGAATGAAATCCACTTTATTAGAAAGCGGCGGTGAAAAGTTGCTTATTTATTTATTTAAATCTTTATTGCACAAAGTTACTTTCTTTTATTATATACTTTATTTATTTTTCTAAAAGGAATTGTATGTTTATTATATATATATTTTTAAAAATTGTTTCAGATTTAGTTTTTCGAATAATATTTAGTTTTTGTATACTTATTGAAAATTCAAATTCAAAATTCAAACATCTACCGCCCAGTATGTACGAGACTACACCGCATAGCTTCAGTCGACCCGTGGCCACGGCCAATGCAACTTGGCTGAAACGTCGGGAGAAATATGTCTCTAAGGTAAATCGCGTAAAGACCCGTTAAAATTATAAAAAACTATTATGAATATGCGCGAAAGTTTAAAAAGTTTTATTGAATATTTAATAATTTTGTTATTTCTTATAGGCAATAAAGGCTACTGTGGTAATGTGTTGGTCGCCTATAATAGGTGCAGCATCTAATTTATTATAATACCGCTAGACATTCCATCCTAGCCAACCATTGGGACAACTTGAGCACTTTATTGAAATGTAGGTGCAAAATTGTATTTAATTCTACTATATTATTATACACTAATACACACATATATATACATATACCCATACATATTATTACATATTATCTATCAATAATAACAAATTACCAAAATGTTTTCAAGGTTATACAAAGTGAATTATTCAAGTGGGTGTGGAGACTAACAATCGTAATTTAAGACGTTTACTCGGCTACTACACTCGACCATTCATTCCAGCTGTCAAATGGTCACCTCAAGTGATTCTCGAAATAGGTATTCTTAGTTGTAAACTTTCCAAACCTCGAGAGGAATAAATGTTCATCATCAGCCTGTGTCTCTCCCTCTACTGCTGTCTTGTGCATCTCTCATCCAACCAGCGAACTTCTTCAGATCATCTGTCCATCTGGCGGGGGTCGTGCCACTCCACGTCGTCCCGTACGTAGTCTCTACTCTAGAACCCGTTTGCTACCATCGGTCGTCGGTTATGCGGCAAATGTGTCCGGCCCATTGCCACTTTAGCTCGCAAATTTTGAATGCTATGTCAGTAACTTTGATTCTCTGACGAATATCTCGAATTCTATCCATCAAAGGAATAACAAGCACAGCTCTCTCCATAGCTCGCTGAGCGACCTTGAATTTGTGGAACAAACCCACTGTCAGTGTATACGTCTCTGTTTTTTATTTATTTATTTAAATACTTTATTGCACTTAAAAACCTAGTACATAGGCGAGCTATAACGTCATAAGGCATTCTTCACCAGCTAACCTTGGGGATCATGTAAGGTGATGGGCAGGATAAAGAAAAATATTAAAATGGCTTAAATTAGTAAATAAACATAATTACGCATTTATTAAATATACATATACATACACAATATAAAAAAAAACAACACACATACATACTATACAATACATACATACATAAACATACTGTTTCGTACGACATTACGGGAAGGTCGCTGGTATGACAGTTATGCGGGTTTTAAAAAATAGGATGCTGGTTCGCGGCCTTCGATTATAGCTCCAGCAGTGGGAAACCTGGTCGGGTCACAGCAGTACAAAGCTACTCCAAAACTAGAATTATCTGTAGAGAATCCACTTACTTGAACTAGCAATGACGAGGACACCAATACCCAAGCATCAGCCTTCTGGTCAGCTGCGAGACGATCCAGGTGCGGTTTTAATGTCGCGGGTGTAATTTCACTTCATATCAGCGGATGCGGGTAAATATAATGAGCGGCGCGGTCTGAGAGAGCTTCGTGGTGGTCTTCCCGAGGAGACAAGGTACACCACCGTTCACGAGCTATAGTCCGAAGCACACTGACGAAATATGACAAGCTCGGCGCGTATAAGGGCTCTCTCACCCCGGAAGTGTCGACCGTAGCGCCATCTAGCTAAATGACGGCGCATGGAATCAACACACATTAGCTAGCCTTGTAAAGGGTTCTCACAAACAAGACTAGCAGGCGGTAGCTTTTGCTGCGGCGCGACCATACTCCCCACCTTGAAAGCTCCAACAGAAGTTTTCAAAACCAGTATATAATAATTTGAATCGCGCGCGGTATGAGATATAAATAAAGCGGAAAATAGACTATAAACTTTAGTATAGATAAACAAAAGGCGGTACAGCATAAGGCTGTTTATATGCGGGTAATGATAAAACGATGAAAAAACGAAAGCGGTATCTTAGAAACGAGTGACTTGTAAGGAAACTGTAACTTAGATCAACAGTTATGTAAGTTATATAGTAAAACAAGTAACAGCATCGTAACCAGGACATATATTTTCCAAAAACCTATTCGCGATAGTAAAGGTTATCCTGATAAATCAGAACCACTGTTCACAAGCTGAACAGGGTCTTTAGCGGTATTAAACAGGTGAAGTATACTTGTATATAACATTTAATCTGTGGTTGTAAAGCACAGACTATCACATGACATGTCAAGTTCATGAGCGTTAGAATAGAAATTCGTTCTACATATGCGGTTGTAAAGTTCAAAAAAACATAAATGAATAAATTCGAAGGACCAGCGGGTAAAGATGCGGTTCACTTTAACTATAATGTTAAAGCTATAGTACAACTCAGTGGTAATTCTGAGCCAGCGGTAAAGATGCGGTTCACTTTAACTATAGAGTTAAAGCTATAATATAACCCAGGTAATTCTGAGCCAGCGGTAAAGATGCGGTTCACTTTAACTATAGAGTTAAAGCTATAATATAACCCAGGTAATTCTGAGCCAGCGGTAAAGATGCGGTTCACTTTAACTATAGAGTTAAAGCTATAATATAACCCAGGTAATTCTGAGCCAGCGGTAAAGATGCGGTTCACTTTAACTATAATGTTAAAGCTATAGTACAACTCAGTGGTAATTCTGAGCCAGCGGTAAAGATGCGGTTCACTTTAACTATAGAGTTAAAGCTATAATATAACCCAGGTAATTCTGAGCCAGCGGTAAAGATGCGGTTCACTTTAACTTTAGAGTTAAAGCTATAATATAACCCAGGTAATTCTGAGCCAGCGGTAAAGATGCGGTTCACTTTAACTATAGAGTTAAAGCTATAATATAACCCAGGTAATTCTGAGCCAGCGGTAAAGATGCGGTTCACTTTAACTATAATGTTAAAGCTATAATATAACCCAGGTAATTCTGAGCCAGCGGTAAAGATGCGGTTCACTTTAACTATGGAGTCAAAGCTACATTATATCTCAGATAATTCTGAGCAAGCGGTGGCTATAAAGCCGCGGGGAGACAATCACCGGGTTGTAAATCCTGTGATGTCATAAAAGGATGCGGTTCACCTTGACTATAAAGTCAAAGTTACAATATATCTCAGATAATTCTGAGCAAGCGGTGGCTATAAAGCCGCGGGGAGACAATCACCGGGTTGTAAATCCTGTGATGTCATAAAAGGATGCGGTTCACCTTGACTATAAAGTCAAAGTTACAATATATTTCAGATACTTCTGAGCAAGCGGTGGCTATAAAGCCGCGGGGAGACAATCACCGGGTTGTAAATCCTGTGATGTCATAAAAGGATGCGGTTCACCTTAACTATTAAGTTAAAGCTACAGTATAACTCAGGCAATTCTGAGTAAGCGGTGGCTATAAAGCCGCGGGGAGACAATCACCGGGTTGTAAATCCTGTGATGTCATTAATGGATGCGGTAAATAAATAAATTAACATGACCATTCTATAAAAGAATATTGGCCAAGGCGGTGCTATGAAGGGTGGATATGATCCAGAAATCAAATATCCAAGAATCCCATAAATAATAAAAATAAAATTGTAAATACTTAGATATTTATACAATATATATATATAAGCGGTAGATATAATAATGCGGGTGGTGCTACACGGTGCAACTCTGAACAATCAACAAAGTCCATACTGTTTATAGAAACAGTTTATAAATAAAGATATATACTTAAAGAAATGATTTATAAAAAATCGGATGAATTATTATTAAATTTATTATTATTTGGATACAAATACATTGCCAGCGTAAACTTTACTCTTCTTAAAAGAGCGTAAGTAGCGGTGATAGTTAAATGATAAGTTAATTTAAATTTAATATAAATAATAAACATTTATAGGTCAGTATTGACATAAGGTCTTATTGCTAAGCACATAAGGGCTAAAGTCGCAGCGAAATATTGAATATAGTAAAGTATATAAGTAATGCGGATAAATACATAATATCTTGTTAAAATTTATAACAAGACACGCGGAAATTTATTTTTATTATATAGTTTAAGCTAGTATTTGTATAAAGAACATGGAATTAAAGTTAAACATTTAAAGTTTCCATTAAAAGTACAAGTTAATCGTTACTTTAGTTGCAACCAAAAAGCGAGTTAAATTGTGTAGATAATATTGAAATCAAACTTGAAGCAAAAATGCACAGCGATATACCCTAGTACATGTATCACGTGGTGCAACTGAAAACATAACGGGATTTTTTTATTCATTGGATGTGCGCGGGCGCTGGCAAGCCTTTGGTGACTCATTTGTCATTGAATGCCTTCGCGAGAGGTTGTTAGCGCTCTCGCCTACCGGTGCAACCGAATTCGATATTTGCGTCGCGTTATTATTTCGTGAATTTAAATTATCAAAATGTAGCAACGTATGATGGGATTTCGTACACTGCTTACAAGTTTTGCGTGAATTACAGTAATGCGTTGAATGAGTAATGCTTAAACAATTTACACAACCGTTCAGTGATTTTATATAGTTAAATCGTGATTTAGGGTTTAAACTTAAGAATTCCGGACAAATATAAAGCTGCGAATGATCTAAATTGTTACAAAGTGAACAAGAGTTATTAGAATCAATATTAGAATGCGGATTTTTATAATTATTAGTGGTTACAAAAGATTTAAATGTTTTATTGTGGTTATAAGTTTTATGAGATTTGTTTTGCAAAGGAATACCTTTAACTGGCGGTTCAGTCACATGTTTACTTGTAGAAGTGCGTTCTAGTATTTTTACTTGATCTTTAATAAAGTCAGTTAAACTTTGTGATGTGGGAATTTCTGTGCCTCTAACAGACATCTCAAATTCTTGCACAGTTTGTGAGTCAACCTTTTTTAATGCACATGTTAAAAATATAAAGTCAGTTAAATCCTCAATTTGTAATTGTTTGAGGGCGGAAATGGATGACGCAAACTTTTCTACAAATGAATTTAAACCTTCAGCGGTGTGTGTAGTGGAATTAATATCCAGTATATTATTTAGATAGTAAGTACCTAGGGCTCTTTTGTCTTGGTGTTTTTTAACAAGACTGTCCCATAAAATGGAGTAGTTATCTCCAGTAGGTATAATACCTGCGGTTATATTTAAAGCGGAGTGAGATAATTTTCCAATTAAATATTGGACGCGTTGCGAGTCTGACAATTTAGGGTTCAAATGAATATTAGACTTAAAGGATTCGTAAAAAATAGGCCAATTTTCTGTTTTACCATCGAACGAAGGCAAATAATACTTTCGAATCTAGATTTTAGGTCATCTATAGTTACAGTTTGAGCCAAAAATAACTCAGATTCCTCATGATTTAAGGTTTGCTTTGACATAACGCATAACCTATTCACTCGTTCAAAGACAGCTTCTTTTTTAGCAATAAGCATTACCAATTTTTGTGATAACGACATATTTATTTTAAAATATTAGGTAAATTACAAATTTAAATGCGGGTAGTTATATAAAAAAGTACAAAGACTTTTTTGGTTTGTAATTTTTGTTATTTATATTTAGGAAGGTACTTACGATATCTATGGAAAGTTTTTAAAACTATTTTTATAACTAAAAATCATAAAGTATGAGCGATGCGGGAGAATATATGCGTATGAGTATGTTACAAAGCGGTAAGTATATTTTTATTTCAGCGGTTTTAAGTAAGTATAGCGGTATGAACATAAATAAAAATAATAATACAGAGATATGAAGTGACGCGGTTTAAGTAAATAAATTAAGTTATTTACGCGGGATTAAATATATTATTTAACGCGGGAATAGAAATATTATTTTACGCGGGTTCCGGTTCGATTAGGCCCAAATTATGGTATGACAGTTATGCGGGTTTTAAAAAATAGGATGCTGGTTCGCGGCCTTCGATTATAGCTCCAGCAGTGGGAAACCTGGTCGGGTCACAGCAGTACAAAGCTACTCCAAAACTAGAATTATCTGTAGAGAATCCACTTACTTGAACTAGCAATGACGAGGACACCAATAGCCAAGCATCAGCCTTCTGGTCAGCTGCGAGACGATCCAGGTGCGGTTTTAATGTCGCGGGTGTAATTTCACTTCATATCAGCGGATGCGGGTAAATATAATGAGCGGCGCGGTCTGAGAGAGCTTCGTGGTGGTCTTCCCGAGGAGACAAGGTACACCACCGTTCACGAGCTATAGTCCGAAGCACACTGACGAAATATGACAAGCTCGGCGCGTATAAGGGCTCTCTCACCCCGGAAGTGTCGACCGTAGCGCCATCTAGCTAAATGACGGCGCATGGAATCAACACACATTAGCTAGCCTTGTAAAGGGTTCTCACAAACAAGACTAGCAGGCGGTAGCTTTTGCTGCGGCGCGACCAGTCGCACTGGTTGAAGACTTTTGTCTTTAAAGATTTATTTATTTATTTATTTGTGGTATGGACGATAAAAAGATGCAATGTGTTGAATAATAATAATAGTATTTATCAATAATTAAACACACTTGCGTTTGTGGGTTCGCCAGCGATCTTAGAACCTAGTGGTATGGCTTGCGACGATGTTAAGCGGCCCGACGGAATGATGCTGGTACCATGGAGGATAGGTTTACCTTTAGTGCGAGATGCCACCTGTGTGGACATCCTGGTGCATTACATTGCTGGCAGCATTACCATTCAACGTGGTAATGCTGCCAGTATCCTTGGCATTTTGCCCATTGGTATCGATTTGGAGCAAGTTTGTAATATTTTAATTTTGTTGTACCTTTATTTGTTTTAGTTATTATTTGCATTTATAATTATAAAGTTGTTTATATTAATAGTAATTAAAGCAAAGCAAATATAAAATAATTACGGTCCATACATCTAGGTCTTCGTAAAGCCAAGAAATATGACGCGAACAAAATCGGGAGATGTACGTAATAAGATAAAAGTCAAACAATGATTCGACCGCGGATTCGCTGCGGCATAATTTATGTGACAACGCTTGATGGACGAGCGTAGAGTTTGGATAACTATTTACATACGTACGAAGCCGCCGGCCGGATTGGTTGTGACAGAGGGTGGGGCTTAGCAAAACAAATGTCATTGTAATTTATTAGGTCATTATTATTCTTTTAGATGTTTTTTTGAGGTCAACGAAGGTATAACGATGTCCAGATTTTGTTTTTGTAAAGGTGGGTTTAGACCAAACGAGCGAATGCTATTTCCATCTGCTCTTTACAAAATTATTTTTGTGTAAATACTCGTAATGACATTATAATATGAATAATATTATCCATGTGGTTTCCCGGAGCCCCGCCCCGTCCGTGCAGCTCGGAGACAGGGGGAGAGGGATGTACCCGCGAGCCTTGTGCCCCACATAGTGCGACAGAGTGCCCAGGGTGAACGCCGCTGAAACTTGGACTCTCAAAGCCGGTGATCGTGGCCGCATCGATGCCTTTGAGATGTGGTGTTGGAGTATGTTGCGTATCCCTTGGACAGCGCGAAGAACTAACGTGTCAATACTCAAGGAGCTCAAAATTTCTACTAGGCTATCTTCCATCTGCCTAAAACGAGTCCTTGATATTTCCCGTAAAATATCTGGTAACCTGGAAAGGCTTGGAAAGTCGAAGGCAAAAGACCGCGTGGCCGAAGCCCCATACGCTGGTCTGACCAGATCCGGACCTCCCCAAATACCCAAATGCACGATGCCCTACATGCAGCCGTAATCAGACCCGGATGGCGCAGCATCGTCCGGGACAAAGTGATCCGTGGAGGGGGTGGGGGAGGAGGAATGACATTCTTAAAATCCCACCCCACACTTTTAACAAAAATTCAGATTCTTTTACCGTATCTGCAGCTCGCCAGTGGAACAAGCTCCCACTGACCATCAGACAAGCTCCATCGGTTTACATCTTCAAACAAATTACTCACCTTTTTGCTACATAAGCAGAATAGTGTCACCGCAGTGCACTTCCCGCGCTTGATGAGGTCGCCTGGATGTGTGCTGGGGTTAATGTGTCTACATATGTCCCATCCCACACCATGTACTTTATAATAAGTATAAATAAATACACGATTAAAGCATAAAATACATAAGTTAAGTGGATCAATAAATTTAACTTTTGGACACTATTCTGATCTCTTGTCTGATGGTCAGTGGGATCTTATTTCACTGGCGAGCTGAAGATACGGTAAAATAATCTGAATATCTGGTGGAAGTGTGGGGTGGGGTTTTGGTCTTGCATTGGGCAACACTATACACATAAGGATTAGTTCCATTAATTTGGTCCAAATACATTTGACCTCGTTGATTTATACCAAAGTACCTACTGTATTGCTCTAGGACGTATAAACTCCGTTATCGAGAACATTAGGTGTGGAACATATATTCTCTAAGTAGCGGAGTATGTAGGCAAGTAACCACCAGATCTCTATTAAAAATGGTCTATTCACACTTCCTATCACAAAAAAGTAAGTGTATTATCTATGTATGTGTATGTAGTTTCTATAACTTATTTATTAGAATTTAGTATATTGTTGACATTGATATATATTATGTAGTGTATGTAATAATATGTAGTATATGTATTTATATATATATATATATATGTATTAGTATTACTATATAATTAGTATATAGTTAAACCGTAGCATTTAATACAATTTTGCACCTACCTTTCAATATAATGCTCAAGTTGTCCCAATGGTTGGCTAGGATAGAATGTCTAGCGGCATTATAAGCCTGCCTTCGTCTTTGTGCAATAAAGAAATAAATAAAAATAAATATGTGAATACTAGAGCTACTGAGGGCTACATACAATATACGTAGTAAAGCTGAGAAGTTAGCAAATCCCTCGACGCTGCTTCAGCCTAATTGAATCACTTTAGACTGCAAGACGCCCGGTTCGACTACCAGAACCGTGACGTAAACCACATCCAGTCGCTACGCAGTATTCCCTTAACACTCCACGGGTACCCACATTTGATTTCAAATATAAATTAAATGTCTACCTGAAGCTAAGAAACAGATAAGGGTAAAAAACCATACATATAAATATATATATTATTACATTTTAAATATTAATATAGATGTTACTTTTTAAACTTTTAAAATTAAGTTGTTTTTTTTTATATATACTAGCACGACATGTCCATGTGTAGCGCGCAAGGTCCATAAATCAATGTAAGCAACTGGAATCAGACACTGACTGATATCAGTCGCTAACATTATGCCGGCTTGACTGGGCATGACGGCAATTCGAGCCTGATCCCTAAACGTGTGGATACACTATACTGGGTTTATTGGCATGAACGGTAGATACTCCCCCGCCCCGACAGACTGAAATTTAAAAAAAATTGCCACCATCAGTCCGCCTACCACCTATTTGTCGTTGAAAGTATGTGCCATTTGCAATGATGTCAAATGCCAATTTTTACTTTCAAGGAGAACTAATATTGTAAGCTTGCCATGGTGATATTTATATAAAAATAACTTAAAACAAGACTTAAAAAATAAACGAAATAATAATTTAAGTAAAGGCAATAATCATTACCAGAAGCTTCGGGACCTGAACATCATAAACCACCCCCCACGGGACACCCGTCCGCGACACTTCGATGGTTGTAATAGAAAATGGTATAAGGGACAAAAATAAGAAAACTCTGCAGTTTACGTAAATATACAGACTGCTTTTGTGGTCAAGTGGTTAAGCCTGTGGATTTAGACGCGGAGGCACCGGGTTCGATCCCCGATTTAAAAAAAAAACACTGATCGAATGGACTATGTAACTCGTAGCCGCAGCGGACATGTGCACTTAATGCACATAACAAATGTAGTATACATGGGTGAACTTAATGCCGAACATTTTCTACCAACTTTATGATGGTAAGAAGTGAGGTGATTGAAATTGGAAATAAAAATAATATAGATACAACATAAATAAATATATAAAAACAACACATAAGAGTTTTATAATAATAAAACTTTAAATAAAACTGCAAACAAATACTTATTATACAATTAAAAAAAATATTATTATACAATGTATAAACAATTAAATAAACGTAGGCATATAGGTATATATATATAATAGGTATACTTTTATTTATATTTTTAATTCATTCACCATCAGCCTGTGTCTCTCCACTGCTCGATCTCCTGCCGTCCTCACTCAAAGTCAAAGTCAAAATATTTTTATTCACGTAAACCTATTACAGACATTTATGAAACGTTACTAATTTAGTTATTATGAATGAATCTACTCCTGCCAGTGGAAGACTAAGCAGCAAAGTGGTTAGCAAAAGACCAGCAACTTACCAGATTCCAGTGAACTGTTAATGTTTAATCTAACTGAGAAAGAAATCTGCAAGGAAAACTCAGCTATATCAGATTTACAAAATAAAATATATACAAAATTACACCACAACGATTAATTGAAAAATCAACCCATCCACGACTTTCCCACTCCGAGTCTTCCAGTACGTGATCTCCACTCCAGAACCCATTTATCGGTTTCACGACTGACGTTTCAAGCCCATTACCACCTTAGCTTTCAAATTTTACAAGCTATATTGGTAACTTTGGATCTCTGACGGATGTTAACTTTATGCTTCAGAGAACTCCCGAGCATAGCTCTCTTCGTAGATTCCACGTCCACGTCACTGCTCCATACGACATGGAAGAACGCACTGTTTAAAAACTTTTGTCTTCAAACACTGTGTTTGATAGGAAGATGTGACGTAACATTCCGGATGCCGCCTATCCTAGCTACGAGTATATACGTCTGTCGGCTTTTTTGCTGAAGTTGGCTCGCCTAATTAAATCGTCTGTCCAATTTTAACACTGCTTCGAGAGTGAAGTTTTCCACGTACCTTAGTCTTGGCATGACATGCTCATTAAACACGTTTTGTCTTGCCCAAGTTCCCCAAGTAACCCAACCCGCTGGGATGCCACATTTAATGGATCGAATCCGAAATAAATTAATTATTATTATTATTGCCGTTCAGCATTCTGATAAGATGCCATAGCCAATAGCCAATATGAGTGTGGAGTTTCCCACGTACTTAGTCTTGGTATGACATGCTCATTAAACATGTTTTGTCTTGTCCAAGTTCATATCGAGACCAAGCCGCTGGGATGCCACATTTAAGCCGTTCAGCATTCTAATAAGATTCCTTAGCTAGCTATAGCAAATATGACTATGTCGTCCGCAGTCTGTATGCTGCAGAGATGTATTCTCATTTTAAAGACATGAAATATGATGTTTTTCTGAAAAGTTTGTCTTTGTCCCTTACATGATTTGCAATTATAACCATCTGTATTACGCTATAAAGAGCTGTTCTCGCGAAAGGAAGTGTGAAAATGAACAACATAAGGGGTTATCTTGAATTACTCACTAAAAACTTATTGCCCTCGAGCTAGGGGGTGGATAAGGGGTGGATTTGCCGCGAATAAGGAGGCTATTACGTATCTCATTGGACTTTTTATCATGACATTGTTATACATATCTGTTAATTTGAAAAATCACATCTTTTAACTAGGACATAAAGTATTATAAGATCTCAACCCGAAAAGATTTTATATTATTTATACAGTTCATTTTTCTAAAACAGTAAAGTATCATCACGACCGTTTCCCTATCAGGGTGGTCAGATACCACGCTTATAAAGAAGCGGATTCACATTTAGCCAACTTTACTATATAGGACAATTATACCAAGTGGCAAGCTTGTCGATGTCTCCAGCGCGGCAGCGTACCAAACTCGAGAAATTTCACAAATAAATTAAATAATATGTAATGTATTTATTTACATAAATATTTTTCCAAAACAGTGGGTTAAATATTAATAAAATATATTTAAAAAATTACAATATTTATAATATTAGTGTAAACATTATATAAAATATTAAATTTTTGAGTTGAATAAAAGCTTTAACCGTATCGATGACCATTTTCCAATGAGCTCCGCAATAACCCCTTTTAGATAAGGGATACGTTCTCTTCCAATTACATGGTCGAGTGAGCAGGGAGGCGAGCGGGAAGATAAAAACTCTGCCCGCTTAGCCACCCGCTCCGCCACCCGCTCAGCTATCTCCAGGGAACGACACTTCCACTAATGTTTTCACCTGCTTTTGGTTGTGAATTTCAAAGTCAAAGTCAAAAAACGTTCGGTTTAATCGCAAATTATAGATTGTCAAAATACCGGATTCATGTCAGAGGATCCCTCTCGTAAGCTCACACCACAAACTCATCCACCATTCTGCTCATAAATAGGTATAACTCAAAAATGTATGCAAATTTATTCCCTAGTAAGTTCTCACTACAGTAAACAACATTTACGAGTGCCTTCGCTCTGTAGCCACGAATTAGCTGTTAAGGCAGGCAGGGCCAACAGTGAAAGAGAGACGGTTTATATGGTTTTAGTCCGCGCCTTGGGGTCTCCTTATGGAGCCTCACGATGATTCGGGCATGCGCCCACAGGCTGGGGTCGTTTGTCAGGCAATTTTGAGATCTATATCTTAAAAAAAAAGTATACAACACACGTGGTGCCTTGGTTGTAAGAACGCTTTCCTTAACATCTTAAAGAGATGGGTTCGAACCCCGGCATGTACACATATACACTCTTCTCAAGTGTCGTAGATTTACAACACTATCGTTCCAGTGCCTCGAAGACTCGGTCCCGGTTCCACTAATATCATTTGTGGAATCATTAATATATTATTATAAAAAAAAAAGTCTAGGACGCTCTATTCCAGGGGCTGTAATGATAAATAAACCCTTAAGATCGTCTGTGTTCAGTTGAAACTTAGTGAGTGTAGGCCAAATTATTCAGAAATTTCTAGAAGGCCCATCTCCAACTCTTTGTTGTAGGGGTTGTGATGAACAAAAAGTGTGACGCAAAGCTAGTTTTCGGTTATTGCATTACTGATAGTAACATATAGTTAAAGGATTTCTGTATATAATGTGTGCGGTTATTTATTTATTAAAATTCTTTAATACATTTAAAAATAGTACAGAGGCGAGCTATAATTCCAGTAGGCATTCTTTACCAGCTAACCTTGGGGATCGAGTAAGTGATAGGCAGGATGAAAAAAATAAGAAATTTTGATGATACAGTCAATAAGTTACTTAACTAATTTTAACACACATTATACCTAAACACATAAACATACATACAATTAAACATACAAGTACATCATATACATTATAAGTTACATAAATACACGGTTATTTAAATAGTGTTTTATTCTGTTTCTCCAGGAACGATGTGGTTATTAAACATTTAGAGAGGCTGACAGACGGTGCACGTCTAATAAACAGAATCCCGCTGTTGGTATAAATTTCCGCAGATTGTGAAAGTTTTTAATAATACCAATAATACGAACTTTATCGGCAAAATATGGCGGGAAAATTATTACTCGTAGACGCCATTTTAATTTGCAATATCAACAAAATGCGAGTTTAAATTGGTGTAGATAGCGAAAGGTTAGGAAGCGGGAGGTTGCGAATTGTCGTCGTGCTAGTCGCTATCAGATGGGCCGCCCGCCCTGCGCCTCCCGCTCTTCTGTCCTCTGGCATCCACTTTTTACTTTTAAATAAAAATTCTCCACCAACGAATATTTATTGATTTAATGTACCAAGAACACTAATTGCATTCTCACGTTGCACCGCCATATATTTTTTTTTGCTAAATAATTTTTTAGAGCGTCTATCTCTAGAATCTTGTACCATTTTTTTACAAAGCACCTTCACTCAACATTTTTAAAAATTTGCTCACCAAGGACTTAATGATAAGCAAAACAAGACCGCATATATATATTGTGTATGTATATTATATAGTAAAGTAAGTAAAGTATCATCACGACCGTTTTCTTTCGGGGTGGTCTTTTTTCTATTGGCCAATCATGACAAGTGGCAAGCTCGTCGATGTCTCCAGGCGTACCAAACTCGAGAAATATCACAAATAAATTAAATAATAATTACATACTTACATACATATCTTCACGCCAGATCCCTTGCGGGGTAGGCAGAGACAACTAAGCGCCACTTGACATGATCACGACATACTTCTTTCGCTTCGTCGACATTCATTAACCTCTTCAAAGCTCCAAACAAAATTTGTAAGTTTTATATGTATGTTTATTATTGTGTATGTATTAGTATTTAGTATATTAATATTTAAAAGTAGATTATATATAAGTAAGTTTATTCATCTATAACATCGACGAGCTTGCCACTTGTCATGATTGGCGTATAGTAAAGTTGGCTAAATGTGAATCCGCTTATTGATAAGCGTGGTTTCTGACCACCCCGAAAGGGAAAACGGTCGTGATGATACTTTTTTTTTTTTTTTTTTAAGTTTATTATATAAGTATTTATATCTAATTGATGTGTCATTTATACTTTCCTTGCACCAACAGTTGTTCTAATTATATATCTAATTATATAATATAATAGGTTTGGCTGTCAGAAAATGTCTACGGGCATTAAGTCCTTTTGTGTTTTTTTTTTTTATTACTGAATGTATGTGTAATTGTATGTGAACAGACCTGCGCGAGGCCGCGTAGGCCCACGCTGATTATTATCGATAATTGTGCTAAAAATTTAGGAAAAATAATAAAATAAATTTAGGAAATAAATTAAGAACACAGAATCAGATGGTTTAAGAGTTAATGACCTTCTCATATGGAAAACAGGACTCACCCCGAAGCAATCCTCGTATCCACGTGTGTGATGGCCATCCACCTCGATTAAACCCTAGATTTCTTGTCCAATTTTATAGTCTATGCACCACAAGCTTTATTAGACACGCACATATAGTTTAGATCACTAATATTCACCAAAAGCAATCGAATTATGATTTAAAATTAATAAAAACACACGCGAGGCATGAGTCGGTGCGGTTGAAAAATTGCAACTCATATGGCAACGTGATCGTCATTGGCCCGTAGCGCGTGACGTCAGTCGCAAACGTTTTGGATGCATTTTTACTGGGAATTGAACCTGCTACCATGCGAGGCCGCAACAGTATGTATTGTTGTATATATAAGAACGACGTTTCACCTTAAATGCTCTGTATTGTCCCAAAGTTTGGCTGCTAGACAATGCCTAGTTAAGCTTCCTGTACATAGTGCAATAAAGTTTTAAATAAATTAATTAACAGTTTAAAATCTAAATAAAAACTATGACTAAAAGTAATACCTGCGGATTAAATGATAAAAGTATCTTATACACTTATTTACTTATACACTTATTTACTTAAATTAAAAAAAAAAAACAAATTTTACGTGATTGTTTATAATACATGGCTGATATTGTGTACACATGCTTTGAGTTTTAGCAATGTCTATACACTATATCCATTATTTTTAGAAACTGTAATGCTAAAATTTGTTTTGTGTAAGTTAGTAGGCACTTAATAAATAAATAAATTAATATATAAAAAAACTTCAATAAAAATCAAAATAATAATATGTAGTGATAGTGATTAGTATGAACAAAATTTAATGTAAAATGTGATCAACTTAAAATGTGTGTTAGATTGCCAAAAAGCTCAATGTAAAATTTTGATCAAAATCGTGGTTAGCTGTTTTCACTTTTCGCCGACGGTATACGAAACATGGAGGTGTTCACGTCCTCAGCTTCCATTTTATGAACCTGCCGAAAACGTCTTTTTTATTGTGTTCATTATTTCGAGTGAAATTGCGAGAGCATTAAGTTGAGTATAGGGTGGGTCTCACAGGCTAACGATGGATGGCAAAATGCAGAATTATTTTTTAACTAATTATTTTAATAAAGTTAAATTTAACATAAAACACACGTAATTATAAAATTCTGTTTAATAAGTATTTTATTTATTGAGTCTACTAATTCATTTTTTTCCATAAATATCAACTATAATAGGTATATTTTTTCTAATTATTTTTCTGGTGTCTTGAAAAGTGCCATTGTTTTATTTATTATTATAATACTCTATTCGACATTACCTACCTTATCACAGAGAAACACCATTTATCTCCAGACATTAATACGTATTAGTAACATTTAAATGCATTACCTATGTCTAGAAATCAACATTAAGACGTTTATAACAATATTTTTTATATAAAAAGTAGTTGTAAATACTAGTATGTAATGACTTAAGGCTCCGTATTAAAGACGATGTCCGTACATACATACACTCACAATAATGTTTTAATAAATTACACAATACTCTTAAACTTATCACTGAAAAGTTAAAGAAAAATTAAACTAATGTGGGGAAAAAAGTTTTATTCCTCAATATTTATTGTTTTATAGCCCGAAAAATATCTAGCAACCTGGAAAATATGCATGAATGCGACCATGACCCCATTAAGGAGAACAACGCAAGGAGAAGAAGGGATGTCTGACGCAAGATGTCTTAGTCATAATTAACTTATAACTCTTTTTTTTTCATTCATTACAGCCCCCACAACACAGCGTCCTAGACCTCCACTGTTGGAGATGGACCTTCCAGAACATATATCTGGAGAATTAGGCCTACACTCGCCACGCTGGCCAGACGGCTTGGCGAAGATATGATGTCAATTTTGAATGACAATTTATTAATGATTCCACAAGTTGGTATTAATTTTTTTTTTTTTTTTTTTTGTTTTATTTGTTTTTGTAATATTTTTAAATCATTAAATCTCACCAAACCATTAAGGTTTGTTGGCGAGAAAGGTCGCTCGTTAGTAACAATTTATGTTTTTAGTTTTTCAGAGTTTACTATTACAATTTTATTTTATTTATGTATTGAATTACAGGTCAATAAAAAACCTTCTTAGGTATTTTTTAACAACTGGTTTAGTCAACTTAGGTTTCTCTGCCAACCAGTGCAGCTCATTCCAGAGTTTAGGAATCATGTATTGTGATGTTCTCTCTCCATAGTAGTTAACAGCTGTGGGTTGCAACAATCTACCCTGAGCTACAGATCTAGTGTTATGATTACTTCGGGCTTTATGCTTATAATTTTCAGAGTAATAACTGTCAAGTGCTATCATATAATTAACTTTTTTGTGTACTTCCATAATGTTACATATACCATACAATTTATCCGACCCTAAACTTTCAATGGAACCGGGACCCACGGCTTAACGTGTGTGTTAACGTCTTTGACACATGTACGTAGGAAAAGTGCATTTCTCATTGGTACAAGCCGGGTGGGTTTGAACCGACCTTTGTAGGACTTAAGGAACGCGTTCGCTTCGCTTTTATTACATCGACAATATTAATTCAAATACTTAATAAACTCAAACATTTTCTGCCGTTGAAAGCTAAAATAACTCTTGTAATAGCCCTGCTACTCCCGTTGCTCAACTATGGTGACGTGTGTTGTGTGGATCTCACTGAGGAATTATTAAATAAAATGGAACGACTACACAATGCATGCATCAGATTTATCTTCGGTCTAAGAAAGTACTATCACATCTCGCCATTCTGTGACAAACTAAAGTGGTTGGCCTACCCGCCATCGTAGGAACCGTAGGGTTCTCTGCATGTTGTACTCAGTATTAAATGAGCCTAATACCACAGAATATTCAAAAGAGAAATTTAATTTCCTTGGTGCCACTCATGACAGAAATTTACGTTCTTCTTCTAACTCTACGCTCTCCTTCCCCACACATCACACCGCATTCGTTTCCAAGTCGTTTGCGGTGGTGGCTGTGCATCTTTGGAACCAGTTACCGGTGGACAACCGTCAAGCTCCAAATAGAACACTATTTAAGAAACTGGTCAAATGCGCACTATTTAAATTTACCATAAGCTTAATACACTCTCTGCTATATTTATTTCCCTCATTATAGTCATCATATAGTAGGTATATTATATTTATGTATATTCATAGAACGTAGGTATGTATGTAGTTTTATTTGTATGTATTAGTATGTAAATAAGTATTTATTCACTAGTATATATTGAAGTCTAATATTTTTCTATTAGTTTTGATAGCACCTGCCTTATCTTGTCGTAGCTGCTTTAGTTGTCCCAAAGGTTTGACCAGTATAGAATGTCTAGCGGCATTAGGTCCGCCTTTGTACTTTGTGCAATACAGTTTATAATAAATAAATAAATAAATAAGTCTTTGTGCTTACACCATTTTGCCATCCGCCAGCATAACGGAGGCCTATTACCAGCGCCTTGTAATCATCTCAACCCGCTCAAACCGATGCGATGTATCAAAATCTAATTTCATTTGACAATTTTGTCACTATCATCTGCCCTACTATTACGTATTTTTTATACATTACATAAAAGAATATTAGTATTAAATGATATTTAATTTAGGTAGGTATAAATGCACCTTGGGTTTTTTTATAATTCGACACAGCCCCTAGAACACAGAGTTCTAAAACTCTACTGTTGGAGTAAAGTAAAAAGTAAAGTATCATCACGACCGTTTCCCTTTCGGGGTGGTCAGAAACCACGCTTATAAATAAGCGGATTCACATTTAGCCAACTTTACTATGGGCCAATCATGACAAGTGGCAAGCTCGTCGATGTCTCCAGCGTACCAAACTCGAGAAATATCACAAATAAATTAAATAATAATTAAAACCTATAAAATAAAAAGTTATGTTATGTATTATAAAAAAATATTATTATAAACAATAAATATAAATTAAAATCTACCTAAATAATAAATTTAAAATAAACTAAACAAAACCTTAAATTAAATAAACTAAAATATAAACCTAATTAATATAAAAACTAAATACTTACAAATATCTAACAACATTGGGTTCATCTTTTCCTGGATTCGATGACATGTAGATTATAATCAAGATAATTAAATGTATTTATTTACATTAATAAATATTTTTGTGTCCCGACCTGGAATCCGGTATAAGTAAATTAATCTGTAAATATATATTAAATTACTCGTTTCTTTTGTAAAATATATTTTTAAAAATGTATTTAAACCTATGTAATGCCAAATCCTTTTAAGTGTAACAAGATTGCAATTTAAGTAGAAAAAAACCCTTTATTTTGTATAGTTTAGGTGTACAAAATGTTTAACATATATATTTTTTCAAATCTATTTTTTTATATTTTTTTATATTATCGTACACAGCATAAATAATAGATGATATTATTTGACAATTGCTTGTTCTAAGTTTCCAACCCCTGAGTATATGACAACTCTCCGGAACGATCTTATCATGACACATCTAGAAGAAAAACTTACAAAATCAATGATGTTAACACTACGTCACAATCTTAAGGATTTGAACAAAGAAGCATATTTCTCGGCAGCGTGGCCGTTAACAACATTAACGTGCCATCGGCGGCCTGCCCTATAATTTTATCCTTAATTTACCCGTTTTAGACCCGTGATCCGAATTTAAATTTGCATAAAATTGTTAATGACAGTTAACGCGGTATTCGATGTGTCAAAATTGCTATCTACTCGTATTTCGCTTTTATGCAGGTTAAAGGCGTGGGCAAACCGGATGCGCATATATTCATACTAATATTTCTTTATTTTCAGTGTGAGTTGCCACACGTGTGGACAGCCTGGCGCCTTCCCACCTGACCTTGACCTCTAAGGACCCAGGCGCTGCTGCATTATAATAAATAATATATTTTTTTATTGACATAAAAAATGTACATTACAAAACAAATGTGGCACTGGAACTTACAATAGAACCTCAAACGGCGGAAATATACCCAGCTTATTGAGAGATGCGCCGTTTGAAGTTGAAACTCTCGGGTCGTGGGGACCAAGTGCATAGGAAATTTTCAAGGCGTTGTCAAAACAGCTCAAACACCTCGGGAGACAAAAGGGCTGGGGAATATTTGGGCGAAGGATCAGCATTGCCATTCAACGTGGCAATGCTCCCAGTATCCTTAGCACTTTGCTCATTGGCAGCGGTTAGACGTATTTTATTAATTTATAATACTTTTATATTATTTTGTTTATAAAGTAGTTTTTTATTATAAGTAATTTATATGTTTTAAAGGTTTTTAGTTTATTTATATATATATTTTAAATCATTTTCTAACAGCCAAACAAATGAGAACAATTATAAGCGCAATGAAAGAAATATTAATAGTAGGACAAATTCAATAGCATGTATCATTATGACAGTTTCCCTTCCGGGGTGGTCAGAAACCACGCTTATAAAGAAACGGATTTCCATTTAGCCAACTTACTATAGGCCAATAGTGATTAATCATTAAGTGAAGCGACAGAGGTGAGGCAATGTCGCGGCAAACGAATGCCTTAACTCGTAGCTACGACTCAGACTTACCTGTAAAGGCCAACAGTGAAAGAGAGACGGTTATAGGGTCCGTTTTAATCTAAACGCCTAAAACACAAAATATATAGGTGGCGCACAATTCTTTGCCTTGCGGTGTAGCAAGGAACTGGCGTGAAAATTACGTACTAGCTGTTTGGCCCGTGTAATAAAGTTATCACTGAAAGAAAATCATCAGATGGCCATAGGGTCACTTGTGATGTTTAGATGATGACGTCAAGGGTTCCAAGGAACACTTCAATTTTATTAAATAGGTCGAGAAGTTTTGACATTAATGCAATTGTTTCGTAGACAGACAGATATGTAGCCGTGGGGTCACATGTTGTGGTCTGCTTTCATTAAAATCGATTCGGTAATTTATTTATAGATACTATATTTGTAGGATTCTATGACCCAATTACAAATTTCCACTGGTATAAATTACTAAAAATAAAACACATAGAGACAAGATATACTGAAATATATAACCAATTCTGTTCAGAATAAATTATCCTTTATTGTTGTGATGTCAACTTAACTAATATGTATACAAAAAAAAAATGTTTTGTTTATGAAAAAAAAAACTGCATGTATGCTTTCGGTGTATCCAAGCCTTTAATTGAGCTCGTTATTAAATTCCAACTTTTTAAAAGATATAAAACCGATTTGTTATGGTCAAATTGGATGCGAAAATCTAATGATCGGTCGGTCGTCTCCTATAGTATAATCCCAACATAAGTGTGACAGAACACTGGTGGCTTGGTTGTAAGCTCGCTTTCCATAACACTCGCTTTTAATAATTTCTAATTTCTTTTTCTTTTTATATTGGTGAATGCTGTGACACCTAATTGGTACATATATTAGATAGTTATAATTATACTATGTTATGTGTGTGATAATATATGTACTGCTGTGTATACTATATAAATAACCAAGAATGAGATGAAACGTTGTAACAGTGAATTACAAAACTGTTTAAAATTGCGACTTATTGTTAGATATTATTTTATTTATTTATTTATTTATTTATTAGGTATACACAACAGAAATGGATACAAAACATTTTTTAAATTTCAAATCTTTACAATACAGTTCCAGTACCATCTCCAAAAGCATGTGCACACAGCATGCAATTATGAAACATTTACATATATTTAAACATTAAAATAACAATACAATACCCGCAGTGAGTATAGTTCATAAGTATTAATTTAGTTTCAGTCTGCTCGCCGTCCACAGCAAATTACTCCTTCCCAAAGGCCAGAAATAATCCACTGTAGAAAGCGAACACCTAGTTAGAATAATTCATATTTTTTATATATAATTCATATGTGTCAACATGTCTGGCGTGGTGAGCGTAGGCCAAATTCTTCAGAAGTGTTTTTTTATACCAGCACGACATGTGACCTTGGGCCCACCTGATAGTAAGTGGTGCGAAAGGTTCATGAATGTTAGCAACTGACACTATGCCGGCTTGACTAGATGCTTTTTCACACTTCGCTTGAAGGACTCCAAGTTATAGGAAAATGGAAACACAGAGGCTGGAAGAGCATTCTACATCTTTATCGTGCGACAGATGTATGAGTCCACAAATTTATACGTACCCGAAGGGATGGTGACTACGGTATGTGGATGCATATTCTGACCTGACCTGTTTATGGACCTCCACCAACAGTGGAGTTCTATGGGCTGTGATGATTATTTGTTAGAATTCCTGGACGTTCAGAAAGTTGGAAGATTTGTGAAATTAATAATAATAACTTAAAAAATCTGAGATTTTGAAATACAATTGAATTCAATGTGCCAATGTACCATTATTAGTTGGGTCGCATAGCAGGGATCAAATTATATGCTAAATGTACAAATTATGATTGAGTATTTATTTATCTGGATTTAGACGCGGAGATACTGGGTTCGATTCCTGGTCGAGACACAATAGTACATTACATTTACTTGTATTTGTAATATTTGTCGAGTTTGGTACGCTAAGGACATCGACGAGCTTGCCACTTGTCATTATGGGCCTAAAGTAAAGTTGGCTAAATTTGACTCAAATCAGAAATAAATACGGTCGTGATGTTACCACTTTTATTTAAAATTAATAATTATAATGATTAATTATGTGAACATGTTTATTTTTTTAAAACCATATTTTTAAAATTCAATTATGACTAATTTTGTGTTGCATATAATCCGGTCTCTAATAACTATATAGGCATTACACAACTGAGATTACAATACTCAAAAAAACGTAGGTAGTTATTGTGCATTTATTTTCGATAGCTAATCTAAGAGTGTTTGTGTGTGGTCAAATGTGCTACTTCCAAATTATTTTATTATAAACATTATAACCTAGAATCATAGACGTATAACAATAAAGAAGGACGTGCCTAATTTAATAAAAAATATTTTTTTTATTTTTACACAAACTTTATTGCACAAAGTACCTAATGCCGCTAGACATTCTATACTGGTCAAACGTTTGGGACAACTAAAGCAGTTACGACAAGATAAGGCAGGTGCTATTAAAACTAATAGAAAAATATTAGACTTCAATATATACTAGTGAATAAATACTTATTTACATACTAATACATACAAATAAAACTACATACATACGTTCTATGAATATACATAAATATAATATACCTACTATATGATGACTATAATGAGAGAAATAAATATAGCAGAGAGTGTATTAAGCTTATGGTAAATTTAAATAGTGCGCATAGACCAGTTTCTTAAATATTTGTAAATTTATTGTATTATGCTAAAAGTTGGGTTTGTGGCCAACGGTAAATAAAAAACATGGTAATTTATTTGACTACAGTATCCCGCTTTTTACCCCTGGTTAGTCCTAATTAGATTCTAAAGTTCGTGCTTCAGCTGAAATTCCACTGAATCCCGATCAACACTGGATCTTCGCCGGTGTAGCTAGCCTTTACGACTTACTGGGCTAAACCCTGGGGTATTCTCCATTGCAGGCCTTATACCGTACGAAATGCTCCAAAGACCGCTCGTAGCCACCGACGTCTCCACGCCAAGGAATTGCTGTGGAGAGGTGCAAGGCGGGGCTGGAGAAGCAGAAGACTATCAGGCTAGTCGTTTTCCTAAATCTTCCGCGCTGTGCAATAATAGGCTAATTACAAATATTAAGGCTGGTTTTATTGAATCCCTGCCCTATTCTGTCGTAACTAACTATAGTCGGGGCCCTGATATATGTCTTCGCCTAGTTCGGTGGCGTGTCCCTGTAATCTTACGCCGCCCTCCAATCAGCCCACTTCTCACCCGCCCGCGTTGAAATGATACCTCTCATACCTTCACTTGAAACCTTGTCTATAATTTGACTTTGCCGCCTTTTACCTGCGACTGCGCTGGCAATAGGGGCACGTGGTTCAATTACGAATTAAAAATATACATGCAAATATAATCCCACCAAAAACATTCTGTAAAAAACTAGCCAAGTCTCAATGGAGCTGCTTGTTTATCTATAAAAAGAGATGAAATCTAGACAAAGTCGTGCCAAGTCTAAGGTTCCTTACTGCGATTTCTTTATTATTATAGTTAATGTTGTGTGACTTGGCCGTTGAAGGGTACACAGGGGTACAAAACCAGGTGCTCCATGACACTATTACATCAATCTGTCGCCAGAACCGCTACCCATTGACAATGGAAAATTGCCACTTGGAAAACGTTGATTCAATAACTAGTCAATTGTTAAACAAAAATTGAGTTGAAAATAAAATTTTGCTATAGTAAGCTAAATGCTATCTTTTTTTTATACTTTTATATCTTACGACGTGTGACATTGCCACCTGTGGTAAGTGGCGCGCGACGTCCATGAATGTTAGCAAAGGGAATCAGACACTCATGACTATGCCAACTTGACTGGGCATGACGGCAATTCGAGCCTGGTCCCGAAACGTGTGAATAGATTTTACTGGCTTTAATAGCACGAATGGTGGATACTTCCCCGCCCCGGCAGACTGGGCAAGTTACCGCCATCAGTCCACTTGCCACCTATTAAATATATCATCCATATTGGGCTATTTTTGCACTACTTGTATCATCATCATCACGACCGTGTCCCTTTCGGGGTGGTCACAAACCACGGTTTTAAAGAAGCGAATGTAGCGACTAAGAAGAATCAATATGCGGTTGTAGTCATGTTATGCTTATATACAAAAAAATAGAGTGACAACTGATGAATTGACCGTGAATCCAATTGTTAACGAGAACGCCGATTTTGGTGTTAGCTACGGAAAATTATACAATTCCATATTTATGTCATTTTTGACATTTGACTGACATTTGTTTCGAATGTGTTGTATTGTGACTTTGTGACAGATTTGTGTGTTAAATTATTTGGGAATAAAAGAGATTTTGACTGTCGCTATTCTGTTTGTGCTTAACTAGATAAAGGTAGCTGGTAAAATTTATATTTTACCGGTTTTATTTTACTGAGGAACGATGGTGGCTCGCTTGTAACAACGCTTTCCTTAACATCTCAAAAAGGTAAGTTCGAACACTCAAATTAAACACGAACCTTTGTACCAATGAGAAATATACTTTTATTACGGACAGTGGGGTCGGCAGATAACAACCCGCTGGTAATCCATACATCTATGCACTTTTGGTGCTGGTGTAATAAAGAGAGTGTGGCTCACGACCCCAGATGGTCTAGGGTTGACAACTTCAGCCTCCTCCAGGACCAAGACCGAGATTGGGCAACAGTACTGCCGCTCAGTATGTACGAGACTACACCGCATAGCTTCAGTCGAGCCGACCACGGCCAATGCAACTTGGCTGAAACGTCGGGAGAAATATGTCTCTAAGGTTAATCGCGTAAAGACCCGTTAAAATTATAAAAAAAACTACTGCTTAGTCTTCTACTAGCACGAGCAGAATGATGAAAATTTAATGATGTATTTCGCTGGCCAGACATTTTAATGACAATTTATTATTGATTTAACAAGTTGGTATTAGTGGAAACGGGACCGACACGGCTTAATGTACTTTGAGGCACTGGAACGGTGATGTTGATAAGATGGCATGTAGCATTTGAATGGTGGTGGCTCGGTTATGAGAACGCATTCTTGTCAAAAATATACGAAATATACCGATGTGGCATATCAAATGCCATACGTTGGTACGGGAAAATGAACCAGCAAATATTTTTTGACAGTTTTGACATGAAAAACAATTGACGTTGCTTGGTTTTTTGCCGGCCAGTATGACTACAGGTGAACGATGTCAAAAGTTGATCGACAGTCGATAAACTGGACCGCACACTGCGGGTGACATCTATAAAACGTGCTTAGACTTACACACGTATTTAAATCGTTTCCTCAACTAGGTTTTTATATTTATTTTGTTTAGCTGAGACACTTAAAATTTTAAATATAAGCAATGTCTATGCACGTTTTATACATGTCAGATCTAGTAAGCGAACTTCTCGACTTGTGCGACTCCTGCGCAGTACGCATGTACTTATTTTTATAAGAACACAGCTTCTGAACTCTTCAAGTGTCGTTCTTTCTTCTTTTGACATTAGATTGGCAGTTTTTCTTTCTACAAAAGATGGTAGGTCCTTCTTCAGGGCATCTGATTCTTCGTTCCTATGGAATTTCCCAAATCGATTAAGGCATTTTCAGTTTTTACCCAGAGCACAGTTATTGATTTTATATACACAGTGAATTTTTCAAGTTGGCTTTGAAGACAAATAAAAAATCTTGTAAATAATTTTAATTTATAATTTTATTTTTAATTTAATAAATAAATATTTGGGTTGATTTACAATGTTTTGTTTCGAACATTTTAAATAAGAGCTTTACTTAAAGTTAGCATTTTCCTTTTCCTTTTCCTTTTCCTTTTTTTTTTTTTTTTTTTTATTACTATTACGACATGTGACCTTGCTCCCACCTGATATGAGCGATATCCATGAATGTTAGCAACTGTAATCAGACACTCATGACTGACATCAGTCCCTAACACTATGCCGACTTGACTGGACATAACGGCAATTTGAGCCTGAACCAGAAATGTGTGTATAAACTTTACTGGGTTTATCAGCACGAACGGTGGATAGCAGACTGGACAAATTACCACTATCAGTCTGCCTACCACCTTAAAGCAAGGCTCCGATAAAGACATGTTGAAAGGATTAGCGAAGAGAGATTGCCGAACAAAAAATATAATGCGAAAGTTGTAGGTAAAAGAGCCTTGACAGACCAAGACTCATCTATCATGATCAGATAAATAAAACAATAGTTGTATGTGCATTAAGAAGCTATCGAAACTAAAGGGCATGTATGAAGAGGTTAATGAACGTTGAAAAATCAAAAAAGATATGTCGTGATCGGGACGAGTGGAGCTCAATTGTCTCTGCCTACCCTATTTCACCACCACAAATTCAACTTTATAAGCGTCACTATCAGCTGGCGTAATAATAAAGGTGAGCTATTTTTCATAAGCAATCTGTTCAATATCCAGTCAGAACTAAGGAGATATTTATATATGCATTTTTGACTATTACTTGTAGGTATTATAAGTAGGATAATCATTTATTGTCTATTTAGTAGCGGTTTATAAATAGTTGGTGGTTACGTTAGCGTGGTGACCCTTCGGTGTGGCCCCCCATGACGTCGCTGCATCATACCATTGTGCGCCTGCCATACCCTCAATGCTAGTGTTATGCCGTGACGGATTACGAAACCAAAAAGTGGTTTGCTCACCTTTTTTCTATAAATACGTAGGCATATAGGCTCATGGACAAGCCGTTTTGTTTTTCAACAATACCTACTTACTTAAAACTTAAACTGCCTCCGTGGTCTAGCGGTTAAAACCGTGGATTTAGACTCGGAGGTACCGGGTTCGATTCCTGGTCGGGACACAAAAATATTTATTAATGTAAATAATTACATTTAATGAATATTTTATTTATATCGACGAGCTTGCCACTTGTCATGATTGGCCTATAGTAAAGTTGGCTGAATGTAAATCCGCTTATTTATAAGCGTGGTTTCTGACCACCCCGACAGGGAAACCGTCGTGATGTTACTTTACTTTTTATGTATAAAAATATTATATATTTATATTTAATTTTAAAATCAATTACACTGATTTTCCTATGAAATATAAATTAAAAGCTATCTATATAATAGAATTAAAAATAAACTTAACTATAAATAAAAAATGTCCTCTAGAGACGTCCCATCCGAGATAGTCTCAAGGAGACTGGCAACATATCCCCTATATATAGCGAGGCTAATACGTTGGCAGAAATAATTGCCAGCCTTCCTATCTCCAGACCTTTTTGTCAGCCGCTTTGACAACTCCTTGGCCAAGCGCCTCGCTGGCGGTCCTCATGGGCCCATCGTCTCGACACCAAACGGCGCAAATTCGTAAGCGATACCAAGGTATTGCGTATTTGCGCAATTTGAGGTTCTTCGCAGTAAACGCCGCTGTTCCTGCGCCTGACGAGGTCGCCTGGATGTGAGATGGAGCTAATGTGTCTATACACGTCGCATCCCACACCAGAGACCTGCCAAGTTTCCACGGCCCAACAGTCATTCCGTCGGGTCTCTTGCCATCGCTCCGCACAATCCCAGATGGTTCTAAATAAATCAATTGAATCCAATAATATCTTTTGTAAATGTGTTCAAAATAAATTGTATACCCAATTGCCAGTCCGTTTTATATACGTCTAAGAATTAATGTATGTTGTAAACGCGTAAAGTATTTTCAATACTTGAACATGTCAAAATATTTGATGCAAAAAATGCTGTTTATGCGTGTTTGATGCGATTTAACATTGATCGTTTGAACATAATGCGTTTGTCAGTCATTTTACCGATTTTCTTAGGATCTATGGATCTATTTTTAAATAGAACATTTGAATCCACACAATAAATACAAATATTCTGTTTTTTTTTATTATTATTTTGCAATGCATTTTCTACCAACTAACCTTTTTTTAACCTTGTAAATGTATTTTAATGGCAAGTCCTTGGTCTTTTCAGATGTACGGTCGTGCCGAGTAATGTGATATAGCTAGACATACAAATACATAGACAGCCTTCAAAAAGCACGGTGACGCAAGGTTATCCATTATAAACATGGTTTCGACGTGGTAACCGTATTTGCAGTAACCTATTAACTTGTGTAGACTAGTTCCCATGATACGAGAGCAAAAAGACACGGCGAACGCCGGGAATGCCACTCGACCAACAAAACGTTCCCGCAAAACCAATCGAAGTCATGTAGCTGCAGTCGCGAGCTAGCAAGCGTCCAGAGCGATTAATATTTACATCGAATGAAACTAGTCTTTTTGTATGCATTGTGACAGAATTTCCGATAAAATTTGCATGTGACATTATCATTGATTGAGAATTAGCCCCGAAAGTTGGTACACGTGACATGTTTTTAGAGTGCGTTTTGCATTAAAAGTGATATTTGCCCAGTTTGGTGCGCTAGAGACATCGACGAGCTCGCCACTTGTCATGATTGGCCTATAGTAAAGTTGGCTAAATGTGATTCTGCTTCTTTATAAGCGTGGTTTCTGACTACCCCGGAAGGGAAACAGTCGTGATGATACTTTACTTTTTATGCATATTAAAGTTTATTCTGATCCTTTTTAAGTAGTTTCTAAGTTAGTTAGTTTTACTTGCTTGTAGAAATAATGTTGTGCATAGCATACATAAATATGGAGTATTGCCTGTTTACGGTCCAACCATTATTATCACTTTGATGAGTACATGTTTTATTAATTGTATTGATTTTATTAGTTCTGACTGTATCCAAGTTGCTTTAAGCGAACCAATGGAAATAAACTATTTTGATTTGATTTGATTAACAGTTTTGTCGACTTTCGGGTTGCACATAGGCATGTAGTCTACCTAAATTCTGACTTGCCAGGTGGGTTACTGCTGTACCAGGTATTGTATTTTCATAGGTACTGATAACTAAATTTAAAAGGTTATTAATTGATCGTTGTGGTGCAGTTCTGTATATGTTTTATTTTGTAAATCTGATATAGTTGAGTTTTCCTTGCAGATTCCTTTCTCAGTCAGATTAAACATTAACAGGTCACTGGAATCTGCTAAGCTGCTGGTCTTCTGCTAACAGCTTACTGATTGGACCATTTTGCTGCTTAGTCTTCTACTAGCAGGAGTAGAATCATTCAAAATAATTAAATTAATGACGTTTCATAAATGCCTGTAATAGGTTTACGTAAATAAATATATTTTGACTTTTACTTTGACTTTGACTTTGAACAACACAACCACGACATTGAGTTCACAGATAACTTGGTGGTGAACTGGTGCAAAATGGGTATTTTTTGTTTGTTTTTTAAAGTGATGATGGATCTCTCCACGTCAAATATGTTAACAGACGTCACGGTCGCGGTGGTCTTCTGTTAAGAGGCGGTTTTCATAGTGAATTTGTATTATTGTAAAAACTTAACTATACTGTGCTGCAGCCCAATTCTACAAATTACGTGTCGATTAAACTTAAGTTACGTTCTTTTCCAATTCCACATTAGTTATTGTCCCCGTACGGTATTCTACTTACCTACAAAGTGGAACTAAAGTTGCATCGTAAAACAAATTATATAATGGAATCCGTTAACTATATATGTATATATCACGCTATTAAAGTTGATATGTGCACGGCCGCTGTCAAGGTCGAGCGCTTATAGAGTTGAGAATTGAATAATATTTTGTAATTATGACGCAAGCTCTGACGTAAATAACGAAATCCACTAATAATATTTGTGCTTAAGTAACAGAATAGAGCTGCAGATGTTACAAATTATTTAAAAGCCTAAACCATTTTAAAAACAGCAAATATACTTATGACTGTTTATATAATAATAAATCTAATACCTACAAAGATCTAATTAAATAATAAAAATAATAATAAACGTTAATTTTAAAAATGTATAATTTTATTTTAGAAGTCATATCATTATTTTGTAAATTTGATAGTTTTTGTTTTTTTTTTTTTTTGTTTTAACTGTAATAAGTTTTTAATTTCTTCTTCTTCTTTTTATATTGGTGAATACTGTGACACCTAATTGGTACATATATTAGATAAGTTATAATTATACTATGTTATGTGTGTGATAATATATGTACTGCTGTTTGTACTAAATAAATAAATAAAATAAAAATAACGAGTATAGTTTGTCTGAAATTAATTATGTTTAGTCCTAAAAGTGTATAAAAAAAATGTATTGTAGTACTAGTAATTCCACTAGTTTAATTTTAAAATACGGTTTTAAAATAACAAACTGCAACGAATAGTAGAATACGGATTTGTCTAAAGTTCTATTTTATTTCCACTTATGAAAATTGAATCGGTATGTGAATACTAAAACATGTTTTGACAGAATTTAACGTTAAAATAAAATAGAATGGAAATTAAACTATTAATATAATTGGGCTGCTGTACTGTTAGTACTTATTTATCTAAAGAGAGGATGGAATCCCAATATGAGCTAGTACCATAGATTATGTAAGACGACGCGCTCGCGTCTGCTAGATATTAGGATATATAATATAGTAGTATATTGATATTATGATATATATGAAGATATATGATGTAAGTATATATCAATCCTATTAAATTAACCTTTATAATTATAGTATTATTATTATTTCTATGATTGCACCTATAATTGTTCAAATTTGTCCCTAAGGTTTGGCTGTCAGAGAATGTCTTCGGGCATTAAGTCCGCCTTTGTACTTTGTGCAATAAAGTTTTTTAAATAAATAAATGTGTCATACGAATTACATGATTAGGCCAAAGAGTTGTCATATACGACAATATACGTCTGTGACGTTTCTACTAGTGTGATTTGATTGATCATCATCACGACCGTTTCCCTTTCGGGGTGGTCAGAAACCACGCTTATAAATAAGCGGGTTCACATTTAGCCAACTTTACTATTAGGCCAATCATGACAAGTGGCAAGCTTGTCGATGTCTCCAGCGTACTAAACTCGAGAAATATCACAAATAAATTAAATATTAAATTTACATTAATAAATATTGTTGTGTCCCGACCAGGAATCGAACCCGGTACCTTAATCCACGGACTTAACCGCTAGACCACGGAGGCAGCTTAGAATAAAATAGAATAGAAATAAAACTATTAGAATAATTGGGCTGCAGATTTCAAGAATAACGCTGATGCTTCCAAGATGCTTAAAAACCAGGTGTTTTCATAAATATGTTTAAGTGTCATTGCACCAAATATTTAAATTACTTACAAAAAAATCGGACAGCCATAAGTCATATGTTACTACGTAAGAATGGTGGTGGCTCGGTCGTAGGAACGGAACGGAACGCTCTCCTTAAAATTCTAAAAAGGTGGGTTCGAACCCCGGCATGTACTAGTAAGAATACACTTCTCTTACGTACATTTGTCATAATATTTACAAACTTTACTGTTCCCGTGCCTCGGAAAGCACGTTATTACTAGTGTACAATTGCAAATTAAAGTTGAGTGAGTGCTTTTTTTCATTTTTATTTATTTATTAAGAAACCAACAACGTAACAATATGCTTAATAATAGTATGGTACAATTTATGGAGTAAGGTCAATTATAGGTTTCGCTATATAAACATAGCACGTAGTGGAGTTTAACTACTTAATATACACAGCTAGAAATAGGTACATAAATGTTTCAATAGTTTATTACAACATAATTTTATAAAGTTACTTTTTCCGTAATTAGTCGGCTGCAGATGTGAGTCCCCTGTATCCATATTAAATTGATATCCGTCTTGTAACAGTGTATCAGTGTGCGTAAGGAGTATAGACCGTTTTTTGAAGCGTTATTTGCTCTGCGACAATAGACCCTTTTTAGGTTTCAATTGAAACAGTCGTGGAAACTATCTACCTACTCTTTCCCGTTTCGTTTACAAAATAATTTGGTTCTATAATAAAATATCTTATTAATTTAATATGTTTGTTAAGACTTAATTTGCTTTAGTGCAAAGAAGCAGAGTAGACCGCTTGACCGATGGCTGGACCCGTGGTACCCAGTACAGACCAATGTTAGTAATTAAATTTAACAAACTATTAAGCTTACAGTTATCCATTATCTCCCATATTTTAATCTATATCAACCGCAACTGGATTGATTGGGCTGTGGTTTTTTATTGTAGTTCTCTGGTACCGGCTCTTAACGCCTAACAATTTTCACGGTCAAGGGATCAGCTACACAAAAACAATGACTGATAAATAAGCTAACTAACTAAACGCTAATGTTTCTCAAACGATCTTTCACCGGGTTGCTTGCTGCCGCCGAGATCGGAGCCAGTCATCGAGGCATCTCGCTCAACACAAATGGCAAAACATACGTGAAGGCGGGTTTACACCAACTTGGTCAAATATAAGATTTGCGGTTTTTTTATACAAATTGTTTGTTACATTATGCTGGTGTCGTTTTACAGGTCTGTTGTGTTGGAACCACTTTTGTACTTTGATTTACGTTGTTTTTATTTATTTTTATTATCATACCTTTTGAGCTGGCTATCTAAGGCTATAATTAGTCAATATAGAACTGACTGACATCCTAGGACACAAGTTATCTTGGTTAGGAGTCAGGGACCATCTTAAAATTGCCTATCCTTGTGGTTTGCATTCAATCATAAATGTTTGTATGCTTAAAATGTAAAATTCAAGGAATATTTTATATATTGTTTACTCAACATGATTTTAATAATTACAAAGATGTGTGGAATATTGCCTCTCTGCAAACATTAACTAATTAGTTAATATTAAGAATTAGGTTCTCTTTATTTTAATTTTAAATTTACTTTATAGTTATTATGCAGAAATATTTTCAATTTAATATTTAGTTACATAATAATAATACAGTATTGACTAATTAGTTAATATACATAATATATTTATTTTTAATGAATTATTTAGTTACTATTATATATTTATTTTATTAATTAATATATTAGTTTGTTCAAAGTCAAAGTCGAAATATCTTTATTCACGTAAACCTATTACAGGCATTTATGAAACGTCATTAATATAATTATTTTTAATGATTCTACTCCTGCTAGTGAAAGACTAAGCAGCAAAGTGGTCCAATAAGTAAGCTGTCAGCAAAAGACCAGTAGCTTAGCAGATTCCAGTGACCTGTTAATGTTTAATCTGACTGAAAAAGGAATCTGCAAGGAAAACTCAGCTATAACAGATTTACAAAATAAAACATATACAGAACTACACCACAACGATCAATTAATAACCTTTTAAATTTAGTTATCAGTACCTATGAGATTAAAATACAGCGATTACCCCCCAGGCAAGTCAGAATTAGGATAGAATATATGCCCATGGCGCGGTGGTGGCTCGGTTGTAAGAACGCGTTCCTTAAATCCTACAAAGGTCGGTTCAAACCCACCCGGTATGTACCAATGAGAAATACACTTTTCTTACGTACTGCAGTCATAGATTTACAACACCACCGTTCCCGTGTGAGGTGAAAACGTTAAGCCATCGGTCCCGGTTGCACTAATACAACTTGTGGAATCGTTAATAAATTGACATTATATCCTCGCCAAGCCGTCTGGCCGGCGCGGGCGTGGCGAGTGTAGGCCGAATTCTTCAGATATATTTTTTGAAAGGCCCATCTCCAACAGTGGGGTCTAGGACGCTTTGTTCTAGGGGCTGTAATGATAATGACATGCCCAATCCGAAAGTCGACAAAACGCAAAAACCTCTGCTAATTTAAGAACAATAAATTGAACGTGTTCGGCAGAGGTCCCAGGCTCCCACATCAGCACCCGATCACGGACGTAACGCATGTACCAACGAAATTGCACGGCGACATGGAAATGCACCTAGGAAGTAACTGTTATACTGTTTGAAGCTTTAGTGAATGACGCCAGCACTGGTCCACCAAACACTCACCAGTATCTTTTTCTAAGTCAACTTTTGGATTCAACCACTATGATGAGCGTTTCCGATTATCGTACAGGATACATTTTACAACACAAGTAACAATACGATTCAAAATTCATTCGTTATTGTGACGGTTGAGTAATGTAATTTCATAATTCATGCGGTACCCATTTCTCGAGCTTTTTCACTTATCCAATTTGTTTCAAGTGAATGAAAATTGTTTTGTCACTTATACCGAAGCCTGCCGCTAACTCTGACGTGGTTTGCGATGGATCTGCTTCCACGATCACCTTTAATTCTTCATTGTCAACTAGGGTCTCCGGTCGTCCATGGGGTTTGTTCTGAAGGTCAAAATTACTAGTACAAAAACGTTGAAATTAAAATCGTACCGAGTTTTCTTTTACAGTAGCTTCCCCATACACATCACTAATCCTTCAAGCTGTTTCTACAGCGTTGGTGCCACGGTGGAACTTGTATTGTGAACAGACCGATGTCAAAGAAAAATCTAATGGCGTAAACACAAATAAATTATTAAATTCAAAACAGAAATACACAAACCTAAATATGAAATAAATTTGAATTTTCAATTTCTAGCCAAACGCCAGATATTTGAGATCAAAATGGCCAGTTCGACTAAACGTCAATTTCATATGACCTAATAAATAAAATGCACTTACTTATCATGGTTCGCAACAGCATTGTGCCATTTGTCAGCAACCGGGCGGCAATCACAAATTACAAACAAAAAGCTAGAAGCGTTCTAATCTGACGTCGGATCGCGTTCGATCATGATTTACGAACACGCCGATCGGCAGTCATCTCAGCCAATCACCGCCCGCGCCGTTACTACGTACAGTGAGTCAAATAATCTAATATTTTTGTTTTTTATACAGTATCATCATTATCATTACAGCTCCTAGAATACAGCGACCTTGACCTCCACTGCTGGAGATGGACCTTCCAGAACATATATCTGGAGAATTTGGCCTACACTCACCACGCTGCCAGACGGGTTGGCGAGGTTGCTATATTCATATCTATGTTTATTACTATACATATAAAATTACTAAACTACATACTAACAACTATCATATAAAAATATAGTACATACTCGTATTTGTTTTTTTTTTTTAAATTTATGTTGCCGTTGGGACACCTGAGATTCTGTAGTGCCTCCGGGATGTTTGCTGAGATGCGCACGGATGGCTTCCCCGCCATGTGTAACAAAAATCATCCCTGATGGCGCGGGTATGCGGGAGTCCCAATAGCATCTTGAGGGTGGTAGCGAGCAGTGTGGGGGGCCTATTGCGCAACACTGGACTGCAGTACTAGTGGAAAGTTAGGTTAAGTTTTTTTTTTCTTATTTCCAGACAGGTCACACAGCGCCATCTAGTTTCCGTGGTAAGCTACGAGGCTTGGTTACGGAAACTAGATGGTTGATAAACTACATATTATACTTTTTTTTTTTTGTAAATATATACATATTATACATATAAACACCCAGACCGAGACAAATTATACAAAGTACAACTTGCCCCCGGTGGGAATCGAACCCACGACCTCCCGAGTTCACGGCAACGTTTGTTACCACTAGACCACGGAGGCGGTCTCTTTATAGATAGATAGGAAGATAATAATAATTATAATTAATTATATAATAATAATAATGTAAAATAATATTAATATTACGGTTATACATAACAATATGGAGGATATCTGAAATAAAAATATTTAAATTGTATATTTTGTGCTCTCATATTTTGACTGTCAATAAAATATTTGTCAATAGCAAATACAATTGTCACGATATAATTTTGTTGGCTGTACCTGAGTGTACGTTCTTATTGCTTGCGAATCATCAATTTCGTAATAGGTCATGTGGTTTACGGAATCCCTAATGAGTTATGATTTATAGAGTTATTTAGTTATACGATCAATTGCGTAACGTATTGTTCTGATAGCTTACCTTACATATGGTTATCGTAATTTGCCAACACACACAGTTATGTCAAACTTGGGTAAATGCGTTTCATTGCGGCACACGGACACGCTACGCACGTTGACTTAGCTAACAGAAGTTCTAAATATTTTAAGGTAATTTGGTTAATACCTACTCGTAAAGTATCAGACCTTGCAGACTATTTAAAAAGTTTAAAAGTCCGTGGTGAGTGGTTAAGTCCGTGGTTTTTGACTCGGAGGTACCGGGTTAGATTCTTGGTCGACACATCAATTTGTTAAATTTGATAATGCTGAAATAATTACCAATTTTGTTTTAAATGAATAACTATTTACTTTAGTTTTTTTTACTTTAGGTTTTTCTTTTTTTAGCTTGTATTTTTATTATGTGTGGTAACTTTTAATTAGCTTGTAGTCATTAGCATAGTCTTTAATTTATTGTATTAGCTGTAAGTTACCCAAATAAAATAAAATAAATAAAATAAGTCTGATAAGCTAGAGATATCGACGACTTTGCCACTTGTATAGGCCTCAAAGTCAAAATATCTTTATTCACGTCAACCTATTACAGGCATTTATGAAAAAGTGGTCCAATAAGTAAGCTGTTAGCAAAAGACCAGCAGCCTATAGTAAATTTGGCTGAATCACCATTCAAGGGTCACGGTCGTGGTGAAATTAAATGAAACGTAACGGAACAAAACAAAACGAAGCGAAGCGAAATGAAACAAAATCATCAGCGTCTTATTCTACGGTAATACTTAGGTACCATTATTTTTAAATCTATCTGCACTAAATCTATTAAAATTAAATCCAGCCTTGTCGAGCCAAGTCAGGAATTTGGTGCGTTCAGAATCGCCCTTAGAACCACGAAACATTCTTGGAATCCGATCTATCCCCACATCAGCTCACCTGTCCGATTACCATCACGGCCATTGTGCTCCTCACTCGGTTCTCTCAAGATCACGTCAAATTGAAATCGTTTCGTTCTGGTGTGTCAAGAAACACAGGAGGCACCGTCATAGACATACATTAGATATACTTACCGATCCTATTGTACAAGTGCGTTCGTTACAACCAGTCATTCTCAGAATTTATTTGAAAATAGATCGTTTGAGTTGTTACAATTTCAATTGTAATACCTAGTTAATAAAATACGCAACTGTCTCTTATTTCTGAGCCCTAAACACAATAGGCTTACTTTTTGCAGATTATACTATAGGAACAAACAGAGCGAGCAGCCTTGCGTGGCATTTGGTAGCAGGTCAGTCCCTGTGGATGCTCCTCACACCCGTATTCTTAGACTGATATAAAGGGACTCCCCGATCCAGTTGCCGCTGTTTCCATCTTTCAGTTCTGCTTGCTAATTTTGAATGCTATGCCAGTAACTTTGGTTCCATCCATCAGAGAAATATCAAGCATAGCTCTCTCCATAGCTCGCTGAGTGACCTTGAATTTGTGCACCAGACCAGTGTCAGTGTCCACGTCTCTGCCTAGTACGACATTACGGGGAGGACACACTGGCTGAAGACTTTTGTCTTCAAACACTATGGTATGGACGATGAGAGGATATGACAAAGTTTCCCTTCGAGAGTGTCATTTCCCACACAGATTGGCCTCGGCTTGAAATGGAATCATGAAAAAAACATGACCTTAGTCTTATCCAGGTTCATTCCAAAACCAACCTGCTGGGAAGCCACGTTTATGCCGTTTAACATTCTGCTAAGATCCTTGAGCGAGCTGGCCATGATGACTATGTCATCCGCGAATCGGAGGTGTGAGATGTATTCTCCATTGACAAGTTAAAGTCGACTTACCCAAAGAGTATTAATTGGGAAAAGAGCGGCAAGAAACACAAAAAACTCACCTGAACACTAGCTGGATGGATGGTAAGATATTTAATGTGCCATTCATACCTATTATAGGTATTGCTAATATTTAAAAATAGTATTCGAAATTCATTTAACTGCGCGCGAAAAATTTAAATTATTGTGTATTTTTTTACTAGATTACCATTCGATACAAAGTGTTACACAATACATTTTAATTTTTTTTTTACTAATGTATTGTTCGCTTGTTAGTTGTTGATAACAACAGCCGATGAATTGAACTAATTGTATGAATAAATTAATGAATGAATGAAATTAAATTTAGTATTCCCTTTCGTCTACTAGGTGGTGCCACTTTCTATGTGAACCTAAATTTGTCAATTGCTTGTTCTAAGTATTCTAAGGATTTACCTGTAAAGGCACACAGGGCCAACAGTGAAGTGAGTCGGTTTTAGGGTTTTAGTTCGTAGGCGCTATGCCGTCGGCCACGAGGCCCTATAGATTTTTAGATTTTGTTTATAAACAAATAAACTTAGTTTTAAACTCGGTTCAAATAGAGTACCTAGTTAATATTGCTAGTTAAAATGTTGAGGTTCTGAGCATCGAACTAACGTATCGATTTTAAACTAACTAGACATATCGACTAGGCTATCCACCATATGCCTTCGTCGGATACTCCAGTACTTCGGACACATTGCCAGAAAAGGAGGGGATAACCTGGAGAAACTTTTTGTTACTGGCAAGGTGGAAGGAAAGAGACCGAGAGGCCGAAGTCCGGTAAGCTGGTCCGACCAAATCCGCTCCACCATGCTGTGCATGCCGCTGAAGACAGGAACGGGTGGCGTGCTATCATCAAGACGCACACCAATTCATCGGGAGGTCACGACCCTCATCAATGAGGAAACACGACGCAAGGAGGAGTTAATATTGTTTTAGTTGTGCCGGTCCTCGTCGCCGGTCTCGGACAGGTGGAAATTTCGGGATTAGTAGGAGACTAATGTAAATTATTATTTAATAGTTGTCGAGTCATTGCTCCTTATATAAAATAGTTGTTTTTTTTTTTCTTATTTATCAGTTAAAGCTGTCATAGAAGAACACGATACAATACGCAGATTTATAGTTTAGTGATTTTTAAGTTGCCTCGTTCGTTGCGTGTACTACAAGCTATACGACGCGACGGTTAGTGTCCTGACAAGCTCCACAACATTATCCCTTCTTCTCTATTCCGCAACCGAACAACACGCTCTTGCCAAAATATGCATCTACATACCGTAGCCACTATCCCCACGCGTAGATTTGGAGGCTCTTACATCTGTCGTACGCTGAAGATGTGGAATGCTCCCCCAGCCAGTGAGTTTCCTCATACCTATAACCTAGTACTTCAATAGTGTGAAAAACATCTTATTAGGCCGGCATAGTGGTAGAGACTGATGTCGGCCGTTAGTGGTTGGTGTCAGTTGCTTCCATTCTTGTAACTCGCGTACTGCTTGCCATCAGGTGGGCGCGATCTCACATGCTGTGTTCAGAATAAAAAATAAATTAAAAATCTATTCCGACAAAGGATAAATCCGAGAAAACTCAAATTAAATTACAATCTTATTATTATAAATATTATATTCCTGGTCGGGACACAAAAATATTAATGTAAATAATTACATTACTTGTGATGATTGGCCTATAGTAAAGTTGGCTAAATGTGAATCCGCTTATTTATAAGCATGGTTTCTGACCACCCCGAAAGGGAAACGGTCGTAATGATACTTTTATAAAGTAGGTACATTATTATTATGACCCCTATGTCCCTTCCGGGTCCGTTGGATTTAAAAAACATACAATGGTAATGTTTGAGACTCACACATAAATATGATATCTTGGGTAGACCCAGTTAGTAAGTAAAGTATTATCACGACTGTATCCCTAAGTGTAATCCGTCAGCGGGTTTACTATAGGCCCATCACATAAGCGAGTTCGCATGGAGCTCGGCGATTTCTGCTGAGATCCTTAAATGCAAATATGCCAATCAGGGTACAGGTTACGAGTTTGCGCCGTTTGAGAGATGATGGGTCCATGGAGACCAGCGTATGGCGAAGAATTTGTCCAAATGGCTGACGGAGACAGAAAGGCTGGCAATTATTTCTACTAACATGTTAGTCTTGCTTAGGCCGAAGCCCCATACGCTGGTCTGACCAGATCCGCACCTCACTAAATGCACGATGCCCTACATGCAGCCGTGAACAGACCCGGATGGCGCAGCATCGTCCGGGACAAAGTGATCCGTGGAGGGGGTCACGACCCTCAGCAGTGAGGAGAACGACGCAAGGAGGAGGTTAGTCTTGCTATACAGAGGGCAAATGTTGTCAGCCTCCTTGAAACTATTTCAGATGGTATCTATAGGTTAGTTTTTTTTTTTTTTTTTGCCTATATATACCTATATATGTTTATGTATAATATTGTGTAAATATTTGCATTTATTATTGTGTTTTGTTATTATAATATATATAAAGGTATATAAGTAATTATATAATATTTTTAAAATATTAGTTACTGTCACTTTCATTGCACCTATAAGTACATATTTGTTAAATTTTGGTTTGGCTGTCAGAGAATGTCTACGGGCATTAAGTCCGCCTTTGTACTTAGTGCAATAAAGTTTTTAAATAAACAAAGAAAATAATAACTTTCTTCTTATTAAAATATAATTTTATATATTTTTATTATTTAAGTATATTTAAAACATACGAGTACATTTGACCATAAAAATAATCGTAAAACGCCTTGTACTTTCAATAAAAACCAATTGTGGGTAGTTGAATAAAGACGCAAGGCAATCAATTAAGCATATCAGTTTACTTCCTGCATACTCGTACATTAATCCAGATTGAAACCTCCGTGACTTCGTCCACCAAATGCTTCTGGTCATAGCCAGATATATTTTAAGACCATCCTAAATGCTTTTTTTTTTTCAAATCGTGTTGGTCCTAAAATGTGAGCTTCTAAGCTCAAATCAAAGTCGAATTAAAAATAAAATTAAAGATGGGTGTGCAAATAAAGGTATGTACTTTGATCTGTCATACGGTTTCACACAGTGCACGTATACGTCACATAAGCGTAATAGAGTGAACCCAAAATTGTTGTGATATTTAAATACATTAGTGAAGTTGCAGAAAGGCTGATTACATTTTACTTTTGACATATTTAACCTATGCCTATGAGGGAACATTGGCTGAAATAAACGAAAGTGACAAGAAACGACCAATCACGTGGCGTATATCAGAAATTTTAAGCCTGGATTTATATAATCAATCTTTTTTTTATTTATATACTAGCACGACATGTGACCTTGCGCCCACCTGGTGGTAAGTGGCGCGCAAGGTCCATGAATGTTAGCAACTGAAATCAGACACTCATTACTGACATTAGTCCCTAACACTATGCCAGCTTGACTAGATGCTTTTTCACACTTCGTTTAAAGGACTCTAGGTTATAGGAAAGTCAAAACACACAGGCTGGAAGAGCATTCCACATCTTTATTGTCGATAGATTTATGAGTCCCCAAATTTATACGTACGCGATGGGATGGTGACTATGGTATGTGGGTGCATATTCTGACTTGTGCGTGTGGTTCGGTTGCGGAATGGAGAGGTATGGATTAGGATATAGAGCTCTTCTGAGCACTCACCATAGTATAGCCGGTAGAACACGCTCAGAGAAGCTACATCTCGGCGTGGCTGCAGGGATTCGAGAGTTCCAGATATAGAGGCATTATTCACAATTCAAGCAGCTTGCGGTACGCGCAAGAGGTACTTGACGAAACCATCCCAAAGGTGAGACCAGTATTCTGCAAATCCTTTCTAAACCGGCCGTTAGTATTAAACAAAGAGTAAACTAACTGCATTTATATAAAATGGCGGTGGTGGTTTGGTTGTAAGAAAGATTCAAACATAGATTTACTACACCACCGTTCCCGTGAATTTAAGCATGTTAAACTGTCGGTGCAGGTTCAACTAATACCAACTTGTGGAATTGGTATTAAAAGCGTAGCGAGTGTAGGCCAAATTCTCCAGTATGTGTGATTTCGAATGCCTATGTCCAGCAGTGAAGGTTTAGGACGGTTCGGTAAAGATAGTGATAATGGACGACGTAGAGTGGGACGACTCTCCGCCAGATGGACGGATGACGTGAAGAAGGTCGCTGGCTTAGGTTGGATGACAGTTGCAAAAGATCCGTGCAGTGGCGAACCTTGGGGGAGATGATAATAATAAAAATAACAATATAATTAATGTTATAAATATATACTCCGTACCTCATGTTCATTGCCTCCGTGGTCTAGCAGTTAAGTCCGTGGATTTAGACTCAGAAGTATCGGGTTCGATTCCTGGTCGGGACACGAAAATATGTATTAATGTAAATAAATTATCTGCAACAAATAAAGTGTGTTAGATGTGTTACTTACTTGGTAAAATATATAAATTGAAGCTATAAAATTTGATTGCCAAATATTTCGGCCTCTCTTTGGAGCGGCGTCATCAGTGACAGTGACTGAAGGTCTTTGTCATAAATTTTGAAAAAGTAATTTTATTTCTTTTAGCAATGGTAAAGGTTTACATACAGTATAGTATTTATTTTTTAGAAAAATATCATCATCACCTACACCAGAAATAAAATTACTTTTTCAAAATTTATGACAAAGACCTTCAGCCACTGTCACTGATGACGCCGCTCCAAAGAGAGGCGAAATATTTGGCAATAAAATTTTATAGCTTCAATTTATATATTTTAATGTAAATAAATACATTTAAATAATATTTAATTTATTTGTGATATTTTTGAATTTGGTACGCTGGAGACATCGACGAGCTTGCCACTTGTCATGATTGGCCTATAGTAAAGTTGGCTAAATATGAATCCGCTTATTTATGATACTTTACTTTTTTATATTTTAGGGCCAGAAATCAATGAATTAATAATAATGTATGTCTATGGTGGCCCTAGAGACTCCATTACTATGTAATAAAATGCCTATTATTATCGGGGGCCGAAAAGTCGATGCACGCGATGCAATTACTTGATTGGCGGTGGTACGCGTATGGGCGCCAGCTCTGTTGTGATTGATGGAGCTTGTAATTAGAAAACACTTCAGCCCATGTGTCTTCATCGAGCTATCTTAATCGCCAGCAGCACTTACATCTGAACAGGCACGCGCTGGTGTATCGATAGCAACATTCGGCTTTTACTATATCATTTTAATAAATGTTAGATTGTAAAAATAGTGGATTATGTTATTTACTGTCACGTTTAGCCCGGGTTTTACTGATTATATTTTGTATATTTTTATTCATCACTATAGATAATAATATATATATATATATTGAGAAAGTGAGCGATTAGGAGATTTTTAAATATATTAATAGAGCAGCGGACACTGTGAAAGAATCTGAATATCTGCTGGACGAATGGGTAGGGATTTTGAACTGATTGTTATTAGCAGAGCGAAGGGGAAGTTATGACTGTCTCCAAGGAACTGGAAACGAGTCTTAAGGTATAAAGGAGTTTAAGGATTGTAAAGAATGCCGTAACGTGAAGTCAAGATATGTGCAGATCTGCGGAAACGGATATATATACGGCTACTTTAATTGAATACGATATTGAGAAACATGGTCATACTTACGCAAGCCGAACACGAAACGGATGCGTAAGTTGAGCAGGCGATCGAGATGAATTTATTGTTTTATATTTAAGGACATCGTACAGAATATTCAGTCATAAACACGTAATTTATTTATATAATATTTGTTCATAACAGAGTTCATAACCGAGTTGGGGATCATGAAATTCCATGCATCGCAGAATTTTATGCTTTTCATGTAGTAATTCGCGTTAATATCGCCCAAACACTTCGGGTATATGGGAGTTCACCGCGCGGGAAAACCGCAACTGCAAAAAAATAACTGCAACTTCTGCCCCATATATTGAGTCAAATTTATCGTTTTCCATAATTATTCACATTATAGCAAATTATTAAACAAAATAACACCATTTTTAACTTACAATATTCACAGTAAGCTAATTTACAAAACAAAAAACTTGGACTTGACATGTCCGTGCAAAATGGCGCGAAGAACTCACAGTGACTCCTAATTTATTAAAAAAAAAACATAAAACTGAACATACAAATCTTAATGTTGCTTTTTTAAAAACTATTGTTTGCGTCGCCAACAATAACGATGCTAAGAAAAGTTCCATAGTTAAAAACATAATTTAAAATAAAAATACTTTTATGCAGTCTGTAGGAAGGGTTTTGCCAGCAATACTCAAATGATTATTGAGCTGATTCGCGAATGAAACAAACCATCCCGCGAAAGAGCTGATATCATCCGACAACTTCTCGATTTATGGCGCTCAACTGATAACACACGATTTGAAGATTCAGTTATTTTCGGCAGAGAAACGATGAGTAACAACCACTTGGGAAATGAATTTGGTGAAAAATAACATAAGCTGGACTGCACTCGTATGTTAGACAATAAAGAATTTATCTTCAGAGTTCCAGTAGACTTAAGTCGATCGATACCTGTAGAACTCATTTTAAATACTTACGAATTTGAGTTATAGTGAAAAATTTATAGTGTTGATCATAGGTGCTGGTTTCGATTCCTGGTCGAGAACACTAAAAATATATTATTTGTAACATTTCTAAATTTATTTTTCTCCCACTCACGGCGAGGCTCAATCTACCGATTGAGGCCTCCACCAAGTGCTCTGGCCGTTAACCTAAGGACCCCTCATCCCACCGTTCCAGTCGCCGATCCAGCCGTCGCTGTCTTCGTCCGCCATTCCCTCCTAGTTGGCTCTACCGCAGACACCTACCTCTCAGCATGGGTCTGCTGTCGTTGAGTAGACATTTTGCTTCGCATGCTTGCATAAACGCGGCGAACGAGTGCCTTCACTCCTTAGTCATGACTAAGAATTAGCTGTTAAGGCACGCAAACCCAACAGTGAAAGAGAGAGAGTTTATAGGGTTTTAGTCCGTAGGTGCCTTGGTGTCTCCTTATGAGGCCTCACGGTGAGACGGGCATGCGAACTCCTGCGGTGGCCCTTCAAGCAGGCTGGGGTCGTATCATTGACGTTTTTGTGATCTCTGATTATATAAAAAAAAAACTGAAGTCATGTATGTTGGAGACATCGACGAGCTTGCTACATGTCATGATGGGCCGATAGTAAAGTTGTCGAAATGTGAATTCAGTCCTTACGAAAACGTCGTTCCTCGACATTACTTTGTGTATTTGGCTCTAAATTATCTCTGCCTACCCTGCAAGGAAGCTGAAGTAAAGATATTTTTATTTTTTTTCCACAAAAACCAATATTTAATAGTTCCAAACATGGGGTCTTAAGTGAGCAGTAGGTTTTTAAATCCTTAGATTTTCCCCAATAGCAAGAGAGCAATTAGAGCATTCTTGGCACCGAGACGCACAGTCTTACGATAAGCCTGGCTGTTTGTGCCCCGCGCGTTCAGTCCACTTCATCCGATCCAGCCACTTTAGCCGCAACTAATCAAGCTATTAATATAGCTCCAGTCTCATAGACGTATATAAAGGAATCGTTCGACTTATATCTATTTTTATTTAAATATTTAGTAATATTTTTTAAAAATATTATTATTGAAATTGTACATTCGAAATTATATCATCCAGGTTTCTAATCAATAAACAACTCTTCAAAACAAAGATTAAAAATGTATAGCTAAATTATATAGAAAAATACGTGACTTAGGCTGAGTTGCAGCAAACGCTGAGATTTTGGTGCCATAATATAGCCATGGTCACGATAAACCTTTTCTTTACTCTCCACACATAGGACCCGATACCCGGACGGTGAATCCATGGAAATTTAAGATTTTTTTCTCTTCTTCTTTTTTGTTACGAGTGTACCTGTAAGAAATACAGTGTCTTTAGTCAAGTTTGTGTAAATGGCTAAACTACAATAATATTCATATTAGACTATTATGATCTGCATAAAAGTCATTGGTAAAATTTAAGTAGTCATTCTGATGTTGGGGGTGCTAAAGTAATGTTGTAGAGAACTCTGGGAGACGAAGTGAATTATTATTATTATTATTTTTCATAAAAAAATCAACGTTTGTTCTGGATGATGCCAAATTCTTCAGATAATAATTTATTTATTTATACTAATTATGCGGGAAGACCCTATTACAGTAATTAGAGTGATGTAATTTCAAATACAATTCTAATTCTTAAAACAGTCATAACAAATTACTGATTAGATTAAATACAAGCAATTATTAACACTCCCAATATTTCATACACCTGGATGTCAATATCGTCCAGGCATCGAGAAACATAACACACGCCGGTTCTGCGTCCAAAAATCTGTTCTGATATGTTTTGGAAGGCCCATATCCAACAGAGAAGGTCTAGTACGCTGTGTTTTAGGGTATGTAATGATAAGTATTATGAGCTGCAATAAAGTCAATGAAATTTTTATTTTATTTTAAATACTTTAATGCACTAAAATTGTACACAGGCGGGCTTAATGGCCAGTTTTGTAGTCATTCTGATGTAAATTTTCGTGTAACTAATAAATAAATCAATACTTACGGGTCCCCCATGTAACTGCTTATAAGAGATGTCAGTCAGTCAGTCAGTGGAGTCGTCCAGGCCCTGATGGCTAATGGGCTTGGGTTGGGGATGGGGAAATTCCCCCGTTTTCCCCGACAGGATCTCAGCGGGTAACCACCCGCTGGTAATTCATGCACTTTCGGTGCTGGGCGCCGTTACTAGTGTATCAGCGCCCGTGTGGCTCACGAACCCAGGGGGTCTAGGTTCGACTACTTCAGCTCTCCTCCAGAAGCACTTCTCTAGGAAGCGGTCTCCCGTTGGGGGGCCGAGCGCGAGATGGAGCGATATTCTGGAGATGCTTGAAGTGTCCATTGTCGGCCCGATAGGACATACGTCTAGTCAGGCCGACAACAAACTCCTCAATAGTAGGCATTTCCAGATCTCGAGCTATGACGGAATTACGCACGAACCACGGCGCTCGGGAGACAACTCTGAGCGATATGTTCTGCTGACTTTGGACCTTGTCCCTATTGGTCTTCGCCAGAAGGTGATGCCAGGCTGGCGCAGCGTAAGTAAGACGAGAACGAATGAACATCTTGTAGATTCGGACCTTCAACCTGAGCGGCAAGCTGGAATTCATAACAGGACGCAACATGGCTCGGGCCGCCTTCGCCTGATTAACGGCGTGGCAGGCCATTTCACCCATTGTTAACGTCCTGTTAATGATGCAGCCCAGGTATTTTACGGTCGGAGTCCACTCGATATTCTGTCCCCGAAGCTGCAGTGGTGGAGGCAGCCGGCATCTGGATGTCATCAATGCGGCAGTTTTGCCGACATTGATGGACATACGCCATTTGTCCAACCACGCAGGAAGCAGATCCAGGAGGTCCTGCATTTTGTCAGCAGCCTCATATTGGCTTATAAGAGATGATTATAGTAATATGCCAGCATGACGAGGTTGTTCTTTAAATGCGTAATGTGGGTATATTAAATATCGTTTTTAGGACCACTGCATCGGTAAGGTACATTTGACAGGGCCCTGTACAAAATTATTATGTCAGTGTAAAATCTTGTAATTAAAAGGCGAGTCGTTCGCCTTGATACTTGCAGTTTTTGGGCTCGCTCCAGCTTCCAGCTCTTATCCAGAAGATGTTTTGCATTCAAGTGCAATGTACAATAATTACCATTTAATTTATGTTATCCAGACTTATCGAGCTATTTAGTAGGAATATTGTTTAGGCACTGAATAACCAAAACCACTGTAAATCTACAAAATAAAAAATAAATTATGGTTTTTATGAAATACATTTTTGAGAAAAATTACTGTGTTTTTAAACCTGAGTTTTTGGGTGACCCGCTCTTATTAAGGGTGCCAGCACCGTACACCGTAGTTACTTTTTGTTAAGTGACATAATGTTGTTATCATGTTACATTATGTTACCCCACAAAAAGTAACTTCTGCGACCACCTATCCATACCTAAAGCTTTAAGCAAAATGAAACGAAACGATACGTAATTATACGAAACTAAACGAAACGATACGAAACGAAACTATACAAAACGATACGAAACAATACGCTACGAAGCAATACTGTCATCTCTGTACAATTTTTTGAATTTTGTCAGAGCGTGGACGCTAAATGCAGAGGATCATAAGACGCAACATCTAAAACTGAATCCATATAATACGGGTGCCTTTAATTCGGTGCTAGCTGACCATTATTCCCAATCGGCTAGGTTAGTATTTTTTTAAAAATATTTATAATAAGAATAGGCAGATCATAAAAATATGTTAAAAAAAAAACAATTGTGACGGCTGCGGCGAGGCATATATTTAAGTCGACAATAACTTGCTTAAAAATAATAAATAAAATTATTCTTCCAAAAAATTGAATTTTATTATTCAATTATAGGCGCTTACCTACATTAACTTTATTATATATAATTTTTAAAAGAGATGTAGCAAGACTAATTTAATTGTTCATACAAAATTAAAGTGAAGATTATTTTTACACATATTTTGGTAAGAATTAATAAATTGATGGCCATCAGAAATAATGTTAGCCAGAAGGCAAATTAATCGATCCTGTAAAGATAAAAACATCCTAAGCGACATTTTGCTTTTAAGTCAGTTTGTCAACGAGATGACAGCTGATCGCGATGTGGCGATGTATACATTTACTATTAGTTAAATAAAATGTGGGTCTAGTCCACAAATTTAAGGTCGCTCAGCGGGCTATGCTCGGTATTTCTCTGATGGATAAAGTCCGAAACGTTGATATCCGCAATATGTTTATATATATATATATTCTTTTAAGTATAAGTAATTTTCATAATAAAACTCATTGTCAAACATTAGTGGTCATGCACCCACAATCCCTGCTCACTTCTCCTAAAGGTTAACTGTTAATTGAAATGAAATGAAATAATTTATTTGTCAGAAACATGGTAGGTACAGGGATGTAAATTATTATATGTAATTATATCACATGCTTCGCTATTTCTAGCATACAAATATTTATTTAGTCACATGACTTTGTCGAGTAAAAACATTTATTAACCAACATTTGTTTGACTCTTAATTTGAACAGTTTTAGCGGCAGCTCCCTTATAGTAACTGGAAGCTTATTAAATATCTTTGTTGCCATTGCATAACAATTTCGGCTATATTGAGTACTTTTATGAGGGAATAATTATTCTACTAGGATAACGCGTTTTAAAATTGCAATTATCCCCAAGAGTTTTAAAAAGTTCTGGGTGGCTTTTTACAAATAAACAGCATTCAAGTATATAGATAGAAGGAACAGTCAGTAATTTTAGTTTTATAAATAAAGGTCGACAGGAAGTCATGTGTACAAATAGCACGAATGCATTGTTTTTGTCCAATAAAGATTTTATTTATTTCCACTGCATTGCCCCACAATAATATGCCGTACCTTATAGATAGTAGACATTAAGCTCGCCTATGTACTGTAAAATTTATTTGTTTTATTTTATTTATTTATTTATCTATTCTTCAAAAGTGATTAAAAAATAAATATTTAAATTATTACAATTTTAATCTGCCTCCGTGGTCTAGCGGTTAAGTCCGTGGATTTCGACTCGGAGGTACCGGGTTCGATTCCTGGTCGGGACACAAAAATATTTATTAATAAATACATTTAATTTATTTGTGATATTTCTCGAGTTTGGTACGCTGGAGACATCGACGAGCTTGCCACTTGTCATGATTGGCCTATAGTAAAATTGGCTAAATGTGAATCCGCTTATTTATAAGCGTGGTTTCTGACCACCTCGAAAGGGAAACGGTCGTGATGATACTTTTATAATACAATTTAACGTTTGCGGTAAATAAAATAGAATAGGGGCACTGGTTTATATACGGCTATTAGTGTATGGAAAACATTAAGCAAAACGCTTGCGGGCGTTCTTGCTGAAAATTTTAATATTATTAGCCGTGACAGCGTTGACAGACAGAGGCTGAGCGGCTCCTTTGTCGGCGTCGCTTTTGAAGTACCGGGCGCCGTGGTACTCGTAGCTGTGTCTCAAGAGTGCAAGTTTACGAGCACCGACACTCGTCGCCACCAGCTGCTAGCACCAACCGATAAACACAAATTGCTACCTATCTAAATCCAACAAATAATAATATAAATATTTTTTAACATTTAACTAAACTTAAACATAAAACTCAAACTTTTAAAACATATAAATTACTATTCAAAAATAACTACTTTTGAATTAAAAATACAACTAAAAACTAAAATAAATACAAATAAATGGGCAAAGTGTTAAGGATACTGGCAGCATTGCCACGTTGAATGGCAATGCTGATCCTTTGGTTCAAATATTGCCCAGCCCTTTTGTCTCCTGAGGTGTTGTTGAGCTGTTTTGAGAACGCCTTGAAAATGTCATGTGCACTTGGTTCCCACGGCCTGAGAGTTTCAACTTATTGTGCAATAAAGTTTTGAAATAAATAAATAAATATCAACATCAGCTTGTATCTTTTGCAACCCTCATCCATCTCCCACTAGCGATTTTTTTTTAGGTCATCCATCCATCAATCTCACTTTGCGCCGTCCTGTATATGATCTCTACTTTAGAACTTTGCCCCATCGGTCGTCGGTTCTGCAGAAAATATGTCCGGCCAACTGTCACTTCAGCTTGCTAATTTGAAAGCTATGTCAGTAATTCTTTGGTCCTCTGACGAATATCAACATTTCGAATTATATCCATCAGAGAAACACAAAGCATAGCTTTCTCTATATAGGTCATTGAGCGACCTTAAACTTTTTGACCAGACTTATTGTAAGTATCCACATCTCTGCAAATTATTATTTTTTTTTTTTAATACTAGCACGACATGTGACCTTGCGCCCACCTGATGGTAAGTGGCGTGCGAGGTCCATGAATGTTAGTAACTAGAATCAGAGACTCATGACTGACATCAGTCCCTAACATATTGGTTAAAGACTTTTGTCTTCAGACATTGACATAACGATGAATGAATGTAATAGTGAGAATTGTTCTTGATTTGGGCGCCATTACCGGAGCCATTCTATCTGCTCCAGGAATGCCAGGATCCTGGAGGAACTTCAGCCTGAGTGTAGCCACACTGGATCACACCATGAGCACACACTTTTAGTGCTATAAATAATTTAAACCCAAAGCATGAGCCTGCTACTGTAATAGCAGACAAGAGGGCCATATGCAGTTTTTCTACCAAATCTATTTCGGGAGATTACAGAAGTGTTTAGCCGGCAGCTTTGAGGCTTATATTGACCTATATTTAAGGAATGGGCATTTTATACAATAAATTTGTGTTGATTCAGAACTATCTATGTCGAGTCGACATACATTAATACAATAAAAAATATTTCCAAATTCCCGGCACATTAAAACATTGTTATATACCTATATTTTTAACACTCACTTTTTCACCTACTTATACACCCTCTAATCATACATATTGTGTCTAAAATCTATTATTATTATTTTATGTTATATTTATTACTAACCATTTTGCATGTTTATATTTGATTTTAAATTTTAATAAAATATGTTGTCCAATAAGAAATACACTTTTCTTAAGTACATTTGTCATAGATTTACAACACCACCGTTCCCGTGCCTCGGAGAGCACGTTAAGCCGTCGGTCCCGGTTCCACTAATACCAACTTGTGGAATCGTTAATAAATTGTCATAAAAAATTGACATCATATCCTCACCAAGCCGTCTGGCCAGCGTGGCGAGTGTAGGCCAAATTCTCCAGATATATGTTCTGGAAGGCCCATCTCCAGCAGTGGAGGTCTAGGACGCTATGTTCTAGGGGCTGTAATGATGATGGATGAATATTGTCCAAGTTCGTATGGAAACTAACCTCTGTGGTCCAGAAGTATATTATACATTCTATACAGAGGTTAGGGTTCCAATAATTTTGTAAATTACCTGTAATATATTGCAGATCACCTGTTAACACTTAAGATACATTGATGTAACTAGTTATAGGGCAATTTTTGTAAAGAAATTAAATGATTATTATTATTATCTTTAAATATTGGAAAAAAAATATTATTTAATTATATTTTCCATTGGCTATTTTAATTAGTTAATTTTTTTATTATTGGGTTAAGTTTTTATTTTAAATCTTTTGTTCTCTTAATAAGGCTGCTCCTCTCTTCTCTTTTACATTTTATTGTCTGTAGGATGTCAGCCCTTGGTGTTGCTATTTTATACAGCACCTAAGTCCGAGATTCTGGGTATGTGCGTTGGCTACTGACAGTTTTCGATAGTGTCATTACACTTCACTTATGTCATTTTGATATTTTTTTTTTTTTTTTTTATAATTTTACCACTGTCTTCTCACTCTCCTAAAGGTTAGTTGTTCGAAATGCCTAGATATTAAGTTCGCCTATGTAAATTTAAATGTTTTTATTTTAGGTGCAATAGCTCTATAGCTCTGGTAAATTTATATGAGAAAAATCAAAAGTAGAATCTATAAAAAATGTATCTAGAAGTTGCCTCTCTTTCTATTACGTAGCTTGTAACTCTTCTGACGACTTAGGGTTGTCTCATCATTCATCATCATCATCAGCTTGTATCTGTCCACTGCTGGATATATGCCCAAACCAAGGCTCGAAATTTTACAGGATCTTTCGCCACCCTCATCCAGCCCACACCAGCTACATTTTTCCTGTCATTTGTCGTTCCACTCTACGTCTTCCCGTACGTGGCCTCTAATAGAGCCTGTCTATTCTAATGAACATCGTTTCCGCAACAAACATGTTGGCATAATATCAAGTATATTTTTTTTTATACAAAAGTAATGCAACTGGCAGTTTTATTAGTGCTATGTTCGACTTGAAAGCAAAGCTCGCATTTTACCGAATTTTTGCTTAAAGTGTATGAAAACCATAGAGCAACGCCAAGTCGAAATACTTTCAAAACGAAATAAAGTGAAAGAAAGCGCTTAAAATGACAAGTCAAACACAGGGTAGATACTATCTATCATGTGCAGTGATACATACTTTCTTTTTTTTTTTTTAATACTAGTACGACATGTGACCTTGCGCCCACCTGATGGTAAGTGGCGTGCGTGGTCCATGAATGTTAGCAACTAGAATCAGAGACTCATGACTGACATCAGTCTCTAACACTATGTCGGCTTGACTGGGTATGACGGCAATTCGAGCCTGATCCCGAAACGTGTGGATACACTTTACTGGGTTTATCGGCACGAACGGTGGATACTTCCCCGCCCCGGCAGACTGGGCAAATTACCACCACCAGTCCGCCTACCACCTAGCAAATTTGCAGCCATTGCAAATTGCAGCATTGGCTCGACAAGTCGATCCCGCCGCGTACTTCATAAACGTGTCTTGTGTGCTCATAGTGCGCGCTTTATGACGACCCTGCTCATTTATATCTAAGTCAAAGTTTACTTGTAATACGAATTGTTGTATCTAGTTTCAGACCAAGTTGGCGCCACTGTTTTTAATTTCGTATCACTTACCCAGTGAAGTACTTCAAATTTTACGACTTGTCTAAGCTTTATCATCTAAAGGAATTTTTTTATATATAAGTAACGTATATACTTGCGCTGGGATGGCTAAAGCATTGTTATACTAAAATCAATGTCAAACTTAAGATCTACTTATTGTTTTTTTTTTTACCTGATGGTATGCGGTACACGAGGTCCAAGAGCAACTGACTCCAGCCACAGACGGCCGACATCAGTCCCTACCATTGCTGAATCGCTATGCTGATTCTCTGAGCGATATGGCCATATAGCATCGATTCTGCGCTATGGAATAATTTACTGGGGAAACTCTACCAATAAATCTTCAGAGTTCAAAAAAGGTGCATTCGGGCTTTATGTGGACTTAAGTCGACCGAAACATGTAGAGCTCATTTTAAATGCTTACGAATACTCACCGTTCCATGTCTCTATATTCTGGAACTAGCTAATTTTATAAGAAATAATAAAGAACTGTTCTCAAATAACGTCCAAAATCGCAAACGCACACTGCGTTACCAAAATGAGTTAATAATACCGATAGCCAAAACAACACACATGCAGAAAAGTGTATTTTGTATGGCTCCAAAAATATATAACAAAATAAGTGATGACATTAAATTACTTTCAAATCATAAATTTAAAAAACAACTCACTGACATGCTGATAGACAAGTGCTACTATTCAGTGCGGGGCTTTATAGAAGATAAATCGCTTGCTATTACAAATTCTTACAATTATAATTTCCAAATTTGACATTAATATTATTGTATATGTAAGTTAGTATTTAAAAATTTATGTACATAGATATTAATATAATTATTATTACAATATTGTACCGTTTCTGTGCTCTAAGGTACAGAGACTTTCTGCCGTCTGCTTTACCCGAATTCTGCAATATTTTGGCCACATTGCTAGAAGAGGCGCCGACAATCTGGAAAAACTCTTAGTAACGGGAAAGGTCAGGTGACTGACCACCTAAACATCCCAGTACACCAAGCCATCCACTGCGCCGAGGACCGCAACCACTGGAAACGGCTAGTGGATGGACTGCGACGGAGTCACGATCCCCAACAGTGGGGTACCGACTAAGGAGGAGGATTGTACCGTATTGATAGACGGTTGTACTTGTTACCTAATACTTATACGCCCTCCGGCAAAACATAGAGAACAACACTAACTACACTGTATAACATCACAGAAATGTAAAACCTATTGTTTATAAGAAATAAATGAATTATAAGTAAAGAACCAGCCCTCTTGTCACCAAAGCAAACAATTGAACGGGAGTTGATTTTAAGCGCATGAACTTCATAGGTCTACTAGTCACTAGTTTCTATAGCAAACGGTTCAAACATGTAGTCTTTGATTATAGATACATATTTGCGTCGCTTACGCACTGCGCTTTCGGCTGCGTTTGTCGACACAAGTGACATCCCACACTAAGGCCCGGCTCCGCCCCCAGGGGATTAGCGTCATACCATCAGGTCCCCTGCCACGTACTATTCCAGTAGGTTCCAGAATATCAGAGCCCGTGTTATGGTTTCATTTAGGGAGCCATGACGTGAAAATTTGCCAGCGCTTTTACACATAAAATCTCGTGGACTCCGATATTATATATTATCATGGTATTATTATTATCTTATACTGCCTCTGCTATTTTTCTCTGTCTAAAATTAGCTATATGTAAGTGGGTATATTTCCAAAATGCCCGTCATTTTATGTCCTAGAAAATTAATAGACTACATTTAACTAAGTTACACTATGGCCGCGTTCGTTTTAAGAAATGTTAGCATGAAAATACCACTTCTTTTAGCACAAGTCGTTCGTTTAATGAAAATTCTAACCTCCGTGGTCTAGCGGTTAAGTCCGTGGACTTAGACTCGGAGGTACCGGGTTCGATTCCTGGTCGGGACACAAAAATATTTATTAATGTAAATAAATACATTTAATTATTATTTAATTTATTTGTGATATTTCTCTCCTTTGGTACGCTGGAGACATCGACGAGCTTGCCACTTGTCATGATTGGCCTATAGTAAAGTTGGTTAAATGTGAATCGGCTTATTTATAAGCGTGGTTTCTGACCACCCCGGAAGGGAAACGGTCGTGATGATACTCTCTACTCTTATACTGCCTCCGTGGTCTAGCGGTTAAGTCCGTGGATTTAGACTCGGAGGTACCGGGTTCGATTCCTGGTCGGGACACATTAATATTTATTAATGTAAATAAATACATTTAACTTATTTGTGATATCTCTCGAGTTTGGTACCCTGGAGACATCGACGAGCTTGCCACTTGTCATGATTGGCCTATAGTAAAGTTGGCTAAATGTGAATCCGCTTATTTATAAGCGTGGTTTCTGACCACCCCGAAAGGGAAACGGTCGTGATGATACTTTACTTTTACTTTTATTATTATCTTGTTAGGGATGTCACATGTATTGACAGACTCTGACATGTGACATCGAGCCATATGAAACCAGGGTGCGCTGCAGAGTCAGCGGCTTCAAAGTAACAAGTTCGTGGATATCATCATAAATCACCACTGCATCCTATTTGCAGTCGAAACGGTGTGTCCGTGGTCCCAGGAGGCTCTGGCGTTCTCTCGTGAACTCGGGGAAAAACTCTGCTTGGCGACGGGTGATGCTTTTAATAAATAATGTTTTGTTCAAAGAGTCAGCCTCGCCGATCATCGGGGGATGCGTTGCCTTTAGGACACTATGCCCATCGGACGGTTTAATTTTAGTTTTTATTTAAATTTTATAATTTAGTGTTTATATTTTTGTTCGAATGAACATTATGTTCTTATAAATAAATTATATTATTATGATTATTCAGTGGTATTTGAAGTTGGTCCATTGAGTGGGCGCAGAAGATCTGGTTCATTATGCGGGATGGAAAGCAGATGAGCAGTAAGTGACGGCCGATTATGTTTGATCGCAATTTAAGCACCTGTAGCGTTGAGCTTTGAGAACGCCGCACTCGTAACTTTGGGACGTCCGCAAAACAATTCTATATTAACTTTTATATCCAAAATAGTCGGACCGAAACACAATTTCCAGCCGAAACTGTAACAAAATATCGACTTCACCTACTTAAGTAATCCTTTAAAAAAATTGCTAGCGATTAAAACCCTATAGCCAAAATGGCTACAAATATATTTACGGCTACAAATATAGTTTAAAAAAAAAACAACTATCGACAAATGTGTTGCACTTCACTTAAATACTAGGTTTCGTCCGGTCTCGGTCAAAATATTGAATGGCTGCGCACGAGTTAGTGACCGAAGCGACTTACTGGTTCACGTCATTGATTGTCAACGCATTATTTAAATAGTTCATAAGTTATGTAATCGTATCATATGTATTATTAGTATTTAATATATCATAGTTATTTGTATGTATTTTAGTAATATTATTATATGTATATAATAGATATTATTCATTTGCACCTACATTACATTTAAAATGTTCCATATTGTCCCTAAGGTTGGCTGTCAGATAATGTCTAGCGGCATTAATTCTGCTCCTTGTATAACGTGCAATATATTTATTTTATAAATACACAAGCAACGCCGGATTAAACAGCTATATGTCATAAAATCAAAGTTGCTGATAATCTGTCAAAATTTGCAAGTGAAGTGTGTTTGGCCCGACACGTCTACCGCAAAACTGAAGAAAAAACAGAGCGGGTTTTAAAGTGAACATCATGAAAGTGGGACAACGATTGAACGGATGACCTAGCTTGCTGGTGGAATGTCTAGCGGCATTACGTCCGCCCCTTGTATAACTTGCAATAAAGTTTTAAATAAATAAATAAAAATGTTTAAACAAATATTTTTTTTTTGCAACCAGTACTAAGTATCGCTATGCCGCCGTTTACAAGACGCGTTTTTTGCAAATTCGGCCGAACGTTCGATCTGCCTCGCCTATTACAACGGGCCTTAAGCTGTTTCTATACAGTTTTATTGCCAGGAATACGCGTTAAACCACATATAACCAGGTTTACCTATCTCTCATATCCAATGGCCCTATTTACATTCAATTTAACGATATAGGCATTACAACACCGCCGCCTTTATTAGGTACTCCAACAAATTATTATGCAAAAAAGGGGCCCCTTAACCCAGCGTTCTCCCCCACACACGATGGACCTGGCACCCGCATGGATTGCTCAGAAATTTGTCTTCTACACGTGACTTTATTCGCTTTTGACGTTTTTTGACAGAGTGATTGGGATTGATGATATAATTTCAAACCTTAAAATCTATTATATTTTATTATATATCTATTATAATTTAAATTCAATATATTTAATTAATTATGATTTGTATTGAAAATGCTCGAATAATACAAAAATATCATAATATCAAAATTTGATTTAATTAATTTCGTGTATGTATAAGAGCCGTCTTTTACGCCTAAATTACTGAACCGATTTCGATGAAATTTAGCAGAAATATAGAACCCAGGTACGGACATAGACTATATGTCGTTAACATCTGACTACGACATGTGACCCACAGCCAAATATCTGTCTGTTTGTTTATTTAGCGTTCACGCCTATATGACTTGTTGTGAACCTATAAGGTTGTTTTTCGCTGACCATTATATTGCAATAGTTAATAATATAATAGATACATAAACTGATATTACTAATTGTTATAGTAATTCCCATATTGTATAATTAATTTGCACCTACCTTACATTTAAAATGGTCTACATTGACCCTAAGGTAATGTCTAATAACGTGCAATATTTTTATTTTATAAATACACAAGCAACGCCGTGTTAAACAGCTATGTGTCATAAAATCAAAGTTGCTGATAATCTGTTAAAATTTGCAAGCTGAAGTGTGTTTGACCCGACACGTCTGTCGCAAAACTGAAGAAAATAGAGCGGGTTTTAAAGTGAACATCATCAAAGTGGGACGCCAATTGAACGGATGACCTAGCTTGCTGGTGGAAGTTGGACGAGGGTTTTTTTTTTTTTGTTAATATATGGATGTTATATTACCCTTTTTATTTATTTACTTTATACCATATTTTTTTTGTTAATATATGTACATTATATTACTCTTTTTATTTATTCAATTTATATATATATATATATATTTCCCAATATTACTCTTCCCAATATTATTATTCCTCGCCAAGCCGTTTGGCCAGCGTGGCGAGTGTAGGCCAAATTCTCCAGTTCTGGAAGGCCCATCTTCAGCAGTGGAGGTCTAGGACGCTGTGTTCTAGGGGTTGTAATGAATGAATGAAAAATTACTCTTCTTTGATATTTTAATTACTATACACATACAAATGAACTTAAGCTACGCATGCAAAGATTTGAAAAATACTATCTAAATTAATAACTAGCTTATATCTAACTTAATTTTACAACTTAAGGTATTATACAGTATCATCACGACCGTTTCCCTTTCCGGGTGGTCAGAAACCACGCTTATAAATAAGCGGATTCACATTTAGCCAACTTACTATAGTTTTAGTTTTAGCCAAATTTACTATAGTCTAGGTATTATGTTATCTTAATATATAATTATTATAAACAGTAACATAAAATAAATATTCTATTTATTCCTATTTATTACGACCAATGCTATTTTTGTACAGTAATCTATTTGGTTAGTTCTTTTGCTTTTGCTTTTAAACATTTTGCGTATTGTGTCTTTGTCTATTTCCGACTCGAGAATATTCTCCGCATTTAGTCTGTCAATATTGTGGACGGGGCCCTCAAACAATATGTGCGGCACCGTCTCCTCTACCCAATGTTCACAGATGCACGATGGGTTATCCTTACACTTGAATCTGGTCAAGTATTCGGAGAACCCACCGTGCCCTGTAAGAATTTGTGTGACCACGCCGGTCCGCTCGAGCTGCCGAACTGTCTTATATGCGATAATAGAGTCTGGCAAAAACATTATCATAATGCCAACGGTGTTACCCGACCCGCATCTCTGTTTCCATTCGACAAGCGACCCCATTCGGATTTGTCACTTGACGAATCTCTTATTCTTCAGCAGACCGGCGTGGGCCTTGATCCAAAAGTGGTGGAACAAGAGTTCTGGAGACGCGCTGCTCTCACGTTAGAGCGGGACTCCACTGCTAAAGGGTGGGATAAGCCGTTGTTGATGACAGATTGCAGGGCAGACCGAGAGTCGCTGTATATAATAAATAAATAAATATTTCCAGACAGGTCACACACGCCATCTAATTTCCGTGGTAAGCTACAAGGCTTGTGTTACGGAAACTAGATGGTTTATAAATATATTTATTTCTTATTTTTGGAAATATATACATATTATACATATAAACACCCAGACCGAGACAAATTATACAATGTACAACTTGCCCCCGGTGGGAATCGAACCCACGACCTCCCGAGTTCACGGCAACGTTTGTTACCACTAGACCACGGAGGCGGTCACAAAACTTTGCCACTCACTATCTACGATTATCCTCGTGGCTTCACATATGGCCAAGAGTTCCGCCTGGTAGACCGTACAATACGATGGCAGCTTAAGTTTGAGGCATTTCGTCTCGGTGACATTATTCCATGCTGCTCCGACTCCGCCCCCAATGTTGCTTAGATATTTAATGCACCCACAATCACTGCTCACTATACCAAAGGTTAGTTGTTAGAAAATGTCACTAGACATTAAGTTCGCCTATGTACATTTAAATGTGTTTTTGTTTATTGTGCAATAAATAATTTATCTGTTCAAGTGCTTTAGAAAAAACATGGGCTATTGAAATATTTTTATATTGTGCTGTACTGCATGCAGCCGTCCAGGGGTTCGCAATCGATTCTAATTACCTCCGGACTCCGGTGTTGATGAAACAAGGTTTTTGTGATGCGCAAGATTCGCGGTAGTCGCGTTATAGCGCATAAACGTTACGCCTACTTAATGATCATAAAATATATTGCTCGAGAAAAGTTCCCACTGTCCGACGTCAGTTTTTAAACCATCCATTGCATTTTTACATCATCTAGATATTTTCATAATTCATTTGCGAGATGTAATGGATTTTGTAAATCCTTTTTTGTTAAGATCGCTCGCAACTTTCGCGTCAATTTTGAACTTAGATAGCAAAAGACAATGGGCAGAAATGTATGTAGGTTGGTTTAGGAATCTATGCTGATGAAACATTAAGATAGGTATTAACTAAATAATAGATATTGTGTAATAGGTAGATCTTAATTTAAGTGAATTATAAAATAATTAGTCGCCCCTCTAAACCATGCCAACGCCTCCCATTTCTTTCTAGGCCCCTGAACGCCCCACTCTAGGAGTCCAGCGCCCACAAGGGGGCGTTATCGCCCACTTTAAGAAAGACTTGTTTAGACCAACGCTTATTCTATCTGCTCTTTATCAAACCTAAAATATGTTAATTACTAAACCATAATAGAAATTCAGAACGGTGGCGGCTCGGTTGTAAAAACGCTTTCCAATCCATAAAGCTTTTCGGTTCGAGAACCCGGCATGTACCAATGAGAAATACTTGTCTTACGTACATTTATCATACACCAACACCACTGTTCGCATGCTTTGGAGAGCATGTTAAGCCGTCGTCGGTCCCGGTTCTACTAAAACCAACTATTAGAATAGTTAATGAATTGTCATTAAAATTGTCGTTAGTCCCTCGCCAACCCGTCTGGTGTTGGCCAAATTTTACAGATTTATGTTCTAGAAAGGCCATCTCCAACAGTGAAGGTCTAGTTACAGCGCCTGTAATGAGTGAAAAAAAAAATAGTTGGTAGCGCAATTTAATATTATATTAAAATATTTAAATTTGAAATACAACTAAAATAAAATAATTTTGCGATAAAAAACATAAATTCCTACATTAACTATACATTCATCAAATTCATTGACAAAACTAAATTTGACGGAAATGTCTCTCTTCAGTCAAACGGCTGGTGATCGCAATTGTCAGCAATTAACAGAATGTGGGCCAAAGAAAAAATGGGCCACCCTGAAGGCCAACACCTTGCTTAATAGTGTTAGGTGACAAAACCAAAACATTACCACCATAGACATAGGTATGTGAAGACATGGTACTTCACAATGCCGCAAGACATTTTTAAAACAACTTCAAACAAATTACTGGAATATAACGATTTACTCTGGAAAGTAAGTGCAGAAATAAACATATATATATAATAAATTCTATTACATATACATACATAATAATATACTTACAAATTTTGTTGGGAAAGAATATGCGATTTTTATTATTAAACAACAATCTGGGGCCAATTACAAGATAGGAGCTATGTAACGCTTTTTTTGGATGTAGGTGTGTGCTAGTATGCATGTTCTCTTATTGTTGAAGAAAGGCTTTAACACTTCCGTGGCATCAAAGCAACAACATCAATTGGAATGTGCACGTCGTATACGACCATAACCAGACAGAGACAGACAGTGGGGTCGTCCAGGCCCGGACGCCTAATGGGCCTGGGTTGGGGATGGGGATATTCCCCCGTTTTCCCCGGCAGGATTTCAGCGGGTAACCACCCGCCGGTAATTCATGCACTTTTAGTGCTGGGCGCCGTTAGCAGTATAACAGCGCCCGTGTGGCTCACGAACCCAGAGGGCTAGATTCGACTGCTTCAGCTCTCCTCCAGGAGTACTTCCCTAGGAACGCTGCGCTGTCTAACACTAATTAATTCTTTGGTTTTGTCCCAGCTTTTTGAAATTATTAATAATGTATTTTGGGGCCACCATTTTGGTACTACAATCTTACACGGACAGACGTCAAGTCCTAGATATTGTATATCTACGATTATATGCTAACTAGGCAAAAAATGTTGCCAAAACCGTAACCACGGGGGCCTCCTGCACGTCGTCGGTCCGAACTCCAAACAAAACGAATGAAAAAATCAGTTATTCTTTGTAAATTTGTTAATGCCAGGCATTTTGTGGATAATAACAAACACGTCAAAGAACAATTACCATTTTTTTATACCATAGGTATAAACGCTTGGACAGGAGATCACTCGCGTTCTATTGCAAAAGAAAAAAAATCACTTACATAGTAATACAATGAAAAAATAGCTCCTCCAAATCGCTGTCTTGTGGCATGGTGCCCAATACACTGGCTGCATTTCTCCTCTGAATTAAGACACTTAATTTTTGTGAGAAAAAACTGCCAGCCCTATCGTCACCAGAGACGTCAATATAATTTGACCCAAATATGAACATACACTAACAATTAAAGGCGTCCAAAACAATACATTTGCACATTTACCAGCCATTTTTCTTAGTAATAAAATTATTTATCTTATAAAAGACCTTGTCATAAATCGACGTTTAACATGATTTTTTAGTTAAGAATATAATCTAGTTAGTTCATTTGAAAAGTTGATATTCGTATTATTACAGAAAGGCACTTTAACTAGAAATGATTATTTTTTAAAATAAAAATCATAAATTTTATTGGGCCTTCATTTCGTTGTCATCATCTGTGTTCTAAATTCAAAGTCATTCTGTCATAAAATTATGTCGTCCAAAAGTTGTCAGTCAGAAAGGAGGTCAAAGTCAGTCCAAAAATATTACAAAAAGCCGCAACACGTATATTAATTTGAAATTTTAATGTAAGCACGGCTAAACTTGGGTATAAAAATAGCAAAAAGATTCTTTGTCAATTTATCGTTTGCTATATATTATCATTACATATTAATCTTGTATTACAAAGATGAATAGAAGAAGCGAAAGTACCAGCAGTAGTTACAAAACAAAATAGATTTTAAATAGAGTGATACCTTAATCGCGAAACCAATTTATCACAAGACAGGAAAAAACCAGGATACACTTGAGTCATTTATTACACATTAAATGGCATTGAGAAGTGTGCAAGTCAGAGCCACACACAGTCAACAACTGTGCAACAATGCACAGCCACTATTGTTATAAAACTACAAATAAACCACAGTTTAATTCGGACGAGAAAACGCCCGGCAATATTTCACTACGACAATGGAAACGACTTAGACATATATATTTTGAACTAGCCAATATTTTTTATTTATTTATTTTCGGAAAAATCACAGCATATAACTAGGACATAAAATTATATCGGCGAGCTATGAAGAGAGCTATGCTCGGTATTTCTCTGATGGATAAAGTTAGAAACGAGGAAATCCGTCGTAGAACCAAAGTTACCGTATAGCCTTCAATGAAGTGGCAATGGGCTTGACATGTCTGTCGTAGTACCGATGAACAATGGAGTAGACGGGAAGACGCAGAGTGGGTCGACCCCCCGCTAGATGGACGGATGACCTAAGGAAGGTTGCTGGTGGGGGTTGGATGAGGGTGGCAGGAGATCGTGTGAAGTGGCGAGCCTTGGGGGAGGCCTATATCCAGCAGTGGAGAGACACAGGCTGATGATGATGAGTATTTGGAATGTTAGCCGACACGGCGTTATTCACGGCCTTAGCCACGATCTTATTTAAGTAGTTTCTAAGTTAGTTAGTTTTACGTGCTTGTAGCAGTAATGATATGTCTAACATACATAAGTATGGATTATTACCTGTTACGCTCCAACCAATATTACCACTTTGTTTAGTACATATATTTTTTATTAATTGTATTGTTTTTTTTAGTTCTGACTGTATCCAAGTTGGTACAAGCGAATCAAAGGAAATAAACCATTTGATATTGATTTTAATATTGGATTTAAACTATGTTAACTAATTCAAAACATTGAAATGAACCTCTCATAAAAAATAGATACAATAACTATAATCGTAGATTTATCATTTAATTCAATTTTGAATTAAAATACAAAAACAGCAGGATGTTCGCTCTCTATAGTGGATTGTTTCATGCTTTTGGCGAGTAGTAATTTGGTGTGGACGACAATCAAACTAAATTAATATTAAAGAACAATAACACTTACTCACGGTGGGTATTGTATTGTTATTTTTATTTCGAAATATATGTAAATGTTGCATAATTGCATGCTGTGTGCAAATGTTTTTGGAGATAGTACTGAAATAGCATTCTTTAGATTTAAAAATTTAAACGTTTTGTACTCATTTCTGTTGTGTGTACCTAATAATAATAAAAGTACACTGGAATTTTTAGGCATGTACGTTGAATACTACGTCTATGGGATCGTACTGAAAACATCTTAATAGTCTCGAGTGGGAGCCAACGAGCGTACAAGGTGGAAAGGTGATGTATGGCCTGGTAGGGGATGAGCAGGGTTGGCCAGATGTTACCTCTGGCTTGTTCGTGTCACATTGTTACCGTCAGCGATAATGAAGAGGTTTTATTTTGCAGAGTGACATTTATTGCATTTTACAACAAATATTTTCATTAACGCTGTGTGGGGTAGTATAGTGGTGTGTAGTGTAAAGGACAATTCATCTAATTTAAATCGTTCATATTCGTCAGAGAATTAAGGCTATGCCAATTAGCTGTTCGCGCTATTGGCGGTTATTCGACCAATTCTAGATTAGTGTTGCCCAATCTTCGTCTTGGTCTTGTTCTTGCTTTTTTGCAAGACCATTGCAATTACCATTGTCGATGACTTTAAATATTTCCAAAACTACCTAGTGTTCCGATGTGGCACTGACGATTTTTTTGCTACCAACAGAGTTTTGATTACAACCTCTGTATACATTATGGGATACATTTTCGTCAACAAGGTCTATAACCATTTCCGAATTCAAGTAAATAAACCAAGACTTGTCCAATCTTGGTATTGGTCTTGCTTTGGACAACACTATTCTAGATGCTTAGACGATATTGCGATTTGTCGGTGCATAAACAGACATTCTTAATTTTTCGCTCTTTCTCGCCGCTTTCTTTCTTCATGGCCCATCCTGCTCATGCTAGTCTTAAAGCCGGCGCGGCGCTTATGCACCGAAGAGAAGCAGAGTCTATATAACTGACCGTGGCATAGGCAGTCGCGGTCGAGCCGAAAAATAGTCGTCGTCCTTGAAGAAGTCACCGTGATCGTTGTTATAATTCGTGTTCGCAAAACCGGTAAAAATTGTAATAAAGTGCCGAGGACATCAGGAGAGATCTGCTTCCTGTTTGTTGATTTAAAAAATAACGCCCGCACTTCGATAGCACAATCGTACCACCGATAGCTTTCAAAATTTTCAAGTTGTAGTGGCAATTGCCGGACACATCTTCAGCAGAATCGACGAACGATGAAGCAAATGGATTATATAGATGAGACCAACCTAAACTAAAACCAAAAATTTAGTAGGACAACCCTCGGTCGGATGACCTAAAGAGTTCACGTTACTTGACGAGTGAGACCTACATCCAGCAGTGGAGAGAAGACGATGATCATTAAATCGGCTAACAATCACGTGCCTTAACAAATGTTATATTTTCCTCCATTTAATAATCATTTGATTTTGTCATTTATTTACAGCACCATCGTTCCCGTGCCTCGGAAATCACGTTAAGCCGTCGTCGCGTCAGTCCTGGTTCCACTAATACCAACTTGTGAAATTGTTATTTAATTATCATTAAATATCTACATAACACCCTCGCTAACCTATCTGACCAGCGTGGCGAGTGTCGGCCAAATACTCTAGAAATTTCTTCTCCAACAGTGGATGTCAAGGACTTGAGTTCTAGGGGCTATGATACATTAAAAAATACGTGGTACCAAGTTCATTGAGATATTTAGTTAGAAATAATAAAAAAAGTCTATGAATGTCAAACTCCAGTGTGGTCCAAGATTGTGGTCGCTGTCGCCGCTCGGTGAGGCGCGCGTGCTATGCGGCTGCGCAGGCGCACCTAATGGCTCTAACTGCTTTATAAATGGTCTACGCACAAATGTTGTGCGCATACATCATTTATGTAAATTCTGACGAAGACATATCTAGCTCGTTGTACCGCAGTCGTTTGACGTGAACCTTAATATAATCCTTAATATAATATAAATCTGCGATGTTTGATTTACCGATTCTGTATATGTTTTCTATGGGCCGTGGATAATTTTGATATTATTGAGAAAAAAAATAGGAGTTTATTCGGCATATAAATACGAAAGATAAATATTAAATCATGACCACCTTTTGACACATTATTAAAATCAGCCGTTTCTAATAAATTTTTGAATTTTCTTTTTGCGCAAGCTGCGAGTAGGTGCTCCGACAGATAAAATTCAATACCAAATTTTTTCAAGCACACATTTTTGTGTATTACAATCTTAATGTAAAGAACCCTCTAAGGAAGAATTCAGTTACTAAACCTAAAACACAAATAATTTGAACATTTTTTTACAAAACAAACTTCCAAAATTCATCAATAGTTAATTTAGTATGTTGAAGGTTGAGATAATGAATCGTTATTACTGGTCTGAGGTCATTAATTACGTTGTTTGTTTTTCAAGCATTCCACTTGTCATGTTGGAAAAAAAAATGGCATGAATTTTGAGATCCACGTGTGTTGGCTAACTCCCGGGTGGTCTGTGGTGGCCCGCGCCGTTGTCAGATGGGCGTGGCATTCACACATTATAAAAACCCAAGGCACCGAAATAATAGATGTAAGATGAGATATTAGCCAAAGAGTAAGCCAAAGACATAATAAGTAAGTATCATAGACTATTTAAAAAAAAAGGCATCACGACCGCATCTCTTGTAAGGTCAGAAACCACGCTTTTAAAGAAGCGGATTCAAATTCAGACAAATTTACTTTAGGCCTTGAGAAGTGGCAAGCTCGTCTATGTCTCTAGCATACCTGCAGACTCGAGAAATATCATTAAAAAAATATATATATTGTGTCTCGACCTGGAATTGTACCCAGTACTTCGGGCGTCTAAATCTACAGTCTTAACAGTTAGACCAGTGAGGTAGCCTTGAAGCTAATTATTCCGTTAATTTACCGCAAAAAATCCATCCATACTCATCATTATCAACCTGGACCAATCCACTGCTGGATGGAGACCTCTCGAAAGGGTCGGCATTTTACCCGCCCTCATCCATCCACCACCAGCGCCCTTTCTTAGATCATCAGTCCACTGCATCGTTTAGGTTCTGCGTCATACCCAAACTCACTAAATTATATAATGTAAATTTATCAAAAAATATCCACCTAACCAGAACCAGAAAAACATATAACTCAGAGTGGTCTCATGAGCGCAGCGGCTCGTGGGTAATTCCATCGTAACTCGAGACTTTAAGCATATTCAAAACGTTGCTCCGTCTTGCCTGATTGTTTAAGAAGTCCTCCCGAAGGAGAGCTAAGTGGTCGAACCTAAACCTCCTAGGTTCGTAAGCAACATGGGCACTGGAATATTCCCATCCCCAACTCAGGGCTATTCATCATCCGGGCTTGGACGACCCTATTGCTGTATCACCAAGAACGACAATGCTATTTCAACAAGTCTATTTCTGTTTTGAAATAATTAATTTACCGACATAGCCTTCAAAATTGTGAAGGCAATGGCAATGAAGTGGCAATGGGCTGGGAACGTCTGTTGCAGAACCGATGTCTGTTAGAGTAGACGGTTTCTGGAGTGGAGACCACGTACGGAAAGACGCAGAGTGGAACCACTCCCCCCACCCCGGCAGATGGAAGATCGTGTGAAATAGCTGGCCTATACCCAGCAGTGGACTAACACAGGCCGATGATAATGTTGATGAATTTAATATTGGTAAGCATATGCGGGACAAAATGTTAATCACGCTTAATATACCTCAGCCTTAGTGTTAGACGATGTAAACTCATTAACGGCCAAAATAGTCAGATTCGGTAATAACAGGTGGGTGTTAATTGATCTCATGTAGACAATAATTGTTTTAGGGCCAGTAATGGCCGTTAGATTTCCGGCTTACTTTTTGTTGACTATAATCAAGACATAATCATTGGTTTAGATAGAGCGCGTGAAATGCTACTCGAAGGAAGCACACATCATATAAATTGTTGCTTTCGTACATTGACTATTATACCTCTAATATGGGCTTTGTTCAAATTGCTTATTCACCAACACGACGCTCGTTGGCTCAGACTTTATGTCAAGGTTTTTCTTTTTCAGGTAGAAGGTACGAGTAGAGAGTTCGATTGATTATGTTTTTACTGTGACTAAAAGTCACGAGTTTTTCCGATCATAGTCCAGCTCACGTCAAAATGATTTTATAACATAAGGCAAAATTATGGTCCCTAGTAGTAGTAGTAGTAGTAGTATTGCGATAGTAAAATATATATATAATAAGCTCTCATAAAATTTAATAGGCTTTAAACCTGTCAGATACCTGATGAAAACTCTCTTGTTTTATTTATTTATTTATTTATTTATTTAAAACTTTTTGCACTATGTACAAAGGCGGACCTAATGCCGCTAGACATTCTTACTCGGTCAACCTTAGGGACATTACGAACATTGTATGTGGAAGGTTCGCGCAAATTATAGAACATAATATAGGGGAGAAATTAAAATACTACTAAAACTAAACTACTTACTAGTAAATAATATTAATATACTAAACACTAATATACTTATAATACTTAATATATACATAAATACAATATATACATACTTACAGTTGTTGGGATCCATTTAGAAAGTGTGTGAAAACCATCCTTTTAAACAATGTTCTATTTGGCGCCTGTCGGATATCTAAGGGTAGGTTGTTCCACAGATTTGCGGCAACAACTGCGAAGGAGTCGGACATAAAACTAGTGTGATGAGAGGGAATAGCAAGGGTAGAGTTATGCGATGATCGCAACGACCTGTCATGAAGAGAAAAGAGAAAAGCAAATTTGCTCTTGAGGTATTTCGGTGTCGCAGGCTCATACAGTATAGAGAAAAGCAGACAAAGAATTCGTAGATTTCTACGACAACGAATTGGCAGCCACTTCAACTTAGCTCGATACTCAGAGATGTGATCGTATTTGCGTAAACAGAAGATAAAGCGTATGCACGAGTTAAGCAAGCGATCCATTTTATTAAGCAACACCTCTGAGAGATCGACGCTACATACGTCACCATAGTCGAGAAGAGGAAGGAGAAGGCTTTGGGCAAGGGTTATTTTAGCTTTTAATGGCAAAAAGTTCTTAAATTTATTGAGAGAGTGCAGAGAAGCAAAAAGTTTACGACTTGTATTGGTAACCTGAGTAGTCCAGCTCAGATTGGAATCCAGATGTACACCCAGATTCTTTACTTCGCTGCAGTATGCAATCGGAACGTTGTCAAACCGAACAGGGTCAATATTGTCAAGGTCAACCTTGCATAACAAACGCGAACTACCAATTATGATTGATTGACACTTGTTCGGGTTGACAACGACCCCGAAGCGTGTGGACCATGAGTAGATGTTACGAAGATCTGAGTTTAGCCAAGCTATTGCACTGCTTAGTGTGCTGATATCCGTCTGCACATAGAGCTGCAAGTCATCGGCATACAGGTGGTAGGAACAATGAAGAGAGGAAGTGATGGCGTTAATAAATATAGAAAATAGTAATGGGGAAAGTATACCACCTTGTGGGACGCCTGTAACCAAATCACACCACCCCGACGACACCTGATCAACTCGTACCTGTTGCTGACGACCATGGAGATATTGAGAGAACCATTGCAGGGCCTCTGAGGAGATTTTTAGACGAGACAACATAGCGATTAGCAAATCAGGATCCACTGTGTTAAAGGCATTTGTGAAATCAATAAGTACTAGAACTGTTACTTTTGTTTCATCCATGCCACATCTGATGTCTTCAGTTACTTTAAGTAAAGCTGAAGCTGTGCTATGACCGGGGCGGAAACCAGACTGGAAAGGGTTTAATAGATCATTAACATTAAGGAAGTTGGACAACTGTTTATGCACAACAGACTCAAGGACCTTAGATAAAAATGGTAAAATTTAAATAGGGCGAAAATGGGTAGGTAGTGTAGGTGAAGAGATTTTGGGAAGAGGAATAATAAAGGCCTTGCGCCATTGGGATGGGAATTGACTGGAGTTGAGAGAGAAGTTAATGATGTGGGAAATAATAGGTAGGAGAAGGTCAATAATAGTAACGATCATAACACGACTAATAGAATCACATCCTATAGATTTAGAAGTAATAGAATTTATCGTCTTAAAAACCATATCCTCAGAAACCTCTGTCAAAGAAAAAGGTTCAACATCTTCAAGCGCAGGAAAATTTGCTATTTCGACCAGCGTGCTTCTTTTTGTGTCATTATTTAAAACCGGAGCGGACGAGAAAAAAGCGTTAAGCTGATCAGGCGTCACGGAACTAGCGCTGACCTGGTCACGAGACCGACCTAGTCCTAAAGAGTTTATAAATTGCCAGATTTGAGAGGAGGATTTGTCTTTAATATTGTTATGAAAGTAGTGACGTTTGGCAATTCTACACACCTGATTGCAACGGTTCCTTGCAACTCTATACGCAGCATAGCTATCATCACATCGTTTTCGCCTATATTTACGGTATGCACGATCTCGTTTCCTCATAGACATTCTTACGTCCTCGGTAATCCAGGGCGCAGGTTTCCGCTTCAAAGTAGTAGGCCGAAGTGGAGCATGAGTGTCATACAATTTTAGCAGCTCTTGATTAAAGATATCAACCATGACTGCAATGTTCGTGGCTGTGAGTAAGGCACTCCAATCAATTCCAGCCGCGTCATTACGCAGCTTTTCGACATCGATATGACAGTTATCTCTGAACTCTGATTTTAAATTGTTTCTTGGAATTGTTGCTAAAAACACAAGCATATCAACCCTATTATTTTTTATTTTTTATTAATATTTATTGAATAACCGGTTTGTATTCTTACTTCCGACATGTTTTTGTTGTTTAATAATTCTTACTAAAAATCACCCCTACTAAAGCTAGTCCTCACATGACAGGGTGTCCTAGTGTGCAGACCAGAGATTTATTGTTGTTACTAACACCTTTTACTCACCTTAATTATGTTATTTTTTTTTACTTTGTACTTACTAACCCTTTTAATGAATAAATTAATTTGAATTGAAAAAAATAGGTGCGATAGTTAAAATAATTTTCACAGTTCTAACCTTATTCTCATCGGAGCAATAGCAACGTGACACTATTATTGATAAGCGGATGTTGTTTTTGGTTGGGTTCTCTTCTCCCGATGGATGATGAATGAGGTGATAGGATCTAGCCCATACAGCCAAGTCTGACGTAATATATCTTTCTTTCTTATGAGTTAATGAGGTTATTATTAAATTCCAGATTTGATGAGAATTTAATGCTTTTCTTTGCGTTCCTCGCGGCATTATAGCCCAAACACGTCGGTTTTATATGGGATTACACAGCGCGGGAAAACCGCAAAAAATAAACTACAACTTGTGTCCCATATATAAATTATTTTATTATTCACATTGTAGCACATTACTAAACAAAACAACACCACTTTTGACTGACAATAACTACAGAACTACAGAAAAGTAATTTACAAAACAATAACTTGCACTTGACAAGTTCGTGAAAAATAGCGCAAAGAACTCCTTATTGATAAGTTTTAGTTATAAAAAAAATACAGATAAGCCCTAATTTAATATTGTTTAATTTTATTTGGTATTCGAATGAAAATTGTAAGAAATAGTTAGCTCGATTGAATAGAGTTAAGTTAAATAAAGTACGAATACGAGTACTATTTTAGTATCTATGTATTCGAATGACTTTTAATTCTCAGTGGCAACATTTAAAATTTCAATGCTCTTTCTGATAGGTTAATTATATAATTAATTCCCACGGTTTGTCATCGGACCAATTACAAATTTTTAATTTATCGCGCGACACAGTTGCCGCTCTCTTTTCTACGAGGAGACTTTGAGAAACATCTTAGCATTACACCTAAAATCTCCCATAGCTTGTTAACCTGTAATTGGAAGACAAGGTGTTATATACTTGATGAAATGCGGCTGCTGGTCTTCAAATATAGGTCTTTTGTATCGTGAAAATATTCCAGCGAGCAAACTGTTACGAACATTAAGACATTAGAAGGGTATTAGACTTAATATAAAATTTAACGATTACCTTAACAATGCAATACTGGTGTAAAGCTAATGTTCAATCAGTCATACACATGATGTGTCAAGACTGCGCAATTTAATGAATGAGTCACAGCAACTTTCGAAATTAGCAAGCAAGAAGGTAGCTGGTGACCGATGGATGAATATGAAGGCAGTGGAGAGACACAGGCTGGTGATGTTGATGATGAAGACACACAAAAAATATGAATGCTTTATTCCATTGCTGAGCACGGAGCGAAGCTAAGTCATCATGTGTGTCTATATGCAGCAATGGAATAGCGCCTTGTCTGTGCAAGAACGTTACAAAAAACTTATTTGTAACATTTACATAGCTCTAAAAAAGCCAATCAATTAAAATCACTTTACAAATCCATCAGTCTTCAAATAGCAAAAATTGCGAGAGGGTAACACTTACGTTATTGAATATAAAGATATTACAATAGAAGGAATTAATATTGATTTATTCAGCAACTCCGCCTTTAAAGCAGAAATCACAAAGCTCTTACTTGCGGGTTAGCTTGCAAGGGTTTTAGGGTAGCTGCTTCGGAGTTCACCAAGTAGTTTTAATGCGTTCTAACATATATATATATTTAGATTCCTTCACTGTGTCGCGGCCCGCCAGTGAAACACGCTACCGCTGGCTATCAGACAAGCACCATCTGCCAATGTTTTTAGAAGTCTAAAAAGTCTAGTAACGACATTATTTTTAAATAAACAGGAAATAACCTCATCAAGATGATAATATAGATATTTTGGCATAATTATATTTTGTGTATGTAGTATATAATAAGTTATATATTTAAAGTGTGTAGTATATGTAGTTCGTTTTTTATGTAGTATATAAATATAAATAAATAAATATTTACAGACAGGTCACACAGCGCCATCTAGTTTCCGTGGCTTGTGTTACGGAAACTAGATGGTTGATAAACTACATAATATACTTTTTTTTTTGTAAATATATACATATTATACATATAAACACCCAGACCGAGACAAATTATACAATGTACAACTTGCCCCCGGTGGGAATCGAACCCACGACCTCTCGAGTTCACGGCAACGTTTGTTACCACTAGACCACGGAGGCGGTCAAATATGTATGTACTAAATTAAGTAAGTATCGTGTATTATATTTATTTGCACCCTGCCCATGATTTCTCACTTTCCCAAAGGTCAGTTGTTAGAAAATGCCTAACTGGCATTAAACTCACCTATGTACACTAATTTTAAGTTTTTGTGCAATAAAGTATTTAAATAAACAAATAAATTAACATTACAGTTATTCTCAAAATACCTGGCCAGGGTGATTGCTTACGAAAACATGTTTTGCACAGAGGGTGCACTTTTGTTCACAGTGAGAAATATTCTGGTGGCGGGTATAATTTTAATTGCTTCAACTTTATTGCTTATGTTGCCTGTCTCTGTTCTTTCTCTTTGAATAAATGAAATAAAATATAAAATATTAGATTTGAAAAGCGATGCTGAGCTGGTTGTAATAATGCTTTCCTTAAAATCCATAATAAACCCCGGCTTTGTACCAATGAGTTACCATCACCACAACTCTTTCGACTATAAATCGTTTGCTGTCGTCGGTCGCTGGAAATTAAAAAAAAAAGTTTATGACCCAAATAACTTAAAGCTATTAATTTACATTATATAGGCGCGGTGGTGGCTTGGTTGTAAGAACGCTTACCTTAAAATCCTATAAAGGTCGGTTTTTTTAATTCTTTAATTTTGTTATTTTTTTAATTTTAATTTACATCAGATGTTCTGGAAGGCCCATCTCCAACAGTGGAGGTCTAGGACGCTGTGTGTTTGTATGGTCAACAGCAAATACATTTTATAATTGAACAACAGCACAAACGAATACCTACCAAAATTGTTCTGTGTGGGTATGTAGGTATGAGTGTACTCGAATGTGTAGTTGTGTTTATTTGTGGATTGAATTACCTCAAGATATTAGACAAGCTCCTTCTTCGTCTTCTTAGTCGCTACACTCTTGGCAGAGTGGTCTTGGTCGCCATTTGAGTGTTAGTGGCACTCCTAACAAGCCGTCACCACTCCTCTCGGACTGCAGCTATCCTGGTGCACTCATGTAGGGGATGATCCATTGCAGCCTTCACCTGGTCAGTCCATCTCATCGGAGACCTACCACGCATCCTCTTGCCATCGACTTTCCCCTGGACTCGATGGAAATTTCTCTACGCCGTGACACGTGTCCTAAGAAAGTGAGAATGTGTAATTATACAGTCGAGGAAAGGCGTTGTCTGATCCCCAGTTCCTCCAGTATCGATTTGTTGGTTTGGAATTCCGCCCAATATTCTCCGCCAAGGAAATGTCTGTGACAATGCCTGTCTCCGGCAGTGAAGGTCGAGGACTTTGTGTTCTAGAGGCTGATGAATGCATGTTGATAATGAAGCTTGAATTTAATTTCAAAATTAATTACTCCTTACCCTTGAAATGGCCACCAACCAAAACGATATGAAAATACCACCTATAGTCTAGTAGGTACACATGTTAAACACCAGCAACGGATAATTTAACTAATTTTCTAAAAACAATTAGTAATATTTTATGATGTATAATAAATCACTTGTAAGTGTCTTATTTCTCAGAGATGCCACGTTGCCGAAATATTTTAAATCCCATCTGTCATCTACAGCACTTTTTACATCAAATTTTTTCGTCACAAAAACCCGGTTTAAAATGAATACCCGCTACTGTGAGTGCTAATGAGACAGATTTAAGAGGATGTCGCATAAAAAATGTTATACTACGCATGACATATGACTTTGAGCCTACCTTATGGGAAACATAAACGGTAGCTCTAATGTTGGCAGTACACTCTTGCTGAAGTACTCCAAGACATAGCGATTGCAGCATCGCTGTAGTGAAAGAAACTTCTATGCACTGTGCGGAGTTTGTGTCCACCGTGTGTGAGAAAGAGAGATGGGAAGAATGGTGTCTCAAGCTTGCGACCGACAATATGCTGGTTTACAAAGCAGATGTTATTTACATATAAATCAAAATCAAAATATTTATTTCCATAGGTTATCTTGTAGCAACTTGGATATGCTTGATGGTCTTGATGCCTCCGTGGTCTAGTGGTAACAAAGGTTGCCGTGAACTCGGAAGGTCGTGGGTTCGATTCCCACCGGGGGCAAGTTGTACATTGTGTAATTTGTCTCGGTCTGGGTGTTTATATGTATAATATTTATATATTTAAAAAAAAAAAAGTATAATATGTAGTTTATCAACCATCTAGTTTCCGTAACACAAGCTTCGTAGCTTACCACGGAGACTAGATGGCGCTGTGTGACCTGTCTGGAAATAATAATAATTATTATTTATTATATTGTCAGTACTAAAACAATATAAAACAAAAACATAAAAAAAATATAAACCAACATAAGTTAGGTAATCATGGTTGGACCGTAACAGGTAAACAATCCAGATTTATGTGTGTTATAATAGCATTATTGTCATAAGCAAGGTAATTATATAAATATCACCATGGCAAGCTCACAATATTAGTTCTCCTTGAAAGTAAAAATTGGCATTTGACATAATTGCAAATGGTACATACTTTCAACAAAGTAAAAAGTAAAGTATCGTCACGTCTGTTTTCCTTTAGGGGTGGTCAGAAACCACGCTTATAAATAAGCGGATTCCCATTTAGCCAACTTTACAACATGACAAGTGGCAAGCTCGTCGATGGCTCCAGCGTACCAAACTCGAGAAATATCACAAATAAATTAAATATTAATTAGATGTATTTATTTACATTAATAAATATTTTTGTGTCCCGACCAGGAATCGAACCCGGTACCTCCGAGTCTAAATACACGGACTTAACCGCTAGACCACGGAGGCAGTTACTTTAAACAAGAACAACAAATAGATGGTAGGCGGACTGATGGTGGTAATTTTCCCAGTCTGCCGAGGCTGGGAAGTATCCACCGTTCGTGCGATAAACTCAGTAAAACACATTTCGGGATCAGGCTCGAATTGCCTTCATGCCCAGTCTACCCGGCATAGTGTTAGGGACTGATGTCAGTCTTGAGTGTCTGATTCCAGTTGCTAAATTGCAAGGACACATGTGTTAGTATATATACAAAAAGGCTTAATTATTTTAGTAAGTGGTGCAAAGATTTTGCTAGAATTACTCTCGCACCAACTCCCACTGCGTTACTGATGATTTCATCATTTGCGATCATAATATTTGTTCGAATAAGAATAACTTTTTTTTAATTCCGAGAAAACACTAAGATGTTTGGTCTATAGGCTGATACAACTATTTCATCTTTGATCCTATAATGATGTTCTGCGCTGCAAGGCATCGGCATTCCGTGGTAGTTTTAGATACGCTGCTGCGAAGATTTGGAATGACTTACCTTCGCCACTTCGCGACATGCAATCTGTGACTGGGTTTAAGTCTAAACCTAAAAATATACTTCTATCTGCGCGTGTGTGTGTGTGTATATTGTTGCTATGTATATTGTATGTGTGGGTATGTATTTTATTTAATTGTACGATTCAGGGGGCTCAGTGAAAATCAGCACTGCAGCGTTGCAGCCCATGCTGACCTGAGTATCTGTTTGTCGCAGCAGATCAATTATTTATTTTATATTTTTTTGCCTCTTTTATTATTGTATTCGCTGTTGTGTGCAAATATTTTCTTTCTTTATTTCCTTCAAATGTCTGGGACTAGGCGTTTTAGGAGCAATTAGTGACAATGATATTTATTCTTTAATACTAACATAAAAATAGTCTTTTGCTGGCTGTAGTAACCTACGCTTACATCAACTATCAACTTTTTTCAAGCTGAAATAATACGTTATTCAGTCCAAGGTGAAAATAAATGTGGTTCTTTGAGTAGGGTAAGCAAAACAACTTTTCAATAATACCCGAACTAGAAAACAAGTAAATAACCTCGCAAATACATTTCTTATACCATTGAGTTCCTGGGGGAGATATCACGATTTGATTTTGTAGTTGTATAAGTTATGGTGCGATCACAGAACTTATTAAATTAAGGTGTATTATAAGCGGTGGTAGCTCGATTTCTTTAGAACTTTTATTCTCCGTACGAACTCCGACATGTATTAATGAGAAATACACTTCTGCCGAACCCTCCAAATGCCAAATTCTCCATATGTTCTTAAAGGCCCATCTCCAACAGTAGTAATGAATGAATAAAAAAACACTTTTCTTACATACAGTTGTTATTTGTAATGTGGGAAAATCAAATATTTCAAAAGACCACAACACGAAGTCAAACAAACAGCAAAGCAAAAATGTTTAGGAACGGATTTAAGACGCAGTGGAAGTTGGTGGAAATTCCAGAGGATTCCCAGGAAAATCTTTGCACCACTTACTGGAAGAATTGGGCTGAAGAAGGTCTGCCGTTAATACATTTATGGAACGAGCTTCCAAGACGATATTAACGGAATCATACAGATTCGGTTAGGTAGGGAGAGAAGCAAAATGGTGAATGGTAAGTAAAAAAAAATCATAAAACACCATCTCTTTTTAAAATAATATTTTACATGTAGTTTATGTCACTAAGTGAATTTAATATGATATAATAAATTGATTTCATCGACCCAGTAAATTTTGACGGCATTTATGCAATACGAATCGGTCAATTCACAATCGGAAGATTTTTGATGATAATGAAATACGTCTAAATTGTTTCATGACTGCTCTAGCAAGTAACTCAAAGTCTTAATACAAACCTCGGCATCTGACAGGTCCTATCGTAAAACCCACTATTTCCCGTCACGCAAGCCCATATTTTTGTCAATTTTTCGTCTGACACATCCTATTTCCTATTCAGAAAGGACTGAAGTAAAAAAACTAAAGACATGTATCGGCACGACTGTAATCCGATGAGGTGTGGTCAACAACTTTAATCTGGTTCACGTGGGAAGCTTGTTGATGTCTCTGACTAACTAGTACCTGCAGGCCTGTTCCATTACTTAGCGCAAACGTTATATAATGGAATTTCTTTAAATATCGGAAATTTTCTCTGCAGATAACTTTTTAATAATTTGTTAATATTTTTAAAATTTTATATTTTCGATGTTAAATCTTTGTCTAGTCGCTCTTGGCATAATGTTGGTTGTCACCTAAGTGTCAGTGGCAGGCTTAACAAGCCTGTCAAACTGCAGCCTTTCTGGCGCACTCATGTAGGTGATCTATTACTGCTTTGACCTGGTCAGTTCATCAAATCAGGGACCTACCACGCCATCGACTTTTCCCTGAACCACTCCACGCGCGACACGTGTTCGAAGAAAGTTAGAATGCGTGATTGTACGATTGAGGAAAGGCGCTGTCTTATTTTCTGTTTTTAATTAATGTATGTTATAAAACTATATTTAATGTAAATAGAATTATAATCTTATTTTAAAAAGTAAAGTAAAGTATCATCACGACCGTTTCCCTTTCGGGTGGTCAGAAACCACGCTTATAAATAAGCGGATTCACATTTAGCAATCATGACAAGTGGCAAGCTCGTCGATGTCTCCAGCTTACCAAACTCGAGAAATATCACAAATAAATTAAATATTATGTAAATAAATACATTTACATTAATAAATATTTTTGCGTCCCGACCAGGAATCAAACCCGGTACCTCCGAGTCCTAAGTCCACGGACATAACCGCTAGACCACGGAGGCAGAATTAATATAAATATTGTTAAAATGATTATACGCGGACAATATTTACTTTACCAATTTTTCCAATGATTTTGAAGTTGCAATACTATGGGTAGCATTTAAAAAAGTGGAAAACTTATTTCGACTTTTGTGAATGTGAATTAGACGTGGAGGACCTGAATCACATATTTTTCTGTTGTATCTCATACAGATCGTCTCTGATATCCTCTCTAATTTCCTTCCGAGTTCCGTTCTCTACCCATACGTCAACCAGACTTGTATATAATATACCTAGTAAATATATTAACAATATTATTGCTTCATTAATAATATTAAAATATAACTATGTACATATATATTAACTGTAAAATATAACTATATATATGTAAGCTGCCTCCGTGGTCTAGCGGTTAAGTCCGTGGATTTAGACTCGGAGATACTCGGACACAAAATTATTTATTAATGTAAATAAATACCTTTAATTATTATTAAATTTATTTGTGATATTTCTCGAGTTTGGTACGCTGGAGAGCTTGCAACTTGTCATGATTGGCCTAAAGTAAAGTTGGCTAAATGTGAATCCGCTTATTTATAAGCGTAGTTTCTGACCACCCCGAAAGGGAAATGGTCGTGATGATACTTCTATTAACTGTAAATATTTTCTTATTTAGAAGTCTTGGCTTTTTTATTTTTGTATATATTCATTAAATATACACAAAACACCTATAACATTTGGCTCAAAATCCAATCAGTGATCAACATTGCGCCCGGCTTCTGGTTTCAGTAGAAAAGGAATCCGGCTACTGGTTACACGAACTGCCTTCTGCGAACCTCGGCACACTGCTTGACGGCGAAAGTTTCCGTATCGCCGTTGGTCTTAGGTTAGGGGCACCATTATGTGTCTTACATAGATGTCAGTGTGGAAAGGAGGTCGACTGTCTTGGAGTTCATGGGCTCTCCTGTTCCAAAAGTGCGGGCAGATTTTTCCGCCACGGCTCCCTTAACGATATTATTAAAAGGGCTCTAGCCACCACCGAGGTTCCAGCTCTTCTATCACAAATAAATTAAATATTAATTTATTTAACTTAATAAATATTATTGTCACCTAAGAATCGAACCAGGTCTAAATCCACAGACCTAACTACTAGACCGCGGAAGCAGTCGATGAATTATATTTAAAAAAATGGAAGGATATATTATAATTTGCCTATTTCTCGTCACTTCATGAAAGATCCCTCCGTTCGTCCCACAATTCTGTTCTATCTATTCCTTCTCATCACTCTAGTTTTCAGGCTACCTCATTCGCAGTAGTGGCAGCAAATTTGTGGAACGACTTGCCAGTTGAAATTCGCCAAGCTCCCAACAAAACACTATTTAAAAAGATGGTTTACTCTCATTTCTTAAAGAGCTCCTTATAGCGTATGTAAGTAAATGTATGTAGTGTATATCTATGTATGTATATAGTTTGTAGTATATGTATTTTTATTTAATATTTGAATGTATGTGTATTTGTAGTTATATATATATATTGTATATATAAGAACGATTTAATTTATTATGTAAATGTTTCATATAGCCAGTTGCACCTACCTTTCAACGTTAATGCTCTGTATTGTCCCAAAGGTTGGCTGCTAGAGAATGCCTAGCGGCATTAAGCCCGCCTCTTGTACATAGTGCAATAAAGTTTTAAATAAATAAATAAATATATCCAGGAGTTGAGAGACACAGGTTGATCTTCAACTTCGATGAATAAATAAAATACTTATTTTTCTGGTAGGAATATAGAATATAGAACTACCGTCAAAATGTCTGCCGTAACCGCTAGTCTACAGTGGCAGAAGCGCCGTGATGTTGGAAAACAAGGGATTGAAAAAAAGGAGCGTCTCGGTTGAAACGACAGATAATCGTGTTAGCCGGCCGCACCGGTGAATAACTGATGGCTATGCACCCTGCCCATAGACATATAAATATATAAGGACCTACCTAACAGTATATTATTCTATGCTGGTTTAGGACCAAAATACCACAGGGCAGATGGGTAAACCATGGGTAAAACAAATATATTTTTTTCAATACCCAACACGACATGTGACATCGCGCCCACCTAATGGTAAGCGGTACGCGAGGTCCAATAATTTAAGCAACTGACACCAGCCACTAACGACCGGCATCAGTCTCGACCACTATGCCGACCTAACTAACTCCAGGTTATAGGAGATAGAACGTCACGGCCAAGCTACAGTGATTCAAGAGTTTTAGACACTGTGGTGACGTCCACTATCCGAATCACCCGCCTCTGCAGGACATTGAAAGCATCTGTAAGTTACTTAGCGGAGCCATCCCAGAGGTGAGAAAGGTATTCCACGCATTCCTGTGCTTTATACAGCATAAGTCTTAGTGTAGGCGGGAAAAACCGCTTCACCTTGTTCAGTATCCCGAGTAATAAACTGTTTTGGTAAAAGTAAAAGTAAAGTAACATCACGACCGTTTCCCTTTCGGGGTGGTCAGAAACCACGCTTATAAATAAGCGGATTTATATTTAGCCATCTTTACTATGGGCCAATCATGACAAGTGGCAAGCTTGTCGATGTCTCCAGCGTACCAAACTCGAGAAATATCACAAATAAATTAAATATTAATTAAATGTATTTGTTTACATTAATAAGTATTTTTGTGTCCCAACCAGGAATCGAACCCGGTACCTCCGAGTCTAAGTCCACGAACTTAACCGCTAGACCACGGAGGCAGTTACTGTTTTGGTGATGCTCTCAATGTAGTTTGTGTGGTTTACGTCTGAGCGTATTTCGACCCCAAGTATGTTGAAGCTGGGTTAAAGTTCCAGCACATTTAAAGACCAGCGTTGAGAATAAATTGAAGTGCTATACTGAATATACGTCTATGCCCAACCGCTCCAACGAGATTGCACTGTTTTTTCTTCTGTTCCAGAGGACAAACAGGGGATGCAGATTTGTGTTGACACGACGATCCATCTTGTTCGGTGTCTCTGGAGTCTTCCAACAAACAACCGTGATTGAGGCAAGCCTGCGGTTTATTTGCTGGATATAAAGGTATTGGGTTCTTGGATTGTTTTCCTACATTTTCTTTATTCCAACATTGACTTTAGTGGCGGGAATTGCTGAAAATTTCTGTACGAAATCAGATTATTAGCAAATGTGTTGCTACCAGAGTTAAATTAAATATATAACAAATCGGGTCAAGAAGCTAAACAGTATTATAATTAAAGCTAGGTTATTCGGTACAATTAAAACTATTTAAAAGTAAAAATTTAATTAATAAAAACTAAACCTAATAAAAAATAAAAAAAACAATGTCCGATCAATCTTATGTTTGACCTCTCTGGTTGCTACTGAATCTGACAAATTTATGAGAAAAAAATTATATCATCTTTTACTTACAGATGCCTACTATTGAGGAGTTTGTCGTTGGCCTGACTAGACGTATGTTCTATCCATCGATGTATATAGATAAGCCTATTCAATACAAAACGCACTCTTAAAAACGTGCCGCTTGCTTTGTATACCTACCAACTTTGGGAGGCAATTCCCAAGCAAGGATAATGCTACATGCTTTATTCATCGGAAATTATATCACAATGCATACAAAAAGACTAGTTTTACTCGATATAAATATTAATATTAGGCGCTCTCGACGCTTGCTATCTCGCGACTGTTGGTGCAGCTACATGACTTCGATTGGTTTTACGGGAACGTTTTTATATCAGTGAGGGCCTATCTATATACATCGATGGTTCTATCAGTCCTACAACTGATACTTTAAGCATCTCCAGAATATCGTAGGCATCCGGGCCTGGACGACTCCACTGTCTGTCTGTTTAGACTCGGAGGTAACGGGTTCGATTCCTGGTCGGAACACAATAATATTTATTGATTTAAATAAATAAATTTAATTAATATTTAATTTATTTGCGATATTTATCGAGTTTGGTATACCAGAGACATGGACGAGCTTGCCACTTGTCATGATCGGCCTATAGTAAAGTTGACTAAATGTGAATCCGCTTCTTTATAAGCGAGGCTTCTGACCACACCTAAAGGTGTACGGTCCTGATGATACTGTAACTTACTCATTTAAATAGCCTTGCCAAAGAAAATACCACCCTATATAAAATCCTTTTTTTTATATAAATCTCTCTCATAAGTTTTGTGTTGTTTAGATTGTGTAGGTGGATGTTGGGGGTGGATATCGCAGGGGTTTGGGCATATCGCGGGGGTTTGGGCATATCCTGCTGACCCGGCGGTCTCCGCACCGCTGTGCACCAAACTGTCCAATAAATATATTGTTTTCATCAATTGACTTATGTTCAAGCACCGGTCAAATTTAAATAATAATAATAATTTATTATTATGAATACAAAACAAAAAAATCAATGGGTTAGTAACATACAAACTTATAAAACTGTTATACTGTAGTAGTAGTCTCCCATTCGGAGTGGTCAGAAACCTCGCTTACAAAGAAGCGGATTCACATTTAGCCAATTTTACTAAAGACCAGTCATGACAAGTGGCAAGCTCGTCGATGTCTCCAGCGTACCAAACTCGTACTGTGTTAGTTCTAACCTCTTCTTCATCATCACATTCCCACCGGAATTTGGTTAGGTCTACGATTAAGTACATAATTTTATTAGGTACGAGTGTTATCTATACTAATATTATAAAGAGGAAAGATTTGTATTTTTGTATGTTTGTAATGAATAAACTCAAAAACTACTGGACCGATTGCAATAATTTTTTCACCATTAGAAAGCTGCATTATTCAGAAGTAACATAGGCTATATAATATCACGCTAGGTCCTATAGTTGTGGAGCAGTAACCAAAAATGTTTTAAAAACGGGGGAAAAGTATCGTTTCTGAGGCCTTCCGTGGCGTGCGCTGAGCATATAGTTAAAGTTATACAAAAATGCTCTATGGATGAATTGTTCATCTTAACATTAATTTTAAAAAAGTCCGCGAGAGTACCTTTTATAGTTTACCCATAACAATATTTAAATAACTTTGAAACATAAATTGGTAGAGTTTTGTCTTTCAAATGGCATATAACTCTTTTCAACTAAAGTACCTATATAGTCTTTATGTCATTTGCCACATCTACCAAATCGATGGCACATGATGACCAGATTACTACACGAGCGAAGCCGGGTCAAACAGCTAGTGTTATATAATTTACTTACTACATACTCGTATATCTATCGTGCTTGGAAAGTGTTGTATTCGAGCAAAGATGGCAGTAGGGACCTTATGATAAAGACACTTAAAATAACTTAAATACGACCTTGTAAAGGGGCCTTGTCAAATTTTCCTACCTAAAATTAACTTAAATAAGATTAGTTTAAATTATATTCTAGTTAAGATGCGGCTAACATTATATTTTATTTACCACAGTTTTTTGTGTTTATTTTCTTTCTTTGTCTTACCATAAGGGTGGATCAAAAAACTTTTTTTAATTATGCTTTTTATTAGCGATAAATTTATATAATAAAAGTCGATGTCCCTAGAGTACCAAACTCGAGAAATATCACAAATAAATTAATTAAATTTGTTTTTATTAATTTCAATTAATAAATATTATAATGACCCGAAATCGAACCACTGCGACCACGGAGCCAGTATTTTATAGCTAGTTTGTATATAAGTCAATGTTCCAGAGCCGAGCCAGCGCAGATAAAGCAAGCTCGCGCCTCGTTGCTTCACTGCCCACTTCTGTCCACTCACTAAAATGTTATGCACTAACGTTTTGATATCATAATGCAGACAAATTATTTAGAAACACAATGTAGCTATAAATTTCCAACAACAAATCATTTTTATATCATTACTTAATAATAAAAAAAATATTGATATATCGCACGATCTCGGTGGCCAATTCACATCACCTCCATGTGAGATGACCATGCCCTCAAATCGTTTGTGTAGAATATCCAATGTGGCATGAGCTGTGTGAAACCACATGTCGTTGGTGTCCAGATCCTCAAATTCAGGCCAAAAGAAGTTGTTAATCATCGACCTATAGCGCCGTCATTGACATTGATGGCCAACGTCGTTCTCAAAGAAATATAGACCGGTGACGTCGCCAGCCACACCAATAGTGATTTTTTCGAGATGCATTGGAAGCTTATGTGAATTGGTTTCGTCCCAAATTCGTCAATTTTGTTTATTCATCGCTGATTGTAGATGATTTTTCGATGGGCAAAGCGTTACGTTGCTTAAACAGAACACCCATTTTGATAAAACAATTTTATTATTTACACGTGTAAGGTACCGGGTTCGATTTAATAATGTAAATAAATGCATTTAATTATTATTTAAATTATTTGCGATATTTCTCGAGTTTGGTACGCTGGATACATCGACGAGCTTTCCACTTGCTTATTTATTAAGAAGATTACTGACCACCCCGAAAGGGAAACGGTCGTGATGATACTTTTTTTTATTGTATCTAAAATAGTAAATTACAGGAGCAATACATAAAATCTCTATCCCGGAAAGTCAACTGAAAATCGAAATAAAAAACAAGACAAGCCAATAGCAGTAGGGGTCAGATCCCGGGAGGAAAGTCACTGTCGGTGTCCCATTCGTTAAAAGTTAAGCACATACAGATTGTCACCCTACACTTCTTACTGTACAATCGAATTGCGTTTAAGTTAGTGGTTTTAGACGCGGAGGTATATGGTTCGATTCCTGGTCGGGACACAATAATTTATTTGTGATATTTTTCGAGTTTAGTACGCTAAAGACACCGACGAGCTTGCCACTTGTCATAGGCCTATAGTAAAGTTGTTTGTAAATCCGCTTCTTTAAAACGTGGTTTCTGACCATACCAGAAGGGATACGATCGTGATGATGCTTTTACTTTTAAAAGGAATAGAGAAATCAGATTGGAGACGTTTTTGCATTTGTAGTTATTTTTTTTAGATAAACGTTTTAATTTAATATTTATTTAAATTCAGACATTTAGTCATTTTTATCCGACAATTTATTTAGGTAAACAATAATATTTAATCAAAATTACAAACTACTTACTTAAATAAAATAAATAAAATGAAATACCTATAAACTAAACCCAATAAAAAATAGACATCAATTAATCATTATAGTTTATTTAATTTAAGGTTTTGTATGAAATAAATATATTTTAATTAAAAAAAAAAAAGTCGATTATATTCCGTTCTGATATTGTATCAAATTTTGATACTGAATAACATGTACAATAATTCAAGAATGGGGTGAACAAACACTATCTTTCACTTAATATTTTTTTTACTATTATTGTATGGCCACTCTCTTTATTCACACTTTCACAACGAGCGACGACGCGACGTCTACTTTTGGTCCCACTTCCTTCATCACATGAGTAATTTCATTTTATATGTATTATTGTATATATACATATAAGGTTTAATCAATGTTTAATCTGTATGTTAATGACCTGATCGCCGAGCTCAGCAGCATGCATGTCGGATGTCATATTGATAATGTTTGTGTTAATAATATTAGTTACGCGGACGACATGGTGCTGCTGAGCCCGACAATCGGGGGTCTGAGAAAACTTTTAAAAGTTTGTGAGAACTACGCAAATGAGCACGGTCTCAGTTACAACTCCAAAAAGAGCGAGGTGCTAATATTTAAGGCTGGTAAATTGCGGCCACAAGATGTGCCACCTGTTGTTTTAGATGGTACTGAGCTGCAGATTGTAAAGTCCTTCAAATACTTGGGCCATATGGTAACAGAAGACCTGAAAGACGATATTGATATTGAGAGGGAACGCAGAGCGTTGGCGGTGCGGGGGAACATGCTCGCTCGCAGATTTGCTCGATGTTCAGACGGTGTAAAAATCACGCTTTTTAAAGCGTGCTGCACGTCTTTTTACACCAGCACTATGTGGGTGAGTTACTCTAATCGGGCCTACAACGCTCTGCGCATCCAATACAATAATATCTTCAGAATGCTGATGGGACTGCCTCGACGCAGCAGTGCATCTGGCATTTTTGCGGAGGCGCGTGTTGATGGATTTCCGGCCATAATCCGCAAAAAGGCAGCGTCGATACTGCGGAGAGTGAGAGACAGTGACAACAGCATTCTGAGGATGATATCGTCGCGCTTTGACAGCGCTTTTGTTAAGCGCTGGATTGGAGTTGTAACTGGGAATGTGTAAATTAAATATGTACAGCATTTGCGTAGTATGGATATCCCTACAGATGTTTGCGAATTAATATTAATTAAATTGAGTGCTAGGTATTGTTATTATTATTATTATTTTTGCGGTTTGTTTTTGACTTTTTAATTGATGTGTATACCTACTAACATAGTTCTAAGTTGGAATGTTACTAATAATTATGGAATTAATTCTGAAATAAATAATTTATTATTATTATTATTATATGTATAATATATAACCTATTTACGTATTTGTATATATAATATTAGGTCTTGTATGGTGGATGGTGAGCGTAATATCGCGGAATAAAATAAAAAAGGGAGGCCTCCTTTTTTAAACCAGCCTAGTGTCGGTCGCAAGCCCGAGGCACCATTCTTCTCATCTTACCCACGCACAATGCAATTAGCACCCGCACGGTGAATCCATGGAATGCTTAGAAATTTGTCTTCTAATACATACAGATGTAGCGATATACACGCGGAAGAAGATTCGGAATGCTCTTCCAGTCTCTGTGTTTCCCCACTCCTATAACCTGGAGTTCTTCAAGCGAAGTGTGAAAAAGCCGAACTTGTTAGGCCGGCATAGTGGTAGGGACTGATGACGGTTGTTAGTAACTTGCGTCAGTTGCTTCCATTCTCGAACTTCGCGTACCGCTTAGCATCAGGTGGCCGCAATGTCACATATGTTCAGAATAAAAAAGTTTTTATGTATAATATTTAATTTTTCCTTTTTTTTTTTTTTTAATTAGTTTATAATAATAGTGATTTATATTTTTCCGTACATATTTAGGACTTTTTTGTGAAAAATCAATGTCAAAAATATCCTAAATATTTATAGCGACGTGGTCCCCTGATGTCGTATCGCAGGTTGCCACGTCCGTCGGTGTCGCGCGTTCTGTGGCTAAACAAAAGAACAGCAACAAGATGGATCGCCTTTACGCCGAAGATAAAATAAATAAAACCTCTTTGTACGGATTGGCTGCGACGTTTTTTACGTTTTAATAGCTCGTGTAATTTCTAACTCATCGAAAATTCTGTCGACGTGTTCGAAAATCAAACAACATCATGATATGAGTATTAACAGTTATGTATGTATATATGCATTTTTAGTTAAATTATCCTAACAAGATTACAATTTAAGTAGAAAAAACACATTATTTTTACTAGGTATGTAATTTTTTTTTTTTTTTTTAAAGACGGTAAATCGAAAAATCGCCTGACGATAGGAACCCAGCCTGCAGGGCCACCGCGGGAGGTCGCATGTCCGAATTACCGTGAGGCCTCCTAAGGAGACCCCAAGGCGCCTACGGACTAAAACCCTATAAACCGTCTCTCTCTCCCTGTTGGCCCTGCGTGCCTTAACAGCTAAGTCTGAGTCGTGGCTACGGAGTGAAGGCACTCGTTCGCCTCGTTAGGTGTGCAATGTGTTAAAAATATTATCATGACAGCTCTAGTACTAAATGTATAGGAGTATAGTATAATAAATTAGCCAGGGTTTTTAAGAAATTGTACAAAGATTAACCGTCAGCCTACCTGAAGCCCTATTCTGTATGTATTTATTTATTATTTATTTATTTATATATCACGCTATTAAAGTTGATATGTGCACGGCTGCTGTCAAGGTCGAGCGCTTATAGAGTTGAGAATTGAATAATATTTTGTAATTATGACGCAATCTCTGACGTAAATAATGATACCACTAATAACCTTTGCGACTAAGTAACATATACATATTTTATTTTCTAAATAATAGATAAATAATTTTATCATTGTACACAGCATTAGTAGTACAAAAATATCCCAAAATTAATGTCCTTAATTTTTTTTTATTTAGAACACTAGTTATACCTACAGCTGAAAATGTATCGTACCCAAATACTTTAAATAAATTATTGTGTCCCAACCGGGAATCCAACCCGGTACCTCCGCGTCTAAATCTACGGACTTAACCGCTAGACCACAGATGCATCTTTAATTGACTTCATTTTTTTTTTTTTTTTTTTATTTGAATGAGAAATATTTATTCGAAGTTAATAAAATTAAAAGTACATTAAATATAAATTAAAAGCTACCTAAATGATAAAATTAAAAATAAACTAACCTATAAATAAAAAATGTCCTCTAGAGACGTCCCATCCGAGATAGTCCCAAGGAGACTGGCAACATTTCCCCTCTGTATAGCGAGGCTAATACGTTGGCAAAAATAATTGCCAGCCTTCCTGTCTCCAGACCGTTCTGTCAGCCGCCTTGACAACTCCTTGGCCAAGCGCCTCGCTTGATCAACTTGAATTGACTTCATCAAAATCGATCCAAGTTTTAAAGTTCATAAAGAACTTTACATATGTATTTTTTATATATCGATATACATACATATATATATATATATATATATATATAATCGTAAGTAGGCAATATCTGAGTACATGTTTGATATTGTTTTTCATTTTGTATCGTAGATAACATTTATGTAAGTATTTTATTTTTATGAAAGCTCCTGGTGTTATATTGTGATTTACTAGTTTCAATAACGTGGTGCTAAAATTTTATGACCTTATGTAATGCGAATCTTGCACTCTCCGCTACAGCTCTCACTGTTGTATGTTTTATACTCTACCTCTAAAGCCCAGCAGTATTTGAAGTTAGTTTAATAAAAAATATTTATAACAAAAAATCTTTAAAATCTGAAAATATATAAATATGTTTATTCGAAGTAATATACAAACAATATAAAAGAATTAAATTATGAAATAAAAATAAAAACTAAATTAGAAAACTAATTATAAATAAAAATACTCACACATGATTTATTCCTGTGGCAGTGTGCCAAGAACACTTGCAATGCTGATTTGCTGCGCGAGAAAACTGCCAGCCCTCTTGTCACATACAGCATAAACCAGGCGCTTAGACAACTCTTTAAAGAACTTCTTTGCACTTGGCCCCCACGGACCCATTGTCTCAAGACCAACACGTAGTCGTTGCTAATCGACTCGTATTTGCGACTTTTGGCCTTTTCAGCAAGTCCGCTGCAGCCCTGGCCCTGGTAGAGGTGCCCTGGAGATGAGACCTAGCAAGGGTATCGACGCAAGTAGCGTCCCACACCAATGCTCGTCCCATCGACCAAGGCACCAAGGTCAATCCATCGGGTCTTTTACCGTCACTACGAGAGATTCCGGCAGTAACCAAAGCCCGATGGATCACATTGTTAACAGAACCGTGGCGGAAACGACGACCGGCACTTTTGAGACAAGACAGGCCGTGGTGGTCAAGCTGATCAACGTTGCTGCCACAGGAACAAATATAGGAAATCTGAAATGATTAAATTTATTTTACATAAGGCCATAAAATTTCAACACCACGTTATTATTATTTTTTTTCTTCGCTAACAAGTCTAGGCCAAATTCTCCAAATATTGTTGTGTTCTGGAATCATCTCCAAAAGTAGAGGTCTAGGATGCTGTGTTCTAGGGGCTGTAATAAATGTCAAGAAATATTATTAGAACGACTATCTTCAGAAACATCTACCACGTTTTTCATAGTTTCTCAACAAATAATTTGATTCTTAATAGACTAAGAATGGAATGGGTTACGGACTTAATGTATCTATTACCACTCTCAAAACATCGTCAAATAGCAGATATGTTTTAAACAAGCCTATAACATCGAAAATTTATTGGTCTAAAATAAATTTAAATAATAAAAAATAAACTATAAGTAAAAAATGCCCTCTAAAGACCTTCAGTGATAGTCCCAAGAAGACTGGCAACATTTCCCCTCTGTATAGCTAAGCCAATACGTTGGCAGAAATAATTGCCTGCTTTCTTGCTTCCAGACTTTTCCGTTAGCCGTTTGGACAACTCCTATCATTTTTTATCATATTGTGTCCAATAGTGACAGAAACAATACATACATTGATTTTTACCTATAACTAAGACCTAAACTAAGGCCTGCATCAATTACAGGAAACCGCCACATGTTATTACAGTATCCATTAATTGTACTTTTGAATAACCAAAATAAAAACACAATAATAATGAGCATAAGTTAAAACTGAAACACAATATAACATGATGCAATTACGATCAAGGAACACAACACCATGGATAAAACTTGGTTAAACAGCAGTTCAGTTAACAGTTTTAGCCAGGATCCGCTGCAGATATGATATTGGCAGCTTGGTCGGCACAGAGACACTAACACGGGACAGTAGGGGTGCCTCAATTTTACCGTTAATTAATTTATATAGAATCATACTATCCAGCAATTGCCTTCGATCTTGTAATGAGAATAAAGTACTTTAAACGATCTTAGTAATGTAAAATTTGTTTTTCTTTATTAAGACTAAATGTTAGAAGCCACTAAAACCTCTTTTGAACACTCTCGATCCTCTTGATGTAGCATTGTGTGGATTCCACACAATGCTGCAATACTCCAACGTACTGCTGACTATTGAGTTAAACAAAATGATCTTAGTCGCAGGCCTTTTCAAATCCTTTGCTGTGCGTAAAGTATATATTAAGTATTATAAGTATATTAGTGTTTAGTATATTAATATTATTTACTAGTAAGTAGTTAGTTTTAGTAGTATTTTAATTTCTCCCTTATATTATGTTCTATAATTTGCGCGAACCTTCCACATACAATGTTCGTAATGTCCCTAAGGTTGACTGAGTAAGAATGTCTAGCGGCATTAGGTCCGCCTTTGTACATAGTGCAAAAAGTTTTAAATAAATAAATAAAGTAAACCCAAAAAAAAATTAACGCTCACGTCATTAATATGTATGTATATTGAATATCAAGTCCCTGTCCATTGTGATCCCTAATTCCCTAGTATTAATTTTGCCTATCTCTCTTCTTTCTGTTTCCTCACATCGTTCTGGATTTGTCTCCAACTCCTTCGTAGTCGCTGACACAAATTTATAGAATAGTCTTCCGGTGAACATAAGGCAGGCAACTAACAAAAGCTCCTCACAATATTAGTAAGTATATATTAGTATTTAGTATATTGATAAGTGTGTAATTAAGCTGTTAATTTTTCTTCATATTTTTTAAATATATCTTTCATTGCACCTATAATAGTTCAAAGTTGTCCCCAAGTTTTGGCTGTCAGAAAATGTGTACGGGCATTAAGTCCGCCTTTGTACTTCGTGCAATAAAGTTTTCAATAAATAATTAACAGAGTGTCATTTAAAAAACTGGTCTAATCGCACTTTTTATATTTAAATATAAAAATCTATTATCGACATATAAAATAATGTTTATTGCAATTTAAACATGAGGAAAACAATTTGTATGATAATGCGTTGACATTTTATCCATTTAGTACACATTAACAACACCAGGCAGTAATTTAAATCAATTTTCTTACAGCGATAAGTGCACTAATCATGTACACGTACTAGTGATATAATTAACATATTTTACACACCTGTGTGTACTGATTTAAAATAATCATCACGACCATAATTTAACACACAAGTGGCAAGCTCGTTGATGTCTCTAGCGTACCAAACTCGAGAAATTACACAATAAATTAATTAATTTTCTGAAGTCCTATTCTGTTACTTAAGCGCAAACATTGTATAATCAAATCAAATCATTTATTTCCTTAGGTTAGTACACAACACTTGGATATTGTCAATACATATATTTTTATACAATACAAGCTTGGCTGGACCGAATCTAACAGCAATACAATTTATAATAAATAAAACATTGTTGCCATAAGCGAGGATTTTGTACTTATTTATAACTAGATACTTTAAATTTAATTCGTGGCTGTAAAAAGGCCGTGTCAGCTTATAATCTAATAACATTTATGTCCTTAAATATAAATTCGTGGCTGTAAAATGGCCGTGTCTGCTTACAATCTAGTAATAAAAATATTTATGTTCATAAATATAGATTCGTGGCTGTAAAATGGCCGTGTCAGCTTACAATCTAGTAATAACAATATTTATGTCCATAAATAAAAAAAAAAAGCGTGGCTGTAAAAGGGCCGTGTCAGCTTATAATCTAAAACAAACAATTACAATTAATAATAATGTCAACCAAACCCAATTCGTGGCTGTAAAAAGGCCGTGTCCAACTTAAGATTTAAATATTACTAATATATGAAACAAATTTCTATGCAATGGTAGATACCATTAAGTGCGTCCTTAGGATCATAGTAACTTTTTTTAATTAATATTGATTTAACTCTAGTTTTATTTTAAATTTTGAATTTTGATGAAATTTTTAATGGAATAATAATATATCACGCTATTAAGTTGATATTTGTACGGCTGCTGTCAAGGTCGAGCGATTAAAGAGTTGAGAATTGAGTAATAATTTGTAATCATGATACAATCTCTGATTGATTTCGTATTCCGTTTATGATCCTAATTAAATACTTAAATAAATCAAGGAATATATACACTAGGCTCTTCTGGGTTCCAAAGAACAACTTAGAATTTCGTAATTTAGGCGTAAATGTGAGACAAGCAGTAAGACAGAGAAACAAGGCAAACGACATCATTGGCAAATAAAAAACTGTTCACAATTCACTTACGAAATAACCATTTCAATTCATAATTATAGAGAGAAATCGAGGAGTAAAAAAAAACCACTTGACTCAAAGCTATAGACTGGGCTTATTAATAAAAATATTTTCGCCAATGTCCTTAGACCTGTACCACTAAAGTTTTTTTTTTCATATATCTGGAGTATTTGCCCTACACTCACCATGCTGTCAGACGGGTTGGCGAGGCTCTGATGTCAATTTTAATGACAAGACATTTCACGAGTTGGTACTTATTAGTGGAACCGGAACCGACGGCTTAACATGCTCGAGGGAACGGTTGGAACCTGTAAAACTTTACAATTGCCGCGACTTTTTTGGATTTTAAGGATCGTTCTTACAACCGAGTCACCGAGCGGTTCCTTAGAGCGTCTTTCTGAAGAATCTACATTACTATGAACCAACAGAGAACTGCCTCAGTGGTCTAGCCGTGGATTTAGACTCGGAGGTAAATATTTATTAATTTAAATAAATAAAAATAATTATTGTTTAATTTATTTGTGACATTTCTCGAGTTTGGTACGCTGGAGACATCGACGAGCTTGCCACTTGTCATTGGCTAAATGTGAATCCGCTTATTCATAAGCGTGGTTTCTGACCACACCGAAAGGGAAACGCTCGTGATGATACTTCACTTTTTTTACTTTATCTATCCTACTCCCTCCATGTTGGCCAGACGGGCCATAACTTAGGTAATAATTTGGTCCACACTAATCCAAAAGTTGGCTGCCATATAAACATCTCTGTATTAAGTCCGTCCCTTATCGCTATAAACATGCAATTTAAATAAAGACGATATTTTTTAATTTATTTGTTATATTTCTCGACTTTTGTACGCTAAAGATGGGTCTAAACTATAGGTCTATCATGACAAGTGGCAAGCTCGTCAATGTCTCACCGTACCAAACTCGAGAAAAATCATAAATAATTTGAATTATTGTGTACCGACTAGGAATCGAAACCGGTACCTCCGCATCTAAATTCACGGACTTAACCGCTAGAGCATGGAAAAAGTTTTAATTTTAATAAAAAAATCTCTTATCACATTCCGCGTAAAATTTCACTAAATGCCCAAACCATATTTAAATCAATGACAAAAAAGTATAATTTTGATTGCGAACTGCTCCTAAGAATTACTCTTTGAACACTACTCTTGGCCTTGCATTAAAAAGCACCATCCTAACACATAAACCCTATACCCATTGCAATACAGCTTATTGTCCTTCAACACTATGCCGGCCCGCCTACTAAGGGGCGTCGCTGTCCCCTCTCAGTTCTCGAGTTTCGAATTTCTTTTCAATTGTAATCGTAGCTTGTTCACATGCATTTGTGACAGTAAGAATGGGATCCACGATTTTCAATTTTAGCTTTTGACAAGCTTATTTTTTTTTTACCGGTAATATTGGAACGACATTTATTTTAATATCTTGTAATTTTGTAACGCATTATAATAGGGTAGTTAGTTGACTTTGGTAAATAAATATTTGTTTTTTGTTTTACTAGGCTCCAATGAATTTTTAGATTATAAGTTGACACGGCCCCTTTACAGCCACGAATTTAAGTTTAATTTTAATATTTTATAATATTTAACATTATTGACATTAATTTAATTTCATATTATTACGATTTTAATTTGACTCGGCCACTGTACAGCCACGAAATTAATTAAATTTCATTATAATTGGACATTATATTATTATTATTTTAGATTATAAGTTGACACAGCCTTTATACAGCCACGAAATAATATTTTTTATTTTATATAATTTGACATTAAATTATAATTATTTAGATTGTAAGTTGACACGGCCTTTATACAGCCACGAAATTAATTTAAATTTATTATAATTATACATTATGTTATAATTATTTAGATTATAAGTTGACACGGCTATAATGCCTCGAATTTAGGTTAAGCTACAGTACTTGCTTATGGCAGCAATGTCACTTCCTTATTTCGGTCTATCCATAATTTAATTTAATCTTTTTATTTATTATTTTAATAATATTGTAAAAAATTGACAATATCCGAGTGTTACATGTGAACCATATGGAAATAAATATTTTGAATTTGAATTTGAATGTTAGGCCGCGTTCGTTTTAAGAAATGTTGCATGAAAATACCACTTTTTTTAGCACAAGTCGTTCGTTTAATAAAAATTCTAACATTTGATGCTAATTTCGTATGTCAGTACCGTGTTGAAAGGAGGTTATTGATGTTACTTTTTGACAGATGTCATTTAACTATGGTTTGTTTACATTGTTGTATACTTTATAGTTTATATTATATTTGTTTAAAATGTATTTTAAACAATTTTATGTAATAAATTCAAATACCATAATACATTGTCAATTGATTTGTTACTTGTCATACTTGTCAAAACGTAGCCTCACCGCTGGTTTTTTAAAGAAATGTTAGCATTGTTAAAAAAAAGTGGAATTTCTTAACAAAAACGACTACGAAATGTTAGAAAACGAACGCGGCCTTAGTTACAAAATCTTTACAACTTATGTTAGTACAAAAAATGAAAATAAAAGTAAGTAAAAAAATATATATTGACCGCCTCCGTGGTCTAGTGGTAACAAACGATGCCGTGAACTCGGAAGGTCGTGGGTTCGATCCCCACCGGGGGCAAGTTGTACATTGTATAATTTGTCTCGGTCTGAGTGTTTATATGTATAATATGTATATATTTACAAAAAAAATTATAATATGTAGTTTATCAACCATCTAGTTTCCGTAACACAAGCCTCGTAGCTTACCACGGAAATTAGATGGCGCCGTGTGACTGTGTCTGGAAATATTTATTATTATTATTATATAATTAAATAAATTATTAAATAAATAAGACCGTGCAGTAACCACTTCGTCCCCCACCAATCTGACAGAACGTACCACACGTACCAGCAGCCGCACCTTTGTGCCAAGCTGTTGGTGCTTGTCCTCACTCTTTTAAGCAATCAATCAATAATAAAATAATTACATTATTTTAGATTTTAGAGCGTTACCTTAAAACATTAGTCCGCGTGAGTGACAGTTCTTATGCCGTGTTTGACTTGAAAGCAAAGTACGCTGTTTCTTACTGAATTTTGCTTACCTAAATCTAATGAAACCGCGACTCGAACACGACTTCTAAATCGAAATGAAGTAAAAAAACGCGCTTTGCTTTCAAGCCGAACACGTCACTAACGTGACGTCATCTGGAAGCCATTTGCAACTACAGCGAAAATTTAAAAGTAGATTTTAAGGCGATTTAGAACGCATAAAAAGAATTAAATGTTTTTTTTTAGAAATTCCGTAACTAAAAATGAACAATATAACATAAAAATAAACACAAGTAGCCTATTTAGTAAGTAGAAAGTAAAATATCATTACGACCGAATGGATCCGTTTCGGGGTGGTCAGAAAACATTCTTTTTAAAAAATATGATTCATATTTAGCCAACTTTAGTATACAAGTGGCAAGCTCGTCGATGTCTCTAGCGTACCAAACTAAATATCACAAATAAATTACCAGGATTCGAACCCGATACCTCTGCGTCTAAATCCACGGACTTAACCGCTGGACCGCACAATTTAATAACAATATAGTTTATTAGTAACCAAAATGGTTGCACCAAAATGAATTTTCTTTAATTGTTACGATTAATGTTTAAAATGGTGTCAGCCGTCAGCTAGTGCCTACAATTGACGCCATTTTTAACATTAATCGTTACAAATACATATACTTACTTTGTTTTGATACAACCCAGCCTAATTATTTATTTATTTTAAATATTAAAGCTTATGTTACAAAGTACACCAGTTTTAAGTAATACCTTACATACAGAATGTGAAAACAGCTAGAAGTATCATCACGACCGTTTCCCTTTCGGGGTGGTCAGAAACCACGCTTATAAATAAACGGATTCACATTTAGCCAACTTTACTTATAGGCCAATCATGACAAGTGGCAAGCTAGTCGATGTCTCCAGCGTACCAAACTCGAGAAATATCACAAATAAATTAAATGTATTTATTGACATTAATAAATATTTTTGTGTCCCGACCAGGAATCGAACCCGGTGCCTCCGAGTCTAAATTCACGGACTTAACCGCTAGACCACGGAGGCAGTTGTTCCAGCTAGTTGCGTTTAAATCACATTTATTTCAGTCAGTCAGTTGAATAAATAATAATAATAATAAATATTTCCAGACAGGTCACACAGCGCCATCTAATTTCCGTGGTAAGCTACGAGGCTTGTGTTACGGAAACTAGATGGTTGATAACCTACATATTATACCTTTTTTTTTGTAAATATATACATATTATACATATAAACACCCAGACCGAGACAAATTTTACAATGTACAACTTGCCCCCGGTGGGAATCGAACCCACGACCTCCCGTGTTCACGGCATTGTTTGTTACCACTAGACCACGGAGGCAGTCTGGAATGAATCTATAACCTAATTCCTTCCTCTCCATTCCGCAACCGAACCACACGCACAGGTCAGAATATGCACCCACATACCGTAGTCACTATCCCTTCGCGTACCTATAAATTTGGTGACTCATACATCTGTCGCACAATAAAGATGTGGAATGCTCTTCCAGCCTCTGTGTTTCCACTTTCCTATAACCTGGAGTCCTTCAAGCGAAGTGTGAAAAGGCATCTAGTCAAGCCGGCATAGTGTTAGGGACTGATGTCGGATATAAGGGTCCGATTCCAGTTGCTAACATACATGGACCCTGCGCGTCACTTACCATCAGGTGGGCACAGGGTCACATGTCGTGCTAGTATAAAAAAAAAAAAAAATGTGGAATAGTACTGGTCAGTCAGCCCCAATGTATCTACCGACGTAATCTGATCACTTACAAGCACATTAAAAATCAATTTTCCTACAGCACATTAGATATACTGCCTGCGTGGTCTAGCGGTTACGTCCGTGGATTTAGACTTGGAGGTACCGGGTTCGATTTTGGTCGGGACACAAAAATATTAATTAATGTAAATAAATACATTTAATTTATTTGTGATATTTCTCGAGTTTGGTAAGCTGAAGACATCGACGAGTTTGCCACTTGTCATGATTGGTCTATAGTAAAGTTGGCTAATTGTGAATCTGCTTATTTATAAGGTGGTTTCTGACCACCCCAAAAGGGATACGGTCGTGATGATACTTTACATTAGATATACCAAGCACATTTTACATATGTTATCGTTATCAGGGCCCCCTGTGCGCTTAATCGTTGAAAATCAACAAATAATTAATTCGTTCGTCATAGTTTCCCCTCCTCCAACAATTTGCGCCACCATTACCGCCCAACGATAAGGTTTAAGTTCTATCGCAACGATTCGTGTCATTTTTTTTTTTATTCTAGCACGACATGTAACCTTGCGCCCATCTTAAAGAAGTGGCGCGCGAGGTCCATAAGTGTTAGGAACTGGAATCAGTCCCTAACACTGAACATAATGTTTTATATTTATTGTATTACTTCCATAAGATCATAAATTTAGTTCAGCTAATAAGTATAGCCAGGCGTGGCGAGTGTAGGCTAAATTCTCCAGATATATGTTCTGGAAGGCCCATCTCCAGCAGTGGAGGTCTAGGACGCTGTGTTCTAGGGGCTGTAATGATTGTTGTGTGTTCGTTGGAGAAATCTCGCTTATATACCTCTCCAGGGCTAGCATCCAAGCTAGGGGATACTTAAACCTGCTAAACTCAGCTGGAAGAAAACACCAGGACAAATTATAGGAAAGAAAACTCACACCGCGTGGCAGGAGTCCAGGTCACGATTTCACGGCACACTTATCACTAGATCGATTCTTACACCAAACAACGGCTCAATGTTTATATTGTTCTTTAAATTGCTTATTAGAAGTATTTAGTTAAATGTTTTAATGTTTGATTATAACGGTGTCACTTGCACGGGCGACGAAACCGAACTCTCTTCTAACTCCACCCGTTTTCACCAGAGGGCGTAAGCATACACCATATGAATTTACCGTTGCAGCTTACGTTCCCGCGTTTATTTAAATAGTGTGTTCGATTATGGATAAATGTTGTGGAAGGAATCAAAAGGAGAGGATGATACCAAGCCACAACAATGATGATGATAATAAGTAACACGACATTCAATGATTGGCGGTACGAAGTTCGCCGGGTCAGGTCAGGGTCCTTTATATTGTTGTATGTTATATAACAAAGCTAATTGTTATTTTCACAAATTACTCAACGTATATTTGAATTTGTCTGCATGTTTTATTATGTTCCCCTGGAAGCTAATGATTGCTGTCACACTGTTTCATACAGACACAGCAACGTTTTTTTTTTTATTTAGTAAACAATTTGAATTCGAACATTCTACATGCTAATGTTGAAGAATTGTGTTTAGTTTTAAAGTATCATCACGACCGTTTCCTTTTCGGGGTGGTCAGAAACCACGCTTATAAATAAGCGGATTCACATTTAGCCAACTTTACTATAGGCCAAACATGACAAGTGGCAAGCTCAATTAAATAAATACATTTACATTAATAAATATTTTTGTGTCCCGACCAGGAATCGAACCCGGTACCTCCGAGTCTAAATCCACGGACTTAGCCGCTAGACCACGGAGGCAGTCTTTATTTTAATTAATATTTTTTTAGGTAAAGTAGTCCAATATATTATGGTCTTTTTTTAGATCATTTGGAAGGCAATGATGGCTGTAACTTTATTCGTATTGCATCTACGTCATAAGAATATATAAATATATTTCAAGACAGGTCACATGGCGCCATCTAGTTTGCGTGGTAAGCTACGAGGCTTGTGTTACGGAAACTAGATGGTTGATAAACTACATATTATACTTTTTTTTTTGTAAATATATACATATTATACATATAAACACCCAGACCGAGACAAATTATACAATGTACAACTTGCCCCCGGTGGGAATCGAACCCATGAACTCCCGAGTTCACAGCAACGTTTGTTACCACTAGACCACGGAGGCGGTCAATAATAATAATAATATGTAAATTTTTAGGATAATTAACGATTTGATTTGAGTTCTTTATCCAAAACAGATAGAAGTATACGTGTCTTATGCTAGCATAATATCTCGCCTTTATTATTTACTATTATTGTTTTTCCATAAAAAGTTATATGTGATGTCGACAATTTTACGATGCGACGTCGCACTGCACAGTATTGTGGAACGGCCCTAAGCTCGCACAATCCACTATTTTGATAATTTAACATTTACGGTTAAACGAATACTGTTGTTTGCGTAGTCGGTGAAAGTCAACAAATAATTAATTCGTTCGTCATAGTTTCCCTTCGGCAAACAATTTGCGCGACCATTACCGCCCAGCGATAAGCTTTACGTTCTATCGCTACGGTTAGTTTCATACCCTTGCTCAAAGACATATAAATAACACTGTCCAACTTATGCACGGGTAAATTTTGAGACTATTACATCTGTCGCACGCCTAATATGTGGCATGCTCTCCTAGCCTGTGTATTTCTCCATTCCTTTGGCAACCTGCAGTCAGATTATGCTATTCATGCATCACAGCTCCTGGAACACAGAGTTCTTGAACTCCACACTCCACTGCTGGAGATACAGAACATATTTCTGGAGAATCTTAGCGAGGGTCTTATGTCAATTGTAATAAAAAAATATTAATGATATTAATGATTGATATTAGTGGAATCGGTAAACGGTGTTATAAATCTATGTCATATATAAGTAAGAAAAGTATATTGGTACGCAAACGTTATATAATGGAATTCCATATCTATACAAGTACATATATACTCATACGTATAGAACGCTATTATACACACATCAACACTGCCTAGGGATATTTTGTATAATGTTCTTAAACTCAAAAAATAGAGCACCAGTTGCTTGTATGTGACCAAACTGTGAGGAGAAGGCTGCATGAAGCTAACCTTTATGCTCGCAGACCGCTTCGTACTCCAGCACTACGCCGAGGAAATCGTGGACGACGATTAGAGTGGGCTCGTGAACATTTGCTGTGGGAAGATAACCAGTGGTCTGTAGTGCTGTTTACCGATGAGCCCCGGTTCGGTTTCCATCCCGATACACGTAGAGTACGTGTTTGGCGAGTTCCTGGTCGTGAGAGCCGTCTGCAATATCCTCAGGAAGTCCATTCATACCACGGCGGAACAATTATGGTTTAGGCGGGAATTCGTGTTGGTGGAAGAACAGACCTCGTTTGGATCAGAAACACCATGACAGCTGAAAAATACCGTAACGAGGTGCTAGTACCAATAATCTACCCCCATAGACTACAAATGGGCCACGAATTCACGCTCATGCACGATATCGCCCGTCCGCACACAGCGGGAGTGGTGACGAGCTGGTTGCAGGAGCACGACATATCGGTCTTAGGCTGGCCCGCTCAATCGCCTGACCTAAACCCCATAGTACACACGTGGGACATGCTCCAAAGAAGGCCTTTGAGGAATTTCCCTGCAAACATTGCGACGGAGGAGCAACTTTTTTTGCATCTTAGCCGGACCTGGGACAATATACCGCAGCAAGACTTGGATTACTTACTCCAAAGCATGAAAAACCGTTGCAGGACCGTTATTAACGTCATGGGTGGTTTTACTGACTACTGATTTTTCACATAACTGTTAAAAAAATAATATTTTTTCCTTATTTTTCACTTTTTCTTGAGAAACACATTCATTGTTGGTTTTACCATTATTTTACGTTTTTTCTTTATTTAAATAAAAATTTGTTTACGCAAAAAAATAGTTTTCTTTTATTCTGGATTGTAGTCTGATAAATGGGATTTATAAAAATACATACATGTTGTATGTTATTTTTTATAAATTTTGAGTAAATTGAGTATATCCAAAATATCCCTAGACAGTGTTGATGTGTGTGTGTAGTTGAAAATTGCATGAACAGAGGGCTGAACATGCTGCTGCATTCCATTACTTAAATCACAAACGTTATTAGTGAATTCCGTTAATTAAAAAACTTGCGTCAAAATAACAAAATATTTTACAATTCTCAACTGTAAAAGCGCTCGAATTTGTCAGTGTTCGTGCAAATACCAACTCTAATACCGTGATATATACTGCGTGTATTTCAAGAGCAAATATGTTTATATTATAATCTAGATTAAAACAAAGAACTACGTTTTTTTAAAAATTATTCAGTAATAAAATCTTAAGTTACGGTGCAGAGAAGTTTTCCTAAAAATATCGCCACTCATACTGAGCCTTATCAAGTAGGTAGTGAAAGGTCAACGATCGCGCGAACGTTAACTTACGTAATAGGTTCTCTCTCCATTTCGTCTCTCTCGGCTGTGAGCTAGATTAATTAATAATAACACTTATGCCCGGATGGACCTTAATATAAAAAGACAATACGCAAAAAAACCTATAATAATTGAATTACTATTTAATTCGGATTTGCCCGTGGAATAAGCTAAGGGGCTATGACGAGGATCTATGTCAATTTTTAATGTCAATTATCAACGATTATTTAGTGGAACCGGGACCGACAGCTTATCGTACTCTCCGAGGCACGGGAACGGTAGTGTTGTAAGTCTATGACAAATGTATGTAAGAAAAGTGTATTTCTCATTGGTACATGCGAAATGCGTTCTTACATCCAAACCTTTACCGCTCAATTTGTATTAACTGGCTATTTTATATACGTCTAGGCATGTTAATAAATTATTATAAACTACCGCCTAACATCAGAAAAAAAATAGTTTAATTTTACGCGCATTTGAGTTGGCGCTATAAACTGTAAGTGAAATGACTGCCAATAAGGCGTGCTGACTTCTTGATTGCTTTCCGTTATAACTACGAATAACTACTAACTATAACTAGTAAGTATTGTTTTTTTTTATATTATTCAATTATAATTGGGCCTAAGCAGGTCTGCCGTCAATACATTTATGGAACGAGCTTCCAAGACGGCATTAACGGAATCATACAGTATTTGGTTGGGTAGGGAGAGGAGTAGAATGGTGGATGGTGAGGCCTCCTTTTCTTAAACCAGCCTATTGTCGCTCGCAAGCCCGAGACACCATTCTTCTCATCTCTTACACACACACGATGGACGCGGAACCCGCACAGTGAATCTATGGAATGCTTAGAAATTTGTCTTCTCTCTTCTGTCACCGTGTCTGCAGCGTCAACGGAATAGGCTGACATTAATTATTCGACAGGCACCGTCTCTAAATATGTCAATAAAGTTCTAATTACTAACCTTCATACATAAGTAATGTCCTACAGAGGCGGGCGATTCGAATAGTGGACGATACTACAGCCGAGATGTGGCCTCCCTGAGCGTGTTCTACAAACTTATACTATGGTGAATGTTCTGAAGAGCTTCACAACCTTATCCCTTCTTCTCTATTCCGCAACCGAACCACTCGCACAGGCCAAAATATGCATCCACATACCGTAGCCACTATCCCTACGCGTAAATACAAATTTGGAGACTCTTACATCTGTCGCACGCTGAAGATGTGCAATGCTCTCCCAGACAGTATGTTTCACCATTCCTATAACCTGAAGTCCTTCAAATTAAGTGTGAAAAAGCATCTTTATAGGCCGGCGTAGTGGTAGGGACTGATGTCGGTCGTCTGAGGCTGTCGTCAGTTGCTCCTATGTTGCGCCTTGTCACATGTCGTGCGCAGTATAAACAATAAAATTAAAAAAGTATGTTACGACTAGGATGCCAGGTCTCTGGTCAACTGATTAATAATATTTGTTTTTGTGGTGACAATGCAGACGAACTAGACCACCATGCCTTATGCTGCCAAAAAAGTGCCAGCAGGATCTCGAGACACCATGCAATCGCAATGTCTTCCTGTCAAGGGCACTTACATCTGCTAATATCCCCTGCATTCTTAAACCATCGGGGATAGTTAGGTATGATGGCAGGCGTCCGGATGGGATTTCGTTAATTCCATACAAAGGTCGTGCGCTGGTTTGGGATGCCATAAGGAACCCGGGGCTGCTGCCGAGTCTCTTTAACTTTTGACGCCGCTTTTGCCTTTTTTAATTCGAATTAATAATAATAATAATAATAATAACGTTTATTGGCGCAAAAAATACACTTACATATAACATTTAAAATACTGCAGAAAGAAAAATGAAACAAAGTTGATCGCCCTGGGCCGGCACCTGTAATTAAACTGTATCACCAAGCCCAGGTCACTCAGCCATTTGTTAAGACATTTTTAAAACTAGAACATAAACACTTTTTAAGACATAAAAACACAATTTTAACAAAATATTAAACACAAATAAATGATAAGCAAAGAACGTAATTTTAATTTAGTGACAAAAAGTGAGGGTGATACAAAAATACTTTTGGCCTATAGCGATGCATGGAGTAGTCTGTTATCATTCGTGTAATTAATAGTTTTACAGAATTCCGCAATCAACCAGTACATTTTGGAATAGGTTAACTAAATATACCTACTATTGTTGCAATATCTCATTAACAGCTGCTTACACAGAATAGATAATCTAGTGCATAGATATTAAATATGTTATGTAAGGAATACCGATTTTATAAATAATAACATACATGACATAATTACATATGCGTATATAGTGTTGAAATATTAGTGGTTTTATATATATATATACATTACATTACATACTATAAATATATCTATATATATATATATATATTATTAATATATAAAATATATTATTATTGAGTAGTGTTTAAGTTTGTTAATGTTGTGTAAGTATAGGTATCTATACTTGTTGTGTGTTAAGTTTATTATTTATTTATTTTTTATTTTTTTATTTGACAATTTCAAATAAGTTTTCTGTCTCGTTGTAGTCTAAGGTTAGAAACCAGTCAGTTAGCGTACGTTTTAGACGATTCGAATTAATACATTTTAATAATTTAAATAAATAATAAAATTATTATTTAATTTATTTGTGATATTTCCCGAGTTTGGTACGCTAGAGACATAAGGGTGGCACACAAAAATGACTGCCTCCGTGGTCTAGCGGTTAAGTCCGTGGATTTAGACTAGGAGGTACCGGGTTCAATTCCTGGTCGGGAGACAATAATATTTATTAATGTAAATAAATAAATTAGATTAATATTTAATTTATCTGTGATATTTCTCAAGTTTGGTACGCTAAAGACATCGACGAGCTTGCCACGTGTCATGATTGACCTATAGTAAAGTGGCTAAACGTCAATCCGCTTCTTTATAAGCGTGGTTTCTGACCACCCCAGAAGGAAAACGATCCTGACTCTATCGGCATCTATTATAAATTTCCGTGGTACCCTTAACTTAACCAGTTCGTCCCATTTATTTTATTGTTTTCTTCCCAATAGCTCTATCATTATAAAAGGGTTGTAATTAATTGGTATATTTGACATTAAATATTTGATAATTAGCTACAATTTTTTAATTAGATCATTTAAAAATAATTATATAATCATTTACATAATAAATTGGATAGACATACCCGTAATAAAACAAAAATACTGGATAAAACCTTCTAACATATTTTAATGGGTATTTACCGAAAGAGTTATAACAATTGAAAAATGTAATTAATTATTACGTGGTAGGGATGCCATTTGTTTTTTTTATCAATATACTTAAATAATAAAAATATTAGGTACTTAAAACTTGTTCTAAACCGCTATGAATGGTGCTCAAATATTTTCAATTATTATATATTTTGTATTCAAAAAGGGCTCTTGCTGGTTTACCCGCAATCTAAGACCCCTCTGGGATTGTGCAGAGCGATGGGCGACCCGACGGAATGACTGTTGGGCCGTGGAAACTTGGCAGGTCTCCGGTGTGGGATGTGACGTATGTAGATACATTAGCTCCATCTCACAACCTCGACCTCGTCAGGCGCGGGAATTGCGGCGTATCATGTTGAGAACCTCAAATGCGGCAACCTTGGTACCAGTTACAAATTTGCGCCGTTTGGGGCCGAGACTGCCTCCGTGGTCTAGCGGTTAAGTCCGTGGATTTAGACTCGGAGGTACCGGGTTCGATTCCTGTTCGGAACACAAAAATATTTATTAATATAAATAAATACATTTAATTAATATTTAATTTATTTGTGATATTTCTCGAGTTTGGTACGCTGGAGACATCGACGAGCTTGCCACTTGTCATGATTGGCCTATAGTAAAGTTGGCTAAATGTGATTCCGCTTATTTATAAGCGTGGTTTCTGACCACCCCGAAAGGGAAACGGTCGTGATGATACTTTACTTATTTTTCGGGGCCGAGACGATGGGCCTTCCGGTACCTTTCTCAAGGTGCCTGGCCTAGGAGTTGTCAAAGCGGCTGACGGAAAGGTCTGGAGACAGGAAGGCTGGCAATTATTTCTGCCAGAGTATAAGCCTCGCTATACAATGTTGACAGTCACCTTGGGACTATATCGGTTGGGACGTCTCTAGAGGACATTTATTATTTATAGTTTATTTTTTTATTAGGTTTTTAGTTATTTAATTATAGTTATTAATTTTAGAATACTAATTAAAATAATAATAATAATAATAAAAAAGCTTTATTGCACAAAAACTAAAATAACTTAAAATTAATGTGCACAGGCGAGCTTTATGCCGTGAGGCAAAAATAAAATAAAATATCAATCTTATAGTTTTTTTAGGTGATTGTTATATGTATATGCCACCGTGGTCTAGCGGTTAAGTCTGTGGATTTAGATGCGGAGGTGCCGGGTTTGATTCCTGGCAAATCTGGAAATTTCCAGATTTCTCCGTCAGCCGCTTGCACAACTCATTACTATGATTGTATGAAGATACATAATTCCTTGGATTCTACGTTCACATCTACACGTACGTAAAGACATCTGCTGATGTGCTAATAAAAAATAAACTAAACGAAATAGTAAAAAAATACTCATTTGAACTGAATATTACCTACACTTGTTAATTACAGGAAAGGTGTTTACAATATTTTTTTTTATCAGTGGCAGCCATAACGTAATTTTCTTCATAACATACCACGACCAAGTGAAGGCAAACTATAATTAAAAAATAATTTTCTAAAAATAAAAATGTCTTATGTTTTGTATTTAAAACAAAATTGAACAAATTGTTTTATTAACAATCTACGGTGGTAATTTTGTTATTAATAATATATGTTGTAATGACATTTGAACCCTTTGAATTGTCAAAAAGTTATTTCTTAACTGCCTGCGTAGTCTAGCGGTTAAGCCCATAGATTTAGACGCGGAGGTACATAAATAAATAAATTTAAAAAATAAAAATTATATCAAACTTAAATTAAAATATATTAATTAGTTCGTATTTTTTTACAATCAGGTCTTTTTATTATGAAATGAAGAGAAATAAATTACCTAACTAAAATGTGGAGAACTTGATTTATTTTAAGCAGATTAAGATAGTCAGCTTCTGTATGAGCGTGGCTTCCGACTACCCCGGAAGGGAAACGGTCGTGGTGATACTTTACATTACTTACTGTGCATTTTTAAATAAATTATTCAACAAGATTAAAAAAAAATCATCATAACAGCTCTAGTACTAAAGGACTTGATTGAATCTCTGATAGGATGTCTCTTGAGGACAAATTTTTATTTATAGTTAATTTTTTTATTACGTTAAATTTATAGTTATTTAATTTTACTTATTTTATTTAAGTACTTAGTTTGTAATTATTAAGCTCGTAGATGTCTTTAACGTACCAAACTGGAAAAACATCACAAAGAAATTATTGTGTCTCGACCAGGAATCGAACCCGGTTTCTCCAAGTCTAAATCCACGGACTTAACCGCTAGACCACGGAGGCAGTTGCATAGTATAACATTAAATACAATTATTTAGCTCATATTATAATAAAAGATGAATGATTTCCTTTGGGTAGTACTTATTAAGATAGAGGTAGCGTAGTTGTTAGGACTGACGTCACCACAAGCGCGAAGGTAATTTAAAAATAAATAGATATTATAAATGCAAGTAAAAGAAGTATGACAAGTATAGTGCAATCCGTTATCATGGGTAGTTAATCATATGCTATTAATGTTTAATATCGCAAACCAATCTGTTGAGCACCATTTACGGCAAGCTATAAACTTGGTCTTTATTTATATATTCATTATAACAAGAGCAATGTTCTCGTGAATATAATCGGTGCACAGCCCATAGGCGTCGATACACCCAGCTAAATGCAGAAACAGTCATCTCAAACTAAGTAACAAGAATAAATACTCCCGATACCATCGCTTCAACGTTTAACGAGAGCCTTTTCCGCGCCGCGGCGAGCCATTTAGCGAATTTCAATAGTTATCGCAGGAAGAAAAACTCTATACCGAAAGAGATAGAGATATGCTTTTGTATAAAGTGTGATAGGGATAGAGGATGCGAAGAAAGAAGTAATAAAAAAGTGGTCGTGTGTTAGCGTGGTGGCAGAAGGCGGTGAACGAAGCCCCTCCCTGTCGGCCGGCCTGCTTGTCAGTCGCAGTCTTACCCACCGCCGCGCCGCCACGCGATACCAAAACGCGGGAAAAGTTTACCAACTATTTCGTAACTTCGACTTTACATACAATTGTTAACTAAAAATTAGATTTTAAGTGTCAAAAAAAAGAAAAAAAAACTGTGCTTAGATTCATTTTAGTTTTTTTTATTATTGTAAAAGTTTATATTTTTGTAAAAGTGTTTCCTTTTAGTATCCCTATCCATGGGATGCGCAGAAGGTGACGATACCCTGGGGGTGAACTTGATGTTACTGACGGAGGGCAGAGATAGGACGATGGAAGATGACTGCTCGGTCAGGCCTTGCGCCACGGACTTTTCCATTGCTGCCATCATGGCAAGAGACCGACAAGAACGAAGGGAAAGGAGACGTCACCGAGACCCAAGAGAAGACACACTCACACCTCTAGGTTAGTAAAATCACTTTATAATAAACATAACAGCTGTAGAGCCAAATCTGTATATACTTAGATTAAATTAAATCTATCACTCTCCCAAAGGTTAGCTGGTAGGGAATACCTTCATGGTATTATGCTCGCCTATGTACATATTTTTATTTTGTGTGCAATAAAGAATTTTATTATTTTTATTAAAGACCAAAAATTTTAAGTTCGTAAAATCGAATCCAAACAGTAGCTATACGCTTTAATATAAACTACATACCTACTGAACTGCCTCCGTGGTCTAGCGGTTAAGTCCGTGGATTTAGACTCGGAGGTATCAGGTTCGAATTCTGATCAGGACACATTATTTAATTGTGGTATTTTACGAGTTTGGTACGCTAGAGAAATTGACAAGCTTCCCATTTGTCATCATGGCCCTATAGTTAAGTTGACTAGATATGAATATTTAAAAAGCTGTGGGTTCTGTCGTGGTGGAAAGGGTCGTGATAATACTTTACCTACTATGTAATTAAAAGTGGACGCAAATATAAAAAAAGATCAAATTAAAATTAAAATATATTACTTCGCAGATTTTTTACAATCAGTTCTTATTAGCACTGTGTTTTGAAATAGAGGAGAAAAAATAAGTTACCCAACTAAAATGTGTGAACTTAATTTATTTTAAGCAGATTAAAATAGTCATAATAATATTTAGAAATAATAAAGAAAAAACCATTTTTTTAAATCAGCTTAGATATAACAATTACAAAAGAATAAAAAATAATCGTAAAATAATAAATAATAATAATAATAAATTATTTATTGTACAAAACCAAAACAAGTGCAGGTACATAGGTGAGCTTAATGCCGTAAATGCATTTTCTACCAACTAATCTTTGTGACTCGAGATATGTAATAAGCGGGTGCAGAATGTTACGAAGAAAATAGATAGTTGAAATTATTTATTACTATATAAAACACAAATTAAAAAAAAGGAAAAAAGAGCTGCTATGACAAATAGGTATTCAGGTCAGCATAGGCTGTAACAATAATGCCGCAGCGCTGGTGTGAGTTTAGAGCGAATTTGTTCTTCGGATAAACTTAAATGAATAATATTATGCAACTATTTTACTACGAACCACATACGTAATGACAAAAATACGCGGGTAGGTATTAAAGAAAGCATAGGGACAAAAATAAGCAATGCTCCGATGGTTCGGACATGTTGAAAGAATGAGTGAAAAGAGATTGACGAACCAGATATATAATGCGAAAGTTGTGGGTAAAAGAGGCCCTGGCAGACCAAGACTTACCTATCATGATCAAATAAATAAAACGATAGCTGAAGGTGCTTTAAAAATACATCTAAAAAAGGGCATTAATGAAGAGGTTGATGAATTTCGAAGAAGCGAAAGAGGTATGTCGTGATCGTGACAAGTGGCGCTTAATTGTCTCTGCCTACCCCGCAAGCGATTTGGCGTGAAGATATGTATGTATGTATTTTATCCAAAAAACCCAAAAAAAATGAAGAAAGTTGTTTCCGTAAAAGTTTTATCTCAAAGTGGAAAAAACGATTAATAACAAAAGGGGTACAACTCATTTAGATTCGTTCTCGTTAAGCCTTGAAGTATTTTTCATATTTAGATGAAAATGCAGATTCGATTCCTGGTTAAACGATGTAATTTTTTTTTATATTCTGTAATATATTCGAAGTAGATACAAAAATAAAATAGATTAAAAACCTAATTTATTCGGAGTAAAGTACAAAGATAAAAAAATGAACTAAATTATAAAAACTAATTTTAAAAAAATTAATAAATAAAATTACGACTATTCGATGGGCGAAGTAGGCCGAGGACACTCGCTGCGTTCCCCCGTTGAACAGCGAGGCTGACCCTTTGACCAAGATATTCTCTACTCAAAGGGTCACCCGTCGCCAAGTGGAGTTTCTCACCAAGCTTGCGGGAGAACACAAGAGCCTCCTCGGACCACGGGCCCATCGTTTCAACTGAAATGGAATGAAATTGTGATTGATGATGATCTCCGCGTATTTGTTGCGCTTAAGGCGTGCGGCTGATTCTGCAGCGGCCCCAGGTTTCTTATGGCTGGATGTCACATGTGACTGACAGAGTGTGTCAACACATGTGGCATCCCAAACCAGTGCGCGGCCTCTAGTATATGGAATTTATGACATCCCGTCCGGACGCCTACCATCATTTCTAACTATCCCCGATGGTTCAAGGATGCAGGGGATATTAGCAGTTGTAAAAACTAATTATAAATAAAACTAAACTAAAAATACCTATGAAATTAAAATTATTCTACAAAATAAACAAGGGCTGGATGATCTGCAAAAAAATATTAACAAATTGTAAGCAACCATAAAACCTACATGCTGATAATGATGCCAGATTAATAGATAACCGCTGGTGAAGGGTTAATTAATGTTGGTGACAGGAGAATGGAGAATAATATATGTAATAAATATCTCTAAATATATTTGCGTATTCCAAAAGACATGATCAGGAACGGGTTCAAGACTCAGCGTAACGCAGTGGATGTTGGTGCGAGAGGAGTTCCAGCAAAATCTTTGCATCACTTACTGAAAGAATTAGACCTAAGCAGGTCTGCAGGAGATACATTTATGGAAAGAGCATGAACGGAATCATACAGTATTTGGTTGGGTAGGGAGAGGAGTAGAAAGGCGGATGGTGAGCGTCTTATTGCGCAATAAAATAAAAAAGTAGGCCTCCTTTTTATACCAGCCTATTGTCGGTCGCAAGCCCGTTCTTCTGATCTCTTACCGACACATGATCCGGCACCCGCACGATAAATCCATGGAATGCTTAGAAATTCTTTTCTGTATAATAAATATCTCTAAATATATATTTTAATAACTCTTAATTCCCAATCTGACTTTATTAAAATCAAAATGCATCTTAATCCTCTTTGACATATAGGTATTGTTATTTGATGTAGGTATTTATTAAGGTAAAAATAGGCATTTTAATTTATTTACTATTTAAACTGCCTTCATGGTCTAGCGGTTAAGTCCGTGGATTTAGTTACAAAAATATGTATTAATATAAATAAATACATTTAATTATTATTTAATTTATTTGTGATATTTCTCGAGTTTGGTACGCTGGAGACATCGACGAGCTTGCCACTTGTCATGATTGGCTTATAGTAAAGTTGGCTAAATGTGAATCCGCTTATTTATAAGCGTGGTTTCTGACCACCCCGAAAGAGAAACGGTCGTGATGATACTTATTTAAACACAGCATTTAGCAAGTATGTATTTATTATGATGTTTAAACCATATGGGTACATAGTTACCTACGTATCCATATATTTATCATTTTACTTAAAAAATATATTTTATCGTTTTTTTCTAAATTCTATTTTTCATTTTTCATACTCACTCATATTATTCTTTAGTCACTCTTCCAAATGTTAGCTGGTATAGAAAACCTTCATGATATTATGCTCGCCTATGTACATGTTTTTTTTTTTTTGGGTGCCATTAAATCTAGCTACCGATCAACAAATAATAAATAAACATCACATCCTAAAAATTCATTTAGTTAGTAGATATATAATGATTAGGAACCGGTCATGTTAATTAAGGAACATTTGAAACTTGAATCAAGTATGATCCGAAATTAATGTCGACGGAAGTCAAACTAATAAATTGTAATTAAGTAGTCAAACTGTAATTGGACGCAAAGGGGATCGGTCACCCCTATATCGAGATTACGGTTTATATATGTATGTACATATAAATATCTATTAAAGCTTAGAATACATATTATATTTATAGCATTCTTACAACCGAGCCACCACCGCGCGTTTCTTAAATCCTACAAACGTCGGTTCAAACCCACCCGGCAAGTATCAATGAGAAATACACTTTTCTTACGTACATTTGTCATAGATTCACAACACCATCGTTCCCGTGCCTCGGAAAGCACGTTAAGCCGTCGGGCCCGGTTCCACTAATACCAACTTGTGGAATCGTTAATAAATTGTCATTAATAATTGACATCAAATCCTCGCCAAGCCGTCTAGCCAGCGTGGCGAGTGTAGGCCAAATTCTCCAAATCAAGTCATGGGTGAATATTTTTATATATAGTTTAGATTTTAGTTATATTTTTAATTTAGTTTATATATTTTTATTAGGTTAATTTTTATTTAAAACATTTTGTTCTCTTTTTTATTCTCAATATTAATATTATCATAAATATACCATAGTAAGTATAAATAACATAATAATAATAATAAACTTGGCCGAGGCCCGTGAACATCATTAGGTTAACCAGTTAAATACCGTGATTCTTTAAGAATACACATTACATAATAATAATAAAGCCATTTATTCCTTAATTAATTCATAATATTTTACAATTTTTTCATTAAGAACAATTTCCATTATTAAATTCAAATATAAAAATAATAATAATACTAATTTAACATACTATGTTGTATAAATAACATTCCAATATATAAATATGTCATACGATAAAATAAATACTAATATAATAAATTATCTATGTCAAGATGTAGAAATTAGATGACAATTTGTCTTTTTGGAAAGTATGTAATTATATATATTTGAATATATTTAAAGACAGAGCCTGTCTGATTGACGAAGTTAGCCTGTTACATTGTCGAGCTGCAGAAACAGTAAGATAATCTGAATATCTGCTGGAAGAGTGTAGAGGAATTGAGAGTTGATTGTTGTGAGTAGAGCGAAGCGAGTGAGTCAATAATAAAAATAAATATTAAGTTAAACATAATTATATAAAAATACATTAGGAACTTACAAAACATTGAAGAAGAATAATATTTATTCAAAGTTAATTACTTACATTACAAGTAAATAAAATAAAATAAAATCAGTTTTTATTTGTCACAAAAATAGTTAATAAAAAGTAATATACCTATAGTTAAAAAATAAAACAAAGATATAATGACATAGTACATTAAATATAAATTTAAAGCTACCTAAATATTAAAATTAAAAATAAACTAACCTATAAATAAAAAATGTCCTCTAGAGACGTCCCATCCGAGATAGTCCCAAGGAGACTGGCAACATTTCAACAGAAATAATTGCAAGCCTTCCTGTCTCTAGACCTTTCGTTCAGCCGCTTTGACTCCTTGGCCAAGCGCCTCGCTGACGGTCCCCATGACCCCATCCTTTCGACCCCAAACGGCGCAAATTCATAACCGATACCAAGGTTGGCGTATTTGCGCAATTTGAGGTTCTTCGCAGAAAACGCCGTACTCCCCGCGCCTGACGAGGTCGCCTGGATGTGAGATGGAGCTAATGTGTCTACACACGTCGCATCCCACACCAGAGATCTGTCAAATTTCCACGGCCCAACAGTCATTCCGTCGGGTCTCTTGCCATCGCTCCGATCTGGGAGATGGTTCTAAGATTGCGGGTACACCAGCAGTGACAAGAGCCCTTGCGCGTGACGAGGAATGAACAAAACCTACGAATAATTTAAATATAAATCATGTCCGCGATGTGTGGTGGCAAGAACGCTGCTGGATTTCTTCGCTTAATAGCTATACTGATTCTCTGAACGAGGTAAAAACCAGAACTACACGGGCCTAGATTTTCTACAGCAAACGGCACAAACACGTAGTCTTTGATAGATATTGTGATGCTTTAGAACTTACCACTTTTATTCATTCATTAAATATGGCCGAAAAGGCTAAAGGCCAAAGTGACACTTCCCCCGGGTTTTTAGCTGAAGAGGAAAAATACATAATTTTCTGATAAGTACGGAAAAATTTACAAACGAAATTTCCATAACGCCATAAATTGGAAGTTTATGTGTTTTTGAGGGTAGCTTTACACTTTTTGTGTAAAGTGTACTTGTAAAACAATTTATTGTACTAAAATAAGTAAGTTTAAAAAAATATATCATAGAAATATATCACAAACTCTTATTTAAACAATAGGCATTTTAATTTGGTAATTTCAGAGCAATATCTAGTTATTAAATATTTCTGTATTAGTATTACATACTTGGTAAGTATTGAGGGCGCGGTGGTGGCTCGGTTGTAAGAACGCGTTCCTTAAATCCTACAAAGGTCGGTTCAAACTCACCCGGCATGTACCAATGATAAATACACTTTTCTTAAGTACATTTGTCATAGATTTACAACACCACCGTTCCCGTGCCTACGGAGCACGTTAAGCCGTCGGTCCTGGTTTCACTAATACCAACTTGTGGAATCGTTAATAAATTATCATAAAAATTGACATCAAATCCTCGCCAAGCCGTCTGGCCAGCGTGGCGAGTGTAGGGCAATTTCTCCAGATATATGTTCTGGAAGGCCCATCTCCAGCAGTGGAGGTCTAGGACATTGTGTTCTAGGGGCTGTAATGATGAATTTGTATATATCAAATCAAACCATATATTTCCTTTGGTTATCTTGTAACAACTTGGATATTGTACTAAATAATATAATAATTTTGACATTTACTGACATCTAATTTAATAACCTAGGTTTAAGTAGTTAAAAATAAATAAGTGTTTACTTTACGTAGTTTTAATTCTTTGCACTAACTAATGGCCGATCTTTTGCTATCCTGCCATGATTTGTAAACTGTTAATTTATAACTAAAAAAACCAAGTGTACGTTATGTATCTAATAGTGAATAAATGAATTGAATTGAATTAAATGACGAATACAAATCAAATAAACAAACACAATACAGTTCCGTAATTATGGTTGGACAGTAACAGATAATAATCCACATATTTGTGTGATATAAAAACATTATTGCCATAAGCAAGTTTATTCTAACCTAATAACTACTTAAACTACAAGATCGTGGTTGTAAATAGGCCGTGTCAACTAAATATAAATTTGTGGCTGTAAAAGGGCCGTGTCATCTTATATTCTAAATAGAATTAACATTAATTTATTTACGTGGCTGTCAAAAGGGCCGTGTTAACTTATGAACTAATAATCATAATTATAACTATAAAAATTAAAATAGATATTCAAATTATGTGTTAGATTAAGCCTGAAATGTGGCAAAGCAGCGGGAAAAGATCGAGTGCTCGCTGAAATGATCAAATACGGAGGTATACCGGTCTGGAACGCTTTCCACCTACTGTGCAACCTTTGCTGGCAGGAGGGAAGAGTACCGGAGGACTGGCGGCAATCAGTCATCGTTCCTTTATACAAAGGTAAGGGATCTAGATTGGACTGTGCCAACTACCGAGCGATTAGTTTGATCAGTTTGGCGAGCAAGATGTATGGCAAGATTCTCACGAAACGCTTTCAAGAGAAGACTGAAGGTCTTTTATGGGAGGCACAAGGAGGCTTTAGACCTGGAAGAGGATGCACTGACCAAGTCTTTTCGCTCCGCAATATCACGGAGAAGTTTATGGCCTTAAACCAGAAGGTTTTCTGTGCTTTTGTGGATTTGGAAAAGGCTTTTGATAGAGTTGTAAGAAAGAAGCTTTGGGACATATTGCCGGAGTATGGAGTGAATGACAAACTGCTACAAGCTATACAGTCCCTGTACAAGGGCTGCAAAGCTTGTGTGCGGGTGGAGGGAGGTATGTCGCCTTGCTTTGAATCCCAATTGGGCGTCAAACAGGGTTGTGTGCTTTCTCCTAGATTATTCACTCTATATCTCGACAAATGCCTAAAAAGAGTGAGAGAGAGTGACTGTGGGATAAAGATGAGTGATCTAGTGGTGAACTGCCTGCTTTATGCAGATGATGCTGTTCTTATGGCATCGTCCGAACAACAACTGCAATCACTAGTCACAAGAATGAAGGAGGGATGTGCAGAAAAAGGACTCCGTTTGAATGCGAGAAAAACCAAGGTACTAGTGTTTGAAAGAAGAAGGATGACAACCGTGACGATAAAGATTGATGATGAAACTCTAGAACAAGTAAATGAAATTATATATCTGGGCAGTGTTTTCACTGCGGATGGGAAGTACGATAGGGACGTTAAAAGAAGAGTGAACGCGGGAAATAGTGTTAACGGTGCCCTGGGGTCACTGATCGGCAGTCGAAATGTCAGTGACAAAGCTCGGCTCGCCATACACAAGGCCATGTTGGTACCAACACTGATGTATGGAAGCGAGACGTGGATACGTCAGAATACACATGAGAGTAGGGTTAATGCAGTAGAAATGCGGTCGTTGCGGCGGATATGTGGCGTCACTTTGGCGGACCGCATACGTAACGTCGAAATACGGAAAAGGGTTGGTATGAAGGAAAGCATAGGGACAAAAATAAGGAAAGGCATGCTACGATGGTTCGGGCATGTTGAAAGGATGAGCGATGAAAGATTGACGAACCAGATATATAATGCGAAAGTTGTGGGTAAAAGAGGCCCTGGCAGACCGAGACTCACATATCACGATCAAATAAATAAAACACTGACTGAAGGTGCATTAAAAAGTCTTCGTAACCAAAGGGCATGTATGAAGAGGTTAATGAATGTTGACGAAGCGAAAGAAGTATGTCGTGATCGTGTCAAATGGCGCTCAATTGTCTCTGCCTACCCCGCAAGGGATCTGGCGTGAAGATATGTATGTATGTTAGATTTATTAATTGAAATTTTAAGCCAAGTACTTCTATGCAATAGTATCTTTCATTGCATATTTAAGGTCATAATAACTTGCTACAAGCTGTTGATATATTTTATTGTGGGATGTAGTGCCTCGATTGCTTATTTGTGGGACATCGTTCTTTCATCCCAAACCAACAGCTTACACTGCTGAAACATAGTTCCGCACTCACTGCTTTTGCTAATGTTACATACTGGCATTTCCTCATGAGCTAAGTTCAATGGTAGTTTAAGAACTGAGTGTGCTGTTCGTCTCAAAATCAAAACATTTATTTACTAGAATACGGTACATATTGTGGCTAGTAGTAGTAGTTTTCCGGCGTATCCTGCCGTCATGCAGCGTGAAAATATTTAAAGTTATATAGTAGTTTACAGTCAATAGTTTAAACTTAGTAGCGTATCTAATCAAAAGTCTAAAATAAATTTCAAGCTTCTAGCTTTAAAAATTACGTAATTTCCATATAAACTTTCATCCCCCATTTCAACCTCTTACATACCTTTTTTTAAAAGTAGCCTATGTTCTTTGTCAGGCTCTAGACTATCTCTATACCAAATTAAATTTAAAATGGTTCGCATTTATAATATTAGTAAGGATTACCAAAAAATATTTTAAAACTTTACTTAACTCCGTGGTCTAGGGGTTAAGTCCGTGAATTTAGACTTGGAGGTACCGGGTTCGATTCCTGGTTGGGACACAAAAATATTTATTAATGTAAATAAATTTAATTAATATTTAATTTATTTGTGATATTTCTCGAGTTTGGTACGCTGGAGACATCGACGAGCTTGCCACTTGTCATGATTGGCCTATAGTAAAGTTGGCTAATTGTGAATCCGCTTATTCATAAGCGTAGTTTCTGACCACCCCGAAAGGGAAACGGTCGTGATGATACTTTTACTATTTTGAAACTTTATCTATTATATTGGTTATTCGGATATGTCAAAAATTAAATGTAAAAAAAATTTTAAAAATTATTATAAGTTGCAATCTTAGTTAGAGCAAATATTATTATAACTTTATTGCAAATTGAAACAATGTTTATTTTCTGAATGCTGTTTATTTAGCAAGAACCTGCAAAACTCCGTCTCATGTATAGCTAATGAAGTTATAATATTTTGCCTGCGACGGATAACCTACGGCCCACTGGGGACCATTTCCGCCTGCTTCGTGACGTGTTCTTGAATGAATTCAAACGGTGATGGACAATTTCTTTTTTGTTGCCTACGTGACGTTTTTGCTGCTTCAATTTACTGTTCAATTTATTTATCTTGTATAGGAATAAAATTTTAATAAATTGGTTGATCGCGTAATGTATCATTATTCGACAGTTAGTGTTAGTAGTTTTCAATGTTTGAGATTCTCGGCAAAATGGATAGTACTGGAATGTCATGGGTTTCTTCAATAATCAGAGAATGTTAGGCATGACAGAGTTGAGATCCAACAAGTACATACTGGAGAAACTGGGAATCAGACAGCGCCTTTCCTCAATCGTTAGATCACGCTTTCGCGTAAATGTATTAATTAATTTTCAAGAAAAATCACTGTCCTTATTATTTGCAGAGACAATTAAGCGCCACTTGTCACGATCACGACATACCTCTTTCGCTTCTTCGACATTTATCAACCTCTTCATAGATGCCCTTTGGTTTCGATGGGTTTTAATACACCTTCAGCTATTGTTTTATTTATTTGATCTTAGGATAGGTGAGTCTTGGTCTGCCAAAGCCTCTTCTACCCACAACTTTCCCATTATATATCTGGTTCGTCAATCTCTCTTTACTCATCCTTTCGATATGCCCGAACCATCGAAGCCATGCCTTTCCTTATTTTTGTCCCTATGCTCTCTTTTATACATACCCTTTTGCGTATTTGGTTATTACGTATGCGGTAAAAGTGACACCGCATATCCGACGCAACGACTTCATTTCTACTGCATTAACTTTACTCTCATGCATATTCTGATATATCCAAGTCTCGCTTCCATACATAAGTGTTGGTACCAGCATGGCATTGTGGATGGCAAGTTAAGCTTTGTCACTGACATTTCTACTGGCGATTAGTGACTCCAGGGCACTATTTCCCGGGTTCACTCTTCTTTCAACATCCCTATCATACTTTCCATCCGCAGTAAAAACACTGCCCAGATATATAATTTCATTTACTTGTTCTATAGTTTCATCATCAACCTTTATCATCACGGTTGTCATCCTTCTTCTTTCTTGGTTTTCTCGCATCCTTCGCTTATTATTGCACACATTCACAATATAGTAGTAGAAGAAAAATAAGATTTTATATTATTTACATAGACACAATTAAAACAGTTAATTATTATATTAGGAGTGAAATAGGTGACGGATACAAATATTAAAAGAGGAAAATGATTATTAGGCCAAAAAACAAAACAATAAAAATAAGAAAAAGAGGCAAGATCAAGCAATAAATTGACTTTATAAATAGTCTATTTATTTATTTAAAAACTTTATTGTAAAAATACAAAAGGGGAACGTAATGCCGCTAGGCATTCTCTGCCCGTTAACCTTTGGGACATTGGTATCATTTAATATTGAGTACGCTGCAAATAAATAAAATAATATTTAAAAACTGATTAAATAACATACATACTAATATTACATGAATAATATATATATACATAATACGTGTGTAATATAATTACTTATAACATAATGCATAAATAATAATGATATCTTCAAAAACAACTGCCACGTTCCCGTGAACTGTTTACGATAAGAAATAGAATATTAAAAACATTAAAAATTAATAAAAACATAAAAAAGTTACGAGTAAACAAATAAAAAAATAGGCCATGGACTTATTACTATTAGGTTTTGTTGATAATAAGGAATTGGCTTAATATTGCCTCCGGTTACCAATTAGATACACCAAAATAACAGGTAAGTAAGATTCTACATATAAAAGTTCCATTTTATTTATTTATTTATTAAAACTTTATTGCACAATATATACAAGGGGCGGACTTAATGTCGCTAGACATTCTCTTACAGCCAACCTTAGGGACATTATAGAACATTAAAGACATAAGGTAGGTGCAATTAGAGAAATATGATAACGTAATAAATATGCAATATTATCTATACTACAATAATAAATACTATAATAAACTAAATACTAATAATACATACACATAACGTTTTATTAATACATTAGGTACATACATTACATAACATTAATACATATACTACATATAATAATATAATAAATAAACTAAATGAGTTGTTATGTGCTATTTAAATAATATGAATATACAATTTTTTTGAAAATGCTTCGGTTGGATGCTTGTCGTATATTTACCGGCAGCTTGTTCCACATGTTTGCGGCAACAACAGCAAAAGAATCGTTCATGAACCCAGAGTGGTGCGATGGAATAGACAGAACAGAGTTGTGTGAGGAGCGAAGAGACTTATCGTGAAATGAGAAAAGATAGGCAAATTTGTCCTTGAGGTATTTCGGTGTCGCAGGCTGTTAAGAATAGAAAAAAGTAAGCAGAGGATTCTGAGATTCCTGCGACAGCGAATTGGTATAAGAAAGACATTGCTCTTTACAATAGATGCAATGAGCGCCTGGTAGTTCAGGGAAAGTCGATGGCAAGAGGATGCGTGGTAGGTTTCCGATGAGAAGGACTTACTCGGTCAAAGAGTGCGCAATAGATCAAGAGTGCGCCAGAAAGCAGTGGCAACGGCCATAACACAGGGTGTAGCGACTGAAGAAGAATTATTATAACTAATATAATTACCTAATTTAATGTTTTTTTTTTATTAAACATTACTGACTGGTTTTTGTTCCTATAAGAATAATTGCACAGTGGCCCAAAATAAAGGTCTTAATGATTTATCCAGCAACATAAGTTATTGTTGGTCATAATTATTGATTACAATGTTTACAAACCATTACTTCGTTATACACACAATTCCAAATGCCTATGGAATCGTTTATGATTTAACTACGAAATTATTGCGGACCTATTGCACTTCTAAATTGTTACCTTGTTTTTATAGTTACGACTTTAAATTGATTTAGTCGCGTGAGGTTGAATACCTTCTAGTTTTAAAATAGGTTGGTGGCACCTATTCATACGTTGTATTCTTACAAATATTAATTCATTACTTCAAAAACAAATTAAATTTAAATTAAATTGTTTAGTATTAATTTAAAAAGTATAAGAAAGTAATAATAGCAATATTTTGTACAACTTTTTAATATAAAATAATAAAAATGCCTCTGTGGTCTAGCGGTTAAGACTGTGGATTTAGACTCGCAGGTACCTATTTCGATTTCTGGTCGGGATACAATCATTTATTTAAATTATTTGTGATTTTTCTCGAGATTAATACGCTGGAGACATCGACCAGCTTATCACTTGTCATGATGGGCCTATAGAATAGTTTAGTTTTAATTTTTATTTAGTTTATATAATTTTATTAGCTTAATTTTTATTTTGTAATCATTGTATAATAAATAAATATAATATAACCCTCTAACTCAATGGAGAATTCATCTCACACCTCCGATTTGCGGATGACATAGTCATTATGGCCAGTTCACTCAAGGATCTTAGCGGAATGCTGAACGGCTTAAACGTAGCATTCCAGCGGTTTGGTCTCGGAATGAACTTAGACAAGACGAAAGTCATGTTCAATGATCATGTCAAGCCGAGGCCAATCTGCATAGGAAACGACACTCTCGAAGTTGTGCAAAATTACGTATACCTCGGGCAGACTATCCAATTAGGAGCAGCCAACTTTAGCAAAGAAGCCGACAGACGCATTCAGCTAGGTTGGGCGGCATTCGGGAAACTCCGGCACATCCCCTCATCGTCTATACCACAATGTTTAAAGACTAAGGTCTTTAACCAGTGCGTCCTCCCGGTAATGTCGTACGGAGCAGAGACGTGGACACTAACAATGGGTCTGGTCCATAAATTCAAGGTCGCTCAGCGAGCCATGGAGAGAGCTATGCTTGGTGTATCTCTGATGGATAGAATTCGAAACGTTGATATTCGTCAGAGAACGAAAGTTACAGACATAGCTTTTAAAATTAGTAAGCTGAAGTGGCAATGGGCCGGACACATCTGCCGCAGAACCGGCGATCGATGGGGCAAACGGGTTCTAGAGTGGAGACCACGTACGGGAAGACGCAGAGTGGGACGACCCCCCGCCAGATGGACAGATGACCTAAAGAAGGTCGCTGGTGGGGGTTGGATGAGGGTAGCGGAAGATCGCGTTAAGTGGCGAGCCTTAGGGGAGGCCTACATCCAGCAGTGGAGAGATACAGGCTGATGATGATGATGATGATGAATATAACCCTAGTAAAGTTGGTTAAATATGAACTAGCCCCTTACAAAAGCATGGTTTCTTACCACGTAAGGGATGTTTTAGTTTTACTTTTATTTTATAATAAAATATACCGTAGGTAATTTTGGATATCTAAAATATTTTTTAAATTATTTATGAATATTTTATATGCATATATGGGTCAAAATACAGAGGTCTAACGGATACATTCTGCTCGTGTAGGTCGACTAGCTGCCGGTACGTAATGATTGTTTCGATTGACGTCTAATGCGTTGTGATCGTTGGATTTTATTTTTTCCACCATTCGACGGCGGCGGGCGTGATTTTTGACTGTCACGCGAACTTCTGTACATCACTCAAATTCTCACGGTAGAGTCGATTTACAATTTTAAACCCATTACATCCTACAGCAAAGTTTAAAAAACTTTTTTAGTTATAGAGTTTAGTTTTTAGACTCGGAAGTACCGGGTTCGATTCCTGGTCGGGACACAAACATATTTATTAATGTAAATAAATACATTTAATTCATATTTAATTCCAGTTTGGTACGCTGGAGACATCGACGAGCTTGCCACTTGTCATGATTGACATGACATTCTTTATGACCACCCCAAAAGGGAAACGGTCGTGATGATGATGAAGTTTAAAAAAATGATTGTGGTATTCCTCGAGTTTGGTACGCTGGCGCGCCGTAGAGCTTACCACTTGTCATGATGGGCCTATAGTATTGTTGACTAAATGTGAATTCGCTTCTTTAAAACCGTGGTTTTTAATCTTCCCATTGTTTTGTACGTTAATGTGGACGAACCGCTCTGCAAATAGGTACAGGAAGATATTTTATCTGCCAGTAACATGAAAGAGCGTACTCGCCCTGTTTCCACTACAGAGTCGGGTCTTTGGTTACAGGCTTTTCTCTTAGCATTGGTTGGCACACTTCTTGACCGAAATACACTGACCATGGCGTTGTGCCTTCGTCTCGAAGCGTGGACTGTTCACCCGCACCAGTATCAATGCGGAGAACCAGTCGCTTTCATTCTTCGTCACGCGGCTCTCAACGATATCATCCGAAGTGCTCTTATCACTGCTGGTGTACCCGCAATCTTAGACCCCTCTGGGATTGTGCGCAGCGATGGCAAAAGACCCGACCGAATGACTATTGGGCCGTAGAAACTTGGCAGGTCTCTGATGTGGGATGTGACGTGTGTAGACACATTAGCTCCATCTCACATCCAGGCGACCTCTTCAGGCGCGGGGAGTGCGGCAACTTCTGCTGAGAACCTCAAGTTGAGCAAATACGCCAACCTTGGTACCGGTTACGAATTTGCGCCATTTGGGGTCGAGACGATGGTTCCATGAGGACCTTCAGCAACCAACGATTTGTCAAAGCGGCTGACGGAAAAGTCTGGAGACAGGAAGGCTGGCAATTATTTCTGCTGACGTATTAGCCTCGCTATACAGAGGGGAAATGTTGCTAGTCTCCTTGGGACTATCTCGGATGAAACGTCGCTAGAGACATTTTTTATATCTAGTTTAGTTTATTTTCAATTTTATTATTTAGGTAGCTTTTAATTTATGTTTAATGTGTATTAATTTACTTCTAATAAAGTATTAAAAAACTAATTAAAAACTTTAATATAATTATATTCATGTAGTAATTAAGCTGATACTTTAATTGACAGGTAGGTATTTATTTTTATTTTAGAATATTAGCTAAATTAGATACTTAGAATGCATTTAGTTTTTATATAGTATATTAGTAAACTTATTATATATAATAATTTATCAAAATAACTAAACCAAACTTTTTATTAATAATAAAAAATGAATTATTATTTTTACTTTATTTCGGTATTTAATAGTTAGCATCTTACGTGTTATTATGTAACACGTAACAGTTACACAATACAATTTCAAGACATTTAATCAATCACGCATAACATCATATTAAACGATTGTGACCCGAAAAAAGTCAAGACCTATTATTATGGTAATGGGTGTCATAACCGAACAATTTGTGTTCGCGATCGGCCACCGTGAGAATGTCAGGGATGTTCCACAATTCGCGTGTCGACGAAATCAACGAAAAAACAGTTATCGTACAGAAGGTGAGTGTCTGTAGAGTTCTATAACCTTCTTCTTTGTTCCGCAACCGACCAATACCGTAAAAAATAACCTTACGCGTTCTCGTACATACACATTTGGCTACTCTCTGTCGCACGCCCAAGTTGTTAAATCCTTTGGGCAAAATGTGAAAAACCATCTTGTCAAAAAAATATGCTTTAATAAAAAAAACTATTTGCGGCTCCTAAGTTTTTAATTAGATTTTAGTCCTGTCAGAGTTACATTCAGGCCGATACGAGTATCGATAATAATCCATATTTTATATTCCTTAATTTTAAAATAAAGATATACATAGGCTGACACAAGCGCGATTTTCGACATACCTATGTATATGCTTCTTTGAGTAGTATGGTGCGTGGTCAAGCGTGGAATACTGTTCTCAGCTCTGGGATGGTTCCGCTAAGGACCTTACAGATGGTCTCAATGTCCTGTGGGCCATTAGGATAGTGTCGGATACTACAGTGTCAAAAAATTTCTAATCGCTGCACCTTCGCCGAGATGTGGCCTCACTGAGCGTTTTCTAGAAACTATACTATAATGGGTATACGAAAGAGCTCCACAACCTTATCCCGTCTTCTCTATTCCGCAACCGAACTACACGCATATACCAATATATACACTCACATACCGTAGCCACTATCGCTACACATACATATAAATTTTGAGACTTTTACATCTATTGCACGCTGAAAATGTGGAATGCTCTCCCATTCATTGTCTTTCACCATCCCTATAACCTGAAGTCCTTCAAGCGAAGTGTGAAAAAGCATATTTGTGGGCCGGCATAATGGTAGGGATCGAAGTCGGTCATCAATGGCTGGCGTCAATGCATACCGCTTGCTATCAGGTGGGCGCGTAGTCTCTCAAAAAAACATGCGATCTTTGCGGGTGGATTTTAAAGTTATCTGGCCTATTTTAGCCAATTGTAGTATGTTTGACGTTTTCTGCAAGTAGCTAGCGTGTAATCCCGTCGCGTCAGTAGCTTTATTGTTACTATCTATATCTAAAATATTAAACAATTATATTTATTGTGTCACGATTCGAACCCGGTACCTCTGAGTCTAAATCCACGGAGTTAACCGCTAGACCACGGAGGCAGTTTAAAAATCTAAGATATGAAATAAAAAAATCACTGGCTACTCCAAAGTTTTTATTAGTCCAGTGGCAGTTTTTGGCCCCGTCAGAGTTGCATTCAGGCCGATACGTGAATCGATATGACGGCCGTCACCCGTCATGTCGGCCGTCGCAATCGATCCCGTCATGCGAACTGAAAATTTCACAAAAATGCTCTTTTGCGGCGTAAAATAAATTTTTGAACGGGCTGAATATCATTCCCCTTTTTTATTTGATCATACCTTATTACAGTACATCCCCTAGAACACAAGTTTACACACCTACACAATACCTACACAGTTGGAGATGGGGCTTCTAGAATTTTCTGGCTTACACCCGCCGAGCTGCCTAATGAGTTATCTCTCCACTGCTGGATATAGACCTCCCGGCTCGCCATCTAACACGAACACCCCCACCAGCGAACTTCTTCAGGTCAACCGTCCATCTGGCGGGGGGTTCCACTCTGCTAATTGATCATTCTGTATATTTTATTTTGTAAATCAGATATAGTTGAGTTTTCCTTTCAGATTCTTTTCTCAGTCAGATTAAACATTAACAGGTCACTGAAATCTGCTCAGCTGCTGGTCTTCTGCTAACAGCTTACTTATTGGACCACTTTGCTGCTTAGTCTTCTACTAACAGGAGTAGAATCATTCAAAATAATTAAGTTAATGACGTTTCATAAATGCCTGTAATAAGTTTACGTGAATAAATATATTTTGACTTTGATTGCGTCTTCCCGTCGTGGTCTCTATCGTTCGTCGGTTCTGCGGCAGATGTGTCCGGCCCATTGCCACTTCAGCTTGCTAATTTCAAAAGATATGTCAGTAACTTTTATTCTCAGATGAATATAATATCAAGCATAGCTCTTTCCATAGTTTGCTGAGCAACCATGAATTTATGAACCAAACTCACTGTCACTGTAATTTTTAATGATAATTTATTATTGTACAAGTTGGTACCAAGACCAAGAACCGGCACCGACGGCTTAACGCCCTGAGACACGGCAACGGTGGTCTTGTAAAGTATAGCAAATGAACCTACATCTATTCATTCATTCATTACAGCCCCTAGAACACAGCTTCCTAGTCTTCCACTACTGGAGATGGACCTTCCGGAACATATGTTGATATCTTTCATGACAAGGTGATGGCAGTGAGAAATGCGTTTAACTTAATGTTCTTTAAACGATAATAGTTTTTGTTATTGTACAGTTATTAGTTTATTGCATGAAGTGATAGTTTGTAGATGCTTTCATCGTTCATAATATGTATTATTCTAACACTACTAGTGAAAACTTGTAAATGACTTTCTGTTTCTATTTTTGTATCTATACTTGTGAATTAAATGTCAATAGTTTTCCTTAATAAATAAATAAATATATCTGGAGAATTCGGCCTACACTCGCCACGCTGGCCAGACGGCTTAGCGAGGATATGATGTCAATTTTTTAATGACAATTTATTAACGATTCCACAAGTTGGTATTAGTGGAACCGGGACCGACGGCTTAACGTGCTCTCCGAGGCACGGAACCGGTGGTGTTGTAAATCTTTGACAATGTATATAGCTTAATGTCATCAAATAGTGTTAATTGATCAATGCTGATATATGACAGTGAAAATAACCACACGCATAGGCCAAAATACATCAACATACCATATCAACTATCCCTACACGTAGTTATAAATTTGAAGACTGTGGCATGCTGAAGATATAAAATGCCCAGACAGTGTGTTTTCCCACTCCTATAACCTGGAGTACTTCATAGTATGCCGGCATAGTGGTAGAGACTGATGTCGGTCGTTAGTGGCTGGCGTCATTTGCTATCATGATTGGACCTTACCACCAAGAGGGCGCCATGTCACATGTCGTGTTTAGTATTAAAAAAAACAGAAATGATAGTACTTTATTCCCCAATGGGCGAATATATATATTAATTCGAAAAAATATTTACAACATATAAAATAAAATTAATATTAAGGATAGGGATATAAGTCCCGTCTGCTTGGAATGGTGGCAAGAACGCTGGCTGCATTTCCCCGCTGAATTGCAATACTGATTCTCTGGGCGAAGAAAGAGCCAGCCCTCTTGTCACCGGAGGAGACAACAAGACGCGGTGTTATGTCTTTTAAAAACTTTTTTGCGCTTGGACTCCATGGGCCCAGAGTTTTTACAGCACACGGCACAAATATGTAATCTTTTAATATACCTACATACTTGCGCCGCTTGCTGGACTCCGCATTTTCCGCCGCGGCTCCCGCTTTATGCGCTGTCCCCAATTACATAAATTAACAATACGTTCAAAAACACTACGTTTTGTATAAAACGTCAATTTTAGTTTAAGCAAGTTTAATATTTTGAAAACTTGGTTAAACTAATAAATTATACTACATGAATAAAAATATAAAAGAAATAAATATATATTGTATAAAACTTCAAAACTTTAATGGTACCTACCAATTACATAAATTGGTTGGTGGAATGTTTTGAATTTGACAAAAATACAAAGGGTTAATTATAATTTATTTTTGCAGAGAAATTCGTTGATGCAACAGCATCAGGATCCGGGTCTCCGTCACCTCCTCTGGCAGACTACGAGAGAGATTCCCCCGTAGACGTGTCGTCTACATCCGAAGCTGGTTCAGCGGGCGGGGCAGCCAGCTCGCGGGCCGTATCACCCACACCAAGGAACCCCCAGCTTGCCGAACGATGGTCCAGCGAAGAAATGAGACATATTCAATGCCATCTCGAAACTAAAGAGCTCTGGGACAAGTTTAATGAACTAGGAACTGAAATGATCATCACTAAAACTGGCAGGTATGTTTAGTTTAAGATTTTTTTAGTTATTATTTTACAGGCAAATATGTGAAAACAAGAACACAAATACAAAATGAACGGAACGCATTTATAACGAATTTATTCCAAAAACCAATTTAAATAGTGTCGATGCGGAAAACCAGTCGATCATCTCGATGGGCTTTCTTGTGCTAGAAGTGCTGGCCGCATTCCTCGTCACGCGACTCTCAACGACATCATCCGAAGGGCTCTTGTTATTGCTGGTGTACCCGCAATCTTAGAACCCTCTGGGATTGTGCGGAGCGGTGGCAAGAGACCCGAAGGAATGACTGTTGGGCCGTGGAAACTTAGCAGGTCTCTGGTGTGGGATACGACATGTGTAGATTTATTTACTTTAGCTCCATCTCGCATTCAGACGACCTCGTCTTCTGCTCAGAACCTCAAGTTGCGCAATATTGTTGCATAATATTATATATGTTTAACTTATATTTAAGATATTTTTTTTTTCAAATTTTATGCAATCAATTTTACATTTTTAAACCTATATAATTATTATTACATAATTTTACCATATGAATTTGACTACTTTTTGATTTGTATTACTTGTCATAGTTCTTAATGTTATATGTGGAATGCTGTTAGTGGCCTAAAATTGATAATTTGTAAGTACTTAATTTATTAAAGTTGAAACGCTATTGGATTCCCAATAAATAAATATTTTTTATGGTCTGTTAAATGCCTGGAAGTGTACCCTGTGTGCCTGTGCCTGGTCTGAAATTATTTTAAAAAAAAAACTATGTTAAATCACCAATCTCGATGTCATACTTTATGGCCCGTGACAGAAAAAAACCGAGGCGTCGTTAACTCGAGAACATATCGAATAAATAAGTCGAATATAAATGCTACTTTATAATCCGTGAAAAAGTCTTCATTGTTCCAATTCGTGCTTGCATTCAAAAATTTAAGACCAATTATAAAATGTTATTGAAACATTATTACAAAAAATAATTAAATGGAATGAATTGAGTCGAGTAACAACACTAGTTGAGAGGACAGCACTATCAGCCACAGCAATGTCACATTGTAGGCTCAGTAAAAGAACTGAAGAAAATTAAGAGTCTGATGGATTATAAAGTTTCTCCGAAGCCAGTGGCTATCACGCGTTATCGCTGGTTTAGCCCGTGACACATTTGTCACGATCGGTGGCCTGTCACACCATTGATTTACCGACTTCTTGATAACAACAGTCATGCTGTGCCAACAACGCTTTCCGCTTTACGGTAACTTTTCTAAAGTTACATTCAACATTTATTTGTCGGATACCTTAACCCTAAATTATATTAAGCAATACACTTCTTTTTATTATGTACGTATTCATTTGTTGAGTATCTTAACCCTTAGTTCGTAAATTGATATTCTCATCGTTATGTTATATATTTATTTGACAAATGATCAGCCTGTGTCAGTCCACTTCTGATTCCTCCAAGGCTCGCATTTCATACGATCTTCCGCCACCCTCATACAGCCCCCACCAGCAACCTTTATCAGGTCATCCGTCCATCTGGCAGGAGGTCGTCCCACTCTGCGTGTTCCCGTACACGAGACTTCTCATGAGAGTTGCAGGACGCGTACTCCAACGGTCATTGGTTCTGCAACAACTCCTATTCCGTAAAATCAAAAAAAAAAACAGTAATAATTGTTTCGAATTAATTTATCGAGGAATAGGGGTAAGCAATACCACCATGGTTGTGTTTAAGTGTTATGTTGAACAGCAAGCGTGGTGTTTTCCGCCGATTGACCATTGTTCCCTGGCAGAGCGCGGCCGACACGCCACGCACCCGCGCCATACCACCTACCTTATCGCGGCCACTTGTCGATGATTAACCAACAATTGGCCAATTTATTGAAAATATATCCATAAAAATTTAACATTAAGGTATGCTAAGAAAATAATATTTTTATTGAAAATGGTCGGCTAATCTGTAAGTTTTACGCAAGTAAGATCAGTGAATCTGCTGTGTGAAAATATTCAAATTCTTCACGGATTATTTTTCAAGCGGCTTTAGCCAAGGAACATCTCTGTCAAATGTTAATAAAATTAGTTCATTATCAAAGGTGTAAAGCGAGACAACCATACTTACAATACCACAGACAATACATCTTTCTTTTTTTCACGTTTTTTGGTGAAAACACTTTCCTGAAGATAGATGAGTTAATATTTAATTTCACAATGTACAAAGGCGGACTTAATGCCCGTAGACATTATATGACATCCAAACTTTGGAGATAAATTTGATCAATTATAGGTGCAATCATAGAAATAATATTTATAAAAGGTAATTCAATATATATATGTATATTGCCATTAGGAGTAGCCAACTTCAGCAAAGTTCTTCCAGTAATGTCGTATGGTGCAGAAACGTGGACACTAACGGTAGGTCTGGTCCACAAGTTCAAGGTCGCTCAGCGAGCTATGGAGAGAGCTATGCTCGGGATTTCACTAAAAGATAAAGTCAGAAACGTTGACATCCGTCAAAGAACCAAAGTTACCGATATAGCTTTTAAAATTAGCAAGCTGAAGTGGCAATGGGCTGGACACATATGCCGCAGAACTGATGAACGATGGAGTAGACGGGTTCTGGAGTGGAGACCACGTACTGAAAGACGCAGAGTGGGACGACCCCCCGCCAGATGGACAGATGACCTGAGGAAGGTCGCTGGTGGGGGATGGATGAGGGTGGCAGAAGATCGTGTGAAGTGGCGAGCCTTGGGGGAGGCCTACATCCGGCAGTGGAGAGACACAGGCTGATGATGATGATGATGATGATGTATATTGCATGGAATTTATTATAGAGCAAAATTTGTATGTTGTAATCTAGAATAAAAATAATGAACTACGTATTTTTTATTTTTATTATTTAGTAATAAAATCTTAAGTTACGGTGCAGAGAAGTTTTCCTAAAAATATCGCCCCTCATACTGAGCCTAATCAAGTAGGTAGCGAGAGGTCGACGATAGCGCCAACGTTGACTTATGTCATTGTTTCTCTCTCTATTTCGTCTCTCGGCTGTGAACGAGATCAATTAATACTCATAATAACAATCGTTTCTAGGATAATAATGATTTTTATCTTTAAAAAAATACCTTTTTTATTTCAAAAAGGGGTTCAACCAAACCAAAAAATATATATTTATTCTTTTAACAGTTACATGTGGTATATTATTTATAATACAAATATATTTAAAATACTAAAATCATATATCTTTATATCAATATTCTAAATACTAATACGTACTCATAAACATACATAAGTATATACTACTTACCTACGCTGTCAGGAGCTATTTAAGAAGTCTGAATACACAAGTTTTTTTTTAATGAATAAATTGTCGTTCCTTGCCGTATGTAGACATGTAGATCGTTCCAACTCTACGTACTAGTAGCAACTACTACGAAAGAGTTAGAGAGAAATGCAGTGTGATGGGAGGGGACAGATAATAGGGAGTTGTGAGAAAGAGCGAAGAGATTTGTCATGGATAGAAGAGAGATAGTTATGTTGTTTAAAAATAAATCGATTAATAAATAATACCTTGATACCCTTCTGGAAAATAAATATAAGCCGAATTCTTAAAAAGTGTAGAAAAGTGATCGGTTTGTTATTGGACGACGATAAATACGGAACAAAGCCTTTTATTACCATTGAATGACAATTTGGAATGCTCCCGTCACGCAGCTTATCCGCCCAGTCGATTAACATAAATCTCGCCAACTAACCGGCACAAATTATCTCGCAGCTAAACAAACAGGGAAAAATTTTGGCCAAAGCAGCGACGACGCGCGTCGAATCGCGACCATCGTTTGGCCACATAAATCAGCATTATCTAGAGAGATAGGACTGGACCCACCCCGCCATATCGCCGACCCTGTGTCGTTGAAAAAAATTAATGACTCGGAAAAACGATTCGCTTATGAGGGATATTATGCTGTAATTGAATTGCTGGAGATCAGACAAATTGTCGCGTGCACATTTACGTGATGCAGAGCGTCGTAGCTCAGTTGTAAAATGAGAAATGCACTTTTCTTACGTACATTTGTCATATATTTATCAGGAACGGGTTCAAGACTCAGCTTTACGCAGTGGAAGTTGGTGCAAGAGGAGTTCCAGCAAAATCTTTGCATCACTTACTGAAAGAATTGGGCCTAAGCAGGTCTGCCGTCAATACATTTATGGAACGAGCTTCCAAGACGGCATTTACGGAATCATACAGTATTTGGTTGGGTAGGGAGAGAAGTAGAATGGTGGATGGTGAGCGTATTATCGCGCAGTAGAAAAAAAAAGGAAGCCTCCTTTTCTTAAACTAGCCTATTGTCGGTCGCAAGCCCGAGACACCATTCTTCTCATCTCTTACCTACACGCGATGGACCCGGCACCCGCACGGTGAATCCATGGAATGCTTAGAAATTTGTTTTCTTCACCACCGTTCCCTTGCCTCTGCACTCTATTCTCTGCCTACATGTTGCTGAAAAAATGTGTTGGGGCTTAACCTACATTTTTCCAGTAAGACGGAGCCACAACATGTTACAAATGACTTGTTAGCTGCTCTCTACAAGCAATTCCCTGACACAGTGTTAAATCGCCGAGGAGACATGAACTAGCCACCAAGAAGCCCAGAACTAACACCTACTGTTTTTCTCACTTAAAGAATAGAGTCTACAATCCTTTGCCACCAAATTTGGATGGTTTAAAGCAAATAATCACAGACGGAATTAAAGCTATTCCTAAGTCGATACTCCGGCGTGAGAAGTAAACGGTATTGCAAATGGTTGCTTTCACAAATTCAATTTAATAAAATTATCTTTTAATTTAGAATCAAATAAACCGAATGAAATATTGCCAGTCTCCTTGAGACTATCTCGGATGTGACGTCTCTATAGGACATTTTTTATTTTTAATATATAATTATTTGGTTTATTTTTAATTTTATTATTTTATATATACTTTTACATTATAACTGCCTTTTTGGTCTAGCGGTTAAGTCCGTGGATTTAGACTCGAAGGTACTGGGTTCGATTTTGGTTTGGGACACAATGCTATTTATTAATTTAAATAAATAAACTTATTTATTCTTAATTTATTTGTGATATTTCTCGAGTTTGGTACGTTGGAGACATCGACGAACTTGCCACTTGTCCTGGTTGGCCTATAGTAAAGTTGGCTAAATGTGAATCTGCTTATTTATAAGCGTGGTTTCTGACCACCCCAAAGGGAAACGGTCGTGATGATACTTTACTATACTTCTTATATATATATATATATATATACTTTTACATTATAACGGCCTATGTGGTCTAGCGGTTAAGTCCGTGGATTTAGTCTCGAAGGTACTGGGTTCGATTCCTGGTCGGGACACAATAATATTTATTAATTTAAATAAATAAATTTAATTAATATTTAATTTATTTGAGATATTTCTCGAGTTTGGTACGCTGGAGACATCGACGAGCTTGCCACATTTATTAATTTAAATAAATAAATTTAATTAATATTTAATTTATTTGAGATATTTCTCGAGTTTGGTACGCTGGAGACATCGACGAGCTTGCCACTTGTCATGATTGGCCTATAGTAAAGTAGGCTAAATGTGAATCCGCTTATTTTACAACAAACGCCTTTATTTTAAGGATAGAAAGGAATAGAAAGATAGAGCAAAATATCAAAACCGCTAAATCCGTAGAACATTTAGCCGACACCCCAACGGGATTATCATAACAAGCGTAATGGAATAATAGAAATATGTCGCGCTAGTTGCAATGCTAATCGCGGCCGGGGAACAACTAAAATTTATAGACATATATACATGAACCTGGCACACTACAACGCTTCGGTATCAAAAATATGGCCCTAAAATAAGTTTTAGGCCTTAATATAATGCGTACATCTGATTTAGGAGTATATCGATTATTTATTGTACTAAAAATATGCGAGTCTTACAGCTAATAAATTTAAATATACAGAAATAGTATAATAAGTTATACATAATAAAACTTTTTTTTTTTTGTAGTGTAGTTTATTTAATTTATAATTTAGTGTTTAATTATATATTATGTAAATATTTTTTCTAATCAAAAATATAAGTTACCACATTTAAAAGGAATACACCTAAAATACAAGATAGATAAAAATATAATCGTTCATAATTTAGGAGGGTTATTATGCTTTACATCGTTCTCACTCACACACTCCAATATTTTCAGTCATTCAAAATTTTAGGAAATAAATTTACTGTTTCTTTTAAAGTTGTAACATCATTATTTAAATAATATTATAATTCACGGAAATGGTCACTTTACGTCGCTTCTGTCAAATTACATATGTAAGTTTACTAAGGTTTTGGAAAAAAAAACGTGTTATTAAATAAACTATTTTTTTCTTAATGGTCGAAAGTCATGTTCGAATATCAAAAAAACGGAGATTACGTCTAGTGCTAAAACAAAAACTAACAATATGCACATATGTAATTTGGTAGGCGCAGTAACTAATTAATTACTAAAAGAATATCGTCGCTGCGCCTGCCAAATTTCATATGTAATTTTTGTAAGGATTTGGGTAACAACAAAAACTTCCGAGTAAATGTACACTAATTATTATATCATACTCGTAGTTTGAGGTTTTTTTATAGACTAGCATGCATGTGACCTTGATGGTCACCTGATGGTAAGTGGTGTGCAAGGTCCATGAATGTTTGCAACTGAAATCAGACACTCTTGACCGACATCAGTCCCCAACACTAAACCGGTGATTGTATTTGATCTGTCAAAAATAGGGCGATATTTTAGGGCCATAAATTTTACCGAAACGCCGCGCGGTATTGAATGCATGTCCTAAAATACGTCTATGGTAGACCTGTCTCTTTGTAAAGTACTTTTTAGTTATTTTATTTGGGGCTCCTTTTTCATCCGCTCTGCAAATATTTTGATATTTGTCAGCCATGAGCTTTTATTTTGGGCTTTTTTATGAGCACTAATACCTCATCCCGTCGCGGTTCATTTAAAATTTTAAATATTCACCCTAATTTGTGTGCTTGGGATTTTTAGTTTCAATTACACAAACGCGATTAGGGCTTATAAACCAATTACTGCGTGAATTTTAATTTATATAAATTTAAATGAAATGATTTTATATTTTGATACCTGTTTATGCTAAGCTGCTGGTCTTCTGCTAACAGCTTACTAATTGAACCACTTTGCTGCTTAGTCTTCCACTAGCAGGAGTGGAATCATTCAAAATAATTAAATTAATGACGTTTTTTTTTATTTTAAATACTTTATTGCACCAAAATTGTACTTAGGTGGGCCTAATGGACAGGCATTTTCTAACAACCAACCTTTGGGTGTGTGGAAACACTATGATGGGTGCAAATTTATTATGATAAACTACATACTAATAATACATAAAATAATAAATAAATACATAACTATAAAATACTAAAAATAAGCCTACACACTAATAAACGGTAAAAAATAAAAAATAACACAAAAATAAAATATAATATTGATTTAAAAAACACTGTTTTGCTTGTTTTTTGGGTGGTAAGTAAATGCCTAGTAGGTTTAGTGAATAAAGATATTTTGACTTTGCCTTTGTCTACCTCCTGTTAAGACTTGGATGGGTTCGATTCCTGGTTAGGACACAATAACTTACTTATTTAATTTATTTGTAATATTTCTCGAGACAGGTACGTTTGAAACGAAAGTTCACTAAATTCAAATCTGCTTATTTGAAAAGCGTGGTTTATTTGAAAATCACCCCGCATGAGATACGGTCGGGTTGGTACTTTACTTAAATGGTTATTATTAATATTACTTAAAACTTCCAAAACATGTTTATAGAGAATTTGGGAAATTTCTCTCGCTACGCTGACAGACAGCTTGGCGTGGATAATGACAAGAGCTTTTATAAATAAATAAAAATGAATTAATAATACACGAAATAGCATTTGTGGCTTGAAATGATAAATTTTCAATTGGAAGGTTTATTATAAGACAGAAGATGTATTGGTTGTTGGTGGTGAGAAGTGGATCAAACAACATGTTTCGTGCCAACTCGACACGACGAGTCTATTAAAGGCTAGATCACACAGATCATCGCGGGACGGACGCGGGTCGAGACGTTAGACGGGTGTATTTAAAAGTACTCGAAAATAAGACGATAGACGCTTTGACGAAACGAAAAAAGATAAATACGATTAACAAATACGTAAATAATAACGTGCCTAATACATATTTCAGCTACACAAACAGACGGACAGAACGATCTCTAAAAGAACGAAATCGAGACTTGTTTGGTCGGGCTGAGACTTGGACCGTTGTTTTGTTGGCAGAAAATGGCTGAGCATTAAACCAACGTGTTGATTTTAAAATTTTCTCTGGCAAGGTGAAAGAAAAGAGATCGAGAGGTCGAAGCCCGGTTCGATGGTCCAACCTATCCGCTTACTAGCATTGATCATGCCGCCGAAGATAGGAACGGATGACGCAGTATCATCTAGACGCACACCTCAATCGGGAGGTCATAAAAATAAAATAAATAATTTGCTAAATATACATTCAGAATCATACTTCGGTAAAACTAGGAAATATAATTTGTTTTATCACTATTGTTAAATGCCAAAGTAATAATAATAATAATACAATAAGTTTACATTTTATAAGTAAGTAGGTATAAAATAAATATTTAACGCAGATCATAGAGTGACGTAAACTATCCACCAGTATTTGTAAAACCCTGCAACCCGAACGAAGAGTACCTGTGTTCCGGGAAGCAGTATTCATTGAGTGCGGAATGAGTATGATTCGATATATGTATAATGATAGATGACATATTAAACTATGCCTAGTCCAGCTTTATCCAACAATGGAGAGACATAGACTGATGAAATATGACCCGCTCCCACACATCAAGCTTCGCGCCTCCACAGCAAGCGCGCCGTCTACTAGTAACTTTATATAAACCCGTCACAAAACCTTTTCGCGCACCCTTCTGTGTGAATAATCCTTAAAAGTGTTGGCACTGAGAAAGCATCTTACTATCCATCCCAGAGAGCCAATAAAATATTTAATGCAGTCGATAGTGATGACATAATGTTAAAGTCTTTAAAATGCTAAGTCATATGAAAAGCATTTTATAAATTGTATTTAAAAAATGAATATATGTATATATATATTAAACACGCCGACATTGTAGACAAGAAAATGTTGTATGTAACAAAGTTGTTACAACTAATCGATTTTTCTGATCTATTATTAATTTACAACTAGCTGTTTGACCCGGCTTTGCGTGTAAATGAAGTGGTCAACAAAAACCTCTTCATTTGGTCGTAAGGTCATGTTCTGCTCTAACGGCAACTTCATGTCGATCACTGAGTTGCTGCTGACTGACATTTCTTCCAAATTTTATTAAATCGGTTCAGTAATAAATTCAAATTCAAATTATTTATTTCCATTTGGTTCACAGGTAACACTCGGATATTGTCAATGTTTACAAATAAAATACAATATTATTTAAATTAATTAAAAATTAAATTATGGATGGACCGATATAAGTAAGTGACATTGGTGCCATAAACAAGTACTGCAGCTTAACCTAAATTTGTGGCTTTATAAAGGCCGTGTTAAGTTATAATCTAAATAATGATAATTTTATGTCAAATTATAAAAAAAAAAATACAATAAAAATTTCGTGGCTGTATAGAGGCCGTGTCAACTTATAATCTAAAATAATTATGATATAATGTCTAATTATAATTATAATAAAGTACAGTGGCCGAGTCGAATTAAAATTAAATTCATAATAATATAAATGTCATAATATTATTTATAATAACAATAAGAACTTAATTCGTGGCTGAATAATAATATTAGTAATAAAAATTAAATGAAAATAAGTTAAAATCGTGGCTGTAAATCAGCTTATGATCTAATTTTATTTATGACTAAAGATGTGAAGAGGAATAAACAAATATATGTGGAGTCGTGGTTAGATAGTAAAGTATCATCACGACCGTGATCCCGTTGTGACAATACAACAAGAGCGGGGTGGCGGATCGGTTGTAAACACGCCTTAACATTGTAAAGAGGTGAGTGCGACTGGCATGTACCAATAAGAAATACACTTTTCTTACGTACATTTGTCATAGATATACAACACCACTGTTCCCGTACCACGGAGAGCACATTAAGCCGTCGGTTCCAGTTCCACTAATACTTGTGAAATCGTTAATAAATTATCATAAAAAAATTGACATCAGTTCCTGGCCAGCGCGTGGCGAGTGTAGGTCTAATTCTCTAGATCTATGTTCTGGAAGGCCCATCTCTAACAGTGGAGGTCTAGATATTCTGTATTCTATAATGAATGAAAAAAAAATGTTCAATACAAAAAAACTCGAGAAGGCCAAATTGTAAGAAATGATTTGACTTTGATTTTGACTTTAGCGGCCTTTGTATATGTGCAAGAAATACTATTTTACGCATTATTTATATCTATAATAGTAATTCATTTATTCATTGTAGCTGTTTTATCTCTGATCATCTAACTTACACCTCTACATCACGCGTCACTCTCCCAAAGGTTAGCTGTGAGACCTATGGCCTTATACTTTTTGTGCAATAAACTATAATATAACTATCTCTATTACTAAATACACGTGTATTTATATCCTGTGGTTTATCTCTGTAAAATTGAGCGTCATTTGTTACGGTCACCACATACTGGCCGTTCACAAACTAACAACATCCTCGAACGAATTACTATCACTTCGCTAAAACAAAGTCTGTCTGTCTGTCTGTTCGCGATAAACTCAAAAACAACTACACCGACTACATTTTTATGCTGTTTTCACCAATGGATAGAGTGTTTTAGTATAATTTGTTAAGTTTTGGTATACTGTTTTATACAAAGCAAACACAGACTTACCGATCCAGCAGGGAAGCACCAGGATAACAGGATTGACACAATTATTTAGTTAATTTATGATATTTAGCAATATTTTGATGCGCGCACGCGGCTTCAGGCGGCCGGTTGGAATAGAAGAGGATTTGACAGGTCGTGGTGAGAAAGAGAGGGAAATACGGAAAATGACAAGGAAGGGATGGACGGCAGCCGTATCGCTGTTATACTGAACATGCATGGTAACCCGACAAAATAAAGACTGCGCACATTTGCCAATGACCATTTAATCTTGTCTCATAATAACAAGTTGGGATGTAACATATACATTAACGATATTTGTTGGAGGTGTCGGAAAAAAATAAGCCGTCTGGGAGCTTTTAACGAAAACGCCATTGGTGGAATAAAACTAAACTAAAAATGCCTATGAAATTAAAACTATTCTACAAAATAAACTAAGGGCTTACCACCAGGGAGGGTACCTAAAACGCTCGCCGCATTTCCTCGTTGAATTATAAGGGAAATATTCTGTTTTATGTAGTTACGGCATTTGAGGTCGCCACACTCTTGAAAATTCGATTACCCAGCTCTTTTATGAATTTCTGGGTATCAAGAGAATATACCCCCATTGTGGAATAGTATATCTTATATAGATCTACAGAAAAGTCAACGATGGCATATGTCTATATCTTAAGGATAACATATATGTAACATAACATAACAGAGAGCTATGCTCGGGATTTCTCTAAAGGATAAAGTCAGAAACGTTGACATCCGTCAAAGAACCAAAGTTACCGACATAGCTTTCAAAATTAGCAAGTTGAAGTGGCAATGGGCTGAACACGTCTGTCGCAGAAGCGATGAACGATGGAGTAAACGGGTCCTGCAGTGGAGACCACGTACTGGAAGACGCAGTGTGGGACGACCCCCCGCCAGATGGACAGATGACCTGAGGAAGGTCGCTGGTGGGGGATGGATGAGGGTGGCAGAAGATCGTGTAAAATGGCGAGCCTTGGGGGAGGCCTATATCCAGCAGTGGAGAGACACAGGCTGATGATGATGAACATAACATATATATACTATATCCATTTTAATTTTAATACTTAAAAAAATGGGAAATTGTATAGCAGTTATTGTGTAAATATAAATATAATTGTGTATTAATCCTTCTCATTTAAGATACGTTAGTTGGCTTGAGGATTTCATGAAGAATATTTTTTTTCTCTTACACCATGCAAATTAAATAAATAGGTACCTTAGGAGATATAGCAAAATTTAAATAATGCGCAACGAAATTAATTTCTACACGGGCAAAGCCGGGTAAAAATGCTAGTTATAAAATCGGGCCAACTTCAATTTTAAGTACTTTTTGTCAACCTAACTGTATCAACTTCTCATTATTTATTTATTTTTCATTTGCAGTAACACTATTTTATTTGGTTCATTTGTGTATAGTAGTTACGAGTATTTTTAGTGTATATATATCTGTATGTTTATTTGAGTAAAAAATAAATAATTATTACAACTTTAAAGTAAAATTTATAATAAATAAAAACTAAACTTAATAAAAAATAAACATAAGTAAAAAATGTTCTCTAGAAACGACCATTCAGTGATAGTCCCAAGGAGGCTGGCAACATTTCCCCTCTGTATAGCTAAGATAGATGTAGATATATTTTAACTGCCTCCGTGGTCTAGCGGTTAAGTCCGTGGATTTAGACTCGAAGGTACCGGGTTCGATTCCAGGTCGGGACACAAAAATATTTATTAATGTAAATAAATACATTTAAATAATATTAAATTTATTTGTCATATCTCTCGAGTTTGGACATCGACGAGCTTGCCACTTGTTTGGCTTATAGTAAAGTTGGCTAAATGTGAATCCGCTTATTTATAAGCGTGGTTTCTGACCACCCCGAAAGGGAAACGGTCGTGATGACTAGATTAAAGATTTTTTTTATTGGACAGAAAATAAATCATTTTACAGTACATCATCATCATCATCATCAGCCTATGTCTCTCCACTGCTGGATGTAGGCCTCCCCCAAGGCTCGCCATTTCACACGATCTTTTGCCACCCTCACTAGCCCCCACCAGCGACTTTTTTCAGGTCATCCGTCCATCTGGCGGGGAGTCTTCCTTACAGTACATAGGTGAGCTTAATGTCTAAGCGATCGATGAAGGTCGCTCTTAGATGTATTAGACTATAAGCATATTGTAGTATTATTTTAAAAAAAACCTATAAAATAGTAAATTTAAAGCATATCCAGTTTGCCTTTTATTTATGATAGTGGGGTCCAGTAGTTTGTGTATGGCCGATGTCCGCCATTTGTCGCACTGGCGCGATAATTGTTGATATACGATCGCAATCCGACACCGTAATTGTCAACGCTTAATCTTCTAATTGACTCGCATTTACCACTGCCACTGTAAACCAGCGGAAAAGGGTAAAATGTTATAAAAAAATAACTTTTTTTTTGCTTTTACAACCAGTTTTACTGACCTACGAGTAGTAATCTATATCCATACTACTCTTTCTGTTTATTTCTCCTTAGCGGTTGAAGTTAACTTACATAATACTGGGAGTCCTTCGCGCCATTTTGCGCGGACATGTCAAGTGCAGTTTTGTAAATTAATTTACTGTGAATATTGTTGGTCAAAAGTGCTGTTGTTTTGTTTAATAATGTTCTACAATGTGAATAGTTATGGAAAACGATAAATTGGACTTGGAACATGGGGCACAAGTTGCAGTTTATTTTTTGCGGTTTTCCCGCGCTGTCAACTCCCATATTTTACCCGACGTGTTTGAGCTATAATGCCGCGAGTGACTCCAAGAAAAGCACCAAATTCTGCAGCATCTGGAATTTGATGATGATCTCATTAACTCATGAAAAAGAAATATATATTACTTCAGACTTGGCTGTATGGGCTAGACCCTTTGCCTTCCCTCTCACCTCATTTATCATGCATCGGGAGAAAAATTAAATAATAGTGACTTGATTGATTTGACAGCAGCGAAGTAAAGAACCTAGGCGTGCACCTGGATTCTAACCTAAGCTGGATAGCACAGGTTATCAATACTAGTAGTAAACATTTTTTTTTACTGCTTTCCTCGCTTTTTCTTGCCTATGGTATGTAGTTTCGATTTCTCAGAGGTGTTGCTCAACATGTTGGTCTGCGACTTAATGCTTGTATCCGGTTCTAAATGTAAATGTATTTCCCTTCTTAAAAGCGTGGTTACTGACCACACCGTAATGATGTTTTTATTTGTCATTTAAAGGTGTGAAGAAGTGGTTATGCCGTGAAGTTGGTGGCAATTCTAACCTCCTTCCTAACGTCCAGCCATAAATCACACGTAACGCGTTCCCCCTTCGCTCCACCTTCAGCGATAAAATTTCAAATTGTTTTTCTCGCCCCCGGTGGGCGCCCTCGCTTCGCTACTAAACGCCGGTTCACGTTGCACTTGTGAAGAATACTTTTTACTGCTCTCTCCAATTGCCATTGTGATTGCTTTTAACTCCAATTCATACAAACTGTAAATAATTGCACGTGTTTGTTTTTTTCCAATTGGTGGGTGGTATTACTCGACTATACCCCACCGAATAGCAAAAATAAATATGCATACTATAAGTATCATTATGACCGTATCCTTTTTAGGGTGGTCAGAAAGCAAGCTTTAAAGCAACGGATTCACTTTTACCCAATTTTATTTATTTATTATAAACTTTATTGCACAAAGTACAAAGGCGGACCTAATGCCGCTAGACATTCTATACTGGTCAAACCTTTGGGACAACTAAAGCAGTTACGACAAGATAAGGCAGGTGCTATCAAAACTAATAGAAAAATATTAGACTTCAATATATACTAGTGAATACATACTTATTTACATATCAATACATACAAATAAAACTACATACATATTACTATAGGCCCAACATGACTAGTGGCTAGGTCGTCTATTTTTTAACAGACTTCAAATTCGGACTTAGAAGTGGACAATGCATGAAAATATGAATATAATAGAACTCGAGAAGGCCAAATTTTAAGAAATGATTTGACTTTGACCTTGCCACATAATGTGCATTAGAGTATATAATAAAATTCCTAGAGAGATACGAGAGTTACCTATAAAACGTTTTACTAAGAAAATTCTTATTGATAACTGTTTTTACTCAATAAAAGAATTTTTAGCATGCAAATTATGACATTAACATTGTATTCCAATAAATTGACAATAACAATATTAAATATAAACAATATACAAATAAATATTGTAAATAAATATTTATTGACATAAGCATATTGTATGTCCATAATATGGGCAGATTGCATCATCATGACATGTACCATGTTTGTTTATACTGCGTGAAATTTTTTAAAGAACAAAACTGTTTATATTATAATCTAGAATAAAATTAAAGAACTACCTATTTTTTATTTTAATTATTCTGTAATAAAATCTTAAGTTACGGCGCAGAGAAGTTATCCTAAAAGTATGGCCATTCATACCGACCCTAATGGAGTAGGTAGCGAGAGGTCGACGATCGCGCGAACGTTGTGTTACGCAATTGTTTCTCTCTCTATTTCGTCTCTCGGCTGTGAGCGAGATTAATTAATAATGTTTTGTTTTTCGGATATATATATTTTTTTAAAGTCACCTCTTTATTTCAAATATAGGTTTTACCAATGACACCTAAATCCAACAAAAACAATCCTCTTTTGACAATTACGCGCGTTCTCTCTTTCATTCATATAGCCCTAAAAAGCAAATAATAATAAGAAAATAGAATAAAAAAATAATATACCTACTCGTACCATATTTTATAACAGACTAAATAAGTACGACTGAATAGGTAGTTCTCGCAACGAAGACTGTTTTAGTCCAAAACTAACAACTATCGTCGCAGAACAAAAAACGGTTCTTAATAACTAACTTAATAATAAAGTTCGTCTTTCTAACGCCCACCACGTATACGTGACTGTCATGAAAATCCCCGTGAAAATATCCCAAGACCAATTATAAAACAAATTAATTTTCTAACGACAAAGTTAACGGACTGAATAAATAAATCTGTGTAATAAACTAAAATTAATCTTCAAATGTTTCGAAAGAAGATGCCGTTTTGATCCAAATTCAAAAGGCAATTTTACTCAAAATCCAAAATGAATTGAGTTGGCCGTCTCTAGCACATTATTTAAGTTATACAAACTTTAAATTGAAAAGGCGAACTCTTTGCGGAGTCGGAGTCAAATTTTGAACTTTGCCGCTGAATCGGAAATTTCTTTATAAATATCTTATTAGGCCAAAGATAATCCAATGTAAGATACTGCTTCAGGACAAAATAAAATTACAATTTAGTAACTTGCCGAATAAATCACTAGACATTTATTGAGGTACATATAAACTAAACAAATTATTTACACTTCATACAATAGAAGTACTATTAACTTAAGTTATATATCGCCTAATCTGACATCCTGCGTGGTATTGTGATGTTAAAAACGCAACTATTCTGGTCGAGTCTTTTACTATATTGATTTAACTTCTCTTATCTCCTTGCGATGTTCTGCTTAATGTTCTCTTCATGATCTCCGTCTTCCAATGACTTGGTCCCGAACGATGCTGCGCCGTTTAAGTCTGCTCACGGCAGTATGTAGGGCATAGTGGACTGATGTGTTAAGTGCGATATAGACCTGGTCGTGCATTGGCTAGATATTTTTCGGGCTATAAAATACCGAAGGACTATTTTAAGGCATATAGAAGACAGCCTGGTAGAGACTATAAGTTACGTTAGTTACGCAATGTAAAAAAAGTATTTCTTAAAAACTTTGGGTTGCTGCATATTTGAGGTTTTTAGCAACATGCAATAATATGTATTCATCCATTTAAGCACAATTTTTATTATGTTTGTATTAAGCACGATTTAATCAGATTTATTTGTGGAAACCGTTTTCGTCCGCTAATGCTGTATCTACATAATTTTAAGATCATTGCTTATTAAGCTTAAATTCAGTTGGTGTCCCGCTGCTGACATTAATTTGGTTGGTAAAGGACGGGCGAAGGCGTGGGTGGGGGAACGACAGCGAAAATGTATGCAAACTGGGAAACGCGACATTTGACGAAGCTGAAAACGACAAAAGAATTAAAAGCCAGTAGCATTAGTCATGTTTTTAATATTTTATTTACGAATTATGAGCAGGGATGATTGAGTGGTTAAAATGTTGACCTTTGGTATCAGAGTTCGAGCAGCGGCTTGCTAGCATCATCCTCATCGTCTTTGTCTCTCCACTGTTAGATATAGGCTTCCCCAAGGCTCGACCTTCTTTAGGCCAACTGTCCATCTGACGAGGGATCGTCGCACTCGGCACCGTACATGCCACTAAAAAACAAAAACATTTCAATTCAATTCCTTAATTGTTTGTTAATTTGTGTGCTAAAATGTAATTTATTTGCAAAAATAATATTTAGAAAAATTGTTAATAGGTATTTTTTTTTAAAATAGCACAATATTGTACGCCCTGTCCCGGGGTAAATTGTGAGACCTCTTTTGTAACCAACAATGTACAAACAACCACAATTTATGACAATAAATGTATTTTAAATTTGAATTTGAATTTATTCACCATAAGATACATTAAGCACACTAGGTTTTGTCAGTTATATTCAATATTGTTTACCAATCATGGAAGGATAGTAGAAGAATGCTATTAATAGCAAAGAACAGCCATCGTCATTTATCACTTAACACTATACACAATCAATATCTATTCGCCTATCCGTCGACTATATATCAAAATAATCTATTAGTGCGGAGGGAATTGCAATGTTTAATTACATAATTACATAAGCTAATTCAATGTAACTTTTTAAACTTTCGCGCACATTTATAATAGATTTTATAATTTTAAAGGGTCTTTACGCGATTTACCTTAGAGACATATTTCTACCGACGTTTCAACTAAGACGCCGGGAAAAATCGCCTGGTGTCGCCAAGGATATTGTTAGTGTCGTGTGTCGTGATTACTAAAAACTTTTAAAAGTGGGTAGGTTTACATCTACCGCCCAGTATGTACGAGACTACACCGCATAGCTTCAGTCGACCCGTGACCACGGCCAATGCAACTTGGTTGAAACGTCGGGAGAAATATGTCTCTAAGGTAAATCGCGTAAAGACTCGTTAAAATTATAAAAACTACTAATTCAATGTGTTAATAAAAACATATCACGTTTCTGTGGTAACGTCAAAAAATGTGTTTGCTCACTGTGTATGAATGTATTTTAGCTTTAGTATTTTAGACATTAAACTATTTTATTATCATTATTATTATAGATGCTGCTGTACAAGGGCGTTGTCACTTATAATCTAGAAATTATATTAATGGTAATATAAAATTAGTATAAATGTAGAAGAAACGCTATAACTTATTTCGAGTCATTCATTTATTACGTAATACGATTTTAACCGCTATGTTAGAAAAACTCGAAACAGGATTACCCTACCCCTATTTAATATTTATTAGGTAAGAATTTAAAGGAAAAATTAATACATTAATCAACTTTGGTTCTATATTAAAGTTTTAATTTAAAGGTCAGTCCAGCAGCCTCCATTTACGTCAGAGATTGCGTTATGTTTACAAAATATTATTCGATTCTCAACTCTATAAGCGCTCGACCTTGACAGCGGCCGTACAAATATCAACTTTAATAGCGTGATATACACATATATAGTAAACGGATTTCATTATATAGTGTTTGCGCCTAAGTAAGAGAATAGGGGCTGCAGGGGCTCAAAACCCATTTCGGAAAAAGGATCTGTCACTGAAATATTCCTAACTTTGCGCATTGTTGTAATCTTACGTAAGAACTATCGTGATCCCTTCTCACCCCTTGTAGGAAAAAATAAGTCATGGTCGACCCCCTTAAACCCCTAAGTTGTCTTACACAATAAATGGATAGCCCCCCATTTGTAGTAATGAAATGAATAATAAAAATAACAATGCCATTAGCTCTTAAAAGTTTAGGTGCCACCGGGCGACGCGCCGACTAGGTACCTTTCGTTCGTGCCACGCTCATCGCATCGTCTATTCTCTTTGCAATGCACATTCATATTCCATCGCTCACACGATACAACGACGTATCTATTTCATGATAAAAATGAGTTACATGATCTGATTGGGTAGGATGAGCAGACAAGAAAGGAAAAAAATATGTTTGTATATGTTCTGTTTATGTTTTATTTTGTAAAACTGATATAGCTGAGTTTTCCTTGCAGATTCCTTTCCCAGTCAGATTAAACATTAACAGGTCACTGGAATCTGCTAAGCTGCTGGTCGTCTGCTAACAGCTTACTTATTGGACCACTTTGCTGCTTAGTCTTCTACTAGCAGGAGTAGAATAATTCAAAATAATTAAATTAATGACGTTTCATAAATGCCTGTAATAGGTTTACGTGAATAAAGATATTTTGATTATTTTTCTTTTACTTTTGGATTTCTCTGAAGGACAAAGTCAGAAACGTTGACATCCAAAGTTACTGACATAGCTTTTAAAATTAGCAAAGTGATTGCTTCGGGGGAGGCAAGACACAAGCTGATGATGATGAGATGAAATGACTAACAAAAATGTTGACTAAATACTTATTGTTAAATATAACAATAATAATAAATCAGAAGGATACAAAAGCTATCATTATGACGACTGTATATTTCCGGCATTATTTCCTTCATATTATTTGTTTTATACACGTACGACTTTATGTCAGGTAAGCATGTGCAATTGTTCGCATAGAATACACAATGACCTCTATTAAATTGCACTCACATTAAAATTTCTTACTAACATTTGATTTTCCTTGTAATTTGTCTGCTCGCCTTTAAGGAAAATAATTATATTAAAATTTCATAAAAGGAACCTTCCCTAGTTTTTCTTTGTTATTATAGGCCTTGGAATAGGCATTGATTAGCTATGCCTTTATGGTTTTAGTAAATAATAGATTAGGAAGAAGTAGTTTGTATATGTATTTACAATATCCTTTATGTGAAGTTGCCATCTGTGGCTTTTCCCTGCTTATTCATCAAACTTAGCATGTGATAATAATCATCCGCCAAGGCTTGCTTTTTTTTGACACGATCTTCCGCCACCCTCATCCAGCCAACATCAGCGACCTTTATCAGGTCATTAGTCCCACTCAAGAACCCATCTACTCCAACAGACATAGGTTCAGCTTACTAATTTTGCTAAAGGTCCACATTACGACCTTTATCTATCAAAGAAATACCAAGCATTGCCTTTCCAATACTCTCTCTCTCTAGCTCGCTGAGTGAGGTCACTTATGGACCAGATCCATCCACGTCTCTGCTCCGTACGACAATACCGGAAGAACGCATTGGTTGAAAACTTTTGTCTTCAAACACTGTGAAAAGTCCGAGAAGATGTGGCACAACTTACCGAATGCTGACCATCCTAGCTGAATACGTCTATCAGCTTCTTTTTCAAAGTCAAAGTCAAATATATATTAAATATCTTTATTCACGTAAACCTATTACAGGCGTTTATGAAACGTCATTAATTTAATTATTTTGAATGATTCTGCTCCTGCTAGTAGAAGACTAAGCAGCAAAGTGGTCCAATAAGTAAGCTGTTAGCAGAAGACCAGCAGCTTAGCAGATTCCAGTGACCTGTTAATGTTTAATCTGATTGAGAAAGGAATCTGCAAGGAAAACTCAGCTATATCAGATTTACAAAATAATTTGCTATTTTGCTGAAGTTAGCTACGTGATCATAATGCTAATCAGTTTGAAAGTACAAGTCGAAACACGACCATAACCGTCAATACACTGCCATACACTAATTTATTCTCCAAGGATTAGCCTAACTTTGATTCTCATACCGTTTGGCTTCTTATCCTCTCTTGTTATATGTTTAATATCTTGGTATGTAGGTAGGTAATATGCAGTGATTCATGTAAATTCACCCCTGTATTGAAACCACCCCTGCGCCAATATGTCGTAGGCACCAGGGGGTTGAGCTTTCAGAGAAAACGTGTAAACTAATTATGTATATTCATGTAGCCACTTATTTACATAATAACCCGCTTTCACCGTAAATATTTCATTTGGGGACAAAGATATTGAAATGTGATAGATATGGGATTAGCAGGTGAAAGTGGTCCGACAAAAATAAGTATTTAAGGGCCAGTAATTTAATCTTTCCTTGGGATTTGAAACACGTGTAGAAACTCGTATGGGTAAGATAGCCTTCAAATGGTGAATTACTGCCACCAAAAGTGACGTTGTTAAATTCACTTGGGCGGAATTCATCAAATGAATCATATGTTGACTTGTTTTGTTTTAGTATTTATTCCGTAAGGAACAAAATGGTTTCTAATTTTGTTACAATTAATATAATTTACTATGTACAGTATGTACAGCCTTTTCTCTTTTAGTTCATAACTGTTGTCGTAAATGTTAATTAGGTAGTCATTACCGTATTCTTTAATTCATTGCATTAGCTTCAAGTAACCCAAATTAAATTAAATAAAACAACAAAACATAAGAGTGATGATACGTATTTTATAAAGTTAAAATATGACAATATATATATTTTTAGAATAACGTTTCATCCTAAATATGAAGTAAAACCGACGCATAGTGGGACGACCTCTCACCAGAAATACTTCTTATTTAAAGATGGCGGATACGGGTTTTTGTAGAACTTATTTAGTGTAAAAAATAATTTGTATATTAAAGACATGTTGGTCATCGTCGTCGGTCGTATAAATTAATCTCTATATAAGAAAATGTAATAGGAAAAGCGTTGAGGAAGAAGTTTTATATTTACTTTATACTTGTTGCGGTATCCATGGTTTCATAAATATCTTTGTCTTGAGTATCTTTATTCTGACGGTTTAATATGACAGCTGCGGTTCGGTTTGGTGGAAACTTTTAATTTGGTTTTCTTTGAGTCGCCCTTTGTTTACGTGCTAAGCCGACGCCTCAGGGAAGTACCTAATAATAGGTGATTATCGCACAGTAGCTTTGGTATTTCGTTCGTTTTTTTGGATAAATGTTTGGGTAAATACTTAGTGGTGTGGGTTATTGACTTCTGGTCAGAAACCGGTCAATTGAAGAGCTGGGCGCTATACGTAATATAAATAGTTACTATCATTATCATTCATTATTACAACCCCTAGAACACAGCGTCCTAGACCTCCACTGTTGGAGATGGGCCTTCCAGAATATATATCTGGAGAATTTGGCCTACACTCGCCACGCTGGCCAGACGGTTACTATACTATCTACATAATTAAAAAAAACTGTCTACTTTTCATAACACTCATTAATAGGTTAGGGCATTGCACATTTTCCCGAGTGCGAGTGAGAAAGTGCACAGAAGTGACCTTGACGTTTACTTTGAAGGAATAATCATGTTTTGTGTAGTGTGCATAAGTTAATAAAATTATATAAACTAAATTAAAAATAAAAACTAAATTATAAAATTATATATAAAAATATTCACCCATTACTTGATCATGTGGCAGTGTGTCAACAACACTTGCAGGATTCGCCCGCTGCACAGCGATGCTGATTTGCTGCGCGAAAAAATAACTTCTTAGCACTTGGCCCCTACGGTCCATTGTCTCAAGGCCAACAGAATCATATTTGCAACATTTGGCCTTTTCAGCCGAGTCCGCAGCCGCCCCAGCCCTGACAGATGTGCCCGGACATGTGACCGAGCAAGGGAATAAGTTATATAACTAAATAAAATATTCTCCATATTATTATATTCATGGAATGCTTAGATTTATCTACGGTTTGCGCAAATACGATCACATTTCTGAGTATCGAGCTAAGTTGAAGTGGCTACCAATTCGTTGTCGCAGAAACCTTCGAATCCTTTGTCTGCTTTTTTCTGTATTAAATGAACCTGCGACACGGAAATACCTCAAGAACAAATTCTCCTTCACACACTTCTTGAATAGTTTCTAACAACTGTAAATAATATTGTATGTATGTATGTGTTATTATTTATTTGAATTAATAATTATTATATATATGTATGTTTTATATTAGTATTAGATTTAGATTTAGTAGAATTTTAATTACCTATTTTCCTGTTTAAATATTTGCACCTACCTCCCACATACTATGTTCGTAATGTCCCTAAGGTTGACCGAGTAAGAATGTCTAGCGAGATTAGGTCCGGTCCGCCTTTGTACATAGTTTTTAAATAATTAAATAAATTCTTCTTTATTCTGCAGGTATAGAAATAAGTGGACAATAATTGTCATTTGCATGACCGGGTTAAATAACATTCAATGTGAACGTAATTTAAACTTTTCATTGGCATTACGCGACAGACGGCAAGGTGCCTATTAGTTGACTTTTACAAAACTTATTTAAAAATATTTGGGTATTTTACCTTACGAATTCCAATTACCTTCCCCTTTTTGTATTTCAAGCTAGTTATCATACAGTTTTTGTTGTTTGTTCGTACAATTTGCTGGTAATCATTTTATTCAATTCCAGATGTTTTATTAAGTGACTTTGCTTAGGGAAGGTTGTTTCAAAAGAGGTACGGTACAATAATTACGACGACTGATAAATATGTTAGCCTGATGTCACCGAAGAGCTACTGAATAACTTATGCATCCGTTTCGTTTTCGGCTTGCGTAAGTTTGACCAATATCAACAAATCCATACTGAAGGAACTAGGGATCAGACAACGTCTTTCCTCGACCACGCATTCTCACTTTCTTCGGACACGTGTCACGGCGTGAAGAAACATCCACCAAGCACCTGGTAGTCCAGAGGATAGTCGATGGCAAGAGGATGCGTGGTAAAGGCTGCAATATTTATTTATTTACTATAGGTACACAAACAGATCATAATCACAATCAGTTCACATTTTCCAGCAATTTCTTAAGTTCTAGATTGCAATTCAAAGGCAGTGTACGCAGCATGCTTATTGTGATTTAGGCATGACATTGTCATTTCAATTAAATTATTTAATTTCATGAAATATGTCAAAAGGATAATAGATCATTCCCTACATGAGTGAACCAGGAAAGCTGCATTCGATAAGAGTGGTGACAGCTTGTTAGACGTGCCATCAGCACTAAAATTGCGACCACAACCACTCTGCCAAAAGTGTAGGGACCTAAAATAATATGTTTGACCATGTTTTCTAATAACATATTCAATTAAAGTGGTTCAATATCCTCTGACTTCTCTTATCGACATTCTCTATAACCCTAAAAGTTCCTATAATATGTTATTGTATTGATAGAAACAAATTTACTAAAAAACTATATATATACTATAAAGTAAAGAGTTGTTTATTTCTATCATTAGAATAACATATTAGTCTAGAGTAAAAACATACAAAATTAGGGCGTATATAAAAAAAGGTGTCAGAAGCACCTTCCACCGCATACTTACCCGGATCTCAGATTTAGTGCTGTATAAATTTATTTATTTTTTAGGAAAATTTACAGCCTCTACAATAATACAATAGAAATATAGTAACTTAAAGCCTTACAAATTTTCACTAATAGCATTGAGTTAGTAGTAAACACAGCAGACAAAACTTGTTAAAATAATACAATTCAAATACAAAGCCAACACCAATACAATTAAGAGAACAATTAAAGACTAAACTAGTAGAACTATTAAACAAAAACAAACAATTCCAAGAAAATAATAATAATAATAAGATTTACAAATAATATCAAAAATTTTGTTGTATAATTCCTGAAGACGCAAAGACACAAAACCAACGAAACACAATCAGTAGTGAAGTAGACCTATCCAAACTTGATGTTAAATAAAAGAGAAACATCAAGCGCCGAAATCCTACAGATAATAAAATGTTAAAGAGAAGAGAAGAGACCTCTTGAAGGGACCAAAAGGATTTGGAAAAAGAAATCAAAAAACCTGTGCTGTCTATCTATATATACTATACAAATCAATTAAAATAATAAAAACTGACTTGTCAGTAATACTTTGGTTAGTGACTACCCCGCAAGGGTTTCTGGCAGTGACGAGTGACGACACTTAAGCGTACTTTTACTGTATTCACGAACATTCGACACAGGAAGGCAATAAATAAAATTATTAGTAGGTAATGAACTTTTGCGCGTTTGTGTGTATTAATAACGCGATTTTGCTAGAAATAATTTATGAACCTAAGTACGCAGAAAATGTTTATAGGTGCAGCTGATTGTATGCGAAATAAAGCTGGCGGCTGACCTGTAATTTTATTTAATTAATATTTTGTAAAATATACAGCAATAATAAATAAGCTATATAGAACAGTAGGTAAGTAAAAATAATAATAATAAAAAATACTAGGAAATATCTAGGCTAGTGTTGGTCTTGGGTTTGCATCAGAACAGCTGGCGTCGGTCTTGGTTTTGTTCTTGCACTCTTAATCTTGGTCTTGCGCAAGAGTTTTGCAAGACTCTTGCTCTGACTGAATATATACATATATATATTCAGTCAGAATATATATATATATATCGAACACAGCGTTCTATACCTCCACTGCTGGAGATGGGCCTTCCATAACTGGAGAATTGAAGAAGGACATAAACTCGCCACGCTGGCCAGACGGCTTAGCGAGGATATGATGTCAATTTTTTATGACAAATTATTAACGATTCCACAAGTTGGAACCGGGACCGACGGCTTAACGTGCTCTCTGAGGCACGGGAACGGTGGTGTTGTAAATCTACGGCAAATGTACGTAAGAAAAGTGTATTTCTCATTGGTACATGCTGGGTGGGTTTGATTCGACCTTTGTAGGATTTAAGGTACGCGTTCTTACAACCGAAAATTTTTAAAGTTCTGTAATTATACTTATACTGCTGATAATTATACTTGTATTTGATATGGTTATAGATAGTATTACATTTTATTTAATATGTATGTATATTATTATTGTTTATATGTGTAGTTTATATGTATGTATTTGCATGTAGTATTAGTATGTAGATATGTAAATATTATTTATTTGTATGTTTATGTAAGTATGTATTAATATATGTCATTATATTGTCTAATTAAGCCTGTAATTGCACCTATATTGTTGTCCCGAAGGTTAGACTGTCATAGAATGCCGCGGCATTAAGTCCGCCTTTGTACTTTGTGCAATAAAGATTTAAATAAATAAATTATTAAGTATCTACGTTAGTCGCCAGCTTAATATTTTAATTCTTGAGAGCTGATCTTTAGATTATTGTTGAGACCACCGTGGCAGGTACGTCTGTCTTGCCTTTCCTTTGATGCGATCTCGGTCGCTCGAGAATGGCTTGCGCCGAGACACTTTGTTGACAGACATCACCAATTTACATGCAGTTGCTTTGTTAACGCAGGCAATCACATTATTTAAGATAAAAGATGAATTTTCTTTTGCATAAATGTAAGTCTAATTTACAGGTCGTATAAACTTAACGTTAAAACATTTGCTAATTAAATTGATGGGGAAATATATTAAACATTTTTTTTTTGTATCAAGTTAACTGCCTCCGTGGTCTAGCGGTTAAGTCCGTGGATTTAGACTCGGAGGTATCGGGTTCGATTCCTGGTCGAGTAACAAAAATATTTATTAATGTAAATAAATACATTTAATTATTATTTGACTTATTTGTGATATTTCTCGAGTTTGGTACGCTGGAGACATAGACGACGTATGGTAAATGATTGGCGTATAGTAAAGTTGGCTAAATTTATAACCGTGGTTTCTGATCACCCCGGAAGGGAAACGGTCGTGATGATACTGACTAGTATCAAGTTTTTATGTATGTTATGTAACTATGTATCGAAAAAATATGTATTAAATATTAAATAATATTAACACCAATACTAAGGATAAGGATATAAGTCCCGTCCGCGTGGAATGGTGGAAAGAACGCTGGCTGCATTTCCCCGCTGAAATGCAATACTATTGCAATTGCCGTAATACCCAATCAAGGCGACATAGTGTTAGGGACTGATGTCAGTCATGAGTCTATGATTCTAGTTGCTAACATTCATGGACCTCGCACGCCACTTACCACCAGGTGGGCGCAAGGTCACATGTCGTGCTAGTATAAAAAAAAAAAAAAAAAAAAAAAAAAGATTCTTTGGGCGAAACCTCTTGTACCCGGAGATGACGACAAGACGCGGTGTTATGTCTTTTCATGGTTATTATAAATTTTACTATTTACAACAATAAGCATATTAAAAATATATCTAGGTATCTATATAATAATGACAGCTTAAAGTTTTTTTTTAAGTTATTTCAATTGTCAAAATATTTTTTAAATTTTTAAACATCTCTCTTTTATCCAAATTGTTTCAATTAGGAATAAGTATGCCAAGAATTAGGGCTATACTGACGCGTAGATTGCGTTGTATTTTGCTATAAAGTTTATTACTTTGAATAATAATAATAATCATTATTCATAAATTCATATTTTATAATATTTCTCATTCATAAATTTTTGGGCACTCTGTAATTGATTCAGCATCATATTTTATTCTAGTACGACATGTGACCATGGGCCCACCTCATGGTAAGTGGCGCGTAAGGTCCATGAATGTTAGCAACTGAAGTCAGACATCAGTCCCTAACACTATGCCGGCTTGACTAGATGCTTTTTCAAGATTCGCTTGAAGGACTCCAAGTTCTAGAAAAGTGGAAACACAGAGGCTGGAAGAGCATTCCACATCTTCATAGTGCGACAGATGTATGAGAGGAGCAGAGACGTTGACACTGACAGTGGGTTTGGTCCATAAATTCAAGGTACTTAGCGAGCCATGGAAAGAGCTTGGTAACTCTCTAATGGATAGAATTCGAAACGTTGATATTGTTAGAAAACGATAGTTACTGACATAGCTTTTAAATTTAGCAAGCTAAATTGGCAATGGGTAGGATACATCTGCCGCAGAACCGACCAACGTCCCCTACGTTCTAAATGGGTTCTAGAGTGGTGGGAAGATGCAGAGTGGGACGACTCCCCGTCAGATGGACAGATGACCTGAAGAATGTAGCTGATGATTGTGGCGAAAGATCGCGTTAAGTGGCGAGCCTTGGGGAGGCTTACATCCAGCATGATGATGATGATAATAAATAAATATAAATAAATATTTCCAGACACACAGCGCCATCTAATTTCCGTGGTAAGCTACGAGGCTTGTGTTACGGAAACTAGATGGTTGATAAACTACATATTATATATATATTTTTTTTTAAATATATACATATTATACATATAAACACCCAGACCGAGAGAAATTATACAATGTACAACTTGCCCTCGGTGGGAATCGAACCCACGACCTCCCGAGTTCACGGCAATGCTTGTTACCACTAGACCACGGAGGCGGTCTCATGGATTGACACAAAGGTTAGCTGGTAGAAAAAATCGAGATGGCTTTAAGTATTTGTGTCATACATTTAAGTAAAGTGAAATAAGGTATTTTAATAACAATAATAATAACAATAATAAAATTCTTTTATGCACACAAAATATAAAATATAAAAACATGTATATAGGCGAGCATAATACCATGAAGGTATTCTCTACCAGCTAACCTTTGGGAGAGTGAGAGAAGAATATTATGGGTATACAATATGGTATACAATAATAATTTATATTATGTTAAACGCAAATATTTGAGCAAACAATTCGTTTGTCCATTTCGTTTGTAACTATTAGAGGGTTGAAGTTTGAAATTAGCTTCTACGAGTAGCCCTCGATTATGCTATCACATGCAAAAGGTCACGACATTATCTGAGGAGCATGCGATTACGAGAGTCAACCTAGATACATAGACATAGTTTATAAGGACGAACCAAAATATTAACGATCTTCCTGTCATCATACGGCAAGCAACTACCAGGTAATCTTTTAAAAAATTGGTGTATTCACACTCCTTAAATAACTCCTGACAGCGTTAGTAAGTAGTATATATGTATGTTTATGTATAATAATGTGTATTATTAGTATGTAGTATATTGATATTATGATATATATGAAGATATATGATGTAAGTATATATCAATCCTATTAAATTAACCTTTATAATTATAGTATTATTATTATTTCTATTTATTTATTTATTTTTTATAATAGGGTAGCCAACAGTGCTAACATCACACACTTATTTGTACTTAACACTAAATCAGAAGTTAGATGTTGCACCTATTATAGGCGACCACCACATTACCACAGTAGCTTTTATTGCCTATAAGAAATAACAAAATTATAAAATTTTCAATAAGTATACAAAAACTAAATATTATTCGAAAAACTAATTCTGAAACAATTTTTAAAAATATATATATAATAAACATACAATTCCTTTTAGAAATAATAAAAAAATAAAAAAAGTAACGAAAATAACTAAAATATTACCTACTTCAAGTAATAAAGTAAAATTCTATGATTGCACCTATAATTGTTCATATTTGTCCCTAAGGTTTGGCTGTCAGAGAATGTCTTCGGGCATTAAGTCCGCGTTTGTACTTTGTGCAATAAAGTTTTTTAAATAAATAAATATTATTAATTCTCGTCGACGCAATTAATGGTCCTGAAATGCGAAAAACGTGCTACAATCGTAGTCAATAAAAATAAACGTTTATTACCAGACAGTAAGGCATAGTATCGATTGTAATCATTTGCATCCAAGTTGATATTATTGGCTGCATAAGATATTATCCTGGTGCTGTTGTGGGGGCCTGGGACCTCTGCCGAACACGTTCAATTTATTGTTCTTAAATTAGCAGAGGTTTTTTGCGTTTTGTCGACTTTCGGGTTGCACATAGGCATGTAGTCTATCTTAATTCTGAGTCAGATTAAACATTAACAGGTCACTGGAATCTGCTAAGCTGCTGGTCTTTTGTTAACAGCTTACTTATTGGACCACTTTGGTGCTTAGTCTTCTACTAGCAGGAGTAGAATCATTCAAAATAATTAAATTATTGACGTTTCATAAATGCCTGTAATAGATTTACGTGAATAAAGATATTTTGACTTTGACTTTGATCCTTTGCCTCGCACATTTAGGAATACATTGTCCGCTTAGGACACAGACTTAACATTTTAATAAATTACTTGTTGTATTATTTTTTGTCACACTTAACGTGACAGCATAATATAACCTACATAGGTAGATAGATTTTTTTTGTTGGACAGAAAACAATTCTCTTTACATGTATATAGGCAAGCTAAATGTCAAAAAATGATCTAACAGCTATCCTTTAAGAGAAGTAAACAGAGATTGTGGGTGCATCACCGCTAATATTTGATAAAGACATTATTGAGAAAACTACTCATAACAAAAGTATAGTATATTTTTACTTATAAAATAAAATAAAATAAATAATATGCATATAACTGACTAATAATAACAACTGCCTCCGTGGTCTAGCGGTAAAGTAAACAATAAGTCACTTAGAGTTTTTTGATAATGGATTGATTTGTATTTTATTATGCAATTTATCGATGGGACTAATTTTAAGACTTTCAACACACAATTCTGAAATATAAAGTAAATAAACATTACATGTGAACACTTCCAAAGCATGATGAATATTTAACGCAAACCTGTATTTTTATCAAAACAAATGTTTGTCTAGTCCTTGAAGATCTACTTCTCTCAATAGCTACAGGCCACCTTGCCTCCCCGATGACATCTAGCGTTTTAACAACCACTACGTGCTTCTCCCTCCTACCCCTCGATCCCTCCTCCTCAACACTCCACCTACCCTCCCTCCCCCTCTGGAACTGATGACATTAGCAGCCGCAGACATAGGGGCGGGATGTGCGTCGTTTCAGAACCCGGGAATTGACGTAACGTGGCAAAATGGTTCGTGAATTTTCTAGTTTAGCTTTGTGAAAATTACAACATAATACAGTTTGATATCATTACGTCCTTCTAAGATAGAATCTATTAACAAATTGGTGCAGAAAAACTGTTTTAATATATTTTACAATTTCAATTACTATACATATAAATATATGTATGTATGTATGTATATAGTGTGTAGTATATGTATTTTATATTAATCAAAGTCAAAATATCTTTATTCGCGTAAACCTATTACAGGCATTTGTGAAACGTCATTAATTTAATTCTTTTGAATGATTCTACTCCTGCTAGTAGAAGACTAAGCAGCAAAGTGGTCCACCAACAAGTAAGCTATCAGCAGAAGACCAGCAACTTTGCGTTTTGTCGACTTTCGGGTTGCACATAGGCATGTAGTCCTAATTCTGACTTGCCTGCTGGGTAACTGCTGTACCAGGTATTGTAATCTCATAGGTACTAATAACTAAATTTAAAAGGTTATTAATTGATCGTTGTAGTACAGTTCTGTATATGTTTTATTTTGTAAATCTGATATAGCTGATTTTCCTTGCAGATTGCTTTCTCAGTCTGATTAGACATTAACAGGTCACTGGAATTAATTATTCGTATATTTGTGTATTTGTAGTTGTATGTATTGTTGTATGTAAAATTACGATTTAATTTATGTTGTAAATATTTCATATTGCCAGTTGCACCATCTTACACTACAACATAAATGCTCTGTATTGTCCCAAAGGTTGTACATAGTGCAACAAAGTTTTAAATTATTAAACATATTTATTATCCCCACCATAGCCAATAACCCTACGCGTACATATAAATTTGACGACTCTTGTGTGTGTATTCCCATTCTTATAATCTTTAAAAGCAGTCTTTATGCATGTTAAGTAGGAATAGTGGTAGAGCTGAAGTCATTTGCTCCTATTCTTTGACCTCGTAAAGCCCTTACCGTTAAATCAGCGTGTCTCTTTTCTATAATATATGATGAGCTGGGATCTCATCGGTTCTGGAACCATCCGGGATCTTTCGCAGTGACAGTGGACTCAGCTGAAAAGGCCAAATTAATTTATTAGCAATATCTACGTATTTATGCCGTTTACTCTTGAGACTGGTGGTCTAAGACATTTAAGTTAATGCTGTTTCTATTGGGCAGCAAATCATTTATTTACTAGAAAAACCATACATAATAAATAGATTTTTATGACCTACCAGGTTATGACATGTAACTTTATATTTCATTTCCTAATTTATAATATACTTTATTGTTTTATATTCACAAACCTCCTCAATATATACTATAGAAACATTTATCAGACAGCCAGCGATATAAAGTTTTTATATCAGTTCTTATAGGTTATAATACAATTTCAGAAGGCTATACCTTCTTATTTATTTATTTATATCAAAACTTTAATGCACAAAAGTACAAAAGGCGGACTTGGGACTAATTAGAACAACTGTAGGTGCAATGAAAGCATAAGTGACACATCAATTAGATATACATAAATACTTGTATAATAAACTTACTTGAAGACAAATTTCTAAGCATTCCATGGATTCACCGTGCGGGTGCCGGGTCCATCGTGTGTGGGTAAGAGATGAGAAGAATGGTGTCTCGGGCTTGCGACCGACAATTGGCTGGTTTAAGAAAAGGAGGCCTCCTTTTTTTTCTATTGCGCGATAATACGCTCACCATCCACCATTCTACTTCTCTCCCTACCCAACTAAATACTGTATGATTCCGTTAATGCCGTCTTGGAAGCTCGTTCCATAAATGTATTGACGGCAGACCTGCTTAGGCCCAATTCTTTCAGTAAGTGATGCAAAGATTTTGCTGGAATTATTATTAATCTACTTTTAAATATGAATATAATACTAATACATACACAATAATAAACATACATATACAACTTACAAATTTTGTTTGGAGCTATTTAGAAAATTTCTTCTTCTATTTCATTTAAAACTTTTATAGCTATATAATAGTATAGTTTAGTAGGATCTTTGTGGCGCAGGAAAAAAGTAGGTATATAATGCATATGTATCCATAAAATAGTGTTTACTGACAATCAAATTTGTTAGAGGATTTTGGTTGGAAATGGAACATTGTCTTTGCCAAGATACCTAAGTAGGTGGGGGGAGGAGACGGTTTCACGCAATATTGTCGCTAAACTTCCCAATTTTGGTGTCGACTTGCGAAACTCCTCGTGTTCCGTACCTGCACAGGTGTTACTCACACGCGTTTACTATGCAAACGGTTTATGTGTGCGTGCGTAGACATATAAACTAAGGACCGTACTGAAACATTTTAATAATTAATATTTATTCTTCATTTAACGACTAGTTGTTGCCTTTAATCATAATAGTAGTTTATGAAACTGTTGCATAATTATACACGAGTGTGTGTCATAGACAAGTAAAAATTGGAATCAAAACTTTTTTGTAATGAAACCTTTGCCTTAAAAAAAATAGTGATATATAATATGTATGATTCTATTTTTAAAATGAAATATAACATTATTTTGTTAAAGAAAAAGTGTTATAATGTGATTCTATTTTTAAATTTCAGCAATATGTTTATAAAGTATGTCAATATAAATTCGTTTTGAAGTTTGTAATTCGCACTTTACGATATGAGAGTAGATAATAGTTTTTATAATTTTAACGGGTCTTTACGCGATTTACCTTAGAGACATATTTCTCCCGACGTTTCAGCCAAGTTGCATTGGCCGTAGCTGTTGCCTGTTGCTGGTCAGATTTCCGTGCATGGTCCACCTTGGACCAGCCGAAAATACATATAAATAAATATAAATTATAGAAATACAGAAGATTCCCTCATTTAAAATTCAAAATCATTTAAATAAACAGCGAATCTTAATCCGATATAACAAAATGCAATTCAAGTCGCAACTACAGCTATATTTTTATTACAGTTATATTATATTGACCGCCTCCGTGGTCTAACGGTTAAGTCCGTGGATTTCGACTCGGAGGCACCGGGTTCGATTCCTGGTCGGGACACAAAATTATTTATTATTGTAAATAAATACATTTAATTCATATTTAATTTATTTGTGATATTTCTCGAGTTTGGTACGCTGGAGACATCGACGAGCCACTTGTCTTGATTGGCCTATAATAAAGTTGGCTAAATGTGAATCCGCTTATTTTTAAGCGTGGTTTCTGACGAACCCGAAAGGGAAACGGTCAAGATGTAACTTTACTTTTTTTTAAAATTCATATAGTAAGTGGTTTATTTGTATATTTATTATGTATATGCTATATAATAGTAAGTGTATATTGATATATTTCGACTTATTTAATGATGACGACTAGCGGCATTAAGTCCGCCTTTGTACATAGTGCAATAAAGTTTTTAAATAAATATAGAATTTGCCTCTCTTTCTATCGCGTAACTCTTCTAGCACATTAAGGTTATCTTCTTTTTCAAAATATTAATCTTCATATTTAATTACCGAGAGATACAGGCTGATGAAAATAATGATTGATGTACGAGTACATTATATTTGACAATCTATGAATATTTTTTATTAGTTTAAAAATATTATTTATTTTATATTAAACTGCCTGTCTCTAGCGGTTAAGTCAGTAGATTTAGACTTATAAGTGCCGGGTTCGATACTTTGTCGGGACACAATAATTTATTTGTAATATTTCTCGAGTTTGGTACGCTAGAGACATCGTTTCCACTTGCCATGATTGTAAAGGTAGCTAAATCTGAATTCCCTTCTAAAAAAGCCGTGGTTTCTGACTAACTTGAAAAGAAGGTCGCGATGATACTTTACTTTTTATTTATTTCTCTATTGGCACCGTACTTAATTTTAAATGTCCCAAAAGTTAACGGAAAAATAATTTCTTGCTGCGTTACGTTCGCCTTTTGTTTATAGCGTCTTAGCTTTTAAATAAATAATACTGCGGATATCACATATAAATAAAATAATAACATAACTTTAATAAATAATCTTAATATCAATAATTGTCAAAACAAACATAACACCCGTCATAATTTTGAATTTGGAAGTTTTATTTTTTTGCGTAGCTATCGCTACAAGTTATTTAATAAATCAATATGAATGATTAATGTAAAACCAAAATACGAGTCATATGCCCTAGGAGTTAAGGGGCATCGGGAATAGCTCATTTTACGAATAAACATTCATATTAAAATAGTGTTTTGCTAAGATTTTATAAGATTACATCCACACATGATAAAGCTACTCATACCAGTGAAGTTCGGCGTGTATATAATTCGACATTCGACTGCCGACGAACCAACACGTCAACAAGTAAATTATTGTTTGGCTCGTTCGTATATCATACGTCTATATCAACGTGACTCCAAATTGAGAGCTTTGCGAGAATTAGCGCCGGATTTGCGGCGAATAATTTCCTGGCGCTGTGAACGTGTTTCTCTGTTTTCATCTCTACAAAAACATAGATATCAAATACCTAGGTATTTAAAAATATAAGCTACATCACTCAAAACACACACACTTATATTTTATCGTTGATTTATAACACCACCGTTCCCGTGCCTTAGAGAGCACGTTGAGCCGTCAGTCCCGGTTCCACTAATGCTAGTGTTGTTAAAATGACTATAGCTATGCCGCGTCTGGCCAGCGTGGCGAGAAAAGGCCAAATTATCCAGAAATATGTTCTAAAGGAGCGGTGGTGGCTCGGCTGTAAGAACGCTTTGCATAAAATCCTAAAATGGTTAAACCCCGGCATGCACCAATGACAAATACATTCTCTCTAAAGTACATATGTCATAGTTTTTTTTTTTTAATAATCTAACTTTTTTTAAACATCTAAAATAGTCGGTGGACGGTGAAAGATAGATTTACAACATCACCGTTCCCGTGCCTCGGAAGGTGAGCCGTACTCATAGCTCCCAGTTTTACTAATACCAACTTGTGGAATAGTTATTCAAAATTGACATCAGACCCTTGCCAACCCGTCTGGCCATTCTCCATAAAATTCTGGAAGGGCTATCTCTAACAGTGGAGGTCTAGGACCCTTTCTGTGGGCTGTGATGATGATGTTCTGAAAGGCCCAACATTAGCAGTAATGATCAAGGACTACAGGATAAGAACACATTTCATTTTTTTATTTCACATTTTTTTTTGACAAATGTCAGAGTCTCTAAATTTTTGTACACGTATTGAGATACGTCTACGGTATTGTAGTGCATATTTTGTTTTGTGTGATTCAGTTGCGAAATAGGGCATGAGGCTAAAGAGTTGTTCAGAGCGCATACCGTGGTACAGCCGGTAGAATACGCTCGGAGTGGCCAAGTGTCCGCGAATTTGCTATAGACAGAAATTAATTGGTTTAAATAAATCAATTAGTTTGGCTACGAGTCATCTAATTATAGAGATGTCAATAGTAAGTACAGTCTATTTGTTTCGTGCCGAAATTAGCCAAAAACAAAGAAGTGCCGCTCGTCATAGCGTTCAGAAATGTCGCCCGCTATGCAATGTGGCACTATTAGCCGTTGTTAACGAAAGAACAATACAAATGCAACTGTGTTGGCGTAGACGTGGGTCTACTGGACATAGGTTAATTTATAAAATAGATTTTTAAAATAAACTTTTATTTTAACCTCTAATAATCAATTAAAAATCCCGCCACATTCGTCCAGCAGGTGTTCAGATTCTTATACAGTATCAGCTGCTCGCCAGTGGAACCGACTCCCTCTTCATATTCGTAAAGCGCCATCACTGATATGTTATAAAAATTCTTTATTGCACAGAAAATAATACATTTTACAGTACATAGGCGAGCTTAATGTCTAAAAACATTTTCTAACAGCTAACCTTTGGGAGATGTGAGCAGGGATTGTAAGGTGCATGACCGCTAATATTTGAGATAAAGAGATTTATTGAGTTAAAAACTTTTAACTAAAAAAAGAACGATATTAAATCTATAATATAAATACATACAATACATAGATAACACATACATATACTGGTTACATATTATATTTATATATATATATATACATACAATAATATACCGATTTAGTCAAGTTATGTAGACTCGTCTTGCTTTTTGTGAAAGTGTTTAGTGAGCAAATTTGTATAAGATATAAGTGATGGCGCTTTACGAATATGAAGAGGGTGTCGGTTCCACTGGCGAGCTGCTGATACTGTATAAGAATAGTTGATACACCACCGTGGTATTGTCTACTATGTAAATCACTCGCCTATGCAGTACATTAACAGCTTAGTGTGAGGGTCTTAGCAGAACCATCCCAGAGGTTTATTATGGTTTATGTCTTTGGGTTGAGGAATTTCGCGCGACGGTGTATAGGGAACTGGTATGCTGTTTTGGAATACCACACGAGTCTGGGGTTTTACTCTGAAATTTCGATTATATAGGTCAGTCATTGTACTTTTGACAGTGGTTGGAGTTCTTTGAAGGCTGTAGCCATTTCTGTCGGATTACCACGCTTTTTATAAAAAAGCGGATTCACATTTAGATTTCTTTCCAGAAAAGAAATCGTTCCAGAAATATTTGAGAATTCGGCCTACACTAACCACGCTGGCCAGACGAATTGGCGAGGGATATGTGTACAATATCTAAACCTTTGAATAACAGAGACGCAGTCCTAGAGAATTTGGCGAGGTTCTGATGTCAATATTTTTTTAATAACAAATATATTAACGATTCCACAAGTTGGTATTAGTTGAATCGGGACTGACGGCTTAACGTGGTGTCCGAGGCACGGATAGTTCCATACATAAATATTTTATCCCCTTTTATTTTTATTTGAAGTGTCAACGACATTTGGTATAGGAAATGTCGGAAAACCTGACACGAATTTTCTCATTTCATACGTTGAGAGTACACCCGTTCGATGCCCACGGCACAACTAGCACCACTTCCTCTACCGACGACGTATACTTATTTGCAAAGAGTGGGCAGATAATGATCTGTCGTGAACGCAGACTGTGAAATTCGCTAGCCACCATTGACCTGTGCAATCAGGACCGGTCCATCAATAAGCAATTTATTTTTATTTTTATTTTATTTATTTTAAAACTTTATTGTAAAAATACAAAAGGCGAACGTAATGCCGCTAGGCATTCTCCGCTCGTTAACCTTTTGAGACATTGAGATCATTTAATATTGAGTACGGTGCAAAAATAACTTTATTGTTCCTAAAATAAATTTTATTATATAATGTTAATAAACATTAACATTATATACTTTATTGTTCCTCGAGTACCTACATTAACAATATATATTTAAGAAGGAGATAAATGCAAATAAACTAAAACACACACACACCCACTTTGTACAGAATAACATCAGCCCTAAATACGATATTTATTAATAACGAGCTGAATTTTTGCGTTAATATCGCCCAATAGTATGTAGACAATGCCTATCTACAGCAGCTATAATGTTAAGCGTTACTCGTATTCTGTATCTATAATTTTGTTATTATTTTATTGTTTCTTTTCCCAAATGATGGCTATCATGTACTGCTCCAGATACACCAATATGTACTATAAAATGATATTGCAATATTGTAAAAATTGATATGTAAAAGTGCAGAATACATCTCCTTTTGTTCTATGCGTGTTTTCCATAATAATTAATATTGTGTCACATTATTAATTAAAATACGATTTTGACTAACAATATTCACAGTAAAGTAATTTACAAATTGAAATATGTATATGAAAATTACACTTGACATGTCTGTGCAAATTTGTACCGGTATCGGATTCGATTCATATACAATATATTTATATATATTATACATCATCATCAGAGACTCCAGTAACATCGACAAGCTTGTCAGTTGCCATAATATTGTCTAAATTAAAAATGCTTTAAAAACTTACATGATATACTTACGTGGAATTTTGGATTTGGACTTGTTACTTATATTTTAGGGCCATTGACAATATTGATTTCCCATTAAATGACCGGTTCACATATTAAGGTCCACGTACGACGGACTCGGCATGCCTGAGTCTTGACGTGGAAACCATCTGTCTCTGCTTCTGTCAGCTTCCTTTCTAACACGCTAATAATATATCAAGACGACTTCAACATCTATAGACAAGATTGGTGTTTCATCTGCTGATCACTGGTCTTCTTAATTACAGGTGATCAGACCATAACCCACCACGCTGGCCTGAGATAAGGCTCCATAATAATTGTCTAAATAAGCCTGATTGTTTTAACCGTTTTGGAGTGTATCCTTTTAATTCCATGTGAAATGCATTATCACATCACACCACCGCCCCTAGAACATAGATCTCTAGACCTTCACTGTTGGAACATCTCCATGCCTTCTTCAGATTTTTTTCGAGAATTGGGCATGTACTCCCTGTGCTGGCCAGACAGACGAGTTGGCGAGGGTGTAATGTCAAATTTGAATGACAACATATTAACGTGGCGCGGTGGTGGCTCGGTTGTAAGAACGCGTCCCTTAAATCCTACAAAGGTCGGTTCAAACCCACCCGGCATGTACCAATGAGAAATAACTTTTCTTACGTACATTTAGATTTACAAAACCACCATTCCCGTGCCTCGGTTCCACTAATATCAACTTGTGGAATCGTTAATATATTGTCATTAAAAATTAACATTATATCCTCGCCAAGCCGTCTGGCCAGCGTGGCGAGTGTAGGCCAAATTCTCCAGATATATGTTCTGCAAGGCCCATCTCCAAGAGTGGAAGTCTAGGTCGCTGTGTTCTATCAAAACTATGTTCATAGCATTTTCTTTTTATTTTGACCAAGTAAGAACATCCTACTGCGCCACATCTTCCTATAAAACATACCCTGAAAACGAGAGTATTCAACCAGTGGGTTCTTCCAGTACTGTCGTACGGAGCAGAAACGTGGACACTGACAGTAGGTCTGCTCCAATTCAAGGTCGCTCAGCGAGCTATGGAGAGAGCTATGCTTGGTATTTCTTTGATGGATAAAGTATGAAACGTGGAAATCCGTCAGAGAACCAAAGTTACTGGCAGCATTAAAAATTAACAAGCTGAAATGGCAATGTGCCGAAGAACCGATGACCGATGGAGGTTTCAGAAGTGGAGACCACGTATGGGACGACCCCATCAGCCAGTTGGACGGATGACCTAAGGAACAACGTGCAGTGGCGAGCCTTGAACGAGGCCTACATCCAGCAGTAGAAAGACATATGCTGATGAATATTATGAAGACTTTAATTTACACTAGCTGATAGTATCGCTTATAGGTGTCAAAGTTTGGGAAGAGAAGAAACTCTAAGAAACTGCAGGAATGAACCCTTATATTTAAATTTTCGGATTCGATTACTGGCTAGCATAAGAGTTTAAAAAAAAACAGCATTTTTCGATATTCCTCGTACTTTGGTTTCACAAACTTATTTTTTCTTCTCTCTTTCATAAACACAATCAACCGCACGGTGAATCCATAGATTACTAAAAAATATCTAATTAAACACTGTAATTCTATTACAGGAATACCGTATCTAAAGTTAACTCAAAATAGATTCGTTGTCTAATATTACTAAACAAAAACAACGGATAACTTGGTAGCTCTAGCTACTACTAATGAGTTGAATGGGCGTGGTTATAGGCGGTGGCCCGATGGCGTAGCGAGTGAGTAATAGTTCGACATGGGAGGTCCGTGGTTCGAACCTGGGTCAAATTTTAGACACATAGATTGAGTTCCAAAAATCATTATTTTTTCTGACAGATGAATTCATCCTAAAAGCCAGACTTATGGATGTCAAAAGTGCTAAAGCTCTAAGGTGCCTTGTCGTTAGTGCCGCTAAGAAAACTATACACATTTTTTATCAAATCAAATCAAATCAAATCATTTGTTTGTTTCTACACAGGTAATCTAGTTAATATATTAACCTTGTTTATAAAAGCGCAGCTATGTTCTGCCATGAGGCGTACAAATATTGTATATATACTCTAAGATACATATGGTTATATAATTACACATGTGGCGATCCCAAATACCATAACTGCCTAAAACAGAATATTTCGATTATAATTCATCGAGGAAATGCGGCGAGCGTTTTAGGTATCCTCCCTGGTGGTAAGCCCTTAGTTTATTTTGTAGAATTGTTTTAATTTCATAGGTATTTTTAGTTTAGTTTTATTTATAATTAGTTTTTAAATCTATTTTATTTTAATATTTTTGTATCTACTTCGAATAAATATATTACACAACACAATAAAATAAAATGTTAATTCACAATAAAAATCTAATTCTGGTTGTGGTCAAATTAAAATAAATATTTACATATCAATTTGGGCCATTTAAAAATTCTTGCACAGAATAATATGATTTTTCAATTAGAACTTAGTTAACTTCTTTAATCTCCAAATTCAAATTAAAATTCAAAATATTTATTTCCATATGGTTCACATGTAACACTCGGATATTGTCAACTTTTTACAATATTATTTAAATAATAAATTAAAAGATTAAATAAAATAATATCTCCAGATACTTCCATAATATTTTTTATCCAGTTTCTTAAAAAGCCAAAATTGACACCAAATAGTGGGATAATAAATAAAACAAAACCTATATTATATCAACACAAAACGACTAAAATACATTAAGATAAGGGCATTCATATATTTGGTGGAATTGAATGCAAAGGTATATCAAAATTATTAAAGAAATCAAGAAACCTATGGTTTTTTATAGTATATAATTTTGTATTAAATCAAACGCTAATAACATTTATTGCAAATAAATAATTTGATTTAATTGTTGGTCTAAAAAATATTTAAAACAAAAATATTTTTAATAATAAAAAAAAAGATTTATATATTCGTGGGTTCGTACCTGTCAAACAATGTTGGTTGTCAAATATTTATGTGTGCGTTCAGAAATTTATATCAAGATCCTTTAATATAGAACAAATGACAAATAACCAGGAGTGCTTCGCGCCATTTTGCGCGGACACGTCAAGTGCAAGTTTTTATTTTGTAAATTAATTTACTGTGGATATTATTGGTCAAAAGTGGTGTTGTTTTGTTTAATAATGTGCTACAATGTAAATAATTATGGAAAACGATAAATTGGACTTTAAATATGGGGCACAAATTGCAGTTTATTTTTTGCGGTTTTTCCGCGCTGTGCACTCTAATATTTTACCCGACGTGTATGAGCTATAATGCCGCGAGTGACTCCATGAAAAGCATCAAATTCTGCAACATCTGGAATTTGATGATGATGTCGTTAACTTATAAAAAAGAAAGATCTATTACGTCAGACTTGGCTGTATGGGCTAGACCCTTTGCCTTCCCTATCACCTCATTCATCATCCATCGGGAAAAGAAAAAAAAAAAAAATGACAAATAACCAAACGTCTTAATTAAAAAAAAATACAACTGTCAGGGAGTTCTTCGCGCCATTTTGCGTGGACATGTCAAGTGCAAGTTTTTGTTCTGTAAATTAATTTACTGTGGATATTATTGGTCAAAAGTGGTGTTGTTTTGTTTAATAATGTGCTAGAATGTGAATAATTATAGAAGACAATAAATTGGACTTTAAATATGGGGCCCAAGTTGCAGTTTATTTTTTGTGGTTTTCCCGCGCTGTCAACTCCCATATTTTACCCGACGTGTTTGAGCAGTGGATGGTTCCGCGAGTGACTCCAAGAAAAGCATCAAATTCTGCAGCATCTGGAATTTGATGATGACCTCATTAATTCATGAAAAACAAAGATATATTAAGTCAGACATGGCTGTATGTGCTAGACCCTTTGCCTTCCCTATCATCTCATTTATCATCCATCGGGAGAAGAGAACAAAAAAAAATGATAAATAACCAAACGTCCTAATAAAAAAAAAAACAACTGTCAAATCGACTGAGTGAGACCTCACTTAAGTCGTGATTTGTTTTGATAATTGTTCTGTGTGAGTATTATTATTATTAATAATGACATTCACTGACTGTCGTCAGGCGGTACGAGTTAGCTGGGTCAGTTTTATTAATTAATAATTCCTCAAATAATATCAACTGTTCAATTTAATTCGACGGTTTTTTTTCTTCTAAAGCGACTGAGTCAAGTTCAACCTGGGTGGTCCAGAGTTCGATGCCACGTCAAATTTTCGACACCCGCACGTTTTTGTCAATCCCGATGATTAATTTCTCGAGGTTAGACGTCAGATTTGAGATAACTTCGGCAATGTTGTGCCGTTAGTCCGTTACGGATTAGCTCATTTCACTGCTGGGGAACGCCTTGAGAAATTTTCTAATCATTGCATAAGTACCTATGCTTTTTTCTGTACCTACTTGAAATGAAATATTTATTTAGCAGATATAAACGTAACATATATGACCCCCACACCAGTGTTCTGTCCTGCAGGGGCCCTGAAGGTAATTTCAGATAGTTTCTACCGCTAGACAAAGTAAAGATAATTAAAACTATACAATATATACAGGTGTACGACATGTTTAAATAAGTGTAAATGATAAATAGTGAAAATAAGTGTAAGTAAATATAGTTTAATATGATATACGTAACGATATGCTAATAACTATAATTGCACTAAAATTGTACATAGGCGACTTATAAGCCAGGCATTTTCTAACAACCAACCTTTGGGAGCAATGATGTTATATATAAACCTCATTGTTTGGGAGTGTGAAAAAACAATGTATGCAATGGGTGCAAATTTATTATGATAAACTACATACTAATCCATATATAAATAGTGTGTATGTATGTTCCCTATGCATTTTAAAACTACATAACCGATCGGAATGAAACTTTGGGAATATGTTGTGTGAACATCGGGGAACGTTTCTGACATAGTACTACTGTTGTCCGATAGGTGGCGCGCATCAGCGCTGATTTGTGGGGCATACCGACCGAGGGTATATTAATTAACTGTTAGGCGGTACGAAGTTCGCCGGGTCAGATAGTAATACATAAAATAATAAATTTATAAATAAATACATACATATAACTATAAAATAAGACTACACACTAATAAACGGTAAATGACAAATCATAAAAATTAACACAAAAATAGATAAACTTTATTTTGAAAGTGTTTGCGATATGTCTCTTTTTCTAATCACAGGAGTTGACAGGTCATTTGTCATGACGTCACTCACATGTCAACGGCCTGGCACACCCTTTTCCGTCATAATCTTGCTCGGTTCCGGAACATTAGTAACTTATATATCATGAAATAAACAAGAAATGATATACAGAACAATCAATTTTCAAACAGTTGTCCCCATTAAATATATAGACTAGTGATCAGCTAAGGAAAATTTTCAATTTAAGAGGCATTCCTCGTCACGCGGTTCTCAACGACATCATTCGAAGGGTTATTGGCACTGCTGGAATACCCGCAATCCTTAGAACCCTTTGTGATTGCGTGAAGGGATGGCAAGACACCGACGGAATGACTGTTGGGCCGTGGAAACTTGGCAGGTTTCTGGTGTTGATACATTAGCTCCATCTCACATCTGCTCAGAACTTTAAGCTGCGTAAATATGCCAACCTCGGTACAGGTTACGGCTATGGGCCAAGGAGTTGTCAGAGCGGCTAACGGAAAGGTCTGGAGACAGGACTGGAGACTCCTTGTTGCCACTATCACTATCAGATGGGACGTCTCTAGAGTACACTAGATAGAACACTATTTAAGAAACTGGTCTATGCGCACTATTTAAATTTACCATAAGCTTAATACACTCTCTGCTATATTTATTTCTCTCATTATAGTCATCATATAGTGGGTATATTATATTTATGTATATTTATAGAACGTATGTATGTAGTTTTATTTGTATGTATTTGTGTATGTATTAGTATGTAAATAAGTATTTATTCACTAGTATATATTGAAGTCTAATATTTTTCTATTAGTTTTGATAGCACCTGCCTTATCTCGTCGTAACTGCTTTAGTTGTCCCAAAGGTTTGACCAGTATAGAATGTCTAGCGGCATTAGGTCCGCCTTTGTACTTTGTGCAATAAAGTTTATAATAAATAAATAAATAAATACATTTTTTTTAAAGTTTTTTTTTCAGTTCATATTTTTATTAATAATATTTAAGTTTTATTTATTATCCAAACCAACAAATCCATACTGGAGGAACTGGGGATCAGACAATGCCTTTCCACGACTGTACGCATACTCACTTTCTTCGGACACATGCCACGGCGTGGAGAAACATCTATCGAGCGCCTGGTAGTCCAGGGGCTCGATCCCATTAAAACCGAGGTTCAAATCTTCCCAAAAATTGGTCCCGACTGTTAAAGTTACTATGTAATAAAATAAGTATACAAAATTATTTTAACGCGGTTATTTTGTTTTTTGGCGACGGAACTCTGGTGCTCATTTTATTATTTTTAATTTTAATTACTTTTTTCAGTTTTTACGTTTACGCTTTTTTTTCATTCATACATACATACATATCTTCACGCCAGATCCCTTGCGGGGTAGGCAGAGACAACTGAGCGCCACTTGACACGATCACGACATACCTCTTTCGCTTCGTCGACATTCATTAACCTCTTTATACCTTCAGCCAGTGTTTTATTTATTTGATCGTGATATGTGAGTCTCGGTCTGCCAGGGTCTCTTTCACCCACAACTTTCGCATTATATATCTGGTTCGTCAATCTTTCTTCGCTCATTCTTTCAACATGCCCGAACCATCGTAGCATGCCTTTCCTTATATTTGTCCCTATGCTTTCTTTTAAACCTACCCTTTTCCGTATTTCGACGTTACGTATGCGGTCCGACAAAGTGACGCCGCATATCCGACGTAACGATCTCATTTCTACTGCATTAACCCTACTTTCATGCGTATTCTGATATATCCACGTCTCGCTTCCATACATCAGTGTTGGTACCAACATGACATTGTGTATGGCGAGCCGAGCTTTGTCACTGACATTTCGACTGCCGATCAGTGACCCCAGGATTTTTATTTTTATTATTATAAAACACGTGATTGGCTAATTAAGAAAGTGACAGGCTAAATACCAATCACGTGGCGTATAACTAAAAGATTAAACGTGAATTAGTACAAAAAAATACCTAAAGATTATTATTTTTTTATTTTTGTTAAATTAGAAACGTTGCCGTGTCATTTGAAATAGTGCCTATTCGATGTTCGACTTCGAATTTCAAACACCAGTGACAGGCGAGCGGGCGATGAGTCGTGACCGAGTGTTCCTTTGGTCGTCTGTCAAATTGTGAGACGCGGAACCGACGGAAAAACGAGCTGTAATATGATGAACAGAATGTCGGTCAATACTTACGATTGAATTGTCACTACCAGCAAGCGTAGCACGGAGACCGTGACAAAAATACTTTGTCAATGACGACTAAAAACGTCTATTCTCTGAATAAAAAGTAAGATCAGTAAAACTTAGCCAAAATGGCAAAGTAACTAACCCATCTCAAGGTTAGTGTGTTAGTATGGTTGGTGTATATGCATGTGGGTGTGTGTGTATTTTGGTGGTGTTTGGTTTGAGTACTTAAATGGTATACGAGTATTTAAGTATATTAATAATGATGTTAATAATTTTATGTTTTGCTTAATTGTCCGACCGCCTCCGTGTTCTAGGGTAACAAACGTTGCCGTGAACTCGGGAGGTCGTGGGTTCGATTCCCATCGGGGGCAAGTTGTACATTGTATAATTTGTCTCGTTCTGGGTGTTTATATGTATAATATGTATATGTATATTTACAAAAAAAAAGTATAATATGTAGTTTATCAACCATATAGTTTCCGTAACACAAGCCTCGTAGCTTACCACGGAAATTAGATGGCGCTGTGTCTGGAAATATTTATTTTATTTATTTATTTATTGTTAATCTGCTATGCTTGTTTGTGTTTTTGTTTATTGTATTTTGAGTAAATTCTCGACACTGAAGATCTTGTTAATGTTAATTATGTTTGTAATATGATGTAAATGACTGTTTGCTGTTAAATAATAATAATAAAAAACACTTTAAAATTAAAATTTAATTTGTGTGAGAATTTTTATTTTATTTTAAAATGTTTTTTTCAAGTGTTATTTTCGTTTTAAAAAAATATTTATATTCAATTGTTGTTTTGTGATTCCACTTGTGAGAAAATTTGTTGGTTAGGCCCTAGCTAAGTTTGTCAATGTACTTATTTTAAATTAGGTACTTAAGTATTTTTAAACCAACAAAAAAACACCTGGAACTCGTTCTAAAATCGTTTAAAAACTTAATCATTAACGTATACATGAAATCGATTATTAAGTGCGTTGTCGCCAACAGCGGCCAGAGCATAACATTAGCCATAAGTGGAGCTATTATCCGGTATGAAATATTCATAGGCCACCGGCACAGATTGTTGTCACTTGTATTATACGGCAGAAATCACTTACGGCGTACTATTAGCGTTAATAAGCGGTAATGACTGCCCCGGGCCGAACGCTGCCTAAATGGTTTAGCTCGCCATATATCTACGTATCTAGTTATGTTGTGGTCGGTTGTAATAAAGCTTTCCTAAAAATGGAAAAAGGTAACGAAACACTTTTTTTATTTAGGCAAAATATTTGCACCATTTACTTTTTTTAACTGCCTTCTAGCGTATAAGTCCGTGGATCTAGATTTGCTTGTGATATTTCTCGAGTTTGGTACGCTGGAGACATCGACGAGCACTTGTCATGATTGGCCTATAGTAAAGTTGGCAAAATGTGAATCCGCTTCTTTATAAGCGTAGTTTCTAACTACCCCGAAAGGGAAACGGTCGTGATGATACATTATTGTTCTCTCTCTTTCCCACACACAATGGATCCGGCACCCGCACGATGATTCCATGAAATGCTAAGAAATGTGTCTTCTTTCTATCTATATACTTGAATGCTGTTTATTTGTAAAAAGCCATCCGGAACTTTTTAAAACTCTTGGGGATAATTGCAATTTTAAAACGCGTTATCCTAGTAGACTAATGATTCCATCGCATAAAGGTACTCAATATAGCCGAAATTGTTATGCAATGGCAACAAAGATATTTAATAAGCTTCCAGTTACTATAAGGGAGCTGCCACTAAAACTGTTCAAAGTAAGAGTCAAACAATTACTGGTTTATAAATGTTTTTATTCGACAAAAAATACCTAGACACTAAGCTCGACAAAGTCATGTGACTAAATAAATGTTTGTATGCTAGAAATAGCGAAGCATGTGATATAATTACATATAATAATTTACATCCCTGTACCTACCATGTTTCTGACAAACAAATTATTTCATTTCATTAATTTCTTTAGCTAGTGTACTTTCTCTTCCTATAGTCCGTGTGCTTAGTGTTATGTCATCACGGGTCGATTATACACTTCCGTCAACCAATCAGGCGCTGATTAATTATACAGGGCGGTTTATAACTATCAATTACAGTCGCCGCCATACTACAAACTACCGAGCCGATTTAATTAACTCAATTCGGTGATCAGTGACAGATGGCTTCGTAGTTTCAACACAAAATCACAATTTTATGCAAAACAGAACCAATATTTGACTAAGATTGCAGTTTTGATTAAATTTAGAATTAACTGCAGTTTACAAGTTTAGGCTAAAGACCTAGTTAGCTTTCTCTTTTTATTGCAATCAAGACTAGTTTTAAGCAAAAACTTATTTATGGCAACAGTGTTTTAGTCAAAGATGATGGTATAGCTGATATGATGGGTCCACCCATAGTAGCTGCTGGTTATTTTATATCCTACATGATAATAAACTATGGTGAAAAAATGTATTGACAATATCCAAGTGTTGTTTGGGACAACCAAAGGAAATAAATGATTTGATTTGATTTGACGCTTACCATTCTGCTCCTCTCCCTATTCAACCAAATATTATATGATTCCCTTAATCATCATTTCATCATTACAGCCCCTAGAACACAGCGTCCTAGACCTCCACTGCTGGAGATGGGCCTTCCAGAACATATATCTGGAGAATTTGGCCGACACTCGCCACGCTGGCCAGACGGCTTGGCGAGGATATGATGTCAATTTATTATGACAATTTTATAGATTCCAAAAGTTGGTATTAGTGGAACCGGGACCGACGGCTTAACGTCCGAGGCACGGGAACGATGGTGTTGTAGATCTATGATAAATATACCTACGTAAGAAAAGTTTATTTCTCATTGGTACATGTCGGGTGGGTTTGAACCGACCTTTGTAGGTTTTAAGGAACGCGTTCTTACAACCGAGCCACCACCGCGATTCCCTTAATGCCGTCTTGCAAACTAGTTTTAAAAAAAAAACTTTATTGTAGTATTTACGGGCTTAATGCCGCTAGACATTCTCTGACAACCAACCTTACGGTCAGATAAAGCATTTAATATCATTTAATATTAAATATATGTAATAACACAACAATGTGCAACACCTACAGTAGTTTCTGCAGTGCCAATAATGATATAGACATCTTTTATGACTGTTACAATATATAAAAAAAAATATTCTTTCACATTTCAAACCATCAATATATGAGTAGCTATGTAATTTATTTGACAAGTGTTTTGTTGCTTTTTTAATTTTATTTTTAGCGGAGGATAATAATTAAAAACTACTTAAAATTAAAAAAAAAAAAAAAAAAACCTAATATAAAATAAATTATAAGTAAAAAATGTCCTCTAGAGACGACTCTTCAGGGATAGTCCCAAGAAAACTGGCAACATTGCCCCTCGGTATAACGAGTCTAATAAGTTGGCAGAAATAATTGCCAGCTTTCCTAGCCTTTTACGTTAGCCGTTTGGACAACTCCTTGGCCAGACGCTTGGACAAGTGTCCCCATGGGCCCATCGTCTCGACCCCAAACGGCGCAAATTCGTAACCTGTACAAGGTTCCCTAGATGTGAGATGGGGCTAATAATGACTACACATTTCGCATCCTACATCAGGGACCTGACAAATTCCAAGTTTTTATTTAATTCTATTTAAAACAGCTGTAGGTATTTTATTATTTCAAATTCATATTTTCATGTTTTTTATTTCGTCTTATTTCCTTATTGGTGAATGTTGTGGCGTATGTACCTAAATGGTACATATATTAGATAAGTTATAATTATGTTGTATTTGTATATAAATTAAATTTAATACGAATCAAGTACCTACAGAGGAGAATGCAATAATAATTTCAAAGCTATGTTAAGCATTTCGTTATTTTTGTCCTCGTTAAACGTACGCTCATGTGCTCCCGCCTTTTTGTACCATTTTTTTCCAGAAACTTTTGGGTGGTAGAAAGAAGGATGACGTCATCGGTCTTAAATCATTGCGGTCATATATCGCAGTGTCTCCATTAACGGTCGGTCATCGCATACTCTTTTAGGCATCGTTATAATTTTTTAATTATTTCTCTGATTTATTTATTTATTCAAAATACAGTATTTATAACACGTTATCCTTTTTCCTTCTACCCTCTTGCACCCGATTTTACGCATATATACCAACATAAAAATAATTTTAGATAAAACCATTTGTGACATTTACTGACATTTAATTTAATAATCTAGGTTTATATTAACTGACAAAGCACTTTTACAGCAGCATCTACTTATATTTAGGTAGTTCTTAATTTACGCACAGGCCAAAATATGCATCCACATACCTTACCCACTATCCCTACGCGTACTCATAAATTTGGAGACTCTTACATCTGTCGCACGCTGAAGATGTGGAATGCTCTCCCAGCCAGTGTGTTTCCCCACTCTTATAACCTGGAGTCCTTCAAGCGAAGTGTGAAAAAGCATCTTGTTAGGCCGGCATAGTGGTAGAGACTGATGTCGGTCGTGGTGACCGGCGTCAGTTGCTCCCATTCTTGGACCTCGCGTACTGCTTACCATCAGGTGGGCGCGATGTCACATGTCGTATCCAGTATTAAAAAAAAAAAAAAAAAAAAAAAAAAAAAAAAAAAAAAAACATAGTTAATTTGGTAATGACGATGGCTGTTCTCTGTTCTTTGCACCAATGACCGATCTTTTGCTATCCTGCCATACATTATAATTTAATTTAATTGTGTATAATTTAAATAATATTAAAGTTCTATTAAAAAATAAAATGTATAATTATATTTTAGAAGTCATATTTTTATGTTATATTTTGTAAATTTGTTAGTTTTTGTTATTTATTATTTTGTTTTAACAGTAATAAGTTTTTAATTTCTTCTTCTTTTTATTTTATTTTATTTTGGGTAACTTACAGCTAATATAATAGATTAAAGACTATGTTAATGACTACAAGCTAATTAAAAGTTACCACACATAACAAAAATACAAGCAAAAAAAAGAAAAACCAAATATATATATATTGGTGAATGCTGTGACACCTAATTGGTACATATATTAGATACGTTATAATTATACTATGTTATGTGTGTGTTAATATATGTACTGCTGTGTGTACTACATATATAAATAAATATTTCTAGAGTTTGGTACGCTAGAGACATCTTAAACGAGCTTGCCACTTGTCATGATTGGCCTTTAGTAAAGTTGCGTAGTTTCTGACCACCCTGGAAGGAAAATTGTCGTGATGATACTATTTTGGGCATTTGATCCCACTGAAACCTGTTTTTTTAGTAACAAACTATTACTACACGATTGAAGACTGGTCAAATAGCTAGTAAGTTAAATTAAAAGATTACGACAGGACCGCCCCTTAACGCTTGCGAGCAATTGCCGTGCGCAAACGCAATCATCCAGCAATAAGCGCACACGCATCTGAAATCGCATAAATCCTATACGTTTTATTTCTATTGCGAGCATAATTTTATACGCCATAACGTCGTAAATTGACGGTCAGTTATAAATTTTAATAAAAGAAACTGGCTAAAAAAAGGATTTCCTTAACGAACGGACACTCAATGTCAACCGCATTTATTATTCATATAATATTTTGTAAATATTTACAATAATCACGGCAATTAAATACCAGGTAATATTCCGAAAAAAAACTGGTGTATTCATACTTCATTTTTTTTAAATTATACTAGCACGACATGTGACCTTGGGCCCACCTAATGGTAAGTGGCGCGCAAGGTCCATGAATGTTAGCAACTGAAGTCAGTCACTCATAACTGCCATCAGTCCCTAACACTATGCCGGCTTGACTAGATGCTAGGTAAATAGGTCCGAGCGGTGGTGATTCGGTTGTAAGAATGCTATCGTCAAAATCCTACAAACATCGGTAAAAGCCCCCCCACATGTACCAATGAGAAATACACTTTTCTTACGTACATTTATCATAGATTTACAACACCAACGTTCCCGTGCCTCGGAGAGCACGTTGACTGTCGGACCCGGTTCCACTAATATCAACTTGTGTTAATAAATTGTCATTAAAATTTTAAATTAGATCCTGGCCAACCCGTCTGGCCAGCGTGGCGAGTGTAGGCCTAATTCTCCGAATATATGTTCTGGAAGGCCCATCTGAGGAGGTCTGAGACAGTGTGTTCTAGGGGCTGTAATGAATGAATGAAAAAATTGCTCCTGTCAGCGTTAGTAAGTAGTATAATATAGTAGGTATAAATAAATAAATAAAAATAGCTTTATTGCACAAAAACTAAAATAACTTAAAATTAATGTGCACAGGCGAGCTTTATGCCGTGAGGCATTATCCACCAGCTAACCTTTGGGAGTTTTGAAAACATGTGACAGGCAGAGTGCCAAGTAAATATTAAATAAACAATACATACTAATACTACATATACAATACATGTTATACATATAATAACTTACTTCACTCTATCGTACAGAGCTATTTAGCATGTTATAAAAATATGTACTTATATCACAATAAATATATTTGATTTGATTTGATTTGAATAATACATATCTATAATACAATACATATAATTAAATATATACAGGATTCATGAAATAAATAAATAAAATAAAACACATACTAAAGATATTGGAGTGAAAGTTGCACCGAGAGTACAAACAAGGGTCAATTTTAACACATAAATAATCGTCAGTTATTTTGAATAGATAACAAATAAGAATAAAGATGATTTTTAAAAGAAGCAGGAGTCGTTATAGTTCGAAGAGATAGTGGAAGAGTGTTCCAGAGAGACGCTGCAGAAACAGTAAAAGAATTTGAATATCTTGTCGAGGAATAAGTAGGAATAGCAAGAAGATTGTTTTGAGCAGATCGCAGGTCACGGTCATGAGTCGAAGAGAGAAACTCAAAACGTTCCTTTAAGTATAGTGGGAACAAAGGACTATTTAGAATACCAAAAAGAAACGTAAGTGTATGCTGATGTCTGCGAAAGCGAATATTAAGCCACTTTAACTGAATACGGAAAAGGGAAACATGATCATACTTACGCAGGCCAAATACATAGCGTATGCATAAGTTGAGAAGTCGATCGAGTTTATTCAGAAGCTCTTCAGTGATATCAGGATAGCAGACATCCGTATAATCAATTATGGGAAGCAACATAGTATTAGCGAGCGTTAATCTTGTCGATAATGGCAGGAAGAATTGAGGTATGTGTGTTTATGTATATTAATGTGTATGTTAGTGTGTATATTGATAACTACTTCCGTGGTCTAGCAGTTAAGTGGATTTAACTCGGAGGTACTGGGTTCCTGGGACACAATAATATTTATTAATTTAAATAAATAAATTTTATTAATATTTCATTTATTTGTGATATTTCTCGAGTTTGGTACGCTGGAGACATCGATGAGCTTGCCCCTTGTCATCATTGGCCTATAGTAAAGTTGGCTAAATGTGAATCCGCTTCTTTATAAGCGTGGTTTCTGACCACACTTCTGAAACGGTCGTGATGATACTTTACTTTTATATAATGCTATATATCACAGCGTCTAGAACACATAGTCCCAGACCTCCACTGTTGAAGATAGGCCTTCCAGAAGTTTCTGGAAAACTTGGCCTACACTCGCTACGCTCTGGCCAAACGGGTATACTCGTATATAAGTACGAGTATATATTAATTATATTAAACTACCTTTTATAATATATATGTGTGGACACAACGTCGGGGCACTCGGCCACCATGGCCTTTCCTGCAGCAAGAGCACAGGTCGCATCCCAAGGCACGCCTGTCTCAATGACTTCATTTGTCAGGCCCTTGTGTTTGTGGGTTCGTGTGGTCGAATTCTATCCATCAGAGAAATACCAAGCATAGCTCTCTCCATAGCTCGCATTACGGGGAGGACGCACTGGTTGAAGACTTTTGTCTTCAAACACTGTGGTTTTTTTTTTTTTTTTTTTTTTTAATACGGAGCACGACATGTGACACCGCGCCCACCTGATGGTAAGCGGTACGCGAGGTCCAAGAATAGGAGCAACTGACGCCAGCCTCGGACGACCGACATCAGTCCCTACCACTATGCCGGCCTATAAATATGCTTTTTCACACTTCGTTTGAAGGACTCCAGGTTATAGGAGTGGGGAAATACACTGGCTGGGAGAGCATTCCACATCTTCAGCGTGCGACAGATGTAAGAGTCTCCAAATTTGTATGTACGCGTAGGGATAGTGGCTACGGTATGTGGATGCATATTTTGGCCTGTGCGAGTGGTTCGGTTGCGGAATAGAGAAGAAGGGATAAGGTTGTGGAGCTCTTCAGAACATTCACCGTAGTATAGCTTGTAGAACACGCTCAGGGAGGCCACATCTCGGCGAAGCTGCAGCGATTCGAGAGTTTTGGACACTGTAGTATCGTCCACTATTCGAATAGCCCGAATATGGACGATGAGAAGATATGTCGAAGTTTCCCGGATGCCGCCCATCCTAGCCTGCTTCTTTGCTAAAGTTACAAAACTATTTCATTTACTCGTACTTAAATATATATATTATTTTTTTCATAGTAATTTTGGGAACTTGCGTCTAATCAGGTGAAAAGTCATATGTCAAAAGGACGTAATATTGTCATGTGTCACTTTTACGTTTAACAGCCGATAATGTCTATGGCGTATAGCGAATTGTCAAGCTCGTACCGCCCCGGGCCTCAGACACAAAAAGTGAGAGGCTTACAGTTAAAGGCCAGGACACACCCAAATTTAATTATATTAAATATTTTAATAAAAACATTTTTGCAAGTAAAAAAATCCATATCTTGAATGCGATTTAACCGATTTCATTAATCTTAATATTAGTTTTTCTTATATTTTGTAGTTGGCGGGTTGGCGCCTCTGATTACAATTTTTAATGACAATTAATTATCAATTCCACAAGTCGGCATTAGTGGAACCGGGACTAACGACTTAACGGGGGGAGAGGGGGTTGAACCGCCCCTTGTAGGATTTTAAGTAAAGCGTCCGCTAAGCTACCACCTCGGCTTATATAATTTAAACAACAACACATTAAAAAAATGACAAATAGCCATTTGCTACGAAATACGATATTAGTTATTAATTATACTTTATTTATTTAAAAAAACATTGCACTAATGTACAAGAGGCGGGCTTAATGCCGCTAGGGGCAAGTTGTACATTGTATAATTTGTCTCGGTCTGGGTGTTTATATGTATAATATGTATATTATTTACAAAAAAAAAAGTATAATATGTAGTTTATCAACCATCTAGTTTCCGTAACACAAGTCTCGTAGCACGGAAACTAGATGGCGCTGTGTAACCTGTCTGGAAATATTTATATTATATTATTATATTTAGACAGTATAGATGTGCAGTGCAATATATATATATTATAATTATTATTATATGTTTATCTTTTCTCTTCGAATAACTGCTACTAGTATAACGTGCTATTCGAATAACTTAACGCTTTCCGTGTGCCGTATAGCCTTAAGTTTCGACTTCTCAATGCCTACCATTTTGTGTTGATTGGGAGATAAAGTTAGCTACCGATACCAGTTTTAGTGACACTCCTCTCTCCCTATTAACAATGTCTACATTATTATCAAAGATCAGTTTTGTAACCGTTTTTTTTTTCTGTGTTAACTACGCAACATTTTTTTCCTTTGATAATCAGCGTTTAGCTTTGATTTACACATAGGTTATTTTGTTTACTTAAAGTATATCTCTACAATAATTAAAATTAAATTTTAATACATTCCTGCACTAGGCATAAATTAACTAAGATATTTTTTTTCGTCATTACAGCCACTTCTAGAGATGGACCTTCCAGAACATATATCTGGATAATTTGGCCTACACTCGCCACGTTGCCCACACGGCTTGGCGAGGATATGATATCAATTTTAAATGACAATTTAACGATTCCACAAGTTGGTATTAGTGGAACCGGGACTGACGGCTTAAAGTGCTCTCCGAGGCACGGGAACGGTGGTTTTGTAAATCTATGACAAATGCACGTACGGCGCGGTGGTGGCTCGGTTGTAAGAATGCGTTGCTTAAAAGCTATTAATGAGAAATACACTTTTCTTACGTAGGTACATTTGTCATTGATTTACAAAACTAAGATAATAACTAAATGGTTTTTAGCTGAAACTATAATGATACAGAACAACTCCTAAGCGTAGTATACGACGTGTCAAAGGAGTTAATATATTTTTTTGGCTTCAGATGTCATTAGTAGAACCTCTATTTAAAATAAAAAAGTCACTATTATTTAAAGATAAAAAATATTATCCGAAAAACAAAATAAGTCTGCTTCTGAAATTCGCGATATCCATCGTGATAAATACCTAAAGGCTGGGGTGTGTTATTATTCATTGGTTTCACTCACAGACGAAATAAAGACAGATTTACGTAAGTCAACGTTCGCGCGATCATCGACCTCTCGCTATCTACTGGATTAGGCTCAGTATGAGTGGCGATATTTTTAGGACAACATCTCAGCACCGTAACTTAAGATTTTATTACTGAATAATTAAAATGAAAAATACGGATTTATTTATTTTCATTCTAGATTATAATACAAAAAAATTAGCTTTTTAATTAATTTCATACAATCAAAGTCAAAATATCTTTATTCACGTAAACCTATTACAGGCATTTATGAAACGTCATTAATTTAATTATTTTGAATGATTCTACTCCTGCTAGTAGAAGACTAAGCAGCAAAGTGGTCCAATAAGTAAGCTGTTAGCAGAAGACCAGCAGCTTAGCAAATTCCAGTGACCTGTTAATGTTTAATCTGACTGAGAAAGAAATCTGCAAGGAAAACTCAGCTATATCAGATTTACAAAATAAAACATATACAGAACTGCACCACAACGATTAATTAATAACCTTTTAAATTAAGTTATCAGTACCTATGAGAATACAATACCTGGTACAGCAGTAACCCACCAGGCAAGTCAGAATTAAGGTAGACTACATGCCTATGTGCAACCCGAAAGTCGACAAAACAGTATAAATAGTGGCTAAATTAATATTTTAAAGTTATAGTATGTACTAGTAAAGGTATATATATATATATATATATTATTATGGTATTAGCTCGTATACTTCAACCTTTAATAGTTACCCCATGCCCTATGTCTGTTCGGTTGTGGAATAGAGCAGAAGCCATAAGGTTATGGAGCTTTTCTAAACACTCACCGTGGTTATAGATTATATGATACCTACTCAGTTCATAAGATTTATAAAGGTGGTAGGCGGACTGTTGGTGGTAATTTGCACAGTCTGCCAGGGCGGGGAAGTATCCACCAACCCAATAAAAAACACGTTTTGAGATCAGGCTCGGATTGCCGTCATGCCTAGTCAAGCCAGCATAGTGTTGGAGACTGCTGTCAGTCATGTCTGATTCTAGTTGCTTACATTCATGGACCTTGCACGCCACTTACCATCAGGTGGGCGCAGTGTCACATGTGCTAGTATTAAAAAAAAAAAAAAAAAAAAAAAAAGATTGTTAAAAAGATATTTTCTTTCTGGTCGGCTTCATTATGTGTCAAAATATGTACAGTCGCCGCTGGACAAACCGCTAGTTATAAATAATATCACGTCACAAAATTACACTACATAATGCATATTAAGTAACCATTACTTGGTGTATTCGAGTAATTTAACCACCCTTGGGTTATGTGAAGTAAAGAAAACCACATTGTTAAAAAATATAATAGGGTTGATTACATCGACCAACCGCAAGCCTACATTGACAAAAAAACCCACATACTTGCATAAAAATGTCTACCCATTCATCTTGTACCTACTTATTTTAGAATGTCATTACTTAGGGGAGCGATAGTCGTTTACACAAAGATATTTCTACCAAGGATACCGCATCAAATAAAACTATAACTCAGTTTCTCTTGCTTATGTGCCAGAATCATTTAATATACTCATCTAAAGATATATTCGTTAATTAGAATATACACCTTACGATACAATACAACAAAAATACATATATTTAAAATAATATATTGTAACTATATCACGACTATATCCCTTCCGAGGTGGTTAGAAACCTATTTTAAAGAAGCGGATTTAGTAATTTACTCAACTTTATTATAGGTCCACCATAACAACTAGCAAGCTCATCGATGTCTCTTGCGTATCAAATTCGATAATATTCACAAATAAATTATTGTGTTTCCTCGCCAACCCGCCTGGCCAGCGTGATGAGTCTATGTCAAATTATCCAGATATAGATGTCCTGGAAGGCCCATCTCCAACAGAGGAGGTCTAGGCCGCTGCGTTCTTGGGGCTGTAATGATGATAATTGTGTCCCCGACAAGGAATCAAATCCGGAACCTTCTCGTCTAAATCCACGGACTTGACCGCTAGACTACGGAGGCAGTAAAATACCTATTTTTATAAGTATAATCCTGCACGCTCAGGGATTTTTGCTTATTTCAAATACTTAATTTATCAAGCTCTTTGCTTTACGCTATACTGCGAGGATTGTTGTAGCTTTAAGCACTTAAAATGGGAACTATTTTTGCCCTTAATGCTACATCTACTTATTTTCAAGATCATTTGTTTAAGAGTCAAGTTGTTTAATATATTCTGTAACTTTCTTTTGTGAAACAATCTTTTAAAAATATCAACCAAACGATTCTCGTCTTTGGATACTCTTCTCTAATGTCTCTTACTTTTTATATTACTACACTGAGTAGCAATAAAAACGGGCCATTTAAAAAAAAAAAAATTACTCGTTATTAACGTACGCAACTTTTGGTAAATAATTAGACGTTTTCTTCTGTTTTTTTTTAATTTTAAACGTCTTCTAAACTTTTATATTTTAATTCAGCCTATAGTCGGTCGCAAGCTTCTTCTTCTTGATACGATAAACCCGGAACCCGCACAGTGAAACCATGGTATGCTAAGAAATTTATCTACTATCTCTTTTATTATTTTTAATTCACTACAATTAATCTTAACATAATATCGTTTATTAAGTTGCCACTATGACGGTTTTTAAATATCTTCAGCTGCAAAAAGTGACATGTCAGTAGTGTACTTACCAATATACCTATATTTTTAAGATATTAAAATTAAATACCATCAACAATACAAATATTTGTACTCCCTATGGGCAGAGCACTCATGCACCTTTATAACCCATATCTGTTCTTTATAATATTAACCTGTGTAATAATAAACAAATATTATGAATTTAAATTTGAAAAATAACAAAATGGAATAAGAAGAAGAAGACAAATTTCTAAGCATTCCATGGATTCACCGTGCGGGTGCCGGGTCCATCGTGTGTGGGTAAGAGATGAGAAGAATGGTGTCTCGGGCTTGCGACCGACAATAGGCTGGTTTAAGAAAAGGAGGCCTCCTTTTTTTTCTATTGCGCGATAATACGCTCACCATCCACCATTCAACTTCTCTCCCTACCCAACCAAATACTGTATGATTCTGTTAATGCCGTCTTGGAAGCTCGTTCCATAAATGTATTAACGGCAGACCTGCTTAGGCCCAATTCTTTCAGTAAGTGATGCAAAGATTTTGCTGGAACTCCTGTTGCACCAACTTCAACTGCGTAAAGCTGAGTCTTGAACCCGTTCCTGATCATTTCTTCTGTGAGATCATGTTTCAGAGAGACAATTCTGTGAGATAATCGGAAATATTATTATGAATTTTATTAATATTATTATTATTCGGCTTCTTATTAATCATGCGTACTTCCGACTATTAATTTAGGCTGGGTTGTACCAAAACAAAATCTCTATAATTATTGTAACACAAGTGTTAAAAATATCGTAGAATGTAAAAACTGTCAGCATACCTTCAAAATAAAATTGATACACGTCTGTAAACCTACAACGACTTTTATTATTTTTTGTCATTTTATGTTATTAAAATAATTGCTTTAAGATACCTATTTCTTATAGTACCGTTATTATTATTTTAAAGTGTAGTTACAAGATATGCAAGGGGTAGTCAGTTATAAGTGGGCTGCCTTTTGTACGAGGTAGGTATTCAGAGGGTTGCGGTGCCATTTGTGAAATATGAACTCTCTTTCCGGGGCTTGTTTGTAACAGACACTCTTGTTCATTGAGTTATGTTTGAACTTGAGCTTTAAAACTTTTTTTTACGATTTTAACAATCGATATTGAAATACTAAACATTGAGTGGACTGTTACAAAAATAATGGTGAGATAGTGAAAAGGCATAAAAAGACAAAACATTAATAAAAATAGAACATATAGACAAATCGATTTAAGGTTTTGAAAAGTAGTCCTGAGTCAAGCTATGCCGGGCATCGGCTGGGGTAGTACATGATAATGTCAATATGAGAGCAATGCTTTTTAAAATAGTTAGATGTTCTCCAGATGATTGGGTGCATCGTACTTTGTTTAATTAGGTTTAGTAATTTTTTTTTTTATTTAAAAACTTTATTGCACATAAGTACAAAAGGCTAACATAATGTCGTTATACATTCTCTGCCTTTTAACCTGAAGGACAATAAGAGAGTTTTAAGTGACAGTAGGTGCACAAATATAAAAAAATAAAATATTGAAAAATGTACATTATTTGCTATTTTAATTCTAAGATATAATATACTACATATGTAATATACCTATATAAGTATAATAGACATATACCTACATACAAATACTATATAATAAATACATACTAATAAAACTACACATACATACTAATAAAACACACTTCCTCGCCAAGCCGTCTGGCCAGCGTGGCGAGTTTAGGCCAAATTCTCCAGTCTGGAAGGCCCATCTCCAGCAGTGGAGGTCTAGGACGCTGTGTTCCAGGGGCTGTAATGAAAAAAATGAAAACTACACAATGTAATAAATGCGATACAATAAATAAAAACAACTACACAATACTGACAAAAATTAATAAAATAAATAGAACTAGCCCATTAAATCAGTGTGGTGGGGTTTATATTTTTTATATGAATGCCCGGTCACACTAAAGTCAACGCTCATATTTATTTAAATATATCTACAGCAGCAATCAGTCTGTCATCTTGAATGAATGGAGCGCTAAGGGAAAATAAAGATGCATTGTATGTACTGGCAGTAATTAACACACGGTCTTTTTTAAGGCTTATCTGATATTTTAAACCAATTAGTAGTTTTATACAAAGCATGGACTGCCAAAAGGCGCGGTGGTGGCTCGGTTGTAAGAACTCGTTCCTTAAATCCTACAAAAGTCGTTTCAAACCCACCCAGCATGTACCAATGAGAAATACACTTTTCTTAAGTACATTTTTCATAGATTTACAACACCACAGTTTCCGTACCTCGGAGAGCACGTTAAGTCGTCGGTCCCGGTTCCACTAATACCAACTTGTGGAATCGTTAATAAACTGTCATAAAAAATTGACATCATATCCTCGCCAAGCCGTCTGGCCAGTATGGCGAGTGTAGGCCAAATTCTCCAGATATATGTTCTGGAAGGCCCATCTCCAGCAGTGGAGGTCTTGGACGCTGTGATCTAGAGGCTGTAATGATGATGATGGACTGACACTGTATTCCGGTTCATTATTATAATTACAGCCCATACAACCTACTGTAGAAGAATATTCGTAGAGAATTTGGCCTATACTCGTCACAATGCTGGTCAGACGGGTTGGCAAGGGTCTGAATGACCGCCTCCGTGGTCTAGTGGTAACAAACGTTGCCGTGAACTCGGGAGGTCGTGGGTTCGATTCCCACCGGGGGCAAGTTGTACATTGTATAATTTGTCTCGGTCTGGGTGTTTATATGTATAATATGTATATATTTACAAAAAAAAAGTATAATATGTAGTTTATCAACCATCTAGTTTCCGTAACACAAGCCTCGTAGCTTACCACGGAAACTAGATGGCGCTGTGTGACCTGTCTGGAAATATTTATTATTATTATTTATTATATGATGGTCGTTTTTCTATATTTATTATGTTAGTTTTAGAGAAACTGGTACCGACGAATTAACGTGCTCTCTGAGCCACCGTGTGTTCTCATGTCGAAAAAGAAATAAATTCGTCGGAATACAGCTAAGATTTTTGAAAGCTCCAAGCGTCCTTTGAATCGCTTGCAATATTATAGCCCATCGTTTATGAGAAATAACTCCGCATAGAGTTTCGCTTCGCAAGTGTTTCGGTTCGCTTTCGCGATCGTGCTAACGTGAAAATGAGTCGTATAGTTGGAAGTTTCTAATTAGTGCAATTTATTAGGTTTAATAATAAAATAAAACATAACGAACAAAGGACAATGAAAATGTTAAAAGCGTGAAATAATTGTGCACTGACGCACATAATTATCGTATAAATCCGCTAATGTAAACTGCATGCTTTAACTAAACAATGGGTAAAAATACTACTTCCAGCAAGAGGTGGAATTTCACCAACTCAAAACACATCGGTTCGCCATCAAATAATAATAATAATAATAATAATAATGCTCACTTGGCCGAGGCCCGTGAACATCATTAGATTAACCGGTTAAATACCGAGATTCTTTAAGAATATACATTACATAATAATAATATTTCCAGACAGGTCACACAGCGCCATCTAGTTTCCGTGGTAAGCTACGAGGCTTGTGTTACGGAAACTAGATGGTTGATAAATTACATATTATACTTTTTTTTTTGTAAATACACACATAAAAAAAGTCTAGGGATCAAGCATGTTTATGCGGATTTCTTGTGATTGAGATGTGGCTTTGTAATAAATTTATGATTTTATAAATTTATATGGATCCTTTTTGGTGCATTTCATAATTTAAAACAGGAACTGTCAATCAAATTCGAGTAAAAGATGAAAATCAGCTGTCAATATTTTCCCTATAAAAACATAAGACGCATTGAAGACATTATTAGTGCTACTGTTTCCCTACTACTGATTAAAACCAACGTTATTATGGAGCGGCGACGTCATTTAAGCAGGGAAGAAATGATCAGAGCCGTGGGAATGATAGAAGCTGGTTCCCGGCAACGTACTGTGGCTTTAGCTCTGAATACAAGTCAGAGTGTTATCAGTCGACTTTGGACACGTTACCGAACCACTGGTACCGTGGCTAAGCGCCATGGAGGACGGTATCGCTGCACCACACGGAGACAAGACCGATACATTCAAATCACAGCTCGAAGAACTCCAACAATAACCGCCATGATGTTAGCCGTGAGCCTTCATCGCTCTTCAGGGAACTTAATTAGCGACCAAACAGTCAGAAACCGCTTGCATGAAGTGAACCTTCATTCCCGAAGACCGCTACGGGTACCACCTATAGCAATGCACAATCGTAGGACTCGATATCAATGGGCTCTTGAACACAGAAATTGGACAGAAGAACAATGGCGTTTCGTGTGCTTTTCTGATGAGTCTCGTTTTGGTATGAGGCCGGATACAAGACGTATACGACACTGGAGAACCCCTGGACGCCAACAGCGATTAAAATCCTGCCAGGAAGTCCATCCTTATAGTGGTGGAACCATCATGGTATGGGCGGGTATTTCGATCGGCGGAAGAACTGAGTTGATTTGGATCAGAGGCAACCTCAACGCTCAAATTTATGCTGAGACGGTTGTATCAGACGTCATCGTTCCTCTACAAGTGCATATCGGTCCCTTATTTCAGTTAATGCATGATAATGCACGACCGCACACCGCAAGAGTTGTAAGACAGACTCTCGCCGCAGCTAACATCAATGTCCTGCCCTGGCCTGCTCAGTCGCCAGACTTGAACCCGATTGAGCATGCATGGGATATTCTTCAGAGAAGAGCTCTGCCGAATATGGAGGGTATCCAGTCGCAAGAAGACCTTTTTTTGTTGTTGCAACGAACATGGGCGGCCATTCCACAGCGTGATTTGGATGAACTCATTTTGAGTATGCCAAACCGATGTTCTTGTGTTGTTAGTGTTCGCGGTAGAAACACGGATTATTAATTGTTTAAGTTACCCAATAAAATTAAAAAAAAAACTGTTATTTCAGTCTTTTTTTCGAACTTTAATGTTAGTGGTTCAAATGTCAAAAATCCCTTTATTAGGAAAATGGCAATTTTTTTTACTAATGCAAAGGTGACTTGGTTTATCGTTACTGTAGACAAACGAAAACATTTTATTTGATCAATCCTTAAAGAAAATTTTAATGAATATCAATCAGGAGAAAAGTTATTGCAAAAATATATGTTGATCCCTAGACACTTTTGATCTGTGATACATATAACTGCCTCCGTGGTCTAGCGGTTAAGTCCGTGGATTTAGACTCGGAGGTACCGGGTTCGATTCCTGTCGGCACACAAAAATATTTGTTAATGTAAATAAATACATTTAATTAATATTTAATTTATTCGTGATATTTCTCGAGTTTGGTACGCTGGAGACATCGACGAGCTTGCCACTTGTCATGATTGGCCTATAGTAAAGTTGGCTAAATGAGAATCTGCTTTTTTATAAGCGTGGTTTCTGACCACCCCGAAAGGGAAACGGTCGAGATGATACTTTACTATATACATATTATACATATAAACACCCAGACCAAGACAAATTATACAATGTACAACTTGCCCCCGGTGGGAATCGAACCCACGACCTCCCGAGTTCACGGCAACGTTTGTTACCACTAGACCACGGAGGCGGTCATATACGTTTGACTGTTATAAACAAGTAGCGCATAGGGTCACATTGTCTTTAGATACGATCTCTCGAAAGAAACGATCAGAAACGGATTCACCTGCTTTACGCTACAGATGGGCTATGTAACATAGATACTAAACTATCTACAGAGATTCTCAGCGTTTACTCGTTTTCTGTCGAAATGAAACTATCTACTTTTCATAACACTCTATTACGCAGATATTTTTTTTTTTTTAATTTATTGTTTTCAAGATACACAAAAATACATCAACAATATTATATAGCCGTCCACAAAAACCTTTAAGGTTTATCTGGGTACGGCGAGTCACTCACAATCTGTATGAGAAATAATTCTGCTATTGACTCATGTAAAACTTTTTAAACTTATATTTATATTTGTTATTATCAATGTATGTTCTTTGGAGCTCGGCGGGCATATCATTAAGATATGCTGAGGTTACATAATTCAGCATTCTTGTACCATAAACATTATTTGCCCCTGGAAGTTTAAACTGTTTTACGTAATTGAGAATCCTTAAATTACCCGACCGCTTGTATTTCGTTAGTTTTTGTGAGATATTAATTTCAGTGAGAATGGTAATTGGTATTGATAGCGATCTTGCAACGGACAGAGATAGAAGCATTGCGTTGCGTATAAATAAAAAGAATAGGTTAGGGCAATGCACATTCGGCTGAGTGCGAGTAAGAAAGTTGCACGGAAGTGACCTTGACGTTTAAAGTATCATCACGACCGTTTCCCTTTCAGGGTGATTAGAAACCACGCTTATAAATAAGCAGATTTACATTTAGCCAACTTTACTAGAGGCTAATCATGACAAGTGGCAAGCTCGTCGATGTCTCCAGCGTACCAAACCCGAGAAATATCAAAAATAAATTAAATAATAATTAAATGTATTTACGTTTAGTTTTAAAGAAAATCATACTTTTGTGTATTTAGTATACATAAGTTAGAAAACGAAATAAAATAGTGTAATACTTATTTGTTTTAAACATGCGACATGCTTAAGGTAGATAGTTATTAAAAGTAGATAGTTTTCACACCGTTAATTGAAAACGGATAACGGTTACGTTTTGCTATTTTAAAAACCCATAACAATACAACTATACTTTACGCAGTGGCAGTTGGTGCGACAGGAATTTCAGCAAAATGATGCTATCAGAAAGAATGAACTTGCTAAAAGAATTGGGCCTAAGTAGGTCTGTTGTCAGTACATTTATGAACGAGCTTCCAAGTTCTAATTCAATTCAAGTCCAAATTCAATAAGAATCGCAGTATTATAATTTTGTTCTATTTGTTCCAGACGTATGTTTCCTACGGTGCGCGTGTCGTTCGTGGGGTGTCGCGGGGATGCACGCTACGCCGTGCTGCTGGACGTGGTCCCAGTGGACGGGAAGCGGTATCGGTACGCGTACCACCGCTCCTCCTGGCTGGTGGCCGGCAAGGCAGACCCGCCCGCGCCCGCCAGACTATACCCGCATCCCGACTCGCCGTACTCCGGAGACCAGCTCAGAAAACAGGTCGTCTCCTTCGAGAAGGTCAAGCTCACCAATAACGAGATGGATAAGGGTGGACAGGTTAGTTTGTTGAACTATTTTTGTATTTACCTTCCCTGATGATGATGATGAAAGAAAGCATAGGGACAAAAATATGGAAAGGCATACTCCGATGGTTCGGGCATGTTAAAATGATTAGTGAAGAGAGATTGACGAACCAGATTATAATGCGAAAGATGTGGGTCGTGGAACGAGGCCCTGACAGACCAAGACTCATATACTACGATTGCATGAAGGTGCATTAAAAAGCCATCGAAACAAAAGGACATGTCTTAATTGTGACATGCCTGGTACGGTATCGCTGTACCAGGTTTGTAACCTCATAGGTACTCATATGTAAATTTAAAAGATTACTAATTGATAGTTGTGGTGTAGTTCTGTATATGTTCTATTTTGTAAATCTGATATAGCTGAGTTTTCCTTGCAGATTCCTTTCTCAGTCAGATTAAACATTAATAGGTCACTGGAATCTGCTAAGCTGCTGGTCTTCTGCTAACAGCTTACTCTTTGTACCACTTTGCTGCTTAGTCTTCTACTAGCAGGACTAGAATAATTTCAATCAATTAAATTAATGACGTATCATAAATACCTGTAATAGGTTTACGTGAATAAATATATTTTGATTTTGACTTTATCAGACCCTCGCCAACTTCTGTGGCTGGCATGTCGAGTGTAGGCCAAATCCTCCTGAAATATATTCTTCAGCAGTGGAGGTCTAGGACTATGCGTTCTAGGACATGTGATGACGATGATGTCAGCCTCAGGAAGTTGCCCGTATTTATTTATTTAGGTAAATCTTATTGTATTATTTTTGTCCTCAGCTGGTGTTAAACTCGATGCACAAGTACCAGCCACGTATCCACATAGTGCTGAGGCGGGATGGAGCCATAAATGCACCAATCACAGATCTGGAACAGGAAGAATATAAGACGTTCGTGTTTCCCGAATGCGTCTTTACTGCTGTAACAGCGTACCAGAATCAACTTGTAAGTTTAAACTTAAACTGTTTTTGTTTTAGCTAAAGTATGACAATGCCTTTTTACAGCAGCTATAATCTTAGTGACATCCTCATAATTGTTTTCGTCTTAGCTTGTAGTATGACAATGCCTCATTACAGCAGCTATAATCCTTGGTGTATTTATTTTATAATTGTGTATGTCTTAGTTTATAATATGACAATGCCTATTTACAGCAGCTATAATTTTAAGATTATAATTATGTATATTTGGGTTGTAATGTGCTGCTCCAAATACAAGCTATTTCCCAGAAAATAAGCTTTTCGTTATATTGATTAATTTTTTTGACATGTAAAAGCGCAGAATACATTATATTTATTGTCCTATGCCTACTTACAAAATACTTAAAATAAAAAAAATAAGTACCTACCAAATATAAATTTTGAATAAAATATTTAAAAAAACTTCTAGTTTAATAACATAACATATGACTATAGGCGCCTGGCCAAGGAGTTGTCAAAGCGGCTGACTGAAAAGTCTGGAGACAGGAAGGCAATTATTTCTGCCAACGTATTAGCCTCGCTATACAGAGGGGAAATGTTGCCAGTCTGCTTGGGACTATCTCGGATGTCTCTAGAGGACATTTATTATTTATAGTTTAGATTATTTTTAATTCTATTATTTAGGTAACTTTTAATGTATATTAATTTACTTCGAACAAAGTAGAAAATAATGAGTTTTAAATAAAATATTATAAAAGTTTATGCATATAGGAAAAAAAATCTTGTAACTTCCTTTTGTAAACGATTTAATTCTAGAAATAGATCAGAGAGGACTGAGAATGGCACCAGAGTTCGTTTAACAATCGCCACGTTCTATTTTCACGACACTAATTGCAATGACCTATATACAATGACTGGGGCTTTTTTATACAAAATTATTGTAGTTTTTAAAAATTCAATTCATACACGATTCTGACGTTTCTGTTAAGTTTCATTGGCCGTGGTCACGGGTAGACTAGAGCTGCGCGGTTTAGCCTTTCATACATAATGAGCGTTAATTGTAAATCTACCCACTTATCACTTTTAAAGTTTTAGAAATCGCGATACACAATACTCACAACATCCTTGGCCATATTGGAAAATTTATTCCGGTGTCTAAACCGATTAATTACTGGATTCCACGATGAAGATAGCTTATAGCCTCGCTCGATTTTATTTCGATTGCTTCACGTTATTCTAGGGTAATAGTGACGATCGATGGAGAGTATCTTCGGATAATGCAGATCAATCCAATGGTTTGTACCACTTATTTTCTATGATGAGACCTTTGTTCGTGACCTTTACTCCGTTATCGTAGACATCCAATCTCCTCCAGGAAGGCCAGGAGAACCGTCACTTTCCTGCAGAACTCTGAAAGAGTTCCCGCAGTCTGGAGGAACTTCAGTCTAGACACAGCTACACTTCTCCTTTGCCATGCATTCTCTACTGCTATCTGTAATGTTTAGGGTGTATAGGTCACATTCAGTTAAAGTCACAGTGTCCCGTCATCACCCCTACGATTGTTGCGAAGCTTAGCTCAGTTGCAACACATTGGTTCTACGAGCATTTGTCCAGGCTCTATCACCGAAAAGGCAGCTAAATTAAAACACAATAAATATTCAAGTTTTTCAAATGAATATATATTCCTTCCTTTCGCAATAAAAATGTTTCAATTAAAGCTTATTATTAAAAATCATTGAATAAAAATTGTAGAAGTTTCTGGAGAAGTAGCAGTGCAACGTGGGAATGCAGCCAGTGACTTTGTACATCATGAAATTTTCGTCTGTAGAGATTTTTTTTATTTGTTTTTTTTTAACTAGATATTTTATATTTAATAAATATGACTATTACTTAATAACTATTTAGAGAAATTTTAAGAAGCTTTAAATACCCGGTCATTAAATGCATGTTTAAGTCAATGACTAATTTCATTTCGCTGAAAGGTATGTCCAGTTTGAACAAAGGGAGATGGGACATAGTTTGGCCACACGCGGCCACGACTGACGATTGACGTACGTCACACGTCGCGACTGACGACAAACTGACGATTAAAGTTTTCAGCTCAGCTAAATATAGACTAGTGGACAATGACCGAATTCTGAATACTTTTCTTATATTGACCACGGCATGTGGCCGCGTCCACCTGAAGGTAAGGCTTTTGAGGTCGAATGAGAGCAACTGACACCAGAGACTTATAACTGCCACCATTCTTCACTACGGTTTTCATTCTTTAACATTCCACATCTTCAGCGTGCGACAGATGTAAAATTCATATTTATTTATGACTATAAAATTTCATCATTTTTATCACATTTATTTATAAACTCTTTATTGCACAAAATAACTTAAAAAGTAGTGTACAAGGGCGAACTTAATGCCTTCCGGCATTTTATAACTTTGGGAGTGTGGCAGAGGATTGCAAGTGCATTAAGATAAATATAATTACTTAAGAATAATTCAATACTATTACATAAATACTTACATGATATATAATTAAAATAATATATATAATAAAGATAAATATATATTATAATGCATACTTGTAGTTACCATGACAAATTATTTTGTTTATTTAAAAAGTGAGCAACAAGTAGATTTTTAAACACATTTATTGAAGGCGTCCGTCTAATGACTAGTGGAAGCTTGCTCCACTCTCAAGCAGCGAAAACAGTAAAAGAATCTGAATATCTGCTAGAAGTGTGAGGGGGAATTTGAGCTGATTGTTAGAAATAGACCGAAGAGGAAGGTTGTGACTGTCTCCAAGAAATTGGAAACGAGTCTTAAGGTATAGACATCACATCGTCTAGAACACAGAGATCTAGACCTCCACCTTAGAGATGGGCCTTTCAGAAATATTTTGGCAATTTGCCATACAATAGACATTATGCGCTGGCCAGACGGGTAGGCGAGGGTCTGATGCTAATTTTTTAATGACAATTTATTAACGATTCCACAAGTTGGTATTAGTGGACCGTACCGTGCGACGGCTTAACGTGCTCTCTGTGGCACGGAAACGTTGAAAATATATGAGAAATATAAGAAAAATTAAAAAAAAAAACTAAAAAATGTATTTCTCATTGGTACGAGTATATGCCGGGGTTCGAACTCACCTTTTACGTTCTTACAACAGAACTATAACTGCATGACTATAAAGAAAATTATAATTTTATTAATAAAATATTTTGCGCGTGGTTGGTTGCGTAAACGTGATTGCATTGTGAATTTTAAAATTTGATTTTTTCGGCGCGGACAAATTTGTGATCACCTAAATACAGAAGAAATGATCAGGAAGAAACATTAAATATAATAAGACGGGGCAAAAAGCCGAACAGTATTAGACTTAAAGCTAGACTATTGTCACAGAATGAATTAGTATATGACAGAGCTTTACCGGTTATGGTCGTGTTTGACGCGCAATTTTAAATTGATTTTGTTGTTTTACTGACAATAAACCGACCTGCATGTTTCGAAATTGTAAAACCGTTTCGACGACAAGAGAAAAAAACACCGTAGATCGCGTATAAAAATTGTAACAAACAATAGATTTATTTGTAATACAGCTTGATAACTATTAACATTTTCTTCAGTATTTCCTAAATACCTTATCTAACCTAACAGTAATTTATAATTGGTCCAAATTATGATAAAATGGGCATCTCTTCTCGCTTCCCGCTCCGCTTATGGCGTCGTTTCGCTTGCCTGCACGCTCCGCGCATGTGTCGCCACGCGCAATTAAACCTCTGTCACAGAAGCGTTTGGGCGTCTCAAACTTTATCGTTTTGTTTTGACGCGCGTAGTAAAATAATTAGGACGTTTCGAGGATCATAAAGGCTTAGCCACACTGGATGCGCAATGAACATGTCAGTCAATTTATTTATGTAGCTGCTAGGGAATACCTTTAAAATATTAGATATAAATAGGCTTAGAAGTGGAAGAGTATATTATTATATAATAATAATAATAAAATAACAATAATCGAAATTAGGGCTGTTCCTTGCCATACTGTATCACCCTATCTGGCCAGGTATTTTGTTTAGAATTGTCTAGTGGTTAAGTTCGTGGATTTAGACTCGGAGGTACCGGGTTCGATTCCTGGTCGAGACACAAAAATATTTATTAATGTAAATAAGTACATTTAATTATTATTTAATTTATTTGTGATATTTCTCGAGTTTGGTACGCTGGAGACATCGACGAGCTTGCCACTTGTCATGATTGGCCTATAGTAAAGTTGGCTAAATGTGAATCCGCTTATTTATAAGCGTTGTTTCTGACCACCACGAAAGAGAAACGGTCGTGATGATGATGATACCCAAGCAAATTCCTCGTTTATGGCAACAATGTTTTAGTTTTAATTATTGTATTGATGTTGGGTTCGGTCCAGCCATGGTCAATGGTAATATTTTTTATTTGGTTTTTATTTCTTAGCTTGTATGTATTGACAATATCCAAGTGTTGCGTACTAACCATACGGAAATAAATTATTTTGATTGATTTGATTTGATTTGAATGGTGTGCCCAAGCCTTTCAGGAAGCGTTACTTTATATCGACAACGCGGTACATAAATCTTCATTCGTGCGTTAATTGGCTGTTTTAGGACCGTTGTTTCTACGTAAAAGGAAGATGTTTTTATTTTAATAAATAACATAATTATTATTTTCGCTACTTCATTTTATTTAATTTCACTTCTCATGAACTAAAGACTAAATGTGAAATCGCATCTTTAAAAAGCGACTACTGATAGGATGCGTTTTTGATGTTACTTTACGTTTAAGTAATTATAACATGTGAGGGGGATTTCCAACTACCTCCCCCGTGGTAGATGAGTGGACTGTATATGGTGTGGGTCTCAGTGGAGTGGACCCCAGGGTTCCAGAAGAAGACCAGCTCTTCTGATGCTAAAACTCTTTCCACATAAATGTCATATCAAATAAAACTAATTATTCAAGTAACCGATAAATACACTCGCGTGGCTATTCAGCAGACACTGCTGCAGCACCGAAAATTGAGCACACGCGGTGTGACGTTACCGTAACACAAAATTTGTTGACGTCTGCGGCCGACCGAGGCTGACGTGCCTTCCCACCGATAGGTCACAGAACATACGTCATTGTTTAAAGACGAAAGTTTTCCAATAGTGCGTTCAGAGCAGAGGCGTGAACTCTGCCAGTCTGGTCCATAAATTCATGGTCGCTAAGATAGCATTCTATACGTTGATATTCGTCAGAGAACGAATGTTACCGATAAAGCCTTTAAAATTGTAAGCCGAATTGGGAATGTTCCGGACACCTCTCTCGGTGAACCGATGAACAATAGACGGGTTCTAGAGTGAAGACCACGTACGGGAAGACGCATTGTGATACGACCCCCCGCCAGATGGGCAGACGACCTGAAGAAGGTCGCTGGTAGGGGTTGGATGAGGGTGGCAGGAATTCGTATAAAGTGGCGAGCGAGCCTTGGGTGAAGCTATCTATATACAAGTATATGCCAATAAGAAAAGGAAAACCATAAAAATATAGTAAAATAAAAACACATGCATAAATTATTAATAAACATTTAATAGTTTTTTGAAAGCTTTTAAGTTGAGTCGAGTAAAGACGTGATATCGAGACACGATCACAATATTCGAAAAAGCGACATTGACTTACTTAAGAAGTCAACTCTACTTGTTATTTTTATCGAACGAGTTATGGTCCACTCACATACCTTTCCTTTAAACGGGTGTGTGTGTTACGGTTAGCATTGCTGTTTGATAATAACGTTAACTGTAATCTACAAGATACAACCCAGCTAAAATAAATAAAATGTGTTTACAGTAAACTTTGATTGTACATTATATAATACAACGGTATTTTTCTTAGTTATTTTATTTTAGTATGTTTCTGCATAGGCTGAGTAACTATATTATTTTTTTATCAATAGTAAATTAGTTTTATTAAAAAAAGCTGAATTAGATATAAAACTAAACTATAAATAGAAATAGTTGGACAATAAAATAAAATAATAACAATAATAATTGAGTAAATCTATATTAAAACTACGAGTATAATAAAATACATGATGCAACCACGATGAAGGAACTAAACACCAAGGACCACACTTGGTCAAAGAGCAGTTCAGTTTACAGTCTTAGCCAGGATTCGCTGCAACGACATGCAAAGACTTAGCAAATATGTCTAGATTTCACGAAAATATGTTATATTGACGACATGTACGATTTAATGATAAGTGGTAACTGAAAATGAATTTAAATTTTCATAGAATAAAATAGATAGTACTTGCCAACCCTTGGCCGCTAGTTTGTCATGAAGTATGTAGAGTTAGATAAATTATTAATAATAAAAACATGATTTCTGGTTTGTCTTCTCTAGTAATTCAATGGCTCCCAGTCGGCGCGGGCGCAGTACCAATACGCTGACGTCACAGCTCTGACAGCTAAAACATTTGTCGAACAGCCAAGATAGTGTCACTGATAACCAAATCCCTTAACACAATAAGAACACTTAACATGTTTGCACCTGCATTCGACGATCGATAGGACCTACCCACATAACTTTAGATTAAAAAAAAACTAATAAAATAAAAATGTCTTTTAAATATTTAAATTTTATGATTTATTTGTTACTGTTCGACGTGAGGCGTTGCCCTTTTTTAATATAACAAAAAGGTGGTCGTAGAGTCACATGTAATAATTATATCATACCCCATATCAATTCCTGAATTTCAAGGATTATTTCTGCCAAATTTCATCATAATCGGTTCAGTAATAAAATGGTCTATTTACACTTTCTTTCACAACAAAAGTAAGTACATTATATATGTATGTATATTGCGATTGTGGTTAAGGTAGATTTCCGCACTTAGGCTTTATTGGAACCCCGTGACGTTGCTGCAGACCTCCGAAAGATTCCTTACAATGGGGCGTATCACTAACTTTTTATCACGATAGATGGCGCATGATAGACGGTACCTTATATAACTGTCAGTTGCATAGAACAATTGTATTTTTATTACGAAATTTATTATTTTCTGGATATTATGTCGAAGTGAGCAGCTTTTAAGTATACAAATCGAGATTTCCAAGCAAAATCATAGATTATGGTGATCTCAAAATTGCCGTTCTATTAATTCAACCTTTTTTCTTTTTAAAGACGGTGTTCGCTTTCTTAATTCGTATTTTAAGTTAGGTAACGTTAATTTAAAATACATTTTTCTGTTATAAAATTAAAAAAATGACAAAAACATTTAAAAAATGATGCGTCAAAGGTGTAAACAAGGTACCAGTGCCGCTAGCGACATCTACAAAAAGCTTTGCCTGATACACCCCACTTGGAGGAACTTCAGTCTACGCGCAGCTACACTGTCACACTCCAAAAGTACGGTCGCGGCCGTCTCCTCCGCTGCTATGTATCCTCTACATAGTAATGTTTGGAGTGTATAGATGTTTGTTAAAGGAACAGTGTTCCGTCTAATACAAAGCTTAGCTCTGTTATATATGTAGTATTATCATTTAGTATATTGTTATTATCGTTATATACTATTTAGTGTGTGTATTAATATGTAGGTATATATCGTTATGATCGTAGAACAGTGACGGATCTGCTATATTTAAAATTTTCATGACGGCCATTCAAAGTTAAATAACTGTTTTTTTGTCACTTCTTTTTTAAGTTAATACTAGTCTCATAATAAGGGCAAACCTTCTAGATTTCATTTTGGAGCCCTTTCTCACATTTGCACTATAAATTACAGACCACAAACAATATAAAACTATACTTATATAAAATCACATTTTTTTAAATCCAACACTGTTCTACGATCATAACGATATGTGTATGTATAAGTGTATGTTGTTGCAGTAAAACTTTGGAACACTTTGCCGGTCAATATTCGGCAAGCATCCAACAGAATGATATTTAAAAGATTGGTATACTCACATTACTTAAACAGCTCCCTACAGCGTGTATAAGTAGATATTGTATGTAGTATAGTTATGTATGTTCGTAAGTACTATTAGTATGTAGTATATATATTATTAATAAATATAGTTATTATTTAATAATGATCAGTCTTAAATACGTCTTCGAACCTACTCTTCGATCTAAGTTATACTTATTATTGTCCCAAAGGTTGGCTGTCAGAGAATGTCTAGCAGCATTTAGCCCGCCCCTTGTACATAGTGTAATAAAGTTTTAAATAAATAAATATAATAATATAGTTATAGTTTATTACAAATTTGCACCTTTTAATTAATTGCTTAATTGTAGGCTATGATATAATGTCCTTTGTCTTTAAATATATAAATAATATGGTCGTGAAGGCGAATTAAACAGATCGATCGATATTTGGCTGTAGGGTCACTTGTCGTGGTCAGTTTATGACGTCGTATACCTTATGCCCGTCCCTGGGTTCCAAGCAATATTTCTGCATACAAGCTGCCTGTTACAGGCTGCCTCCAAATTCAAGTTAAGACTATAGATATGAACGCGGAGGTGCTGGGCTCGATTCCTGGTCGAGAACACAAAAATATTTTATTGCTTTTTAACATTTCTCGGGATTGATACGCATTACATTGACAAGCTTGTCACATGTACCTATGTGAACAAGGCTAATTGTGAATTTCTGACCACTCCACAGATTACGGTCGTAATGTACTTAACTTTTTTTTTCCACAAAATATTTCTCTTCACCCACACACGATGGCCGGGTCCACCCGCTCTGAACACATAAATTACCGAGAAAATTTCCAAAATTAATATTTCATAAAAGAGTTGCCTACAAAAAAAGTGTCACCACAACGTTTAATTCTTTTCGACATTGTTAAATCGGTCCGAAATGAAACATCATTATTGGTGCTTTATCACCAAAGACGTTGATATAAAATGAGATAAAAACTTAACGAAAAAAGCATAGTTCTTTTGATTATTGACTTAAGTTGAAGACTGGGCAAATATGTTAAAAAAAACAGCCTTCAAAATCTCAATGTTTGCAACTGGAGTCAGACACCGACGACCGGCATCAGTCCTTAACACTTTGCCGGCTTGACAAGACTATGGAATGACCTACCGACGGAGGTTAAAGATGCTCCAAACAGAGCTATATTTAAAAGATTAGTTTACAGACACTTTTTGGGTACATAATTTTCATAAAATTTTCATTGATTGTTGCTTATTATTATCCTACATCATCGGTTATCATTAAGTACGTAGTACCTAATTTATGTTTATGTAGTATATAAATAGTATAACTTATTTATGTAGTTTATATATATGTATGTGTGTATGTATTCGTATGTAATTGTATTAATAAATATGTATTATAATCAATAAATAATATTCTATAGACTTATATTTTTAATATATTTAATTTTAATTGATATATTGCACCTACCTCACATAAATGTTCTCGTTGTCCCGAAGGTCTGACAGGTAGAGAATGTCAAGCGACATTATGTCATGTCTTTGTAATTTATGTGCAATAAAGTTTTAAATAAATAAAAAGACTCCATATTATAGGAAAGTCGAAACATATGGAGTCTGGTAGAGTATTCCATATCATCATTGTGATACATACTTATATATATTAGTCCCCTTAATTTTTTTAATTTTTATTGAATTATTTTTTTGAAATGAAAAAATTTTTTAGCAGTAAACATGGTAACAAACAATATTAGGTCTTATTAACATTAAAAGGTTCACATAGTTCGCCATAAGCATGCAACAATTTACAACAACTGTTATAGAAGTAAAGTGACTAAACAACTCAGCGTTGCTTTTTTAGTAAATTTACCTCACAAAAGCCTTTGTGTCGCTTAGAATACTTACAGTATTCCTCTAAAGTATAGAAACACTCCTGAACTAGTCACGCATGCAGTACTCTGCAGAATCTTTTATAAGGCAATTCTGTCCATATCTTCGGCAAACAATTATATATTTTAGCACTCATGTAGAAGGCATTTCGTTTAAAGATTTATAATTTAGGTATAGGCATTACTAAATTATTTTTCCTTTAATTTTACTCATTATATTAAACCAAACTCGTATTATTATTATTATTTATCAGCTTAACACTTAATCTATTTTAATGAAGCAACTGGCTCGTCGTTTTTAGAAGCCAGATATAATTACGCCCATTTAAAGCAGCATCTATTAGGGTAGGTAGTATTTATCTGGTAACAACGAAGGCTGTTATTTGCTGTCATTCTTTCGCTATCATGCCATGATTAGTAAAATAATTAATTAGTAATCTGCCGAAACAGAATGTACAAAATGTGTGTAATGGTAAAAAAAAAATAATGTAATGCCCGGCCTTGCATCTAAGTCAAAGTTTTTGGGTTCTCGGTGTGAGACGAAGCGACGCCGCAGTCTTTTCGCCGCGGGGTGGTTTCCCTGGAATCGCCGTGGGCAGGTTCAATATTTATATATCTTTACACCCACCATGCCATTGTCATGGATTTTTTTTTGTTATGCTATTGTCTGGAATTCGGTTGGCCCAGGGGTGACAATGTGCTATGTTACATTCAAAACACAATCCGCATTTAAAAGTCGATGACTTGTGAATTTATTTTGATTGATTGGTCCGTGGAGGATTTTTTAGGAAAAAGAACCTGCCAATATGATTTTTTTCAATATGTTTTTTTTTTTAATTTGAACGGCGGTTGTGGTTCGTTTGTGTGAATATTTTCCTTTAAATCCTAGGTCGGTTCAAACCCCGGCATGTATCATTGAGAGATATACTTTTCTTACGAACATTTGTCATAATAACTTCAGTCAGACCCTCATCAACCCGTCTGGGAAGCGTGGCGAGTATAGGCCAAATTCTCTAGAAATTTGTGGAAGGCCTATCTCCAAAAGTGACTCTGTGTTCCAGAAGCTGCGATGAAGACAATGATTGGAATGTTTTTTTCATTTTTAAGGTAAATTTAAAACCAACAAATTGGCTTCTCAATCGTTAAATTTAAAATAGCGAATTTGTATGAAGAAGTCAAAAACCATTTTATTCAAATTCAAAATCGTTTATTTGCTTTAAATGTGGTACATACGGTAATATGGTTAGTAAGTTGGCTCTGCACATTTAGCCATTGTTGTGGCATGCAAAATTTAAAATATATTCTTATCTAGTAAGTCTAGTCATCATTATATAATTTAATTTAGGTCAATACATTTTAAAATAATAAATAATAAATATTTCCAGACAGGTCACACAGCGCCATCTAATTTCCGTGGTAAGCTACGAGGCTTGTGTTACGAAAACTAGATGGTTGATAAACTACATATTATACTTTTTTTTTTGTAAATATATACATATATACATATTATACATATAAACACCCAGACCGAGACAAATTATAAAATGTACAACTTGCCCCCGGTGGGAATCGAACCCACGACCTTCCGAGTTCACGGCAACGTTTGTTTTTATTAATAAACAGACAAAAAAACAAAATAAAAATATGTCAAACAAATTCTTTTTCAAACGAATTTAAAAGATTTTCTTTTTCAAAATTACTCCCATGCACTGCCCGAGCCCTTCACATCTAATCAAGCAAAGCTATTTGTAGATGTCGCTAGCGGCACTGGTACCTCGTTTACACCTATGACGGATCATTTTTTAAATGTTTTTATAGTTTTTTATTTTTATAGCAGATAAATGAATTTTAGCTTAACGTTACCTACCTTAAAAGACGAATTAGGAAAGCGAACACCGTCTTTAAAATGAAAAAAGGTTTAATTAATAGAACGGCAATTTTGAGATCGCAATATTTTTGATTTCGCTTGGAAATTTCGATTTGTACACGAGCTGCTCACTTCGGCCATATATCCAGAAAATAATAAATTTCCTAATAAAAGTTTAAGATTTCTATGCAACTGACAGTTCTATTAGTTATCTATGATGCGCCATCTATCGTGATAAAAAGTTAGTGATACACCCCATTTGATTATAAACATAATAATAAAACTTAAAAGATTCTTAAAACTCTAAATAGTCCAACTTATTTCTAACTAAAATACCTACATTTAATTTCCGACATATGGTTTCTTTGGAAGAGTTATTTGTTTCTATAAATATAATCACTTACAAGTCTAAAGTAAGACCATATGAAGTCACCTGTATATTTTCAGTGAGAGCGAGAGTCTTGCAAGCTTCGCAAAACCAAATACTAAGTCCAAGATTAAGAGTGCAAGACCAAGACAACGACCGAGACCAGATGTTTTGATGCAAAACTTTGCGCACAAACGAAGTGAAGCGGCTATTCAGTTGTATATCAACGTCTTTGGCCACAAACAAGTTTTTAGTCGAGTACGACTGTGTATAATCATACAATATAATGGAGGAGTCAAGTCAAATACAATTTCAATGACAAAGGCCCTGACAAATAAACATATTTCACGGCCAAAATGGCTGCGGTCAGGTGTCAGAGTGCCTTGTCCTGCATCCTGCGTTGACCTAATATAATATCTACAAATTACTGGGCTTACTAATAGAAAAATCAGGACTTATATTTGCTTTACTGTTATCACTAACTGACCTTGTTTTGCAGTTACTTTTATTTATTTAAAACTTTATTGCACTATGTACAAAGAGCGGGCTTATGCCGCTAGGAATTCTCTAGCAGAAAACCTTTTGGGACAATACAGAACATTACAGTCATGAGGCTAGGTGCAAACGATTGTAAGAAACATTGCCAAATAAATTATTTCATTCTCACACCTTATTTGTATATTTAAAACTTTTTGCACTATGTACAAAGGTGGACCTAATGCCGCTAAACATTCTTACTCGGTCAACCTTAGGGACATTACAAACAAGGTATGGTCGTTCGCGCAAATTATAGAACATAATATAAGGGAGGAATTAAAGTACTACTAAAACTTAATTACTTACTAGTAAATAATATGAATATACTAAACACTAATATACTTATAATACTTAATATATACATAAATACAATATATACATACTTACAGTTGTTGGGATCTGTTTAAGAAGTGTGTGAAAAGTTCTAGGGGCCGTGATGATGACAATTCGTTTGGCCAGACGGGTTGGCGAGGGTCAGATGTCATTTTTTTAACGATTTCATATTAGTATTAGCTAAAGAAGCTACACTACATAGCGTGTGATTTACATTCGTCCTAAATCAGCGTGTTTAAACAATTTGTATTATTTGCCCTGGTTCTTATATTAGATCAAAAATCATTCTTTTACGATAATCGATTCATGCCTACACTATCATCCCTTTGTCAACTCTGTTTGTCTTCTTTTGTTTGAAATATTCGTCAAGATATATCTGGTTATTATTTCCATAATGTAAAATATAAATTCCTTACTAGCTTTTTTTATTATATACTAGCACGACATGTGACCTTGCGCCCACCTGATGGTAAGTGGCGCGCGAAGTCCATGAATGTTATCAACTGGAATCAGAAACTCATGACTAACATCAGTCCCTAACACTATGCCGGCTTGACTGGGCATGACGACAATTCGAGCCTGATCCCGAAACGGACACACTTTACTGGGTTTATCAGCGCGAACGGTGGATACTACCCCGTCCGGCAGACTGGGCAAATTACCCATCAGTCCGTCTACCACCTTTTAAAGCTTACCATTGGCTTGGCTATAGAGTTACATGTTTTAGTAGAAAAAGTTTCCGTGCTCAATGTAAAAAAGGCCAAGTCCTTTTAAGGATTTTATTGTTCCTGTTTGAATTTGGCATCTATCACGTGACGTCATGCAGAGCGTCGTGTGCAGTCACGAACAATTTATTGGTACCAATTCCAACTTCCTTAAACATTGGCAGTTTATTTGAGGAAATGCATTTACAACATAACTTCCAAGGAGGTTAAATATAAGTTAGAGCGAGGATGAAGAACTTTTATAGATAACAGTTAAAAAAAAAACATATCGACTAAAAAAGTGCATGGAGCTAATGTCAACCTTAACTACAATCGGGGTCGTCCAGGCCGTGCAGTGGATGATGTGTATTCGAATCTACAATTAAGTTCCTCAAAAAATTACCTGACAATCAATACAAGGGTCAAATTAGGAAGCTATTAAGAGAATGTTGCTTCTATTCGCTAAGTGAATATTATAAATATGTGTATTTAATAATAATCTGTATGTAATAAGTCTAACTACTATTATAAATCAAATAAAATAATAATTTAACTAAATTTGTAAAATAATATTTAACTAAATTTGTGTGCCAGAAATGGCTGAATCTGCAGAAGTAACTAATTTCATTTCATAATATTTCTGGGTTGGGGATAAACCCGCCGGCAATTCAATGCACACTTGGTGCATGAACTTAGGAATCTGGGGAGTTTAGATTCGACAACTTTAGCTCTAGTCCAGGAGCACTTCTCTAGGAAGTAAAATGCGATTTTTGGAGTTGCTTGACGTTGAGTTGTCAGCCCAATAGAAAATCCCGATAGAAGTCTGTTGCTCAGTGGTGAAGCTCTAGGACTATTTGTTCTAAGGCCTGCTGTAATGAATGACTTTAAAAAATAATGATATACACTTATTCAGTTGTGTCTGCATAGGGCAACATAAATTAATGACGACAATAAATTTATCACCAAAACGCAATGGCGAGTTAATGAGTTGGTTGCTTGTTACTGACACTTGTTAGATTTACAGCAAACATAACAACGAGGCGTGTCACAGCGATCTAATTTAAGTATCAACAAACGTTCGCCTTGGGCGGTGGCTCTGACAACATTAAAGGCGCCTTAATGACATTTATCCCGCCGGGAAACAAGAAAAAAACACACAAGAAGGCGTCAAGGAGAGAGATGAGCGACTCTACCATAGACGTAAATGCAACTGACTTAATAATATGCCATAATAAATTTCAAAACAATGGGATTCATATTAAAAATGTAAAAAAAATAAAGTATCATTACGACCGTTTCCCTTTCGGGGTATTCAGAAACCACGCTTATAAATAAGCGGATTCACATTTAGCCAACTTTACTATAGGCCAATCATGACAAGTGGCAAGCTAGTCGATGTCTCCAGCGTACCAAACTCGAAAAATATCACAAATAAATTAAATATTAATTAAATGTATTTATATACATTAACAAATATGTTTTGTGTCCCGAACGGGAATCGAACCCGGTACCTCCGAGTCTAAATCCACGGACTTAACCGCTAGACTACGCTTGAAAATGATAGAGATAAAAAATATATTTAAATACAACTATAATGAAAATACAAAGCATGTAACATTTTAATCACCGCACAGTTAAGTAGATCGCTGCTACATAGTTATGCAGCAACAGCATCCCACACAGCAGTACACTTTGAGGCCAGTTATAGCTCTAGATTACCCGGGAGCAACATGTCATACAGATTTATATGATCTTGTTTTGAGATGTCCGAAGATGTTTTCATCTAATGTGTTTACCTTGGCTTCAAAGAACATGCCAGAAGGCCTGCATGATCGTTTTAGAGGAAACACGGGCTTTGTTGTGCTATAAGTGCCGGCCACATTCTTCGTCGGACGGCTCCCAACAACATCATCACTTGTCACTGTTGGAGTACCCACGATCCTAGAACTCTCTGGGATTGCGAAGAGCGATAGCAAGAGACTTGACGGCATTAACTATCAGGTCTATGGTATGGGATGCGACATATGATATAATATTTTGACATTGTATCTCTTTCTGTTATTTACAAAATTCAATAATATTGTTTAATACATTTGAACATCATTACAGGATACTAGTTGTATCAGCATATAGGGCAGACATTTTAGTGTTTTCTCGGAACTTGAAAAATTTATTTTTATTGAAATGACCGTGGACTGGAAATCTAATATTTTAAAATCACAACATGAAGCCTAAAAAATATTGTGATCTCGCAGAAAAAAGGATCAGGAACGAAGTCAATACTCAGTGGATGTTGGTGCGACGGGACCACAGGTCTGCCGTACATTTATGGCACGAGCTTTCAATGTGGCATTAACGAAATCATACAATATTTGGTTGAGTAGGGAGAGGATCAGAATGGTGGATGGTGGGCATCTTGTTCCGCATTAGGAAAAAGGTGGATTCCGTTGTAAAATAGCCTATAGTTGGTCGCAAACACACACCATTCGGCTCCTCTCTCTTTCCCACGCACTATGGACCCAAACCCGCACGGTAAATCCATGGAATCCTTATAAATGTTTCTTTTAAAAAACAAATTAATTTTGCAAATTTGTGGTCAATGTTTTGGACTTATCGATTTTTGTGAGATTTATAGAAAAAATATACAGGTGAGCAGGTTTTAAGATTTACGTATATATCCACGTCTCAAAAAGAGAGATGTGCGTCCCGACTGACTGCCGCGAACGATGCTCTAATTATTGGGGTGGTGATGTATTGTTTATGGAAATACGTATGTATAGCCATATTTATTTTGGGACACTTATACAGACGACTTCACGTTAACAGCGAATCAGATGTTCTGTGTATTCCATCTGCATTAATTGGCAGTAAGGAATGTTTGGTATAATTAAACATGAATATAATATAATTTTTTTTTATTTGCATTTGTAAACGAATTTATACACAAACTAACCTTTGGGAGTATGTTAGAGAATTGTGGAGTGAAGTAATATAAATATACAATTACATTTTATTACTTAAATATATAGAAATATTATACATATATGAAAAGGTGGTGGTGGATGAAATATTTGACGGTCCATTGCCGAACAACCTGTAAAAAACCTAGCCTATGATGAGCGATGGTGCCTTGGTTGTAAGAACGCTTATCTTAAAATCCAAAAGAGGTAGCAGTTCGAATCCTGGCATTTACTAATGAGAAAAACACTTATCCTTAACGTCGGTCGTGGTTCCACTATTACCAACTTGTGGAATCGTTAATAAATTTTCATTAAAATTTGCATCAGATCCTAGTCAACCCATGGTCAGCATGGCGTGTGTATTCAGTAGCTCCAGTAGTATCTTGTTGTGCCGGTTGGTGACCGGATTGTGGGGTCCCGACAAGCGCCTCCGGGGGGGTTCGGGGGCCCTTCCGTACGACGGATCAGCCAATATCTCTCTTTAAGCAGCCTTAGGTAAGGTAGCCATCAGTTGGCTTCCGCGCATACTGCGTCGACACCGCCATCCACACTTCTTTCTTTTTTTCTTCCTCTATTTTTTCATTTCTTTCTCTATCGCAAGCCCCCAACCTTCATGACAGCAAATAATAAGAAGAAACGTTCCACAGCGGTGCACACCCCCACCGCCGAGTTTGGCGTGGATTTCACAAACATTCGTGGTCTACACGCCAACCTCGACGTCGTTCATCATCATCTTGAAACGGCGCGCCCGGCAATGTTTTTTCTGACGGAAACACAGATACTAAAGCCCGCGGACACATCATACCTGCATTACCCTGGATACTCGCTGGAAGAGTCCTTCCACGCGAAGGCTGGGGTATGCCTATATGTCCGCGATGATGTCTGTTGTCGCCGTCTTCGTTTCATGGAGGACTCCTCCTTTTCGGTCCTTTGGGTGAATGTGGATCTGGGGCATCAGTCTCGGATCTACGTGTGCCTTTATCGATCCCATCGGGGTGACTTCGAGACAACTCAGCTCTTCGACTACCTGAGTCGAGCGACAGATGATGCGCAGGAGCGGTTTCCGACCGCCGAAATGGTGTTTTTGGGGGATTTTAATGCTCACCATGCACAGTGGCTGGGTTCCCCTAAAACCGACCATGCGGGCAAAACTGCCCATGACTTTGCTCTGACATACGGTCTGACTCAACTGGTAACCCAGAACACCAGGATTCCAGATGTAGTCGGACATACACCTTCCTTACTTGACCTACTGCTGACGAGCCATGCTACCGGCTACAATGTTTCAGTTTTAGCCCCTCTCGGTGGTTCGGACCATTGCCTGGTAAGTACGACAGTGCCGCGTGCTCCGCCTCCTCCTCGGATGGGCGTCGAGCGTATCGTGTGGCACTACTCGTCAGCAGACTGGGATGGACTGCGTGAGTACTACGCATCCATCCCATGGAAGCTTCGCTGCTTTAAGGACGATGACCCATCCAGGTCTGCGGCTGCCGTTGCTGATGAGATACTTCTGGGAATGGAATATTACATTCCCTTCTCCAGAGTCATCAGCAGCGGCAAAAGCAGACCTTGGTTTAACAACTATTGTGCCTCGGCTGTAGCAGCCAAAAACACTGCATACCGGGCATGGGTGAGAGGTCAGGCTCACTCTGACCCCAATATTAGTTCCTTAAAGTCAGCTTATAACAAAGCTTCTAAGGTTTGCAGGAAGGTGTTTGTCAGAGCTCAGTCCCAGCGCGTCTCTCAGATTGGCCGAGACCTAGCCGCGCGACCAAGAGGAAGTCGCAGTTTCTGGCAACTGGCCAAATCTGTAGAGACCAACTTCTGTCGCTCCTCATTGCCACCTCTGCGATATCCGGATGGATCACTAGCCCACACCGCTAAAGAGAAAGCCGACTACTTGGGCAAACTCTTTGCGGCTAACTCTCGACTCGACGACGGGAATGCGCAGCCCCCCACACTGCCTTGTTGCGGCACTTCAATGCGCGATTTACGCATTCGGCAGTGTGATGTGCGGGCAGTGCTCCGATCGCTCGATGTTCGCAAGGCTAATGGTCCTGATGGTATCCCAGCAGTAGTTCTTAAGAGGTGTGCACCTGAGTTAACTCCAGCCCTCACGCTCTCTGGTGTTGTGCCGGAAACATGGAAGGTGGCCAACGTGCAGCCCGTTCCGAAGAAGGGAGATCGTTCAGACCCTTCCAACTACCGCCCCATTGCCGTAACCTCAGTACTGTGTAAAGTAATGGAACGAATAATCAACGCCCAACTCGTTAGATATCTAGAGGATCACTCCGTAATACATGACCGCCAATATGGCTTCCGTCCAAAACGGTCAACGGGTGATCTTCTAGCATTCGTATACCACGTCTGGGGTGAGGCAATGGACAAATATGGTGAATCATTGGCGGTCAGTCTGGACATCTCCAAGGCCTTCGATAGGGTTTGGCACAAGGCTTTACTGTCCAAGTTGCCGGCATATGGTCTGCCCCCACGGCTGGTGGACTGGATAGCTGGCTTCCTACATGAGCGCAGCATTCGTGTCCTTGTAGATGGGAATGCGTCTGATCTCTTGTCAGTGAACGCCGGCGTACCGCAGGGCTCTGTGTTGTCACCAACACTCTTCCTTCTGCATATCAATGATATGTTGTCTCTGGGCAACATTCATTGTTATGCAGATGACAGCACGGCTCACGGGCGGTATCTGAGTCCTCGAGCTTTGGTGGGCAACCAACTAGAGGAGTCACGGCGCATCATGACGGCAGAACTGGACGACACCCTCCACAAAATCTATTTGTGGGGTGTTCAAAATCTTGTCCAGTTCAATGCCAACAAGACCCAGGCTTGCGCGTTGACGGCCAAGAAGTCCCCCTTCTCTCCTCCCCCTACTCTTCAGAGCACCACGCTGGACCTACAACCCAGCTTCAACATTCTCGGGGTGGAAATACGCTCAGACCTTAGCCACCGGAACTACATTGAGAGCATCACCAAAACAGCGTCAAGAAAGCTCGGAATACTGAACAAGGTGAAGCGGTTTTTTCCGCCTTCAATTAGACTGTTGCTGTACAAAGCACAGATCAGATCATGTATAGAATACTGTTCTCACCTTTGGGATGGTTCCGCCAAGTACCTCACAGATGCTCTCGATGTCCTGCAGAGGCGAGCTGTACGAATTGTGGACGATGCCACTACATCTGGAACTCTCGAATCCCTGCAGCTTCGCCGAGATGTGGCTTCTCTGAGCGTGTTCTACCGGCTATACTATGGTGAGTGCTCCGAAGAACTCTATAACCTAATCCCTCCCTCTCCATTCCGCAACCGAACCACACGCACAGGTCAGAATATGCACCCACATACCGTAGTCACCATCCCTTCGCGTACATATAAATTTGGGGACTCATACATCTGTCGTACGATAAAGATGTGGAATGCTCTTCCAGCCTCTGTGTTTCCACTTTCCTATAATTTGGAGTCCTTCAAGCGAAGTGTGAAAAAGCATCTAGTCAAGCCGGCATAGTGTTAGGGACTGATGGCAGTTACGAGTATCTGACTTCAGTTGCTAACATTCATGGACCTTGCGCGCCACTTACCATCAGGTGGGCCCAAGGTCACATGTCGTGCTAGTATAAAAAAAAAAAAAAAAAAAAAAAAAAAACATCTCTCAGAAGCACTGGTACGGTGGTGTTGTAAATTTATCACACATGTAGAAATACAAATAGTTTATTAACACAAAATAATATCGGTTTGCTATGGTGAACCTGCATGAGTTGTGCTGTATAACAGGATACAGTGTCTTCCAATAATGAACATACATACATATAGCATGTGAGTTTGTTGTCTGTATGTGTAAGTGTAGAGGAGAGTGAGAGGACTGGGGGGAAGGGGAGAGGGAGTGTAACATATAAAATTTTAGGGATTTTACCTTATAAATTAATAGTTATAAATTATACCACTTTGATTAGTACATATGTTTTAATAATTGTATTGATTTTATTAGTTCTGACTGTATCCAAATTGTTTTAAGCGAACCAATGGAAATAAACTATTTTGATTTGATATGTAAATATTTTTTCGTAAGTTTGTTTACATTTTGTCATGTCTTCGGTACTGTCATAACCGAGGTCATCAGATAGGTAATTCTTAAGTAATATTTTACATTAAAGAAAGCGTTCTTACAACCGGACCACCACCAATAGAATAAATATTAAAGAAGTTCATAAAACTTTATACGTTGTATTGGAAACTGATTGACATTTTTATATTAGGAATGAAATCGAGCACATCAATCACAGGAATGGCGGCGAGGCGGGCGGCCGTGTCATTTTGTGTCCTGCTTTGTGCCTTGCGTGTTTACATGACAAGATGAATATTCAGTAAAGATGTATTTCTACTACTATTTTAATAAAACAATTTAGATAAAAACAGGTCTACAAAACGATTATAATTCTTAGCGCGACCGTGGTCTGAAATCACACCTTTTTTTTTTTAATAGCGGATTCATATTCAGCCAACTTACAACAATCGCTACGCGAGGTACTTTTAAAGGACTCCAGGTTATAAAGTATCATCACGACCGTTTCCCTTTCGGGGTGGTCAGAAACCACGCTTATAAATAAGCGGATTCACATTTAGCCAACTCTACTTTACTACGGCCAATCATGACAAGTGGCAAGCTCGTCGATGTCTCCAGCGTACCCAACTCGAGAAATATCACAATTAAATTAAATATTAATTAAATGTATTTTTATTTACATTATTAAATATTTTTGTGTCCCGACCAGAAATCGAACCCGGTACCTCCAAGTCTAAATCCACAGACTTAACCGCTAGACCATGGAGGCAGTTCTAGGAGTTATAGGAGTGGGGAAACACACTGGCTTGGAGAGTAATTCACATTTTCAGCGTGCGATGTAAGAGTCTCCAAATTTATGAGTGCGCGTAAAGATATTGGCTATGGTATGTGGATGCATATTTCGGCCTGTGCGCGTGGTTCGTTTGCAAAATAGAAAAGAAGGGATAAGGTTATCGAGCTCCTGAGTCGACGATAATCTAGAAAAAGATGGTCCAGTCAGATGATTGACCATCTGAACATCCCTGTATACCAGGCCATCCACTATGCCGAGGACCGAAACTGTTAGAGACGGCTGGTGAATGAGCTGCGATTGCGACGGAGTCACGGTCCCCATCAGTGGGGTAACGACTAAGGAGGAGGAGGAGATGGAGGTGTGGTCCACTATATGAATCGCCCACCTCTGCAGGACATTGAGAATAGTATTCCACCCATGACGGTCCATATCTGTCTTCAGGGCACCAGCGAAAAAAAAAACTTTGAGCAAACCTCTATTTCTAACAATCATATTCTTACACATTTCCTCTTTCCAACTCTCAAAAGTACCCACCTTCAAGGGATCCTCAGAATTGGTATTACAAGCTTCTTGAGTTTATTATTGGGTTATGTATTTGCTGATAGAGGTCTTTTGTTCTGTTATTTTTTTTGTTACATTCATTCTTTCATCTTTTGTGAAAATCTTTAATTGGCTGTACTCATTATCACTACTTTAAAAAAATATATGTATTTAATGCTGTTGATTTTCCGAATAAATAAACTCTCTGAGCCTCGTAATTAAATGTCACCATTAGAAATATTTTCCGTAAAATGTTTTTTTTAATGTGATCTTTAACTATTAAAATAGGTACTGGTAATGTGAATCCGCTTCTTTAAAAGCTTGGTTTCGGACAAACCCGGTAGCGAAACGGTCGATACTTCGTTTAACGAAGTCAAAGGCCTATAAATAAAATAGTCAGGTTAATGTTAAATGAGTTTATTGAATAATATTTAATCTAGATGCAATTTCAATGTCTTTATAGCCTTCGTCATCAGCAAATTGTATGAATTTTAATCAAATTTCATATTTTATGTCTTTCTCATCTACTAATAAAGAGTATGAAAGGAATCAGACTGAAGTTATACAATAAGTACCTATGCTATTCGTGTAATTATCTTCACGGGAGATTTTGCCACATTCATTGGAATTTTTATTACCCTCATCCTAAAATTTAATCTTCGCTTATTCGTTGTGTTGTATTATGTTTTTCCCGAATAAAGAAAATATTTGGGTAATAATCATATTTATTTCTTCATTGAATAAAACATTATCTGGATCTATTTCCTCATAACCTTAATATTTATATGAAATTGACGCTTCAATAGACATAATGTTATCATTCTGAATTTGTACGGCTTATCTACTATTTGAGTAATCCTCTTCTTGAGAATTTTTAACACCCACATCCTAGATTTTATCACCTGCATTCTATACTTCCATCTTCGTATGTTAATTCCGATCAAAATAATTATTTAGGTGGATCATTATATTTGATTTATTCATTGAATAAAAGAATATCTCGGTCTATTTCACCATTTTTTTTTATATGACATCCCCATCATCACCAAATTAATTGATATTAAACTATCATTAAGCTTTTAATATATATCATGAATGTTATCATTCAGAATTTGTACAGCTTGTCTACTATTTGAGTTATCATATACATCATAAATTTTGATATCCCATTCCGGAATTTCTAATTCATTCATATCTTCGCTAATAAAGAAAAGGTATGTAGATAATCATATTTGAATAATTTATCGAATAAAAATTAATCTGGACCTATTTAAGCATTAATATTTTATATGCCATCCTCATCTACCAAGTCGATTAATGTTAAACTGTCATTAACGCTTCCAATAGACATAATGAATGTTATCAATCTGAATTTGTACAGCTTGTCTGCTATTTGAGTGATCACCTTTACGAGAAATTTCGCCACCCACATTCTAGAGTTTAATCATCTCTAACTTTAGGTTATATTAATCATAAACTGTTTGTCTGACAGAGAAAATGCAGGTGTAATTTTTATTATTGATTCCTTTTTATATTATTGCAGGCTGATATAGTAGGGATGATTAAATGAGCCATGCTTTACATACAAATATATGCATATGGCTAGGCATGATTCACAACTTGTGTCTGATGTGCTTAGGTTATATTAAATAATTATTTAAGTGCATTCGTACCGGAATAAATTATAAGCAATGATCTTGAGAAGCGTAGTTAATAGCCGTTAGTTCTGTTATTAAATTCTATTTTTTTACTATAATGTATGAATTTCTTCTGTTACTTAAATCGTTTCCTGGCTCTGATCAGTAACTTGTTGCAATAGATCCTTAACATAGCCCACAGTCAAAATCATATCGAATTTGAACTGTAATGTATTGTACATTTTAAATATAAACAAATACGCTATTTGCCACATCGTAAAGTTTATAACAATATTCTACATTTCCTTTATAAAATATTTTATTTTTGTTGTAGAAATGACAGTTATGACATTACTTTTTTTTAAGCAAAGGCAATTACAATGCGGTTATGAATGATAGTTATTTAGTATTATGACGACCATAGCCTCGTGTCGGTATATTTTTAGAGTTTTCAATTAAAAAGCACATTTGAAAAGTTTTATTTGATTAAATAAAAAATCATTAAAAAAGTTCAGCTACTCGATAATAGATGGCACTATTATAGATGCATACAATTATATCTTTAAAAGCACTAATCTCTCTCACACTTGTCTGACGCGAATCGGACAAGTAAATCAATAAAATTCTGACAAGTGTGTCACCTTTTTGCCCGGTTGCAGAAACGATGATTGAAAGAAACCAATGATCGATATTTTGATATACGCAACTTGATTGGTTGTAACCTCGTGTTTTTGGTTATTTCAGCCAATGACGGTAAACATGCCGAAAAAATCAGTCTTTCTGCAACTGGCCGTTAGTAGTATGCGTTAACAGCCATTTAACTAAATAGGCGTTGTACAATGATTCGAACAATTGCATGCAAATTATGTATGGTTGTTGAAGAGACAGTGCAATAGACTTGTACGCAACGACCGGCTCAAAAGTTTATGAAACAATTATTTCGTTTTTAACAATGACGGGGTGCGGTAAATCGGATAATTCAGCAGCATTGTTCTACAAAATTACACTTCATTTACATTATTTAACACTATTGGGGATCCTGACTCCGTCGCATTCCATTCACTAGCCGATTCCAGTGGTTGCGGTCCGCGGCGCAGTGGATGGCTCGGTGTACTGGGATGTTTAGGAGTACAGTCACTTGACTAGACCATCGTTTGGAGTTCTTCTTCTTTACTAAGAGTTTTTCCAGATTGTCGGAACTTCTAGAATGTCATCAAAATATTTCAGAATTCGGGTAAATCAGACGGCAGAAAGTCTCTGTCCCTTGGCAAGTTTGAGCTCTTCGAGCACCAAAACGTTGGTGCGTCGTGCGATCCAATGGATTCTGAACAAACGACACCACATCTCAATCGCATGCGTAATGTAATGATGAATTCTTTAATTTTTCATATATATATATAGTATGGTTAGTTACACTATGTAACTAACCACTATGGATATATATATATATATATCTCCATAGGGGTTAATTACATAGTGTTTGCACATTTTGTATTAGTAATAAGAGGACCATTTTGGTAGTTGGTCTTCAGTCTAGGTTTACGGCTACAAAAAATATATTATTTATTATCGTTTGGGAATCGACTTTTCCGATTTTGTTTTTCGTTAAACCATCACCAAGGTTTGTTTTGTTTGTGTAATCGTTAATAAATTGTCATTAAAATTTGTCATTCGACCCAATCCGTCTGGTCAGCGTAGTCAGTGTAAGCCAAATTCTCCAGAATATCTGAAGGCCCATCTCCAACATTGACGGTCTAGGACTCTGTGATCTAGGGGCTGTGATGATGATGATGACGAGAGTATAGTTCCATAGATATACGAGTATCTGTGTTTTAGTGATATGTATATAGGTCAATGTATAATAAATAATGTATGATCCGTCATATTGTCAGCTACCTATGCGCTCGCATTACCATTGTATTCAATAGCTCGCGGCGAGGGGGTGTGCATTCCTAAGTGCCAGAAGATGACCTTCGACCTCATCTTTGTACCAACACTACGAGTAATAAATTAATAATACCTATGTGTAAAGGTGGATTTAGACCAAACGAAGTAAGAGCTAGACCCAGAACAAGAGCGCCGGTTTTGATTTTTGGTGTTCATTCATTCATTATTATTATCACGATCGTATCCCTTCCGAGATAGTCAGAAAACACGATTTTTTAAAAAAGCGGATTCACATTTAGTCAATTTTACTGACAAGTGGCAAATTTGTTGATCTCGGGTTAGGACAATTGAGCGTCATTTTATACACACCTTATGCGCTTCGTCGACATTCCGACATTCATAGACATAGTCCTTGGATTATTCACAACTTTCGCATTATTTATCTGGTTCGTCAATCCTTTCAACATGCCTGAACCATCGGATGCCTTTCCTTGTTTTTGTCCATATACTTTCTTTCATACCTTTTGCGTATTACATCGTTACGTATAAAATACTCACAGAAGGTGCAGTAAAGGGTCGAAACAACAGAGTATGTATGAAAAGGTTAATGGATGTCGATGAAGCGGAAGAGATGACAAATGGCTGTCAATTGCCACTGTCTACCCCGCAAGGGAGCCGGTGTGATGATATGTATCATTGCGGTCCGCCAAAGTGACGCTGCATATCCGACGTAGTGATCTCGTTTCTACTGCATTAAACATTATTCTGGTATATATAAATATCGTGGATATTCTATTCTCGCTTCCATACATCAGTACTTTAACAGGAGTTAAAAAAAGCATAAAATTGCATAAAATACTTGTATTATTCCAAAAAATCCAAGTCGATGTTCTCATAAAGCAATTTTTCGATTTAAGTGGAAGGCGAGGTGTTAAAAATTGTGTTGGTAAAGCTGAGGCAGCGGACATGAGCGATGGCGCCCCTTGCTGAGTGGCCGCGCTCCCGTGGCGTATTCCGACGACTCACCTCAGACTTATGTATACGAACTGGGCAAATAAGTTCCACGACATTCCAAAAATGTGGTTCTTCATGAGTACCTAGTGTTTATGTAATCATATCATATATTGCTATAGTTACCGGCCGAAAATTGCGCAGAAGCCGATCATTGGTTTCTTAAGCACTGTTATACACTTTAGTTATTTGCTATGGTTATTGATTTCTGTCTTGACACCTATTCGTTTAATTTCAAAATATACTTTTAGATAGAAATTAAAGAAATAAATATTTAATTTGTCAATCATTCAATTTTAAAACCCATACAATTTTGTTTCAAGTCAAACGAAACAATGTTGGTAGTCGAAATTATGCCGAAATAAATCAATTCATGAAACAGACCACAGGCAGCGTTATTTTTTAATTGAATCTATAATTTCATCAATTAATACTATTATCTTTATTATTTAAAAAAATATATAAACTTTAATCCACTACTGCACCGATGCGAAAATTTGCTCCGCCCATAGCTATTCAACGTTATTTTTATCTGTACGAGTAACAAGTGATTGACCTGGCTTTTGTGCTTAATTTTAACATAATAAAATAACTAATAAGAATATGTTGTACTTACTAAAAATATGCTTCTTTTGTGAAACTACTGCATTGGTCTTCGACACAAATTTTAGGGCCAGCGTGTTGATCACTATTAATTGGCCGGTCGTCATATGGAGGTCAATGTCACGAATAATATTTATGATTGAAACTTAAATTCTAACTAACCGAGCTGTTTGTAAGCTTTTAAAGATAAATCTTTGATGTATAAGGTTATTGAAATTAGGTTATTTTGGACCTCCAAGATTTGAATCATCAAATTCGCTAACTTTCTTGGCCTGCACGATCTGTAGTTACCTACATGTTTTAAAGGTTTTTTTTTGTTTCAATAACTGTAACTACTGGCCTATTACCCAATGGACGATGGCTTATGAGATCCCATGTATTATGACTTAATCAAGGAATCTAAAGGTTAAACGTCATAGCTCATTAGAGCCCGACCGGCACCGCCTCGGCTCCTGCAGTAAGTATTTTTAAATATCGGCTGACCGATGGAGGTAATTAACGCAGTCTGCCGGGGCGAGAAATTATCCACCATTCGTGCCGCTAAACCACGTAAGTGTATAAACACGTTTTCGGATCAGGCTCGAATTGCAGTCTTGCCCAGTCAAGCCGGCATAGTGTCAGTCATAAGTGTCTAATAATAATAATAATAACGTTTATTGGCGCAAAAAATACACTTACATAAAACATTTAAAATACTGCAGAAAGAACAATAAAACAAAGTTGATCGCCCTGGGCCGGCACCTGTAATTAAACTGTATCCCCAAGCCTAGGTCACTCAGCCATTTGTTAAGACATTTTTAAAATAAATAAATAATAGACATATAAACACTTTTTAAGAAATAAAAACACAATTTTAACAAAACACAAATAAATAATAAACGAAGGACGTAATTTTAATTTAGTGACAAAAGTGATGGTGATGCAAAAAATACTTTGGCCTATAGCGATGCATGGAGTAGTCTGTTATCATTCGAGTAATTAATAATTTTACAGAATTCCGCAATCAACCAGTACATTTTGGAATAGGTTAACTAAATATACCTACTATTGTTGCAATATCTCATTAACAGCTGCTTACACAGAATAGATAACAGTTGCTAACATTCATGGACCTCGCCACTTACCATCAGGTGGGTGCAAAGTCACACACAGGTTAGCCTTTGTATTGGTCTTACTAACATATCAGTGGACTAGTCGTGTGCCAGGTGGCTCTAATGCGCTATGACCTTAATAGTGACCAATTCTAGCTAGGTGCTTTATAATTTCATTTGTCAATTAGTTGCACTACTTTCTAGTGAGAGACGTCAATCTCTCAACAGGTGGTGCCCACGTTGACGTTAGTAATTACACGTTGATTGAGCTCAGAACATTGTCTTAATATTTATTGTAACCGGGCCTTTAAAACAAATTATTATTACAGAAAACAGTGGTCAGTAAAGATCGTAAACGTTATATATATTAATCTACTCTAGTACTTCGCTCAAAATAAGCATTTTAATTTACTTACAATCGTAATATAAATAAATAGCCATGATTATACAACTTTGTCATGCCTAATTCTACGAATAGTTTTATTTCCATTCTATTTTATTTTAATGTTAAATTCTGTCAAAATTTGTTTTGGTATTCACCTACCGATTCAATTTCCGTAAGTGGGAATAAAATATAACTTTTGACAAATCCGTATTTTTCTATTCGCTGCAGTTTAGTTATTATTTTTAAACCCTATTATTGTAATAGTTATAAAATAAACTTAGCTAGTCTAAGCGGAGTTTTAATGTCGTTATAGATTTGTAACTTTATTAGTTTTTTTTTTCATTCATTACATCCCCTAGAACACAGCGTCCTAGACCTCCACTGCTGGAGATCGGCTTTCCAGAACATATATCTGGAGAATTTGGCCTACACTCGCCACCCCGCCGCGCTGGCCAGACGGCTTGGCGAGGCGAGGCTCTATTATAATATTATTTTTAAAAATCTGTATTTTTATTATTTGCTATTTAAAGTATAACCACGACCGTTACCCTTCCGGTGTGGTCAGAAACCACGCTTATAAAGAAGCGGATTCACATTTAACCAACTTTACTATATAGGCCAATCATGACAAGTGGCAAGCTAGTCGATGTCTCTAGCGTACCAAACACGGGAAATATCACAAATAAATTAAATATTAATTAAATTTATTAATTTAAATGAAATGTACTTCCGAGTTTAAATCCACAGAATTAACCCCTAGACCACGGAGGCAATTATTTACTATTTAATTCGATATTTGTGTAATATATTTATTATTATATAAACATCTATAAGTTGTGGCGTCTACACACAACCCTTCGCGACCAGTCTGCAGTAGTGGGGAGTCAATGCCTCTCCACAAAATGCGGGTTGCAAAACTCCCCACTAAACACACTGGGGTTGTATATATTTTAGTTTCTTTGACAATAAAATCATCAATCCATACTTCGAGTTTCGTTGATTCTAAACACTCCCAAAAGTATATTTGATGTTTTTTAAATGGTTTGGGCATTAAAATAATTTGTCAAATATGGGAGATTGTCTGGGCATCATAAAATATTTTTTTCACGATTATTCCATTCAATTTGTTAGCAACTTTAGTTCCACGTTGTAGGTAACTAGAATACCGTACGGGGACAATAACTAATGTGGGATCGTAACTTAAGTTTAATCGATACAAAATTTGTAGAATTAGGCTGCTAATCTGTTTTTAAGAATATAAATTATTGTTCTAGAATTGGGGATTTTTTGTATTTTTATTTTGTTATAAATACCCCGAGGTCTGTAGCAACTGATAGCTCTATGCGAATTAAATTAAACCAAACACAATTTTTTGGTCTTATTAACCCTTTCAGCACGACAATGTTTTTTTTGGTATTGAAGGGTTTATTGATAACTTTAAGATCTAAAATATCTCATATAAATAATGAGAAAAATCCTCTCCTAGGGAATTCTACAAAACCCCTCTGCATATCCATGCAATGTCCTTTTTTAAATGTGCTATCGTACTAGTGCGTTGGAAATACAATGGAAATAAATATATTTTAATTTTTTATAGCCTTTTATGTGTGTATTGCATAGTCACACTGACCGTCAGGGCGGATATAGTTTTACAGTGAAATTGAGCCGCGCTGACGGCATTCTATTGTGGTTCTCAACAAAAAAATGAAATGCCCGTGTCCTAAATATATAAGTCAATGTGTAAAATCACCTGAGACACCTAGCACTAATTACTGACTTGACAAGTTCGCACTAAAGCGGTATTTCCGGAAAAAAAAATCTTTAGTTCACCTAGATATACATTTTTCTGGAGTTTTATTTATTTATTCGAAGGACAGAGACAGACAACATAAGCACATAGAAAATAGCAACAATTATACCCTCCACCAGAACATTTCCCACTGTGAACAATATCACCTTGGCCTGGCCAGGTATAAAAGTTATATGACCTCTCTCAATGGAGCCGTACTCCATTGAGAGAGGTCGAAGTTAAACGACCCCCTCATCATGGGCACTTATTATCGAGGTATCAGACTTTTTACAAAATCTTTTGTTTACCTAGATACATTACATTAGCTATTTTTTTCGATGAATTTTAAGTATTTAATAAACATAACGACATTATTAACCCATAACCTTTACCATTGTCAACTATTTTAGAGGTATATAAAATATATTTTTCGTTTAAGATTTATAAGCGATAAGTTTATTGTTGTATTGTTGCTTAAATAATAAAATATAAAGTTAACTATGTCCTCTAAATCCCATCCGTGACAAAAATAGATTTAAATTTATATTTAATAATTATTAATTTACTTCTATTAATGAAATGAAAATATTTATTTGTATGATATATGGTATCAAAATACAGGTGATTGGTAAGATTTGGCTCGACACATTTCGCCATTTCTGGCATACTACACATATCTAACATAAATATTACACAAAAAATAATAATAAAGAAATAGAACACAAAATAACCCAAATAATATTAAAAAAACAAAAAGCCTATTTTGCTCTTATATGAGCTATATTATATTTGCTATTATTTTGTAAAAGTATTTTTTTTTTAAATATAGCTCGATAATAGATGCCTATTTTGACGTAGTTGATAATGGGTACCGTTACGTTATATGACTACACTAGAATTGTGAGGAATAATTCAACAGAATTAGCCAAGTGTTTTTTTTACGAATCGAATTAATCATACTAGTTATTTTCTTATAAAAAAAAAACAATGTGATTTTTGGGTGCATATTTTTGTAGTGTTTATTGGTTCTTTTGAAGCTAAACAATGCACACCACTCTCATTTATCAGGGAGACGTGTAAATTAACGCGGCCTGTCGCGCTCACATCAAAGAATATCATAAATTTTCTCAAAAATATATTAAAATCAAAGTTATTACGCAACTATAAAACTGAGTTTGTTTTTCAGTTTGAAGAAGATCAATTCGTTACTATTCTTATATCAAATGCTGTGATTAAAGTGGTTTTAAATGACATTAAGACTAACATTTACAATTAACAGACGTAACAACGTTTAAATTATTACTTTGGCAAGGATTTGTCGATAAATAACAATAAATCTTAACATGAATGTAGCACTTATCACAATTTATTTATTTATTCTTTTTTTTTTTAATCACAGCTTATTATATTAAACATATAGACAAAGTAGCAATAGTGGAACACAAGCCAAAGAGATTTTATATTATTTAGACAATACAATTAAAACAGAAATAAGAGTAAAATATAGTAATTAGATTTAAATTAATAATGCAATTAAACTGTGACTAGCAAAAGTAAAAGAATAATAATAATAATAATAAATAAGTAAAAACCAATAGGTTAATTATTATTTACTTAAGACAAAATGAATGAATGAGAGGCAGAAGCAAAATTATACTATATATACGATTATAGCAATATTCGTATATTAGCAATCGAAGTGTATTTTCAAAGTCAGTACGGGATAAGAGTTGTCTTGATACTGCCTCCGGTGATTAGTTAGAAGTATCAGAGTAAAACATGGCTAAAACGTTAATATAGACAATTTAATTCAAACCATATTTATGATATACCTTGATGTAAAATAAAAACAGTTGCGTCGTAGTTTTCATTATTTAGTCGAAACAATTATTAAAATCGTACACAAACAATCCTGCAGCCCTAATCTCTTACTTAGTCGCAAACGTTATTTGTGGATTTAGTACATCAGAGCTTGCAATTACAAAATATTATTCAATTCTCAACTCTATAAGCGCTCGACCTTAACAGCGGCCGTGCAAATATCAACTTTAATAGCTTGATATATATATATATATATAATACTAGCACGACATGTGACCCTGCGCCCACCTGATGGTAAGTGGCGCGCAGGCTCCATGAATGTTAGCAACTGGAATCAGACCCTTATGTCCGACATCAGTCCCTAACACTATGCCGGCTTGACTAGATGCCTTTTCACACTTCGCTTGAAGGACTCCAGGTTATAGGAAAGTGGAAACACAGAGGCTGGAAGAGCATTCCACATCTTTATTGTGCGACAGATGTATGAGTCACCAAATTTATAGGTACGCGAAGAGATAGTGACTACGGTATGTATGCATATTCTGACCTGTGCGTGTGGTTCGGTTGCGGAATGGAGAGGAAGGAATTAGGTTATAGAGCTCTTCAGAGCACTCACCATAGTATAGCCGGTAGAACACGCTCAGAGAAGCTACATCTCGGTCTGATTGATGGCGGGAAAGACCGCTTCACCTTGTTCAGTATTACGAGCTTTTTTGACGCTGTTTTGGTGATATATAGTTAATGGATTCCATTATATAACGTTTGCGCTTAAGTAACAGATTGCTGTCGGCTTTCCTGTGACAAGCTCCGCTCTACCGTTTGCTGCTTCCGTTTTCCCGCTATTATAAATCGAAACAAACTACGGATCTGAAGATCTGGCATAGTTGTAACTAGTTCCGATAGTTCCTCTGTGGGAGCGTTCTATGGAACTAGTTCGTGAACTACACACACAAGCCTAATCTATAGTTTTTCTTCTTACAATATGTCGATGTTGAAAGAGAGAAAGACAAATTTCTAAGCATTCCATGGATTCACCGTACGGGTCCATCGTGTGTGGGTAAGAGATGAGAAAAATGGTGTCTCGGGCTTGTGACCGACAATAGGCTTTATTGCGCGATAATACGCTATTATTATGTTTTTCTAACGTAATTAACTAGATGTTTTGCATTGTTTCAGATTACAAAGTTGAAAATTGACAGTAACCCATTTGCAAAAGGATTCCGTGACTCATCGCGACTCACTGAATTTGAAAGGTAAGATAAAATAAAATTATTACTATAACACCATTTATTTATTTTATGTTTTAAATATATAAAATAAAATATATTAAATATATCAACTGTGACCTTGCGCCTACCTGATGATAAATGGCGCGCGAGATCCATGAATGTTATCAACTGGGACATCAGTCCCTAACACTATGTCGGCTTGACACGGCGTGACGGCAATTCGAGCCTGATCCCGAAATGTGTGGATACACTTTACTGGGTTTATCGGCACGAACGGGTGATACCTCCCCGCCCCAGCAGAGTGGGCAAATTACCACTATTAGTTCGCCTACCACCTATTAAAATTCCTATGCCTCTTTTTTGTCATCTTTTTTTTATAATTATCAAATAAATACAACCTTATAAGGATTTTGGGAAGTAATGTCAAACTAAAGGAAACTGCAAGAATCAAAACAATTTATAAAAAAAAGTATAGTGAATTAGTAAGACGAATAGCTTATAAAATTACCCCTGCAGGCTCGTTTTTTTTATTGTCCTCATTGGGGATTACTTTCTCCATATTATTAAATCATAATAACTTAATCGTATCTAGCAAACTTTGCAAAGACCTACATTATTATTGTTCAATTATTGACGAGCATTTTTTGTGGGCGGCAACAAATGAAATATTAATGATTTATTCGCATAGACGTGTTTATGAGGACATACCCAAAAAAAACTGCCTCCGTCATCTAGAATTACTCGTAAGTCCGTGGATTTAGGATTTTGTTATGTACGTCAGATAATAAATAAATATTTCCAGACAGGTCACACAGCGCCATCTACAAGTAATTTCCGTGATAAGCTACGAGGCTTGTGTTACGGAAATAGATGGTTGATAAACTATATATTAACTATACCGAGACAAATTATACAATGTACAACTTGCCCCCGGTGGGAATCGATCCCACGACCTCCCGAGTTCACGGCAACGTTTGTTACTACTAGACCACGGAGGCGGTCAGAGGTTGCGTTATAATTACAAAATATTCAATTCTCAACTCTATAAGCCTCGACCTTGACAGCAGCTGTAATATCAACTCTGTCGAGACACAATAAAATATTCGAGATATTTCTCGAGTTTGGTACGCTAGAGATATCGATGAGCTTACCACTTGTCTTGATAGGCCTATAGTAAGTTTGCCTTGGGATACGGTCGTGATGATGCTAAGTATACTAAAAATATGTCCATAATGTCCGTAATTTATCCTGGAAAGTTGATAGACTACATAGATGCAATGATGATTGTTGCAACCCACAGTTGAGGAGAGAGAACATTACAAAACATGATTAAAATCTGAAATGAACTGCACTGGTTGGCAAAGAAACCTGATTTGATTAAACCAGTTTTAATTGACTATGTTTATATGTATGGGTATAATGTGTAGTATATTATAATTAGTTAAATAACTTATTAACTATATGATTAAAATTTCTTCGATCGATCCCCAAGGTTAGCTGATAAAGAATGCTTACTGGCATTATAGCTCGCCTCTGTACTATTTTTTTGTGTTAAAATAAATAATATAATACATAAATATAATAGTAAACTTAGAAACATTAAACATAAATTGTTACTAACGAGCGACCTTTCTTACCGACAAACCTTAATAGTTTGGCGAGATATAATGATGTCAAAAGGTAAAAAATATGTAAAAAAAAAAAATTAATTATCCTAACTACGAGTAGGTGTTCGCTTTCTCCAGTGGATTATTTCTGGCCTTTCGGAAGGAGTAATTTGCTGTGGACGGCGAGCAAACTAAAACTAAATTAATATTTATGAACTATACTCACTGTGGGTATTGTATTGTTATTTTAATTTTTAAATATATGTAAATGTTTCATAATTGCATGCTGTGTGCACATGCTTTTGGAGATGGTACTGGAACTGTATAGTAAAGATTTGAAATTTAAAAAATGTTTTGTATCCAATTCTGTTGTGTGTACTTAATAAATAAAAAATAAATAAATGTTAATAAAAAAATACATTTCTCAAAACTAAAATAATTGGCCCTGTATATAATGGATACATGTATGTCTATGACATTTCGCTTGTGTACACTGTATGCCAAAGGCATTAACATGTGCATACCTTCCCACACAAGTTTTCATTTCGTAATTCTGTTGAGGTACAATCGCTTGAACTATTAGACATGTTTAATTGTTAATGAAGTTGAAATATTCTTTTTGTGAACATTTATTGATTTATGAGGGTATTAGTAGGGACTGGAAAGCGATAGTTATAAGTCTAAGAGATAAATAATAAATAATAAATAAATAAATATTTCCAGACAGGTCACGCAGCGCCGTCTAGTTTCCGTGGTAAGCTTGTAAGGCTTGTGTTACGGAAACTAGATGGTTGATAAACTACATATTATACTTTTTTTTTTTTTGTAAATATATACATATTATACATATAAACACCCAGACCGAGATAAATTATACAATGTACAACTTGCCCCCGGTGGGAATCGAAACCACGACCTCCCGAGTTCACGGCAACGTTTGTTACCACTAGACCACGGAGGCGGTCACACACTTGCAATTAATTTTTGTTGGATAGTTATTCCGGCAACATTAATTATGGATATAGTAGATGTGTGCAAACTTGTATATTTTGAAACTTTTAAATCTGCATGGCTGTCCAATTTTAGGGGAACGAAAACAATTTTGTTTCATTATTATTTACATTAACGTCCACTAGCAGAACTTATAACAGTTTTAAAAAAATATTTCTACTAATCATTGCATTGATCTAAAAAAAATATTAAAATGTTAGGCAGAGACAATTGAGCGCTAATTGACACGACCACGACTTACGAGTACCTCTTTTGTTTCGTCGACATTTATCAATCTCTTTATACATGCCCTTTTGTTACGAAGGCTTATAATGCAACTTCAGCCAGTGTTTTATTTATTTGATCGTGGTATGTGTTTCTCGGTCTGACCCCTTTCACCCATTATATACTATCGCATTATATACCTGGTTCGTTAATCTTTCTTTACTCATCCTTTCAACATGCCCTATGCTTTCTTTTAAACCTACCCTTTTCCGTATTTCGACGTTACGTATGTGGTCCGTCAAAGTGACGCCGCATATCCGACGCAACCACCTCATCTCTACTGCATTAACACTACTCTCATGCGTATTCTGACATATCCACGTCTCGCTTCCATACATCAGTGTTGGTACCAACATGGTATTGTGTATAGCCGAGCTATGTCACTTGCATTTCGACTGCCGATCAGTGACCCCAGGGCACCGTTAACACTATTTCCCGCGTTCACTCTTCTTTCAACATCCCTACTTCCAATCATACTTCCAATCCGCAATGAAAACACTGCCCAGATATATAATTTCATTTACTTGTTCTAGAGTTTCTTCATCAATTTTTATCATTACATATGTCATCCTTCTTATTTCAAACTCAAATTATTATCTAATAAAGTATCATCACGACCGTTTCCCTTCCAGGGTGGTCAGAAACCACGCTTATAAAGAAGCGGATTCACATTTAGCCAACATTACTATAGGCCTATCTTGAAAAGTGGCAAGCTCGTCGATGTCTCCAGCGTACCAAACTCGAGAAATATCACAAATAAATTAAATATTAGTTAAATGTGTTTATTTACATTAATATTTTTGTGTCCCGACCAGGAATCGAACCCGGTACCTTTATTATATATATATATATATATATATATATATATTGAAATTGGTATTTTTGTATGCTATTGTGCTCTGTTTGTATTGACTTTACGTCTATACAACTGCAACGATTTATATAAATTTGGTTAGGTATAAAATTGTTAACCTCATAGTTCGTTTATATATTTGATTTAATTAAAGATATTATCTCGCAACCGCAAAAGAAACAGATTTAGACAAATTTACTATAGGCCAATCGTGACAAACTTGTCGATGTCTCTAGCGTACCAAACTGGAGAAATATTACAAATAAATTAAATTATAATTATTTATTTAAAATAGTAAATATTATTGTGTCCCAACCAGGAAACGAACCTCCGAGTCAGAATCAGGAAAAGAGTCACGACAATAGGTTCTAACAACACAGTTTTGGTCCAAATCTAAAAACGGTTCGATTGTGGCAAAACAAAGAACTGTTCTTAATAACGGTTTGTATTTTGTAACGCCCACCACTAGATACCTACTTATGAAAAAAAAAACAACCGTCGAAGCAGTGACTGTACACAATTAGAGAAAAATAATATATTTCTTCTTTTCCAGGGAAACAATGGAGTCGATGTTAGCCGAGCAGCATTACCTGCGATCTCCGATACGTCCTTTCGAGATGGACCAACACAACAACAATCTAACTTTGGAAGAAAAAGCCATTCTAGCTGCGCGTTCACAATTATTTTTACGCGCAGCTTATCCTTTATACGGTGTTCCTGCTGCAGCTTTGTGGGGACAGTGGGCTTGTTTAGCTCCTCAGCTATTGGCCCAGCATCATTTAGCTTCCAGTTCAGGGTTGCAACTTCCAAGGCCGTTGTACCCTGGTGGTATGCCAAGTGTTTCTCTAGCACCACACCGGTTTTCGCCGTATCCGCCGCGCCGCTCTTCGCCGACCTCGTCGCCTGACAGTCTTCGCGAATCCAGCCCCCATCCCTTACCCCTACTTTCTCATCCACATACACCTCACAGTCCGACCTAAGGACGTTGTTTTTATTAAACAGAGTTACAAGTTGCTAAGACATTTACTAAGTTGCTAGTTTATTTACTGATAAAAAAAAATGTTTCATTTTAAATAATTGTGTCATTATTTTTCACTACGTCTTCCCTTGCCGAAGAAGAACGTATTTTACACTTCCGTAGAATTGAGGTCAGCATATTCAGTAAAACAACAGGATAAATTTGAATGTGCACGTTGAACACAACCATAACCGACAATTCGCTGTCATAGACTAATTAATTCTAAGGGGATTAATTCTCATAACGTTCCGCTTCTTGCTTCATCTTCTTGTCATATGTCATATGTAATGTCTTTGCATGTATTCTAAACTAATTTTACTTGTACATAATCTTGATTATGTAACTATTTAATTAAATAAGGATTAACATCATTTTCTTTCGATTTTATCCGCTAATTTAACAAATTCTTTTGAAATTCAATTAAATTCACATTATTTATTTCCATATGGTTCATATCGTAACTCTTTGTCAAATACATTTACAAATAGACTTAAAAACATGAATTATTGACGGTAAACAAGCTGGAAAAATGTTGTTAATCATTGTTGCCATAAACAATTATATCTTAGCCTAAGAATGCATAAATAAATAAATTCACTATTAAAGGGCCGTGTCAACTTATTATCTAAATAAAAATAATATAAATGGCGAACAATATTGAATTAAATTTAAATTGGCTGAAAAGAGGCCGTGTTATCTTACAACTAAAAATAATGATTATTATTATGATAAATAATTTAAATCTATAAATTTAAATCGTGGCTGTAAGAAGGCCGTGTTAAATAATAATACAGCAAATAATAATAAATTTAAATTTTAGGCTATAAACCTCAATATTTTAATTCTGATCGTGGCTGAAAGGAGGCCGTGTGAACTTATTGACTAATAATACTATGAAATAAATATCAAATAATGTGATAGTGAAGTTTAGTGAGAGAGTCACTTACTTCATATCTTCACGGATTCCTTATTTAAAAATAAAACTGGTAATGTAAATAAAACAATACTTTGTTTAATAAAATATGCGTTAGTTAATTCATTCCTTAGCTGTGGTGTTCGTGGATATATTGAAATATATCGATTTTTAAATATGCAGGAACACTACATAAAAAGCACAAGTTCGCGTTTGACGCTTGTTTTTTCAACGGGTTTAGTGTTTTTACTAGTATGTAGCACTTTTAGTGATGTTTTGGTGTAATAATGTTGCGGCACCTAATATCGACCCACTCATAATGGACACCTATTATCAAGGTATATTAAAAATAATTTAGAATAATCATGAGAATACAAAAAATATGATTTGTTGACATCAAACGTTTTCTAAATACCTCGATAATAGGTGCCTTATTTTGAAGGGGTCAATTTTAGGTGTCGTTGTATTAATGATTGTTTGCTTTATATTGATATCACTTCACTTATATTATACAAGGGGGCAATTACGTATCTTATCAACGATCAGTTAAGCTACGCTCATACCAACGCGTCCAATCGTGGCGATCAGTTACTGCAATCGTACGCGTTCTACGTGCAAATGCTGTACTGACCTCCACTTAAATCCGCTGGTATTTTTGGAGTACGCTATCAAAATAACCGATTGCTGATTTTATTCAATTCATTTATTTTGCATGTAGGCATAGGACAAAAAGATATATCCTACGCTTTTAAACGCAAATCATTTTATAGTATATATATGGGTGTATCTGCATAAGTATATAATAACAATTATTTGGTAAAGAAACACCAAAAATATTTTAAAATTATAGCTGCTGTAAATAAGCATTCAGACTAAGACAGCTACAATTATGATATTAAAATTAAATGTCGCTTAAGATTATATCTGCTTCAAGGAGGCATTGTCACATTCACAAGACAGACACAATTATAAAAATATAAATGTCGGTTAAGATGATAGCTGCTGTAAAAAGATATTGTCATACTAAATTTAAATAGATAATAATAATAATAATGTAAATTGATTAGATACGTATTATATGCTGATCTTTATGATCTCAGAGTTGTGTTGTCGTGATAAAAAAGTAAGAAAAATACTATAATATGGCACATTTTTATTAAAATTTATAATTAGAAAAAAGTGTTAGAATTATTAAAAAGTAGATAATGGCTCAGTTTATAGCATGCTGTAGTCCTAAATGCGAAAACGCGTGCTCGCATGTCAAATCAGTCCGTGTGTACGCCGTTTAAAAAAAATACCCGGGTTTTTAAATGAATTAAGCGCTCGCTACGCATACCTAAGTATATAAAAAATGACTATGCGTTCAAACTGATAATGCGTTTTCTTATTGCTGAACACAGCGTGCTAGACCTCCATTGTTGGAGATAGGCCTTCCAGAACACACTGGCCAGACGGGTTGGCGTGGATCGTCATAGATTTGAAATTGTTTAATCGGCATTGAATTCGTATAGACTGACGAAATTAAAAAAAAATACAATTAACCGACGAAATTAAATTGCATCAAATATTTTTTTTTCTCAGTGTACATATTTAAAAAAAACAGTTTTTTATGTGCCCTTGTATTCGCATTTTGGGCCCTAGCATTGCTGTCAGCGTTATTGTAACATATTGTATAAATATTTAATATAATTTAATTATGTATATAAAAAAATCTTGTTATTATGTTCCTAATACTAATAGAATCGTGTAGTTTGTGTAGATTTGATTTTATGTATAATAGATATTTATATTATTGGCGCAATATAAGAGGAAGGAAATAACCAGTTTTTCTCTTATTGAAAAAAAGTTTTTTTTTATAAATAAATACTTATTTATTAACCTAAATGTTTACTATAATAGTTTTAATTAACTGTGCAAAATGACTCTTGTTTTTTAGAATAAAATCAAATTTAAAATAAAATAAAAAATAAATCAAGTTTAATTATTATGTATTTATTTTTAAATGGTTGTGAGGGTTTAAGGCTATTGCATCCCTCTCGCTCGCACAATACAACATTGTCAAAGATTATTCCAGCATGAGTGTACTTTAAAAAATATACATAGACAATTAACTTTCTAAGAAATTAAATTACAGACGTTTTAAAAGTATCGTCACGACCGTTTCCCTTTCAGAGATGAGATGCAGAGGTGCCGGGTTTGATTCCTACACACAATAATTTATTTGTGGTATTTCTCGAGTTTGATACGCTAAAGACATCAAAGAACTTGCCACTTGTCATGATTGGCCTATAGTAAAGTTGGCTAAATGTGAATCCACTTCTTTATAAGCGTGGTTTCTGACCACCCCGAAATGAATACGGTCGTGATGATACTTTTAAAATGTCCGTAATTTTATTTACTAGTAAGTTAGTAAAAGACTTATTTTTTTTAAAGTACTTAGAAACTTGTTTTTTTTTTAAATTAATAAATAAATAAATGTTCTCGGCACCTGGTTTTTAATTAGGTATAATGTGCAATACAACAGAAGAATTAAATTGTTCTAGCGTTTTAATGAATTAAAATTTAGTTTAGTATTTTAGTATGTAACATAACGGCGTCCATCATCGACCCCCTCGATAATGACGTCACCTATTATTGTGGTATTTTTTTAAATAATATATTTTTAAGACTTGTGATGAGATTAATAAGACTTACATATAAGTCTTTAGAACAGCTATAAAAACAGATTTTACCACGATAATAGGTGCACATTTTGATGAGGTCGATAATAAGTGCTGTTAATTTAGTTAATATATTCGCTAGGTACCCTATGTATATAAAAAAATATCCTAGAGTATCTAAAATGAATATGTCGCAAAACGCTAATTGTACAGATTTATCGTTTAAAAGTGGCGTCGCTTAAAAGTGTTAAAGGACTTTCGAAAGTCTTCTTTCAGTCATAGAAGATATGTGGCACTCTATACCTTTGGTACTTATAAAAAACAGCCTCAAAGTTTTTCTGTAACAGTTTTTACAGACACAAAACAAAATTTCCATTAAAAAAAAATACTTGATAAAGCACTCTATACCTTTTGGTACTTATAAAATTTACAGCCTAAAAGTTAACCTGTAACCTAATTTGTAACAGATTTTATTGTCACAAAACAAAAATTTCAAAGCAAATATTTACAGGAAGACTGGTATAACCTTATTTATAATCATTATGTATAATTATTAATATACTTCATAAAAAAAAAGTTAATCAGGCCTTTATTTCATGTATAAGTCCATCTGGCTGGCTGTAACTCAAATGTAAGCGATGTCATTTTTAAACGATATATGTACAATGGACTTCTGTAGTTCAATTCTAGTTATATTTAAATAATATATCGATAAAGTAAATAAAAATTAAATGTTTGTTAAAAAAATGTGTTATTTTATTATTAAACCCTGAACCTTCAACCTGCTTTATACCTAAATTGTATTTTTCTATGGAATACATTTGTGAAAAAAAAACCAAGTCGAAAGGTATTACTGGGTACGCATTCAGCGTAGTAGCTTAGAAAACCAAACTTGCTTAATTATAAGACTTTATTTAGTTTTTTTTTAATACTAGCACGACATGTGATCTTGCCCTTGGTGGTAAGTGGCGCACCCACCAGGTCCATGAATGTTAGTAACTGGAATCAGAAACTCATGACTGATACCAGTCCGTAACACTATGCCGGCTTGATTGGGCATGACGGCAATTCGTGCCTGATCCCGAAACGGTGAAAAAGCGCCACTTACCAATACCAGATACGCGCAAGGTCACATGTTGTGCTAGTTGAAAAAAAAAACTAATTTAAGTCCAAGAATTTAAGCAACTGAACTTTATTTAATTAGTTTAATGGACTCTGTTGTTAGATTGTGGTGGTGGTCAGAAACCAAGCTTATAAATAAGCGAATTCACATTTAGCCAACTTAGCTATAGGCCAATCATGACAAGTGGCAAGCTCGTCGATGTATCCAGCGTACCAAAGTCGATAAATATCACAAACAAATTCAATATTAATTAAATGTATTTATTTACATTAATACATATTTTTGGATCCCGACCAGGAATCGAGTCTAAATCCACGGACCAACCTAGACCACGAAGGCAGTTGTTAAATTAGTAAAAAAATCAAAATATATTATCACGACTGTATGGTGGTTCGGGGTGGTTCGAAAGAGTGCTCTTTAGAGCACTTCTGTACAAGCGATTTCACATTTAGACAACTTTAGAATATTTCCTTCATGTCAAGAAAATACGAGTAATTGTATTCCGACCAGAATCGAACCTCCGCGTCTAAATCTGCCTCCGTACTCTCCTGGCCGAGATAATAATAATAATAAATTCTTTATTGTACAGAAAAATAGTGCGGGTACAAAGGCGAGCTTAATGCTATAAATGCATTTTCTACCAACTAACCTACAATAATTTATCTAATTGATTTGAGATATATGACGAGCTTGTTATGACGGGCCTAAAGTTGAATCTGCATCTTCAAAAGGTCGTGATGATACTTTTTATCCACTTAGGTAAGCGATGAATTAGACATGAGACGAGGGCGGATCCCAAAACGGTATGATTCGGACGTCTGCCGACAGATGGCGTTAGCAGTACTGAAATAAAATTATTGTACGAAGCAGCCGGATTCTGTTCTTTAGCCGATCACGTTAAATCGAATCCTTTTACTAACGGAAACTGTAAATGTCAATCGCTGTTATGTTATTCCGGTCGTGATTTTTAATTATTTATTTATTTTTATTTAAAAACTTTATTGTAAATCTATACAAAAGGCGAACGTAATGCCGCAAGACATTCTCTTCCCGTTAACCTTTGGGACATTTAAATATGAGTACGGTGCAAATAGAGAAATAAAATATTAAAAATTAACATACATAGACAACAATCCGTCATTGCCTTTTTGTCCCAAAATTTACCTATATTCTAAGATGTTGTCACATTTGGAATGTTCCCCACCTTTTGCTTATTTTGGACAACATTGTTAAAAAAACCCTTTCATCCATAATAAACATTTTTTTCGAAGACAGATCCTGGTGCCAGGCATCGTTGCCAATCCGTTTCGGTGGTATAGGTGTCCGACAAATTTCTAGCGTGGCTTTACCGGCTTTCTCATCATCTGTCCATAGCACTGAAAGCCTTATAAACAAAATTTTAGTGAAATGCTTTACCTCATATAATATTTCATATATGGCAGAATCTGTAAGCGCGTGGAAGCTTGCTTGCCCCAATACGTCCGTTCCGACTCTCACTACATCACAGCGCCGGTGGGACGAACCGCTTTGCCGATTGGTACGGGATCAACTTTTAAATACGTCAACCAATATGGCAGAGCGTGCTCGTCTTCTGGCGGTGTCGAAGTGGGAATCGGGACTGTGGCTCCAGGCTCTCCCTTCATCTTTTGTTGGAACTCTTTTCGACAACAAATGTTTCAGCACCATAACCAGCCTACGTCTAGGAGCTCCTTGCACTTTTCCACATCGCTGCCAATGTGGAGACAACGTCGGGGCACTCGGCCACCACGGCCTTTCCTGCAGCAAGAGCACAGGTCGCATCCCAAGGCACGCCTGTCTCAATGACGTCATTCGTCGGGCCCTTGTGTCTGTGGGTTCGCCAGCAATATTAGAACCCAGTGGCATGGCCCGCGACGATGGCAAGCGGCCCGACGGAATGACGTTGGTTCCATGGAGGATAGGTTTGCCTTTAGTGTGGGATGCCACCTGTGTGGACACCCTGGCGCCTTCCCACTTGTCCTTGACTTCTAAGGACCCAGGCGCTGCTGCATTAAAAGCAGAGAACCTCAAGCGGCGGAAATACACTCAGCTTATTGGGAGATGTGTTTTTGCGCCGTTTGGAGTTGAAACTCTCGGGCCGTGGGGACCAAGTGCACACGAAATTTTCAAGGCGTTGTCAAAACAGCTCGTCAACACCTCGGGTGACAAAAGGGCTGGGCAATATTTGGGCCAAAGGATCAGTATTGCCATTCAACGTGGCACTGCTGCCAGTATCCTTGGCACCTTGCCCATTGGCAGCGATTTGGAGCAAATGTATTATTTATAATATTTTTTATTTAGTTTTTTCTTCATTTTAGTTTTTAGTTATATTTTTATTTATTAATTAGGTTTATTTTTATTAATAGTAATTTATGTTTTAAGATGTAAGTTTTTAGTTTAATTAATATGTTATTATTTTTTTAAATCATTGTACGTTATTTTCTTCGAATAAAACTAAACAGAGTACATAGACAACTATAATATATATGTTATATAATATATACAATACGAAATTTTCAAGGCGTTTTCAAAACAGCTCATCAACACCTCGGGAGACAAAAGGGCTGGGCAATATTTGGGCCAAAGAATCAGTATTGCCATTCAACGTGGCAATGCTGCCAGTATCCTTGGCACTTTGCCCATTGGCAGCGATTTGGAGCAATTTTTTTATTTATAATAATTTTTATTTTGTTTTTTCTTCATTTTAGTTTTTAGTTATATTTTTATTTATTAATTAGGTTTATTTTTATTATTAGTAATTTATGTTTTAAGATGTAAGTTTTTAGTTTAATTAATATTTTATTATTTTTTTAAATCAGTTTTAAAAGTGGATGTCTATGGTATCGAATCATAAAAAAAGTTGAAGAAGCTTGATGTAATATATACACATACATATGTGATGATACTTTTATAATTATATTTTTGTAGAATAATACATTTGCAAGTCGAAGTTATTAGAAATCTGACAAGATGTGTTTTGTCCTAACATTTGTTTCTGTTATACAGACTACTACAATCCCTTTTTTGTATTGTCACTTGCGTGGTTTTAAAGAAAGAAGCAATATGCGAAACATGTATAGTTTAAACCGCTAAACTTTAAAATTGTAGTACCACTCATAACGCAATCAGAAATAACAACATCAATCATCCTTTTCGCCGCAACAGATCGGCTAAACTGTTTCAAATTATGCCATAATAAAATCTCCAATTATGCTATAGTATAAAAATTCAAAAACGTGTCGCTCAAAAGCACAAAACAGTACAACTATTCAATTAAAATTAACCAGTAAACAGGCGAGCGACATTCGGGTCACATCGGAGGGCGGCGAGGGTCGGTGTGACTAGATCAAATTAGTCGGCGCGTGGCAACATTACCCGGACAAATTCGGGCCTCAGGGGACTGGGGATGCATCGCTAATCTAATCTGGATTCCAAGTAATAAATGTTGCACCCACTGACGACCGGCTCACTAAAATTTATTGTCTGTAAAGATAAATTCAATCGAAATTTCACGCTTCCTTGCATTTTTAAATTGCAATATTTAACTCGACTTATCTTAATGGTTGCTTTAATTTGTGATTTCCACGTCGACTCTAGACACACCACTTTGTTGTTGTAAAGGTATATACTGATATATATTAAATAAAAAAAACTTGTTATCAATTAACTCGCTACCAATGGGCCTCGTTAATTTTAATTTATTTATTCTGCAAGTAGGCATAGGACAATAAATATAATATTGTATCTTGTCAATGTCAAATTTAAAAATTAAAAACTATACTTGTAACCGTCCGATGTGCATAGCGTGCCGAGGACACTCGCTGCGTTCTCCCGTTAAACGGCGAGGCTGACCCTTTGAGCACAATATTCTCTACGGGTCACCCGTCGCCAAGCGGAGTTTTTTCCCAGGCTCACGCGAGAACGCCAGAGCCTCCTCAGACCACAGACCTATCGTTTCGACTGCAAATAGGATGAAGTAGTGATTAATGATATAATCCAATATTAATCTTAAAATTATAGCTGCTGTAACTAGGCATTGTCATATTAAAAACTAAGACATACATAATTATAATAAATACAATTAAGAACAGAGCTGCTGTAATGAGGCATTGTTAAGCTATGACAAAAAAAATTATGAGGATGTCACTTAAGATTATATCTGCTGTAAAAAGGCATTGTCGTAGTATAAACCTACAAATATATCATTTAAAATAAATTAAGACGCTTGTCATTAAAATACTTGCTGATGGTATGAAACCCTTTAAAATTAGTTTTAAAAAAATAATAGGTTTTTTAAAACTGTTATGGTTGTGGGAATTCTGGAATTTTGTTGAAAATGCCAAGGATACTGGCAGCATTGCCGCATTCAATGGCAATGGCCCAATGACGGTAATGCCTCAATAATGGCCAGCCCATTTGCCTCCTGGGGAGTTGATGATGTGTTTAGACAACAGCGCCTTGAAAATTTTCTGTGCACTAGGTCCCCACGGGCCAAGATTAACAACTTCAAAAAACACAAAAACTCATGCTCGAATAAGACCTGTTCATCTGTGTAGGGTTATGTGTTTACACGATTTTTTTTAGACTTATTCCTTTCGGACATTTCGGTCAACTAAGCTCCAGGTCTTCTGCTAACAGCTTACTCTTTGGATCACTTTGCTGCTTAGCCTTCTACTACCAAGTGTCACAAATGCTAGTTATAAGTTTAAGTAAATACCTAAAGATCTTTGAAGTTGCATTGACCAAGTGAGCGACTGAGGTAGGTATTTAATTGTAATCGAAAATTTTAAAAGTAAATTTTTATTTATTGCCTTTTTTTTATTTATTTTATTATTTAAGTACATAGGTTTTTTTTTTTTGTTTTTTTTTTTTTTTTTTTGTCGGCCGACAGACTATTAAGATGCTTCTTCACACTGAGCTTGAAGGACTCTAAGTTATAGAAATGGGAAAGGTATAGAATGCACACTGGCTGGCTATATATATTTTTATGCAAAAACAACTAAACCTCTCACGTAGATACTTTAGCCGCGGCTTATTTAATAAAATAGCAAAATTAAAGAGATTTCAACTCAGTTGCAAATGCTTCCCGGCTTACGGAGGCGGCTAAATATGCTTCTAGTTAGAGAGATTGTTGATTTAAGTATCTTCTTGGGTTCGCGTATCGTTGGGCTAATCCCATAGATGTATATACAAAACCAGTCTAAACAATGTAAATATTTTTACCGCAGAAGTTCAAGGAGCACAAGGAGTTTTGTAAAGAAAAGTCATTTTATAAAACACTTACGGCCTATTGCAGAAAGGATGATTATCTTTCTATATATGTGATAAATGCCTATTATTATTATTAAAATACATTATTTCACTTTACTTAAATATTACAATTCTACCAGCTAGCCTATGGGATAGTAAGACAATATAAATATGTCGGGTGCAATTCTAACTAATAAACAAAATAAATACTTATTATAGTAGATAATATAGAAATGATCAGGAACCGGTTACGCTTTACGCAGTGGAAGTTGGTGCGAGAGGAGTTCCAACAAAATCTTTGCACCACTTACTGAAATAATTGAGCATTAACGGAATCATACAGTATTTGGTTAGGTAGGAAGAGGAATAGAATGAAACCAGCCTATTGTAGTACCAGAGTAACAATTGGTGGACTAAATAATTCAAATTTGCGATATGCCCACGACACTACATTATTTGCAAAAAGTATTGGTCACATGGAAGAATAAAATTTGCAATAAATTCGGCCTTAAAATGAACCGCAGCAAGACAAAGGTAATGATTATGTAGAAATTAAAAAGATAGCAAAATGCGATGTTATCCAATCCTGCATTTATATCTGGTAGCACTAATATCGAATAGCGGTGGATGCGAGGGGGAAATTAAGCGTCGAATGGCAGTGACGAGGTCTGCTATGGACAAGCTAAAGCAAATATGGAGGAACCGAAACATTACGAAAGCTACAAAAATCCGGCTGGTCAGAGCTTTTTTGTTACCCATTTTTCTGTATGCTGCAGAGACGTGGACCCTGCGCGAAACAGAAATAAAACGGATTAGTGCTCTAGAAATGTGGTGTTGGCGGAAAATGTTAGGCATATCATGGACGGAGTTCCGAACCAACAAATCCATTCTGGAGATAGGACAGCGCCTTTCCTCAATCGTACAATTACGCACTCTCTTTGGACACGTGTCGCGGCGTGGAGACACATCCATTGAGCCAACAAGTGTTCAGGGGAGTTCTGTTCAAGAGGAGTGGCGACAGCTTGTTAAGCGTGCCACTGACACTCAAGTAACGACCATGACCACTGGTAAGAGTGTAGCGATTAAGAATGTTTGCGTTGTGTGTTTGGTCTGTAAGTATTATGTCTATTGCTAATGCCTTGTTATTGGCCGCTCTAGCTCGCAATCCCCTTTTAACTGCGGATTCGCCCCAACCCATGGATTTTAACGGCTCTCCTCCAGCAAGACGCGTGCCTAGAATACACAATGCCTTCTTCTTTCACAACGTTTTCACTCTGTATTTGTGTAATATTTTAACTTAACAAGGCGGGCGAGTTGGCCTGGTTGGAACAATTCGACATAAACAAAATATGCTCGATTTTAAAATCACGTTCGGAAATCATCATCACAGCCCACAGAACATAGAGTCCTAGTCCTCCACTTTTGGAGATTGACCTTTCGAATTAATTCTGGAGAAATTACCCTACACTTGTCACGCTGGCCAGACGGTTTGGTGAGGTACATTTTTTTTTTTTTAATTCAAGTAAGATGAAAATTATATATTTATTCAAAGTAGATACAAAAATCATCATAACAGCCCCTAGAACACAGTGCCCTAGACCTCCACTGCTGGAGATGGGCTTTCCAGAAGTTATATCTGGAGAATTTGGCCTACACTCGCTTGGCGAGGAAAAATACAGATACAAAAATATTAAAATAAAATAGATTAAAAAAAAACGAGTAGGTATTAGTCAAACCGGGACCGAGGGCTTAACGTGCTCTCCGAGGCACGGGAACGATGGTGTTGTAAATCTATGACAAATGTATGTAAGAAAAGTGTATTTCTCATTGGTACATGCCGGAGGGGTTTAAACCGAACTTTGTAGGATTTATGGAACGCGTTCTTACTTTTTACATTCCATTAATACCAACTTATGTAATCGTTAATAAATTCTCATAAAAATACATTATATCCTCGCCAAGCCGTCTGACCAGCGTGGCGAATGTAGGCCAAATTATCCAGATATATGTTCCGGAAAGCTCATGTACAGCAGTGGAGTTCTAGGACGCTGTGTTCAGAATTAGAAGTATATTGTCGGTTTATTTTTTGATATGTGTCAGTAAAATATTAATACTCAAAAACTATGTTGTATTATTTATAAGGGAAAAGGAAACCAATAATTTCCCAATTCTCAACACGCTGTGTTCTAGGCGCTGTAATGATGAATGAATAATAATGATGCATTAATTGAATGCTGTGATACTGTAAAACTAATAAATAAATAAATAAATGAATAAATACATGCCGGGGTTAGAATCGTCATTTTTAAGATTTTAAGAAAAGCGACAACAGAGCCACCTCAAGGCGCCTACGGTGCCTACAGCTATGTCTGAGTCGTGGCTACAAGTGAAACGAAAAAAATCGATTTATATAAAATATCGATGATAACCCGCCTTCGTGAAATAAAATAACCGTAACTGGTGACGTGGCAAACAATAACATCAGGTTTCATATTACGTTATATACATATATACCTACTTAAGTATATTAAGCGGATATGGTCAGATAGAGCGGAGTGTTTTTAACAATTTAAATGATTTTAACTAGGACATAAGTACATAGGAGTAGGTAGGTACTTTTCTTATGTAGAAAATGGTCGCTTTTACGGAGGGCTGGGAGTTCTCGCGCGCTGCAATTTCTGTATTGCATTAATATAATTTTCTTAGCTTAATATTTATTTTATTTTAATTCTTTGTAAACTGCCTCCGTGGTCTAGCGGTTAAGTCTGTTTAGACTCGGAGGTACCAGGTTTGGATCTGGTTTGGTACGCTGGAGACATCGACGAGCTTGCCACTTGTCATGATTGACCTATAGTAAAGTTGGCTAAACGTGAATCCGCTTCTTTATAAGCGTGGTTTCTGACCACCCCGAAAGGGAAACCGTCGTGATGATACTTTACTTTTGTACATTACTTCGAATAAATTAAAAATGAAAATTATATGTCATTTGAGTAAAAACAAAACAATAATTTTGAATTAATGCTGATGTCTTTTACTAATCAATATTTAAAAAATATCCTCAAGATACGACCCATCAGAGATAGTCCCAAGAAGACTGGCAACATTTCCCTCTGTATAGCAAAGCTAATAGTGACCTCATATAATAATATTAATAATTGCCAGCCTTCTTGTGTGCAGATTTCTCGGTCAGTAGCTTGGACGACTCCTTTGTCAGACGCTTGGCCCCCATGGTCGATGGGGGCTAACTCGTAACCTGTACCGAGGTTGGCGTATTTGCGCAGCTTGAGGTTCTCAGCTGAAACTGCCGCACTTCCCGCGCTGGACGAGGTTGGCCTGGATGTAAGATGGGGCTAAAGTGTCTTCACATGTTGGATCCCACACCAGAGACCGCCCAAGTATCCTCGGCCCAACGGTCATGCCGTCGGGTCTCTTGCCATCGCTCCGCACAATCCCAGAGGGTTCTAGTATAGCGGGTACTCCATTAGTGACAAGAGTCATGTTTTTTGCTTAAGTTTCTTTTTTTTTTATCTATAAAATTAAAGTAAAGTAAAGGTATCATCACGACCGTTTCCATTCCGGGGTGTTCAGAAACCACTATTATAATGAAGCGGATTCACATTTAGCCAACTGAACTATATGGCAATCATGACAAGTGTCAAGGTCGTCGATGTCCCTAGCGTACCAAACTCGAGAATATCACAAATAAATTATATGGTAATTCAATTTATTTATTTAAGTTAATAAATATTATTGTGAACCGAACGGGAATTGAAACCGGTACCTCCGAGTCTACATCCACAGAATTAACCTCTTGACCATTGAGGCAGTTTCTTAAATATAAAAAAATAATATTCTGCGAAAACCTTTATCTTACCAATTCTATATCATAATGGTGCTAATGGTGGGCCTCCCATATAATATCTCCACATTTCAGCAAAAATGCAAACGTAATGGCATAATAAATTCACGTTTATTGCCGCAAGTATAAGCACCTCCATTTTGGAAGTCTACTGAACAAATTCTTCACCTTTACAAATATAAATGATGCGGACAAAAGCGTCGTCTGTTTGTCTCGTCTTACGCCTATACTATCGAATTAATTATAATAAAGGACATCATTCATCTTGAATGGGAATTTAGGCTAAATTGTATACACAGTTATATAGCACAGTTGTTACATATTAGCTCCATCTCACATCCAGGCGACCTCGTTGTGGAGGCCGGAACGTAAAATAGAGTGACATTTCTTACGTTACCCCCTCTGGTTACATTTTTTTAAATTATGTAGCGGAATCAATAATTTATAGTGACGATCTTAAATTAAAAAATCTCTAAACGTGTTCTACCGCCTATACTATGGTGAATGCTCGGTAGAGCTCAATAACCTAATTCATACCTCTCGATTCCGCAACCGAACCACACGCACAGTTCAGAATAAGCACCCACATACCGTAGTCACCATCCCTTCGCGTAAGTATAAATTTGGGGACTCATACATCTGTCGCACAATAAAGATGTGGAATGCTCTTCCAGCCTCTGTGTTTCCACTTTCCTTTAACTTGGAGTCCTTCTGGAACTTAAAAAAAGAAACAGCTGGAACCTTAATTCTAAAAACAATTAGCCAAGTTGTTTTTAAAATTTTCTTATTTGTTAGTCCTGTTTTAAGGCTTTTACGACCTTTGTACCCCAAGGTAGCGAATGATCTTGTATAAATCATACCATTCCAACCTTTTAAATAAATAAGTTACCGAGAAACAAAGACCGATAAAGTTATTTAAGTTCAATAACTAAAATGATGTGGCGTATACCATTTTTCTGCCACCATACCCCATTCCACATTTCTCCCGCTCCGCCCGGGTGGAAAGTTGAGAGCATTAGAGTGTTATCGGCGCAAGCGTGAACACCTATCAGGACTAAATTCTTTATGAGCTAGGGAACTTTCAGGTGCCTTAGTAAAAGTATCATTACGACTGTAATCCTTTCCATGATTAAATATTTTAATTTAGGACGAGGACAATTTTGCCTTATTTCTTTCCATGACAAATTCCTTTGCTCCTCTCACAATTCACTTCGTTCGGTCCCCTCTCTTTCTTCAATAAATCTTTCCTAATAAACTCTTTCTTTAATAAACACGTGTCTACACTACCTAAAAATAATGTGACAGGTGGTTATATTTCGTTTTTTTTTTTAAACTATATTTTTTTTTAGGTAATATCTCGCCATTGTTCTTTGGAGACTTTAACATATGTCGCACGCTATTTTATTATTATTACTAGCAAGACATGTGACCTTGCGCCGTTACCAACTCAAATCGTTTCGCAGGTTGGGTTTTGTTGTCCGCAACGTCGGGGACTTCCAGGACGCCAATACCATTAAGCTGTTATACATGGCATTGGTCAGGAGTAAAATCGAGACTGCTGCCATTGTGTGGAGTCCACACGAGAGCAGTTATATTTTGCTCCTAGAGAAGGTACAAAAAGCGTTTCTTCGCTTAATATACAAGAAGTTGTACGGATATTACCCCTTTAAGTACCCGACTAAATTTCTATTGGGCGTCCTTGGATTTAATTCTCTAGAAACCAGACGCGATTATGGCTCATTGATGCAATCATGTCGTGCTCTGCGCGGCGAGACGGACCGAGTTGGTGTCACAGTTGGTTCGCTTGTATGTTCCGGACAAGTACCTCCGCGCGCGTGCCCACAAACTGCTGACCCCTGCCACCTCACGCACATTGGCGCACCGTTGTTCTCCATTGCCCAGAGCGTTATATGCACTTCAGAATCTGATTGAATCGGCACCACAGATTGACGTTTTCGCAGACGGTCTTTGCAAGATCAGCAAAGCATGTCGGTACTTCTGTGAGAATCGATAAAATAACATATATTTTTATCAATTCTAAATTTAACTTTGTATAATATATTTCTTTGGCAACAAATTATAGATTTAATTAAGGATGACAACATTGAGATGTATTTAATTGATTCCTAATATAGTTTGTGGCTTTTTCTTTAATTTTTATGAATGTTTGTAAATAATATTAAGTGTTTCTGACTCCTCCTTGCATGGTGTATTGGATTATATACTGTAATACCATGTAAAGTGCATAAAAATAAATAAAATCAGAGACTCATGACCGATATCAGTCTCCAACACTATGCCGGCTTGACTAGATGCTTTTTTACACTTCGCTTGAAGGACTCCAAGTTATAGGAGAGTGGAAATACAGAGACAGTCCACATCTTTATAATACGACAGATGTATGAGTCTCCAAATATATACGTACGTGAAAGGATGCGGACTATGGTATGTGTGGGGATATTGTGACCTGTGCGTGTGGTTCGTTTGCGGGATTGAGATGATGGCATTATGTTATATGTATTATATATACGCTAAAGATGTGGAAGGCTCTCCCAGCCAGTGAGTTTCCACGCTCCTATAAACTGGAGTCCTTCAGAAGAGTGAAAATCTTGCATCTTTCTAGACCAGAATAATGGTAATGACACATCACATGTCTGGTATCTTTATATCTCGTGTACAGAAACATAATTTTCAACTTGGCCAAATTAAAAGAACTTTACACCCACACAGTGCCAAACTAATGTATATTTCGGGGTCTTGTCATTCTCATATACGCGTTACTGATAATTGCTGCACTTAAATTGATTGCGGCAAACAAAGACAAACCCACGCGAAACTAGACGCGGCAACAAAATACGATATGGCTTGAAGTAGCTCAGGTTAGCACTTTGTCACCCTTTCGATATCCGACCTTCCAGCTGTATCAGCCTTGCTCACCGTTCGACAGCTTTTTGTACTGCAAATTATTCTTAGCAAGTCCCATATAAAAAATTGTCTTAAAACATTCTATCGAATGAATTATATGACAACCCTTAGGACAAAAGTTCATAATTTTTGAACATAATGTCCATTGTAATTAATCATTTTTCTGGGATAGACATTGATTTTACGACTAATCGAGGACGGAATTCAATTATTCCCTTTATGCCTATTCTTTACATAAGTCAATGACCTGTAGCCATTAAAGCGCACTATTCGCGCCTCCTGTGCTATCAATAGCTATACCCAAAACCAAAGCGTCTCAACCCTCACAACGTAGCATGCAATTCTAGGTCTTATACTCGGATACGTTAAGCGTCAGAGTTGCCTAAAGATATATTCTTTTCAATTTCCCTCCAATAGAATTTGGCTGTAACATCAATCGAGTTGCCACATTTTCCGGACGCACTACTACGCTGAGAAAATAAAAAAAAAACGATTTTTTTTGTTACGCATTATATTTGTACAGTTAAAACAACGAATTCATTCATTCGTATTGTGAAAGAGGTACGCTGAAAAAAATGTATAGTTGATGTAGATATCTTCTATCTCTTTTGCGTCTCTCTCGCTCGCACAATATTATATTTTCAAAGATTTTAATTCTGAGTATACAAATTTTCCGTCAGTCTTTTTTCAAGCGATGTTATTTTCATATACTAAATACTAGCTGACCCGGCGACCTTCGTACCGCCTGACATTCAATGAATCGTGTTACTTATTAGCTGAATTAAATTTATAATCTTATACAAGCAATACAACGAATATAAAATAAATATTATGTTAAGATAGGAACACAAAAAAAAAGTAAAAAAATGAACTATATTAATCGGTTTAAATTTCTCCATTACAGCCTTGTGATATACGACATATTTTGTTTAAATTTTAGGCGCAAGTACATTAATAATAATATTACTCACACAAAACAATTTTCAAAACGAATCACAGACAATTTCGCGAAGTAAAAGTGAGACCAATTGTTTTGACAGATGTTGTTTTTTTTTAATATATAAACTTCTGAACGCACGTCACTTCCACGTCGTCCTATAACCAAGATCCTGTGCTGTCCTCCCTCAAGAACTAATGTAGGTTCACATTCGTCAACATCCCGAATGTGCAACACCTACAGTAGTCTCTGCAGTGCCAATTTCATGACCGTTACAATGTATTCAGAAAAATGTTCTCGAACATTTCAAACCATCAATATTTGAGTAGCTTATAATTTATTTAACAAGTGTTTTGTTTTCGTTTTTTTTAAGGTACCAAATTTGTGCAATTTTTATGTTTCCTAATTAATTCTATTAAAAAAGAGAAAAATGTATAATTTTATTTTAGAAGTCATATTTTTATTTTGTAAATTTGATAGTTTTTGTATTTTTTTTTTTTGTTTTAACAGTAGTAAGTTTTTAATTGTTTTAACAGTAATAAGTTTTTAATTTGTTCTTCTTTTTATATTGGTGAATGCTGTGACACCTAATTGGTACATATATTAGATAAGCTATAATTATACTATGTTATGTGTGTGATAATATATGTACTGCTGTGTGTACTAAATAAATAAACGCACCCATATATATTTGACAACCAACATTGTTTGACAGGTACGAAACCCACAAACTTTTTGTATGGGAAAATGTTTATTTTATTTTTTTTATCAATTTTCCAATTTTATTTAATGTTGTTTTGCTTATCAGGACGGAGACAAATCAATAACCGTGAAAATCTGTCCAGCCGTTCTGGAGTTGTTTTATATATTAGGAATCGTTAATAAATTGACATCAGATCTTTGCCAACCCGTCTAGCAGCGAGTGTAGGTCAAATTCTCCAGAAATATATCCTGGTAGGCCTATCTCCAACAGTGTAGGTCTCTGTGTCTAGGGGATGTGATGTTGACGATAATTGCAGAATAATTTTCTCTTATAATCCAAATTAAGTACTTAAATTGCTATGTTTTCTCAGTGTCATACAATATCAATCAGGTTTTATTGGTGTTGGCGGAGGGTGGCACGGGGTTCGGGAGGGTGGTCCATTTGTATCAATAACCTGTCAATGGCCCTCCAGACCCCCGGGAGCACTTCTCTAGCTGCGGTTGGAAATGGAGACGCCACTGAATTATATGCACAATTCAATTGACAATCAATAGAGTGTTAGTAAATCATAGTTTAAATTATTGTCAGTACCTACTTAAGCCTTTATAGGTAGTTTACGAGTACTACCTACAATTTTAGTGTTTAATGGGGAAGTTTGAGCAAAGTATAAGCAAAGTACAAGCAAAGTATAAGCGAAGTATAAGCAAAGTACAAGCAAAGTATAAGCTTTCCCTAACTAAAATAATTGCGAATAAACGACATGTGTGACTTTGTATGGTCTTACGACTAATATGCGATTCTATTGATAGAACAAACAGCTGTTCGTAAGAAAGTCGAAAATCACGAAAAAAACTGTTAATTTTAAAATAGCCAATTAGTACGGAGAAGAGGGCGGCGCCAATATGTATAGTGAATATTGTGAAAAAATAAAATTTGTATAAATTTAACTTATTAGTTCCGGACGAACGCGATATTGTGGTTTGGGTTGGATTGGATAAAGAAGGTTACTAGTAGTTTCTCATTATATGTACGAAGTTCCTCTATTCCGCCGCGAGTGACTCCAAGAAAAGCATCAAATACTGCAGCATATGGAATTTGATGTTGACCTCATTAACTCATGAAAAAGAAAGTTATATTACGTCAGACTTGGCTGTACGGGCTAGCATTCATCATCCATCGGGAGAAGAGAACAAAAAAAAATGAAAAATAAAGGAAGACACAATAAATAAAAATTATGACTTTTATTTAAAATCAAGACTAAAGTTTTCAAGAATCAAGTGTCCCTTTCTGTAATAAAGTGGTCCTTAGAACAAGGCACAGTGGCCAGATCAACGACTACATCAATGAAATCTACCGCATCTATAGTGCGACGTCAAAAGCGAGCTAGAATTAAAATGCGTCAGCCGCAAAACATGCAAAAGTGGAGAAACGCCTGATACAAGAACTGGCGCAGATGGAGATGGACTTGGCCGCTTTGGACGATGACGAAGACCAGCCCACGACGAGTAGGGACTATCAGACGAATACACAAGGATATGACGACAGGACGCTTGCTTCTATACTTCGCATTGACTTTCAATGCTGAAGGCGGGAATGTTGCGGCGCGTCCGACCTCTTTTAATAGACTCTGACCTCCTTCTTGACTAACATTATTGGAGGACTATTTTATTTGACAGATTGTTAGAAAATTACATTGACAGACAACTTTTTAACTCAAACTTGACCAAGACGGAATAATTGGATCTATTTTTATTTAATTTACCCGTTTATTTACACTGACGACAAATATATTATGCACCAGACATACGGTATAATCGTTAAATGACAGGTGTATTAAATTAACCATTGCTCAAAAAGTAGAAAAAAAAACTTCCCATTTTAAACTAGATTTGCCATTATATCAATGGGTATTTTTTCCTAAATAAAGAACCAACCCCAATGACGCGGAACAATTGGAAAGTGACCGAAAATCGCTTACTCATATCTCGAGGGAGATTGCTAAATAAAATTAATGTAGTTTCGATAAGTGTGGTGTATTTTTACAACGCTCCCGAGAATTGGTGGTGGGAACCCTATTGTGGGAAAAAACATAATAAAATATTTTAAAAAATATATATTTATTTAAATCTTTATTGCCTAAAGTACAAAGACTTATTGCCGCTAGGCATTCTATGACGGGACAAAAAGCAACCAAACAATGAAACGTAGGTGCAATTACAGGCTTAATTAGATAATATAATGACATATATAAATTAATACATACTTAGCGGACTTATACGGACGCTCCGTGGTTCGTGCGCAACGCAAACTTTTACCACAACTTCAAGTTGCTGATAAGGACGTCTCAACGTTACTTCAACAAGTTTCCATTTTCATACCAATCCATTAATAGTCGAGGCTTGGACTTACGACGTCAAGTCCTTCTGGAAGAGGCGTAGACTCGGACTCAGACTATCTGGCTCAATCGCCTGATCGAGACCGTCAAGGCCCCAGGTTGGTCCAATCCAGTTGTCTCCATCTCCGTTCTCCCTTGATGGCTCCTAGAGGCTGCTCAGGTCTGCTGTCATCGTGCAGTTGTTTTATGGTTCATGTTTATTTTAACGCGGCAAACTAGTGCCTTTACTTGTAGCCACGACTCAGCTTTTGCTGTGACGGTTATAGGGTTTATGTGTGATCTTTTTTTGTATAATAAGGTTGTGGGCTTATGATGCAAAACAGGCCACAACAGTATATTAATAATATAAAATAGCTTAATTATCATCACAACTGTAACCTCTGTGAGGTGGTCAGTAACGATATATTTTAAAGAGCAGATTCACATTTAGCCTGACTGTAGCTTTTAAGAAAATTGTCATGATACGCTCAACAAAAAAACAATTACAAAAAAGCATTTAAGAATTAATAAAATTGCAATAAAGGAGAAAGGAAATATAAAGGACAATGAAATCTACCAGCGAGTAACAAATGACGCTATAAAAATCATTGCTAACTCGAATGATTCTATATGTCCCCTAACCAATTATGGGGTAACATACTAATTTTGTCGAGGCGGCCGCAGAAAGAGGCTCGGAGTCGGTACTATATAAATCAATTATAACCAATAACAATTACACTTGTTCCACGCACACGACTGATTTACCAGCACCCTATATATATGGGTAGGCTGACCACACGTCCTATATATGAAAATATTAAAACTATAATAACTTTATGTTTGTTAGTTTCCCTTTCCCGTCACCCGTCACTAGATATTCCTATAATTACATTTATTTGAAAAAAAAAAAAAAAACAAAATATAAAATAAAATTAATACTAATACAAAGGATAGGGATATAAGTCCCGTCCGCGTGGAATGGTGGCAAGAACGCTGGCTGCATTTCCCCGCTGAATTGCAATACTGATTCTCTGAGCGAAGAAAGAACCAACTCTCGCTGCCAAATTTAGTGTTATTAGTATGAATACTCTGCAACGTTTTTAAAGTTATGGGCACCTAAACTACGATATATTAAATTTAGATTTGTAACACGACAACATTATCATCAATGGTGAGTTAGCTACTAGCTACGTACGTACACCCTGGCTTTATAAGCAGCTGCCCCTAGCCACGAATTCATTTATGCGAACGATTGATTACCTTCACTTATAACCACGACTCAGACATAGCTGTAACGTCGCACAAGGCCAACAGTAAAGTGTTTTAGTTTTACAACAAGGTTTTAGTCCTTAGGCGCCTTGAGGTTTCCTTTCACCTTTCCACAGTGAGTCGGGCATATGAACCACAACCTGCGTTGGGCCCTTAATGCTGTGGTTCATATCATTGATGATTTCTCTCTTCCGTCTATAAACTACTGCTTCCGTGGTCTAGCGGTTAAGTCTGTGGATTTAAACCTGATGGTACCGGGATAGATTCCTGGTCGTGACACAATTTAATTTAATTTGTGATATTTCCCGAGTTTGGTACGGTAGAGACATCGACGAGCTTGCCACTTGTCATGATTGGTCTATAGTAAAGTTGGCTAAATGTGAATCCGCTTCTTTAATAGCGTGGTTTTTGACAACCCCGAAAGGAATACAGTCGAGATGATGATCTCTATATACAACAAAAAAAAAACAATTAATTCCAGCTGTAGATGTCTCCGAGACACCGCAGATCATACCCAACCGTGTTCGATGCCATTCGTTTAGCCATTACAGTTGTTAATTTACAGCGAGTTAGAACACCCTGCGAGCGTCTCACGTACTATATTTTTTGAAAAATATAATTGTAATAATAGGTACATCTGTTCAACTGATTGTGAATAAGGAATAAATACCTACGTTCAATCCTGGGTTTTATTCAACACCCAACCTTATAGACTAATGTCCCGTATTTGCGAATTTATGGACACCCTAGATTTAAACCCTCACACACACTAGCTTAGTGAACGACATGAGGGCAATCACAGTATCAGTGTCGTGTCTGTATCTAAATACACTCGCACGTTTATGATTCCCTAATCACTGTTCTGCTGTCGAATGGCACAACACTTTACTTTTGTTTTTAAAACAACGATGATAACTATTGGGGGACTAAGATAATTAGTACTTATTTTTATTATACTTTAAAAAAAAAATGTTTCTTATTTTTAGGATTAATCTTTGTTTTTTTTTTATGATAATGTTAAATGGTGTGCTATAACTATACTATTTTTCTCTGCCTAAAATTGGGTATATGAAAGTAAGAGTATATCCAGGGTGTCCGTGGATTTGTTTTGTTTCCTGGAGGGTGGACTGAAATTCTGGGGGTTGCACTTGGGCTTAGGGAATCTTTTGAGATGTTAGATTGTGCGAGTGAGGGAGGCATGGGCGTTAAGCCCTCTTAAATGTTTTTTTTTGTAAATTAGGTTTGGACTAACATAGTTTTACATGTTTGTTTGTTACTAACACAATGAATCTTGTTATTTAAAATAAATAATAATAATAATTATTATTAAATATTATTTATTGCAAGGCAAATTTTTGAAAAATATTACAAACAACCACGATTTATGATAATTAATGTATTTGGGGACATTTATTGGTGCAATCAAAAAAATATATATAGAAGGATAAATTCAACATAATTATAAATACTTACTAATATATACACAAAATTATATTATTATATTATATTATATATATAAAAAAGTTAAGTAAAGTATCATCACGACCGTTTCCCTTTCGGGGTGGTCAGAAACCACGCTTATAAATAATCATGACAAGTGGCAAGCTCGTCGATGTCTCCAGCGTACCAAACTACAAGAAAAATATCACAAATAAATTAAATATTAATTAAATGTATTTATTTACATTATTAAATATTTTTGTGTCCCGACCAGGAATCGAACCCGGTACCTCCGAGTCTAAATCCACGAACTTGACCGCTAGGCCACGGAGGCATCGGGAGATATTTAGAAGGTTTAGATAGAAGAGTTTTTTGAAGGAAGATCTGGTAGACGCTTGCCTTATGTTAACAGTGAGATTGTTTCATAATTGGATATATAGGTAGAGATAGCGGTGGCTCAGTTGTAAGTACGCTTTTCTTAAAATCCTAAAATGATCGAACCTCGGCATGTACCAATGAGTAATACACTTTTATTACACTTGTGGAATCGTTGAAAAAAATACACTTAAAGTTGACACAGACCCACAAACTCAGCCAGCTAGCGTGGCGAGCGTAGGCCAAATTCTCCAGAAATCTCTGAAAGGCCCATCTCAAACAGTGGATGTATGTATCTAGGGGCTCCGATAACTCGGATATGCTGACTACAATAAAATTTAACTAATTATTATTACCACATTTTGCCATTCAACAACTATGCACCCTCTACACTCCACGACCATCTCCCTTTAGTGATAGCAAACACAAAGAAAAATGGACCTTAATGTTTACGTCATTATTGTTAATTATGAATGTAATTCGTCTTCACAGGATGTATTCTACAGATAAAAAAAACACGAAGAACATTGTAAGCAGCAATTGGCATTTTTAACTTATCATCACAGCCCCTAGTGATGGTCCTTCTAAAACTTACTTCTGGAGAATCAGGCCGACACTCGCCACGCTGGCCAGACGGGTTGGCAAGGTTCTAAAGTTATTTTTAATGACAGTTATTAAAAATTCCACAAGTTGGTATTAGTGAAACAGGAAATGACGTTCTTGTGAATGAGTATTGTAAATCTATGACAAATGTATGTAAGAAAAGTGTGAAACCGCTTTATTTATAATTCTCTTACACGGAAAGGAATGACTTTTTCCCAAGAGTGAATCTCTGTTACCTAAAAAAGTTGTAACAAATCAATATAATCACAAACCCTATAATACACACTGGAGTCTCCATTGTTGGAGTTGGGCCTTCCAGATTTTGCTGGAGAATTTGGCCTTAACTCGCCACGTTGGCCAGACGCGTTGGTGAGGTTCCTGATGTCATTTTTAATAACAATTCATTAACGCTTCCACAAGTCGGTTAAAGTGGAAGCGGGACCGATAGCTTAACGTGCTCTCCGAGGCACGGGATACTGTGGTGAAGAGAGAGGAGACAAATTTATTCCATCTTCCATGGATTCACCGTGCCAGGTCCATCGTGTGTGGGTAAGAGATGAGAAGAATGGTATCTCGGGCTTGCGACCGACAATAGGCTAGTTTAAAAAAGGAGGCCTCCCTTTTTACGTAAGAAAAGTGTATTTCCCATTGGTAAATATACAGAGAGAGCTTCAACCAGTGCGTTCTTCCAGTGCTGTCGTACGGAGCAGAAACGTGGACACTAACAGTGGGTCTGGTCCACAAATTTAAGGTCGCTCAGCGGGCTATGGAGAGAGCTATGCTCGGTATTTATCTGATGGATAAAGTTCGAAACGAGGATATCCGTCGGACAACCAAAGTTACTGATATAGCCTTTAAAATTAGTAAGCTGAAGTGGCAATGGGCTGGACATGTCTGTCGTAGAACCGATGAACGATGGAGTAGACGAGTTCTAGAGTGGAGACCACGCACGGGAAGACGCAGAGTGGGTCGACCCCACGCTAGATAAACGGATGACCTGAGGAAGGTCGCTGGTGGGGGTTGGATGACGGTGGCAGGAGATCGTGTGAAGTGGCGAGCCTTGGGGGAGGCCTATATCCAGCAGTGGAGAGACACAGGCTGATGATGATGATGATGACATATACAGGGTTTGAACCGACCCTTTTAGGATTTTTTGTTAGGAAAGCATTCTTACCACCGAATTTTAAATTGACCCAACAACAATAATACTCGTAAAAGGGGTAACTTAAATATATTTGGGAAAGACCTCAAATCAAAATTGCCGATAGTAGGTTTGCCTTCTTCCTTGAAGGGTCGAACGGATTCTGCTTCACAGCAATTGTATTATTATAAAATGAGTACGTGTAGAGGCGTAAAATTAACTTGTCGGGTCGACACATAGACGTAATTATAAGGACCGATCCAATGTTTGTCATATTTTTGTACACGTACACATCTTCACTTCAGATCCCTTGCGGGGTAGGCAGAGACAATTAAGTGCCATTTGACACGATCACGACATACCTCTTTCGCTTCGTCGACATCTTACGAAGTTACGAAGGCTTTTTAATGCACCTTCAGCCAGTGTTTTATTTATTTATTTATTTATTTGATCGTGATATGTAAGTCTCGGTCTGCCAGGGCAATTACCTACAAATTTTGCATTGTATACCTGGTTCGTCAATCTTTCTTCCCTGATCCTTTCAACAAGCCCGAACCATCGTAGCATGCCTTTCCTTATTTATTTCCTATGCTTTCTTTTATATTTTTATATAAAACAAAAGCGGTATATTGCGCGTGGAACTATCAGAAAGAATGATTAAAATAATCTATGATCAATATTTTGTTGTACGTCACAGGATTGGTAGTTAGTTTGTAACCTTGCTTATTTTAGCCAATGACGTGTCTCATAGGCACATGTTAAACATGTCAAAAGATAATCAGCGTTTTTGCAACTGGCCGTATGTCTAATTGACACACCTAAATCGGTAGTAAGATCTCTGTAAGCTAGCTATTGAGACATAAGGACGCCACAAGCGTGCCGTCTATACATTCTGTCTCGCTCGCGTACCACTGTAACACACTGATACATTGTGTCTGTCCACTGCTGTATATAGGTCTCCCACAGGGCTCGCTATTTCACACGATCTACCGCAACCCTCTTCCAGACCCCACCAGCGACATTTTTAGGTCATACGTCCATCTCGCGGGGGGTCGTCCCACTCTGTGTATTCCTGTGGTCTCCATTCCAGAACTCGTCCAATGGACACCGGTTCTGCGACAGACGTGTCCGGCCCATTACCTCTTTAGCTGATTAATTTTGAAGGCTGTGTCAGTAACTTTGGTTCTCTGACGGATGTCCACGTTTCGGATTTTATCTGTCAAATAAATACCTCCATAGCTCGCTTAGTGACCTTAAACTTATTCACTGTCCATGTCCACGTCTCTGTTCCGTACGACAATATTGGAAGGACGCATGGAATACAACGAAACCAGCGCGATTTAAAAAAAATCACTGGCATGTCCTTATAGTACATGTCTATGGGTCGACCGTTTGCTTAAGGGTCCTCAATCTGTGATGTTCAGTCGACAACACAGGGGTCTTGTTGTAATGACTTGGTGGATTGTTTCGCAAGATAATGGCGTACTTATAGATCTACCGCTATCTGCATCGCTATTGGAACGAGTATTGTAAAATATGTAGACAAGAAAATACACTAGATAAATATGTAGAATATATAATATGACTGCCTCCCTGGTCTAGCGGTTAAATCCGTGGAGGTACCGAGTTCGATTCCCGGTCGGGACACAATCATTTGTGCAAGCAATTTATTTGTGATATATAGTGAATCCGCTTATTTATAAGCGTGGTTTCTGACCACCACGAAAGGAAAACGGTCGTGATGATACTTTTAAATTTTCATTGTTTTATTATTTTTTATATCTGTTATATTCAGGTTACTACTTTCATCTTATTATTTTTGTGAACAACGTGTTATTTAGACATACTATTACTATCAGTGGAGATCTATAATTGACTTCCTAAATCTTATATATGTTATATAATGTGTATTTTTGTATTGTTGGTCTTTCCAAAAGTTTATAAATAAATACTTTCATCTTTCGGAAGTGTTAATTGTCGACGAAATTGCCATATCTATTTCGACGGCGCCTCCGAAGCGCACCTTATCTTTCTAGGCTTAAATAACCCATACAGACATATTTTTATTGGTTTTTCGATTAATTCAGCAGTTTCTGCCCCTTCTTCCTCGAACGTGACGTCAACCGTCGTAAACCGTCCTTTGCTTAAAGATTGTGAGTCGGGTATTTTATTGGCCCATGCAGCTGTGACATGCGATTTTTATAGCCCAAAATTGCATTGTATGATGGCATTAAAGACATTGTTTCACAAAATTTAAGCTTCGCAACATTTGGTCTGATAAATTGACATCATTTTATTATTAATTACATTGTATTGCAAACCACTTGCACATGTCCTAAGGTTTATTCTTTATCGTGATACAGTTTTATTAGTTTTTGTTAAATTATGTATATTTATTTATTTATTTGGAGAAAAAAAAACAGAAATGATGATACATACAATTAGGCAAAGAATATAAAAACTCACAAGTTACCTTTGATATCTTTCACTAAGAACATATAAGAAAATAGTTAGTTGGTTTAAATCCAACACGAACCTAATTATCGTTATAAAATAAATATTTTTTTGCCAGTTGCATCAATAAACTATTCAATTAACAATTTTGCTGATCATCAATTAGTACCTTAGTGATATTGGTTTTGTTAATAAGCTGCAGGCTTTGAGTGAACATGTCGTCCGAGGCAAGTCTGTCGTCGTGGACGCGACACATTCTGACGAGTGGCCCCCGCTTGCCCGCATTTGGTTTGGCTCGTGGTATGACAAACAGTGTACGAGATAATCCACGCTAAAGTTTGTATGGGGGTTTGTTGTTTATTTATGCAACTGCCATCGTGGTCTAGCGGTTAAGTACGTGAATTTAGACTCGGAAATACCAGGTTAGATTCCTGTTCGCGACACAATCAATTATTGTATGCTCTGAAGACAAGAGGGCTGGTTCTTTCCTTGCCGAGAGAATCAGCATAGCGATTCAGCGAGGAAATGCGGCCAGCGTTCTTGCCACTATCTTGATACGATTTATATTTAAATTGGTTTTGTAAGTAGTTTTTTTCTTAAGAGGTGATTTATTTATTATTTACAAACAGTATAAAATAATTGCAATATAAATTATTTAATTTATTTGTGATATTTCTCGAGTTTGGTACCTACGCTAGAGACATCGCCAGAGCTTGTCACTTGTCACAATGGGCCTATAGTAAAGTTGGCTAAATGTGAATCTGCCTTATAAAAAAACTTGGTTGCTTACTACCCCGGGAGGGATACGGTCGAGATGATACTTTACTTTTACTTTATGCTAAAACTACTGAACAAATTTTGATAAAACTTTACAATCTATATTATCATATCAGAATAACCAATGGGCTATATGATGACGCTATAATATAACCACGACATGAAACCCCACTGCACGAAATCTGTGTGTTTGATTCGTCTAAACAGGTCTGCCGTTCCTAAGCTAGGTACGTGAATTACACTTAGTTCCAGTAACTAACAACACGGTTGTCACAATTTCGCTGTGTATTGATTCCTTAGCAGGGTGCGTAATGTCATAGACATATCACCGAATAGTTTCAGTAACTAACATTATACTGCAGTAACTAAATCTTTAAGACATACGGCTGTCACGGTTGCGCTTTGTATAGATTCCTTAGCAGGGTACATAATGTCATCTACATATCACCGTATAGTTTTAGTAACTAACATTATCTTGCAGTAACTAAATCTTTAAGACATACGGCTGTCACGATTGCGCTCTGTATAGATTCCTTAGCAGGGTGCGTAATGTCATCGACATATCACCGAATAGTTTCAGTAACTAACATTATACTGCAGTAACTAAATCTTTAAGACATACGGCTGTCACGGTTGCGCTTTGTATAGATTCTGTTGAAATAAGGTTCTTAGTAATCCTCAAGTATCCGTCGTAAAAAAGATCGCGAGTGTCATCCTGACAATCGGATCTTGTTGATTTCCAAAAGTCAATATTAAAAGATGTATTTTTATTTTAATATAATTTTATTTACATTTTAACAATTTATTTTGATGTTGAGAAGCCCCCATCTCCAATAGGTTATGGGCCGATGCTATTCTGCATAATATTTCAGGAAAATATTTCATGATTTCTACAATTTTTGTTAGAAATGGCAGAAACACCCAATTCAGGTTTGTCCGTTCCTTCTCCTTATGTTATTAACAATTCTCATGCTAATATTGAGAAATTGGAGGGTGCCAAAAACTATAGTACTTGGAAATTTCAAATGAAGATAGTACTATTAGACTGCGGCTTATGGGAATACATCGATCTGTCATATGGCGATTTATTTGATGTTACGAGAGACCAAAGAACCTACGCAAAGATTTGTTTGTGCGTTCATAAGATGTGTTACCCTCATGTGAGGAATTGTAAAACTGCACATGAAGCCTGGATAAATTTACAAAAAGCCTATGAAAGTCCTGGTTTAAGCCGGCGTTTGCATTTAAGGAAACGACTTTCACATATCCAATATAATGAATTTAATTCCATGGATTTATATTTAGGGGCAATTTTATCTTTATGTCAAGAACTTGCCGACATTGACTGCTTTGGTATCTTCAGATCTCGAACTATGGCACCGACGATTAGGCCATTTAAGCATGAAAGGTATGTTAATGCTACGAGACAGTTTATGTACTGGTATTTCGTTTCCTAACGGTTCGTTGTCTCCTTGTGTTTCCTGTATTGAAGGAAAACAACAAAATAAGGTATTTCCCAAAGGCAAAGCCAAACGTGCAACTGAAAAGTTACAATTAATCCACTCGGATTTATGTGGACCTATGTCCGAAACCAGTTGGGGAAATATGCGTTATTTTATTACTTTTACTGACGATTTTTCTAGAAAAACATTTGTTTATTTTCTTAATAGGAAAGATCAGGTTAGTGTATTAAAATGTTTTATTAATTTTAAAAATTTGGTTGAAAATCAAACTAAATTAAAAATTAAATGCATCAGAAGCGATAACGGTACAGAGTATTGCAATAAAAGTTTCAGTAACTTTCTTAAGAAGTATGGTATAATCCATGAAACAACTGTACCACACACGCCTCAGCAAAATGGTGTTGCTGAACGTCTGAATAGGACAATTATGGAAAAGGCGCGTTGTATGCTTCAAGATGCTGGTTTAGGTAAAAAGTATTGGGCGGAAGCTGTTTCTACCGCCGTGTATCTAAAAAATATTTCACCTACTGCTGCTATCGTGGATTCTATTCCAGAAGAAGTCTGGACTGGATCAAAAATTGACTTGAGTCATTTAAAAGTTTTTGGTTCAAAAGCATATGCTTTGACTCCACGACAACAACGTAAGAAGTTAGATCCTAAATCTAAACTGTATATAATGGTAGGTTATTGTAAAAATACTAAAGGTTATCGATTAACTGATCCTTCAGATGGCAGTTTAATTAAAGCAAGATCTGTTATTTTCATAGAAAATAAAAGGGATGTTGAACCTGTACATATTAATGATAATGATGTTATTACTGATAGTATTTCTATTAATGTAAATACTAATGTAAATAATAATTCTAATCGTGCAGTAATTCCATCTTCTTCTTTAGTTAATCCTGACCATGATACACAAAATAATGAAACTAATAACAATGATAATGTACAAATTATTGATAGCGATAATGTACAAAATAATGAGGATGATAATTTACAGATGAATGAATCAGTTGATGAAGGTGACATGCAGAGCAATGACCTTACATCTCCTGTCAACGATGAGCAATCATCATCATCAAATCTACCTCAGAGACCACAGAGAGAACGACGTTTACCCACATGGCTAAAGGATTATGAACTTAATTTCTATTCCGAAAACTTACCTAGAAATTATAGAGAGGTAACCACTTCAATTAATAGTGAAGGATGGATGGAAGCCATGAAGGTCGAGTTCGATTCTCTGATAACTCATAAGGTTTGGGAATTAGTAGATCGTCCGAAAAATACTAATATTGTGAAATGCAAATGGGTTTTCAAAGAGAAAACTGATGCAGATGGTAATTTTTGCAAATATAAAGCTCGTCTTGTTGCCAGAGGTTATTCACAAAAATATGGTATCGACTACGATGAAACATTTGCACCTGTAGTTCGACATTCTACTTTACGCACATTGTTTGCACTAGGAGTAGAACATGACATGGATATTGAACATGTTGATGTTAGTACCGCCTTCCTAATGGTGATTTATGTGAAACCATTTATATGGAGCAACCTACCGGTTTTGAGGTTGAGGGGAAGCATAAAGTTTGTTTACTCAAAAAGAGTATCTATGGCCTTAAGCAAGCCAGTCGTGCTTGGAATATAAAGGTACATAATGTTTTGATAAATATTGATTTTAAACAATCACAATGTGAGAAATGTGTTTATTACAAAAATGTTAATGATAAGAAAATTATTATAGCTTTATATGTTGATGATTTCTTTATTTTTTGTAATGACATTTTATTAAAAACTGAATTAATCAATATTTTGAAAAGGAATTTTAAAATTCAACTTCTTGGGCCTGTTAAACATTGTTTAGGTATTAAAGTGGATAGAAATGTTGAAACTGGTGTTTTAAAGCTTCCACAAACTGAATATATTAGGAATTTATTGAATAAGTTTGAGATGGCGCAATGTAATCCAGTATCCACTCCAATGCAAGTTAATCTTCAATTAAATAAAGCGTCACAATGTGACGACACATATCCGTATAGGGAATTAATAGGCAGTTTAATGTACTTAGCTGTTTGTACCAGACCGGATATATCTTTTGCTTGTAGCAAATTAAGCCAGTTTAATTCGTGTTTTGATAAAACACACTGGGTAGCTGCAAAACATGTGCTAAGATATTTAGCTGGGACCATGAATTATGGTTTATTGTTTAAAAAGGGAGATAGTCATTTTGATATATTTGCTGATGCTGATTGGGCCGGCGATATTGTTGACAGAAAATCGTATTCAGGTATTGTTGTTAAATACGGCGATTGTACTATTAATTGGGAATCACGTAAACAAGGCGTTGTGGCTTGTTCCAGTACCGAAGCTGAATATTATTGTTTAGGTAATGCGGTTAAAGAAGCTAAATTTATTATTAATTTACTTTCTGAGATTTCTGTTCTACAAACCCCAATTACAATTTACAATGACAATCAGAGTGCCCATAAAATAATTAAAAACTCACAAACGCATAGACGTACTAAACATATTGATATTTGCCATCACTTTGTAAGAGATGCTGTAAATGAAGGTTTAGTTAATATTCAATATAAAGCAAGTCAAGAATTAGTTGCTGATGTCTTAACTAAAGCTTTACCTAAAGTTAAACATATTTATTTTGTTAACGAATTAGGATTATCTGATACCATAGTGTAATTATATTTTATTTTGTTTTATAGGTAATCTTAATTTAATTTAATGTTAATAATTTTATTGTAGTATGTTTTGTTTAATTTAGGTTTAGTTCTTGAATTCTTTATATTTTGTTTTATTACACAGGTACTTGAGTAAGGGGAAGTGTTGAAATAAGGTTCTTAGTAATCCTCAAGTATCCGTCGTAAAAAAGATCGCGAGTGTCATCCTGACAATCGGATCTTGTTGATTTCCAAAAGTCAATATTAAAAGATGTATTTTTATTTTAATATAATTTTATTTACATTTTAACAAGTTATTTTGATGTTGAGAAGCCCCCATCTCCAATAGATTCCTTAGCAGGGTGCATAATGTCATCTACATATCACCGTATAGTTTTAGTAACTAACATTATCTTGCAGTAACTAAATCTTTAAGACATACGGCTGTCACGATTGCGCTCTGTATAGATTCCTTAGCAGGGTGCGTAATGTCATCGACATATCACCGAATAGTTTCAGTAACTAACATTATACTGCAGCAACTATATCTCCAAGAAATACGATTGTTACTAGAGCGCTCTGAATAGATTTCTTAGCAGGGTGCGTAATTTCATCGACATATCATCGAATAGTTTCAGTAACTAACATTATCTTGCAGTAACTAAATCTTTAAGACATACGGCTGTCACGATTGCGCTCTGTATAGATTCATTAGCAGGGTGCGTAATGTCATCGACATATCACCGAATAGTTTCAGTAACTAACATTTTACTGCAGCAACTAAATCTCCAAGAGATACAGTTGTAAAGAATGCACTTCGTATAGATTCCTAAGCAGGGTGCGTGTAATACCGTCATCGGCATCTCACCCAATAGTTCCAGTAACTAAATATTATACTGCCGTAAATCTCCAAGACATACTGTTGTCACGAGTTTGCCACTTTGTAGCCGTCACATTCTTCTCGCTATCAATACATATCATATTTCGCTGCATTTTGCCAGTACAGAGCAATGAACAGAGACGTGTAATAACACATACATACATATATCTATTTGTGGTAACTTTTAATTGACCTTTTATGTTTCCATTTTTTTTTCTTAATGTTTTTATTAGTCGTTAGTTATCCTGTAATGAAAAAATAAATAAATAAATATCTTCACGCCAGATCCCTTGCGGAGTAGGCAGAGACAATTGAGCACCACTTGACACGATCACGACATACCTCTTTCGCTTCGTCGACATTTATTAACCTCTTCATACAAACCCTTTTGTTACGAAGGCTTTTTAATGCACCTCCAGCTAGTGTTTTATTAATTTGATTGTGGTATGTGAGTCTCGGTCTGCCAGGGCCTCTTTCACCCACAACTTTCGCATTATATATCTGGTTCGTCAATCTTTCTTCGCTCATTCTTTTAACATGCCCGAACCATCGTAGCATGCTTTTCCGTATTTCGACGTGTAATAATATACATAAAATATAATACTTACATAAAGATAACTCAAAAACTGTTTATTAATCAAGTGTGTTAGAATTTTAAGTAATAGATAGTCTTTTACTGCCAGCTGTATTTTATTAAATAACAAAATAGCGCCCACTAGCGGGAATAATCTGTACTAATACTTGTCAGATCAAGTTCCTTGAACTCGTGCTCCGTATTTAATTTATTAGATCCCAATGGACCCCCTTACCTTTAAGATCGTTTTCAATTCCTATGTGACTCTCACAGCCTTTCACTTCGTTCTTCCCATAATAACCTACTTAAAATCCCTCCCCACTCTTCCAGCAGATATTCAGATTCCTTTACAGTATCTGTAGCTCGCCAGTGAAACAGACTTCCTTTAATTATCAGACAGGCACTATCTCTTAAAATATTTAAAGATAATTACAAATACTTACTAAATAAACAGAATGATTCGCCATAACTCACTTATTATATATATGAATATATATGTATTTTATATTTAGGTATATATTTATTTGTTTACGTATGACATTTATTTATGTATAAGTATAGTTCTTATATGTATGTAATTAATTTATGTTTTATATAGTAATAAATAATTTCAACTATCTATTTTCTTCGTAACATTCTGCACCCGCTTATTACATATCTCAGTCACAAAGGTTAGTTGGTAGAAAATTCATTTACGGCATTAAGTTCGCCTATGTACCTGCACTTGTTTTGGTTTTGTACAATAAATAATTTATTATTATTAGAATCCATATTCAACATGGTGTGTTTATGATGAGGCGGGTTTTTTGCTGTCCGTCATCCACCGTGTTTTACAAGAATGCAAGTCGCTAATTATTTTTGGTTTATATTTTTGTGGACGTACGTAATATCCTCTAGTATATTACCGAGATGGTAATGTCAAAATATCTGTATTCACTTAAAACATATTATAGGCATTTGTGACTCAGCAAAACTGAGCTATAGCAGATGAAACAAATACAGAATTACACAACAATAATAAATATATTTCAAATTCACCTATGAATTCTTATTCCTACAGGAATACAACACAGTACAGCTGTGAGATTATCATACTCCATAAACTTATCCTTTAGCGAGGTGCGGGCGGTCAAATTGTAAATATATGAGTTACAACTAGTAAGTATTAGCCGTAAACAAATAGGACATACCTACAAGTAATTGATATTCTCTCTGTTTTTGATTACACTGTAAATGGTTAGAACGCTTTCGTGATCAACGATGTATCGGTCATAAAATCCTGAGTTGACCGGGAACGTTCAGAATGCAACATTGATTTATATATAGACCGGTCATTCAATTTAACTTATTACTAAGTCACTAACAAGCAAGTGCTGATATGATGAATTGCATTAATAAAATATATTTTTTTAATTTTTTAAATTCATTTTGGTAAACCAACAGTTGACAATATTATAATAAATATTATACAGTAGATTCACTATGGACTATTAAAGGTTTTCACATATAAATTTTAAGTTTTTGCATTTTCTTTAGCATATCAATCGTGATTTAATATATTTTTTTATAATCTCAGAATTACTATAATACTTGCTTTACCATTTCTATTATTAAAAAACCTTTATAAAATAAGCAAAAGTTTATTACTTCGTATTGGAACATGAATGGACGATTTATACCGAGACTCCACCTGATTGGTTGATTCGTACTGCACTTCCACCTTATTGGTCGATTCGTAATGCGACTTCAAAGTTGGTATGTGTTGCATTATATAGGCTTCAATGAGTAATTTGAATAGCTATAAATCTGAACCTATTTACCTACTTATTAAAAAATATCTTGGAACATAATCTATAGGGCATGAAGTAATAAATTGTTATTGAAATGACGAGATTCTTCAACCAGTGCGTTCTTCCCGAAATGTCGTACGGAGCAGAGACGTGGTCACTGACAGTGGGTCTGGTCCAGAAATTGAAGGTTGTATTTTTATGATGAATAGAATTTGAAACGTTGATATTTATCAGAGAACTCAAGTTATGGCTTTCAAAATTAGCAAGCTGAAGTGGCAATGGGCCGGACATGTCTGCCGCAGAAGTGACAACGCATGGGGCAAACGGGTTCTCGAGTGGAGACCGCAGGGAGAGACGACCTCCCGTTAAATAGACGGATGAGCTGAAGAAGGTCGCTGACGGGAGTTGGATTAGTGGCGAGCCTTGAGGAAGGCCTACATGTAGCAGTGGGAACACAGGCTAAATAAAATTTACATTAGACCGTCTCGTCGTAGCCAGCGTGGTGAGAGTAGGTCAAATTTAAAAAAAACATGTTCTGGATGGCCCATATCTAGCAGTGGAGTTCTAGGACCTCGACCTAGAGTTAATGGGTGGTAACAAAAATTGTGTTAAAGGCCTGGGTTCTTATTTTTGGTCAGTGGAATGCATATTTATGCGCTAACTTACTAAAAAGTGTAACATTACACCCCACGCGCGAATTCTTCAAATTACCATCAACGCCGACCAACTTTATGCTACGCTTTTTATCACGACATGTGATTCCACACCAACCTTGTAAACCAGGCATTAACGATACACGCAACATTTACGTCTCCTCAAAGGTATGAAAACTTTTTTAACTTTGTCTTGGGTAGATTTCTGACACGGAACTGCTACGAAAGTGATTTTTTTTATTTTTTACTCACATAGTTTTAGACCTCCACTACAAGGCCCGTAGCCTTCGAAAACATTATTCTGGAGATTTTGGCCTACACTCGCCACGTTGGCCAGATCGGTTAGCGAGGGTCTTATGCCAATTAAAATGTAAATTTAACGATTCCACAATTATATTAGTGGAAAGGAACCGTTGGCATGCTCTTTGAGGCATGGGAACGATGGTGTTGTAAATCTATGACAATTTGTTACTTACTGGAGCTAAAACCGTGATCTAATTTCGAGTTTAGGAAAAGCGTCTTAACTTAACTTGTGATGATGCAGAAGTGACATTATGCTAATTTATTTTATTTATATGTTTCTCGTTTTATTTTAAAATATTTTTAATTTAATATATTTAAAAAATAACCATTTATTTTTGCTCCAGCGTAAATGGTATACAAATAATTAATGAAAATGACCTATCCAGTAATCGATCCCGGAACCCCTAGCTAGTAGACTAGATTACAGAGACAGAATGTGTACTTAACATAGTTACATTAAGGTAAAGGGGTGTGTCGCTATGATAAATTATATCGCTTACTAAGCGTCATAGAAGTTGATATAAGGACAGTCAAAGGTGGTGGCCCCAATTTTTTAGTTTAGAACCAACGTCGCCGCGATAAATCGCGAAAAAAAGTAGTCAAGGTATTGTGTGTGTCGTGTGTCGTGATTTCTAAAACCTTTTAAAGTGATAAGTGGGTAGGTTTACATCTACCGCCCAGTATGTACGAGACTACACCGCATAGCTTCAGTCGACCCGTGACCATGGCCAATGCAACTTGGCTGAAACGTCGGGAGAAATATGTCTCTAAGGTAAATCGCGTAATGACCCGTTAAAATTATAAAAAAACTATTATGCTCCATCAGTGCCGCAGGGTGCACCTGACCTGACGAGGGACCGTCCCAGGAGGGCTAACAGGAGATAGTTGTTAGCTGTTAATAATTTAGGCTAGAGTTCGTGAAGTATGCTTGTGCTTGGTTGCTTATAACTCTGAAATTTACCTTATAATGGTGAAGTTGAGAGTTGTAGAATGTTAAATGAATTATAGACTAACATAATCAATAATTAATTGATAAATATCAATTAACATAATCATAAAATTAATATTTCAGAATATGCTCACTAGGCCGAGCATGCTTCATGGACCACAGGTATGGGTCTGGGCTGACATTCATGGTTGTGGCATAACTGTGACAACTTGTGATGTTAATAAACTTTCCAGTTTTTTGGCCAGCAGCTATGAATGTCGGTCTGGATTTTGGTTAGATTGTTGATTGGGGTTGATCATTGTGACACTTAAGTCTAAAATAAAAGTAGCTAAAAATTCACAAAGTTTTATGGTTTCAGTATAAATTAGTAAGAACAATAAACACTTATTAATAACGTTCACTTAATAACACGTTTCGCAGCGATCAACCAGCAGTTTTTATTCTCGTACAATTGTTGATTGCGGTAAATGTTCTTGTGTGAAAAGTATATCGTGTCATTCTTTAAACCCAAATCGTAATTATTTTCTATCACATCACGAGACACATATCTATTATTTTTTTTATTCAATAATTTATAACCTCTAAATCTACATTTTGACTTGTCATATTTATTTCTATTCCATTTATGTGTCAGTGTCAAACCAAAATTGTCTATGGACAATTTGCTTCATATTTCGGATGGCATAGATTTTTTATTTTTTTCATTTTGCTTCGTTCAGATCATCCATCAATAAAATGAATATTTAATCCTTTTTTTTTTTTTTTTTTTTTAAAATAGTTTGCCGTAATTAATATTTATCCGTAGTTATAAATTAAGTCTATAATTATTTTATTTAAGTTTTAACCATTGTTTTGTTTAGGTTAGTCTCATGTTATCGTAGATTATACAACTTTTATTGTAAGACTCTCAAGCCAGCAGGATGTGCAGAGTATTGTAATAACCTTTGGGTTATTACCTATAATATTATATTAACTATAAATTATTATATTAAGTAAGTTTATTATATTATTATTATAACTATACTATTACTACATAATGTCTGATAATGAAAGTGATGATTCCTTTTATTCTTTCGTGACTAGTAATACGAGCAGGTCTAGTGATTTCCATGATGCGGTTGTTGGTTTGGATGTGTTATTGGAAGAGGAGTTTGCCGCGCACAAAAACAACTTCAACGTGTGCCATATCAATGCACAAAGTGTGCCTGTACACTACACAGATCTTCTTTCTACTTTTACTTCTCCTAACGTCATTGACGCTATTCTTATTTCTGAAAGCTGGCTCAAACCTTCATTAGCTTCAACCTCTTACTCACTCCCAGGATATGTACTTATTCGCAATGATCGCGCAGGGCGTGGTGGCGGTGGAGTGGCAATCTATCTCCGTGCTGATCTCTCTTATAAAATAGTTTGCTGCTCGCCTGCATTGTACGCCGCATCTTGCGAATATTTATTTATTGATGTCAGCTTTTCTGGTGCAAGCATACTTGTTGGAGTTGTTTATTGTCCGCCGTCCATAAACTATTTTTCGAGTCTCGAAAATGCACTTGATGAGATCGTGCCGGAATACACTCATAATTTAATAATGGGAGATTTTAACACTTGTCTCTTAGATAATCATGTGTTAACAAAGTCACGTGCCTCCAAGCTACTAAATATTATTTCTTCTACAAATTTGTCCCTCCTACCTACTGGTCCCACTCACCATCTTGCGACTTCTGACACACTTCTTGACTTAATGTTTACCTCTCGTCCCGATATTGTTGTCTGTCATGGTCAGCTTTTGGCCCCTGCCTTCTCCCATCACGATCTCATCTATGCATCATACAAAACTAGACCACCTAAATATCGTCCACCAATTGTTTTTATGCGACATCTATCTCGCATTCACATGGAAAACTTGCGTAAAGACATTGGTTTAATTGATTGGAGCTGTTTGGATACAATGGGGAATATTGATGATGTGGTTGAGGTTTTTAACAGTGAGGTTCTGCAAGTGTTTGACCATCATGCTCCTATACGCGCTACAAAAATAAAAAGACCACCGTGCCCTTGGATAGACGATACCGTCCGCTCCGCCATGAAAATTCGTGATTGCGCTTACCGCAAATACAGAAGACGTCGTACTGACGATAACTGGTCTGCATATAGAGTAGTAAGGAATCGATGTAATCAGGTGTGTAGAACAGCCAAACGCCGCTATTTCCACGAAAGTATTTTTAATAAATCGTCTTCCAACATATGGAAGTTTCTCAAATCTCTGGGGTTGGGCAATACTCAGACCCAACCATCTTTGGGTTCTGTAACGCCAAACCAGCTCAATACTCATTTTGCATCAGCCCTGAGTTTGGACGTTGCTACAAAGATCGAAACCTTAGCAGAGATTGCGGATATGCCGATACCTGATATTGAACCGTTTGCCTTCTCGGAGGTGACTGACGATGTGATCTTCAAGACGATTAGTTCCATTACTTCTAAAGCAATAGGATGTGATTCCATTGGTCGTGCTATGATCATCATGATTATTGATTTACTTTTGCCAGTTATAACTCGTATCATAAATTTTTCACTAAATTCCAGTCAGTTTCCGTCTTTATGGCGGAAAGCCTTTATTTTTCCATTACCCAAAATTTCCTCTCCAACGCTCCCTACACACTATCGTCCAATCTCAATTTTACCATTTCTATCAAAGATTTTAGAGTCTGTTGTTCACAAACAATTATCACTTTTCCTTAATCAGAATAGGCTTTTAAATCCCCTACAATCTGGCTTTCGCACTGGTCATAGCACAACTTCAGCTTTACTTAAAGTAACTGAAGACATCAGAAACGGCATGGACGAGACTAAAGTCACAGTTCTCGTATTAATTGATTTTACAAATGCCTTTAATACAGTTGATCCTGATTTGCTTATCGCTATATTGTCTCGTCTTGGAATATCGCCTAAATCTCTAAATTGGTTCACTCAATATCTTTGTGGTCGTCGGCAGCAGGTTCGTATCAATGAGACAATGTCAGACTGGTACAATTTGAGTACAGGCGTTCCACAAGGTGGTATTCTCTCTCCTTTACTTTTCTCGTTATTCATTAATGGTATCACATCATCTCTTCACTGTCACTACCACCTCTACGCTGACGACTTGCAGCTTTATGTGCAGACGGATATCAACACGCTTAATAGTGCTATAGCTTGGCTAAATTCCGATCTTAATAATGTATATACCTGGGCATCACGGTACGGTGTCGTTGTTAATCCGAGCAAGTGTCAGTCAATTGTCATTGGAAGTTCCAGACTTTTGTCTAAAGTCGACATGAGCAAAGTTGACCTTGTTCGGTATGACGGCGCACCAATTGCCTTCTCCAGCGAGGTAAAGAATCTGGGTTTGTATCTTGATTCTCATCTAAACTGGAGACCGCAAATCACCAAAACCAGCCGTAAAATTTTCTCTTCACTGCACTCTCTCAACAAATTAAAGAATTTTTTGCCATTAAAAGCTAAAATAACCCTTGTACAGTCTCTGCTACTTCCGTTGCTAGATTATGGTGGTGTGTGTTGTGTAGACCTATCGGAAGAATTATTAAACAAAATGGAACGTCTGCACAACGCATGTATTCGATTTATTTTTTGTCTTAGGAAATACAACCAAATCACACCTTCTCGAAACGAATTAAAATGGTTGCCTATTCGTTACCGAAGGAACCGCCGAGTTCTGTGCATGCTGTATTCCATACTTAACGAGCCGTCTACACCCAATTATTTGAAAGATTATTTTACGTATCTTGGTGCCACACATGAGAGGACTCTTCGATCTTCTTCTAATGATACGCTCTCAATACCCCCTCACCATACTACCTTTGTGTCCAAATCGTTCGCAGTTGTGGCTACTAACCTCTGGAATCAGCTGCCAGTTAAAATTCGCCAAGCTCCGAATAGATGTATTTTTAAAAAACTAGTGTATGCTCACTACATGCAAGACCGAGGTTCGTAATTTTCCATGTTCCTCCTTTTGTTTTAGCTTAGTCTTAATCAGACTGTGATTTATCATTAGTAGGTATAGTATTGTGTATATATTATATTGTATTGTTAATATTTTATTTATGTAGGTTGTATGTATGTATTAGTATGTAATTATGTAATTATTAATAAGTATGTATATGTTATCTGCAACTAAACTACTCAAGTTTATTCAGTATTGCACCTACCTTATGTACTTACTGCTCTCGTTGTCCCGAAGGTTTGACCGTCATAGAATGTCTAGCGGCATTAGGTCCGCCTTTGTACTTTGTGCAATTAAGTTTAAATAAATAAATAAATATGAATGTGCGCGAAAGTTTAAAAAGTTTAACACTAATGATGTAACGGTTTACTTAGTTGATAATTATAATTAATGAATGTTTTTCTTTTCCAGGTAAGATTCTATGCTGACACCATTTGACTGGATCTATTGTGGTTGGTTTGTTAATATCTGTAGTAGTAGCGGAGTTGCGTGGGCAGGCGCGAACGAAAGCTCGCATGCCCCGCTAATTAGGTCTAGCTGCTTTCCTTGAATCTAGATCATTTTGTAGGGATGGGAAATAAGATAGAAATATCGATAAAAAAATATTTTTTTATACTACACATACACCACCTCGCCAACCTGATGGTAAGCAGTTTGTAAGGTCTAAGAATGGGAGCTACTTACGCCAGCCACTTAAACGACTAAGCGACCGACATCAGTCTCAACCACTATGCGAGCCTAATATCTTGATCTTTTTCCTTTTCCTATATCCACATTACATATATACGTCTCCGTTTCACGGACAATTCGCGAAAGAACTAATTATTTTTTTAATGAGCTTCTTGCTGCGTCTGTAATTGGAAGTTTGCGTAAAAAATTAGGTGTTAGCGTGTTGAGACACAAACACAAATAATACATTTGTCAGTTTCTTAATAAATGTGATAATAAGATAATAAATTGTGCGCTCAGAATAGCTTGCCCGGCAAACTGGTTTAACGATCACATGGAATCGGAGAGGTTTATTGCAGTGTAGAGCCGGATATTCATGGAAAATCTGCTCCTGTGGCGTTTAATACCTATATTGGCACTTCGAGGATCTTTTTGGTTCCAAATAAAAATAATTAGTCAAAAATTCTTCGCGCCATTTTGCGCGGACATGTCAAGTGCAAGTTTTTGTTTTGTTAATTAATTTACTGTAAATATTGTTAGTCAAAAGTGGTGTTGTTTTGTTTAATAATGTGCTACAATGTGAATAATTATGGAAAACGATAAATTGGACTTTAAATATGGGGGACTTTAAACAAGTTGCAGTTTATTTTTTGCGGTTTTCCCGCGCTGTCAACTCCCATATTATACCCGGCGTGTTTGAGCTATGGTGCTGCGAGTGACTCCATTAAATTCGGCAACGGTAAGAAAGAAAAATATATTACGTCACACTTGGCTGTAAGGGCTAGACTCTTTGCCTTCCCTATCACCTCATTCATCATCTATCGGGTTCTTCCGAAACAAATAAGCACACACAAAGAAGCGGATTCACATTTAGTCAACGTTACTACAGGCCAATCATGACAAATAGCAAGCTCGTTGATGTCTCTAACGTACCAAACATGACGAATATCACAAATAAAATAAATATTTATTGAATTTATTTATTTAAATTTATACATATTATTGTATCATGACCAGGAATCGAACCTCCGAGTCTAAATCCACGGACTTAACCGATAGACCACGAAGGCAGTATAGGCAGTATTATCTTATATTATATGAAATGAAATGAAATATGAAATATTTATTTAGTAGATAAAAACGTAACATATATGACATTTGTTGGCCCCCACACCAGTGTTTTGTCCTGCAGGGGCCCTAAAGGTAATTCCAGATAGTTTCCACCACTAGACAAAGTAAAGATAATTAAAACTGTACAATAAATACAGGTGTAGGATATGTTTAAATAAGTGTTAATGATAAATAGTGAAAATAAGTGTAAGTAAATAATAAATACTAATATCATTACATATATAAAGATAAAGTAAGATATATAATTAAATGTAAATTATAAATACTTGTATGCCGTGGAGTCTTAAAATTTTATTTGGTGGCCAGTAACATCCTTTCGGTTTCTTCGTAGTTTAGTTTTAATAAATGTTCTTTAATGATAACTTTAGCCTTTGGAGCAGTAGCAATTGCGAGATCCTTATTATAAACTTCCAGTAATTTATTGTACAAGAATGGAAACGAAAAATCATTAAAACGGGTTATATTAAAATTATATTATAAAAAAATTATATTATATTATATTATATTATATTATATTATATTATATTATATTATATTATATTATATTATATTATATTATATTATATTATATTATATTATATTATATTATAACTTAAGTTTAATCGACACAAAATACGTAGAATTGGGCTGCAGACAGGATAACATAGTAGAGTTGAACACCTAAACTAAATGATACTACTTTTTTAGTTTTAATTTAAAAAGTGAAGCCGCATCCATCAATTTAATATCTTAGGTGATTTAATAAGATTACCTGCATACGTCGCAGTGAAGTGAAGTAGATATCGCTGGCGCATCTTTAAAATACCATTGTCGCAACGACTCCCGGCGTCGTGTGAGGATTATTTCTATGATTGATGCCTAAAATATCAGATTTTAAATATTCACATTGTCATAAAGTTACACCGCGTTCTTTCTTTTGTTGATAATATCAGAAGAAACTGTGGTAAGTTGTGACATAGACGGATTCCAAGATATTGAGGCTTATGGCCGTGATCTATAGAGCGTATTTATAATAATACTAATATAAAAATCAATTTTAATGTACCATGTTTTTATAACGGACTTTTTAGTAAATAATTTCTGTAATCCTGATGAAGGATAAAACCACACACAGATTTATAACTTTTTCTAAATTATCCTTCATACTTAAACATTTTATAACGGACTAACATGTTTAAAATAACGACCCATGTTTTTCGTTTTCCAAATTACAAGTAACTTATTGTTATTTTATTTGTATTTTTCACATTTTCATGCATTGTCATCCACTTCTGAGATATGATCCAAATTTCCAAGTCTCATCGGGAAGTTAGTTTAAAAACAAATAAATACTGTCATTAAGATAGTACAGAAATTATATAACTTTTAAAGATTACCCTTTTAAAGTTTAAAAGTGTACAGATTTTTATTAAAATTACAATTTTGCTTCTGAGGTAAAAATATTTTGCTACCCGTGCAGTAAGTCGCTAGTAATAAAAAATTGAAATGTTTAGTTGACCAAATATTAGTTAATGTAAGAATATTAAAAGATTACATATTTGTGACGTTTGCTGTAGAAACTCTGGGCCCATGAAGTCCAAACGCCAATTTTTTTTTAAATACATAATATCGCCATGTTGTCTCCTCCGTTGACCATAGGGCTGGCTCTTTCTTCGCCCAAAGAATCTGTATTGCAATTCAGCGAGGAAGTGCAGCCAGCGTTCTTGCCATCATTCCACGCGGACGAGACTTACAGTCAGTTTCTCGAACGTATTTTTGGTACTTAGTTATTACTTAAGTAAAAATTTAAAGGTTTATTTTTACTTCAGTAAGTAATAATTAAGTACCAAAAATACGTTTGAGACTGGCTGTTATATCCCTATCCTTAGTATTAATATTAATTTTATTTTATATTTTGTAAATATTATTTTTCGAATAAATCTATTATATTCATAAGTAAACTCTAATAACCATTTATAGATTTGGTCCCTAGAGCGATTGGAGCAAAGATACCATCACGACCGTCCTGTGATGTCAGCGAAAGCCTATTGGATTCGACAAACAAGCCGCAAAATATCACAAGTCATTATGATTTTCATCAATAAAAAGTAAAAAGTATCAACACGACTGTAATCCTTAGGGTTCGAACCCCGGTATGTACCAATATGAAATGTACATTTGTCATAGTCCCGCTTCCACTAATACCAACTTGAGAAATGGGCATGATAAAAAAACAGCCTTAGACTCGTCAACCCGTCTGACTGGAAATTTTACAGAATTTCTGGAAGATAGCAGTGGAGGTCTCGGACAGAATACACATTCAATTCAATTCATTTATTCACCATAAGATACCTACATGACGTACACTTGGTTTTGTCAGTTATACAATTAACAGTTTACATATCATGGAAGGATAGCAAAAGATCGGCCATTAGTGCCAAGAACAGCCATCGTCATTACCAAATTAAAACTATATAAATTAAACTCCCTAAATATAGATGCTGCTGTAAAAGAGCGTTGTCAGTTACTATACTACTTAAACCTACGTTATTAAATTAGATGTCAGTAAATGTCACAAAATATATTAATAAATATTTATTTATTTCAAAACTTTATTGCACTATGTACAAAGGCGGACTTAATGCCGCTAGGCATTCTCTGACAGCCAAACCTTTAGGACATTTAGACAGTATAGATTAAGTTATTCTTAACAGTATACTTCTGTATCTTAATACATACATAACAATATTACATACTAATATATATACAAATACATAAATACGTAATATATACATATATATAAACATAAATTACATCATAAATAAACAATAATATAAAAATAAAACTACTTACATGATGAGGGAATTGAAATATGATGTTGCTGCAATTGAGGATAGTGAGGAAATGAAAAAGAGACATAAATTTGGGACAATCTAGTTAGAAAGAAAGTGTTTGTAAACCATATTTTTGAAGATGACTCGATTTGGAGCTTGCCTAATACCTTAAGGTAGGTCATTCCAAAGATTTGCAGCTACAACAGCAAACGAATTAGAGACAATATTATACTATGTAAGATAAGCAGCTGTAAAAGGGTGTTCACTTAAAATTTAAAAAAAAATATAAAATATAATAAACTTATGTTTGTTATCAAAGTAATCTAAATGTCATAATTAAAATAATAATAATAATAATAAATAAAAAATATTAAAGAATGTCACCTAATATATTCCTCTTTTAAAGCACCTCTATGGTGTAACATTATAAGTAACGTTGCAATGCAACATAACATAATAAAATGGACGGTCTATTCTTCGCGCTTCAGCTGCGATCGTTCAGTCCCGGCCAGTCTTAAGGGTACAAGCCATGAAACCGCTCGAAACGACTATCGCTGGTGCTACTCCTAAGAACTAAGCAAAAAACATCAATCAGAATAACCGATCGTTGATTGCAGTTGTTTTTAATGCGTTCGCAAACACATTAAATGTATTTTTGCTTTACCTACCCCAGGTAGAGACGATTGAGCGACACTTGACACATTTACGACATACCTCTTTCGCTTTAGTGACTTTCATCAACTTCTTCATACATGCCCTTTTGTTACGAAGGCTTTTTAACGCACCTTCAGCCAGTATTTTATATATTTGATCGTGATATGTGAGTCTCGATCTGCCAGGGCCTCTTTTACCCACAACTTCTGCATTATATATCTTGTTCGTCAACCTTTCTTCGCTCATCCTTTCAACATGCCTTAACCATCGTAGCATACTTTTCTTTATTTTTGTCCCTATGCTTTCTTTTATCTCTTTCAACACGGACAGTATTAATGCGTTATTACAACAAACAAATCTAGCAGTCTCCAAATTATGTTTTGCCGCTCCGAAACGCCCTCGATAGTTCGTGCACTCATCTAGCAACTTAGTTATTATCTTTATTACATTGTAAGGACTAGTAAAGAAAAAAACATACAAAAGTGTTTTTTATTTCTTTATACACCTAACCCAACGCACGCTGGTGCGTTAAGTAGGACATTGACGGTCAGTTTAGGCGTCAAACCAGACGTAAAAGTGTGGATTACTTCCAAAATTTGATCGTGAGTGTTGAAACCCAACTCCAGAGTTTTATCTGACGACGCGCCACGAATTTTTCCGTGACTACCGTAATCCCCTCCCCACCCACATCCAACCAAACCTACATCCAAACTGACCGTGAGTGTGTGATCTGCAATCCAATCGCGTCAGTTCGCTCGCAGCGCCCGCTATAATGGATTGTTTTCATAGTTACTATCGAAATTAATAAATTGATCAATTATTAAAAATCGTCTAATTAGTAAAAAGTAAAAAATATATATAAATGTCCCGCCAATAAGAAGGTAAAACTTCCCGCCTGTTTTTTTTCTCGACACAAATAGGTAGTACACGTCCTTCAAACAGTCGGCCGGTCGAAAACTGAAGAGCCGGTTTGACGCCAGTGAGTGGTGAAATATAGTTGACATAAAACTGTGGATGTAAGCCACAGTTTTACGTCTGGTTTGACGCGAAAAACTGACCGTCAATGCCGAGCTTTAGAACATTAGAAAACGAATATTCAATTTATATTATGGATTTTTTTCTTATGAAGAAGTTATGAATAAAACTATTAATATTAAAAATATTTTTTTCGTGCTGAAAGGGTTATACCTATCCTTTTTGTAATATTTTATAAGTGTAATACACTTGTAATTACAATTTACATATATCTAATCAATCATACACATCGTCAAGCAACATAAAGAAATAGACCATTTATTTTCATAGTTTATTTAATAAAATATGTATTTTAAAATTCTAAAAGGCTGTCTCGACGCAATCGATCAAACGCACAATAGAAGAATCATAAAATGGTCGGTTAACTTTAAAATGATGGGGAATTTTATTGTATTTAGGCACTTTATTTAAAAGTGATCGCTCTCTTTTAGTCAGACAATTTGGGTATTTTGTAAAAAAGTTAAGTCATTCATTACTGCCGTAATCCATAGCGGGGTGGTTAATAATTTAACTCACATTTAGCTAACTTTACTTTAGGCCTGTTAAGACAATTGGCAAGCTTGTCGATGTTTCCAGACCAGGTACTAAAAGTACCGAACACAAATAAATAATTGTTTCCTGACCAGACGTCGACGACGTCTCTGTAATTGTAAGGAAAAAACTTCTGTTATTCATAAAGTGATAATTCACATTTGTGTTGCTGGATTTTCTCATCAATTTCATTCCGTGATCACGACGGGGAAATATCATTGTGTTAAACTTGAACATTTTGGCTAGGTGGGGGCAGTTATACCTTCCTGTTAAGATTTTAAATGTCTCAATTATATCTCTCCTTCAAAATTATTTTTATTATACTTTTTTTTTATTTAAAAAATATCTGCAAATATAATTTTAACGGCATATAAATAATAAATCATAAATTAAATTATTTATTTCCAGTCGTACAAGTATTTCCTTTTTCTTATATGCGACATGTTGTTTCCTTTATAATCTTTGTATCTGATATTTAAGATAAGACTTGGTTGAGGCCCTGATCTCCCCAGGGCCTGAGATAGCTCAGTAAATCAGCCGCACCTGCTTAATGCCCGCCCGATCTGCGCAATCGCAAACGAAAACACACAATTTAATGAAATTTTACTATAAATATATATTTTTTTAAAAGTACATTTTCATCACCACAGCCATTATAATACATAGTCCTAGACCTCCAATGTTGAAGATAGGCCTTCGAGAATTACGCCTTCACTCGCCACGCTGACCAGACTGGAGTCTGATGTATTTTTTTACTTACTTAAATAATAATGTCATTGTGTGAACTGATTGTGATTGTGATCTGTTTGTGTACCTATAGTAAATAAATAAATAAATTTGTCGAAGCTACAGTCACGTTAATAAAATGTTTTTCGATTTTTTACTAATATTAAAAAAAAAAAAAAACCTATGATGTCAGCGAAAGCCTATTGGATTCGACAAACAAGCCGCAAAATATCACAAGTCATTATGGTTTTCATCAATAAAAAGTAAAAAGTATCAATTAACAATGGTTAATTTTCTTCACATGATATCACCGTATCATACTATATCCGCCTTAACGTTGACCCACTTTACGCCACATTTTGTATACCGGAATTCGGACCGACATTTTTAGAATGTTTAGGATTTTTTTCTTACATACGAACCTTTTATTTGTTGGTTTTGCTCTTGGCAGGTCTCTGGTGTGGGATGCGTCATGTGTAGACACCCCCATCTTGCATCCAGGGAACCTCGTCCTGCGTGGGGATTGCGGCGGTTTCTGCCGAGAACCTCAAGCTGCGCAAATACGCCAACCTGGTTACGAGTTTGTGCCGTTTGGGGTCGAGACGATGGGACCATGTGGACCCCAGCAAGCGTCAGGCCAAGGAGTTATCCAAACAGCTGACGGAAAATTCTGAAGACAGAAAGGCTGGTTTTTATTTTTGCCAACGTATTAGCCTCGCTATACAGAGGGGAAATATTGCCAGTCTTCTTGGGACTATCTCTGATGAGACGTCACTTGAGGACATTTGTAATTTATTTTTATTAGGCTTAGTTTATAGTAATTTTTTTTTTTTTTATAATTGTAACTTCCTTCGAATAAAATAATAAATATATACACAAATACGTCTTTGTGTAAGTTAACTAACCACTAAGTGTAAAGGAACTACCTACAAATTTATTTAAATTAAGAATAAAAAAAAATCTGAGTATAAAATGTATTTACAGCTTAAAAGAAAATTTAGAATCAAAAATTATTGTATAAAAAGGTAATAATAATAAATGTTATCATCATCATCATCATTACAGCCCCTAGAACACAGTGTCCTAGACCTCCACTGCTGGAGATGGGCCTTCCAGAACATATATCTGGAGAATTTGGCCTACACTCGCCACGCTGGCCAGACGGCTTGGCGAGGATATGATGTCAATTTTTAATGACAATTTATTATCGAGTTCACAAGTTGGTATTAGTGGAACCGGGACCGACGGCTTAACGTGCTCTCCGAGGCACGGGAACGGTAGTGTTGTTAATCTATGACAAATGTACGTAAGAAAAGTGAATTTCTCATTGGTACATGCCGGGTGGGTTTGAACCGACCTTTGTAGGATTCAAGGAACGCGTTCTTACAACCGAGCCACCACTGCGCCTAATAAATAAATGTTATACTATATATCATCTATAATTATGTAGCATAAGTTTGTATATATAATGTAAGTCTGACCAATAAATTTGTATGCTGTATCAATGGCTAAATGTGTTGAGCCAAATTTTATTGTCACATATATTTTGTGCCACATTTATTGAAAATAAAGATTTTGATTTGATTTGATTTGTAGTCCATACTGAGAAAAATGGATACTTGATATATCCACGACACAATCACAACCCATTATAGCCTCTTCACTTAAAAACATCAAAATATATTTTTTCACCTTCCTAAAAATAATTCGCTTAGCTAATAATAGTCTAATTATGACATCTAACAATTTGATTACAATAAATTAGCATATTAACTAATTAACAGTGGGTTCGGGCCATTGAACACAACGGCTGCGTCAAATTATTAAACGGTAACATAACTCTAACTTATGCGATTTTAATGTTAAACCGCCCTTAAAACTGGTAATTGACTTACAACAAAGACCGGTTCAAGATTCTGCGTCGTTCTACTCGAGTAGAAGAACGGTTTTTTGTAGTTCTCCATAGTTTTCATGCAACACATTTCTCTAACAGTACCCTACAATATTCCACGTCGTAAAGTATCATCACGACCGTTTTCCCTTTCGGGGTGGTCAGAAACCACGCTTATAAGTAAGCGGATTCACATTTAGCCAACTCGTCGATGTCTCCAGCGTACCAAACTCGAGAAATATCACAAATAAATTAAATATTAATTAAATGTATTTATTAACATTAATAAATATTTTTTGTGTCCCGACCAGGAATCGAACCCGGTACCTCCGAGTCTAAATCCACGGACTTAACCGCTAGACCACGGAGCGGTCTTCTTATAATTATACTTGTATTTGATATGGTTATAGATAGTATTACATTTTATTTTATATGTATGTATATTATTATTGTTTATTGTATTAATTTATATATGTCATATTGTCTAATTAAGCCTGTAATTGCACCTACCTTTCATTGTTTAATTGCCCTTGTTGTCCCGAAGGTTTGACTGTCATAGAATGCCTAGCGGCATTAAGTCCGCCTTTGTACTTTGTACAATAAAGATTTAAATAAATAAATAACCAAGATCCTATGCTGCCCTCCCAACCAATGTAGGTTGACATTCGTAAGATCCCGAATGTGTAACACCTACAGTGGTCTCTACAGTGGCAATGATGATATAGACATATTTTCTGGACTGTTACAATGTATTCAGAAAAAATGCTCTGGAAAATTTTAAACCATATCTACGAGTAGCTTTTAATTTATTTAACACTAGCTGTTTTACCCGGCTTTGCTCGTGTAAAAGGAGACACGAAATTAATTATGTTGCGCATTATTTTGATTTTGCCAAATAGAAGTAAAAAGTAAAGTATCATCACGATCGTTTCCCTTTCAGGGTGGTCAGAAACCACGCCTATAAATAAGCGGATTCACAACTATATTATAGCCAACTATACTATAGGCCAATCATGATAAGTGGCAAGCTCGTCGATGTCTCCAGCGTACCAAATGTATTTATTTACATTAATAAATATTATTGTGTCCCGACCAGGAATCGAACCCGGTACCTCCGAGTCTAAATCCACGGACTTAACCGCTAGACCACAGAGGCAGGGCTCTGATGATGGTGATGATAAACAAGTGTGGCGGCACATAGAACTTCACCACAAGGGTCACGGGTTCGATAACGATGTGGTAGTAGCCCACTATTATGTAGGCTAAGTTGAACGACCTGGGAAGTAGTGGGGATACCACACTGGTCTGACCTACTACTTCACAATCCTAGTTTCTGGCTATAATTATGTTTTTGACATTAAATGTTTAGGCTCCGCCGCACGGCTCGTATACTTCAATCTTTAATGGTTATCCCATGCCCTGTCCGTAGTTACGGAAATCGAACGCAACGTCTGTAAGAAGGCAAATACCGTGACACAGATTCCCTGCGGGGGGTGTGAGAAGACCAAGTAGTAGTAAATATTTATCAACTACTGAATAAGCAGTTTTACTCTTGAGAACTCCCAAACAAGTATAGCTGTTACTAACATGCGCCTTTAGCAAAATCACAACTACACGTCAGCGGTGTATTGTCCCAGGCATTTGTATATAAATCAATGTATATGTTAGGTCACGGTTCGTAAATCGGCGTTCTGTCGGCGTTATTAGCAACACTATATCTAGTTATCAGTTGAATTAAAAGATGAGTATAATTTATAAAATGCATGTGATTTTTATTATCTTTTCCTTCAAACCACTTGTTATTGTTTAATTGTCCGGCTGCCTTCTGTTGTAAAACACAATGTTGTAAGATTACATAGCAACGTCTTGGTAAAGTTAACAATAAAAATATCGAAAAAAATTAGGTACCTATGTGGTGACGCCTAGCGCCATCTAGTAGTATGATTTGGTACTAATTAAAAAAAAAAACAATATTTTACATGTGGCACTCAGTATTGTTCTCCTCTCGTCTTGAGCACGTCTAGTGTTTTGAAAGCTCGCCCTTTCTGAATCGAGTGATAACGCCGTGGAAGTAGTGGACATACATACATATCTTCACGCCAGATCCCTTGCGGGGTAGGCAGAGACAATTGAGCGCCATTTGACACGATCACGACATACTTCTTTCGCTTCGTCGATATTCATTAACCTCTTCATACATGCCCTTTGGTTACGAAGACTTTTTAATGCACCTTCAGTCAGTGTTTTATTTATTTGATCGTGATATGTGAGTCTCGGTCTGCCAGGGCCTCTTTTACCTACAACTTTCGCATTATATATCTGGTTCGTCAATCTTTCATCGCTCATCCTTTCAACATGCCCGAACCATCGTAGCATGCGTGCACCTTAATATAAATTACAAACAATAATAAACCAAACTATAACCTCGCGCCAATCATAGTGATAGTGCTTAGGTAGGCAGTGTGAACAAAGGACTCGCCTTCCAGTTCTATTCTGGATTGTCAAATTAAATCAAATCATTTATATCCTTAGGTTAGTACACAAAACTTGGATATTGTCAATACATATATTTATCTATTGTAAGCGGCTGGGGTAGTACATGATATGTCAATATGTGAGCAATTTAGTGACATAAAAAACCATGATAATGCAATAAGACAAAAGATGGTAGGCGGACTTGTCGTGGTAAATTGCCGGGGTGGAGAAGTATTCATGTCTATAAACCCAGTAAAGTGTATCATATCATATATTATCAAGCCGGCATAGTGTTAGGGACTGATGGCAGTTACGAGTATCTGACTTCAGTTGCTAACATTCATGGACCTTGCGCGCCACTTACCATCAGGTGGGCCCAAGGTCACATGTCGTGCTAGTATAAAAAAACTCCTATATATGACCGCCTCCGTGGTCTAGTGGTAACAAACGTTGCCGTGAACTCGGAAGGTTGTGGGTTCGATTACCACCGGAGGCAAGTTGTACATTGTATAATTTGTCTCGGTCTGGGTGTTTATATGTATAATATGTATATATTTACAAAAAAAAAAGTATAATATGTAGTTTATCAACCATCTAGTTTCCGTAACACAAGCCTCGTAGCTTACCACGGAAATTAGATGGCGCTGTGTGACCTGTCTGGAAATATTTATTTATTATTATTTTATTTATTATATTGTTAGGGTTTAATGTCAGTCATGAGTGTCTGATTCCAGTTGCTAATATTAATGGACCTTGCGTGCCGCTTAACATCCGGTGGGCACAAGGTCACATGTGTAAAAAAAAAATAGTAATAAAATACTCGTTGCCCAATGCCAATATTATCCGATGGGCCCATGGAGTCTGGAGACAGGAAAGCTGGCAATTATTTCTTCTTCAATTATGTTGTCAGTCACTTAGAGACTATCCCTTAAAGGCCGTCCCTGGTGGACATTTTTTATTGTAGTTTAAAAAAAAGTTTTTTGCTTTTTAAGTACTTTTAAATTATACTGGATAAATTAATTTTATATTATTGCTAGTACCTACAACCATCCAAATTGTCGCGAGATCTTTCATAAAAATGTTCGAGTAATCGAAGGGGCGTCGAAGTTATGCATTTGGAAAGCTTGATACATAGACATTAAATGGGTTTGACGCTTTTGCATGCCTCTCACTCGCACAATCTATTATTTTCAAAGATTTTTAAAGTCCGAGTGTGCTATTGAGAAATGTAGGCTACTTACTAACTTACTGGGGAATAAACTTACGGACTATTCGAGGATATATTTGTGCGATACTGTTTATTCATAATACGACTGCCTCCGTGGTCTAGCGGTTAAGTCCGTGGATTTAGACTCGGAGGTACCGGGTTCGATTCCTGGTCGGGACACAAAAATATTAATTAATAACATAAACATTTAATTAATATTGAATTTATTTGTGATATTTCCCGAGTTTGGAACGCCTGGAGACATCGACGAGCTTGCCACTTGTCATGATTGGGCTATAGTAAAGTTGGCTAAATGTGAATCCGCTTATTTATAAGCGTGGTTTCTGACCACCCCGAAAGGGAAACGGTTGTGATGATACTTTACTGTTTATTCATAATATAAATTAATTTCCTATCATCAGCCTGCTTCTTTGTTGGATATAGTCTTCTCAAAGCTTGCCATACATATCTCTATTTCAAACCCCACACCGATATTTTGGTCATTATACGCAGGTTGTTCCTGTCGCATCAAAAAGAATAATTAAGATATTTTAATCAGTGATTTAAGTACAAAACCACTGCAATCATTAACAATGTTTCAAAGTTAAAGAATTTTGCATCAGACAGATTACGTTGTTATCTTGACTATCATGTAGGGCCGGTCATTAATGTAGATAATTATTGCCGACGCGGTGCTGTACAGCCGATCGCTGTGACGCGACGTCAGCGCCAACGATCAACACGCAGCGCCGCATTTGATTCGCTATCGATACCTTTCACAATTAAGATTTATCTGTCATCTGAGTTCAATTATGCTTGAAACTCATTAAATTTTAGTTCATACGAAATCGATCCTCCCAAGATCAAAAACAGCTAAACATTTTACAGAGCAATACAATTTAAAAAATACATAACAAATTAAATGATTTCACCATTTACATAAATAAATATAAAACTTTAAAAAAATAATTTTAACATGTCAAATCAGCTCGTCGACACCTCGGGAGACAAAAGGGCTGGGCAATATTTGGGCCAAAGGATCAGTATTGCCATTCAACGTGGCAATGCTGCCAGTATCCTTGGAACTTTGCCCATTGGCAGCGATTTGGAGCAAATTTTTTATTTATAATAATTTTTATTTTGTTTTTTCTTCATTTTAGTTTTTAGTTATATTTTTATTTATTAATTAGTTTTATTTTTATTAATAGTAATTTATGTTTTAAAATGTAAGTTTTTAGTTTAATTAATACATAATTATTTTTTAAATCATTGTTACTTATTTCCTTCAAATATATTATATTTTAACATTAGATAAATTATTTACAGACATCAACCCCTTCTGTCTGTCAAAACAACAATTCAGAAGAAGTATTCTGAGCAAGATAGAGGTGTATGTAAATGATACATTAGATATGTACAACGCAATGAAATCTATACATTTTCACTTACACTTATATATTACACATTCACACACCTACACTGTCAATACATATTCACATATACATTTGACATAATGATGCGTTTTTAAAATGTTGTCTGTAAATATTGTTATAGGATCCCAGATGAACTAGTTGTCTCAGCCTATAGACCAGACATCTTAGTGTTAGCTCGAAACTTGATAATAGTTATTCTTATTAAACTTACTGTTCTGTGGGAATCAAATATTCCAAAAGATCACTACAAGAAGTCGAATAAAGGTCCAAGACTCAGCTTTACGCAGTGAAAGTTGGTGCGAGAGGAGTTCCAGCAAAATCTTTGCACTATTTACTGAAAGAATTGGGCCCAATCAGGTCTGCCGTCAATACATTTAGGGACAGAGCTTCTAAGACGGCATTAACGGAATCATACAGTATTTGGTTGGGTATGAAATGAAGTAGAATGGTAGATGGTGAGCGTCTTATTGCGCAATATATTTTTAAAAAATTAGGCCTCCTTTTCAAATCAGCCTATTGTCGTTAGCAAGCGTAAGACACCATTCTTTTCATCTCTTACCCACATACGATGGACAAGAGATGCCTTGACGGCAAATCTATGGAATGCTTAGAACTTTGTCTTCTCTTTGACTATTTAGGTAAGCTGTGTTGAATGCCCTGTCTTTTATTGTAAATCAACGTCGAACAATGTTTGCGGAGAGCTCACTACTTAAACGTAATAAACTTATAAATTATAATGCTACTTTTAATTACGATACAAAAGTTCCCGAGCCGAGTTTATGAGAAAACTGTGATATGATCGGTAGTAAAGCGTTAAGTAACGCCTTTATAACTTCAGTGTTATCGGAGTAAAAACGGATTACCGGGTTTGCGGTTATTTTTATTTTATGAATCAAGGACATAATATACGGACTACACCTGCTTGTTGGTATGCGGTTCAAGAATTTAACAACATTCAACCCTTAATTTTAAAAAATGATAATTATTCGATGAAAAAAATACAAAATATAATTATTATTATATATATCCCGTCCGCGTGGAATGGTGGCAAAAACGATGGCTGCATTTCCCCGCTGAATTACAATACAATTTTTTTGGGCGAAAAAAGATCCCTCTTGTTACCGGATGAGACGACAAACTATTAAATTAAAATTAAATAACTATAAACTAAACCTAAATAAAAAAATCCTTAAGAGACTCATTCATCAGAGATAGTCCCAAGAAGACTGGCCATATATACTAATAAAAATATAAAAAAAAACAATTAGCCAATACTATGCATTCTCTCTCGTTTGCGTCCTATTTCTATCTCATTGGTTAACGACATCGGTGATGCAATGTGGTCATGACTTTGTATGTAGTTTTCTATCTTCGCAATTCGTTAACTGATTATTAAATTAATTAAGGGTTAAATATTTTCACCCAAAAATAAAGAGATGGGGCGCTCCTTGATCAAAATACACTGATCATAGCAGTGTTCCTTCGTCTCGGAGCACGAACTGTTCACTAACACAAGTTTCGGTGTGGGAAACCATTGGAACATCTCGGACACTACGGGCTTTCTTGTGCTGGCCGAATTCCTCGTCACGCGCCTCTTTACGACATCCGTAGGGCTCTTGGCACTGCTGGAGTATCCGCTCTTCTCTGGGATAACCGACGGCATGACCATGTAGACACATTAGCCCCATCCCACAACTCGTCCAGCGCGGGGAGTGCGGCGGTTTCTGCTGAGAACCCCAAATATGTCAATCTAGTTACAGGTTACGAGTTTACACTGTTTGGAGTCGAGACGATGGGCTGTCCAAATGGACTGATGGAGAAATATCTATTTGGCAATTATTTCTGCCAATATAATACAGAGGTATTATTTCATTTATATTAAGCAGTTTTTTTTATTATTTGAATATTATTTTTATTGTTCTTTTTTTCCTAAAAATATATATATAAAAAGATTGGCACAATTATCTAATACGAACTAAAGACAAAAAGAAACAAACAATTCACTACTATCTACCCTAGGTGGACAACACTCATGCGTAATTTAGGCATGTTTTAATGGAAATAAGAGTCGGCAGCACAAAAAGGTGATCAGAAAAACGGGCGAATATTCGCCGAGCGGCTCTGGGCGGACGGGCGTGGTCGCGAGATGCTATCGCTCCCATTAGCAGACGTCAGGCCCGCGCACTATCGGCTGCATCACACACTTAAGAGGGTTTATCGCGTTTGCCCTAGTATTGTGCATACTATATTTTCAAAATATTTTTGAGTCTGAGTGTACTTGAGAATTAGGGAATAAAGAGAATGCCCATTTTTCTTAGAGAAATGGGCCCAATAAAATGTTGGTACGCCTGGAGACATCGACGAGCTTGCCACTTGTCATGATTAGCCTAAAGTAAAGTTTGCTAAATGTGAATCCGCTTATTTATAAGCGTGGTTTCTGACCACCCCGAAAGGGAAACGGTCGTGATGATACTTTACTATTAACGATTCTCATATCTGGCCTACACTCGCCACGCTAGCCAGAAGGGTTAGGGTTGGCAAGGATTTGGTGTTAATTATTAATGATTCATCAACGATTTTACAAGTTGATATTAGTGTAACCGGGACCGACACGGTTTTGTTCCGACGCACGGGAACGGTGGTGTTGGAATTATATGACAAGATGTACGTAAGAAAAGTGTATTTCTTATAAACGGAGGTTTGAACCAACCTTTGTAGGATTTAAAGAAAAGCGTTCTTACAACCGAGCCATCACCGCGCCAATATATCTGAGTTTTCCGTGCGGTTTACTTTCTTAGTCATATTATACATTAAAAGATCACTGAATCTGCTAATTTTAACTCATTAATTTAACGCTTTGCTGCTTAGTCTAGAATGATTTAAATAATGACGTGCCTGTAAAAAGGTTTATGTGACCAAAGATATTTTGACTACGATATTATTCAATTCTTCTAATTTTTATTTGGTGCTTGATTTAATTGTAGGTTAGATATTTACTAATTAAAGAGCTCTAGCTACCATCGAGGTTCCAGCTCTTTTAGAGCCTGTAGGAGTTATCCGAGATGATGGCAAGAGTCCCGATGGTATGACGTAGGTCCTCGAAGAACGAGAACGTGCTCTGGTGTGGGACGTAACGTGCGTCGCCTCTCAGGGGAATAGTACATAAAGCGGGGGCCGAGGGGCGCTCCTTGATCAAAATACACTGATCATAGCAGTGTTCCTTCGTCTCGGAGCACGAACTGTTCACTAACACAAGTTTCGGTGTGGGAAACCATTGGAACATCTCGGACACTACGGGCTTTCTTGTGCTGGCCGAATTCCTCGTCACGCGCCTCTTTACGACATCCGTAGGGCTCTTGGCACTGCTGGAGTATCCGCTCTTCTCTGGGATAACCGACGGCATGACCATGTAGACACATTAGCCCCATCCCACAACTCGTCCAGCGCGGGGAGTGCGGCGGTTTCTGCTGAGAACCCCAAATATGTCAATCTAGTTACAGGTTACGAGTTTACACTGTTTGGAGTCGAGACGATGGGCTGTCCAAATGGACTGATGGAGAAATATCTATTTGGCAATTATTTCTGCCAATATAATACAGAGGTATTATTTCATTTATATTAAGCAGTTTTTTTTATTATTTGAATATTATTTTTATTGTTCTTTTTTTCCTAAAAATATATATATAAAAAGATTGGCACAATTATCTAATACGAACTAAAGACAAAAAGAAACAAACAATTCACTACTATCTACCCTAGGTGGACAACACTCATGCGTAATTTAGGCATGTTTTAATGGAAATAAGAGTCGGCAGCACAAAAAGGTGATCAGAAAAACGGGCGAATATTCGCCGAGCGGCTCTGGGCGGACGGGCGTGGTCGCGAGATGCTATCGCTCCCATTAGCAGACGTCAGGCCCGCGCACTATCGGCTGCATCACACACTTAAGAGGGTTTATCGCGTTTGCCCTAGTATTGTGCATACTATATTTTCAAAATATTTTTGAGTCTGAGTGTACTTGAGAATTAGGGAATAAAGAGAATGCCCATTTTTCTTAGAGAAATGGGCCCAATAAAATGTTCTCGTGTCATAATGATTTATTTTTTATTTCATAGTTATTACATTGTGATTTCATAATCTGTAATTAATTTTATTTATTTTACCCTAGCATAACGACAATTGATAAAAACTTGAAATTTGAAATTCAGTGTTTTATCTGTATCTTAATCAATTTACTATTTAATTAAATAATATTTTAATGCTGTGGTAAAAAATATGTTGTAATTAAATTTAAAAAAAACACAATTAATTGTTATGATTATTCAATTGTATTTTGTTGAGGCACGCTGCAAAAATATTGGTTTTGGGCAATCTCTCTCAATCACGGATATTTTGGAGAACTATTTAAATAATTATAACGCCTCTTAAATACCTCTCCCGGACCAGAGTAATCTGGTAAGGTCGGAAAAAGCTACTGATAAGAACTGTACTTTGTGTGGTGCTACCATAGGAACTGCTAGACACACACTTGTAGGGTGCGTTACTCTTCTAGACAGAGGCACTTGAATGAGAATTGAATCGTAGGCTACTACACCAGTACATCTCCTTTGCAACTGTTATGCCCTGCATCACAAGTGAAGCACCATCTTGGGATCATACTGTTCGCAGTGATTTGGTGACGAGTAGTCTCACCCTATTCTCGTATAATACTACTAAAAATAAATACTCTTCTAGAAAGACCTTGGTGTTATCCGTGAAGCAGTAAGACTTTATATTGCAAGAGCCAGAAAGGGACTGACTACAAATAAAATATTGACTACATTTGTAAAGGAAGTGCATATGAAAACTAAAGGCAATCCCACCTCGATCACAATTTTTTTATCCTTTTTAGTTTTTTTTTACCCCAGGCAGAGACGTATGTATAAGGACTGGTCCACAATGCAATTTATTTACGGCGACTGACGTTTGTTGAGTTGGTCAATTGTATTCGCTTTTTATTTATTTATTTTAAAATATTATCATTTATTTAATTTTAACACAGAATCCTACGCCTACACTCGCCACGCTGGTAAGGTATGAGACCAGTTTGCAAGGGTCATCTGTCTATTTTAATAGCAATGTATTAACGATTGTCTAGCGGTTAAGTCTGTGGATTTAGACTCGGAGGTACCGGGTTCGATTCCTGGTCAGGATACAAAAAAAAATATGTAAATAAATACATTTAATTATTATTTAATTTATTTGTGATATTTCTCGAGTTTGGTACGCTGGAGACATCGACGAGCTTGCCACTTGTCATGATTGGCCTATAGTAAAGTTTGCCAAATGTGAATCCGCTTATTTATAAGCGTGGTTTCTGACCACCCCGAAAGGGAAACGGTCGTGATGATACTTTACTATTAACGATTCTCATATCTGGCCTACACTCGCCACGCTAGCCAGAAGGGTTAGGGTTGGCAAAGATTTGGTGTTAATTATTAATGATTCATCAACGATTTTACAAGTTGATATTAGTGGAACCGGAACCGACACGGTTTTGTTCCGAGGCACGGGAACGGTGGTGTTGAAATTATATGACAAAATGTACGTAAGAAAAGTGTATTTCTTATAAAGGGGGGGGTTTGAACCAACCTTTGTAGGATTTAAAGGAAAGCGTTCTTACAACCGAGCCATCACCGCGCCAATATATCTGAGTTTTCCGTGTGGTTTACTTTCTTAGTCATATTATACATTAAAAGATCACTGAATCTGCTAATTTTAACTCATTAATTTAACGCTTTGCTGCTTAGTCTAGAATGATTTAAATAATGACGTGCCTGTAAAAAGGTTTATGTGACCAAAGATATTTTGACTACGATATTATTCAATTCTTCTAATTTTTATTTGGTGCTTGATTTAATTGTAGGTTAGATATTTACTAATTAAAGAGCTCTAGCTACCATCGAGGTTCCAGCTCTTTTGGAGCCTGTAGGAGTTATCCGAGATGATGGCAAGAGTCCCGATGGTATGACGTAGGTCCTCGAAGAACGAGAACGTGCTCTGGTGTGGGACGTAATGTGCGTCGCTTCTCAGGGGAATAGTACATAAAGCGGGGGCCGAGGTGGAAAATTCGGAGTCCAGCAAGCGGCGCAAGAATAAAAGATTCATATTTGTGCCATTTGCTGTAGAAAGTCTAGGCCCATGGAGCCCAAGCGCAAAAAAGTTTTTAAAAGACATAACACCGCGTCTTGTCGTCTCCTCCGGTAACAAGAGGGCTGGCTCTTTCTTCGCTCAAAGACTCAGTATTGCATTTCAGCGGGAAAATGCAGCCAGCGTCTTGCCATCATTCCATACGGACGGGACTTATATACCTATCCGTAGTATTAATATTATTTTTTTGTAAATATTTTTTGGTTTAATTAATAATTTAGTTTTTATTTACTTGTAAAAAATATACATAACATTCTATTTAAGCACATTGTATGTATACGTCGTCGGCGCTAAGTACCTACCTATTGTTTGCAGCTTTTTCCCGCATTATTAGATTTATGTGTCGCGATAGTATCTGGCGGTAATTTGCATGACTCGGCGTTTTGTCACGATGATAGCCACTTTCGTTGGCGTGTTAATCTTTTGCTAAATACTTTTTGAGTGTTATCAATGCCTTTTTCAATAGTTTTGACAGGTGGTTGATGGTTTTTTTTTTCGATTTACGTTTTTAAATTGATATTTAAATTAAATTTATACTCGCTTGCACACTTTTGAGAAATGTAGTCTATAAACTTACTCCTCCTCCTTTGGAGTCACGATGCCCATCGGTGGGGTACCGACTAAGGTGTATTTGTTTTGTAATTGTGTATGTCTTAGTTTATAATATGACAATGCCTATTTACAGCAGCTATAATTTTAAGATTATAATTATGTATATTTGGGTTGTAATGTGCTGCTCTAAATACAAGCTATTTCTCAGAAAATAAGCTTTTCGTTATATTGATTAATTTTTTTGACATGTAAAAGCGCAGAATACATTATATTTATTGTCCTATGCCTACTTACAAAATACTTAAAATAAAAAATAAAATAAATAAGGAGGAGGAGGAACGTTTTTATTATTATTATTAACTGATACATTTTAGGATTTACGAGGGATATTTTTTTTTTAGCACAACATGTTATCTTGCGCCCACCTAATGGTAAGTGCCACCCAAGGTCCATGAATGTTAGCAAATGGAATCAGACATTTATGATTGATATCAGTCCCCAACACTTTGTCGGCTTGTCTGGGCATGACGGCAACTCGAACTTCGTCTTCGTCTATGCAGTTTAGCGTCTACATAAATTTAATATCGACAATAATCGGGCATATAGCATACACCTATTCTGCTAGAAAACGTCTAACATGCCGTGTTTACAAAGTAATCATTTTTGTAATTATTAACAAAGTAATGAGTGAAGGAAGCAGGTTGCGGGCGGCGATGTTTGTAATTAATAGTTGTTAGACTGAGGCGAGCATGCGTGCTAATTGTTGATCACGGGTTTGGTACATGCATTGTCGAAGACCGAAATATACGGACCTGACTACAGTTTGCATCTATAACATTTTGGGGTCCAGCCGGCCCTATTGCATATTATATATAGGCTTTTGGAGGCGCTTTTAAATTGTATTGTTTCATCCTTCTGGATTGAACGCAAAAGAAACGGAACGCTCCCTTTCAAAAAAAAATCAAGTTACACCTAAACTATAAGGATGTTAGGTTGGATGGCTAGATTAATTCACAAATGTAGGCATTCTGCCTAAATAGGCGAAGTAATAAATAAAATTATATTAAAGTTAGTTTAGCTGAGAAAGCGTTATTTAAAATAATCCACTGGAATAATATGGTATATTCATATTATTTAAATAGCTCATGACAACTCATTTAGTTTATTCAGTATATTATTATATGTAGTGTATGTATTAATGTTATGTAATGTATGTGCCTAATGTATTAATGAAGCGTTATGTGTATTTATTATAGTATTTATTATTGTAGTTTAGATAATATTGCATATTTATTACGTATCATATTTCTCTAATTGCACCTACCTTACGTGTTTAATGTTTACAGTGTCCCTAAGGTTGGCTGTCAGAGAATGTCTAGCGACATTAAGTCCGCCTCTTGTATGTATATATTGTGCAATAAAGTATTAATAAATAAATAATATTGATTACTATTAATTTGACCGCCTCCGTGGTCTAGTGGTAACAAACGTTGCCGTGAACTCGGGAGGTCGTGGGTTCGATTCCCATCGGGGTCAATTTGTACATTGTATAATTTGTCTCGGTCTGGGTGTTTATATGTATAATATGTATATATTTACAACAAAAAAAAGTATAATATGTAGTTTATCAACTATTTTAGTTTTCGTAACACAAGCCTCGTAGCTTACCACGAAAATTAGATGGCGCTGTGTGATCTGTCTGGAAATATTTATTTATATTTATTATATTATTTTAAAATATTCTTAAGGTGCAGGTCAGCTATCATTAATTTTGTTGTAATTGTCCGGAGGAAGGATCGAATACTCATCATGAACCACTCTCTGACAATCTTGATCTAGGACGTGTATATTCTTCCTGGTCTTCTGGAGCCTTGTACGACAAGCTGCAGCAAGCTATACTTTTTATTGCGCAAGATCCGCCCCTGAGTTTCTGAACTTGGAGAGTTTTAGGATTTTAAGGCGTTCTGACAACCGCATTATTTATTAGAATCCATGAATCAGGCGCAATAAATCTCCAATGATGACTAGTGTAGAACGCCATGCACTACGTAAACATAGTAATTTTAGAGCTGAGCTAAGTAACTTTTTTTAGGATCAATTGTCGGCGAAAGAAATATAATTGATGACCGGTCCATATAAACATGTCTATGGTAACCTATTCAATCGTTTGCCATTATGGATTAGCTTTCAACGAATCGTAACCGAAATGTCTTGCATGTTTTATGTTATGTTAGTCCAGTTTCTACTGAGGTTTCTACCTATGCACTTTAAATATTTCTTCAAATGACATCTTCCATTATAGGCTACTTTTCAATGATAAAAAATATATAGTTTTTTTTTTATTATTTTTTAAATTTTGCACTATGTACAAAGGCGGAGGACCTAATGCCGCTAGACATTGTTACTCGGTCAACCTTAGGGACATTACGAACATGGTATAGTATTAGGTGCAAATATTTAAACAGGAAAATAGATAATTAAAATTCTACTAAATCTAAATCTAATACTAATATAAAACATAAACATATATAATAATACAACTAAACTAAATATACATATGAAACTAAAACTATTCTACAAAATAAATACATTTCCTCGTTGAATTATAATCGAATAATTATGTTTTAGGAAGTTATGGCATTTGGGATCGCCACACTCGTTAAAAATTCGTTTACCCAGCTCTTTTATGAATAATACTAAATTTAAATAAATGATAATACATAATTATTTACAATATTATATTTTTATACTTTAGATTAATTGTTCTAACAAGATTACAATTTAAGTAAAAAAAACCTTTATTTTATATAGTTTAGGTAATGTTTAAAATTTAATCATGACAGCTCTAGTACTAAAGGACTTCATTGATACGAAAACTACATATTTTATTTTCCGAATAACTAAATTGCTCAATCATCATTATCATAAGACCTGTTTCACTTCACTAATGTATGTACCAAGGCTCGCCACCGCACTCGGTCTTTTCCACAGGCCATGCGTGCATCTGGCCGGGGATAGTCCAACTCTGCGTCGTCCCATACGTGGTCTCGACTCTAGAATCCATTTGCCCCATCGGTCGTCGATTCTGCGGCAGATGTCTCCGACCCATTGCCACTTCAGCTGGCTAATTTTAAAAGCTATGTTAGTAACTTAAGGCTTTGACCGCCTCCGTGGTCTAGTGGTAACAAACGTTGCCGTGAACTCGGGAGGTCGTGGGTTCGATTCCCACCGGGGGCAAGTTGTACATTGTATAATTTGTCTCGGTCTGGGTGTTTAAATGTATAATATGTATATATTTACAAAAAAAAAAAAAGTATAATATGTAGTTTATCAACCATCTAGTTTCCGTAACACAAGCCTCGTAGGTTACCACGGAAATTAGATGGCGCTGTGTGATCTGTCTGGAAATATTTATATTTATTTAACTTTGGTTCTCTATATATATATATCTCTATGTATATATATATATATATAAGTACCTACTTATTGTTACTAATACTTGTTGTTACACATAATTACTTTTATTATATTGTATAATTCTTAAGTTGTAAAACGGGATCAGTATACAAATGCAATTGTTATTTCATATCTCATTGTTATTGTACTGATTTTGTTGGTACTTTTTTTTTTTTTCTTTATAGCTAACAGTGAAAATTTGTAAGGCTTTAAGATTAGATTTTTTTTGTATACATATTATTGTAAAGGCTGTAAATTTTCCCACGAATAAATAAATAAATAAATATCAACGTTTCGAATTCTATCCATCAGAATACCAGAAATACCAAGCATATTAAACTTTTTAAACTTTCGCGCACACTCATAATAGATTTTTATAATTTTAACGGGTCTTCATGTGATTTACTCTCGGAGTCGACCCGTGACCACGGCCAATGCAACTTGGCTGAAACGTCGGGAGAAATATGTCTCTTAAGGTAAATCGCGTGAAGACCCGTTAAAATTATAAAAATCTAATACCAAGCATAGATCTCTACATAGATCGCCGAGCGACATTGAATTTGTGGACCAGACCCACTGTCAGTTTCCACGTCTTTACATACATACATATCTTCACGCCAGATCCCTTGCGGGGTAGGCAGAGACAATTGAGCGCCATTTGACACGATCACGACATACTTCTTTCGCTTCGTCGACATTCATTAACCTCTTCATACATGCCCTTTGGTTACGAAGACTTTTTAATGCACCTTCAGTCAGTGTTTTATTTATTTGATCGTGATATGTGAGTCTCGGTCTGCCAGGGCCTCTTTTACCTACAACTTTCGCATTATATATCTGGTTCGTCAATCTTTCATCGCTCATCCTTTCAACATGCCCGAACCATCGTAGCATGCCTTTCCTTATTTTTGTCCCTATGCTTTCCTTCATACCAACCCTTTTCCGTATTTCGACGTTACGTATGCGGTCCGCCAAAGTGACGCCACATATCCGCCGCAACGACCGCATTTCTACTGCATTAACCCTACTCTCATGCGTATTCTGACGTATCCACGTCTCGCTTCCATACATCAGTGTTGGTACCAACATGGCATTGTGTATGGCGAGCCGAGCTTTGCCACTGACATTTCGACTGCCGATCAGTGACCCCAGGGCACCGTTAACACTATTTCCCGCGTTCACTCTTCTTTCAACGTCCCTATCGTACTTCCCATCCGCAGTGAAAACACTGCCCAGATATATAATTTCATTTACTTGTTCTAGAGTTTCATCATCAATCTTTATCGTCACGGTTGTCATCCTTCTTCTTTCAAACACTAGTACCTTGGTTTTTCTCGCATTCTTTGCTTCGTACAACATTACGGTGAGGACGAACTGGTTGAAGACTTTTGTCTTTAAACACTGTGGATGGACGATGAGAGGATGTTCCGAATTGGTCTATAATAGATAGTAAAAATAAGATTATCAATAAAAATATCGCAACTACTATTTACATTTTTTTATCATTGTAGGTACAATGGACAAGTAGTACAACAATAGCCCAAATGATTTTGCCTAAAATCTCTTGTTTTCATCATGGTTACAATCCTGAGACTAACAGTGATCATCATCAGCCTGTGTCTCTCCACTGCTGGATATAGGCCTCCCCCAAGGCTCGCCACTGCACGCGGTCTTTTGCAATCCTCATCCAACCCCCACCAGCGACCCTCCTCAGGTCATCCGTCCATCTGGCGGGGGGTCGTCCCACTCTGCGTCGTCCCGTACGTGGTCTCCACTCCAGAACCCGTTTGCCCCATCGGTCGTCGGTTCTGCGGCAGATGTGTCCGGCCCATTGCCACTTCAGCTTGCTAATTTTGAATGCTATGTCAGTAACTTTGGTTCTCTGACGAATTTCAACGTTTCGAATTCTATCCATCAGAGAAATACCAAGCATAGCTCTCTCCATAGCTCGCTGAGCAACCTTGAATTTGTGAACCAGACCCACTGTCAGTGTCCACGTCTCTGCTCCGTACGACATTACGGGTAGGACGCACTGGTTGAAGACTTTTGTCTTCAAACACTGTGGTATGGACGATGAGAAGATATGTCGAAGTTTCCCGAATGCCGCCCATCCTAGCTGAATGCGTCTGTCGGCTTCTTTGCTGAAATTAGCAGCGCCTAGCTGAATAGTCTGTCCAAGGTAGACGTATTCCTGCACAACTTCGAGAGTAGCATTTCCCACACAGATTGGCCTCGGCTTGACATGGTCATTGAACATAACCTTAGTCTTATCCAGGTTCATTCCGAGGCCAACCTGCTGAGAAGCCACGTTTAAGCCGTTTAACATTCTGCTAAGATCCTTGAGCGAGCTGGCCATGATGACTATGTCATCCGCGAATCGGAGGTGTGAGATGTATTCTCCATTGACATTTATGCCGCAGTAATTCCAGTCCAGCATTTAAAAAAAAACAGTGATAGCAAATTAAAAAATCTACAATTAGTCAGTCGTCCGTTGGCGCTTGAAGAAATAGAGAAATGTCATACCATCGGTTCTCTTGCCATAAATTATTTGTGTGCCTGAATCGCAGCAGAATGTACTCGTATAATTGGCGAACAGTGAGAACTCCACATTCACCGAATAACTCGTGGGTTGGATGTCGGCACGGTTTCTTCAGCATCACCTTTAGAACGGAAAGTTGGGCTGTCTCAATTTTAATCATATTTGTTTTGACAGCGTTGCCCCATGCAGAAATACAGGATGTTATCAGTGATTGAGTTAGAGCCAGGTAGACATGCTTGAGAACAGTTATATCAGCTGAGCTTCGCAGAAACTTCATAATGTTAATTGTGTTGTAAATCTACAAATGTACGTAATAAAAGTGTGTTTTTGATTGAACCCACCTTTTTAGGATGTTAAGAAAAGCGTTCTCACAACTGAGCCACCACAATCAATAAATCAGTTATTTGTAATATCTCATAGTTTTACGTGCGTGGTCGCAGAGAGTCGTAACTTCCTAAGTCGCGATATCTTAGGTGCGATCGGTATCATCTATAGGAACCGTCAAATAGATACGATTTATGTTCAGCGTATGTACCATTTGGTTCCTTTTGTACCCGTCTATTTTGCTCGAACATTTTTCGTTGTTTTAGATGAAGCCGGAAAAAATTGTCATCTAGAATCAGATACATAAACTATATAAGACAGGCAAGAAGCCAAACGGTATAAGAATTATAGCTAGGACAATCGGCTCCATTTTTTTTTATATAAACAAAGTAGTGGAACACAAGCCAAAGACATTGTATATTATTTAGACAATACAATTATACGGTATGTATGTGTCACGTGCGGGACTAAGGCTAGTGCGAAGCAGCTGTTGCAGCGAAAAAGAAAAGTGAATCCGTCTGACAGTTGTTTTCTTAAAAATGGTGTGAGGCAAAGGATATCGTTTGCAGCCGAAAACGTTCATCCTTGGCTATTGTCGTAAATAAACGCTACATATGTTCCTTTGTGGCACGCGTGGAGACCAAACGCACTTGCCGATTTTTAAGATTCTCGCGTCAATCGTGTCGTCTTAAACATGTAAGTGTCACTCAAAATTAATAAAAAATCGGCAAAGCCAAACAGACGCAATAGTGTAGAAAAAAAAACAAAAATTAAATATTGAGTGGGGTATCATCGAATAGGTATTTAAATTTCACGTTAAGACTTCATTTCGAGTGACCATTTTGGATCTATAATGATTTAAATTTGGTAAGAATCCATTCCCATTTAAACTTTCAATGTAGGTTCTACCTACACGTACCTAACTTTAATAAAGTTGTAAAAGAAAGTATAGGGACAAAGATAAGGAAAGACATGCTACGATGGTTCGGGCATGTTGAAAGAATGAGCAAAAAAGGTTGACGAACCAGATATATAATGCGTAAGTTGTGGGTTAAAGGCGTTCTGGCAGACCGAGGCATATCACTATAAAATAAATAAAACACTGGCTAAAGGTGCATTGGTGAAGCAACTGGGGATCAGACAACGCCTTTCCTCGATTGTACAATCACGCGTTCTCACTTTCGTCGGACACGTTTCACGACGTGGAAAAACATCCATCGAGCGTGTGGTATAGTCCAGGGGAAAGTCGATGGCTACAGGATGCGTGGTAGGTCTCCGATGAGATAAACCATTAGTATACCATGAACCACCAACACCTACAACTTACCTACAGAAAACTAACTACCCGTCTAGGTTCCGGATTTTTATTTTCTTGGCTTTTTAATTTGTATTAAATATAAATAAATAAAATCGGTAAATATTAAAACAAAAACTATCTGAACGAATTATGTCAACATTATTATGAATTATGACTACATCAGTAGATGTAGAAGACATCACATACTCCCCTTGGAGCTTCGTAGAAGCATAGCGGACATTACTTACCTCTTTAAATTTGCGCAATCGAAAATAGATTTCAGTGAACTGTTAGGATTACTCAGATTTGGTATACCTAGCCGGTCTCAAAGGGTATATAGACCTTTGGTAGTGCCATATGCCCGCACCAACTACCGTCAAAACTTATTTTTAACGAGAGCATCAAGAGAACTCAACTGCCTAGCTGAAGTCATGGATATATATATATTTTTAATAAATAAATAAATATTTTCAGACAAGTCACACAGCGCCATCTAATTTCCGTGGTAAGCTACGAGGCTTGTGTTACGAAAACTAGATGGTTTATAAACTACATATTATACTTTTTTTTGTAAATATATACATATTATACATATAAACACCCAGACCGAGACAAATTACACAATGTACAACTTGCCCCCGGTGGGAATCGAACCCACGACCTCAAGAGTTCACGGCAACGTTTGTTACCACTAGACCACCGAGGCGGTCAAAAGTTGTTCATCTGTTTCATCCCGATCGGTCAAGTAGTTTTGAAATGCATAGGGAACATACATACACACAGATATATATATATATAGATTAAACCGTTATTTTTACTACAATACAATGTCCCTATATATATTTACAAAAAAAAAGTATAATATGTAGTTTATCAACCATCTAGTTTCCGTAACACAAGCCTCGTAGCTTACCACGGAAACTAGATGGCGCTGTGTGACCTGTCTGGAAATATTTATTATTATATTATTATATATAGATATGTAGCTACTCGAAAATTATTTATTATTTTTTTGCAGGGAGAAAATAGTACGGGAGAAAGAAGAACATTGGCGGAGTGTGAGCGGGTGGTTCGTGACTGCGACTGGTGTGTCGGCGAGAACAAAGCCTGCCACTTCAAACGCGCCGCCGCCGCACGCCTGCTAATAAGCAATAAACAAGGGGGCGGGTCTCGGAGCACCGCAGGGTCCGCTTCTACTGCTCTCGTGAAATCTGCGCCTGCCCAGCATCATTAGTCGATTTTGATTTTTTATATAATCGTACTTCAATGACCTTCAGCAATCAAATATGACCGAATGAAATCTACTTTTTAACTAAGTAAATGGTTGTTTACAAATTATGTCTACTTTCTGAACTATGGAGTATATCAAAAGATGATGAAAGAAATCTGGGAACTAATTTAGATCAAATCTAAAATTGCCTCCCAATACCTACCAAAATTTATTTAAACAACTGAGAATTGTGTTAAAGTTAATTTAGATCGCAATAAATGAAATAAAATATAAATCAGCCTATGAAATTAAACATATTTTTTTTCCAATAACTTCTTTGCTTAAGTAATACACTGCGCGTAAGTCCGAGGATTTTGACGCTGAAGTACCAGGTTCGATTCTTGGTCCTGACACAATAAATTTTTTTTATTTATTTGTGGTATATCTCGAGTTTGCTACGCTAGAGACATCGACGAGCTTGCCACTTGTCATGATTGGCCTAAAGTTTTCTTTTCGGAGTGGTTAGAAACCACGCTTATAAATAAGCGTATTCACATTAAGCAAACCTCTCCAACGTACCACACTCGAGAAATATCACAAATAAATTAAATATTAATTAAACTAAACTAAAATTTGTGTCCCGACCAGGAATATCGAACCCGGTACCTCCGAGTCTAAATCCAAGGACTTAACCGCTAGACCATGGAGGCAGTTATTATTATAGTATTGGCCTAATATAGGCGGACCTAATGCCGCTAGACATTCTTACTCGGTCAACCTTAGGGACATTACGAACATTGTATGTGGAAGGTTCGCGCAAATTATAGAACATAACATAAGGGAGAAATTAAAATACTACTAAAACTAACTACTTACTAGTAAATAATATTAATATACTAAACACTAATATACTTATAATATTTAATATATACATAAATACAATATATACATACTTACAGTTGTTGGGATCTATTCAAATTCAAATTCAAAATTCTTTATTGTATAGGTTGCTTATTCTAATTACAGTTGTATGTACATGTCATGATGATGCAATCTGCCCATATTATGGGCATACAATATGCTTATGTCAATAGATATTTATTTACAATATTTATTTGTATATAGTTTATATAGTTTTTTTTTTTTTTATGAATAAAAAAAAATATACATTTATTCGAAAAAATATTTACAACATATAAAATAAAATTAATATTAAGGATAGGGATATAAGTCCCGTCCGCGTGGAATGGTGGCAAGAACGCTGGCTGCATTTCCCCGCTGAATTGCAATACTAATTCTCTGGGCGAAGAAAGAGCCAGCCCTCTTGTCACCGGAGGAGACAACAAGACGCGGTGTTATGTCTTTTAAAAACTTTTTTGCACTTGGACTCCATGGGCCCAGAGTTTCTACAGCAAACGGCACAAATATGTAATCTTTTAATATACTTACATACTTGCGCCGCTTGCTGGACTCCGCATTTTCCGCCGCGGCTCCCGCTTTATATAGTTAATATTGTTCTTGTCAATTTATTGGAATACAATGTTAATGTCAAAATATGCATGCTAAAAATTATTTTATTGAGTAAAAACTGTTGTCAATAAGAATTTTCTTTAACTCAATAGTAAAACGTTAATAGGTAACTCTCGTATCTCTCTAGGAATTTTATTATATAATGCACATGAAATTGTATAATACATTACAATAACAATATCACATATTTTTTATTTTATAATAACTAATAAAGTAAAGTATCATCACGACCGTTTCCCTTTCGGGGTGGTCAGAAACCACGCCTATAAATAAGCGGATTCACATTTAGCCAACTTTACTATAGGCCAATCATGACAAGTGGCAAGCTCGTCGATGTCTCCAGCGTACCAAACTCGAGAAATATCACAAATAAATTGAATTATGAACATTATGTGGCAGTTTCTGCTGTAATATTCACTTACACATCTTGGGTAGATTAGTCGGGTATAATCTCTAGATACAAAATTGTTACAAGTATTATACTATTTAAAGAGATTAGAATGTTTATTGACAAATATTCCTATTTCAAGGATATACATTGAAGCCAATGTTTATAATTTTAGCTTTTAAAACAAGGGTCTACAAACAGGATATTTAAGAAGTGTGTGAAAATCATATCTTTAAACAATGTTCTATTTGGCGCCTGTCGGATATCTAAGGGTAGGTTGTTCCACAGTTGCGGCAACAACTGCAAAGAAGTCGGACATAAAACTAGTGTGATGAGAGGGAATAGCAAGGGTAGAGTTTAGCGATGAATTGTAATAAATGTATTGAAAATGTTCAAGTGTTGTCATAACCAAAGGAATTAAATAATTTGATTTCTATACCGTTTGGGTTCATGTCCTATCTTATTATTTTTAATGTTCTTTGATCTCAATCAAATTATAATTTGTATTTTTTTTTTTTTTTAAATATAATTAAGTAAAGTATTGTACATTATTGATTATTGCGAAAAGAAGTGACTTGTTGATTGTAGTTCTAACAATAGTAGGTAATTGTCCGTTTCTCGTAGGCCCATTACACTGATTACCGTCCGCTCGTGTCTGCCTGTCTGTCTGTCCGTCTGTCTGTCCGCTAAACTTTCTGCGCTGTAAACCATTGTGCAGTTTATGCGAACGAATGACTTTGGTGTTGGAATAGTGTGGATATATATATAATGATAAAATGCAATGTATATACTCGAAGGTGCCGGGTTCGGTTCCTGGTCGTTACACAATTTTTTTTATTAATGTATACATTTTCACGTATAATTTAATTAATATTTAATTTATTTGTGATATTTCTCGAGTTTAGTACGCTGGAGACATCGACGAGCTTGTCATGATTGGCCTATAGTAAAGTTGGCTAAATGTGAATCCGCTTATTTATAAGCGTGGTTCCTGACCATCCCAAAAGGGAAAGTGATGATACTATGTAACAACTAAATTGTAATGTACATTAATTATTGTAATAAAGATTTTTATTATATATAATTTTATTTATGGAAATTGTAGATAAAAATCTAGTTAATTAAATAAATACAATAATATTTTTCATAATAATATAATAATAATACTTATTGTTACCTAAACAAAATAAATAAATAAATTATAAAAACCAAAAAGGTCTTATCTATATGTTTGCATTTTTTTCCTCTAATGCAATTTACAAGTTACAATACTGTCAATCGGTTTAGATAGGTAATTCGATGTTTCCTCCGAAAGTGCGACCATTAGTCGGCATTTGCTTGTCTCGGCTAGACTCGGCCAGCTGACACGTGACCGACAGATGGACGCGGTTACTTACATCACAATAGAAAAACATTTGTTATTTCAGTTCTTACTAACAATCTACTTGCAAAAATTGATTTTAAATGATTGGACAGGTATTATGCGGAGACAAATGTCATCTTCATCATCATTAAAGCCCACATAGTAGTTTAGTTTTAGATATTGGAATTTGTGACATATATATATATATTTATTTTAAGATACACAAATATAAACAATAAATATAAATTAAAAGCTACCTAAATAATAAAATTAAAAATAAACTAAACAAAACCTTAAATTAAATAAACTAAAAGATAAACCTAATTAATATAAAAACTAAATACTTACAAATATCTTGATTATAATCTACATGTCATCGAATCCAGGAGAAGATGAACCTAATGTTCCGAGGACTCCGGCGACGTTACCTCGTTGAATGGCAACACTCATCCTCTGATGAGATATTCCCTACTCAAAGGATCACCTGTTGACGCTCGGATGGCAACGCTTATGTCGCGTATTAAATTATATATATTAATTAATAATAAATGTCACGGCCTCCGTGGTCTAGCGGTTAAGTCCGTGGATTTAGTCTCGGAGGTACCGGTTTCGATTCCTGGTCGGGACACAAAAATATTTATTAATGTAAATAAAATACATTTAATTATTATTTAATTTATTTGTGATATTTCTCGATTTTGGTACGCTGGTGACATTGACGAGCTTGCCACTTGTCATGATTGGCCTATAGTACAGTTGGCTAAATGTGAATCCGCTTATTTATAAGCGTGGTTTCTGACCACCCCGAAAGGAAGGTCGTGATGATACTTTACTTTTTTTTACTTTTTGAATGATGCCAATTGTACTGAGGGCTCTTTATCGATGTTTCTCATGTGTATATGCAGTAGTGATCATACTGCTAGTTATGCATAATTTGACATCAATTGCAATTATTAGCATGTAGCTTTATATTATTTAAGCATTGTTTCCTGCGATGAAGATTATCAGTGGATCGCGCGATATCTGTTCTTGCGCAGGTCGTACATTACGGGTCGTGGCCCGGATCCGATATAGATCTGCCGGTATCGCGCCTGTGGGAACACGTACTTTGTATGTACTATACAAAAGCTTAACACAATTATGTATGTAATGGAGAAATTAATTTAATAAAATCTGACGGCATTTTTTTATAATTATACAGTAGGTACTAGCTGACCTGGCGAAATTCGTACCGCGCCTAACAGTCATTGCAAGCTTGATATAAATTTCTGAACGCACCCATATTTGACAACCAACATTGTTTGACACACGAACCACTTTTGTATGGTAAAATGTTTATATATTTATTTTATTCGGGACGGAGACAAACCCAACAAATCAAAAACCTTGAAAATCTGTCCAGTCGTTCTCGAGTTATAAGTGTTCTATTATTATGCAATCTAATATGTCAGAAACCTTCCCCGATGTTCACACAACGTATTCCCAAAGTTTAATCCCGATCGGTCAAGTAGTTTTGCAATGCATAGGGAACACACACACAGACATTCACCTTTATATATATAGATTTCGTTGCGTAAAGCGGTAGTGGTTTGGTAGTAAGAACGCTTAAAATTAAAATTAAATGTTCGCGGTTTGAATCCCGCCATGTGATTATGAATGAAACAATACAAATAATAAATAAAACAGGTTTATAAATATATGTATTATATATATGAATACTATATATATATATGAAATAAAAAAAAAACTATTTGATAACCCATATTCTGGGCCCATGGAGTCCAAGCGCAAAAAAGTTTTTAAAAGACAAAACACTGCGTCATGTCGTCTCCTCCGGTGACAAGAGGGCTGGCTCTTTCTTCGCCCAGAGAATCAGTATTGCAATTCAGCGGGGAAATGCAGCCAGCGTTCTTGCCACCATTCCACGCGGACGGGACTTATATCCCTATCCTTAATATTAATATTATTTTATATGTTGTAATTTTTTTTTTCAAATAAATGTATTTTTAAATTAAATTTGATAACTAACCACATACATAATAAACCAAAATATTAATACATAAACTATACATACATAATAATATACCTACAAATTTTGTTGGAAAAAGAAAATGCGACTAAACTATTTTTTTAATAGCGATCTGGTGGTTACTTGACTGATGTTAGGAGGCAAATTGTTCCTCAAATTTGATGCTGCGACGACAAACGAGATTGAAATGAAACTAGAATTATGCGAAGGGATCGAAGTGTTGGCCAAAACAAAAACAAGACAGAGACTTGGCCAGTCTTTGTCTTGACTTTCGCAAGTCTTGCAATATGTTGTTTGTTCCACATCAAAACAGTTTTGGAGATATTTCTCCAAAACAAATAAAGACAAACACAACGCAGATATATATGCAAAAAAAAAACATATATTTAGCAAAATAGAAAAAAAATCTGATACGTCTTGGTCTCGTTCTTAAAGAAATCAAGACCTAGACAACGCTTGATAATTTGAAATCTTTGTCAGTAACTTTGATTCTTTGACGATTATTAATGTTTTGAATTTTGAGAACAAATTACGACTTACAATGTCTAACATAATAAACTTTACGCAAACCAAAAACTAAGGTTTTTATATCTTAGCTATACCTAATCGCAGACGTAAAGCAAATTCTAAAATTACGATGACTAAGTATTGCTAATTACTTACCTAGGTCCCATCAATGCTGAAAGAAAATGACGTCATTTGTTCCTTAGTTTAATACCTTCTTTTGCAATTAACTGCACCCATAATGCACTTCTGTTAGCCGGCTGTCTTGTTTAAAAACCTAGAATGTATAATGTAATAAACATGTTTTTCTATCCTTTTTAACTATGTTTATTTATTATTTATATTGAAGTAATATACAAACAGTATAAAATAATTACAATATAAATTAAAACTACTTAAAAGTAAAAATTAAAATAAATATAAACTAAACCTAATAAAAAATAAACTATAAGTAAAAAATGTCCTCTAGAGACGACCCTTCAGTGACAGTCCCAAGAAGACTGGCAACATTTCCCCTCTGTATAGCTAAGCTGATATCTATCCTATTAGTTAATCATCGTTTATTTATTTATTTAAAACTTTATTGCACTATCTACAAGGGCCCGCCCCCTTAATGCCTCTAGACAGACCAGCAGCAGGAGTTAGTGCGAAGACGTACTAATATTACCTAAATTTACCAAGAATATATAATAATAATAAATAAATAATAAATATTTCCAGACAGGTCACACAGCGCCATCTAGTTTCCGTTGTAAGCTACGAGGCTTGTGTTACGGAAACTAGATGGTTGATAAACTACATATTATACTTTTTTTTTGTAAATATATACATATTATACATTATATATTATACACCCAGACCGAGACAAATTATACAATGTACAACTTGCCCCCGGTGGGAATCGAACCCACGACCTCCCGAGTTCACGGCAACGTTTGTTACCACTAGACCACGGAGGCGGTCAAAATATAAATAGTATTAATAGTACTTACATAATATTTATATAGGGGAAAATACCTACTAGCCAGTAGGAAACGACGAGACAGTTTAGGGAAGGAAAAAGAAAGGTTATCCGTTGTCAGATGTGTTCCTCCGGGAAGCCTCCAGATCGAATCCAGCAGATACATGGACTGTATTGTTTTACATAGGGTTTGATTGTCTTTATTAGCACAGCACTTTTACAAAAGTTTATACTTAGATTTTTGGGTTTGAGCCGGCTAGCTAGCGCACACTCGGAAACCAGCGGTCGTGGTCGTCCTGAATATGATAACCGACCGAAGACGTGGACACGGCGCGGTCTAATAGCAGTACGATTAACTGCTTATTTTTTTATTGAGTAATCATGACATAATAATTGTATGTATAGTTTATGTATGTTTATGTGTGTAGGTATAATGTGTAGTATATAAAAATTAGTTAAGTAACTTATTAACTGTATCATTAAAATTTCTTTTTTTTTTTTCATCCTGCCTATCACCTTACTCGATCCCCAAGGTTAGCTGGTAAAGAATGCCTACTGGCATTATAGCTTGCCTCAGTATTATTTTTAAGTGCATTAAAGAATTTAAATAAATAAATACGCGAGGGTTAAGTATTATTTCCCAGAAATCTGATTGTAGAATTGAAAAATGATTGAAAATATTAGAGTGTGGTGCAATCAAGAAGGGTACAAAATATAACAACTCTTTTCTATTACACACTGTACGTTGCTATGTTTTAAAATCAGACAGCAAATCTCTTTCGACTTATATAAATTTAACGACAAGCAAACTCCGAGTGCAGCTTTCATTACAGCCCGTCTTTGTTCGGCTCTTATGAAAAATTACTTCAACATTTCATAATTATGGTCTATTGTACCGGACTATTCATATCCTTTGCCATGTCTCGAAGAATTAAGTTATTTGAAGAACAGCACTTAAAATGTGCAGGTTTATTATCAGTTCTCATCAACTTTTTCTCATTACCTTTCAGCATTTAATTTTAGCTCGAGAGAATTATTCACAATGTTGCGAAAAAAAACGCTTCACAATATCGCACCCTTTTCACATATATACGGTTTCCGTCTAAAGAACTTGGCGCCGTGCCGTGCTAGTTCTTGCACATGTAGGTACACGGTTTTGTTAAGTGGGACAATAAAATTTAACAAGATAATTTAAGCAAATGAAGCTAAGTATATTTAATGAAAATGAAGTTAACAAAACAAGAGCAATGAGTTTACAATTATATAAGGGAGGGTCGTAAGCCAAAACTTAGCCCAAACTCTGTATGCATCCGTTGACGTACGTAGGGGTACCTTTCCTCGGAGAGCCTGAAGACGGGGACGTGGAGAACGCTGCCGATCCCAACGGCGGACAACGAGGTGTCACGGGGATCCTGGACAGCGGGGTTGTCTTCTCAAGCTAAAAAGCCCAAAGCCCAAGCTTAGGGGGTGTCAATGTCTAGTAAGATGAAGTTATGAAGGTAGACAATGATTTAAATCGAAGTTAACTATTAAAAGAAAAAGATTAATTAATTAAGCTGCGCCTTGCTTGCAGTCTGATTTTTTTTTTTGGTTTTGCCCAGTCAAGTCGACATAGTGTTAATGACTAATGCCAGTCATGAGCGTCTGATTCCAGTTACTAACATTTATGGAATTTGCGCACTACTTACCATCAGGTAAGTGCAAGGTCACATGTCGTGCTAGCATATTAAATATATTTTATATATATATATGGTTTATTTGACGCAACACAGTAGCTCTGGTATGCGAAATCTCCGTTAAGTAAAGTTTTACTTCCGAGCTGTCAAACTGTCATTATTCACATAAGCGCTGCTAATTTGTAGTACCGCACCTTATGGCGCTGTCAAAAATCCCATACTTTAGTGCATGCTAGCTCTACAGTACCGTGGTGTGGAATGCGGCGGTGCATGCTGTATAGGTCTACGCATAATTTCCGAGGCTGTCGCAAGGCTTGGGTATAATTTCCCGATAGCAGCAGATCCATCAATGGGCGCCTCGGGCTTTGCAATATCAATTTGTAGGCATTTCATATCGCCAGCAATTACCCACGACGGAAGGCCTCGAACCGCGGCATATAATGCCTAATGACACTTAATAAAGACAGAATAAAAGTGAGATGATTATTTATTATTTACACTCACAAACAATAATAAGGGGACAATAATATTAAAATATCCAATTAGGAGTAGCCAACTTCAGCAAAGAAGCCGATAGACGCATTCAGCTAGGATGGGCAGCATTCGGGAAGCTACGTCACATCTTCCTATCGAACATACCACAGTGTTTGAAGACAAAAGTTTTCAACCAGTGCGTTCTTCCAGTAATGTTGTATGGTGCAGAAACGTGGACACTGACGGTAGGTCTGGTCCACAAGTTCAAGGTCGCTCAGCGAGCTATGGAGAGAGCTATGCTCGGGATTTCACTAAAAGATAAAATCAGAAACGTTGACATCCGTCAAAGAACCAAAGTTACCGATATAGCTTTTAAAATTAGCAAGCTGAAGTGGCAATGGGCTGGACACATATGCCGTAGAACCGATGAACGATGGAGTAGACGGGTTCTGGAGTGGAGACCACGTACTGGAAGACGCAGAGTGGGACAACCGCCCGCCAGATGGACAGATGACCTGAGGTCGCTGGTGGGGGATGGATGAGGGTGGCAGAAGATCGTGTGAAGTGGCGAGCCTTGGGGGAGGCCTACATCCAGCAGTGGAGAGACACAGGCTGATGATGATGATGATGATGAATATTAAAATAACCATGCGAGTACCTAAAAGAACCGTGAGGAATCGCTCACTCTTACTCGTTCCGAGTTGCAACACCAACTATAGACGCAATGCAATTCTCAGCAATAATGTTTAACGAGTTTAACATGTAGATCTCTTTAATGCCGGCATTGCAACGAGTGAAGACGAATGGACGCTTCGAGTTTGTAGACCGAGCTATTGTTTTTTATTTGTTAATTTTGTCTTCTATTTTGCAGTTATATCTATTTACCATGTATTTTTATTATTTTATTTTTGTTCCTGTATTCGTACTAAAGGTTTGTAATGTTTTTCTTTCTTGCTTTCTATTGTATCTATCTGTGAATTATTGTTATCGGCTTTATAGTATTATTATCTTGCCTATATTTGTATTTAGGCTGTAAGTTTTTCCTAGATAAATAAAATAAAATAGATTCATGGCTGTAAATATACCTAATATATATATGCCTGCCTCCGTTTAGTTTAGCCGGCGTATAGTTTAGGTTGTAGTGATTGTTTTCCTGGCCTTACGATTAGTCGTAACTTTAATTTTAACAACTGCCTCCGTGGTCCAGCGCCTATGTATCTGGATTAAGAACCCAGTACGGGTTCGATTCCTGGTCGGGATACAATAATTTATTTGTGATACTTCTCCAGTTTGGTACGCTAGAGATTTACCAATTGTCATGATGCGCCAATAGTAAATTTGTAAACTATTTAAAAAAATAGTGTGGTTTTGGTTTTTGACCACCTCGGTAGAGATACGATCGTGCCCATGGAGTCCAAGCGCAAAAAAGTTGTAAAAAGACATAACACCGCGTCTTGTCGTTTATTATAGTCAAAATTGTTTATTACCCATAATACAGGTAATTAACAGGTTCTTAAATTTGATTATTGAAGTTATTTTTTTAATTATGTAGGCAAACCATAAAATATTTAAATACACGTTTGATTATCGGTCGGTTTCCATAAATTACATTTTATTGAGTCCGAACATTTGGTCGCCCGTCCTCGTTGACAGACCGACTCGGGTAGTTTTTAATAAACATACATGCGTCTAGACACCAGGGACCAGTTTGATTGCTTCGGAGTGTACAATCGACATTTTTAAATGTTAACGGTTCGTGACCAACTTGGGTGATATTTGAGACACATAGAGTATTTACAGTAATTTATAGCTTAATTTAGTATTGCAAGTTTATACGTCAATTACGCAATAAATCAAACACTATTTCTTGCGTTAAATAACTTAATAATCCAATAATTATATTGCAGTACTATAAAACATGCGTGATAAATTGCACTTAATAATTGTAAAACTATATAAAGTAAAAAGTATCATCACGACCGTATCCCTTGCTTGGGGTGGTCGGAAACCACGCTAGTAAGTAGCGAGTTTATATTTAGCCTACTTTACTATAAGCCCATCAAAACAAGTACCAAACAAATATATTTTTTTTGTGTTCTCACTTCATTACAGCCACTAGAACACAGCGTCCCAGACCTCCACTGCTGGTGGAGATGGGCCTTCCAAAACATATATCTGGAGCATTTGGAATACACTCGCCACGCTGGCCAGGCGGCTTGGGTACTTGGGCTTGGGACCAGGTATCAAAATTTAAATCTACGGACTTAACCGCTAGACTACGCAGTAAAATTATAATATAAATTACGATAACATGAAAAAAAAGTAATGCACTTATGTCGACCTCTCGAAATAGTTTGTCTCTAAAACAATCCAAACAAAAAATCCTACAAAGTTCGGTTAAAATCCCCGGCATGTACCAATAAGAAATACACTTTTCTTAAGTACATTTGTCATAGATTCACAACACCACCGTTCTCGTGCCTCGGAGAGCACGTTAAGCCGTCGGTCCCGGTTCCACTGATACCAACTTGTGGAATCGTTAATATATTGTCATTATACATTGACATCGGGGGAGATGATGACGTTGAGTATATCATGGACGGAGATCCGAACCAACAAATCCATACTGGAGGAACTGGACATAGGACAGCGCCTTTCCTCGACTGTACAATCACGCATTTTCACTTTCTTCGGACACATGTTATGGCGTGGAGAAACATCCATCGAGCGCCTGGTTCCAGGGGAAAGTCAATTGCAAGAGGATGCGTGGCAGGTCTCCGATAAGATGGACCGATCAGGTGAAGGTTGCAATGGATCATCCCCTACATTAGTACAACAGGAAAGCTGCAGTCCGAGAGGAGTGGCGACGGTTTGTTAGGCGTGCCACTAGCACTCAAATGGCGACCACGGCCGAGTGTAGCGACTAAAGAGAGATAAATTGACATCAGACCCTCGACATCCTGTCTGGCCAGAGTGGCGTAGGCCAATTGCTCTCTATATTATAATTTCTGTAAGGCCCGTTTCCAACAGTGGAGGTCTAGGACTGTAATGAAGTACAGACAAGGCTGCATTTCACATAAGACTTGTCCGCAGTCTATATTTTTCATATTACAAATTTTCCCGATACTTGGACGCTCGGAGCCACTGATAGTAGCTTTTGAGATGTTGTACTGGAGGCGTGTTATGTTATATTGCGCATTCTATGGACAGCACGGAGAACCAACGTATACTGCTACAAGTCCTTGAATATTTTGGTCATATAGCACGGAAAAGTTCGGCCAATCTGGAAGGGCTGGTGATCACGGACAAAAGTGAAGATACGAGCCCCTGTGGTCGAAGCCCAATACGTTGGTCTCTGACCAGATATATATATATATGTATATATTGTTGTTGTTGTTGTTTTCCTTAATGCTAAGGGCCATGACCCCTTCCACAATTCTTAGCTCGGACGATGCTGCGTCATCCGGGTCTGCACACTGCGGCAAATGATATAGTTGACGGCGAGTCTTCTGAAGAGATCCACAACCGGATAAGGTCTTCTCTATTAATACAGCCCCTAGAACACAGCGTCCTAGACCTCCATGCACTGTTGGAGATGGGCCTTCCAGAACATATATGTATGTATCTGGAGAATTTGGCCTACACTCGCCACGCTGGCCAGACTGGTTGGCGAGGAATGATTTTCTATAACGCAACCAAACTACTTGCACAGGCCAGAATAGTAGACGCGTAGGTACATATAAATTCGGAGACTTACATTTGTCGCACGCTGAAGATGTGGAATGCTCTTACAGCCAGTGTTTTTCCCTATTCCTATAACTTCGAATCACTGCCTCCGTGACCTTGCGGTTAAGTCCGTGATTTATACGCGGAGGTACCAGGTTCGACTCCTGTTCGGGTACACTATAATTTAGGCTTTAATTTTATTTGTGTCATTTTTCCAGTTTGTTACGCTTGGGCCATGATGGGCCTATAGCAAAGTTGGGTAAATGTGAATCTTTAAAAGCGTGTATTCTGACCCAAAAGGGATACGGTCGTGATGATACTAAAGATATATAGCCCTTCATGCGAGAAAGCATGTTGTTATAGTGATGGAGAGACTGGTGTAGGTCGTTAGATTCAGTTGCACACATACTTGGACCTAAGATACATAAAAAAAGGTCAAATAATCAAATTAAATGCCCCAAAGCTCTTCTGACGAAATCGACAAAGAGTTTTCTATGCAATGGTATAAAGCTATATAATAAATAATCGGCAGATGTAACAAATTTAGAATTTGCAAAATTTAAAACATCACTAAAAAATATTATCATAAACAAAAGTTATTATGAGCTACAAGATGCAATGAAAGATACCATTGCATAGAAGTACTCGGCCAAATTTTATAAATTCTTCTTTTTCTTTTCGCCTCTTTACAGCCACGAACTTATTTAAGTAGTTTCTAAGTTGGTTAGTTTTACTTGCTTGTAGCAATAATCATGTGCATAAATATGGATTATTGCCTGTTTACGGTCCAACCATTATTACCACTTTGATTAGTACATATGTTTTAATAATTGTATTGATTTTTGTAAACTAGTTTAAATTGTTTTTTTTTATACTATCAGAGCGCGATGTCACATGTCTTATTCAGTATAAAAAGGGCATGTTTAGGTTTTTTTTTTTTTTTTTTTTTTTTTTTTATACTGGACTCGACATGTGACATCGCGCCCACCTGATGGTAAGCAGTACGCGAGGTCCAAGAATGGGAGCAACTGACGCCGGTCACTATGACCGACATCAGTCTCTACCACTATGCCGGCCTAACAAGATGCTTTTTCACACTTCGCTTGAAGGACTCCAGGTTATAAGAGTGGGGAAATACACTGGCTGGGAGAGCATTCCACATCTTCAGCGTGCGACAGATGTAAGAGTCTCCAAATTTATGAGTACGCGTAGGGATAGTGGGTAAGGTATGTGGATGCATATTTTGGCCTGTGCGTGTAGTTCGGTTGCGGAATAGAGAAGAAGGGATAAGGTTATGGAGCTCCTCAGAACACTCGCCGTGGTATAGCTTGTAGAACACGCTCAGAGAGGCAACGTCACGGCGAAGCTGCAGTGATTCGAGAGTTATTGAGGTTTAATAAATGAAATGCAAAGAATATAGTCAGTATAGTTTATTAACACTTTCGGGCGCACCCTGATATGTTTAACTACGAACCTTAACCATTCACAATGACATAACTATAGAATAAAATAAAAACATTATAGTCCAAGGCCAGTTGCAGAAAGGCTAATTAACTTTTTCACATTCAATAACAAATTTCACTTTATGGACATCATTGCCTCGACTGCCGGTGCTTTTAGGAAGTCTATTTTGGATATATGTACTAAAACCATAATGTGTTATTGATACCTATCATTATTGTTGTTTACTCATATTTTTCTTTTTTTACTAATTGTTGTTTAACTTCGCTATCTGACGTTACCTATTTATATAATCTGTGGTTTACGTCGTTGGTAACATACTTCAAAGTCAAAAGTCAAAATATCTTTATTCACGTAAACAGGCATTTATGAAACGTCATTAATTTAATTATTTTGAATGATTCTACTCCTGCTAGTAGAAGACTAAGCAGCAAAGTGGTCCAATAACTAAGCTGTTAGCAGAAGAGCAGCAGCTTAGCAAATTCCAGTGACCTGTTAATGTTTAATCTGACTGAGAAAGGAATCTGCAAGGAAAACTCAGCTATATCAGATTTACAAAATAAAACATATACAGAACTGCACCACAACGATCAGTTAATAACCTTTTAAATTGAGTTATCAGTACCTATGAGAATACAATACCTGGTACAGCAGTAACCGACCAGGCAAGTCAGAACAGAAGTTAACAATTTGTTTATTTAAATGTTATTATATATATATGTGTGTTACTGTTTGTGAACCTAAATAAATAAAAATAAAAAAAACTTGTTTTGTAAATTTATTAATATCGAACCAACAATGGACATAACATACTGATGATGTTTTCCATGATGCGCGAGGTGATGATGATATTTTTCTAAAAAATAAATACAAAACTATATAGTGCATTGCCTTCACCATTGCTAAAAGAAATAAAATTACTTTTTTCAAAATTTATGACAAAGACCTTCAGTCACTGTCACTGATGACGCCGCTCCAAAGAGAGGCGAAATATTTGGCAAAAAATATTTTAAGCTTCAATTTATATATTTTACCAAGTAAAAAAAAAAAAAAAAACTTATGACGCTTACACGTGACCTTGCCCCCACCTGATGGTAAGTGGCGCGCGAGGTACATGAATGTTGGCAACTGGAATCCGACACTCGAGACTCTCAGTCCCTAAGACTATACCGGCTTGACTGGGCATCTGATCCCGAAACGTATGGATACAATTTACTAGGTTTATCGGCACGAACGGTGGATACTTCCCCGCCCCGGCAGACTGACCACCAGTCCGCCTACCACCTGAAGAAGAGATAAATTGTTGAAGGGATAATATGCATCAGCACGTCATTGGCCGAAATAACCAAGGTGACAAGCTAACTATCAATCACGTGGCGTATATTAAAATGTTGATAATGGATTATTTTAATCATACTTTCTGCAACCAGCCTTTAGGTAAAGTTTTGGCGCATGGCCGAAGTCTATTTTGCACAAACGTTAACGTTATAAACGAATGTCTTAACTAAATGTAACTGTAACTGCCAAACGCAGTAGAGTTGACAATACACTATTTTGACGCTTAACAGGGATTATCACCTTTGCATCCATCTCGCTCGCACATTTTTAAAGATTTTTCAAGAAGTATCAAAGTGTAAAATATGTAGGCTACCAACTTACTATGAAATAAATTTACGTTCATGTATAGTTCGTAATTTTAGACAGAGTAAAATAGCAAAAATATTTATAACGATTTTCCACTATTTTACTAAAACAACTATATGAAGACAAATTTCTAAGCATTCCATGGATTCACCGTGCGGGTGCCGGGTCCATCGTGTATGGGTAAGAGATGAGAAGAATGGTGTCTCGGGCTTGCGACCGACAATAGGCTGGTTTAAGAAAAGGAGGCCTCCTTTTTTTTTATTGCGCGATAATACGCTCACCATCCACCATTCTACTTCTCTCCCTACCCAACCAAATACTGTATGATTCCGTTAATATTAATATATATCCAAAATGTGCGTAATTTTATTTCCTAGTAAGTTGATAGACTATATTTCTCATAGTTTGTGCGAGCGAGAGGTGTACTTGTCCTTATTAAGTTCTTTAATAAATAAATTCATTGTAAGATGGGTACAAAATAATAATTACGACATAATGAACGGCGAAGATTTTCTACTCAATTTTTTTATTAATTTATAATTACATATACATACAAACAAACATCTATGTGTACATACCCATCTTTGACCTATATTTATGGATCGGGCTTTTAAAACAAAATTACTGTCGCCGAAGCGGTGGTATGAACATTAATAATATCATTTTATTTTACTAGAATCTTGTGTAAATCTGAGTTATAGTATGTTTCCTGTGCATGCGAAAAAACGAACAATGACCTTTGCAGGAAACGTAGGTATTAAAACCTTTTTGGTTTAATAATATGGTCATTTATTTGTTTTTTTTAATTCGTCATGCCTAAACTTTGATTTCTTGTCCTAAACCTGACACGACCTTTTTACAGCCACGAATTAATTTTAACTACCTAGTTTTAAGCAAAAACTTGCTTATGGCAACAGTGTTTTAGTCGAAGATGATGGTATAGCTGATATGATGGGTCCACCCATAGTAGCTGCTGGTTATTTTATATTCCACATGATAATAAACTATGGTGAAAAAATGTATTGACAATATCCAAGTGTTGTTTGGGACAACCAAAGGAAATAAATGATTTGATTTGATTAAAGGTTGATGGTAAGAAAATGTATTACATAAGTCTTTTCTAATTAAACAATAAATTTTATAAATAAAATAAATAAATCATTTGGCTACTCAAAGGCCCAATTAATGGATATTGTAATAGCATGTGGTGGTTGCCTGTAATTGGTGCAGCATCTGTTTTCTGTCTAAGTTGTAAGTAAAAATCCATGTACGTTTTGTTACTGTCACTATTGGCGACTCTAATAAATAAATTAATTAATTAATCGCAAGGCTCAACCCACCCCGTACCACTTAACGCGATACAAAGCGTAAGCGATAAAGAAATGTATGGAAAGCGTTACATATCGTTTATTTTTATGCTAACATAATACTTTTGCTATGTTTGACTTGAAGGCAAATAAAGCAAAGCTTGCATAGTGTAAGCCTCATAAATTAGAGAAGTAAAGTTTGTTTAAATCGACAAGCCTGCCACTTGTCATGATGAGCCCATAAAGTAAAGTGGAGTCTTTCGCGCCATTTTGCGCGGAGATGTCAAGTGCAAGTTATTGTTTTGTAAATTAATTTACTGTGGATATTATTGGTCAAAAGTGGTGTTATTTTGTTTAATAATGTGCTACAATGTGAATAATTATGGAAAACCATAAATTGGACTTTAAATATGGGGCACAAGTTGAAGTTTATATTTTGCGGTTTTCCCGCGCTGTGGACTCCCATATTTTACCCGACGTGTTTGGGCTATAATGCCGCGAGTGACTTCAAAAAAGCATCAAATTCTGCAGCATCTGGAATTTGATGATGCCTAACTCGGTTATGAACTCTGTTATGAACATACATATTATGCAAATAAATTACGTGTTTAAGACTGATGTATTCTGTACAATGTCCTTTAAAGACAATTAAAAAAAAAAAACCATAGTAAAGTTGGCTAAATGTGAACTAGATTGTTATAAAAGCGTGGTTTCTGACTAAGTGTGGTGACTTCTGTTTTAGTTAACAAATTGATGTGTTGCCAGCACTATTAATAATTTAATATATTATGTATTGGGCACCATTTCACAGGACAGCGATTTGGAGGAGTTATTTTTTTTGTAAGTATTTTATTTTAATTATCGAAGTTTTTTTATTGTAAAAATTTTTATTTAATTTAAGGTTTTGTTTAACATTTGTTAACTTTAAGCCACACACAAAGCATCACTGTATTCTAACCACAAGCATTTAATTTTTTTGCATTTATTTAAACACTAGCTATTTTACCCGGGCGCGGCTTTGCCCGTATAATAACAGCGAAAAGACCTTCAGGTTTACATGCTAAAATATTAAGGTAATGTTCAATACTGGGTTCCAAGGAATATATCTGCCCAATTTAATTAAAATCGGTTTAGTAATTTAGGCGTGAAGGCGAAGGCTTTAAGACCAGCACTTTGGCGCTTATAAAATGTATTAAAAAGCTTGATCCATATATATAATTCAATGATACGATTTTACAATACAATTATATACAGTGTTATTCTACAAAAATAATTTAATACCACTAATATTTTACATACATAACATTTATGGAGAGTTTTATTAATAATAATAATATAATTACACAATAAATAAATAAAACTTAATCGTTAAATTCATACACGATTATTTTATCACTGGATTGTCATATTTTCTAGAATCACAAGTATTGAGACAGTTTTTTTTATACGACATGAGACTATGCGCCTACCTCATGTTAACACAATTAGGTACAGACGCTTACCACTATACCGGTAGAAGAAGTACTGTGCTTTTTTGTAAATAAAGGTAAAATTAGGAATTAGTAAAAAAAATATATACCATTTTTAAACTATACAAAAGTGTAAATTGCATTAGATTATATTAGGAATGTTTTATAAGTCGTCTTTTATATACTGCGTGGAATTTACTAAAGAGCAAATATCTTTATATTATAATCTAGAATAAAAATAAAGAACTACGTATTTTCTATTTATTTATTCAGTAATAAAATCTTAAGTTACGGTGCAGAGAAGTTTTCCTAAAAATATCGGCACTCATACACAGCCTAATCAAGTAACCAGGCAGCGAGAGGTCGACGATCGCGCGAACGTTGACTTACGTAACTCTTTCTCTCTCTATTTCATCTTTCAGCTGTGAGCGAGATGAATTAATAATAACACTCCCCAGTCGTTAGGTATTTATCACGATGACTATCGCGACTTTCAGACGCAGCCTTATTTACCATGCAGTAGTGTTAATTTTTTCGGATAATGACTTTTATCTTTAAAAAAGTGACATTTGTTATTTCAAAAAGAGGTTCTACTAATGACACCTGCTGCCTAAAAAAAATATTTGCTCTTTTGACAATTACAAGCGGTGTATTATATACAATCATAGTATATTATTTAATAAAAATAAACCTATTAAAGGTACAATTAAATTTTTAATAATTACTTTTAAATTGTAGTAATTGCAAAGATAATTTAAATTCTCTCTTTGGTTAACTGTTATAAAATATATTATGCATTGGACATACTCGTAGATATGTCTAGGCTATTATCATTGGGGATCGTGATCCTTATTGATGGCCTTAGCTAATTTACAATAGTTATGTATCTACATATTACGAAAATATTATTCTAAATTTACCAAAACTATTAGACAGTTTCCTATAATACAATAACAAACATTGTTGTTAGGAACTATGAGAAATGTACAGTTATTTATACACAATAAAATCTTAGAATCACGTCTAATTATAATATCCAATGTCTAAATGAATAGACGTTGCTAAGACTACGTTGCTAAGTAGGGCTTAGTCACTTTTGTATGCTTCAAACCGTCAAAAATTTTGTGTTTTGTGGTAGATAATTGGAACAACATTATTGTTGTACACACAAAGTTTTTCACAAATCGAGATCCAACCAAGGAAACAAAATGACACCCTCGTAAATTCCAGCTGTCAATTTATTTCCGTTACGTCGCGCCTTGTAATGCAGTCTAAAAACTTTTCTGTTTTTTTACCATACTCATGACTGACATCTGTCCCTAATACTATGCCGGCTTGACTGGGCATGCTAGAGTACAGTACACGAATATGCCAAAAATAAATGTATATTTCTGCAAAACATTTTTTACACAACACAAATTTTGAGTTCCAATAACCAATGATAGCTTTTTAATCTTAAACTTAGCAATCTCGTCTTAGCAATGCCTAATATTCTGGGTCAGAATTAACACTTACACAGTTTTAAGTTCATTTTGTCACAGCACTTTTCCCTTCCTATTTCTCTGCAGGCATAGCACAGACACGACATATATAATGTCATGTTCTTATTTTAAAATAACAATGTATAAAAATCTGTTGCTTGAAAGGCAATTTGCGCCAACGTTTAATGACAATAGTATCTATTTACCCCTGCTTAGTCCTATTTAGTTCCTAAATTTGGATTAACCAATAGTGTTGCCTTCTTGATCTCGGTCTTGCAGAACTTCCTTTCTTATAAGACCATGACCAAGAGAAAGACCACCGTTATGTTAGTAAGATCAATACCCAAACTGACCCTAGTCTTTATCTCAGATTAAATATCTTAGTCTTTGTCTCATTTCCTACAAGTTGCCCGACACCTTTGCGTGCTACCTCTTCTAGTTACGATCTTGTAGGCCTGCTCGATCGAACGTGTATCCACCACCTTAAATCCCTGCCCAACCTCTGTTAGGATCCGTTGGTCAAGACACCTAGCCGCCTGCCTCCTCTAGGCACAGTCGCGTGAGTCTGCGCCTGGACGTGAATACCATCTTCCCCATTCCCTCGCTGCCTTAGGGTATTACACCAGCAGGAAGACTCCTATTTTACACTACCACTATAATTTATATATTTCGCTCAGAGCTTGGACTTAGGTGTTAGGCATTTAGCGTCCACACTTTGACATGGTACTTAATTATCATGTATTTTTTCGGCTTACGATTTATTTTAGATATAAACTAATTCGTGTCTGTCCTTTTTTGGGTTCTTTGAACTAAAAATATCAAACACTAATAGATAAGTTGAAATATCTCGAAACTCTTCAGACATTTTTTTTTTCGCTCTGACAAAGTTGTACGTATTCTTAAATGAAACATCATGTTAATCGTTATAGTATACAGAGTTTTTGTTACAACCTTTGTATACAATTAGATATATGTTGGTCAACAAGATTTATAACCAGTCCAGATATCAACTAAATCAAGCACTAGAGTCTCACAAGGTTTCCTTACTACAGTTATATACAAGACGCAAATATATTTTTTCATTTAGAGCAAGAGTCTTGCAAGATCAAGACCAATACTGAGATTGTTTTGATGCAAGATTGCTTTGGGAAACACTACTAACCAAGGGTAAATGGCGAGATACTGTTGTCAAATAACGTTGGCGCATGTCAACCTTAAAGATTTTTATGCATTAGTAAAAACATTGACGTTCGGAAGTAGGACTTACGGCCACTTGCAGAAAGGCTGATCTTTTGACATGTTTAACATCGCTATCAGGCACGTCATTGGCTGAAATAACCAAAGTGACAAGCTTACTACCAATCACGTAGCGCCGATTATAAATTATTTTATCTATCCTTTCTGTAATCGTCCCATTTTCTTTCTTTGTCTAAAGTATACAAAAAAATCTGCCTTTATTGAGTTATTTGAAGTTTTTATCAAAATCTTGCTAATGAGACGAACAAGAGCAAAAACTGTAACTTTAACATTAAGTAAAGTCTTTGGCTAAGATATCATAGTAAGATCAATCTTCTATTAATCCAAATTCTTAGCTATAACACTATGCACTAACACTGGAATGTTTAGAGTGGATGTCTCGGAGGCGGCGTATGATTCATTCGTTGTGAAGACGCAGAAGCATGTGAAGGCGGTGGGTATGGGCAGTAACGAAGAGAAGGGGGTTTCTGCAGCCAGAGCTCGGGGGGAAGAGTTAACGGTTGAGACCAGGCTGCTGGCCAGCCTCGGCCTCCCAAAGCCAAGAGTTGGAGCGCTGGTGGAGTCCTCGCCCAGGCTGCTCGCTTCTCAGCCTCCTCTTCAGCACCACCAGCGTAAAGTCTTAGAGGAGACCGAAGAAGCTGTTGCTCCATCAGCATCAGTTCCATTGGATCTCTGCGGAAAAGAGAAATTTGTGGTTAATAAATTGTAAAGATATTTTGCTATATAAAGCATTATATGGTGAACTAATCTATTTTTGTATAACTACCCACATAATATTTTTTTATCGAAAATACGAAAAAAAAGTATTTATTTATAATGAAAGACATAAAATAAAATAAAGATACAAAAGAAAGGGGTAGACACCAAGAATCGAAAGGACAAAAACAAGTCATAACAATTTACGAAAGATCGTTCTTAACAAAATATTAACCTTATCATCCTACACAAATATCCTGCCTTAGATCTAAAATTCACCAAATCACAGACAAGCGATCACCGCTAAAATTAATAATACTTTATAATTAGCAAAATTGTTTAGGGAGGTCTATCATTCTTCGAAATAAGATATTAATTTTGTATTGCTGTGTACGGTACTGGTCGATGTTTCCGCGAAGTTGTGAGAGTGCATAACTTGCTAGTTGGTCTGCTTTCAACGGTGCGTAGTCTATAAACCTCGACTCACTTCTCAGAAATTCATTAACACGCCGACCAACACCAGAAAGCACGGCTGTATTATTATGATAAATATTCAAATGTGCAGCCCTATTCCTATTAACTAAATTCTTGTAATGCCTTCGTTTAGTTATTTTTTACAGTATCTGCTGCTCGCCAGTGGAACTTCCTTTAAATATCAGACAGGCACCATCTCTAAAAATATTTGAAGACAGACAAGCTATACAAAATATATCGTACCAAAAAATATTTAATAAATATATAATAAGTATTTTGTGTATGTAATAGTAATAAATTATTTATTTATCAAATGTCTTCGTAACCCAACAATTTAAATCGGAAAGCCTTACTTATTTTTGGTTTTAAAGAACAAAAAAATATCGTCTAAATCAATAAGGTTCAATTACCTAAACACATTTTTTTTTCTAGCGTCATGAGCTAGTAGAGATGAGTTTTTTTTTTTTTAATACTAGCACGACATGTGACCTTGCGCCCACCTGATGGTAAGTGGCGTGCATGGTCCATGAATGTTAGCAACTGGAATCAGACACTTATGTCCGACATCAGTCCCTAACACTATGCCGGCTTGACTAGATGTCTTTTCACACTTCGCTTGAAGGACTCCAGGTTATAGGAAAATGGAAACACAGAGGCTGGAAGAGGATTCCACATCTTTATTGTTTGACATTTTTGCCAAAAAACATACAGAAAACGATTTTACTCATTTATCGCTTGCAAGATATTGCTAGACAATTGGAACAATAGTACGATACAGACACCGACGAGCTTGTCACTTGTTGTGACTATAGTAAAGTTGTCTTAATGTACCCAATAATCTGCATCGGAGTGTCTGTTCAGTGCATCCAGCATTAGGCCTTCCCCAAGGTTGGCCACTTTTTGCAATCTTCATCCTACCCCGTCAGCGACCTTCTTAAGGTTATCTGTCCATTACTTATTAGCACCCGTTTGCCCCATTCATCGTCGGTTCTTTGACCGCCTCCGTGGTCTAGTGGTAACAAACGTTGCCGTTAACTCGGGAGGTCGTGGGTTCGATTCCAAGTTGTACATTGTATAATTTGTCTCGGTCTGGGTGTTTATATGTATAATATGTATATAATTTACAAAAAAAAAAGTATAATATGTAGTTTATCAACCATCTAGTTTCCGTAACACAAGCCTCGTAGCTTACCACGGAAACTAGATGGCGCTGTGTGACCTGTCTGGAAATATTAATTTATTATTTATTCTGCGGCAGATGTCTTTAGACCATCGCAAGCTTGCTTATTTTGAAAGCTATCTCAGTAAATTTGGTTCCTTGACATGCATACTCCAATCTCACACCTCTGCGCAGTTGAATAGATTTTTTTTTTCATTTTCGTAAGAAAATTGTAATTAATTGTATATGATTGTTTATTTATGATGTACATTTATATTTATTAATATTGTTATGTATGTATTTTTATAAATACTGTTAATAATAACTCAATTAATGATTGCACCTCCATCTATACAGTCCTATCCATATATGTACATATATTCTAGGGCATTAGGACCGTCTTTGTGCATAGTGCAATTAAGTTTTTATAGGTATTACGGTCGTATTAAAAGTATACTTTCACTATAAATATTTTTATTGTATTGTTATTTATTTTAATGTTCATATGTTAAATGTATAGTGTACTTGTATAATTAGTGTCTAACATTAGCCGTAGTGTTTCGTTGAAGTCTTTACGATCACGGCTGTTAACGCCGCGCGTTCCGTTTCTTTACGGCGCGAGAGTATCGGTTCCTGGAGGTTGTCGCATCAGTTTGCCATTCAAAACGATGTCTACTAATCCTATTTTAGATTTTAATTCTTTAAATTAAAGTAAATTATATTGTATTGCTCTTTTTTTTGTTTTGTATATTATTGTTTAACTATAATTTGAAAAAAAATGTACACTATGTTAGAATTTGTTGAGAAAATATTTTGTAAACACCACTGCCTCCGTGGTCTAGCGGTTAAGTCCGTGGATTTAGACTCGGTGGTACCAGGTTCGATTCCTGGTCGGGACACAAAAATATTTATTAATGTAAATTTAATTTATTTGTAATATTTCTCGAGTTTGGTACGCTGGAGACATCGACGAGCTTGCCACTTGTCATGATTGGCCTATAGTAAAGTTGGCTAAATGTGTTGGCTTAAAGCGTAGTTTCTGATCACCCCGAAAGGGAAACGGTCGTGATGATACTTTCCTTTTTTTCTTTACTTTACCATTGTTACACAAATTCTAAAGCAAATATTTTTTTATTTCTTTCTTTAGTTGTAAATAATTAGATGTTTCAAGTGTTGAATGATATGATTGTGTACTGTATTCGTGTCTAACATTAGCCGTAGTGTTTCGCCGAAGTCTTTACGATCTCGGTCGTTAACGCCGCGCGGTCCGTTCCTTTACGACGCGAGGTTATCGGTTCCCGGAGGTTGTCGCGTCAGTTCGCCATTCAACACGCTTCCTACAACGCTATTTTAGACTTCCTCTTTTATTTCCTTAAGTATTCTGTAATTAGCAACTATACTGAAATATTAACAGTAAGTTAATGCCTATTTATCTATTAATGTATAAGACGAAAAATACGGAATTAAATATGATTTACTTGTTAATATTTATAATGTGCGGTGGATATTTTGTAAGAATGCTTTTTTAAAAAAATAAAGGAATCAGTGAAAAATACTTACGTCGTACATTTGTCATAGATTACCAACACCACAGTTTCCGTGTCTCGGAGACGACGTTAAAATTAAAGTTAAGTTTGTGAAATAGATAATATTAAATAAGTATTTAAAAATATAAATGGTGCACTATTGTCCACAGTGGGAAATATTTTGGTGGCGGGTATAATTCTAATGACTACTACTGTTTCGTTTCTTAATAATAATAATAGTAGAGTTGGCTACTAGCTTCTTAAAATATCGTGATTTCTGACCACCCCGCTAGAGATAACGATCGAGATGATACTTTACTTTTGTTAATAAGTTATTCAATTTTTACATTTTTAAATAAATTATATTTATTTACCTTATAAATATTACTATTTTTTATTTTGTATCACTTGTTATCACATAGTTTTTAATGTGGAATCATGTTAATGACCTAAAATTGATAATTTGTAAGTGATTAATTTATTAAAGTTATAACGCTAAAGTTTTCAAAATTTAAATAAAATAAAAAAACAAAAAAAAAAAAAACTACGATTATATAGCATGCCATGCTGGTACCAACACTTATGTATGGAAGCGAGACGTGGATATGTCAGAATAAGCATGAGAGTAGAGTTAATGCAGTAGGAATGAGGTCGTTACGTGGGATATGCGGCGTCACTTTGATCGACCGCATACGTAATGACGAAATACGCAAAAGGGTAGGTATGATAGAAAGCATAGGGACAAAAATAAGGAAAGGCATGCTCCGATGATTCGGGCATATTGAAAGGATGAGTGAAGATATATAATAAATAGCTGGTGCATTAAAAAGCCATCGAAACAAAAGGGCATGCATGAAGAGGTTCATGAATGTCGAAGAAGCGAAAAAGGTATGTCGTGACCGTGACAAGTGGCACTCAATTGTCTCTGGCTACCCCGCAACGGATTTGGCGCGAAGTTATGTATGTATGAGTATATGGTTTCCTTTAAAAACACATACAATGTTTTGTTGGTGCAGCTTAATTGATTGTTGTAATAAATCAAAGTTAGTTACGTACATAAAGTGACGATATATTGTTGTAATACCGTAAAATGTCATCTTTAGCCACGCATCTTTTTGTTTTACTCCAATATATTTAATTGGGTTTTGTCATAGACGTTTATGAAACAACTTGTTCAACAAAGGTTTATTATTATAAGTTGTTCCGCTTCTTTAAAAATAAGCGTGATTTCTGACCACGCTGAAAGGGATACGGTCGTGATGATACTTGTTTTCTAGTTGTCCTAAGTTTAAGCTTTATTTTTTTTAACTAAAAATACATACTAAAATACGTACATAGGCGTGCTTAATGACTAAGCATTATCTAACAACCAACTATTGGTAGTGTGAAAAGTTCTGTATGGGTGCAATTTTATAATATCTATAGACGTCGAATACAGAGACGTCGAATTTCCCACTTGTAAGAAATTTGGCACATGGCACGCGACTTGATAGACTAATCATGACTTTCCGCGACCTCCACCGCGCTCGCTTGCACTAATTAACCTATAATAAAGGTTCCACACGCCTGCCCGTTGTTACGTGCAGCGTATCCTACTTCTGTTAGGCCAACACCTCGTAACAGATTCCTGTCGCCCAACACAACACAACAAAAAGAGAAGATATGGTACGCGCTATATTGTTTACTACAAATTAAAAAATCGATAGACAACTACACGCAAAGTCACACCTGTCGATATGGAATGGGATAAAATTTTGGACAGTGGAATGTGAACGAGAGAGAATGTATAGAAACGCGCTTGTGACGTCCTTAGTCCTTACGTCTTGATATCTAGCAGTAGTAACTGACTTTGCTAACATGTGTGTATAAGTGTGCATAGACCTAGTTTGCTAGTTCCACATGTAATGTTTTCGTTCCGAATCTGCTCCTTTTATTTTAATCCTTTTGTTTCCAATTGATATTCTACGTAAAATATAAATGTGTCATCTAAAGTATTGCTAATTCCAGTATTTTACCTGTCAGAATTACTACTCTTCTTAGTATATTTATAATATCAGTAAAAGATTATTTTTAATAAACGTCTTATCCTTTCAATATACTTCTATGGGCACATGAAATATTGCATTGGATAATTTGATATCGACTTGTGAGGAGCGAGTGAGGCGGTAAATGAGCGTGACGACACGCCGGTTCGGGTCTTGGTGTGGAAATTGGCATCGAGATGGCGTGTCTAATTTAATCTACGACCACGACGACCCAGCCTCAGGCGCCGCTCACACATGAATTAAAACAGGTAGGGATTTTGACCAAATATAACGACCGAGCTTATTTAATTATTATTACACATACAGTTGAAGACGAAAGTTTTCAACCAGTGCGCTCTTCCAGTAATGGGACTGGTCCACAGGGCCGATGCTAATAAGCTGCTGGTTTTCTGCTAACAGATTACGCTTTGGTCCACTTTGCTGTTTAGTCTTTCACTAACAGGAGTAGAATTTTTCAAAATAAACTTAATAATGACGTGTCACAAATGCCTGTAATAGGTTTACGTAAATAAATATATTTTGACTTTGACTTATTTCTCCTAAGGATAAATGGTATCGTTCTTGAACCATTTATATTTAAATTTGGTTTTGTAAATACACAAATATATTTACATTTTTTTTAAATATATAAAATTATTTATTTGTTTATATTGTACGTTATTAATTTACTTTACTTCATTAAGTTCATATCTTTAAAATTAATTATTTCTTAAAAAAACATATTAAATATACATGACGAAGCAAAAATAAGTAGGTACAATTAAGTTATTGTCTACACGATGCGAGGGAATATTATATTGAAAGCCCCGTCAATACATAAGTCAATAGTTGCCCACACGCGAGTCGGGAAATTATTTTACATGCACTATTATTACATAGCAATCATAGATCAGAGGAATCAATTTTGACGCCATTTTAGCACTAAATATGCCATTAACAAAATTTCACCTTACTTTTTTATTTAAAAAAATACCTACTGCAATTAGAAGTCACAGGTGAAGTCGCGCCCACCTAATGGTAAGCGGTACGCGAGGACCAAGATTGTGAGCAAATGACGCCAGCCACTTCATAATAAAGATTTGAATATTTGATTATCTTTGTTTTTTATTTAGTTATTTTCCTTATTTTAAAACATGTACTTTAAAACATGTATGTTATAATCAGGTTGAATGGAAACTGGCTGGCCAAAAACCTACCTCAAGGGCCAGTGCCACATTTGTTTTGAAATGTACATTTTTTTATGCCAAAAAATTTTATTATTATTATTTATTATTATAATAAAGGTATCATCATCACGACCGTTTCCCTTCAGGGGTGGTCAGAAACCACGCTTATAAATTAAATGTAATAATTTATTTGTCAAAAACGCGGATAAAGGATACATCACATTTGGCCAACTTTACTATAGGCCAATCTCAGTAGATATATTACGTCAGATTTGGCTGTATGGTCTAGCCCTTTGCCTTCCCTATCACCTCATTCATCATCCATCGGGAGAAGAGAACACAAAAAAAAAAATTAAGTGACTATAATTCCAGCATATATTTGAAAACATTAATAAAATCGCTTAGATGTGGTGAATACTATTACGACAATAAAAAATTAAGATGGAATAAATTGGTTAATTTTAACTAACACATTCCTTGACACTAATGTTTTGAAATTTACACGATCCGCCGCACGTCGGAAGGGCTTAAGTCGAGATGAATCGTGTGCCATAGACATGTATACATGGACCGGCCATAATAATACAATATCAATATTAAAATTTAATAAAAACCTCAAGGGCCAATTCGCTTATATCTCTGCTTTTAATCATGAATCTCTCCGATCTTCACACAACTCGCTTCTTACGAATTCCTTTGCGGTTGTTGCTACAAATCTGTGGAACAATCTACCTATTAACATAAGGCAAGAATCTATCAGATCACCATTTAAAAACTAGTCCAAATTTACAGTTACATTTTCTAAATAGCTTCAAACAAAATTTGTAAGTTTTATATACTATTTATTTTTATTTTATTTATTAATTTTATAAAAATCACAGCTTATTATATTAAACATATAAACAAAGTAGCAATAGTGGAACACAAGCCATAGAGATTTTATATTATTTAGACAATACAATTAAAACAGAAATAAGAGTAAAATATAGTAATTAGATTTAAATTAATAATGCAATTGAACTGTGACTAGCAAAAGTAAAAGAAAAATAACAATAATAACAAATAAGTGAAAACCAATAGGTTAATGATTATTTACCTAAAACAAAATAAATGAATGAGAGGCAAGAGCAAAATTATACTATATACACGAGTATAGCAGTATTCGTATATTAGCAAGCGACTATACTAGTATGTATGTTTTTGTTTAATATTGTGTATTTATTAGTAAGTATTTAGTATACTTATATTAATAAATAGATTATGTATAAGTAAGTTTATTATATAAGTATATGTTTAATATTTAGTTGTAACAGTATTATTTCTATCTATTGTTTGTTTTTCTTATACCTTCATTGCACCTACCAGTTGTTTACATCAGTCCCAAAGATTTGGCTGTCAGAAAATGTAAATAAAATAAATAAATAAACATAGAAGCTCTGATGCTCTGGGCCGATTGTCAAAAATGAACAGGGGCATTGTATACTCCAATAATTAAAAAGTTAGTTCTTAGCGCGGACCCACGCTGACTATAAATATAGACTCACAATCACATACATATAATATACAATACATAATAAAACATTTACAGAACTGCACCACAACGATCAATTAATAACCTTCTAAATTTAGTTATCAGTACCTATGAGATTACAATACCTGGTACAGCAGTAACCCACCAGGCAAGTGAGAATTAAGATAATGTCAGAATTAAGGTCACAGAGTATACTCGTATGAACAGATTTAAGTTAATATTTACTTTTATTTGTTTATTTTATTATTTATACGTTTTAATAAATAGGTGTAAGGGCAAATAAATCATCCATATATTCTTGTTAATGAAGAATTGTGATATTTACTTACTGCCAGCACCTCGCAGTATTGTGATAGAAATGACATAAGTTATTTTCTTCGATAGACTGATATATAAAACTTCAAATGTATCGATTAACCTACGATTTACAATTACATGAAAGATCCATGTAACTCTGTGTACGATCGAGATCCCAGTTCTTCCAGGCAATATTGTAATGAATATAAATTTCAAGTATTTTGTCCATGTTTTAGATATATACGTCCTTACACGAAGGTAACAGCAGGTTCTGTGTAGGCTGTTAGGTCGTTTTGGAGTCGGAAGGAGGCGGTAAAGGCATATTTATTATGATCTCGGTATCAGCAATAGCCAACACTTTCCGGCGGCAAATTACAGGGCGGTAGTCTGTGAGAAAGGCCGCAAACCAAACATATATACAAACCTAAGGACAAGGCACTTTATATGTTTTAACTGTGGCATACTCGTACTACTTTTCGTAATATTTTGAATCAGATATATATTCTATTTCATTCCATATTTGAAATACGTAAAATGAAAGAAAAAAAGCATAAGAACAAACATAAGGTAAGGCATGCTCCAATAGTTCGGGCATGTTGGATGGATGAGTGAAGAAAGATTGCCCTGGCAATCAATTAAAAAACACTAGCTTAAGGTGCAGGTAAAAGCCTTAGAGACAAAAGGGCATATATGAAAACATTCATTAATGTCAACGAAGCAAAAGAGGTATGACGTGATCGTGTCAAATAGCGCTCAATTGTCTCTGCCTACCCAGCATGGAAACTTGCGTGAAGATATGTTTGTATGTATTCTATATTTGCTCATCTCCTTTTATATTGTTGTTTTGTAATGCATTTTTAGCACATATATATAATAGTTAAGGATTTTCAACCTTATTATATTTACACTTCTTAACTCAACTGGGAAGCAGTCTATTATTGAAGTAATCCTCAACAGACCTTGTCATCAATTATTTAACATCCGAGGTTGTAACGGTTTATTTTTTTTAAATTTTAAAGTAGGTATGACAACAAATTTGCACTACATGATAAAAGATTTTACACTCTTTTATTACCCAGATTTACATTTATCCAACAATTTTACAAATGATTGTGAATGATTTAGAAAATCCGGCCATGTATGTTAAACAAATATTGCAATAAGAAATCTGGAATTTTAAAGAATAATAAAAATAAACTTATAAGTACGAACCGATAATTATAACTTAAAAATGTAAAAAAAAAATATGTCGTTATTTAAGTTTGAGAGTATAACAAAAATTTATTTTAGGGCCAAATCTTCAGGACTATTGTTTTTAAGAAACGTCATGTCCTTGGTTATTTTATGGATGTATGTCTACGTCGCACGCAGATAGGGACGCGCGTGAGCTCGCGAAATCGATATATCGATACATCAGTGACGTTATTGGAATTATTACGATGATTTATACGATTTTAATGAACTGTATTTTCTCCTACGTGATTCAAACGTAGAATTTTTATTTAAGACGTGAATTATGGTTGTATTTAAGCTAAATTAAATGTAATTATAAAGCAAATGCTATGTGATTTTTGCACACTTTCTTTTTATACGAGTTAGATTTATTTTTAAATATTTAGGCAATTGTAACTTGCGAAGTTGCTACCGCAAGATACCAAAATAATTTCATTTATAGCGTCCCTAGAACACAGCGTCCTAGACCTCCACTGCTGGAGATGGGCCTTCCAGAACATATATCTGGAGAATTTAGCCTAGACTCGCCACGCTGGCCAGACGGCTTGGCAAGAATATGATGTCAATTTGTAATAACAATTAATTAACGATTTTATAAGTTGGTATTAGCGGTACCGGGACCGACGGCTTAACGTGCTCTCCGAGGCACGGCACCGTTCCAGTGCGTGTTGTAAATCTATGACAAATGTCGTAAGAAAAGTGTATTTCACATTGGTACATGCCGGGTGGGTTTGAACCGACCTTTGTAGGATTTAAGGAACGCGTTCTTACAACCGAGCCACCACCGCGCCATTTATAGGGTAACATATAATAATACAAAATTACTACTGTCTGAAGTCGTCAGCGTAAACATCTAAATGTTTTTGCCGCTTACATTAGTTCGCAGTAAATGTTAACAGCTCATTTAAATGATGTTTAAACATTATTTTAACATACATACATACATACATATCTTCACGACATGTCTCTTGCGGGGTAGGCAGACAATTGAGCGCCATTTGTCACGATCTCGACATACCTCTTTCGCTTCTTCGACATTCATCAACCTCTTCATATATGCCCTTTTGTTTCGATGACTTTTTATTGCACCGTCAGCTATTGTTTTATTTATTTGATCGTGATAAGTGAGTCTTGGTCTGCCAGTTCCTCTTTCACCCACAACTTTCGCATTATATATCTGGTTCGTCAATCTCTCTTCAGTCATCCTTTCAACATGCCCGAACCATCGGAGCATGCCTTTCCTTATTTTTGTCCCTATGCTTTCTTTCATACCCACCTTTTTGCGTATTTCGTCATTACGTATGCGGTCCGTTAAAGTAACACCGCATATCCGACGCAACGACCTCATTTATTTATTTTAACACTTTATTTAAATCAAATAATTATTTCCTTTGGTTGGCGAAACATTAGGATATTTATAAATTGTAATAAGATAACTATAAAGTAACTATGGCAATCCCAAACCCATCATATCAGCTATACCATCATTGTTAACTAAAACACAATTGCCATCGATTAGTTTTTGCTTAAAATTAATTCGTGGCTGTAAAGAGGCCGTGTCAGCTTATATACTAAAATAAATTACGCATGTCAAGTTAATAATTAATTTGTGGCTCTGAAGAGGCTGTGTCAGCTTACAATTTAAAAATAATAATATTATAACTACAATATTTATGTCAATAAATATAAATTCGTGGCTGTAAGGGGGCCGTGTCAGCTTACGATCCAAATTGTTATTATAATTGGTATGTCAACTAAATTTATATTCGTGTCTGTAATAAGGCCGTGTCAGATTAGTCTAAAATATTGAAATTAAGAATGTTCAAATAAAATAAATTCGTGGCGTATTTCAACTTACTAGCGATTTACCCATAATTTACGACTATAATGAAAACTCCAATTTATCATAAATGATTACTTGTATTAAACATAAAATCAAATCAAACTAACGAATTTTATTTTGATCTTAACAATTTTTTTTTTTATATTTACAAAAAAAACATCGTCATCATCATAGCCCCTAGAACACAAAGTTTAGGACTTTTTAGGACCTCCACTATTGCAGGTTGGCATTCTAGAAATTTCTGTGGAATTTGGCCCACACTCGCCACGCTGGCCATACGGGTTGTCGACAGTTTAATATATTTTTTTAATGACAATTTATTAATGATTTCATAAGTTGGTCTTAGTGGAATCGGGATCGACGACGCGACGGCTTAAGGTGCTATCCGAGGCACGGGAATGTTGGTGTTGTATATCTATGACAAATGTACGTAAGAAAACTGATATTTTTTTTATACCAGCACGACATGTGACCTTGGTCCCACCTGATGGTAAGTAACGCGCAAGGTCCATGAATGTTAGCAACTAAAGTCAGACACTGATGACTGACATCAGTCCCTAACACTATGCCGGCTTGACTAGATGCTTTTTTACACTTCGCTTGAAGGACTCCAAGTTATAGGAAAGTGGAAACACAGAGGCTGGAAGAGCATTCCACATCTTTATCGTGCGACAGATGTATGAGTCCCCAAATTTATACGTACGCGAAGAGATGGTGACTACGGTATGTGGGTGCATATTCTGACCTGTGCGTGTGGTTCGGTTGCGGAATGGAGAGGGAGGGATTAGGTTATAGAGTTCTTCGGAGCACTCACCATAGTATCGCCGGTAGAACACGCTCAGAGAAGCCACATCTCGGCGAAGCTGCAGGGATTCGAGAGTTTCAGATATAGTGGCATCGTCCACAATTGGAACAGCTCGCCGCTGTAGGACATTGAGAGCATCTGTGAGGTACTTGACGGAACCATCCCAACCCATTTCTCATTGGTTCATACCGGGGTTCGAACTGCATGGTATTACAGTCTTGATGATACCTTAAGAATGTTGAGTTAAAGAAGTATAGAGTAATTAAGAGAGAGGTGCGTCCAAGAAATATATCTGGCTGTCGAAGGGAAGCGTTAAGTACCGGCCGACGGAGCACAAGGCGGGGCACTTAATTAATGGCCAAAACGCCGCGCCCGAACAATTCTCACACGTTCACAATCAATCACACTTCTGGACATTGACCTACGTGTCACCGGGCATTCTATATTCTGTCACAAAATTTCGTTAGCTGTGACTATTTCGAACAGTAGTCAACTTAAATCTAGTGACTATTTTGAATAGTCGTCAACATAAAACTAGTGACTAATTTTAAAAGTTTTCAGCTCAATACTAGTGACTATTTCGAAAAGTCGTAAATTAAAATTAGGTGACTATTCCGAAAAGTTAGTTTAAAACTAGTGACTATTTCGAAAATGCGTCCGCTTAAACTCAGTGCTGCTAAACTAAGAAACTAAACAAAAAATATTTTTTTATGTATTTAGTTTTATTAGTAAGTAAATAAGTATTTATTCACTAGTATATATTGACGTCTAATATTTTCTATTAGTTTTGATAGCACCTGCCTTATCTTGTCGTAACTGCTTTAGTTGTCCCAAAGGTTTGACCAGTATAGAATGTCTAGCGGCATTAGGTACGCCTTAGTGCAATAAAGTTTATAATAATAATAAAAAAAAAGTATCATCACTACCGTATCCCTTCTGTGGTGGACAGAAATCACGCTTTTTTAACGAATCGGAATCATATTTAACCAATCGTCGATGTCTCTTACCAGACATAAGAAATTTTTTTTTATTATTATTATTATTAGTTGAAACGATGGGCCCGTGGTCCGAGGAGGCTCTTGTGTTCTCCCGCGAGCTTGGTAAGAAACTCCACTTGGCGACGGGTGACCCTTTGAGTAGAGAATATCTTGTTCAAAGGGTCAGCCTCGCTGTTCAGCGGGGGAATGCAGCGAGTGTCCTCGGCACACTGCGCCCATCGAATAGTCGTAATTTTATTTATTAATTTTTAGTTTTTATAATTTAGTTCTTAATTTATTTTATTTTTTAATATTTGTACTTTACTCCGAATAAATTCCTATTAACCATGTAAAAAAAAATATATATTACAAATATAATAATTATTGTATTCCCCACCAGAAATGAAACTCGGTACCTATGCGTCCAAATCCACGGATTTAACCGCTACACTACGGAGATTGAAAAAAACAAATAATTCGGTCAAAAATTCAGTAATTAATAATTATTTTGAAATTATGGTTGATGATAATTAATTAAATTCCCTGTCAAATATATTAAGTCAAAAATTTTGTCTGATGATTTTGACCGTCAACAAAGGTGATTTGTTCGGAATCCGTTAGTTTTTGTCTTAATGTCGGTCTAGTTCTAATTTGTTTTTAAAACGGTTACGACCGTTTTTTGTAGCAGTTTTTTTTATATTATAGTTCTTAGGACTTACTATTTAAACCTAATAAATTTATTTAAAAATAAAAGTATTAATACATGATTATAACTGCCTCAGAGGTCTAGCGGTTAATTCCGTGCATTTAGACTCAGAGGTACCGAATTCGATTTCTGGTCAGGACACAATAAAATTTATTGTTATATTTTTCGAGTTTGGTACGGTAAAGACATCGACGATTGCCACTTGTCATGATCGGCCTATGATAAAATTGGCTAAATGTGAATGCACTTTATAAGCGTGGTTTCTGACCACCCCGAAAGGGAAACGGTCGTGATGATACTTTTCTTTTTTCTTAGCATTTAGCTGCAGTTTATTTATTTATTGAAAGCTAAAGGATATACAGTCAAAGTCAAAGTCAAAATATCTTTATTCACGTAAACCTATTACAGGCATTTATGAAACGTCATTAATTTAATTATTTTGAATGATTCTACTCCTGCTAGTAGAAGACTAAGCAGCAAAGTGGTCCAATAAGTAAGCTGTTAGCAGAAGACCAGCAGCTTAGCAAATTCCAGTGACCTGTTAATGTTTAATCTGACTGAGAAAGGAATCTGCAAGGAAAACTCAGCTATATCAGATTTACAAAATAAAACATATACAGAACTGCACCACAACGATCAATTAATAACCTTTTATTATTTATAGACTTGCAACGTACAAACAGTAAAATCAATTTAAATTATACCCGCGAACAGGATATTTCTCACTGTGAACAATAGTGCACCCTTCGTCTATACAATAAGACATATATATTTTAAAGCGACTAAAAAAAGTCGTTCCCAGTTCCGCTAATACCAACTTGTGGAATTAGTTGTCATTAAAATTGTCATCAGATCCTTGCCAACCCGTCTGGCCAGCACAGCGTGGCGAGTGTAGGCCAAACACTTCATTTATATGTTGTGGAAGCCTATCTCCAACACTACAGCGTGTTCTAGATTCGAATTTAAAATTATTTTTTGTATGGATTGCTTATTCTAATTACAGTTGTATGTACATGTCATGATGATGCAATCTGCCCATATTATGCATCAATAGATATTTATTTACAATATTTATTTGTATATAGTTTATATTTAATATTGTTCTTGTCAATTTATTGGAATACAATGTTAATGTCAAAATTTGCATGCTAAAAAATATTTTATTGAGTAAAAACAGTTGTCAATAAGAATTTTCTTTAACTCAATAGTAAAACGTTTTATAGGTAACTCTCGTATCTCTCTAGGAATTTTATTATATAGGTACTCTAATGCACATTATGTGGCAGTTTCTGCTGTAATATTCACTTACACATCTTGGGTAGATAAGTCGGGTATAAGTGCTGTATTAATGAAAATAATAGACGAAATTCCACAAAGGTACACTAAGACCTGAAAAAACATTGAAAATGTTGGATTGTGCGACTGAGAGGGAAGCAAGCTAACATAATTAATAAAATGATTTTATGATTTAATTACCTATGTCTGTACAGGGCTTTATCGAAAGTTCGTAGTTTGCATGGTTAACTAAAAGAGATAGTATCAAATAATTTTAGCCGGATCATTCTCGAACGAGAAGTGACAGGCGAGAGAAGTAATTTGCTGTGAGATAATATCTCGACAGACACCTACGAGGTACTAAATTAGCACCACAGTAGCTCTGATCCGCAGGGTTATTAAGTAACTTATCGACCGACGGAGCTAAAAAAAATAACTTAATATTTTGTAAAAAAAAAAAACAGTTTATAACATGAAGTCAAACAAATATTCAAGTCAACGAAATGATCAGCTACGCATTAAAGATTCAGATTTACGCTGTGGAAGTTGGTGCGAGTGGAATTCCAGCAAAAAAATATGGAACGAGCTTCCAAGACGACATTAACGGAATCATACAGTATTTGGTTGGGTAGGGAGAAGAAGAAGAATGGTGGATGGTCAGCGCCTTGTTACGCAATAAAGTAAAGACGGACGCCTCCTGGTCAACCCAGGGTCGGTCGCAAGCCCGAGACACCATTCTTCTCATCTTTTACCCACATACCATGGACCCGGCACCCGCACGGTGATCATCGGGAGTTTTGGGTGGGTACCCGAACTAAAATCGGGAGAACTGGCAACAGTGAGTTATTTTGTCTAAATAATTGTAGGTACAATATGAATAAAAAAAATGTGTTGACAATATCCAAGTGTTATGCCAACCCAAAGGAATTACGAGTAAATAATTTAATTTCAATAGCGATTAACATTGACTGTTTAAGAATTTCAACTCTAATAGCGATTTATTTTTGCGACTAAAGACAATCCAATTGAGATTGAGATTGATATTTTTGTCAAAAAGACCGCTCCACGGCTGTCTGAAAAATGGCAGAAGCCATTCTCACAAGTTGCAGGTTGGCTAAAAATTAAAATACACATTTCTGTAATAAGGGCTATAAGCTTAAGGATCAGAGGAACAAGAAAGCGAGTGAGATGGATAGGATGTGAGGATGGAGCGGGTATGTTTGAAGGAACGAACGAATGATTAAATGTGAATGAATGTTAGATGATTTTGTATATTTAATTTTCTGTATTTTTTAGTTATTATTGTTATTTTGTTGAAATAAATTTATATGGTAATAAAAAATCCGATTGAGATTATTTTTGAAAATAGCAATTCCCTGTATTTTGTATTATTTAAGAAAAATGTTAATAAATATTACTTATGTTACATATTCGTTATGGCCATAGCCTGTGCCGACAATCGCGGGCTCACTGTTCCGGTAGCACAATCACGTCTATCAAATAGTCGGCGATGGACGTCTACTCTTTAATTATTCAACATGAATATGTACATTAAATGACGAGAGAGGTTGTCAGGTTATGTCATAGACGTAATAAGGTGGAATGTACAAAAGATATGTTTTATGCCGCGTCATCATCATCAGCCTGTGTCTCTCCACTGCTGGATATAGGTCTCCCCCAAGTCTCGCCATTTTACACGACCTTCTGCCACCCTCATCCATCCCCCACCAGCGTCCTTCCTCAGGTCATCTGTCCATCTGGCGGAGGGTCGTCCCACACTGCGTCTTCCAGTACGTGGTCTCCACTGCAGGACCCGTTTACTCCATCGTTCATCGCTTCTGAGACAGACGTGTTTTGCCAATTTTAAAAGCTATGTCGGTAACTTTGGTTCTTTGACGGATGTCAACGTTTCTTACTTTATCCTTCAGAGAAATCCCGAGCATAGCTCTCTCCATAGCTCGCTGAGCGACCTTATGCCGCGTGCTTCTTAATAATTAAAGAGCGGTGTGGCTCGGTTGTAAGAAGGCTTTCCTTAACATCTTAAAAAGGTGAGTTCGAACCCCGGCATGCATCAATAAAAAAAACGGGTGCGTCGCGGAACGTACCGCAAAAGTGGGAACTAAACTTGCAGGTTATTGATTTCGTAGTTGGTAGGAATATGGACATTAAATGAATGCGCGTGGTTGCGTGCGCACGCATAGTTGCAGACGCGTAAAGAAAGAAAGAGAAAGAAGGAGCGGGAGAGAGCGAGAGAGGCAGCAGCTATACGCGCGTGCCTATCCGCCCCACTTCCCTTTTCCCCGCCACGTTGTTTTTTCCCTTGAGCGCTGTTCTGACGTACGGACGTACGTTCAACGAAATAGGTCCTCAATCAAAGTCAAAAAAAGTTATAAAGAAGTGTTTTTACTTTATTGCGCAATAAGACGTCCACGTGATTCCGTTAATACCGTCTTGGAAGCTCGTTTCATAAAAGTATTGAAGGCAGAACTGCTTATGCCCAATTATTTCAGTAAGTGGTGCAGACTTTTCTGGAACTGATCTCGCACCAATTTCCACTGCGTAAAGCTGAGTCTTGAACCCGTTCCCGATCATTTATTTTGTGAGATAATAAGTAAGTAAGTACGTAATACGTAAGTACACTCAGACCTCAAAATTATGTAGTATCAACCCTCTTAAGGATAAATAAGTAATAATGAGCTAAAAATAATAAAATTAGTAAATAAAATCCTGAATTTTTTTGAAGCCATTATAATACTGGTTATTATTTATACGTCTATGGGTTACGTATATGGAATTAGTGAAGTAGCTTTTTGAAAGCATCAGCAGCGATAATTTTTATCATAACAGCTTATAATTATATTCTTATCATATTTTCCATTAAAAATTGCGAAATAAATTACACGTGTAGAATAAATATCAATTAACCTTGTTGTCTTTTGACAATACGTTTAAGACCTACACCTGTCGCACGCTTAAGATGTGAAATGCTCTTCTATAACTCCTTTCCTATCTACATAATGAAAAACAGAAATAAAAAACAGAGTGTGCAGAGTGATTCCATTCAAATCCATATTTGCAAGTAGATTTTACTATAACTTTGGCTCCCGAATATATAATAAAGTTAATAGTAAATTAAATATATACCCACTAACCAAATCATTGTGCAAGAAAGTATTAAACAAATGGCTTATGTCTCTTAATTATGACGAAACCGAATGTCTTCTAAAAGAAATTAAATGAATAAAATATTATCTAAATATCCAACTAAATATTGGTCATATTATAGCTTTGTTTATTATTTAATTTTTAAATATTATTTCTGCCCCTTATAGCCTTTCATTTTTTATTTTTATATTTATGTTTTGCTTATGTGTTGTTTTTTGCTTTTATTATTTTCGTCTTTTATTGTCATACATTATGTAACTTTAACGAAGAGCATTTGTCTTCTGGAACACAGTCTGTTTCATCAGATTAGATAAAAGAAAAAAATGTGTCAATAAAGATTTTTATTATTATTATATATTATTTATTATAATAAAGTTCTTCAAACAAAATGTTAAAGAATCTCGGAATACTGGACAATGTGAAGCGGATTTTTCGGCCTTCAATCAGACTGTTGCTGTACAAAGCACAGATCAGATTATGTGTAGAATACTGTTCTCACCTTTGGGATGGTCCCGCCAAGTACCTCACAGATGCTATCAATGTCCTACATAGGCGAGCTGTTCGAATTGTGGACGCTGCCACTATATCTGGAACTCTCGAATCCCTGCAGCTTCGCCGAGATGTAGCTTCTCTGAGCGTGTTCTACCGGCTATACGCTGCGGTAAGTGCTGGGAAGAGCTCTATAACCTAATTTCTTCCTCTCCATTCCGCAACCGAATAGGTTGCACAGGTCAGAATATGCAGCCACATACCGTAGTCCCCATTACTTCGCGTACGTATACATTTGGGGAGTCATACATGTCGCATCAAAAGCCAAGTCAAGCTGGCATAGTGTTAGGGACTGATATCACTTACCATCAGGTAGGCCCAATGTCGTGCTAGTATATAAAAAAAAAATAAGGCATCTCATAGGCAAAGAGGATTTGTTTAAATCATAAAGAGAATATACGTCACGCCTTATATTGTTGACTACAAAACGCGGATCCCATAGACAACAACCGTGTCAGTCCCGCTTCCATTAATACCAACTTGTGGAATCGTTAATAAATTATCATTAAAAGTGACTTCAGAAGTGATCTTCGCCAACCAGTCTGGCCAGTGTGGCGAGTGTAGGCCAAATTTTTTTTTTTTTTATTTATTTAAAAACTTTATTGCACTATGTACAAAGGCGGACTTAATGCCGCTAGGCATTCTCTGACAGCCAAACCTTTAGGACATTTAGACAGTATAGATGGTAGGTGCAATATTAAGTAAGTCCATATATATCAATATATACATACCAATATTTACTTACTATTACATAACACGTACATAAATAAATTACTATTATACTATATACACATAATAAATATACAAATAAACCACTTAAACAATGAGGGAAGTAATATAGAAATAATGATGTAGTTGCTGCAAATGAAAAAGGAAAAAAACTATATAAAAAAATAGAGAAGTTGAAACAGTTAGGTTGATAAGAAGTACCTATATACTAAATTTTTGAAGATAGCTCGATTTGAAGCTTGTCTTATATTTAATGGTATGTCGTTCCAGAGATTTGCAGCAACAACAGCAAACGAATGGGAGACAAAAGAGGAGACAAATTATCCAGAAATGGAAGGCCCATCTACAACAGAGGAGGTCCAGGACTCTACCTCTTAGGGAGTATCATCACGACCGTATTTCTTTTAAGAAGAAATCACGTTTTTTTTAAAGAAGTGGACTCACATTTAGCAAATTTTATTACAGGCCCATCATGACAAGTGGCAAGCTCGTCGATGTCTCTAGCGTACCAAACTGGAGAAATATCACAAATTAAATAAATTATCTTGTACCGACCAGGAATCGAACCCAATACCTTAGCATCTAAATCCACGCACTTGACCGCTAGACTACGGAAGCAGTTAAGATGATAATAGAAATACAGTGTACGTTAATAAAACTGGGTGAAATACAAATACATTTATGTCATTCCTGACAGTCCTATTATGGTTTTCTTTCGCTATTTAAATCACCCGCGCTGGGACAAACAGCTAGTACTCAATAAAGCATAGTCTCGTGACTAAAGTAGTAATCGATAACAAAACGATCGTCCATCGATTGCTGCACACGGTAGATGGAAGAGGTAATTGTATTGATAACATCTCCCCGTACCCGTCAATCGGGAACGAGCGAGCAAAAGAAATACACTTGCGAGCAATGAAAACGATACACCAATAAATACTCTACCATTCCATAACACTCTCCAGGCAGGACAACTGAAATTATATTCAATGTGTATACTATAAATTGTGCACAACAATAACTATTGACTTAACCGAATTCCGGTGGGAATGTATGATTGTAACAGAATAAATTTTATTAATATACAATAAACGATGGCATTAACGGAATCATACAGTTGGTTGGGCAGTAGAATGGTGGATGGTGATGGTATAGTTGCTCAACAAAAAGAAGACCTTTGTAAACCAGTCTGTAGTCGATCGCAAGCCCATGATATTCAACTTACCTCTTTTCTCCATATCCATAGAATGAAAACTTATCTTATCTAATCTCAAGTTATTATTTGTATATTCTTCTTCTTCAATAAACACTTTTTAATTGAGCCATCGAAAACCCGCAGCAGTACCCTACTTGGTTAGTAGCACAGAATAGGGCCTGACGATTTTACATAGGCGAAATTGTCCGTGAGGTATTTCGTTGTCGCTGGTTCATTCAAAACGTTCTTGACAGGAGACAAAGAACATTCTAACATTAGTGATCCAATTACATTGCTCTAACGTGTAAACCCATCGCAACACCAATTAGTCGGATACAGTAGCGATAAGCGAACACTTTAGATGGCTTTATTAATAGTTTAATCTTAATGTAATAAGAACCTGTAGGTCATTCTCAGCTTAGGCCTTTCTACGCCTAATATTGTTCCATTTTTTATAACCTATTCGAAGTAAACTAATTATAAATAAAACTAAACTAAAAATACCTATGAAATTAAAACTTTTCTACAAAATAAACTAAGGGCTTACCACCAGGGAGGGTACCTAAAACGCTCGCCTCATTTCCTCGTTGAATTATAATGGAAATATTCTGTTTTAGGTGGTTATGGCATTTGGGATCGCCATACTCTTGAAAAATTCGTTTACGAATTAAAAACTCTTTTATGAATTTGTGGGTATCAAGAGAATATACAACCCCAAATGCCACAAACTTATAACTTTAATTAAATTTTAATTAATTAATTAATTTAAAAAAAAACTGTCACATGATTGGACTCACTTTTCGTCGCGAAATTATTATTAAAGTAAAGTATCATCACGACCGTTTCCGTTTCGGGGTGGTCATAAACCACGCTTATAAATAAGCGGATTCACATTTAGCCAACTTTACTATAGGCCAATCATGACAAGTGGCAAGCTCGTCGATATCTCCAGAGTACCAAACTCGGGAAATATCACAAATAAATTCAATAATAATTAAATGTGTTTATTTTCAATTATTATTATTATTTTTTCATTCATTACAGCCCCTAGACATCCACTGCTGAAGATGGGCCTTCCAGAACTGGAGAATTTGGCCTACACTCGCCACGCTGGCCAGACGGCTTGGCGAGGATATTATTATTATTATTCATTAATAGGCTCGCAGCGCATTGCTGATATAACTATATCAAGCACTGGTGTAAAGTTTATTAAATTGTCAGTTATCACAATAGTCTATTTCTATTGCCACTAGCCACTTGTCCAGTTTGTTTTTAAAAGTGTTTACATCTGGTACTTTGTTCCACATATTTCTTCTTTTTCTTAGTCGCTACACTCTTGGCAGAGTGGTCGTGGTCGTCACTTGAGTGTCAGTGGCACGCTTAACAAGCCGTCGCCACTCGTCTCGAACTGCAGCCTTCCTGAAGCACTCATGTAGGGGGTGATCCATTGCTGCTTTAACCTGCTCAGTCCATCTCATCGGAGACCTACCACGCATTCTCTTGCCATCGACTTTTCCCTGAACTACAAGGCGCTCAATGGATGTATCTCCACGCGGCGACACGTGTCCAAAGAAAGTGAGAATGCGTGATTGCACGATTGAGGAAAGGCGTTGTCCTATCTCTAGTTCCTCCAGGATGGATTTGTTGGTTCGGAACTCCGTCCACGATATGCTCAACATTCTACGCCAACACCACATTTCTAGAGCATTAATCCGTTTTATTATTTTATTACACATATTTACAACTCTGTTATTGTCTGTGATTTGTTTTGAAAATTGTTTTAATAATGACATTCATTGATTGTCAGGCGGTACAAAGTTATTAAAAATGACCCGTGCTTATATTAAGTCAACGAAGCAAGGTGTTAAGATCGCGTGTTGTTGGCAGGAAAAGTCACTTGGCCAAACTGTTGTAGGCGAAGGTAATTGGGCTAAATAATGGAGCGGCCAACTTGGGGGGCACGACATCAGCCTCCGCTTTCTCCAAGCTAGGTTGGCCAGGTTGTGCCTAAAACAAAAATTTTACAGAAGGAAAATAAACTTCTCCTGTGTTTTTTTGTACAGTTTTATTTTCAATTTGCGTATTTATAAGGTCTGATCAAGGTTGACCCGGACTGGTACATTTATACTGCGCGCACGGAATTCTTAAGATTTTTTTTACTAGATTGGTACAACCTTTGTTGATATTTGTTTATCGACGCGAAAAGTTTATCTTGCGATTTTACTATGCAAAAAAAATATTAACAACGGGTTTGCTTAAAAAAATTGTATTTCCAAATGTTGCTGTTTTTTACAAGTGAATGATATCACATTAACATTGTCATCAACATTAATTCCTTGAATTTCTAGCACTTTGTCATTCGGTGACTTTTTTATGTAAGTCTTGTTTCAAGCGGTGTTATTTTTATATACATATATATATCAACATGGCAAGCTTACAATATTAGTTCTTCTCGAAAGTAAAAATTGGCATTTGACATCATTACAAATGGCACATAGTTTCAACGAGAACAACAAATAGGTGGTAGGCGGACAAATGGTAGTAATTTGATCAGTCTGCCGGGCTGGGGAAGTATCCACCGTTCGTGCCGATAAAGCCTGTAGAGTGTATCCACACGTTTCGGGATCAGGCTCAAATTGCCGTTATGGCCAGTCAAGCTGGCATACGGACTGATTTTTAAAATTAGATCATAAGCTGACACGGCCCTTTTACAGCCACGATTTTAACTTATTTTCATTTTATTTTTATTACTAATATTATTATTTATTTAGTATGTAAATTGACACAGCTTTCTTACAGCCACGAATTAAGTTCTTATTGTTATTATAAATAATATTATGACATTTATATTATTATGAATTTAATTTTAATTTGACTCAGCCACTGTACAGCCACGAAATTAATTTAAGTTAATTTGATTTTATTATAATTAGACATTATATTATAATTATTTTAGATTATAAGTTGACACGGCCTCTATACAGCCACGAAATTGTTATTGTATTTTTTTTATTTTATTTTATAATTTGACATAAAATTATCATTATTTAGATTATAAGTTAACACGGCCTTTATAAAGCCACAAATTTAGGTTAAGCTGCAGTACTTGTTTATGGCACCAATGTCACTGACTTATTTCGGTCCATCCACAATTTAATTTTAAATTAATTTAAATAATATTGTATTTTATTTGTAAAAATTGACAATATCCGAGTGTTACCTGTGAACCAAATGAAAATAAATCATTTAAATTTGAATTTGAATTTGATGTCAGTCATAAGTGAATGCTAGTTGCTTACATTTATGGACCTTGCGCGCCACTTACTATCAGGTAGCCGCAAGGTCACATGTCGTACTAGTATAGAATTTTTTTTTTTTATTTAGAGTCGAAATCGCTGTGTCTGTGTAAAACAAATAACAAAAGAAAATATAATTAAAAACAAGATTTTACAATAATAAAATAAGTAGAAAAAAAAATGTCATGAAGACTTATTTCGTTGCGCGGACTCAAACACGTAATGCGTCAATGCTGCGAACCTTACAAGCGCAGTTGGCTTGGTGTTAGTATTTAAGTAGTCTATAGCAACTGCAAAAGCCTTTTGGTACACATTTCTGCAGAATATGCGCTATTATCGCCACGTTGGTCAGACAGGTTGGCGTCTTTGTCTTTTATTTAGGCAATTAATTACAATATTATCATTTGGAGGTATACGACCTCGAAAAGTTTTGAAGGATGCACCAGAGCGAGGCCAGAACTTCTCGACCAGCATCCCGCCCCTAGGGAACCGGTCAAAACATAGATGTATATAATAAATACAAACCACCAGCGCATCAAATAGTTTAAGTTCGCTAACATATTGGCCCTAAACGAAGATTGTGTCATCAGCAAACAATACAATATCACAAATATCCCTAACTATTTGGTAGGTCATTTATGTAAACTAAAAACAAGAACGGGCCTAATATGGATCCTTGTGGGACTTTCATGATAACTTTAGATCCTGAAGAGCGTACGCCATGTATACATACCTTCTGTACCCTATTTTCAAGGTATGACTGTACCATGTCTAGTGCAAAATTAAAAGTATCGTAAAATGCCATTTTTTTTTTTAAGAATCTCATAACTAACACAGTCATTGGCTTTAGATAAATCACAAAATAGTGTCACTAAAATGCCTATTTAACTTTTATTACTTACTTTGAGGACTTATATAGTAATGTTATGACTAAGACTAAGAAGTTATGTTGTATGGGACACGTTTGTTGTAGAATTGCAATGCGAATTAGAATTAGAGTTCTAGATGTAGACCACTGGATCAAAAAATGACTGATAGATCGAAAAAGGGTTAATATGGTTATGTCCAGCAAGATTGATAACAGTAACACAATAATCTTTTATGAATAATATTTATATATTATATAATTGCGTTTTGTCGACTTTCGGGTTGCACATAGGCATGTAGTCTATCTTAATTCTGACTTGCCTGGTGGGTTACTGCTGTACCAGGTATTGTAATCTCATAGGTACTGATAACTAAATTTAAAAGGTTATTAATTGATCGTTGTTGTGCGGTTCTGCATATGTTTTATTTTGTAAATCTGATATAGCTGAGTTTTTCTTGCAGATTCCTTTCTCAGTCAGATTAAACATTAACAGGTCACTGGAATCTGCTAAGCCGTTGGTCTTTTGCTAACAGCTTACTTATTGGACCACTTTACTGCTTAGTCTTCTACTAGCAGGTGTAGAATCATTCAAAATAATTAAATTAATGACGTTTCATAAATGCTTGTAATAGGTTTAATATGAATAAAGATATTTTGACTTTGATATTGTTGGTGCTGCCTCTAATTCTATTGACTATGCAGTGCGTTTACGCATGATAGCAGAAAAACTATCAACACGATTCTCTTCAATAAATTAGGACGCACTGCAAAAACGTATCAGCCCCAATTTCGTAGGGTGCTGTATGCTCGCTGCGTACAGTTGACTTAATTACAGGAGTAGAAGGATTGGCAATATGCCCTAAATAATGTTGATTTAACCTCTATTGTGCAGCGAGCGAATCTGCGGGCCAGCATGTTGCAGGGAACAGACAATGCTCACGTAATAAAGTAATGGTCACGGTGATATGATTACCGAAGATGATGAATGACTATTGAAGCCTATGGGTGGTGCTTCGCCTACCAGCTTACTGTATCTGTAAGTGGGTGATGCGCGAATCCAAGATGTCGTTTTATCTCCTGGTTTGGTGTATTGCAGGGTTCAACTTTCGAAATTCAACATTCAAACGCGCCTGAATCCAGAGCGGCCTCTCCACCTGCACTACGACCAGCCCCCGCTTGCACTACGCCCAGCGCCCAGATCCTCACTTCGGCGCGGCACAGCGAGTTGGCCAGGGGAGTACTGCTCCGTGGCATGGCGGAAAGCTCTTGTACTGATCACCTCTTTTTATAACCACGACCCCCGGGTATAATATAGATTTTTTTTTGCGGGTAGGTGTCTGAAGTATAACACGTATTTATTTTCTCAATAACTTAAATTATTAATAAAAGTGTTTAAATAGTGTTGTTTAGGTATTAATCAACACATATTATTTATTTACTAAACACAGAATATATGTAAGGAGTATATCTGCACTTCAACCTGCTGGTTATTAACTTTTCATCAACAACTTACAAATACTACCAGTTGCTTGAGGTTAATCTGCAATGGCAACTAGCGACAGGTTTCATGAGGCTCAGCAACTAATAGAAGATAAACTTACAAAGAGGATGGCAGAGTTTGAAGGTCAGCTTGCTGCAGCCAGGGAACCTGGGCCTAATGTTAAACTGGAGGTACTTGCAAAGGAATTCACAGAGTTCAAGTCATTTGCTGTTGAAATGCTATCACTTTTAAGGCAGCAAATGACTGAGATGCAGAGCACAGTGGACAGGCTGGAAACCAGAGGCCGGTCCGACTGTCTGCTTTTAAAAGGTTTTCCGGAGAGTCAAGGGGAAAACATTGCTGAGGTGGTCAGTGCTGTGCTGCGGGAGAAGCTTGGCATGTCTGATGTCAACTCACAGTCCTTCCGGGCATGCTATCGCCTTGGCAGATTAAATGACTCCGTGACTCGATCAATTGTGGTGCGCTTTGTGGACTACAGGATGCGTCAAAATGTTTGGAACAACAAAACTAAATTCAGAGGGAGTGCTTATAGTTCTTCAGAGTTTCTAACTAGGACCAGGCAAGCTCTCTTCATGGATGCGCGAAAAGCTTTTGGTATGAAAAACTGTTGCACTATTGTAATCAAGTTGGCCGATGGCACGAGGCACAAACTGGTCCACCGTATCGAGCTTGCTGCTTTGACTGCTGCTCTGGATATTGCTGCTCCATCAGTGCCGCAGGGTGCACCTAACCTGACGAGGGACCGTCCCAGGAGGGCTAACAGGAGATAGTTGTTAGCTGTTAATAATTTAGGCTAGAGTTCGTGAAGTATGCTTGTGCTTGGTTGCTTATAACTCTGAAATTTACCTTATAATGGTGAAGTTGAGAGTTGTAGAATGTTAAATGAATTATAGACTAACATAATCAATAATTAATTGATAAATATCAATTAACATAATCATAAAGTTAATATTTCAGAATATGCTCACTAGGCCGAGCATGCTTCATGGACCACAGGTATGGGTCTGGGCTGACATTCATGGTTGTGGCATAACTGTGACAACTTGTGATGTTAATAAACTTTCCAGTTTTTTGGCCAGCAGCTATGAATGTCGGTCTGGATTTTGGTTAGATTGTTGATTGGGGTTGATCATTGTGACACTTAAGTCTAAAATAAAAGTAGCTAAAAATTCACAAAGTTTTATGGTTTCAGTATAAATTAGTAAGAACAATAAACACTTATTAATAACGTTCACTTAATAACACGTTTCGCAGCGATCAACCCGTAGTTTTTATTCTCGTATAATTGTTGATTGCGGTAAATGTTCTTGTGTGAAAAGTATATCGTGTCATTCTTTAAACCCAAATCGTAATTATTTTCTATCACATCACGAGACACATATCTATTATTTTTTTTATTCAATAATTTATAACCTCTAAATCTACAGTTTGACTTGTCATATTTATTTCTATTCCATTTATGTGTCAGTCAGTGTCAAACCAAAATTGTCTATGGACAATTTGCTTCATATTTCGGATGGCATAGATTTTTTATTTTTTTTCATTTTGCTTCGTTCAGATCATCCATCAATAAAATGAATATTTAATCTTTTTTTTTTTTTTTTAAATAGTTTGCCGTAATTAATATTTCTCCGTAGTTATAAATTAAGTCTATAATTATTTTATTTAAGTTTTAACCATTGTTTTGTTTAGGTTAGTCTCATGTTATCGTAGATTATACAACTTTTATTGTAAGACTCTCAAGCCAGCAGGATGTGCAGAGTATTGTAATAACCTTTGGGTTATTACCTATAATATTATATTAACTATAAATTATTATATTAAGTAAGTTTATTATATTATTATTATAACTATACTATTACTACATAATGTCTGATAATGAAAGTGATGATTCCTTTTATTCTTTCGTGACTAGTAATACGAGCAGGTCTAGTGATTTCCATGATGCGGTTGTTGGTTTGGATGTGTTATTGGAAGAGGAGTTTGCCGCGCACAAAAACAACTTCAACGTGTGCCATATCAATGCACAAAGTGTGCCTGCTCACTACACAGATTTTCTTTCTACTTTTACTTCTCCTAACGTCATTGACGCTATTCTTATTTCTGAAAGCTGGCTCAAACCTTCATTAGCTTCAACCTCTTACTCACTCCCAGGATATGTACTTATTCGCAATGATCGCGCAGGGCGTGGTGGCGGTGGAGTGGCAATCTATCTCCGTGCTGATCTCTCTTATAAAATAGTTTGCTGCTCGCCTGCATTGTACGCCGCATCTTGCGAATATTTATTTATTGATGTCAGCTTTTCTGGTGCAAGCATACTTGTTGGAGTTGTTTATTGTCCGCCGTCCATAAACTATTTTTCGAGTCTCGAAAATGCACTTGATGAGATCGTGCCGGAATACACTCATAATTTAATAATGGGAGATTTTAACACTTGTCTTTTAGATAATCATGTGTTAACAAAGTCACGTGCCTCCAAGCTACTAAATATTATTTCTTCTACAAATTTGTCCCTCCTACCTACTGGTCCCACTCACCATCTTGCGACTTCTGACACACTTCTTGACTTAATGTTTACCTCTCGTCCCGATATTGTTGTCTGTCATGGTCAGCTTTTGGCCCCTGCCTTCTCCCATCACGATCTCATCTATGCATCATACAAAACTAGACCACCTAAATATCGTCCACCAATTGTTTTTATGCGACATCTATCTCGCATTCACATGGAAAACTTGCGTAAAGACATTGGTTTAATTGATTGGAGCTGTTTGGATACAATGGGGAATATTGATGATGTGGTTGAGGTTTTTAACAGTGAGGTTCTGAAAGTGTTTGACCATCATGCTCCTATACGCGCTACAAAAATAAAAAGACCACCATGCCCTTGGATAGACGATACCGTCCGCTCCGCCATGAAAATTCGTGATTGCGCTTACCGCAAATACAGAAGACGTCGTACTGACGATAACTGGTCTGCATATAGAGTAGTAAGGAATCGATGTAATCAGGTGTGTAGAACAGCCAAACGCCGCTATTTTCACGAAAGTATTTCTAATAAATCGTCTTCCAACATATGGAAGTTTCTCAAATCTCTGGGGTTGGGCAATACTCAGACCCAACCATCTTTGGGTTCTGTAACGCCAAACCAGCTCAATACTCATTTTGCATCAGCCCTGAGTTTGGACGTTGCTACAAAGATCGAAACCTTAGCAGAGATTGCGGATATGCCGATACCTGATATTGAACCGTTTGCCTTCTCGGAGGTGACTGACGATGTGATCTTCAAGACGATTAGTTCCATTACTTCTAAAGCAATAGGATGTGATTCCATTGGTCGTGCTATGATCATCATGATTATTGATTTACTTTTGCCAGTTATAACTCGTATCATAAATTTTTCACTAAATTCCAGTCAGTTTCCGTCTTTATGGCGGAAAGCCTTTATTTTTCCATTACCCAAAATTTCCTCTCCAACGCTCCCTACACACTATCGTCCAATCTCAATTTTACCATTTCTATCAAAGATTTTAGAGTCTGTTGTTCACAAACAATTATCACTTTTCCTTAATCAGAATAGGCTTTTAAATCCCCTACAATCTGGCTTTCGCACTGGTCATAGCACAACTTCAGCTTTACTTAAAGTAACTGAAGACATCAGAAACGGCATGGACGAGACTAAAGTCACAGTTCTCGTATTAATTGATTTTACAAATGCCTTTAATACAGTTGATCCTGATTTGCTTATCGCTATATTGTCTCGTCTTGGAATATCGCCTAAATCTCTAAATTGGTTCACTCAATATCTTTGTGGTCGTCGGCAGCAGGTTCGTATCAATGAGACAATGTCAGACTGGTACAATTTGAGTACAGGCGTTCCACAAGGTGGTATTCTCTCTCCTTTACTTTTCTCGTTATTCATTAATGGTATCACATCATCTCTTCACTGTCACTACCACCTCTACGCTGACGACTTGCAGCTTTATGTGCAGACGGATATCAACACGCTTAATAGTGCTATAGCTTGGCTAAATTCCGATCTTAATAATGTATATACCTGGGCATCACGGTACGGTGTCGTTGTTAATCCGAGCAAGTGTCAGTCAATTGTCATTGGAAGTTCCAGACTTTTGTCTAAAGTCGACATGAGCAAAGTTGACCTTGTTCGGTATGACGGCGCACCAATTGCCTTCTCCAGCGAGGTAAAGAATCTGGGTTTGTATCTTGATTCTCATCTAAACTGGAGACCGCAAATCACCAAAACCAGCCGTAAAATTTTCTCTTCACTGCACTCTCTCAACAAATTAAAGAATTTTTTGCCATTAAAAGCTAAAATAACCCTTGTACAGTCTCTGCTACTTCCGTTGCTAGATTATGGTGATGTGTGTTGTGTAGACCTATCGGAAGAATTATTAAACAAAATGGAACGTCTGCACAACGCATGTATTCGATTTATTTTTTGTCTTAGGAAATACGACCACATCACACCTTCTCGAAACGAATTAAAATGGTTGCCTATTCGTTACCGAAGGAACCGCCGAGTTCTGTGCATGCTGTATTCCATACTTAACGAGCCGTCTACACCCAATTATTTGAAAGATTATTTTACGTATCTTGGTGCCACACATGAGAGGACTCTTCGATCTTCTTCTAATGATACGCTCTCAATACCCCCTCACCATACTACCTTTGTGTCCAAATCGTTCGCAGTTGTGGCTACTAACCTCTGGAATCAGCTGCCAGTTAAAATTCGCCAAGCTCCGAATAGATGTATTTTTAAAAAACTAGTGTATGCTCACTACATGCAAGACCGAGGTTCGTAATTTTCCATGTTCCTCCTTTTGTTTTAGCTTAGTCTTAATCAGACTGTGATTTATCATTAGTAGGTATAGTATTGTGTATATATTATATTGTATTGTTAATATTTTATTTATGTAGGTTATATGTATGTATTAGTATGTAATTATTAATAAGTATGTATATGTTATCTGCAACTAAACTACTCAAGTTTATTCAGTATTGCACCTACCTTATGTACTTACTGCTCTCGTTGTCCCGAAGGTTTGACCGTCATAGAATGTCTAGCGGCATTAGGTCCGCCTTTGTACTTTGTGCAATTAAGTTTAAATAAATAAATAAATAAATAAATAAATAAATATTTTTCCTCAGTACCTTCATTATTATTTTTTTGTAAATTTAAAATCAATAAATAGTTTATAGTATATTTATTCTTGTAGTTTTTATTTTTATTTTCTTTGTTACCTTTCCCCGTAACAGTCGTAGCTGCTGACGTGAATTGTCGAACAAAACAAAGTTGGACCAGTCCATGTTTAAATATACGTCGTGGTTTCGCACCGAATGTGCATCACACCGATGGGCAGATAATAGAAATGCGGTTTAATTTGTCGTTTAGGCAGTAATGAGCGCGGGCCCTATGATTACGTCGCCGCCGCCGCTGACGTGAGGTGTTCAACAACCGGCTCCCCGCCCGTCTGATGGGAACGCCCGCTACTGCCGCAGGCGCATTCCTGACGGCCTACTCTCGACTTTACAAAAGAAGAAACTTTAAGTTGATAAACTCCATGCTTACAATTTCTAAATGACTAATTTTATATCTTATGTACATATGTAATTACAAAATTGTAATTAAAACCACACGCACAGGTCGGAATATGCACCACATACCGTAGTCATCATCCCTTCGCGTACCCATAAATTTTGTGACTCATACATCTGTCGCATAATAAAGATGTGGAATGGTCTTCCAGCCTCTGTGTTTCCACTTTCCTATAACCTGGAGTCCTTCAAGCGAAGTGTGAAAAGGCATCTAGTCAAGCCGGCATAGTATTAGGGACTGATGTCGGACATAAGTGTCTGATTCCAGTTGCTAACATTCATGGTCCATGCGCGCCACTTACGATCAGGTGGGCGCAAGGTCACATGTCGTGCTAGTATTAAAAAAAAAATACAGACTAAGCTTGGTTTCCACCAAAATGAAGTCTCTACATTAGTAACGATTAAAGTTAAAAATGGCGTCGAATGTATAAGTTCTATTTTTAACGTTAGTATTTGGACCGCTTTGCTGCTTAGCTACTTTCACTAGGAGTAGAATCATTTAAAATAATTTAAATAATGACGTCTCACAAATGGCTGTATGAATAAAGATATTTGGCTTTGATTTTGAGGTCAGCCGTCAGCTGCTACAATCGACGCCATTTTTAACTTTAATTGTCATAATTATACTTTTATTTGTACCGGGAATAAGAAAAGTATTTTTAAACTTTTTAACAAACATAATAGTTTTTATAGTCGGGAGAAATATATCTTTAAGGTAAATCGCGTAGAGACGAGTTAAAATTGAAAAAAAAAAACATATATTTTGATTTGAAAAAGCGTTTGAAAAATTTCGACATTTCAGGGTAGACCAGACTCGCCCAAGTCGCAGTCCGAGCGAAGTAAAAAAGTGTGAAAACATAATTATTTTGAGCGAATTTTGATTTTAACGTTAACGGTTTTAGTCATTTGTTGATCGTTTTTGTTGTGATTTTATTTCTTTCTTTGTTAAGTTATATCAATCCTTTAGCTTTTTTATATTACCTTATTTATTTCATCGACGAGCTTGTCACTTGTCATGATTGGCCTATAGTAAAGTTGGCTAAATGTGAATCCGCTTATTTATTATAATAATAATAATAAATTCGTTTATTTCAAACCACTAGGATTCATAAAAAAAACATATTAGAACTTACAGATAAAGGTGCTTAAATTTAACTATAATATACATATATAGACAGCGTCAAAGCCTTTCATATAAGCGTGGTTTCTGACCACCCCGGAAGGGAAACGGTCGTGATGATTGCCTTTCAACATTAACATTTTATTGTGTAGTGTAATTATATAATCATATGTATCTTTACAATATACATATATATACAATATTAGTACGCCTCATGGCAGAACACAGCTGCACTTTTATAAACTAGGTTGATATATTAAACAAATAAATGATTTGATTTGATTCAAAACATATAATTGGCCAAACAACACACTTGCAGAAAAGTGTATTTTGTATGGCTCCAAAAATATATTTAAAAAAAAAATGATGATATTAAATTACTTCCAAATCATAAATTAAAAAAAAAACAACTTACTGACATGCTGATAGACAAGTGCTACTATTCAGTGCGGAACTTTCTAGAAGATAAATCGCTTGCTATAACAAATTCTTACAATTATAATTTCCTACTTTGACATTAATATTATATGTAAGTTAGTATTATAAAAAAAAACTGTACATAGATATTAACATAATTATCATTATAATATTGTACCGTATTGATCGACGGTTGTACTTGGTACTTATACGCCCTCCGGTACAACACTAACTACACTGTATAACATCACAGAAATGCAAAACCTATTGTTTATAAGAAATAAATGAATTATGAATTATATCATAGAAGAATTTGAAAAAATTGGCCAAACGAGTCTGATGTAAATTTTCTCTAAAAATGTCGGAGTGCGTGAAAGATCTACATATGTTTTGACATAGTCAATATCATTATTCACGTAAACCTATAACAGGCATTTTATAACACGTCATTATTTAAATTTTGACTGCCTTCATGGTCTAGCGGTTAAGTCCGTAGATTTAGACTCGGAGGTACCGGGTTCGATTCCTGGTCGGGACACAAAAATATTTATTAATGTAAATAAATACATTATTATTATTTATTATTAATTAATAGGCGAGCAGCGCATTGCTGATATGCCTATATCAAGCACTGGTGTAGAGTTTATTAAATTGTCAGTTATCACCATAGTCTATTTCGATTGTCACTAGCCACTTGTCCAGTTTGTTTTTAAAAGTGTTTACAGTTGAGGACTTTAATATGTCTTCTGGTATTTTGTTCCACATATTTACAACTCTGTTATTCATGAAGTGATATCCTATATTTGTATTGCTGGATTTTCTCATTGGCTTCATTCCGTGGTCACGACGGGGAAATATCATTGTGTTAAACCTAAACATTTTGCCTAGGTGGGGGCAGTTATACCTTTCTGTTAGAATTTTAAATGTAATTTAATTAATATTTAATTTATTTGTGATATTTCTCGAGTTTGGTACGCTGGAGACATCGACGAGCTTGCCACTTGTCATGATTGGCCTATAGTAAAGTTGGCTAAATGTGAATCCGCTTATCTATAAGCGTGGTATCTGACCACTTCGAAAGGGAAACGGTCGTGATGATACTTTTTTTATTTAAATTATTTTAAATGATTCAATCCTGCTAGTGGAAGACTAAGCAGCAAAGCGGTCTAAACAATATGCTGTAGGCAGAAGACCAGCAGCCAGTGACCTGTTAATTTTTAATCTGACTGAGAAAGGAATATGCAAGGAAAACTTAGCTATAAAATAAAACAGCTAAAAACAGTGGTACCCACCGTGAGCGACCCAACAAGAGTGGTGGTGGCTCGATTGTAAGAACGCATTCCTTAACATCCTAAAAAGGTCTGTGTTCTAAGGGATGTGGCGATGATGATGATGATGTGCGAGAGAGAGAGGTAAGTAAAGTAAAAAAAAAAAGTGTTTCTCTTGGAGTTGTAAAGAAGCATATAATTTCCTTATTACAAAAGTTTAACAAGATAGTTATTCGTGAGCATGTTTTAGCTACCTTTATGGGTAATGCATGTGGACGCCCAGAGTATTAGCGAAGGCGGGAGCGACCTTTTTTAAAGAACTATGCGCTTAGCAGCCAGTTTCTCTAACGTATTTTTGGTACTTAATTTTTTGTTAAATAAAAATTAAGTGCGTTTCACAAACATATCTTAGGAAATCATTAAAAACGGAACTGTCATCTACACAAATGTATGAGGATTTTATAATTTTGCGTTTCACAAAGCAGTAAGAAATAATTAAGTAGAGTTTTGAAAATTGTTTTCTGTAAAATAAAAAAACCAATCTATAATTTTAAAGAATAAGTATTTGTGTATTTTTTCCTAAAAAAATTAAGTATTGTAAAATTAGTTCGTGAAACCCGATTTGATTTAATTCATTACAACTTCCCCAGAACACAGCGTTCTAGACATCCGATGTAGGAGATGGGCGTTCCAGAACATATATGGAGAATTTGGCCTACACTAGGCACGCTGGCCAGACGGGTTGGCGAGGATATGATGACATAGTGACGTGATACTGGCATAAATATTCATAAGTAACGAATGTCATCTGTTCGCGCCATTAGCGACCAATTAATATTTAAAAAATATTCGACTAATTTTAGATGCTTAGGCGATATTATGATGGACAGACATAAACAGACATTTCCAATTTGTTACCCCTATACCTTGTACTGTCTATTTCTCACCTCTTTTTTTCTACAGTGCCCAGTCTTCTTGTTTTGCACCTTTTTTATCATAGCATCGTCTATGCATATTATCGCAGCCCCGCGCTTCTATACTGTGCACAAAAATGATTCCACCACTAGCAAAAAAAAAAATCACCGAGTCCAAAAGCGAACGCGCAAGTCTAAGCCTAAAAATTGTACCACAAAAATAACTGAAATAACCCGACTTGGTAAGATATAATAGTTTGACATGATAACAATGATGTTATAGGATCCCACGCTCTGCCTAGATACACGCCATTAATAGCACTCCATTTTATATACATATCTTTAACATCTTATACCTATTATAGCTGTATAAAAGTAAAGTATCATCACGGTCAGAAACCACGCTTATAAATAAGCGAATTCACATTTAGCCAACTTTACTATAAGCCAATCATGACAAGTGGCAAGCTCGTCGATGTCTCCAGCGTAGCAAACTTCACAAATAAATAAAATATGAATTAAATGTATTTATTTACATTAATTAATATTTTTGTGTCCCGATCCCGACCAGGAATCGAACCCGGTACCTCCGAGTCTTAAACCACGGACTTAACCGCTAGACCACGGAGGCAGTTATATAGCTGTATACTTAAATAATAATGCCTAAAAGCGCTCGCACGATAAGAGAGGCAAGTTGTACTGAGCCACAACAGCTAGGTTACTGAAAAACCCAAATTATCCGCTCTCTCTCTCTTCTTCTTCTTCTCTTCTCTTCACCCTGTTTCTACAAGTTAATAAGAACAAGCTAATTTCATGCATATTTCTAAGAGTGATACGAGACCAAAGAGTTTAGTAACTAATTGGGTAAACAGTGGCTAATCACACAAAAAACTCTCGTCCACCCGAACATTAGCGTAGCCAGGTGGATGGTAGGAGTTAGTTAGTTAAAGTGCCATTGTTGGATATTTCATTATTTGAGTCGTTTGATTTGAATATTGGCGGCAACGCCTTTGTGCGCCGGCGCACTAGTGTGGGCGACCGTCCGCCGACCCGACGCCCCCTGGTGGGCTATAGCGACTGTGCTCTGCGAACTGCCTGTCGTTGACGTTTCTGCCGGACGCAACGCCTTCTGATGGACAGTAGTGGAACTATCACGCCGGTCGCGAAGCACATCGCTGCTCTTAAATTTCGTGCATATTATTTTTTTCTGTGATTGTGTTTCGCATTTATGCTGTGATCCTCGTCGGCACCGAGCTTATCACGACGCGTCGGCTATTAAAACTACAAGAATTCTATCGACATTCGAGACACGGAACAAAAGGTTAGTTGCTGCTAATTTCATTTCTTTCGCTCAATTTCGGAGTATTTTCACCAGCGCCTAGTCGTTTCCCGTTCAGCCATACATACCTATTTATTTATTTATTTATTTAAAACTTTATTGCACATAAATATACAAAGGCGTGACATAATGTCGCTTGACATTCTCTACCTGTCAGACGTTTGGGACAATGAAAACATTTATGTGAGGAGAATGTATCAATTTAAATGAAATATATTAAAAATAATAATAAATAAGTCTATAGAATATTATTTATTGATTATAATACATATTTATTAATAAAATAACATACGAATATATACACACATACATATATATATATATATATATAATAAGCTGTGATTTTTTTAAAATATATAAGTAAATAAATAATAATAATAAACATTAACCGCATCCTAAATAATAGCTAAACATCAGACACGGTGCAACGTAAAACCTAATCAAAGTTTATAACAATTATTTGAAAGCATCTTTTGTTGGATTATATTTATAGGCAGAAACATTGAACCTGGAACATGATGTGCATTTGAAAGGAAATCTTCACATACGGTTAAAAGTCAGTATCACCCCAGGTTTTTTTAAGTATTTACTAGTTGTGAATAAATTGCGACGTACGACTATGGTAATCGTTAAATGACTGTAAAGTGACGTAATAACCCAAATAAGTGTACTTTTCCAAGGTTTTTTTTCAATTCTATACTGTGTTTTTGTATCGTATGTCGTAACAAAACAACAAAAAAAATTTCCCACAAAGTGTATTTTTTTAAATAAATATGTTAAAAATGTTTATAGTAACACAAATAAAATCATTAATTTCCCTTTGGTTTGTACACAATATTTGGATATTGTCGATGAATATTTATTTTATAAATTACAAAAATATACGTCATTTTATTTGTCTTAACATATATCTATATTATAGCGATCGCAATAAAACTTAATAGAGATATTCTTTAAAATCTAGGAATAGATATAAAGTTACCATTTTTGGATGGTATATATATATATACCATTTTTGGATGGTATATATATATATACCATCCAAAAATGGTAACTTTATATCTATTCCTAGATATATATATATATAAACCTTTAATTCAGGATTATAGTTTTATTCAAATATCTAAAAAAAATATGAAAAGCATGACAGCAGCTCTTAATTGAAAGCTTTAGATATTATATCCACGGCGTCAGTCGTAAATCAGGAAAGCTCGTTCACCGTGCATTCCACTATATTATGCAAGACTATTTCTACATTATTATTTATTTAAACTAATTTTAAATATATCATGTAACTATTTCATCATCAGCCTGTGTCTCTCCACTGCTGGATATAGGCTTCCCCCAAGGCTCGCCACTATACGCGGTCTTTTGCGACCCTCCTTAGGTCATCCGTCCATCTGGCGGGGGGTCATCCCACTCTGCGTCGTCCCGTACGTGGTCTCCACTCCAGAACCCGTTTGCGCCATCGGTCGTCGGTTCTGCGGCAGATATGTCCGGCCCATGTTTAAAATTCTATCCACCAGAGAAATACCAAGCATAGCTCTGAGCGACCTTGAATTTGTGAACCAGACCCACTGTCAGTGTCCACGTCTCTGTATTTAATTATTCTTAAGTAATTATATTTATCTTAATGCACCCGCAATCCTCTGCCACACTCCCAAAGGTTAGCTGTTATAAAATGCCGGAAGGCATTAAGTTCGCCCTTATACACTACTTTTTAAGTTATTTTGTGCAATAAAGAGTTTATAAATATATAAATAAATAAGTAAGATAGAGCGAGCATTGGTTGCCAATTTCGTAAAAAATAATAAAACATAATTTAAAAATCGTGCTTATTCCCTATTGCCACACAAGTATAGGAGTAAAAAAAGCTGGCTAGGTGTAAAAAGAGCCAACGGCAGATGCGGCAATTTAATGACAGGGTTGGTGGTCCCCACGTCTATTCGTGCATATAATACATGTGTTTCTACAACTCATGAAGTTATTAGCAAATTACATGAGTGCAATGTGTAATCATACCTATGTATACCATTCAGTGTACAAGCAAAGTGTCGTCATCATCAACACAGCTCTTGGAACAGGAAGTTTAGACCTCCAATGCTGGAGTTGGGCCTTCCAGAACACGCGTTGGCTAAACAGATAATGTTGCTTTTTTTCCAAATTTTGCTAAAAATGTTTCTGGAATTATGATTTTTTTCAATTTAAGTGCGACGTGTTTTTAATAAAAATAAAAATTTTAAAAAAGTATCATCACGACCGTTTGCCTTTCGGGGTGGTCAGAAACCACGCTTATAAATACGCGGAATCACATTTAGCCAACTTTACTAGGCCAATCGTGACAAATGGTAAGCTCGTCGATGTCTCCAGCGTACCAAACTCGAGAAATATCACAAATAAATTTAATATTAATTAAATGTATTTATTTACATTAATAAATATTTTCGTGTCCCGACCAGGAATTGAACCCAATACCTCCGAGTCTAAATCCACGGACTTAACCTCTAAACCACGGAGGCAGGGATATTACTCCAAAATTGTAAAAAGAGACGTACCATCAGAGATAGTTCCAAGAAGACTGGCAAAATTTCCCTTCTGTGTAGCGAGGTTAATCATAAATAATTGCCAGCCTTCCTGTCTCCAGATTTCTACTTCAGCCGTTTGTACAACTCCTTAAGCAATTATAAATTATATTTCAGTAAACATTAAATAGTAAGTAAGTACAAGCAACTTCCTTTATTTAACTATATTTAAATTAATCATTTTATTCCTGCATAATTCCTATATTAATGAACGCCAACGAACATGTCCGTAATCTAAAATCGAGTTGGAGATATCTTGTCCATCTCGGTGGTGGAAAGAAGCGGGTTTTTTAATGTTTTATTCATCTCCGACCCGCCCCGAAGAGCGAGCCGCGCCAAATTGCAGGCCGCCCGCCTAATGCCTTTCAACTGTTGCTAATAGTCAGCCAATATATAGACGTATAGTTCACGGACTGACCTATATTCCTTATTCCTCGACCAGATACACTGCGGTTCTACCAATGCTTCCTGATTGGTTAATAACAAATTCCGCCGTTCGTAATCGGGCCAATAACAAACCTGCATTTTATGGCGCGAAACAATTGCTAGGGATCGAATGTTGCGACCTTAACCTGAATACGCGGCGAACGAGTGCCTTCACTCCGTAGCCACGACTCAGACTTAGCTGTAAAGGCACACAGGGCCCAACAGTGAGATAGAGACGGTTTATCGGGTTTTAGTCCGTAGGCGACCTGGGGATTCCTTAGGAAGCTTCACGGATGAGTCGGGCATGCGACCCCCACTGGCGTTGGGCCTTCAGGCTGTGGACGTATCATTGATGATTTATTGATACACCGTCTATAAAAAATAAAATTGAAAAAAACTTAACCTGAAGCATTAACCTAATTATTTTATTTATAAATTAAGCCGTTTATGGTAAATACAATCCAAAAGTATGTAAAGGTTTGTTTAATTAAAAAGATATGATAGTGACACTCTGCTGAAAGTTGAGTCAGCGTTTAGCAGCGTTTTCATTGAAAGCTCACAGACGGTTTATCCAACTCCAACAAATATTGTTAATGTATAACATAACAATTATATAGTAAAACTTTCCTCGAGAACAATTCTATTGGTAACAAGCATGAAAATCAGTGCAGTAATTTTCGAATTTATCGCGAACTTACAGACAGACGCGGCGGAGGACTATGTTTTATAATATGTAAAAAAGTAACGTAAAGTATCATCACGACTATTTCCCTTTCGGGGTGGTCAGAAACTTTACTATAGGCCAATCATGACAAGTGGCAAGCTCGTCGATGTCTCCAGCGTACCAGACTCGAGAAATATCACCAATAAATTAAATATATGTCCCGACCAGGAATCGAACCCGGTACCTCCGAGTCTTAATCCACGGACTTAACCGCTAGACCACGGAGGCAGTTTATAATATGTAGTGATAATAATTTAAAATATAATGAATTATAAAAAATATACGTCGACGTCAGCCAATTTATCAAACTGGCCGCGGGCGCCGCACTATATTTTGTGCGCCAAAGATACAATTCGTCACTTAATGATCCGTTTCGACAAATTATTGGATCGGACCTGCTTTATTGATTGCACCTAATGCCGTATTAACTTCGCGGGTCTGGTTTATTACTATTTACAACCACGCGACCTATTTCATCATTGTCAACCTCTTACATCCCACGCAGAGTGGGATGATCGACCACCAAATGATCTAAAGAAGGTTGCCGGTGGCGGTGTATTTCCATGACACGGTGGCTCGGTTGTTAAAGCGGTGGCAGCATAATTATAATACTTTTATCCTAAAGAGGTCGGTTCGAGTCCCGGCATGTACCAATAAGTAATACATTTTTCTTACGTATATTTTTTTATAATTTTAATGGGTCTTTACGCGATTTACCTTAGAGACATATTTCTCCCGACGTTTCAGCCAAGTTGCATTGGCCGTGGTCACGGGTCGACTGAATCTATGCGGCAAAGACCCGTTAAAATTATAAAAACTAAGTATTATGAATATGCGCGAAAGTTTAAAAAGTTTACGTATATATATTTGTCCTAGATTTTTAACATCACCGTTCCCGTGCCTCGGGAGAGCACGTTAAGCCGTCGATTCCGGTTTCACTAATACCAACTTGTGGAGGAACCATTAATAAATTGTCATTAAAATTTGAAATCAGACCCAAGCTGTCTGGCCAGCGTGGCGAGTGTAGGCCAAATTCTCCAGATATCTATTCTGAAACGCCCATCTCCAGCAGTGGAGGTCTAGGACGTTGTGTTTTAGGGGCTGTAATGACGATAAATTATAAAGTATCATCATGACCGTATCTCAAAGACAAAGTCAAAATATCTTTATTCACGTAAACCTATTACAGGCATTTATGAAACGTGATTAATTTAATGAATGATTCTACTTCTGCTAGTAGAAGACTAAGCAGCAAAGTGGTCCAATAAGTAAGCTCTTAGCAGAAGACCAGCAGCTTAGCAGATTCCAGTGACCTGTTAATGTTTAATCTGACTGAGAAAGGAATCTGCAAGGAAAACTCAGCTATATCAGATTTACAAAATAAAACATATACAGCACTGCACCACAACGATTAATAACCTTTTAACTATCTATTACGGGGTGGTCAGAAACTACACTTTTATGGCAGATTCACATTTAGCTAACTACAGGTGTCTCTAGCGTTCCTATCAGAGAAGACACATATCAGAAATAAATTATAAATTGTATTGTGTAACCCAGGAATCTAACCCGTGGCTCAGTACCTCCGCGTCTAAATCTATTTTTAAAACAATAGTTTACCTGTCAAAATCCGTGAGCCTCGACGAGTCCCGGAATCCTTTAGCAAAAGGGTTGGAGTCGATTTTTAGCTTCGTGATGAGCTGATTCTGGTATGCCGTGACAGCCGTGAAGACAGTTTCCGGAAATATGAATGTGCGGTGCTGTTCGCGGGATAAATCCGTGATAGGACCTCCTCCTTCTCTCAGCTTCACCAGGTGTATCCTGGGCTGGTATCGGTGCATCGAATTTAGAACGATCTGAGGACAAACAAAAGCTAAATTAGTTTTCTATTATGATTTATTTATTTAAAAAAAAAAGGTTTGCGGTTCGAACCCCGGCATATACCATAATAAGAAAAACTGTTCTCACGCACATTTATCATAGATTACCAACAGCGCCATTCCCTTGCCTCAGATAGTATGTTGTGCCGTCCCGGTTCTACTAATACCAACTTGTTGAATCGTTAATAACTTATTATTAAAATTGATATCAGACCCTCGCCAACCCGTCTGGCCAACTTGGCTTGGCAAGTGCGGGCCAAATTCTCCTGATAAATGTATAAATAAAAATTAATAGACAGGTCACACAGCGCCATCTAGTTTCCATGGTAAGCTACGAGGCTTGTGTTACGGAAACTAGATGGTTGATAAACTACATATTATACTTTTTATTTTTGTAAATATATACATATTATACATATAAACACCCAGACCGAGACAAATTATACAATGTACAACTTGCCCCCGGTGGGAATCAAACCCACGACCTCCCGAGTTCACGGCAACGTTTGTTACCACTAGACCACGGAGGCGGTATGTTATTACCATTTCCAACAGTGGAGTTGTAGGACGCTGTGTTCTACAAGCTGTAATGAATCTGGTGTTAGACCACATCATTCAGTATTTTATTCATAAGTTTTGATTGCTCCAAAATTGATTCCTTCGCCAGATGGCGGACGCTCTGTGGTTCGTGCGCAACGTCCAAAAAAGCGATTTCTCACTCTAAGTCTATTTATTTTACTTATTTAAATTCTTTAATGCACTAAAAAATAGTACAGAGGTGAGCTATAATGCCAGTAGCTTTCCAGTAGTATTCTTTACCAGCTAACCTTGGGGATCGAGTAAGGTGATAGGCAGGATGAAAAAAATAAGAAATATTAATGATACAGTTAATAAGTTATTTAACTAATTATAATATATTACACATTATACCTATACACATAAACATACATAAACCATACATACAATTATACATACAAGTACATATAATATACATATATATATATATATATATATATATATATTTTACTTTATTTCTTTAAATACAAATTTATATCGTACATTTTCTGGATCCCCCTTTAAGTTTAGTTAGACCTGTATTGGGGGACCCGCTTAAAGTTAAACATAATAATATTGTGCAAGAATGTGTTGTATAAAAATGTGTCTTAATTAATATTAATATATGGTATAACGTTTAGTTGCATCAATAAATTTTATTCGAAGTTAATTACAGTACATTAAATATAAATTAAAAGCAACCTAAATAATAAAATTAAAAATAAACTAAACTATAAATAAATAATGTCCTCTAGAGACGTCCCATCCGAGATAGTCACAAGGAGACTGGCAACATTTCCCCTCTTTATAGCGAGGCTAATACGTTGGCAGAAATAATTGCCAGCCTTCCTGTCTCCAGACCTTTCTGTCAGCTGCTGTGACAACTCCTTGGCCAAGCGCCTCGCTGACGGTCCCCATGGGCCCATCGTCTCGACCCCAAACGGCGCAAATTCGTAACCGACACCAAGGTTAGCGTATTTGCGCAATTTGAGGATAACGAATAGTTTGAATGTTATAGATAGCTATTTTTTTTTGTATATATATATAATTATATAAAAAATATAATTATATATATAATTTAAATAAATAAGAAAATATTTACATACGATAAAAAAGATTACTACATATAAAACCTAAAAAACCACTAATAATAATAAAAATAAATATATATATTTTTTATCGTATATAAATATTTTCTTATTTATTTAAATTAACTCTTATCATAGTAGAGGCTTGCTCCTACGACCCCAAGTCCTTCTGCAAGAGGCGTAGACCCTAAAAGTATTCTTCTGGACAACGATAATCCCTTCATGACCAGGCTTAATCGACTGATTGATGCCCCCAAGTCCACTCGCGCCATAGACAAGGACCCTCCGATCCATGCTGCCGCTGCCTCCATCTCCCAGTTCCCCCTCGATAACACCTTTTCGAATCGAGTAGATTGGTGTTCTTCGCGGCAAACGAGTGCCTTCACTTGTAGCCACGACTGACTTATTTGTAAAGACACTCAGGGCCAACAGTGAAGTAAGACAGGTATGAGTCATAGTCCGTAGGCACTTTGAGGTATTCTTGAGGCCACACGGTAAGCTGTTGATCCACATCACTAATGATTTTACGATTCCGTCTATACAAAAAAAAAATACAAATATCCATTTTTAACAAATTGCTAATAAAAACTAAAAAAGAAAAAAACGAGCCCAAGGGTTCCGTCGCCAAAAAGTTTGATAACCGCTTAACTATACCATTGATATATTTTTTAATATTTTATTACACTGAAATTTTATATGATATTTTAAATCGTTATAGATTCTAAATGGTCACTTTAAATGAAAAATGATAAGAGAAACCTGGTAATGGTTTTTAAATACCTATTCAATGATACCCAACTCAATATAGTTCGTCGACTTTCATTTTTTTATTTTCCACAATAAGGCGTCTGGTGACAACCTTAATGAAAATTGATTAATGTCATATTTTTAGTGATATTTTTCTCATTTGTTGTTGTGTAAGAAAAATCTTTATTTTCTATATCTGAATAGTATACATCTTGACCGCCTCCGTGGTGTAGTGGTAACAAACGTTGCCGTGAACTCGGGAGGTCGTGGGTTCGATTCCCACCGGGGGCAAGTTGTACATTGTATTATTTGTCTCGGTCTGAGTGTTTAATAATATGTATTTACAAAACAAAAAAAAGTATAATATGTAGTTTATCAACCATCTAGTTTCCGTAACACAAGCCTCGTAGCTTAGCACGGAAATTAGATGGCGCTGTGTGACCTGTCTGGAAATATTTATAATTTTTTATAGATACATACATATATAGATTGATAACTACATAACGCGTCGCGCAGTCGCAAAAAAAGCAGCTCTTTAATTACTTCATCATCACGACCGTTTCCCTTCCGGGGTGGTCAGAAACCACGCTGATAAATAAGCGGATTCACATTTAGCCAACTTTACTATAGGCCAATCATGACAAGTGACAAGCTCGTCGATGTCTCCAGCGTACGAAACTCGAGAAATATCACAAATGAATTGAATATTAATTAAATGTATTTATTTACATTACTAAATATGTTTTGTGTCCCGACCAGGAATCGAACCTGGTACCTCCGGAGGCAGTTTTACTCTTTAATTGCTTGTAATAACAATAATATAAGAGAATCTAAGTGTGAATTAATGTAAATTGTACAGCCCCTTGCACTTGGAGTCACATAGGTACAAGTATGTAACCGAATAAATTACCACTTAGTGATATAGTGGGTTGGCTATATCCCTATATAAAATAATAACCACACTTCCATTTTTAAACAAAGGGGACGGTATTATGCAAAACAACTAATTCATCGGAAGACAGCTGCTCACAACGGCCTGAAGCCACTATATTTGCCCAAATATGCAAATTTCATAGACAAACTGACGTACGCTTCATTAATACCCGCAAGTTAACGAATAGATTTTAATGATAAATGTCGGAAATTCATATTCTTTATATCTTTGTGTCTATTATCGTTTTCTTGATACGCTTTGTTATTTTTTTTAACCAGTACGTGGGCTCGGGTTTTGGCATAAAAACAGCGTCAGTTAGTGCACCACATTTACCGAATGTACAGCTGAGCCAAGATCCTTGCGACATCATATAAACTTAAAAAAATATTGTACACTAGATCTTATATTGATTGATGGGGACAAGGCCCTTTGTAGGATGACTCGGGGTACCCTGGCTGCTGGTGTATAATTTTAAAAATGGACTGTATATTTGGTTTAATGCGTTTATTTTTGAAGGTGCGTTTACACGTGTACGTACAGCGAATGCCCGACAAAGATTTGACGCGACGGTTCAAAAAACACAGTTATGCTTAAACTATTAACCGACCACGGAGAGGAGCCTCTGATGTTAGGTCATAGGGTCTTAACAGTGGCAATAAACATTATTTTTCTTATTATTATATCTAGCAGTGTAGAGACAGACTGAGGTCAGCTTGCTAGAGTATAGTATCATCACGACCTTTTCCCTTTCGGGGTGGTCAGAAATCACGCTTATATAGAAGCGGATTCACATATTTAGCCAACTTTACTATAGGCCAATCATGACAAGTGGCAAGCTCGTCGATGTCTCCAGCGTACCAAACTCGAGAACTATCACAAATGAATGTAATATATCTTTTATTCGAAATTAATTATAGTACATTTAATATAAATTAAAAGCTACCTAAATAATAAAATTAAAAATAAACTAAACTATAAATAAAACATGTCCTCTAGAGACGTCCCATCCGAGATAGTCCCAAGGAGACTGGCAACATTTCCCCTCTGTATAGCGAGGCTAATACGTTGGCAGAAATAATTGCCAGCCTTCCTGTCTCCAGACCTTTCTGTCAGCCGCTTTGACAACTCCTTGGCCAAGCGCCTCGCTGACGGTCCCCATGGGCCCATCGTCTCGACCCCAAACGGCGCCAACCGTATTTGTATTTGCGCAATTTGAGGTTCTCCGCAGAAAAAGCCGCACTTCCCGCACCTGACGAGGTCGCCTGCATGTGAGATGGAGCTAATGTATCTACACACGTCGCATCCCACACCAGAGACCTGCCAAGTTTCCACGGCCCAACAGTCATTCCGTCGGGTCTCTTGCCATCGCTCCGCGCAATCCCAGATGGTTCTAATATTGCGGGTACTCCAGCAGTGACAAGAGCCCTTCGGATGATGTCGTTGAGAGCCGCGTGACGAGGAATGCGGCCAGCACTTCTAGCACAAGAAAGCCCGTGGTGTCCGAGATGATCGACTGGTTCTCCGCATCGACACTGGTGCGGGTGGACAGTCCGGGCTCCGAGACGAAGGCACACCGCCATGGTCAGTGTATTTCGATCAAGGAGTGTGCCAACCGATGCTGAGGGAAAAGCCTGTAACCAAAGACCTGACTCTCTAGTGGAAACGGCCATGAGGCGAGCCCGCTCTTTCATATTACTGGCAGATAAAATATCTTTCTGTAAAAGTTTGCAGAGCGGCTCGTCCCATAGTCCAAATGAATTAAATTAATAAATATTATTGTGTCCCGATCAGGAATCGAACCCGGTACCTCCGAGTCTAAATCCATGGACTTAACCGCTAGACCACGGAGGCAGTATAAGCTTGCTAGTTTATAAAAAAAAATGGGATACATTATAACCCTTCAGACCTCGGGAGGCGTGGTCGGCGTCATTAGTGATTGCCTTAAGTCGACACCTGCCCACGTCAGCTCATTAATCGACCTTGATGATGCCTTGTAACTTGTAAACCACTGCCAGGTAATTAAACATAATTATCGATATTTTTTAATTATTTTTAAATGATTTTTAATTAAGGGTCGGTTATTTAAATTTAAATAAAGAACCACAATATATAGGTACTAGTGTAATGTTACTTAAATTTATTTACTTATTTCAACGACATTGTTCAAAGGGCTTTTTTACTGTTGAAGTACCCGCGATCCTAAACCCTTTACGCGGTGAACGAGTGCCTTAACTCCTTAGCCACGACTCAGACTTAGCTGTTAAGGCACGCAGGGCCAACAGTAAAAGAGAGACGGTTCATAGGGTTTTAGTCTGTAGGCGCCTTGGGGTCTCCGCGGTGGCCCTTCAGGCCGGGGTCGTATCTTTAGGTGATTTTGCGATTCAGTGTCTTTAAAAAAAAAATGGGATTGCGTGGAGCGATGGCAAGAGACCCGACGGTATAACCGTTGAGCCGTGGAAACTTGGCAGGTCTCTGGTGTCATCTAGGCAACCTCGTCCAGTGCGGGGAGTGCGGCGGTTTCTGCTGAGGACCTGGTTACGACTTTGCGTTGTTTGGGGTCGAGACAATGGGACCATGTGGATTTTTTTTTTGTATGAATTCTAAAATGTTATTTTATAAATCTCACAGACACTAGAATACTATATATAGAGTCGTGATGGGCCGTGTCCTATTTAAATTTAAAACAACTGTGATCCATCGCTCTTTATTTTATAAACCAAATTAAAGTTTCAATAACATGTATGAAGATTAAACGTGAATAAAAAAAACGGGATTTTTTAAACGATTAATGTTATTGCTGACTTACAAAATAACAATGTAACATTAGACGTCATTTTTAACTTTAATCAGTAGGTACAATTGCAGATACTACGTTTGGGTGCAACCCAGCCTAAATAAGGATTAACAAAATGTGAGCCAAGTAAAATTCAGTGAGCTCAGATCAAAGGTTCTAAAATAACTACGAAAGAAAGCTGCTAGGCTGCTGGTCTTCTGCTAACATCTTACTCATTGGACCAGTTTGCTGCTTAGTTTTCCACTAACAGAAGTAGAATCATTCAAAATAATTAAATCAATGACGTTTCATAAATGGGTTTACGTGAATAATGATATTTTGACTTTAAGCTAGAACGACATAGAGTAGTGTCTAGGTACCTATGCTTAATTCAGACAGAATAAATTCGAATATTGGAACGCAATCTTCGTTCGTGATGGCATCAATAATAATTCCGCATTTTATCATTTGACGCACGACCACAATCGTCAACGAGAGCCAATGACCGATCTTTTTAAACCCAGGTTCTGTATTTTCATTACACACTGCCTGTTATTTAAAACCATGCTTGTGTTTAGTCAAACAAAAACACGCAATGTACAATGAAAGTTACTACAGAACACTAGGGCGGCTTCAATGAGGCGTCCATCCCACCCCACTAGCTTATCATAACGGACCACATTAGCAGGGGATATTATTCTTTAATGTTTGAAGACTAAGGGGGCATATTGCTTGGTAATGTCGGCACCGGATAATTCTAATTGCGGTGGGTGGGGCGAAGGGGAGGGGCAGAAAATGGCTGACAGCGAAGTCAGACGGGTCGCGACGTTCAACGGAGGTCCACGTGTCTAGATAAGTTTATTTTGTACCTACTGGTTAGATGTTTTGTGTATATTTTGTGTAATTAATGATTGAAAAAAAAAAACACTCAGATTTAAATAGTCTTTAAAAATGCTGTTTGTGATATTACAAATAAATTATTGTGACACGACCATACGTCGAAGCCGGTACCTCCGCATCTAAATCCATGGACTTAACCGCTACACAGTTTGAATCCGTGGGCAGTAATTTTATTTTATATTTCGTAAAGATTTTGTTAAAATACTAATTTACTAAGGTATACTCTTGTAGGTACTTTTTTTATACTAGCACGACATGTGACCTTGAGCCCACCTGATGGTAAGTGGCGCGCAAGGTCCATGAATGTTAGCAACTGAAGTCAGACACTCATAATTGCCATCAATCCTTAACACTATGCCGGCTTGACTAGATGCTTTTTCACACTTCGCTTGAAGGACTCCAAGTTATAGGAAAGTGGAAATACAGAGGCTGGAATAGCATTCCACATCTTTATTGTACGACAGATGTATGAGTCCCCAAATTTATACGTACGCGAAGGGATGGTGACTACGGTATGTGGGTGCAATACTACACACTGTATCCCTACCTACCAGTTTTAGATGACCGATCATCCTAAATTACGCAATAGCCTCAGATTTGTCTAACCAATTTATTTGACGACGGGCATTTGGCAGCGTCGATATTTCGATTAGCGAGCGAGGATTACGTCGGATTTTCGCCTCCACGGAGCGAAGTTCGAACAAATCGGCCCAATTAAGCTAACAAACAGGTCCGGCCCAATTTTACATACCTACAGGATCAAATAAACAAAATGTAGGTATTAAATTTTGCAAGGAAATTTGTCGGTATGAGATTTTAACGCTTTTGCATTCCTCTCGCATTTCAAACTTTTATTTTGAGAAATGTAGTCTATCACCTTTATAGGAACTAAAATTACAGGCATATTCCTTCTCCTCCTTAGTCGGTGCCCCACTAATAGGGATCGTGACTCCGTCGCAATCGCAGCCCATCCACCAGCCGTCGCCAACGGTGTCGATCCTCGGGGTAGTGGATGACCTGGTGTGCAGGAATGGTCAGTCAACACAGAGGAATTTAAACTGCAACCAGTTATTTTTTTGCGGTTTTCCCGCGCTGTCAACTCCCATATTTTAAACGACGTGTTTGAGAGACGATTGTGCCGCGAGTGACTCCAAGAAAAGCATCAAATTCTGCAGCATCTGGAATTTGATGATGACTTCATTAACTCATGAAAAAGAAAGATATATTACGTCAGACTTGACTGTACCCTTGGCTAGATCCTTTGCCTTCCCTATCACCTCATTCATCATCCATCGGTAAAAAAGAACAAAAAAAAAAGTAAGTATATTCAGTCAGAGCAAAAGTCTTGCAAGAGAGGAGTGCAAGAGCGAGATCAAGAGCGAGACCAGCTGTTCTGATGCAAGACCAAGGTTTGGGCAACACTAATCATATAGGTATTTGATTTAGAAAAATAACGAAAAATATTTTTGCAATTATTCTGTCTAAAATATAATATAACACTGGTCTTCTTAAATCTATAATAGTAGACAACATCCTCCATGACTGCCCTATTAGGTGTGCAACTCAAATCAAATCAAATCAAATCATTTATTCATCCTTAAGTATAGGTACATACATATTACAATTTATATTCAGTAGTTTGTTGGTTCAGCTATACTTTAAGGGCATACATATATATTTATTTATTTATTACATACATATCTTCACGCCAGGTCCCTGGCAGAGACAATTGAGTGCCATTTGACACGATCACGACATACTTCTTTCGCTTCGTCGACATTCATTAAAATCTTCATACATGTTTTGTTACGAAGGCTTTTTAATACACCTTCAGTCAGTGTTTTATTTATTTAATCGTGATATGTGAGTCTCGGTCTGCCAGGGCCTCTTTCACCCACAACTTTCGCATTATAAATTAATACGATTAACGAAAAATAATTTTGGTATACAAACACAAAAGTAAATATATAATTAGTATCCTATTTTAAATATTATGAAGTATGTATATTTGACCGCCGTGAACTCGGGAGGTCGTGAGTTCGATTCCCACCGGGGGCAAGTTGTACATTGTATAATTTGTCTCGGTCTGGGTGTTTATATGTATAATATGTATATATTTACAAAAAAAAAGTATAATATGTAGTTTATCAACCATCTAGTTTCCGTAACACAAGCCTCGTAGCTTACCACGGAAACTAGATGGCGCTGTGTGACCTGTCTAGAAATATTTATATTTATTTATTTATATGTCAAATCCCCAGTAAAGTTTCCTTCTTTAGTTTTGACTTAAATAATGGCAGTTTAAATAATTTGCGGTTTAAAATTTCTATAGAACAGTTTTTTCATTAATATTATCTACCAAAAAATCGTTAACATCATAATAGCCAATTGTAAATAAATTGTCAAATAGATACTTATATGAAAAATAAAATATGTAAAAACTTTAGCCAACTTTACTATAGCCCCATCATGACAAGTGGCAAGCTCGTCGATATCTCTAGCGTACCAAACACGAGAAAAATCACAAATTAATTAAATATTTTAAGTGTCCCGACCAGGAATCAAAAGAGATTGCCCAAAACCAGGCCCCAACTGTGTTGGAGCGTGCGTCAACAAAATATAATATATTTTTTTATTTAATTTCAACATCTGAATTACCCCAGCATTAAAATATAATTTAATTAAATAGTCAATTGGTTAAGATTTATGTATGAAATAGTTACAAAACACTATTTACTATACGATTAGGTTCTTTATTATGATCAGGTATATACTTTATTACAGATAAAACACTGGATTTCAAATTGGATAGAAAATATGTAAATTATTTAGGTAAAATAAGTTTGTCAATTGTCATTATACTAGGGTTAAATAAATTAAATTAATTACAGATTATGAAATCACAATATATTAACTATCAAATAAAAAAGAAATTATTAGACACGATAATTTTTTTTGAGCCGATTTCACTAAGAAATTCATTTATATATATATATATTACATATACTATAATTTAGCAACACATGAAAGCCATTTTTAAAATATTAATATTAATGCTGCGGATCGATTCCGGCTATAAAGAAAATTTATCGCAAATTGAAATAATTCTCTGACTCGAACAGGAGCGAATATTTGCGATTTTAGCAATATCGTAAAAACATTATTTATTTATGCAAATGAATTGGGCTCAGCACGCGCCGGCTAAGATACGACCGGTGTCATCAGATCCACCCGCGTGGGCGCAAACAATCGCGTGCAACTGTCCGTATTATTTTCTATACCGCGTGTAATTGTCAAATGAACAATTTTTTTTTTTAGGCTTCAGGTGTCATTAGTAGAACCTCTTTTTTGATTTGAAATAAAAGTTAGTTTTTTTTTTTTACTTTTTACTGTATGGTGAACAATTCGGTGAAATATTTAAGGTGAATAAGTAAGTAAAGTAAAGTATCATCACGACCGTTTCCCTTTCGGTGTGGTCAGAAACCACGCTTATAAATAAGCGGATTCACATTTAGCCAACTTTACTATGGGCCAATCATGACAAGTGGCAAGCTTGTCGATGGCGATGTCTCCAGCGTACCAAACTCGAGAAATATCACAAATAAATTAAATGTATTTAATAATAAATATTTTTGTGTCCCGACCAGGAATTGAACCCGGTTCCTCTGAGTCTAAGTCCACGGACTTAACCGCTAGACCACGGAGGCAGTTAAATGGTGAATAAGTAAAGTTCAATTTAATTTTTAATGTAGTATAGTTTAAATAATTTTAGTTCTTCTATTTCCAATTTAAATTACATAGTCAATATTGCCTATTGTCAGAAAACTTACTTTCTAAATGAATTATATTAAAAAAAAACTATTTAGGATGTTTTTAGTTAGTATTTCGTGACTTAAAACAATTCAATCAATTTTCTTTGTTTTTATCCGTTATAATTTTTTATATTTTTTTTTATAAATAATTATTTAAACAGTTCAATCTAAGTAGTACTATTAACGTATCGACGTTTTTTTCTGTGTACATGTTAATAATAAAAATGGGGGAAGTCAAAAAATAGGAGAAACTAATATAAGAAAAACGCTATGGACGCCATTGCCTCCATTAATTATGTTTTGTAAGTTTTGTATGGTAAGGAACTGGTCTGTCCGTCATCATTATTTGTTGTTTTATGTATACTCGACTGCGCGACGCAAAGAAGGGTTATGTGTTTATCAGCCTATGTTTATATGTAGGTATGTTTTATTATTATTATTATTATTATTTTATCTATGTTTGTTCTTTTGTGACATACTGGAGACCAAACGCGTTGGCCGACTTTGATGATTCTCACGCCAATCGATTCGTCTTCATTACGCGAGTGTAACTGAAGGTGTGATATTAATCACATTTCATTAAGGCGGCAACCAGACGCCATATTGTGGAAAAAAAAATGAAGGTCGACTAACTATATTGTCAGGTTTTATTATTTTATAATTAACTTTTTTTATATGTAAAACTTTTGCTCCCGCCAGTACAGCCGTAGAGGTTAAATCAACAGAGGTTGTCTCGACTAATATTACGGACCAAAACTGCAGTTTTAGTAGCGGATTTCATAAGTTTATACTAGACATTTGTCGCCTGGACAACGAATTTATTTTTATGTTGACTAGAAGAATTATAATAATAAATTATTTTACGACACGTTTTATTGATTATCCCACTGTCCAGGGGCGAACTCTGAACGTACAGAAAACAACAAAATACTATTTTGCTGTGGGGTATTAAATTACTCTAAAGAAAATAAAAGTTAAATATCATCACGAACGCCCTGTTATGAATTCCAGCTTGCCCGTCAGGTTGAAGGTCCGGATCTACAAGATGTTCATCTGTTCCTGACTCACCTATGCTGCGCCAGCCTGGCACCACCTTCTGGCCAAGACTAATAGGGACAAGATCTAAAGTCAGCAGAACATATCGCTCAGAGTGGTCTCCCGAGCACCATGGTTCGTGCGTAATTCCGTCATAGCATGAGATCTGGAGATGCCTACTATTGAGGAATTTGTCGTCGGCCTGACTAGACGTATGTTCTATCGGGCCGACAACGGACACTTCAAACATCTTCAGAATATCGCTCCGTCTTGCGCTTGGCCCCCCAAGAAGACAAGAAGAGAAGTGCTCTTGGAGGAGAGCTGAAGTAGTCGAACCTAGACCCCCTGGGTTCGTGAGCCATACGGGGGCGCTGTTATAGAGTAACCGAAAGTGCATGAATTACCGGCAAGTGGTTGCCCGCTGAGATCCTGCCGGGGAAAAAGGGGGAATGTCCCCATCCCCAACCCAGGCCCATTAGCCATCCGGGCCTGGACGACCCCATTGTCTGTCTGTCCGTATTCCTTCCAGGGTAGTCAGAAACCACGCTGTTTTTAAAGAACGGATTTACAGTTAGCCAACTTCAATGTTAGACCCATCATGACAAGTGGAAAGCTCTTCGATGTCTAGCGTACCAAACTGGAGAAATGTCACAAACAAATTAAATAAATTATTGTGTCCCGATCAGGAATCGAACCCAAAATCCGAAGACTTAACCGCTAGACCTCATAAATTTATGACAAAAAAAATATTTTTCATTGTTACAAGTCGGGGTTTGGACCGGTTTTAAGGTCGTAGTTCATTTGCACGATACTGCTACCGCAAGACTATAGAATGAATGTTTAAATTTGGGCCTAATTTTGTGATCTGTAGATAAACTTTAAAGTGACAACATATTTTTTTTTATAAAAACAATATCTGACATTACAAATGTAAAAACTCAAACTTAAGAGCAATATTATATATTTTAATTACTTCAAAGCAAGAGCTAAGGTTCTTAAGGACAATCAACAAAATTATTGATACTTGTAAACAGTTTTTGGAATCGGTGCCAAAAAACAGAGATTAAAAGTCCTCATCTTTTTATGCAGAAAGAAAGCACAAATCAAAACATTATCTGTTTATGTTTTTTATTTTTGTTATTATTATTTTTTTTTTCAATATTTTTTTTTATAGGACCACCTCTGAAGGATGACCTACCAAACAAACGAAAAAAATCATTAAAATCAATTCGTAATTGGCGGTATCGTGTAACAAACATACAAAAAAAAACTACTCTGTGGGCACGCAGACAGCTAGCTTAAATGTGAATCGAGACAACGAAAAATAAGAGTGCTTCCAATCCAGACTGATCACAACTGTGTCTGCAGCTGTCGGCGCGTGGACAGCGAGCGATCGCCTCCAGTAAAGACGAAGCGGAGTGCGGAAACATAAGAGTGTTGGAGCGGAGTCGTATCAATGATCTACGACCTTTAGATTCTCGACCACCATCGATCGGTTTATTTATTAGTTAAAACAAATATGACACAGGTAAGCTATAAAATAGAGTCAACATTAAATGAGACGCAGGTTTACACTCGTCATAACTTGCCAGACACTAAAAATATATCCGAATAAAACACTCGCCCGTAAAGTGACATCGGGAGCTATATGAAAAGTGGTAAATCGTTGTTTAACGAGTTAGTCCTGGGGGATCTACTCTGGAACTTCGATACGTAGTTAAAATCACAATGCATATATTTACGAGATTTCATTATTTTTTAACATAGACAGACTGACTGCCTCCGTGGTCAAGCGGTTAAGACGCAATGTTTCGATAAAAAAAAATCGGGTATCGATAGTCAGGACACAATAATTTATTGAATTTATATGTGATAATTCTAGAATTTGGTATGCTAGAGACGATCTTGCCACTTGTCATGATGGGCCTATAGTAAAGTTAGCTAAATTATACTTTACTTAACTTTTTTTTCTAACATATAATATTTAAGATATGAGTAAAAAAGAAAGAAATAGAAAAAATAGGAAGGTTGTAAGAACGCTTTCTTCGGTATCCTAAAAAGGTCGCTTCGAACACCGGCGTGTACCAATGAGACATACACTTTTCTTGTGTACATTTGCGATTAGGAACCGTTTCCATCTGTCCCGGTGACCGATACTACCTTGTGGAAGCGTTAACAAATTGTCATTACTATTGACCTCAGACTCTTGCCAACCCGTCTGGCCAGCGTTGCGTTTGTAGGCTAAATTCTCCAGAAATATATTCTAGAAGGCACATCTCAACCAGGACGCTGTCTTCCAAGGGCAGTAATGATTGCGTTAAGAAATTTTTAGAGAAAACGGTTTTTTTTATAATTGAATATTTTTGTAAGTTCACGTTAGACCCCTCTCCCAGTGACACCCGGGGAGCACCAATAAACGTCACCTTGGAATGAAAAAAGAGAAGTGGTAAAGAATTATTTAAAAAAACCAATTCGATTGAAATGAAGGTGAACAAATATTATAGCTACAAATTGAGGTGAGAAATTTGATGTCACTGCAGGCGACCTCCCGTGCTCACCACATCGGGCCTAAGTTATGGACTTTTTCTTACGGATACCTTCCTGCCATTGTAAAGGAGTGGAATGATCTTCAAACCCGTGTTTTCTTTTTCCTATAGTCTGTTTTAAGAACCGTTAAATAGCAGTCTCTGTCAATATAGAGTTGAATTAAAAGTGTTTGTAATTGTAGATTTAAAGTTAAAAATAGTCAGCCGTCAACGTTTAATCGTTACATTTACACTTAATTTTGGTGCAACTCGGCCTTAGATAACAACAGCGCGCGCAAGGTTGTATAGTTCGCTTGTTGCAAACAATGGCCGACATGTTAAATGAATTGAACGAATTGATTGAACATTAAATTTAGTACCACCTACCGTCTACTAGGGGGCGCCATTTTCTATGTGAACCGAAATTTGTCAATTGCTTGTTGACTATCTCTGATGTCTCTTAAAGACATTATTTTATTTTAAGTGAATTTTATTTTATTATGTTTAGTTAATAGTTATTTAATTTGAGTATATATTCAAGGAATAATAACAATTTGAGCGGAACAAGCTCAGATGAGCAAGCGTCGAAAATATGAAACGATTATTATTTACTTTTTTATTTATTATATATTAGTTATTTTTTTTCGACGTTTGCTGTAGAAACGATGGGCCCGTGGGGATCAAAACTGAAAGCATTCCATAAAGAAATTGTTCCAAGGCTCATTGACGTCTCTGGTGACAATAAAGCTGGCAGTTTTTCTCACAAAAATTAAGTATCCTAATTCAAAGAGGAAATGCTGCTAGTGTATTAGGCACCATGCCACTAGACAGCGATTAGGAGGAGCAATTTTTTTTTGTAAGTAGATATTTAATTTTTATTTTTTATGTATTTTTTTTAGGTTAAATTTAGATTTTGTATGAAATAAATAAAATCATATTTGAGTAGTTTGTAATTATTATTTTAAATATAAAAGATTATTCACATTTTTAAAAAGTATTTTTACGAAAATATCAACAAATATTTAGTATTAGTAATTCTATATTTGATCTTTATGCCGACAACGAAAAGTCATTTAGCAATGTACAAAGTTGACTCTGTTATTTAAAACCATTGAAAATCTATAAACATCATTGTTTCTTTACGATTATTAATACTTCAGTTTTACGGTGGAATTATGTAATACTAGTTATTTGTTGTCCGTGTATTTTTACTAGTAAAAAAAAGTGGACGACCGTAGGGTGTGGCCCTGTCATGTTTAGATAGATGTGGGCATGGTCAACTCTGGATTCCAGAAAAGATCTCTGCCATAAAACAGTATATTTTTAAGTCTGAGTTTACTTTTGATAAATGCGTTTTCTAGGAAATAAAATTACTGATTTTTTGGAAATATTTTAACTTTCATATACCAAATTTTAGACAGATTTAAAAAGCAATTAGAGAGGACATACACCATTTATTGTTGTAACATTATAACACGGAAGAGCACCGATATCCCGCACTACAGGGCAACCTCGTGTAGGTATCACAAACACATCACCCAATATTGTTCACCTATTTTACATCTGTAAACTTTTTGTGACAATAAATGATTTTATTATTATTATTATTAATAATTAATTACATAATGATTTTCCTCTATTTTACTAAAAAACAAATATGTAATTAATATTATCTTTAAAAATAACTAATATTTAAAGACACCAGCCCTATTCTGTTACTTAAGAGCAAACGTTATATAATGGAATACTTAATTGTTAATATTTGCACGGCCGCTGTCAAGGTCGAGCGCTTATAGAGTTGAGAATTGAATAATATTTTGTAATTTTGACGCAATCTCTGACGTAAATAAGGAAATCCACTAATAACGTTTGCGACTTACTTACTTTACTTAAGCGCAAACGTTATATAATGGAATCCGTTAACTATAAACCTCTCAAATAAAAGTAACTACATCCAACCGCAGGCGTTGGATAATCTTGTGACGGCAAAGGCAGGTTACAGTACCTAACAGTATACGGCTGCTGAAAGAACTACCTACCGACATTGGTTGTATAACGTCGTCATCTGACCACAACATATGACCCCACAGCCATAAATCTGTCCGTTTAATTGACCGTCACGCCTATACTACTGAGCCGATTTCAATAAAACATGGTACTATTAGATCATAATTCATGAAATGTATTGCTTAATATTATTGTTTATGACTCACTTGTATAGTTTATTGTACCAACAGAGCCATTGGAAATAGAAAATTTAGGACGATTAGAATAATTGAAAGGCTGTATCGTTTACAACAAGTAATTTAAATCATTGTCTACTTCGACACATGGCATATATTCCTATGACAAAATTATGTCAACAACGTGAATAGATTATAGGTGGTACAGTCAACGCTATTAAAAAAAAATGTATGATATATATTTTTTAAATATCTTCTAAAAGGACGGTACTTAGTCTATTTCAATCCAAAAATCCGGCATATACCAATGAGACATTCTTTTCCTATGTCTATTTGTACACAACAACGCTGTTTCCGTGCCTCAAAGAGCACGTTAAGCCGCTGGTCCCGGTTCCACTAATAGCAACTTGTGGAATCGTAAATATCATCATCTTCACAGCCCCTAGAACACATCATCCTAGATCTCCACTGTTGAAGATATGCCTTCCAGAATATATATGTGGAAAACTTGGCCTACACTAGATTACGTAGCCTACACTACGTAGGATTTTAAGAAAAGCGGTTTTACAACCGAGACACCACTGCGCCTTAATCGAATTGTTAATAAATAGTCATTCAAATTGACATCAGACCCTTGCCTACCAATCTGGCCAAAGCGTGGGAAGTGTGAGGCCAAATCCTCCAGATATATGTTCTGGAATGCCCATCTCCAACCGTGTGAGGTCTAGGAATATTTACAATACAAAATTGGAGCAATTTGAAATAATAATAAATTACCTAAATATTTTGGTATGTCTTCTTTGTTTGTTAATCGATTTGACAGTGAATACAATTCATAATTTTAATGTTAAAACACTTGGTTGGATACGTCAGAATTTGAATTATAGTTCCAAAAGCGGCGTGTTGTTAGAGGTTCATCATCATCATCACAATCTACAGAACACAGAATTTTAGATTTTTACTGTTGGAGATGGGCCTTTCACTTTGGCCAGCAGATGGGTTGACGAGGGTCCAATGTCAATTTTTAATAACAAATTATTAACGATTCTATAAGTTGGTATTAGTGGAACCAGTAGCCTTATTCAATTTATTATTTATTGTACCAGTATTCTGTTACTTAGTTGCAAACGTTATTAGTGGATTTCGTTATTTACGTCAGAGATTGGGTCATAGTAACAAAATATTATTCAATTAACCGCTCGACATTGACAGCGGCCGAGCAAATATCAACTTTAATAGCGTGATATACTCGTTTTTTTTTTTTTTTTTTTAATTTAGCAAGCTGAAGTGGCAATGGGCTGGACACATATGCCGCAGAACCGATGAACGATGGAGTAGACGGGTTCTGGAGTGGAGACCACGTACTGGAAGACGCAGAGTGGGACGACCCCCCGCCAGATGGACAGATGACCTGAGGAAGGTCGCTGGTGAGGGATGGATGAGGGTGGCAGAAGATCGTGTGAAGTGGCGAGCCTTGGGGGAGGCCTACATCCAGCAGTGGAGAGACACAGGCTGATGACGATGATGATGATGATGACTCGTATAGTTAACGGATTCTATTATGTAACGTTTGCGACAAAGTAATAAAATATGGCTACAGGACCGACGGATTAGAGGTTTTGTCAATACATATGGCTGAAAAGCTTAAAGGCTCGATATTATCAAGATTTAGGACGTCATAGAGAAATATCAGTGTTAAAGTATTTGGATTGAGTGGAGTAAAGAGAGGTGCTTGAAATAGTGGAAAGTAAACTTCCCCCTTGGTAAATTAGTCCCTAGGCGGTTATTTATTTATTATTTTAAATAGCGGTTTTGATTATTTAGCCTGATTTTACTTGTACGAACGAACGTATTCAAAATATTAATAAAAATATATTTTAGAGTTTGGCTGGTTGAGTGTACCAATAGGTATGCGCGGAAGGTGATTATTTTGTCGATATCCATAACCGGATGGATATGATTACAAAGACATTTGTCTAGGCCGAAGTGGTCAATGGTAAACACTCTATTTTACTGTCAATTTATACTGTTGTCAAATTCTTAGGTCCGAATTATTAGTCAAAATGAAATGACAGATTTTACTCTAAAAAACTGTCACTTTGATAGTTCTGAGCAACGGCTCGTGCTAAGCACTGGCAAGGCAGCGACTATTAATCCAGACCTTATACTAATAATAATAATAAATTATTTATTGTACAAAACCAAAACAAGTGCAAGTACATAGGCAAGCTTAATGCCGTAAATGCATTTTCTACCAACTAACCTTTGTGACTGAGATATGTAATAAGCTATATTACATATCTCATATATCAATATGAGATATATTACATCGTAGGCATCTCTAAATTTCAAGTTATACCACAAGAGAACCACGGCTCTCGGGAGATCACTCTGAGCGATATGTTCTGTAGACTTTGGATCTTGTCCCTGTTGGTCTTGGCCAGAAGGTGGTGTCAGGCTGGCGCATCATAGGTGAGACGGGAGCAGATCAACATTAGTAGATCCAGACCTTCACCTCGGTTGGCAAGACGTCATGTTATTTTAGCGCGCTGTCATGAAGATGCGAAACGTTTTTTGGTTCTGTAACATCTATGGTACTAGTTAATGGTGACCTCGGGTCATGATGGGCAGTCGAAATATCAGTGACAAAACTCGGGTCGCCATACTTAATGCCATATTGGTACCATCAATATAATAAGGAAAGGCATGCACCGATGGTTCGGGCATTTTGAAAGGATGAGTGACGAAAGATTGACGAACCAGATATAATAATGCGACAGTTGTGGTTAAAAGTTAACCAAAACTCACCTATCACGGCGAAATAAATAAAAAACTAGATGAAGTGCAATAAAGAGCGTACGAAACAAACAAGGCATATACTATGTGTAATGTAATAAAGAGCAAACATTTTAATATTATTATCTAGAATATAAATAAAGAATGATGTATTTTTGATTTTAACTATTCAGTAATAAAATCTTAAGTTACGGTGCAGAGATGTTTTCCTAAAAATATCGCGAACGTTGATCTACGTAATTCTTTCTCTCTCTATTTCGTCTCTCGGCTGTGGCCGAGATCAATTTATAATTACACTTCCCAGCCTTTAGGTATTCATCACGATGGATATTTCGATTTTCAGACGCGGCCTTAAGCATGATATTATTTTTATCTTTTAAAAGAAAAACTTTTTTATTTCAAATGGAGGTTCTACTAATGACACCTGATGCCTAAAAAAAATATTTGCTCTTTTGACAATTACATCAAATCAAATAATCTTTATTTTCCATCAGTTACACATGAGTTTCAATCAGGGGCCTGAACAAGGGTCTCTGGGACGCCTGGATCTCTGGACACCCTGCACTTCCGGTCGCAAACATTAGGCGCTTGCAGATAAAAATACATTTAACTAATTATTTATTTGAATACCTATATATACTTAATATTACAAATTATATAAAAAGAGAAGGTTTAAATGAGTTAGTGTGGGTGTGTGTATGAGTGTGGTAGTGTTTTGTGTATGTATGCATGAGTGCGTGTTTTGTGTGAGTGTGCGTTAACGTGTGTTGTTTTATTTTTTATTATTATTATTATTTTTTATTACCTTAGAAGCAGATTTTCAGTACTATCGTAGTCAAGAAGAAACAGCCAATTAGTCATAGCATTTTTTACATCTCGTAGCATCATTATATAAATCTCGAGATTTGAGTTAATTTTGTTATACAAGTACGCCGATTGATTCGGGAATTATCTTTTTGCAAAAGCAGTTCTACACTTAGGTTTACTACATACATGCGACGAAGAGGTATGTGTATGTCAATTGCCTCTGCCTACCCCGCAAAGGAGCTGGCGTGAGAATATGTATGTGTAGTACTTTTTTATCTTTTTTTATTAATTGCTTAGCTTTTTTGAGGTAGCTTTGGTCAGCAAACAACCTGTGTTTAACTATCGAAGGGCCGAACACCGCCGAGCCCAGCGGGGGGCGTCCCTCAAGGTATATTTTATTAATTTATATTACACTTTCAAAATCACCTGTCTAGCATGTTTGTTTTTGTAATCACCTTATCGTTGAGCATGTTAACGACGTGAAAATACAATTATCAAAGACATTATATTTAATCACTTATCGATCCTAAGTAGTGTTGCCAAAAGCAAGCTAAGATTTGGCCAGTCTTGGCCTTGCATCAGGACAGCTAGTCTCGGTCTTCATCTTGGACTCTTAATCGTGGTATTGTTCTGACTTAAAATATGTATTATTCTAACTTGTAAGATTCTACAAGTAAACTTGGAATTAAATTTATAAACCCACTTGCGTAAGAAATCAGATTAAAATCATTATCATCATCATCAGCTGTGTCTCTCCACTGCTGGATATAGGCCTCTCCCAAGGCTTGCCACTTCACACGATCTCCTGTCACCCTCATCCAACCCCCACCAGCGACCTTCCTTAGGTCATCCGTCTATTTAGCGGGGGATCGACCCACTCTGCGTCTTCCCGTACGTGGTCTCCACTCTAGAACCCGTCTACTCCATCGTTCATCGGTTCTACGACAGACATGTCTCGCCCATTGCCACTTCAGTTGCTTTATTGCACTTTATTGCACTAAAAATATTGTACATGTATGTTTAGCTGACCAAACATGCCTTGTGTTCTCGTTTCTAGCCGCAGCCATCATAGTTGTTGAGAGAGCAAATTGTACAACAAATATATTTCAATGTAGTAAAGATTAATGTATCTGTGTGCTGTCGGTGTATGTGTAAATTTTCTATTTAAGAATGTGTATAGTAAAGAATAAACCAGATTGCAACATTACGTTGTTTGTCTCATTTCCTACACGTTGCCCAAGACACCTTTGCGTGCTACCTCTTCTAGGTACGATCTTGTGAGCCTGCTCGATCGAACGTGTATCCACCACCTTGAATCCCTGCCCGACCTCTGTTAGGATCCATCACGTTGGTCAAGACACCTTGCCGCCTGCCTCCTCTAGGCACAATCGCGTGAGCCTGCGCGCCTGGACGTGAATACCATCTTCCCCATTCCCTCGCTGCCTTAGGGTATTACACCAGCAGGGAGACTCCTATCTTTACACTACCACTATAATTTATATATTGTTAGGTTTATATATTTCGCTCAGAGCTTGGACTTGGGTGTTAGGCCCTCTGCATTTAGCGTCCACGCTCTGACAGGCGGGCTTAATGACTAAGCATTTTCTAACAACCAACCTTTGGGAGTGTGGAGAGGTAACAACGAAGGGTGCAATTTATTATAATAGACTTACATACTAATATTACATATACTGAATAAATATATACATAAATACCTACATATCTATATATATTATAATTAAGTTAAATTAGTACACACATGGTTAAAGTAACAGTTGATTTAGAATAATAATAATGATGAGCATAAAATACATAACATAAGTGTTTTTTTTTTTCTATTCAAACTTTATTGTTTAATACAAAAGGCGTATGTCATGCTGCTTGTCATTTTCTTACAATCAACCTTCGGGACAAGAAATCGAAATTAAGGCATGGCAAAAATAAAAAACACAAAAAATAAAAGAAATCACTTGAAAAAAAGTTGAAAGTTACAAATGTACGAATGAGAACCTATCAAATATGTAACAGAATACATAACTAATTATGTACATGCACTACGTAAACGGAAAAAGTTGAGGCGGTGAAGGTTTTATTAAATTTTATAGTAACTCATATTATTTGGATGTGCTATAAATATCTTGCAGTTTATTATTCCGAGCATTTTACAGACCAACACGCGTTACAACCTTTCAAAAAAATAATGTAAGGGCCAAAATCATGAAAAATAGTAAACAAAATGTTACTTTAAATAAATTCTATATATATTTCAACTTATTTTCTTTAAAAAGTAAAGTATCATCACGAACGAATCAGGGTGGCATTCGTTCACATTGAGCCCATTTACTATAGGCCTATCATGACAAGTGGCATGTCGATCGAAGTCTGTAGCGAGAAATTTCACAAATAAATTTAATTAATTATTGTGTACCGAACCCAGCACCACCGCGTCGAAATCCACCGATAAGACACTAATTTATTTATGCATACAAACTTTAAATTAAGTATAGGCGCGTTTAATATAGGTATTTTCTGACAGTTAGACTTCCGGGGGTAGTCGAAAACCACGTTTTTTTATTGTAGCGGATTCACATTTAGCCAACTTTACTATAGGCGCAAGTTAAACAATTAAATTAAATTAATTAATTGATTGTTTCCCGACCAGGAATCGAACCTGATAACTCCGAGTTTAAATATAGAGACTTAACCGCTAGACCACGGAGGCAGTTTTGTATTTTATAGGAATTAATTAATAAATCAGGAAAACGCTCATAAAAATTAGTGTGGTTAGATTATTGATAATAAAATAACAATAATAATGGGCAATTAAAAAAATATTCTTTTAGATAAACTTACTCTAAATTGAAATTGTAACTTAGAATGTTATTTTTAAAGGGAGTGATAGCCAAATATGATCGTTAAAATAAAACGACAAGCCGTTAACGTATCGAATATTTTGGCTAATGATGCCGATTAGCGCGTTATCGCCACCACAAATTGCACCAACATTTCATTTATATTTCTTATCTTACATGATGATAATAATAATAATAACAAATTATGTATTGTACAAAACCAAAACAAGTGAAGGTACATAGGCGAGCTTAATGCCGTAAATGCATTTTCTACCAACTAACCTTTGTGACTGAGATCTAATAATAATAAAATAATAAACAATACTTTGATAAACAAAGAAAAAAAAACAGCATATTTAATAGATATAGCCGTACCTGACACTCATAACTTAATAACTACACATACAGACAAAAATACTAAATACAGAGACAGAGAGAGAAAAAGTAACAACTGTACCCATATTAGTATCTACGACCGGAGTAATACCCAAAACATTACATGACAGCCTCAAAACTATTAACGTAGACCAACACACATACAGGCAATTGCAAAAAGCTACAATCCTTAATACTTGCCGTATAGTCAGAAAGTTTGGAGTTGGAGCCGAGGCCCGTGAACGTCATTAGGTAAACCGGTTAAATACCGAGATTCTTTAAGAATACACATTACATAATAATAATAATTATTATTATTATTTATTCCGCAAAGTGAAATAACTTAAAACTAAGCGTATAGGCAAGCTTTATGACCTAAGGCATCTTCTACCAGCTAACCTTTGTGAAATGTAATCAATTACAGGCAGAGTGCCAATAAATAAATAAATGATAGATAATGAGAAAAATATTAATTTATACTAATACTTACAAATATTATTATAATATTGGTACAGTAAACTACATAAAAAACAACACATGCATACATAATACACACATACAATAAACTACACAGATCTAATATAATAAAGAGCAATAAGCGGGTGCAGAAGGTTACGATGAAAATAGATAGTTGAAATTATTTATTACTATACTATATCCTTAGTCATAAATAAAATTCACGGCCCTTTTACAGCCACGATTTTAACTTATTTTAATTTTATTTTTATTACTAATATTATTATTTATTTAGTATGTAAATTGACACAGCTTCCTTACAGCCACGAATTTCGTTCTTATTGTTATTATAAATAATATTATGACATTTATATTATTATGAATTTAATTTTAATTTGACTCGGCCACTGTACAGCCACGAAATTAATTTAAGTTAATTTGATTTTATTATAATTAGACATTATATTATAATTATTTTAGATTATAAGTTGACACGGCCTCTATACAGCCACAAATTTAGGTTAAGCTGCAGTACTTGTTTATGGCACCAATGTCACTTACTTATTTCGGTCCATCCATAATTTAATTTTTAATTAATTTAAATAATATTATATTTTATTTGTAAAAATTGACAATATCCGAGTGTTACCTGTGAACCAAATGGAAATAAATAATTTGGATTTTGAATTTGAAACTAGCTGACCCGGCGAACTTGGTACCACCTAACAGTCATTGAATGTTTATAACCCTTAGCTGCAAATACATTTAACCCTCTTAAGAAACAGATTTTGGTTGCAGATTTCTGACCGCAAGCGATTACGTTCTTCAATTCTTTACATTAATTCATTTCACAGAACAAGATAAGCTGCAGATGTTAAGTATATAATAATTGGCAGCCTAGTTCTCGCCACTCGTGCACAAAATAAATACCGCGCAAGACTCTCTAACGACGTAATTCCCGCAGTTATAAATGGCATAATTTATTGTGATTACTGCATAGACGTAGTTTAATGGACCAGCCAAATAAAACTTTTTTTTTTTATTAAACTCTTAGTAAAAAAGTAACATCAAGACTGTATTGATTTGCAATGCCTATTTTAATTCTGACATACCTGTTCCAGGTATTATAATCTCATATAGGTGAATTTGATGATTCGATTTGAAATATTTAAATAATGATGTGTCACAAATGTAAGTTTACGTGATTAAAGATATTTTGACTTTGATGGTTACATGCTGATGAAGAAGCGGATTCACATTTAGTGAACTTCACTATATGTCTATCATGACAAGTGGCAAGCTCCAATATCTCCGTATCATACTAGAGAAATATCACAATGCCCACCTGATGGTAAGTGGCGCACGAGGTCCATGATTGTTAGGAACTGGAATTAGAGGGCATCAGTCTATGCCGGCTTGTAGTCCTATTCTGTTACTTAGTCGCAAACATTATTAGGGGATTTACGTCAGTAATTTTGTTATAATAACAAAATATTATTCAATTCTCAACTCTATACGCGCTCGACCTCATCGGCGTCCGTGCAAATATGAACTTTAATAGCTAAATAGTATAAAGTTAACGGATTCCATTATATAACGTTTGCGCTTAAGTAACAGAATATATCCCGAAATATGTATATACACTTTACTGGGCTTATCGGTACACACGGTTGATTCTTTCCCGCCCTGGCAGACTGGGCAAATTATCACCATCAGTCCGCCTCATCATCATTTTCATTACAGCCCCTAGAACAGAGCGTCCTAGACCTCCACTGTTTGTTGGGCCTTTTTGGGTTTGATGGGCCTTCCAGAACATATATCTGGAGAATTTGGCCTACGCTTGCCACGCTGGCCAGACGGGTTGATGAGGATCTAATGTCAATTTTTAGTGACAATTTATTAACGATTCCACAAGTTGGTATTAGTGGAACCGGGACCGAAGGCTTAACGTGCTCTCCGAGGCACGGGAACGGTGGTGTTGTAAATCTTTGACCATCCAGGCCACCACCTCGCCCATTCAGTCCGCCTACCACTTAATAAAATGTATGCGCAGGGATAGTAAGATATGACCGCATTTTTTAGACAAAGATTGTGAAATATAGTGAGGTATAACATGAGTTCGTCTTTATAATTACTGTCTATGTGATTACTGGACATGTGTGAGCCCCGGGGTGCGGTCTGCTATCACGTGACCCGCGTCGTGCGCGACACCGCGGGCGACGACAACTGCCATACAATTCGCAGTAGGCACTTCTTAAAGGGCTGATAGACGGAGAGGTTTACAGCTCATTCGAAACTACATATAGTTTATTACACATGTGCTCGGTTACGACAATAGCTGCAGTTGTTACGAAATAAAAACGCCGACTCTTGCCAATCACGATTCAAGAGAGAAAGGATAACACACTTTGAACACCTACCATCGAACTGGCATAAAAGGCCTTATTCGGTACCTTTCAATTTTTATGTATAATATTTTTCGATAGGGATTTAGCTATTATCTACTGGCTAATAAAATCCTTACCTATCTATTGATTTTCTTACGTGGCGCCATCTAGTGGCCTTCAAGCCCTCTAGATGCAATTAGTCGTCATCGATCAGCCCGAACACTAGCATAGCCAGGTGGATGGTAGGAAACTTATAGGTATAGCTTCTATATAGGAATAGTTCGACCGCCTCCGTGGTCTAGTGGTAACAAACGTTGCCGTGAACTCCGGAGGTCGTGGATTCGATTCCCACCGGGGGAAAGTTGTACATTGTATAATTTGTCTCGGTCTGGGTGTTTATATGTATATATTTACAACAAAAAAAAGTATAATATGTAGTTTATCAACCATCTACGAGTAGTTTCCGTAACACAAGCCTCGTAGCTTACCACGGAAACTAGATGGCGCTGTGTGACCTGTCTGGAAATATTTATTATTTATTAGTATAGTATTATATCCGTTATTCGATTTTAAGACCGCAATCAATTACGCAGTACGTGTCAAAATTTAAAAGTATTTCGTTACTAGTTTACCATAAGAAAAAAAACATAAAACTTTCTCATTTACAGCATTTTCCCAATAAAGTAGTCAATAATTCCATTTTCATTGATGTATTGTATTTTTGTATTTTATAGGGAAATAAACGTTAATTATCATTTCAATAGTAGCTGTAAGTTAGCGTCTATCAACCGTTTTAGTTGTCATTTCCTTTTACATACAACGATGTCGACTGATTCTTGTTATTGCCTCCAGAGTTTAAAGTCAACAAACCGCAACGACTGTAATTTACAAATCATTAAATAAATAAAATAAGTATTGCTTAGCCCTAGCTAAAATAGACCAGAGGCCAGGACTATGAAACTTGGACTAGACTACGCAATGTATTCTGTTTCTTCAAACGCACACTGTTTAGGTTGCAATTTTTATACTAGGTATATTTTATAAAAACACTATGTAATTTTTATTTACGTAAGAATAAAATATATTTTTGACACTTTTATGTAAAACCTTGTAAGCAATCCAAAGTATTTTCAATTGTGTTTAATTATTTAGTTTTTATTCCTTTTAAATCGTGTTTAAAGGATATAAAACTGCACAAATATGGAGGCGCTTCAAAATATTTGAAGAATTTACCGAAGCGTATATACTACGGGCTAACAAGGACGTCGAATTGTGTGTGGTGCCCGTTCTCGAGCGATTCAGCAGCTTTATTGAAGGCGAAGTGACGACAACATTTCACCGACAGCGGTGCACCCACCAAAAGCGATTAGTAATCTCGCCCAATCGTTAAAAGGGTCCAATTACCCAAAAGTGAGAAAACTGCTTGTTAACCAGACACTCCATACAGCATTATGTATTTGGTGTGACAAATCGTCACATTATAGTGCTCTATGTTTCTATGTCTAAATGACTCTACAGCAGAAGATGGGGCACATCGAGAGCAAAAAGGGTTGCAGTATTTGCCTAAAACTAGGTCACACAGCCCAGATGTGTAATTCATTCCCTAAATGCTTACTGTGCTCAGAGCGGCATAGTGTGTCAGATACTTTTCAAATTTTTATTAGATAATTATTTTATCTAATTTTATTTACTTTGTTCTTCTTGTATGACATAAATTTATATTTTATCTTTTCTATTCTTTTCGTTTAGTTAGGAGGATGTTTAGGTTGCAATTTTTATACTAGGTATATTTTATAAAAACACTATGTCATTTTTATTTACGTAAGAATAAAATATATTTTTGACACTTTTATGTCAAATCTTGCATAAGCAATTCAGTATTTTATATTGTGTTTAAAATATAGTTAATTTTCCTATTTACACACGTTATACCGTGTGTTATTATTAAAAGAGCAAATGTTGGTGTTATACATATGATTGGTAAACAATAATATGTATAACTGGCAAAACCGAGTGTACTTAATGTATCTTATGGTTAATAAATGAATTGAATTGAATTTACAGTTGAGAATGTCAAACTGTGTGTTGACATTTCTGTTCAGTAAAGTTTGAAAATCATATTATTAATATAATAATATATATATTATATTAACTTAATAATATAATAATAACGGATATTTTGGAGATATAATATTATCATATGGGTATTTGTTTTTGTAAAATAGAGGGAAATTGATACCTATAAATGTATTTACTATTTTTCTGTGTCGAAAATTAGGTATATGAAAGTGGCAATGTGTCCAAAATGGTCGTAATTTTATTTCCTAAAAAAAGTAAATATTGTTGTGTGTGAGCCAAGTTAAACTCTGTTAGGTAGGATAAGCAATTATTATTTGCTTCCTTATTGTATAAGTATTACCATAAGAGGTATTTATTTTTTATTAATATTTAAATAAATACACAGGAATTTTAATTTATATACAGAGAAAGTTTAGTTTCGTGTGAGTCAATTTATTTTGTCGCTCGCGTTTTGGGAAATTACAAGCTTCATGAATGCAACATTTATTTGAATACACTCGCGTGCAATTAAAACGGCTCATACAAAAAAATATTCAAATATGAGATGAGTTAAGTTATTATAGCGGTACGAGTATATGTTTAAAAACCCAGTAAATATATATATATATATTAAAGCTTTGCAGTTCTGAGCAAATGCTAGTGCTAAGCACTAGCGGAGCAACGACTATTAATCCGGACCTAAGTCTTTAAAAGCTATAAAATAAACAGGGTTATTTTTACTAGGTTTTTAAACTTAATGTAGGTGTGATACCTAAATTAAGTTCCGGATTAATAGTCGTAACTCCGTCAGTCCTTAGCACGAGTCATTGCTTAGAACTGTCAAAGTGACAGTTTATACTCTAAAAAATATTCAAATATGGCCAAGGAGTTGTCTAAACAGCTAACGGAGAAGTCTGGAGACAGGAAGGCTGGCAATTATTTCTGCCAACGTATTAGCTTAGCTATACGGAGGGGAAATGTTGCCAGTCTTCTTGGGACTATCACTGAAGGGTCGTCTCTAGAGGACATTTTTTACTTATAGTTTATTTTTTATTAGGTTTAGTTTATATTTATTTTAATTTTTACTTTTAAGTAGTTTTAATTTATATTGTAATTATTTTATACTGTTTGTATATTACTTCAATATGAGATGAGGAAAGTATTATAGCGCTAGGATTATGAGTATATATTGCACTGTTTAAAACCCTAGTAAAAATAACTGTGTTTATTTATGTATTTATATATTTTTATTATATAAATTATTCGTTCAGACGTACGACTTAAATTTCTGCAGTTTAACTAAATAAGAATATCAGTTTTCTGAAAAATCTATAAAGTATCATCATTACGACTGCATCCCTTCCGTGGTGATCAGAAACCACGATTATAAAGAAGCGGATTCACATTTAGTCAACTTTACTATAGGCCAATCATGACAAGTGGCAAGCTCGTCAATGTCTCGAGAAATTGGGTTAGTATTTGTGTTCTAGGGGCTGAAATAATAATGAAGTTTTGTTTTCAGTAACCCGTTATCTTTGCTCCCTAGTGTTTTATTCGAATACAGCTACTTTAGTTACGAGCTCCGATGATTAATTCGTCGGTTTCATGGAGTTTTTGTTCCACAATTAGGCACGAAGGCGAGAGGCACGCGGTACTACACAGGGTTGCCTGCTAAAAAATAACAATTTCACCAAAAAAAAATGTTTTTATACTAATACGCCATGTGACCTTGCTGATGGTGAGTGGCACACAAGGTCCATGAATGTTAGCAACTAGAATCAGACACATTTAATTTCTCATTGGATGATGGGGGGGGGGGGGGGGTTTGAACCGACCTTTGTAGGATTTTAAGGAAAGCGTTCTTACCAACAATAGCAACTTTTGGAATCATTAATAAATTGTCATTAAAATTATCCTCTTATCCTCGCCAGAGCGTGTTGAATGGAGGATGAATTCTCCAGATACATGTTCTGGAAGGTCCATCTCCGTGACGTGGAGGTATAGGACTTTGTGTTCTATCTTTGAGGCTATCATCCGTGGCTGATAAATATCCTATTGAAACTTGTGTACTGCTTTGATCAGGTGGATACATAATATACCTATGGTGTTGTAATCATACAAAAATAATAACAATAATGCTGCTGCTGCTGCCATCGCAATCTAGAAGTTAAGTCCGTGGATTTATACGCATAGGTACTTGGTTCGATTCCTGGTCTGGACACAATAATTTATTTAATTTATTCGTCATCGTTCACGAGAGACATCGACGAATTTGCCACTTTCATGATGGGCCTATAGTAAAGTTGGCTTAATGTGAATCCACTTTTCTAAAACCGCCCCGAAATGGATACGGACGTGATGATACTTTACTTCTGAAATTATTATTAAGATAAAAAATAATAAATAATTGAGTGGGATTCTATATTTTTCTAATCTGTCAACCCTAAATACAGGGGTTCTAAAAACATTGCCGAATCGCGTGGGGTAACATTGTTACAAGTGAAATAGTGTCTTAAATACCCAACTAAATGTGTAAAGGGAACTGGAAATTGGAAAATTTTCTACTCATTTATAATTACTATAAATGTGAAGATGTGGAATGCTCTCTAAGCCAGTGTGTTTCCCCATTCCTACAACCTGGAGTCCTTTAAGCAAAGTGTAATTATAGTGATCGGTAAATAATGCACACAAGCAAATTGTAAGTTAAATAAAAGGTACCGCCTTTTATTCAAATACAATGCTTGAAACAATAGCCCCAAATCATGATGGTTATCAGCAAATCCAATTAGGTAGGTTTTTCGTCAGGCCTTAATGCCGACCTGCTATCAATCATGAAACTCCGCCCAGTACCGTTCCGCCGAAACACACGCACCGATATACCGGCTATTTACAACTATTAGTATTTAATATTTATTTATTTCTTTATTTATTACAAAAACCACAGCTCATTACAGAAATAAATACAATAAATACCTTATAAGTAACACATTGGCCATACATGGCTTTACTTTATATAAATAGTACAAATAGGTGAAAATAAAACTAAACTAGTGCCCTGGGGTCACTGATCGGCAGTCGAAATGTCAGTGACAAAGCTCGGCTCGCCATACACAATGTCATGTTGGTACTAACACTGATGTATGGAAGCGAAACGTGGATATGTCAGAATACGCAAGAAAGTAGGGCTAATGCATTAGAAATGAGATCGTTACGTCGGATATGCGGCGTCACTTTGTCGGACCGCATACGTAACGTCGAAATACGGAATGGTTCGGACATGTTGAAAAAATGTGCGAAGAAAGATTAACGAACCAGATATAATATATATATATTATAGATATAGATATAGTATAATATACTACACACAAGGTCGATATTTCATGTACCATTTTCTCGTTCTAACCTTGGCAGGAACTCGACACAACGACGGATGACGCGGTTGTACAATGAGGTTTTTCTCACGGACAGGACAAATTGATATCTTTAACGATAGGTCGTCAAGTTTCAAGAGAAAGGTCTCCTGCTATCTTGACGGACGGTGTTTAGGTGCTAACCAAGGTTTAGGATTGATAGTTGTCGCTTGGTGATGCAACTTGGGCTGAGAGCTTGCACGACAGGTGATTTTGGGCCGCTGTCTTTCGGTCTAAGTTTTTTTTTTGTGATTACTAAAAGGAGGCTTGCTGTGTAAACCAGCCTATTGTCGGTCTCAAGCCCGAGTTACCACTCTTCTAATCTCTCTTTCCCACACACGATGTTTATAAATTTATTTTGTATCTATATTTAAATTACACTTAATGTCTGACAGACACAGCACTGCCTTCGTGGTCTCTTTAGTAGTCTGTGAATTTAGAGGCGGAGGGGAGGTATCGCGTTCGAATCCTGGTCGGGACACAATAATTTATTTAATATATTTGTGTTCTCGAATTTGGCTAGAGACATCGACGAGCTTGCCACTTGTCATAGAGTTAGGAACTGATGTCAGTCATGAGTGTCTGATTCCAGTTTCTAACATTCATGGATCTTGCGCGCCACTTACCATCAGGTAGGGAAAAAGTCACATGTCGTGCTAGTATTAAAAAAAAAAAAAAAGGGCGGGCTACGTCGCTTGGATATGAGATGGAGCTAATACACAACTATTAAAAAAAAAACAAATTCTGGTTAAGAAGAAATCGAACGCGAGGCCACGGAAGCAGGCATGTGTCACTGTTATGACGAATTAAATTACTAGTGTCACAAACAGCTTGAGGCGTCCGATAGTTTATTCAGTGTGGTTATGGTATACAAATTGGACACACATGTCGTTCGTCAGCCGGCGAGAATGACGCCTGCAGGTGCTTGCCTGCACCAAATGTCACACGACGTAAATTACCCTCGAATTCTAAGGTTGAGTTGAACCAAAATAAAGTATATGTAAATGTAACGCTGAAAGTTAAAAATGGCAAATATATTAACGGTTTTATTTTGAAGGTAAGTTTTAACTAAAAGCGGTAGTGGCTCGGTTGAAAGATAACTTAACTTAAAATAATGTTAGTTCGTATCAATAATAAATACACTTTTCGTACATTGATATATAATAAGATTTGGTGTATGTAATAATATGTATGGATATATGTAGTATACACATAACCATAATATATATATATATATAAACTGCATCCGTGGTCTAGCGGTTAAGTCCGTGGATTTAGACTCGGAGGTACCGGGTTCGATTCCTGGTCGGGACACAAAAATATGTATTATGGTAAATTAATACATTTAATTTATTTGTGATATTTCTTGAGTTTGGTACGCCGGAGACATCGACGACTTTGCCACTTGTCGTGATTGGCCTATAGTAAAGTTGGCTAAATGTGAATCCGCGTGGTTTCTGACCACCCCGAAAGGGAAACGGTCGTGATGAGACTTTACTTTCTGTATATATATGTGTTAGTATATAATAAAATAGTTAAACCGTAGATTTTAATACAATTTTCAATAAAGTGCTCAAATTGTCCTAATGGTTGGATAGGATAGGCATTATAAGCCTTTGTTTTTGTGCAATAAGGATTTAAATAAATAAATAAAATAAATTCGTCATAGATTTACAACACCACCGTTCCAGTGTTTCGGAGAGTACGTAAAGCTGTCGGCCCTGGTTCTTGCTGAATTATCATTAAAAATTGACATAAGACCTTTGTAAACACGTCTGGCCAGCGTGGCGATTGTAGGCCAAATTCTAATCTCCAACCCTAATGACACCATAACATTTTTATTAATACAATTATAACTTTTTTTTATATTTATTGTTTTCAAGATAGACAAAAATACATCAACAATATTTTATAGCCGTCCACAAAAACCTTTAAGGTTTATCTGGGTACGGCGAGTCACTCACAATCTGTATGAGAAATAATTCTGCTATTGACTCATGTAAAACTTTTTAAACTTATATTTATATTTGTTATTATCAATGTATGTTCTTTGGAGCTCGGCGGGCATATCATTAAGATATGCTGAGGTTACATAATTCAGCATTCTTGTACCATAAACATTATTTGCCCCTGGAAGTTTAAACTGTTTTACGTAATTGAGAATCCTTTAATTACCCGACCGCTTGTGTTTCGTTAGTTTTTGTGAAATATTAATTTCAGTGAGAATAGTATATTTAATTTTATCGTATATACTAAGTACGTTGCAATGTTTAAATAGATCATTATAGTTATTTTTATATTTATTTTTAATGTGTGTTGGTACAATATCTTTCGCACGGTAATTGAATACCGCAATTCGTTAGATTATATCTATAGGTACCTACCTACTTCTAGAGAGCTGTAATTATTAGTTATATGATTAATGACTGGCTATGTTTGTACTATACGTGTTTTAATGTAATTATAAGTTATAGGACCTAGATAAATTGCAGGAAATAGGAAAAGTTATAATCCAGGGTTTTTACCTATTATATATACACTGCGTGGAATTTGTTAAAGAGCATTTTTTTTAATATTATAATGTAGAATAAAATTTAAGAAGTACGTATTTTTTAGTTAAGTTACTAAGTAATAAAATCTTAAGTTTCGACGCAGAGAAGTTTTCCTAAAAATATCGTCACTCATACTGACCCTAATCAAGTAGGCAGCGAGAGGTCGACGATCGCGTGAACGTACATTTACGTAATTGTTTCTTTCTCTATTTCGTTTCTCGGCTGTGAGCGAGATAAATGTTTTATTTTTTGGACAATGATTATTACTTTAAAATAAGTTAACTTTTTTATTTCAAAATAAAAAGATATTTGCTCTTTTGACAATTACACTCATCCTTAAAAAAGTACTTAATAAATTTTTTAACAAGCAGAACAATATATTTTTTTCTACTTCCTAATAATATACACACATCAACACTGTATAGGGATATTTTGGATATACTCAATTTACTAAAAATTTAAAAAAAATAACATACAACATGTATGTATTGTTATAAATCCCATTTATCATATTACAATCCAGAATAAAAGATAGCTATTTTTTTTGCGTAAACAAATTTTTATTTAAATAAAGAAAAAACGTGAAATAATGGTAAAACTAACAATGAATGCGTGAAAGTGAAAGTGTGGTCTCAAGAAAAAGTGAAAAATAAGGAAAAAATATTCTGTTTTTAACAGTTATGTCCCTAGATAATATATCTAGGTAATAATATATAAGGATAATATATATATAAAATATCCCTAGACAGTGTTGATGTGTGTATTATCTTCATATATGTATCATTACAGCCCCTAGAACACAGTGTCCTAGACCTCCACTGCTGGAGATGGGCCTTCCAGAACATATATCTGGAGAATTTGGCCTACACTCGCCACGCTGGCCAGACGGCTTGGCAAGGATATGATGTCATTTTTTTTTATGACAATTTATTAACGTTTTCACAAGTTGGTATTAGTGGAACCGGGACCGACGGCTTAACGTGCTCTCCGAGGCACGGGAACGGTGGTGTTGTAAATCTATGACAAATGTACGGAAGAATAGTGCATTTCTCATTGGTACATGCCGGGTGGGTTTGAACCGACCTTTGTAGGACTTAAGGTACGCGTTCTTACAACCGAGCCACCACCGCGTCATATCATACATATCTACTATAATAAGTATATATTGATGAGTATTTATGTAGTCTCTGTATTCAAACTATTTATGTAGTTTATTGGTTCGAATTGCACCCCACATATTTATACTGTCTCACTCTCCCAAAGGTTAGCTGGTAGAAAAAGCCGAAATGGCTTTAAGTTCGCCTTTGCACATACTTTTAAGTAAAGTGCAATAAAGTATTTAATATAATATAATATAATATATTAGACCGCGTTCCGTTTAAATAAATTACCAGCGGCTCGGGCGCCTAGCATAAAATGCTAGAATTTTATTACCAAAAAAAAACTAACATTAAATGTTAACAGTAGCCCTATTATGTTATTTAAGCGCAAACGTTATATAATGGAATCGGTTAACTATATATATATCATGCTATTAAAGTTGATATTTGCACGGCCGCTGTCAAGGTCGAGCGCTTATAGCATTCTATATATAACATTAAATGTTAACAGTAGCCCTATTATGTTATTTAAGCGCAAACGTTATATAATGGAATCGGTTAACTATATATATCACGCTATTAAAGTTGATATTTGCACGGCCGCTGTCAAGGTCGAGCGCTTATAGAGTTGATATTTGCACGGCCGCTGTCAAGGTCGAGCGCTTATAGAGTTGAGAATTAAATAATATTTTGTAATTATGACGCAATCTCTGTCGTAAATAACGAAATCCACTAATAACGTTTGCAACGAAGTAATAAAATAGGGCTACAGGAAGCATAGCGTGTAGACATTAAAAAAAAAATAACACTAAAAATAACATTTTAAACATATCTATGGGAGGTAATGGACATATGTTAAATCAAAAATTTTGGCTGTTTTGTATTTTTACTTGTCAATGTCAAAAAAAAAAACAAAATTATTTAGCAAAGCTTGAAAAATCTTTGAAAATATTAGAATGTAAGAGCGAGAAAGATGCAAAATCTCTAAACCATCTTAAGTTACTTTGTAAATTACCAGAACACATTTTTAATGGGCTATAAATCTCGTATCTAATTGCAATGGCTGTAAGTTATCAAAATACACAATATATAAATAAGAAAGCTCAATTATAAAACTTGTGATGATTATTGCACCTAAAAACAAAACACTAACCTGTCCACCCTTATCCATCTCGTTATTGGTGAGCTTGACCTTCTCGAAGGAGACGACCTGTTTCCTGAGCTGGTCTCCGGAGTACGGCGAGTCGGGGTGCGGGTACAGTCTGGCGGGCGCGGGCGGGTCTGCCTTGCCGGCCACCAGCCAGGAGGAGCGGTGGTACGCGTACCGATACCGCTTCCCGTCCACTGGGACCACGTCCAGCAGCACGGCGTAGCGTGCCTCCCCGCGACACCCCACGAACGACACGCGCACCGTAGGAAACATACGTCTGGAACAAATAGAACAAAATTTAAGACTTTATGAAATTTTTATTGAAGTAATAAACAAACAGTATAAAATAATTACAATATAAATTAAAGCTACTTAAAAGTAAAAATTTAAATAAATATAAACTAAACCAAATAAACTATAAGTAAAAAATGTCCTCTAGAGACGACCCTTCAGTGATAGTCCCAAGAAGACTGGAAATATTTCCCCTCTGTATAGCTAAGCTAATACGTTGGCAGAAATAATTGCCAGCCTTCCTGTCTCCAGACTTTTCCGTTAGCCGTTTGGCCTTGGCCAGACGCTTGGCTGAGTGACGCTTACAGATTTTATATAATGCCACATCTTCTTATCGGACATATCACGGTGTTCAAAGACGAAAGTATTCAACCAATGCATTCTTTTGATATTGTCGCTGACAGTGGGTCTGTTCCACAAGCATCTTTGATGAATAAAGTACGAAACGTGGAATCATCAAAGGACACTATCGAGCCATCTTCAAAAATATAGTATTATTGTTTATTTATGATTTACGTTTACAATAAGAAGTAAATTAATATACAATAAATATAAATTAAAAGCTACCTAAATAATAATAAAAAATACTAAACTATAAATAAGAAAATGTCCTCTAGAGACGTCCCATCCCATCCATAGAGTCAAAGTCAAAATATCTTTATTCACGTAAACCTATTACAGGCATTTATGAAACGTCATTAATTTAATTATTATTCTACTCCTGCTAGTAGAAGACTAAGCAGCAAAGTGGTCCAATAAGTAAGCTATTAGCAGAAGACCAGCAGCTTAGCAAGTCCGAAGGAGACTGGTAACATTTCCCGTCTGTATAGCGAGAATGTTGGTAGAATTAATTTCCAGCCTTCCTTCCCAGACCTTTTAGTCAACCGCTTTGGCAACTCCATGGCCAGGCGCCATGCTGAAAGTCGCCATGGGCCCACGACGCAATTCCCGCGCCTGACGAGATTGCCTGGATGTGAGATGGGGCTTATTACAGCTTATACGTCGCATCCCACAGCAGTGACCCGCCAAGTTTTCACGGCCCAACAGTCATTCCGTCGGGTATCTTGCCATCGATCCGCACAATGACTTGGAGCCGCGTGACGAGGAATGCGACCAGCACATCTTGATGTAATTTAGATTTATATATACATTGCGTATTTATGTATTAGTATGTAATATAGTTATGTATTAATACTGTTAAAATTTATGATTCTGCCATCTATAATGTTCTAGCGGCATTAAGTTCGCCTTTGTATGTACAATTACGTTTTAAATAAAAATAAAAAAGTGTCATTACTATCACGATACTACAAGGTGCCAAAGGACTCCTACATGTATTATCCCTCAGATAATCGCAATGTAAAAATGCTCGTTAAATAAAAAAAAACAACATCAACACTGTATATGTTCAACAATTACAAAGTAAGATTCTTAAACAATAAAACTGATGTCATAAAATATGAATTTACCGCACGGGAAGCCGTTCGGAAGTGATCACTAATGACCTCATAAGAAGCGGCCAACTAAATTTGACATTAACAACACAAAAACCTTATAATTCCCGAAATTGTTTTACGAGACTAAAACACATGCTCGAAATATTAGACGTATGTTTACACGACAAGCCTACACACAAATTTTAGGTTTAAAATAGTTGGCCCTAAATTATGATTCCTTCAGCAAATTTTTTGCAGTTGTTGATAAAAAATATATACAAATATGAAACAACAAGAATAGTATACTATAGTATAATAAAATTACCCACCCAAAACTTGTTGAAAATAATCTAAAATATCAGTTTTATATAAATAGACGTCGTCATGTTGTTTTGTTTTAAATAAACTTTGTCATTAAAAAATCCACTGCTATTTATTGTAAATGTTAAACTCTGCGGGTTTTATTTCCATAATCCGGATATGGAGGAACTTACCTATGTGCCGTTTGCTGTAGAAAATCTGGGCCCATGGAGTCCAAGCGCAAAAAAATTTTTAAAAGACATGACATCGCGTCTTGTTGTCTTCTCCGGTGACAAGAGGGCTGGCTCTTTCTTCGCCCAAAGAATCATTATTGCAATTCGGCGGGGAAATACAGCCAGCGTTCTTACTTATATCCCTATCCTTAGTATTAAAATTAATTAAATTTTATATTTTGTAAATATTTTATTACAATAAATATAATTAATTAAAAAGTATATGCTGCCAAAAATCACACTAATTGACATATGGTGCTCAAATTTCACACGAACATCAACAAAGGTTGTGACAATCTAGGAAAAAATATTTTACTGAATCAGTTTGCGCGAGCTGTTTAAATGTCCGGGTCATGATCAGACAATGTATATGTCTATAATAAAAAATATGATTAATGCAACTTAACGAAAACAGCCTAAGATCCGGCAACTTTTATAATTATAGGGCGAAACGCGAACTAAGAAATCAAACAAATATGATATATTCAATTTTAATGCACCCTTAAATGGGCCGAAGCGTTTCCTGTCTCAGATACCATCTCGAGGGTCCCTACCCTTCATATTTATGATGGGCAGCCTTACCTAAATTATTATTTTTAAAGGACAGTATCATGAGTAATTCTTGAAAACCTAAATTTTTGCTGATTAGACTCGGCGCGTTGCTCATATGTATATTATTGTGGACAGATAAAATTAACTTCAGGTGGTCGTTGGTTCACATGTCATGTTTTTATATTGACGTGATACTCAACCATTGGTTCCAAGGAACATAAATGCCAAATTTTATTAAAATCGCCCCAGTAGTCTAGGCGTGAATAAGACAGACAAATGAGTCAAATTTCAACATTTCATTTAGTTTCAATTCGTTTCGTTTTCTTACGTTTCGTTTCGTTTTTATTAATAACAAGCTTCTTTCTCATTTATAGTATAAAAAACCAAAATAAATAAATATATCAAATTTATTAGGTAAATAAAGATATACCAATATAACTAAATTTTTACCGGTATAATAATTTATAATATATATATATCAAATATTTATCAAATTGCACTAGTAATAAACTAGGAATAATTTATACACTACTATATGTAATAGAATATAATTATTAAGTATTATTAGTATGTATTTGTTGTTATGTCTACATATGTAGATATATATATATATATATATATATATATACTTTTACGGAAAACAGATAATTTTCTATTCTATAAAAGCAATAATTAAAAAATAAACCATAAAAAGTGTACTATTATAAATAAGTATATATTAATATGATTATTGTATAAACAGTTGAGGCATATACCAAAAAATAAAAACCCATGTTACTGTTCTTTAAACTTTTAAATGGCATTTTACATAATTAAAGCTTAAAAGACCCGTAATGATGCTTAGGGTTGTCAGATTAGATTACTCACTTAGGCCCAATTTGCTTTCTCGACCCAAACATGGAAGCTACAACGAACGGTTGGTTTTACAACATTCTTAATCAATAATACAGGTGTAACCGAAGACAATAAATACAGCAGCTATAATTCATGTGACATTTTAATAATGTTTTGGCTTATAGTATAAGACAATGCCACTTTACAGCAGATATAATCTTAGTGATATCCAAATAATTGTTTTCGTCTTAGCTTGTAGTATGACAATGCTTCATTACAGCAGTTATGATCCTTGGTGTATTTATTTTATAATTGTGTATGTCTTAGTTTGTAATATGACAATGCCTATTTACAGCAGCTATAATTTTAAGATTAATAATTTTGTATATTTGGGTTGTAATGTGCTTCTCCAAATACAAGCTATTTCCCAGAAAATAAGCTTTTCGTTATATGAGTGACATAACGGTACGAGAATTCTAGCTAGTACATAGTCTATGACAGTACATTGTCCCAGGTTACCAATACTAGTTCTAAAATATTTGGTTCACTGCACTCTCTCAATAAACTGAAGAATTTTCTGCCGTTAAAAGCTAAAATAACCCTTGCCCAAAGCCTACTCCTGTTCCTCTCCTTGACTATGGTAACGTGTGTAGCGTCGATCTATCGGAGGTGTTGCTCAACAAGATGGACCGGTTACTAAATACCTGTATCCGGTTCATCTTTTGTTCACGCAAGTACGATCACATCTCTGAGTATCACGCTAAGTTAAAGTGGTTACCAATTCTGCTTCTATATCCTTAATCAGCCTACGACACCGATATAGCTCAAGGACAAGTTTGCTTATCTCTCGCCACTTCATAACAGGTCACTTCGCTCGGCCCACAATTTCTAGCGAAGGAAAACTATCTACTGTGCATAACATGCATAAGTTAGAAAACGAAATATAACAGTCTAATATTTGTTTAGAACACGCGACGTACTTGAAGTAGATAGTTATTAAACGTAGATAGTTTTTACAACGTTGTTTGCAGTTATGTACGTTTTGTTATTTCAAAAACCCATAACGACAAAACTCTTGTTTCTTAAGACAATTTGTTAATATTTCTTGTTTTGAGATCGCACGAAGATTATTTGCATTCAATGCTTAATATAAATAGTATGTCACTGCATTCAATCGATTACCGCAAACCGAATACCAAGTGACTGAGTCTTATTGATAGAGCACTTATGAATTTCAACACAATAAGTTATCATCACAGCTGCATAGTCGAATCGAAAGCTTTTAAAAAGTATATTTATACTTAAATTTATTTGTACGTATAGTAAGTAACTATGAATACATTCAAAATGTTTGTTAGATACAATGATTTAAAAAAAAACTAAATTATTAATTAAACTAAAAACTAAAATTTTAAAACATAAATTACTATTAATTAAAAAAATTAACTCCAAACGGCGCAAAAACACATCTCCCAATAATCTGAGTGTATTTCCGCCGTTTGAGGTTCTGCTGCTTGTAATGCAGCAGCGCCTGGGTCCTTAGAAGTCAAGAGGACATGGGAAGTCGCCAGAGTGTCCACCCAGGTTTGTAAGATTAATTTCCGACAGTTTTTTTTTTAAGTAAAGTATCATCACGACGACGCGCGAGGCGCGGTGGTGGCTCGGTTGTAAGAACGCGATCCTTGAATCCTACAAAGGTCGGTTCAAACCCACCCGGCATGTACCAATGAGAAATGCACTTTTCTTACGTACATTTGTCATAGATTTACAACACGCACGGAGAGCACGTTAAGCCGTCGGTCCCAGTTCCACTAATACCAACTTGTGGAATCGTTAATAAATTGTCATAAAAAAATGACATAATATCCTCACCAAGCCGTCTGGCCAGCGTGGCAAGTGTAGGTCAAATTCTCCAGATATATGATCTGGAAGGCCCATCTCCAGCCGTGGAGGTCTAGGACGCTGTGTTCTAGGGGCTGTCGACCTTATCTTTTCAGCAGATTCACATTTATTCAACTTTACTATAAGCCCATCATTACAAGTGTCAAGTCAATAGCTCTAACTTACCAAACTCGAGAAATACCACAATTAAATTAAATATATTATTGTGTCCTGACCACGAATCAAACCAGGTACTTTCGAGTCTACGCGTCTACTCTAGATCACGGAGTCAATAATCGAAAATATTTATTCGGAGTAAAGTACAAAGATTAAAAAATAAAATAAATTAAGAACTAAAGTATAAAAACTAATTAAAAACTAAAAATTTATATATAAAATTACGACTATTCGATGGGCGTAGTGTGCCGAGGACACTCGCTGCGTTCCCCCGTTGAACAGCGAAGCTGACCCTTTGAACGAGATATTCTCTACTCAAAGGGTCACCCGTCGCCAAGTCAATTAAAATTCATGCACCAAATATGTAAAATAAAACCACAACTAATTTTGTTTTGATTTGATTTAAAATAAAATATTTTGGCAGTTTGTACAGTGATTTTAGAAGCTTATAATTGCCTTTTATGTGGTCGTAATGATATTTTGTATAATTATTAACTTCACGTAGTTTTAAGTACCTTTAGATGGCAACAGACGGTCCTATTTACATAATTCATTAATAAACGTCGAGCGAAACGATGCCAAAGATAACATAAAGAAATAGCCAATGAAATCATTTACGGTTATAATAATAACGATATAAAAAATAATTGATAAAAAATACCGGATGATTCAAGAGTGATATTTGATAAAAGGGCGTGATCTAATTGCACTAAGTGAAGGCTCAGAACTTTTTTTTTTTTCCAGACATCGCCATCTAATTTCCGTGGTAAGCTACGAGGCTTGTGTTACGGAAACTAGATGGTTGATAAACATACATATTATACTTTTTTGTAAATATATAAGTACATATTATACATATAAACACCCAGACCGAGACAAATTATACAATGTACAACTTGCTCCCGGTGGGAATCGAACCCACGACCTCCCGAGTTCACGGCAACGTTTGTTACCATTAGACCACGGAGGCGGTCCACTAGATTTAAACTGTTGGAGATGGGTCTTCGAAACATTTCTAAAGAATTTGACCTACACTCCCAAGCTGGCCAGACGGGTTGGTGAGGGTTGCATGTCATTTTTAATGACAATTTATTAACAATACCACAAGTTGGAAATGGTACCGACGGCTTATTATTACGTTCTCTTCTCCACACGAGAACGATGGTGTTGTAAATCTATGACAAATGTACGTAAGTGTTTTTCTCATTGGTACTTGCGGGGGATTTGAACCGAACTTTGTAGGATGCACATATACAACCGAGATTATTATTAATATAATGTATCCCGGACTCCCCCTACGTCTTTGACACTGCACATGTCATTTCCAGCAAAAAATACAATTCAAAGTTGTCCCAGAGCGTGCAGAGTAAGCAACAATTACGGCTTACCACTTCCGTAGTGAGGCGCGAAAGTTGTCAGAATGAGTGCCTCGTTTCCTTCCCACAATTATAGTTATTTGCTTTTAAAAGAGGAAGTTATTGAGAAGTAATATCTTTACTATGCTAAATACACATTGACTAATTTTAAAACGAAAACAATAATATGTATAAAGTAAAGTATCATCACGACCGTATCCCTTGCGGGGTGGTCAGAAACCATGCTTATAAAGAAGCGGAAACATTTAGCCAACTTTACTATAGGCCAATCATGACAAGTGGCAAGCTCGTCGATGTCTCTAGCGTACCAAACTCGAGAAATATCACAAATAAATTAAATAATAATATTAAATTATCAAATTTTATTCGAAGTAATTTACAAACAATATAAAAGAATTACAATATTAAATAATTAAAAAGAATACCTAACTTTAAATAAACAAAAAAATAAAATAAACTACACTACAGTTAAAACAAAATAAAGCTAAATATTTTCTACTTAAAGCGTATTTATTATTATTATTTGTTGCGTTTAAGGTGTGCGGCTGACTCTGAAGCGGCCCCGGGTTTCTTATGACTGGATGTCACATGTGACAGACAGAGTGTGTCAACACATGTGGCATCCCAAACCAGTGCACGGCCTCATTTGTATGGATTCAATCCCATCCGGACGCTTACCATCAGACCTAACTATCCCCGATGGTTCGAGGATAAAGAGGATATTAGCAGATGTAATTAAATATTATATTATATATAAGCCGGCATAGTGTTAAGAGACTGATGTCAGTCAGGAGTGTCTGATTCCATTTGCCAACATTCATGGACCTTGCGCGCCACTTACCATCAGGTGGGCGATTTATCATCTGCATATAAAAAAAAAACTTATTACTTTGTCACGACCAGGAATCGAACCCGGTACCTCCGAGTCTGAATCCACGGACTTAATCGATAGACCGCGGAGGCAGTACACAATACTGCAATAATTGTTTGAAAAAAAAAATACAATTTAATATGACATTTACTCGACAAACATAGAAATATTTAAATGAGTGAACAATTATGCATTGCGAAGTGTTAGAAGGTGCTTTTTGTAACAATTACACTGTAATTATGTTGTTTTATTTAGTTACATTATTAATGGTCTCCCGATAAACACACTGGAATGCAAAATTAACGCGTCACCTAGCCCGATATCTAAGTCTTAGTGCGTTAAAAACACGTCGTAATTTTGCCAACTTATCAATTTTCCTGGCTTAATTTGTTTTTTTGCTAATTCAACACTACTAACTGTAACTGTAAGGTTTTATAAGAAAATCCGTGGTCTAGCGGTTAAGTCTGTGGATTTAGACTCGGAGATACCGGGTTCGATTCCTGGTTGGGATACAATAATATGTATTGGTCATGATTGGCCTATAGTAAAGTTGGCTAATTGTTAATCTGCTTCTTTATAAGCGTGGTTTCTGACCACCCCGGAAGGGAAACGTGAAAATTGATGCAGCTGTAAATACCTTGTAATTATTGTGTTTATCCCAAAGTTATAGATTTTAACTAATTTTAAGTAGTACTGCCTCTGTGGTCTAGCGGTTAATTCCGTAGATTTAGACTCGGGTTCGATTCCTGGTCGGGACACAACAATATTTATTAATTTAAATAAATAAATTAGATTAAATATATAATTTATTTCTGATATTTCTCGAGTTTGGTACGCTAGAGACATCGACGAGCTTGCCACTTGTCATGATTGGCCTATAGTAAAGTTAGCTAAATGTGAATCCGCTTCTATATAAGCATGATTTCTGACCCCGCAAGTCGTGATGATACTTTACTTTTTTTTAAGTAGTAATAAGTAAGTAGTTGTTGATTTATGTTGTTTCTTTAATTTATAATAAGCTACCTAAAGCGTACTAGAATTTCACAGATCAATCTCACGTATTTAAGGAACTGTAAGATTTTTCTAAGTGACCCGGTAATTTTGCTTTACAGTGTTGTTCAGAAAAACTGGTAAACAATTCCGATATGCGGTAGAAGTACGTCATTAACACACATTCACATACACTCACACACACACGCACACATGCATAAATTTTCTTTTGTTTTTGTCTTTTTGCAAAACATACCTATAGAGAATTGAACCCTATCACAAAAGTTTAAGTACACAATTTCTAAGTAATAATTAGACACGTGAGTAATCTGAATGTCATGTAGTTTGCACTTACCGTCGACGTGTATATAAGAGTAGGTTCAACAATAGAATTATTATTATTATTATAGATTGATTAATAGGCGAGCAGCGCATTGCTGATATGCCTATATCAAGCACTGGTGTAAAGTTCATAAAATAGTCAGTTATCACCAGTCTATGTCAATTGTCACTAGCCACTTGTCCAGTTTGTTTTTAAAAGTGTTTACAGTTGGGGACTTCAATATGTCTTCTGGTATTTTGTTCCACATATTTACAACTCTGTTATTCATAAAGTGATATTTCACATTTGTATTGCTGGATTTTCTCATCAATTTCATTCCGTGATCACGACGAATGTTTAATTTTTTTATTAAAAGTTATGTAGTTCTTAGTAAATAAAAAGTGAATTTTACTTGTCTCAATTTAGGGCCAGAATTAATATAGTAGTCCGGCCATTTTTACGTTTAATCCTATGTCTCTGCATCATACGTAATTTTATAAGTGTAATTATCAGAGCATTAATCGAACGTACGTTTAATGTGAAAATTACGGTTACCAGGTAAAACTATATGACTATATTGCAAATTTAATAATAGACATAAATGCTTCGGAAGCACGTAGTAAAGTTAAATTGCCTTTTAATTATGTTATCTAGTATTTTATACCTTTATAATCGTTAGGTTTTTTGTGTGAAAATTGTATTTTGATCAGGCTATTAACCTACACCTTGAGGCTGATTTTCCACCAAAGATGTCCTAAGAAAAAGTAATTTTAAATTTCTAGAGTTTGGTAACGACAGTATAACCTAAGAAACAAGAATGAAATCTATATAAGGCAAACCAGGTTGAGAAAAACGTTTAAGCAAGGTTTGCCGTTGAAAATTACATTATACAATAAACTACCTGAGATTATAACTAGACTACAACCAAATGAATTTAAAACAAAATTGAAACTCTTTTTTCAAAATAATGCTTTTTATAACCTGTCAGAATTTATTCGTTTAAATAGTTGTTCTGTAGTTGGTCTTATGCCTTCTACTGTATTGTGTTCCTAATGTTCCTTTGTCTACGATCATCATCATCATCATCAGCCTGTGTCTCTCCACTGCTGGATATAGGCCTCCCCCAAGGCTCGCCACTTCACACGATCTCCTGCCACTCTCATCCAACCCCCACCAGCAACCTTCCTTAGGTCATCCGTCCATCTAGCGGGGGGTCGACCCACTCTGCGTCTTCCCGTACATGGTCTCCACTCTAGAACTCGTCTACTCCATTGTTCATCCTACGACAGACATGTCCAGCCCATTGCCACTTCAGCTTACTAATTTTGAAGGCTATATCGGTAACTTTGGTTCTCCGACAGATTTCCTCGTTTCTGACTTTATCCATTAGAGAAATACCAAGCAGAGCTCTCTCCATAGCCCGCTGAGCGACCTTAAATTTGTGGACGAGACCCACTGTCTACGATGCATGGTATTAATAGCATTATTGTTATTATTTTAAAATTTGTTAACTGACATACCAAAATATAACGATTGTTATATAGGTGAAATATACAAATATACAAAATATAATATATACATCGACGAGCTTGCCACTTGTCATGATGAACGTATAGTAAAGTCGGCTAAACGTAAAACTTTAAAATGCGAGGTTTCTGACCACCCCGCATGAGATATGGTCGTGATGGTACTTAACCTTTTTTTTTCATTCTTAATTTTTTAACCTATTAATAAAAGATTAAAAGTAAAGAAATGTAACGATTGAAGTTAAAAATGGCGTCAAATATGAGTTTTATTTTAATGAGTTTTATTATCTGATACAATAGACGCTGTTTTTAACTTTAACCGCTTTTCGTGCAACTAAGACTAAATTTAAACGTTTATTTTTATATAATTAAAATTAAAAAAATAATATAAACTAAACCTAAAAAAAAAAATGTCCTCTAGAGATGACCCTGTATATAGTAGTATATACCTGAAGTATAGTCTTAAGAAGACTGGCAACATTTCCCCTCTGTATAGCGAGGCTAATTGGTCAGCAGAAAAAAATGACAGCTTTCCTGTCTCCAGACTTTTCCGCTTTGCCGTTTGGACAACTCCTTGGCCAGACGCTCAACTTAGACTCAGACCTGTTTTTTTATCTCCATAAACCATTGTTCACACTATCGCAACATTATTAAACATAAATACGTTAGAATACCTCAATCGATCACTTTGTAGCCCAGACTAAATCAGGGAACCTTTATTACGTAAAGAATAAGGCCGAATTTGCTACCAAAAAATTCTGATTTGTGAGTCATTGATTGAGAACGTAGCTCAGGTTAACTGCTGTCGAATTGCAAAACGATGTAAGTGAAAAGTTTGTGAATATATCTATACCTACTTTCCCACAAATAATTTACTTTATAATAGTTTCTTAGGTGTATAAATATATCCAATCATACTCATACCGCACACAATGAATTTGAAATTTCACAATAAAATTCCTGGAACTCAGGTACTATTCTTTCGCTTTGCAGGATTTTACTAATACTGGAGCATAGTTTACGTCACTCTATGATCTGCGTTAAATATTTGTTTTATACCTACTTTTTGCCTACGAATAAAGTTTATTTTTTAGTCTTTCTTGTAGGTATATTGTTTCATAGATTTGTTAACGCTGTCTGATGTTTAAGAATTGAGATAGCATAAAAAGTACATTGGCAGAATGAATAATGTTAATTGACATGAAATTCAATTCAATATTCTCCGTGTCCGATTTAGACTTGGAGGTACCAGGTTCGATTCCTGGTCGGGACACAATAATTTATTTGTGATATTACTCTAGAGACTTCGACGAGCTTGCCACTTGTCATGATGGGCCTACGGTCGTAATGATACTTAACTTTTTATTCTCAAAAAAAATAAAATACTATTGGGATTGGGTGTTTTAAATCTTGTGATGAAATAAGGTACAACTAATATACATTAGTTTTCAGGCGAACATAAAAAAGCCAATTTTTATTGGAAAATATAGGCACAAAATGTAATAAACAAGTTTCCTATTTTTTTTTTTATAAAACTGATTTTCGAGATTTCATGTAATATACAAAATATTAATCCAAAAAATCTTCATGACGACGCGGAGACAACGAGAATAGACCAACAAATTTAAAAAAAAACAAGCAATTAATATTCACGCCATTGGATTTATTCTTGATGTCGATTTGACAATTTCACAGTTCAAGTGACGTCACAATTACCTTTTAATTTTTAATTATTAAAATTTATAATAAACCTATATTTTCTAAATCATTAAATTCGTTTTTTTTATTTTTGACGGAGGCCCTTTTTAAATAATTCTGTAGTTTTAATGTAATTAATCATAAGTCTTTGTTTATTTTGTAAAATAGTTTTTATTTGCTAATTATTTATAATATATTATAAATTATTTTACTACGAATTTAGAATATACAGTGTTTTGCTTTACATCGGCAGTAAGATAAAGAGACGACCGGTGAGGACACGTGTTGCGGACTTCTGAGTTACGACCGTGTCCGAGCCGAATCTGTCACGATTCGGATGGTACAAACATAGCTAACCTTCTGTCATATTCACCACTGAGTTTCGTATTTTCATTATACATCGTGAGACTCTGAGGTACCGGGTTCGATTTTTGGTCGGGACACAAATTTATATAATTCATTTATGATATTTTTCGAGTTCCGTCCGCTAGAGACATCGTCGAGCTTGCCACTTGTCATGATGGGCCTATAGTAAAGTTGGCTAAATGTGAATTCACTTCTTAAAAATATTTCGCATCTTCATCTTGTTGTCGTCAAAATAATACCCTGATGGACCCGGTTCTACTAACACCAATTTGTAGCATCGTTAATAAATTGTTATATTTTTTATTTATTTTTTTAAAAACTTTATTGCACTATGTACAAAGGCGGACTTAATGGCATTCTCTGACAGCCAAACCTTTAGGACATTTAGACAGTATAGGTGGTAGGTGCAATCATTAATTAAGTTATTATTAATAAATAGACAACAGACCCTCGCCACCCCATTTGACCAGGGTGGTGAATATAGGCAAAATTCTCCAAAAACATCTGGAATGCCTATCTCCAACAGTAGAGGTCTAGGAACTTTGTTTACGCTAGAAGTCCCTAAGCTGTGATGGTGATGATGACCAACACGAAGCTCCCAAATTCTCAATAAAGAAGAAGAAATCTTCTGAGAAAATTGTATTGTTTTGAAATTACGTATTAATCTGCTCCTATAGCAAGCGTCCTACGCACGTGTCGTGGACAACGGGTGTCGATCAAGCGTCTAGTTACGTCGCCACGCGTCGGTGTCTAGTAATCATACATCAACTTAACACTGCTACTCAACGTAATTGTGCCTAAATTTGAGATTATTTCAATATAGAGTAGTGACAATGTAGATACAATGGGGTGTATCAGGCAAATCTTTTTGTAGATGTCGCTAGCGGCACTGGTACCTTGTTTACACCTATGACGGATCATTATTTTATTGTTTTTATAGTTTTTTATTTGTATAACAGAAAAATAAATTTTAACTTAACGTTATCTACTTTAAAAGACGAATTAGGAAAGCGAAAGCCGTCTTTAAAAACAAAAAAAGGTTTAATTAATTGAACGGCAATTTTGAGATCACTATATCTTTGATTTCGCTTGTAAATCTCGATTTGTACACTTAAAAGTTGCTCACTTCCGCAATATATCCAGAAAATATTTTTTTTGTAATAAAAATACAAGTTTTCTATGCAACTGACAGTTCTATTAGGTACCATCTATCATGCGCCATCTACTGTGATAAAAAGTTAGTGATACACTCCATTAAAGAGAGTTTGTGCATCGCTCTTGCTCGCAGAATCGAACTTTAAAAAAAAAACTTGTGTCACTCGGAGACTGCCGCGGTAAAGCTATTGCATAGCATTTTTTATGAACTTATGCAATTAAAATTATTTATTTATGCAGTATTTTTTTTACGCAGCCAAAAAGCATGCTGTCTCACCTAGCATTGTGTCTAAAAGAGATAGAATTGAGCAGTTAGCAGCTAGTCTACACGCATCGTCTAGTCGCACGCACACAAACACCGTGCCGAAGTCTGCCGAACTGAAACGACGTTAGACGATGCACGGCTTTCACGGTCGGAGTGGGGGGTGTTAGGTTTATTTTTGTTACGGAATTTCTTGATTCGGTCGCCGCGCTCAACGCCCGCGATAAAAGCTATGCAAAAAAACAAGTCTGTTATACACATTTTGATAAATTTTGTCTACCTCACTAGAAAATAATTTACGGACGAGTTGAAGATATATTAGTCTAAACAGGTCTGCTGTCAATATATTTATAGAACGAGCTTCAAAGACGGAATGAATAGAATCATACAGTATTTGGTTGGGTAGGGAGAGGAGCAGAATGGTGGATGTGGAAAGTCTTAAACCAGCCTATGGTCCGTAGCAAGCTTGAGACACTCATTCTTCTCATCTCTCGTTCCCACACACGATGGACCCGGCTCCCGCACGGTAAATCCATGGAATACTTAGAAATATTTTTGCAATTTTTCTCTATCTAATACTATCATCATATATGAAAGTAAAAAAATGTCCAAAATGTCTTGACTGAGCAATTCGAGCCTGATCCCAAAACGTGTGGTTACACTTTACTGGGTTTATCGGCACGAACGGTGGATACTTCTCCGCCCCGGCAGACTGGGCAAAATTACCACGTATTTGTTGGTATCGTTGAAAATATGTAGGTATGAGTGTGTACGTAATTATGTTGTGTTTGTGTACGTGTGTGTGTGTCTATATCAACGTGGGTCATTGAATTAATAAACAAAAGTAAATAATAAAACTTGTCAAAAACAAAGTTTTACGAAATAAAATTAACATATTATTTAATCCTTTCATTGTTAAAATTAATGTCACAGCCATCGCAACAAAATACTTTTCCCGCCAGTTTTTGCCACCGTTCCGCTGTCATCTGTCAGACGGCCATTTTAATTCGTCTCTAAATTATACAAATTGACAGATGACATGTTTTGTCGTCTCTCGGGTAATCGTGCGAAATGAAACTCATAATTTATTTTATGAAGAGCTCTTCAACTCTTCTTTATCTTGTCGTTTAATCTTCGTTTTTTTAGTTAAATATCCATCCATACCTTTATTATAAATGTGAAAGAAGCTCTGTCTATTTGTGTGGATGTATATATGCATATGTATGTACGTATACTCATATATGTATATATCGTATCATATATTTATTGAATCTAGAAGTTTTCTGCCTTTGTGGTCTAGCGGTTGAGTCCGTGGATTTAGACTCGGAGGTACCAGGTTCGATTCCTGGTCGGGACACAAAAATATTTATTAATGTAAATAAATACATTTAATTAATTTTCATGTAATTCAATGTACCTACTATTTTACAACTTGACTTTTCTGAAGACAGGAAGATAAATTTCTAAGCATTCCATGGATTCACCGTGCGGGTGCCACGTCCATCGTGTGTGGGTAAGAGATGAGAAGAATGGTGTCTCGGACTTGCGACCGACAATAGGCTGGTTTAAGAAAAGGAGACCTCCCTTTTTTATTTTATTGCGCGATAATACGCTCACCATCATTGTAATTGCCCAATATTTGCATGCCATTGAGGTGAAACTATAAGATCCTGCAATGTAACCATGTTTCCTAGCAAATATTTTTTTTTGATTTTGTATTTTTGATTTTGAATATTTAATTTATTTGTGATATTTCTCGAATTTGGTACGCTGGATACATCGACGAGCTTGCCACTTGTCATGATTGGCCTAAAGTAAAGTTGGCTAAATGTGAACCTCTGGTTTCTAAACACCCCGAAAGGGAAACGGTCGTGGTATCATTTTAGAAGTTTTTAACATTTTGTGTGTGACTATAATTAATGATTTCTTGAGGTGCTAGTGTACGACGACGGTCATATATCATTTGACTTTGAAACTTTAATAATATCCAGACCGCGCAGTTGTCCCGGTACTCTAGCCCACTCCCCGTAACTCCAGCAACAAAGAAATGTTAAACCAGTGATGTGGTATTCTGACTCCTACACGAATTTAACTTAACAAAAAAAAAGACAAAGATCTAGTTCAAATAATTAATAAATCAATCATTTACTCCATACATTCCATTTTTATCAATAAAATACAACACCTTTCATCTTTATTATCAATTTTATGTTAAAGAATTTTTATATGCCTCGCTTTACGACCAAAATTGCTATTTGAGAGTCACAAATAAATCAACAGAGATATTTATTTCATAGCATTGTTAAGTTACGGCAATAAAATAAAGTTTAGTATTAAAAAGTTTTGTTATATACTTATTACTTTAGAGGTGCATTCCTTTTACCGTTTACGAAAGATAACAGCAAATCTCAAAAAGATTGATCATTGGTTTTTTATCCAAAATCCCAATATTCGTCACACATCAAGTACCTATATTTCCTTTCGCTGTATTCATTCATTACATACCCTTAGAATACAGCGTTCTAGACCTCCACTGCTGGAGATGGGTCTTCCAGAACTAGAGAATTCCTACACTCACCACGCTGGCCAGACGGCTAGGCAAGGATATGATGTCAATTTATTAACGATTCCACAAGTTGGCTTAACGTGCTCTCCGAGGCACTGGAACGATGGTGTTGTAAATCTATGACAAATGTACGTATGAAAAGTGTATTTCTCATTGGTACATGCCGGATGGGTTTGTACCGACCTTTGTAGGATTTAAGGTACGCGTTCTTACAACTGAGCCACCACCGCGCTATATACTCTTCTCGAAATCTCCAAAGACCCGTCTGCTTTGCCCGAATTCTGCAATACTTTGGCCACATTGCAATAAGACGATAATCTAGAAAAACTTCTAATTACGGGCAAGGTAGAAGGTAAAAGAACAAGAGGAAGAAGCCCCAAGCCATGGTCCAGTCAGGTGACTGACCGCCTGAACATCCCTGTACACCAGGATATCCACTACGCCGCGGACCCAAACTGTCATAATGGTAAGGACGTACATGAATAGCAAATACGCATCACACCTATCTGACATTTTTCTTTAAATGTATTATGTTTATTTTGGTTGTAATGTAATGCTCCAAATACAAGATATTCACCAGAAAATAAGCTTTAAAGAATGTAAAGTATCATCATGACCGTTCCCCTTACGGGGTGGTCAGAAACCACGGTTATTAAGAAGCGGATTCACATTTAGCCAACTTTATTATAGGCCAATCATGACAAGTGGCAAGCTTGTGTCTCTAGTGTACCAAACTCGGGAAATATCACAATTGAAATAAATATTATTGCGTCCTGACCAGGAATCAAACCTGGTACCTCCGAGTCTAAATCCACTGATGGTGGTAATTTGTCCAGTCTGCTGGGGCGGGGAAGTATCCACCGTTCGTGTCGATGAACCCAGTAAAGTGTATCCACACGTTTCGGGATCAGGGGCCTAATTCTGGCGCTTTCGACTTGCGTGTCGGTTCGAAATATACGAATGAAAAGCGACAGATCACTATAGAAATATCAGTTTCATTCGAGCAAATTGAGCGGACATGCATGTCGAAGGCTCCAGAATCGGAGCCCAGTGTGCTTTGCAAGTTTCGAAACTAAACTAACAAAGTAACTGCTGTAGTTACGTTTTTTTATTTTACATTGCGTGTTATTGCAAGTTTGGCTATAATAACAGGCAATGAACATCGAAAATTCAGTAAAAAAACTCTACTACTATAGTTGCGTTTACAAAATTTCACTGTCACACTAGGCATACAGGCTCGAATTGCCGTCATGCCCATTCAAATCGGCATAGTGTTAGGGACTGAAGTCAGTCATGAGTGTCTGATTCCAGTTGCTTACATTCATGGACCTTGCGCGGCACTTACCATCAGGTGGGCGCAAGGTCACAATATAAATAAACTGCTAGACCACGGAGGCAGCCTTACAATTATATATAGTTAGGCTCTACATTATATTAATTCTTGTAACTTTTTTTTTTTACTGAATAAAGATATTATTATTATTATTTAACTTTTAGACATGTAAAAGAGCAAAATATAATATAACTTCCTTTATATATACATATTATTTAAAATCGCTATTCTAATTTATCAACCATCTAGTTTCCGTAACACAAGCCTCGTAGCTTACCACGGAAACTAGATGGCGCTGTCTGGAAATATTTATTATTATTATTATTCTAAGGTTATAAGTTTTTTAATCAATAAATCTCATTACCTGAAATACACCTTACCTCACATCTCCCAAAGGTTAGGTTAGAAAATGTTTTTAGACATTAAGCTGGCCATGTACTGTAATAATTACTGTATTATTTTCTGTGCAATAAAGAATTTATCTATCCTATGCCTACTTGCGAAATAAATATATAAAAAAAACTGTTTATAACTCAAACATGCCGGTCAACTGTTTTTCTTGTTAGTAGTTTGGTTTATGGCATCCGAGGGTTTTGCCGGAAGTCCCGTAAAGACACCGTGCGATTCCGCCGATAACAATTAAGAAACCGCTGCTTGTTAAGTCTTGGATAATTGCCCAAGGATTAATGAGAAGGATTTTTATGCTTCGGTAGGTCCTGGTTTATTGCGCAATAAAAATACACACATTATTAATTCCCCACTCAAATTAAGCAACATTTCAACATTTGGAATATGAAAAATTAATTCATCGTTTTTTTTTTTGGATAAGTCGTCAACTGGACACACGGATGTCGACACACGTGTTCAGTTGGTGAACTGCTACCGTATTTAGAATTACAATCAATTCGCACAATTAAATAAATATAATATTTATAACTAATATTAGGTACGTACAGTTAACGAGATAACACAATCATGGTCAGACAGCTTAATACGAAACATCACAACAAAAACCAGAAACAGCCCAAATCATCAATATAATTTATTTATTTATTTAAATCTTTATTGCACAAAGTACAAAGGCGGACTTAATGCTGCTAGGCATTCTATGACAGTCAAACCTTCAGGACAACAAGAGCAATTAAACAATGAAAGGTAGGTGCAATTACAGGATTAATTAGACAATATAATGACATATATAAATTAATACAATAAACAATAATAATATACATACATATAAAATAAAATGTAATACTATCTATAACCATATCAAATACAAGTATAATTATCAGCAACGCCAGAAATAAACTAAGTTTATTATGACTTCATGTAGTGTGCATATACAAGTTTTTTAAAGATAGCCCTGCTCTGGGCCTGCCGGATTTTTATAGGCAACAGATTCCAGAGTTTACGGCTACAACTGCAAAGGACTTTGAGACAAAAGAAGAATGGTGAGTGGGAATGGACAGAATAGAATTAGAGGAAGAACGGAGAGTTTTGTCATGGGTAGCGCCAAGATAAGTGAGTTCCATAATACCTACCCTCAATGTTGACCGCCTCCGTGGTCTAGTGGTAACAAACGTTGCCGTGAACTCGGGAGGTCGTGGGTTCGATTCCCACCGGGGGCAAGTTGTACATTGTATAATTTGTCTCGGTCTGGGTGTTTATATGTATAATATGTATATATTTACAAAAAAAAAAAAGTATAATATGTAGTTTATCAACCATCTAGTTTCCGTAACACAAGCCTCGTAGCTTACCACGGAAATTAGATGGCGCTGTGTGACCTGTCTATTATTTAAAAAAAAAAAAAAAATGTAGGTATTATGGAAGAGCCATACCTAATGTACATTACTAATCTAAGTGCAAACGTTATATTGTTAAATAGATTAATTCTGATATCGATTATAACTTTTAGCCCGAGTTTTTCCGATCATAACCGAGCTCGCGTCAAAATAACGTTTACCACTATTTCAAAAGTCACCCATGGGGTTGTATTTAAAATCATTGGGAAAACGTAAAATATGGTCCTCAGCACTAGTATAATAATTTGGGGGCTGTGATGTTAATAATAATGCCCAGTTGGCGACATTATATTTTGTATTGCACTAACTGAACACACGTGTGTCCAATCCCGTGTGTCCACTTGGCGACTTACCCGTTTTTTGCGCTGATATTAATTTCATATTAACGGCGTTGTTTTTATTTATGTGCGCGGTAAATATATTTAATTTCCGTCGGTTTGTGATAATTGCAAGATAATCATCAGCGCCATTATTTCTAAAAGTCGTAAAATGTTATTTATAATCAAATATGAACCTGCAATATAAAGAAATACTGTCTTCATATGATTAAAAAAAATAACTTTAAAATGTTAATTTAAAAATATTAGTAAAGCATCATCACGACCGTAATGCCAAGCGTTGTGGTCAGATACAACGCTTTTAAAGTCTAGCTCCTTACACTCATATTTAGCCAACTATACTCTATAGTCATCAGGACACATAGCAAGCTTGTTGGTGTGTCTAGCTCGCACTCGAGAAATATCACCAAATGTCAAATGAAATGAAACGAAAAATAATAATTTAAATGTCTTTATTAATTTGTGATTGTTGTTACACATATTATTATTATTATTTTTTATACTAGCACATGTGACCTTGCGACCACCTGATGGTAAGTGGGGAGCGAGATCCATGAATATTAGCAACTGGAATGAGACACTCATGACTGACATCAGTACCTAACACTATGATACACTTTACTGGGTTTATCGGCACGAATGGATGACAATTTATTAACAAACAAAATCTTATATACATAGGTTCATTATATATTTCTGTTAAAACGATAAACGGAGTTTGTGGGAGCTAGCTCTGTCCCCACGTCAGTTGAGTTTTCACTCAACTTATTTTATTTTGATGTTTACCTACGACCACATATCAGGTGGACAAGAGGCTTCACAATCAAACGATTTCACACGCTCATGATCGATTCGCGTGTGGCTTTGCACGGCCATTGTTATTATTCCATTTGATGAGACAAAAACAATTGCCGCGATTTCTGTCGCAATTAACTATACCTATAAACCCCACAGACATATTAAAGGTGGACTAGACAATTAAAAAAAAGTAACTTTTTTTCAAAATCTTATCAACAAACAATTACAAGGGAGTTAATGTTTTTTTTAAAAATGCTTATACTTCACACTTCTAGATGATACTCTAGATTATATAATAATAGCGTTTCCACCCATTATTATTGAATAAACTACTGCACCAATTTTCATGCTGTTTTCACCAATGATTTTAGTATATAATTTGTTAAGTTTTTGTATACATAACGATATTTATTGAAAGTGTCGGAAAAATAAACCGTCTGAGAGCTTTCAAAGATAACGCTGCCTTAACCTTTTGAAATATAACTAAATAATGCATGGTGGAATTGTGTATCTTATATAGGTCTACCGAAAAGTCCGCGATGTCATATGTCTATCTCTTAAGGATAATATACTATATCCATTTTAATACTTTACAAAATGGGCAATTATAAAGTGGTAATTGGAAATCTATTTACACAAGTATTAATCAATTTTAATACGTTAGTTGGCTTTGGCATTCGATCATCGATGTATATAGATAGGCCTATTAAATACAAAACGCACTCTAAAAAGGTGCCGCTTGCCACATGTACCTACCAACTTTGGGGGCCAATTCTCAAGAAATTATATTTTATGAAAATTCTGTTACTATGCATACAAAAAGACTATTTTCACTCGATATAAATATTAATATGATTCGCTCGCGACTGTTGGTGCAGCTACATGACTTCGATTGATTTTGCGGGAACGTTTTTGTATCAGTGAGGGCCTACCTATATATATCGATGCATTCGATGAAGATATTTTTTTTCCCATTATACCATGCAAATTCAATTAATACCTTAGGAGATATAGCAAAATTATAATAATGCGCAACGAAATTAATTTCGTGTCGCCATTTACACGGGCAAAGCCGGATAAAACAGCTAGTTGTTATAATAAATGACAGCTGACTTGGCCGGGTCAGTTTATAGGTCTATGTGTAAGAGACAGGCTGTTTGGCAGACTGGTCGTCGCCGGCGCTGTCCACAACGATTATATTGCTACGTGATAGGTCGGTTGTGCACGCACCTTCCGCCGGAGTCATTGCGAAAATTATACACTAATAGCATTGACCTATATGTTATTACTGGGCTTTTGATACGAGTAATTAGTGACCAATACTTCTTAAGTTTCGTCGGTTCTGCGGCAGATTTGTCCAGTCCAATGGCAATTGAACTTGCCAATTTTAAAAGCTATGTAAGTAAATTTTCTAATAATTAACAACGTTTCTAATTGTAGCCAACATAGGACAGTTGTGATCATTATAAGTTGAATGTCATAAAACTACGCAATTTTGTTCTGTTAATGACTAAACATGTATTTGTGATTTTAATCAACCACGACGTAAATAAAACTTAAGGTAAAATAAATAAATATGATACAAGAAACAATTTATTATTAAAAATTGTACCTACTACTAAAATATTGCACTGATGGTTCAGTTGTAAGAACGCTATTGTGTGTAACAATGATACACTTTTTTACGCCATAGATTTTCACCGTTCCCGTGGCTTGCAGAGCACGTTAAGCCAGTTGCCGCCCGTCGTAGCCTCACTGAACAATATTTTTGTAAAGTAGGATAGGTATTGAATCCGGTAATACTGTTTGGTTTACCGCAAGCTATTTTTTTTACCTTTTTTTTATTCTTAATTATGTAATTCTAATACTTAGAAACTAAACTTAATTATATTATCTTACCCTACTGTTGTAAAAACTTGTCAATAGTCATATTTTATTTTATCATTGTTTTGGTTGTTCTGTATAAATTAGCAGTAAGTTTTCCTTAATCAATAAATAATTAATTTTAAAATTAATAAATAAGCTATTGGTCCTGGTTTCACTATAATTATAATACCAACTACCCATCTAGCCAGCGTGGCGAGTTTAGGTCAAATTCTCCAGAATTCCTGGAAGTCCCATCTCCAACAGTGGAGGTCTGGGACCCTGTATTCTAGGAGCAGTTGATAAAGAAGATGACTATACTATTTAGGAAAACACAAATTTGTCGTATAGTATAAATTCAATAGTTGTTTTTGTTATGCCCCGTCCAAATATAAGTCAATGTCTACTAGTATTTAAAATTAAAATTCTTTAGTGCAATACATATGACTCTAGAATTATGTTCATGAGAGAGGAAACATCAAATTGCTAAGTAAGCTTAAAGTGGGTTTAAAATGTGCAGCTTACTTTGTTGCGGTGTTAAACCGTTTTATAATATATGTATATGAGTATATATTAATAAAACTGTTTAACACTTATATAATTATAATTTGCCATTCAACGTGGCAATGCTGTCAGTATTCTTAGCACTTTGCCCATTCGAAGCGATTTGAAGCATTTTATTTTATTTTATTTAGTTTTTACTTTATTTATTTCTTTTTTTAGGATTAAGTTGTATTTTTAATACCATATACCTATTAAAGAACAAAGAAATTAAACAATTTTCATGTCCAATGACAACCTTCCAAATTTCCTTTTTATTCCAAAACATTTTATTATTATATAGGTATATTTTTTCATTAAATATTATAAATATAAATTATAACTACATTTTTTTTAAAAAGTCATTTTATTAATTATTAAGTAGTTTTTTTTATTAATAGTAATTTACTTAAGTATATGTTTTAAAAGTTAAGTTTTTATTTAATTTAATAATTTAGATTTTTTAAAAATGATTGTACATTAGTTCCTTCGAATAAAAGTTATAACAGAATATATATACTACATACATACAATATACACTTAAAAGGAATATAATTATAAGTAAGATACACAAATACAAACAATAAATATAAATTAAAGCTACCTAAACAATAAAGTTAAAAATAAACTAAACAAAACCTTAAATTAAATAAACTAAAAGATAAACCTAATTAATATAAAAACTAAATACTTACAAATATCTTGATTATAATCTACATGTCATCGAATCCAGGAGAAGATGAACCCAATGTTCCGAGGACTCCGGCGACGTTGCCTCGTTGGATGGCAACACTGATCCTTTGAATAAGATATTCCCTACTCAAAGGATCACCTGTTGACGCTCGGATGGCAACGCTTATGTCGCGTATTAACGATTTAGCGTCCTCAGACCAAGGGCCCATCGTCTCTACGGCAAACGGCACAAAATAGTAACGATTTGCCAACTCTATGTACTTATTGCGTTTGCCGTTTGCAGCCAATTCAGCCGCTGCACCTGCTCGTTAATAAATAATAAATGCTCGTTTCCTTTTAATGAAATAAATAAATGTTTTCATAATCTGTAAAAAAAAAAAAAATATACACTTATATACGCTGTTGAGAGTTGTCTAAGTAATGTGCTATACTCACTAATCTATTAAATAAGATTTTATTGGATGCTTGGCAAATAACTGCCTTCGTAGTCTAGCGGTAAAGTTCGTGGATTTAGACTCGGAGGTACCGAGTTCGATTCCTGGTCGGGACACAAAAATATTTATTAATGTAAATAAATACATTTAATTAATATTTAATTCCTTTGTGATATTTCTCGAGTTTGGTACGCTGAAGACATCGACGAGCTTGCCACTTGTCATGATTGGCCTGTAGTAAAGTTGGCTAAATGTGAATCCGCTGCAAAAAGCGTGGTTTCTGACCACCCCGAAAGGGAAACGGTCGTGATGATACTTTTTGGCAAATAAACTGATACATGCTGGGGTTCGAATCGCGACCTTTTTTCGATCTATGTTGAGAATAATTAATCTTTTAGTCATTATCTCTGGTTCATAATCATAAATTCAAAGTTACATTTTGGTGGAGATTACGTCTTGCAATTAACTGTTTTACAAGCTTCTAACAACTTTATTTCGCTAATGATCTCCAGCCGTATTCTGTTTAGTTAACCGCAATCTCTAAATATCCCTTTCAGCACCATTTTTTTATATAAGTAATCATTTGCTAGAAGCTGTAAGTTTTCCTTGAAGATAAATAAATAAATAAAGTAATTGCGCCCCAAAACTATTTTTTTACACATAAGCCAAAGACACTGTTCGTCTTCTCAATTCCCCACATACAATGGACCCGGCACCCGCACGGTGGATCCATGTAATGCTAAGAACGTCTTCTTTCCTTATCATGCTTGTATTTCAGACATTGTAAATTAGAGTCTTCTGAATTCCCCACACACAATGGACCCGGCACCCGCACGGTGGATCCATGTAATGCTAAGAAAGTCTTCTTTCCTTATCTTTGCTTGTATTTCAGACATTGTAAATTAGAGTTCGTGTTACGTTAATTAGGTTTTTTTATTACGATTATGTGATAATTAAAATGACTAGCGTGTTTCATCTTCTGATTAAATCGCGCAGTATTTTAACATTAATATTGCAACTGGTAACGGTTTTAATGCCAATAACATGGACATTCATATCAAAGTGCCAGTTCAATGTTATTTATTCTAGACCACGCGTTGGTCCTAATAATTACAAGAGTCATTTCAGTCCCTAGAACATAGCGTGCTAGAGCTTCTCTGTTGATGATCTGCCCTTCACATATATCTGGAGAATTTCGCCACGCTGGCCAGTCGGGTTGGCGAGGGTCTGAAGTCATTTTTTTATGACAATATTTACCGATTCTACAAGTAAGTGGAACCAAGACCCGACGGCTTAACGTGTAACAAGGTTGTATTGTAAACCTTATAATCCTTATTCACAATTCTCAAAATCAAATTAAGTAATCTTTGGAAATATTTAATTGTGCGAGCGAGAGCGATGAACAAAGTCTTCTTAAGTAGCTTAAACTTTTCCAGGTATGTGCATAGAGTGTTACCAACTTAACAGCGATACTGTACTTTCTTATTATTTGTCCCCTATACAAAATTGTTATCTGACCGTGGTTTCTGACCACCCCGGAAGGGATACGGTCGTGATAATACTACACTATATACTGAGGGGCTACCCACACCTTGCTCCTAGACAGAACTAGCGCATAATGGTTTTGGTCTGTCGTCGTCTGAAAACGTATCGTCTATGATCGATTACGTCAGAAATGTTAAATTCTTGGGCATTTCGTCTAGCTTAATTTAAAAAATCATCAAAATATATTTTCGAAAAAGATGCAATTAATAGCTGTTGCCGCCCTTAGTCACATTCTCTATCGTTCAAGCTATTTCACTTGATTGTCACATCACGTCATCACAAAGTGATGCGATTTTTGAATATTTTCCTTGCACATATCTGTAATACATCGACGAGCTTGCCACTTGTCATGATTGGCCTATAGTAAAGTTGGCTAAACGTGAATCCGTTTATTTATAAACGTGGTTTCTGACCACCCCGAAAGGGAAAACGGTCGTGATGATACTTCTTCTTCTTCTTCTTCTGTCCCCTATATTTTTGTACGTTTTGGAGACATGGACTATAAAAGCCGCAGCAAGAATTGATGCGATTGAGATGTGGTGCTGGCGTCGTTTGCTCAGTATCCATTGGACCGGACGACGCACTAACGATTCGGTGCTCAAAGAGCTCAAACTTGCCAAGGAATAGAGACTTCCTGTCGTCATCTATAACCGAATTCTGCAATATTTTGGCCACATTGCTAGAAGACGGTAAAGTAACTGTGCACCTAAACATCCCAGTACATACCATCCACTGTGCTGAGGACCACAACCACTGGAACTGCGACGGAGTCACGATCCCCAGCATTGGGGTACTGACTTAGGAGGAAGATACTTTCTGAGTGACTTTGGCGTTGGTAAAAATAAGTCGGCTTTAACAAAATGCATTGTAGTGGTCCTCATTTATTCTGTCTATGGGACTCAATAGCATTGGCCGTTGTTGAGTGGTGATTAAGCAATAAAACTCTTGAAGCGGGAACGTATCTTACGACTTATCTACAGAATGTAAGTATGTAAATTGCAACTCTCTGGTATTACACGTCATTACAAAAATGCTTCATGCGGAAACACTGATACAGTGTCAAGAAAGGACTTATTTTTTTTTAAATATACAAGCACGGCATGTGACCTGGGTGGTAAGTGGCGTGCAAGGTCCATGAATGTTTGATTGCGCTTGGTCACTGCTTTATTTCTAAACAAACAGGAGTAGTCATCAGGCTAAAAATATATATTTGACATAATATATATGTGTATATACGTTTATTTATAAGTATATGTGTAATTTATGTAACAGTGTAAGTATCTATTAGTATGTAGTGTGTGTAGTATATTCTATATTGTTAAACATGATATCGGCACTACCCTTAATCTCACACTCTCCCAAAGGTTAGATGTTAGAAAATGCCTTGTAGGCATTAATCTTCGCATTTGTACACTTATTTTGTGCAATAAAGAATTTAATAATAATGTTAGCAACTAGAATCGGACTCATGACTGACATCAGTTCATAACACTATGGCGGCTTGACTGGACATGACGGCAATTCGAGCCTGATGCCGAAATGTAAGGATACACTTTACTGGGTTTATCAGCACGAACGGTGGATACTTCCCCGCCTCAATAGACTGGACAAATTAGCACCATCAGTCCGGCTACCACCTATTTGTTGTTCTCGTTGAAAGTATGTGCCATTTGCACTGATTTTAAATGCCAATTTTTACTTTCAAGGAGAACTAATATTGTAAGCTTGCCATGGTGATATTTATATGAAAAAAAAAACACCGCTTGAAACAAGACGAGTATATGTAAAAATTATATATATAAATTGAGCAAATTGATTTATTGTAAAAGTGAAAATTATGTATATATCGGCGCAGCAGCGGCGTGCCACTATTATTGATAAGTTTTAGTTACAAGAAATGACAGATAATTTCAAATTGCATTTTATTTGGTATTTAATTTGGTAATCTGAATATCATATATAAGACAATGCCCCTTTACAGCTGCTATCCACTATTAGAATTAAGCTTGTTATTCTGAGGCACTATGCCCTTATTAGCAGACTGTTCCTTGCTAACAACAGCCAGCTATTTCAGCCATTTTTATGTATATTGACTTAATATTAAATAAGAAAAATTTAAATTTGACGAATCCAAGTGGTTCCTATAGGCTCCTAAGGATAATAAATAAACAATATACAATATCTGCTAGGAGTAGGAAGGGATTTTAAGTTGAAAGAAAAGAAAGAAAGAAAATACTTTATTTATCGCAACAATTACAATGGTTACAAAAAAATTAAAATATGCAAGGAATAAATTTAAATGTAAGCCTATTCTATATACCGAAACATACAAACAGGTGTGGCGATAAATAGGTGGTCAGCTCAGCATATACTACAGCCGAGGCTGCAGCGCTGATTTTCAGCTGATGCCTTATGTTGGGTGAGTCACGGGTCGCAGAGATGTATAGTACCATTTACTAAATCGGAAGGAACACTAAATGTACAGTTTACATATATGTTTAACAAATGAGAATAGAATAAATAAATAATATTATGATAAATAATATAAGTCATAGTCAAGAAAAAAAAACAATTGTATATTAAATTAATAAATAGAATAAGATTAGGTAAGTTGCTGTGAAGTCTTTTGTAATACACACATCAAAAGTGTCTAGGGATCAACATATATTTTTGCAATAACTTTTCTCCTGATTGATATTCATTAAAATTTTCTTTAAGGATTGATCAAATAAAATGTTTTCGTTTGTCTACAGTAACGATAAACCAAGTCACCTTTGCATTAGTAAAAAAAATTGCCATTTTCCTAATAAAGGGATTTTTGACATTTGAACCACTAACATTAAAGTTCGAAAAAAAGACTGAAATAACAGTTTTTTTTTTAATTTTATTGGGTAACTTAAACAATTAATAATCCGTGTTTCTACCGCGAACACTAACAACACAAGAACATCGGTTTGGCATACTCAAAATGAGTTCATCCAAATCACGCTGTGGAATGGCCGCCCATGTTCGTTGCAACAACAAAAAAAGGTCTTCTTGCGACTGGATACCCTCCATATTCGGCAGAGCTCTTCTCTGAAGAATATCCCATGCATGCTCAATCGGGTTCAAGTCTGGCGACTGAGCAGGCCAATGTTAGCTGCGGCGAGAGTCTGTCTTACAACTCTTGCGGTGTGCGGTCGTGCATTATCATGCATTAACTGAAATAAGGGACCGATATGCACTTGTAGAGGAACGATGACGTCTGATACAACCGTCTCAGCATAAATTTGAGCGTTGAGGTTGCCTCTGATCCAAATCAACTCAGTTCTTCCGCCGATCGAAATACCCGCCCATACCATGATGGTTCCACCACTATAAGGATGGACTTCCTGGCAGGATTTTAATCGCTGTTGGCGTCCAGGGGTTCTCCAGTGTCGTATACGTCTTGTATCCGGCCTCATACCAAAACGAGACTCATCAGAAAAGCACACGAAACGCCATTGTTCTTCTGTCCAATTTCTGTGTTCAAGAGCCCATTGATATCGAGTCCTACGATTGTGCATTGCTATAGGTGGTACCCGTAGCGGTCTTCGGGAATGAAGGTTCACTTCATGCAAGCGGTTTCTGACTGTTTGGTCGCTAATTAAGTTCCCTGAAGAGCGATGAAGGCTCACGGCTAACATCATGGCGGTTATTGTTGGAGTTCTTCGAGCTGTGATTTGAATGTATCGGTCTTGTCTCCGTGTGGTGCAGCGATACCGTCCTCCATGGCGCTCAGCCACGGTACCAGTGGTTCGGTAACGTGTCCAAAGTCGACTGATAACACTCTGACTTGTATTCAGAGCTAAAGCCACAGTACGTTGCCGGGAACCAGCTTCTATCATTCCCACGGCTCTGATCATTTCTTCCCTGCTTAAATGACGTCGCCGCTCCATAATAACGTTGGTTTTAATCAGTAGTAGGGAAACAGTAGCACTAATAATGTCTTCAATGCGTCTTATGTTTTTATAGGGAAAATATTGACAGCTGATTTTCATCTTTTACTCGAATTTGATTGACAGTTCCTGTTTTAAATTATGAAATGCACCAAAAAGGATCCATATAATTTTATAAAATCATAAATTTATTACAAAGCCACATCTCAATCACAAGAAATCCGCATAAACATGCTTGATCCCTAGACTTTTTTGATGTGTGTATTAGCATATGCCTTTTGAGTGCCGATCTGAAACCTGCTAAGGAAGGAGTTGGTTATTGAAAGTACGGGTAGAACGAAATGTAAGGCTGTGTGTATGTGCACAAGAACTCAAAGCGGGATTTAAGATATACAGAAGTTTTAGGATTGTTTAGGATACCATACAGGAAAACTAGGTTATGAACATATTTGCAAAAGCAGATACTGAGCCTAAAATGGCTTGATTGTTAATATGAGAGACATGATCATACTTCATCATTTCATCATTACAGCCCCCTAGAACACAGCGTCCTAGACCTCCACTGCTGGAGATGGGCCTTCCAGAACATATATCTGGAGAATTTGGCATACACTCGCCACGCTGGCCAGACGGCTTGGCGAGGATGATCATACTTACGCAAGTTAAAAACGTAGCGGATGCGAGAATCGAGTTTGTTGAGTAGATCTTCAGTGACGTCAGGATAGTAGATATCTGCATAGTCTATGATGATGATGATTTTATAACTAGAGCTCTAGATACAGGCTGGTTTGACCAAATGACATGGTAGAGTCATAGTTTGATTAACTCATGGTGATCGGAGCGTGTAAGTAGCAATTTACCAACGGCTGGTACTGAGCAGGCCTTCACTAATGCACTAATAATTGTGCACAGTATCACCGCCGCCATTACGCTGTACTGATGCGATAATTGCGCTTGTACACACAAACGATATGGTGCTATACAAAGATCTACAAATTAGGTAGATGCAGCATTAGCGGGCGAAAACAGATTCCACAAATCTGTCGCACATACTCTGAATAAGAGTACGGAAAATCTAAAAAAAACATGTGTTAATAACGTAATACATTTATCGATATTACTATAATCTACTGTGCTGTATGTCAGTATAACATATAACATAATTTGCATAGGCGTTAGGACACTGTGTCCTAGACCTCTACTGTTGGAGATGCCAACGTATTATGTTTGCTATACGGAGGGTAAATATTGTCAGTATTCAGTGTCCTTGTCGTCAGGGTTGACGGGACGTGTGTAGAGGTTAAATTTATTTTGTAACGATTAGCCTAGCTTTATAGCAAATTTATCCATAAGGTTTGGTTGTCAGAAAATGTCTACGGGCCTCTGTATTTCGTGCAATAAAGTCTTAATAAATAAATGACAGATTATTTCTAAAAGTTAAGAACCGTTTTACTGTAACTATCATTTTAAAAAAAACTCGTGTAACAAATATATCTTTACATGAGTAAGTTTTAATTTACTTTTGTACCTAATGCGGTATTGTTAGTTATTACAGATCTTTGTTACTGTTAGTACAACCGCTATGGTGCCATACAACTCTAGTCAACTTTAATTAGATTTGCTCTAACCCGCTCAACGGAACGGCTAGACAAACGAGCGTCATTCTTTTTATTGGCAACAATAAAATCTACTGTATTTTTTAGCAAAACTCAACCTAAAATTTAGAGTAAAATCGTGCTCGGAATTTTTCGATAATTACGTTATATTCGTTGTTAAAAATCACAAAACCCTGTAAGTTTTTGTAAACGTATTTTTTTCTGGTCTACCATTTATTTACATTCATAATCGTAGGCCCTAGAACGTAGAGTCCTAGACCTTCACTCTTTGAGATGGTCCTTCCAGAAACTTCAGGAAAATTAGGCCTACTCTCGCAACGCTGGCCAGATGGGTTGGCGAGGGTCTGATGTCAATTTTTATCACAATTTATTAACAAAGTTAACAAGTTGTTATTAGTAGAACCGGGACTGTCGGGTTAGTAAAATAAATATATTTCTTATGGTAATGTCATTCATTGAGTTTAAAGAAAGCATTCTCACGGACCACGTTCGGAGAACGGGTACTCAATCTGAATCAATCTCCAAAATTCTCTCTGATCTTTTTTATACTGAAAACGATATGTGACATCGCCTCCATCTAATGGTTAAAGCTATATTTAAAAGATTAGTTTACAGACACTTTTTGGTTCATAATTTTCATAAAATTTTCATTGATTGTTGCTTATTGTTATCCTACATCATCGGTTATCATATAGTACCTAAATTTATGTTTGTGTAGTATATAAATAGTATAACTTATTTATGTAGTTTATATATGTATGTGTGTATGTATTCGTATGTAATTTTATTAATAAATATTTATTATAATCAATAAATAATATTCTATAGACGTATATTTTTAATATTTAATTTTAATTGATATATTGTACCTACCTCACATAAATGTTCTCGTTGTCCCGAAGGTCTGACAGGCAGAGATTGTCAAGCGACATTATGTCACGCCTTTGTATATTTATGTGCAATAAAGTTTTAAATAAATAATGGTAAGCGATGGGAGCAACTAACGCCACGTACTGACGCCGACATCAGTCCCTACCACTACACTTAAGCGAGGTGTTTTGAAGGACTTTAGGTTATAGAAATAGGGAGACACACTCGCTGGGAGAGCATTCCACACCTATAGCGTGCGACAGATTTATATGTACGCATAGGGGTGCTTATTTGCTCTGTGCGTGTTTTTGTTCTTAATGTTCGGTAGCGGAATAGAGAAGAAAGGATAAGTTCCTGGTCTTTTGGCGCCATTTCGTATTTATTTATTTATTTAGGAAAACTTACAACTACAATACAAATATAGGAAAGATAATAATACTATAAAGCCGATAACAAGAATTCACAGATAGTTACAATAATGCAAGAAAAACTTTTCAAAAGCAATGTACGAATACAGGAACAACAATAAAATAAAAATAAAGACAAAAAAACAATACACACGATAAAATAATAAAAAGACATGACAAATAAATACAACTGCAGAAAACAAAACAAACTCGAAGTGCTCATTCGTCATCACTCGTCTAACCATTGCAATGCCGGCATTGAAGAGATCGACATCGATGCTGAGCTCGTTAAAGATTATTGCCGCCCTACTGAAAAATGCATTGCGTCTATAGTTATTGCGTATGTTCCTCAATACCCATTGGCATGAGTATGTCCATGTAAATATGTCTGTAAGCAACTTTTCGCAAGTGGTCGCAACTTTACTCTTGTGTCAATTATCGCGCCTATGTCGCGCTTAACGAGTGTGATATAGGACAAATTCTTACGCTAACCAGCATATCTAATTACATCTGTGTCCAATTATGTCGAGATATTCATCTTATTCACCGCAACATCTTTAAAAGCCGTGGATAAAATGGGATGGCGTTAATTTGTCTACACACGTTCAATTCAATTCAATTGGTTTATTTTGCATAGGACAAAAAGAGATGTATTCTGCACTTTTACACGTCAATTTTTACAATATTGATATAGAACAATATTATTTTATAGTACATATTGGTGAATCTGGAGCAGTACATAATAACCATCATTTGGGAAGAGAAACAATAAAATAATAAAAATAACAAAATTATAAATACAGAATAACGCTTAACATTATATTATAGCTGCTGTAGATAGGCATTGTCACACTATAAGCTAAGACAGACACAATTATAAAAATATAAATGTCGCACCCCATACCAGGGACCTGTCAAGTTTTCACGGCCCATCGGTCATGCCGTCGGGTCTCTTGCCATCGCTCCGCGCAATTCCATAGGGTTCTACGATCGCGGTAAGTCCAGCAGTGACAAAAGCCCTTCGGATGATGTCGTTGAGAACAGCGCGACGAGTTTATACTTTTTGTTACCTAGGTATTTATAGTTTAGTTATAAATATAGTTAGTTTAAAATTATTGAAAAAAAAACATATGTTACGAGTATGTTAGAGGTTGAGACGAATTGGTTGCTCGCGAATGTAGATATATAGTTTGTGTTCTCTTTTCCCGATGAATGATGAATGAGGTGATAGGGAAGACAAAAGGGTCTAGCCCATATAGCCAAGTCTGACGTAATATATCTTTCTTTTTTATAACTTAATGTGGTTATCATTAAATTCCAGATGTTGCAGAATTAGATGATTTTCTTGAAGTCACTCGCGGCATTATAGCCCAAACACGTCGGGTATAATATGGGAGTTCACAGCGCGGGAAAACCACAAAAAAAATAACTGCAACGTGTTGCCCATATTGATTGTCCAATTTATCGTTTTCCATAATTATTCACATTGTAGCACATTATTAAACAAAACAACACCACTTTTGACTAACAATATCCACAGTAAATTAATTTACGAAACAAAAACTTGCACTTGACATAGAAAAAGTAAAGTATCATCACGACCGTTTCCCTTTCGGGGTGGTCAGAAACCACGCTTATAAATAAGCGGATTCTTATTTAGCCAACTTTACTATAGGCCAATCATGACAGGTAGCAAGCTCGTCGATGTCTTAAGAGCGTACCAAACTCGAGAAATATCACAAATAAATTAAATGTATTTATTTACGTTAATAAATATTTTTGTGTCCCGATCAGGAATCGAAACTCCGAGTCTAAATCCACGGACTTAACCGCTAGACCACGGAGCGAAAGCAATTTTCTGTATAAGTTGGGTACTAAAGATTCCAAAAAAAAATGTGTCCATTAGGTAAGAGTTCAAGACATCCAGCTGGCTTCTTTGCTGAAGTTTGCAGCGCATAGCTGAATAGTCTGTCCAAGGTAGACGTATTCGTCGAGAGTGGCATTTTCATTGGTATTGTAGACGCAGAGTGGGACGACGCCCGCAAAATGGATGGATGACCTATAAAGGTTGGCTGTTGGAGGTTGGATGTGGGTTGCAAAAGATCGCGTGCAGTGGCAAGCCTTGTGGGAGGCCTACATCCAGCAGTGGAGAGACACCGGCTGATGATAATAATGATGAGGTACGAGTAAGAGATTCAATAATGTCTTTGACGAGTCCTTAAACATGTGTCCGCGGACCACTAATTACCTTTAGCATTTTAATGTCATTCCGCTTAAGGCAAGGTAGCATTAATAACCATAGTTAACGCTGTGATAAATTATTAATTAAACATTGCGCTATTTCTTTATTTTACTCATATTAAAAGTCATTGCGGACATCCATCATACTTGTAAGCGACTTTTTTTGCAATTAATGGCTCTTTAAATGTTTCCTTAGTTGTCAGTTCATTCTTGGAACTCAAATTAACATCAGAAACATAATGCAACAAAAAAAAACAAATACTTGTAGCCCGCGAAAATTTAAAATTCGCGTTTTACAGCCAGTATCTCGAACGTATTTTTGGTACGATTTTTTTTTTATACTAGCACGACATGTGACCTTGGGCCCACCTGATGGTAAGTGGCGCGCAAGGTCCATGAATGTCAGCAACTGAAGTCAGACACTCATAACTGCCATCAGTCCCTAACACTATGCCGGCTTGACTAGATGCTTTTTCACACTTCGCTTGAAGGACTCCAAGTTATAGGGAAGTGGAAACAGAGGCTGGAAGAGCATTCCACATCTTTATCGTACGACAGATGTATATATGAGTCCATGTAATTTATAGGTACGCGAAGGGATGGGTCAAGTACCAAAAACACGTTCGAGAAACTGGCTGTTAGTCTTTTACTAGAATAACCATCCCTGTTTAATTTAAATGTAGGTTGTTGGAATTTTTATCATAATAAATATTAAAAATTAAACAAAAACGATAATTTTCATATAAAACAATAATTATATTAACTCTGAATATTAAGCACTAAAGTTAAAGTCGTAGAGTTAGATTGAGTAATAATCGTAGCACGTAAGTACGAACAGCAGCGGGATTCTATTTTATTAAGCGCAGACTGTCAAATAATTGAATTAATGCACTAGACCCACTTTCAGCATCCACGTCTCAACTCCGTACGCCATTAGCAGTGTCTTCAAACATTGTGGTATAGAACGATCTTAAAATTAAAAAAAAAGTTGACAACGACCGTTAGTTAAATGATTCCTTTATTAATTATTAGTTTACTTATCATATTATTATTTATTTATTTCGTTCTCCTTTGTTAAATATATATGTTACATGTACATTTAGTGTTTCTTCCAATTTAGTTAATAATACTAAAATAGACCGAGTGAGACTGGCAGACCGAGACTCGCATATCACGATCAAATTAATAAAACCTAACTGAAGGTAAATTAAAAAGCATTCGTAACAAAAGGGCATGTATGAAGAGGTTGATGAATGTCGATGAAGCGAAAGAGGTATTTCGTGATAGTTTCAATTGGCGCTCGATTGACTCTGCCTACCCCGCAGGGGATTTGGCGTGAAGATATGTATGTATGTAATACTAAAATAGAATGTAGATTAATGCGGCCCGTGACTTACCCAACATAAGACATCAGCTGAAAATCAGTGCTGTAGCCTCGGCTGTAGCATATACTGAGCTGACCACCTGTTAATCGCCACACCTACGAGTATATCGATTCGGTATAGAATAGGCTTACATTTATTTCTCATATTTTATTGTAACCATTATTACTCGTATAAATTGTTATAAAGTATTGTCTTTTTTTTTTTCTTTATATGCCTAACGATTACTCTTTAAAAAACAGAATCCCGTCGCTGAATTCCTAAGAATTTTATTGGCGCTTAATAACTTTTTACGATGTTTTGTAATAAGTCAGCTAAAATTGTTACATTCGAAGAAAATGTAAGGAATTCCTGCTGTAATTGCTTGAGAGTTTGTGTAAACAATGTAATTGTTGTTGAATTAAACATTAATTTTATGATTAAGACGTAAGAAATGTAACTTTATTTTATCGGCTAGGATTGGAACCAGGAACCTTCGTGTCTAAATTTACGGCCTTATAGGGTATATATATATATTTCAGATATGATGACAAATACAGTTTAGAGTTAATAGTTCGCCACGCAAACGGCAAACGTTGTGTGGGTAGTTTCACAAAATCCTTCGCCAACTATATTGATAACAACGGTATCCGAATGAAATATACTTTTTATGTATTACAATACACTAACAAAAGCAATGGGTTGCCTAACAAAATATGGACAAGGTTTTTTTTTTCTTTTTTATTTACAATCAATCATTATTATAATACAATCATTCTGTATTATTACACTATCTGATAGTGACGCTTATAAGAACTTAAGGAAACTGCAGGAATCGAACCCTATTGACAAAATCTTCGGGAACGATTTATTTCATTTTTTTATAAAAATAATTTAATATTTATTTATATTACTTTATTACTTGAAGTAGGTAATATTTTAGTTATATTCGTTATTTTTTTTATTTCTAAAATGAATTGTATGTTTATTATATGTATATTTTTTTAATTATTACAGCTTTAGTTTTTCGAATAATATTTAGTTTTTGTATACTTATTGAAAACTTTATAATATTGTTATTTTTATAGGCTATAAAGGCTACTGTGGTGGTCGCCTATAATAGGTGCAACATCTAACTTCTGGTTTGGTGTTAAGTACAAATAAGTGTGTGATGTTAAATTAATAAATAGGTAAATAAAAACAACATCGGCCTGGTATTATTTTACATTCCTCGTAGTTCAGACTATAGCCATCAACCGATCGGCATCAAAGCATAGTGCAAACATTTGGTTCGCGGTGTCGTTTCGTTTCCATGCGCTTGTATCAGTTTGTATGATGAATGTATATGAGTATCGATGCGGTGCCTAAGTGAGTGGTCGGTCGTTACGGCACCATTACGGATGATGGATTACCACCAGTGCCACCTATCTGACACCCGACAAATTTAATTTAAATCCATACACGTATGATTGCGTACGTGGTCTAGCGGTTAAGACCGTGGATTTAGATTCGGAGGTACCACGTTCTATTTCTGATCGGGACACAACAATTTATTTGTGATATTTTTCGAGTTTGGTACGCTAGAGACATCGACGAGGTTGCCACTTGACATGATAGGCCTATAGTAAAGTTGGCTAAATGTAAACCACATTTATTTATTTATATATTTAAAACTTTATTGTTTAATACAAAAGGCGTGGCATTCTCTTACCATCAACCTTCGGGACAAGACATCAAAGTTTAGGCATGGCAAAATAAAAAAAAACACAAAAAATAAAAATTAAATCACTTATTAGTACTAGTTAAATTAAATATACGATAAACATCATATAAATAATAATACTTAAACTACATATTTTTTTTTTTTTAAGTAAAATATTAAAATAAAATTGATTAAAAAACTAATTATAAATAAAACTAAAACTGAAAATACCTATAAAATTAAAGCTATTCTACAAAATAAACTAAGGGCTTACCACCAGGGAGGGTACCTAAAACGCTCGCCGCATTTCCTCGTTGAATTATTATGGACATATTCTGTTTTAGGTAGTTATGCCATTTGGGATCGCCACACTCTTGGAAAAATCGTTTACATAATTATATTCTTACATACACTACATAACTAATTATATACATATATTATTTAACAAAAAAAGGAAGTAGTTTCTGACCACCCCGAAAGGGATATGGTTGTGGTTCTTTTTTTTTTTGTGATCAGACCCGTTTACCCGACTTAGCGACTTGAAGAAGTTTATCAGCCTGTGTATGTATGTATTTTTGTATGTACCTATGTATGTTTGTTTCTTTGTGGCATACTGGAGACCAGACGCGTAGTTCTGTTTTGATGATTCTCATGTATTTTGATGATTCTCATGTGAATCGATTCGTCTTCATTATGCGAGTGTCAGTAAAGATGTGACAGTAATCAAATTTCATTAAGGCGACAACCAGACGCCATATTGTAAAAATAACGAACTATATAACGAACCTCCGTGGCCTAGTGGTAAGAAACGATGCCGTAAACTCGGGAGGTCGTGGGTTCGATTCCCACCGGGGGCAAGTTCTACATTGTATAATTTGTCTCGGGGGTGTTTATATGAAAAAAAAAAGTATAATATGTAGTTTATCAACCATCTAGTTTCCGTAACACAAGCCTCGTAGCTTACCACGGAAATTAGATGGCGCTGTGTGACCTGTCTGGAAATATTTATTATTATTATTTATTATTATTATTATATTAAGTGAGGTATCACCGTATAGGTAATTAAAAATCATGTTGAGATTTCTCTTATCATTTTTCACTTAGAATGATCATTTAGAATATATAACGATTTAAAGTTGGTTAGCAACCATTATTATTTAAATTTCAATGCAAGTCTTATTTTCACCTACCTACCTTCTTTTTAATTTTTAATTTAAAATCATGTTTTTACCTATTATTTATTATTACCTATTTTTATATATGCGAAATTATAAACGTCTCGTAAAGTCGGGCATATTAGCGGCTGCCAAAATAGCGCTTTATGTCAAGAACAAAATACATTTTATGTCGCACGATAAAGATGTGGAATGCTCTTCCAGAATCAGTTTTTTTTTGTTTTTTTTTTTTTTGCTTGTGGTAAGTGGCGCGCAAAGTCCATGAATGTTAGTAACTGGAATCGGGCAATCATTCCTGGCATCAGTCTCTAACACTATTGTGCATGACGGCAATTCGAGCCTGATCCCGAAACGTGTGGATACACTTTACTAGGTTTATCGGCACGAACTGTGGATACTTCCCCGCCCCGGCAGACTGGGCAGATTACCACCATCAGTTCGCCTACCACCTATTAAGTTTCCTATAATCTGGAGTCCTTTAAGCAAAGTGTGAAAACACATCTAGTCAAGCAAGTCATAAGTGTCTGATTCCAGTTCCTAACATGTACTTTGCGCGCCATTTACCATCACGTGGGTACAGGGTCACATGTCGTGCTAGTATAAAAAATATTTATGAAAAAACACAGTCTTCTTGGTTAAACATTTGTGATAAAAATATCCATTGCCATGGTAAAAATATAAGTCGATCCTATAAAAAAATGTCAGCTAATTCGATTGGCTAGATAAGATGTTTTTTGAAGTAGAGAAGGCAATGCTAAGATGAAAGCATACACAAGTAGATGTACTATACAACTATTATCCCAGTGTCTTCGGCTCACGTAGCAGACGTCGACGGCAGACAGCTTAGGGAGGGGGTAGGTATGTTTGAGCAGGGGGTCCGTAGACATATATTTTAAAGACAAGTAAATTGGTTGAAGGACTGTAAATTGTGTGTTTGCGTGTATGTGTGAGCGCGTGAGTGTGGAGGTGTGTGTGTGTATGCGCGTGGGTGTGTGTACCTATGTTGTGTGACATTGCATCACTGAGCTTGTTCTACAAGCTATACCACGGGAGTGTTTTGAGGATCTCCATAACCTTATCCCTTCTTCTCTATTCCGCTACCGAACCACACGCACAGGTCAAAATAAGCATCCAGTTGCTTCTTACTTCTCGAACCTCGTGTACCGCCAACCATCAGGCGGGCGCGTTGTCACATGTCGTGTACAGTATAAAAAAAAATGCGACTGACCTAGTTATTTAGAAGAGAATAATGCAAATTATTACAATTCATGTTTTAAAAAAACTTATATGTGTGATCCATGCGTATATGGATTAAGTTTTTCCACTACTACTATTTTATGTGTTGGAGCTTAAGGCGTTAATCTAATTATTCTGGGTCACCAAAAAACATGAAGTTTTCGTGAAGTAACGAAGTGTACTTTTCAGCCGGAACCCTTATATATGTTTATTTATACAAGGGGGTGGTAAATGCAGTCGGTCGGGGCGCTAACGTGTGCGGGGCGGAGCGGGGCGCGGGCCGTCGTCGGAAGCTGCGCGATCGATGAGCGGACACGCCTAGCGCGCGAAACGTCTTGGGCAATATCTACGAAACTAAACGTTGTGAACGAATATTTTTAGTTAGACATATAGGTACCTACACTATAAATGTATTTAATTGAAGGAAACTTACAAACAATATACAATACTATTAACATAAGACTAATATAATAATATAATAATGCGCGGTGGTGGCTCGGTTGTAAGAACGCGTACCTTAAATCCTACAAAGGTCGGTTCAAACCCACCCGGCATGTACCAATGAAAAATACACTTTTCTTACGTACATTTGTCATAGATTTACAACACCACCGTTCTCGTGCCTCGGAGAGCACGTTAAGCCGTCGGTCCCGGTTCCACTAATGCCAACTTGTGAAATCGTTAATAGAATGTCATAAAAAATTGACATCATATCCTCGCCAAGCCGTCTGGCCAGCGTGGCGAGTGTAGGCTAAATTCTCCAGTTCTGGAAGGCCTATCTCCAGCAGTGGAGGTCTAGAACGCTGTGTTCTGGGAGCTGTAATGAAAATATAATAATAATCCCGTCAGTCCTTGAACCATCAGGTCTTTCACGTGGTGATAGTAAAAGGCCGGAAATTCTCTTGTACCATGGAGTGAGGAAAGATGTCTTGTTTGGGATGACACCTATGTGGATACCTATGCCGCTTGCCACATTTCCTCAAAAAAGACCGGTTCGGCTGCTCATACAGCCGAATTTAAAAAAAAGCATATCAAATATAATATTAAACAAAATTATAACTGTGTGTCATTTGGGGTTGAAACAATGGGGATATATTCTCTTGATACCCACAAATTCATACAAGAGCTGGGTAAACGAATTTTTCAAGAGTGTGGCGATCCCAAATGCCATAACTACCTAAAACAGAATATTTCCATTATAATTCAACGAGGAAATGCGGCGAGCGTTTTAAGGACCCTCCCTGGTGGTAAGCCCTTAGTTTATTTTGTAGAATAATTTTAATTTCATAGGTATTTTTAGTTTAGTTTTATTTATAATTAGTTTTTTAATCTATTTTATTTTAATATATTGGTATTTACTTCGAATAAATAAATAATAATAATAAATAGAACTAACAAAAATACACGCACAGTCTCGGAAACCATAGGCTTCCTTGCACTAAAAGTGCAAGGCGCTGCTCTCAACGATCATCCGAAGGGATTTTTGCCGTGGAAACTTGCTGGTCCCTGATGTGGGATGCGACTTAGCCCCATCACACATCCAGGCGACCTCGTCAAGCGCAGGCAGTGCGGCGGTTTCTGCTGAGAACCTCAAGCTGTGTCCAAACGGCTAACGGAAAAGTCTGGAGAAAGGAAAGCTTATATATATATATTAGCCTCGCTATACAGAGGAGAAAAGTTGCCAGCTTCCTTGTGACTATCACTAAAGGATCGTCTCTAGAGGACATTTTTTACTTATTGTTTATTTTTTATTAGGTTTAGTTTGTATATAAAAATTCAAATATATTTTCTAAAAAAATATCATTGGGAAATGTGCCAGGAATACTGGTAGCATCGCCATGTTGAATGGCAATGCTGATCGTTTGACTCAAATGTTGCCCAGTCTTCTTATCTCCTGAGGTGTTGACGAGCTGTTTTGACAACACCTTGAAAATTTCCTGTGCACTTGGTCTCCACGGCCGATTTTTGAAGTCAGATCGTGTTTTTAAGAAATGTACAACTTAGTAGAGAATAAAATTAAATATTAGATTTATTTTCAGAAAATAGACTAAAATCGTTACAAACTATACGATTACTTTTCTCTGTCTAAAATATTTATTGGAAGTAAAAATATGTCAAAAATTTCCGTAATTTTATTTCCTAGAATGTTTTTTTTTTACTGAACATATAGATAGATATACAGTATAGACAACATTTCTCTAAGGTACACTTAGACGTGAATAATGTTTAAAAATGTTGTATTGTGCGAGAGGGCTGCAAAAAAGCTTTAAGCCGATTAGACAATCCAATATTTATAAAGATTTTTGAAGTTTTAGCAAAAACATTTATATCAACTTTCATCTATTTTACTTAAACAAAACTATAAAGAGAAATTTCGTAGTATTCCATGGGTTCACCGTGCGGGTGCCGGGTCCATCGTGTGTGGGTAAGACATGAGAAGAATGATTTTTAGGGCTTGCGACCGACAATAGGCCTCCTTTTTTATTTTATTGAGCAACAAGATTATCCACCATTCTTCTCCTTTCCCTACCCAATCAAATAGTCCATGATTCCGTTAATACTGTCTTGGAAGCTTTTTCCATAAATATATTGACAGCAGACCTGCTTAGGCCCATTTATTTCAGTAAGTGGTGCAAAAGATTTTGCTGGAACTTCTCTCGCACCAACTTCAACTACGTAAAGCTGAGTCTTGAACCCGTTTGCGATGATTTCTTCTGTGAGACATAATATATCTAAATAACCCTAATTTTATTTCGTAGATAGTTTAACAAAACAAGCTTCAAACCAAAAACAATTTGAGAGATTACAATTTGAAACATAAAAAATATAATAAAAAAAATAGATGTTATCTTATGTCCGAACGGTTAGTTAAGCCATGGATTAACGAATGACAAAACGAAAGTGACGTGTCGGCGTACATTAATGTCTGGATTGTCGGCTGAAGCTGTCGGCATTCCGGTACTCGTAGGATACAAGCGATGGAAGGCATGTCGCACACCAGACATAAGGTAAGTTATCTCTTATATCATCTTATAATATTAGTTCTCCTTGAAAGTAAAAATTGGCATTTGACATCATTGCAAATGGCACATACTTTCAACAAGAACAACAAATAGGTGGTAGTCGGACTGATTGTGGTAAATTGCCCAGCCTGCCGGGGCGGGGAAGTATCCAATCCAAGTAAATAAATAGGTATGTGACGGGACTGCCAGGTTATTTATTTTTATACTAGAACTTATACTATACAACTGCCTCCGTGGTCTAGCGGTTAAGTTCGTGGACTTAGACTCGGAGGTACCGGGTTCGATTCCTGGTCGGGACACAAAAATATTTATTAATGTAAATAAATACATTTAATTTTCTCGAGTTTGGTGCGCTGGAGACATCGACTTGTCATGATTGGCCCATAGTAAAGTTGGCTAAATGTGAATCCGCTTATTTATAAGCGTGGTTTCTGACCACCCCGAAAGGGAAACGGTCGTGATGTTACTTTACTAGAATATACAAACATACAACATGTGACCTTGCAATAGTCCATAAATGTTAGCAACTGGAATCACTCATGACTGACATCAGTCCCTAACACTATGCCGGCTTGACTGGCCATGACGGCAATTCGCGACTGATCCCAAAACGTGTGGATACACTTTACTGGGTTTATCGGCAGGAACGGTGGATACTTCCCCGCCCCGGCAGACTAGGCAAATTATTTGTTGTTCTCGTTGAAAGTATGTGCTATTTGCAATGATTATGGCAATTTTTACTTTCAAGAAGAACTAATTAATATTGTAAGATTTTCAGTACCGCTGACGTAGACGTAAAGTCGTAACAATGTAGTGTGCGTCGATCCTAAGCGGGTGAACAAGTGGATTATGTCTTGCGACAGTGATCCGTCAACGATAACGCACCTCTGGGACTGCGCTGACAACTAAGACGATCCAAGGAGCCGCTTGTCGTACGATCAGATCCAAATCACACATTCCAAAATGAAATAAAATTAAAAACTAGTTCTGTCAGAAGTAGACAAAGATTTTCGTTATTAGTAGCTATAGATTTACAATGGAATTTAGATCATTACCGCCACTAGAACACGATATTAGACCTTCACTGTTGAAGATGAGCCTTTTTTTTTTTTTTTATACGGAGCACGACATGTGACACCGCTCCCACCTGATGGTAAGCGGTACGCGAGGTCCAAGAATGGGAGCAACTGACGCCAGCCTCGGACGACCGACATCAGTCCCCACCACTATGCCGGCCTATAAAGATGCTTTTTCACACTTCGTTTGAAGGACTCCAGGTTATAGGAGTGGGGAAATACACTGGCTGGGAGAGCATTCCACATCTTCAGCGTGCGACAGATGTACGAGTCTCCAAATTTGTATGTACGCGTAGGGATAGTGGCTACGGTATGTGGATGCATATTTTGGCCTGTGCGAGTGGTTCGGTTGCGGAATAGAGAAAAAGGGATAAGGTTGTGGAGCTCTTCAGAACATTCACCGTAGTATAGCTTGTAGAATACGCTCAGGGAGGCCACATCTCGGCGAAGCTGCAGCGATTCGAGAGTTTTGGACACTGTAGTATCGTCCACTATTCGAATAGCCCGCCTCTGTAGGACATTGAGAGCATCTGTAAGGTACTTAGCGGATTCATCCCAGAGGTGAGAACAGTATTCCACGCATGACCTTATTTGCGCTTTATAAAGCATAAGCCTTCCAGAACATACCGCCTGATTTTGTACTCTAGACCTTACTCTAGACTAATATGTTATTCTATTGATAGAAACAAACAACTTTTCTAAAAAATCTACATGTCTGAAGTAACACCAATTCTACGCACCTCCCCCACAATGGCTAGAATTTAAGCGCAGCAAAATATCTCCTTGCGCGCGATATTCGGAGCTCCGTGGTTCGTGCGCAAGTCCTCCACGATGACCTGGAGATGGAGACCATCGAGCAATTGGTGGTGAGGCTCTCGAAATCCATGTTCGATCGAGCCGACCGCACCCGCTTCGAACCATCTTCACGGGATCGCACCTCTCCACGCACGGCCACAAGCAACTGACGGCGGGCTGTTGAGATTAATGCATGCTAAGTGGAGGCCAAATTCTCCAGATATATGTTCTGGAAGGCCCATCTCCAGCAGTGGAGGTCTAGGACGCGGTCCGCCCCAGGGTAAAGAACTGCTACTCGTACTGCTAAATTTAACAGTTTGTATGGAGAAGGCACCACAGAAAGTTTGCGAATAGTAAAGTTTGTCATCCAGTTCCGTCGTCAGTAGCTCCCATGCTGTATAATGCGATTGTTGTGGGCCCTGACAGACCAAGAACCACCGACCGACTAAATTAAACATTCTGCTCCTCTCCCTACACAACCAACTACTATAATGGATAGGAGGCCCAAACGTAATAATCGGGGAATTGCGCCTCCCGAACAGTGCGCTCTAAAAGCTGTGATACCGACAACCTATGTCTATGTATCGCGGCTGCGCAAGGACATGTCATCCCAAGATGTTCTCGGACACATACGGGACCGAGGGTAGATCGACTCTGTCGCTGCTATCGACGAGTTACCTTCCCATTGGGATGACACCGGATTCAAGGCCTTTAGGATTCGTGTGCGGTCAGAGCACCTCAAAATATTCCTGAAGAAGGAATTCTGGCCGCTCGGTGTTGTGTACCGCAAATACATTCGTGGATTTGCTTCACGCAGCACCAACGATGTTCCTGGGCCCCACGCAGCACCTACTCTCTCTGAACCACCCCCAGCAGGGACGCCGGCACCGTCCACTGAAGCTTCTAGTACTCCTCAGAAGGTGGTCACAGTACCTGATGGGTACTTCTATGACCACAAGAAGATGAAGATACGGAAGCTTTAAATTAATTAATTTTAATGTTATTTTTATATGTATTTTAGTTGTAAGGTATTTATCTATGGGCCATCTGTTGCCTGAAAATAAACAAATTATTATTATTATTATAATGGTTCCGCTAATGTCGTGTTTGAAGCTCGTTCTGAAATATGGTGACCAAAAGTAAATGCTAATAATGCGTAGACTAATTAATATTCTTTGTATAATAATATTTTTAAGTAATAAAAATACTATTTAAGAAATGTTAATTAGACATGGTTTTAACGAGGCGTCACATTCCAATGACCACACAAACATACGACTTCCATATTCCTGCTTATTATATGCACCATGTTTTGGTACCTACTTACATAATACACTCGGGAGCACTGAAATCGGCTTGTCTACAATCCAAGCAACTATTCATGACACAGATGCAGACAAAATGCTAGTCGCGATAGAGGTGATGATTTTAATTTATTGGTTTATTTATCTTATTATTATTTATTTATTTTATTCTCATTTGTTAAACATATATGTAAACTGTACATTAAGTGTTTCTTTCAATTTAGTAAATGGTACTGTACATCTCTGCGACCTGTGACTCACCAAACATAAGGCATCAGCTAAAAATCAGCGCACCAGCCTCGGCTGTAACATATGCTGACCTGACCACCTATACTTATCGCCACACTTGTAAGTATGTATAGAATAATATATAGAATAATAACCATTTTAATTGTTGCGATAAATAAAGTATCTCTTCTTTCTTTCCTTTTAATCCCAAAACACTCAACATTTTTTAACCAGGTGGCATTTGTTCCATTGGCGAGAGGTGAAAGTTGGCAATCTATGACAAATATACGCAAAATAAGAAACATATTTCTCATTGGTGCCACTTTCGCTCGTTTAATTTGATATTGCTACAAATACCTACGTAAATCTTGAGAGTAGGTATTAAAAGGTATTCTACAGTTTTTAATGACCAATTTTCATTGTACCAGAGTGTAGTTTAACATGAGCTGTCCGAGGGTAATCCCCTTAAGGTTTGTATGTTGTTTTAGTTTTACTTATGTGTGTGTGTGTGTGTGTGTTTGTGTGTGTGTACAATCAGTAAGGGGTGCGGATAGTAAATGAAAATGCCTGAAGGAAGGAACAGATCCTTGCCTCCTCAGGTATAATTTACAACAATTGTCTATGAACACGCAATATTTCATTGTAGTAAAATATTACTTATAGAAAATATGGAGTTACTAAAAGGTGGGTTTAGACCAAGTAGCGAATACTTATTCTATCTGGTCTTTACTAAATTATTTTTTTATGTAAATGAACAAACAACTGCTGCCGACTGCTGCAGACTGCCTCCGTGGTCTAGCGGTTAAGTCCGTGGATTTAGACTCGGTGGTACCGGGTTCGATTCCTGGTCGGGACACAAAAATATGAATGTATATAAATACATTTAATTAATATCTTATTTATATGTGATATTTCTCGAGTTTGGTACGCTGGAGACATCGACGAGCTTGCCACTTGTCATGATTGGCCTATAGTAAAGTTGGCTAAATGTGAATCCGCTTATTTATAAGCGTGGTTTCTGATCACCCCGAAAGGGAAACGGTCGTGATGATACTATTTTCTGAACAAACAACTAAAACTATAATGCATTGTGTATTTAATTGTTAATGTTTTTTTTTACTTTAAGATATATTTTTTTCTTTACTATCCTATTTGTTGTTTTCAATTTCCTACTAGGTACTTTAGTAGGTAGGTGTTTTTTTTTTTAATTCATTATTTTTTCTTTATTTACGTTTGCTCATCTTATTATTATATACCTATTTTTTACACATAGGAGCATATTAAATTCAATTCATTCAAGTGCGTTCTTCCAGTATTGTCGTACGAAGCAGAGACGTGGACACTCACAGTGGGTCTGGTCCACTAGTTTAAGGTCGCTCAGCTATGGAGAGAGCTATGCTCGGTATTTATTTAATGGATAAAGTTCGAAACGTAGACATCCGTCAAAGAACCAAAATTACATAGCCTTCAAAATTAGTAAGCTGAAGTGGCAATGGGCCGGACACGTCTGTCGCAGAACCGATGTCTAGTGGAATAGACAGGTCACATACAGGAAGACGCGTGAGACGACAAGACAAGTGGGACGACCCCCGGCCAGATAGACGGATGACGCTGGTGGGGCTGGTGTGAGGGTGGAGGAAGATCGTGTGAATGACAAGTCTTAGGAGAGGTCTATATCCAGCAGTGGAGAGACACAGGCTGATGATAATGTATGTAAATTATAATAATATAATTATATAATAATGAAGTAATATACAAACAGTATAAAATAATTACAATATAAATTAAAATTACTTAAAAGTAAAAATTATAATAAATATAAACTAAACCTAATAAAAAATAAACTATAAGTAAAAAATGATCCCTAGAGACGACCCTTCAGTGATAGTCTCAAGAAGACTGGCAACATTTCCCCTCTGTATAGCTAAGCTAATATGTTGTCAGAAATAATTGTCAGCTTTCCTGTCTCCAGACTTTTCCGTTAACCGTTTGGACAACTCCATGGCCAGACGCTTGGCTGAGTGTCCCCATAGGCCCATCGTCTCGACCCCAAACGGCGCAAATTCGTAACCTGTACTGAGGTTGGCGTATTTGCGCAGCTTGAGGTTATCAGCTGAAACCGCCGCACTTCCCGCGCTTGACGAGGTCGCCTGGATGTGTGATGGGGCTAATGTGTCTACACATGTCGCATCCCATACCAAGGACCTGCCAAGTTTCCACGGCCCAACGGTCATGCCGTCGGGTCTTTTGCCATATATTATATAATTGTATATATTGACGGCTAATATTCTCTATTATTTTTGATGGCACCTGCCTTATCTTGTCGTAACTGCTTTAGTTGTCCCGAAGGTTTGACCAGTATAGAATGTCTAGCGGCATTGGTCCACCTTTATACATTGTGCAATAAATTTTATAATAAATAAATTAATAGTGAAGTTGCAACAACCATGAACGTAGCTTTTGAAACTTGTAGCGTAACATAAAAAATTACTTGTGACAATAACATGTAGTTTAATATAAAAAATAACCCCTACCTTGTACAGCCTACAATATATTAATGAACTATTAAACCGGACTATTTTGGAAAGAACAAGATAAAGTCCAGCTTATATCGCGATAATGTCATAGCTAAACAATTCTAACGCTTTGACGAACAGAAACTGCACCTGTACCCAAGTAGCTATCTAATTCGTTAAACAAAATGCTAATAACTATATTTACCATGACATTATAACTTTAGGAGACTGTCCTAAACTAAACTCATAGTTAAAACAAGGATAACTTTAACTTATAGAGCGATAATGTCACAGGTAAACATTTTGAACGCCTTGACGAACAGAAACTGCACCTGTACCCAAGTAGCTATCTAATTCGTTAAACCAAATGCTAATAACTATATTTACCATGACATTATAACTTTAGGAGACTGTCCTAAACTAAACTCACTGTTAAAACAAGGATAACTTTAACTTATAGAGCGATAATGTCACAGGTAAACATTTTGAACGCCTTGACGAACAGAAACTGCACCTGTACCCAAGTAGCTATCTAATTCGTTAAACAAAATGCTAATAACTATATTTACCATGACATTATAACTTTAGGAGACTGTCCTAAACTAAACTCATAGTTAAAACAAGGATAACTTTAACTTATAGAGCGATAATGTCACAGGTAAACATTTTGAACGCCTTGACGAACAGAAACTGCACCTGTACCCAAGTAGCTATCTAATTCGTTAAACAAAATGCTAATAACTATATTTACCATGATATTATACCTTTTGTGGACTATCCTAAACTAAACTTATGATTTAAACTAGGATAACTTTAACTTATAGAGTGATAATGTCGTAGGTAAACATTATGAACGCCTTGACGAACAGAAACTGCACCTGTACCCAAGTAGCTATATAATTCGTTAAACAAAATGCTAATAACTATATTTACCATGACATTATAACTTTAGGAGACTGTCCTAAACTAAACTCACTGTTAAAACAAGGATAACTTTAACTTATAGAGCGATAATGTCACAGGTAAACATTTTGAACGCCTTGACGAACAGAAACTGCACCTGTACCCAAGTAGCTATCTAATTCGTTAAACAAAATGCTAATAACTATATTTACCATGACATTATAACTTTAGGAGACTGTCCTAAACTAAACTCATAGTTAAAACAAGGATAACTTTAACTTATAGAGCGATAATGTCACAGGTAAACATTTTGAACGCCTTGACGAACAGAAACTGCACCTGTACCCAAGTAGCTATCTAATTCGTTAAACAAAATGCTAATAACTATATTTACCATGATATTATACCTTTTGTGGACTATCCTAAACTAAACTTATGATTTAAACTAGGATAACTTTAACTTATAGAGTGATAATGTCGTAGGTAAACATTATGAACGCCTTGACGAACAGAAACTGCACCTGTACCCAAGTAGCTATATAATTCGTTAAACAAAATGCTAATAACTATATTTACCATGATATTATACCTTTTGTGGACTGTCCTAAACTAAACTTATGATTTAAACTAGGATAACTTTAACTTATAGAGTGATAATGTCGTAGGTAAACATTATGAACGCCTTGACGAATAGAATCTGCACCTGTAGTCAAGTAGCTATCTAATTCGTTAAACAAAATGCTAATAACTATATTTACCATGATATTATACCTTTTGTGGACTGTCCTAAACTAAACTTATGGTTTAAACTAGGATAACTTTAACTTATAGAGTGATAATGTCGTAGGTAAACATTTTGAACACTTTGACGAATAGAATCTGCACCTGTAGTCAAGTAGCTATCTAATTCGTTAAACAAAATGCTAATAACTATATTTACCATGACATTATAACTTTAGGAGACTGTACTAAACTAAACTTGCTGCAGCCCTATAGTCGCAAACTTTATTAGTGGATTTCGTTATTTACGTCAGAGATTGCGTCATAATTACAAAATATTATTCAATTCTCAACTCTATAAGCGCTCGACCAAAATCGAGAAATATCGCAAATAAATGATTGTGTTGTCCTGGTCAGTAATCGAACCTGCTACCTCCACGGGCTTTACCGCTAGATGCATAAATGGGATGGGACAGTCCTAATACACTCCAAATGATGGTAACAAGGAATATGATTGGTCGAACGAGTGGCCGGTGTCTCGGGTAACCCGACGCGCCACCTGTCCAGCCTCGGCGCGGAATAAATATTATTTACGGAGCCCACCGGAGATTATTGATATTTCGTAGTATTGCTATCGGTTGGCCTATCGTGCCACATATAATGTTACCAACATAGACAGATATGCCGAGTGTTTTGAAATCAATGAGCCAAAAAATGTGAGCGATATAAATTTGTTATTCGTGCAATATAAATTTGTATTTGAGTATTTGAGTGCCTCCGTAGTCTATGGATGTGGATTATTGTGTCCCGACCAGAAATTGAATCCGGTACCTCAGCGTCTAAATCCATTGACTTAACGCTGGGCAGCGTTTATAATATTTATAATACTCATATATAAAAAAGTAACAATTAAGTCAATGGCACCAGCTGACGGCTGACCTTTAAAATAACACTGATAATACATTCGACGCCATTTTTAACTTTAATCGTTACAATGGGGTGTATCACTAACTTTTTATTACGGTAGATGGCGCATGATAGATGGTACCTAATATAACTGTCAGTTGCATAGAAAACTTGTATTTTTATTATTATTTTCTGGATATTATGCCGAAGTGAGCAGATTTTTATTACAAATCGAAATTACTAAGCGAAATCAAGGATATGGTGATCTCAAAATTGCCGTTCTATTAATAAAACCTTTTTGTCTTTTTAAAGACGGTGTGCGCTTTCTGAATTCGTCTTTTAAGGTAGGTAACGTTAATTAAAAATACATTTTTCTGTTATAAAAATAAAACTACATAAACGTTTAAAAATAATGCGACATAGGTGTAAAACAAGGTACCAGTGCCGCTAGCGACATCTACAAAAAGCTTTGCCCGATACACGGTGCAACTCGACCTAAGAATTATAATTCCAGCACTTGACCTTTGGTAAAACTAAAAGCCTTTTAGGGATAATCGTTGATTATATTAGCAGCAATTTGTAACGATTATAAATAATTACGAATTAATATTTTTTCTCACCTTTTTTATTAAGCGGTTTTAACGCTTTCGCATTCGTCTCCACGCATCAATTAAAAAAAAATAGAGAATTGTCGTCTATACGGACCGCATACGTAATGATGAAATACCTAAAAAGGTAGGTATGAAAGAAAGCATAGGGACAATAATAAGAAAAGTCATGCTCCGATAGTTCGGACATGTTGAAAGGATGAGCGAAAAGATTGACGAACCAGATATATAATGCGAAAGTTGTAGGGTAAAAGAGGCCCTGGTAGACCAAGACTCAACTATCACGATCAGATAAATAAAACAATAAAAACCTGAACGTACATCGAAACAATAGGGCATGTATGAAGAGGTTGATGAATGTTGAAGAAGCGAAAGAGGTATGTCGTGATCGTGACAAGTGGCGCTCAATTGTCTCTGCCTACCCCGCAAGGGATTTGGCGTGAAGATATGTATGTAAAATTACGGACATTCATAAATATTTAAAAAAGTTACGTATCATCACGACCGTATCCCTTCCGGGGTAGTGAGAAACCACGCTTTTTTTAAATAAAGCGGATTCAGATTTAGCCAACTTTACTATAGACCCATCATGACAAATGGCAAGCTCATCGATGTCTCTAGCGTTTCAAACTCGAGAAATATCATAAATAAATTAAATAATCAACCAGGAATCAAACCCAGTACCACCGAGTCTAATTTCACTTAGACTAGAGGCAGTTAAATTATATAAACAATTACTATTAGTGAAGCCAGCAGCCCTAATCTGTTACTTAGTCGCAAACGATATTAGTGGATTTCGTTATTTACATCAGAGTTTGCGTCATAATTACAAAATATTATTCAATTCTCAACTCTATAAGCGCTCGACATTGACAGCGGCCGTGCAAATATTAACTTTATTAGCGTGATATATATATTCCATTATATAACGTTTGCGCTTAAGTAACAAAATATATTGCTGGACGGCTTAACGTGCTATCCTTTCTCATGGGAATGGTCAACTGAGCCACCACCGCTGTCTTTGTACTAAGTATAGAATTGATGTTTTGGTACGCATTGGCGGCTCGGTTGTAAGAACCTACAAAGGTCGGTTCAAACCCCCCGGCATGTACCAATGAGAAATACACTTATAGACACATACGTACATTTGTACACGCCTCGGAGAGCACGTCAAGCCGTCGGTCCCTTCCACCAATACCAACTTGTGGAATCATTAATAAATTGTCATTAAAAATTGACATCAGTTCCTTGCCAATCCGTCGCTGTTCTCACATTAATTACTTAGTACGGGATTTTGAACTCAATTGAGTATTTTATCACTAAACAATAATAAGTTACAATAGATAATGAAATATTCACCACGTTAATCACTTACATAACAACTCTCTATATAATATAAAACAACACGCTGTATAATAACTTTGAAAGAAAGAAAATACTTTATTTATCGCAACAATTACAATAGTTACAAAAAAAATTATATGCAAGGAATAAATCTAAATGTAAGCCTATTCTATATACCGAAACATACATACAGGTGTGGCGATAAATAAGTGGTCAGCTCAGCATATGCTACAGCCGAGGCTGCAGCGCTGATTTTCAGCTGATGCCTTATGTGGGGTGAGTCACGGGTCGCAGAGATGTACAGTACCATTTACTAAATCGGAAGGAACACTAAATGTACAGTTTATATATATGTTTAACAAATGGGAATAGAATAAATAAATAATATTATGATAAATAAACTAATAATATTAAGTGATAGTCAAGAAAAAACAATAGTATATAATAAATCGACTACAACGATAAGGAATTGTTTCATCTTGACTTATTTAACTCTAGTGTTAATTAATTTAAAAGCGACCTTAAACTACATATGTTCTCCAAATTAAGATAATTATACTGTTTATATATGTAGTATTAATAATATTGTTTCTGCTATGATATAACTTACTTCAATCTTAATTCAATTTTGATGTTAATAATTTTATTTTTTGCTTAATTATTAATCTGCTGTGCTTGTTTGTGTTTTCGTTTATTGTATTTTGTGTAAATTCTCGACACTCAAGGTCTTGTTAATGGTAATTTTGTTTGTAATATTATGTAAATGACTGTTTGCTGTCAAAACAAAATAAAATAAATATAATTAGGTTAGGTAAGTTGCTGTGAAATATTTTGTAATTTTAACATATGCTTTATGATTGTTGATCTGAAACCTGCTAAGGATTTTTTTTGTATTTTCTAGTGCACTTTCTACGCACGACCTTCATTTGGAGTTATACCTCTTGCGGGGTACAAACCGTTACCTAAAATTTTATCTTCTTTTAGTTGGATAATAAGGTGGTACCATCAATCACAGCCCAGTCTCCGACGCCCCGTGACGAATTCCAAGCCAAACATTGTTCAAAACATACCACCCACTCTGACAAACTGCGAGCTAGATGCTGCATACGATATCAGATCAGGGTTCCGTAAATTATTTGCTAATAATTTTTTTTTTTATTTTTATTTATGTTTATTTTACCCATTATAAGTAAGACAGTTCCATTAAAACTTAACCTGAAGGTGCAATACAATGATGCCTTCAGAATTCTGTTTCGGCTCCCCAGGTGGTGTAGTGCATCCAGCATGTTTGCCGAGGCACGTCTGCCGGTATTAGACACGGTAATCCGACATCGTATAGCCTCATTTAGAAAATGCATAATGGACACTAAAAAATATAATTTTAAAGAATATCTATATGCATTGCTTTATGCTTCAAAAATTATGGACAAATAAATAATTATGTACATTTTAGATTAATTACTAACATAGTTTTCTTTAAGTTATTATTGTTACTAACACGATATGGTTTTTGTACCGAAATAAAGAATTATTATTATTATTATAACCTAAATGAACAAACAATTATACTCTGCCTATCTTTAATATAAATATGTATGTTTTAAAAATTAAATACGAGAACTAATCTAGATAATTTGACCGCCTCCGTGGTCTAGTGGTAAGAAACGTTGCCGTGAACTCGGGAGGTCGTGGGTTCGATTCCCACCGGGGGCAAGTTGTACATTGTATAATTTGTCTCGGTTTGGGTGTTTATATGTATAATATGTATATATTTACAAAAAAAAAGTATAATATGTAGTTTATCAACCATCTAGTTTCCGTAACACAAGCCTCGTAGCTTACCACGGAAACTAGATGGCGCTGTGTGACCTGTCTGGAAATATTTATTATTATTATGTAGAAAATCGGAGCCTTATTACGAGTAAACGAAATACAGATACATTTTGACACATTTAAATCTAGTATATTAAGTTGAGAGTACTCATCCAGGCGCATGAGGTCCACTTGAATGCAGGAGACATTAGAATTGTCCGAAAATTGTTGCAATAACTAAGGTATTAAAAAGATAGTTTCATACAAAAAAAAAACGGTCAACTTTGCTCACTTTTGTCAACAAGAAATAGCTACTATTTTATGTTAAAACATTTGAAATAATCTGAGCGTCTTGTTGCGCAACAAAAACAGCCATTATTTTCCTCTCACTTTTCCACACACGATGAACCCGGCAACAACACGGTTAACCCATGGAAAGCTAAAAATTATTAATAAATATTAGATTGTTATGGCAAAAAATGGCGAATACTTTTTGCAATCTACGGAACCTCATTAAAATAATGAATGACTATAGGAAGAAAAAGGTCTATTTACGATATTTTATTGACACTTCTATTCATCAACAATGTCTTTTGACTAGGTGTTATAATTAATGGACCGACAACTTATTCTCATTCTTTTGGTTTGTTAATAGTTTTTGTTGGTAACATTTGGTTAATTGTTAAAATTTCGTGGTGGGATTGCTTGTGCAAAAACTTTTGGTGCGACATTGCACCTGTGTAGTTCCTTGACAACAGTGTATATCTCTATCCAAAATGCAATTTCAGGAATGGAATAAAAAATAAGTTTTATCCAATACATAAATCATGAAAATTACTTATATATAAACTAATACTAATAAAAAATTAAAATATCAATAAAAAAATAAATGTCATCAAGTGATTATAGTCCCAAGAAGACTGGTAACATTTCCCCTCAGTAAAGTAAGGCTAATAATAATAAAAAAACTTTTTTTCTAAATAAATTCCATGTGTTACAAATTTTTAAAGAATATATATGTATAAAGATATTACATATAATCTAGTGTTAGTAAAAATACAAAATTATAATACAAATATATATATATATTTTTTTTCTGGGGCCCTGACATGCAGGCGTATCCAGTGTCCCAAGAACGGAGAGTCCCACCTATCTGGCCCTCACGCGGGCGAGGATTGAGGCACAGTGCTTCCTCATAATAGCATGGAATCCGTCCACCCGCGCCTCCGACAGCATCCCAGAGGCACTGCAACGACGGGACAGCAAAAAATACTTTGGCAAAAATAATTGCCAGCCTTCCTGTCTCCAGACCTTTCCGTGAGCCGCTTTGACAACTCCTTGGCCAGGCACTTGGCTGAGGGACCATTATCTCGATCCCAAACGGCGCAAATTCCTACATACAATTGGTACAGGACCAAGGTTTAGATTTTAGATTGCAATCTAAGTTAGATATATAAGCATTTTCACTATTAATATCTTTATAGAACTGAACTGATCGTCATTAAAATAGATTTATTAAATAATCTTATGCTAAGCAAATTATATATGATTGCTTTGATGTTTTTTTTTACAAAATATAAAATTATATTATTTTACGTCTACGTGGAATGGTGGCAAAAACGCTGACCGCTTTTCCTCGCTGAATTGCAATTGCAAAGATTCTTTGGGCGAAGAAAGTCAGTCCGCTTGTCACCAAAGGAGACGACAAGACGTAGTGTTACGTGTATGTATAATTATTATTTAGTTTAAGTATAATATGATTTAGATTTGCCCTCTCACTGTACCTGGCAGTAATTACCGCCACAAGTTATGTTATTAATTACGTTGTCGATCAACACCACAGATTTACAGCGGCTATCTGATTTAATTGCGCTTCCAGTTAATCTGTGCTGATTACTCGTACAACGCTATATCGAGAAATTATGTTTACGACTAATGTCCGATATCACAAGCTCCTAGAATCATCATAACCACGCTGGCCAGACTGATATATAATTTTTTTTGTCAATATCTCTATGTTTATTTAAAACTTTATTGCACTATGTATGGCTTAATGCCCCTACACATTCTCTGACAGCCGAACTTTGGGACAATAAAAATCATAACTTAGATCGAGGAGTAGGTGCGAAGATGTATTTAAGACTGATCATTATTAAATACATACATACATACACATCATCACGCCAAATCCCTTGCGGGGTAGGCAGAGACAATTGAGCGCCACTTGTCATGATCACGACATACCTCTTTCGCTTCTTCGACATTCATCAACCTCTTCATACATGCCCTCTTGTTTCGATGGCTTTTTAATTCACCTTCAGCTAATGTTTTATTTATTTGATCATGATAGGCAAGTCTTGGTCTGCCAGGGCCTCTTTTACCCACAACTTTCGCATTATATATCTGGTTCGTCAATCTCACTTCGCTCATCCTTTCGACATGCTCGAACCATCGGAGCATGCCTTTCTTTATTTTTGTACCTATGCTTTCTTTTATACCTACCCTTTTGCGTATTTCGTTATTACGTATACGGTCCATCAAAGTTACGCCGCATATCCGACGTAAAGGCCTCATTTCTACTGCATTAACTCTACTCTCATGCGTATTCTGACATATCCACGTCTCGCTTCCATACATAAGTGTTGGTATTAGCATGGCATTGTGTATGGCGAGTCGAGCTTTATCACTGACATTTCGACTGGCGATCAGTGACCCCAGGGCCCCATTAACACTATTTCCCGCGTTCACTCTTCTTTCAACATCCCTATCATACTTCCCATCCGCAGTGAAAATACTGCCCAGATATATAATTTCATTTCATTATTAAATAATAACTATATTTATTTATTTATGGACAACCAGTGGTCGGTTACAATATTACTTACTTAAAAACTAGGACATTGAATCGACGATAAATGTACCGCCTTTAGGTGCCACAACATGCACAAAATACAAGTGGTTGGTAATAATGGATATTTAAAAGTAAAATAAAATCTAATTAAATTCTAAGTTTAAATAATCAAATAATATATCAATAATATATATACTATACTAATTGTACTTAAACAAACAAACACTAATTGTACTTAATATATATCGTATATAGATTACTATACTACATACAATATCCACTTATAAACGCTGTTGGGAGCTGTTTAAGTAATGTGAGTATACTATTATTATATAATATACTAGGTTAAGTTGTATTGGCCATGGTCATGGGCTGATTGGAGCTATGTACAGCCTTCGTCCAAAATAGGCGGTAGATGTAAAAAATATACACTTGTCACTTTACAAGTTTTTACAAATGCGACACACAACACTCACAATATCCTCGGCTATATCGGGCAATGTATCGCGGCATCGAAACTTGAAACTTCGTTGATTAATTTAATTAATAATTAAATATTTTTTATATATACAGCACCATATAGCATATTATATATGTATATAATATTAGTTCGCCTTAAAAATAAAAATTGGCATTTGACATCATCAACAGTTGTTGACATCACTTCCGTCCATTCTCAGAATTTACCAAAGGCCTTTTATCAGGTTGTGAGCAAGGTAAGATGTAAAGTGCAAAGTACAGTACGAGTAGGTATATAAAAATAAAAAAAACTGATAGGTATTTTTTTGTATTGTCTTATGACAAGAATTGTAGGTATAATTTACAATTGTATACGTGTAAAGGCTAACTAACATAATGAGAAGGAAGCCCCGACATATGTCGCCCTACCTAATTGACAATTGACTTAAACAAGCTTGGGCATGGAATTAAATTATTTAAACGCTTGCGCTAAGCCTCAACGACCCGACGCGGCGACTACGACTGTAAAGTCACACAGGGCCAACAGTAAAGTAATACCCCGGGTTGGGCTCTTTTAGCCGTGGTCGTATCGTTTGACGATTTTGTAACTTCCGTCTATAAACAAAAAAAAACTTTGACGAAGATTCGCTTGTGTTAATGCAAGTTTTGGCTTAGTTGTAAGCACCAAAAAAGGGTTCGTGGTGGTACCCCAGCATCATTTAGTTTATTTATTATATTATTATATGTGGTGTATGTATTAATGTTATGTAATGTATGTACCTAATGTATTAATAAAACGTTATGTGTATGTATTATTAGTATTTAGTTTATTATAGTATTTATTATTGTAGTTTAGATAATATTGCATATTTATTACGTAATCATATTTCTCAAAATTCACCTACCTTACGTCTTTATTGTCCTACAGTGTCCCTAAGGTTGGCTGTCAGAGAATGTCGCTCATTAAGTCCACCCCTTGTATATATTGTGCAATAAAGTTTTAATAAATAAATGTACCAATGAGAAATACTTTTCTTACGTACATTTCTCGTAGATTTCCAACAAAACCGTTCCCGTGCTTCGGAGAGCACGTCCAGCCGTCCGGTTCGGTTTAACTAATATCAACTAGTGGAATTGTTAAGAAATTGTCTTTACAATTGGCATCAGACCCTTGCTTACCCGCCTGGCCAGCGTATCGTGTATAGGCCAAATTCTACAGATATACGAGTACGTTCTGGAAGGCCCATCTCCAACAGTGGAGGTCTAGGACGCTGTGTTCTTGGTGCTGTGATTAAATTATATTTTAGGACCAGTTCTTATGTTTAAGTCAAAGGAGTTATATTGTTAATTTTGAAAAGGTTTTTTTTGTATTGGCGTAATATATCATTAGGCGAGGTAAGTGACAAATGGTGTTGTAAACAGAACACGCTGTGGACTGTCAACTACATTAACCGTTATAAAGGGACCGGGCTGTTCAAATATAATTATTAACTGTGGTTTTTTGAATGCACTCTTCATTTAGGGATTTATAATATAAAACGACATTGGGCATTTCATACAAAATGTTTGGCCAAACGGATTGCCGAGGGTCTGATGTCAAAAGAAAAAAGAATGAATGAATGATCCTGGTTGGATTTGTTTCGCAGATTGAGTGGATAGATTCATGTTGATTAATGTTATTTTTGACTTTCTCATATGCACATTTAATGTTATTACCAAATTAAAGGTATTATTAATAGTATGTTTTATTATTATTATACATCTTTTTTAAATATTTTTTTGGTAATTTCCCGTGCTTTATAAAATTATGTTGTAATAAACTATTAAGACATATATATACCTATTTCTAGTTTTGTATAGTAAGTAGTTAAACTCCACTACGTACTATGTTTATATAGCGAAACATATAATTGACATAAATTGTACCATACTATTATTAAGCATATTGTTACGTTGTTGGTTTCTTAATAAAGAAATGATGAAAAAATAATCTGGTCCACCAGATCAATAACGATATTAAAACTTGCCTTACACTCGCCATGTCACTAGTTTTATTTTAAAACTGTTACAAGAATACGGTTTTGAATAATAATAATTAACTGCACCGAATAGTAGAATAGGGATTTGTGAAAAGTTCTATTTTATTTCTGGAAATTTCCTTATTGAAATTGAATCGGTAGGTGAATACCAAAACATGTTTTGACAGCATTTAACGTTAAAATGAAATAGAATGGAAATAAAATTATTAGTTGAATTGGGCTGCAGAATTACGAAAACCATAAATAAATTAAGTAATATTCATTTTTGTTGTTTCCCGTAGTTTATTGCTTTTGTCATGCCTATATATTTTAAATTACTTTTGTGTTTTAGTAAATGATGTTACCTAACTGTTGAATGCAATGCTGGTCTGTAAGTAATATATTTACTAAACTAAAAAGATACCTTCTAGATTGTATATTGTATAAGATTTTATAAACATGTTGACTTGCTTAATTAAATAAATAATATATTGTGTTCCGACCAAGATTTGAACCCGGTATCTCGACGTCTAAACGGTCATAACCGCTAAAACATTGTATTTTTTTTTATCGGATAAAATTATATGATTTTAACTAAAAATGTATTTATTAATGAACCGGTCATTGCATATAATTCAAATAAAACAAGCCTTGTATATACAAGGACATTGAAACCAAACAGAGACAACCACAAAACGACATCTCAGTCTGAAAAGCTACTTAAGAGCTCAGCGGCCCTATTCTGTTACTTACTGATTCACTGTGCGGGTGCCGCGTCTATCGTATGGGTAAGAGATGAGAAGAATTGTGTCTCAGGTTTGCGACCGACAATAGGCTGGTTTATAAGGAGACCTCCTATTTTTTTGCTCGATGATACGCTCACCATCCACCATTCCACTCTTCTCCTTACCCAACGAAATATTGTATATTTGTATAGGCTAATCCTGACAAGTGGCAAGCTCGTAGAAATACCACAAATAATTTAATTCAATTATTGTGTCGAATTCAGGAATCGAACCTGGCATCTCCGCATCTAAATCTACGGTTATTTCCCGTTCCAATACCAACTTGTGGAATCGTTAATAAATTGCCATAAAAAAAATTACATTAGATGCTCGCCAACTCGTCTAGCCAGAGCGTGTGTAGGTCAAATTTTCCAGATATATGTTGTGGAAGGCAAACAGTGAAGATCTATTATGCTGTGTTCTAGGGGCTGTAATGAATAATGAAAATTCTTGTAGGTATTTGCCGGCAAAGTTAACTAGCCTAAGCAAGACTTAAGTCAGGGATTATTCTAAATATGTACGCATCTGGTGTGAACGGGTATTAAATCTTTGAATGTTAAATTAAAAACCCATTTAATTTATCTGGGTTAGTAATCAGAAACCTTTACAGAGTGACGTCATAATTGGTTCATGAACTGACGGCGGTCGCGGCAAGGAGCGACAGGGATATAAACTTATCAATTATCATGATTTGGCTAGACATAGGCTATAAGAACCAACCCTATGGTATTTTCATCGTTATTTATAGTAACAACAGAAATGATAACAAAACTTTTTTTTTATTATTCATCATGATCATCACAGGTCTTAGAACATGGAGTCCTAGACCTGCACTGTTGGGCCTTCCAGAACATATTTATGGAGAATTTGATCTACACTCTCAACACTCGCGCTGTCTATTTATTTATTTAAAACTTTATTGCACTATGTACAAAGGGCGGGCTTAATGCCGTTAGGCATTCTCTAGCAGCCAACCTTTGGGACAATACAGAACATCATAGTCATGAGGCTAGGTGCAAACGATTGTAAGAAAAATTGCCAAATAAATTAATTTGATCTTATCGTTACTATTTTGTGCTGTTTGCTGTAGAGACGATGGGCCCTTGGTCTGAGGACGCTAAATCGTTAATACGCGACATTAGCGTTGCCATCCGAGCGTCAACAGGTGATCCTTTGAGTAGGGAATATCTTATTCAAAGGATCAGTGTTGCCATCCAACGAGGCAACGTCGCCGGAGTCCTCGGAACATTGGGTTCATTTTCTCCTGAATTCGATGACATGTAGATTATAATCAAGATATTTGTAAGTATTTAGTTTTTATATTAATTAGGTTTATCTTTTAGTTTATTTAATTTAAGGTTTTGTTTAGTTTATTTGATCTTACATACACTATATATTAAAATAAATACACATACATACAAATATGTACACAATAATACATATACTACACACTATATTGGCTACCATGTATATATACTTATATACGTTATGAGGAGCTCTTTAGGTAATGAAAAACTTTTTAAACAGCGGTTTGCTGGGTGCTTGGAAAATTTCAACAGGTAAACTGTTTCACAGATTTGCGACCACTACTGCGAATAGATTAGACTAGACTAGACGGGTAAAAGAGGTCAACGTTTCCAAATATGGTATTAGTGGAAGCGGGACCGGCGGCGTAACATGCTGTCCGAGCCACTGGAACAGTGATGTTGTAAATCTATAACCAACGCACGTAACAAGTTTAATTCTGAGTAGGTACATACCGGGGTTTGAACCGAGCCACCAACGCTCTACTATCCGGCCTTAATACCCGTAATACGAGTAGATTACTATCATCAGCCCAGCCTGTGTCTCTCTACTGGTACTACGATCTCCTGTCATCCTCATCCATCTCCCACCAGCCACCTTCCTCAGGTCATTTGCTAAGCTGCTAGTCTTCTGCTAACAGATTACTCCTTGAACCACTTCGCTGCTTAGTCTTCCACTAACAGGAGTAAAATCATTCTAAATAATTTAAATATGACGTGTCACAAATGCCTGTAATAGGTTTACGTGAATAACGATATTTTGACTTTGTCTTTGACATCAGTCTATCTGGTGGGGGTCGTCCCACTCTGCGTTTTCCAGTGCATGGTCTCCACTCCTGAACCCGTTTACTCTATCGTTTATCAGTTCTGCAACAGACGAGTCCAGCCCATTGCCAATTGAGCTTGCTAATTTTAAAAGCTATATAACTTTGGTTCTTTGAGGGATGTCTACGTTTCTGACTTTATTCTTTAGAGAAATCCCGAGCTTAGCTCGCTGAGTGACTTTGAACTTATGCATCAGACTCACTGTTAGTGTTCACGTCTCTGTTCCATACGACAAAAAGAACGCAGAGTGGTCGAAAACTTTTGTCTTCAAACACTGTGGTATGTTCGATAGGAAGATGTATAGAAATATATACGTCTGTGATTTGGTTAATCGTGGGAGGCGGCAGTCGATATCCACTCATAATGGAGACGTAATACGCCGGAGGTACTTCCAAGGGTGACGAATCGCCCGTCCTATTAACTCCTAAACGACAAATAGAAGAACCCTCTCTCTCAAAAAGGCTCCCTTTAGAGCTAATTATTCCACAACCATCTCCTAAAATATTGCCATCCCCTTCGCACTGAATCTCCGCGAAAATTTCCCTCCAGTATTTCATCCCTCTCACTCCCATTAAACACGCCATAAACGCTTTCCTTTTTTCACGCCCTCGCTCTCGAACAGAGGTTCCCAAAATGTTGGTTAACGCTTATATTTTTGTTATTTATTCTTGAACTTTATTTCTTACAAACCTATACGTATAAGATACACAATTCCACTGTACATTATTTTAAACAATTATCTCAAAGGTTGTTCGGCAGCGTTTTCGTTGAAAGCTCCCAGAAGGCTTATTTTTTCCGACAGTTCTAATAAATATAGTATAAATATGGATACATAAACTTAACAAATTAGATACGAGTACTAAAACCTTCCTCGAGAACCACTCTATCCATTGCTGATAACAGCATGATTTTTTAAAAGTTTATCGCGAACAGACAGACAGACGCAGCGGAGGACTTTGTTTATAATATGTAGTGATAACAGCATGAATAGTTGGAAAAGGAAGAAAATATAGCATACCCAACGGGAAAAAAGTCGACCTGAGTTACGAGGGTGAAATTATACTATTTATTTTCTATATTACCTCCGTGGTCTAGTAGTTAGGTCCGTGAACTTAGACGCGGACGTGGTTCGATTTTTGGTCAGGACACAATAAATAATTTGTGATATTTCTCGAGTTTACTACGCTAGAGACATCGACGAGGTTGTCACTTGTAAAGATGGGCCACCACCTTATTTCAAGCTATGTGATGTGCCGACTTATCGTTTCATAGCTTGAAGGAAATATTAAATAAAGGATTCGTTAATCAACCGTCTTGTGTGGCGCGATCTGAAAAAGTTTGGGAACCCCTGCTTTAATAGAAAGGCAAATTACGAGCTTACGGGCGCGGACGGGTGGCGATGTACCAAACCGCTACGGTCGCGGTTCGCTTTGTCGCTCCAACACACAGAGTTAGATATCTGCGTCCCTCTCACTGGGAAACAAGGGTCGACAACGTGAACTTTCACGTCATATGCTTGTACTGTAGCCGAGTAAATACTTTCGGATGGTTTTGTGTTTTTCTTTCGCAAACGCGATAATGCTACAGCTTTTGAAAAAATATTTTGTGTTACTACAAATTTTCTCTGCTATTTACTATCGGATATAAATGTATAAAGCACGGATAAAGTCAATACTGTTCTCACCTCTGGGATGATTTATTTAATTATCTTATAGATGCTCTCAATGTCCTTTCAGATGCGGGCGATTCGGATAGTGGACGACATCACAGTGTATAAAACTCTCAAATCACTGCAGGTTCGCCGTGACGTTGCCGCAATAAGCGTGTTCTACGAGCTATACCACGGTGAGTGTTATGAGGAGATCCATAACCTCATCCCTTTTTCTCAATTCACAAGTAATCAATTGAGTAGTTTTTGAGTTTCTCCATTACAAACAATTCTTTCTTATTCGTAATATTATGGTAGATTACTTAATTACATATTTACCTACACAAAACATATGTGAAGTCGAATAAATTATTGTTATATTATGCTTACAATATCTATTAAGAATCAACAAGATTATAGGTGACGGCTCTGAAAACGCTGGAAGAAATATCAGCACTAAATAATCGTGTGTTGATATTTCCGACAGTACGTTTCAACTAGGGCCAACGAGAGGAAGTGTTAAAATTCCACAGTGTGCGTTTCAAAACAGCTACCGTTATTTTATTTCTGACCGGTCGCTTTGTTTGGAGTATATTATTGAGAGAAAGAGATAGCATGTACGTAGAGGTCCGCTTGCCAGTTTCTCGCAGTAATTTTGTCTGTGACTATTTATCTAGTTGAATCCTTAATCGTGGGCTTACAGTAAAGGAATAGCTTAAATGAAAAAGTACTAACTGCCTCCGTGGTCTAGCGGTTAAGTCCGTGGATTTAGACTCGGAGGTACCGGGTTCGATTCCTGTTCGGGACACAAAAATATTTATTAATGTAAATAAATACATTTAATTAATATTTAATTTATTTGTGATATATCTCGAGTTTGGTACGCTGGAGACATCGACGAGCTTGCCACTTGTCATGATTGGTCTATAGTAAAGTTGGCTAAATGTGAATCCACCCCGAAAGGGAAACGGTCGTGATGATACTTTACTACTTGTTTTATAACTTATATTTATATTACTGTTCCACTAAATTTAAATGTCGGCTATGGTATAATAACAGAGGTTGTTGGAACCTGCTTCCAACACCATTTTCTGAACCATAGACCCTTTTGTCATTATATCTTTGTTTTATTTTTTAACTATATCTTACATTTTTATTAACTATTTTTGTAACAAATAAAAACTGATTTTATTTTATTGTTTTACTACTCTCTTTTTTACTAAGTACAGCTAGTTTGCTAAATTGTATTTTATAAATAAGTAAAATTAGTTACGGAAGTGTCACAGTCATGTTCAGTTTTTTTTTTTTTTATATTATCTCAATTTGCTATATTCTCTTGATTGTGTCAAGGCTAATATGGAGGAATATCGGTGACGTCACGCGAACCGCTCGTCAGCGTGTTGAAGGTATATTGTTACTACCCTCCAGAGGGTTGACAATTTCCAAATACAAGCGTGTGAATATCTTTATAACTTTATTACTGCTATACAAATCCTACACCTCTAAATGAACGCAAAAACCGCTGTCTGTCTGAATCGTATTCATTACTTTGTTTTTTATCAACAGAAATATATTAAGTTGTATATATATTCTTAATGTATTACTAACAAAACATCAATAATTTAACCCATTTACTATTTGAATTGTGTTTATATAGTATAGCTTATAGTATGACAATGCCTTTTTACAGCAGCTATAATTTTAAGTGACATTTAATTTTTATTTTTTATATTTGTGTTGCATTAGCTTCTAGAATGACAATGCCTCTTTACAGCAGCTATAATCTTAAGTGACAATTATATTTTTTATATTTGTATATTATTTGATAAGATGACAATGCCTATTTACAACAGCTATAATTATAAGTGTAGTTTTGTGTGGAATTATTGTGTATATAACTCACGTAGGTTTTTTTTAAAATGTTAAAATGTTTATGTTTGTATTGTAACGCACTGCTCTACATTTAAGTAAGGTTGTGTAGTTTCATGGCGTTCTACCTGGTAGAATGCTGTGAAATTATGTAGCCTAATATTAAAGTATACTTATTGTAATTTTGACATGTAAAAGTGCAAAATACAATATTTTTTTGTCCTATGCCTAATTACAGAAATAAACGAATTGAATTGAATTAACAAATATGACATACTCATAGGTGTTGTTTTATAAAAATTACACCAAATTTTACGTTTTATCTTTAACACAATAATATTCATATATCATAAATGAATTTAATTAATATATAATTTATTTGAGATATTCTCAAGTTTGTTACGCTAGAGACATCAACGAGCTTTCCCCTTGTCATGATAGGCTTATAGTAAAGTTGGCTAAATGTGAATCCGCTTCTTTATAAGCGTGGTTTCTGACCACCCCGAAAAGGAAACGGTCGTGATGATGATACATACCTTCAACCTAAAATGAAGCTGGTGAGCCACTGCGTAGAATATGTGAGACATTCGATGATTTATTGTGAGATGCTGATCTATCCTTCGGCTCAAAGGAAGGTTTAATAGGTGGTAGGCGGACTGATGGTGGTAAATTGCCCAGTCTGCCGGGGCGAGAAAGTTCGTGCCGATAAACCCAGTAAAGTGTATCCACACGTTTCGGCTGATCCCGAATTTGCCGTCATGCTTAGTTAAGCCGGCATAGTGTTAGAGACTGATGTCAGTCATGAGTGTCTGATTCCAGTTGTTTACATTCGTGGACTTTACGCGCCACTTACCCCCAGGTGGGCGCACGCTTACATGTCGTGTTAGTATAAAAAAACTGTTTTTTTTTCTTCAGACAATGTGGTATGGACAATGAGAGGATATGCCGAAGTTTTCTGAATGCAGCCCATCCTAGCTGAAAGCGTCTGTCGGCTTCTGTGCTGAAATAGGCTACGCATAACTGGATGGCCTGTCCTAGGTAGACGTATTCTCGCACAACTTCGAGAGTGGTGTTTTCCACGCAGATTGGTCTCGGCTAGACCAGTTATGTACAGTATATTAATTCAGAGAAGATTGTTAAATTTAATGTATTTGATGTATTCAAAGGGTCGCGACTCAATTGTCAACTCCGCAAACGAACAGGCATGATTATGATAAAGTACTAGAATTAAATTAATTTGGTTCTATATAACAACCATAATGTAGGTGACAAAATGCTTCTGAGCACGCTCAATTTAATGACAAAACAAAACAAGAAAATGCACGATAATTCTACGTTTGTAGTACTATTCAGTAATGACCACGTAGTCGTACACTTGCAAGCAAAGTTACCAATCATTTAGAAAAACTTCAATATATCAACAAAACAAATACAGTCTAATTGTAGGTATCTGTAGTAAAATAATGTATTTAAATATTTGTGATATTTTTCGAGTTTGGTGCGTAGTAGAGCAAATTAGAAACATCGACGAGCCACTTGTCATGCTAGGCCTATGGTAAAGTTAGCTAAATGTGAATTTGCTTCTTTAAAAGCGTGGTTTCTGACCACACCGGAAGGAATACAGTTGTAATTATACTTTACTTTAATCCAAACTAATAATAATAAATGATGTGTTCTTGATCACTTTGGTTTTTTAATGATAGATCTAATGACACTATATAATAGTGGTTATTGCTTTATTCAGTAATCTTAAACTACCTGATTAAAGGTTTGATACTAATTTTATGGTTTTTGATTAAGACAATATGTTACTATTTTTATTTTTGACTAGCTTTCTCAGACCCTGGTGACGATAAAAATCAAAGTAGGTATATTTATTAGTTTATCATATGGCATCAGTATTTCCTGTATTATTCAGAAATAATTGGATAGATATTTATTTAATTACATATTTTTATTCTTCCAGCAGACGTTTAGATTGTTCACTATCCCAAAGGTGAGCTGGAAGTAAATGTCACTAGACAATAAGTTCGTCTATGTACATTAAAATGTGTTTTTATTTATTGTGCAATAAATAATTTATCTATCTTATTATATATTTATTTTTTTGCTGACTAACGTTTATACTTGTGACCCGCTGGCATTGTTTTAAAGTGTAAGTTTATAGTATTCAGTAATGACCGCGTAGACGTAGATTGGGGGCTCGGTGGCCACAAATGGTCGTCATTTTCGAGTTATCGACTTAACACTGTGCATGGTGTGCGGAAATAGAAATATAATGACTTCATCGTCCCTGGGCCATTGACGAATATAATTTCAACCCATTAGCCGCTGGCTGTTTGAAAGGAAACTTACTTCATTGTATGCCGGGGCAATTTTTGTACATTACAATTGACTTCTGAAAGAAAGAAAAAATGTTGTAACAAATAAGTAGTACTTAAAAACGAAACGTAGAAATTTTGTCAATTAATAATTATAATATTTTTAATATGTATAAGTTGTAATATGTTGTTGTTGTTATTGACTGCGGATGGGAAGTATGATAGGGATGTTGAAAGAAGAGTGTATGCGGGAAATAGTGTTAACGGTGCCCTGAGAGCCCTGATCGCCAGTAGGAATGTCAGTGACAAAGCTCGACTTGCCATACACAATGCAATGCTAGTACCAACACTTATGTATAGAAGCGAAACGTGGATATGTCAGAATACGCATGAGAGTAGAGATGAGGTCGTTTCGTCGGATATGCGGCGTCACTTTGAAAAAATACGCAAAAGGCTAGGTACTAAAGAAAGCATAGTGACAAAAATAAGGAAAGTCATGCTCCGATGGTTCGGACATGTTGAAAGGATGAGTGAAGAGAGATTAACAAACCAGATATTCGTGGGTAAAAGAGGCTCTGGTAGACCAAGACTTACCTATCACGATCAAATAAATATTACAATAACTGAAGGTACATTAAAAAGCCATCGAAACAAACGGGCATGTATGAAAAGGTTGATCAATGTCAAAGAAGCGAAAGAGGTATGTCGTGGTTGTGACAAGTGGCACTCAATTGTCTCTGCCTACATCGCAAGGAATTTGGCGTGAAGATATGTATGTATGTATTAATTAAAACTATAAAAAACGATCAAAACAACGCACACGCAAAGATTACAGTTTTGAAATGTCACACTGTTCATGTAGTTATTTTATGCTAAGAACTCTTTAAGCGCTGATTGTTACATTACCAGGCACTTGAAGGATTGTGAAGTGAAGCACTCGCAGATAGTGTTGACCAAGACGAAGACTTGGCCAGTCTTGATCTTGATTAAAATTAAGTATTATCACGACCGTTTTCCTTCCGGGGTCAGAAACCACGCTTATAAAGAAGCGGATTCACATTTAGCCAACTTTACTATAGGCCAATCATGACAAGTTGCAAGCTCATCGGTGTCTCTAGCGTTCAAAACTCGGGAAATATCACAATTAAATAACAATTTATGTTATTTATTTAAATTCATAAATATGATTAAGTCCCGATATTACTCACAGTTGCTACGTAAACACACTATCAGGTGGTTACACGCGAAAAGTTATTACTGCAAATATACTACCTCCGTGGTCTACGCTGTCAAGGCCGAGGAATTAGATGCTGAGGTACCGGGTTCGATTTCTGGTTGGGAAACAATAATTTAATTTATTTATTTGTGATATTTCCCGAGTTTCGTACGCTAGACACATCAACAAACTGGCCACGTATCATGATAGTAAAGTTGGCTAAATATGAATCCGCTTCTTTTCTGACCACCTAAAGGGATACAAATTAAATTAAAAATGTTATTGCAACAAGTAGCTAAAGATCGAACTTGAAAATTGGGTAATAAATTACAAAAAGCCATCCTCCAACCCTTACTTCCGATATCGCCGACAAAAGAACTGCCACATTTTTTGCTCTCTCAAACCGTGCCACCCGGAATAGTCGTAAAAGTTATTTATTCGTGCGTTAGCTGTGAAAATTTAACGCAACGTAAAAAACAAATATCTACCACATGATCAAATTGACGAGTTAATACCGTATTTTACATACAAAAGCTAATGTCATAGACATATGAATACTAGAAAAGTTGCTTTTTGTAGGCATACGGGTTGAACGCAGGCAAGTAGTCTATCTTAATTCTGACTTGCCTGGTAGGGTATTGTAATCTCATAGGTTATTTATTGATCGTTGTTGTGTATTCTGTATATGTTACCTGCATTATACATCAACGAAAAACGGTGCTCGTGAAGCAATACGAAGAATGTGTGATTGACTAAACTTAATTTAATAACTGAACTGGAAAAAAATATATATATCATTGCAATTTAACTATTTGTTAGTATTTCAATTAATTGTATAAGTTTTTTTTTTCCTTCGTTACTCGTATATATATATTGTACATATATATATATATATATTAATGTTTCTAGTGAGTACTGTTTATGAAGTCTGGCTGGTTATATATATATTTTTTGTTTTTCACTAATATTTTTCACAAAGGTTAATAAAAATAAAGTTAAAAATAAAACAATGATATAAGTCAAAAGGGTCTATGGTTCAGAAAATAGTGTTGGAAGCAGGTTCCAACAAACTTTGTGTTAATTAAATTATATAATTAAATTTAGTGAATCAGTAATAATAATAAAAGTTATAAAAAAATAAACAATAGGTATTGATTAAAAAAAAAATATTATTATTATTGTGTGAAACAGGCTAGGCAGCTCCCGACTAGGTTGCTGTTTTTTTAATATTTTTTATTTAATATATTTATATAATATGCCAAGATGAAGAGATTAGGATTCGTTTTGATGTTTTTTTTTTCATTGTTAATCTTGCAATCAGTCATAAACTTTAAGCTGATGACTTGAGTAGTATGACATGTAGATCATATTCCCCATTGGGAGATTATATCTCCTTATTTGCTTAGCAGCTAGAATCTTGCTGTTTCTAGCACTCTACGTCTTGAGGGATAGAGAGGTCAACAGCTAGCTGGTTAGGATGAATCTCCAGCTTTTTAATTAATAATTTAATATTAAGTAGGTGAAATACGAAAAATGGTAGGTATAAAAGAAAGCATAGGCACAAAAATAAGGAAAAGCATGCTACGATGGTTCGGGCATGTTGAAAGGATGAGCGAAGAAAGATTGACGAACCAGGTATATAATGCGAAAGTTGTGGGTAAAAGAGGCCCTGGCAGACCAAGACACACGTATCACGATCAAATAAAATAAAACACTAGCTGAAGGAGAATTAAAAAGCCTTCGTAACAAAAGGGCATGTATGAAGAGGTTGATGAATGTCGATGAAGCGAAAGAGGTATGTCGTGATCGTGTCAAGTGGCGCTCAATTGTCTCTGCCTACCCCGTAAGGGATCTGGCGTGAAGATATGTATGTATGTATGTATGTAAGTAGGTAAAACTAAAAAAATATTATTTACAGTAGGTGGCATAATATACGTCTGTGACGAGATAAATCGTATTGTTACGCTTTAACATGACTGGGGGCGCTGCAGATGTGGTTAAAAAACGCAACTGTCGCTAGAAGCAAATAGCTTCCGTACTAACGAGCTTCTCGTAATTAGGAGAGAGATCAGCTGCCACATTAGAAAACACAGTAAGTACTATTGAGAAACTATACGAACACTTATTCTTAGTGTTCAGGTTCTCATGGTGTGGCGTGTCCGGTGGTCGCCCCTTCCTTAGAAGGTCATTGCAGTGGTGGCACGTGTGTCGGGTCCCGGTCCGCACCCTAAGGGCCTGGTTGAGCGGGGGGATGGCTGGCACATGCGTTATGTCCGTGATCGGGTGCTGCTGTGGGGGCCTGGGACCTCTGCCGAACACGTTCAATTTATTGTTCTTAAATTAACAGAGGTTTTTGCGTTTTGTCGACTTTCGGGTTGCACATAGGCATGTAGTCTACCTTAATTCTGACTTGCCAGGTGGGTTACTGCTGTACCAGGTATTGTATTTTCATAGGTACTGATAACTAAATTTAAAAGGTTATTAATTGATCGTTGTGGTGCAGTTCTGTATATGTTTTATTTTGTAAATCTGATATAGCTGAGTTTTCCTTGCAGATTCCTTTCTCAGTCAGATTAAACATTAACAGGTCACTGGAATTTGCTAAGCTGCTGGTCTTCTGCTAACAGCTTACTTATTGGACCACTTTGCTGCTTAGTCTTCTACTAGCAGGAGTAGAATCATTCAAAATAATTAAATTAATGTCGTTTCATAAATGCCTGTAATAGGTTTACGTGAATAAAGATATTTTGACTTTGACTGCTCCAATAAATTTATTATGTCTTTAAGTCCAATAATGAAAGAAACAAAAAATAATTATAATAAAATAAGTAATTAGGTGGCTCGGTTATAAGAACGCATACCTTAAATCCTACAAAGGTCGGTTCAAACCCACCCGGAATGTACTAATGAGAAATACACTTTTCTAATATATAAATAGATTTACAACACCACCGTTCCCGTGCCTCGGAGAGCACGTTAAGCCGTCGGTCCCGGTTCGTTACGTTCGTAGAATCGTTAATAAATTGTCACAAAAAAATACACTATTTAATATATTTGTGATATTTCCTGAGTTTAGTACGCTAGAGACATCGACGAGCTTGCCACTTGTCATGATGGGCCTATTGTAAAGTTGGCTTCTTTAAAGCGTGGTTACTGACCACCACGAAAGGAAAACGGTCTAGATGATACTTTACTTTTAAAATTTTACTTTGATAAAAGTTTTTTTTATTGGTACATGTCGGGGCTCGAACCGCTAACATTACAACCAAAACAATATAACGTATAATTTGTTCTTACTGGGTTTTAAATTACGATAACCGAGATGTCAGCTGCCGTCTTATTTCCTACCTCATCAAAACTACATCTAAACTTATTGGATAAAATTCTCTGCGAATTAACTGACATTAATTAAGATTTAACCAGCTGTTTGCTATGGAATATGAACTCAATGCGAAAGCAATTTATTTCACTGCGGTAGGTGCAGGACTTTTTATATTTTATTATAATATAAGTACTTAGCAAGAAATAATATCACTTTGACACGAATTTGAAAAAGGCACTAGTTCATCATCATTGTTTAGGCCAGTACTTTTGAAAAATTTAGTCTTTCTAGTTAATAAAAAATATATTTTCATTTTCATATACCTAATTTCAGATAGGGAAAAATTTCAAAAACTAATTGAAGTCAAATTTCTCCCACAATAACACAACAGCGATATTAAATTAAGTATGAATGGAGACAACGTTAGTTTTTGTCTATTAGACAATATTCTGATAAAAGATCGTTTCCAATTCCTATGTGACTGTCACAGCCTTTCACTTCGTTCTTCCCATAATAACCTACCTAAAATACCTCCCCATTCTTCCAGCAGATATTCAGATTCCTATACAGTATCTGCAGCTCGCCAGTGGAACAGACTTCCTTTAATTATCAGACAGGCACCATCTCTTAAAATATTTTTAAAGCTATACACATACTTATTTCACAAGCAGAATAAGTCGCCATAATTCACCTATTATATATGCGAATATGTATGTATTTTATATTTAGTTATATATTTATTTGTTTATTTATGTCTAAGTACTATATGTTTGTAATTAATGTGTGTTTTATATAGTAATAAATAATTTAAACTATCATTTTTCTTCTGCTGCACCCGCTTATTACAGATCTCAGTCACAAAGGTTAGTTGGTAGAAAATGCATCTACGGCATTAAGCTCGCCTATGTACCTGCACTTATTTCGGTTTTATAATATTATTATTTTTTTTTATTCTGCGGTAGGTCGATCTGATAAGTGCTTAACAAGATGTAGGAGAATCACACAAACCCGTATACAATGATGTTAAGCAACATCTTTCTTCAACAAAGGACAGAGTTGTCAAACACGTCACGAATAGTCGTTGACTGATGACACTATGGATCTCTAAAAAGAGAGGCTCCTACTGCGAATGTACAAGTACGAATGTTTTAAAATAGTTGGGCAAATTGAATAGTGTATATGGCGACGCAGATTATTTTAGGTATTTTTTACACTGAGTGCTAGACCTCCACAGTTGTAGATGGACCTTCCAAAAATTTCTGGAGAGTTTGGCCTACACTCGACACGCTCGCTCTGCTTTAATGTCAATTATTAAAGTAAAAAAAAAGGTAAAGTATCATCACGACCGTTTCCCTTTCGGGGTGGTCAGAAACCACGCTTATAAATAAGCGGATTCACATTTAGCCAACTTTACTATAAGCCAATCATGACAAGTGGCAAGCTCGTCGATGTCTATAGCGTACCAAACTCGAGAAATATCACAAGTAAATAAATATTTTTACATAAATAAATATTTTTGTGTCCCGACCAGGAATCGAACCCGGTACCTACGAGTTTAAATCCACGGACTTGATTGACGCTAGACCACGGATGTCAATTTTTAAAGAAAAAAATATTAACGACTTCACAAGTTGGTATTAGTGAAATCGGGATCGATGGCTTGACGTGCTCTCCTAGGCACGGGAACGTCGGAGTTGTAAATCTAAGACTATGAATGATAAATGTAAGAAAGTGTAATTCTCATTGGTGCAAGCTAGGGTTCAACTGACGTTTTTTGCGTTTAAGAAAAGCGTTCTTACAACTGAGGCTCAGTTCTGTTCAGTGAAGTCGTCCAGGCACGGATGGCTAATGGGCCATTCCCCCGTTTTCCGTTCATACCTTCCAATATTTACTTACCACATACTTCCTTCAGAAAAAGAACAGTAATAACTAAATCTATACCACATTTTTATTTTACTCATTTCTAATGTAACATTTATATTTGTGTGTTATTATTGTATTTTAAATATATATATATATATGTGTAAATCTTTTATGTAATATAAGATTTACACATATACTTTATAATTTTATGTAATATTATTTAAGTGTATAATATAAAATAAAATTGCACCCATACATAACTTTCCACAATCCCAAAGGTTGGTTGTCAGAAAATGCTTAGTCACATTAAGCTCGCTTATGTACTTTTTAGTGCAATAAAGTATTTTAAATGAATCATTTTCGCCTTTATTCAAGAAATAAAATAAATAAAGTTTTTTATTGCAACTTTTTTTTATTAACAACCTGTAGCTCACATTAAAGGTTTCCAAGTTTCGTGCTTTCAGAGTACACGTACCTTTAGGGGACTATTCCATATCTCATCATCACCAATCGACCGAGTCAGTTACCCGATTCATTGCGTCTTGCGCATTAACTAGACATTCTCAGAACTCAAGACGCAATATAGCGGTTGGATGGAGCTGATTATTAGTTACAAAATTACCTTGGATAGGTGAATAGATAGGTCGAAGTGACCTGTGAGCCGTTGCTATGGTAACGAGTTTAGGGTCAGGCCTCACAATGCCTCGTTTGCCTCCACAATGACGCCCCCTTCTTTGCTTACTTCATTACGCGCTTATTGTACCACGGAACATACCTTACTGCTTTAGGATTGGCGTCTACTGACGGTCATTAGGGTAAAGGACTTTTAATATTAATAAAATAACAGTGAAGAGTCTATTAAACAAGAGGGAATGTATAAATTGATGATTGACAAGGCAAAAAAAGGGAAGGAATACATGGTGTGGCGGCGATTGGCATTCATCTGTCGATACCTAAGCAAGAAAACCAGTGTGAAGATGGTCATATAATAATCCGTCTTCTTTTTACTAAAATACACTATTTGTGTATTAGTTTATATTTTTTGCGGCGCGGTGGTGGCTCGGTTGTAAGAACGCGTTCCTTATATCCTACAAAGGTCGGTTCAAACAAATATTTGTTATAGATTTACAACACCACCGTTACCGTGCCTCGGAGAGCACGTTAAGCCGTCGGTCCCGGTTGCATTAATACCAACTTGTGGAATCGTTAATAAATTGTCAATAAAAATTGACATCATATCCTCGCCAAGCCGTCGTGGCGAGTGTAAGCCAAATTCTCCAAAAGTATGTTCTGGAAGGCCCATCTCCAACAGTGGAGGTCTGGGACGCTGTGTTCTAGTGTACAGCAATGATGATGATATATTTTTTTATTATATATGTTCAAGTAATTGGCTAATATAAAATGCCGGATGCATTAAGTTAGCCGTTGTACTCAACTGTTAATTTGTTTAAGTGCAATAATGAATTTATAAATAAATAGTAATAATGGTAGATAGAGACGAAAGTAAATAGTAAAAAAAGAATGGTCGGTTGATGGATAATAGGATTTATTTTCTTAAAAAATAAAGTAAAAATAAAAATGTATTCGGATCTATTACAAAAGTATTTCTAAACAAATTGTCCAAACGAAATTCAAATAATATATTTATATGAATTCAAGCAATATATTTATATTATACATAAAATCTGCCGTTAGTGGGCGTTTGGCCTTGTAGTATCTTACACAACGCTGTACTGTTTCTGGAGAGTGAATAAGGAATTAGTGTCCTTTGTAAGCGTCTTTAGGAATGTAATTATAAATTGCATACACCTTTGTGGAACGCCGAAATATGTTTGACTTTGCAGGTGGCTAATGTTTGAACAGATTTAGTTGACAATCCGATTCATTTATTATGTATAAGGACTCTATCTATTGGACTAAAAATTATAAATAATTGAAACTACTTAAAAGTTAAAATTTAAATAAATATAAACTAAACCTAATAAAAAATAAACTATAAGTAAAAAATGTCCTCTAGAGATGAACCTTCAGTGATAGTCCCAAAAACCTAATAAAAAATAAACTATAAGTAAAAAATGTCCTCTAGAGATGAACCTTCAGTGATAGTCCCAAAAACCTAATAAAAAATAAACTATAAGTAAAAAATGTCCTCTAGAGATGAACCTTCAGTGATAGTCCCAAAAACCTAATAAAAATTAAACTATAAGTAAAAAATGTCCTCTAGAGATGAACCTTCAGTGATAGTCCCAAAAACCTAATAAAAAATAAACTATAAGTAAAAAATGTCCTCTAGAGATGAACCTTCAGTGATAGTCCCAAAAACCTAATAAAAAATAAACTATAAGTAAAAAATGTCCTCTAGAGATGAACCTTCAGTGATAGTCCCAAAAACCTAATAAAAAATAAACTATAAGTAAAAAATGTCCTCTAGAGATGAACCTTCAGTGATAGTCCCAAAAACCTAATAAAAAATAAACTATAAGTAAAAAATGTCCTCTAGAGATGAACCTTCAGTGATAGTCCCAAAAACCTAATAAAAAATAAACTATAAGTAAAAAATGTCCTCTAGAGATGACCCTTCAGTGATAGTCCCAAAAACCTAATAAAAAATAAACTATAAGTAAAAAATGTCCTCTAGAGACGACCCTTCAGTGATAGTCCCAAGAAGACTGGCAACATTCCCCTCTGTATAGCTAAGCTAATACGTTGGCAGAAATACTTGCCAGCTTTCCTGTCTCCAGACTTTTCCGTTAGCCGTTTGGACGACTCCTTGGCCAGACGCTTGGCTGAGTGTCCCCATGGGCCCATCGTCTCAACCCCAAACGGCGCGAATTCGTAACCTGTACTGACGGACTAAATTATTATATTAACAGTACTCAAACAACGATACTGCCAAGTACTCAATCGAAAGACTTAAATTTAAACCCCGATTGTAGTAAAGTAGCACGTAATGAAAACATAAATAAAATAAAAACAAAGGATATGTACTTAATCTTTCAAATAGTTTACTACTTGGAAAATTTAGGATTAATTAATCAAATGGGTAGGATAAAACAAGATCATGCCACTTTAAATTAAATTAATCTAGTTTACATCAAACAGGCTAATGATATGATGACTTTAAAAGTCAAATTAAGCCAAAAACTATGTGAGTAAATTTAGGACAGGAATATCGACAAGTTGACTTACGACGTTTGCTGGAGTAAGTAGATGCTACGTAAAATGTTGGCAAAGGTTTTAATGATACCCATAAACTTTAGATATAACCGTACAATGCCATTAAAGTTGTAATAACCAGTCTAACAGAGGATAATATCTCCGAAGTGTATAATAATGTGATTCCGAATGCAATCGAAGCCAATACAATGAATGTAGGAGTAAAACCAACAGACAGCGGCGCCTGCGCATCCTACAATAGCACGCACACAATGCCAAGCTAATTGTGCGTCGACAGCCATGCGCCTGCGCATACAACTCAAACACAATTCACTATCATTGAATTTAAACACTTATTGTAATCAATAATGATCAATAACCTTAAATTACAAGACAAGCAAAGAATGCGGAAGTGTAAATTAGTTTTATTTATAAATTTAATCAAGAAAAAATATTGACTATATTCGAAAAAAAAATAGCACTAAATTTAGTAACAGAGTGTCTTCAAGAATATCAAAAGTTAAGTTGCGCGTTTTTAATGTATATAAAAATAATTTAGCAAACATCATCCGAAGGGCACTTGTCACTGCTGGAGCACCCGCAATCTTAGATGGCAAGAGACCCGACGGAATGAGTTAAGCCGTGAAAACTTGGCAGGTCTCTGGTGTGAAATACGAAGTGTGTAGACACAGCTCCATCTCAAATCCAGGCGTCCTCGTCAGGCGCAGCAAATGCGGTGGCTTCTGCTGAGAACCTCAAGTTGCGCAAATACGCCAAATTTGGTACAGCTTACGAATTTGCGCCGTTTGGGGTCGAGACGATGGGTCCATGAGGACCTATAGCAAAGAGCCTGGCCAAGGAGTTGTTAAGGCGGCTGACGGAAATGTCTAGAGACAGGAAGGCTGACAATTATTTCTGCCAACGTATTAGCCTCGCTATTATTACAGCCCCTAGAACACAGCGTTCTAGACCTCCACTATTATGAATTATGTTCTGGAAGGCCCATCTCCAACAATGGAGCCTCGCTATACAACAGGGAAATGTTGCCAGTCTCCTTGGGTATATTTTGGATGGAACGTCTCTAGAGGACATTTTTTATTTATAGTTTAGTTTATATGTAATTTTATTATTATTTATATTTAGTGAATAATAAATATATAATTTAAATCGAATAAAACATTTTCTAAACTGATTTAGCAAATATTATATTTGTAAATAATCAAAGATTATAGTCAAAAGTATGGAATAAATATTTTAAAATCCGCAAGTATAAGTTTTGTTCATAGAATCTGTATCAAAGAAGGATTAAGATAGAGAACTGCCTCCGTGGTCTAGCGGTTAAGTCCGTGGATTTAGACTCGGAGGTACCGGGTTCGATTCCTGGTCGGGACACAAAAATATTTATTAACGTAAATACATTTAATTAATATTTGTGATTTTTCTCGAGTTTGGTACGCTAGAGACATCGACGAGCTTGCCACTTGTCATGATTGGCCTATAGTAAATGTGGCTAAATGTGAATCTGCTTATTTATAAGCGTGGTTTTTGACCACCCCGAAAGGGAAACGGTCGTGATGATACTATACTTTTATTAAGTACAAATGGACTTCAAACGTTCAGAAAAGCTTTTTGTATTTTTTTGTTGCCTAAATCATAGAAGCCAGTTCATTATTCGAGCCTAATGGTGTCAATAAGGAATATTTTATTAGGCAATAAGCGAGATAAATGGTGATTACTAGGCGCAAGTTTCCGAAATGATCAGCGCATGATTACGTAATCAATCACCGTCGAGTGTGATCGCGTCGGACCTTTCATCGTGCGTCTGCGCATCCGTCTCGACTGTATCCAATAGCCAGGGTGTTTACTCCGAAATCCAGCATATGTTAAGCATATTAAAAGATAATCAACCTTCCTGAAATTGGCCGATGGCTATTTTTAACTCTCTTGAGGTGTATTTAGATTTGTCGCTGTTGTTTACTGTCAGACTATAAGTAATTATTTGCCCTAATAAAAAATAAAAAATCAGGTCAAATTTGTTAATATAAATAAAATTTGTCGCGTTCACCAATATTTTTTTTACATATATATTTTTCTCTTTAGATATGATTCTTACTAGTAAATATAAGAAGACGGGACAAGAAGTCAATTGGTATGAGAATTGAAACTAGGTCAGTCGTCTCAGAATTATCTATGACAGTGCGTTGCCGGTTAGACGTGCAAATTTTATTTTTTTATTTTATAAAACGTAACAAACATTTTGTATTAATTATTTTCAAACTGTCTCCGTGGTCTAGCGGTTAAGCGATTAAGTCGATTCCTAGTCGGGATAAAATAATGTATTTAATTAATTTGCGATATATTTCGAGTATTCGACGAGCTAGCGACTTGTCATGATGGGCCTATAGTAAATTTAGGTAAATGTGAATCCACTTCTTTAAAAAAAAAAGAACATGTATTCTGACCACCCCGGAACGAGAGCGACGAGGCTCGAATTGTCATGCCCAGTTAAGTATTTTGTTATAGACTAATGTCAGTCATGAGTGTCTGATTCCAAAAAAAACGTGCTACAAGTGTATTAGGCACATGTTTATTTCTATATTTACATACGTATTTAGTAATGATAATTTTATTGAGAAATACTCTTATTAATAACGTTCTATGTTGATTTATAAATAAAGTTTAATTTTTCGTAAGTTCAGAGTAGAGGTGTTTTTTTTACACCTTTTTTTCGTAATTACTTGTAGCTTATTATGTTTAGGCGTTAATGGGTGTTAAATGAGTACCCTGGCTTGATGATGCCTGTTCTTTTCATTCTTATTCTGTTGGGCAAATTGCGGCTAAATTACCTTTTGAAGCCAATTTTGCGTTTGTGAAATTATAGCTCTCGAATGAATTGAAAATTTCGCTTTAGCAATCTAAGTGTAAACGGTTTAGTATTGATGTCAATTTTCATCGAAAATGCTTAAAAAAATGCTCATATAATTTGGTTGAAACGTATAAAACACGTCTGGCCAAAGTGTAGGCCAAATTCACCAGATATTCCTAAACGTTGTGTTCTAGGGGCTGTAATGATGAATGATGTATAAAATCGCAAATTTATACCTTGTTGATAATTATTACTTAGCGAATAATAAAAATAATAACACCTGGAAAGACTTTTGAATATTTTGGAGCCAAAAAAATGTTACAATAAATTCATAATATTAATTTTGTGTCAGTATAAACTATAACGCGCAATGGTATGGTAACGTGCTAGCAAAAACTAACAGAAAAGCCGTCCCAAGAGTAAGCTGCTAGCAAAATACTAGCAGCATGTGATAGAATAAGTAAGCTGCTAGAAAAAGACTAGCAATAATGTGGTCAAAAAAATAAGCTGCTCTGGTCTAGAAATTAAGCTGCTGCTAGAAGAAATTTGGTTCAAGCTACTAGCAAAAATGCGCTCAAAAAACTAAGTTGCTAGCAATAATGCGATCCAAAAAATAACCTACTAGCAAAATTGAGCTCCAAAAAATAAGTTGCTTACAAAGGACTATCATCAATGTTGTCTAAAAAAATAACTTCTAGCAAAAGTCTAGAAGAAATTCGGTCCAAAAAATAAGGTTCTAGCAAAAGCGTAGAAGCAATGTGGTCTAAAAAAAAGCTACTAGAAAAAATGCGCATTAAAAAAATAAGCCGAAGTGCGGTCCAGAGAATAAGCCGAAGTGCGGTCCAGAGAATAAGCCGAAGTGCGGTCCAGAGAATAAGCTGTTAGTTAAAGACTTCAACATTAGTAGGTAAGCTGCTAGTTTAACAGTTCATGCTATTACACGATTTGTTACAATGATAGCATTTATAAGTAAATAAATAAAACACAATTACAATTCAGTAGCGGCGGCAGTCGACAGCGGCGCGAATTGGAAACCTGCGTGGGCGCAGGTATTGTGCATTCATCTCATTTGCTTCATTGAATGCATCCACAGACATATATCTTGAATAATACGGACCAGTATATTAATAATGATAATAATAAATTATTTATTGTACAGAACCAAAATAGTGTGGGTACAAAGGCGAGCTTAATGCTATAAATGCATTTTCTACCAACTAACCTTTATTTTATATTGAAAATAAAAGTAAATACCACAGAAAGTACTCTAAAGAATTCTAAAACCCTTTCTGCACGGACAATAGCAAGCGTGCGTTATTACAAAAAAAAATCTATTATCAACATCATCATGACCATTTCCCTTTTGGGGTGGTCAGAAACCACGCTTATAAAGAATCTGATTCACATTCAGCCAATCATGACAAGTGGCAAGCCTCCAGCGTACCAAACTCGAGAAATATCACAAATAAATTAAATATTAATTAAATGTATTCATTAAAATTTACAAGAGGCGGGCTTAATGCTTTAGTAACTGCCCTTTGGGACAATGAAACCTTTTGTGTCGTGAGGTAGGTGCCTTTAAATTAATTAAGGTAATTAAAATTAATTCTAAATATTATACATTACTATATACTAATATGAATACAATACTACATACGTACAATAAATATATTATATTTCAGAGTATAAAGTCAGACATCACCAATCCTTCAAGCAAGCTTGAATTTATTTGCAAATAGAGCTTGTACTGTAATGATGTACAAAAATGATAAGATATGCAAGATTCCCTGTAATTCAAACACTTTTGGGGTGCGCCCAAAAGATATCATCAGTTTTAATTGTTCATATATTGGCCAAACTTAGCGCACGATGGCCGAGAGGGTCAAGGAACATAGAACACAAATAAACAAATCAGCAATAGCAGAACATCTAATTAAACACTGGCTGAAGGCGCATTAAAAAGCCTTCGTAACAAATAGGCATGTATGAAAATGTTGATGAAGTGAAAGAGAAATGTCGAGATCGAGTCAGCTCAATTATCTCTGCCTACCCCGCAAGTAGCACTACCCGGATCTGGCGTGAAGATATGTATGTATGTAGCACACCTAAGCAAAGATAATCCCCACCGATCCCTTACCAAATCTATCATCATCATCGACCCGTGACAGCAGCCATTGCAACTTGGCTGAAACGTCGGGAAAAATATGTCACTAAGGTTTAAAAGTCTCGTTAAAATTATTAAAAAGCTATCAAAGACAAACATTTGACTGTAACATATTTTATGTGTACTTCACATTTTTTGCATCGGGTAATTATTGTTTTTTATTGATGGCTTGTTCATCAAAATGTATGTCTATGCATTTTCACCATTGAATACATTTCCAGTAGCAAGCACAAAACGATGTCTCATTATGCATTTGACTAATATTATATTTCTGACATCAAGGTCATCCGGATTGTTAAGGACTAAAGATGCATTGTTTGTTAATATCAATTTATAAATGATGACATTTTATCACAATAATATATATTGTCGGAGGAATGCTAGAATTCTCTGCCTACTCTATGCTAAACGAGTCTGCCAAACCGAAACACCTTAAGGACAACTTCACCTATCTCTTCTCACTTTATTATAGATCTCATCGTTCTTCACAAAATTCTAAGAATAAGTAAAGTATCATTACGACCGTATCCCTGACGGGGTGGTCACAAAACCACGATTTTATGGAGCGAGTTCACATTTAGCCAACTTTACTATAGACCCATCATGACAAGTGGCGAGCTCGTCGATGTCTCTATGCCAGACTATGTAAGTATCATTGTATAAGTGAATCCGATTCTTAAAAACAAAATCGTGAACTTTTTATTATATAATAATAATAATAATAAATTATTTATTGTACAGAACCAAAAATAGTGTGGCTACAAAGGCGAGCTTAAATGCTATAAATGCATTCTCTATCAACTAACCTTTGTGAATGGGGAGCCATTATAAGCGGGTGCAGAAATACTATTGTGATCAACAATAATGAAATATAAATACATACTAATTAAATATACATATCCTACATATTAAATAAATATATACATAAATAATAAATACATATCTAAGTACATAGTAGGAAGTTATAGTAAGTTACACTGTTTATGGTGTAAAAAATTGTATAACTTGTCTTTAAATATTTTGAGAGATGGAGCTTGTCTGATTACCAAAGGTAGTCTGTTCCACTGGCGAGCTGCAGATACCGAAAAGTAGTCTGAACATCTGCTGGAAGAGTGGGGAGGGATTTTAAGTAAGTTGTTATTATCATTGTACCTTATATTTACCATTATTTAAAAAACTCGACCAGTCTACTTCGCAAGGTCTATCTTTAAAAATGTTTAATCCGAACTGGTCGGAACGTTCACTTTATTATGTCTGTGTGTTTTAATTATTTTAAACATTTAACTGCGATTTATTGCTACATCGCGGACTGTTGGCTTAATCAACTTATCGATTATATGATCTTAGCCGGCATGATTAAAGCTCCCTCGTCGTAAAGTGCAATCTGCGGAAGTAACAGGTTTATAGTACTTATTTACAAAACGAACAGACAAAAAATCTTCATTTATCTATACTAATATTATAAAGAGGAAAACTTTGTTTGTATGTTTGTTTGTTTGTAATGAATTCTGAGAGCTGAAGCAGTTGAATCTAGCCCTCTGGGTTCGTGAGCCACACGGGCGCTGTTAAACTGCTAACGGCGCCCAGCACTAAAAGTGCATGAATTACCGGTGGGTGGTTACCCGCTGAGATCCTGCCGGGGAAAACGGGGAAATATCCCCATCCCCAACCCAGGCATCCGGGCCTGGACGACCCCACTGTCTGTCTGTCTGTTGTAATGAATAGGCTCAAAAGCTACTGGACCGATTTTAAAAATTCTTTTACCATTCGAAAGCTGCATTATCCAGGAGTAACATAGGCTAAATTTTATTTTGGAAAAAAATATATGAATATAAAATGGAAGTAAAGATGATATTTGATTTTCGTTTGATTTCGATAAGGGAGAGAGAAAGTTTGCCAGATAGTCTATTCGGTGGCTGTACAGGAATTTCAGTATCTCGTCGAGGATAGGACAGAAATAGCAAGCAGGTTATTTTGGGTAGATCGTAGGTCACCAACTTTGAAATAGTTATTTCTTTACTCTTGCAGAGGATGTGATCGTCCGTACCACAATGTTTGAAGATGAACGTCTTTAACCAGTGCGTCCTCCCGGTAATCTCTTACGGAGCAGAGACGTAGACACTGACATTGGGTCTAGTAGGATACTAAAAGTATACCGCAGTACCTAATGGGTACTTCTATGACCACAAGAAGATGAAGATACGGAAGCTTTAGATTAATTAATTTTAATGTTATTTTTATATGTAGGTAATTTAGTTGTAAGGTATTCTATGGGCCATCTGTTGCCTAATAATAAACAAATTATTATTATTATTATAATATAGGTAAAGCTTTGTACTGGCTAACGAGACTTGTACTGGCACTTACACAATATATTTTAAAAAAAATAGACTAATTGACAACAACCTGACCTGTTGAATGAATTAAATCAATTGATTGTTGTGTAAAAATTGAATGAATAACAATTGTTATGTTCAAACCACAGTTCCCCTACTAACTACTAGGTGGCGCCACTTCCTATATAAATCAATATTTTACAATTGCTTTTTCTAAGTTTTTATCCCCTGGTCTGCATGTCGTGTGGTGTGCAGTAAATAGTCAGCAGGGATTACAAAAGAATATATATATTGTATTATATAGAAATTGACGTGTAAAAGTGCAGAATACATCTCTTTTTGTTCTATGCCTACTTATTTATTTATTTAGTTCACACAGCAGTACATATATTATCACACACATAACATAGTATAATTATAACTTATCTAATATATGTACCAATTAGGTGTCACAACATTCACCAATATAAAAAGAAGAAGAAATTAAAAACTTATTACTGTTAAAACAAAAAAAAAAATAACAAAAACTATCAAATTTACAAAATAAAAATATGACTTCTAAAATAAAATTATACATTTTTCTCTTTTTTAATAGAATTAATTAGGAAACATAAAAATTGCACAAATTTGGTACCTTAAAAAAAACGAAAACAAAACACTTGTTTAATAAATTATAAGCTACTCAAATATTGATGGTTTGAAATGTTCGAGAACATTTATCTGAATACATTGTAACGGTCATGGAATATGTCTATATCATTATTGGCACTGCAGAGACTACTGTAGGTGTTGCACATTCGGGATGTTGACGAATGCCTACTTGCAAAATAAACGACTAGAATTGAATTGAATTGACATATATTATCACACACTAAAATAATTAAATCATATGAAAGATGTCTAAATCATTATTGGCACTGGTACTATAGGTATCGCACATTCGGGATGTTGACGTTTGTGAACATACAGTTATTGAAATTTTAATAGCGCAGAGAGTAATTGTTTCAATTTAAATTGCAATTATTAGTATAAGTTAGTTTGAATTGCAAAAACAAAAGAGTTGGAGTTGCATGTTGCATAACGCAATCGCTTACTCGTCATTACGGCTCCGACACGTCTCCCGCAGAAAGGTGCATTAGCGACATCGATGTATATGAACATACAGACCGGCCTATATATTCAATATATAGTTTTAAACTATTGCATAGCTTTTATCGCAGGCTTTGAGCGCGGCGACCGAATCAAGAAATTCCGTAACGAAAATAAACCTAACACCCCCACACCGACCGGCACAGCGGTACGGCGTTGAAAGCCATTTTTATTGTATTTAAAACTTTATTCCACAAAATATACAAAGGCGTGACATAATGTCGCTTGACATTCTCTGCCTGTCAGACCTTAGAGACAACGAGAACATTCAGGTGAGGTAGATCTAATATAACAGTTTAATCCAAAATTTAAAATAATTTTTTGAAGAGATGAGTGGTCATCCTAAGAAAGATATAGACTTAAATTAATGATATCTGTAGGCGGACGGGTTGATCGCGCGGGGGGAGAGTGGTTCGCGCCAGCGCATCTTTTTTATTTACCTACTATAAATATTTATTATTTAATATTAAACTTTGAGAGTAATTTTCTCCGCAAACAAACTGTGGCTACAGTTGGAAAATAAATAAATTATTGTTTTAAGAGTAGGTGTAGGTACCTATAGAATATTACTTATTAACTGTAAGCGGTCTTTTAAATATATGTCTCTGATAAACGCAAAATAACACGTAGCCACGAAAATTTCAATTAAGTTTAATGCACATGTCAGGATTTCCCCCTAACACGCTGACCGACACCCCCTTCGCGACCTCAATTTGTTTAAGGCAAGGACACAATGCCGTTAGCGTTATTATACAAGTCCTTACAGCCCCTAGAACCTTTACTGATGAAAATGGGCATTCCAAAATATATGCAGGACAAAAGAATTGACCGCCTCCGTGGTCTAGTGGTAACAAACGTTGCCGTGAACTCGGAAGGTCGTGGGTTCGATACCCACCGGGGGAAAGTTGTACATTGTATAATTTGTCTCGGTCTGGGTGTTTATATGTATAATATGTATATATTTACAAAAAATATATATATATAATATGTAGTTTATCAACCATCTAGTTTCCGTAACACAAGCCTCGTAACTTACCACGGAAACTAGATGGCGCTGTGTGACCTGTCTGGAAATATTTATTTATTTATTTATTTTATTTATTGGCTCAACGTTGTTGGTCTTCCGTGTTTCTTTCTTCAGCGGTACCGCTTCGTCACAGATAGGGAATTAGATATAGGGATTACCTACAGTAAAAATAAGCCAAATATTTGGCAGTAAAGTGTAAATCTGTGCCTACAGATATTAAATAAAAACAATATATCACTGGTGAATTTAATCTGCCTTGCCACGGCTTGCCAGACAAATGTGTGTCTTATATTTTTTTTTCAAAGATTCCAAAATTTGGAATAAGTAGATCCGGGACCGACGCTTAATCCTTTAATTAATGCATGTTTTTTTTGTTTTTAATTAACCCTATATAATTTCTATCTTTTTCATATCAATATAATTCTTCTTCTGCCCATCAGAGTCAGCTGCAACCTCAACGACATGATGGCACAGATGGGTTGCTGCCTATCATTCAAATCGTACGACTTAAATAACGAATTATCGAACCGGTGGAGTTGTAGATCTATCCGTTAAGTCCGTGGATCCTGCCGCGGAGGTACCGGGTTCGATTTGTGGTCGGAACATACGTAATAATTGATTTGTAATATTTCTCAAGTTTGTTAGGTCGTGATGATGATGAAAAAAAAAGGAAAAGTCATATTAATACTGGCCTGAACTGGGCTTTGAACCGGGTGCATTTAGGTGTGTACCACCTCACTGCAGCCTAATTCCGCAATATATGCACGATAATAAGTTGGTCTTAATTCGATATGTTATTTGAAGATAAGATTATTAAGTAAACCGATTCGAAGACAAACCGGTTCAGGTCTACTCTGGACGTACAAAATATGAAACTGCAGCACAATAATACTATTTTGGACTGATATAACACAGATGATAGCTACGTTTTAAAAAAATACTTCAGACCCTTACCAACCTAGCCAGAGCGGCGACTGTCAGCTAAATTATTTATTTATTTGAAACTTTATTGCACGAAGTACAAAGGCGGACTTAATGCCCGTAGACATTTTCTGACAGCCAAACCTTGGGGACAAATTTGAACTATTATAGGTGCAATGAAAGAAATATTTAAAAAATTGGAAGAAACATTAACAGATTAATTATACACTTACATATTATATTGTTATATATACTATAATATACTAAATACTAAATACATACATAATACTATACATAAACATACATATATACAATTCTCCAGAAATATATTCTTTAAGGCCCATCTCTAGAAGTGGGAGTCTAGGACTCTGTGTTCTAGGGGTTGTGATAATGATTAGGTAGATATTTCTAGTCTAACGCTGCGTGCCTAAACCCATTTATGCATTTAACTGAACAAATGCCACTATAGAAGGATCTGCTATAGCTGCAGATTCCTTTCTCTGTCAGATTGAATATTGACAAGTCACTAAACTGCTGGTGTTCCGCTAACAGTTTACTCTTTGGACCACTGTGTTGCTTGGTCTTCCTTAACAGGAGTGTAATCATTTAGGGTGGTTTGGATAATGATGTGTCACAAATGCCTTTAAAAGATTTACATGAATAAAGATATTTTGACTTCGACTTAGTGTAACTAGTATAGCTATTTTGGCATCTTAAAATTACATATATCTGATAATGGGTTTTTGAAGAGATCAATAATATGTCGAACGTTTATCTTGATTGGCTCAAGTTACAACTGTCGTCGAGAGACGAGAGTGGAGATAATTTATCGTACCGTTTTTCAAGACAATCTACCTACACAATTATTTATGCAGCATTCTCTTACTTAAGCGCAAACGCTAATATAAAGGAATCCATTAACTATATATATCATGCTATTAAAGTTGATATTTACACGGCCCCTGTCAAAGTCGAGCGCTTATAGAGTTGAGAATTGAATAATATTTTGTAATTATGACGCAATCTCTGACTTAAATAACAAAATCCACTAATAACGCTTGCGACTAAGTAACAAAATAGGATACTGGATCCATTCATAATACATATATACATATATGTCCGACGGCTGCACGACGAACTTACAAAACGATTCGCCAGTGGTTCTCATCAATAATAATTAATGTTTGATTTGATTTTTGTTGCATTCTGACACTCATTAATTGCAGAAAAGTAAAGTATCATCACGACTGAATCCTCTTCGGGGTTATGAGAAACCCACGGAGACCAAAGAAGCAAATTTACATTTAGCCAACTTTACTATAGGCCAAGTCAAGACAAGTGGCAAGCTCGTTTACCAAACTTGAGAAATAGCACGAATAAAATAAATAAATCTAAATAAGGTAGTTTGCGCAAAACCGTAATAATCAAATAAAAATCCCGAAAGGTTTGACGTTAAGAGTGACACAGCCCTTATAGCTCAGTAAAACGTGCCTGACTAATCGTAAACTAAAAATATGGTTTAAAAGTTAAGTATAGCATTAAAGAAAAAAAAAACAGGCTTATCGTTTCAGCCAATTTAATTTTTCGTAATTACAGAGTACACCCTGTGTTTGTTCGGATAAACGCTACCCAGTAGGTCCGAATCGATTCACGATTACGATTAATCGGCTGTCAATCGTGTTACTGACTGTATTTTTTTATAATAAACGAAAATTCCTGGTAATTCAAGATCTATTGATGAACAATCATTCCAGTAAGTCTTGTTTCAAACGGTGTTATTTTATATAAATATCACCATGACAAGCTTACAATATTAGTTCTCCTTGAAAGTAGAAATTGCCATTTGACACCATTGCAAATGCCACATACTTTCAACGGGGACAACAACGAGGTGGTAGGCGGACTGATTGTGGTAATTTAACGTGCCTGTAACTTTTACGTGAATAAAGATATTTTGACTTTGACTTAGTATATATTTATTTGTAATTTTAGCAGTATTTTTTTTGTTATTACATTATAAATAAATAAATATTTCCAGCCAGGTCACACAGCGCCATCTAGTTTCCGTGGTAAGCTACGAGGCTTGTGTTACGGAAACTAGATGGTTGATAAACTACATATTATACTTTTTTTTTTGTAAATATATACATATTATACATATAAACACCCTCATCATCAGCCTGTATCTCTCCACTGCTGGATGTAGGCCTCCCCTAAGGCTCGCCACTTAACGCGATCTTTCGCTACCCTCATCCAACCCCCACCAGCGACCTTCTTTAGGTCATCTGTCCATCTGGCGGGGGGTCGTCCCACTCTGCGTCTTCCCGTACGTGGTCTCCACTCTAGAACCCGTTTGCCCCATCGATCGTCGGTTCTGCGGCAGATGTGTCCGGCCCATTGCCACTTCAGCTTGCTAATTTTAAAAGCTATGTCTGTAACTTTCGTTCTCTGACGAATATCAACGTTTCGAATTCTATCCACCAGAGATACACCAAGCATAGCTCTCTCCGTGGCTCGCTGAGCGACCTTGAATTTATGGACCAGACCCACTGTTAGTGTCCACGTCTCTGCTCCGTACGACATTACCGGGAGGACGCACTGGTTAAAGACCTTAGTCTTTAAACATTGTGGTATAGACGATGAGAGGATGTGCCGGAGTTTCCCGAATGCCGCCCATCCTAGCTGAATGCGTCTGTCGGCTTCTTTGCTGAAGTTGGCTGCTCCTAATTGGATAGTCTGCCCGAGGTATACGTAATTTTGCACAACTTCGAGAGTGTCGTTCGAGAGACCGAGACAAATTATACAATGTACAACTTGCCCCCGATGGGAATTGAACCCACGACCTCCCGAGTTCGCGGAAAAGAAAAAACATGGGTAAACTGTCGTCGCACTAATCTAATTTAAACAAAATAATTGCAGAATACATATATATACTGTACATGGTGCAATAAGTAACATTATAATATATATGTATATGGGACTAAAAAGTATAAATAATTAAATAAATATAAACTAAATCTAATAAAAAATAAACTATACTTAAGTAAACAAAATTCTCTAGAGACGACCCTTCAGTTATAGTCCCAAGAAGGCTGGCAACATTTCCCCTCTGTATAGCTAAGCTATACAGCAATACGTTGGTAGAAATAATTGCCAAAATAAATTAATAGTAAAGTAAAAAGTAAAAAGTATCAACAGAAACCACGCTTATAAATAAGTAAATTCACATTTAGCCAACTTTACTATAGGTCGATGTCTCCAGCGTACCAAACTCGAGAAATATCACAAATAAATTATTATTTTTTTATTCGAAGTAAACGTTATGTCTATGTATTATTAGTATTTAGTTTATTATAGTATTTATTATTGTAGTTTAGATAATATTGCATATTTATTACGTAATCATATTTCTCTAATTGCACCTACCTTACGTCTTTAATGTTCTACAGTGTCCCTAAGGTTGGCTGTCAGAGAATGTCTAGCGACATTAAGTCCGCCCCTTGTATATATTGTGCAATAAAGTTTTATTAAATAAATAAATTATAGTACATTAAATATAAATTGAAAGCTACCTAAATAATAAAATTAAAAATAAACTAAACTATAAATAAAAAATGTCCTCTAGAGACGTCCCATCCGAGATAGTTCCAAGGAGACTTGCAACATTTCCGCTCTGTATAGCGAGGCTAATACGTTGGCAGAAATAATTGCCAGCCTTCCTGTCTCCAGACCTTTCTGTCAGCCGCTTTGACAACTCCTTGGCCAAGCGCCTCGCTGACGGTCCCCATGGGCCCATCGTCTCGACCCCAAACGGCGCAAATTCGTAACCGATACCAAGGTTAGCGTATTTGCGTAATTTGAAGTTCTCCGCAGATAAAGCCGCACTTCCCACGCCTGACGAGGTCGCCTGGATGTGAGATGGAGCTAATGTATCTACACACGTCGCACCCCACACCAGAGATCTGCCAAGCTTCCACGGCCCAAGTCATTCCGTCGGGTCTCTTGCCATCGCTCCGCACAATCCCAGATGGTTCTAATATTGCAGGTACCCCAGCAGTGACAAGAGCCCTTCGGATGATGTCGTTGAGAGATGATGTCGTTATTATTAATTAAATGTATTTATTGATATTTTTGTGTCTCGACCAGGAATTGAACCCGGTACCTCCGAGTCTAAATCCACGGACTTAACCGCTAGACCACGGAGGTAGCATTATTAATTAACATACATACATATCTTCACGCCAAATCCCTTGCGGGGTAGGCAGAGACAATTGAGCGCCACTTGTCACGATCACGACATACCTCTTTCGCTTCTTCGACATTCATCAACCTCTTCATACATGCCCTCTTGTTTCGATGGCTTTTTAATTCACCTTCAGCTAATGTTTTATTTATTTGATCATGATAGGCAAGTCTTGGTCTGCCAGGGCCTCTTTTACCCACAACTTTCGCATTATATATCTGGTTCGTCAATCTCTCTTCGCTCATCCTTTCGACATGCCCGAACCATCGGAGCATGCCTTTCTTTATTCTTGTACCTATTAATTAACAAAATGGTGTAATTAAATTTAAAATAAATAAATATTACATTGACATATTACAAAAGTGAGAAATATAATTTCTCGTTTTTGTATAACCGTGCATCATCAAAACAATGAATGTTCAAATTTCATAACAATAAAATGATAAATGATAGTCATTTGCAGAACGCCATTCGTTCCAAGATATCAATATTTATATGTGTTTTTGAACTCAACATCTTTCCTCCATGATTAATGTTACAAGTAATTCCTGTTTATATTGTGGCATCAAGGAATCTGCATTCACCTGGTTATAAATGGATATTATATGTTACACCACTTCCACCTAATGGTAGGTAAGTCTTGTCTAGATTTTATTAGACTATTCTTTCTGTTTGAAAAATATTTTATTTAAAAAAAAAGATAGTGTCAATTTTACTATGAGTATGTCTTAATATTTATGTAAAATGCATTCAAATTCTTTATTGCATAAAAATATCTTAAACTAATATGTTACAACAGTAATAAATTAATATTAACTTTTTTTTTTTTATATATATATATAGGCTTTGTGATAATGTCTTACTGAGAGTCAGCATGCAATGTAGGTATGACTTGATGTCAGTGCCATATATGAGTACATTAAAGGGTACTTATGTCAGAAAATTTATGTAATGTCAAAACTTAAATCTAAATAGCTATACAATGTCAATATTTCATTTTAGTTTTTTATTTAAGAATTAATTTGTAGAATATAAACAAAACTCGCACAACGAGACGTAAATTACTTTTTTAAATTAAATTGTAGGCAATTCTTGAAATGTGTAGGTATTTTATTGTACGATTTTATTGCCATATTGTACGAGTTATTGTCAAAAACTCTGCTCTTCGGTATGATTTCAGAGATTAGACTGTTAGCGTACCTAGTGTTATACTTTTTAAATATTGTTAAGCTTTTAATAAATAGTTCAGGGTGTTGTTTAACAAACAAGCATGATGAAAGGATGTAGATATCTGCAGGATCTAAGCGGGTAATTCATGTACTTTTTCTGCTGGGTGAGGCTCACGAATTGAATTTGTCATACACTCGCCACGCTGGCCAGAAGAGTTGGAGAGTATCTGATGTCAAATTTAATGACAATTCATTAACGATTTTACAAGTTGATATTAGTGGAACCGAGACCGAAGGCTTACCGTGCTCTCCGAGGCACGGGAACAGTGGTATTGTAAATCTATCTCAAATGTACATGAGAAAAGTATTTCTCATTAGTACATGCCGGGGGTTGAACAAAGTACCTACTTTTCTGGATTTTGAAGAAAGCGTTCATCTAACTGAACTACCACCACCTAACTATAATATAATAATGACTTTTTTTAGTTTGTGATTTGGGCAGGAAATTAACATTAAAGTATCATCATCACGACCGTTTCCCTTTCGGGGTGGTCAGAAACCGGATTCACATTTATTCAACTTTAGCCAACATAGGCCAATCATGACAAGTGGCAAGCTCGTCGATGTCTCCAGCGTACCAAACTAGAGAAATATCACAAATAAATTAAAAATCAATTAAATGTATACATTTAATTAATAAATATTTTTGTGTCCCGGCCAGGAATCGAACCCGGTACCTCCGAGTCTAAATCCACGGACTTAACCGCTAGACCACGGAGGCAGTAAAAATTACCATTAGTAATGACTTTTTAGGAAACCTTCCACATGTTTAAAAATATAAATTTGTTCCACAATAATAACCTAATTCCATAAAATACTAGCGAAGTTTATAGTAATGGTAATAATAAGCCTTGAATGGATGCACCTGTCAGCCAGCTCCGTGGGGTTGCCAGGCAAAAACTATGCTATAACCACTCATAATCGTCTATAATCATTGTGTACAATAACTGTCAAAACGGCACTAAATATTGTTTGTTAAATGCCATAAACTTTCGAGTTTTTTTTAACGGTCAACACTTTGGGAACAGGACATCGACTTATACCTAACAGACAATCCAATTCATATTTGCTAGCTTTATTTAATTTGAAAGACTTAGTGAAAATAGCTACGATATATCTGTGAAGTACAACTATGTAGCTTCGATATTGAGAAATACACTTTTCTTACGTCGATTTGTCATACGACTTACATAAACTTAACTACAAATACAAGACTTGTCACTGAAGTTTCCCTTGTTTGACTTATTTTCTTGCACGGAGACTGAGTTTAAAAAGGTGGCAAAAATTTTTTAGGATATAGTGAGGATTGATATTATTATTGTTACTGCTAATTATTTAGGTATTTTTGTATATTTATTGTATTAACCATATGTGAAGAACACTTACTAACGAATTGGCTTAGGCTGTTATGTTAGGTTTACGTGTTTGTAAATAAATAAATAAAGACTTAAAAATATTCTTTACTATTACCTAATGACTCTGACATATTTAGAAAATGAGAATTTATTTGACGTCACAAAATAAATCTAATACTTACCTACCGTCTTTCATAATTTATATTCTTGGGATTTAATTTATAGGACTAATTATTTATTTATTTACTATAGTTATTCTTTATATTATATATATATAGTGTATTTATTAACCTTGGATAAATTTCTTAAATTTCTTCAATGTTTTTTATTTTGGAATTATTGTATTAGGAATTTAATTTTTGTAAATTTTAGATTTAGTGTAATTGAGACCCCACAATACTGGCCTTCCTAGTGTGGGTCTTCAATAGAAAAACATGTACATAGGATTTTATTGGAAATACAAGATTATTATTATTAACACCACCGTTCCCTTGCCTCAGAGAGCACGTTAAGCTGTGTCGGTTCTGGTTTCACTAATACCAACTTGTGGAATCGGTAACAAATTATCATCTCTCGCCAACTCATCTGGCCAGTGTGCCGACACGTGATGGGCTGTGATGGTGATGATTGCATTATTGTGAGCACTCGTGCGTTTTCTGTGATAGGGTGTTGCCAAAAGTTAATTTTTCGCATAATTATCATACAAAAATCACCTTACTCGATCCCCAAGGTTAGCTGGTAAAGAATGCCTACTGGCATTATAGCTCGCCTCTGTACTATTTTTAAGTGCATTAAATAATTTAAATAAATAAATAAATAATTATAATCGTAGTCTAGCTGAGTTTTGTTTTTCACTAATATACGTCTACAGACAGAAGAATAAATAAGTTAAAGGTTGAGCAACTCGTAAAAGGTGTGAGTTTAGACTCAATAAGGATTCATGATTCATTTAGTTTGTGTAGATGTCCTATTATTATTATTTTTTTTGTTTTTTTTTTTTTTGGCAGGATTAGAAAGAATATTAGAATGACATATCGTAAAACCAAAATATGGTTAAATATTTTAAATACCTATTAGTTTAATAATATATTTACGTAATTTTTAACACTAAATAAAGACAAGCAGGCACTGTGTTCAATTTAATTAAGCCTCGTCAAATAATAGTTTTTTTTCTTCGATAGAGACATCCACAAGCTTTTTTTATTACTTCTGTATTTAATTAATTTATTATAGAAATAATTATAACAACCTGTTAAAAGTTATTTAAATATCATTCATCATTACAGCCCCTAGGACTCCACTGCTGGAGATGGGCCTTCCAGAACATATATCTGGAGAATTTGGCCTACACTCGCCACGCTAGCCAGACGGTTTGGCGAGGAATTTAAATATAGGTCTAGCGGTAAAGTCCGTAGATTTAGACTCAGAGGTACCGGGTTCGATTTCTGGATTAAAATTATTTTGAATTTATTTGTGATATTTCACGGATTTGGATACATCGACGAGCTTGCTGCTTGTCATGATTGGCCTATAGTAAAGTTGGCTAAATGTGAATCCGCTTTTTTATAAGCGTGGTTTCTAACCTCCCCAGAAGGGAAACGATGGTAAAGATATTTTACTATTTGACTTTATACTTTAAAATATTATATCATCACGATCTATTTCACTTTCGGGGTGGTCAGAAACCACGCTTATAAATAAGCGAAATCACATTTAGCCAACTTTACTATAGTAGGCCAATCATGACAAGTGGCAAGCTCGTCGATGTCTCCAGCGTACCAAAAACGAGAAATATCACAATTAAATGTATTAATTTACATTAATAAATATTTTTGTGTCCCGACCAGGAATCGAACCCGGTACCTGCGAGCCTAAATCCGCGGACTTAACTGCTAGACCACGGAGGCAGTGAGTTTTATTTATGGTTACTTTAAAAACTATATGTACTTGGATATCTAATACAAACATAATTGATGGCAAACATAAAGCAGTTAGGTTATGACTTGTAGCCGAAGTATTTTGGGTATGTTATTGTCCAAAGAATCAGCCGTAAATCGCTCACCAGTTACTGTTGCGTTATTTCACAAAGGCAGGTGAGCTTTACAGGCCGTCCGGTTAAAAAAAATTATTCCGCAGGAATTTTTGAATGATTGAGACGGACGAGTAACTGTCGAAAGTGTTAGAGAGAAGAGAAAATCAAATAATTTTAATTTCTCCAAAAATAGATTCTGGAAGGCTCGTCTTCAGTGTTCAAGGTTCTAGTGGCTATAACGATAAATTAAGATTTCCAACTTTAATAGTTAAAAATATATATATTGTGAGTGTAAACGATTTTGTGTGCTACAAGTTTCACTGTTATAACCACAATTATCAATGACTAAGAAACAATACTGTGGCCAGTGACTCCTCAGCAAACTGGATGCTTAGCGGCTTGAAGAGCAGTAAAAGCGTGAAGGCTCGTCATGAAATATGACTAGACTCGGGTCACAAATATATTATATATATATGCGATAGTAATAAATTGATTCTTACATATCAAATGTCTTCGTAAACTTCTGGATTATTTTTGTTCTTGTAAAGAATCTATTATTAATAAAAATTGTCAGTATTGCAGGAGATGCACAATAACCCACGTGCCATGGCATCACCACTATAAGAACACCTTGTCCGCCTTCGTTAAATAAAACATCTATGTTTCCCTCCTAACAAAGTCAGACACTAAACAGGCTGCTTATAAATCAAAAGGACCGATCGACAGAAAAAAACAACCAAAATTTTACACACCAACAATTCTTGTTAACCCACTGTGCGTAGGGATGTGGTTGTCGTGTCATTCTGAGCTATCGATAAATTTATTTATTAATATTTTTTTTATAAATAAAGCTTTGCAACCCTCTCGCTCGAACACTCCAACAATAAAAAATAACCAATATCATATTTATGCACGAGTAGGTATTTGTTAAGTTAGCTTAAGTTTGGGTATTAAAGTTACCGCTAATTTCCTATATATATATATGTGTATGTATGTATATATGTATTTATAGAGAAACATGTTAATTTTAATTTAGTAGTAGAAAATATTCTATTGTTTTGACATAATTATACCATATTATTATTACCATGACTATTAGTGTAGGTAGTAGGTACTTATCTGGTAACGACGAAGGCTGTTCTTTGCTGTTATTCATTCGCTATCATGATTAGTAAAATAATTAATTTGTAATCTGACGAAACCGAGTGTACCAAATGTATGAAACGGTGAATAAATAAATTAAATGAAATTGTAATTTTAGACACATTTCACATTCATACCATTTATATACCTAATTTTAGACAGAAAAACATAGCAACACCATTTATAATGATTTTCCATTATTTTACTAAAAACAAATCCATTATGTGAGAGAGAGGAGAAGTCTCGGGTTTGCGACCGACTGGTTTACAAAGGAGGCCTCCTTTTTTTAATTGCGTATCAAGACGCTCACCATCCAGCCTTCTGTTCCCTACCCAACCAAATCGTTATATTACTGTATTAACGGCAGACCTGCTATACACAATTCTTTCAATAAGTGGTGCAAAGATTTTGCTGGAATTCCACTTGCATCAACTTCCACTGCATAAAGCCTTCGTTTCTGATCATTTCTTCTAATATCTCTAAAATTTTCCTAGACTACTACTACATGGCAAAAGTAGACTCAGACTTGAACATTATTTGAAAATGTTGGGCTGTGCGAGGGAGAGGGATGCAATATATAATGTAATTGAACATTTATGTTTCCAAATGCTTGTGCTGATAAATATTAAAAGAGTGGCACCAATATAAAATTAATAATATATATTATAAGATATATATTTTTAAATATAATTAATTATCTTTGAATGATTTTGAAGGACTGTCTAACGGCTAGTTAATGCTGTATGTGAGAAGAGGGCTGGCTGTTTACTCGCGCAGCAAATCAGCATTGCTGAACACCGGTGGAATACTGCAAGAGTTCTTGGCACACTGCCACATTAAAAAATAATTCATGAATATTAATTAATAAATAAAGTATCATCACGACCGTTTCTCTTTCGGGGTGGTCAGAAGCCACGCTTATAAAATAAGCGGATTTACAATTAGCCAACTTTACTATAGGCCAATCATGTCAAGTGGCAAGCTCGTCGATGTCTCCAAGCGTACCAAACTCAAGAAATATCACAAATAAATTAAATGTATTTATTTACATTAATAAATATTTTTGAATGATGGACTTAACCGGTAGACCACGGAAGCAGTTTAGTTTTATTTATAATTAGTTTACTGCGAATAAATTTACTTATAATATTAAATCATTAGGCGACGCGTTCCTTAAATCCTACAAAGGTCGGTTTAAACCCACCCGGCATGTACCAATGAGAAATGCACTTTTCTTACGTACATTTGTCATATATTTACAAGACCACCGTTACTGTGCCTCGGAGAGCACGTTAAACCGTCGGTCCTGGTTAAACTATAATACCAACTTGTGGAATCGTTAATAAATTGTCAATAAAAATTGACATAAAGAGTGGCGAGTGCAGGCCAATTTCTCCAGATATATGTTCTGGAAGGCCTATATCCAACAGTGAAGGTCTAGGACGCTGTGTTCTAGAGGCTATAATGATGAATGATTAAATCATTAAATTACCTTTGTTAAGACCAAATGTCCTAACATCAGTTAACCGACCGCGGAGAGGAGCCTCTTCGCGGTCGGATAATAGCTTTAAGTTTGAGTATATTGTTGGTACCGCGGAGTCATTGTCGGGCATTCGCCGTTCATAGACGCATCTACAGAAATAAACGCATCAAACGAAATACAGTCCATCCTTCACATAATTCACCAGCCAGGGTACCCCGAGTCATCCTACAACGGGCCTTGGCCCCAACAACCTTATATCGATATATACTAAAAATAGATTATCGTTTTATATAAAAAAAGAAACTCTTTTTGATTACCAATACATACAATAAATAAACACAAATCTATCGATTAAACTGACCAATTTTGGAAGGCACGCGTTCGAAAGAAAGGATTGCTTGGCAATAAAATAAGATAAAGCGTATTACGGAACGGCCAAAGATAAGGGGCCAGTTTATGTTTTCATATTAAATTTGTCATAAAAATGAGCGCAGTAACAATTTTTACTGCTATTGGCCCCTTTTGTTAGCTTGACGAGATTCTTTCTCCGTTTAAGTAGCTTAAAGTCCCGCTTAAGTCCAGCTTAATTCCTTAATTAAACCTTTTGAACTAAGTGTGTATTTATGATTATGCAAATGTCTTTATAAATTTAATCGACACATTTATTACCCATTACTACTATATTAATTCTAGGCTGATATTCAGACGTTGCTTAGAAATGTTCAGATTAAAATTACGGTCATTTAGGACAAATTTTCAAATACCAAATTTTATACAGAGAAGTTGTCTAGCGGTTAAGTCCGTGGATTTAGACTCGGAGGTACCGGGTTCGATTCATGGTCTGGACACAATAATATTTATTAATTTAAATAAATAAATTTAATGAATAAATATTCATTTGCGATATTCTTTAAGTTTGGTACGCTAAAGTATCATCACAACCGTTTCCCTTTCGGGATGGTCAGAAACCACGCTTATAAATAAGCGGATTCACATTTAGCCAACTTTACTATAGGCCAATCATGACAATTGGCAAGCTCCTCGATGTCTCTAGCGTACTAAACTCGAGAAATATCACAAATAAATTATTTATATTTTAATAAATATTTTTGTGTCCCGACCAGGAATCGAACTCGGTACCTCGGACTTAACAGCTTGACCACGGAGGCAGTATTTGATTTGATTTTGAAAAACAAGTAATTGAAAATTCACTAGTACCCAATTTTATTGCTTGCTATTAGCACAGAAGAGCGTATTTGAAAAGGGCAAAAGTCCGTCACACTCCCTTGTAAACTCTATCCTAATCTCCATTTTGATTAGAACGGGTTGATTTATCTCTTGTTTTACTCGTGACTACTGAGAGTGTACAATTTTGAGAATTTATTAATATTATTTAACAAATAAAGTGTGTTAGATGTGTTTCTTACTTGGTAAAATATATAAATTGAAGCTTAAAAATTTTATTGCCAAATATTTCGCCTCTCTTTGGAGCGGCGTTATCAGTGACAGTGACTGAAGGTCTTTGTCATAAATTTTGAAAAAGTAATTTTATTTCTTTTAGCAATTGTAAAGGCAATGCACTATACAGTTTTGTATTTATTTTTTTGAAAAATATCATCATCACCTCGCGCATCATGGTAAACATCATCAGCATGTTATGTCCATTGTTGGTTCGATATTAATTTTACAAAACAAGTTAGGCAAAACCTAATGCATTACATTCAGACCAGGGCTATAGTATGCACCAAGCTGCCATATAAAAGAGCTTTCCCATGTTTTTAAATCAATAGACCGAATAGTTTTAGGAAAACTCTTTAATACTCTTACTGTGAAACAATTGTTAAAGGTAGTGTTATGTATACGCGCATGGGTGGGCACAGGTAAAATATTATTAATTTGAGAATCTACTGAATCTAATATTATTTAAGTGGTTTTAACACTTTAGATTCCCTCTCCCTGGCACAGTGCACGGTTAAGTTCGTAATTCGACTCGGAGGTACCTACCGGTTTCTATTTCTCGAGTTTGGTACGCTAGAGATAGTGTTGCCCAAAGCTTAGCCAGTCTTGGTCTAGCAACAGAATAGGTGGTATCTTGCACTCCTAATCTTGTAAGCTTGTCTTGCTTTTTTTGGAGTTAGGTTTTTGTTTTCAATAAATTTTAATTGCGTCCAGTCCGTAATTTTGAATATTTTTTTGTTCCTAAGGAAAAAAAATAACTTTTAGGTATTTGGAACTTGGGAGAGTTCGTTTGCAAATAATTTTATTTTAGTATACCTAAATCCTACCTATAACTAATACCACCGAGGTCAAGCGGTTAATTCCGTAGATTTGGGACTAGGGTAGTCTTGGTCTTGGTCTTGCAACCATATCAGTAGTCTTGTTCTTGGTCTTGCAAAAAAGCAATACCAAGGCCAAGACTGCACGACCAAGACCAAGATTTGGCAATACTAGCTAGAGACATCGACGAGCTTGCCACTTGTCATGTATTACGTATAGTTAATTGGGCTGTGAATATGAATCCGCTTCTTTATAAACGTGGTTTCTGACTAATAATAATAATCATTATTATTATTTGCATGTTGTGCTGCTTGGATTCCAGTCTAGTCCATGTATAAATTAAATTACCTCAAATTTGCAACTGACTGGAATCTGTTTGCACACCTAATAATAAATAAATAAATAAATACCCCGGAAGGGAAACGGTCGTAATGTTCCTTACTGTTTTTTTGTACTTTACTTGCTCGCACTATCCAATATTTTTCAATATCCAAGTCTGAGTGTAGGTATAATACGATCTCCTAGGAGCGTTTTCCTGTAAATATAACCCAGCACTTACTGTCTCGTCTCAAAAATCCAAAAGTAAAAATTTGTCCGAAATGTTGACTACATGTTTTTTCACACTTCGCTTGAAGAACCTTGTATTTTTATAATTATTAAATTCTTTATTGCACGAAAAAATTTAACCTATGGGAGAGTATGAGATAAAGGGTAGTGCTAAATGAAAATAATAAATTACCTAGCTAACAATTAACTTTTTTTTTTTTCAGACAGGTCACACAGCGCCATCTAGTTTCCGTTCATATAAATATAGGTTTATTCACTACATACTAAGAAATGTATACACTACTTAATGATGAAACCTATCGACGCGACGGTAGCAAGCCCGAGACATCATTCTTCTCGTCTCTTACCCAAACACGATGGATAAAAGGCGAATCAATGGAATAATTAGAAATTTGTGTCCTTCTTGCCAAATATTTATATAAATTAATAAAGAGGGTTTTTTATTTTTTTAGGTAAAAATGGCTACAATTTGCTGTTCACACAAGTTTATATATAATTATGTAGTGAATATATGTATATTTATATCGACTAAGTTTAACTACTAATAAATAGTATACATGAAAGGTACCTAATATTAACCTACTATTTGCCTAAATCTTAGCTTAAATATTTTTTTTTTTCACACACAACTATCAACATTGCACGGTTGCAGTACACTGCATAAGCAAAACAATACCCCTTGTCTCGAGGGAACATAATCCTCCATAGAGAAGTGGATCAGTGATTTAGAATAACTACACTTGTTGCGATAGGGAGCCACCCTCGCTAACATATGACTCCAATACTCAGTACACAGATTAGGTATACTAATTGTATACACTTGCGGTTGGATAATCTCGACAAATTAGATTTTTATTGATATATTTAGGTATTGTTTGTTTGACCCGGCGCTTAGCATATATATATAATAATAATAATAAATATTACAATATTATTTATAACCCTATAGCTCCATCATATCTTAAAACACACTTTGAATTTATTTGTGATTCGCACGACCGCCCTCTTCGTTCTTCTCATAACAACCAACTTAAAATCCCACCCCACACTTCCAGCAGATATTCAGATTCATTTACTGTATCGGCTGCTCGTCAGTGGAACAAGCTTCCACTGACCATCAGACAAGCTCCTTCAATTCACATCTTTAAAAAACAACTTAATACTTTCTTTTTAAACAAGCAGAACAGTATATTTTAAATTTAAATATTTCTTCCTAATAATATTATATTATCTTCATATATATCTACTATATATTAATAAGTATTTAAGTAGTCTATTATACATACTATTTATGTAGTTTATTCAAATTTAAAACAAGGTTAAAATTGCACCCCACATATTATACTGTCTCACTCTCCCAAAGGTGAGCTGGTAGAAAAAGCCGAAATGGCTTTAAGTTCGCCTTTGTACATACTTTTAGGTTAAAGTGCAATAAAGTATTTTAATAATAATAATAAATTATTTATTATACAAAACCAAAACAAGTGCAGGCCAAAATATGCATCCACATACCTTACCCACTATCCCTACACGTACTCATAAATTTGGAGACTCTTACATCTATCGCACGCTGAACATGTGGAATGCTCTCCCAGCCAGTGTGTTTCCCGACTCTTATAACCTGGAGTCCTTCAAGCAAAGTGTGAAAAAGCATCTTGTTAGGCCGGCATAGTGGTAGAGACTGATGTCGGTCGTGGTGACCGGCGCGTCAGTTGCTCCCATTCTTGAACCTCGCGTACTGCTTACCATCAGGTGGGTGCGATGATACATGTCGTGTTCAATCTAAAAAAAAAGTAAAAAAAAAACAGCCGAGCTTGATGCAGTAAATGCATTTTCTACCAACTAACCTTTGTGACAGATCTGTAATAAGCGGGTGCAGCAGGAGAAAAATGATAGTTAAAATTATTTATTACTATATAAAACACACATTAATTACAAACATATATATATATTTTTAATTGTTTCAGCTTTGGTTATAGTTTTTTCGAATAATATTTAGTTTTTGTATACTTATTGAAAATTTTATAATATTGTAATTTTTATAGGCCATAAAGGCTACTGTGGTAATGTGGTGGTCGCCTATAATACGTAAAGCATGTAACTTCTAATTTAGTGTTAAGTACAAGTTTAGTGTGTGATGTTAGCACTGTTGGCTACCCTATTATAAATAAACAATCCGAAAACACCCCATTACCTGCGTGACCATTTCTAATTCCTTCGTGACTCCCACGCCACGTTCTCTTCGTTCTTCTCTTCTACGATTTTGGAGATATATTAGTCATATATTTATTTTAGTTAAATAGAGGAAAATCATTATAAATATTTTTGCTATTTTTCTCTCTCTAACATTAGGTATATGAAAGTGAAAACATATCCAAAAAGTCCGTAATTTTACTATCTAGTCAACTTGGGGAATTGTTTAATCGTTAGGCTATTTGCGTCAATTGGAGCATGTTAGTACTTGTGGTAATCGTATAAAATGAGACCTTTACCTACACCGAACAAATGACTCCTTAGCGTTCTTTAACAGGTAATAAATAACGTCGATTATTTCCATTGACTTATGTACGACCAGACATTTAATAGAAGATTTTTGGTCGCCAACAGACACGAGAAGTATCACTATACCGAGATGTTCTGCACAGGCCGCGTTCCGGATTGGGCTGGACTAATGCGATAGATATACATATCTAACTCGAGCAACAAACTAATATCAGCTGTGCCTGACTGGCTAGGTAGTTCACATATGGCTAGACTATCCCACGTATACGTCCCGGTATATATATTTAATTATTGTTTTCCTTATTTTATTTTATATACTTAGTTCCTATTTTTAATGTTAATATTAGGTTTAAAGATAACAAATTTAGATAACACCGCGTCTTGTCGTTTCCTCCGGTGACTGGCTGGCTCTTTCTTCGCCCAAAGAATCAGTAGGATTGCAATTCAGCGGGGAAATGCAGCCAGCGTTCTTGCCACCATTCCACGCGGACGGCACCTATATCCCTATCATTAGTATTAATTTTATTTTATATTTTGTAAATATTTTTTTCGAATAAATGTTTATATTTTTTTAAGATTGAATTGTATTTAACATTGTAAAACTATTTGGAAAATAAACGTTTTATTTTGTTAAGTTAGCTAACTGCCTCCGTGGTTTATCGGTTAAGTCTGTGGATTTAGACTCGGAGGTACCGGGTTCGATTCCTAATCGGCACACAATAATATTATTTTAATTTAAATAATTAAAATTAAAGGAATATTTAATTTATTTGTGATATTTATCGAGGTTGGTACGCTAGAGACATCGACGAGCTTGCCACTTGTCATGATTGGCCTGTATTAAAGTTGGTTAAATGTGAATCCGTTTCTTTATAAGCGTTGTTTCTGACCACCCCGGAAGGGAAACGGTCGTGATGATACTTCACATTGTAGCACAATATTAAACAAAATATAACTTTTAACTAACAATATCTACAGAAAAGTAATTTACAAAACAAATACTTGCACTTGACATGTCCGTGTAAAAGCGAGGGAACGACTCGGGAAGTGACGTCCCATAGTGTTGTAGTCTTTTACTAATTGAATGATCATTTGCGATGCATTCCTAATCTCGGCGAGAATTAAATATAATTTATAATCCCAGACTTTACATAAGTCAATTATTATTACACATTCCCGTGCACAATATTCATTAGCCCTTTTCTACTTGTTTTTACAAACAATTTAAATGGACTAATTATATTTTTGTATAATTTTATCTGTAAAAAAAACTATTTTTGCTTAATATACGATGATATAGATGTGAGAAAATGCACGAACCGAACACGCACTGGTATTTATTTTTAAATTAATACTATTTTAACATATAAATATATATATATATATATATATATATATTTTCTATTCTCCCGATGGATGATGATACAGCCAAGTCTGACGTAATATATCTTTTTTTTAATGAATTAATGAGGTCATCATCAAATTCCAGATGCTGCAGAATTTGATGCTTTTCTTGGAGTCACTCGCGGCACCATAGCTCAAACACGTCGGGTAAAATATGGGAGTTGACAGCGCGGGAAAACAGCAAAAAATAAACTGCAACTTGTGCCCCATATTTAAAGTCCAATTTATTGTTTTCCATAATTATTGACATTGTAGCACATTATTAAACAAAACAACACCACTTTTGACCAACAATATCCACAGTAAATTAATTTACAAAACAAGAACTTGCACTTGACATTTCCACGCAAAATGGCGCGAGGAGTCCTAAAAATACATAAACTTTTTTATTTGTGTTCTCTTCTCCCGATGAATGATAGGGAAGGCAAAGGGTTCTAGCCCATACAGCCAAATCAGACGTAATATCTTTCTTTTTAAGTTTAAGTTAATGAGGTTATCATCCAATTCCTGGTGTTGCAAAATTTGATGCTTTTCTAGGAGTAAACACGTCAGGTATAATATGGGAGTTCAAAGCGCGGGAAAACCGCAAAAAATAAACTGCAACTTGTGCCCCTTATTAAAAATACAATTTATCATTTTCCATAATTATTCACATTGTAGCACATTATTAAACAAAACAACACCACTTTCGACAATATCTTGGGGAAATGCTGCTAGTGTATTGGGCACCATGCCACAAGACAGCGATTTGGAGGAGCTATTTTTTTTGCAAGTATTTAATTTTTATTTTCTATCTATTATACTAAATTTAGTTTTTGTTGTAACTTAAATAGTAAAAAAATAATAAAAATAACTATAAATAAAAAGACGACTCTTCAGAGATAGTCCCAAGGACACTGGCAACATTTCCCCTCTGTATAAAGAGGCTAATACGTTAGCAGAAATAATTGCCAGCTTTCCTGTCTCCAGATTTTGCGCTGTCCACCGCGGTCGTATCGCTGCCCCGGACCCCGCGCCCCGCGGTTAGTTATCGCTCTGGCCGCAACAATAAGTGCCAAACTCATCGATGTCTTAGCGTACCAAACTCGAGAAATATCACAAACATATATTTTTGTGTATTTCAATAGGTGGTAGGCGGACTGATGGTGGTAATTTGCCCAGTCTGCCGGGGCGGGAAAGTATCCACCGTTCGTGCCGTTAAACCCAGTAAAGTGTATCCACACGTTTAGGGATTAGGCTAGAATTGCCGTCATGCCCAGTCAAAACTGTCAGTCATACGCGCCTCTTACCATTAGGTGGGCGCAAGGTCACATGTCGTGCTAGAAAAACGTACTCGATACTTCCACGAGCTTAACCGCTAGACCACGGAATCAGTTCTTTAATATGATACAATGGCAGACAGGCGCCATCGGATTGCACCCTGAACAATGGCAATTTTCCGGTGTCTGCCGTCGACTGCGCAATTATTTAGATAAAGCTTCTATAAAAGATCTTCCCTCCCCCAACAACGATGTTTGTTGTCTTTGGGGCTTTGTGAATTTATGGCCCGACATTACGCTGCCGGTTAGGAAAAAAATACTTTTAATTTATCTCGTTAAAGGGTAATAGGGCGTCGACATGTATGTAATTTATTTTATTTAAATTCACATACTAAGAAAAATATATAGAAATAAATGAAATAAAATATTTATTTGCAGGAAACATGGTAACAAACAATATTAGGTCTTATTAATATTAAATAGGTCACATATTTCACCATAAGCATGCAAAAATTTACAACAACTGTTATAGAAGTAAAGTTACTATAAACTCAGCGTTGCTTCTTTAGTAACTTTACTTCACAAAGACCTTTGTGTTGCTTAAAATACATATAGTATTCCTCCAAAGTATAGAAATTCCTGAACTAGCCACTCATGCAGTACTCTGCAGAATCTTTTATAAAAAAAGTAAAAGTGTCATTACGACCTTCCGGGTTGGTCAGAAACCACGCTTATACAGCGTAAATATAAGCGGATTAACATTTAGCCAATCATGACAAGTGGCAGGCTCGTCGATGTCTCTAGCGTACCGAACTCGAGAAATAACACAAATTAAATAAATTATTGTGTCCCGACCAGGAATCGTACCTCTAAATCCACGGACTTGCTAGACTACGGAAGCAGTTTTTTAATAATAATATTTTAATTAAATAGTCAAATAAAATTATGTATTAAATAGTAGTTATTTACATATTACAAAAATATTAAAATAAAATAGATAAAAAAATATTTTTTTTAGTTTATTTTGATTTATTTATCTTTTTGTTTTATTTTTAGTTATATTTTTTATTATTAAGTAAGTAAGTAAATAAGTACATACTTTTATTTTACAACATTTTTAACAAACAGATTTTAAAGTTTACTCGTTCGTTAATTGTTAACCAGTTATTGGACCTTCCCCATCATACGTCTGCGGTACGGTTAGGAAAAAATGTACTTTTAATTTATCTCGTTAAAGGGTTGAAGGACATCGGGGTGTGCGAAGTAATTATTCCGAAATTGGCCACTTTACTAGATGAATCCGTTCCATCGCTCCTTTCAGCTGGGGCGTGGGGAGTGAATTAATTTGTAAGCGAGGGGTTGTTCAAGTCAAAGTAGTATTTACCAAATCTTGCGGAAGAAATGTTAATATTAAGTTGTAACATGTTTATGATAAGTGAAATACAATCAATAGATTAGTTAATAAAGTATAATCCAATTAAAATAATTGGTTTGGCCAAACCTATAAATTCGTAGGATGGAATTTAAATTTACCGCTTAATGCATTCGAAGTGTCACTTGCATACACGCTTACCAATTTGGCAATAATAATAATATAGAATGTTTCATTTCCCTAAACCCTTCTCGCTCTTTCCCCTATCCGCTCCGCTATACCCTTTTCCCTCATACTCACGAAGACGACCGAGAGCCGCCGAAGACCGCCATTAGTGTTCGTCGACTCGCCGAATCGGCACCGCCTTTTTGGATAATTTAATAAAAACGCTAATAAACTAAACTATTATAATTGTGGTGACTCGTGCCCTGTCTGGTCTGTGTTTGTGTTCCTATCAGTTTAAACTATCGGTTTCCCAGCTGATTGAGCCGAAAAACCCCGAGAATTCTGGACTGCTCTCGCGTCTGTACAGATGACTGTTTCTCTTCCTCCTTTCTTGGATACTTTCCCTCGCTCCGCTTTTTGGATATTATTTATATTATTTATCATAGACAATCGTGTATGCAAGAGTTGGCTCTAGAAGACATTATTTATTCAATTCTGGTGGCCAGCCAGCCATCCTAATACCGTCCACTTATTCGCCAGAACAATGCTATTTTAAATTTGCAGGGTCTTCAAAGTCACGTGACTACCTATGTGGTGTCTGTCAGCATCGCGACTGAGACTACACGAAGATTCGTTTTTTTACTAAATTAGTTACATAATAATAGCTAAAATAATAAACACTTTTTTTTTTTATTATAATAATAATATGGCACACTCTCAATCCTAGTGTCAACCATGATCAATTTCACGGTTCGTTATAAAATTATTTTATTGTTTCAAACCTAGATAACATAACTAATTTAAATACTTTTTTTTATACATTTTTTTAGGATCAATTAGGATATATTATTCGAAAAAAAATATTTTTTAACGCACTCGACTTAACGACAAACTCTCTAAAGCGTAGAAATTAATTAGCTTTGGTTGGTTTAGGGGAGGCCTATATCCAGCAGTGGAGAGATACAGGCTGATGATGATGGTTTAGCTTGTCTTCCATACAATAATTCCATCTCCATTTAACGACAACTCTCTATAACGCAATAAAATGTACAGTCCCTTCAGTGTCGTTATATAGAGGAGAGAAGAAAAATCAGAATTGGAAGACAAGCTAAACCAACCAAAGCCAATTGATTTCGACGCTTTAGGGAGTTTGTCGTTAAGTCGAGTGCGTTACATGAAGTTTACACTGTATTAAAAAAAAAAATAGCCCTGCAGCCCCTTGTATAAAAAAATTGTATACCTATATTTAGATTTAATTTAACGCCTTCAATAATAAACACATTGTAACAGTCTATTAGATACTCGTAAATTTAAAGATCTTAGACGGGAGATATTAAGACGAATGACTGTGAAGTCAAATCGCAGTTTTATGGCGAAACTTAAAAAAATAACCACTAACCTTCCAGTCTTTGTGATGATCATCTCTGTGCCGAGGTCGTGAAACTTGTCCCAAAGCTCCTTGGTCTCCAGCTGACAGTCCACCGACAGCAGTTCCTCGCAGTTACACGAAGTCGTAGGAACTGACGTACGGACGGGGGACGGCGTCTCTCTTTCGCCCAATTCTAGAAGAAAAAACACTTTTTCTTAAAAACATTGAAAGTAACAACTTTAACACGGTAGTCTCGCAAGACTTTTGCTTAGACATTATTTCCTAATTTTAATAAAAAAATGGTGGTGGTCTATTGGTTAAGTCCATGTATTTAGACTCGACTCGAATTTAATTTAATTAATGTTTAATTTAATTGTGATATTTCCGCAGTTTGGTACGCTAGAGACATCGACGAGCTTGCCACTTTTCATGATTGGCCTATAGTAAAGTTGGCTAAATGTGAATCCGCTTCTTTATAAGCGTGGTTTCTGACCACCCCGAAAGGAAAACTGTCGTGATGATATTTAAGTTGACTTTACTTTTTTAAGCATAATGTTTTTTTTTCAATTTGTAACTGTTGTCTTGAAATATCTCCAATTTACATGTTGTCCAACAATATCTATAACCATTCCAAATTTCACGTTAATCAGACTAGTAGCTCTCGAGATATTTGGAGACAGACACTAAAAAGCATCACAAGGTTTTCTTACTACAATAAGAAACAAATATATATTTTCAGGATTACGAGTGCAAGAACAAGACCAAGACTGAGACCAGCTATCTGGTCTTTTTGGGCAACACTAAATACATGGCGCATTACAGCAAAAGAAACCAAACCAGAAGTTACATTCACTACTAAGCGTGAGACATGCCCACCAGTTTAAATTAATGGTATCCAAATTCCCCAATCATATAATGTAAAATATCTAGGTCTATACCAGGACAGACGACTTACTTGGAGAAATCATATAAACATAAAACGTAAGACCCTTGGACTACAACGCAAACTATATTGGGTCATACAATTGGAGCATTGATGTCGATATGTTTAATGACAGTACCATATCTATTAGACGCGCAATGACAAATGAGCACTTCAGGTAGGGAAGTGTGTTCAGCTTATCCGTGTAGAGTAATATTGGTTTATTTAGCATTGTTAGTTTAATTTTTTATTGTCTCCATTTTTCTAATATTTTTTTTTAATGTAATTGTGTCTACCTATATGTGAAAACTTGTTATTAGCTTAATTGTGTTGAATCTATCATTTTATATATGTATAGTAGGTGTAAGTATAAGTTCATTTTTAAGCGTGGTTTCTAAACAACCCGCGTCGTGATGATCGTTTTTTTACAATACTAGATTTCTATTGTTTTTTTAAAGATGTGTGCATTAGCCATATCAAATTGCTTTATTTGAGTTATTTAAGTTCACGCCTCGAGTAATTCTAAATCAAAACTGGCTGTAAGTGGCTAAAGAGTTTTTGAAGGCACATCATAGGCGGTTCAAGTACATTAGCATAATTGCCTTGAGTAACTCAAAAGTATTAGCTAAGTAATAGACCTATTATATACGGACGAGGCCGAAGATTGCCACAGAATACCTAACAGTACAAGAACAGAAGATTCACCTCGCAAATTATTTAAATAAATTACGACTGTGTTAATTGCATAGTGCTAATTACCTACAGTTATATTTAGTGGTCTAGCGGTTAAGTCCGTGGATTTAGACTCGGAGGTACCGGGTTCGATTCCTGGTCGGGACACAAAAATATTTATAAATGTAAATAAATACATTTAATTAATAGTGATATTTCTCGAGTTTGGTACGCTGGAGACATCGACGAGCTTGCCACTTGTCATGATTAGCCTATAGTACAGTTGGCTAAATGTGAATCTGCTTATTTATAAGCGTGGTTTCTGACCACCCCGAAAGGGAAACGGTCGTGATGATACTTTACTTTACTTTACTCTATATTTACCTAGTGCTGCCTCTCGTTTTATCGCGTAACTCCTACCCCTTCTGACGACGTTGTCTTCTTTTAATAACGTACACAATTTTAGGTAAGCCTTTTTTCAAGCGGTGTTATTAACATAATTATAAATATCACCACGGCAATCTTACAATATTAGTTTTCCTTGAAAGTAAAAATTGGCATTTGACATTGTTGCAAATAGTAGGCGGACTGAAAGGTGGTAATTTGCCCAGTCTCGTTCACCTTTTGCCCATTGACTGCAATTATCACATCATATTACAAAAAGTCTTCTTAAATGATCAAAATTCGTTAATTGATAAAAAATATTAAATGTTCAGTGGCGGGCACGTCGATGCCTCTAGCGTACCAGACTTGAAAAATGTCACAAATAAATTTAATACATATATACACATACATATTTATCCCTTGCGGGGTAGGCAGACACAATTGAGCGCCGCTTGACACGATCACAACATACCTCTTTCGCTTCGTCGACATTCATCAACTTCAATTTTTATAACTTTATTGTAACTTTAGCCAGTGTTTTATTTATTTAATCGTGATATGTGGGGCCCGGTCTGGCAGGGCCTCTTTCACAAGGTCTAATTTGGCAAAATCATTTGGCACTCCCATGTATTAACATTCTCCATTGCGTAAACGTATTTAGTGAAATTTAAGTAGTTGCTTACAACGAACTTTCGCGTGGTTCTTTCATTTTATGGCAACAGATTGGTGTGAGAAATAAATCATAGATAGAATAAATCATGGATGGATTCTTCATAATATACGTCCATGGTAACTCGAAAACTTAGAATAGTTAGCGTGTTTCAAAATACAGTCTCATAATTTTAGAACCATAAGCGTGTTAATTTATTCTGACAATACGGTCGTAATTAATTTTCTCTATGTTAATATGTTAGCACTGGCTAAAAATGTTGCTACCAACTTCTTTGTTACATGCTTCCATAGACCTTTATAAAAAAACCGGTCATCTAAGTTGATTGAATTGAGAATACAAAAAAAAATGGGTACCTTACAAAACTCCGATTACTATTGGATGCTCAGAAACTATGCTATTTTTAAAGAAGTGGATTCATATTTAGCCAACTTTACTATAGGGCCATCATGATAAGTGGCAAGTTCTTCTAGTCTGGGTGTCTCTCTTCCATGGCGGTATAACCATAACCCTAATCGGGAAACCGGTTGGAAGAGGCTACAGAGAGCCTTGGGGTCAAAATAGGTCCTAAAAGTTCTGGTGCAGAAGGCAAGGGGAAACCACTGCACTACTATCCCAAGAAAGTCGTCATGAAAGTACAATGTAAGAATATTAAGTGGCCATGTGATCCGCTTAGCAACCGGCGCCGTACTGCGTCCGGGGCATGCGGTGTGAAATTGGTTATCGTGGACGGAGTTCCGAACCAACAAATCCATCCTGGACGAACTGGAGATAGGACAACGCCTTTCCTCAATCGTGCAATCACGCATTCTCACTTTCTTTGGACACGTATCACGGCGTGGAGATACATCCATTGAGCGCCTTGTAGTTCAGGGAAAAGTCGATGGCAAGAGAATGCGTGGTAGGTCTCCGATGAGATGGACTGACCAGGTTAAAGCAGCAATGGATCACCCCCTACATGAGTGCTCCAGGAAGGCTGCAGTTCGAGACGAGTGGCGACGACTTGTTAAGCGTGCCACTGACACTCAAGTGACGACCACGACCACTCTGCCAAGAGTGTAGCGACTAAGAAGAGATAGTGGTAGGGACTGATGTCGGTCGTCTGAGGCTGGCGTCAGTTGCTCCCATTCTTGGACCTCGCGTACCGCTTACCATCAGGTGGGCGCGGTGTCACATGTCGTGCTCAGTATATAAATAAAAAAACAAAAAAAGAAATAAATCTGTTGTATTAACAATTCCATATCATTATTATTATTTTTATCACACCAGCCTGTCTGTCTGTCTAGCCTTTAAAAACTGGACCGATATTGATAAAATTTGGTAGAATTGTTCTTTGGAACCCTGAGACGGATAGAGGCTATATGACGTCATGATATGACCACGACATGTGACCCAACAGCTATTTTTATGACAGTTTATTTATCTTTCCTTCACTCCTATACTACTGGAGCGATTTTAATAAAATTTGTCAGAGATGTTCCTTGTAACCTAGGGTTGAAGATGACCTAATATTTCAAGATGACATGTAGCCCTCCTCCTCCTCCTTAGTCGGTACCCCACTGTTGGGGATCGTGACTCCGTCGCAGTCCATCCACTAGCCGTTTCCAGTGGTTGCGGTCCTCGGCGCAGTGGATGGCTTGGTGTACTGGGATGTTTAGGTGGTCAGTCACCTGACTGGACCATCGTTTGGGGCTTCTTCCTCTTGTTCTTTTACCGTCCTTCCTTTCCCGTTACTAAGAGTTTTTCCAGATTGTCGGCGCCTCTTCTAGCAATGTGGCCAAAATATTGCAGAATTCGGGTAAAGCAGACAGCCCTACAGCCACCTTAATGTATTTTTGCTGACCACAATTTTATTTATTTTAATGAAATCCAGCTGCTGGAGTCCTTCAGGCGAAGTGTGAAAAAGCTTTACAAAAAATCGATTTTAATTGCTTACCTGATGAAGGTGCAGGGGAAGGCGCGACTCGGTCTGAGGCGTGTCCTTCCCCATCCGAGCACTGCTCCACGTCTACCTCCACATCCTCCTCAGGAGGGGGAGACCGGCAGCTCGAGGCTGGGGAACTTAGGGAAGTAGGGGAACTCTGGCGTGACACTGAACCTGGAACAATCGGGACAGAATAAATTAGTGTATGACAGTCATTGCGGTTATGGTCGTTCGACTTGCATTTTCAAATTAATTATTTTTTTATATCACCGACAATTTGCCGTGATACGTAAGTATAATCTTCTTCGACAAGAGAACGAAAAACGAAAACGCTTCAGGGTATGCTTAAATCCAAAGATCTTTCTGCTAACCTCAGATACATGAAAGTTCCAGGACATGTCACTACTGATGTGGAGACCAAGATTTTTTACTTATAACTATATATATATTTACAAATATAGTTATAAGTTTATTAGCTTACCGAACATTCTAGAAGTTGTCATTAAGAAACTCCTCTTGTGAACCTTTGAGTAGAGAATATATTGTTCAAAGGGTCGGCCTCGCCGTTCAACGAAAGAATAATTTCAGTTTTTATTTTATTTATAATTTAGTGTTTATTTTATAAATTTTTTGAATAATCCAAATTTTACCCAAAATATTTATGGAAGGTTTGATTCCTGATTACAATAAATTATTTAATTTATTTGTGTTATTTCTCGAGTTTGGTAGGCTCGCTAGGGACATCGACGAACTTGCCACTTGTCATAATGGGCTTTCAGTAAAGTTGGCTAAATGTGAATCTGCATTATTAAATAAAATAGTGGATCTGACTACCCTGGAAGGGATAGATCCTAGAACACAATGTCCTAGACGTCGACTGTTGGAGATGGGCCTTGCAGAACATATATCAGAAAAAAATTAATTTGGCCCACACTCGCCACGCCTGGCCAGACGGGTTGGCGAGGATATGATGTCAATTTTTTAATTGATTCCACGAGTTGGTGTTAGTGGAACCGGGACCGACTTACCGTGCACTCTGAGACACAGGAACTATGTACGAAAGAAAAGTGTATTTCTCATTGGCACATGCCGGGGGTTACTCCGACCTTTGTAGAATTTTAAGGAAATTTAAATAAAAGTAAATAATATAACAATAATTATTTCCCGGATGAGTAGCCATAGATGCCGCAGTCCCCTTCCCAGAAACTGTACCTACCTACAAGTAAAGATAGAGTCATAAAACGCCCCTCAAATTTGACAGAAATACCAGCGTATTCTTAGGGTGTGTAAATGTATACCCGTGCAACGACATAATTCAAAATTTTATGTCATAATAATGGGAGGGAATATCCAAGTAAATTACTTCAGTGAACAAACCTTATAGTAGCCCTAGTCTGTTTTTTTAAGCGCTTAAGTTTTTATAGTGGATTCCTTTATGTACTCAAACCAAATGGTATAAGAATCAAAAATAGACCAATCGTTATGGTCGTGTTCGAGGTGGACTTTCAAATTATTTATTTTGTAGTTTCACGGAAATTACACAGACACGTGTCCCTTATTTTCGTAAGTAAATGTTGATAAAACCATTTTTTTTAGTTTCCAACTAAAATACTAGAAGTAGATAATTTATTTAGACTTGGATTCCTGGTCGGGACACAATAATATTTAATAATTTAAATTAATAAAATATATAATAATGTGATATTTCTCGAGTTTGGTACACAAGAGACATCGACGAGCTTGCCACATATCATGATTGGCCTATAGTAAAGTTGGCTAAATGTGAACTCGCTTCTTTATAGAACAGTCGTGATGATACTTTACTTTATGTAATTTATTCGAATTTTAATAAAATAAAATTAATATTAATACTATGAATAGGAATATAAGTCCCGTGTGAGTGGAATAGTGACAAGAACGCTGTATTTCTTCGCTGAATTGCAATACTGATTCTTCGGGAAAAGATAGTCTTTTCACCGGAGGAGACGACAAGACGCGAATGTCTTTGAAAAACTTTGCTACGCTTGGACTCCATGGACGCAGAATTTCTCCAGTAAACGGCACAAATATGTAATCTTTTAATATACTTACATACTCGTACTTTCGCTGCTTCTAGAAGTTGTCATAAGTTTACATTAGCTCCAATTATTGCTTAGTTTACTATTAGACAAAAAAGTTCCAAATAGTCGCAATTATAAATTAAAAAACACTAGACATAAGGTTGGCATTGGCTCCATACATTTCTCAGTTGTCATTTTTAATAAAACGTTAAATAGCGTCAAATATCATGTAACAAACATTTATAAATTTGACCTCGTTGGCGCCAGCATAACCAAGCTTCTATCAAAGTTATAAAATATTATATGCAAACAAATTTTAAATAGCCGTTGATCGTTGTCCGTTCGTTAAAGGAGTCCGTTTGCGACTAAAGAAACACACTTGGCTGCAGAACTCGGTTCCGCACAATTAATTCAAAATAACGAAGGTTTCCGAACGCGCCCGAATTAACCCGACGCTGCGCCGGCGCACAACTACCTCCAACCAATTAGTATAAAAACCCTTGTATTGTTGCAGCCGTAAGTATTATATGCATTTCCCCTTTATAGCTCTTCAAAACCGCGAGTGGTTTTAAATAAGTACGACAGTTAAAAGTACACCCAGAAGCAATGTGAACGGGATACGATCAAAAAATAGTCTATTCATTGCTAAACTATTTCAGTTGTTGCTACGAATACCTTATTCACATTTTCTAAATAGCTCCTAACAAAATTTATAACCATCTACAACTACATTACAAAACAATGCGCCGCGTCTGACTGTCAGTTCGTCACAAACTCAAAAACTAATGCACCGATTTTTATGCTGTTTTCACCAATGTATAAAGTTATTCTCGAGGAAGGTTTTAGTATATAATTTGTTAAGTTTTTGTATACATTACGATATTTGTTGGCGGTGTCGAAAAAAAATAAGGCGTCTAGAAGCTTTCGAAGCCCTGCCTTCGAAATATAACAAAATAAATATATATATAATAAAATAGGATTAATACCGTATTTGTGTAAATAGATATACAATAAGCGATTTATAATTGCCTATTTTTTTAAGTATTAAACTGGATATAGTAGTTATCCTTAGCCATCTCGGAGTTAGCATTCTGTAGACCTATGTAAAATACACAATTCTACAATACATTATTTTGTTATATCTCAAAGGGTTTAGGCAGCGTTGTCGGTGAAAGCTCCCAGATACTTTTTTTTCCGACACCTTTAACAAAAATCGTTAATGTATAGAAAAACTTAACAAATTATTCCTCCAAAACCACTCTATCTATTGGTAAAAAAACAGCATGAAAATCAGTGCTGCAGTTTTTGAGGTTATCGCGAACAGAGAGACGCGGCGGAGATCTTTGTTTTATAATATCTAGTGATGTTAGTGGAATAGGTTTTTAATGACCCGCGTTTTATTGCTTCCAAGTGTAGTCCATACTTTCGTTAGGTGTGGTATAGGTCTAGGGTTTGTGGTCAGGATGTAGGTACCATTGTAGTTATTTACATTTGAAAATAGCCTGTTTTTATGGCAACACTGCATCTATAATTAGGCTCTAGGGCCATAACCGAATAATTGAAAGGTAGGTAACTCATAATTTATAATTGGTACTTGCTCCCTTTTGTTTTATTAACCAGATAGGATCGATTAACAATTTCTCTGTTCGCTTTTAAAGCGGATGTGGAATGCAATTGAAGGGTTATTTACAAAAACTGTATAACTAACATTTGCATTACCACAATATGGTGTTTAAAAAACCATAGGTCTTGTTTCAAGCGGTGTTATTTTGATATAAATACCACCAAAGCAAGTTAACAATATTAGTTAACTTGAAAACAAAAAATGGCATTTGACATCATTGCAAATGGCACATACTCCGCCGCCTCCGTGGTCTAGTGGTAACAAACGTTGCCGTGAACTCGGGAGGTCGTGGTTTCGATTCCCACCGGGGGCAAGTTGTACATTGTATAATTTGTCTCGGTCTGGGTGTTTATATGTATAATATGTATATATTTACAAAAAAAAAGTATACTATGTAGTTTATCAACCATCTAGTTTCCGTAACACAAGCCTCGTAGCTTACCACGGAAACTAGATGGCGCTGTGTGACCTGTCTGGAAATATTTATTTATTTATTATTAATTACTATGACAGTTAAAGTCGTTAAATGTATTCCTCTTAATAACCTCTGTTATCAATGGGGTCCTGATCCTTTTGCTTTGAAATACCTCTCTCTCAAATTTTCAAACCTTGTTAACCGGGTTCTATTCCAGGTCGGAGCACAATAATTGATTTAATTTATTTGTAATATTTTTGGAGTTTGGTACGATGGAGACATCGAGCTTACCACTTGTCATGATGAGCCTTTTTTAATTATATGTGTAATACCAGCACGACATGTGGCCTTGCGCTCACTTAAATTAATGTTAGCAACAAAAACAAACCAAAAAGTGATTAAACCTATTTTTTTTATTTTTGTTTACTGACAAAATTGTATGGATATCTACATAATATATTTTTAGACTTAATATTAAAAAAAAAATGTATTGATATTTCTCGACAATTGGCAAATGGTGTTACGTTAAGTAATTTTACCTTATATAACCTGTAAATTAGACTAACATTTATGCAAATAAATAATTTTTATGTTTTATTACTATTCTTTTAAGCCATAATGTTGCAACATACAATATGCATTTTTTTATTAACATTTCCAACAGGCTTATTTTGGCAGTAAAGATCTAGGGGCTATACAGATATACCGTCGGCTTCGGGGTAAATAAAAGTAGGTAGGCTTGGATAACCATGTAATTTTGCGTAGGTAGTACCTAATCCTTTTGTCATGTAGGCTTTGATTAAAACGAAAGGAGAAGATACGACACGCGCTAAATACGGAACCGATAAACAGCTACACGCAGTAGCACCGACATGACAGTAGAATCAAAAAAACATACGTTATCTCGTAACTACATAACGTACAATACTGCCTTATCTACGCAATATTGTTCAAAGTTCCTAGTATGGCAAGGCTCTTTACAACGGCTAAACCTAAACCTGCTTATGTTATATAAATATATATCTATGTTATACGAGTATAATGGCATTGATATTATAAACTAAAATAAATAAATATAATATACCTAATGACAAAACACGATGACGATGACATATATATATATATATATATGGATATATTTGTAGTACTCGTCGTAAACAATATAGCGCGTGTCGTATTTACTCCTTTCGTTTTAATGAAATCCTACATGACAAAATGATTAGGGATTAATTTTTTTTTCATTACAGCACCCTAGACACAGCGTCCTAGAACTCCACTGCTGGAGATGAGCCTTCCAGAACTGGAGAATTTGGCCTACACTCGCCACGCTCGCCAGACGGCTTGACGAGGATATGATGTCAATTTTTTAAGACAATTTATTAACGAATCCACAAGTTGGTATTAGTGAAACCGGGACCGACAGCTTAACGTGCTCTCCGAGGCACGGGCACGGTGGTGTTGTATATAGTTTATAATATGTCAATGCAGTAGTCGTATAGCTGCAGTAGGTACGACATAATTATAATATATAATTTATATTATTGTTCAGTTTAGTTTAGTTTGTACCTAATGTTTGAAAAAATAATATTTATTTTGACGTTTATTTAATCGGACGCGCCATGATAAGGCTTAAGGTTAGAGTAATAAAATAATAATAATAATCTTTATTGAAAAAATAAAATCACAATTTAGTTGTTACATAGGGCATATACTTAATCGAACATAGTGACATGAATTAGTACCTAAAAAGTAAAGTATCATCACGACCGTTTCCCTTTCGGGGTGGTCAGAAACCACGCTTATAAAGAAGCGGATTCACATTTAGCCAACTTTACTATAGGCCAATCATGACAAGTGGCAAGCTCGTCGATGTCTCCAGCTTACCAAACTCGAGAAATATCACAAATAAATTAAATATTAATTGAATGTATTTATTTATATTAATAAATATTTTTGTGTCCCGATCAGGAATCGAACCCGGTACCTCAGAGTCTAAATCCACGGACTTAACCGCTAGACCACGGACAGAGTACCTAACTCGATAAATTAGACAAATAAATTAAATATTAATTAAATTTATTTATTTAAATTAATAAATAGGTTTGAATGCGAGAAAAACCAAGGTACTTTGAAAGAAGAAGAATGACAACCGTGACGATAAAGATTGACGATGAAACTCTAGAACAAGTAAATTAAATTATATATCTGGGCAGTGTTTTCACTGCGGATGGGAAGTATGATAGGGATGTTGAAAGAAGAGTGAATGCGGGAAATGTGTTAACGGTGCCCTGGGATCCCTGATCGCCAGTAGGAATGTCAGTGACTAAGCTCGACTCGCCATACACAATGCAATGCTAGTACCAACACTAATGTATGGAAGCGAAACGTGGATATGTCAGAATACGCATGAGAGTAGAGTTAATGCAGTAGAGATGAGGTCTTTGCGTCGGATATGCGGCGTCACCTTGACGGACCGCATACGTAATGTCGAAATACGCAAAAGGTTAGGTATTAAAGAAAGCATAGGGACAAAAATAAGGAAAGGCATGCTCTGATGGCTCGGACATGTTGAAAGGATGAGTGAAGAGAGACCAAGACTTCCTATCACGATCAAATAAATAAAACAATAGCTGAAGGTGCATTAAAAAACGGGCATGTAGGAGTATGAGAAGGTTGATGAATGTCGACGAAGCGAAAGAGGTATGTCGTGACAAGTGGCGCTCAATTGTCTCTGCCTACCCCGCAAGGGATTTGGTGTGAAGATATGTAGGTATATGTATGTATGTATGAAATAAATAGGTATAATTAAATTTAGAATTATCTATTAAAAACGTATAGAACTCCACCCAATGGTCACACTATGCATTAAAGCTATAGCCAAAATAATATTTTTTATCAAGTTTGTCGTAGGTATTAGAAAAATACCTACATTATAAATTCAAAAGAATCTTAACTATTAATACCCTGCGTAGCTTTATGTAGGTACGAGTAAGCGCTGTAATTTGTAGCCATATTAAAAGAAAAATAATTTAATAATGTAGGTATATCTAAATGTAAAATTTTATCAGCTGTGATTCTAAGGTCCGATTGGATGTAGTTAAATTCCAAATACTATTGTTAAAATTTATAACAGATTTCAGTCTGGAATTTGTTATAAATACCAGCTATGTTTCACAACTTACAGTTGTTACCTATGTAAATTGCAATTAGGCTAAACTATAGTTTGGCCTAATCCATCTTTGATTAAGTAAAATGTACTAGACCAATAGAAACGACGCCCTGGTTCTAAAGTAGGTAGGTACAATAGGTATTCATCTAAGTAACTTTTTGGAAGATTCGTCTGTACCTACTGTCTATATGATACTGATACAGTCAGTATGGCTTTAACCATAGTCCTAAATTACGTTGTAAAATTTAAAAGGCATTGTTATTCAATGGTTATTTCTTATTCTATTGATGTAGGCCTATTTGCTTACCCGTGTGAAGCGGCGATCGTGCGCAAGGACTGCGCGGCTCGGCGGCTCCGCGCGCCATTATTGCCGCTATCGAGAAGTCCGTCGCCCTAGTCTTCCCCTCTTCCTGGGGGGACACGAGCATCCTGTCGCACCTCCACCTCCCATCCGAGCCTTCCACATCCATCATACTCAAAAACAGTCCAAATACCTAACCATTTCGCAATACAAAACCACTGTCTTACTCGAGTCTTATTAGAATTGTTTTTAATAAATTGTATCTAAATTCATTTTCAATTAATTTGTCACTGATTAGTAATGCTATTGATACGTAGAAATGGATAATTAATTAATTAACACTACTGCAAAATCGTTAACGCGATTTTTTTGTGCAGTTTTATAATGACAAGCGCCTCTGTGCCGGCGGTCGCGCGCGTACTGACGTCGCGTTGCTAGCTCGCGCGGGGCGGGCACAAGGCGGAGTCACCGCCGCACAATAACCACCACTACTGAAGCATTTCACACAATTGCTGGACAAAAAAAATAACAATTTTATCTTTGAATCGTGTAACATCTTGCTTTAAAAAATGTTCCAACTTGCGGATGTTTTGGTGGAATTTTTATTATTTAGAATCATTAGCCATAGAAAACACTTGTAGGTAGGTAGATATAATATACTTATAAGTACGTAATTTAGCCCTAAGTATTTTACCAATTTAATTAGTTTATAACACAATTTTATGTTTATTTTGTATCGTAGGATAGTGCGAATTTACGGTAGATTATTATGCGGAATAAAGTTGTAATATCTAAATTCATTAGTAAAATAATAGATAGAGAGTAGGTATTCTCGACAATATCTCAAATAAAGATAACTGCATCTTTACTACCTACCAATTGACACTTCAATAGCTAAGTAGGCATTCTAGAATTTAAGTGCACTGTAGTTTTAGTCGAACCATTAAAAGTTTTCTTTAATTTATAACCTACGTCATATCTACCCTTTTATATTAACAATTATTATTATTTAAAAACATAATATACACAATTATATATCACTAATATTAGGTTACCTAGTCAATCATGTATTTTACCTAATAATAAACGACAAATAAATAATATTTATAATTAAAATAAATAAATCACTCGTCAAAAAACATTTAAAAAATAATAATAAACAAGATATAGTAGTTACTATCCTATTATAGATCTTGTATTTGAGAAATCTGTATAGTTGTATGGAATGCAAATAAACATCGCGCGCGCATGTATTGGCCCAGAGCTCCCGCCCATTAGCCCACTGTGCAAGAGCGAGATGGAACTAATTTTATAAGGCGAGACGTTTGATAGAAGAAGCTCTATGCATTATGGCGGGAAATGGCAGTGAAAACGTGCTCACATTATTTTGTTCGCGCGGCTTTTTTTATTGTTTTAATTTTGTATGAAATATCTATGTAGCATTGATAGTCTTGAAATACAGAGATTTAACATATTTTAGTTTCCACTCACTCAATAAGAAGTAGTATTTTACATTAAATACCTCTTTATTTTAAATTCAAATTTTATAGTTTGTATTCGATAAATATTTACAAAATAAAAAATAAATAAAGTACACTACGCTCCAAATAAAACTTTTCTTTTAAATTAAATATTTTTTAGATATTTTTGTCGACTTGCCTCCGCGGTCTAGCGGGTAAGCCGTCAATTTAGACACGGAGGTGCCGGGTTCGATTCCTGGTCGGGACACAATAATATTTATTAATTTAAATAAATAAATTTTAATAATATTTAATTTATGTGTGATATTTCTCGAGTTTGATACGCTAGAGACATCTACGAGCTTGCCACTTGTCATCATTGGCCTAAAGTAAAGTTGGCTAAATGTGAAAATAAAGTAGTCTTCTTTATAAGCGTGGCTTCGGACCACCCCGCAAAAATGATACTTTACTTTTCATCATTACAGTCCCCAGTTCCACTAATACGAACTTGTGGAATCGTTAATGTCATTAAAAATTGACACATGTCTTCGCCTAGCCGTCTGGCCAGCGTGGCGAGTGTAGGCTAAATTCTCCACATATATGTTCTGGAAGTCCCATCTCCAGTAGTGGAGGTCTAGGACGCTGTGTTCTAGGCACTGTACTGAAAAAAAAAAGTTTTAAAATCTTTTTGTATTATATTTTCTAAGAGCGATGGTAGCTCGCTTGTTATCGGCAATAAAAAATACACTTTTTTGACGTCCATTTGTCATAGACTCATAGATTTATTAAAGAAAGCATAGGGACAAAAATAAGGATGCTACGATGGTTCGGGCATGTTGAAAGGCTGAGCGAAGAAAGATTGACGAACCAGATATATAATGCAAAAGTTGTGGGTAAAAGAGGCCCTGGCAGACCAGAAATAAAACACTAGCTGAAGGTAAATTAGAAAGCCTTCGTAACAAAAGGGCATGTATGAAGAGGTTGATGAACGTCGACGAAGCGAAAGAGGTATGTCGTGATCGTGTCAAATGGCGCTCAATTGTCTCTGCCTACCCCGCAAGGGATTTGGCGTAAAGATATGTATATGTATGTAGTACCTATTTATTTCAAAAATAAAATGATATCAGACCCTCGCCAGCGTGACGCGTGTAGGCCAAATTCTCCAGGAACTTCTGAATGTTCCATCTCCAACAGTGGAGGTCTGGGACTCTGTGTTCTAGATGATGTGATGATGATTTTTTTTTAAACCATTAGGTACTTTACAATTTGGTTCGTATTTTTTTACACAAATAAGCGTGTGCCATTTTACAACAATACACCTGTACTTTTGTGGTGTTTCAAAATTTACTTCATTCACTTTCGAGAAATATAAAAGTAATTTCTATCTTTTCCCTCAGCGAGTCTGTTTCATACAGAACAGAAAAAACGAGTAGAAATTTCATGGACAACTGTGTTACACCTAATACGCGATATTTTATCGTAGAGGTACCTGCAACTGCGCGCTTGCTGTTACTTTACATATCTTCACGCAAGATCCCTTGCGGGGTAGGCAGAGACAATTGAGCGCCATTTGACACGATCACGACATACTTCTTTCGCTTCGTCGACATTCATTAACCTCTTCATACATGCCCTTTGGTTACGAAGACTTTTTAATGCACCTTCAGTCAGTGTTTTATTTATTTGATCGTGATATGTGAGTCTCGGTCTGCCAGGGCCTCTTTTACCCACAACTTTCGCATTATATATCTGGTTCGTCAATCTTTCATCGCCCGAACCATCGTAGCATGCCTTTCCTTATTTTTGTCCCTATGCTTTCCTTCATACCAACCCTTTTCCGTATTTCGACGTTACGTATGCGGTCCGCCAAAGTGACGCCACATATCCGCCGCAACGACCGCATTTCTACTGCATTAACCCTACTCTCATGCGTATTCTGACGTATCCACGTCTCGCTTCCATACATCAGTGTTGGTACCAACATGGCATTGTGTATGGCGAGCCGAGCTTTGTCACTGACATTTCGACTGCCGATCAGTGACCCCAGGGCACCGTTAACACTATTTCCCGCGTTCACTCTTCTTTCAACGTCCCTATCGTACTTCCCATCCGCAGTGAAAACACTGCCCAGATATATAATTTCATTTACTTGTTCTAGAGTTTCATCATCAATCTTTATCGTCACGGTTGTCATCCTTCTTCTTTCAAACACTAGTACCTTGGTTTTTCTCGCATTCAAACGGAGTCCTTTTTCTGCACATCCCTCCTTCATTCTTGTGACTAGTGATTGCAGTTGTTGTTCGGACGATGCCATAAGAACAGCATCATCTGCATAAAGCAGGCAGTTCACCACTAGATCACTCATCTTTATCCCACAGTCACTCTCTCTCACTCTTTTTAGGCATTTGTCGAGATATAGAGTGAATAATCTAGGAGAAAGCACACAACCCTGTTTGACGCCCATTTGGGATTCAAAGCAAGGCGACATACCTCCCTCCACCCGCACACAAGCTTTGCAGCCCTTGTACAGGGACTGTATAGCTTGTAGCAGTTTGTCATTCACTCCATACTCCGGCAATATGTCCCAAAGCTTCTTTCTTACAACTCTATCAAAAGCCTTTTCCAAATCCACAAAAGCACAGAAAACCTTCTGGTTTAAGGCCAAAAACTTCTCTGTGATATTGCGGAGCGAAAAGACTTGGTCAGTGCATCCTCTTCCAGGTCTAAAGCCTCCTTGTGCCTCCCATAAAAGACCTTCAGTCTTCTCTTGCAAGCGTTTCGTGAGAATCTTGCCATACATCTTGCTCGCCAAACTGATCAAACTAATCGCTCGGTAGTTGGCACAGTCCAATCTAGATCCCTTACCTTTGTATAAAGGAACGATGACTGATTGTCGCCAGTCCTCCGGCACTCTTCCCTCCTGCCAGCAAAGGTTGCACAGTAGGTGGAAAGCGTTCCAGACCGGTATACCTCCGTATTTGATCATTTCAGCGAGCACTCGATCTTTTCCCGCTGCTTTGCCACATTTCAGGCTTCTAATTGCCGATTGCAATTCTTGCACACTTATTTCCTCCTTAAAAGTGGACGTTATAGTTGTGGATAGCTCTGGAGGTAAAGTACTCGTCGTGACGTCGTTAGGAGTACCACTAGCATACATCTCGCTAAAATATTCATTTATTGCATATAATATGCAATTTTCCTAAATTCTACTGTTTTTTTCTGTTATGTGCTTCATATGAAGAACACAGGCATTAGTAATTCACATCGCTTTAAAGAAACAAAGAGAGCTCATACACTTTTAGCGACGCTAACAGACTCTATCAAATGTCAGTGACAAAGCTCGGCTCGCCATACACAATGCCATGTTGGTTCCAACACTATGGAAGCGAAACGTGGATATGTCAGACTACGCATGAGAGTATAGAGTTAATGCAGTAGAAATGAGGTCGTTGCGTCGGATACGCGGCGTCACTTCAACGGACCGCATACGTAATGATGAAATACGCAAAACGGTAGTTCAAACCTACCTAAGAAAGCATAGGGACAAAAATTATGGTTCTGGCATGTTGAAAAGATGAGCGAAGTGAGATTGACGAACTAGATATATAATGCGAAAGTTGTGGTTAAAAGAGGCCCTGGCAGACCAAGACTCACATATTACGATCAAATAAATAAAACAATAGCTGACGTGCATTAAAAAGCCATCGAAACGAAAGGGCATGTATGAAGAGGTAAGTATGATCATGTCTCCCAATTTCGCTTTCAGTTAAAATGGCTCGATATCCGCTTTCGCCGGTCTGTCCATCTTCTCTCTTTACTTTATAACGTTCTCAATCACCCTAAAACACCTTCGTACCTTAAATCCCGCTTTGAATTTCTCTCTAATACGCACAACTGTGCTCTTCGCTCCTCTCACAACAATCAGCTAAAGATTCCTTCGCATTCCTCTAGCAGATATTCAGATTCCTTCACTGTTGCTGCCGCTCGTCAGTGGAACAAGCTACCCCTGGCCATAAGGCGTGCACCGTCCGTTAACGTATTTAAAAACCTTCTAACCACATTATTTCTTGAGAAACAGAATGTATGTCTCTCGAATTAGTTGTTTGACTTTTTATTTATATATATATCTATTTATTTATAGTGTATGTTTATGTATGTATGTATTATATAGTATGTATATGTGTTGTTTTTTTTTATATTGTGTATGTATATGTATATTTAATAAATGCGTAATTATGTTTATTTACTAATTTAAGCTATTTTAATATTTTTCTTTATCCTGCCCATCACCTTACATGATCCCCAAGGTTAGCTGGTGAAGAATGCCTTATGGCGTTATAGCTCGCCTATGTACTAGGTTTTTAAGTGCAATAAAGTATTTAAATAAAAAAAAAATAATAATAAAGAGGTTGAGGAATGTTGAAGAAGCGAAAGAGATATGTTACATACATACAATGAATTTAAAAAAAACTTGTTTTTGAATCATTTTTTTTTTTTAATAATTTTAAGTTACGCACCCTACCCTTCCGACCTGCCTTGTAGGTAGGTAGTAAGGTTAAAATAACACCCATTTATTCTAGTAATATTCTTCTTCACAATCGCAAGTTTGAACACAAATACTGACATAAAACACTTTCCATTTCTCAAACAAAACAAAGGGAACATCTTATAAAAAAAACTCACCACTCTTAACTTACCAAAGTAGGTTATTCAAAACTTGGGACAATTGTGCCAAGTTTTATTTCTTAATACCTAATATACATATATGTATGACATTCCTCGCCAAGCTGTCTGGCCAGCGTGGCCAGTGTAGGCCATATTTATTTACTTATTCGAAGAGAAAGAACAGAGACAGGCAGTATAAGAACAATGGCCGCCTCCGTGGTCTAGTGGTAACAAACGTTGCCGTGAACTCGGGAGGTCGTGGGTTCGATTCCCACCGGGGGCAAGTTGTACATTGTATAATTTGTCTCGGTCTGGGTGTTTATATGTATAATATGTATATATTAACAAAAAAAAAAGTATAATATGTAGTTTATCAACCATCTAGTTGCCGTAACACAAGCCTCGTAGCTTACCACGGAAACTAGATGGCGATGTGTGACCTGTCTGAAAATATTTATTATTTTATTTATTATTTAATTAAGAAACGATACAGTAGGAGCCATTAGAATTATACCCGCCACCAAAATATTTCCCACTGTGGACAATAGTGCACCAATTATATTTTGTTAGTTACGTTTTTTATTCTCCACATATATGTTCTGGAAGGCATATCTCCAGCAGTGGAGGTATAGGACGCTGTGTTCTAGGGGCTCTAATGATGATGACGAATGATATGACATTTGCAGAACTTTGCAACCCTCAGGTGGTAGTGTCTCGGTTGTAAGAACGTTTTTATTTAAATTCTATAAAAGTCGGTTCAAACCCCGGCATGAACCAATAAGAAATACACTTTGGCTACATAGATACTTTTGTCATAGAATTACAACACTGAAGCCGTCGTGAATTAGACATTCTCTGACAGCCAAACCTTAGGGACACATTTGAACAAATATTGGTGCAATAAAAATAACAGTAATATACATTATTACATACATTATTACATAGAAAACTCTTCACTAGGTTCAAAAAATGGCTCAGTGAGACGGATTACACGGAAACTGAAAACCTAGCTGTCGTTAGGTAGTCTGGCCTCTTCACCGATCCACGCTGATATAGACACACATACACACACAACTACATATACACTCATACCTACAACCCACACAGAACAATTTTGGTGGGTATTTGTTTGTGCTGTTGTTTAATAATAAAATAAATTGTATTTTCTGTCGACCGGATAAAACAAAATGGTAAGCTACGACCTGCGGCACGGTTGCTACCAGTGCAGGTCATTGAGCTTATAAAAATGTAATAGATTTAAGTTAATTGGATCAATAAACGATTTTTATTTTATTGATTTATTTATAAATTTTAAAAAATATTATAGTATAATTCAACAAATATAATATACCCTTATATATGTATTATAATATCAATATACTAAATACTAATACGTACACGAAATTGTACATAAACATACACAAATACAACTTACTAACGTAGTTTAGAGCTATTCATAAAGTGTGATTAGACCAGCACCACTATTACCAACTTTTTTTATTTTTTATACTAGCACGACATGTGACCTTGGGCCCACCTGATAGTAAGTGGCGCGCAAGGTCCATGAATGTTAGCAACTGAAGTCAGACACTCATAACTGCCATCAGTCCCTAACACTATGCCGGCTTGACTAGATGCTTTTTCACACTTCGCTTGAAGGACTCCAAGTTATAGGAAAGTGGAAACACAGAGGCTGGAAGAGCATTCCACATCTTTATCGTACGACAGATGTATGAGTCTTCAAATTTATACGTACGCGAAGGGATGGTGACAACTTGTGGAGGTCTATGACTAGGGGCTGTGATCAAAGTCTGGTTTCCAAAGTGGTTGTTGCGCAATGACACAGTAGAATTACAAGATGTCCTAAAACGAAGTTTGTTCGAAAATCGAATTCCAGAGTGGGCTTCGTGAATAGACGCATTATTCGCGAAAATATGAAAAATACTACGCTCTTAAGGGGGCTATAACTCTGCCAGAAAACATTAAGAGACATTATGAGGGAAGCGGATCTTTTTCAATTTGTCCAAATGGCGTCGGCAAGGAGGCGCCTTTATTGTTCGACCTACCTTTAATACCTACTCTACTTATGTGTCCATCACTTGCAGCACATATTCCGCAATGTTTTACTGTATTTTTTATTTTATTTTATTTAATCACGACTAACCGAAGCACACGCACAGGTCACAATATTAAAGTCAAATATAAATAAATAATAATAATAAATATTTCCAGACAGGTCACACAGCGCCATCTAGTTTCCGTGGTAAACTACGAGGCTTGTGTTACGGAAACTAGATGGTTGATAAACTACATATTATACATGTTTTTTTTGTAAATATATACATATAAACAACCAGACCGAGACAAATTATACAATGTACAACTTGCCCCGGGTGGGAATCGAACCCACGACCTCCCGAGTTCACGGCAACGTTTGTTACCACTAGACCACGGAGGCGGTATGTTTATTTACATAAACCTATTACAAGCATTTTGTGAAATGTGAGCTTATGACTAAGCAGCAAAGATGGTTCAAGAAGTGTTGTTTTTTTTTATTATTTATTTTTTATTTCACATGTGAACTTTGAAATGATGAAATGAAATAATTTATTTGTCAGAAACATGGTAGGTACAGGGATGTAAATTATTATATGTAATTATATCACATGCTTCGCTATTTCTAGCATACAAATATTTATTTAGTCACAGTCATTAATTAATTTTTAAATGTATATTATGTAGGTATTTTAGTTAGAAATAAGTTAGACTATTTAGAGTTTTAGGAATCTTTTAAGTTTTATTATTATGATTATAACAAATTAGATGTGAAGGGCTCGGGCAGTGCATGGGAGTCATTTCGAAAGAGATTTTTTTTTTTTAATTCGTTTGACAAAGAATTTGTTTGACATATTTTTATTTTGTTTTTTTGTCTGTTTATTAATAAAATGTATTGACCAAAATTAAATTATATAATGATGACTAGACTTACTAGATAAGAATATATTTTAAATTTTGCATGCCACAACAATAGCTAAATGTGCAGAGCCAACTTACTAACCATATTACCGTATGTACCACATTTAAAGCAAATAAACGATTTTGAATTTGAATTTGACTTTGTCGAGCTTAGTGTCTAGGTATTCTTTTGTCGGATAAAACATTTATTAACCAGCATTTGTTTGACTCTTAATTTGAACAGTTTTAGTGGCAGCTCCATTATAGTAACTGGAAGGTTATTAAATCCCGATGGTATGGCGCTCAAGGTTTATGAATGTTAGTGACTGGAATCAGACCGTTATGACTGACATCGTACTTTATTGACTCAGTTATTTATTTATTGTAATTCTGTATTTGTTTCATTTGTAAATCTGCTATAGCTGAGTGTTCCTTGCAGATTCCTTTCTCAGTCAATTTGCTAGCTGTTAGTCTTCTGCTAACAGCTTACTCCTTGGACCACCTTCGCTGCTTAGTCTTCCACTAACAGAAGTAGAATCATTCTAAATAATTTAAATTATGATGTGTCACAAATGCCTGTAATAGGTTTACGTGAATAAAAATATTTTGACTGTAACTTCACCTAATAATGCCGGCTTGAATGGGCATGACATATCAAGCCTGATCCCGAAACTTGTGGATTTACTCTACAGGATTTTTTGGCACGAACGGTGAATACTTCTCCGCCCTAGCAGATTGGGCAAATTACCACCATTAGTCCGCCTACCACTTTGTTCTCGTTAAAAGTATGTGCTATTGGTAACGATGTCAAATGCCAATAAAAAAAAAACACTGCTAGAAACAAGACCTTCTGTATGGTTTTAGCCTTAAGTTTTATCTAAATTATTATTATTAGTTAATATAAAGATTAAAGTTACTTAAATTTAGTTATATACTTTACTAATCAAATATTATGTTAATTGTGAAATTCAGGTGAAATAAATAATTGTAGAATACTAGGGTAGCTAGTGCAGCTGGGCCCAAGACACAAGACGAAAATCCCTGGTTTACGATTGAACGTGCACAATTGGAAATATGTAGTGTCAATTTTGTACACATCAAATAATTTTGTTATCTAAATATTTCAATATTGTATTTATTATTGTAATTATTTTTACTGTATAAATAATGAATTCATGTTTAATCTGAATGAGAAAGGAATCTGCAAGGAATTATTATATATAGTAGATTTACAAATGAAACAAATACAGAATACAAATTCGCCTTTTAAATTCAAAACCAAAATTTTGGAACAATAAATTGTTTTTTTTTTGCTGTGGTGGCTCGGTTGTAAGAACGCGTTCCTTAAATCCTACAATGGTCGGTTCAAACCCCGCCCCGGCATGTACATGTCATAGATTTACAACACCACCGTTCCCGTGCCCCGGAGAGCAAGTTAAGCCGTCGGTCCCGGTTTCACCATTACCAACTTGTTGTATATATTCTGGAAGGCCCATCTCCAACAGTGGAGGTCTTTAGGGGTTGTAATGATAAATGAATGAAATTAAAATTGTTCGGCAGAGGTGCCAGACCTTCAAATACAGCACCCGTTCACAGACGTAATGCATGTGCCAGCCATCCCCCCGCTCAACCAGGTCCTTAGGGTCCGGACCGAAACCCGACACACGTGCCACCACTGCAATGACTTTCTAAATATATAAGTACGTAAGAAAAGTGTATTTCTCATTGGGTTCCATCCGTCTTACAACCGAGCACCACCGTTCTCAATTTGTATCGTGCTAAAACTGATATAAATTGATAACGGAAGTAAACAAAGAAATTAGGTAACTATTTTGACAAGGCTTAGTTATAATAAAGAATTTGATATTGGCTTTTGGGTAAGTACCTACTAGGTTTACACCTTCACGGCATAATATAAAGCTTGTATAATCCTATAGATGTAACAACATCCGACATAAGCGATCACAACATTGTGTAAAACGTCGGAACTCATGAATTACGACCATCTCAAAATCAACACCAATGACACGACAATAAAAAAAGACGAAGCAGCATTGAATGTGTTTTTTTTTTCAGACAAAGCACCAAAAGCATTGTCGTGGCCACGCCGAAACGAAGAGCGCAATTCACAAAACTCTGCCTGACAAAGACATATATATATTTAAACGGACACCCTAATGCGTAATGTTTTTTGCACTTTAGAATTAAATCTGTGTCCTACTTTGTACAATAACAATTATTTTTAAATTTTAAATTGTTTTTTATTATAATTTAATTTATTTTATAACAAAAAAAACTATAATACCTACATAAGTAAATACAAATACTATTTTTTTCAAAAACGTTTTAGCGTTTTCAACAAGCTATCAGTAAGTGTTCTAAAGATCTCCTAGCTGAAGATAGCCTTATCCCTTCTTCTCTATTGCGCAACCAAACCACACGCACAGGTCGTAATATGCATCCACATACCACTCACCATACCCACTATCCCTACGTGTACTCATAAATTTGGAGACTCTTCCATCTGTTGCATGCTGAAGGTGTAGAATTCTCTCCCAGCCAGTCCTTCAAGCAAAGGGCTAGGCTAGCATCGTGGTAGAGACTAATGCCGGTCGTTAGTGTCTGGCGACGTCAGTTTCTCCCATTCTTGGACCTCATGTACCGCTTACCATCAGACGAAACATGTCATGTTCATTTTCAAAATATGTATACATATATATATCAAGTTATTAAATTATTATAAGTTTGTGGCATTTGGGGTTGAAACAATTCTCTTGATACCCACAAATTCATAAAAGAGCTGGGTAAACGAATTTTCCAAGAGTGTGGCAATCCCAAATGCCATAACTACCTAAAACAGAATATTACGATTATAATTCAACGAGGAAATGCGGCGAGCGTTTTAGGTATCCTCCCTGGTGGTAAGCCCTTAGTTTATTTTGTAGAATAGTTTTAATTTCATAGGTATTTTTAGTTTAGTTTTATTTATAATTAGTTTTTTAATCTATTTTATTTTTATATCTTTTTATCTACTTCGAATAAATATTTCTCATATAAAAAAAAGTTATTAAATAAACAAATATATCTATGCATTTTATCACAAAAACTCTAGCCTAGGCCCAGGCGTAAGGTCCAAAAATCTTCAACTTGTTTGGGACCGCCATTGATGTCGCAATATATGTCTTTGTTGGCGCCCCTTTTTTCGAATGTGAAACTAAATGTCAAAGCGTCAATGAGGCTTTGAAACCGGGCAAATATTGAAGGAACACACATGGCGTGCGACCACACAGGAAGCCATGTTGGCCAAAATAATCGCTACTTGTGTACCGGAACACCAAAATTTAATTCGATCAATGCTCTTCTATTTCATGGTGTTGAGGCGTGAAATAAAGTAATTTAGGTTAACAAGGATGCAATGTTTTTAACTTCTGTTCCAATTATACAAAACCATTTAAGAGGGTTGTCATACTGTTCGAGTTGAATGGCTGCATGGCAGAACGGCGTAGCCTATGCCGCCTTAGATTTAAGAAATTAACTGTCAATTCATGTAACACGCGTTGAGAAAATAAATTAGCATTGAGCGAGAGGTTATTTGTTTAATTTTAAAGTAAAAGACTAATCAACTATTACAAAGTGGTCCTGCGAGTCGAATCATAATTGTGAACAAAGCGCAAAATAGGAAAAAGCGATATGGCGTTGCTAGAGTTGACTGTAAGTCAATTGGAATTAAAATCAATTATTGAAAAAACTCATGTGAATTTAAAAAAATGCCCGAAGACACGGCTTACAAAAGGTTACCTAACAACTAGAATTGAATGCCTGGACGACTATTGGAAGGCATTTAAGGATAATAATTACAAAATCTTAAAATTAGCGACTATGGATGACAAAACAAAGTTAAGGTATTTTACCGAAGATATTTATGCAGAGGTTGAAGATTGCTACATTAACATCAAAGCAGACATATCAGATTTGTTATTACCATCAGCAGAAAAAAGAAAGAATCTAAAACCAATAGTATTCAACAAGTTAAGCTACCAAAGATAAATATCCCACAGTTTTCTGGAAGTTACCATGAGTGGTCAACATTTCAAGATTTGTATGCATCAATGATTCACAACAACTCTTCAATCTCTAAAGTACAAAAAATGCACTACTTAAAGAGCAGTGTGGTTGGAGAAGCGGAGCAGCTGTTGAAGCATATTCAGGTGACTGAAAATAACTATGATGTGGCATGGGAGTTGCTGGAGCAACGATTTAACAATAAAAAGGTTATTATTAACTCCATTCTTAACCGGTTATTTAATCAAAAGAAAATTGTTTCATGCACTGCAAAATCCATCCGTGAACTGCTTGATACAACTATGGAATGCTTAAACATGTTGGAAAATCAATCAATAAATGTTTCTTCTTGGGATATAATTTTAATCTACTTAACTGTAACTAAACTGGATTCTGAGACACATAGAAGCTGGGAAGAGGAAGTCGGCAAGTTAAATAATAATGAGTTACCTACCCTAAATATGATCAAACAGTTTTTGGAAAAACGCTACAGGGTTCTTGAGATGGTGCAACCCTTAAACAAAGAAAAGAATACTACTTTCAAGTCCAAGTCATTTTATGTCACTGAAGAAGTCAAATGTGAGCTGTGTGAGAAAGAACACCCATTATTTAAATGTAAAGAATTTACTAACCTAAAAGTAGAAGAGCGGTGTGATTTTGTAACCAATCATCACTTGTGTTATAACTGCCTTGCCCCAAACCACGCAGTAAAATATTGTAAAAGCAGAAATACATGCCAACGCTGTCATCGCAAACATCATTCACTTTTACATGAAAATAGACAAAAACCGAGACAATCCACTGAAATATCAACCAACCAACCGGAGACAAGTGAACCTTCTACGAGTGAGCAACCTACTATCCTGTCACATTATACAACCAAGGGACAATCAGCACTTCTGGCCACAGCTGTGGTCTATGTGCAGTCTTATAATAAAAGACATCTAATCCGAGCATTGATCGATCCATGTTCTCAAGAATGTTTCATAAGCGAGACCGCTGTAAAGAAATTACAATTGCAGAAAAAATCAATCAATGGCCATGTCTCAGGAGTTGGACAAATGAAGACACCAATTAAGCATGCGGCGGAGCTACGGATCGCCTCGAGGTTCAATACAGATTACAAGATAGATATCACTGCTTATGTTGTAAAGCAGATTACCAATGTCATGCCGGTATTGCAGATTAATGCAGAGAAGTGGACACATATACAACACTTATCACTTGCTGATCCAACCTACCACACCCCAGGCAATATAGATCTTTTGTTGGGCGTGAATGTGTATACCGACATAATGCTTACTGGTCTTATCAAGGCCAACCCAGGATATCCTATAGCTCAACAAACTCACCTGGGTTGGATCCTATCTGGAGGAAGCATAGAAGAGAACAAACCAGTAACAAATGTCATCAGTATGCACTTAAGTATAGATTTGAATAGTATGTTAAAGAAATTCTGGGAGATTGAGAATTTAGAAGAAGGAACTACATCACTCACTCCTAGAGAAGTAAGAGCTGAAGAAATTTACGAGAACACAACCACCAGATGTCAAGATGGAAGATACACAGTAAGGTTACCATTTGTGACAGACACGCCTGTCTTGCCACAACACTCTAGACAAATAGCCATGAGACGGTTACTTGGACTGGAGAAGAGACTAGACCGTCAACCAGAACTAAAGCAAACTTATCACCATGTACTACAGGAGTACCTGGATCTGGGGCATATGGTCGAGCTCAAGAATAAAGATATACCTAAAAAGATATCCTACCTTCCCCATCATGGTGTTATTCGGAATGATAAAGAAACCACCAAAGTACGGGTGGTATTCGATGCTTCCTGTACGGGCAGCAATGGAGTGTCATTAAATCACCAACTATTAGTTGGACCCTCGCTGCAGGAAGAATTAAGACACATTATCATGAGATGGAGAGTTCACAAGATAGCATTTGTTGCAGATATAGTCAAAATGTATCGTCAAATAAGAGTACACACTGATGACACAGATTGTCAGAGAATATTATGGAGATTTAAAAAAGAGGATAACATTACAGACTATAAATTACTTACCGTCACCTTTGGAACAGCCTGTGCACCATACCTTGCTATAAAAACATTGAAGCAAGTTGCTAAAGATGAAGAAGAAAAATACCCTATTGCAGCTAAAGTAATAATGACTGATTTCTACATGGATGATATTTTATCTGGAAGTGAGTGTGAAGAGAACGCAATATATATACAAAGGGAATTAACTAACTTATTAAAAGAAGGAGGTTTTGAGTTGCAAAAATGGTCGTCAAATAGTCAACAGTTTATGAAGTCTTTAGAGCCAGAGAAAAGAGAAAATAATCCTATATTTGATGTTCAGAGAAAAGAAACAATAAAAACTTTAGGTATAGTCTGGAATGTGAAAGAAGATATAGTACAAATAAAGATTAATTTGGAAAATTCATTAGATAAACCTATCACTAAAAGAAATGTATTATCAAACATTGCATCGTTATTTGACCCTATGGGATGGTACGCTCCAGTTATTGTATTAGCAAAAATATACATGCAAAAGTTATGGAAATTAAATCTATCATGGGATGAGAAACTACCTACGGACTTAAAGGAAGAATGGATAACTTATTGGTCAGAAATTACTAAACTTACCGAGATAAAGATAAACCGATGGACTGGTACTTACCCCGGGGCACAAGTTGAATTACACGGGTTCGCTGACGCATCCACTACAGCTTATGCTGCAGTTATATATAGCAGAGTTTTCAACCAGGATGGAAAAGTGATGGTGTCTCTTGTAACTTCTAAAACTAAAGTAGCACCTGTCAAAGAAATATCCTTACCTCGATTGGAATTATGTGCTGCGGCTTTGCTGACAAAATTGCTAAAACAAGTATCTGAGGTCCTGAACATTGAACATACTCACCTTTTTGCTTGGTCAGACTCACAGGTTGCTTTAGCCTGGATTAAGGGAGATCCCTTAAAATGGACAGTTTTTGTGAAAAACAGAGTTATAGATATAAAAAATACACTGGATCTGGATTGGCGTTATGTGAATACAAAGGATAATCCAGCTGATCCGGCATCCAGAGGACTCTTTCCTAGCAAACTTATAAAGAAGACAATATGGTGGAAAGGTCCATCATTCTTACATGAACGCAACCTACCCTTAAGCAGTAAAGAAATAGCTGATACACAATTGGAGACAAAATCTGAAAATAAAAAATGCATGATTATAAGGAATAATGAGAGAGAAGAATATATACTTAGCTTAATTGACCGCTACTCATCACTCAATAAACTATTGAGAGTTATAGCTTACTGCAGAAGATGGCTAAATCTGAAAAAGAAAAGAAACTTACCTACTTACATCACTAAAGAAGAAAGAGATGATGCACTTACCATATGTGTTAAACTAACACAAGAGCTAGAATTTTCTGAAGAAATAGAAGACCTGAAAAGAGATAAAATAATAAAGAAGAGAAGCCGCTTGTTACCGTTGAATCCATATTTAGATGACAAAGAAGTACTGCGTGTGGGAGGGCGCTTGAAGCATGCTGACATGGAAGCTGTGAGGAAACACCCAATCATTATGAGTAAGAAGAATGCTTTATTACCTTTACTGATTGCAGATGCACATATTCACACGTTGCATGGTGGACATCAACTAATGCAATGTTACCTAAGAAGAAGGTATTGGATAATTCAAGGTGGACAGACAATCAAAAGATTTGGAAGAAAATGCATGACATGTGCCAGACAAAATCCTACACCTACAACACAAATAATGGGAAACTTACCTGATGTTAGAGTAAAGCCAATCAGAGCTTTCTTGATCACCGGTGTAGATTATGCCGGACCCATATTTGCTCGCATGAGTAGAGGAAGAGGTGCCAAGTCTCTAAAATGCTATATTTGTCTTTTTGTCTGTATGGCAACTAAAGCCCTGCATTTGGAATTGGTTAGTGACATGACTATCAGTGCATTCATTGCAGCGTTTAGAAGATTTATCTCCAGGAGAGGATATTGCAAAGAATTATGGAGCGACCATGGTACAACATTCATTGGATCTGAGAAGGTATTGCTGAAAATGTGGAAACAAGGATGCTCCCAGATTCCAGAAGAAGTAGGGAAGCAGTTGGATGACCAAGGTACTCGTTGGAATTACATTCCACCAGGTTCACCAAACTTTGGAGGCTTATGGGAAGCTGGAGTCAAGTCAACAAAGTACCACCTTAAGAGAATTATTGGGGATTCAACTTTAACTTTTGAAGAAATGTATACCCTGCTCACACAGATTGAGGCCTGTCTGAATTCCCGACCATTGTCTCCTCTCAGCGATGACCACACTGATTTGAACCCTTTGACCCCAGGTCATTTTTTAGTTGGAGAACCACTGATTGTCTTACCGGATAGTGATTACCTGAACATCCCAGACAGTCGTTTAGATAGATGGGAACATACCCAGAAGATGCTTCAAGATTTTTGGTCTAAATGGAGAGACGAATACTTAACCCGCTTGCAGCAAAGACCAAAATGGCACCGTGTCCAAGCAGAGTTTGAGATAGGAGATATGGTGGCAATTAAGGATCAACGGTTTCCTCCTGGTCGCTGGCCGATGGGACGAATCATGAGAAAGTATCCTGATAAGGAGGGAGTGACAAGAGTATATGATGTGCGAACCTCTTCAGGTGTTTGGCAACGTTCCATTGCAAAGTTGTGTAGATTGCCTAACTGTTAAATGTCATGTTATAAGGTTAAAGGACTAATAGTCCTTTGCGGCGGAGAATGTTCGAGTTGAATGGCTGCATGGCAGAACGGCGTAGCCTATGCCGCCTTAGATTTAAGAAATTAACTGTCAATTCATGTAACACGCGTTGAGAAAATAAATTAGCATTGAGCGAGAGGTTATTTGTTTAATTTTAAAGTAAAAGACTAATCAACTATTACACATACGTTGCATCCCTCTCGCACACTAACATTTTAAAAGTTTTTTCAAATCTTGTTCTTTTTTGTATTTTTTACGGCATTACCATTATTTAATTTTCCGTTTATAATAATAATAAGAATTATAAAGTTTATTGACTTAAAAACCTAGATACATCAATCAGTAAATACGGGGATCCCTGTATTATGTCCCAGAAGGTCTGTGATACAGAGAGTCCCACTCTTGCTTACAAAATAGGCATTCGTGACAATAATTTTAAAAACAGTATAGAAAAAACAAATTAAAAAAAATAACTCAAAATAAAATCAAACAACTACAGTAGAAAAAATATTAAAAAAGTGTAAATATAAAAACTCATTATTGCATAAATCAAGTATGAATAAACAAATAAAATACATTTAAAAAAAAAATATAAATAAATACAATAGATAAAATATAATTTAATATACCATAGTATATTACTAAGACAATCGTTAACTGCCTCCGTGGTCTAGCGGTTAAGTCCGTGGATTTAGACTTGGAGGTACCGGGTTCGATTCCTGGTCGGGACACAAAAATATTTATTAATGTAAATAAATACATTTAATTAATATTTAATTTATTTGTGAGATTTCTCGAGTTTGGTTCGCTGGAGACATCGACGAGCTTGCCACTTGTCATGGTTGGCCTATAGTAAAGTTGGCTAAATGTGAATCCGCTTATTTATAAGCGTGGTTTCTGACCACCCCGAAAGGGAAACGGTCGTGAATGTACTTAACTATACTTTACTTTACAATCGTTAACAAATCTATGTCATTACTTTTAGTACTTCTTCTGTTTTTTGGTAGTCCTGCAAATCCAACCATTCTGTACCGTATACCATTGTTTTTTTTTTTAAATTTAACATTAACTTTTATAAAATAATATAGTAAATCAGTTCTGTGACTTATGTCTTTAAAGTACTTTGTCGCGGCGAGAAATAAAGAAATAAATAAATGATAAACAGCAGAGCATAGCAGAAACGGTGTTGGGTGGAATCATAAAAAGCGAGGTGAGGAGCAACAAATCGTGCGCATTATAAATGACAAATGTAAGCCAGGCCGGCTCGCTCCCGTGCGGTGTCGGGTTGCGCCCACCCGTGCGACAGGATTACACGATACCACAGACACACATATTGAGACTTGTACACATTATTTATAAATATTTGTAGAGCATAATAACGACCGCAATCTTATGGGGTGGTAAGTAATTAAGTAGCAGGTACCCTCGCCAACACGTCTGGCCAGTCTGGCGAGTGTAGGCTAAATTCTTCATAAATTCTCTGGAAGGCGATAGGTAGGTACGATTCCAGATACAACAAGATTCATTCGTAAAAACAAAGCATTTCAATAAAAAGTGAAATTTTATTTTTTCATTGCTTTGTGTTTTAACTTATCTTAAACTATACATTTTGAACTTTTTTTTTTAAACTTTTTTTTTCCAAATGTTCCACTAATGAGTTGAATGATCGATTAAGTAAAGGTCTGGAACTCTGTGATGAAGTAGCAGGTTCACACTTAGTTAAATGAATTGTATCAACTAAATAACACTATAAAATAAAATATTGTGTTCTCGACCAGGAATTGAACGCAGCACTTCCGCGTCTAAAGCCGAGTTGAACCAAAATGAAGTCACGGTGTCGATTGTACCAGCTGACGGCTGACCTTTAAAATAAAAAACTAATACATTCGACACCATTTTTAACTTTAATCTTTACATTTACGGCGACTTCAATTTGGTGCAACTCGGCTTTAGACATAGAAGTGCCTCGTTCGATTCCTGGTCGAGAACACAATATTTTTATTTATAGTGTTATTTATGGGCCTAGTTGGTACAATACACACACAGCACAGCACACAGTTGCCGAGAGGCTGGTTACAGTAAAACAATGTTTAATGAGGATGGGAATGCACTGTATTGTTAATTTATGTAAGTATTGTGTCAAAAATAGGGAAACTGCCTTCTGAAGCCCAGAATTTCTTTTCCAGAAGGCAATGCTTAACTTTAGGCAAAGTTTAACTGAAATTATTTGATTATGATCCAATAAACGTTATTTTATTTTTATTATTTTAATACATATGGCTAAGTGCGAACCGGCTAAAACTTACCCCCCCCCTAAAATTTAATACTTTTTTTTTAAACCAACTTTTTGAAACTCGAGAAATATCACAAATAAATTAAATATATGATTGCGTCCCGACCAGTAATTTCGAATACGGTACCTCCATATCTAAATCCACGGACTTAACCGCTAGACGACAGAGGCCTGTTCTTAGTAGTGTTGCCCAAAGCAAGACTAAGACCAAGACTTAGCTTGTCTGTCAATTGTACTAAGGAAATCTCTCTCCGCGATGTCTTTAGTGTACCAAACTTGAGAAATATCACAAATAAATTAAATCATTTATTGTGTCCCAACCAAGAATCAAACCCTGTACCTCCAAGTTTAAATCCACGGTATTAACCGCTAGACCACGGAGGCAGTAGGTTTGGTAAGATTTAGGTATACTAAAATAAAATTATTTGCAAACGAGCTCTCCCAAATTCCAAATACTTAAACGTTATTTTTTTCCTTAGGAACAAAAAAAAATCAATATTACGGACACGACGCAATTAAAATTTATTGAAAACCTAACCCCAAAAAATAGTAAACACTGTGCAAGAGTCTTGCCCAAGATCAAGACCAAGACTAGGGTAGTCTTGGGTATCATATTAGTAGTCTATTTCTTGGTCTTGGTCTAGTTTTTAGTTCCACGTATATGTCTACAAAACCGACTTTCCTTACCTTCTGTTTTCCTAAAATAGACCCGCAGTTGCAGAGTGTGCCCTTTGCCCTTGTCGACGGTATAGTATCGTTTTGGCAGTCACAGAATGTCAGCCAATCATTTACAAGGAACTTTCTTTTACTCAGAATTCTTTACGAGCTTTTCCAAATGTTTGAACCATTATTTATTAGGGCAATGGGCATTATCCATCAGATTAAACATTAACAGGTCACTGGTATCTGCTATATATGTACGAGAATAAATTATGTTATTATTAATGTCAATTGATGTTGAAAGTTACATCAAAGGTTATTTATTTATTTATTTCAAAACTTTATGCACTAGGTACACAGGCGGACTTAATGCCGCTAGGCATTCTTACTAGTCAACCTTAGGGACAATTTAGAGCATTTGTTATGTGAGGCAGGTGCAAAATATAATAGGAGCATTAAGATTTGTGAAAAAAATATATTAATCAGTAGGTATACACTAAATAGACTACATACTATCATTTTACTCGTATATAAATAGAATACATAGGTACATATAAATAATAATACATACATATTTATATAATACAATATCATATACTTATATATCTATGTAATGGAGCTATTTAGGAAACGTGTAAAAACCATTCTTTTAAATAACGATCTGTTTGGCGCTTGTCGGACATCTACAGGCAGGTTGTTCCACAAGTTTGCGGCAACAACTGCAAAAGAGTTGGACATAAAGCTAGAATGATGGGAAGGAATAGAAAGAACACAGTTATGCGATGACCGCAACGACCTGTCGTGTAGAGAAGAAAGATAGGCGAATTTGTTCTTGAGGTATTTCGGTGTCGCAGGCTCATTATATATTGGTATAAGTCAATATAAGAATAGTAAAAAGTCACTTAACGTTTGTTTACAATCAATAACACTTGTCTCTTAAATAGACTAAGATTTGGGTTGAAAATGTCTAGATTCACAGTATCGCTGGAAAGGTCATTAAATAGTCGATACGGATAATAGGGTTTTGGTTATTGGACTATTTTGCTGCTTAGTCTTCTACTAGCAGGAGTAGAATCATTCAAAATATTGCAATTAATGACGTTTCATAAATTCCTGTACTGTAATAGGTTTACGTGAATAAAGATATTTTGACTTTTGACATTGGGGTGGGTCACTTTTTGATTTCATTATCACAACCCCTAGAACCCAGAGTTCTAGACTTCCAGTGTTGCAGATGGACCTTCCAGAACATATATCTGAAGAATTTGGCCTACACTTACCACGCTACCCAGACTTGGCGAGGGTACGATAATTTTTTTTAATGACAATTTATTAACAATTCCACAAGTTAATATTGGTTGAACCGAGATCGAGGGCTTAACTTGCTTTCCAAGGCACGGTGGTGTTGAAAATCTATGACAAATGAACTTAAGAAAAGTGTTTTTCTCATTGGTACATGCCGGGTTTCGAATCGGATTTTTTTTAGAATTTTAAAGCAAAAGTAAAGTATCATCACGACCGTTTCACTTTCGGGGTGGTCAGAAACCACGCGGATTCACATTTAGCCAACTTTACTATAGGCCAATCATGACAAGTGGCAAGCTCGTCGATGTCTCTAGCGTACCAAACTTGACAAATGTGAATTAAATGTATTTATTTACATTAATAAATATGTTTGTGTCACGTGTGTGTCTCATAACCAACCTCGGTGGCTCTTTCTTCTTTCTATTTATTTATTATATATAAAGGAAGTATTAGATACTTTATTGAAGTAATATACAAACAGTATATATAAAATAATTACAATATAAATTAAAACTACTTAAAAGTAAAAATTAAAATAAATATAAACTAAACCTAATAAAAAATAAACTATAAGTAAAAAATGTCCTCCAGAGACGACCCTTCAGTGATAGTCCCAAGAAGACTGGCAACATTTCCCCTCTGTATAGCTAAGCTAATACGTTGGCAGAAATAATTGCCAGCCTTCCTGTCTCCAGACTTCTCCGTTAGCCGTTTGGACAACTCCTTGGCCAGACGCTTGGCTGAGTGTCCACATGGGCCCCATCGTCTCGACCCTAAACGGCGCAAATTCGTAACCTGTACTGAGGTTGGCGTATTTGCGCAGCTTGAGGTTCTCAGCAGAAACCGCCGCACTTCCCGCGCTTGACGAGGTCGCCCGGATGTGTGATGGTGCTAATGTGTCTTTATTATATTAAATACTTTATTGTACTGAAATTGTTCATAGGCCGGCTTAATGGCGAGGTATTTTCTAACAACCAACCTTTGGGAGTGTGGAAAAACTATTATGGGTGCAAATTTATTATGATTAATAATACATTAAAGAATAAATAAGCCTACCTACACACAAATAAACAATAAATTATATAATAATATTACACGAAATCTTTTGGAAACGTGCCCTAGTGTAACGTATAAACAAAATCAAAATTTAAAAGCTATTTTGGCAAAAAATAAAAGTACACGGAGCAATAACACATTGTTAGGTACACACAAGTGCAACCAATCTCGTTGCAAAACATGTCCCATAATAAATTCCGATATCAATATACAAACTCATCATAACCCTGTTGTCATCAAAATTCAAAATTTCGCACAATGTACTACTTCTCATTGCGTATATATGCAGATTTTGTAACAGTTTTTATGTGGGAGAGACTACGACACCCCTTCGTACTCGCATGAATGAACACAGACATTCAGTAGATTCCCAAATTAATAATATTTTACCTGTGCCCACCCATGCGCGTATACATAACACTAGCTTTAACAATTGTTTCACAGTAAGAGTATTAAAGAGTTTTCCTAAAACTATTCGGTCTATTGATTTAAAAACATGGGAAAGCTCTTTTATATGGCAGCTTGGTGCATACTATAGCCCTGGTCTGAATGTAATGCATTAGGTTTTGTCTAACTTGTTTTGTAAATTTATTGATATCGAACCAACAATGGACATAACATGCTGATGATGTTTTCCATGATGCGCTAGGTGATGATTATATTTTTCTAAAAAATAAATACAAAACTGTATAGTGCATTGTCTTTACCATTGTTAAAAGAAATAAAATTACTTTTTAAAAATTTATGACAAAGACCTTCAGTCACTGTCACTGATGACGCCGCTCCAAAGAGAGGCGAAATATTTGGCAATAAAATTTTATAGCTTCAATTTATGTATTTTTACCAAGTAAGAAACACATCTAACACACTTTATTTGTTGCAGACAATAAATTATATATAGAGTTTAGTTTATTTTTAATTAAATTATTTAGGTAGCTTTTAATTTTATTATACTTCGAATAAAATTTATGGAAAAAAAAAGAAACAGTATACAATTTGATAGCTCGCTTCGGCAATAGGTAATACAGATTTTGTACGACGAGTGTTATTTTGACAAACGAGCAAAGATAGGTATTCAATACAAACGCATTAAACTCTTTGGGAGCATTCAAGCTTTTATCGTGTATGGCCAATGATCTTTAAATTACGTAGATGTACTATTAGCCGGCGATGATTGCGTAAATGAGCCAGTCATCTGAATAAAAAGCTTCTAGTAAGTTAGCTAGTTTCAATTCATATCAAATGATTGGGGAATGTTTTGGAGATTTATGTCATTTTAACATTGGTAAGAATTATTTATATTTTCTCACACTCAATGATCAGGAACTGATTCGCGGCTCAGCTTTGCACAGCTTACTCAAAGAATTGGTTCTAAGCTGCCTTCAATACATTTATGGAACGAGCTTCCAAAACGGCATTGACGGAATCATAAAGTATTTGGTTGGGTTAGGGTAGGGATAGGGAGGGGGTAGGGACGGGGTAGGGAGGGGGTAGGAAGAGGAGCAAGCCACACACGATGGACTCTGCAATCCGCACGAAGAATACGTTATTTACTAAAAAAAATCCTTATTCTTCTGTAATTAAATATCATTGGTTAATGGATATATTTTTAGTTTAACGCTTAATATTTTTAGATTAGTCTTTAGAATACACATTTATACTAAATATAATGTAGTACTTACATAAAATAAATAGAATAAGATATATTACTTAAGTAAGATAAATACATATTTATAATCGAATTGTCCATTTTCTTGTTTATCGATTTTTCCAAAATTTGTGAATGCTCATTAAAATATTTCTAAATGTTAGGAGTTTGTATTCGTGTAGCTTTAGCGGTAAATGCAGCAGTCTGTATAAACGCCTAGGAACCGAGTTTTGATTAAGATTTGTACTCGACGCGTTATTCTTGATTTTAAAATCTTTGACAGCAATAAATCTGTGGTATAATCCCGCCTCCTTCTAACCAACAGAAGTCAACGTGTTTTAAGTATAAATCGTATGCTTAACTATTGTACCTCGCACCACAATAATGAAGTTAGCTCGTTCTGGGTGAAATATGAGCACCACGTGGTGGCCGACGCGGTCTAACCAAATCCTTAAAGATTTGCCTACGAATGCGTTTAACTGATTTTTTCTACGCTTCGGAATACTCACCAACAAAAACAGCTGTCGAAAGCTCATGTGTGACAGTTTTTCATAAAAAAATCCATAGCATAACTTTTAGACCGAGAGCGCGAGTACCAATTATTATTGTATGTATTATTGTGTTGGTCTTCAAGAGACTGTGAATTATCATTAGTAGGTATAGTATACTGTATATATTATATTGTATTGTTAATATTTTATTTATGTAGGTTATATGTATGTATTAGTATGTAATTATTAATAAGTATGTATATGTTATCTGCAATAAAACTCTTCAAGTTTATTTAGTATTGCACCTACCTTATGTACTTACTGCTCTCGTTGTCCCGAAGGTTTGACCGTCATAGAATGTCTAGCGGCATCAGGTCCCCTTTGTACTTTGTGAAATTAAGTTTAAATAAATAAAAATAATAATAATGGCGGAGCTGATGTGTGCCAGATGTGTAACAGAAGATATCACAGCGATTGCTTGGCGTATACTTCTGGTAGTTTAATCTCGGCCTGTGACAAGGTGTGCCTTGTAGTCGAGCGTCAGATTTCCATACAAAAGGACATAACTTTCTACTCCCTTAAATCTTGGCGCATTTTGATGATATTTTGGTTTGGTTAGAAATATTATAGAGATCTAGGTTTGTGCTTTTTTATTTTTTTTGTTATTCATTATGTAAAAGACAATATCACCACCACATTCACAAACTTTCTTGAAATAATTGCCAATAAAGATGAAAACACTAAATTAAAGAAAGAAAAACTGTCAAACATAGATAATTCTCTCCTCAATGACATTAGGTACACACCATCAAATTGATTGAAATTTAGGGTAGGGAAACATTATGCCACGAAAGTCCATTTTGCGGAATTATAAGAGTATGTTTAATATATAAATTGAAGCTTAAAATATTTTTGCCAAATATTTCGCCTCTCTTTGGTGGTGATGATGATATTTTTCTAAAAAATAAATACAAAACTATATAGTGCATTGCCTTCACCATTGCTAAAAGAAATAAAATTACTTTTTTCAAAATTTATGACAAAGACCTTCAGTCACTGTCACTGATGACGCCGCTCCAAAGAGAGGCGAAATATTTGGCAAAAAATATTTTAAGCTTCAATTTATATATTTTACCAAGTAAGAAACACATCTAACACATTTTATTTGTTGCAGATAAGAGTATGTTTAAGAAATTGATTCGAAAAAGCTAGCTATAGCTATATATAAAGCTACGATCAACGATGTAAGAGACATCATTTGCTGCCACTTGAGACGCGCGTAACATTGCAGACACAACTTACCTTGTTGATGTTGCGCGAGGGAATGTGGACTCTCCTGAGTTACTAAGCAAAATTCTATTACGTATAGCCACTAGAAGCACGAGGCAAAGTTCACTACTGCTTATTCCCCGTTTCAGCACAAATTACAGGCGTAACGCGTTCTTTATTAGGGCAGGTGAGTTGTTCAATGATCTTGAATTGATATTTTTAAATCTACTACTACGTCTATAAGACGTGCGATAACCGACGAGCTCTTTAGGCGAATAGAGGTTGTTTAGGTAGTATGTTAATATTGATTTGTACTATTTTATATGTTTTTTTTTGTATGTAAATTCTTATATTTTATTTTTATTTTTTGATTAAAGTGCAACTATAAGTGGAAACTGTTAATTGGCTTTATTGAATCTAATCTTAAGTTTACTGGTGTAAAATAGCTGTAAGTTTTCCAAACATAATAAATAAATAAATAAGTCCCGTCCGCGTAGAATGGTGGCAAGAACGCTGGCTGCATTTCCCCGCTGAATTGCAATAGTGATTCTTTGGGCGAAGAAAGAGCCAGCCCTCTTGTCACCGGAGGAGACAAGATGTTTAAATGATTTTGTGTTCTACGTTCTCTATCATTCAAGAAGCGAGGTACGCTCGGCATCTTAGGCCGAGTTGCACCAAAATGAAGTGTAATTGTAACGATTAAGGCGAAATACCTGATATCACTCAAACAGTCTCGCTAGAGATTGTTTAAACGTTCAGCACATACACTATTCTAGTATTCACCTAGCAGAGCAGTATAACAATGTGTACAGTGTACACTACACACCAATAATACATGATTTACATTAAAATTTGAAGAAATGATCAGGAACGGGTTCAAGACTCAGCTTTACGCAGTGGAAGTTGGTGCAAGAGGAGTTCCAGCAAAATCTTTGCATCACTTACTGAAAGAATTGGGCCTAAGCAGGTCTGCCGTCAATACATTTATGGAACGAGCTTCCAAGACTGCATTAACGGAATCATACAGTATTTGGTTGGGTAGGAAGAGAAGTAGAATGGTGGATGGTGAGCGTATCATAGCGCAATAAAAAAATAAAAAAAGGAGGCCTCCTTTTCTTAAACCAGCCTTTTGTCGGTCGCAAGCCCGAGACACCATTCTTCTCATCTCCTACCCACACACGATGGACCCGGCACCCGCACGGTGAATCCATGGAATGCTTATAAATTTGTCTCCTCTCTCGGTATTACATAATTTTTCCAGTCTTTCAAAATGCCCAAATACATAAAAGTTAATAAATAAAAATAAGTATCAAATAAGAAATAGAGTAAAGTATCATCACGACCGTTTCCCTATCGGGGTGGTCAGAAACCACGCTTATAAATAAGCCGTATTCACATTAGCCAACTTTACTATAGGCCAATCATGACAAATGGGAAGCTCGTCGATGTCTCCAGCGTACCAAACTCGAGTAATATCACAAATAAATTGAATATTAATTAAATGTATTTATTTGCATTAATAAATATTTTTGTGCCCCGACCAGAAATCGAACCCGGTACCTCCGAGTCTAAATTCACTAGACCACGGATTAAAATAAAAAATACTTAATAAATTAAGTTTTATCCTGAAAGCTTTTAACAGCTGGTGCATTTATTTAAATCTTTATTGCACAAAGTACAAAGGCGGACTTAATGCCGCTAGGCATTCTATGACAGTCAAACCTTCGGAACAACAAGAGCAATAAAACAATGAAAGGTAGGTGCAATTACAGGCTTAATTAGACAATATAATGACATATATAAATTAATACATACTTACATATACATACAAATAGTAGTATCTGATCTAATGAAGCACGATTTTCCTTCTTAGTGTCTGTCTGTGCAGTGATGGCACGGGTGTGCAGTGGTAGCTCGGTTGTAATCACGCTTTCTAACGTACATTTGCGATAGATTTACCTCACCACTATTCCTGTTCTTCGGAAAGCACGTAAAACTTACACCAACTAGTGGAATAGTTAATAAATTGTCATGGCATATCACGGATATGTTTCATCCGTTCTGAGGTACGGCATCATTTATTGGGGGAATTCGACTAACAATGAAGCTATCTTTAAAATACAAAAGCGATGCATTCGGGCAATGTGTAGACTAAAATTGACTGACAGTTGTAAACCGTACTTTTAAAAAAATTCGTAAAATCTAATCTGGAACTTTTTCCACTGATCAAAGATAAACGTAATAGAGTACTAAGATATGGAAATAAATTATGCCCTCCAAGATCACGTACGGCGTTAATGTATAAAAGTATAATCTGTATGGGACCAAAAATATTTAATATTATTAACGACGACATTAAACTTTTACCGCATAGTCTGTTTAAAAAGACGTTGACTAAAGTTCTAATTGAAAAATCACATTATTCTGTGCAAGAATTTTTAAATGACCCAAATTGACATCTTAATATTAATTTTAATTTCACCACAACCAGAATTAGATACAATTTTTTTTACTGTGAATTAACATTTTTTTTTTGTTTGGGTAATAATATAGTTATATGTATCTTTACAATATACATATATATACAATACTTGTACGCCTCATGGCAGAACACAGCTGCACTTTTATAAACTAGGTTAATATATAATATACTTTTTAATTAACTATTAATTTATTTCAACAAAATAACAATAATAACTAAAAAAAACAAAAAACTAAATATATAAAATCATCTAACATTCATTCACATTCAATCATTCATTCGTTCCTTCAAACATACCTGCTCCATCCTCACATCCTATCCATCTCACTCGCTTTCTGGTTCCTCTGATCCTTAAGCTTATAGCCCTTATTAAAGAAATTTGTATTTTTGTTTTTAGCCAGCCTGCAACTTGTGAGAATGACTTCTGCCATTTTTCAGAAAGCCGTGAAGCGGTCTTTTTGACAAAAGCCGCGTACTCAGCACCTAATGAGCCATCACACGAGATAACCAACGGCGTAAATGAAGCTCTGAGATCTTCTGCTGCCCTGTCGTATTTACGGTGTTTCTCGTGTGTCTGAGATCTTCTGCTGCCCTGTCGTATTTACTAATAATACTATAATATACTAGATTACCTGTGTTGAAACAAATAAATGATTTGATTTGATTTGATTATAAATTGACATCAGACCCTCGCCTGAACAGCGCGCGGAAATTAGCTAGATATATGTATGTTCTGGGACGATTAGGTGGAAACAGCGGAGGTCTAGGACGTTGTGTTCTATGGGTTGTGATGATGATGATATCTGTTTTGTGACTTATAAAAACATGCATGATAAATGTTATGTTGCGTCAAATATAAGGTACGGCATATTATTGTGGGGCAATGCAGTGGAAATAAATATAATCTTTATTGGACAAAAACAATGCATTCGTGCTATTTGTAACACACCTCCTATGACTTCCTGTCGTCCTTTATTTATAAAACTAAAATTACTGACTTTTCCTTTTATCTATATACTTGAATGCTGTTTATTTGTAAAAAGCCACCCGGAACTTTTTAAAACTCTTGGGGATAATTGCAATTTTAAAACGTGTTATCTTAGTAGAATAATTATTCCAGCGCATAAAAGTACTCAATATAGCCGAAATTGTTATGCAATGGCAACAAAGATATTTAATAAGCTTCCAGTTACTAAAACTGCTGCCACTAAAACTGTTCAAATTAAGAGTCAAACAAATGCTGGTTAATAAATGTTTTTATTCGACAACAGAATATCTAGACACTAAGCTCGACAAAGTCATGTGACTAAATAAATATTTGTATGCTAGAAATAGCGAAGCATGTGATATAATTACATATAATAATTTACATCCCTGTACCTACCATGTTTCTGACAAATAAATTATTTCATTTCATTTCATAACTAGACATAACATTTTTTTTTAAATTTAAAATCGGCCAGTGCCTAATTTTAGTGCTGTTGACTTGCAAAATATTCAAGTGAAAAGGAACAGATCTCCATAGAAAACAGTCAGTTTCATTCGAGCGGACATGCATGTCAAAGGCGCGATAATCGGGGCCCTGTTCTACACAAGCTGACCTTACAAAATAAATCGACTAAAATATCCGCGTGCTCTGAGTCTAAGCTTCGTCTTGGGTTACAGCAAATTTATGTCAACATTCTCTATTGTTATTACATCGATCTGCAGCCTACAATGTCGCCAAGAATTTTACTAACCGATAATTCAGCTATTGTCCAACGCAAGGTATAAATTTTGCGTCGTTACAGTGACCTCTGGGTGTCGCGTTACTGTCCACTTATCTATCGACTTTAAGAGGTAATAATAATATATATTTGACTTAAAATAACAGTTCTACCTATCTACCACCTACAAAAGAGCACAGACTCTACCGTCAGATTTTTCTATAAGAAGTCATCGCGACCGTAGTTAAAAAAGCGGGTTCACATTTAGCTAGTGTTGCACAATCTTGGTCATGATCCAAGAAAGAAAGAAAGACCAAGAGCATGACCACCGATATATTAGCAAGACCAAGTCTCGCCTCAATTATTTTTATTTTATTTATTAGGGATCAAAAACAATTGTACAAATAAGACTTATTACTAAATTAAAAATAATGTGTGAATTACAATAGTACAATCACCATCAATTTCCACATAGTACTAACATGATTTATACAAATAAGAAGCAATATATATATGTTATTGTGTTAAGAGCTATCTGCCGATAAACTATTTTATAATTTGAAAGATATGATAGAAGGTTTTTTTTAAGTTATTTTTTTTAATTTTCCTCTTTTTTTAATTGTAACTTTAATCTTTTTTTGGGTTCGGAGGAAAAAAAATATTCCTTATGGATGACTTCAGTAGACACTAGAGTCATCCATGAGGGGAGACTTTTTCTGAATAAAAAAACTAATTATGAATAAAACATCATGTAAAGCGTTTATTACAATCTCTGTATACATTATTGGATACATGCTGTTTAACAAAGTCTATAATCATTCCAAATTTCAAGCAAATCATACCAGAACTTATAGAAATAGTAGTTTTTTATTTATTTATAATAGCACAGCATGTGATCTTGCGTCCACCTGATGGTGAGTGAAGCGCAAGGTCCATTAATGTTATCAGACACTCATGACTGACATTAGTCCCTAAAACTATGCCAGATTGACTGGGCATGACGGCAATTCAAGCCTGATCCCGAAACGTGTCGATACACACTACTGGTTTATCGGCACGAACAGGAACTTCCCCGCCCCGGCAGACTGGGCAAATTACCACACCATCAGTCCGCCTACCACCTATTAATAATTGCAGACAGACACAAGTTTCACAAAATTTCCTTACCAAAATTAGAGACAAACATATATTTTCATTCAAATGAGATCTTGCGAGAATCTTGCGCAATACCAAGGGGTAAACCTAGCAGATATTCAGATTCATTTACCGTAACTGCAGTTCGTCAGTGCAACAAGCTTCCACTGACAATGGGGTGTATCACTAACTTTTTATCACGATAGATGGCGCATGATAGATGGTACCTAATATACCTGTCAGTTGCATAGAAAACTTGCATTTTTATTACGAAATATAATAATTTTTGGATATTATGCCGAAGCGAGCAGCTTTTAAGTGTACAAATCGAAACTTCTAAGCGAAATTAAATATATTCTGATTTCAAAATTGCCGTTCTAATAATTAATCCTTTTTTATTTTTAAAGACGGTTTTCACTTTCTCAATTCGTCTTTTAAGGTAAGTAACGTTAAGTTAAAATACATTTTTCTGATATAAAAATAAAAAACTACATAAACATTTAAAAAATGATGCGACATAGGCGTTAACAAGGTACCAGTGCCGCTAGCGACATCTACAAAAAGCTTTGCCTGATACACCCCATTAGACAAGCTCATTCAATTCACATCTTTAAAAAACAGCAGATATTATATTTTAAATTTAAAAAATCTACTTCCTAAGATTATATTATCTTCATATATATATATTGGCGCGTTGGTGGCTCGGTTGTAAGAGCGCGGTCCTTAAATTCTACAAAGGTCGGTTCCTCACCCGGCATGTACTAATGAGAAACTTACGTACATTTATCATAGATTTACAACATCACAGTTCCCGTGCCTCGGAGAGCACGTTAAGCCGTCGGTCCCGGTTCCACCAATACCAACTTGTGAAATCGTTAATAAATTGTCATTAAAACATTAATATCATATCCTTGCCAAGCCGTCTGGCCAGCGTGGCGAGTGTAGGCCAAATTCTCCAGATATATGTTCTGGAAGGCCCATCTCCAGCAGTGGAGGTCTAGGACACTGTGTTTGAGGGGCTGTACTGATACTGATATATATATATATATATACTATATGTTAATAAGTATTTATGTAGTCTATGTAAACATACTATATATGTAGTTCATTAAAATTTTAAATAAAGTTATAATTGCACCCCGTATTGTAGTGTCTCACTCTCCCAAAGGTTAGCTGGTAGAAAAAGCCGAAATGGCTTTAAGTTCGCATTTGTACTTGTAAAGTGCAATAAAGTATTTTAATAATAATAATAATAGACCAGCTGTTGTGATCCAAGACCAAGACACCAAGTCGAAAAGTGTCTATGTTCCTTGGTCGCGTGGTATGCGCTGGCTTGTCTCCTTTTGGTCATAAAAGTTACATTTTTTGTTTATGTCGCGTTATCAAGGTGTCTAGATGTCGACGCCTCCAGCCGACCGCAATCAAAACACCATTCTCAATTTACCATGGACGTATTAGTACCGTTTAAAGACATCCCCTTTTTTTTCTCTACATCGCGTTATCTAGTTGTATACCTCTATATAATCACCTGATTGTAAGTGTCGCGCGAGATTCATAAATAATAATAATAATAATAATCTTTATTGACACATTTTTATCTTTTTATATATAGGTATAAATGTGCTCTGTCTCCTGGATTAGTCTGATGAAACAGAATGTGTTCCAGAAGATAAGAATGTGAGAGATGAATGTTAGCAACTGGAAGGAGACACTCATAACTGAGACCAGTCCCTACCACTATGCCGGCTTGAAACGTGTGGATACACATTACTGAGTTTATCGGCACTGGGACAATTACCGCCTACCACTTATTTGTTGTTCTCGTTGAAAGTATGTGCCATTTGCAATGATGTCAAATGTTAATTTTTACTTTCAAGGAGAACTAATATTGTAAGCTTGCCATGGTGATATTTATATAAAATATCACCGCTTGAAACAAGACTTACTTAAAACATGACAGTTCTCTACAAACCTGGCCGGGTAATCGTTTACCAAAATTTGTTCTGCACAAAGGTGCACTTTTGTTCACTTTGGGTGCTTTATTCTTGTTCTTATGTTATCTGTATCTGCCACTAAATCCAAGACCCAATTAATGGATACTGTAATAGCATGTGGTGGTTGCCTGTAAATGGTGCAGCATCTGTTTTCTGTCTTAGTTGTAAGTAAAAATCAATGTATGTTTTGTTACTGTCACTGTTGGCGACCCTAATAAATAAATAATATTAATACTACTATTAACAGTCTTTGGCAAACTTGTCGTTCAAATGAATTTTAATTAATTAAAGCTTGTTGTCGGCGGTCGCAGCGGCGTATATTAAGGTTATATGATCCAATATACAAGATCCTCTATTATTTTTTAAATTCCTAATATTTTTTTTTAACAATTATAATATGCTAAAACCAGATTGAAGCGCCACTTACTATGTCCAATATAGATATAAACCATTTAGGGACAAGACACAAAAAAATATTAAAAATCGCTCTAGCTGTTTAGGAGGAGTTGAGATGACATTACCTCGGTGGTCTAGCGGTTAAGTCCTTGGATTTAAACGCGGAGATACCGGGTTCGATTTCTGGTCGGGACATAATAATTTATTTGTGATATTTCTCATTTTTAGTACTCTAGAGACATATAGTTAAGTTGGTTAAACGTGAATCAGCTGAAGGTACACGTGATGCTGATGATAATCATTTATGACATAAGACAAGATATGGGTAATTGAATTACATGACCCTCTGCATTAAAAAAAATGTTGGGCATGTCCTTATAAATATGTCTATGGAATAGACATTAAAAATGATATAAATTTTAATTTATAACTTAGAGACGTCTTCGGATTAACGGTCGACATCCCAGCGTGTAGGAGAAAAAGCCTTAAAAAGAGGCATGCATTGTCAACACAAATGTATAGAGGTAGAAAAAATCAACAAAATAAGTATAAAAAAGGTACTTACATAAAAATATGCCCAGTCAAGTCGGAATAGTGTCAGTCAGTGAGTGTCTGATTCCAGTTGTTCATGAAACTCCCGCTACTTACCATCAGGTCGTTCTAATATAAAAAAAACACTCGTGAGTGCCTCTAAAGTCTAAAATATGAAATAAGGAAATAAAATATTTTTTATTTTATTTATCACTAAAACACAAGTAATTTCATAATAACTAAATAATGTGTGAATATTTTTTAATGTTAAAGTTAATTTTTAAAGTTTTTAATGTTATTCGAATATTTACAACATATAAAATAAAATTAATATTAAAATAACGTTTATTGGATCATATCAAATAGTTTCAGTTAGTGAGCACTTATATATATAATACTAGGGATAGGGATATAAGACGCGTCCGGTATATATATATAGTATATATATACTATATATATACTGCGTGTAATTGTCAAAGAAGCAAATATTTTTTTAGGCATCAGGTGTCAGTAGTAGAACCTCTCTTTAAAATAAAAAAAATATTACATCTATTATTACATTTTATATTTATAAATTATAAATTTAAATAATTTACATAATGTATACATTATAATATTTACTAGTGATCAAAACAAAAACATATCAGCTGAACAACTCAATAATTGGTAATGGTTTTAAAATTACTGATCAGGAACAGTAGAACCCGCCTCGTCAAATTGTAAGTAATGTATTTATTGAAATAATAATAAATATCGGCTGTAAATTGGCATTGTCATACTTAATACTAAATTATATTATTATAATGCCAAAGACCTTACAGTAATAATGAAAAAAAAAATCAACTAATCTGTCTAAAAATAAAATAAATAAAAAATAATAAAAAAAAACTACATTAATAATAAAATAAATATAACTATTTTATGGTGGGGAGGTTGTGATAGGTAAGTAATTATGCTGATTATGTATGAGGGGAGAGATGTTGTATGAAGGTAGATGGGAGAAAAGGAAATAAAGAATCAGTTGATACTAGCTCTTAACGGTGTTTCATTTTTTTTTTTTTAACTCTTTGGTACTGATATATATAACCATACAAACAGCTTCTGTATGTATACTGAAGTCTAATATTTTGCATCAATTCCGGCATCCCGAACTCTATCTAGGCAATGTTTATCTAAGAAATGTTGAGTGACTGGGCCTCCAAGACATTCGTTTACGAGTTAAGTCGGCTACAATGATTTACGAAGCGCCTGGGCCCATAAAATACAGGACAACACACTGGCCGGCATTAAAAGACACAAAAGGTGCTACAGAAAAACTAATATAATTTAAGTTGGAGCGAACGGTTACTTAAAAGTGCGTTTTAATGAAAGGGCCATTTTATTTATTTATTTATTTCGCCATTTTTTTATATTTAAACGTCCAAATTCTCCAGAAATATATTCTGGAAGGCCCATCTCCAGCAGTGGAGGTTTAGTAATCTGTCAATCAAAATCAAAATATTTAATTCCTTATGTTATCTTGTAACAACTTGGATATTGTTAGCACTAAAATAATATAAAATAAAAATAATTTAAACAAACATAAGTAATCATGGTTGGACCGTAACAGGTAAACAATCCAGTTTTATGTGTGTTATAATAGCATTATTGTCATAAGCAAGGTAATTGTAACTTAATTACTACTTAATATAAGATCGTGGCTGTAAATAGGCCGTGTCAACCAAATATAAATTCGTGGCTGTAAAAGGGCCGAGTCAGCTTACAATCTAACAATAATAATAAATATCAAATCTTAATACTAGTTCGTGGCTGTATACGGGCCGTGTCACCTTACAATGTAAATAATAATATGTTAATTAAAAATATATTCGTAGCTGTAAAAGTACCGTGTCTAGTGTCTGGACTTGTTAAAATGAAAATAAATGAATTATCGGAAAAAAACTTGAATAACTTATTTTGAATAAGTGGTATCGATAGGGATTTTCAGTAGTTATTTGTAATATAGTCTCTAAGGTTTGTACCAACTTTTAGATTTATGCGATTTTTTAAAATGTTTATATACCTATAACTTGACAGGAGTATAAATTAGATTAGTCATTCCATTAAAACGCACACACAACTTTTGAACATCGGTTTAGTGGTGAAACGCGAGTGTATGTTTGTATGTCCGATTCCTCACGCCTGTTCACGGTTACAAGGGCCCGGGTTCGATTGGTCACGATCGTTTGCACATCACACGCTGCCATTCTTCGAAACACAAATACGGGTAAATAATGTGACTGTTCGGCTGACTTTTAGAATTTCATACTTTCGAATTAAGTCAAAGTCAAATAATTTCATACAATTTGGCCTTCTTGGTTCTTTTGTATTGACACATTACATTGTTACAATATATAACAAAAAAAAAACATACACCAACAAGAAATGTTCTCAGACACATACGAGATCGAGGGGAGATCGACTCTGTCGACGAGTTACCTTCCCATTGGGATGACACCGGATTCAAGGCCTTTAGGATTCGTGTGCGGTCAGAGCACCTCAAAATATTCCTGAAGAAGGAATTCTAGCCATTAATTCTAGCTCGGTATTGTGTACCACAACATTCGTGGATTTGCTTCACGCAGCACCAACGATGTTCCTGGGCCCCGCGCAGCACCTACTCCCTCTGCACTACCCTCAGCAGGGATGCCGGCACCGTTACAGTACCAGATGGGTACTATGACCACAAGAAGATGAAGATACGAAAGCTTTAGATTAATAAAAAAAATCTCTAAATATTGTAACGAATGCTAAATTTCTGGGACTAGAAGTAGATCATAAACTTACATGGAAAGGGCACATTAATAATCTAGCAAAGAAACTATCGTCAGCTTGTTATGCAATAAAAAAGTGTGACTCTGACGCTGCTAAATCTGTATATTTTGCATATTTTCATAGCCTAATGACTTATGGTCTACTGGTATGGGGGACCGCATCAGAATCTAAAAGAATCTTTATTCTTCAAAAACGTGCTGTCAGAACCATTGCAGGACTGAAAGCCAGAGACACGTGTATGCAAATATTTAAGGAATTAGGTATACTCACAATGAGCAGTAATTACATAATGTTCTGCCTATTATATGCCTATGAAGCAGTAAGTCTTTCTATTGCAAGAGCCAGAAAGGGACTGACTACAAATAAAACTTTGACCACATTTGTAAAGGAAAACTAAATGCAAGCCCACCTCGATCCTTGGCGCCGCATCAGACTGGAAAATTCTCATGGATATATTTGAACACCATTATAGGATCCCAGATGAACTAGCTGTATCAGCCTATAGGCCAGACATCTTAGTGTTTTCTCGGAACTTGAAAAAAGTTATCCTTATTGAACTTACCGTTCCGTGGGAATCAATTATTCCAAAAGACCACAACATGAAGTTGAATAAATATTATGATCTCACAGAAGAAATGATCAGGAACGGGTTCAAGACTCAGCTTTACGCAGTGGAAGTTGGTGCAAGAGGAGTTCCAGCAAAATCTTTGCATCACTTACTGAAAGAATTGGGCCTAAGCAGGTCTGCCGTCAATACATTTATGGAACGAGCTTCCAAGACGGCATTAACGGAATCATACAGTATTTGGTTGGGTAGGGAGAGAAGTAGAATGGTGGATGGTGAGCGTATTATCGCGCAATAGAAAAAAAAAGGAGGCCTCCTTTTCTAAACCAGCCTATTGTCGGTCGCAAGCCCGAGACACCATTCTTCTCATCTCTTACCCACACACGATGGACCCGGCACCCGCACGGTGAATCCATGGAATGCTTAGAAATTTGTCTTCCTAAAGAGAACATTCAATATTTTCCTAAAATTAAACTTAGAGAAAACTCGCGCCACTATCATATTATGTCGTCTCTCATACAACTACCAAAACATAGGCTAAGTAAGGTATCCAAAAGCTGTTTGTGCCAATGTGTTAAATTATATAACAAAATATCAGAAGACACAAAAAGCTTAGAATACATTGCTTATAAACAACAAATAAAAAGTATTTTGTTAAATAAACCTTATTACTCTATTGATAAAGCACTAAAAGAGGAATGTATCATGTAATTTTTCGTGTAATATTATTTTTAATTTGACAAAGCCTATTTACAGCTGCCATAAACCTTGACATTAAATTAAATTCAAACTTATATTTTGACATCACAGTACACATATGCTTGTACATTTATATATACTAGTTTTAGTTAAGTTAGTATAAGTTATAGTGACATTTAAGTGACAACGCCGATTTACAGCCGCTTCCTATTTATTATACTTATAATGACATTATTATTTAATTTAATCTTTTAAATGGCATACCAATATTATATTTATGCACGACTAGGTATTTGTTAAGTTAGCTTAAGTTTGGGTATTAAAGTTCCCGCTAATGTCGTTATATACTTATATATATTTTAATTTTAGTTTAGTAGTAGAAATTATTATTTTGTTTTGACATATAATTACACCATATTATTATTACCATGACAACGCCCTTTTACAGCAGCATCTATTGGCGTAGGTAGTACTTATCTAGTAACGACGAAGGCTGTTCTTTGCTGATATTCATTCGCTATCATGATTTGTAAAATTATTAATTTGTTATCTGACGAAACCGAGTGTACCAAATGTATGAAACGGTGAATAAATAAATGAAATGAAAAAAAAAATAGGACTGGAGATCGAAATTCGAGCTAGTCAGAAGATCGCCGTAAGATGTTATGTGCCGACAATATGTCTAGATGTTCAGACCGTGTACACCGTGCGGATTCACCATTATCCCAAGTGCTAAGCTCGTCGAAGTCTCTAGCGTACCAAACTCGAGAAATAAATTATTTTGTCCCGACGAGGAATCGAACCTGGTACCTTTGCGTCAAGTCCTCGGACTTAACCACTAAACCACAGATCTAGTATGTTAAAATTTTATTTTATTCGTTAATATGTTTTCAACTATAGCCAAATGTGTAAACAATATGATTAATGATGGCCGCCTAACACCAAATTCAATGAATTCTATAACCACATTAATATTATGTAAATACGGGTGCCAACAGCTGCGTCTAAAACCAGTTACTTCATCGGTGTGATTTATTTATTTATATTTTGGTAGTAGGTATATTTTATTTATCCAAAACAAACTTCCTTTTTGTGGAGGTAAAAATAAGTAAAAAATATTAAAGAAAATTAGTTCTTATCGTTTAGTCTGTGGATTTAGGCTCAGAGGTACCGGGTTCGATTCCTGGTCGGAAAATATTTATTAATGTAAATAAATACATTTAATTTATTTGTATATCTATTTATTAATTCGAAGTAGATATTAAAATAAAATAGATTAAAAAACTAATTTATTTGTGATTTTTCTCGAGTTTGGTACGCTGGAGACATCGACGAACTTGCCACTTGTCATGATTGGCCTATAGTAAAGTTGGCTAAATGTGAATCCGCTTATTTTTATAAGCGTGGTTTCTGACTACCCCGAAAGGGAAACGGTCGTGATGATACTTTACTTTGCTATCGTTTAGTCCATAACTTCTTCCGTAGTTTAGAGGTTAAGACGGTATTCAGACGTTGAGGTACCGGGTTCGATTCCTAATCGAGAACACAAAAAATAATTAATTTATAATAAAACCGTTTATTTGTTTTTGGTTCGGTTTTGCATACATTTTCTGCTAACTATCGAAGTCGCCTAGATGTGAGATGGGGCTAATGTGATCTGCCAAGTTACCACTGTCTAACGGTCATGCCAACGGGCATTCCAGAGGGTTCTAGGATCGCGGGTACTGCAGCAGTGACAAAAACCTTTTGGATGATGTCATAGATAGCCGCGTGACGGGTTCTCCACACCGACACTGGTGAACAGTCCGGGCTCCGAGACGTAGGCACACACGATGGTCATTGTATTTCAATCAAGGAGTTTAACAACCGTGCTGAGAGAAAAGTCTGCAAGTTGAAATAATTTGAGCTATAAAAAAGCGGTTGACTCGAAGATTTACAATGTATACATACAAATCCGGCACGCAGTTGGTTACCGGACATTCGTACGCAGATATTGTTTAAAATAACAATTTAAACAAAGACAATTGTGTCCATTTCTGTCCCCAAAACACATTAGGAGTAGAATGCTTCGATTGTCAACAGCAAGTTTTTTTTAAAGAAATTCTTACCACTCATCCCTGACCCGTACAAGACAACACCAATACAATAGATTTACAATGAGGTTTTAAATAAAGGATCATGGGCATAAATGTATGGAGCCTGGTCCAATATATTTATTTATTAAAAACTTTATTGCACAAAGTACAGAGGCGGACTTAATGCCCGTAGACATTTTCTGACAGCCAAACCTTGGGGACAAATTAGAACATTTATAGGTGCAATGAAATAAATATTAATAGTAGGATAAATTCAACATAATTATATATATTCATAAAATACTTTAACATATACTGTAATATCAATACACTAATACATACTAAAGTCCGTAAAGTAATTGAATTCGAAACGTTGAAATTCGTCAGAGAACCAAAGTTACTGACATAGCATTCAAAATTAGCAAGCTGAAGTGGCAATGGGCCGGACACATCTGCCGCAGAACCGACGACCGATGGGGCAAACGGGTTCTGGAGTGGAGACCACGTACGGGACGACGCAGAGTGGGACGACGACCCCCCGCCAGATGGACGGATGACCTAAGGAGGGTCGCTGGTGGGGGTTGGATGAGGGTTGCAAAAGACCGCGTGCAGTGGCGAGCCTTGGGGGAGGCCTATATCAAGCAGTGGAGAGACACAGGCTGATGATGATGATGATACACATATTTTTATACATAAATATACATATATACACTTATTAACATTGTTGGGAGCTATTTAGAAAGTGTAGATAGACGAGTTTTTTGGACGAAGATCTGGTAGACGCTTGCCTTATGTTTACAGGGAGATTGTTCCATAAATTTGTGGCAACAACTGTAAAAGAATTTGAAACAAATCCAGAAAGATGCAAGGGAACAGAAAGAAGTGAGTTGTGAGAAGAACGAAGGGATTTGTCGTGAAACGAAGAAAGATTTATCCTTGAGGTATTTCGGTGTCGCAGGCTCGTTTAGAATCTATCACCAACACTGATAAAACCTATGCTAAATGAAATTATTCGTAGTATAATATATACATTTTAATTTGATAAAAAATGGATTTGCAATCCCCTCTCATCACACAAACTTTGTATCAAAGTCTTTTGTCGTCATAGCGTCATCTCTCTGAAACGATTTTTTTTTTATATACTAGCACGACATGTGACCTTGCGCCCTCCTGGTGTTTAGTGGGGTCCATGAATGTTAGCAACTGGAATAGCACGTTTAGGGATCAGGCTCGAATTGCCGTCATGCCCAGTCAAGCCGGCATAGCGTTAGGGACTGATGTCAGTCATGAGTGTCTGACTTTAGTTGCTAACATTCATGGACCTTGCGTGCCACTTACCATCAGGTGGGCCCAAGGTCACATGTCGTGCTAGTATAAAAAATAAAAATAAAAGTAGGTATCTGGTCATAATTATTATTTCACCTGGTCATTATTAATGATGTTGTCAAGATTATCTATATCATCATCATCATCAGGCTTTAGGGCTCCACTCCACAAAATATATATATATATATACTCGTATTTATTCCCACTATCCAACACGAGGCAGGTTGGAAGATGGCACTGTGAATTCCCAATATCTAACCTGGGTTGAATAGTTAGGTTGCAAGAAGGAAATCACTCGTAATTTCACGTATTTTGTTCATGCTTGCATTGTTGGAGACCCTTATTTTTATTTTTTTATTTTTTCGTAATATTCAATGAGTTGACATTTTGTTTGTGGGCCACGGCGAGTATCACCGCAGGAGGTATCCAGGCAGGGGTCGCCACGTACAATATTTCCTACGTTTTGTGTCCGATTTTATGAGCTATTTAAATACTTGTTTGCGTTCAGGGTGTGTTAGTTGGTACTAAAAGGTTTTTTGTAATTAAAAACTTAGGTGAAGTTGCTATTGGGTTTTTTTATTTGGACTGACATTGACTTTTTGACGTCATCATTTTATCACGTCATGTGAGCTAACTTTTATATGTTATACTACATTAATTTTATTAAAACCTTGGTTGTTCGTGAAGCAGTAAGGCTTTCTATTGCAAGAGCCAGAAAGGGACTGACTACAAATAAAATTTTGACCACATTTGTAAAGGAAGGGCAAAGTACGTAACTAAATGCAAGCCCATCTTAATCCTTGGCGCCGCATCATACTAAAAAATTCTCATGGATACATTTGAACATCATTATAGGATCCCAGATGAACTAGCTGTATCAGCCTACAGGCCAGACAGATTAGTGTTTTTTTTTAAATTTGAAATAAGTTATCCTTATTAAACTTTACGCAGTGGAAGTTGGTGCTAGTATCAGTAGCTGCTGTAAAGCATCAGAGCTGTATAATGCTTGCCTCAAGGTTGTCCCCTGGGCCCGATATTATTTTCAATTTTTATTAATGATATTACAGAAAATATTAAATAGGTACTGTAAGTATTCACTTTTTGCAGACGATCTTAAAATATTTAGAACAATTAAAACTACAACAGATTCATTATTATTCCAGAGTAACATTAATAAGATAAGTAACTGGTGAGAAGCGAATGACATGATTTTAAATGCAAAAAAATGTTTCCATATAAAGTTTACTAGGAAGAGGTCTCCGTTTGCTTTTAATTATCAACTCAATAGTGAAACATTAGCTGAAGTACCTAACACAAATTAAAGATCTAGGTGTTATTATTTTTTTGATTACAGCCCTTGTCTTTTCGTTCATTCTCACCCAGAACACTTTAGGAAGCGTAGTGAAGTCATACCCAGACAAAAAAGAGCCAAGTTTTTAAATTTATTATACCAGCCCCCCTGCTATAAAGACATAAGTATGAAAAATGAATTTAATATGTGTATAATAATATATAATAAGCTTCCTGACAAAATAAAATTATTGCAGGGCCCTAAACTAAAATTACAACTGACGAAATGGCTACTGGACCATAGATTGTATAGTGTAAAAGAGTATCTTGAGTGCAAAACAGGTTAATTAATATATATTTTTTTGTTTTAATGTAGTTGTGATTATGATATTAGTATGTAAGTAAAGATTTGCACGCCTGCTTGCAGGTAGAATACATGTGAGTAGACCTGACTAAAGTTTTGTGACCACTGTACTGTATTTATTGCAAATAAACGATATTTCATTTCATTTCTTAGAACACAGCGTCCTAGAACTCCACTGCTGGAGATGGGCCTTCCAGAACATATATCTGGAGAATATGGCCTACACTCGCCACGCTGGCTACGGCTTGGCGAGGATATGATGTCAATTTTGTATGACAATTCATTAACGATTCCACAAGTTGGTATTAGTGGAACCGGGACCGACGGCTTAACGTGCTCTCTGAGGCACGGGAACGGTGGTGTTGTAAATCTATGACAAATGTACTTAAGAAAAGTGTATTTCTCATTGGTACATGCCGGGGGGGTTTGAACCGACCTTTGTAGGATTTAAGGAACGCGTTCTTACAACCGAGCCACCACCGCGCTTTTATAGGTGTTATTATTGACAATAAATTAAAATATACTGACCACATTAACCTTAAAGTAAAAAAATCTGCACAAATGATGGGATTTCTAAAACGTAACACATAAGAGTTTACAATTAAAACGAAAATGTATTTATACAATTCATTAGTACGTAGCCACTTGGAATATGCTTGTTCAGTATGGAATCCCTCATAAGCAATACATTCTCAAAGAGTTGAAAGCATTAGGAGATCTTTTACTAGCTATTTATCATACAAAGCCCCAGCAATTTCACATCGATGTCCGTACAACCAATGCAATGTTTAGATTTCTTCAAAATGACTGCTCTCCAATCACGTAGATACATGACCTTTTACTATTACATAAAATTGTCAATGGCCAGACTGCATGTATCGAATTCTTGCAACACATTTCCTTGACAGTACCCTATAACATTCCACGTCGTCCTATAACCAAGATCCTGTGCTGTCCTCCCTCAAGAACTAATGCAGGTTCACATTCGTCAACATCCCGAATGTGAAACACCTACAAGTAGTCTCTGCAGTGCCAATAATGACATAGACGACATATTCCATGACCGTTACAATGTATTCAGAAAAAATGTTCTCGAACATTTCAAACCATCAATATACGATTATGAGTAGCTTATAATTTATTTAACAAGTGTTTTGTTTTCGTTTTTTAAGGTACCAAATTTGTGCAATTTTTGTTTCCTTATTAGTTCTATTAAAAAAGAGAAAAATATGTATAATTTTATTTTAGAAGTCATATTTTATTTTGTAAATTTGTTAGTTTTTGTTAGATTTATTTTTTTGTTTTAACAGTAATATGTTACTAATTTCTTCTTCTTTTTATATTGGTGAATGCTGTGACACCTAATTGGTACATATATTAGATAAGTTATAATTATACTGTGTTATGTGTGTGATAATATATGTACTGCTGTGTGTACTATATAAATAAATAAATGCTTTTGAGTGCCAGAAGCTTGTAGCTCTCTCTGCTTGTAGGATATGCTTTTGTGTAAGTCAAGAGTTTATGAGCCGTAGTAAGTAGATGGCTTACCATTAGGTAAGCACGGTCACATGTCATGCTCAGTATAAAATAAATCTCAGTTGTCGACAGATGTATTTCGCAGAATGTAACAAAAAAATGACAACAATAATCCAGTTTATTACCTTACTATTATTTAATTTACAGTTATATTGTCAATTTTGTATTACGAAGATAATGTTTCCGTATTTACATGCACGACTTCTGACAGAAGTCAGACTTTGTCATAATGTCAACATGTCAACGGACAATGAACGTCACATGTCAAATTTTTGACAACTGCCAACTAGGAAGCGAGGGTCGATCTCGGACCCACGGGACCGACCGGTAGCGAACTATATCGAAATTTCAAAATTTTAAAAAATGTTTTAGCTATCATCGTCACGGACATAATCCCTAGAGGTACTCCTCACTACGGCTTCACATCTCATCATGACAAGTAAATTGGTAATGTTTTAAAGAACAGAAGTTAAAAATATTCGTTTTTTTTTTTAATTACAAAATACATTCATATCACGCCAAATCCCTTGCGGCAGAGACAATTGAGCGCCACTTGTCACGATATTTTTTTTGATTAAGAACCGTCGCATAAGATATGACCTTTTTTGCTTATACAACATACAACAGATTCATTGGTCTAACTCGGGAAATGTTACAAATAAATTAATATCCATATTAGCATTTAGCAATGAATTTGGTTCGGTTGACCGGCCATTGCTTCCTTGTATCGTTTATCATGACATTATGGGTTCCTTGTTAAATTCAATCTTCTATGCAATCAGGGATATCCAATACTAAAGCAGAGTAGCAATTTAGTGTAAATTTGATATGTATTCGTAGTCTAACCTATCAATTGATATTTCTGAATTTATGACGTATCTTATGCCGGTATTATTAAATCGATCTCAACATGCGATATTTATTAATTTAATTTATGTTTGGAAAACTCATGCAGATTTACAGCCACGAATTTAAATTTAAGTTTAATATTTTATTTAGATTGTAAGGTGACACGGCCATTTTACAGCCACGAATATTAATTAACATTAATGCTATTAGAATATAAGATGACACGGCCCATTTACAGCTATGAATTTATGTTTAATTGACATATCATTATTATTATTTAGATTATAAGACGACGTCTTTTTATTTTATTTTATTATTATTTTTGTTTTATACATTTATAAATTAGCTGACATATATACTTATATAATTTCTATACATCATAATTATTAAGTATTTAGAATGTAATCTGACACGGCCTCTTTACAGCCACGATCTTATTTAAGTAGTTTCTAAGTTAGTTAGTTTTACTTGCTTGTAGCAATAATGTTGTGCATAACATACATAAATATGGATTATTGCCTGTTTACGGTCCAACCATTATTACCACTTTGATTAGTACATATGTTTTGATAATTATATTGATTGACTGTATCCAAGTTGTTTTGAGAGAACCAATGGAAATAAATTATTTTGATTTGAATTGAATTGATATTTTACACTTATAAACTTATGTTCAAGTGAAGCAGCAATACAGCCAATTAACAGTTTCCACTTTTAGTTGAGCACCGTAAAAAAACAAGAATTAAAAATACAATAAATGAAAATGTGCGACTTACAAAAATCTTTAAAAATAACACGGAAAGACGCCGTAAATACTCTCTTGACGCATTAAAAAATCTAGTATGGTAAGTGGCGCGCGAGTTCAATAAATGTTAGCAACTGTAATTAGACACTCATCAGTCTCTAACACTATGCTGGCTTGACTCGTCATGACGGCAATTCGAGCCTGAACCCGAAACATGTGGATACACTTTCCGCCCCGGCAGACTGGGCAAATTACCATCAGTCTGCCTACCACCTATCTGTTTTGCAATGATGTCAAATGCCTATTTTTCCTTTTAAGGAGAACTAATATTATAAGATTGCCATGGTAATATTTATATGAAAATAAGTCTTGAAATAAGACTTACGGAAGGTTTGAGTGTTCATCTGTTATCGCCCATCTTATAGATGTATGTGTATATATTATATATATTATAATTGTCTATGTATGTTATTTTTAATATTATTTTATTTCTCAATTTGCACCGTACTCATATTTAAATGTTCCAAAGATTAACGGGAAGAGAATGTCTTGAGGCATTACGTTCGCCTTTTGTGTAGATTTACAATAAAGCTTTTAAATAAAAAAAATATTGGAAGAATTGACGCAGTAGTAGATTTATTTATTTTTCAACCTTTGCCTTTTACTATAAAACTGTTCATCATCATCATTATAGCCCCTAGAACACAGCGTCCTAGACCTCCACTGCTGGAGATGGGCCTTCCAGAACATATATCTGGAGAATTTGGCCTACACTCGCCACGCTGACCAGACGCTATAAAACTCTTTGTTCCTCACACAATCCCATACAATCCATCCTTCCCAATCATACAAACTTTATTTTCCATATCTTGTGTTGTGTCATCTTCATCCCTGTGGAACAACCTTCCTGTTGAAGTCAGAGATGCACCCAGCAGACCAATATTTATGAAAAGAGTGTACAGTCATTTTAATAAGTCCCTAGCTTGATTCTTACCATGTACTTAACACTTAAGGTATTTATGTATTATGATATAATTTATTGTATTATATGTACTGTGCCTCGGAGAGCACGTTAAGCCGTCGGTCCCGGTTCCACTAATATCAACTTTTGAATTGTTAATAAATTGTCATCAATCCCTTGCCAAGCTATCTGGCTATCGTGGTGAATGTAAGCGAATTCTCCAGATATATGTTATGGAATGCTCATCTCCAATTGCACAAAGTATATGCGTGAAGTAACATTTCTTTTCTCAAATCGACATTGAAAACGTTGAATACCCACTCGTTTCTTGAGTAATCCCTTGTAAGTCATATCTCTAGTTGAACTGTAGGGTGGTTCCGCCCCAACTATTAGCCGGGCCACCCCTCGCCACTAATCCTGCAGGGAGTGACTAAATATCTTGTACAAATAAACATTTTGGGCCCATTCTTCTCTTGTCAAGGGGCAAACAAATATAATCGGATTAGGTAAGCGAAACTGACTTATTTGAAAACGATATTTTAAAGGTTTTATGATTTGTGCAACTTGTATTGCAAGTTATGTTTGAAGAACGCTTTTCTTAACATCCTAAAAAGGTGGGTTCGAACCCCGGTAAGTACTATTGAGAAATACACTTTTCTTACGTACATTGGTCATAAATTTACAACTCTGTTCCACTAACACCAGCTTGTGAAAACGTTAATAAATTATAAATAAAATTGACATCAGACCCGTCAACTCGTCTGGCCAGCGTGGCGAGTCTAGGCCAAATTCTCCAGATATTTGTGCATGGGCTTTCCATCTCCAATAGTGGAGGTCTAGGACTGTAGTCTAGCGTTTAATTTAGACGTCGAGGTATCGGGTTCGATTTCTAGTCAAAGCACAATTATTTATTTATATAGCACACGCAGCGGTACATACATATATATTCACACACTTAACATTATATATTCATCATCATCACGACTGGTTCCCTTTCGGGGTAGTCAGAAATCACGCTTATAAAGAAACGGATTCACATTTAGCCAACTTTACTATTTGCCAATCATGACAAGTGGCAACCTCGTCGATGTCTCCAGCGTAACAAGCTCGAGAAATATGACAAATAAATTAAATATTAATTTAATTTAAATATTAAATTATGTCCCATGGGGACATTCAGCCAAACGTCTGGCCAAGGAGTTGTCCAAACGGCTAACGGAAAAGTCAGGAGACAGGAAAGCTGGCAATTATTTCTGCCAACGTATTAGCTTAGCTATACAGAGGGGAAATTTGTCTTTTTGAGACTGAAGGGTCTAGAGAAAGACGTCTAGAGGACATTTTTTACTTATAGTTTATTTTTTATTAGGTTTAGTTTATATTTATTTAAATTTTAATTAATAAATATTATTGTTGTTCGACCAGGAATCGAACCCGGTACCTCCACGTCTAAATCCACGGACTTAAGTGCTAGACCACGGAGGCAGTTAACATTATATAATTATATGTAATATACATGTGCCATTAAGGTTTCATAGCATTCACTAAAAACTAAAATTAACAAAACTTAGCTTAAATATGACTTAAAAAAAATAATTAAAAAAACTTTAATAAAGAACATATATTTGGTAGGTGTCTGCCTTAAAAACGAAAACAAAACATATTTAAAACTTTTTTAAAGATTAATTAACACCCCGTCTAGCGTCTCCTCCGGTGACAAAAGTCTTCGCCCAATGAATCAGTATTGCAATTCAGCGGGTTGCAGCTAGCGTTCTTGCCACCATTCGCGTAACTATCGGTATTATTATTATTATATTATTATTATTAATTTTATTTTAAATAAATTATAAACCTATACTCGTATACCGATTGTAGATATATATTTCAATGTGTGAAAACTATTTTTTATTTAATTGTGATTTTCCGAGTTTGGTACGCTAGAGACATCGACGAGCTTGTAATGAGCCTATATTAAAGTTGACTAAATGTGAATACACTTGGTTTCTGATCACCCTGCAAGAAATACGTTCGTGATGATACCTTAATTTTTAGTTTTACAAAAAATATACATAGTCATAGACGCTTCCTCTTGGAAGCTGTCAGGTTGCTTGTCAGGAATGCGAGTGTGTTTTAAAATCTGTCAGCAGAATGGGTTCAGCCTACTATGGTAGGATTAGCATAAAACTAAAGTTTGGGGAGAAGTGACATTGCACATAGCGCGGAAGGACGACTACGAACGACGTCGAGCCTGTAGCCAGGACGGCTGCAATATTGAGATTTAAATAACAGAAACCTCAACATGATTTTAAAAAACCTATTCTATCCTAAACGATACCCCACTCAAAATAGTTGGTCGACTTTTTTTTCTTTTTGACAATGTCATTATTGTCCTTTTTCTCTCTCTGTCATAGATATACTCGTATATATATATATATTTTATATACTGAGCACGACATGTGACACCGCGCCCACCTGATGGTAAGCGGTACGCGAGGTCCAAGAATGGGAGCAACTGACGCCAGCCTCAGACGACCGACATCAGTCCCTACCACTATGCCGGCCTATAAAGATGCTCTTTCACACTTCGTTTGAAGGACTCCAGGTTATAGGAGTGGGGAAACACACTGGCTGGGAGAGCATTCCACATCTTCAGCGTGCGACAGATGTAAGAGTATCCAAATTTGTTGTGTAGGGATAGTAGCTACGGTATGTGGATGCATATTTTGGCCTGTGCGAGTGGTTCGGTTGCGGAATAGAGAAGAAGGGATAAGGTTGTGGAGCTCTTCAGAACATTCACCGTAGTATAGCTTGTAGAACACGCTCAGGGAGGTCACATCTCGGCGAAGCTGCAGCGATTCGAGAGTTTTAGACACTGTAGATTCAATAGAATTCAATAACAATTCAATGTTATAATTTTTTTTAACCGGAGCCTTTATATTATTAAGAGTGCGATATAATAATAATAATAATAAATTGTTTATTATCAGGCAACAGATGGCCCATAGATAAATATCTTACAACTAAAATACATATAAAAATATCATTATATACTCGTATACTACGGGTGAAAGGAATTTGAAATTCCTGTATTGTTTTAGTTTTCGTTAATGTTATAACTTGAGTTGTTTTATTGTATCTTTTGACACATTGGAAGATATAAATATAATATAGTAAATATCCTATCTACGCGCCTGTGTCGTCTATTCATGAGTCGCGCCCACTGCGGAGCGTGGCGGACATCGCTCCTCGGCTGCTGCCACATTTGAATAAATACAATTAACTTGTTTGTTTTACACGACCTACTGCGTTCCGGAATCGAACCCACGACCCCAACCTATTGTCGTTATTGCTTTTTTGTTTACCAAAGCTACAGCCACATAGAATACCTACAGATGTTTCCTTTACCAAATGGAATGTTACTATAAACAACACATATTTCTGAACGATTTTTCTTCTCCTGACACGCAGGCGTTGTTGTTTAAGATACGCAGAAGAGCGACCTTCACGGATCTGTTATTTGAATTAAATCCACTTTTATATAACAAAATACGCTAACAAAATAAAATGTCATTATAAATTGACATCAGACCCTCGCTGACTCGTCTGGTAAGCGTGGTGAGTGTAGGCCAAATTATCCAGTTGAATTTATTGAAGACCCACCTCCACCAGTGAAATCTAGGACTCTGTGTTCTAGGGGCTGTGATGATAAGTGGGGTTGTCCAGGGCCGGATGGTTAACGGGTTTGGGTTGGGGATGGGGACACTCTTCCGTTTTCTCCTGCAGGATCTCAGCGTGTAACCACCCGCTAGTAATTCATGCACTTTTGGTGCTTGGCGCCGGTACTGGTATAACAGGCTCACGAACCCAGAAGGGTCTAGGTTCGAATACTTCAGCTCTCCTCCAGGAGCAATTCTCTAGGAAGTGAAGAAACGTAAAACAGAACGGTATTCTGGAGATGCTTGAAGTAAATTAAACAGACTGCAGACACAGGCTTGGGTTGGGGATGGGTACATTTGCCTAGTATAACAGCGACAGTGTGGCTCACGAACCCAGGTGGCTAGGTTCAACTGCTTCAGCTCTCCACAGGGAACACTTTTCTAGGTAGTCGTTTCCCATTAGGATGCCGTGCGCAAGACTGAGCTATATTCTGAAAGATGCTTGAACTTTCGGTTGTCGGCTCGGTAGAACCTTAAGGCGTGGTGTCGGTCTTTCCCCAAACATGGGACAAATACCCATCCCAGGTTTCCAGCACTTAGGGAACTGACCGGTGCCTCCCGGCAAATCCCATTACGGACTCAGGTGTACGCTACCGAAGTATATTTTAATTGTGTGCAACTATAATAGCGCTATAATGTACTATATCCTGTACTATAATGAAATAGTAGAGGAACATTTTACTAATCGTCCACTGAGCAATAATAAATAAATAAAATAAAAGCTAGGAAAAATCTAGAAGCTTAGCAGATTCCACCTAAAGAGTTGGAACTTTTTAAGGCTTAAATACTAGTATTATCGTAAGCAATTTATACCGGATGCAAGTAACGATAAATTATGCACATCGATGCAGTACTAATTTTGATGCCGACAAATTTTCCACAACTGCGATTTTAATGCGTTACAAATAATATCTGTGGGCTATGTTAAATGATAAATCGTCGGGGAAACGCCCAGGACCCAGGGTTTAGTATAAATTGGCGGACCTCTCTGTCAGGCATAGTGGGAGGGAACGGGACGACTGTGTCTGGTAAAAAAGGAATAGGTCGTTGACTTAAGCTTTGTCTGGTCATTTAATATTAATAATGCTAGCTGATGATTGAGCTAGAAGATGATTCCTCTAAACATTGGTCCTGGATTGAGGGAATGTACCATCCAAATATCTGCACCTTAAATCTCAAGGAAGGATTTATGACAGGCCTTTAATGATAATACACCCAGCATCCTGCTAACAGGACTCTATTTCTTACCGGAAGGACTTACATATTTTCATCGATTATAGTACTTAAAGTCGTGCTAGCATGACGCAGTTTTATACCATTAGAACAAGAATTTCAAGCTCTTTCGTACGATACTTGTTTCAACTTGTTAGCACTAGTGTGAGCAGCATGAATGCACAATTAAGACGTGGAGTTCTGGGCGCAGGAGCTCCACATTTCAATGCCCTAAAATTCTAATAACGTATGCAGTCGTCAACATTTTGGAGGCAACTTTTGTGTGAGTGTGGAGATAAGAAGTGTTATTTGTCCACCACAGACTGGTATAAACGGTTTTATCTATTATATTTAATTTGACATACTAGACATAAGAGAGAAAAAAAAATGTTAATATCATCTTTATGCACCAAAGCCCGTGATATTTATTTATTTAAAACTTTATTGCACGTTATACACGGGGCGGACTTAATGCCTGCTAGACATTATCTATATACTACTAGAAGATATTGTACCATAGAGTACATTTAAGCTTTGAAGATTTTCTGCATCTAAATCCATGGACTTAACCGCTAGACCACGTAGGCAGTTGTATGTCAAATTCTCCAGAAATAGCTCTATGTTCTGTAAGGCCCATCTTCAACAGTGTCTAGGACTCTGTGTTCTAGAGGCTGTGATAATGGCGATTGGCCAGAAAACTTCTACGAATGCCCAATGCCAACATAGGTCAACGGAACGGGCTATGTTAGCGCGAGATGTTGCAGAGATAATGACAGCCCGGCGTCCTTTGATCCTCGCCGCCTCGGCCCAATATCACAATTAGCCTCAATTTGAATATCATCAGGAACTGTGAAATAGTTCCCCAAATCGCCACCGACCTGCCCATCGTTTCGACCAAATAAAATGTTTAAAAAAAAACATATTAGGCTTAAATTAAAAGAAAAAGAGAATTATGCGATACGCTTGCACATTGCAAATTTTAAGCCCTGGTTAGTAAACGTTTCAAGTCTTGAAACTGAGCACTATGTCCACACCAGTGCGCTTACAAGAGATCACAGAATGAGGGGAGATATAATTGAGACACCTAGCCAAAATGTTTATTTCTCCGCCGGAATCCCGAAATAAAATTAATAATAAAATCCAGCAATGCAAATGTGAAATATCACTTCATGAAGTGTAAATATGTGGAACAAAATACCAGAAGACATATTGAAGTCACAAACTGTAAACACTGGACAAGTGGCTAGTGGCAATAGACCGCCTCCGTGGTCTAGTGGTAACAAACGTTGCCGTGAACTCGGGAGGTCGTGGGTTCGATTCCCCCGGTTGTACATTGTATAATTTGTCTCGGTCTGGATGCTTATATACAAAAAAAAAAGTATAATATGTAGTTTATCAACCATCTAATTTCCGTAACACAAGCCTCGTAGCCTACCACGGAAATTAGATGGCGCTGTGTGATCTGGAAAATATCTGGAAAATATTTATAGACATAGTTACACTAGTGCTTGATATAGGCATATCAACAATGCGCTGCCCATCTATTAATCAATAATAATAAATTTCTATTTGCGTTTTAACTTTCAATTCGTCTTGCGTCATGCGTTGGTCCATAAGACACACGCAGCTTACCGTATAATCGGGATTCTATAAATTATAATTTTGATTCCTTTTCATGGGAAATATCCGGTGACGAAACAGCGTACGCTTGATATATGCTTTCTTCTTTAATCCGCAAGCCAACTACAAGCGCAGTGATTGACAACCAATACCGTCACTATCCCTTTTCACACACTCATGACTAATATCAGTCAACACTATACCGGCTTTATCGTGAGACAGATGTATGAGTACGCACGCGTAGGGATGGTGACTACGGTATGTGGGTGCGTATTTTGACCTGTGCGTGTGGTTTGGTTGCGGAATGGAAGAAGAGATTAGGTTATAGAGCTCTTCAGAGCACTCACCAACCCTAAGGAAGCTGTCACGTATCAGCCAAGTGATGAATATAGTTATATCGGAAGACGAAAGCGGCTCTGTAATTCGAACTCGCCGGTGACACATAGACGCATGTTTCAGACAGGTCCAATAAGCATTAACGTTGGCCCTAAATTCTAAGGCAAAGCTAAGATCTTATATACTAGAACAACATGTGGCGAGGTCCATGAATCGAACTCGCCGGTGACACATAGACGCATGTTTCAGACAGGTCCAATAAGCATTAACGTTGGCCCTAAATTCTAAGTCAAAGCTAAGATCTTATATACTAGAACAACATGTGGCCATTAACCTATTAGTTTTCACTTATTTATTATTATTTTCTTTTACTTTTGCTAGTCACAGTTCAATTGCACTATTAATTTAAATCTAATTACTATATTTTACTCCTATTTCTGTTTTAATTATATTGTCTAAATAATATAAAATCTCTTTGGCTTGTGTTCCACTATTGCTACTTTGTTTATATGTTTAATATAATAAGCTGTTAAATTTTTTTAAATAAATAAATGACACAATAGTCTTAGGGACTACACTATGCCGACTTGACTGGGCATGACGGCAATCCGAGCCTGATCCCGACACGTGTGGATACACTTTACTGGGTTTATCAGCACGATCGATACTTCCCCCAGGGTGGGGACTGGGCAAATTACCACCATCAGTCCGCCTTGATGGTGTTGGAAATCTATGACAAATGTACGTCAGAAAAGTGTATTTTTTATTTATTACATGCCGGGGTTCGAACCTACATATGTTAAGAAAACCGTTCTTACAAACGAGCCACCATCGCTTAACAAATGGTAATGCGATAATAAAGTAAATAAAAATCATAAGATTTAAAATAATGTAAATTCTCTAGTTTTCCGATTGGCAACTTAAAAACTACATACACCAAGGCTGGCACAATAATATAAGGGTGTTGCTTAGTTATTTTATTACAGAGATAGGTTAAGTTTATTCTCGTCAACTTAAAAATACATCCTTTATACGTCTACGGACGTAATTATTTACGTGAGAATGGTCCGCGGTGAGCTCTTGGTGCGGAACGAATCGTTGATTGCGTCAGATCTGAGTGGGACGCGTTCAGCTTGTTTCACTTGAGACTACCCTAGTTTTTTTTAAGAATTAACAACGTAGTCCGTAATTTAAAGAAACTATTTGTCCCTGGCAAGAATATGCAATAGAGAAGAATGGAATCCAGTGTAAAATGGATCGACTGAATGCAGCTTGTTCGGTCACAACTAGCCCAATGCACTATATGTACTATTAATACATTAAAAGAAACAAGCTCAAAACGGCATTTGCGCAAACATACGGTATTTAGTCGGGTAGAGAGAGGAGTAGAATAGTGGATGGTGAGCGTCTTATTGCGCAAGTATAGTAGGTCGCAAGTACGAGACAGTATTATTCTCCTATCTCTCATGCACACGATGGACACCCGCACGGTGAATCCATGAAATGCTAAGAAATTTGTCTTCCTCTTTTCCTCTCCTCCCTCCCCACAACCGCCAACAACTTAGAATTGAAACGAAATTTGTTTACTTTCATGTAACTTGTTTTTAATAACTTTATTTGTAATAATTAAATTATATCTTTGACGAGACGACACAATCGTTTTTTATTTATATATACATTATTTAGATTAGGGTTTTTTTTCAACTTTCTATTGTTTAAGTTTCTTTTCGGTATTATTTAAATAAAGTTAATCTCCATAATAGATTGTTTGCTCAAATAAAAAAAATATTACGACTTATATTTAAACATTTATCATCTGTTTTCCATGGTGTAATAGAAACAGAGAAAATATTTTAATAGCCCTGGCTTAACGAAACATTGTCTTTCTAGATCCTGATTTGATACAAGTTTAGAGAACCGTCTCTGTTAAATTGTACTTAAAATATGCTTATATTTACATGTTTAAACTTTCCATATCAATACTAAAGTTATCAAGGCGAAAAAATCAAAATATCGAATTACATATTTTAAATATCAGATCAATCAGTTAGAACGGTTTGCATAATCAAAAAGCCAAAAGGAACTTTCTGGGAGTCAATTAAGCTCTTAAATTGATTATTTTAGTTATATAGTTTTAATAAGACATGCTTAGTATGTGGTGCGGTTTCTGAAGAAATCCCAAATGATGACATATGTTTTGACTGCCCCCGACACTTGCGTGTTCAGAAAACCACCAGAGCGTGGCTGTTTGCAAAAAAACTGACAGAGGCATAGACATAAAATATTAACAAAGTATTGTGTTAAATGGAAATACCTATTAGAAGGAAAACGTTGGTGTTGTATTAATAATAATAAATTATTTGTTTCAGAATTCATTTCATAATTGTTAGTAACATTTTGACTTAAAACTATGTTTAGTAGGTGTACACATTAATTAAATCGTAAAAAACAAGCAGCTTAAATAATAATATTAATACGTACTATTTGCTAATCTAGGGATAGTATTACTCGTTTTCGAAGGAATATAACTAAAACTACTTTAAAAGTAAAAAATTAATATAAACTAAAACAAAAAAAAGAAAGTAAAAAATATCCTCTAGAGAAGACCCTTCAGAGATAGTCCCAAGGAGGCTGACAATATTTCCCCCCTGCATAGCGAGGCTAACACAGCTTTTCTGTCTCCAGACTTTTCCATTAGCCGTTCGCACAACTCCTAGGCCAGACGCTTGGCATAGTGTACCCATAATTTCCTACCCAATGGCGCAAGGCCTTTATCATACCACTTCCAAAGATATCTTCACCTTCGCTCCCTACCCACTTTCGTCCTATCTCAATATTACCTTTTCTATCCAAGGTCCTCGAGTCTGTCGTCCACAAGCAGCTCTCCCTATTCCTTGATGAAAATAATCTTTTAAATCCTTTCCAGTCCGGTTTCCGTACTGGTCATAGCACCACTTCAGCTTTACTTAAAGTAACTGAAGACATCAGAAGAGGCATGGATGATACCAAGGTGACAGTTCTGGTACTTATTGACTTCACGAATGCCTTTAACACAGTAGATCCTGATTTGCTAATCTCTACGTTGTCTCGTCTAAGTATATCGCCGGAGGCACTGGCGTGGTTTACTCAATATCTCCACGGTCGCCGGCAGCAGGTTCGAGTTGATCAGTTGTCATCGGAGTGGTGCGACTTGGACACGGGCGTCCCACAGGGTGGCATCCTTTCACCTCTATTATTTTCAATATTTATTAATGATATCACATCTTTACTTCACTGTCACTACCATCTGTATGCAGACGATTTGCAGCTTTATGTGCAGTCGGATATCAGCTCAGTCAATAGTGCAATAGCTTGGCTTAATTCAGATCTTTGTAGTATACTCTCTTGGTCCAAACGCTTTGGGGTCGTTGTCAATCCGAGCAAGTGTCAATCAATTATAGTAGGAAGTTCTCGATTGTTGAGTAAAGTAGATTACACTATTGACCCTGTTCGGTTTGACGGCGTCCCAATTGCATATAGCAGCGAGGTGAAGAATCTTGGTATATACCTTGATTCTAATCTAAGCTGGACAACTCAGGTAACCAAAACTAGTAGTAAAATTTTCGCTTCACTGCACTCTCTTAATAAACTTAAAAAAAATCTGCCGTTAAAAGCTAAAATTACCCTTGCTCAAAGTCTTCTCCTTCCTCTCCTCGACTATGGTGACGTGTGTAGCATTGATATGTCAGAGATGCTGCTCAATAAGATGGATCGGTTACTCAACGCGTGTATCCGGTTCATATATTCTTTACGCAAATACGATCACATTTCTGAATATCGTGCTAAGTTGAAGTGGCTGCCAATTCGTTGTCGCAGAAATCTCAGAGTTCTCTGTCTCCTTTTCTCTGTTTTAAACGAGCCTGCGACTCCGAAAGGACAATTTTGCCTATCTCTCTTCTTTCCACGATAAATCTTTACGTTCTTCTCACAACTCTCTTCTTTCTGTTCCCTCACATCATTCTGGATTTGTCTCCAACTCCTTCGTAGTAGCTGCCACAAAATTATGGAATGATCTTCCAGTAAACATAAGGCAGGCAAGTAACAGATTGTCGTTTAAAAAACTGGTCTATTCACACTTCATGAATAGCTCTAAACCACGTTAGTAAGTTGTATTTGTGTATGTTTATGTACAAGTTTGTGTATGTATTAGTATTTAGTATATTGATATTGTAATACATATATAAAAATATATAAGTAGGTATATAATATTTGTTGAATTATCCTATAATTGTATAATACTGTTACTTTCATTGCACCTATATTTGTTCAAATTTGTCCCTAAGGTTTGGCTGTCAGAGAATGTCTACGGGCATTAAGTCCGCCTTTGTGCTTTGTTCAATAAAGTTTTTAAATAAATAAATAAATAAATAAATAATCCCATCTCGACCCCAAACGGCGCAGTCGTAACCTGTACCGAGGTTGGCGTATTTGCGCAGCTTGAGGGTCGTATGATATTTCGGAAATGATAATTTCTGACTTTGACTGACATCCTAGGACACAAGTTATCTTGGTTAGGAGTCAGGGACCATCTTAAAATTGCCTATTCTTATGGTTTGCATTCAATCAAAAATGTTTGTATGCTTAAAATTTTTATTTTATATATTGTTTACTCAACTTTGTATACGGGTACCAATAATAAAGCTCAATTAACGTTATTATTATTTGGCTTCTCCAAACAAATTTGCTAACAGTTTTTATGGGGAAGGTAAAATTTTGTTATTTCCGAAATGTAGTTTGTTCCTATCAATAGAACATATTAATCTAAAGTAAGACTATACAAGGTCACATGGTATATAACTGTATAAACAAAATGACGATAATATGTATGTATGTATTAATGTTATGTAATGTATGTACCTAATGTATTAATAAAACGTTATGTGTATGTATTATTAGTATTTAGTTTATTATAGTATTTATTATTGTAGTGTAGATAATATTGCATATTTATTACGTAATCATATTTCTCTAATTGCACCTACCGTACGTCTTTAATGTTCTACAGTGTCCCTAAGGTTGGCTGTCAGAGAATGTCTAGCGACATTAAGTCCGCCCCTTGTATATATTGTGCAATAAAATTTTAATAAATAAATAAATAATAATAATAGTTGTATAGATGGACAAGCTACAATGTTTACGTCTATGACTGATGGCTGATGGATGTCTGAGGTTACATTTGGTTAAACGATTTATTGGTTACAGTATTTATAAGCGCCATAATCTAATTAATTACAATGCACATTTGGCACTTCCTACGGTTATTAGTGCTAGTTAGGGCCAATTTCAATTTCCACTTTAACCTAAGAACTAAAGGATATGAGTCCCGTTCGCTTGGAATGGTGGCAAGAACGCTGGCTGCATATCCCTGCTGAATTGCAATACTGATTATTTGGGCGAAGAATGAACCAGCCCTCTTGTCACCGGAGGAGACGACAAGAATCAGTGTGATGTCTTTAAAAAACTTTTTTGCGCTTGAACTCCATGGGCCCAAAGTTTTTACAGCAAACGGCACAAATATGTAATCTTTTAATGTAGGTACTTACATACTTGCTCCGCTCACCGCATTATTATTACTACTGTTATTTAAATCTAAACTAAATATTCATTTAATCATTAAACTAATTAATTAATCATCAAAAACACATTTGCAGCCAAAAATAAAATTTAACACACCGTCAGCCATTATTACCTACTTCGTTAAATAAATAAACATTTTTTTATTTATCTTTCCGACACATCTAGGCTTATTTCAATAAACCGACACCCATGGCTTGTTATAGATTTTTTGGCGTTCGAGAAAATATGACAGGGTTGTCAACTTATTCTCAGTGCACATATATAAATTTGTCACTTAAATTAAATAACTTTTAAATTTTACACAAGACATACTACCACAATATATCTACAATATATGCTTCAACAAGTTATTATTGCTTAATTAATTTATTTATTTAAAACTATGTATAATGGGCATTCTTAATGCCGCTAGACATTCTCTGACAGCCAACCTTTGGGACAATAAAAACTATAAATAGATCGAGGAGTAGGTGCAAGACGTATTTAAGACTGATCATTATTAATATAATAACTACATTTATATATATAATATATACTACATATTGATAGTACTTACATATATACATAACTATATAATATCCACTTATACACGCTGTTGGGAGATGTTTAAGTAATGTGAATATACCAATCTATTATATTCAATTCTGTTGGATATTTTTTTTCATTGTAATGTCGATTTTTGTACAGCAAATTGTTTTAAAGATTTACTAAAATTAAAAATGGAGTTAGGAACTCTTATTTACTACGTAATCAATTTAAATAATATGAATTAAGATCGTGACGGACATATACTCGTACATATATACATACAGGCGAAGCATCCTTCGCATTTATCGTCGCTGTGCCTGGCAAGTTCGATATGCAATAATTCTAAGGTTTTTTGGAAACAACAAAAATACGTGTTAATAAATAAACTATCATTTTTTCCTAACGATAGTAATACATATTGTTAAGCTTGTTTCTAATAGACTTTATTAACAAATAGAGAATAAAACGGAGATTGTTTAGTGCAATATAAAAAAATGTACACATGGAATTTGGCAGGCAATATTAATGTGGATTTATCTTCGTTGCTATAAAGAAGCTATAACAATGTTTGACAACCCTAACAGACGCCCTGCTGCGAGTGGTCCCCTTAAACACACGCAGACCGCGGGGCGCCCCACTCACTAATAAGACCATCTTGCTGTGTCTTGGGCCTTCTCATCTCTTGTTTTTTTATAGACTACCATTTTGAGGCCGGGCGCACACGGGCGGATTCAGTTGAAACATTTCAAAAATATTTTTTTATGTATATTTTATTGCTTGCTTATCTCATGGTAAGTGGCGCGCGAGGTCCATAAATGTTAGCAATTGGAATCAGACACGTATGACTGACATCAGTCCCTTAAACTATGCCGGCTTGACTGGGTATGACGGCAATTCGAGCCTGATCCCGAAACGTGTAGATAGACTTTACTGGCTTTATCGGAACGAACAGTGGATACTTCCCTGTCCCAGCAGACTGGGCAAATTACCACCCAGTCCGCCCACCACCTATATAAAACTTTAAAATCGTGAGACCAATTTAATATATATATATATGTTTTTATAACGGTCTAAAAAGTATAAAATAATCCTGAAATAACATTTGATAGCTATTAAAATGCTGGTAAGATTGGAAACGAAAAACATGGAGCGCTTGCAGCAGATAATTGATGCATTCATTAATAGCTCAACTAACAATTTTATTGCACCGCAAATAATGTCACTTAAGTTATTTCATTGATAGCTACTCTCTACACTCTTTATAATTACGGATTGCATTTTTTTTCAATTCAATACAATTTTCAATAAAATACTCAAAATTGACCCTATAGAAACTGGCTACTACTCTGACGTAGACTACCTACTAGTTTACGTGGCGAACGAGTGCTAAAAAAAAAGGCCAACAGTGAGAGAGAGACGGTTTATAGGGTTTTAGTCCGTAGGCGCCTTGGGGTCTCCTTAGGAGGCCTCACGGTGAGTTGGCCATGCGTCCTCCCGCGGCGGCCCTTCAGGCTGGGGTCGTATCATTGATGATTTATCGATTCACCGTCTTTAAAAAAAACTAATGGCCTCATTCCTCACACTGATATAGGTGATTTTTCCTTGTAGATATCTTTCTCAGTCAGATTAAACATTGACAGGTCATTGGAATTTGATAAGCAGTTGATCTTCTGCTTACTCGTTGACCGCTTTGCTGTTTAGTCTTTCATGAACAGGAGTAGAATCATTCAAAATAATTACTTGTCCCAAATGCCTGTAATATGTTTACGTGAATAAAGGTATTTTGACTTTGACTTAAAAATTGACATCAGACCCTCGCAAATCCTAGATAATCCTAATCGTGGCAAGGCTAAATTCTTTAGAAATTTCTAGAATGCCCATCTCCAACAGTGGATGTCTAGATCTCGTTCTAGAGGCTGTTATAAAGGCCATACAAAAGTCACCCCGTATTTTAAAGCTACGAATCCATCCTCTAATCATCGGATCATGTACGCCAACCTTAAGTCGCCGTCTTCAGCCCGAATATTAATATTAAACCGAGTCACTGATGACGGTAATCCTTCACCCTCATTGTTATTTGGCAGTTTCGTGGAATAAAATATGTTACGATGTAGCGACTCGATGTCTCTCCCTCGCTATTATAAATGGTGTCGCTTCAAATATTTTAATACCTACTCAAAGATCGTTTAATCTATGGATACCGCTTCAGATACTAAATTTTAAAAAATATACCTCTAACGACTGCTAACATTACATCAATCCCAGAGATGCCAGCAGCCCTATTCTGTTTTTTAAGCCGCTAACGTTATATAAAGGAATCCGTTAACTATATATATATCATGTTTTTAAAGTTGATATTTGCATGGCCGCTGTCAAGGTCGAGCGCTTATAGAATTGAATAATATTTTGTAATTATAACGCAAGGCCTGACGTAAATAATAAAATCCACTAGTAACGTTTGCGACTAAGTAGCAGGTCTAACTAGAAATGACAGAAAACGTCCAGATGGTATAACGGTAATTCTTGGTCTAATGGCATGTCATTGGTCTGGCATGCGATTTCTGTCGATACTTTAGCTTCAACACATATTGACTTTACGACCATTTGTGTAAGTGTAAGGTCCGGATTAATATTCGTTGCTCCGCCAGTGCTTAGCACGAGCCATTGCTTAGAACTGTAAGTGACAGTTTTTACACTAAAAAAAATATTATTTTAAATATAGCGTTCTTACAACCGAGCCACCACCGCTAGGCCATACAAATTATTTTAGCGATAGGTGAAATTGGCCCGTAAGCATAGATAGTATAGTACAGTAACAATTTTGAAATTAATTCTGAAATAAATAATTTATTAATATTATTATTATAGTTCTGGAAACGCTTTTTGCCAGTTAATGATGTATCTACAAAATTTACAGATCATTGTTTATAGTAATAAATGGCATCGCTTCGTATATTTTAATACCCACTACATCACGGCGATAATAATTTGGTACGGTTAAGTTATTGAGATTAGGTCCAATGACGATTAGACCAACATATTTAAAACGAACGGTCAATCAAGTCTCATAAAATTATCGTTTATAATATCATCTAGCGACCAAACGCGAGAAATTTCATAAATAAATGAACCACCAATATCCAACCCAGCAACTTAAATAAATACAATCACAAATAAATATTTCATTTCATTTAAGTTGTTTTATTTTATATTATTGTTTATTTATGATATATATATATATATATATATATATATACATATATATACATATATATATATATACAGGTTGAATTTTTCAAGTGTTCCTTAAAGGCCAAATCCTAAACTAAGTACAAGGAATATTGAAAATATGCTCAAAGGAGTCACAGAGGCGATTTTATTTATTTTATATTTTATTAAAATAGAGCACTTTTCTTAAGTTTTCTGTTTGAAATTACTTACCAGAATTTGATCCTTATAAGCGACATTATTAGCTCGTGCAATAATACAGCATGACTTGTTTTTTTCAAAATCAACTGATTCGATTCACGGCTAGAAGAATATTTTTTTAAAAATCGTTTTAGTTTATATCAAAATCGGCCTCGTGACTCCTTGAGCATTTTTCGATATACCTTGTAGTTTAGGATTTGGCCTCGAAGGTGTCGCGACCCCTCGCTTTTTTGCGACAGATTAGTGTAGGGGTTCAATGAAAACAGTTTTTAGACTGATATCTATAATTAGCCTATTATTGCACAGCCCGGAAGATGTTTATTGACCTAATGGGTTAAGGGAAACAACTGGCCTGGTAGTCTTCGCCTTGCACCCTTTCACCGAACTTCTTTGACGTGGAGTCGCGGGTGGCTGCGAGCGGTCTCTGGAGATCCTTCTCTGCAGAACGTACGTTTTGTAGGGTAGAAGTAGGGTCCCCAGCGGGGCGTTCTATGAAGATTTTGTAGTAGTTAATACGACTAACGATGTTCTTTCTTATATCGCAGCGACTTGACAGCTCGTCCGCCTTTACCTTACTTGTTTTAAACCATGCGCATGTTATATTCTATCTATATACTTGAATGCTGTTTATTTGTAAAAAGCCACCAGGAACTTTTTAAAACTCTTGGGGATAATTGCAATTTCAAAACGCATTATCCTACTAGAATAATTATTCCAGCGCATAAAAGTACTCAATTTAGCCGAAATTGTTAGGCAATGGCAACAAATATATTTAATAAGCTTCCAGTTACTATAAGGGAGCTGTCACTAAAACTGTTCAAATTAAGAGTCAAACAAATGCTGGTTAATAAATGTTTTTATTCGACAAAAGAATATCTAGACACTAAGCTCGACAAAGTGTCATGTGACTAAATAAATATTTATATGCTATCGAAGCATGTGATATAATTACATATAATAATTTACATTTACCTACCATGTTTCTGACAAATAAATTATTTCATTTCATATAGATATTCATAGACAATTCTCTTTGGCAGGCGTCGTAATATTATATTTAGAATTGTATTTAATTATTTTATTATTATTTATATTAGTGAGTAGGTATTTTATTGTAGAATTTATTTATTTATTTTAATACAAACACTTTAGATAATTGTTTATTTTTCTGTTAGCAACACAATTCCCAAGTCGTAACGCTACAAAGGAACACTTGAAAAATTCATTCTGTATATAATATGAAGTATTGGTCCCAACTTCATTATGTCTATGGGACGCTGGAATTTTAAATGACGGATTACTGAGCAGTCGAGATCGTAAGATAACATCTTTAGATATGCCATCGATAGTTGTTCCAGCTAAACTAAATACTTAAAATACACGACATCATTCAACATGCCTCAACTAAGATGAAAAAATCTTAACAAAAACTATTCCACATTAATTTTTTTAATATTTTTTGTTTTAGCAACTGGAATTAGACACTCATGACTGACATCAGTTCCTAACACTATGCCGGCTTGACTGAGCATGACGGCAATTCGAGCCTGATCCCGAAACGTGTGGATACACTTTACTGGGTTTATCGGCACGAACGGTGGATACTTCCCCGTCCCGGCAGACTGGGCAAATTACCACCATCAGTCCGCCTACCACCTCTTATATCTCAAACGAAAGTACCCTAGAAAACTAGCAAATTACTTATAAAATATACACAAATAATTCACTAAACTAGGTTTTATTAAATCTCGGTTCGATTTCTGGTCAGGCTAGATTACGTTCGAGACATCGACGAGCTTGCCACTTGTCATGATAGGCCTATAGTAAAGTTAGCTAAATGTGAATCCGATTCTTTAAAATGAGTCATGATTTATAAACACTTTTCATTATTAAACATTAGGCAGGCAACTAACTGATCGTCATAAATTTAAGAATTTAACTAACAGAATAAGTAGTTTTCGGAACGCAACAAAAAATCAATAACGATCGGAGCGTTACCGTTACTAAGGCAACGTCAACATTTATTTTATTCCTTGACAACAGTTGACAAAGTAGTATTTTGGTTACAAACGACGTATATAGCAAATTAAATTACAAACATGGTAAGAATTACTGTGGATATGGTTAGAAAGAAAGCCGAACATCACGACTGTCTGCTAGCACCACTCGAAGAAATAGCTCTACACCAAGAAAATATAGAGAAAATAGAACACATCCAAAACTGGTGTCCTAAACTCAAGATCCTACTTATGCAAAGCAATCTCATAGCGAAAATCGAAAATCTAAACAAATTAAAAAACCTAACTTATCTAAACCTAGCATTAAACAACATAGAAGTAATAGAAAACTTGGAAAGATGCGAATCACTTCAAAAACTCGATCTTACTATAAACTTTATTGGTGAACTCACAAGCATAGAAAGCCTTGCAGAAAATTACAATCTAAGTGAGCTGTTTTTAACAGGAAATCCTTGTACAGATTTTGATAACTATCGAGATTTTGTTATAGCAACACTTCCTCAGCTAAACACCTTAGATGGAGTAGATATAGAAAGATCAGACAGAATCAAAGCATTACAAAACTTACGTCCGATTCGAAACGATGTATTATTCGAGCAAGAAAACTATAGACATCAAAGAAGAAAGCAAAAAGCGCGTTTAGAACACGATATAGCTGAAAAGTGGAATGAATACCAGCATATGGATGCTGATGAAAGAAATAAGAAATATTGGTCTGAGAAATGTGAACATGCACCGGAAGTAAGGTATGAAATGGAACGTATGAAGCAGTTGAAACTAAAAGATGTGGATAATAACAAAGAATCTAAAGAAGTGAAACGGGTTTTAAAATTCTTTGCTCCAGATGGCAGACCGTATAATATTAATCAAGCTAAAATAGATTTTAAATTTACAGACACAGAAATTGGTTTTATTCTAGATTTATCAGTGTATAAATATTTAGACACGAGTCTATTGGATGTCGATCTACAACCGAACTATGTAAGAGTTACAGTAAAAGGAAAAATATTTCAAATAAGTCTTCCGGAAGATATTAAAATTGCCGAATCTACAGCACAAAGATCTCAAATTACTGGAAGTCTAGTTATTACTATGCCTAAACTAAATTTTGATATCACTAAGAATAAATGCAAAGAAATTGAAGCTAAAGAAAATAAATTACTTGAAAGTACGTGCAGAAGAGAATATTTAGAAATTGGTGACGGCGAAAATGTTTTAGATTTTACCAAAATGACAAAGACTGCAGTCGTTCCGAAACCCAAAAGGGTCATAACTGAAAAAACGCCTTCTTCAAACTTTATTGATAATCCTGATGTACCACCTTTAGTATAACTGTTAAATGGGGTGTATCAGGCAAAGCTTTTTGTAGATGTCGCCAGCGGCAATGGTACCTTTAGTTAGTAGTAGGTAGTTTTTTATTTATACAACATCAATATGTAATTTAACTTAACGTTATAAGGCGAATTAAGAAAGCGAACATTCTTTAAAAAGAAAAAAATGTTGAATTAATAGAACGGCAATTTTGAGATCACCATATCTTTGATTTCGCTTGGAAATCTCGATTTGTACATTTAGAAGCTGCTCACTTCGGCATCATATCCAGAAAATAATGAAATTCGTAATAAAATACAAGTTTTCGAAGTGATTGACGGTTATATTAGGTACCTACCATCTATCATGCGCCACCTATCGTGATACAATGAATACACCTTATTGCATAAACTTATCTATACAACGATAAAATTGTAAAAATTTACACGGTTCGATTTTGACCCCACGGCTTGGTTGCAAATGACTTTATTCATAAGTCATACGGCTGGTTCTTCATGTAAAATATCTGTTGCAGGCGAAGCTCACAGGCTCACAGCATGAAGATGTTTTAGGCTTATATCAGTCAAATGTGTAAATAGTGTAGCTTTGGAAAGCCACATGTTGAAAATAGATTCATTTTAAACCCCCATTGAGAGAAAATAATTTCATCGTGTGTGTGAAAAAGAGAAGACTAGGGTATGGTTTGGGTCCTACAAAAGGGGTTATTTTCATTGCACAATGCTACGCTAGAGCGGTGTTGGCTCAGTTCTAAGATAGCTTTCCTCAACATCCATGCTTCGGGAGAAATTTCTGAAAAGCCAACGGAGGCAACAATGAAGGTTAGAACTCTTGAGTTTTAGGGGTTGTGAAGTGAAGATGAAGAATGCTTACCATCAACTATTCTGCTCTTCTCTCTACCCAACCTAAATCTAAAATAATTACCGTAAGCTTAATACCTATGCTAGGCATCTTAGCGTAAGGCCGGTTGTTCACCGCCGCCGTCTACGGGACGTTGACAAGAACGAGATGACGGCGCTGAAATAGCGAGGCATATATTTACCCTGTGTTTGACTTAAAAGCGATGATTGCTTAACTTACTGAATTTTGCTTAAATTATTATTATTATTATTGATTAATAGGCAAGCAGCGCATTGCTGATATGCCTATATCAAGCACTGGTGTAAAGTTCATAAAATAGTCAGTTATCACCATAGTCTATGTCTATTGTCACTAACCACTTGTCCAGTTGTATTGTATGTACGTTATTAAAATGTAAAAAAATAAAAATAAATTGTATGAAAACCGTGTTTTTTTTTTTAAATACGGTGAATCGCAAAATCGCCTAACGATACGACCCCAGCCTGAAGGGCCACCGCGGGAGGACCCATGCCCGACTCACCGTGAGGCCTCCTAAGGAGACCCCAAGGCGCTTACGGACTAAACCCCTATAAACCGTCTCTCTTTCATTGTGTCTTTTTTCTTTGCCCTGCGTGCCAAGTCGAAAGTCATCAGTGGTTGTAAGACGCTTTCAAATCCAAAAAAAGATTTCCTACATGTACCAATAAGAAATACTTTTCAAACGTACATTTGTCATAGATTACACGTTAAGCCGTCGCTCCTGGTTTCACTAATACCAACTTGTAATTGTCATTAAAATTTACATGTCTGAAACCCGCCTGACTAGCGCGCTTTAGCATGTTCTAAAAGGCCATATCCAACAATTACGATTGACATTTACCATGGCCGCCTGCCCACTGCAAACTTGTTACCTAAGTGCCGTCATCCCATCTACAAAATGAAACTCTTTCCTAAATAATTTAGACAGTGACGTCCCGTTGACGGCGTCCGGTGGAAAAACGCACTTGAGGATAAAATATTTCAATAAAAAACTAATTAAATAATGAGTGTTATATTTATTTAAATTAATTAGATTTAAACTATAAGTGTATTAAAGCTTTACTTAATTATATTAAATATGAATTCTTAATATTATCGTCTAAATAACTTGACTGCCTCAGTGGTCTAGCGGTTAAGTCCGTGGATTTAGACTCGGAGGTACCGGGTTCGATTCCTGGTCGGAGCACAAAAATATTAATATAAATAAATACATTTAATTAATATTTAATTTATTTGTGATATTTCTCGAGTTTGGTACGCTGGAGACATCGACTAGCTTGCCACTTGTTATGATTGGCCTATAGTAAAGTTGGCTAAAAGTGAATCCGCTTCTTTATAAGCGTGGTTTCTGACCACCCCGAAAAGAGAAGCGGTCGTGATGATACTTTACTTACTTTTACTTTTAAATAACTTATAATAAAATCTTTTTTTAATAACGATTTCTGTACAGTAATTTTACACATTTTATTGTAAGTAAATATCAATATTTATGGCAGTTTGAATTTAATAAATACAATATTAAATTTAAGTAAAAACTAAAGAAAAACATATTGATTTATATCTCTCAATTTGAGAATTTCACTCATTTAAAAAAAAAAATGATGGCTGTATGGGCTAGATCCCTTTGCCTTGCCTATTATCTCATTCAACATACATTATTCTTAAGTTAAACAAAAAGTTTTTTTATTTCTTTATGACATAGGCAATGTTTCGCTTGTATCATCGATGTCGGTGAATCCGTTGACGTCGAGGGGGGGTTCAACTTTGAAGGAGAGGAATCCGTCCACGTCCTTCAGTTCTTTTGAGATGAACTTGGCGGAGATCTGATGACGACCTGCCCAAGGAGGGGTTAGCGTCAACTCTGCTGATGCTATGGCACCTGGTGCTATGTTCTGGAAGTAAGGGAATTGTTAATTTGTTTAATTTAGAGTACTTGCAGAAGGTGCATTAAGGAGTCTACGAGACAAAATGTCGACGAAGCATTCAATTATCTCTGCCTGCTGCAACGAAGCTGTATATATGTCTAGAAATTACAGTATATTAGGTAGTTAGGGACCACTTTTTTAGGCTGGGTTGCACCAACACCAAGTAGCTGTAATTTATATTTTTATATTTATATTTCCAGACAGGTCACACAGCGCCATCTAATTTCCGTGGTAAGCAGTAAGCTTGTGTTACGGAAACTAGATGGTTGATAAACTACATATTATACTTTTTTTTTTTTTGTAAATATATACATATTATACATATAACCCAGACCGAGACAAATTATACAATGTACAACTTGCCCCCGGTGGGAATCGATCCCACGACCTCCCGAGTTCACGGCAACTTTTGTTACCACTAGACCACGGAGGCGCAATTGCAATGATTAAAGTTTAAAATGGCGTCAAATATACATTGTTTGACAGGTACGAAAACCACGAACTTTGTGTATGGGTAAATGTTTTTTCTTTTATTTTATTTCTTCTTCAATTTACCAATTTTATTTATTATTCTGCTATTCTGAGACAATCGGATAACGACATAATTAAAGCTATTTTTGACATGACGTTTGACCTTGTTAATTATAAATTTATTTAGATTATAGTTTAGAATAGAATTAGAATTATTGTTATAAATTAATTATGGGTTTCTAGATGCCTGAAGTAAAATATATTGAATTTAATTTATTCGGGACGGCGACAAATCCAACAAATCAAAAACCTTGAAAATCTGTCCAGCCCTTCTCGAGTTATAAGTGTTCTATTATTATGCAATCTAATATGTCAGAAACCTTCTCCGATGTTCACACAACATATTCTCAAAGTTTCATCCCGATCGGTCAAGTAGTTTTGCAATGCATAGGGAACACATTCACCTTTATTTATATAGATTACTGTTAAATTAAATAGTCGCAAGAAATATCGAGAAAAATAATAGTTACAGACAACAGAGAACCAAAAATACAATATAGGTAGGTACTTACTTCTGGCAGTTCGATTTTAAGTTGATTTTCTAGTCCAGGTCCTTGGATATAGAACGTAGCCTTCTTCAATGGTATGGGTAGCGGGTTCTCAACCTTCAAAGTAGCTTTGAACTCCTGTCTCGAAACCGGAGTGCCGTCTATCGTGATTTTGATGTCAGGATTACGTACTCTAAAGTCATCCTGTGCGAAATAGTCGAATTGTCTATCCACTATTGTTGCTAGACAAGCTATGTTGAATGATGCCTGAAAATTGTTATCGTCATCTTAATCTTAATCGTTATCATCATTTTAATCTTAATCACATGTATATCAACTTAATAATTTGTTATTTATTTTAGTAGATATTCTTCTCTCTTGGCAGAGTGGTCGTGGTCGCCATTTGAGTGCTAGTTAAGCGTAAGTCAAGCCATCGCCATCGTCGTCACTCATCACAGCTTTTCTGATGCACTCATGTAGTGGATGATGTTCAGTCCATCTCATCGGAGACCTACCACCTCTTGCCATCGACTTTCCCCTGGACTACCAGGCGCTCGGTGGATGTTTCTCCACGCCAAGTAAAAAAAAGTAAAGTATCGTCACGACCGTATCCCTTATGGGGTGCTCTGAAACCATGCTTCATCACCATCATGACAAGTGGCAAGCTCGTCGATATCTCCAGCGTACCAAACTCGAGAAATATCACAAATAAATTAAATATTAATCAAATGTATTTATTTAGATTAATAAATATTTTTGAGTCCCGACCAGGAATCAAACCCGGTACCTCCGAATCTAAATCCACGTACTTAACCGCTAGACCACGGAGGCAGTTTACAGTAGTGTAAATGATAAATTTAATAAATTCTCACCTGATCAACCAATTTCTTGAAGTATTCGTCAAATGTAACGGTTATTTTGATTTGGTCTTTGGCTTCCGGTGCTAAAATAATGTCAAACTCGTGTCTCTTGACACTGTCACCTGTCACTCCCGTATAGGTCACAGTATCGACTCTTAACACGCCCTTTACGTTGTGCTGGCTAAGTGACGATCTATTCTTAATATTTAAAAGCTGAAACAATTTAAGTAGTTTAATGGATATAGTAACGTCAAATGTAACGGTTATTTTGATTTGGTCTTTGGCTTCCGGTGCTAAAATAATGTCAAACTCGTGTCTCTTGACACTGTCACCTGTCACTCCCGTATAGGTCACAGTATCGACTCTTAACACGCCCTTTACGTTGTGCTGGCTAAGTGACGATCTATTCTTAATATTTAAAAGCTGAAACAATTTAAGTAGTTTAATGGATATAGTAACTAGATTTTGAAGTTTTATTTATTTTGTTTTTTTTCCACAAACCTAAATGCTCCTATTATATTTTGCACCTGCCTCACATAACAAATGCTCTAAATGGGGTGTATCAGGCAAAGCTTTTTGTAGATGTCGCTAGCGGCACTGGTACCTTGTTTACACCTATAACTGATCATTTTTTAAATTTATTCGTAGTTTTACATTTTTATAACAGAAAAATGTATTTTAACTTAATGTTACCTACCTTAAAAAATGAATTAAGTAACCAAACACCGTCTTCAAAATAAAAAAAAGGTTGAATTAATAGAACGGCAATTTTGAGATTACCATATCTTTGCTTTCGCTTGGAAATCTCGATTTGTACACTTAAAAGCTGCTCACTTCTGCATAATATCCAGAAAATAATTAATTTCGTAATAAAAAGACAAGTTTTCTATGCAACTGACAGTTATATTAGGTACCATCTATCATGCGTCATCTATCGTGATAAAAAGTTAGTGACACACCCCATTGTCCCTAAGGTTGACTAGTAAAAATGCGGCATTAAGTCCGCCCGTGTACCTAGTGCATAAAGTTTTCGAAATAAAAAAAAAAAATTTGATATAAAAAAATAAATAAATAACATCATTCATCTTGTATGGTGATTTGGGCTAAATTGTATTCACAGATATACTGCATGGAATTGATTAAAGAGCAAATATTTTTGTATTACAATCTAGAATAAAAATTAAGAACTACGTTATTTTATTTTTTTTAATTATTCAGTAACAATATCTTAAGTTACGGTGCAGAGAAGTTTTCCTAAATATATCGACAATCATACCGAGCCTAATCAAGTAGGTAGCGAAAGGTCGACGTTTGCGCGAACGTTGGCTTACGTAATTCTTTCTCTCCTTATTTCGTCTCTATGACTATAGATATCGTGATTTTCAGACGTGGCTTTATTCACCATACAGTAGTCTTTGTTTTTCTAACCTAGGTATTTTATTTCAAAAAGGGGTTCTACCAATGACACCTGAAGACTAAAAAAATATTTGCTTTTTTACAATAAAAAATATTCTAAGAAGATTACAATTTAAGTAGAAAAAACACTTTATTTTATATAGTTTAGGTGGCAAAAAGTTTAAAATATAATCATGACAGCTCTAGTGCTAAAAGTTTTGATTGATGCGAAAACTAGTACATAATTAATTTTCTAAATTGCACAATTGTACTTTGTATGTTTTTATTTTAGACTAATATGTTATTATAATGATATAAACAATCAATTCGTCCTAAGAAACCAATTTTGAATGAGACATTTTTTTTGGTTTCCCCATACTTGGCTATTTTAGAATTAACAGTTTGTATGGAGAAGCCAAAAAAAAATGGTCTATAAAAGTAGTGCAAGGGTAAAAATGTAATAAGCGCCATCTATGGCATAATCTTAGAACTACAACAACACTTTTAAAGCTCAGTTATGTCATTGACGTAGTAGTTCTCGAAGTTGCAACTAGATGGCGCTGGCTTTAAAAATGTACCTTAACGCTTTCTCTTAATTCCGTCATAGCTCGAGATCTGGAGATGCCTACTATTGAGGAATTTGTTGACGGCCTGACTAGACGTATGTTCTATCGGGCTGATAACGAACACTTCAAGCATCTCCAGAATATCGCTCCGTCTAGTGCCTCCTAACGGGAGACACTTCCTAGAGAAGTGTCCTGGAAGAGAGCTGAAGCAGTCGAACCTAGCCCCCTGGGTTCGTGAGCCACACGGGCGCTGTTATACTAGCTATAACGTGCTTGATTTACTAGCGGGTGGTTACCCGCTGAGATCCTGCCGGAGAAAATGGGGGAATGTTTTCAATCCCAACCCAGGCCCAATAGGCATCCGAGCCTGGACGACCCCACTGTATGTGACGCCTTCTCTGTTAAAACATGTTGAGCTATGTTTTTTTACAAATTTGCATATATTTAAAGTGGCCATAAAAATAATTCTTGAATGTAATAAGCTTAGAATCTATTTTATTATTTTTAATTTTTTCTATTATTTAAATGTTATAGAGTGCTGATTGTTTATTACACTGCAATAAGACATATTCGAGATCGTGTGGCTCTTACAACGTTATGGTTTGGCACCTCTCAAATATATATATATATCTTTATATTTATAGGTTTGTTCTACGGTGAATGAATTATAATATTTAAGGCCATAGATCTGGCCCTGGCTAAATATTATATTTAAAAAAATACTTACGACTATAAAGTCTTGTCCGATCTTTATATCGTCTCTGAGTTCGAAATCGAAGTAGACGTCATTAAAAGCATCGTTTAGGTAATATCTTGCAAAAATACTTTCGGATTTCCTCAACGCCTTTTCCATGGTTAGTCGTTCTTCGTACGTCCGTTCTGGGTATTTGTAAATATGTGTGATGTCCTGAAATTAGGAAAAAACAATTTGGTTGTAAGATGACACGGCCTTTTTACAGCCACGAATTCTCTCTGTAATGTAAAAATCTAGCTGTAAGTAAAAACAAATTCCTCGTTTATGGCAACAATGTTTTAGTTATAATTATTGTATTGATGTTGTGTTCGGTCCAGCCATTGTCAAGGGTAATATTTTTCATTTGTTTTTTATTTCTTAACTTGTATGTATTGTAATCATCGACGAGCTTTCCACTTGTCATGATTGGCCTATAGTAAAGTTGGCTAAATGTGAATCCGCTTATTTATAAGCGTGGTTTCTGACCACCCCGAAAGGGAAACGGTCGTGATGATACTTTACTTTACTGTATGTATTAACAATATCCAAGTGTTATGTACTAACCATACGGAAATAAATTATTTTGATTTGATTTAATTTAAATAATGACGTGTCACTGTAGCAGGTTTACGTGAATAAATAAATTTTTACTTTGACATCTTGCTCAGGATTCAGATCGCCATTGATTTATTAATCTGCAGGACAACTCCAGCGAATCCGAATCCGATTTTAACGTGAAATTGATTGATATGATTTGAGTTCGTCTGAGCCCTGACACAAGAATAACATACCTCTCTTTCCATTTTGCCGATAGTTTTGGTTGAAATATTCTGTCCGATAGTCATGGTGTCCCTGCCAATCAATTTCAAAGGCTGAATTTCTCCATTATACATCCAAAGAACCTGAAAATAAGCATACAGTAAAATGTTATTCATTTTATACACATATATATATATCTAATGTGCATCATTAATTGATCGGCTTATTTGAGCAATCCCCAAGCTCCTCAATACCTTAAGATTCGTTTCCAATTCCTTGTCACAGTCACAACCTTCCTCTTCGGTCTGCTTTTAACAATCAGCTCAAAAATCACCCTCACACTTCTAGTAGATATTCAGTTTTTTTTACTGTTTTCGCTGCTCGAGAGTGGAGCAAGCTTCCACTAGTCCACCTTCTAGGGCGCCTTCAATAAATGAGTTTAAAAATTTACTTCTTGCTCACTTTTTAAATAAACAAAATAGTTTATCATGATAACTACAAGTATCTATGCATTATAATATATATTTATGTTTATTATATATATTATTTTAATTATATATCATGTAAGTATTTATGTAATAGTATTTAATTATTCTTAAGTAATTACATTTATCTTAATGCACCCGCAATCCTCTGCCACACTCCCAAAGGTTAACTGTTATAAAATGCCGGAAGGCATTAGGTTCGCCCTTGTACACTACTTCTTAAGTCACTTTGTGCAATAAAGAGTTTATAAATAAAAATACTTTTGTTTAAAGATAAAAATCATTATTCAAAAAACAAAATACTACTGCATGGCGAATAATGTCGCGTCTGAAAATCGCGTTATCCATCGTGGCCATACCTAAAGGCTGGGGAGTGTTATTATTAATTGAAAATAGAGAGGGAAAGAATTACGTAAGTCAACGTTCGCGCGATCGTCGACCTCACGCTACCTACTTGATTAGGGTCAATATGAGAAGCTAAATTTTTAGGAAAACTTCTCTGCACCGTAACTTAAGATTTTATTACTGTATAATTGAAATGATAAGTACGTAGATCTTTATCTTTATTCTAGATTATACTCGTAATATAAAAAAAAATGATCTTTTAATAAATTTCACGCAGTAATATACTGGTTGGTAGTTGGGGCTTTAAAATATTAATATTCACACTTTCTTATTCATTTATTACAGCCCCTAGAACACAACACAGCGTCCTAGACATCCACTGCTGGAGATGGGCCTTCCAGAACATATGTCTGGAGAATTTGGCCTACACTCGCCACGCTGGCCAGACTGTCTTATTCAAATTATTATAATTTAATTATTAATCTAATAATTATAAGTGCAGCATTTGGCATTATAGACCCACTTGAAAAATTCACCCAGTATAATATATGTATATATAAGTCCCCACGCTTTGGCTGAGAGAAGCTGCAGGTCTACATCGAAACATCTCAGACATTGACGATGACGTAACATACCTTATCGGCATTGACCTGTGCGAAGATATACCCAGCATCATAAGGTCTCTGCAGCTCTCCATCTCTCACTGCCCTGAGCGAAGCTGGTCCACATCGGAACATCTCCTCAGACATCTCCTGGGGAGTGGAGTCCACGGCTTGCCATCCTCCATATTCCTGACCCAAGTCCAGACGCTCCATCCATACCTTCAAATAAAATATTAAAAAATAGAATTAATAGTATTTATTCTGGAGACAGGAAAGCTGGCAATTATTTCTGCCTCGCTATACAGAGGGGAAATGTTGCCAGTCTCCTTGGGACTATACCTCAAGGGTCGTTTCTGAGGACATTACCTTATTTCATTTTTACTTTCTAAAAGATTTTCTTTGCTGTGCAAAATTTGCTTAACTAGATACAGCAAAATATTTAATTGGTTATCCAGAAAGAAATAAGATCCGTGGATTTAGACGCATAAGATGCATAGAGCATAAACGGTCCCCGGTCGGGACATAATCATTTATTTAATTTCAGTATCAGTATCATCACGACCGTTTTCGTTCCAGGGTGTTCAGAAACCACGCTTATAAATAAGCAGATTCACATTTAGCCAACTTTACTATAGGTCAATCATGACAAGTGGCAAGCTCGTCGATGTCTCCAGCGTACCAAGCTCGAGAATATCACAAATGAATTAAATGTTTTATTTATTCGGGACGGAGACAAATCCAACAAATCAAAAACCGTAAAAATCTGTCCAGCCGTTCTCGAGTTATAATCGTTCTAACAAACCCGACTTTGTTTTATATGTTAAGATTTACTTATTATGCAATCTAATGTATCAAAAACCTGCGCCGATGTTTACACAACATATTTCCAAAGTTTCATCCCGATCAGTAAAGTAGTTTTGAAATGCATAAGGAACATACACACAGACATTCATCTTTATTAATATAGATGATTGATTTGGAAATATTTCCCTTTTTTGCTATTTTTATCTGCTCACAAAAACACAAATATTTTGCTAACCGTACCTCATTCCAAACGTGATAATTCCAGATGGAGTCCTTAGTGAACTCTTCCAAAGTATTTCCTTCCTTATCCTTGATGACGTCAATGGTGAGACTGCCCTGACTGTCGTGGGCTGCGTTGTAGCCCGTCACAGGCCGACAGGGAATTCCCAGCGCTCTGCAGGCTATCAATAATTATTTATTTAATTTAAAACGGTATTGTAATTTACAAAGGCATTTATTCTTTTACTGTTGACCAGTGTTGCCAGATTCAATTTTTTAAATACGAGAGGCATACCAATAAAATCCGAGGGATGTATGGAGACATTATTAAAACAATCAGGACATGCATATTTGCTTGAAACAAGGTCATTCAATAATGTTTTTTTTATCATTTCCTTGTGAACTGCCTCCGTGGTCTAGCGGTTAAGTCCGTGGATTTAGACTCGGAGGTAGCTGGTTCGATTCCTGGTCGGGACACAAAAATATGTATTAATGTAAATAAATAAGTACATTTAATTTATTTACAAATACATTACTATGTAAAATAAATGACAATGAAATAAAGTTGAATATACAATCACAAATATAAAAAAAAAGAATTGCTCTGATTTTGAAATGAAGGATATGATAAAGTAAAAAAGTATCATCACGACCGTTTCCCTTTCGGGGTGGTCAGAAACCACGCTTATAAATAAGCGGATTCACATTTAGCCAACTTTACTATAGGCCAATCATGACAAGTGGCAAGCTCGTCTCCAGCGTACCAAACTTGAGAAATATCACAAATAAATTAAATGAATTTATTTACATTAAAAGTAAAGTAAAGTATCATCACGACCGTTTCCCTTTCGGGGTGGTCAGAAACCACGCTTATAAATAAGCGGATTCACATTTAGCCAACTTTACTATAGGCCAATCATGACAAGTGGCAAGCTCGTCTCCAGCGTACCAAACTTGAGAAATATCACAAATAAATTAAATGAATTTATTTACATTAAAAGTAAAGTAAAGTATCATCACGACCGTTTCCCTTTCGGGGTGGTCAGAAACCACGCTTATAAATAAGCGGATTCACATTTAGCCAACTTTACAATAGGCCAATCATGACAAGTGGCAAGCTCGTCGATTTACATTAATAACTATTTTTGTGTCCCGACCAGGAATCGAACCCGGTACCTCCGAGTCTTAATCCACGGACTTAACCGCTACACCGGTAGCGGTAAAGTTTATTTCATTTAAATGAATATAAATGTTGTTTATTATAAATACGCTTCGGATAATATATATTTTACGTTTTTATTATTATTATTAAAAACGCTTTTTTGAAAAACTCCGGCTAAAAGTGCGTAAAAGTAAAAGTAAATAACGGATTCCACTATTTTGACAATCTAAAGTTAACGTTATTTATTAATAATTATAGCACTTCATGCTAATACATAACGGTAATCTCTATTAACGAAACGCGAGGAATATTGTAATTAATAATTCTGATGATAGCATCTATCACAATGGAATGCTGCTGGTTTAGACAAAGGTAAGTTTAAAAGAACCAACCTGAAGTAAGAACCCCAGCAAAAACCCAGCACTGCGCGTATTTAATAGGCTTTTTCTTATGTTGGTATTTCTGCATGATATCCATAGACCCGACCCACTTGAGCGGGTGAGATCCTCCACTGTAGTCACTGAGTTCTTTGCCCCAATTCCCTATGAGTACACCCTCATCGTCTTGTGCATTTACTGCTGCGGATAATGCGCGCACGCAGTGGATTGGATCACCACGTGCTCTGCCTTTTACCTGGAATTATAATAAAACCATTGTAAGTTAAGCTATACTATACATAAGTCCCCTCTTTCTCGTTGGTTCTGTTGCGCACTCTTGGTCTTGGACAAGTTATACAATTTTTTACACCATAAACAGAATAACGTACCATAACTTTCTACTATGTACTTAGATATGTATTTATTATTTATGTAGATATTTAATTAGTATGTATTTATATTTCATTATTGTTGATCACAATAGTATTTCTGCACCCGCTTATAATGGCTCCCCATTCACAAAGGTTAGTTGGTAGAAAATGCATTTATAGCATTAAGCTCGCCTTTGTACCCACACTATTTTTGGTTCTGTGCAATAAAGAATTTATTATTATTATTATTATTATTAAGACACTGATATGGTTCCAAGACCAAGTCTCGCAAAAGTCTTGCTCAGATATAAATGTTTGCTTTTTTGGGATTAAGGTTCTTGTTTTCCATAAATTGTATTTACGTCGTATCCGTCATTTTGTAAATTCCGAAGGGAAATATAATAATAAATAAATAATTAAATAAACTCAAGAAATATTACAAATAAATTATTGTGTCCCGACCAGGAATCGGACCCGGTACCTCCGAGTCTAAATCCACAGACTTAACCACTAGACCAAGGAGGCTCAGGTAATAACTAAATGAATAACAATTTCAAATTTCATGTAATTCAGACCAGTAGTTGTCGAGATAGTAGTTTGCGGACAGATACTCACAAGATTTTCTCAGTACAATTGGAAAAATATTTATATATTGAGTCAGAGCAAAAGTCTTGCGAGATTCTTACGCAAGACCAAGACCAAGATTTGGAGTGCAAGACCAAGACCAAGACTGATAGTCTTGATCTTGCTTTGGGCAACACTACTTATTAGGCACTCTGGGTAATTGTGGGCCCACGATCGATGGGGCCCCCTAGTTACTGCCAGATGAGCATCCATTTTATTTTTTAGTAATCTTTAATTTGCGCATCATGACAGACGCAAGTTGGTTGTTGTGTGAAGGGAAATCGTAGCAGTATTTAAGATGTATTAGGATTATTAGGAATGTTAAAAAGTAAGGTGAGAACATGGACAGACCTACGAAAGCGCATATTGAGCCAAATTAAAATATATATTTTTTTTCTTTACTCGAACAGGGAACAAACCCGGTACCTCCGTCCGCGTGTATATCTACTGTCTTAATGTTTTTAAGATGTAGAGGGAAAACAAATTCCTTAGCATTGGACTATGGATTCAGTGCGCAGGTGCCGGACCGACTGTGGCCTCCTCTTTTATTCCGAAATAAGACGCTCACTATCCACTATTTCGCTCCTCTTCACCTGCCCAACGAAATTCTGTATGATTCCGCTAATGCCGGCTTGAAAGCTTGTTCCGATGGCCCAAACAAGCCCACTTCTTTCACTAAGTAGTGCAAAGATTTTGCTGGAAATCATCTCGCACGAACTGCGTTGAATCCGTTCCTGATAAACGTATCCGGTGTTTGCAGAAGTAAAATATTTGAAGATTTAAAACAACAAACATTTGTTACATGATGAAAATGGGCTGTTAAATATTGATATATTCGAAGTGGCTTACCTTGCCCACTCCCCGTATAAGATACAGTGCACAGTCCAAAATATCCTTTTCGTATTGGGCGTAGTTCCACGGAGTAGGTTTCATTCTGTTATGAACGCCTCGGAACATCAAACCCCCGTCCTCTTGCACGTATTCCTCGCGATGACTATGGCCTGAAAACAATTATTATCTCATTGAACTCTATCCCACTCATTTGATCAAACATTCTTACGTTATATGGAAATTTTTATGACAACTAATTTTAATCTGAGCTATAATTTTATTATATAAGAGGTATGCACCCACACAATCAATTAAGTTAGCAGGCAGAAAATGTAAAGTCAGACATTATTACATATGTATATAATATCTCCAAAGATACCACATATTACCTAGTACATATACATATAAATATATATGTATAAAGAAGTACGTGTATATACATGTATGTATTGTTAGAGCAGCAGTTAGAGCGAGAAGTATGTGAGCAGGTTTGATACCATAGATATAAGATACATAGATATATATACTAAATCTATGTTTGATACATATGTAGAGAGAAGCAGCCGAGCGACAACGACCGCGCTCGTGCGACCGCGCCACACGACGCGACCTTGACCTGAGATGCGAACCCCGAGAAAATAGGCGTTCAGATAATAGACGCCTTCGAATAATGTATTTATGACATGACAAGCCACGATACAGTTTGCTGCAGTTTTCTAACATTTTAATTAAATAATAATCGTTAGTATGACAAATAAACGCTGTCGTTCAAACACCAAGTAGATTGAACAGATTGAAGTTGAACAGAATATAAATGGGTTTTTTTGCCTACCTTGCGCCCACCAGATGGTAAGTGGCGCGCATGGTCCATGAATGATAGCAAATGGAATCAGACACTTATGTCCGACATCAGTTCCTAAGACTATGCCGGCTTGACTAGATACTTACCTTTTCACACTTCGCTTGAAGGACTCCAGGTTATAGGAAAGTGGAAACACAGAGGCTGGAAGAGCATTCCACATCTTTATTGTGCGACAGATGTATGAGTCACCAAATTTATAGGTACGCGAAGGGATAGTGACTACGGTATGTGGGTGCATATTCTGACCTGTGCGTGTGGTTCGGTTGCGGAATGGAGAGGAAGGAATTAGGTTATAGAGCTCTTTAGAGCACTCACCATAGTATAAGCCGGTAGAACACGCTCAGAGAAGGTACATCTCGGCGAAGCTGCAGGGATTCGAGAGTTCCAGATATAGTGGTTGCGGATGCGTGTAGCTTAGCTAGCCGTCTGTAGCTAGCTTCGTATCGATATCCAACCGCCATGAAGTCGCGATACAGTCCGCTGAATGGGTAACAGCTAGACAGCATTGCAGACCTCTTTGATTTTAACTAAATAATAATTACCTGGCATGTAAACGCTGTCGTTCAAGCACCAAGGATTAAACAGAATATAAATGGGTTGCGGATGCGTGTAGCTTAGCGAGCCGCCTGAAGTTAGCTTCGTGTCAATATCCAACCGCCATGAAGCCACGATACAGTTCGCTGCAGGAGTAATAGCTACCATCAGATGGGATTCCATCTGACCCTCGTAGACTGCATTCCAAGCACCCAAAGTTTCGTGGCCTTTTTCAAGTAATGGAACGGCTGCTGAAGTGTCATCTGAAGGACCCCGCTTTTCTGTATCTGTAATTTTAGAGTTTATATAAATATGAACTGCCTCCGTGGTCTAGCGGTTAAGTCCGTGGATTTAGACTAGGAGGTACCGGCTTCGTTTTCTGATGGAGTTTGGTACGCTAGAGACATCGATGAGCTTGCCAACTGTACGCTCTTTACAAATAGCATTGACCTTGTGCCCACCTGATGGTATGTGGTGCGCGAGGTCCATGAATGTTAGCAATTGGAATCAGTTTGACATCAGTCCCCAACACTATGCCGGCTTGACTGGGACGGTAATTCGAGCCTGATCCCGAAACGTATGGATACACTTTATTAGGTTTATCGGCACTTATTCACCGGAAACTTCCACGCCCCGGCAGACTGGGTAAATTACCACCATCTGCATCAGTACGCCACTACTATTTTTTTACATAAATATATATCATATTATCAATTGAAGTAAAAGAAAATAAAAAAAGTAAATATAGATTTTTTTTTTATTCGGAAAACTGTAAATAATGGATATATGTCCTTTTTGCAAGTCAAGAGTCAACTGTTTTTGCAATTTATTCGTCGTGTGAGTAGGTAAGTGATATTAAGTGATATATGAACCTACTCACAACATCTACAAATAACCTTTCGAAATCTTAAGTATGTATTGTGTGTTTCACAATAATATTTACACGTCGTCCGAGAGAAGGCCGCATAAGTCCTAATTTTACGATTCTACCACATTGTATAGTATTGTGAGGTTGGCTAACGAAAATAGAAAACAGCTGGACTTTTTGCCTACATCTTACTTTTAACTATCTAGGCGGGGTCCCTAAAGAGAACTTAAAATATTGATATCTCTTTTATAATAGACACTATCACTTTCCCGCGCTACATATGGTTCCTTGGTTTACATCTTTAAGTATTAGCGTACGGACGTGTTTCAACAACTTACAGTTTAAGAAATATTACAGTCGTAAGGTCCCTGGGTGTTTATGATTTATAAATAGACATGGATATTTTTTTCATAATGGACGATGCCTCTGCAGGCACATGTAATATTAAACCTAGTGATAAGTTTGGCTAAGTGTTACAACAATGGCTTGATGAAGAAGGATTATCGGAAAATCACGTCTAGAAGATTATGTACACTCGTTTATTCCATAACAGATTCCGATCAGACATTCTAAGACACATTCTACATTCTAATAATGTAGAATTAGTATACACTCTTAGTGAACATAACATACTATTAGTAAAGTATCATCACGACCTTTTCCCTTTCGGGCTGGTCACAAACCACGCTTATAAATAAGCTGATTCACATTTAGCCAACTTTACTATAGGCCAATCATGACAAGTGGCAAGCTCGTCGATGTCTCCAGCGTACCAAATTCGAGAAATATCACAAATAAATTAAATATTAATCAAATGTACATATTTATATACATTAATAAATATTTTTGTGGTACGTCCGAGTCTAAATCCACGGACTTAACCGCTAGACCACGGAGGCAGTCTTAACGTCATAATTATAATTTAATTAAAATTAATTATATTTTTCTATAATCAAAGACTACGTGTTTGTGCCATTTGCTGTAGAGACTTTAGGCATGTGGAGTCCAAGCGCCAAAACATTTTTAAAAAAATATCACACCTCATCTAATTGTTCTGGTGACAAGAGAGCTGGTTCTTTCCTCGCTCATTGAATCAGCATAGCGAATCAGCAAGGAAATGCGACCAGCGTTCTTGCCGCGCGGACACGATATATATTTAAATTAGGTTTTGTAAGTTAGTTTTATTTTTTGTTCACGTGCTCTCCGAGGCAATAAATCTAAATAAATGTAATGTAATAAATGTACGTAAGAAAAGTGTATTTCTCATTGGTACATGCCAGGGTTCGAACCGACCTTTTTAAGTTTTTTTTTATTTTCAAGGAAATACGTGCTAGTAAAGTATTGGGCCTATAGTAAAGTTGGCTAATTGTGAATCCCCTTCTTTAAAAGCGTGGTTTCCGACCACTCCGAAAGGGTCACGGTCATGATGATACTTGTTTTTCGCAGTTTCTAGGAATGTATTTCAATGGTGTCTTTTGTGGGCCGTGGTAACTTGGCAGGTCCCTGGTGTGGGATGCGACATGTGTAGACACATTAGCACCATCACACATCCAGGCGACCTCGTCAAGCGCGGGAAGTGCGGCGGTTTCTGCTGAGAACCTCAAGCTGCGCAAATACACCAACCTCAGTACAGGTTACGAATAGGTATTTGTTACATTTTTTACTTATAGTTTATTTTTTATTAGGTTTAGTTTATATTTATTTATTTTTTTACTTTTAAGTAGTTTTAATTATTTATACTTTTTAGTTCAAAGTGTAAAAAATAAATAAATAAATAATAGTTTCTTCATATTTATTATTCGTTATTTTAACTTGCATGATATGAACTTACCAGCGACATAAAATATGAATGAGACGGCATCCTTCGTGATATCAAATGGTCGGTTGAGAAGAAGATCCAATTTGAAGGCCTGGCCTCGTCTGACTACCAGACATCGGTCAACATCTCTGGTCATGAGGTTGAACTTGCTGGTGTGGTGATCTTCGCCGTTCGTGTCCAGGCAGAAGTCGATTGCCTGCACCGCCAACACTCCCGCTTTGGTGCCATCGATGACATCTTGGAAAAAAAAAAAAAAGGGTTAGACTGGATTTTCATAATATTTTTTTGATAAAAAATGTCTGATTTAAGGCGAAAAAACAATAAAAAATATGTGAATTCGAATGACATATGTAGATACTAGCATTAATATTTTCAGAGTCAGAATCGCTATAGCAATATGTTGTTGACATTTGGTAAAATGAGACAACTTGATATCAAGTTTCTGACCACCCCGGAAGGGAAACGGTCGTGATGATACTTTACTAATACAATAATTGATTGACACTTGGGTGCCGTCGTATTCAGATAAATATTATACGGCAGTTTTGTTGTAGACTTTTAATAGTATACCTACAGTTAATTGATAAAATGAATTATTTATTAATAACATTACCTATAAATAGAATCAAACAACTTTATGAGGTTTTAATTGAGCTATTAAATGACATTAGTTATCTTATTACGACGAGTGATTATTTTATATTGATTATTGTTGTGTGTTATGGAACGCATTGTAGAAAAAACATAGTGATTACCGGGTATAATATACTAGTATATGGCGCGTTCCAGTTATAAACCATGGTAACATTAAATTCCGACTTTTTTTGTGTCCCGACCAGGAATCGAACTTGGTACCTCCGAGTCTAAATCCACGGACTTAACCGCTAGACCGCGGAGGCAATTACGTTTGCCGTGAACTCGGGAGGTCGTGGGTTCGATTCCCACCGGGGGCAAGTTGTACATTGTATAATTTGTCTCGGTCTGGGTGTTTATATGTATAATATGTATATATTTACAAAAAAAAAAGCATAATATGTAGTTTATCAACCATCTAGTTTCCGTAACACAAGCCTCGTAGCTTAATACGGAAATTAGATGGCGCTGTGTGACCTGTCTGGAAATATTTATTATTATTATTATTTATTATTAATTATTGTATTAAATGCCTATTATGCTTTGTTATACAGAGGGGAAATGTTGTCAGTCTTCTTGGGGTACTATTTCTGATGGGTCGTCTCTAGAGGACATTTTTTATTTATTTTTTTATCGGTTTAGTTTATAGTAATTTAATTTAAGTTAATTAACAAACAAATCGGTAAATAATTGTGCTAAAAATATGATTTGACATTTTCATATCCTTAAAGGATGGTACTTTATATCCCCTAATTCCGAATCGTGCTCAGAATGAATATGACACTGACCGTCGTTCCAAATCAAATATCGCGATTTGGATGCTCAGAGCGTGATATCAATTCGGAACGGTCTAAATCACATTTTTATTCATAACATGAAAGTTTTTTTTTTAAATGTATGAAAGATAAATTGCGGATTCCACATCTTTGAGTATGAGTAGTAACAAACATACATCTCTCGGTTTATTCATCTTTATATGTGTAAAGTTTAATATTATTAACTTATTTTGGTATTTTAAAATAACTTGCCGTGTTACAGACATATTTTTTTTCACTTCCTACTTAAATATTAATTATAGATTTGTTTAAGAAGTTTTATAGTAAAACAGTATAAACGAATTACAATATTAAATAATTTAAAAGAAAACCTAATATATTAAGTTGATATTAAATTAACTTAAAAATGGCGCAGGACATAATGACAAACTGACAGCGCTCAGAGCGATCTACCTCGATATCGTGAGCAGTCTAAGCGCGAGAAATGATGTCATTTGTGACGTCACATAGCTTTGGCAAAACGGTTTAAGCACGTCTCGGAACACCTTAAAGCGTGCTTAGGTTATTATTATCGTGTCTCGAAACAACGGGTATATGTCAAATGGTACTGAAGTTAAATGAAAGAGCACGATGAATACAAAGTAATCCGATAAAATACGATCTGTTCAAAGATAAATAATCATTCACCAATAAAATTAAAATTATTAAACATTTGCACGCGTATTTTTTGGATGCGTTCCAAAACTCGCAAAAATTGTAAACGATGACGAATACAACCCATTGGCTATTGATTGATTACTTCAATATGCTTTTATACATAGCCCATCCGTATTTTAAAACTATTACTTATCTATTCTAATGCCAATTCTCATTTCTATTCTCTCATCAATGTTACTAAGGAGTTCTTCGCGTCATTTTGCGTGGACATGTGGTTGCAGGTTTTTGTTTTGTAAATTAATTTACTGTTGATATTATTGGTCAAAAGTGGTGTTGCTTGGTTTAATAATGTGCTACAATGTGAATAATTATGGAAAACGATAAATTGGACTTTAAATATGGGGCACAAGTTGCAGTTTATTTTTTTGCGGTTTTCCCGCGCTTTCAACTCCCATATTTTACCCGATGTGTTTGAGCTATGGTGTCGCGAGTGACTCCAAGTAAAGCATCAAATTCTGCAGCATCTGGAATTTGATGATCCCCAACTCGGTTATGAACTCTGTTATGAACATATATTATGCAAATAAATTACGTGTTTAGGACTGATGTATTCTGTACAATGTCCTTTAAAGACAATTGAAAAAAAAAAAATCAATGTTACTAATAGTGTTTGTGCAATCTTGGTCTTGGGCTTTTTTGCAAGACCAAGACCAACTGCCTCTGTGGTCTAGCGGTTAAGTCCGTAGATTTTCAGGGGTACCGTGTTCGATTCCTGGTCGGGACACGAAAATATTTATCAATGTAAATATTAAATTTATTTTTGATATTTCTCGAGTTTGGTACGCTAGAGACATCGACGAGCTTCCCACTTTTCATGATTGGCCTATAGTAAAGTTGGCAAAATGTGAATCCGCTTATTTATAAGCGTGGTTTCTGACCTACAAAATATTTTATTGTTCATAAAAGTACAATTAACAAATTCATTAACACACTGACTCCTAAACTAAGTCTAACTACACACATCAAAAAAGTCTAGGGATCAAGCATGTTTATGCGGATTTCTTGTGATTGAGATGTGGCTTTGTAATAAATTTATGATTTTATAAATTTATATGGATCCTTTTTCGTGCATTTCATAATTTAAAACAGGAACTGTCAATCAAATTCGAGTAAAAGATGAAAATCAGCTGTCAATATTTTCCCTATAAAAACATAAGACGCATTGAAGACATTATTAGTGCTACTGTTTCCCTACTACTGATTAAAACCAACGTTATTATGGAGCGGCGACGTCATTTAAGCAGGGAAGAAATGATCAGAGCCGTGGGAATGATAGAAGCTGGTTCCCGGCAACGTACTGTGGCTTTAGCTCTGAATACAAGTCAGAGTGTTATCAGTCGACTTTGGACACGTTACCGAACCACTGGTACCGTGGCTGAGCGCCATGGAGGACGGTATCGCTGCACCACACGGAGACAAGACCGATACATTCAAATCACAGCTCGAAGAACTCCAACAATAACCGCCATGATGTTAGCCGTGAGCCTTCATCGCTCTTCAGGGAACTTAATTAGCGACCAAACAGTCAGAAACCGCTTGCATGAAGTGAACCTTCATTCCCGAAGACCGCTACGGGTACCACCTATAGCAATGCACAATCGTAGGACTCGATATCAATGGGCTCTTGAACACAGAAATTGGACAGAAGAACAATGGCGTTTCGTGTGCTTTTCTGATGAGTCTCGTTTTGGTATGAGGCCGGATACAAGACGTATACGACACTGGAGAACCCCTGGACGCCAACAGCGATTAAAATCTGCCAGGAAGTCCATCCTTATAGTGGTGGAACCATCATGGTATGGGCGGGTATTTCGATCGGCGGAAGAACTGAGTTGATTTGGATCAGAGGCAACCTCAACGCTCAAATTTATGCTGAGACGGTTGTATCAGACGTCATCGTTCCTCTACAAGTGCATATCGGTCCCTTATTTCAGTTAATGCATGATAATGCACGACCGCACACCGCAAGAGTTGTAAGACAGACTCTCGCCGCAGCTAACATCAATGTCCTGCCCTGGCCTGCTCAGTCGCCAGACTTGAACCCGATTGAGCATGCATGGGATATTCTTCAGAGAAGAGCTCTGCCGAATATGGAGGGTATCCAGTCGCAAGAAGACCTTTTTTTGTTGTTGCAACGAACATGGGCGGCCATTCCACAGCGTGATTTGGATGAACTCATTTTGAGTATGCCAAACCGATGTTCTTGTGTTGTTAGTGTTCGCGGTAGAAACACGGATTATTAATTGTTTAAGTTACCCAATAAAATTAAAAAAAAACTGTTATTTCAGTCTTTTTTTCGAACTTTAATGTTAGTGGTTCAAATGTCAAAAATCCCTTTATTAGGAAAATGGCAATTTTTTTTACTAATGCAAAGGTGACTTGGTTTATCGTTACTGTAGACAAACGAAAACATTTTATTTGATCAATCCTTAAAGAAAATTTTAATGAATATCAATCAGGAGAAAAGTTATTGCAAAAATATATGTTGATCCCTAGACACTTTTGATGTGTGTAAGTTAGACCTGTCATTTAGGATCCCAGTTCCTTCCATTAGTTATACAAAAAAATACAATAAATAGTGAAAACTGTTTACAATAAAAATATTTTAGTCAAAACAACAGGTGGGTAGCTATTAATATAATAAATAAATAATATTAATTATTTATTCTATTATTGTTATTGGTCTCTTGCTCAGACATTTTTAATTGTTTTAAAATTAACACTGTTTAAAAATATTGAACACATATAGTAGATGAATTGAAATATCTTCAAAACTACGTCTATTAATCACGTGATGTTTTTTAGTACTCATTATCACCCCCCCTAATATCTTGGTGATACGTGGTGAGATTTAGGACTGACCCCAGTTTTTTTTGTGCTTTGACAAAGTTGTACGTATTGATAAATAAAATATCATGTTAAGTGTTTTTTTTTTAAAGACGTTGAAACGCAAAATCACCTAACGACCCCAGCCTGTAGGGCCACCGCGGGAGGTCGCTTGCCTGATTGACCGTGAGGCCTTCTAAGGAGACCCCAAGGCGCCTACGGACTAAAACCCCATAAACTGTTGGCCCTGCGTGCCTTAACAGCTAAGTCTGGGTCGTGGCTACGGAGTGAAGGCACTCGTTCGCCGCGTATGTTAAGCGCAACAGTAATGTAGATTTTGTTACATCCTCTGACCAGACAACTCACAACGTTTCCTTACTACAATTAGGAATAAATATATATTTTCTGCCAAAGCAAGAGTTTTGCGACCAAGACTAGGAGTTCAAGGACAAGACTAAGAACGAGACCAGGTCGTCATGATCGTAGAACAGTGACGGATCTGCTATATTTAAAATTTTCATGGCGGCCATTCAACTGTCCTGTCAAACCTTTTAGATTTCATTTTGGAACCCTTTCAAATATTTGCACTATAAATTACAGACCACAAACAATATAAAACTATATATAAATATATATTAAATTCTTATACAATCTATAAAAAAAAAATCATATGAACAATTTTTTAAATAAAAATTTTTAAACTTACCAGGTTGAAACGGCACTATGACATATTTCTGCCGCCTCCCAAATAGGCGATCCCAGAAATTTTGAAATATCATTGTAAACCACAAATTATGAACAACACATTGAATCCACACAGTATGGGCCGAAATATATAAACCGTATTATTTATGTTAAATAACCATTTTAATCCAAAAAACGACGTATTTAGTTAACTGGGTTTTTTATTTATTTAATTTTATTATTTATTCAGAAAATAAACGATAAATAATTTAAGAAGTTGTACAAAAAAACGAATAATAATAATTATTGTTATTTATTGTACAAAAACTAAATTAACTTAAAATTAATGTGCTTTATGTCGTAAAGCATTTAAATAAATACTAACAAAAAAATAATTTATACTAATACTACATATAGTAATATATATTTATAATACAATACATATAATAACATATTTTATATATGTATTTAAGTAAGTCTTGTACGTTCAAGTGGTGTTTTTTTTTATATAAATATCACCATGGCAAGCTTACAATATTAGTTCTCCTTGCAAGTATAAAATTGGCATTTGACATCATTGCAAATGGCACATACTTTCAACGAGAACAACGAATAGGTGACAGGCAGACTGATGGTGGTAATTTTCCCAGTCTGCCGGGTCGGGGATGTATCCACCGTTGTGCCGATAAACTCAGTAAAATGTATCCACACGTTTTGGGATCAGGCTTGAATTGCCGTCATGCCCAGTCAAGCCAGCATAGTGTTAGAGACTGATGTCAGTCATGAGTGTCTGATTTCAGTTGCTAACGTCCATGGACCTCGCGCGCCAAATACCATCAAGATATGTAAAAAAAATATAGGAATAAATACACACTAGAATTCACACTAAACGAACGATTTTATTTTAAATAAAATTTAAAATCTATTATCACTGTGTAGGTAAATTCGAGCAAAGTCCGAGTATATGCAACGCATTGGAATGCTATATCGATTTGAGTTATACAATTTACGACACGCAAATTGTATGAACAAACGTGTTCACCTTTTTGCTAATAGTAACCGACTGCTGTTCAATTCCGCCTCTGCTTCTGCATAAGCTGCTAACTTCATCGGTGATGTCATAGACTACGCCAATACGAAAAGCTGTATTCTAAGAACGAGATGAATTTGCGTCATTGACACATATAGAGACATGCCCATGTTCTTTTTTAATTATTTTTTATTACAAGCTTTTATTAATTACAATTTTAATGGTTTAATTAACGATTTAAAAAAAATAAGGGAATTATTTTAGACATATTAGAACGTTATCTCACAACATGAGTAAGCGTAAGTGACGTCACTTAATAGTAAATATTGCAAACTGGATGAATAAACTGGAACCTATTTTATAAAAATCCTCCGTGGTCTAGCGGTTAAGTCCGTGGATTTAGACTCGGACGTACCGGGTTCGATTCCTGGTCGGGACACAAAAATATTTATTAATGTAAATAAATACATTTAATAATTATTTAATTTATGTGTGATATTTCTCGAGTTTGGTACGCTGGAGACATCGACGAGCTTGCCACTTGTCATGATTGGCCTATAGTAAAGTTGGCTAAATGTGAATCCGCTTATTTATAAGCGTGGTTTCTGACCACCCCGAAAGGGAATCGGTAAATGTTTGTGCCGTTTGTTGTAGAGACTGTACTGGCCCGTGGAGATCAAATGCTAAAACATTTTTAAAAAACATCACCCTTCGTCTAATTATCTGCTCTGGTGACAAGCGGGCTGGTTCTTTCCTCGCCCAGAGAATCAGTATAGCGATTCAGCTAAGAAATGCGGCCAACGTTCTTGCCACCATACCGAGCGGATACGATTTATATTTAAATTAGGTGTTTTTTTTTTAGTAACAATTTGAACTCTCTTTATATACTTGTCTATGATTCTTAGAACGTAATGAATTGGCTCAGTACGAAGGCTGTCCCAAGTGAGTCACTTCTTAAATTCGATACGTAAATTAACTCGCGACCTGTTATGGCGGATGTCACATTATTTGAAGGTGTACAACACAAAGTGTCATCAGATAACTATGTGCTGAGATAGACAACTTTGTCTGACGCATCTTGTTTGGCTACAGTCATCTGCTATAGAAGTACAAGATCCGTAGAGGAGCGACCTTCACCGAGTCCTACTCCACTATTGGAAATGGGCCTTCTATATTTAAGTTATAATGTATATGATGTACTTGTATGTATAATTTTATGCATGGTTTATGTATGTTTATGTGTTTAGGTATAATGTGTAGTATATTAGAATTAGTTAAGTAACTTATTAGCTGCATCATTAAAATTTCTTATTTTTTTCATACTGCCTATCACCTTACTCGATCCCCGAGGTTAGCTGGTAAAGAATGCCTACTGGCATTAAAGCTCGCCTCTGTACTATTTTTAAGTGCATTAAAGAATTTAAATAAATAAATAAATATTTTATTTTTTTTAAGAATTTGGCCTACACTCGCCTCTCTAGCCAGACAAGGGTCTGATGTTAATGACGACTCCACAAGTTGTCCACGGTGCGGTGTTGTGTAAATCTATGATAAATGGTACGTAAGAAAACTACATGTATTTATACTAGCGCGACATGAGACCTTGTCCCGCGTGATGCGCCAGGTCCATGATTGTTAGCATCAACCTTTTTAGGTTGTTAAGGAACGTCTTCTTACAAGTAGTGTTGCCCAATCTACAAGACTAGGTACTGATATGGTTGCAAGACCAAGACCAAGACTACTGATATGGTCTTGTGCAAGAGTCTCGCAAGACTCTAGCACAGACTTTTTTTCCAAATTTTGCAGTGTTAACTTTTTTTGGGGTTAGCTTTTCAATTAATTTTAATTGCGTAGTGTCAGTAATTTAAAAAAAAAAAATGTATCTAAAAAAAAAATAACGTTTAGGTATTTGGATCTTGGTAAATAATTTTATTTTAGTATACCTAACTCTTACCTATACCTCCTTCCTCCGAGGTCTAGCGGTTATCTTCGTGGATTTAAACTTGGAGGTACAGGGTTTGATTCCTGGTCGGGACACAATAAATTATTTAATTTATTTGTGATATTTCTCAAGTTTGGTACACTAAAGACATTGCGGAGAGAGATTTCCTTAGTACAATTGGAAAATAAAATATATATTGAGTCAGAGTAAGAGTCTTGCAGAAGTCTTGCGAGACTCTTGCGCAAGACCAAGACCAAGACCGAGACCAAGACCACCTATTCCAATGCAAGACCAAGACCGAGACCAAGACCACCTATTCCAATGCAAGACCAAGACCAAGACCGAGACCAAGACCACCTATTCCAATGCAAGACCAAGACCGAGACCAAGACCACCTATTCCAATGCAAGACCAAGACCAAGACCGAGACCAAGACCACCTATTCCAATGCAAGACCAAGACCGAGACCAAGACCACCTATTCCAATGCAAGACCAAGACCAAGACCGAGACCAAGACCACCTATTCCAATGCAAGACCAAGACCAAGACCGAGACCAAGACTAGCTAAGTCTTGGTCTTGGTCTTGCTTTGGGCAACACTACAACCTAGCCATCACCGCTCTAATCATCTGATTAAATTGATGCTATTGTATTTTTTAAATAATACAATGTAAAACCTGATTCAGTGAACAATTGAATGTAATTTTACGTAGGTATTGTGTTAGCTTGTTAGATTACTCGTAGGAGGCAATTTATTTATAGGCTACTGATTGACCTGGTTTCGTCTGTTTAATTCCGTAAGGACCTCGTCAAATACCACGCTATAGTTGAGTGTTCTGAGGAGCTCCATAACCTTATCCCTTCTTCTTTATTCCGCAACCGAACCACACGCACAAGCCAAGATATGCATCTACATACCATAGCCACTATCCTTCAGCCTTTTTGGGCGGGTTTTTTTTTTTTAAATTTCATATTATGATACCAATTTAAAAAGGCTAAAAAATAATCTTAAAGTTCAATGCCTTTTTTTGCCAGTCGAGCTTATCACATGATGGAAAATGTCATCGCAATAGTATGCGGAGGTGCATAGGCAACGTTTAAGGCACGTCGCTCACTGCGAAGTCGAGGCAACACGGTGCAAGTACATTTTTATATGTATAATAATAATAATATCTTTATTCAGTAAAGTTACAAGGTATGAATACGATAACATATTTCATTATGCATTATGGTACAGGAAAACAGACATTTGCAGCCGAACTAAGCCGATATGTATAGGCCTGTCCGTCGGCAGTCAACGCCCAGACACATAAATATATTATTACTTTTCATTACAAAATAAAAAAAAAAAACAAAATGTACATAAAAAGAAAAATAAAATAAAAATTGTGTGGTTGAGATCCCCTTTTTGTGTATTATGTAAGTGTGTGAGTGTTTGTAAACTTTTCATACTTTGTTATTATCGCATTCCTATTTTACTATTGACAGTAATTCCTCCGTTATATTATAGTCAAGAGACTGTAGCCATTTTGTGACATTCTTTCTACATATCACTTTAGTGCATTGATATATAGCTACCTCTTTATTAATTTTATTATATAAATATGGACCCAGAAAACAGAAAAATCTGCTAGTAAAAACTTTTCGAAAAGCTTGAGAGCTTCCACACACAAGATCATTCCTTCGTTTACTAAAAACTAAAATAATGTAGCTAAAGACTCTGAAGCTCTATGGATAGCAAATTGAATAATAAATATAAATAAATATTTCCAGACAGGTCACACAGCGCCATCTAATTTCCGTGGTAAGCTACAAGGCTTGTGTTACGGAAACTAGATAGTTGATAAACTACATATTATACTTTTTTTTTTTGTAAATATATACATATTATACATATAAACACCCAGACCGAGACAAATTATACAATGTACAACTTGCCTCCGGTGGGAATCGAACCCACGACCTCCCGAGTTCACGGCAACGTTTGTTACCACTAGACCACGGAGGCGGTCGAATAACCATAAAGAAAGATTTATTTGTTATTGAATTAATTAAAAAGGATAAAGCTGTATTTGTTACCAATTTTGGATCAGCTGTGTTTGGTTTTATACGCCTCACTTGTGAAATCGATTCATTAATAGTGGCCTAAGACTAACGTGTCATTTGAACCTGACTTCAATTGAAATAATACAACTTCAAAGCAAATGAATTTTAGTTTTGGAATTGACCATAATAATTGTAGTGGGCGATATAATCTAAATCAGAGGTTTCCAAACTTTAATATATTTTTTTAATAGGGCAAAGGTTAGTTCCAACTTGTGTTTTTTGCGCGGCTTCCAACTCTACAAGTAGGTAGGTACCTACGTCATACTTTACGTAATGGAATCTCGTTTTATTAGAAAGTCTTCAAACTCACGAATGTTGACTTTTTTTATTAAAGCCGCCATTTCTTGTAATTTTTCTAACTAGCGCTTTGGGCCACCGGTTGCCATCCATAAATTAATGTCACACGATTTTGGATAGACCTGACTATGCGACACTTTAAAACTATTGCAGTACATACAGGATGTAATTGTACAGCTAGCAAATATTTTTTAGACTTCCGTGTCGTTATTAACCCCATTTATGAAATAAAAATGTAGTAAGTTTTTTAATATAAAAAATAATATCCAGACAAAAAACACTACTGCGTTCCCTAATTTTATTCTAGATTAAATTATAAAAATATTTGCTTGCTAATATGAACATATTCAGTGGGTGTAGTTTGGGTCTTAGAAGCATTTTCAATTTTAAATAATTTTCTGTTACATCCTTTTTTAAAAAATAAATATAAATAATATAAATAAATATTTCCAGACAGGTCACACAGCGCCATCTAATTTCCATGGTAAGCTACGAGGCTTGTGTTACGGAAACTAGATGGTTGATAAACTACATATTATACTTTTTTTTTGTAAATATATACATATTATACATATAAACACCCAGACCGAGACAAATTATACAATATACAACTTGCCCCCGGTGGGAATCGAACCCACGACCTCCCGAGGTCACGGCAACGTTTGTTACCACTAGACCACGGAGGCGGTCAATAGTTTGAAAACCTGTGCTGGAAATCTTCGTAATAATTGCAATTTCCCACACATAGAACTGTGCGTAGGTTCTGCTCATTCAAATCATTGTAGAAGTTGTCTTTGCCATATACGACCATTCAATATCATTCATTCATTCAAATCTGATTATTCTAGCCAATTAGGAAGTACTAATATAGCATTTCAAAGTAAATAATGAATATACGAGTATAATAATTAGACATATTGATCAATTTATAGCAGTTTGTATGACATGACAAATCCCTTCGCTCTGCTAACAACTCTCTTCTATCTGTCCCTTCTCATCATTCTTCATTTGTGTTAACTCTTTTGTAGTTGTTGCTACTAATTTGTGGTATAATCTACCTCTTAACATACGGCAAGCAACTACCAGAACATTGGTAACGTTAATTTAAAATACATTTTTCTGTTATAAAAATAAAAAAACTACAAAAACATTTTGAAAATTATGCGTCATAGGTGTAAACAAGGTACCAGTGCCGCTAGCGACATCTACAAAAACTTTGCCTGATACACCCCATTAAATGCGGGAGTGAGAGGCAGATGGTAGCTAGGCCAGCATTTCCCATTGAGCACCTGGTGCACGAGTCTCGACATATCATAACTATCGCTGACTTAGTTTTCTTAAATAAATAATTACGACGTACAAATACTAGTCATTATTTAATGGTACATAAAACACAACGTACCCCGGTGCGGAGTGTGGCAGTGACCACATACTATTAGTTGCAGACCTAAAGTTACGACTTAAATGTGTCACAAAACCTCAGAAACGAATACCGAGACTAGCTAGAGCTGAAAAAGAGTTTTTTCAAAACGAAGTGGAAAAACGCCAAGCTAGAAACACCAATAGCACTCACAATGGCAACCCAAATGATCTATGGCAAGATTTACAAGAACATATTGCAGAAGTCCTTAAATCTATGGGTAGGGCACCAAGCACACGAAAGACCTGGATAAGTGATGAAACTTGGGAATTAATAAACAAGAGGAAAGAATTTAAAAAGGGTAACAATAATCGCTCAAAACACAAAGAGTATTTGCACCTCTGTAAAAACATTAAATACTTATGCAGGAGGGATAAAAACGACTACCTCGAAAGTATATGTGTAGAGGTCGAATCACATGCTAATAAAAACCAAGCTGCAGACCTTTTTAAAAAGATTCGTTTAATAACAAGGAATTTCAAAGCCGCCTCCTTTGTTATAAACGATGAGCAGGGTAAACCGATTCATGACCTTGAGAAAGTAGCTAATCGGTGGAAGGAATATTGTACAAAACTGTACCTAGATCCAAGTAAACCTCCATCGATAGCCACAGTAATTGGCGACCGAGAGCCAGATATACTACATTCTGAAGTGGTCAATGCCATTAAAAGACTAAAAACCAACAAAGCTCCGGGTCCTGACACTATAACGGCAGAAGCTTTGAAGGCGCTTGGCGACCGAGGTGTCACTAGATTACACGAAATCTGCAACGCCATCTGGCAAACTGGAGTGTGGCCGGAGGATTGGGTCCATTCGTCAATTGTCCCACTGCACAAAAAGGGTTCGGTGCGAAACTGCGGCAACTATAGAACTATTGCCCTAATATCGCATACCAGTAAAATCCTTTTACACATAATTAATGACCGACTCAGACACTATCTAGACTGGCAAATCCCTCAAGAACAAGCTTTTTGAACCTCAGACAGATAGTCGAAAAATGTCACGAGTTTAACATCCCGGTAATCATTTGTTATGTGGACTATCAAAAAGCATTTGATTGCATAGGATGGCATGCACTGTGGGAAGTTTTAGAGGAGGCCGGTGTGCCTTTACACATAGTTCAGCTCATCCGGCGTTTATACGACACAGGATACGGAACTGTCAAAGTCGGAAATGCCATATCAGACCGGTTTAAGTTTGAAAGAGGAGTTAGGCAAGGATGTGTGATATCGCCAATACTATTTAATATATATGGTGAACACATCATGCGGAAAACCCTTGAAGACTGGGAGGGCGGTATAACGTTTGGTGGTAAAAAGATCTCAAACCTACGTTATGCCGATGATACAACCCTGTTTGCCGCGTCAGAACAGGAAATGGTAGAACTCTTGAACCGTTTGGAAAACGTCAGCACAAAATTTGGTCTTTCCATCAATAGAGCCAAAACAAAGCTGATGGTAGTCGACAGATCTCACAGGATAACGCACACAACTGACCTTGATGACTATGAAACCGTGGAAGATTTCCTTTACCTCGGCTCTACTGTCAGCAATAAGGGAGGTTGCGAAAGTGAGATTCGTCGACGAATTGGAATGTCTAAAACAGCAATGACCCAGCTCGACAAAATATGGAGAGATACCAACATATCCAGGAAGACAAAAATCCACATTGTCAGAACGCTCGTATTCTCCATATTCTTGTACGGTTCAGAGACGTGGACTATAAAAGCCGCAGATAGGGCAAGAATTGATGCATTTGAGATGTGGTGCTGGCGTCGTTTGCTTAATATTCATTGGACCGCACGACGCACTAACGTTTCTGTGCTCGAAGAGCTCAAACTTGCTAAGGTACAGAGACTTTCTGCCGTCTGCTTTACCCGAATTCTGCAATATTTTGGCCACATTGCTAGAAGAGGCGCCGACAATCTGGAAAAACTCTTAGTAACGGGAAAGGTAGACGGTAAAAGAACAAGAGGAAGAAGCCCCAAACGATGGTCCAGTCAGGTGACTGACCACCTAAACATCCCAGTACACCAAGCCATCCACTGCGCCGAGGACCGCAACCACTGGAAACGGCTAGTGGATGGACTGCGACGGAGTCACGATCCCCAACAGTGGGGTACCGACTAAGGAGGAGGAAAACACGGTCTCGATGTCCACTGATACAAATTGACCTGATAATTTTCATTCTGGTTGACCGTATGTCTTAATTATACCTGCCACTGCCTTTACGAGCAATAGCGACATTTTATACATCCAAAGTGTTGTAATACAGTAGTCTTACTGCTGATTTATCTATAAAACCATGTCCCGATAGTTCTATTAAGTTTCATAATGATACATTTTGTTAATACAGTACTTAAGGCTATTTGTTAGTTGTACAAAGGGTGTATTAAAGTAGACTTTCTAACTCCACACCAAGCTACTTGTGTTATGGAAGTTAGCCTATTATTCTAGGTTATAAATTACAATTAAAAATATTAGTGTTTACAAATAATAATTAAATAAATAAAAATATATATTATATGTATAAATATTTTATGTACTTCTAGACTAAGTTATGATACCAACATAAAAAGTAGGTAAAGGTATGTATAGTTAGACGACCAGATCAAGATACTATAATACTATTCCATAACGGACATAAGCATGTCGGTCTGGTCGTAACACACATCCGAATTCCCGTAGTTTATTTATGACATGTTAGCAGGAAATGCAGCATGTGAAACACAGAAATAAAGGATTTTTAGAACTTACGATAACTGACGGCGGTTTCTGCTGAGAACCTCAAAAAAGTTAGGTAAAGTATCATCACGGCCGTTTCCCTTCCGGGGTGGTCACATTTAGCCAACTTTACTACAGGCCAATTATGACAAGTGGCAAGCTTGTCGATATCTCTGGCGTACCAAACTCGGGAAATATCACAATTAAATATTAATTTATCGCCGCATCCCAAGGCACGCCTGTCTCAATGACGTCATTCGTCGGGCCCTTGTGTCTGTGGGTTCGCCAGCAATATTAGAACCCAGTGGCATGGCCCGCGACGATGGCAAGCGGCCCGATGGAATGACGTTGGTTCCATGGAGGATAGGTTTGCCTTTAGTGTGGGATGCCACCTGTGTGGACACCCTGGCGCCTTCCCACTCGTTCTTGACCTCTAAGGACCCAGGCGCTACTGCATTACAAGCAGAGAACCTCAAGCGGCGGAAATACACTCAGCTTATTGGGAGATGTGTTTTTGCGCCGTTTGGAGTTGAAACTCTCGGGTCGTGGGGACCAAGTGCACACGAAATTTTCAAGGCGTTGACAAAACAGCTCGTCAACACCTCGGGAGACAAAAGGGCTGGGCAATATTTGGGCCAAAGGATCAGTATTGCCATTCAACGTGGCAATGCTGCCAGTATTCTTGCCACTTTGCCCATTGGCAGCGATTTGGAGCAATTTTTTTATTATTAATAATTTTTATTTTGTGTTTTCTTCATTTTAGTTTTTAGTTATATTTTTATTTATTAATTAGGTTTATTTTTATTAATAGTAATGTAAGTTTTTAGTTTAATTAATATTTTATGATTTTTTAAAATCTTTGTACCTTATTTCCTTCGAATAAAGGTTTTAAATATTTATTTAAATTAATAATAATTATTGTGCCCCGACCAGGAATCGAACCCGGTACCTCCGAGTCTAAATCCACGGACTTAACTAACTTAGCTAGACCACGGAGGCAGTCAAAAGTCAGTTGAGAACCTCAAGCTTCGCAAATACGCCACGTACGTATCCCGTTTGGGGTCGAGACGATGGGACCCTCAGCCAAGCGTCTGGCGTAGGAGTTGTCCAATCGGCTGACGGAGAAATCTGAAGAAGTCTGGCAATTTTGCCAACGTATTAGCCTCGCTATACAGAGCGGATATGTTGCCAGTCTTCTTGAAGGACTATCTCCGACATTTTTTTATTTATAGTTTTTTATTATGATTAGTTTATAGTTATTTAATTTTATTTAAGTAGTTTTTAATTATTATTTTATATTCTGTTAATATTATTTTTCGATATATTATTGTGTTAAAAGAGTGACTTATTCAAAATAAACCACGCACACTAAAATGCCTCTGTATATTTATTTATTATATTCATCATCATCACGACCGTATCCCTTTCGGGGTGGTCAGAAACAGATTCACTTTTAGCCAACTTTACTAGAGGTCTATCATGACAAGTTGCAAGCTCGCGTCAATGTCGCTAGCGTATTAGACTCGAAAATCACAAATAAATTATTAATCCCGACTAAGAATCGAACCCGGTATTAACAGCTGGATCGCGGACACAGTTTTTTTTTTTTTTAATATTCTAACTATATCTTTTACACTAAGTCAATAAACACTACAAAGAAAATTTTGGCTCCGTTTGTGTCCGCCATAAATAATCGAGAGAGCTGTAATGGACTATTAAACGAATATAAATAAAAATCCCTGTGATCAATTTTAAAAATACAAAACAAATAGGAAGCATATATCGTTTCATTTCTATTTTAAGAAGTCATTAATTAAGTATATGACACGATATAAGATTACTTTGACCGCCTTCGTGGTCTAGTGGTAACAAACGTTGCCGTGGACTCGGGAGGTCGTGGGTTCGATTCCCACCGGGGGCAAGTTGTACATTGTATAATTTGTCTCGGTCTGGGTGTTTATATGTATAATATGTATATATTTACAAAAAAAAAAAGTATAATATGTAGTTTACCAACCATCTAGTTTCCGTAACACAAGCCTCGTAGCTTAGCACGGAAATTAGATGGCGCTGTGTGACCTGTCTGGAAATATTTATTTATTTATGGCCAAAAAAAAATTATAGCTGGAGACACCATTATTCTTCTCTCTTTCTAACACATTGTGGCACAATGGCATTGGCACGGTGAATCCATGGATTTGCTAAGATATTTTGTCTTCTTCGGCTTTTTCCTTTTAATTAATTTACTTTTACTCATATATTTAACCAATCATAAATCTATGTTTTAATCGTATATTTACGAGTATGTTTTAATCATAAATATTTATTTCATTATTATAATTTTTCATCATTACAGCCCCTAGAACACAGCGTCCTAGACCTCCACTGCTGGAGATGGGCCTTTCAGATCATATACCTGGAGAATTTGGCCTACACTCGCCACGCCTGGCCAGACGGGTTGGCGAGGATATTATGTCATTTTTTAATGACAATTTATTAACGATTCCACAAGTTGGTATTAGTGGAACCGGGACCGACGGCTTAACGTGCTCTCCGAGGCACGAGAGGGGTGGTGTTGTAAATCTATGACAAATGTACTTAAGAAAAGTGTATTTCTTGACCTTTGTAGGATTTAAGGAACGCGTTCTTACAACCGATCCACCACGCACCACATTTTTTTATTTATTTTTATTGTATTACCAATAGGTGGACTTAAAGCTAATAACAGCTTTTTCTGCCAGTCTACCTTTGGGCACACTAACAGTTTGAATATCTATACAAATAGTAGTACTTAGGATATACATAATAATATATTAATCATAATAAATATATAATGATATATATAAAAAGATAGGCGCGGTGGTGGCTCGGTTGTAAGAACGCGTTCCTTGAATCCTAGAAAGGTCGGTTCAAACCCACGCGGCATGTACCAATGAGAAATGCACTTTTCTTACGTACATTTGTCATAGATTAACAACACCACAGTTCCCGTGCCTCGGAGAGCACGTTAAGCCGTCGATCCCGGTTCATTGAAATAGACATCATATCCTCGCCAAGGCGTCTGGCCAGCGTGGCAAGTGTAGGCCAAATTCTCCAGATATCTGAAAGGCCCATCTCCAGCAGTGGAGGTCTAGGACGCTGTGTTCTAGGGGATGTAATGATGAAAAATGATAATAATGAAATAAATATTTATGATTAAAACATACTCGTAAATATACGATTAAAACATAGATTTATGATTGGTTAAATATATGAGTAAAAGTAAATTAATTAAAAGGAAAAAGCCGAAGAAGACAAAATATCATAGCAAATCCATGGATTCACCGTGCCACAGTGTGTTAGAAAGAGAGAAGAATAATGGTGGTGTAATGAATGAATAAAAAGAAACTATGACAGTATAAATATATGTTTTTTTTATATATAAATCTTTTAAAGAAATCTTTTAAATAATGTTTTTTTATTGTAGACTAGTGGAGACTTCGAGGTCCATCTTTAGTGTCACGGTCGAAGGAAACAGGTTTTTTATTATCATATTGATTTACGAGTAGCATGAAACATACGTAACTTCGGAGGTACTCTTTAAAAAAAAATTGGTAGGACACTTTACAGTCTAGCCTTTATTTTCTAGTTTAGGGAACCGTGGAATTTCTCTGGCGCACCCTGTATATGTATGTATTATTGCGTACACATTTGTTTGTATATTAATGTTATATTTTGGAATAAGTTTATTGAAGGGTTCATATTTTACGTCTATTAATCATAATTTAAATGATCTGTATTGTCCCAAAGGTCAGAGAATGCCCCCTTAAAGTGCAATAGAGGCTTTAATAAATAAATATATTCACGCTTGTTCACTTGCGAGGTAGTTCGTTACGATCACTAAACATTCTTTTGCTTCGTCGACATTCTTAATTAAGTCACAGGAAAAACAAAACTTACCATTGGTAAAAGCCAGTCGTGGAGGACGTGGTAACTCCTTCAAATCGTAAGATTCTTCTCTCCCCCCACAGCAAGCACATTTGGGCAAACATCCACATCTCAAATATTTACTACCACCACTGCCCATTTTAATAAAAAAATCACTCAAAATATCAATTTAAAGTCACAACATCGGAAATAACTTAACACTTGTGTTATAAAAACGTAACTAAACGATTAGGTCATAACCGTATTCGAACCGACCTACTGACAATGTACACAATACATTCAACCTGAGATGTCTAAGGTGCGCTAAGAGTTATTCGTGGACAAACGCTATAAAATTAAAAATATAACATTTAATTTCATTTAATTATCACCGAGGAACATTTGGGAACACTTGGTTTAGTCGTTATTATAAATTATTTATGAAAATAGAAAAAAAAATACTTTTCAAATATGTATATAGGTTTTTTTTTTTTATGAGTTTTTTTTTTATGTATTTGAAAGTTAAATTGATTGTTTTTAGTTTTAAATTTAATTTAGTTTATATATTTTTGTTAGCTTAATTTTTAATTTATTTTAAATCTTTGTACATTACTATGTACTAAGTTAAATTAATTCTGGAACCAAATGTCCCAATGGGGTGTATCAGGCAAAGCTTTTTGTAGATGTCGCTAGCGGCAATGGTACCTTATTTTACCCCTATATCGCATTATTTTAAAATGTTTTCGTGGTTTTATGTTTATAACAGAAAAATGTATTTTAAATTAACGTTACCTATCTTAAAGGACGAATTAAAATTCGCACACAAAATCTTCGCACCATATCTTTGATTTCGCTTAGAAATCTCGATTTGTACACTTAAAAACTGCTCACTTCGGCATAATATCCAAAATATAATAAAAATCGTAATAAAATACAAGTTTTCTATGCAATCATCATCTATCGTGATAAAAAGTTAGTGATACACCCCATTGTCACATAATGAAAATCTATATAAGCATATAACATTTAAACCAGAAAATCTCGCATTTTTTTTAGCAAAACTCATTTTCTGAACTACAAATCTCTTTTGTATGGCAAAGTACGATAGAAGCATAAAACCGCTTCATTGATCTATCTCTACGTAAACAAATAATCAGATGTTAAATCGGCTAATATATTTCATTAAGAATTAAACTCGCACATTATTTTTACAAAACACAATTTTAAACCTTTAAATGTAAATTCGAGACAGTTGGAAATACGAGTGGTTCCAAATGGGCCTCTATTTGGTATTTCAATGTAAACTGGTTGCGCGTGCGCACATCGCCCGACCGAACTTCGATATGGATTCAAGTGTGAAAATAACCAATGCTCTACCATACAGGTATTGCATGAAAACATTAAACGGAAAAAATCCGAACATTGGAATTTTATTATACCTATTAATAAATAAAATAGTTTATTTTCTAAAATATAAAGTTAAAAACGAGTTATGTTTTTAATAAGACTTATTGGGTCGTATTTTTTAAAAATCGGTTCGATATCATAGAATTCGAATCTTATTATAGTAATAAGCTAATTGATGTGAATTTTATTGTAAATTACAGGACTCCGATTCTCGCGCCTTCAACATGCATGTCCGCTCGATTTGCTCGAATGAAACTGACTATCTATCTATGGAGATTTGTCGCTTTTCATTCGAATATTTCGAACTGACACGCAAATCGAGAGCGCCAGAATTAGGCCCCAGGACTAAGACATAGTTAAAAAGATTAAATCTAAATTGACATGTTGAATCGAAAATATAATTCGAGTGCGCGACATTGGTCCTAAAGAAAAAATCAACCAAATGTTAGTAATGCTTTCATATATTTTGGTTCTGACCTGTAATTTGTCGTTAAATTAAGTTTAACAGTATCTTTTTTATTCGAAGGAAATAGGTACAATGATTTAAAAAAAATAAAAAATATTACTTAAACTAAAAACTTACATCTTAAAACATAAATTAATATTAATAAAAATAGTTTCTTATTTTTCGTTTCATATTTATTGCTTTTAACAAATATTTGGGCCAAAGGATCAGCATTGCCATTCAACGTAGCAATGCTGCCAGTATCCTTGGCACTTTGCTCATTGGTAGTGATTTGGAGTAAGTTTTTTTAAAGTAGTTGATAATAATATATACGGCGTTGTTACTTTCCTAAGAGACTTTATATATATATATATATATCAAAATTTAAAATAGCCAATTTGTATGGAGAAGCCAAAAATTGTTGTCACGTCATAATATGGTTTCCTAGGAAAAGTTGTTCGTATCTATCAATAGAATACACAATATATTCTAGTCTACATATTAGTCTAGCTACAGTAAGACCATACAAAATCACGCGGTATTTTAGCAAATCTATCTTTCTTACGAATATTGATTAAAAGATAGTAAAACGTCCGCCTTTTGGTTATTAAAAAACATATAAATTTAGTAATTAACGATAGTAAGTTGATAGTAGAACTGACAAGGCCCATTTACAGCCAATTCAGACAAACCTTAATTTAACTTTATGATGTCATCACTATCTGGCCAGGTTTTCGACTATTGTATTGTTTTCTAGTATTGTTTCTTTCTTTGTTTTTGGTTTTTTCATTGTTCTGTAATTAACGTAAATTAGGACGTAACCAAGTGTTCCGATAGGTCCCTATGGTGATAAATAAATAAATAAATAAAATAAAAAATAAATACGTTTTGAGTTTGGTATGCGCTAGAGACATAGACGAGCTTGCCACTTGCTACTCGTATGATGGGCCTATAGTAAAGTTAGCTAAATTTGAATACGATTCTTTAAAAGCTCGTTTTCTGGCCGTCTCGGAAGAGATACGATCGTGATGATTTATTTATTTATTCGTGGGAAAATTTACAGCCTTTGCAATATTATGTATACAAAAGAAAGAGGTATGTATATATGTATCTTATAGTTTTTTTACTGTTTTATTATTATTTTTAAAATTATATTTATTATATAAATAATTTATGTATGTTATTATAAATTATGTAGTTATATTATGTTGACAGTTCTTACTTTTTTGGTTATTACATTGTAGTATTTTTTACATGTGTCGGTAATGGTTAAAAGAAAAATTTAGGCAAACTGTCGCACCTAGCATAAATTTATTATATTTGATTTATTATATTACGTAATTTTATTTGATTCATGGGGCTCAGTGAAAATCAGCGCTGCAGCAGAAATGTTGCAGCCTATGCTGACCTGAGTGCCTGTTTGTCGCAGCAGCTCACTCATTTATTTTTTATGTATTTATCTTGTCTATTTTTTGTTGGTAATTTTATATATATTATTTTTTACGTTTTTTATTATTGTATAAGCTGTTGTGTGCAAATAAATATTTTTTCTTTTCTTTTCTTTTCTTTTCAAAAAATATCTAATCTCAAAGCCTTACAAATTTTCACTGTTAGCTATAATGAAAAATAATAAAAATAAGAACCAACAAAATCAGTACAATAACAATGTGATATGAAATAACAATTGCATTTGTATACTGATCCCATTTTACAACTTAAGAATTATACAATATAATAAAATTAATTAAGTGTAACAACAAGTATAACAATAAGTGATAATACATGTTTGAAGAGGCTTTTATCTGTTGCTATAAGTCTTTTTGCAACACCTGTACAATCCTTTTGACTCATAGTACTCTCTCGTGATCTCTTATCATAGAAGAGCTTAAGTTATGAAGAACATCGGTTTGACCTCAATGACATCAATAATTAAAAATAAATTAAATAATATGAATCATTTTTAAATTAATAACAATTTGTATTATCTATCTACAGTCATATTTACCTACCTCTACATGCGTTGACATTTTATAAAAGACAGTGGGTGACAGTTTCGCGGTGGTCAGAAACCACGTTTATACAGAAGCAGATTCACATTTAGCCAACTTTACTATAGGCCTAGCACGACAAGTGGCAAGCTCATCGATGTCTCTAGCGTAATCTAGAAAAATTCCACAATTAAATTAAATAAATTATTTTGCCCGGCCAGGAATCGAACCCGGCACCTCTGCATCTAAATCAACGGATTTAACCGCTAGATAGTTATGAAAATGTCACTCATTTACATTGTGTTTGACTTGTACAGGGGTTCTATTCCTGATCGGGACACAAAAACAAAGTAAATAAATACATTCAATTTAATTTATTTGTGATATTTCTCGAGTTTGGTACGCTGTAGACAACGACGAGCTTGCCACTTGTCATGATTGGCCTATAGTAAAGTTGGCTAAATGTGAATCCGCTTATTTGTAAGCGTGGTTTCTGACCACCTCGAAATGGAAACGGTCGTGATGATACTTTACTTTTTCTCGCTGGTTTTCATACACTTTAAGCAAAATTCGGTAAAGTGCGAGCTTTGCTTTCAAGTCAAACACAAGGTAAATACACACATCGGTTGGCACACTCCTTCATCGAAATACACTGACCATGGCGGTGTGCCTTCGTCTCGGAGCCCGGACTGTCCACCCACACAAGTGTCGGTGTGGAGAGCTCGTGGAACATCTCGGACATCATGGGCTTTCTTGCGCTAGAAGTGCTGGCCGCGTTCCTCGTCACGCTGCTTAGAACGACACCATTCGAAGGGCTTTTGTCACTGCTGGAGTACCTGCGATCCTAGAACCCACTGGGATTGCGCGGAGCGATGGCAAAAGACCCGACGGCATGACCGTTGGGCCGTGGAAACTTGGCAGGTCCCTGGTGTGGGATGCGACATGTGTAGACACATTAGCCCCATCACACATCCAGGCGACCTCGTCAAGTGCGGGAAGTGCGGTGATTTCTGCTGACAACCTCAAGCTGCGCAAATACGCCAACCTCAGTACAGGTTACGAATTTGCGCCGTTTCGATAGGCCCATGGGGACACTCAGCCAAGCGTCTGGCCAAGGAGTTGTCCAAACGGCTAACGGAGAAGTCTGGAGACAGGAAGGCTGGCAATTATTTTTGCCAACGTATTAGCTTAGCTATACAGAGAGGAAATGTTGCCAGGACTTCTTGGAACTATCACTGAAGGGTCGTCTCTAGAGGACATTATTTACTTATAGTTTATATTTTATTAGGTTTAGTTTATATTTATTTTAATTTTTACTTTTAAGTAGTTAGTTTTAATTTATATTGTAATTATTTTTTACTGTTTGTATATTACTTCAAGAAACTTGAAAAATATATTAAAATGTTCAAAGACTGAAAAAAAAAAAGGTAAATACAATAATTGATTGACACTTCGGGTACCGTCGTGCTCCGATCGAGACACGAGTTTTTCCGATGGAAATACATTATGCACGAGTGAGTGGGTGGGTAACAGTTCCTGGCTTTTAAAGAAGCGGAATCCGTTTAGCTAACTTTACTAAAGGCCCATCGTGAGAAGTAGCAAGATGGTCGATGTCTCTAGCGTCCGAACTCGAGAAGTAGGTAACACAATTTAATTAAATATTTAACGTCGTGACCAGGAATCTCACCCGGTACCTACGCGTAAATCCACGGACTTAAAAGCATGACCACGGAGGATAGCAGGTTTTTATTATCACACGTACATTTGTTAAATAATTTAACAAGTTGTATATAGTAGTTGCGGGCTATATAAAATCACATATATTAACTATAATTATTGATTTGCACCAACAGGTAACTTGACTGTTTATATAAACAAGATAATAACAAACATGATTATGTTAATCACAAGGAGTGACATCATCATGACGTTCGCACCAACCAACAAGGCCTGTGTACAAGGCATTGAATTATGGCACTTGCTTTTTGAATTATGTATGGGCCTGGGCATTTGAATATGTGATTCTGCGCTGAGAAGTAGAACACTGACAGTAGGTCTAGTCCATTAATTCAACGTCGCTCAGCGATCAATGGAGAGAGCTATGGCATTTCTCTGAATTTGATATTAGTAAAGTATCATCACGACCGTTTCCCTTTCGGTGTGGTCAGAAACCACGCTTATAAATAAGCGGATTCACATTTAGCCAACTTTACTATAGGCCAATCATGACAAGTGGCAAGCTCGTCGAAGTCTTCAGCGTACCAAACTCGAGAAATATCACAAATAAATTAAATATTAATATAAGAATATAATTTTATTCGAAGTAATATACAACCAGTATAAAAGAATTACAATATAAAAGCTACCTAAATAATAAAATTAAAAATAAACTAAACTATAAATAAAAAAATGTCCTCTAGAGACGTCCCATCCGAGATAGTCCCAAGGAGACTGGCAACAGCTATACAGTATATATAGTATAGCGAGGCTAATACGTTGGCAGAAATAATTGCCAGCCTTCCTGTCTCCAGACCTTGGCCAAGCGCCTCGCTGACGGTCCCCATGGGCTCATCGTCTCGACCCCAAACGGCGCAAACTCGTAACCGGAACCAAGGTTGGCATATTTGCGCAATTTGAGGTTCTCCGCAGAAAAAGCCGCTCTCCCCGCACCTGACGAGGTCGCCTGGATGTGAGATGGAGCTAATGTGTCTACACACGTCGCATCCCACACCAGAGATCTGCCAAGTTTCCACGGTCCAACAGTCATTTCGTCGGGTCTCTTGCCATCGCTCCGCACAATCCCAGATGGTTCTAAGATTGCGGGTACACCAGCAGTGACAAGAGCCCTTCGGATGATAAAAATGAATGTATTTATTTACATTAATATTTTTTTTGTGTCCCGACCAGGAATCGAACCCGGTACCTCCGAGTCTAAATCCAAGGACTTAACCGCTAGACCACGGAGGCAGTCATTCGTCAGAAAAACAAAGTAACTGACATAGCTTTCAAAATTAGCAAGCTGAAGTGGCACGGCAACATCTGCCGCAGAACCGACCGACCGAAGACATAGGGGCGATAAATGAATGGATGACCTGAAGAAGGTCGCTGGCTGGGGTTGGATGAGGGTTGCAAAAAACCGGGTACAGTGACTAGCCTTGCGGGAACATTTTATCATATTGGGATAACTTTAAGCACTTAAAAGTAAGTGTTGAAATGTGAAATATAAAAATCAAAAATAATATTTAATAACTAAACATATTCATACGAGTAAAGGTGTATATATATAGATTATTTATAAATAAAAAGAGTGATGGTGGCTCGGATGTAAGCCAAAAGGTCGCGGTTCCAATCAATGAGAAATACACTTTTCCAACGTACATTTAAAATTAATTTACAACACCACTGTTCCCCTACAGCTGTTGGTCCCGGTGTCGCTAATACAAACTTATGAAATCGTTAATTAATTGTCATTAGATCCTCGCCAACCCATCTGACAAGCGTGGCGAGTATAGGCCTAATTCTCCAGATATATGTATTGTGTAGCTGTGGAGGTCTAGTCTGAAAAGTTATCCGAGATGATGGCAAGACAGTATGACGTTGGTCCCCTGGCAACGAGGACGTGCTCTAGTGTGGGACGGCACGTGCGTTGATACCCTCGCCGCGTCGCATTTCAGGGGGACAGCGCATAAAGCGAAGGAAATGCAGCCAGCGTTCTTGACACCATACCACGCGGACAGGACGTATACCGTAATACCGGTAACTTTAAATCTAAGTCAATATACCTACTTGCTATAAAGATTATTCTAGTTTATTTATTGTGGGTCTTAAAATCGTGAATATAAAGTAAGAATTAACTAGATCATGGATATTGAAATGTTATTTTAGACGCATGGCATTTTTTTCTTTTACAAACAGTGGTACTAGATTAAGAAATCTAGGCAGTGTAACTTTTACAAATCACAAATCGTCGTCCCCGAAGAATAAAATAATAACAGCCATTACTATAGTTTTAGTGTTATGCCATATAACGTTCCAGATGTTCACTCATATTTCTTGTTAATATTTTATTAGACAGTAGTATAGTCATAGTATAAAATTTAATATTTATTCTCTTCATTTTAATAATTTTGTGTTTTTTTTTTAGTTAAATATTTTTTGTTTTATTTAATGTTAAATTTAATCATTAATTTTATTGTCTTTATGAATTTAAATTGAATATCAGTGTTAGGTTTACTATTAATAGGTTGCATTCATTTCATGCTTATGTATAATGTTATTTGTTAATTTTATGAATGTAACAAATATGTAAACTAATTAAAAAAAAAAAAAACAAAAAAAATGTTTTTTTTACTGTTATTAAAAAGTAAAAAAATAGTACAGTCTTCACAGTTAATTTTAGTGTATATGATTATTATTAAATACGAAAAAAAAACAACAAAATATAAAATAATAATTACTAACTACACACATCAAAAAAGTCTAGGGATCAAGCATGTTTATGCGGATTTCTTGTGATTGAGATGTGGCTTTGTAATAAATTTATGATTTTATAAATTTATATGGATCCTTTTTGGTGCATTTCATAATTTAAAACAGGAACTGTCAATCAAATTCGAGTAAAAGATGAAAATCAGCTGTCAATATTTTCCCTATAAAAACATAAGACGCATTGAAGACATTATTAGTGCTACTGTTTCCCTACTACTGATTAAAACCAACGTTATTATGGAGCGGCGACGTCATTTAAGCAGGGAAGAAATGATCAGAGCCGTGGGAATGATAGAAGCTGGTTCCCGGCAACGTACTGTGGCTTTAGCTCTGAATACAAGTCAGAGTGTTATCAGTCGACTTTGGACACGTTACCGAACCACTGGTACCGTGACTGAGCGCCATGGAGGACGGTATCGCTGCACCACACGGAGACAAGACCGATACATTCAAATCACAGCTCGAAGAACTCCAACAATAACCGCCATGATGTTAGCCGTGAGCCTTCATCGCTCTTCAGGGAACTTAATTAGCGACCAAACAGTCAGAAACCGCTTGCATGAAGTGAACCTTCATTCCCGAAGACCGCTACGGGTACCACCTATAGCAATGCACAATCGTAGGACTCGATATCAATGGGCTCTTGAACACAGAAATTGGACAGAAGAACAATGGCGTTTCGTGTGCTTTTCTGATGAGTCTCGTTTTGGTATGAGGCCGGATACAAGACGTATACGACACTGGAGAACCCCTGGACGCCAACAGCGATTAAAATCCTGCCAGGAAGTCCATCCTTATAGTGGTGGAACCATCATGGTATGGGCGGGTATTTCGATCGGCGGAAGAACTGAGTTGATTTGGATCAGAGGCAACCTCAACGCTCAAATTTATGCTGAGACGGTTGTATCAGACGTCATCGTTCCTCTACAAGTGCATATCGGTCCCTTATTTCAGTTAATGCATGATAATGCACGACCGCACACCGCAAGAGTTGTAAGACAGACTCTCGCCGCAGCTAACATCAATGTCCTGCCCTGGCCTGCTCAGTCGCCAGACTTGAACCCGATTGAGCATGCATGGGATATTCTTCAGAGAAGAGCTCTGCCGAATATGGAGGGTATCCAGTCGCAAGAAGACCTTTTTTTGTTGTTGCAACGAACATGGGCGGCCATTCCACAGCGTGATTTGGATGAACTCATTTTGAGTATGCCAAACCGATGTTCTTGTGTTGTTAGTGTTCGCGGTAGAAACACGGATTATTAATTGTTTAAGTTACCCAATAAAATTAAAAAAAAAACTGTTATTTCAGTCTTTTTTTCGAACTTTAATGTTAGTGGTTCAAATGTCAAAAATCCCTTTATTAGGAAAATGGCAATTTTTTTTACTAATGCAAAGGTGACTTGGTTTATCGTTACTGTAGACAAACGAAAACATTTTATTTGATCAATCCTTAAAGAAAATTTTAATGAATATCAATCAGGAGAAAAGTTATTGCAAAAATATATGTTGATCCCTAGACACTTTTGATGTGTGTACTTAAATAAAAAAAATAAAAATAAACACATCACATAAATTAAAAATGTCTTCGAGAGATGTACCATAATAAAAAAAAGTATCATCACGACAGTTTTCCTTTCGGGGTGGTCAGAAATTATAAATAAGCGGATTCACATTTAGCCAACTTTACTATAGGCCAATCATGACAAGTGGCAAGCTCGTCGATGTCTCCAGCGTACCAAACTCGAGAAATATCACTATTAAATTAAATATTAATTAAATATACATTAATTTATATTTTTGTGTCCCGACCAGGAATCGAACCCGGTACCTCCGAGTCTAAATCCACGGACTTAACCGCTAGACCACGGAGGCAGTTAATAATAAAAAAATAGTATAAATATATAAAATATTATAAAATTATGTATGTACTTGTCTTTTAATACACTTCTGTTGAGTGCCTGACGGATACTAAGAGACATTCCATAATTAAACTTTCGCGCATATTCATAATAGTTTTTATAATTTTAACGGGTCTTTACGCGATTTACCTTAGAGACATATTTCTCCCGACGTTTCAGCCAAGTTGCATTGGCCGTGGTCACGGGTCGACTGAAGCTATGCGGTGTAGTCTCGTACATACTGGGCGGCAGATGTAAACCTACCCACTTATCACTTTTAAAAGTTTTTAGAAATCACGCCACACGACACTTACAATATCCTTGGCGACACCGGGCGATTTTTCCCGGAGTCGAAACCTATTGATTACTGGATTCCACGATAACGATACCTTATAACACCCCTCTCGATTGAAATGTTTGTGTTTCTTTATTTCGATCGCTTGACGTACTATTCTAGGGAATAGTGACGATCGGTGGAAAGTATCTTTGGGTCATGCAGCTCAATCCAATGGTTTGTGCCACTATCCATCAGATGTCTCTAAGGTAAATCGCGTAAAGACCCGTTAAAATTATAAAAACATTCCATAATGTCACAGTTTTATTATATAGTATTCGTACTATGAAAAACTTTTATGCACTACATCTGTAATAGCTTTTACCTATTGTACCTATACTCTATTTGAGAATACATTTTATAGGTTTAGTACGTGACTAAATGCAAGTTTTGGTTCTATATGCATCGATTGCATCAACCGAAATATATTTCATAAGTATAAACATTCGGGTAATACTACACGAAACCTTTAAAACTAGCCATAACACGTTTTACTAATCAATATTTTATATTCTTGAATTTAATTTGTTTATCAAATGCGCCAACTTTTAAAATTACTTGTCAAACTGACGTAGTACGATTTTTTTAGTACAGTCAGTTAAAGATGGACGAAGTATTAATTTTGAATACTTGATTTACTAAAAAGTTTTATCATTTTCCAAGCTGCAGCCCTATTCTGTTACTTAATTGCAAACGTTATATAGTGGAATCCGTTAACTACATTACTTGCGGGTATATATATATCACGCTATTAAAGTTGATATTTGCACGGCCGCTGTCAAGGTCGAGCGCTTATAGAGTTGAGAATTGAATGATAGTTTATAATTATGAGCGGTGGTAGCTCGGTTGTAAGAACGCGATCCTTAAATCCTACAAAGGTCGGTTCAAACCCTCCCGACATGTACCAATGAGAAATACACTTTTCTTACGTTCATTTGTCATAGATTTACAACACCATCGTTTCCGTGCCTCGGAGAGCACGTTAAGCCGTGGGTCCCGGTTCCACTAATACCAACTTGTGGAATCGTTAATAAATTGTCATAAAAAAATGACTTCATATCCTCGCCAAGGCCAGCGTGGCGAGTGTAGGTGTAGGCTAAATTCTTCAGATATATGTTCTGGAAGGCCCATCTTCAGCAGTGGAGGTCTAGGACGCTGTGTTCTAGGGGCTGTAATGATAATGAATTATGACGCAATCTCTGACGTAAATAACGAAATCCACTCATAATGTATGCGACTAGGTACCAGAATACTGGAGCAGTTGGCTAAGAATTCAAGGTTACAAGTTACATGAGCACTATTCAGAATTACATAAGAAAAATATGTAAGTTGGATAAAAGTAAATATTTTTAACAACTTGAGTTCAAAAACCATCACATTATATAGTTTGAAAAATACATAACTTAGATTTTATAAAACGACTTCAAAAAAGAAGGAGGTATCTCATTTTGATTGTATGTTTTTTTTTGTGTCTGTTACGTGATCATTCCGCCAATTAATTAATAAAAATAAAAATTGATTAATTAATAAAAAAAAAGTGACATAAAAATATACCCATATGTAGGTACAAACTTAAACTAAAAAGTAAAAAAAAAATTCAAAGCCTTAAAGAACAATCAACAATTATATCTATTAAACCAAAACAAAATAAAAACTAAAATCATAACCTTCCGATGGGCGTGTCCCCGTTGAACGTCGAGGCTGACCCTTTGAGCAAAATATTCTCTACTTAAAGGGTCACAAGCGGAGTTTTTTCCCAAGCTCACGAGAGAACGCCAGAGCCTCCTCGGACCACGGACTCATCGTTTCGACTGCAAATGGCCTGAAGTGTTGATTTACGTGATCTCCGCGTATTTGTTGCGTTTAAGGCGCGCGGCTGACTCTGCAGCGGCCCCGGGTTTCTTAATCTCTTATATCTATTTAATATTTATAGTCATTCTTAAAGTCGGTGCCAGCGGTAGAAGTAGGAGAAACCTATTGATCTTATTGTAGATATAAATCCTAAGAAAACAAAATGTAATAAAAATTGCCTAATAATTTACAATTTCAATTTGTTAGGTATAATTGACTTTAAAATACAATTAATAAATTGGTTAAAAGAGAAGATGTTTTTTAATTTCAAATAATATTTTGACAATTGTAATACCTAAAGTTTTGAGCTGACAATACGGTATGAATACCTAACAAAATATAATTGCATCCTATTCCAGCTTGACGTCGACTTCTGGGACACCCTAAATATACCTATAGCTAATTAATATCAATATAGAACGACAGCTTTCGTGAGCATAGGTAGGTTTGTCTATTTTTAAAAAAGCTCTGTGTAACATAATCCAAAGCTATCATGTGTGACGTAAGACCAACTCTATAAATCTTCTATTTTCAAAGTGGGTCACTCAATAAAAACACACATCTTTATTTCCGCTTGGGGGATACCACCAATGAGATTTATGTTCCATCTACATTGCCAAAGCTTTTTTATATTTATTCATCATCAACATCACACACACAGAGTCCTAGAACTCCACTGTTGGAGATAAGAGGAGAAAATCCTATGATCTTATTGTAGATATAAATCCTAAGAAAACAAAATGTAATAAAAATTGCCTAATAAATTACAATTTCTATTTGTTAGGTAAAATTGATTTTAAATTACAATTAATAATTAGGTTAAAAGAGAAGATGTTTTATAATTTCAAATAATATTTTGACAATTGTAGTACCTAAAGTTTAAGCTGACAATATTGTATGAATACCTCCATGTATATTTATGACATATTTTATTTAAAAAATAAAAAAATATATTTATGTTTGATATATTTGCACGCCAATTAGCTTCGCAAATGTTGTTATGTTAAGTTAGTTTACTATAAGACCCGTTTAGACTAACATTTAAGCAAATAAATATTTTTTATCTTTATCTTACGATATTTGTGTAAACAGCTTTTCAATTACCAATTTTTTTAGGTATTAAAATGAATATAGCATGTTATTTTTAAGATATAGGCTTATGTCATTTAGTGTTGCCCAAGACTGGCTAAGTCTTGGTCTTGGTCTTGCATCAGAATAGGTGGTCTTGGTCTCGGTCTTGGTCTTGCACTCCTAATCTTGGTCTTGGTCTACTGCAAGACTCTTACTCTGAGTTAATATTCATTTTATTTTCCAATTGTACTAAGGAAATCTCTCTCCGCAAACTACTACGAGTATCTCGACAACTACTGGTCTGATTTACTTTTAAAATAGATATTTATTTAGTTACTACTAAAAAAACTAAAATTATTTACAAACGAGCTCACCCAAATTATAAATACCTAAACGTTATTTTTTTCCTTATGAAAAAAAATATATATATAAATTTACGAACACGATGCAATTAATTTTTAAAACAAAAACCTAACCCCAAAAAAAGTAATAATTTTTAGCAAAATTAGTTTTTTTTTTCTTGTTGCAAGACTCTTGCTCTAGGGTAGTAACTACCCTAGTCTTGGTCTTGGTCTTGCAACCATAACGGTAGTCTTGTTTTTGAAGATTGGCAACACTAATGCCATTGCGGACTTTTCTGTAAACCTATATAAGTTACACAATTCCACTATACATTATTTTGTTATATCTAAAAGGGTTTAGACAGCGTTTTCGTTGAAAGCTCCCGGCTTCCCGGAAATACGTTAATGTATACAAAAACTTAACAAATTATACAAGTATACTAAAACTAAAACCTTCCTCGAGATCCACTCTATCCATTGGTGAAAACAGCATGAAAATCGGTGCAGTATTTTTTGAGTTTATCGCGAACAGACAGACAGACGCGGCGGAGGACTTTGTTTTAGAATATGCAGTGATTTATTTTTTTATTATACTGTATCAATTAAGTACTTACCATAGCCTCTAAATAGCCGAGTACCACACCACATTCTTATTTTGTTTTTAAATAATTTTAAATGATTTTTATCTATTTAATTTTAACTGTGTATAATATAAAACCACAGACTAGAAAGAGTCAACAAATATTTGTCAGCATAATTTATAGGTGCATAGATGAATTTTATAGTCATCGTCATAAATTAATATACTTACCTAAATTAAATCCTATATATTTGGAATAAAGATCACTATAATTAATATTTAAGTATATTACAGATATTGAAAATAACAATAACATTAATTATATTAGTCACATTATAGTCACAATCAGACATTCTTATTTTGATTAAAATTAATCGTCATTCAAAATTCTTAGTTGCGTATTTATTATTTTTATTTATTTACAATTCCTAAAAGATACCACAAGACCACAACATGAAGGCTCAGTCAACAAGTATTATGATCTCAGAGAAGAAATGATCAGGAACGGATTCAAAACTCAGCTTTACGCAGTGAAACTTGGTGTGAGAAGAATTCCAGCAAAACCTTTGCATCACTTACTGAAAGATCTGGGCCTATTAGGTTCCCAATGAGACTGGCAACATTTCCCCTCTGTATAGCGAGGGTAATACGTTGGCACAAATACCAGCCTTTCTGTCTCCAGACCTTTCTGTCAGCCGCTTTGACGGCGCAAATTCGTAAGGTTAGCGTATTTGCGCAATTTGAGGTTCTCTGCAGAAAACGCCGGTCCCCCGCGCCTGACGAGATCGCCTGGATGTGAGATGGAGCTAATGTGTCTACACACTTCGCATCCCACACCAGAGACCTACCAAGTTTCCACGGCCCAACAGTCATTCCGTCGGGTCTCTCGCCATCGCTCCGCACAATCCCAGATGGTTCTAAGATTGCGGATACACCAGCAGCGACTAAAAGCACTTCCGATAATGTCGTTGAGAGCCGCGTAACGAGGAATGCGACCAGCACTTCTAGCACAAGAAAGTACGTGGTGTCCGAGATGATCGACATTTCTTATCTACATATATTGTGATTTGTGTTGTGCAAAGACATTAAAAACATTTTTTAAGAAATTACTTGATTTTCGAAAATTCAATTAGTCTAATCCCGTCATAACCCCGGATCCCGGAATTACACATCGAAAATACCGTAATCCCGCGATTGAAAAACATGCTCAGGATTGTATTTTCTATACCTACCTAAGCCATAATAAGTCATTCAATTGATTTATTTGGGGTAAAACCCTTTATTTACGAATTAATTAGAATTCACATTCCAGATAATATTCCCCGTGATTCAGGAAAATCTGATTCATTGTTTGTGTATGACTTTCGGTGAATGAACTGCGACACATTTTAACTATACAATAATAAAAAGTCCCTTACCGCCCACGCGTATTTAAATTGAATGCAAAAATGTTTTTTTTTTTATTTTTATAGACGGAGATCGCAAAATCGCCTGACGATACGACCCCAGCTTGAAGGGCCACCGCGGGAGGTCGCATGCCCAAATCACCGTGAGGCCTCATAAGGAGACCCCAAGGCGCCTACGGACTAAAACCCTATAAACCTTCTCTCTTTCACTGTTGGCCCTGCGTGCATTAACAGCTAAGTCCGAGTCGTGGCTGACATATTAGTCTAACGTAAGACCATACAAAGTCACCCAGTATGTTCTGGAAGGCCCATCTCCAACAGTAGAGGTCTAGGAGCTGTGACGATGAACCGATCAATGAAGTTTGCTTTTTCTATGGATCTTGTACTATAGTGAGATTTAGCGAAACGAGTGCCTTCACTCCGTAGCCACGACTCAGACTTAGCTGTTAAGGCACGCAGGGCCAACAGTGAGAGAGAGACGGTTTATAGGGTTTTAGTCCGTAGGCGCCTTGGGGTCTCCTTATGAGGCCTCACGGTGAGTCGGGCATGCGACTTCTCGCGGTGGCCCTTCAGGCTGAGGTCGTATCGTCAGGCGATTTTGCGATCACTGTCTTTAAAAAAAAAAGTTTCTGCATTAAATTCAAAAATAAGACCATTCAAAGTCACCCCGAATATCTAAAGAAATTGGCCTAACTCGACAGCGCTGGCCAGATGAGTTGGCGTTGACAGCTTCACGTCTCCGAGGCACGGGCACGGTGGTGTTGTAAATCGATGGCAAATGTACGTAAGAAAAGTGTATTTCTCATTGGTACATGCTAATATTATTGCGAAACAAGAAGTAGGTACCCATACAGTAGCCTGTGAAAAATCGTTCAAGAGTCAATTTGCCAGACTTTTAAATTATTTGAGTTCTTTATATATCACGAGCTTGTCACTTGTCATGATAGGCATAGTAAAGTTGGCTAAATGTGAATCGGCTTCTTTATAAGCGTGGTTTCTAACCACACTAAAAGAGAAACGGTCGTGATGATACTTTATTTATTTTATTATTCTTTCATTTTCAGTGCGGAAGCGAGCTGCATTTCATATTTTTTTATTCTACTAACTTCGCTTGCTCTGGATTCAAAATACAATCTTCTATTACCTAATTCAGACTCGCTAATATTTTCGTGACTTATTCGTGTAAAGGGAACGAGGACAAATATATGATAGAGCGGGCATCAAACATATTCGTGGTAGGTGGTAGGGACTGATGGTGGTAAATTGCCCAGTCTGCCGAAGCTGCGAAGTATCCACCGTTCGTGCTGATAAACCCAGTAAAATGTATTCACACGTTTCGGCATAGTGAACACATGTCAGTCATAACATTTCAGTTACTAACATTAATGGACAGGCAAAGGGTCTAGCCTATACAGTCAAGTCTGACGTAGTATATCTTTCCCATGAGTTAATGAGGTTATCATAAAAATTAAGATTGCACAATTTGATGCTTTTCTTGGGGTTACTCACGGCATTATAGCCCAAACACGTTGTGTTCACAGCGCGGGAAAACCGCAAAAAATAAACTGCATACACTTGCGCCCCATATATAACGACTAATTTATCGTTTTCCATAATTATTCACATTGTGGCACATCATTAAACAAAACAACACCACTTTTGACTAACAATATCCACAGAAAAATAATTTACAAAACAAAAACTTGCACCCGATATGTCCGTGAAAAATGGCGCGAAGAACCCCATCTCTTTTTTTATACTTACACGACCAAAACCGTTTGGTTTCTTGCCCTGTAGCCCTATTGTGTTACTTAAACGCAAACGTTATATAGTGGAATCCGTTTACTATATAATATCACGCTATTAAAGTTGATATTTGCACGGCCGCTGTCAAGGTCGAGCGCTTATAGAATTGAGAATTGAATAATATTTAGACCGTTAGCTATTCAATTCTCAACTCTATAAAGCGCTCGACCTTGACAGCGGCCGTGCAAATATGAACTTTAATAGCGTGATATATAGGTAACGGATTTCATAATATAACGTTTGCGCTAAGTAACTGAATAGGACTGCAGGCTTGTTGGATATATATTTAATGTGTTTGAGTAAAGGTAATAAAATAAAACAAAATATTTATAAGCTGCGAATGCTTCTTTATTTTTGAGATCCCAAAAACACACAAACACAGTGCAATATTTTTTTGTTAATTTTCATATTTTTATTAAATATAGATAAATGTCTTACGTACTAAATAAAAATAACGATATAGTTATAAAAAATAATAAACCGTCTTGGACGGTAAAAAACAATAATAATAAAATGGCACTTGTAATCGCGGCATATGAGATTTTTCAAAAAATATATAATCAATAAAACACACTCGGTGACTAAATCCGTGAAAATAAAACTTTTTTTAAATATTTTTTAATTTGTTCGTGCTAGTGTTTTATTTATTTAAATATTATCTATCACAAATCGAGTCCTTTAAAAGTTGCAAAGTCTTTATATTTATAAGTAAATATATACTTTTTTCCTATATTTTTCGACGACCATCTTGTTTCGTTTAAATATACAATATGGAATGTATTAAAGATCAAATATTTTTATATTATAATCTAGAATAAAAATAAAGAACATGCGTATTTTTTTATTTTTTATATAGTAATAAAATCTAAAGTTACGGTACAGAGAAGTTTTCCTAAAAATAACGCTACTCATACCGACCCTTATCAAGTGGGTAATGAAAGGTCGACGATCGCGCGGACTTTGACTTACGTAAAAAAGAGCTTTGAGATTCGAGCGAGGTTGTCGCCCCGCGACGCCTTACCAGCGTGTGTCCTTGTCACACTTCCCAGCCTTTAGGTATTTTGTATACATAATAATGACGGCAGACTTTCGACACTGAAGTTCAATGATTTTAATTTTGGCCTCTTTTCTTTAAAAAAAACAACACATTGTTAATAAAACATGGCTGTGTACACATGCCTTGAGTTTTAGCAATGTCTATATATATACTTATGTCCATTATTTTTCGAAACTGTAATGCTAAAATTTGTTTTGTATGCCTACTTAATAAATAAATAAATTGATATAACTATGGATTGCTTTCTTATTTTCGGATTTCTTATATTCGAGACACAAAAAAGATGGCGACGAAGACGTATAATAGGATTATCACAATAAATTGCCATTTATATCGCCATATTTAGTCGTAATACAAAGTAATAATAATGAATATATTATATTTTTTGGTGCCTAACTTTTTTTAGTTGAGGTACTTTTAGACCAACAATTCATAAATTCCAAATCCTAATAGTATAAAAAAAAAACTTTGTGATGTGTGTTAGGCAAAGGCGAAATCCCAGTTTAATAAAACATTAATTATTACAACAGATGTTAAATAGTTGAATAATTCATAATAATTATTAACGCCTTAATTTTTAAGTTGCAACACTGCCTTTTGCCGGTCATTAGAATCAGGCGTAGTTTCTTTCAACTGCGAACCGTTTCTTATTTTTTGTATCCAATATACTTTAGTTTAAACCTAAACTTCCGGAGACTTATTTTTATTTGCCAACATTCCTGAATAACATTGATTCCCGAAGATTGGACTTTATTTGAAAGAAATGGAATTGGATGCTTTTGTACTTAATATAATTATGTTTTAACCTTAAGTTCCGAAGACGTGTTTTTATTTGGCAACATTCCTGATTATTCACCAACGTGGTCCTTCGAGCCGGATTATGGAATTTATGAAATATTTACCCAAAAATTGACTTTATTTAAAAGAACTTAAATTGTACTTTTTGAAGGTACTTAATACTATTAAGTTTTAACCTAAAGTTCCGGAGATACATATGTTTATATTTGTCGAAATTCCTGATTATTTTCCAACAACCTATTATTAGGTACCAAAAGTATATAATAAAGAATTAAATGAGTTTTATTAACATTTTAGTTGGTGGTAACAGCAACCACTTCTTCACTTTCAATACATAACGGTTGGTTTGTTGAGGGCGATATTCTGGAGCGATCTATTTCGTTACGAGTCGGCCTGAGAGGCCCGGCCGCTAGCTAGCCTCTCACATTGACAGTGGTACAGCCAAAGATCTCGTCCAATTGACGTGACGAGAACGTGACGACAATCCGTCTCTCTCCGTGACGTCTCGCTACGAATTTGTCCTGATAATTGACGAACTCTCCAGGTTTCACGTCACGGAAACGTATCTGAAATTAAGTTAATAATCGTCGTGATTGTGGGTAGTCAGAAAATATGCTTTTACTTCCTTAAAAGCTTTGGTTAACAATACACTAGATTGAATGTGACAGCTCTGAAAACGGCCCGAGATATAACAGCACAGAATAATCGTGCTTATTTATAACTTATGTCTATAGGTATTAGATTGATTTTGTATCCCTTTTGGGGTGGTCATAAACCAGGCTATTTTTTTAAAGAAACGGATTACATTTAGCCAATCTAGCCAGGCCAATCATGACAAGTGGCAAGCTACTCGATGTCTCTAACGTACTAAACTCGAGGTGCTGATATTCTTACCTGTCGTGGTCTCTGTACGCCTTGACCTTCGAAGGTGAAGTAACAGTCGGTGAGGTGATAGTTGAGTGGGTTCTGGAAGCTGAAGGTAATTGGACACTCCTGGCCGATGCAGGGCTGACCTCTCACCTGGTGCAAAAACATTAACCAATGAAAAAAGGTATATCAGGTAAGTGGAAAACTTTATACATGATGGGGTGTATCACTGCCTTATGCTTATGCCATTATGCCTGACCTGGACAAGACTAAAGTCATGTTCAATGACCATATCAAGCTAAGGCAAATCTGCGTTGCATTTCCACTCTCGAAGCTATACAGGATACGTCTACCTTGAGCTAGGCACTGCCAAGCAAAGAAGCTGACAGACTTAACCTAAGTGCACAGATCAGTAAGTCCTCCCTGTAATGTGGTACGGAGCAGAAACGTGGTCCACAAATTCAAAGTCGCTCGAAGAGATATGGAGAGAGCTATGCTTGATATTTCTCTGATGAATAGAATTCGAAACGTTGATATTCATCAGTGAACCAAAGTTACTAACAACAAGTCATTCAAAATTAGCAAATTAAAGTGGCAATAGGCCAATCTTCAGCAGTGGAGGTCTAGGATGATGTGTTCTAGGGGCTGTTATGAATAAATAAATCAGTTAGTCTCGCAATACAGAAGGGAAAATGTAGCCAGTCTGGTGTCCTTGGGACGGTCTCTAGAGGACAATTTTTATTTATAGTTCAATGTTTTAGCTTATATTTAATTTCCTTTTTATTAATTTATTTTAACAATTATTATTTAATGGTGAAGCTGGCTCAAGTCCTTCTAATCTAAATAACCTTACCTGCACTTGCATTCTTGGCTTATGTAATGGGAAATCATCCTCATCTGACCATGCTTGTCGTGTCTGTCTTACATAAGCCATAGCATGGACTTTGATCATGGTATGATCAACCAGTTTATCCATATATTCTTGAGGAGACACGTGTAGTTTGAGGACTTCTCGTTGTCCAGCTCGCACTACGAATTCTCCCTGAGCTCGCCGAAGACGTGATGCTACTGCTCCAGTGTAATAGCAAGATGATGCTGTCAAAACACACCATATAGTGCGATCTTCGTGAGATTTATTCTGGGAAATAATAAACAATAGCTTAATCACTAGCAAGAGTAATAATAATAAATATCTTTATTGCACATTAAAATATAACAAAATAAAATAAAGTACATAGGCGAGCTTAATACCTTGTAGGTATTCTCTAACAGTTAACCTTTGGGAGAACGACATAAGAAATTGTGGGGGGCAGAGTTAGAATAAATATTAAACTAAATGCAAAGGTTGCTATACATTTCCCTGGGTATATCATATGTCATATTAAAAAGTAATGAAAATAAATAGAGTAGAATCATTCAAAATAATTAACGTGTCACAAATGCATGAATAAAGATATTTTGACTTTGAATTATTATTTAGAAGTAAACATAATATATCAATAATAATAAAACAATACAGTTAAGAAAGTAAGGCCCGTAAAACGACTATTTGAAGACAAATTTCTTACCATTCCCTAAAGTCATCTTGCAGGGGCAGAGTCCATCGTGTATGGAAAACAGAGAAGAATAGTGTCTGATTATAGTCTGGTTAACAAAGGTCCATACCCAAACAAATACTGTATGATTCCGTCAATGCTGTCTTAGAAGCTCGTTCCATAAATGCATTGACTGCAAATGCAGACCTGCTTAGGCCCGATTCTTTCAGTAACTGGTGCAAAAAAAACTGAAATTCCTCTCACACCAAGTTCCACTGCGTCAGCTAAGTCCGTCTTGAAACCGTTCCTAATCATTTCTTAATAGTTATACCACCTACCTGAATGTTCATAGTACAATCAAAAGGTTGTCCATACGGCACGAGATCTATATCCATGAGATCGAAGTACACATCTTCATAGTTACGGTCAGGGTACTCATAATACTGCTGAAGACGTTGGAATCCTCGACAAGAAGCTATGACTGCGAGCCTCTCTGGGGAGGAACAGTCTACAGTCTTGTATTCATGAGTTATCTCCAACATATCACTTTCACCTTCATCGTCATCGCGATTCGGATTCTTTGTAAGAATCTTTCTTCCGACCCTACAATAAATTGTTTTTATTCAGTCAAAAGAAGCTAGGAGTGTGTTTTTGTTAGAGTATCTTAATTCATATCAATAATAACTAAGCTTGATTTTTTATCGATATATATAAAGGTAATGTCTGTGTGTGTGTTTCCTATGCCTTGCAAAACTACTTGACCGTTTGGGATGAAACTTTGGGAATAAGTATATTGTGTGAACATCGAGGAAGGTTTCTGACATATTAGATTGCATAATAAGTAAATCTTAATATATAAAACAAAGTCGGGTTTGTTAGAACACTTATAACTCGAGAACGGCTGGACAGATTAACCGAGACGCTAATCCTGGAAGAGTGGAGCTGCCCAGCCATCACATAGGCCTTCTATGTAGAGTTTATTGAGAAGATCCAATCGGCGATTAGCATTGCGTATAAGCATTCGACATTGTGGATTTCTACGGGCTAACTAAGGTTTACAAACATTCAATGACGGTTAGGCGGTACGAAGTTCGCCGCGTCAGCTAGTAGATAATAAACGTACGTGACAGTTTAAGTAATTCCTGGTATAAACTAGAGAAAACAAGTTTCGAATAGGCACTAATAACTCTGTAGTAAATTTTGAATTATTTTGAACAAGTGACAAGCTTGTCGATGTGTCAAATGTCAATAAAACAATGTTTCGCGTTCATCTAACAGTAACAGATTGCCTGTCTGGTCCAAGAATGGGACCAACTGATCATTTAATGATATGATTAATATGGAAATGCTAGTTTTACTTAACCCATCATATCTTTCGGTAACCGCCAGGCTACGAAGGCAGTTAATACTTCAAAACAATCTAGATTTTATCAGTAATACTTAAGAGTAAACTCACTGGTACTGATTAGAAGCCATCCTTATGAAGCCCCATTCAGAGTTTTCTTCCTCCTGGAAGTGGCAGAGTTCTGCATTGAGCTGACAATACATGAATGGTGTATCATACTGGAAACCAACTTCACCTCTACGAACGGCTTCAACGCTGGCTGGTCCGCAATGATATACTGATTCAGCCTCTTCCTGAGGTGTCGAATCTATTATCTGCCAACCTCCGTATCCTTGAAGAAGTATATTAAATTACTAAGAACCTACTTTAACAGATAATATTAATAATGGTAACTTTAACTGTGCAGGTACGTATCCAGAAATGAGGATAGTTGGGTACGTAACATAGCATACATAGAGATTAGGACTATTTAAAAAGCTGAGCCAAGCGCCAAGAGCCAAAAGCCAGCGGCAATATTTAAATAGTATTACTTAAAATATAGACCTTCAAGGTTTGTAACTTAGCCAACTAATGGTACCTACAGGTTGCCTTTTCACACTATGTCTTGCACCCTCAACCAGCAACCACCAGCGGCCTCCGATATTGGCCTCCGATATTCGTAAAGCTTTTCGATATACATTACTATATTTAAAAATTATAGCTCTTAATGTTAAAGTCATCATTCCGGCTGCAATCAGCGATGTTCAAAAATCCACAATATACCACATACGTGTGAATTTGCTCTGCCCTCCTATTATTTTAGGGAAACCTAGCGTAAATATTAAATGTTGTTGGTAGTGAGTGGTAATTTCACTCAACTTCGATAGCTGATATGACGATCCCAGTCAAACCTCAAGGCAAGTAATCTGACCCACTGACCTGGTGTTCTCCAACGACTGCTGCAGATGCAGATAGAAGTCCTGGGCTAGCCCGTGTTTCTGCTTTCTTCAGGTAAGTACCAATAACTTTTATTTTAAGGTTTGCTAGGCAAAGTCTAATAGTAAGTATTATATCACTTTCATGGTTTTAGCGTTATACGCATCACAATTTAACTATTTTACGACTTTATTTTAAATACGAGCCACGGAAGAGTACACGAACGTCATGTCACTTTTAGTTCTCACGCATGACTGTCGTGCCTTGGTCGGAGCCGTTGTGGTTTTTTTTTCACCGAGTCAAAACTACCCACATTTTGGACTCGACTAAGGATCGAACAGGTAGACACCACAAATTGATGAAAAATCTATATGATATATTTTGTTAGTAAAAAGAAATGACCCAACGTACCCTGTGGTAAGTCAGGTCGCTGCATCCAAACATCGTTCCAGCAATGGAAGTTCCAACAAGAATCATAGCAGTCTTCATCAGGTCCGTTAGGTACCTCGTTGCCATCACGATCGAAGTATTTGTCAACAGTAAATGTGCGGTTGGTATCATGAGCAGAGACGTAGTTTGTAACGGAACGGCAAGGTATACCTGTGAAAAAGACAAAAGTTTGATCAGAGTTCTACTTTCTTTACCAAAATTTGCTACTATTCTTCAAATCCACGTAAAGTACATACCAAGAGCTCGGCAAATGGTGACCACAAGTCCAGAGTACACCCAACATTGACCATACTCCACTGGTCTGCCGCCTTCAGTTAAGTATCTCTCGAGAATGGCCACTGATCCTGTCCAAGCGTGTGGGGCTACCCCATCTTTGTACTCTCCATCGTACCGTCCTACCATTAACCCGTCATCATCTTCATTTGCGTTTATCTGAAAGGAACCTTGTATTAACTACCAATTCAACCACGATATATTCAAAAGATTATAAGTACCAAATATATTTACCATAGCCGAAATGGCCCTGCATACGCGTATAGGGTTCCCGCGTTCAGCGTGCTCTAATCCACTGCGTTCCAAAAGATACATGCAAGCTGGTAACACAGAATCATCAAATTGACCGTAAATCCATTTGCGACCTTTAGGCTGACGCCAAGTACCACACCAAATCTTTCCTTGCTCATTGAGTACGTACTCTTTACGCGACGATTCGTTGTCCATGTAACAGGAATCCTCTCTACACCAAGGGTTAAACAAGATGTAAACGTCCTCATCACATTTGTAATCGTAACGGTTGTCGCGCTGCCCGAAGCGGTTCGTTTGAACCCAACAGTTCCATACACCCACTGGTGCAGATGCTGGAATATGCACTTGGAATGTAATAGTGTTACCATCTTGGCGTTGAATGCTGAGATCCCATCTATCCATTTCGTGGGCCATCGACGCCAAATTTTGCATAGATCCATGGCGCGAACCGTGTCGTGAGCCATGGCGCGATCCATAACTTCTACCAAAGGTTGAGTGCTGAGTATTGGTTCCATAACGATCCATTCTATCCATAGGTCCATGAGGGCTAAGCGGGCTGTGCTGTAGCGGCAACGGTTCATTGCTGAATGATCCACGGCGAACTCCATAACTTGTAGTTTCCCTCATGCCACTCATGGTGCCCATGGGTCCCATAGATCCCATTGTACCCATGTTCGACATGTTGGACACGTTGCCTATCATTGATCCACCGCTACTGGGATCCTGCATGCGTGACATACCCATGCCCATACCCATTCCCATGCCCATGCCCATGCCCATACCCATTCCCATACCGCTCATGCCTCCCATACTGTTCATAGGACCCATACTTCCCATACTCCCCATAGTTCCCATTCCACCCATGCCCATCATATCCCTTGAATGTTGGAAAACTCCTTGCTGAGTGTTCCAATTGACAGGCAGAACAACCCTGGTACCCTTGGTAACACATGGTTTGGGACCTATAAAAAAGTAACACGAAATAATTAGGACTTACAGTGACGAATATTATATAAATTATTATTACTTGTAGCATTATTAAAATCAATCTTACCAAATGAAAAAACGAGACGAATCATATCTTGTTGCTTATCGTAAGTCCTGTCAAAACGAACAGCGAAGAAAAAGTTTTGACCTCTACGCAATACTGGGTTAGGCAAAATATTGTCGTTAACCAAATCGTACTGGTCTGTATGGTGATCTTTCGAGTTATCACGTGAATAGAACTCAGTCAGTTCTACCTTAAGAGGCTGCTGGGAGTAGTAGCTTTGTGGAATGACTTCCAAGGTGTCTTGACGACGACGACGCTCATTCTGGTCAGCCAGCTTACAGATGAGATTATGAGAATATTGTGTATTTGGACTATTTCTCGTCGAATGTTTCATCCGGTGCAAAGCTCCCGTGCTATGCGATCGCCCTGGACGACGTTGAGCTGTCGGCCCAGCTTTCTGCATCGGCCATCGTCGCGACTGTCCTGGTCTTTGGCAAAAGCTAGAAATATTGTAATTAGCCGAAAGGCCAGGCACATAGTTTGATGGCATTCCTCCAATCGTTACTTGCTGATCTTTCATGCAGCTTAAGGCACTCATTCCAGATGTTATGCCCGTTATACCGCCGAGACCCATCCCAGTCATGCTCGAAGTCATGCTGGAAGACATCCTGTCCATACTGGACCTTCGAACCATCGACATGGTTTTCAGATCAGAAAAATCCCACGAATAAGAAAAGGTTATTGCAACCACGCACTATGCTCCGGGTGGCCACCAGAGCAAATGCTGCCCTAACCAAAATTGGGATGCCTTTTATAGTGACTGATGTTATAAACAATACAACGAGATCATTCACCGAGGTGGTGTCCGATGTCAACCAGGCGCCAGACTAAAGACCGGTTCTCATAGTTGGGCCAACTTTTGTGTCTGCTCACTCAATCAAGGCAAAACTGGCTGCTTACGCACAATGCGAACTTTAGCAAGGTACCATAACCTATTGTATAGCTACTGGACAAAATAGCAGCCAAAACTTGTTTTATTTACTTTAAACTATATTTAAACGTACCTAAACATTTTTAAGCTATTTATACAATACTATTATTAGGTAGGTACTTACTTAATTAGCAGTACTTTATTTCAGAGAACTTTGATATATGTTCCATTTGCCGACGATATAAGTAAGACCAATTTTTTAAACTTTTATAGTAGTTACCTATTTTGGTGTATAAAAGATTCGCTTCCCAATCAAGTTATTTTTAAATTAAGCATTGGCCTTGATATTTTTATAAGTATTGCTGGTTGCCTAGCAACTGTCAAATCACATATTTTTCGATTGTTCCAATATTTAATATATAAATCCTGCCAAATTACTACTCGTACTAGCTTTTTGATAGCCATAAGTCTGTCTCTTTCTAGGATGAGCATTTATTAAACAAGGAAAATATTAAAAAAATTAAGACACAATCTTAGCTGACAAACAAAACAAATTGCGACTTTATTTTTATTATTCAAAAATGTGTGGGATTTGTTTGTTAAAAAGTTAACAGAGCGCCGAAGAATGATAAATAAACAATGGCGCTATACAGAATGTTCAGTTGTAATGTCGAAGTGCAATACAAAAGTTGTTTGTTCTCAAAAGCGATGCTGTTTACATTCATTACCACATTGTTGAACATTGGATTACCATTAATTATAGCTTACCGGAGTAGAGGTTTGTGTGTTTGTTTTATTTAGTCTAAAATATTTTCATAGTAGAATTTTCTTTGCTATACACGTACATTCAAAAGGCCGTGATTTCAATGCAATTTACCTCTATATGTGCCGAGCCAAAATTTTTAAGAGCACGCAAATGATAACTGATATTTAATTAATTGCCACTAAAATGCCCAGTTGTATTAGGTATGACAATAAAAATGGTACTCAATTAATCGCGTTAACAGGCCAAATGCCCTAATAAAAATTGCAAGTTAATTTAATTCTACTGAATAACAGAAGAGAGTAAGATCCATCACATTGGCCTGGCACAGGTTTGTTGATAACTTCAAAGTGTGAGATTCTCTACCTATTAAAAAAACAATAGTAGCTGCTGGTCTATTTATTTATTTATTATTTAATTATTATTTTATAGTTATCTAAATAATTGAAAACTATGAAAAGAAATGCATTGGCAATATGTAAGTGCTGTGCAAACCTCCTCCAATGCATATATTGGGGTTCAAACTGCGACCTTTTTTAGATAATAAGAAAAGCATTCTCACAACAGAGCCACAGAAAATATAATTTTTATTTTATTTATTGTTTCAGGATTCTGGTTAAAATCATACAATTTCTATGAACAGCCCGTAATATCCTTTACTTATACCTACATCCTGGTTGCCGAGACTGATGATCCAAGTCTGCCAATAATCTGTGGTGATGCACCACTAATGCCAAAATCAATTAATGATGCAAATTGTGCTGAAATGCAGGTAAAATACTTATTAAATTTATTATGAACCTTTATTTAAATATGAATTTAAAACTACTTAAATAATACAAGGGTCAAACTCGTCCTTACGGGTCTCTTTGACAACCTTTTGAAATGCAGCCATTGCTTCCTCTGCATCCATAAAACGTATTCCTCTAAGTTTTACTTTTTTGAAAATAATTAAAAATCGCAAGTTGTGAGTTTCGGGGCTATACGTCGGGTGACCCAGTAATTCCACGTCTGACGTCGCCAAATAGTCGAAGGTTCGCCCGGTGGTGTGCGACGAGGCGTTGTGGTGAAGGAGGATACAACTGCAAGGTTGTTTGTCCCGAACTTTATCAAAGAGAAGTGTACCAGTCTGCTGTAACTGTTTTTTATCCTTTAAAAACTTAAGGAGTGGCCAGTTCAAAAATTTGTGTGTGACCCTGATACAGATAAAATTTAATAAAACTAAACATTAAAAAAAAAAACAATAAATAAAAAATGTCTTCTGATCCCACATCAGAGATCCCAAGGATTTTTATACAATTTATTATGTTTTAAAGTCTACAATAGTTAGTATCCTAATAATGTTTCTACACCTCTTATAATCAACCCTTTGTGTTGGTCTCTGTCGAGTCCCTGGACAACAATGCCTTCAGAATTCTGTTTCGGCTATCCAGATTCCACGCATCTGCAATGATTGCAGAGACAAGTGTGCTTGAACTGGGCATTGTCCACTATTTATTATCAGTTAACCATTCTAAGAAATCAATAGCAAGATGCAATTGATTCATTGGAGGTGTCCAATGTTGACTATCCATTATTATTATTTTAAAAAAACGCAGTATCTATTTGATGGTCATGCGAGGGTCACTGATTGACGTGAGGTTTACTGGCTGACCACATAAACTACCTGTCAATACGATTATTTATTTATTAAAGGATAACTAATAACAAAATTGGAAAAAAAGTAAATGGAATCATAAGAGATCACGTTAAGCCGTCAGTCCCGGTTCTACTAATACCAACTTGTGGAATCGTTAAAAAATTGTCATTAAAAAATTATATCAGACCCTCGCCAACCCGTCTGGCCATCGTGGCGAGTGTAGGTCATATTCTCCAAAAATTGTGGAAGTCTAGAACTCTGTGTTCTAGGGGCTGTCATGAGACAATATCCTAGAGAATATGGGTAGAACAGAACAATCTGGTCAAGTAGCTGCGAGCAAACATTGGCTTCATTAGACGTGGATTTACGAGGCGGTACGGGTTGAGTGGCTAATAAGCTATGACCTTAATTGTTATTTTTATTACAGGTTGAAGAGTTAGACTTTAATTCAAATAAAATAAATGATCTGATAAAGTTGAAATTCAAACTCAATGTACCTGCTGATAGAGTTATTACTTCCATTATATTAGTTGCTGCATTAGATTTTAAATTTAAGGTAAGAAATACATTAATAATATGTACAGAAGACATATTGAAGTCCCCAACTGTAAACACTTTTAAAAACAAACTGGACAAGTGGCTAGTGACAATTGACATAGACTATGGTGATAACTGACTATTTTATGAACTTTACACCAGTGCTTGATATAGGCATATCAGCAATGCGCTGCTCGCCTATTAATCAATAATAATCAATAATAATAATAATAATCCTAGACCTCTACTACTAAAGGTGGGCTTTCCAGAACATATGGAGGGAGAATTCTGCCTATGCTTGCCACGCTGACGAGACGGGCTAAAGAGGGTCTAATGCAAATTATAATTTAAAATTTATTAACAATTCCTCGAGTTTATATTAATGGAACCGGAACTGATGGCTAACTCCTTTTGGAAACGGAGGTGTAAATCAATGACAAATGTACATTGGTACATGCACAAGAAGTGTTTTTGTAGAGCGGTTGTAAGAACGCTTTCCAATCCAAAAAGGTACACAGTTCGAACCACGGCATGTACCAATAAGACTCACTTTTTCATCGATAACACAAGTACTCTACGTTTGGGTTTACTAATACTGGAGGATAGTTTATGTCACTCTGTGATCTGTGTAGTAGCAAAGCAAAAAGCAAGCCTTGGCACCGCATCAGACTGGAAAATTCTCATATCCACAAACTATGGTCCCGGCACCCGCACGGTGAATCCATGTAATTCTTAGAAGTTCGTCTACTCTATTTGTTTTAGATTCTAGTTCTATTTAATTTTAGATTCGGTTACATTTACACCACCATTCCGGTGCATAGACGTTCCGGCTCCACTAATACCAACTTGTGGTATCCTTAATAAATTGTCATGAACATAGACAACAGATCATCATGGAAGGCCCATCTCTAACAGTGGAAGTCTATGATGTTGTGGAGGCTGTGATGTGATGTGTGTTCTTACAAACGAGACACCACCGCTTACATATCTATGTTTTTTATATATATATTTTTTTTAATATGTACAGCATTTGCCTAGTATAAATCCCTACAAATATTAATAATATTAATTAAATTAATTACTACGTATTGTTATTATTATTATAATTTTTGCTGTTTGTTTTTAACTTTTTAATTAATGTGTATACCTACTAACATAGTTCTAAGTTAAAATGTTACTAATAATTATGGAATTAATTCTGAAATAAATAATTTATTATTATTATTAACTCATTATAAAATGTTTCAGACCACTTGTCCTCTACACATGCAAAGTTTAACTATAATCGACCATGAGTTTGGGCATCCATCTTCAGGGTTGAAATATTTGGGTGACCTCAAGTTGTACCAAACCACACATCTTCCATGTTTAAGAAACAATGTTGACGTCAGATTTAACACCTCAATTCTACAAGATAATAGTAATATTAACGAAAATATCATAGATTATGTTATGGATGAATATTTTACAAGAGAAGGTGAGTTTTAACCAGAATATAATAAATAATAATAATAAATAAATATTTCCAGACAGGTCACACAGCACCATCTAGTTTCCGTGGTAAGCTACGAGGCTTGTGTTACGGAAACTAGATGGTTGATAAACTACATATTATATTTTATTTTTTTTGTAAATATATACATATTATACATATAAACACCCAGACCGAGACAAATTATACAATGTACAACCGTACAACCGGTGGGAATCGAACCCATGACCTCCCAAGTTCACGGCAACGTTTGTTACCACTAGACCACGGAGGCGGTCATAGTAACTAATGGGGTGTACCAGGCAAAGCTTTTTGTAGATGTCGCTAGCGGCACTGGTACCTTGTTTACACCTATGACGGATCCTTTTTTTGAATTTATTTGTAGGTGTTTATTTTTATAACAGAAAAATGTATTTTGACTTAACGTTACCTACCTTAAAAGACGAATTAAGTAAGCGAACACCGTCTTTAAAATAAAAAAAGTTTGAATTAATAGAACAGCAATTTTGAGATTACCATATCTTTTCTTTCGTTTGGAAATCTCGATTTGTACACTTGAAAGCTGCTCACTTCTGCATAATATCCAGAAAATAATAAATTTCGTAATAAACATACAAGTTTTCTATGTAACTGACAGTTATATTAGGTACCATCTATTATGCGCCATCTGTCGTGATACACCCCATTGGGAAAAGAGTGGCTACTCACGCAAAAAACTATTATTCACCCGAACACTACGCCAGTATCAACTGAGACTCGCATCACACCCGAACGTGCTCGCCTCAGACCTGAGAGGGTCCGGCAGCATCACACACCGCAGGCTCAAGCGAAAGAGTGTCCCTGGCTTTGGCGTCAGGTTTAGCAGAAACTGAGGAAGGAACCAATGAGTTCCCCTCCAATACTGCTAAGCTGCTGGTCTTCTGCTAACAGCTTACTTATTGGACCACTTCGCTGCTTAGTCTTCTACTAGCAGGAGTAGAATCATTCAAAATAATTAAATTAATGACGTTTAATAAATGCCTGTAATAGGTTTACGTGAATAAAAATATTTTGACTTTTGACTTTGATACTGACATCAATACAGATAGATATATCAAAAAAAAAAGAGTGTCCCATTGTACCTGTACAGATTGCCACTAATGCAGTAAATCAAAGAAAAAAAACTAGCTTAGGTGGATGGTAGGATACTTAGTGACATAAAAAAAAAGTAAAGTATCATCACGACCGTTTCCCTTTGGGGGTGGTCAGAAACCACGCTAATAAATAAGCGGATTCATATTCAGCCAACTTTACTATAGGCCAATCATGACAAGTGGCAAGCTCGTCGATGTCTCCAGCGTACCAAACTCGAGAAATATCACAAATAAATAAAATATTAATTAAATGTAATATACATTAATAAATATTTTTGTGTCCCAACGAGAATCAAACCCGGTACCTCCGAGTCTAAATCCATTAACCTTACACCTTCAAAAAGCAAGACGAGTCGACATAACCTCTCTAAATTGGTATAATATTGTATGTATTTTATATATATTTATTATTAATATGTACTTGTGTTTTTATATTATATTTATATATTAGTGTATAAGTATTTTAGCTTTAGTTGCTAGTAATAGTTTAAGAAATGTTTTTAAAGTCCTTTTAAATTAGTAATTTAATGCACCCACAATCATTGTTTACTATCCCAAAGGTTAGCTGGTAGAAAATGTCACTAGACATTAAGCTCGCCCATGTATATTTATTTATTTATTTATAAACTTTATTGCACAAGGTACAAAGGCGGACTTAATGCCCGAAGACATTCTCTGACAGCCAAACCTTGGGGACAAATTTGATCAAATGTAGGTGCAATCATAAAGATAAGAGAAATAAATAACTATTTAAATTAACAGCAATTTAATATATTCTTACTTACAATATATATGGAATAAATATTATAATATCGATACACTAAATACTAATACATACGTATTATTATACATAAACATACATATATACTTACTTACTAACACTGTGTGGAGCTATTTAGAAAGTGTGAAAACACCAGTTTTTTGAATAATGTTCTGGTAGTTGCTTGCCGTATGTTAACAGGTAGATTATTCCACAAATTAGTAGCAACAACTACAAAAGAGTTAGACACAAATGAAGAGTGATGAGACGGGACAGATAGAAGAGAGTTGTTAGCATAGCGAAGGGATTTGTCATGGAAAGAAGAGATATAGGCGAAATTGTCCTTGAGGTATTTCGGTGTCGCAGGCTCATTCAAGACAGAAAAAAGGAGACAAATTTATATATTATATATATATATATAATTTAAATGTATTTGTGTTTATTGTGCAATAAATAATGTATCTATCTATCTATTATAGCTTTTATTTCATTTCAGTTACAACACAAGTGAAAAAAATCAACTCAAGAGTACAATATGGACGTACATCAAGTTTTTTATTAGATCTGAACTTGAGAATATCAGAAATGCAGGTCAATTATGTCCCGGGAATGTTACAGGAACTGAAATGGGCTTGGCCTCAATATCTCTCGCTAGTTGTGGTGTTTTACTGGATTATAAACAAAATTAAATGTTTTGTGTTCAACAACAGACTGGTGATGGCGTGGAAAGATACTCCTTGGAAGAAATTATGATTGTTAAGTGAATTAAAAAATTATATGAAAATAATAAGTGAAATTTCTGTAAATAGTTTATAGCATAAAAATTATGAAAGTAGAAAAATATTACTTAACCTATATATGCCCAAAGGGTCGCTAACGACCCAACACAACAACTACCTTAATGTTTTTACACACATATCTTCACGCCAGATCCCTTGCGGGTTAGGCAGAGACAATTGAGCGCCATTTGACAATATCACGACATACCTCTTTCGCTTCGTCGACATTCATTAACCTCTTCATGAACACAAATTTCTAAGCATTCCATGGATTCACCGTACGGGTGCCGGATCCATCGTGTGTGGGTAAGAGATGAGAAGAATGGTGTCTCGGGCTTGCGACCGACAATAGGCTGGTTTAAGAAAAGGAGGCCTTCTTTTTTTTTCTATTGCGCGATAATACGCTCACCATCCACCATTCTACTTCCATGGTACATGCCCTTAGGTACATGCCCTTTTGTTACGAAGGCTTTTTAATGCACCTTCAGCTATTGTTTTATTTATTTGATCGTGATAGGTGAGTCTCGGTCTGCCAGGGCCTCTTTCACCCACAACTTTCGCATTATATATCTGGCTCGTCAATCCTTCTTCGCTCATTCTTTCAACATGCCCGAACCATCGTAGAATGCTTTTCCTTATTTTTGTCCCTACGGGCAAGATTGAAGGCAAGAGACCCCGTGGCAGGTCCGCACCACACAACATACCCAAGTGCACGAAGCCCTGCAGACTGCCGTAAGCAGACCCGGATGGCGTAGCCTTGTCCGGGACAAAGTAATCCGAGGATCCGAAAATAATGTATGGTGGAATTTTGTGTCTTATATAGGTCTACAGAAAAGTCTGCAATGGCATATGTCTATCTCTTAAGGATAACATACTATATCTATTTTAATACTTTAAACAATGGGCAATTATAAAAGGCATGCTAGGATGGTTCGGACATGTTGAAAGAATGAGCGAAGAAGGATTGACGAACCAGATATATAATGCGAAAATTGTGGGTGAAAGAGGCCCTGGCAGACCGAGACTCACATATCACGATCAAATAAATAAAACACTGGCCGAAGGTTCATTAAAAAGTCTTCATGTATGAAGAGGTTAATGAACGTCGACGAAGCGAAAGAGGTATGTCGTGATCGTGTCAAGTGCCGCTTAATTGTCTCTGTCTACCTCGCAAGGGATCTGGTGTGAAGATGTATACCTTAGGATATATAGCAAAATCAAAATAATGCGCAAAGAAATTTTGTGTCGCCATTTACACGGGCAAAGCCGGGTAAAAGAACTAGTATTTTTTAAATTATACTCGTGGTTAAAATATATAGTTTTTTTAAATAATTTTAACGGGTCTTTACGCGATTTACCTTAGAGACATATTTCTCCCGACGTTTCAGCCAAGTTGCATTGGCCGTGGTCACGGGTCGACTGAAGCTATGCGGTGTAGTCTCGTACATACTGGGCGGTAGATGTAAACCTACCCACAACACTTTTAAAAGTTTTTAGAAATCACGACACACGACACTTACAATATCCTTGGCGACACCGGGCGATTTTTCCCGGCGTCGAAACCTATTGATTACTGGATTCCACGATGAAGATAGCTTATAACCCCCCTCTCGATTGAAATTTTTGTGTTTCTTTATTTCGATCGCTTCACGTACTATTCTAGGGTAATAGTGACGATCGGTGGAGAGTATCTTTGGGTCATGCAGCTCAATCCAATGGTTTGTAAAAGTAAAGTATCATCACGACCGTTTCCCTTTCGGCGGCGGTTTTCGGCGTTATAAATAAGCGGATTCACATTTAGCAAACTTTACTATAGGCCAATCATGACAAGTGGCAAGCTCGTCGATGTCTCCAGCGTACCAAACTCGAGAAATATCACAAATAAATTAAATATTAATTAAATGTATTTATATATATTAATTAATATTTTTGTGTTCCGACCAGGAATCGAACCCGGTACCTCCGAGTCTAAAGCTACGGACTTAACCGCTAGACCACGGAGGCAGTGGTTTGTGCCACTATCTATTAGGTATTAAAAATAAATAAAATACGAAGAAAAAAAAAACGTTTTATTTACAACATCTACTTACTTAAAATATCTAAATATATATACGAGGGGCGTTCAAAATATTCTCGGTATTGATACGTTACAACCTCTTTTATATATATATTTGTTACTGGCCGCTAAGATTCATCCATTGACATTAAAAAAAAGTAAAATTGGAACCGAGATGTTCTTTTGTTTTTCTGCAATTGCCGAACAAACATGAACACCATGAGCGAATTAACAATTTTAACGAAATTAGAGCACCGATCCGTCATAAAATTCTTGACAAAACAGGGTAAAAATCAAAAAACCATAAAAGAGGAAATGGATTGTGTTTACCGTGAGTCTGCTCCTTCTTTATCTACTATTCAAAAATGGTCAAGCGAATTTAAGCGTGGAAGGGAGAGTATTGAAGATGACCCTAGACCTGGCCGGCCTGTAGTGGCTACCTCACAAGAAAATATTGATAAAGTGGAAAAACTTATATTGGAAGACGGCCGAGTGAAGGTAAAATCTATAGCTCAAGTAACCAATCTCTCTATTGGTACCGTACATGACATTATACATGACCATCTTAATATGTCAAAAGTAAGTGCAAGATGGGTTCCGCGAATGCTGACGCTTCTTCAAAAGGATATGCGTGTGGCTTGCTGTTCAGATTTTATCGACCTGTGTGGTGAAAATCCCGATGAGGTGCTGCAAAAAATAGTTACTGGAGATGAAACCTGGGTTCATCATTATGACACAGAGAGCAAACAGGAGTCCATGCAGTGGCACATTAAGGGTTCAGCTCATCCCAAGAAGTTCAAGGTAATCCCGTCAGCTGGCAAGGTCATGGCCACAATATTTTGGGATTGTGAAGGAGTTTTGCTTATCGATTATAAAGAAAAAGGTGTAAATATCACAGGGCAGTACTACGCTAACGTTATACGTCAATTAAGAGATGCGATCAAAGAAAAGAGGCGAGGAAAGTTAACCAAAGGTGTTCTGCTTCTGCATGACAACGCCCCTGTCCATACTGCTCATATTGCCAAGGCAGCTATTGTTGAATGTGGGTTTGAAACTGTTACTCATCCACCCTATAGTCCGGACTTAGCCCCAAGCGACTTCTTTTTGTTTCCCAATCTTAAAAAGGATCTGCGTGGAAATAAATTTTCTGACGATGAAGCGTTGAAGACGGCCGTGGAGGAGCATTTTTACACCAAAGATAAAAAATATTTTTATGAGGGATTAAAAAAAATAATTGATCGATCTTATAAGTGTATGAACATAGGGGGGGAGTATATTGAAAAATAAAAATATCAAACTTTTCGTACTTGTTTGTTTTTATCCACATACCGAGAATATTTTGAACGCCCCTCGTAGAAGTGCTGGCCGCATTCCTCATCACTGTCTTGTCACTACTGGAGTAGCAATCTTAGAACCTTCTGGAATTGTACGGAGCGATGGCATGACCCGACGGAATGACTGTTGGGCCGTGGAAACTTGGCAGGTCTCCGGTGTGGGATGCGACGTGTGTAGACACATTAGCTCTATCTCACATCCAGGCGACCTCGTCAGGCGCGGAAAGTGCAACGGAGAACCTAAAATTGCCCAAATACGCCAACCCTGGTATCGGTTACAAATTTGCGCCGTTTGGGGTCGGGATGATAGCCCCATGGGGACCGTCAGCGAGGCACTTGGCCAATGAGTTGTCAAAGCGACTGACAGAAAGGTCTGGAGACAGGAAGGCTGGCTATTATTTCTGCCAACGTATTAGCCTCGCTATACAGAGGGGAAATGTTGCCAGTCTCCTTGGGACTATCTCGGATGGGACGTCTCTACAGGACATTTTTTATTTATAGTTTAGTTAATTTTTAATTTGATTATTTAGGTATCTTTTAATTTATATTTAATTTTCCTTATTTTATTTGTGATTTAAAATTAGGTAACAATATTGATTAATCTATAACTATTTACTCTGTCAATGTGAGTGTGGGTAGGTTCATAAAATCTGTTTTTTGGTCCAAAGTTGCTCTGTTGTCTTCTATAATGAAAGTTTTGCCACTGTAGTCTTCAAGCTGAACAACTAGATATCTGCATTCGTAATTGCCATAGGAGTTCTGAAAAATAATAAATTGGAAATATTTATTCGAAGGAAGTAAGTTACAATGATTTAAAAAAAAAAACTAAATATATAATTAAACTAAAATTGTAAACCATACATTACTATGAAAAAAAAAAAAAACTTAATAATTAAAAATACAACAAAAATATATAAATAAAAAATTTTCCCCAAATCGTTGCCAATGGGCAAAGTGCCAAGGATACTGGCAGCATTGCCATGTTGAATGGCAATTGGAAATTGAAATAGTTTAAAAAAATACAGTTAATAAGTATCATCACAATCGTATCACTGACGAGGTGGTCAGAAACCGTGTTTTTGTAAGTAGCTAGTTCACATTTAGCCTACTTTACTAAGGACCATCATTTTTATCATTTAATGTTTGTATTGTAATGTGCTGCTCTACAATTTGATTAACTGTACAAGTATGGTTTTCATGGCATTCTACCTGGTAGAAAAAGTGGATTCACATTTTGCCAACTACTATTGGCCAATCATGACAAGTGGCAAGCTCGTTGATGTCTCTAATGTACCAACCTCGAGGAATATCACAAATAAATGAATAAATGTTATTGTGTCTCGTGTAGGAATTGAACCCAGTACCTCCGAGTCTAAATCCACAGAATTAATGGCTAGACCACCGAGACAGTTGAGGATTCCACCTGGTAGAATGCTGTGAGATTATATTACTTAATATTATAATATATTAGTGTGGAGATCACAATAATATGTTTAGCTTGTAAATTAGTTTTTTTGTCAATAAATATTTTTTTCTTTAAAAAAAAAATGGAAATTTGATATGTAAAAGTGCAATATATATATATTATACAGTATATGTAATATTTGATTAGTAAATTTCAAATATGTGGATCAAAATAGAGACATTAAGTCCTCAACTGTAAACACTTTTAGAAACAAACTGGACAAGTGGCTAAGTAATAATAATAGACTATGGTGATAACTGATAATTTTAAGAACTTTGCACCAGAGCTTGATATAGGCATATCAGCAATGCGCTGCGAGCCTACTAATCAATAATAATAATACCATTTTTTTGAGGCATCAACGGGATTGTCATGATGGCCTATAGTAAAGTTGGCTAAATGTGAATATACAGAATAAAAAAAAAGAAGCATACATTCTGACCACCCCAGAAGGGATATGGTCATGATATCAACTTTTGGTTCCTTTACAAAACATCTATACTTTAAGTTCTCAGTTTAATAATAGAGTGGTACTATAGCTACTGTTGACATTTTATCACCTTTTTCATGTCCAATTCCACTACAGCTTTGTTTCTGTTCCCCTTGATGTAGAATCTCATTCTCATGTGCTGCACTCCTTCTTTCTCGTACACAGCATGGCTGATGTGTGTACGTCGCCTTCTAGATGTCTCTTCTCCAAATCCTTTTATTGGAGCGCCAAGAGCATCTTCTACCCGTGGGTCCTGAAAAATATAAAGGAGGATAAGAATTATGAAACTAATCCTTTCGGATCTTATTGTTTGTAGCACTTTGTGTGTTGTGTCACTTCAAACATTTTATAGACAAACATTTAATTACCAATTGTCCATTCTTGTATTGAAAGAGATATAATCTTTTTTTTCTCATTATAACATTATGAATTACAAAGACAAATTGGTGTCAGAAGCCCTTCAAATACAAAGCAACGTTAGGGTTCTTTGATGCTAGCACCCAAGCATGCTTTCTGTTTGACAAGGTCTTTAGTTAATTGTGAATGCTTCTGAAGAAAAAATACAGCTAATAGTGTGTTTGGAAAGCTCACAAAAACTGTACAAAATTTTCAGAAACAGGTTCAAGAGTCAGCTTTACGCAGTGGAAGTTGGTGCAAGAGGAATTCCAACAAAATCTTTGCATCACTTACTGAAATAATTGGGCCTAATCAGGTCTGTGGCAACACATTAATGGAATGAGCTTCCTAGACAGCATTAACAGAATCATATAGTAAATGTTTAAATCAAACAAATCTTAAGCCATTTGTTTAGATTGTATTATAACACTCCCACTTAACTAAATTAACACCCTATATCTCGAGTGGAAGCTTTGTATGTTATATATCAAAATATTTGCAGGTTTTTTTTTTTATTTTTTGAATTATTATTATTTTATAAATTCTCAAATACTAATTCAGCTTTACATTTTTATTTATTTATTTTTTAAGAAAAATCACATCCTTTATTATTACACATATTAACAGTTTAGTATTAGTAGAACAAAGGCATAGAAGATTTTATATTATTTACATATATGCAATTAAAACAGTTGATTATAATTTTAGGAGTAAAATAGGTTACAATTACAAATAATAAAGGAATAAAATTATTAACAGGCCAAAAATACATAATGGTTTCTCCCTAGGAAGCGAACATAAATATGATTTCAGCATTTAAACCATTTGAAGTTGACACTGCTCCACGCCTCAAACCATTTGATAGCACAATGAGTGAAGTCAGCGTTATATGCGAGAAGTCTTTTAAAAAACTGATGAGATTAAAATAAGCATTTTAAACGAAATGAAAAGCACTCACGCACCTTAAGAGTAGGTACTTACATTTTTACACTTCTCTAAGGCTTTAGAATAGATGCTATTTGAACTATTGCTTGAAAACAGTTCTCTAAACACATAGTAAAATATAACACCAGTCACCCCAACGCCAAGCAATATGACTCCGGTATAGGACACTGTTTTGGTGCCTTCTTTTATCTTTTCACCCAAAGGCCTCACGTCTGTTGATACATCATGTCTCTCTTGAGATTTTGTTAAACTACTTTGATCCTTATCAGTGGAAAAACAACGGGCAAGTCTAATATTAGACCCTTGAGAAACTGCTGGAAGGATTCTTTTACTAATTTGAAATGCTGGTGCTAATTTTGTCAAGATAGCCATTGTCATTAGCGTAATAAATTAACTTAGTTATAAATTAATCGGCAAAATATAAGAATTGTGTAATATTTTAGGTTATTGTTGTTGACAAAAGAAACAACTGTCAAAATTTCTAAACGTCAAACTCAGCTGATTTTTTAATAATAAATAATTAATTAAATACAACTCATATATGCCTTCTGTATAAAATTAATGTAGTTTTATCAATATTCAATGCTCATTTTGTAAATATAAATAATAATTAATAAGAAAATATTGCTAGTAAAAAAAAAATGTACGTATATCTGGGGTCTAGTTATTGCCCTCTATTATAGCTATATTAATAAAATATTGATAACTTATCCCTCTACCATTCATTTGTGCGGAACCACCTCCGAACTGATAGACTGCACGAGCAGGTGTGGTCTTCTACCACTACACTCACGACAGACAGTTTGAGAAGCCCCTTTCCAAAACTGACGGGCTTTACACAGTGTCTTTTGAGCCAACCTTCGCACAATCTCAAGAGGTAATGACAGGACACTGCCTTAAACGAACACCTATACACTGAACATTACAGATAGCCCACTGAGCAGAGAATGCATGTCAGAGGAGAAGAGACCCGCGCATCTGCTGATGGAGTGCTCAAGAGTGACTACACCCAAGTTGAATCTATGTTTGTTTCTCCTGACTGCGAGGACTCTTTCAGACGTCTGCAGGAACAGGAAGTTAACGGGCAAGAGGTGTAATGGTCTCGCAGAGACTAACACACGTATTCTAAGACATTTCCTCAACGTCTCCTCCACTCAACATTTCTTTCCAACTGTTAAACGAAAATTAAACATGGCGTCCAATGTACCAGGTTAAGGCTGACCTTCAAAATGAAACTGTCGGCTCGGCTCTATTTTTCACTTTGATCATAGCTATTACAGGAACTTAATTATCGTTTAAAAGCTAAAAAAAAATGAGTGGAGGAGGCGTTGAGGAAACGTCTTAGAATACGGGTGTTAGTGAGGAAAATTGCTGTACATTACAATCCCACAATGGATAGCTTAATATCAATAGTTGGTTACGGCGTACTATCATATCGAATCTTGTTGATACATTTTGCTGCGTATTTCAGTCAGACCACCTTACAAAAGATTGCTGTTGTGATAATACCTTTTAATTGTTAGTTTTAAATAAGAACTAAACCGTCCTTTTAAGTCAATTCGCTTTACACATAAAGAACGTTTTAGTCATAAAATAGTGTTAGCTCTCCGGTTTATTTTTCTTTTTTCGAAGACTTTTTATAAAAGGGTATTTGGTCTAGCAACACATGGCTGCATAGGTTTAAAACAGTGCCTCGCTAAATACAAAACAAAACTAAACAATCGGGGCTTTTCGCTTGCTGATAATATTGTAAATTTTAATAAATTATCGCTTATTTCTTGATTGAATAATGTATTTAATAATTTTCTACAGCAGTGACGTTCATTCTTGTTTATTATAGGTAGTTTTTAACATAGTGTGTGATTCCGTAAATGTTATAGCTGCTTTTGTAATTTTACAAAATGGATTGGATAATTTCTGATGAATTGGGTCTTACTGTTGGGCATTTGGTGGGTTGGGGAGCAGCTGGGGCCATGATCATAGGTGGCGTGGCACCGTACATACCTCAATATCGCCAAATTAGGAAAACGCAGGACGCAGAAGGATTTTCTTTGTATGTTTGTCTAGCTCTTCTAATAGCCAATACATTACGAATATTGTTTTGGTAAGTTACCCATTTAATTACCTAGAAGTTAGATAGTATAATCCTAACGACCACAGACCTTACATAATTGTCAGAGACCATGCTTTAAAGAACTTGGCTACTAGGCTTATCATGAGAAGTGGAAAGGTCATCAATGTCTACTCAGCATTCTTAATATACTCTCAATCTTAATTTGGTTGAAATCATATATTAGCATTCCATGGATTTACTGTACAGGTGCCAGGTCTGTGGTGTGTGGATATGAAGGAGAATAATGGTGTCACAGGCTTGTGACCAACTAAAGGCAGGTTTACAAATTAAGCCTCCTCCTCTATTCATAGTGCAAAAAGTTGCTCAACATCCACCATTCTACTCCTTTCCCTACCCAAATACTGTATGAATCCATTAATGCCTTAGAAGCTTGCCCCATGGATGTTCTAATGGCAGACCTAAAGCCTAATTCTTTCAGTAAGTTTTGCAAAGGCTGCTGGAATTCTTCTCGTGCCAACTTTCACTGCGTAAAGCTTAGTCTTGAACTTGTTCCTTACTTTTTTTTGGCAAGATCATATATATTTGTTCGTTTGACTTCTTGTTGTGTTCTTTTGGATTATTTGATTCCCATAAATGGTAAATTTAATAACTTTTTCAAGTTCTGAGAAAACCATAAGATGTCTGGCGTATAGCCTGATACAGATAGTTTATCTGGGATGCTACCTATAATGATGTTCAAATGTAACCATAAGAATTTTCCAGCCTGATGCAGTGCTAATAATAGAGGTGGGCATGCATTGAGTTTTTGTACTTTGCCCTTCCTTTACAAATGTGGTTGGTATATACATATTTTTAATGCATTTTTTTTTTCTTTTTTCAGGTTCGGCAAGAGATATGAGTTGCCATTATTAATTCAGAGTATAGTTATGAATGTCACAATGTTTATTATGATACATCTCTGTGTGTCCGTTAAGAAGAAGAACCAAATTATTAGGGCCAGAGAAAGAATATTTACTGGTAAGCTAAAAAATCAATTATAACCTTATCTTAGTGTACCTAAGCTTTTTAAATTATTATTTTAATTTTCGTTAGCTTATTTTTGGATTAGGGTTAATTATTTATTTAAGTATATTATTATTTTTAACTAAATACTAATTATTATCTTTTAGTTAAGGTTGTAGATATTCCATTAATTACTAATTTTATTAAATTGAACTAATATATTATATAATTGTCCCTTGTTACTCAATAATAACATAAAATTTTACTCAATTAATTTATTTATAATTAATCTGAATTTTTTAAATAAATTCAATCAATTTATATTTTGCTTAAATAACAAAAAAACAAAACTTTATAGATTCTTAAACTAATAAAAAAATCCACTAATAATAAAAACATATCCTCTAGAGATGTCTTCTCAGAGATGCTTCTAAGGAGACGAATTGTATTTCCGCCTATGTATTAGCCTCGCTATACAAAGGAAATATGTATGTCGCCAGTCTTCTTGGGAAGTGACTATCTATGGGATGTTTTTTTATTTACAATTTAGTTTACTTTTTAATTTTATTATTTATGTAGTTTTTACTTTATATTTATTGTATATTAATTTACATCGAATATAATAATATAATTTTGTATAATTATTAACACAATAATAAAATATTATTTTAGTTGCAATTTTATTTTTATTTGCCTAAATTAACACTTGTTTCTGTTTCTTTGGTGGTTTTGGGTGGGGTTTTATGTTGGTGCCGTTAGGAGCAATTTTCATGTTATATATACTGTTGTGTTGTGTAAATGGATCAGCGGATGACGAAACTGCGCGGCGACTCAGCCAGAGGAGCTCCGGACCCGAACCCGCTCCCTCTCACCGCTTCTACGGTGAGTCACATGTCATGTGGCAAGGGAATCGTGCTTTATGTTTTAAAATCATATTTTTTTTTCATCAGGGATGTTAGACTGGCAATGACAAATAAGATATATTTCATAAAATTATTTATTATCCTACTAATATTATAAAAGCTGGAATTAAACATATTTTATATATCTGAACAGTGTATGTGCGGATGGGAAGTATGATAGGGATGTTGAAAGATGAGCGAACGTGGGAAATGCCCTGCTAAAGCCCTATTCTGTTACTTACCACTTCTTCCGAGACACCATAATAGTAACCTTTAATGTCATAATAATAGCCGTTCAGAGACGTGCATAAACTGTTTTACCAAATCTTTGTGATGTCACAAATGACATCATCCCTCGTGCTCAGACTGCTCACGATATCGAGGTAGATTGGATCAATCATGATCCGACACTGCTAGGTTAGGTTAGGTTAGACTTGATTAATTCGTATCCAGAAATCCTTAAGTCTTATTCAACACTGCTAGGTTAAGTTAAGTTTGACTCAATTAAGTCATATCCTATACTACACTACAACATCTTTGAAGAAAACGGAAAAGGGCTTATTGTAATTTTAAAAGGTGATTGTAAACTAGTTTTTTAAAGATAGCTCTGTTTGGGGCTTCACGGATATTAAGGGGCAAGCTGTTCCAAAGTCGAACAGCTACTACTGAAAAAGAATCAGAAACAGAGTTTGTGTGATGTGAAGGAATCGCAAGGAGAGAGTTATGAGCAGAACGAAGAATTCTCTCATGAAAGGAGCTAAGAAAAGAAAATTGATCTTTCAAATGACCGCCTCCATGGTCTAGTGGTAACAAACGTTGCCGTGAACCCGGGAGTTCGTGGGTTCGATTCCCCCCGGGGGCAAGTTGTACATTGTATAATTTGTCTCGGTCTGGGTATATATAATATGTATATATTTAAAAAAAAAAAAGTATAATATGTAGTTTATCAACCATGTAGTTTCCGTAACACAAGCCTCGTAGCTTACCACGGAAATTAGATGGCGCTGTGTGACCTGTCTGGAAATATTATATAAAAAAAAAAAAAGTGTACATCTTGTATATGTATGCTTTATAAAAACATTTAAAAAAAATGTCTCGCCAGTCTAATATCATAGCTTTTTAGAGTTTTTATGTTCATGTGGTGTTTAAAATCTAGCAATGTAATCTTTTCTTTGTTTGAGCTTGTTATCTGAATGGCACAACTTGATTACTTTATTGTTATTAATCGTCATTAATAGTCTCATAATAAACTTGAGGCTAAAATCCATAGACCTTACTTAAGGTTAAGCAATTTTTACTTTGCTGCTAAGCCAAGTAAATCAATGACCAAAGACCATTTCTATAAGATGGTTTAACAATTTTGCATCCCTCTCGCTTGCACAAAGCAACATTTTAAAGGATTTCTCAAGTATGAGTGTACTTTTTTAATGTAATCTATTAACTTACTAGGAAATAAAGTTACGGATATTTTAGATATATTTTCAGACAGAGAAAAAACTGTCCTGTGGTCTAGCGGTTAAGTCCATGGATTTAGACCTGGAGGTATCGGGTTCAATTCCTGGTCGGGACACGAAAACATTTAGTAATATAATTCAAAAAAAATTAATTTATTTGTGATATTTCGAGTTTGGTACGCTGCAGCGCTGGAGACATCGACGAGCTTGCCACTTGTCATGATTGGCATATAGTAAAGTTGGCTAAATGTGAATCCGCATCTTTATAAGCGTGGTTTCTGACCACCCCGAAAGGGAAACGGTCATGATGATAATTTACTTTTTTTAAACTAAAAACTGCCTTCGACGAGCCATAATGGGCCTATAGTAAAGTTGACTAAATGTGAACTCGTTTCATACAAAAAGCGTGGGTTCCGACCACCCCGTAAGGAATATGGTCGTGATAATACTTTACTTTACTGAAAACAAATCTATGATTAATGTCAAAATTGACTGTAATTTTTTATTTTATTTCCTAGACTACATTTTTTACGCGGCGCACGAGTGCCTTCACGACTCAGACTTAGCTGTAAAGGCGCACTGGGCCAACAGTGAAAGAGAGACAGTTCTTAGTCCGTAGGCGCCTTGAGGTCTCCTTATAAGACCCCACGGTGCTTCAGGCATGGCGACCTCCCGCGGCCGCGGGTGATCCTTCAGGCTCGGGTCGTACCGTTAGGGGATTTTTCGAAATCCGTCTTTTAAAAAAAACTACATTTTAAAAAAGGCACATCAAAGAAAACCGTTAAATTGTTAAATGCAAACCGTTAAACCATCTTAACCTGGCAACAAATTAATATTTCGTCTAAGTAACGTCTATGAATATCAACCTAAGAAATCTTGTTGACAGCAAGCTATAAAAATATGTAAGAAAAATGCATAAACCATTAGGTTTTTGATTATCATTATTATTTTATTACATCTTCATACATAATACATTTAACAGGTGTCGGTACATAAAAATATGCAGGTAGGTACATTTGTTTAGCTTATATCATATATTTTTTTGTGGATAAATATAAGAGCCTTGTTCTCTGATGCTGTTCGAAACTATTTTATACATATACGTATATACTGCGTAAATTTGTTAAAGAACAAATATTTTTATATTATAATCTAGAATAAAAATAAAGAACTACGTATTTTTTTATTTTAATTATTTTGTATTGAAATCTTAAGTTACGGTGCAGAGAAGTTATCCTAAAAATATTGCCACTCATATTGAGCCTAATCAATATCAACAAATAAGAGATCGACGATCGCGCGAACGTTGACTCACGTAATTCTTTCTCTCTATATTTCGTCTCTCGGCTGTGGGAGAGATCAATTAATAATAACACACCTCAGCCTTTAGGTGTTTATCAAGATGGAAATAGCGATTTTCAGAGGCGGCTTTATTCACCATGCAGTAGTGTTATGTTTGTCGGATAATGTTTTTTTTTTTTTTTAAAGTGACCTTTTTATTTCAAATAGAGGTTCTAGTAATAAAACCTAAAGCTTAAAAAAATGTTTGCTCTTTTGACAATTACACGCAGTATACTTGTATATATTTAAATTATTCGTTTAGCCAGTAAAATTATGACAAAAATATCTAGTTATAAGTTAAACGATAATGAAATAACATATTACATATCTACACTATTGAATAATTAAAACATCAATAAATGTTATGATATATATTTCCAATATATAGATAACATATACGTTGGTAACTAATACGTAATGTGGTGTGGAATTATAAAGGTGGGTATCCACTATGTTCGCGCACCAACTGTGCGCTGTGCATGTGCAACAATTCCAGCAGCCCTATTCTGTTACTTAAGCGCAAACGTTATATAATGGAATCCATTAACTATATATATATATCACACTATTAAAGTTGATATTTGCACGGCCGCTGTCAAGGTGGAGCGCTTAAAGAGTTAGATAGATACGAGTAGATAGATAAATTCTTTATTGCACAAAAAAATAAAAAAACATTACAATGTACATAGGCGAGCTTAATGTCTAGGCATTTTCTAACAGCTAACCTTTGGGAGAGCGACAAGAGAGTGTGGGTGCATGTGTATAAGAATATTTAGAAACTATGATTTAAAATTACTAACTAAAATACTTATCAACTAAATAAACAATAAATATATATCATACAACAATAAAATACATATAGAAATAATAATATATTTTATACTTATATAATATACATAAATATATAATATACTTACACTTATATATATATATATATATATAAGATACTCGTACATCATACATATTGTCATGTTATGCGGTCTTGTTTTGCTTTTCATGTAAGTGCTTGGTGAGCAAATTTTGTAAGAGTTGGGAAATGAATAATATTTTGTAATTATGACGCAACCTCTGATGCAAATAACGAAATCCACTAATAACGTTTGCGACTAAATAACAGAATAGGGCTGCTGTAACTGTTATTTTTATCAGCATCCCGGTAGCTTTCTTATCGCCATCACAAAGGCTAGCTTTTAGAAAATGCCTACGCCAATTATCTCGTTCTTGTACAATACATAGGAAAACAATGTGAAATAATTAAATTATTATTATTATTTATTACTACTATTAAATAATAATAATAATATTTTTTATATCAGGCAACAGATGGCCCATAGATGAATACCTTACAACTAAAATACAATGTTTAGTGCGTCCTTCCGGTAATGTCGTAATGAGCAGAGACGTGGACACTGACAGTGGGTTTGGTCCATAAATTCAAGGTCGTTCAGCGAGCTATGGAAAGAGCTATGCTTGGTATTTGTCTGATGAGCAAAATCCAAAACGTTGCTATTCGTCAGAGTACCAAAGTAACTGACATAGCTTTCAAAATTGGCAAGCTGTAGTGACAATAAGCCGGACACGTCTGCCGCAGAACCGACAACCGATGGAGAAAACGGGTTCTAGAGTGGAGACCACGTACGGGACGACGTAGAGTGGGACGGCCCTCCGTCAGATGACCTGAAGAAGTTCGCTTGCAGAGGTTGAATGAGAGTTACAAAAGATCACGTGCCGTGGCGAGCCTTGGGGCCTACATCCAGCAGTGAAGACATACAGGCTGATGATGATGATGATTTATTACTCAGCGTTTTGAACTTGCATTTACATTGCTCCGGGTAAGGCAAGATATGATAAAAATGCCCGTTATTTTGTTTTATTTATAAACTCTTTATTGCACAAAAAACTTACAAGGGCGAACTTAATGCATTTTATTACAGCTAATCTTTGGGAATGTGGTAAAGGATGCACCCCGCATTAAAATAAAAATTATATTACATAGATACTTAGCACTTTGCACCACTTACAGAAAGAAATGGGCCTAAGCAGGTCTGCCGCCAATACATTTATAGAAAGATTTACCAAAATGGCATTAACGGAATCATACAGTATTTGGTTGGGTAGGAAGAAAAGCAGAATGGTGGATGGTACGCCTATTGTTGGGTAATAAAATACAAAAGGAGGCCTCCTTTTCAAATCAGCCTATCGCAAGCCCGAGACAGCATTCTTCTCGTCTCTTACCCACACACGATAGACGAGGCACCCGAATCCATGGAATGCTTAGAAAGTCTTCTCTTTATATATATATATATATACGGTTTAGCGATTATCTCACGATTGAATGTCAACAAATGACGTTTGGTTGTGGGTAACAAATTCCGAGCATGTGGTTGGCCCCCAGGTTCTCAATGCATGAATAATATACCTAACGTTTAGCTTTTATTATAAGAACGTGATTGGCTCAACTAACAAATCACCTGACTTTAGTTAGATATATTATTTATCCTTTGAGGTGGTGAGTGAGGTAGATTTTACCGTAACGCTAATTGTCACAATTAATTGCGGGTGACAAGATTGTGTGAATAAAACCAAATTTGACAGCTTGTTAAGGCAAAATCGTGCTACTGAATTTTTAAAATATTTTTTATACTAGCACGACATGTGACCTTGCGCCCACTTGATGATAAGTGGCGCGCAAGGTCCATGAATGTTAGCAACAGGAATCAGAGACTCATGACTGCCTGCAGTCCCTAACACTATGACGGCTCGACTGGGCATGACGGCTCGACTGGGCATGACGGCCGAACCTGATTACAAAACGTGTGTATACACTTTACTGGGTTTATCGGCACGAACGGTGGATACTTCCCCGCCCTAGCAGACTAGGCAATTTACCACCATCAGTCCGCCTACCACCTGTTGTTTGCGTTGAAAATATGTCCATTTGCAATGATATCAAATGCCAATTTTTACTTTTAAGTAAAACTAATATTGTAAGCTGGCCATGGTGACATTTATATCAATATAACACCGCTTGAAACAAGACTTACATTTGGGGATTGGAGCAGTTGCACAGTTTTTGCTAGAGCGTAGTGTATACCCACCTTAACATACAATCGTGTATGTGACTAACAGTTCATTGGCTTTGAAATAATCTAATACAAGGGTCATTTGTGTTTTAGATAATATAATTAATATTATATAATCATTAATTGTAATCAATATCAGAAATAGTATTGAAATTATTGTTAGTTTATCAATTAAGACCGCAGATTTAGACGAGTAAGTATCGGGTTCGATTCCTGGTCGGAAAACAATAATTTATTTGTGATGAATTTATTCGAGTCTGGTACGCTAGCCATCGACGAGCTTGTTACTTGTCATAATAGGGCCTATAGTAAAGATGGATAAATACGCTTCTTTAAAAGCTTGGTTTCTGACTACAACAACGATACGGTCGTGATGATACTGTTTTCTTAGTATACACTTAATGTTATCTTTAAAACATACAATTAAAATACTGCTTCCAATTAAATTAATGTACCTCTAAAGCTGGCGGCTAAACTGGTCGTTTTATTGTAGCATTTTAAGCGAAATTTTACGTTCAAATGATACTCGTACAGTTCAGTCGCCAGCTTTAATTGCTGAATGTTGGTTCCTGGGCTGTTTATTTAAGTTATGTTTTACTTGAATTGTGTTTTGTTATTAGATCTTGAATGTTTTATTTGCTTTTTGTTGTATAGAATAATAACGCATAAAACGAAGTACGCGCACGATAAGTGAGGCCAGAAAAACTTAGCCAAAACGGCTAAGTCAAAGGCAAGGTCAAATCACCGTGTCACATTTATCATCATCATCATCATCAGCCTGTGTCAACTTCTGGATATAGGCCTCCCCCAAGACTCCACTGCACGCGATCTTTTGCAACCCTCATCCAACCCCCACCAGCGACCTTCTTAAGGTCATTCGTCCATCTGGCGGAGAGTGGTCCCGTACGTGGTTTCCGCTCTAGAACCAGTGTCAGGTCCATTGCCACTTCAGCTTGCTAATTTTGAATGCTATGTCAGTAACTTTGGTTTTGCGACGAATATCATCGTTTTGAATTCTATATATTGGAGAAATAACAAGCATAGCTGAGCGACCTTAAATTTGTGGACCAGACCCACTGTCAGTGTCCACGTCTCTGCTCCGTAAGACATCACGAGTAGGACGCGCTTGGTTATTTATTTTTCTATACTAGTACGACATGTGACCTTGCGCACACCTGATGGTAAGTGACGCGCAAGGTTTATGAATGTTAGCAGCTTCAAATCAGACACTGACCGGCATCACTATGCCGGCTTGACTGGGCATGACGGCAAAAAAAATGTGTTACAATGAATTTGGAAAGAAATGTTCTACTATATATATCACACAGTAGATTTTTCACAAGTAAATAATTTTGGCCTCTAAATTTATCCGTTTCTTGTATTTAACTATCTTTCTATGCATTATTATCGATATGTACATACATACAGTGTAAACATTATGTAACGACACTGAAGGGACTGTGCATTTTCGTAGAGAGTTGTCGTTAAATCAGAATTGGAAGACAAGCTAAACTAACCAAAACCAATTCTAAAGATTTCGACGCTTTAGGGAGTTTGTCGTTAAATCGAGTGACGTTACATAGAGTTTACACTGTATATGGACCCAGAAGAAATATTGGCTCTTCATAGCAAAACCCAATAATCGGTTAGGTTTTGCGTTTAACGTGACAAAGATAAATATAGATAGACTTTGTGTTTAGTCGTTCAAATTGTATTTTATGCTTTATTTAGTTTAGTTTAGTATATTTAATTTATGGCATGGATTATTAGAATACTATTAAGTTAAGTACCATTTATTATTACCTTCGATTTGTGTTTATCTCGCATGCGTTGATTTTTTATAGGTACGGCATGATGCATTGTGAAAATACACAAATAGTTTTTTAGATAATTCTCTATGTCTGCCTAAGAAGAATTTAACTGCAAATGTCATTATTATAAATTTTCAGCTAAACTGTATCTAATACAATCTATTTTTAAAACTTTCAAAATGGTTGTTATAGTTTTATGCTTCTAAGCCATTGATTATTTCCAACGCATTATGTACATTTTTTTTAATATATTACTTTTTTGTTAATAAATACATAATTCATTTTAAACCCGTTAAAAGCTTTCCACCCCTCTCGCTCGCACGGTCCACATTATTAAAAAAAAAAACAACTCTGAGGGTACTTAGAAATAAAGTCTATCGACTTAATAGGAAATAGAATTACGGACATTTTAGACATATTTTCACTTTGATATGCCCAATTTTAGAAAAATAATAGTAGCCAATACATTTGTAACGATATAACTAGATTTTACCAAGACAAATCTGTGATTAATATATCTTCATAAATGTCTACAACTTTGTTCCAAAGTAAGTTGAAAGTTAAACTGCCTCCGTGGTCTTAACTGCCTCCGTGGTCTAGCAGTTTTAAGTTCGTGGACTTAGACTCGGAGGTACCGGGTTCGATTCCTGGTCGGGACACAAAAATATTTATTAATGTAAATAAATAAATTTAATTAATATTTAATTTATTTGTGATATTTCTCGAGTTTGGTACGCTGGAGACATCGACGAGCTTGCCACTTGTCATGATTGGCGAATAGTAAAGTTGGCTAAATGTGAATCCGCTTATTTTATAAGCGTGGTTTCTGACTACCCCTAAAAGGGAAACGGTCGTGATGATACTTTACTAAGTTGGTAAGACTTCATTCCTCAAAAGTACATTTTCTTCAAAAATGTTGAATTGTGCGAGCGAGACAAATGCAAAAGCATTAAACTCTCTTTATACATTATTTTGTAATGTATAAAAATCTAATTCTATTTTGTTTTACTTAAATTAATGCAATGCAATACAAATTAAGTTGTGTAATAATCAAAATTTGCATATTTATTTAAAGTACACAATGAGGGTAGTTGTATTACGTTTAAAGATAAAATATTATAGTATGGGATTTGTCTAACTACCCCCTTTAGTTTATAAAATTAACTATTTTATTTTTTTAAATATTGTTTCAATATTTATTTTCAGACATGGAAAGAAAGTATTTTTGGGCGTGGACGGATTTTCAGAGCTATGTCGACTGTATGTTAGTTTTTTCAGTCAGTGGTGCTGCAATTACTTATTTATTAATAGAGTTCTCCCCTTTCGTAGAGGGCATAGGGTTTTTAGCAGTATTCACGGAGGCCATGCTAGGCGCTCCACAAATAGCTAAGAATCATCAAAATAAAAGTACTGAAGGCATGAGGTAAGTTTCGAAGTTATAATCAAAATATCTTAATTTAGAGCAATTCATGTTTGAAGACAAGAGTCTTTCACCAGTGCTTCCTCCCCGTTATGTTGTATGGATCAAAGACATTCTAAAATTCTTTATAGTCAAGATTATTCTGCACCCGCTTATTACATATCTCAGTCACAAAGGTTACATTTATTATTATAATATCCAGAAAATAATAAATTTCGAAATAAAAATACAAGTTTTCTATGCAACTGACAGTTCTATTAGGTACCATCTATCATGCGCCATCTATCGTGATAAAAAGTTAGTGATATACCCCATTATACAGTGTTTAGTTGGGTATCCCTACCAGAGGAGCAGAATGGTGGATGGTGAGCGTCTTGTTGCGCTACAAAATAAAAAAGAAGGCCTACTTTGTAAACCAGCCTATGGTCGGTTGCAAGCCCGAGACACCATTCTTCCCATCCTATTTTTCTACACACGATGGACCCGACTCTACTTAACATTTTTGTAATTATTAGTTATATTAGACATATGACACATTTTCAACCAATGCGTTCTACCAGTGCTGACGTACGGAGCAGAAACATGGACACTAACGGTGGGTCTCGTCCACAAATTTAAGGTCGCTCAGCGGGCTATGGAGAGGGCTATGCTTGGTATTTCTCTGATGGATAAAGTCAGAAACGAGGAAATCCGTCGGAGAACCAAACTTACCGATATAGCCTTCAAAATTAGTAAGCTGAAGTGGCAATGGGCTGGACATGTATGTCGTAGAACCGATGAACAATGGAGTAGACGAGTTCTAGAGTGGAGACCACGTACGGGAAGACGCAGAGTGGGTCGACCCCCCGCTAGATGGACGGATGACCTGAGGAAGGTCGCTGGTGGGGGTTGGATGAGAGTGGCAGGAGATCGTGTGAAGTGGCGAGCCTTAGGGGAGGCCTATATCCAGCAGTGGAGAGACACAGGCTGATGATGATGATGTTTTGACATTAGGTCATAGAGTTTAATGTCTATTGTTTCTTTATCGTCTTAATCACAAGTGGGATGTTTCAGTGTGAGCATGGTCATAATGTGGACCTGCGGAGACCTGTTCAAGACAGGGTACTTCGTGGTGAGAGAAGCGCCGGCACAGTTTTGGGTGTGCGGCAGTCTGCAGGTCACACTCGACTTCATCATATTGATACAGGTACCAGGGGAACGACTGGGAGTTAATCCGAGTTAATTGGGCTACATATTTAAAACTACTTGTTACGACGAATACATATATATAGTCGGCAGCTTTAAGCGATTCCCAATTCAAAAATTTTCTGTATGTTACGTGATTTTTCCATGTTACGTGATTTTTCCGCCAATTACGAATTCTGATGATTCTTATTTGTTTGGTAGGTCAAACTTCAGAGGTGGTGGAGATGTGCTCCTTATTAGAAATACTTAAAATCTTCTTTGATCTTGGATAAAGTTTCTGTGATGACAATTAAAAAAAACAAAAATGGAACCACAAACCAAAAACATTCTAATCTCTTTAAAAAATATAATAGTTGTAACAAATTTGTACCTAGAGATTATACCCGACTAATCTACCCAAGATGTGTAAGTGAATATTACAGCAGAAACTGCCACATAATGTGCATCTATATATAATAAAATTCCTAGAGAGATACGAGAGTTACCTATAAAACGTTTTACTATTGAGTTAAAGAAAATTCTTATTGACAACTGTTTTTACTCAATAAATGAATTTTTAGAATGGAAATTTTGACATTAACATTGTTTTCCAATAAATTGACAAGAACAATATTAAATATAAACTATATACAAATAAATATTGTAAATAAATATCTTTTGACATAAGCATATTGTATGGGCAGATTACATCATCATGACATGGTACATACAACCGTAATTAGAATAAGCAATCTATACAATAAAAAAAAAATGAAATTTGAAAACATTATCTGTATATACTGCGTAGAATTTATTCCAGAGCAAATATTTTTATATTAAAATCTAGAATAAAAATAAAGACCTACGTATTTTTTATTTTAATTATTTAGTATTAAAATCTTAAGTTACTGTGCAGAGAAGTTATCCTAAAATTATCGTCACTCATACTCAGCCTAATTTAGTAGGTAGCGAGAGGTCGACGATCGCGCAACCGATGACTTACGTAATTTCATCTCTCTTTATTTCGTCTCTCAGCTGTGGGCAAAATCAATTAATAACAACACTCCCCAGGCTTTAGGTATTCTTCACGAAGGATATCGCGATTTGCAGACGAGGCCTTATTTACCATGCAGTAGTGTTTTTAAAATAATGTTTTTTAAAAGTAAAGTATCATCACGACCGTTTCCCTTTCGGGGTGGTCAGAAACCACGCTTATAAATAAGCGGATTCACATTTAGCCAACTTTACTATAGGCCCATCATGACAAGTGGCAAGCTCGTCGATGTCTCCAGCGTACCAAACTCGAGAAATATCACAAATAATTTGAATATTAGTTAAATGTATTTATTTACATTAATAAATATTTTTGTGTCCCGACCAGAAATCGAACCCGGTACCTCCGAGTCTAAATCCACGGATTTAACCGCTAGACCACGGAGGCACGGCCCGTGGATTAAGACTCGAAGGTACCGGGTTCGATTCCTGGTCGGGACACAAAAATATTTATTAATGTAAATAAATACATTTAATTAATATTCAAATTATATGTGATATTTTTCGAGTTTAGTACGCTGCCTGGAGACATCGACGAGCTTGCCACTTGTCAAGATTGGCCTATAGTACAGTTGGCTAATTGAGAATCCGCTTATTTATAAGCGTGGTTTCTGACCACCCCTAAAGAGAAACGGTCGTGATGATACTTTACTTTACTTTTATCATAGTTAAATGAATCACACAGACCGCTTCCTCGATGGAATTTTAAATTTTACTATAATTTTCAGGTATGGTTATACCGTAAGAATACGGCTGCGGCGAGAAGAACTCGTCGGGGCGACTAGCAGTGGAGTGAGACAGACTTATAGCATTTGTCTCGCTCTCTCTCGCACACATACACAGATTCCCACTCTACTATAGTGAAAACACGACTAAAAAAATATTCACTATTACTAAGACATTTAATACAGAAATTGTAACAAAAAAAAGCTATAAGCAAATGCACATTGGATGTATTTAGTGTGAATTACAGTATCAAAAATTATGACGTCATCAGCAAGAAAATAAAATTCATAAAAAAAATATGTGACTCCGTGTTGGTCTTCCTTTCTATTCCAGTGAAGTGTCTTTCCAAAAAACAATATGTGTGACTTTGTGCCAATTTTGTGTGAATAATCTTAAGTCTTCAAAGGTCTTAACACACCCGTATTCTAAGACGTTTCCTCAACGGCTCCTCCACTCAACCATTCCTTTCAGCTGTTAAACGGATTCCCTCAAGAGTATCTCAAGTTTTTTTTTTTATAAATACTTACACGACAAATGACCCTGCCCCACCTGATAGTAAGTGACGCGCGAGATCCATGAATATTTTAGTAATTAGAATCAGACACTCATGACTGACATCAGTCCCTAACACTATGCCGGCTTGACTGGGCATGACGGCAATTCGAACGTGATCCCGAAACGTGTGGATACAATTTACTGGGCTTATCGGCACGAACGGTAGGATACTTCCCCGCCCTGGCAGACTGGGCAAATTTCCACCATCAGTTCGCCTACCACCTATAAGACGTTATATGTATATTCTCCAAACCTCGAAAGGCTTACATGTTACCATAATTTTTTTCTGGTAAAATAAGATATATTTTATTGGCAGCATTAAAGATTCTTGATTCTTCTAAATATTATTTTTAACAGAATTACTAATGTACCTTGATTGTTGTGTTCTCTTTTCCCGATGGATGATGAATGAGGTGATTGGGAAGGCAAAAGGAAAAGCCCATACAGCCAAGTCTGACGTAATATATCTTTCTTTCTTATGAGTTAATGAGGTCATGTTGCAGAATTTGATGCTTTTTTTGGAGTCCCAAACACAATCTGGTATAATATGGGAGTTGACAGCGCGGGAAAACCGCAAAAAATAAACTGCAACTTGTGCCCCATATTTAAAGTCCAATTTATCGTTTTCCATAATTATTCACATTATAGCATATTATTAAACAAAACAACATCACTTTTGACTAACAATATTCACAGTAAATTAATTTACTAAACAAAAACTTGCACTTGACATGTCAGCGAAAAATAGCGCGAAGGACTGCTCGCAATGTACCTTGAGTTTGACAGTTATATTCGTCGGGCGTAGTGATATGCCAAGGTGTCCCTCCGTTTGACAGCTGGAAGGAATATTTGAGTGGAGGAGCTGTGGAGATGATTCATGAATGTCTAATAATACGAGTGTAAGACAATAATATAATAAATATAGCGATATGTTTGCAATAAAGGGTGTTTTTTTAAGAGCAGAGAATTTTAAATAATAATTCCAGACATAAATATTATTATAACATGGTAGATAATTTCATGAGATATATTTTAAAAATATGATTTCCGACATGTCCGCTGCGGCTACGAGTTACATAGTCCATTCGATCAGTTAAATTTTCCGCTACTTTGCGACGAATCGACATTTCGGCGTCTTCTTCAAAACTTCGCGCTACAGCAGTTCGGTACGTACTTCTCTTTCGTACACACATTTCTTTGTCTTACTGATAGTTTTGAATTGAGAAGATTAAAATTTGTGCGAAAACGACCAATGGGGTGTATCACTAACTTTTTATCACGATAGATGGCGCATCACCTACCTAATAGAACTGTCAGTTGCATAGAAAACTTGTATTTTTATTAGGAAATTTATTATTTTCTGGATATATGGCCGAAGTGAGCAGCTTTTAAATGTACAAATCGAAATTTCCAAGCGAAATCAAAAATATTGCGATCTCAAAATTGCCGTTCTAATATATTTTTTCTTTTATTCATTTTAAATACGTTGTTCGCTTTCCTAATTTGTCGTTTAAGGTAGGTAACGTTAAGTTAAAATTCATTTTTCTGCTATAAAAATAAAAAACTACAAAAACATTTAAAAAATGTTCCGTCATAGGTGTAAACAAGGTGCCAGTGCCGCTAGCGACATCTACAATAAGCTTTGCCTGATACACCCCATTGATTGCTCACTAGGCCGATTATGTTGACCGTAAAATGGACGAAGTGTGAATGAACTTCGCGAACAGATTTTTTTTTATTGTGGAAATTTATCCACAATTAAACGAATCATGATGAATTAATTGCCAAACCTTACTAAACAGAAATGTCAACATTCTATCAAATCATATAAAATAAGTCTCAAAGAGACCTTTTATTAATTGGACCGAATTGATCCAAAAATAGTGGAACACATAATACGTAGGTATTAATTAAAAATTACGCAAGTACAAATTGCTAATGCATTTATGTAGTTAATATTTAAATTTGATAGTATTTAGGCTAGCGGACCAAAATTCGTAAAGTGAGATTAATTTATTGACAAGCTATGGATTCACCGTGCGGGTGTTTATTTATTTAGAATAAGTACAGAAAACAGTTATTAAATTACAACCATTATCAAAATCAAAAACAAAGGGAAACAAGTTAAATTTAACAACCTAAAACTATTGTACACTGAATGCATGAACTAAAAATAAAATGGATGAAAATATTAACTTAAACTAAAGTAAATCTACACAAATAATACGAATGAAAATTACAAACAAGCAAAATTTAAATTAAACAAAAATTAAAACTTAACTCGGAAAAAATATAAAAAATGTACACAATTTTGAGATTCACTTTCAACCACCAAATTACAAATCAATAAATTATTTCCCCATAAATAGTTTGGTTACCTGCCCCCAAACGCTTTATGGTCAAGATTGAACAGATCTAATTCGTTATGTTTAATAGACAGGGCATTGAAACTGCGACACATACGAGTGATAGGGGCGGGGCGTGTTGCTGAGGGAATTTCAAATAGGCGCTTAATGCGTTCAGGGCGTGTGGGGATATGAAAGTTAAGAGTACCGGTAAGAGCATCTCCAAAACCACCCACAGCAATGTTATGTAGGGTTTTTATATCGGCAACGTTTCTGTGTTAGTGGTTATGTTACAACGTAACACACCAGTATTGCTGTACGCTTTATTTTAAATCTTTATTCTTATATACAGAATTAAATACGGTCGTCGAAATATTTTTTTTTATACTTATTGATATTTTATAACAACTGACAGTTAAGTAAAATTAATATTTTTATTAGGTTTTTCTAAATTTCGTAATGTTCCGCTGTACTTCTTCATTTTTTTCTTTCATAAGAACCTTTTCCTGACAATAATATTTTTCTTTATCCTGCCCATCACCTTACATGATCCCCAAGGTTAGCTGGTGAAGAATGCCTTATGGCGTTATAGCTCGCCTATGTACTAGGTTTTTAAGTGCAATAAAGTATTTAAATAAATAAATAAAATAATAAACACAACCAAAAAGAATAAGCTGTAATATATATATGCTATAATGTTCCATCCGTTCACGCGTGATGCGATGACCAAGGGAAATAGAGATTATTTTTTTATATACTGCCCGGAATTTGTAAAAGAGCAAATATTTTAATAATATAATCTAAAATGAAATTAAAGAACTACGTATTTTTAATTTTACTTACTAAGTAATAAAATGTTCAAGTTACAGCGCAGATAAGTTTTCCTAAAAATATCGCCACTCATACCGACCCTAATCAAGTAGGTAGCGAGAGGTCGACGATCGCGCGAACGTTGACTTGCGTAATTGTTTCGTCTTTCCGTTGTGAGCGAGATCAATTAATAATGTTTTGCTTGTTTATTTCAAAATGGGGTTCTATCAATGACACCTAAAGCCAAAAAAATATTTGTTCTTTTGACAATTAAACGCGGTATATAGATCATACATTAAAATATTGGTCAATAACAACATTCCATAGTAACTTATAAATAGGTAGATAATACGGTTTTTTAGATAGTTGTAATTAATTAAGTTTTTATAGAATAAATATTTACAATGTTGTTAAGCTTCCAACGATGCAATTTTATACCTAAGAGATACGAATATTAATTTATATTATAGATAAAAATTAAATTAAAATGTAATAATTAGTGATGCAACGAATACTACTTTTACGAATATATGAACTTGCTATTCGCCGAATACGAATACAAAAATTTGCGACCATAATTGTATAATATAGTTGAAATGTCAGTGACAAAGCTCGGCTCGCCATACACAATGCCATGTTGGTACCAATACTGATGTATGGAAGCCAGACGTAGATATGTCAGAATACGCATGAGAGTAGTGTTAATGCAGTAGAAATGAGGTTGATGCGGCGTCACTTTGGCGGACCGCATACGTAACGTCGAAATACAGAAAGAAAGCATACGGAAAGTTGGAGCATGAGCGAAGATTTATGAACGAATAAACGATCAAATAAATAAAACACATGGCAAAAGGTGCATTAAAAAGCCTTGTAATTGATTAAATTGAGGGCATGTAAAAAGAGGTCGACAAAGCAAAAAGGTACGTCGTGATCGTGCAAGTGACGCTCAATTGTCTCTGCCTACCTCGCAAAGGATCTGACGTGATGATATGTATAACTATACACCTAATTTAATAATAATAATAAATATTTCCAGACAGGTCATACAGCGCCATCTAATTTCCGTGATAAGCTACGAGGCTTGTGTTACGGAAACTAGATGGTTGATAAACTACATATTATACTTTTTTTTTTTACTTTTTTATACTTTTTTGTTTTTTGTAATTAAAGATTAAATAAAGCAGTTGCTTTTTAACCACTTGTCACAGAATTTGTTTTGATATAGATTCTGTTCGCATGTTTGACGATAGTTGCGGTTCAAATATTCAATATTGGCTTTGTAAGTCACAGCGCATAACAATATTGTAATTTGCGTTGCGTTCATTTATACTCGTAATGTTTTTTTATATGGGGTGACTTTGTATGGTCTTACGGTAGACATATGTGGTTCTATTACCATATGTCAGAAATGTCTTTATCTATGGCTTCTCCATACACATTGGCTATTTTAAAGTTAATAGTTTTTCGACATATGATTTCTTAGGAAAAGTTGTTTGTCTCTATCAATAGAACCGCATATTAGTCTAACGTAAGACCATACAAAGTCACCCCGTAATTTGGTTGCATCACTAATAATAATAGTTTTATTAAATGTTAATTTAAATTGTAAATAGTGTGAAATGAAATGTATAGTCATTACTTATTATTGTGTGAATTGTATATAGGTACAGGTATAGTGAAATTATATATAAATTATAAGTAAGAAATCTTTAATAGTTCGATATTTTGTTTTTTTTAGAGTCGTTTGATTTGAATATTCGCGGTAACGCCTTTATGCGCCGGCGCACTTCGCGTCGATGACGTTCCATCGTCTCGACGCCCTCTAGTAGTGACTAGCATAGTCCGCTTGATACACTTGAACTTGAAAACAACGCTCTCTGTCGGAGAGAGTCGAAACTCTCCAAATTCGTTCCTAATTATTTGCTGTGATTGTGCCCTGCAGCCCTATCTGTTACTTGGTCGCAAACTTTAGATTGGCAAAATAATGAATTCTGTTATTTACTACCACTTTTAGCTCGAGTTTCTCCGATCATAGCCGAACTTACGTCAAAATGGCGTTTTCCACTATTTCAAAGGTCACCCATGGGGTTGCAACTTCAAAATCATTTAACTTGAATTAAATTGTTCGCCGCACTTTTATTAAAGTTAACAACATTTTTATTAATTAAACTAAGATTATATATAATATATTTACATTAAACATAGTTTTATAACACACATTAGGTAATAAAGCAAAAATTTGGCAAATACTAAAAGAAATATATAATTGTTTTTTTTTTAATGAACGCTAATAACTTTTTTTTAAAAAAAGCTTTTGCTGTCATCTGTAGTGAAAACCTTTATACGAGAATACCAATTTTAATAGCGTTCCACACTGACAGTTCCGTTATTTAAGGGATATTTAACGTTGGCGCTTAAGTAACAGAATAGGGCTACTGAACCTATCAAAACCAAGGAATTCAGTCACCAGTTCGAGACCCGGAACCAAGGTTATACTGCGTGTAATTTAATAGAGAGCAAATATTAATTATAAATGGAATAACTAAAAATACTCCAAAATTGAGCGTAAGAAATTTAATTAGCAGCAACTTTTCTGCGTGTAATTGTCGAAAGATCATTTTTTTAGGCTTCAGGTGTCATTGGTAGAACCTCTTTTTTTTTTTAAAGTTAAAAATCATTATCCTAAAACAAAATACATAGTGAATAAAATCACGACATCTATCGTGATAAATACCTCTTTTGATTTGATTGATCTCGCTCACAGCAGAGACGAAATAGAGAGAGAAACAATTACGTAAGTCAACGTTCGCGCGATCGTCGACCTCTCGCTACCTACTTGATTAGGGTCAGTATGATTGGCGATACATTTGGGATAACTTCTCTGCACCGTAACTTGATATTTTATTACTGAATAATAAAATTAAAAAATACTTAGTTCTTTATTTTTATTCTAGATTATAATATAAAAATATTTGTTCTTCAATAAATTCCACACAGTATATAAAGGGCATTATCACAGCCCCTCGCCACGCTGGCCAGACGGTTCTGGTGTCATTTGTTAATGACAATTTATTAACGTTTCCACAATTTGGTAGGTATTAGTGGAACCGGGACCGTCGGCTTAACGTGCTCTCCGAGACACAGGAAACAGTGGTGTTGTAAATAAATGACAAATGTAAATAAGAAAATTGTATTTCTCATTGATTCATGTTAGGGTTTGAACCGACCTTTTTAGGATTTTTATTTTTGATAAATAGGAAAATATTTAGGACATCTATAAGTCAAAATATCTAGTACGTTAACTAAATTATAACAAACTGATGTTCCTTCCTCTTAATATACGAAATTATTATAGTGAGATTACAGATTAATCGTTCTAAAATGGCATCGACTATATTGGTCTATGAGGATAGTCAGTTATCGGCTAGGTTAGTATTCTTTTTTTAAGCGTTTAATTAAGAATAGGTAGAGTATAATTGTTTGTATAGACAAACACCATTATTATTTTGTCTAGATTAGGTTTCGATGGAATGATAGCTCATTATGGATCATTTTTTTTGGTTATTTTAAAATTAACAATTTGTTTAAAAAAAGCAAATAATTTTTGTCATTTCCGAAATTTATGGTTTCTTAGTAAAAGTTAGGAAAAGACTGCCTCCGTGGTCTAGCGACTAAGTCCGTGGATTTAGACTCGTAGGTACCGGGTTCGATTCTTGGTCGGGACACAATAATATTTATTAATTTAAATATAAAATTAAATTTAATTGTGATATTTTCCGAGTTTGGTACGCTAGAGACATCGACAAGTTTTCTCCGAATTAAGACTTGCCCGTGTGCAACATGAAAGCCGATAAAACGCAAAACCTCTGCTAATTTAAGAACAATAAATTAAACGTGTTAAGCAGAGGTCCCAGGCCCACCCAGCAGGACCCGATCATGGATCGTGTCAGCCACATGCGGTATGTCCGTTAATAATATCAACATCCCCACGCTCCAAATGATAATAATGACTTAAATCAAATAATAATCAAATGAATATCAAAAATGCATGAATGAAAGTGTGTAAAGTGTATAGTGTGTATGTGAATGTATTATATTATCTATATAAATTAATTATTAACAAATTGAAACATAATATAAATTATTAATAAATCAAAGAATAAAGGAAGAAAGTATGATACCATTTGTCTTATTCAAGTTCCCTAACTGACCGCCCCAAACCTGTATTTTTTTTTATTTCACTGAGGTATAACCGAATGTCGATTCTAGCCGATTGCGTGACGTTTTAGAACGACTGATCTGTACAATTATTCTTAGAAATTTATATATTTATGTAATTATATTATTTGTTGATGCATTTATTGAAAGAAACTTATGTAGTTAAGGGTCAGTAATTTTGCACTATTTAGTAAAATTTAGTCAAAAGCACTTACTGGGTTTTGAAATAGGGCAACAAAGAATTGAATGCGATTTGACATATCAACTTTTAAAGGTGCCATTTACTTGTAGTTTACGGCTGGTTCTGGATTTGACGTTTTGTCGAACTGGCCAAATATCTGACGATTGGCTAGGAATTACCAATTCAAGTTTAGGCAAGTGGCAAGCTCGTACCAAACTCGAGAAATAACACAAAAATTATTTACATTAATAAATATTTTTTGTGTCCCGACCAGGAATCGAACTTGGTACCTCCGAGTCTTAAATCCACGGACTTAACCGCTAGACCACAGAGGCAGTTGATTTACGTAAGGTGATTGGTAGGTATGTCATTTTAATAGTTGAGCCAATCACGTGCCTTAAATTTAAATAATGATCCCCGAAACCCAGCATTAGTCAATTTTGTATAAGATAATATTGTTGTGTATTTTTTATGAGTTATCGTGAAATTAAAGTATATTGTTTGTTTATTGGGTTGTTTTATTTTTATTATTTAAAATTATTTTATCTTCTCAATAGTCTAAGACACATATAGCAGCTGTAAAAAACTGCCAATTAAACAAGTCAGCAATAGCAGAACACCTAATGGATAGTGGCACAAACCATTGGATTGAGCTGCATGACCCAAATATACTTTCCACCGATCGTCACTATTACCCTAGAATACTACGTGAAGCGATCAAAATAAAGAAACACAAAATTTCAATCGAGAGGGGGGTTATAAGATATCTTCATCGTGGAATCCAGTAATCAATAGGTTTCGACGCCGGGAAAAATCGCCCGGTGTCGCCAAGGATATTGTAAGTGTCTCGTGTCGTCATTTCTAAAAACTTTTAAAAGTGATAAGTGGGTAGGTTTACATCTACCGCCCAGTATGTACGAGACTACACCGCAAAGCTTCAGTCGACCCGTGACCACGGCCAATGCAACTTGGCTGTAACGTCGGGAGAAATATGTCTCTAAGGTAAATCGCGTAAAGACCCGTTAAAATTATAAAAACTATTATGAATATGCGCGAAAGTTTAAGTCTAAGATACGTAGAAGAATCATCATTTCATCATTACACCCCCTACACACAGCGACCTCCACTGCTGGAGATGGGCCTTCCAGAATATATATCTGAAGAATTTGTCCTACACTCGCCACGCTGGCCAGGCGGCTTGGCGAGTATATGATGTAAATTTTTGATCCACAATTTGGTATTAGTGGAACCGGGACCGACGGCTTAACGTGCTCTCCGAGGCACGGGAACGGTGGTGTTGTAAACCTATGACAAATGTACGTAAGATTTAAGGAACGCGTTCTTACAAAGCCACCACCATCCGAATCTGTTCGCGATAAACTCAAAAACTGTTTCGTCAAAATTAATTTCGTGTCGCCGTTTACACGGGCGAAGCCGGGTAAAACAGCTAGTTATTGTTAAATTACATTCGGATAACCGATTGGTGAAGGTGGCTGGTTCTTGCATTAAGGTCATAAAGTTCCTATTACATATTAGATTAGAACAATGCGATCAGTTATATTGACTTAAAATTACTTGTAAAATACAAAAAAAAAACTGTTTCGGAATAGAGAAAGAGGGGATAAGGTTATGGAGCTTCTCAGAACACCGTGGTATAGCTTGTAGAACACGCTCAGAGAGGCAACGTCACGGCGAAGCTGCAGTGATTCGAGAGTTTTAGACACTGGTGTCGTCTGCAATCCAAATTGCCCGCCTCTGTAGGACATTAGAGCATCTGTAAGATAGCTTAGCGGAGTCATCCCAGAGGTGAGAACAGTATTCCAAGCATGACCTTATCTGTGCTTTATACAGCATAAGTTTTAGTGCAGGCGGGGAAAACCGCTTTGTTTCGCTGGAATAAAAAGCGCCATACTGGCCACTGCGTATAGGATTAAATAATAATAATAATAAATATTTCCAGACAGATCACACAGCGCCATCTAGTTTCCGTGGTAAGCTACGAGGCTTGTGTTGCGGAAACTAGATGGTTGATAAACTACATATTATACTTTTTTTTGTAAATATATACATATAAACACTCAGACCGAGATAAATTATACAATGTACAACTTGCCCCCGGTGGAAATCGAACCCGCGACCTCCCGAGTTCACGGCAACGTTTGTTACCACTAGACCACGGAGTCATGAGGGTAGTCCAATTTCGAGCAAAAACAATCAAGCTTCACTGCTACGAAAACAACTAAAATATTTGCTTTATGAAACGTGAAAATGGGCCCACAATGCATTGCATCCCAACCATTAATGGAAATAATCCTACATTGGGGTGGTAAAGTGGGCTGCTTGTGCCAGAGATGTATATTTGTGCTGATGGACCATCCTTAACTAAGAATTCTTTATCTTTACTAGTGGTGGAAACGTTGCAAAGACGAACCGTTTTTCAGAACCGTTTTATGTTCTGCTACGATATAACCGTTAGTATTCGTTGCGTGAACTATTTAAATAGTCGTACTTGTTGCACTTTTACAGCAGCATTTATTAGTGTAGATCGTATTTATCTTGTAACGACGAAGGCAGTTCTTTGCTGTTATTAATTCGCTATTCAAATTTATTTGTATAATTATTCTTAAGTTAACACGGCCCTTTTACAGCCACGAATTTAAATTTAATTTTATGTATTTAACATTCAAATTTTATTTAGATTGTAAGGTTACACGGCCAATTTATAGCCACAAATATTAACTAACATTAATGCTATTACTCGTAGAATATAAGATGACACGGCCCTTTTACAGCTATGAATTTATGTTTAATTGACATATTATTATTATTATTTAGAGTCATCATCATCATCATTACAGCATCCTAGACTCCACTGCTGGAGATGGGCCATCCAGAACATATATCTGGAGAATTTGGCCTACACTCGCCACGCTAGCCAGACGGCTTATAGATGCTTAAGCTGTATAAGATGCTTATTAAGACTTTGAGGCTTTTTTTTACTGCGACAAAATTAATATTATAATTTTATTAATTATCTGACAACTGTATGTAATTTCTGTAAATTATAATTATTGGGTAGGTATATAGAATTTAAGCTGAGACGGTCTCTTTACAGCCACAATCTTATTTAAGTAGTTAGTTTTACTTGCTTAACATACATAAATATGAATTATTACCTGTTACGGTACAATCATGTTGGTGCGAACGGAATGGGTGCCAGAAAAATCTTTGCACCACTCACTGAAAGATATTTCAGGTCTGTCTTTGGTAACATTTTTTCAAGTTACTAAGACAGCATTTTAGCGCTTACGTCTTTGGGTTGAGGGCTCTGGTCGATCGATGCGGTGACAGCACTCTCCATGCTGGCCGGGTCTCAGTCAGCCGTCGGCCACGCTAGCGCGCGGACATGAGTCGCGTGGAGCGATCGACCTACAACACCCGGGTAAGTGAAGTGTCACTTGAAACTCAATCTCTCTCCAATTTAATTGATCAAGTCGTCGCAGCCGGACACCTTGTTATCAGCCATGATGGTATTTTGACGTGTTTACAAACGATGTTTATTTGTTGGCTTTGTTGATTGATTGCTTTTAATTAAGCTCTATTACCCATGATGAAAATAAAGTGTATTATTCATACCCTGCGAAGCTGCAGGGATTGGAGAGTTCCAGATATAGTTGCTTTGTCCATAATTCACTTCACTAATGTTAGAAGCGAGCATGCCTCTCGTGCCCAACACACGGATTATGTAGATGTTATGGTATGTGTATATTTATTACTAATATTACAAATTTATGTATTATATTGTTTAGAATTGTTTATGTACTCGTATATACGGTTTATTTATTTTTTTACTATTATATAAGTATATTATATATGTATAAATTATTATTATTATATAAATACATAATAAATTGATTTAACAGACCTCCTCTTGTGTCACAAAGTTGTTTTTCTTGTTGCCCTTTAGGTTAATTGTTTAAAATGTACGTGAGTTAGGGTGTTGGCATAACAACAGCGTTAGTAGTGCATCCCATTACATGTAATGCGCAGCTGACTGAAGCTGAGCGAAGACCCTTGCCACATCATATTAATTTAAATTGTAAATTATTATTATTTTCTCTGATTAATGAAATAATATACAAACAGTATAAAATAATTACAATATAAATTAAAACTACTTACAAGTAAAAATTAAAATAAATATAAACTAAACCTAATAAAAAATAAACCATAAGTAAAAAATGTCCTCTAGAGACGACCCTTCAGTGATAGTCCCAAGAAGACTGGCAACATTTCCCCTCTGAATAGCTAAGCTGTATTGGCAGAAATAATTGCCAGCCTTCCTATCTCTAGACTTTTCCGTTAGCCGTTTGGACAACTCCTTGGCCAGACGCTTGGTTGAGTGTCCCCATGGGCCCATTGTCTCGACCCCAAACGGCGCAAATTCGTAACCTGTAGTGAGGTTGGTGTATTTGCGCAGCTTGAGGTTCTCAGCAGAAACCGCCGCACTTCCCGCGCTTGACGAGGTCTGTCTAATGTGTCTACACATGTCGCATCCCACGCCAGGGACCTGCCAAGTTTCCACAGCCCAACCGTCATGCCGTCGGGTCTTTTGCCATCGCTCCGCGCAATCCCAGAGGGTTCTAGGATCGCAGGTACTCCAGCAGTGACAAAAGCCCTTCGAATAATGTCGTTCAAAGCAGCGTGACGAGGAATGCGGCCAGCAATTTTCTCTGATTGTAATACTTATTGATGTGGCAATAAAAGTTTTTTTTTCTTTTTTTTTTAATTCGAACGTATCCATTGTGCAGGAAATTGAGAGCATCTGTACAGGAACCATCCCAAAGGTGAGAACAGTATTCCACGCATAAACTGATCTGTGTTTATATTAGCACAGTCTGATTGAAGGCGGGAAAAACTATTTCACCTAATTCAGTAGCTTTTTGACGCTGTTTTGACGATGCTCTCAATGTAAGTATTTTCCGCCCCGAGAATGTTAAAGCTGACCTGAATGCAGTTCGATCAACGCGCAGACTTGAATCTTGTTGGCATTAAACTGGACAAGAGTTTGCACACCACACAAATACATTTTGTGAAGCGTGCAGTTCTGCTGTCATAGTGTGCCGTAATTCATCGACTTGGTCATTTCCCGAAGCTCGAGGTCTTTGATACCGCCCGTGAGCTGTGTCGTCTCCACAACAATGAATCTTCATCTACTGACCAACTCTTTGTCCATGTAACAACTCAGAGAAGTACCTAAGTTCTAAGCAACATTCATTATCATACTGGAAAATAAACGTAACTCAGTGGAAATTTCCACATATTGCTTATTCTTGTTCTGGAAAACTCCTATTTTAATCCGTTTAGAGCGTAATTCGCGTAATTAACTATTAGTAAAAATACATTTGTTTCGGGCAAAAAAATCTGCCCTTCTGTTTCGTATATTTTTTTACTGCACCTTTGTTTGCACTTGTGTTTTTATCTATTTAGGTACACTTACAGCTAAAATATAAATATATGATATATGGTCAAATATTACTACTAAAAATACTCGATTTGTACTTGCATGCCTATTTGTATCCACAAACTCTCTTGCTGTCTATAAAGTTATTAGTTAGATGATTTTTTTTTTTTTTTTTTCTTGTTTACTTACGGTATAGATTCAGTTGCCCTCGCTACTAACAATTTGTTTTAGTTTTGATATTTTTTTTTTTTTTTTATAATTAGTTAAGTTTTAATTTAATTGAATTTATGATTTGACTTAATTTTATTCAATTTAATTTAATTTGATGTTAGGTTCGGCCCAATTTTAATTTAAGTGCTGTCTATAAAATAAAAATCATTTTGGCTAATGTATAACAAAATTCCTATCATCAAATATGTATTAATTTAATGCCGTGATTTTGTAAAACCAATAAATAAAATAAATAAATAGGAAAAAATAATGATACTATAAAGCCGATATCTCACTTGGAAGTGAATAACAGTGAAATCTATAATTAAGTTATGATTATCACCCTGTATATAGGTACGTCATAGCTATTGAAGCGGGAATACCCAGTGAAGCTCGAATCAAGAAGATCTAATGAAGCAGATTTTAGATCCTAACCTATATATAACAATGCTATTAGATATTGTACGTGTACCTATCTCCATAAACCGTGCAAAATATGAACAATAGATTATCTAATATTTGGAAATTAAGGGACTTTGTATTAAGGCCCCTGTTTGTCAAACAATTTAATAGTGTGTGGCCTTGTTTGGCGTGTTTGATGCGGTTTGAAGCGTTTGTCGTAAATGATAAATAATAAATAAATATTTCCAGACAGGTCACACAGCGCCATCTAGTTTCCGTGGTAAGCTACGAGGCTTGTGTTACGGAAACTAGATGGTTGATAAACTACATATTATACTTTTTTTTTTTTGTAAATATATACATATTATAGGTACATATAAACACCCAGAACGAGACAAATTATACAATGTACAATTTGCCCCCGGTGGGAATCGAACCCACGACCTCCCGAGTTCACGGCAACGTTTCTTACCACAAGACCACGGAGGCGGTCAAATCTAGAATGCCATCGTGTTTGACCAACATGTTTGAATGTATACAGAGATGTTTGTCAATCTATATCTCAAATATAGTTCTTTATTAGAAAAATAAAAATAAGACAATATATGAGATATTGATTGCAGTATTATATTGTCGTATGAAGTATTGCCTTGGCGGTGGTGGCTCGGTTGAAATCGTTCATTAAAATCCTGAAAAGCTCGGTTCGAACCCCGGCATGAGAACTGTCATAGATTTACTAACACCACCGTTCCTGTGCCTCGGAGAGCACGTTAAGCCGTCGGTCCTGGTTCCACTAATACCAACTTGTGGGATCGTTAAAAAAAATCATTAAAAAATAATAATTTAGACGTGTGGCGAGTGTAGGCAAAGTCTTTAGAAAATAATGGAATGCCCATCTCTTAATAACTAACCCCCCCCCCCCCCCCCCAATATGTACTTGTATATGGTTATAGACAGTATTACATTTATTTATATGTATGTATATTATTATTGTTTATACTCGTATGTATGTATTTGCATGTAGTATTAGTATGTAAATATTATTTATTTAGGTATCTAAGTATGTATCAAATTATATATGTCATTATATTGTCTAATTAAGCCTGTAATTGCACCTATATTGTTTAATTGCTTTTGTTGTCCCGAAGGTTTGACTGTCATAGAATGCCAAGCGGCATGAATTCTGCCTTTGTACTTTGTGCAATAAAGATTTAAATAAATAAAATATTGATTTTGAGGATCGCTTGAGGAAACGGGTAAGGGTCAACCAGGCAGAGTCAGAGTCATTATGTATAAAACATGTGTTAACGGAAAACGCGACGCATCGAGTGTTTATGTAAACAACACACAATATCCTTATAGCCTTCCGCAAAACAACCTAATATAACCCGATGATTTTACCATCACATTATCAATCAAGGCTGACGAGTATTATAGTAATAGGATTGCTTAAATTATTGCCTATCAATATTAACATTTAAAAGCAATTTCTTTTATAAATGCACTAGCTGACCCGGCGAACTTCGCACCGCCGTTAGTCATTGAATGTTTGCAAACCTTAGTTAGCACGTAGAAATCCACAATGTCAAATGCTTATACGCAATGCTAATCGCCGATTGGATCTTCTCAATAAACTCTACATAGAAGGCCTATGTGATGACTGGGCAGCTCCACTCTTCCAGGATTAACACAAATATATTCCCAAAGTTTCATCCGGTTCGGTGGAGAATATGAACGTAAGCACAGCTTTTTTTATATTTTCACACGTTCTGAACGAGCTGTTATCTGTTTTTACGTTTTTCGTTTTGCTGATTTTTATATAAATAAATATTTCATTTCATATAAGTACGTACTCTTAGAATTAATATAAACATGTATTTAGGAATCTTTTCTGAAGATATTGTCGCCAAAAATTAACGTTATGAATCTTAAGTAAAATATTTTTCAATTCCAATTCAAATTAATTTATTCATCAAAAGGGTTAGTTACTTAAAGTAAAAAAATAACATGTGTGTGAGGACTAGCTTTAGTAGGGGTGATTTTTATTAAGAATTATTAAACAACAAAAACATGTTGGAAGTAAGAATACAAACCGGTTATTAAAAAAAATAAAAAATAAAAAAAAAACACAGGGTTGCTATGCTTGTGTTTTTATGCGTATGTGTGGTCTATGACGTAAATATATAGGAATTAAATAAATAAATGAAAGTGTAATTTGTGCCTAAGAAAAACTTAAGCATAGTAAAATTTGTTCGTACACATACATATCTTCACGCCAATTCCCTTGCGGGGTAGGCAGAGACAATTGAGCGCCACTTGTCACGATCACGACATACCTCTTTCGCTTCTTCGACATTCATCAACCTCTTCATACATGCCCTCTTGTTTCGATGGCTTTTTAATTCACCCTCAGCTAATGTTTTATTTATTTGATCATGATAGGCAAGTCTTGGTCTGCCAGGGCCTCTTTTACCCACAACTTTCGCATTATATATCTGGTTCGTCAATCTCTCTTCGCTCATCCTTTCAACATGCCCGAACCATCGGAGCATCCCTTTCTTTATTTTTGTACCTATGCTTTCTTTACTACTACCCTTTTGCGTATTTCGTTATTACGTATACGGTCCATCAAAGTTACGCCGCATATCCGACGTAAAGACCTTATTTCTACTGCATTAACTCTACTCTCATGCGTATTCTGACATATCCACGTCTCGCTTCCATACATAAGTGTTGGTATTAGTATGGCATTGTGTATGGCGAGTCGAGCTTTATCACTGACATTTCGACTGGCGATCAGTGACCCCAGGGCCCCATTAACACTATTTTCCGCGTTCACTCTTCTTTCAACATCCCTATCATACTTCCCATCCGCAGTGAAAACACTGCCCAGATATATAATAAATAAATTATATAATAAATTTGTTCGTAAAACTTAATTTGTCTTTAAAAGATAATGATTCAAGAACTAAGGAATAATTAAGTATTCGGGAAACCGGCCGTATTAAAGAATTTAAAATTATTAAAGAACAATGCCACTTATAGCAACAGGCAGACAACGTCTGTGTCGGGTACAAATTTAAATATTTTTTTGTTATCTTTATTCACATAAACCTACAGGTATATTTGTGACACGTCATAATTTAAATTATTTTGAATGATTCTACTCCTGTTAGTGGAAGACTAATCAGCCTAGTGGTCCAAAGACTATGCTGTTAGCAGAAGACTAGCAGCTTAGCAAAATTCCAGTGACCTGTTAATGTTTAATCTGACTGAGAAAGGATCTGCAAGGAAAATTCTCTCAAAAAAAACCTAATTACAAAATAATTTAAAACTAATACTAATTACAAAAAGCTGCCTCCGTTAAGTCCGTGGATTTAGATTCCGAGGTACCGGGTTCGATTCCTGGTCAGGACACAAAAATATTTATTAATGTAAGTAAATATATTTAATTTATTTGTGATATTTCTCGAGTTTGGTACGCTGGAGACATCGACGATCTTGCCACTTGTCATGATTGGCCTATAGTAAAGTTGGCTAAATGTGAATCCGCTTATTTCTAAGCGTGGTTTCTGACCACGCCGAAAGGGGAACGGTCGTGATGATACTTTACTAATTACAAAAAATACCGTAACATAACATTACATTAGTACTCCTATATTATAATTATTGTACGCCTACAATAAAACACATGGCATCTAAATTTGTAATCCGGCTCAAAGGACCAACTAATGCGACCCACTTGCGAAGAATCCTAATTTTCACGACCTGTTTAATTTAGGATAGGGTGCGAAGCGGGTAGGTCATAAATTTTTATCTAGCCCGTATTAAGAGAGCTTTTGTCGCCTATTTCTGACAAAGCTAGATTTATATATCAAAGGCTAAGATCTTAAAAGCTCGTTTTCACCTATACCTTATTCATATAGCAAAAAAAAATCATTTTGAAAGAAGTAAATTAATATATCGTGGTCTGGCGGTTATGTCCGTGGATAGAGACTCGGAGGTACCGGGTTCAACTCCTGGTCTGGACACAATAATATTTATTAATTTAAAGAAATAATTTTCAATAATACTCAATCCATTTGTAATATTTCTCGAGTTTGGTACGCCAGAGACATCGACGAGCTTGCCACTTATCATGATTGGCCTATAGTAAAGTTGCACTTCGTTCCTTAAATCCTACAAAGGTCGGTTCAAACCCCCCCCGGCATGTACCAATGAGAAATACACTTTTCTTAAGTACATTTGTCATAGATTTACAACACCACCGTTCCCGTGCCTCGGAGAGCACGTTAAGCCGTCGGTCCCGGTTCCACTAATACCATTTTGTGGAATCGTTAATAAATTGTCATAAAAATTGACATCAAATCCTCGCCAAGCCGTCTGGCCAGCGTGGCGAGTGTAGGCCAAGTTCTCCAGATATATGTTCTGGAAGGCCCATCTCCTGCAGTGGAGATCTAGGACGCTGTGTTCTAGGGGCTGTAATGATGAATGAAAGTTGCACTTCGTAAGAAAATAAAAATAATTACGTTTAGGTAGTTTCGGATAACTCAAAGAAACTTTGTCAAACCAATTTTTTTTTTCCTCCTTTCTTTTTTTTTTCCTTTTTCTTCTCCTTTTTTTAAAAAAAAATATTGTTTCTTTATTTTTATTCTTGCATATATAGCCTCATAATTATCATTATAGTCCCTAGACCTCCACTACTGGAGATGGGTCTTTCAGAACATATAACTGGAGAATTTGGCCTACACTGGCCACGCTGGCCACATGCCTATATCCATTTAAATCTATGCCGAATTTCATTAACAGACATTTGAACATTGACTATTGAAATAAGCTCCAGTAATATATCCAGACATGAATCACATACAAACAGACTTACTCGTACATACAAACAAAGCTTCTTTCGTTGATGTTTGTAGGTAATACAATTATTAATTTTACTACGAGCGACGCGACGTGCGTACATTAATCTTGCATAAATTAGATGTAATTGTCCCTGAAACACTGTAGTCTGTAGTAACATGCTCGTTATGGCTCTTACCGACAGTAAAAAGTTACGATGCGTTTTTATTGCTCTATTCGAAATGAAAGGAATAAACAGAACAATTAGTGAGAAAGCAAAATTAAGTTCTTCAATAGTTCTTCATTTCAAGACAAATTTCTAAGCATTTCATGGATTCACTGTGCGGGTGCCGGGTCCATCGTCTGTGGGTACGAGATGAGAACAATGGCGTCTCGGGCTTGCGACCGACAATAGGCTGGTTTAAGAAAAGGAGGTCCCTCTTTTTTATTTTATTGCGCGATAATACGCTCACCATCCGCCATTCTACTTCTCTCCCTACCCAACCAAATACTGTATGATTCCGTTAATGCCGTCTTGGAAGCTCGTTCCATAAATGTATTGACGGCAGACCTACTTAGGCCCAATTCTTTCAGTAAGTGATGCAAAGATTTTGCTGGAACTCCTCTCGCACCAACATCCACTGCGTAAAGCTGAGTCTTGAACCCGTACCTGATCATTTCTACTGTGAGATCCTAATATTTATTTGACTTCATTTGGAATATTTGATTCCCACGGAACGGTTTTAAAATACGGATGTTAGTTGTAAACTCACCAAACCAATGTTACCATTTAAAATATGTCCAGTAAGATAAGTTTTTTCTGTCAACATTGAAGATTGCGTTCATAAATATTCATATACACTCGAGCATTTTTATTTATTTATTTATTTACAAACACGTAACCCTAACATAACAGCCTAAGCCAATTCGTTAATAAGTGTTTTTTATATATAGTTAATACAATAAATATACAAAAATACCTAAATAAATACCATTTTTGACATCTAGAGAAGAGAAAGAAGACAATTTTCTAAGCATTCCATGGATTCACCGTGCGGGTGCCGGGTCGATCGTGTGTGGGTAAGAGATAAGAAAAATGGTGTCTCGGGCTTGCGACCGACAATAGGCTGGTTTACGAAAAGGAGGCCTCCTTTTTTTTTCATTTTATTGCGCGATAATAACGCTCACCATCCGCCATTCTACTTCTCTCCCTACCCAACCAATATAAGGATGTCTCTTTCATATTATGAATATTGGAACGAAAACTGATTTAAATGAGTTAGACTGAAGTGAGTTTTGTTTAAAAATGTATTTTTTACAAAATGAATTAATTTAACTAATAGTGACTGGCCAAGGAGTTGTACAAACGGCTAACGAAAAAGTCTGGAGACAGGAAAGCTGGCAATTATTTCTGCCAACGTAATAGATTAACTATACAGAGGGGAAATGTTGCCAGTCTTCTTGGGACTATGACTGAAGGGTCGCCTCTAGAGGACATTTTTTACTTATAGTTTATTTTTAATTAGGTTTAGTTTATATTTATTTTAATTTTTACTTTAAAGTAGTTAGTTTTAATTTATATTGTAATTATTTTATACTGTTTGTTTATAAATAAAGCTATGACTAGCATGACAAGTGGCAAGGTCGTCGATGTCTCTAGCGTACCAAACTCAAGAAGTACGATCACAAATAAATAAAATAAATTATTGTACCTTCATTTCTATGTCCACGGACTTAACAGCTAGCCTACAGAGGCAGTATAGACGACAGTAATTACCGAATTTCTAAGAAATACTTAAGTGTGAAAAACAACTCCCCCGAAATAATGATTCCAGAAATTGTTTTGCAATGTACTGATCTAATTAAAAGTATTTACGGATATAAGGCAGAAGGAAAATTCATTTGAAATTACATATTTGCAGTTTTGATATTATTGTACAGTTATTTTCACAATTTATTAACTCTTGAACAAGTAAATGAAATTATATATCTGGGCAGTGTTTTTACTGCGGATGGGAAGTATGATAGGGATGTTGAAAGAAGAGTGAACGCGGGAAATAGTGTTAACGGTGCCCTGGGGTCACTGATCGCCAGTCGAAATGTCAGTGACAAAGCTCGGCTTGCCATACACAATGCCATGTTGGTAACACTGATGTATGGAGGTGAGACGTGGATATGTCAGAATACGCATAAGAGTGGTGTTAATGCAGTAGAAATGAGGTCGTTGCATCGGATATGCGGCGTCACTTTGGCGGACCGCATACGTAACATCGAAATACGGAAAAAGGTAGGTATAAAAGAAAGCATAGGAACAAAAATAAATAAGGCATGCTACGATGGTTCGGGCATGTTGAAAGGATGAGCAAAGAAAGATTGACGAACCAGGTATACGAGTATAATGCGAAAAGATGGCACAGACCAAGACTTACATATCACGATCAAATAAATAAAATACTGGCTGAAGGTGCATTAAAAAGCCTTCGCAACAAAAGGCCATGTATGAGGAGTTGATGAAAGAGATATGTCGTGATCGTGTCAAGTGGCGCTCAATTGTCTCTGCCTACCCCGCAAAGGAATCTGGCGTGAATATATGTATATGTATGTCTTAACTTGTTTAGTCCAGAAGCTATATGCCCCCACTTAACCCCGGGTTATAATATTATATATATATATATTAATTTAAATCTTTATTGCACTATGTACGAGGGTCGGGCTTAATAGACATTCTCTGACAGCCAACCTTTGGGACAATATAGAAAGAAGAGAGTGTAAGGTAGTTGCAACACATGTAATAGTTATGTTAAATATTGAAAATTTTAGATAAAACGATCGTGATGATACTTTATAATTTGTAAATACAAATACAAATCGTTTATTAGCACAATAAGAATATTGATTCGTTATGGTGAACCCTGTCTCCTGCATGAGCTGAGCTGTATAATAGGAGCCAGTGTCTTCCAATAATGAACATACAATTTAGAAGAAAATAAAATTAAAAAAAAAAGTTACAAATTTAGTATGTGAGTGTGGGTGCAATGTCTGTATATGTATGTGTGTGACTGTGTGTGTGTGTATGTATAAGGAAGGGAGTGGGGAAGGGGGAGAGGGAGGGTAAGCTTGTGTGTTTGTGATTTATAATTTTCCTAGTGAGTTGAAAATAATGTATCTTTTTATTTATAAGTGAATTTACAAATGTCATGTCATCATCTCTTCTGTACTGTCATAGTCAATGCCTTGTTCTAAGTTTCCACACCCTGAGCTAAGCATCTATTTTTCTCAGTGATTGCTGCGTATAATCGTGTGGAAACGGGCATCTCTTCTTTGAACTTGGTTTGCACTGATGACGTCACAAAGGGGGTAAACCTACCCCCTCCTCCAACCCGTACCTAACTGGAATGTATTCCCCCACTCAGTTCCTCCCCTAAGCTATTGTCCGCATTTCATGTCTTTTATTAATTAATTGCCCTTCGGATTTGGTTTTTGTTTTTAAACCAATCTAATATTGTAAAATACGAAAGAAGCTTTGTCTGTCTCTTCTTCTCGCCTTTACGGTGTCTGGCGCGGTGGTGGCTCTGTTGTAAGAACGCTTTTCTTAAAGTCCTAAACAAACAAACAAACAAACGTTTGTTGCCACATCAATAAGCATTACAATTAGTGAAAATAACAACAATTTAGAATTCAAATCAGCATGATGCGGCAAGGGTCTTGGCTCAGCTTCAGTCAGCTGCGCATTACATGTCATGTGATGCACTACTAACGCTGTTGTTATGCCAACACCCTAACTCACGTACATTTCAAACAACTAACCTAAAGAACAACAAGAAAAACAACTTTGAGACACAAGAGGAGGTGTTAATGTTAAATAAATGTATTATGTATTTATATAATAACAATAATTTATACATATATACTATGCTTATATAATAGTAAATAAATCCTACAATGGTCGGTTCAAACGACTCCGCCATGTACCAATGAGAAATACACTTCTTAACCCATTCAGCGCCCACAACGCGTATGCGAGTCATCAAAAAACATGACGCGTCACGAAGTTTTCGTTATTTATACATACTTAAAGCGATAATTTAGATATATTGTATATTCTCTTGATACCCACAAATTCATAAAAGAGCTGGGTAAACGGATTTTCCAAGAGTGTGGCGATCCCAAATGCCATAACTACCTAAAACAGAATATTTCCATAATAATTCAACGAGGAAATGCGACGAGCGTTTTAGGTACCCTCTCTGGTGGTAAGCCCTTAGTTTATTTTGTAGAATAGTTTTAATTTCATAGGTTTAGTTTTAATTATAATTAGTTTTTTAATCTATTTTATTTTAATATTTTTGTATCTACTTCGAATAAATAATTATTTATTTAGATATAAATAAATTTAGAAATAAATTTAACCTAAAAAATAATAATAATAAAAATACATACTTACAAAAAAAATAGCTCCTCCAAATCGCTGTCTTGTGCCATGGTGCCCAATACACTAGCAGCATTTCCCCTTTGAATTAGGATATATTGATGTTCATCCGTTCCCGTCTTACCTACGCTGCGCCAGCCTGGCACCACCTTCTGGCCAAAACTAATAGGGACAAGATCCAAAGTCAGCAGAACATATCGCTCTGAGTGGTCTCCCGAGCACCATGGTTCGTGCGTAATTCCGTCATAGCTCGAGATCTGGAGATGCCTAGTATTGAGGAGTTTGTCGTTGGCCTGACTAGACGTATGTTCTATCGGGCCGACAACGGACACTTCAAGCATCTCCAGAATATCGCTCCGTCTTGCGCTCGGCCCCCCAACGGGAGACCACTTCCTAGAGAAGTGCTCCTGGAGGAGAACTGAAGTAGCCGAACCCAGATCCCCTGGGCTCGTGAGCCATACGGGCGCTGTTATACCAGTAACGGTGCCCAGCACTAAAGGTGCATGAATTACCAACGGGTGATTACTCGCTGAGATCCTGCCGGGGAGAACGGGGGAATGTCCCCATCCCCAACCCAGGCCCATTAGACATCCGGGCCTGGACGACCCCACTGTCTGTCTGAATTAGGATACTTAATTTTTGGGAGAAAAAAACTGCCAGCCCTATTGTCACCAGAGACGTCAATGAGCCTTGGAACAATTTCTTTATAAAAGGCTTTAAGTTCCGATCCCCATGATTTATTTATTTTCGATACTATAATTATAAAAGGTAATTTAATAGAATAAAGAAAGTATGAATACACCAGTTTTTTTTTAAATGTTGCTTGCCGTCTGTTGACTGTTGTTCCATAAATTATATGAAGAGGTATTTCGGTATCGCAGGCTCATTTAAAACCGAGAACAGGAGAGCTATTATTTGAGCCGAAAGAATCGAAACTCCACGATCGAAGCCATGTCAGAGTGAATGATAAAAGGGTTCAATTAAATGCGAATGGGATCATGTTTCATGTAATCGGTTTGTTTCTGTGTTATTCAAAATAAGAATTGTTTTAGAGCAAATGAGAATACTCATTTTGCTTAGAGAAATGGGCCCAATCAAACGTTCTCGTGCCATAATCATTTATTTCTTATTTGATAGTAAATAAATGTGTTTACATATTCTATAATTAATTTTATTTATTTTACTCTAGCATAACGATAATTGACAATAACTTTTTACGTTAATAATTTAATAGTTTCGATCCCGATATAAATCAGAGAATTCTGTTCACTTTTAAATCCAGTGTTTTATCTATAATAAAGTACCTGATCATAATAAAGTACCCAATCGTAGCGCTCTTATTCAATACATAAATCTTAACCAATTGACTATTTAATTTAATTATGTTTTAATGCTGGGGTAAAACAGATGTTTATATTGAAGACAAAAGATATTGCCCAAAACCAGGCCCCAACTTTTTTGCAGCGTGTCTCAACTAAATACAATTTAATAATCCTAACAATTAATTATGTTTATTTTAAATTTAATTACAACATCTCTTTTACCCCACCATTAAAATATAATTTAATTAAAAAGTCAATTGGTTGAAATTTATGTATGAAATTGTTACAATTTTTTTTATTTTTTTATTCTCTTCTCCCGATGGATGATGTATGAGGTGATAGGGAAGGCAAACGGTCTAGCCCATACAGCCAAGTCTGACGTAATATATCTTTCTTTTTCATGAGTTAATGAGGTCATCATCAAATTTCAGATGCCGCAGAATTTGATGCTTTTCTTGGAGTTACTCGCGGCACCATAGCTCAAACACGTCGGGTAAAATATGGGAGTTGACAGCGCGGGAAAACCGCAAAAAATAAACTGCAACTTGTGCCCCACATTTAAAGTCCAATTTATCGTTTTCCATAATTATTCACATTGTAGCACATTATTAAACAAAACAACACCACTTTTGACCAATAATATCCACAGTGAATTAATTTACAAAACAAAAACTTGCACTTGACATGTTCACGCAAAATGGCGCGAAGAACTCTCGAAATTGTTACAAAGCACCATAGGTATATATGATTAGGTTATTTATTATGATCAGGTACTTTATGACAGATAAAATACTGGATTTCAAATTCGCGGGATTAAAACTATGTACATTAAGGTAAAAAAAAGTATTTGTCAATTGTCGTTATGCTAGGAAAAGAAATAAAATTAATTATAGATTATAAAATTAAACTATATTAACTATGACATAAAAAATAAATCATTATGACACGAGAACATTTTTTCGGGCCCATTTCTCTAAGAAAAATGGGCATTCTCATTTGCATGCCATATTGTGGTTGATCATGAGAAACTATTTCTTTATTTACATAACATACTATGTACCGTGTATCCTAGCAAATAAATGATTTCATTTCATTTCAACGAAATCTGAATTGAATGAGTTTGACAATTAATTTTGCTTAAAAATGTTAAAAACTATATTAGCCGGAAAATTTCAAGGCATGTCGGAATGTACCTAGAATTTGACAGTTCTATTCCTCGCGTAAAACAAAGTGATGAAAGTCTTTCGCGCCATTTTGCGCGGAGATGTCAAGTGCAAGTTATTGTTTTGTAAATTAATTTACTGTGGATATTATTGGTCAAAAGTGGTGTTGTTTTGTTTAATAATGTGCTACAATGTAAATAATTATGGAAAACGATAAATTGGACTTTAAATATGGGGCAAAAGTTGCAGTTTATTTTTTGCGGTTTTCCCGCGCTGTCAACTCCCATATTTTACCCGACGTGTTTGGGCTATAATGCCGCGAGTGACTCCAAAAAAAGCATCAAATTCTGCAGCATCTGGAATTTGATGATCCCCAACTCGGTTATGAACATATATTATGCAAATAAATTACGTGTTTAGGACTGATGTATTCTGTACAATGTCCTTTAAAGACAATTAAAAAAAAAAAAAGAAGCAAAGTGATGATCTTGACCGAGCCAACAATAACTGGCCAGAAATTACAAGGATAGCAAAGTGCGATGTGATCTTACATTTATCTGGGAGCACTAATATCTAATAACGGTGGATGCGAAGATGAAATCAAGCGTCGAATAGCAGTTACAAGATCCGCTATGGACAAGCTGAAGAAGATATGGAGGAACCGCAACGTTACCAAAGCCACTAAAATCCAGCTGGTTAGAGCTCTTGTGTTCCCTATTTTTCTGTAGGCTGCGGAGACGTGGACCCTACGCGAAACAGAAAAAAAACGAATTAATGCTCTAGAGATGTGGTGTTGGCGGAAAATGCTGGGCATATCATGGACGGAGTTCCGAACAAACAAATCCATACTGGAGGAACTGGGGATCAGACAGCGCCTTTCCTCGACGTGTCACGGCGTGGAGAAACATCCATCGAGCGCTTGGTACTCCAGGGGAAAGTCGATGGCAAGAGGATGCGTGGTAGGTCTCCGATGAGATGGACCGATCAGGTGAAGGTTGCAATGGATCATCTCCTACATGAGTGCACTAGGAAAGCCGGGGTCCAGGAGGAGTGGCGTAGGCTTGTTAAGCGTGCCACTAGCACTCCAATGGCGACCACGACCACTATGCCAAGAGTGTAGCGACTAAGAAGAATTCCTCGCGTGCCGAGCCGTCCCTCCATTGGAGGAGTCGTTGAGAAAAAGTAGAGAGAAAAGAGGGGCGCCGCAGAGTGACAAGTATTGGCCAACATTCTTCAAAAACATTTGAAGCAGTAGAGGTCTTCTAGGTCTATTGTGAAAGTGTTATTTCCCCATCACATGAAGTCTCTAAGGAAATCAGAGGATCTTTGCAAACGGAGCTTTTTGCACGATCGCGTCGGTCGCGTGGGCAACTGCTGTAGACCTTAGAATAGTACTAGAGATGTCAAGTGAGCAATGAACATCATTACAGGCCCTAAACATCCACTGCTGGAGATGGGCCTTCCAGAACATATATCTGGAGAATTTAGCCTACACTCGCCACGCTGGCTAGACGGCTTTAATAACATTAATGTGTCTAAGAATATTATTATTTTATGATTTATTATTGTTTTTCCAAACAACGCACTTAATTTAAGCTCAAACGTTGGATTGCCTAAGTCTTAACTTAAATAGTCGATTCGTTAAATTATTATTTTTCTAATTTGATTTTTTTTACTAGCTACCTTTAGGCCACCTGATGACAATTGGCGCGCAAGGTCCATGAATGTTAGCAACTGGAATCAGACACTCATGTCTGACATCAGTCCCTAACATTATGCCGGCTTGACTGTGCATATATAACGGTAATTCGAGAGTTGACTGGGCATGACTGCAATTCGAGCTTGATTACGAAACGTGTGGATACACTTTACTGAATTTATTGGCTCAAACGGTGCATACTTCCCCGCCCCGGCAGACTGGGCAAATTACCACCATCAGTCTGTCTACCACCTATTTAAATAACCTACTTTCAGTTTTACTGCGATCGCCATTCAAAATGTCTTACATCATACGAATTTCCACTCTAATGGCATTTGAAGTTGACAGTTTCTGTTAGTTCAAGGATTCCTTTATATAACGTTTGCGACTACAGAACGAGAATTCGGCTGGATAATTTTAATAATAAAAATTCAAAATTTATGCTTTCTGGGTTATAATAAGTGTTATAGATAAGTCTAATGAACAATTTAAAAAGAAAGAAAGAGGTTTTGTTGTCACAAAAAAACAAATTCTAAAACACACAGGGTCGATTTTCAGCTGTGCCCTCATTTGATTTTGCAATGGAATCGTCCAAATTGTCGTGTTATTAGCCATAGAAAAATTAATGATTGGCCAAGAAATGTGATGTGTTTTCAAACATTGACGACTTTTTAAAAACAAACATATATCTATAAATTATTCGGCAATCGGCTGAGCGTGATTTACCTGATTCTCTACGTCTGAGAAAGACTTAATGACTATTTATTCCTTGATCCTCTACGTTAAGAAACACCTAATGACAATTTTTTCCCTCATTCTCTACGTCTGAGAAATACTTCATGACTATTTGTTCCCTGATCCTCTACGTTGAGAAAAACCAAATGACTTTTTCTTCCCTTATATTTTTCCCAGAATCTTTGTAAAGACTATTTTTTTCCTGAATTTCTACTTCATTTTTTTCTGTAAATTGCCAATTCTAGTCTCTTTTAAGTTATGTGATCGGCCGCGTGGGCGTCAACACACACCTACGTGAGACTACAAACACTTCCATACCATGACATCCTATTCTTGTTTCTTAAAGATTTTTAAATCGTTCGTTTGATCTTTATGGGAGCCGTAGTGGCTCAGTTGTAAGAACGCTTTCCTGAACATCCTTAAAAGGTGAGTTCAAACCCACAAATGTACTTATGTACCAATGAGAAATACTCTTTTCTTACGTACATTTGTCATGGATTTACATATGTGGTCACGGGTCGACTGGTGCTGCGCAGTGTAGTCTCGTACATACTGGGCGGTAGATGTAAACATACCCAATAATCAATATAAAAGTTTTTAGAAATTACGACGCACGACACTTACAATATCCTTGGCGTCACCGGGCGATTTATCCCGGCGTCGAAACCTATTGATTACTGGATTCCACAATGAAGGTAGCTTATAACCCCCCTCTCGATTGAAATTTTTGTGTTTCTTTATTTTGATCGCTTCACGCACTATTCTAGGGTAACGACGATCGGTGGAGAGTATCTTCTTGTCCTGCACCTCAAGCCAATGGCCACTATCTATTAGGTGTTCTGCTATTTCTGACTTGTTTATTCGTCAGTTTTTTACAGCTTGTTAGCATGTTCCTTGACCCTCTCGGCTATTTTACATCTACCGCACAGTATGTACGAGACTACACCGCGCAGCTTCTTTGACCCGTGACCACGGTCAATTTTCAATTTGAATTTAATTTAATTTTAATTTGGCCTACAGGTGCCCAAACACGTTCTACATATCGTCTGTTAACTGGCAATTCGTTTCTAATATATGCATATTTTTTTTTAATAAAAAAACGTATATTTCGATTATTTTGTCATTGAATAAGTATACAATTTTTATTTTTAGCCACAAAAAAATATTTGCGACGATTTTGATTTTTTATTTATTAAGTACTATTCAGTTTACGAACGAATTTAGTTTTTTTTTTTAAATAATTATTGTTCATGCTCGCCAAGAATACCGCCCTAGGTTTCCACCCTAAGTTTTTCTTGTAACGTAACTATGACGTCATTCCTCCCCCATACTGTTTGATTTTCCCATTGTACTTATTTGATATTGATATCTCTATAAAATTTTATATTAAGATTTCATTCAATATATTATTATTTTACCTTCGAAATTAACGTCCTATAAAATTATAGTATGTACCTGAGCCCCGATCGATATTATGTTTATCTACTCTCATATCGTAAAATGCGAATTACAAACTTCAAAACGAATTCATATTGAATTGAATTTAAACATACTGCTGAAATTTAAAAATAGAATTACATTATAACACTTTTTCTCTAACAAAATAATATATCGGACCCCACACCTGACACCATGTAGTATATGGGAGCAAATCAAACACCGTCTAGTTATCAACTAATTGTTTATTTTCAATTCTCCAACTACCCTCATACAACAATTACATTTCATTTTAAAAATAGAATCATACATATTATATAACACTTATTTTTTTTAAGGCAAAGGTTCCATTACAAAAAAGTTTTGGTTCCAATTTTTACTTGTCTATGGCAGCTCCCGCCATAGCGCGTCCGCGGTCATAAGCTAGGTTTTGGTGCCACTTCTTTTTTTTTTGTTTATTGTCTTTAAAGGACATTGTACAGAATACATCAGTCCTAAACACGTAATTTATTTGCATAATATATGTTCATAACCGAGTTGGGGATCATCAAATTCCAGATGCTGCAGAATTTGATGCTTTACTTGGAGTCACTCGCGGCATTATAGCCCAAACACGTCGGGTAAAATATGGGAGTCCACAGCGCGGGAAAACCGCATAAAATAAACTGCAACTTGTGCCCCATATTTAAAGTCCAATTTATCGTTTTCCATAATTATTCACATTGTAGCACATTATTAAACAAAACAACACCACTTTTGACCAATACCAGCAAATTAATTTATAAAACAAAAACTTGCACTTGACATGTCCACGCAAAATGGCGCGAAGAACTCTCGCGCCATTTTTTTTTTTTTTTTTAATACTTTATTGCACTAAAATTGTACATATTATTTCATTGTTTAGGACTTATGTATTCTGTACCATGGTCATTAAAAAAAAAAGGGCGCCATTCAGTACGTTTTCTTGTATAGCATTTCGTGTCTTTTTTTTTTCTTGCTTAAAATTCTTATTTTTTTAACTTTTATCTTTTATTTAGTAGGTTTAATCCCAATGTATGAGAGTAGATAAATTAGTGTATGCACATAACTAGATATTAAAACACTCGTGTGATACTATTAAAAACCTCGCCTACGCAGCTGTTTTTAAACACACACTCGTGTATAATACTCCTTTTATGCAACAGTTTCATAAACTACTATTATTACAAACTAAAATTAAAGTTTATCACGACCGCACTCCATTCCGGGGTGGTCATAAACCACGCTTCTTCTTTTTTTAAGTAGCATATTCACATTTAGCCAACAATAATCGAACCGGCCATCGCGTATACATCTACACAGAAGCTGTTAACCGATATTAATGCCATTTATGTGTAATCGAAGTTTTACGAGAAACAATCAAATTGTTATTACTTATAATGGCTTTTTTGGGGGTAGGTGTAAATAATAAACATCAAAATTTTTGCTCTTGTATAATTAAATTAAAATAAATTGTAATAAAACTCAAAAGTTATTAAAAAGTGCTATATTTAAACCTAGTGTTTACATGCTGTAAGTACATAATCACTCTGCACCTATCCTGCTGGAATTAACCTTCTCTACACATAACAAAAACTAAATCACAGAAGAATCAAGATGGCAACAGCAGACAAAGTTCACGAGACACAGAGGCTAATAGAAGACCAACTAGCTAAGAGAATGGCCGATTTTGAGAGTCAACTCACTGTGGCCAAGGACTCTTCCCGCCCCTGTGTCAAATTGGAAACTTTGGCTAAGGAGTTTCAGGACTTTAAGGCCTTCGTAATTGAGATGATGACATTGCTGCGTCAACAAATTATGGATATGCATATAGCTGTGGACAAAATAGAAACTAGGAGCCGTTCAGATTGTTTGCTACTCCGTGGCGTTCCTGAGCATCAAGGTGAAGACATCCTGCTGATTGTTATTGGTGTGATACAGGACCAGTTAGGCATTCCAGAAATAAGCAAGCAGTCTATACATTCATGCTATAGATTTGGCACACATAGTGAGTCTACAACTCGGACGGTCTTGATCCGTTTCTCTGACTACGGGCTGCGGCAGAAAGTTTGGCGAAGTAAGACCAAGTTTAAGGGCACAACCTTTAGCTGTTCGGAGTTTCTCACCAGCAGTAGGCAGGTGCTGTTTACAGATGCTCGCAAGTCTGTAGGGATGGGAAATTGTTGGACGCAGGATGGCACTATTGTGGTCAAACTCAAGGATGGTACAAGGAGAAAACTTATTCATTACAGTGAGCTAACTGCTTTGATCCAGGGTAATCTGATATCTGCACCTGTGGAGTCACAAAGTGATCAGCGACCGGCTAGGGAGCGCCCTCGGAGGGCTGCACGACGATAACGTTTAAGCTAGTGCAATCTATCTTCTTGTTTCTCTTTTATTTTTGTTAATATAACATTATTGGCTGGATAAACTGTAATACTTAAAATGTGCAAGTAGATATTTAACCTAAGATTATGGATATAAAAGCTTTAATAAGATTGCGTGAGCGCAAAAACAGTACCCGATCGGTGTCATTGCCAGATTACTCTAAAACACTTTTTATTGAACGTATGGGTTTACTCTCGGCCACGTTACACGTTCATAGATGTTCCCGTATTTTTATATGTGACTAAGTATTTCACTTTTTATTTAACCTAAAAAAATGCACAAAATTTTCATGAAATATTAATTCTACTCTTTTTATGTTGGTCAGGTGTCAAATGCACAGAGCCACAGATTAGTAAAGATTATCCATTTTTATTCTTTCTTTTTTTCTAGGCAAAGGAACACCTGTCAAACTTTTTGTCTATGACCCAGGTGTTCATGTACGCGTTGAAATGTTTTCGTGATTTTAGTTTATCGATTTTTTTTTGCTTAGATATTAATATATTTATTTATTTCCTGGGATTCGGTTTATCCAGCCAATCTGTTAAAGCCTGTATAATTGGTCTATTTTGTGTTTTGATCTGTGTAACTAGGATTGTATTGTAAAGTCTATGCCAGCGGGAGAGGCAGGCAGGATATTGTGTATAGATTTTAAATACTTTTATATTATATTTTTTTTATTGTATTATTAGGTATATTTTTATATTTATATATTATTTAGTTCTACTTATTGATTGATGACGGATAGCGATAGTGATGAAGACTCTTTTCATTCCATTCCGAACAGCGACGCGTCTAGTGGGTCATTCTATGACGCGGACGACTTGGAGTCGTTAATAATAAATCAATTTTCTCTTTACAGAAACAACTTCAACATATGCCACATAAATGCACAAAGTGTGCCCGCACACTACACCGATCTCCTTACTACCTTCTCTTCACCAGATGTCGTTGACGCTATTCTCATTTCTGAAAGCTGGCTCAAACCTTCTTTACCTTCAACTAGTTATTCACTTCCTGGCTATGTTCTTATTCGCAATGATCGCACAGGCCGCGGTGGAGGCGGAGTGGCAATATATCTCCGTGCCGGACTCTCCTACAAAATTGTGTGCTGCTCGCCTTCATTGTACGCCGCATCTTGCGAATATTTATTTATTGATGTCAGCTTTTCTGGTGCGAGCATACTTGTTGGAGTTGTTTACTGCCCGCCGTCGATTAATTACTTTTCGAGTCTAGAGACTATGCTGGATGAGACTGTGTTGGACTACATTCATATCCTTATAATGGGTGATTTTAATACTTGTATTCTCAATAATCAGGAACCCTACAAATCCCGTGCTAGTAAACTGTTAAATCTTATCTATTCTGTTAACCTCACCCTTCTACCAACTGGCCCCACTCATCACCTTGCTTTGTCTAATACTCTTCTCGACTTAATTTTTACCTCTCGCTCTAATAATATTTCTTGTCATGGTCAGTTAGTAGCTCCTGCCTTCTCCCATCACGATCTCCTCTTTGCCTCCTACAAGTCCAAACCTCCAAAATACCGTCTGCCTACAATATTTATGCGTCATTTCTGTCGCATAAATATTGAAAAACTACGCGATGATGCTAATCAAATTGATTGGAGCAGTTTTGATGATCTAACCGATATAAATTGTATGGTCGCATTATTTAATCATGAGGTACTTAGACTGTATGACAAGCACGCACCCATACTCCCGACGAAAGTGAAACGTGCTCCGGCACCTTGGATTAGTGATGAAGTCCGCATGTCTATGAGGAAGCGTGACTGTGCGTACCGTAAATACCGTAAAAAACGAAGTGATGATGCCTGGGCTGCGTATAGGGTTGCAAGAAATCGTTGTAACCAGGTGTGTAGAACGGCAAAACGCCGCCATTTTTGTGACAATATCTCAAACAAATCTCAGTCCGATACTTGGAAATTTCTCAAATCTTTGGGGTTGGGGCGTTCACAGTGCTCGGCTAATCTCGGCACGGTGACACCTGACCAGCTCAATGCTCATTTCTCATCAGCTCCGATGCTGGACGTTGTTATCAAGTCAAAAACATTAATTGAATTAGCGGAAATGCCGACCCTTACCAATACACCATTTGATCTTGCTGAGGTTTCTGGCGATTTTATCTTCAAGACGATTAACTCCATAACTTCTAAAGCAATAGGATGTGATGACATCAGTCGTGCTATGATCGTTACCATTATCGATGTACTCTTACCTACAATAACGCGCATAATAAATATATCTCTTACTACTGGTCAATTTCCTACCTTATGGCGTAATGCCTTTATTATCCCACTTCCTAAAATTTCCTCTCCAACGTTACCTAGCCATTTTCGTCCAATTTCCATTTTACCATTCCTTTCAAAAGTATTAGAGTCTGCCGTTCATATACAAATATCTGAATTTCTAAATTTAAACCAACTCCTTAATCCCTTCCAGTCAGGATTTCGTCCCGGTCATAGCACAACTTCAGCTTTACTTAAAGTAACTGAAGACATCAGAAACGGCATGGATAAAACCAAAGTCACGGTACTTGTACTGATTGATTTCACCAACGCCTTTAACACAGTGGATCCTGATTTGCTCATCGCTATTTTATCTCGTCTGAGGATATCGACAGGGGCCTTGTCATGGTTTTCTCAGTATCTGCATGGTCGTCGGCAACGGGTTCGCATTGATCAAACGTCTTCAGACTGGTGTGATTTGAGTACCGGCGTTCCACAAGGTGGCATTTTATCCCCGTTACTTTTCTCGCTATTCATTAGTGGGATCACTTCCTCACTTCATTGCCACTACCACCTGTACGCTGATGACTTGCAACTCTACGTGCAGACAGATGTCAGTACTCTCAATAGTGCAATAGCTTGGCTTAATTCCGATCTATGTAGTTTATATTCCTGGTCTGCGCGGTACGGTGTCGTTGTCAATCCGAACAAATGTCAGTCAATCATTGTTGGGAGCCCCCGACTATTATCTAAAGTTGACATGAATGCTATCGACTCTGTTCGGTTTGACAACGTGCCTATTCCATTCTCCAGTGAGGTAAAGAATCTTGGGATATACCTGGATTCTCACCTAAGCTGGGTAGCACAGATCACTCAGATTAGTCGTAAGATATTCTCTTCACTGCACTCTCTCAACAAATTAAAAAACTTTCTGCCGCTGAAAGCTAAAATTACGCTCGTACAGTCCCTTCTTTTGCCTATAATCGATTACGGTGACGTGTGTTCTGTGGATCTTACACAAGAGCATCTTAATAAACTTGAACGACTGCACAATGCTTGTATTCGCTTTATCTTCGGTTTGCGGAAATTCGACCACATTTCGTCATTCCGAGATAAATTGAAGTGGTTGCCTATCCGTAAGCGGAGAAATCGCAGAATTCTCTGCTTGTTATACAGTCTATTAAATGAACCTAATTCACCCAAGTATCTTAAAGATAATTTCAGTTTTCTAAGCTCTTTTCATGATAGAATTCTTCGCTCCTCCTTCAACTCCACAATTTCTATACCTTCTCACCACACTTCCTACGTTTCGAACTCATTTGCTGTTGTCGCTGCGAATCTTTGGAATAACTTACCATTTGATATCAGAGAAGCCCCCAATCGTGCAATATTTAAAAACCAGGTATACAAACACTTTTTAACTAACTAAGTAACCTAACCTAAACCTTTCTTTTCAATCTTTGTTGCTCTTAATATCAGCATCATCACATTGTTAATTTTGTCACACTCTCCTCATCATGTAAGTAGTTTTATTTATATTATATTAGTATATCTATAGTATGACTTATTTATGTATTAGTATGTAAATTGTATGTAGATATTAGTATGTATATATTTATATTACAATTATATTTCTGTTTTATTTAAATTTCATCTAATTTTTAATTGCACCTACCACCTATCCTGTCTAAATGTCCTAAAGGTTTGGCTGTCAGAGAATGCCTAGCGGCATTAAGTCCGCCTTTGTACATAGTGCAATAAAGTTTTAAAATAAAATAAATAAATAATGGCAAAAAGGTTTTTAGGTGAAACAAGGAATACACAATACCTATATATAAGTAGTGAGGATATTAGATATACATAGATGAATCCATCGATAATATCCACCTAGTGTTGCCCAAAGCTACTAGCTAAGTCTTGGTCTTGGTCTTGCATCGGAATAGGTAGTGGATCGAGTGGAGATTCAAATTCAAATTCAAATAATTTATTTGTTTAGACACAGGTTAATATTATAAACAACAGATATAGGTTATAAAGGAGCACCAGTGCTCTGCCCATAGGGCGTACAAATAGTAATTGTGGATAGCATTTAATTTTAATACATACACGTAAACAAAATTGAGATACAATAAAAAAAATATAAATGACAATATTATTCATGTCTAAAATTTAATATTAATAAATTATAAGTTAAGCAAAATGTCATGCAATTATATTTTTGTCTGTAAAAAAGTCATTGATTGTGTAGTATGTCTTGTCAATTAGTATATATTTAAGTCTTCTCTTCATTTCTCCTAACTCTAGCTCCTGTAGTTTCAACAGTATTTTATTATATATTTTTGCCGTCATGATTAAAGCACTTTTATGTAACAAATCTTTCTTGCTAACTAATGGGTATATATATATATTTTTTATTGTACAAAATTTTATTCGAAGTTAATTATAGTATGGGTATATTATATTTTGATAACGTTTACTTCTGAGACGGTTTTGGTATAGTCCAGGATTCATTTTTACGAATAAAACTGATTTATAGATGTACAGACTAGGGAACGTCAATAATATAGGAGATATTTTAAGGAAACCTTCTGTGCACCGTAACTTACGATTTTATTACTGATTTTTATTAAAAAATACCTAGTTCCCAATAAAGTCCTTGTCTGTATCATCCAAAGATGTTGTATTGTAGTGTAGTCCTTATATGTATGTATATGTATGTCGTATATAACCACTTATAAATGTAATTTAATACTTTAGTTGTATATTATTTGACCGCCTCCGTGGTCTAGTGGTTGCCGTGAACTCGGGAGGTCGTGGGTTCGATTCCCACCGGGGGCATGTTGTACATTGTATAATTTGTCTCGGTCTGGTTGTTTATATGTATAATATGTATATATTTACAAAAAAAAAGTATAATATGTAGTTTATCAACCATCTAGCTTCCATAACACAAGCCTCGTATCTTACCACGGAAATTAGATGGCGATGTGTGGCCTGTCTGGAAATATTTATTTTATTTATTTTTCCTTAATATTTGTTGTTTATTTATCATAACCTTACCTCCTATGTTTCAATGTCCCGAAGGATGATTGGAAGAGAGTGCCTATAGGGATTATATCCGCCTTTTGTTTATTTAACAATAAAGGTTTTAAATAAAACAAATAATAGTTATTTATTTTTATTCTAGATTATAATATAGAAATAATTGCTTTCTAATAAATTAAACGCAGTATATATTTAAAATATAATTTATTAAGTAAAAATATCTACTGATAATATCCAAGTTGTTATAAGTGCAAGAAAGGAATATATGATTTGATTTTAAGTTTTATATACCCTGACTATAATTGACTTGTGTAAATCAGCAATTTGCAGAGTTCAATCTCCCCTCTCAATCAACGAGAAGCAATTTTCATTGAACGGAAAACGAGTTAGCTTGCCCCTACCTAACCATTGAATAGATAATTATGTATTTTTAAACAATTGTGGCGTGCATACAACGGAGTGGGGTAAGAACTTTTGTTTACACGTTCCATGAAGCTATTCTCTACAAGCCAACCCAGGGGGTGGAAACTTGGAACAAGCAATTTACAAATTGCGGTTCACATACAAAGTGGCGCCTACTATTTATTTATTCATAAACTCTTTATTGCACAAAATAACTTAAAAAGTAGTGTACAAGGGCGAACTTAATGCCTTCCGGCATTTTATAAAGGCTAACCTTTGGGAGTGTGGCAGAGGATTGCGGGTGCATTAAGATAAATATAAACAATAAATATAAACTTAAGAATAACTAAATACTATTACATAAATACTTACATGATTAATAATTAAAATAATATATAAGAAGAAGAAGAAGACAAATTTCTAAGCATTCTAAGAATCCATGGATTCACCGTGCGGGTGCCGGGTCCATCGTGTGTGGGTGAATGGCTTGCGACCGACAATAGGCTGGTTTAAGAAAAGGAGGCCTCCTTTTTTTATTGCGCGATAATACGCTCACCATCCACCATTCTACCTCTCTCCCGACCCAACCAAATACTGTATGATTCCGTTAATGCCGACTCGGAAGCTCGTTCCATAAATGTATTGACGGCAGACCTGCTTAGGCCCAATTCTTTTAGTAAGTGATGCAAAGATGCTGGAACTCCTCTCACACCAACTTCCACTGCTTAAAACTGAGTCTTGAACCCGTTCCTGATCATAAACATAAATATATATTATTACATTACATATTAATTAAGCACTTTATAGTGCGCTGGCATAGCTTACTGGGTTCATTATGCATCATTCATAGTTAGTGCGAGTTTTCTAGCAGCTTTAATAATACAAGTTGTGTTTAATATATAATTTTGCTGACTTCACTGACCCACGACAAGAATACGTTTGATATTAAAATTCTCAGACCCCGCCATAAATTAGGCACCCTACGATATGGAGGGAATGAACAGAGGGTCGCGAGTTCACGCAAGTCGAAAACTTATTACGGCGTGTACAGATGTTAGCAACGCAACATGCATTGTAACCCGCAGTGCATTTATTTTTTACGAAATATAACTCCACACAATGGGGTGTATCAGACAAAGATTTGTGTAGATGTCGCTAGCGGCAATGGTACCTTATTTTACACCTACTTATATCGCATCAATTTTTTTTTATGTTTTCGTAGTTTTATATGTTTATAACAGAAAAATGAATTTTAAATTAACGTTACCTACATTAAAAGACGAATTAAAAAGCGCACACCCCGTCTTTAAAAAGAAAAAAGGTTTTATTAATAGAACGGCAATTTTAAGATCCCCATATCTTTGATTTCGCTTAGAAGTCTCGATTTGTACACCTAAAAGCTGCTCACTTCGGCATAATATCCAGAAAATAATAAATTTCGTATTAAAAATACAAGTTTTCTATGCAACTGACAGTTATATTAGGTACCATCTATCATGCGCCATCTATCGTGATAAAAAGTTAGTGATACACCCCATTCAAGGCCAATTCACAACTTCAAAGCACACAATCTTATCAATCCGTAACGAACCACACTAGGTAAACAAATCAAATAATTTATTTCCACTGGCTTGTAACATCTTGGATATAGACAGCACTAACATAAATAACGTAATGTATATAAATCCATATTTATTAAGGCGAGTTCTTCGCGCCATTTTGCACGGATATGTCAGGTCCAAGTTTTTCGTTTTGTAAATAAGTTTACTGTGGATATTGTTAGTCAAAAGTGGTGTTATTTTGTTTAATAATGTGCTACGTTGTGAATAATTATGGAAAACGATAAATATGACGCTATACGAGTATATGGGGCAGAAGTTACACTTTATTTTTTGCGGTTTTCCCCGCTGTGAACTCCCGTATACCCTTAGTGTTTGGGCGATATTGACGTGAATTACTCCATGAAAAGCATTGAATTCTGCAACACTTGGAATTTGATGATCCCCAACTCGGTTATGAACTCTGTTATAAACAATAAAATAAAAATAATAAATATTTCCAGACAGGTCACACAGCGCCATCTAGTTTCCGTGGTAAGCTACGAGGCTTGTGTTACGGAAACTAGATGGTTGATAAACTACATATTATACTTTTTTTTTTTTTTTTGTAAATATATACATATTATACATATAAACACCCAGACCGAGACAAATTATACAATGTACAACTTGCCCCCGGTGGGAGTCGAACCCACGACCTCCCGAGTTCACAGCAACGTTTGTTACCACTAGACCACGGAGGCCATGAACATATATTATGTAAATAAATTACGTGTTTAGGGCTGATGTATTCTGCACAATGTCCTTTAAAGACACTTAAAAAATATATTAGGGCTCAGAACCGGGAAACTCGATCACGAAAGTACCGGGAATTCCCGATTCTCAGTTCAGTAAAATGGTACTGGAAAATTAAATTAAAATCCCGGTTCTTTCGGTACTTTCGGGAATTTTATTTTAGTTACGCGATTCATGCTACTACTTACTTTTACTTTTTTTAGTCATATTTCTTGAATATTTAAAGGAAGATACTATATTTAAAAGAGTTTAATTTTAATTTAACTGCCTCCGTGGTCTAGCGGTTAAGTCCGTGGATTTAAACTCAGAGGTACCGGGTTCGATTCCTGGTCGGGACACAAAAATATTTATCTATGTAAGTAAATACATTTAATTAATATTTATTTTATTTGTGATATTTCTCGACTTTGGTACGCTGGAGACATCGACGAGCTACCGACTTGTCATGATTGGCCTATAGTAAAGTTGGCTAAATGTAAATCCGCTTATTTATAAGCGTGGTTTTTGATCATTTCGAAAGGGAAACGGTCGTGAAGATACTTTTAATTTTAATTCTTTTGCTTAAGATAATTTTAATTTGGGTAAGGTTGATAGGAAGATATGACTGCCTAAATTTTACCATCATACTTGCATATATTTAACAAAAAGATAAAGATTTTTTTTACCAATTTATAATAACTAGGAGACTTTTTATATTGCACTTTTATTTTGGTAAATATATTATTATTATTATAAGTAAATTATAACTTAGTAACTACTTAATTAAGGTCGTGGCTGTAAAGAGGCCGTGTCAACTTTTAAATTCGTTGCCGTAAGGGCCGAATCAACTTAAAATCTAAATAATAAATGTCAGTATATGTGAAACGCCTAACTGCTATATATAAAATATAATTTATTATTTATGAAGATAACCGTGTTGTATTGCACAATTGACATATAAAAAATAATAAGACAAGTTGACAATGCTTCTTCAAGATTTATTTCTAATGACGTTTCTAGTCAAGTATTATGAGATAATTGTTTAAGAGTGGCTCGGTCTTTCCCTAAAATCCTTAAAAGATTTGTTCAAACTACGGCGTGTACTCGTACTACGTAGATTTACAACACCATCGTTTCCGTGTCTCGTAAAGCACGTTGAACCGTCCATTCTGGTTCCACTAATACTAACTTGAAACTTTTAACTTCAGAACCTCGCCAACCCGCCTGGCCAGGCAGCGTGGCGAGTGTAAGCGAAATTCTCCAGAAATTACAGGAATGCCCATTAGGCTGTGATGATGATGTTGATAATAATAATAGTTGATGTTTAATTTATCGACATTGAAATTGACACCTCTAACCGATCAATTTCACCTTTCAAATGTATTATAAATCAGCCATCAATCAATCGTTTGAAACTATGCGTTCGTCGAGTACGTTTGTTTAACTGCACACAATTCAAGGCCAATTCACGACTTCAAAGCACATAATCTTATCAATCCGTAACGAACCACACTAGGAAACAAATCAAATAATTTATTTCAGCACTGACATAACGTAATGTATATAAATCCATATTTATTAGGGCGAGTTCATTGCGCCATTTTGCACGGACATGTCATGTCCAAGTTTTTCGTTTTGTAAATTAGTTTACTGTAGATATTGTTAGTCAAAAGTGGTGTTATTTTGTTAATAATAGTTGATGTTTAATTTATCGACATTGAAATTAACACCTCTAACCGATTAATTTCACCTTTCAAATGTACTATAAATCAGCCATCAATCAATCGTTGGAAACTTTGCGTTCGTCGAGTATGTTTGGTCTAAACGCACCCTAACAACCGATTTGGCGCCAAAACGACTTGTCCAAGAAAAAGCGATAAAGGTTCCCTAAAATTGTATCTAACCTAGCCGGCCAAAAAAACTTGTATAAGTGAAATTTATGAACATTACCTTTTTACTATATTTATGAGTTAACCGACAGACACAGTTTTTAAGTTAATTTATTTGACATTCTAATTTTATTTAGATTGTAAGGTGGACACGGTTATTTTATAGCCACGAACATTATATATATATATTTTATCTGACATACTATAATTATAGTTTACGAGTATATTGTAAGTTGACGCGGCCCTTTTACAGCCACAGATTTATTTACGCATTTATTATTACTGTTAGATTGTAAGCTGATTCGGCCTTTACAGCTATGAATTTATACTTAGTTGACACACAGACGGTTTCTTGAAGCTCTACGTAATTATTTTCTAGCATTATCTTTTAAGTTTTTCTTACTTGGTAAAATATATAAATTAAAGCTATAAAATTTTGTTGCCAAATATTTCGCCTCTCTTTGGAGCGCCGTCATCAGTGACAGTGACTGAAGGTCTTTTCAAAGAAGTCAGTCAAATCGGGTTTCGCAAACAAATTTTTCATTCATTCATTCATTACAGCCCTGGAACAAAGCGTCCTAGACCTCCACTGCTGGAGATGGGCCTTCCAGAACTGGAGAATTTGGCCTACACTCGCCACGCTGGCCAGACGGCTATTATGATTCAAAATATAAGAATGTGGATTATTTGGTCTTCTGCTAACCGCTTACTCTTTGGACTTGGCTGCTTATTCTTGCTCTGGCAGGAGTAGGATGATTCAAATTATTTTTAAATAATGACGCGTCACAAATGTATGTGAATAAAGATATTTTGACATGTGACATTAAAATATAACAGGACTTAAACTGAGTCATTATAACAATGAAAATGTTTGTTTGTTTCAGAATCCCTTCGTTTGCATAACATGCAGTGACCACGCCGCTCACTTTATCTTCAGTTCGTTCACATCAATTGCGATATGCTCGCCCGTGTTGTGATTGTGACATACTCCCATTGCTTCTCCAGTAGCTTGCGAACGATAGCCGTGCGTCGACGTCTCGGCTAGCGATCCAAGAATACATCGCTACATAACTGTATAATAACCTAAAGTTACACTGGATCAACTCAATTTTCATTCAACTATAAAGTACAAATTCCGAACAACTTTGTTAAGTGCTAAAGTATCTTATAGCTAGTGTGCTTCTCGTATGAAGTGATTATGCTAAACTAGTTTGTCAGTGATAGTGTAAGTGAATAAGTGAAAATGACGTCGCGATCCAAGGAGAAGGTGGCAGCTGCTTTTCGTAAGCTTTTCCGATCTCATGAGAAGATTGAAAAAGATGGCGCAGGACCGAGCGGGTCGCCAGCCAGACGTGGTATTCTACGCAGGCATAGGTGCGTATTTTTTTTTTATATTATTAAACGAAAAATAGTTTGAGATAAACAGAGTGTGCGTACTCACATTTATCCTATACCATAAAGTTATAAAGCTATTATGTTGAACAAATTACTTTATTGTGACACATCTATTTATTTTATTTTTTAATTTAGTTTATAATAATAATTGCCAGGCAGCGTGGCGATTGCAGGCATTTGGCTCCAGATATATGTTCTGGAACAGTGGAGGTCTAGGACGCTGTCTTTTAGGGGCTGTAATGATGAATAATTATAATATTTAAAATCGCAATTTAAATTCGGAATGACATTACTTTAGATACCAGACCGGAGGGGTTTGAGAGGGAGGGAGGGGGCTGCATGTAGCGATAAAAAGTTACGGAAATGTATAGTTTTTGAAATATTTAGGTATGTATAGGTTTTCAATTATAATCAATATTAATGTAATAAGGTGTTAAATTGATGAGGAATCAAGTCCAGGAAAGAGGGGATGGTACCCTACCTAACCTAACTGAGCAAAGTCAGTTTTGGTTACTGAAGAGAAAAATAAACTGCAACTTGTGCCCCATATTTAAAGTCCAATTTATCGTTTTCCATATTTTTTCACATTGTAGCACATTATTAAACAAACAAACAATCAAAGGCGCGGTGGTGGCTCGGTTGTGAGAACGCGTTCCTTAAATCCTACAAAGGTCGGTTCAAACCCACCCAGCATGTACCAATGAGAAATACACTTTTCTTACGTACATTTGTCATAGATTTACAACACCACCGTTCCTGTGCCTCGGAGAGCACCTTAAGCCGTCGGTCCCGGTTCCACTAATACCATCTTGTGGAATCGTTTATAAATTATCATTCAAGATTGACATAATATCCTCGTCAAGTCATCTGGCCAGCGTGGCGAGTGTAGGCCAAATTCTCCAGATATATGTTCTGGAAAGCCCATCTCCAACAGTGGAGATCTAGGACGCTGTGTTCTAGGGGCTGTAATGAATGATGATTAAACAAAACAACACCACTATTGACTAACAATATCCACAGATAAGTTATTTACTCAACAAAAACTTACACTTGACATGTCTGTGAAAAATGACGTCTAATTCTCTCGTTTCAAATTTGTTTTGGGCGACAAAATATCGGTCATGCGATAGCAATATACGCCAAATTAGTCACTATATATTTCTTTTGCGAACATGGCAACATTATTTTTATATACAAGTATTACTAACTAAAATGTGTTGAGTCGATCCATAAAGCTCCCTGTAAACAATCAAACATGTTTGACAAACGTTAAGTGTACACGTTTGTTGTCTTGCACAGACGTTGTATAGTACTTAATCAAGTACATATCTTCACCCCAGATCCATTGCGGGGTAGGCAGAGACAATTGAGCGCCATTTGACACAATCACGACATCTTTCGCTTCGTCGACATTCATCAACCGCTTCATACATGCCCTTTTGTTACGAAAGCTTTTTAATGTGCCTTCAGCCAGTGTTTTATTTATTTGATCGTGATATGTGAGTCTCGGTCTGCCAGGGCCTCTTTCCCCACAACTTTCGCATTATATTTCTTTCTTCGCTCATCCTCTCAACATGCCCGAACCATCGTAGCATGCCTTTCCTTATTTTTGTCCCTATGCTATCTTTTATACCCACCACTTTCCGTATTTCGACGTTACGTATGCGGTCCGCCAAAGTGACGCCGCATATCCGACGCAACGACCTCATTTCTACTGCATTAACCCTACTCTCATGCGTATTCTGACATATCCACGTCTCGCTTCCAAAGATCAGTGTAGTAACATAATTAAACTAAAGTATTGTCTTGGCGCTGGTGGCCCGGTTGTAAGAACACTTTCTTTAGAATCCTAAAAAGGTCGGTTCGAACCCCGGCATGTAACAAAGAGAAAAACACTTTTTACGTATATTTGTCACATATTTACAACACCACCTTTCCGTCCCATTTCCTACAGTGGAGGTCTAGAACTCTGTGTTCTAGGGGCGCTGTGTTGATGATGATTGTCTTGTCATCATGGAGGACGCTACTCTTAGTTGTCACTTATAGCAGCATGGAGAATATCCCGAATTGCTAAGCGGACAAATAATTTACATTACAATTCATATTGGTTTATCGGGATAAGACGATATTGTGAAACATAAAATCTAACTATTACTAGGACAAAAACATGCAATAAAAAAAATACTAATTTATTGAAGATTTCAGATTTCGCCAAAACAAAACGGAGTAAGAAGTAAAAAAAAATATATTCTTCGTTTCAATATAACAGAGTAAAAATACGGAAATTTGTTTGATTATTGTTTTGATGAAAACGCCCAAAAATATCGCCCAAACACGAAGGTTTTACGGGAGTTCACAGCGCGGGAAAACCTCAAAAAATATAGTGTAACTTCTGCCCCATATACTCGTATAAAGTCAAATTATCGTTTTTCATAATTATTCACAACGTAGCACATTATTAAACAAAATAACACCACTTTTGACTAACAATATCCACAGTAAACTAATTTACAAAACGAAAAACTTGGACTTGACATGTCCGTGCAAAAAGGCGCGAAGAACTCCTGAGCAAATTACCACCATCAGTCCGCCTACCACCTATTTGTTGTTCTCGTTGAAAGTATGTTGTCAAATGCCATTTTTTTCTTTCAAGGAGAACTAATATTGCATTTTCCCTAACATTATATATTGTACAAACACAATATGTATATATTTTTTTTTTTTTAAGCACTTTATAGTATTTATATTAATTTATTAAATAATTATTATTCGAAGTAATATACAAACAATATAAAAAAATTACAATATAATAATTAACCTAAAAAAATAAACTAAATCTAAATAACAAATTAAATATAATAAAAAAAAATTATACATACCTTATAATATAAAAATTTCCTCCAGGCCATTGTCCAGTGGCATGGTGCCCAAAACACTGGCAGCATTTCCTCGTTGAATTTCAATACTAATCTTTTCAGCGAGGAAGCTGCCAGCCCGTGGGTCACCAGAGACGTCGACTAGTTTTTTTGATATTTCTTTAAATAAAGTTTTTGCCTCGAGGCCCCACGGTCCCATGGTTTCAACGGCAAAGGCCACAAATATATAATCATTGCAAATGTTTATATATTTGCGGCGCTTGACGTTTTGAGCTTGTTCTGCCACCTGATGTTTTAATTAAACTGCCTCCGTGGTCTAGCGGTTAAGTCCGAGGATTTAGACTCGGAGGTACCGGGTTCGATTCCTGGTCGGGACACAAAAATATTTATTAATGTAAATAAAATACATTTATTTAATATTTAATTTATTTGTGATATTTCTCGAGTTTGGTACGCTGGAGACATCGACGAGCTTGCCACTTGTCATGATTGGCCTATAGTAAAGTTGGCTAAATGTGAATCCGCTTATTTATAAGCGTGGTTTCTGACCACCCCGAAAGGGAAACGGTCGTGATGATACTTTACTTTTACCTTTATTTATAGTAAATATTTTTATTGTTAACAGTTTTCACTACGTATTGTATCTTTTTTGTATAACTAATGGAACTAACTGGGATCCTAAATGACAGGTCTAACTTAGTTAGACTTAGTTTAGGTGTCAGTGTGTAAATCAATTTGTTAATTGTACTTTTATGAACAATAAAATATTTTGTATTGTATTGTAAGCTTGCCATGGTCATAAATATAAACATAACACGGCTTGAAACTAAACTTATGTGCATAACTAGTGACATAATTCGCTTTCTTTGTTACCTTCTCGAGGTAACTGCAGTTACAACATTCCTTAACATAACACGCAGAAATGTGTGTACAATGTACCTACTACATATAAACATATAGAAGATTAGTGATGCAACGAATACAAACATTCATGATCGCCGAATTATCATTTATTTGTATTCGCCGAATATCATCACGACAATTTAAAACAAAATGTTCACGACGCATAGTGTAGGTACGTAAGACTGCAGGTTTCATAGTCATATAGATAGCTTAGTATAGTTAGATTGCCATCCCGATTTAACAGTTTAACCTAGAGGTAAACTTTTCGTGTTGATAGATCGTGGATTAGTCCGTAAGATAGAAATAATAGTAATAATGCCGTCCGGACGGCCTGCTTGTATTAGACGACATTGCATTATTGTTCATAGTTTATTTTCGATTAGTTTTTTGCTTTTTAAATAGTCTACATCTCGTCATTCTGTCGAGCTCGGTCCCGCACACAAAGCAATTGGCCAAAAACGGATACTGTCAATGTCAATAAAGTTGATAAGTTGTATCATAATTTAGTGACGCACGAATACTACTTTCACGAATACGAATATCAAACCTACAATCGGCGAATACGAATACGATTAATTCAACAATGTAATAAATAATAGACCACTGTTATTTTTTTACTAAGATAATTAACTTAACAACAATCAAAAAGACAACAGTTAACTTACCAGGAAACTGAAAATCTTTTCGTTGTCCAAAAGTAATTTAAGTGGCATATTCTACACAGGTTTTTTTTTTTTTTTTTTAATATTTCCAGACACGTCACACAGCGCTATCTAGGTACTTAGGTGTTTTATTTATTTTACTTTTTAATATATAATTTTGCTTTACTAACCTTACTAATTTATAATTTTGCTACGTTTTTATTTTTTCACCATTAATAGATTTTATTTTTATCTTTTTTTAATTTTGTATATTGTACTTACCAATGTTGTGAATTTATTTTTGTAGTTCATAGGAAGAGCACTGACTTCTAGGACACAGCCCAACTAGTCTTGGAGTCAGGGTTTTGTTATTTGTTACAAAACTGTTCCCTAAGTTAAGTCCATATTTATAAGGAAGAAAAAAATGTAATTGTTTCAATAAACTTAATTATTATTATTAATAATAATTGGCATTTAGAACTGTTTGTTAAAAACAAAAAAAAAGTCTGTAACTTATTATTTCTGTTTGCATATATGACGATAATTGCGGCATAAAATAATATAAATAATAATTGTGTAATAGTACACAGCACCACAGGACTTGATCCATACACAGATATGAGCTGTAGGTACGCGTTGAGACACACGGTCACAACTAAAATATAATTATCGTTGCCTTCAGTTGTAAATTGTAGTTTGTTTTTTTATAATTGTGATCATATTCGGCGAATACGAATAGTCGCTAAATATCTACTATTCGGCGAATACAATTGTATTCGTATTCGTTGCATCACTAGTTGAAACTCAACAAAAGAATTCACAATTTGACAATTCTCGCAAATACTGTAGGTAAGTTATCGTTAACATAAAACATAAGACTGTTGATTAATGATTAAACCCCAATTAGTTAAACGTGAGGTTACTAAGTATTAATTAAACAAAGGTACTTTGTTAATGATGCTTGTAAATGAGGTCATTTAAAAATAAACACTACAGGCTGAGATATATAATCGTGCTTGGACTATAAACCACCACTTTAAAGAGCAAAAAATATTATCAATATACTCTGTATATCTTAGAAATATTTAAATTTGTAAGGTAATATTCCCAATTTCATACTATATGTTCAGGCAAGCCACGTATGAATCTCGTTACAAAACAGGTTAATCGTATTAAAATCAAATTTTAAAATCACAGCATAGGTGCTATATCTACAATTTTAATCATATATTTCAATCATAGCATCACTATTCCATAGAATGTAACTTTATTAAAATGTTGGTTATTTATCTTACTTAAAAAAAAAACTGCATATATGGACTCAATTTGTCTTGGATGAATATTATATGGGATAAAGGAACAAAATTAGGCAGTTGTCGTATTTTTTATACCTCGCATTTAAAAGTTTATTTTTGTGTAATATGCGCAGTTACATTCTACAGGAACTGTCATCGAGAAAATAAAGAAATGGAAATAGTATAGTTACTATACTCTTGTTAAGCGTGTCATTAGCACTCAAATGGCGTCTTAGACCATTCTGCCAAGACTGAAGTGACTAAGAAGAACAAAGTCATAATTAAATATAAAGAGGAAGCTGCCAAAATCTGGGTATTGCGGTCAATACTAAACGTATTTAATTTAACCAATTCTAGGTTAAAGATGAATTTACGTGCCATACCGAGACTGATCACGCAATCATTTAATTTCATAGACAAATATTTACGTCTCGTCTATAAATTATCTATAAAACTCTAATATCGACAATAAATAATATTTTGCCCAAGGAACATAATACAAGAAGAAGCATATCTACATACAAGAAATATATATATATATATTTATATAGCCGTATACCCGTAGTTGCGCTGCTAAAACTGGCATATTTATATTTTATTATATTATATATATAATATAATAAAATATAAATATGCCAGTTTTAGCAGCGCAACTACGGGTTCCCACCGAACTAGCATTAGCGGCAATTGTTTTTTTTTTACTTTTTGTTAATTGGAGCATTCTTAATAATTGATAAAAGTAAAGTAAAGTATCATCACGACCGTTTCCCTTTCGGGGTGGTCAGAAACCACGCTTATAAATAAGCGGATTCACATTTAGCCAACTTTACTACCGGCCAATCATGACAAGTGGCAAGCTCGTCGATGTCTCCAGCGTACCAAACTCGAGAAATATCACAAATAAATTAAATATTAATTAAATGTAGATATTTATTTACATTAATAAATATTTTTGTGTCCCGACCAGGAATCGAACCCGGTACCTCCGAGTCTAAATCCACGGACTTAACCGCTAGACCACGGAGGCAGTAATTGATCAATTTATTAATTTCGATAGTAACTATGAAAACATATAATAAAATTCAACAACAAAAGGGATTGCCCAAAACCAGGCCCCAACTTTTTTGCAGCGTGCCTCATCTAAATAAAATTCAATAGTCATAATAGTTTATTGTTTACTATTATTTTTTTTCAATTTATTTACAACATCTCTTTTACCCCAGCATTAAAAAATAATTTAATTAAATAGTCAATTGGTTAAAATTTATGTATGAAATAGTTACAAAGCACTATTTATACGATTAGGTTCTTTATTATAATCAGGTACTTTATTATAGATAAAACACTTGATTTCAAATCGGCGTGATCGAAACTATGTAATTATTAACGTAAAAAAAAGTTTTTGTCAATTGTCGTTATGCTAGGGTGAAATAAATAAAATTAATTACAGATTATGAACACACAATATATTAACTATCAAATAAAAAAGAAATCATTATGGAACGAGAACATTTTATTGGGCCCATTTCTCTAAGAAAAATGGGCATTCTCATTTGTGGAACGAATTAATAGTAAATCTATTGTAAAAATTACGGAATCGTAACTAAAATCTTGTAAATAAAATAAACACAAATAATATTTTTATATTTATCTTGACAAGTGGCAGGCTTTAGTTTGTCACGGAATGACGAAATCGTACTTTAGAAGACCGAAGATAAACCTGATGCATTCATTGTGTAGTCGTAGCCTTTAACTAAGCGACCTTGAATTTATGGACCAAACCCACTGCCAGTGTCCACGTCGATGCTCCGTACGACATTAGCTGGAGTTTTCCGAATGCCGCCCATCTTAGCTGAATGCGTCTGTCGGCTTCTTTGCTGAAGTTGGCTGCGCCTTATTGGATAATCTGCCTGCGGTAGACGTATAACGCTAAACTTAATAATAATAATAATTGTTTATTATCAGGCAACAGATGGCCCATAAATAAATACCTTACAACTAAAAAACATATAAAAATATCATTAACTTCAGAATAATAAAATTAATTAATCTAAAGCTTCCGTATTAAGCTTGTTGTGGTCATAGAAGTACCCATCAGGTACCGTGACCACCTTCTGCGGAGTACGAGAAGCTTCAGTGGACGGTGCCGGCGTCCCTGCTGGGGGTGATGCAGAGGAAGCAGGTGCTGCGCGGGGCCCAGAAACATCGTTGGTTCTGCGTGAAGCAAATCCACGAATGTATTTGCGGTACACAACACCGAGCGGCTAGAATTCCTTCTTCAGGAATATTTTGAGGTGCTCTGACCGCACACGACTCCCAAAGGTCATCCCAACGGCTAGCAGTAACTGTCCTTACATTATAACTTATATTTATGTCCATGCTTTGGTTTTTTTTGTAACATAATTGAAGGCTATTTATCGAATCGTAAGGTCAAATAGTGCTAATTCATGTCACTAATTTTAGTTTGTTTTTGTAAGTGACCAATTAACGCTTCGCTACTTAAATAGACGCACTTTGCAGGTCATTTACCTTAATTATTAAAAACAATATTGATGCCTGCATATTTTTAAACCGTCATAGTCACACTAGTCACGCTATTGGTACTACTTGTGCCGTGTTAAAGCACTCTCGTTCCGAATCAAGCTCAGAGCGCTTAGAATGAATATGGTACTAACAGTCGTCGTTCCGAATCAAATATCACGATTTAGATGCTCACGGCGTGATATCCATTCGAAACGGTCTAAATCACATTTTCATTCATAACATTTAATTCTGCTACATCTGGAATTTGATGATAACCTTATTAACTTATAAAAAAGAAAGATATATTACGCCAGACTTGGCTGTATGGGCTAGAGCCTTTGTCTTCCCTTTCATCTCATTCATCATCCATCGGGAGAAGAGAACACAACACAACAAAAATAAAACATGAAGAATCAAATCTTGAGTTCGATTTTATAATACCCGGGGCTAAGCCGTATTAGGTACTTATCTTTAAAGTAGTCAGACTAGAGAAAGTAAAGTTTTATAAATAGAAACACTACCTAACCACCAGCTTTACGGCGAGTCGTACGTGCGAAGCAAAATAAGAACCAGACAAATAATATAATTTAATATTGCTGGACCACCGCATGGTCCTAAACGGAAAGAAAAGAAAATAGGCAAAATTCTAACTATATTACAGGCATTTGTGACACGTCATATTTTTTATTTAAGCATTAAAGCAGTCCAATTAGAATCATCTTCAGTCCCTGCTCACTTCTCCCAAAGGATAGCTGGTAAACTACAAAATAAACTAAAGGCTTAACGCCACCAAATATACACCAAAAGGCTCCCCGCTAATTTGAATTGTTATGGCAAAACTATATTATTTACTGTGCAATAAATAATCTATTTATTTATATGTAGTTTATATTAATAAATAAAAATATTTAATTAAATAAATTTATTTTTCCTATGATATAAATGTGCTGTCTCTTGGAGTATATAACTATTACGATTAGGGTTTTCCAAAACCGCTTCTGTTTTTGAAAACCGGGTGTATTAAATTATTTTAAAGAAACCGGTATTTCCCGGGTTTTTCGGTATTCCCGGTTCTTGGCAGTTTCTGTCATATATCATATATAAAACAAGTGTTATGCTTCAAAAGTAAGACACTTATAAATATTTAAGTAGTTTTAAATGTAACATTTAAGTAATTCGAAAAAATAACATTAGAATTAAACAGAATTTAATCATATATATTTTTCTTTATTTTTTGTTCTCATACTGTCATTTTTATTGAACGGAAACATAAACCTAATAATAGGTACCTTACGTAAATTAAAATTATCTAAAACATTTTTCTAAGAAAACACACAAAATAAACTTTTTTAACAAACAATAAATAAACATATCCTTCAATAATACGAATATGACTAAAAAAAATTAAGAGTAAGTAAGTAGTTAGTAGTTTAAATCAAGTAATTAAAATAAAATTACCAAAAGTATCGAGAATCAATTTTAATTTCCCTGTTCCATTTTTCTAAACTGAGAACCAGGAATTCCCATTACTTTGAAGATCGGAATTTCACGGTTCTGAACCCTAATCACGATCCAGCATGGTTTAGTTCTTAGCCAATCCGTCGTGGCAAACGTATGCTAAATTCTCCAGAAATATGTTCAGCAGACGAGGTCAAGGATTCTGTGTTCTGGGGGCTGTGGCGATAATATATTCGACAGATTTTTGTAAAATAAGTCTGATACCTCTGTCCGGTGTCGAATCTTATTCATATACGTCTATGACAAATCCTGATAAATACACACATCAAAAAAGTCTAGGGATCAAGCATGTTTATGCGGATTTCTTGTGATTGAGATGTGGCTTTGTAATAAATTTATGATTTTATAAATTTATATGGATCCTTTTTGGTGCATTTCATAATTTAAAACAGGAACTGTCAATCAAATTCGAGTAAAAGATGAAAATCAGCTGTCAATATTTTCCCTATAAAAACATAAGACGCATTGAAGACATTATTAGTGCTACTGTTTCCCTACTACTGATTAAAACCAACGTTATTATGGAGCGGCGACGTCATTTAAGCAGGGAAGAAATGATCAGAGCCGTGGGAATGATAGAAGCTGGTTCCCGGCAACGTACTGTGGCTTTAGCTCTGAATACAAGTCAGAGTGTTATCAGTCGACTTTGGACACGTTACCGAACCACTGGTACCGTGGCTGAGCGCCATGGAGGACGGTATCGCTGCACCACACGGAGACAAGACCGATACATTCAAATCACAGCTCGAAGAACTCCAACAATAACCGCCATGATGTTAGCCGTGAGCCTTCATCGCTCTTCAGGGAACTTAATTAGCGACCAAACAGTCAGAAACCGCTTGCATGAAGTGAACCTTCATTCCCGAAGACCGCTACGGGTACCACCTATAGCAATGCACAATCGTAGGACTCGATATCAATGGGCTCTTGAACACAGAAATTGGACAGAAGAACAATGGCGTTTCGTGTGCTTTTCTGATGAGTCTCGTTTTGGTATGAGGCCGGATACAAGACGTATACGACACTGGAGAACCCCTGGACGCCAACAGCGATTAAAATCCTGCCAGGAAGTCCATCCTTATAGTGGTGGAACCATCATGGTATGGGCGGGTATTTCGATCGGCGGAAGAACTGAGTTGATTTGGATCAGAGGCAACCTCAACGCTCAAATTTATGCTGAGACGGTTGTATCAGACGTCATCGTTCCTCTACAAGTGCATATCGGTCCCTTATTTCAGTTAATGCATGATAATGCACGACCGCACACCGCAAGAGTTGTAAGACAGACTCTCGCCGCAGCTAACATCAATGTCCTGCCCTGGCCTGCTCAGTCGCCAGACTTGAACCCGATTGAGCATGCATGGGATATTCTTCAGAGAAGAGCTCTGCCGAATATGGAGGGTATCCAGTCGCAAGAAGACCTTTTTTTGTTGTTGCAACGAACATGGGCGGCCATTCCACAGCGTGATTTGGATGAACTCATTTTGAGTATGCCAAACCGATGTTCTTGTGTTGTTAGTGTTCGCGGTAGAAACACGGATTATTAATTGTTTAAGTTACCCAATAAAATTAAAAAAAAAACTGTTATTTCAGTCTTTTTTTCGAACTTTAATGTTAGTGGTTCAAATGTCAAAAATCCCTTTATTAGGAAAATGGCAATTTTTTTTACTAATGCAAAGGTGACTTGGTTTATCGTTACTGTAGACAAACGAAAACATTTTATTTGATCAATCCTTAAAGAAAATTTTAATGAATATCAATCAGGAGAAAAGTTATTGAAAAAATATATGTTGATCCCTAGACACTTTTGATGTGTGTAGGTTCTCAACCTATGTCACATTTTCTAGTCAACAAAGTAATATTTTTTTAAATATAAAATAACATTTCTGCAAATAAATAAATATGATTTTAACCAGCAAAATGAAAAAAAAAAACATCACAGCCCCTATAACAAATTGGAGATTGATCTTTTAGAACATATTTCTGGAAAACTTGGCCTACACTCGCCACGTTTGGCCAGACGGATTGGCTAGGAAAAAAAAAATTAATAGTCCTGTATTATTATTATTTTAATAATTTATGTATACTGTTTCACTCTCCCAAGAGTTAGCTGGTGGGAAAGCCAAAATGGCTATTGGTTTGCTATTATACATAATGTTAAATAAAGTGCAATAAAGTATTTTAATAATAATAAAATATAGGTACGAATTTCATCAGCATATAAATATCGTTTATTAACTTAAAATAACATTAATTTTATATAATATGTCATTAAATATAAATTAAAAGCTACCTATGTAAATAATAAAAATAAACTAAACTATAAATAAAAAATGTCCTCGAAAGACATCCCACCTGAGATAGTCCCAAGGAGAACATTTCCCCTCTGTATAGCGAGGCTAATACATTGGCAGAAATAATTGCCAGCCTTCCTGTCCCCAGACTTTTCCTTTAGCCGCTTTGACAACTCCTTGGCCAGGCGCTTTGCTGAGGGGCCCATCGTCTAACCCCAAACGGCGCAAATTCGTAACCGGTACCAAGATTGGCGTATTTGCGTAACTTGAGGTTCTTAGCAGAAAACGCCGCACTTCCCGCGCCTGATGAGGTCGCCTGGATGTGAGATGGAGCTTATGTGTCTACACACGTCGCATCCCACACCAGAGACCTGCCAAGTTTCCACGTTTTAGCAGTCATTCCATCGCGTCTATCGCCATCGCTCCGCACAATCCCAGAGGTTTCTAAGATTGCGGTTTCTCCAGCAGTGACAAAAGACCTTTGGACGATGTCGTTAAGAGCCGCGTGACGAGAAATGCGGCCAGCACTTCTAGCTCAAAAAATCCCGTGATTTTTTGATTTTATTAAATAAATACATTAAACACTGTAGTGTTATATAATAATAATTAAATATTGAGAACCATTGAACAAATGTGTACCGGTATGTCAAGATCTCGGCTATATTTGGATTTGTGAGGCATTTAGTTCGATGATTATATTAAGTTTGTGTATAAATAAAATACCTCAATACATTGGAATGTTGCTTAATGTTTTATGCTAAAATAAATACCTACATGAATATTTGGTAATATTATTTAAATTTATTTAGTTTAATACCTACTAATGTAATATTTCGTCATTATTAATGCCTGGAATACACGAGGCTAGTAGCCAGCAGCCTAACCGTATCCATTACTTAAGCGGAAACGTTCGTTTGACATAATAATCAGTGCACGATTTGACAGAGATTTATCTACAAATCTATATAGGCACCTTAATGTTTTAAATGAGTTCTTCGCGCCATTTTGCGTGAACATGTCAAGTGCAAGTTTTTGTTTTGTAAATTAATTTACTGTGGATATTATTGGTCAAACGTGGTGTTGTTTTGTTTAATAATGCTACAATGTGAATAATTATGGAAAACGATAAATTGGACTTTAAATATGGGGCACAAGTTGCAGTTTATTTTTTGGGGTTTCCCCGCGCTGTCAACTACCATATTTTACCCGACGTGTTTGAGCTATGGTGCCGCGAGTGACTCCAGAAAAGCATCAAATTCTGCAGCATCTGGAATTTGATGATGACCTCATTAACTCATTAAAAAGAAAGATTTATTACGTCAGACTTGGCTGTATGGGCTAGACTCTTTGCCTTCCCTATCATCTCATTCATCATCGGGAGAAAAGAACCAAAAAAAAAAAAAAAAATGTTTTAATTGTACTTAAGTATAAAATGTAAAATTATTTGATGAGTTACATCCAGTTACTGTACACGTAGCCATAATATAATCATATATTAAACTTCAATGTACACTTTAAAACCCACAGATTATTGCATAAATAATCGGAATTTGGTTTTTTTACTTATTGCGTGTACATGAATGTTTTCGCCTATCTATCTCGCTCTAACATACGCAACACGTCTTTCTCTTTTGCATTGCCAATCTAACGTAGTACCTATATACAATATCTATGTTTAAAACCGTGTTACCAAATTAATTGGATTATTTGAAACCCAAAAATTGTATCGATAATGACCTATCGATTATCGATTATTGAATTTGTTTTCGCCTCGATCACTGCCTTTGTTACATACGCGAAACTAAAATAAATAAAAATACTGTATTTATAAAACATTATATAGGTATTAACATTATTTAAAAAAGCTTATTTTAAAAACAATAAATGGTAAAAAGGCATTTTACTGATAAAAAATAACATTTGTAATTTTGTAATTTTTGCATCTAACCTACTTCACCTATCATTATTATTTCATATATACAACATAATTATATAATTAGTTTTAAGTATAAGGTAACACTGACAAGGCCCTTATACAGCCGCAACAATGGGGTGTAAGCTTTTTGTAGATGTCGCTAGCGGCAATGGTACCTTATTTTACACTCATATCGCATTTTTTTTTAATGTTTTCGTAGTTTTATATGTTTATAACAGAAAAATGTATTTTAAATTAACGTTACCTACATTAAAAGACGAATTAAGAAACCGAACACCGTCTTTAAAAATAAAAAAAGGTTTTATTAATAGAACGACAATTTTAAGATCACCATATCTTTGATTTCGCTTGGAAATCTCGATTTGTACACCTAAAAGCTGCTCACTTCGGCATAATATCCAGAAAATAATTAATTTCGTAATAAAAATATAACTTTTTTTGCAACTGACAGTTATATTAGGTAGGTACCATCTATCATGCGCCATCTATCGTGATAAAAAGTTAGTGATACACCCCATTTGACATTATCTTTAGAATAATATAATTATTTAATTTAATGTTTGACATTTATGACAAAGTCTTTGTACAGCCGCATCTTCCTAGATTTGTTTTTATTCTAATCTTATTTAAGTTATTTTTAGGTACCTATACTAATAAATTTTGACAAGGCCCCTTTACAGCCGCATTTAAGTTATTTTAAGTGTCTTTCTTCATCATAAGGTACCTACTGCCAGTTCTGTTCTTTGCTCGAATATAACACTTTCCAGGCACGATAGATATAGGTATGTAGTCAGTAAATTATACAACATAACACTCGTACCGAATACAATCATGTACTTAATCATAGACCTAACGAAATTCCTGTGGGAATGTACGGTGACAAAATAAAGAATAAAGAAAGAATGTAGAAATAAAATAATATAAAATCTAAACTAAACTTTCGTTATTACATTGCTAATCTAATGCAGTGCCTACATATTTATATACAAGATACATGTTTAAAACCGTGTTACCAAATTGATTAGATTATATAAAACCCAAATATAGCATCGTAGATTGTATCGATAATGATCTATCATCGTCGTTTATTGTATTAATTTTCGCCTTCACCACTGCCTTTGTTTACTTTTGAGGTCAATGATTGCGTAGATAACAATTACATATTGCTCTAGTTTTAGTCTAAATCGGCATGAGTTTTGAGCGATACTATTTATTTGCACAGTTTTTTGTTCTGAGAAACATTTTGAGAATATATTCTTATAGTTCACAACGCGGGAAACAAAAAAAAAAAAGTTTTTTTGTGCCCCATATTTAGTGTCCAGTTTGTCGTTTTCCATAATTATTCATGCTTTATTCATACTTTTGACTAACAATATTCACACTTCACAGTAAAGTCATTTACAAAACAAAAACTTCCACATGACATATCGGGCAAAATAGCGTGAAGAATTCCCGCCTTTATTGTATTAGGTAATAATATTATTATTAAATAAGGATAAACATATCGAATTTGAATTTGGAATGTATCCAAGGCTCCGCATGCAATTTGCAGCGGGGTTAATGACATTAGCGGTAGGTATGGGCGCCAATTGTAAATTCTTCAAATTACATTTAACATCTTATAAGAAAATAATATCATAGGTACAAGATGTTTTGAAAACGTAAAAATAAGGTACTTTAAGCTATGTTTATTTATTTTATACATTGTTGATGTATGATGTAGGCATAAAATACCTAATTCATTGTATTGTAGTAGGTATTTTATTTCTATCAAAGCGCTAATATTATTAATTATATACGTTAAACGTAATAAAATAATAGTAAGTAAATAATAATGCTTTTAAAAATATTAATATTGTTCCTTGAATATACTCGTAAGTATAAATATTAATTTATTACGTAAGGCAATTTAGGCGGAACCATGTCTGCATTTTTTTACACAATTTATTTAATTTATTTCTTTTTAATATTATATAAACATATAGTATTATTTTCCTTTAGATTCTTTACGTAATAAATATTAAACTATGTGTCGGAACATTCTTATTTTTTCTTACAAAGGGAGCGGTCAAAAACTGTCCCTATATCCAATAAGAGACAGACTTGTGGCTATTAAAAGTGCTAGAATAGCAAAAGGCGACATAAAAATGATTTAATTAAACATAAAATTAAAATCAGGAAGAATAAACTGACATAATTCTTTTGTTAGTCTTCACTACAGTGACAGTGCGTGTTTACATTTATAGGAACAATAACATATATACGGTTGCATCCTTCGAACAATACACCAGGAAGTTGAAGCCAGTGTAGTGCAAACCATACCGCACCCAGCTATTTGCGATATGTTGTTTTTGAAACAAAGCCTTTGTATCGTACCATAGTCGTATATTTAATTTTATCCTATGTGACTGTACATGCAGAATCTGTGAATGCAGTTTAGAATATCTCGAAAAGTTATGGTTGGAACATTTTCCTGTAACTATACCGGTTAAGTTACCTGCCCTTACTGTCTCGTCTCAAAGATCCATTCTGTATATTAAATACCTTAGGTTGTGGTTTTAGGTTTAGAAAAAAGAGGTGGGTATAACTAATATATGTCTTTGTTTTCTATCTTTGTGTTGGTCTCATGGTCGCTATATGTAGGTATAGCTTCTTTATAAGGCGTAAATATGTATCTCATGCATGTATCCATGTATGTGTGCCTCCCACTTGTATGGCCAATCTGGGCCGGCAGTCTCAACAGATTGCGATTTACTCGTAGGTCGCTAAGTCATAAAAAAATGTTGCCACTTACAAAATTAAAAATTTAATTTGGTCAATATCATTAGTTCCAAATGACGGTAATATTTTAATATGAGAACTTATGTTATTAAAAACTCAGGCAGCTCTATTGCTGATAATATTAGATAACTTTGGGGGCTGTCGAATTTCGTCGTTAAATAGTTTGCGAAATTATGCCAAAATAATTTTGTATGTCACCTAAATTGCTATTAACTTACATTGTTTGTTTACATTTGGGAAATGTTGATGCAGAAATTCTTAGAATTTAATTCTCTCTATAGGCGGAAGCCGTGCCGTCGTTACATCTTCGAAGAAAACATTACGTACTAGTATAAGTACTCTGCCGTCTGAAACCCATACACAGTAAGTAAAATTATTGGAGAATGGGTAAAAAATAAAAATACATTAATCGCATTGCTTTGACCAACTGATCTGTTGCGTATTGAGAGTATATTCTGAAAATACTGAACTAAATTAAATTAGTTTATTGATCGGATACAAAAAGCTCTAACAGATCTTAAATGCTATTATATTTTAGTAAATTCTACTGGTACTTGACCGCCTCCGTGGTCTAGTGGTAACAAACGTTGCCGTGAACTCGGGAGGTCGTGGGTTCGATTCCCACCGGGGGCAAGTTGTACATTGTATAATTTGTCTCTGTCTGGGTGTTTATATGTATAATATGTATATATTTACAAAAAAAAAGTATAATATGTAGTTTATCAACCATCTAGTTTCCGTAACACAAGAAATTCTGGAAATGTCTGGAAATTTTTCTTTTTTTTATTATTTATTTACTTGTACTAGATAAAATATCGTTTCCAATTCCTATGTGACTCTCACAGCCTTTCACTTCGTTCTTCCCATAATAACCTACTTAAAATACCTCCCCACTCTTCCAGCCGATATTTAGATTCCTTTACTGTATCTACAGCTCGCCAGTGGAACAGACTTTCTTTAATTATCAGACAGGAACCATCTCTTCAAATATTCAAAGATAAATTATACAAATACTTACTTCACAAACACAATAATTTGCCATAACTCACTTATCCCTTTCAGCATGGACAATACCAAGCGTGCGTTATTTCAGCACGGACAGTATTAAGCGCGCGTAAACAACAAAAAGATAGCCGTCTCCAAATTCTGTTTTGCCGCTCCGAAAGCATCTAGCTACTTAATAATTATCTTTATTACATTGTTAGGCTAGTCCTAGGCAAAGAAAAAAACATACAAAAGTGGTTTTTATTTCCTTATATACCTAACCCAACACACGATGGTGCATTAGAAAAAGAATATGCAATTTATATCATGGATTTTTTTCACTATTTTACGAGATATTTTAGACCTTAAAGTTATGAATAAAACTTTTAATATTCAAATTATTTTTGTCGTGCTGAAAGGGTTATTATAATAATATTATTTACATTATATATACACAAAATATAAAATAATATACATAGGCGAGCGTAATACCGTATGGTATTCTGTACCAGCTGACCTTTGGAAGAGTGAGAAATTATTATAAAGGGCGCAGAGTATAAAATAATAATAATAGGTAAATCAATCATAAATATACCATAGTAAGTATATGTTATAGATACTTGTAGATAGATAGATACATTCTTTATCTATCTATATATATAAAGGTGAATGTCTGTGTGTGTGTTCCCTGTGCATTGCAAAACTACTTGACCGATCGGGATGAAACTTTGGGAATATGTTGTGTGAACATCGGGGAAGGTTTCTGACATATTAGATTGCATAATAAGTAAATCTTAATATATAAAACAAAGTCGGGTTTGTTAGAACACTTATTTATAACTCGATAACGGCTGGACAGATTTTCACGGTTTTTGATTTGTTGGATTTGTCTCCGTCCCGAATAGCAGAATAACTATAAATAAAATTACAAATACTGATTCTTTGGGCGAAGAAAGAGCCAGCCCTCTTGTCACCGGAGGAGACGACAAGACGCGGTGTTATATCTTTTAAAAACTTTTTTGCACTTGGACTCCATGGGCCAGAGTTTCTACAGCAAACGGCATAAATATGTAATCTTTTAATATACTTACATACTTGCGCCGCTTGCTGGACTCTGCATTTTCCGCCGCGGCTCCTGCTTTATGCTCTGTTCCCCTGAGATGCGACGCACGTGGCGTCCCACACCAGAGCACGTCCCCGTTCCCAGGGGACCAACGTCATACCATCGGGTCTCTTGCCATCGTCTCTGATAACTCCAACAGGCTCTAGAAGAGCTGGAATCTCGATGGTGGTCAATAATATCGTTAAGGGAGCCGTGGCGGGAAATTCATTAATTCTATATAGATAGAATCACGTATTAGTCTAACTTAAGGGAATACAAAGTCACAACATAAACATAAACCTACGTAACAAACAAATATATACCTAAATATACAAGTAAAATACATATATCGCCGGGTTACAGCGAAAACATACTAACTCATTATTTATAACATCAGTCGTTTAAAAGACTTCTACTTTTTTCAGTGATAATATCGAAAAGCACTGTGACGCTTAGTTTCGAAGTTAAAAGCAATTAAACGATCAGTTTTAGCCGAAAACGCTAATTATAATGTAATTAAATGTGCATAATATATTTGTGAAAAACTGGCTAACTTAGTTGGTTTATTATTCCTAATTTGCAATCGTTTTCTTTACAGAGATGGCGTCGCCCCCGCCGAAGGTCCAGCCAGCCTGCCGTCCAGTCCCTCAGTGCTGTCTAAGAAGAAAGGATCAGGAGCCAGCGACGTCCGAGAGCGAGCCGCAGCAGTCCGCTCCAGGAGGCTGATGAAAGAACTCAAGGAAATACAGCGGCTGCAGCAAAGTCGACCCGATCCTATCTTCACGGTACGTACTGCCTCCCTATTCTAGCAGTTATGACCGTAGATTGAAACGCAAAAGTGCTGGTCTTAATTTCTGGCCGAGAACACAAAAAAAATCATCATCAGCCTGTGTCTCTCCACTCCTCCCCCAAGGCTCGCCACTTCACACGATCTCCTGCCACCCTCATTCAACCCCCACCAGCGACCTTCCTCAGGTCATCCGTCCATCTAGCGGGGGACCCAGTCTGCGTCCTCCCGTACGTGGTCTCCACTCTAGAACTCGTCTACTCCATCGTTCATCGGTTCTACGACAGACATGTCCAGCCCATTGCCACTTCAGCTTCCTAATTTTGAAGGCTATATCAGTAACTTTGGTTCTCCGACGGATTTCCTCGTTTCGGACTTTATCCATCAGAGAAATACCGAGCATATCTCTCTCCATAGCCCGCTGAGCGCCCTTAAATTTGTGGACCAGACCCACTGTTAGTGTCCACGTTTCTGCTCCGTCCGACAGCACTGGAAGAACGCACTGGTTGAAAAAAAAATAATTTTAAAAGGAGAGAGAACTGTGGGGTGAAGATGCGTGATCTAGTAGTAAACTGCTTGCTCTATGCAGATGATGCCATTCTTATGGCATCGTCCGAACAACAACTATAATTAGTCACAGAAATTAAAGAAGGTTGTGCAGAAATTAAACTCCGTTTGAATGCGATAAAAACCAAGGTACTAGTGTTTGAAAGAAGAAGGATGACAAACGTGTCAAGAAAGACGAAACTCTAGAACATGTAAATAAAATTATATATCTGAGCAGTGTTTTCACTGTGGATAGGAAGTACGAAGTACTTATAGAGTTGAGAATTGAATAATATTTTGTAATTATGACGCAACCTCTGACGTAAATAACGAAATCCACTAATAACATTTGCGTCTGAGTAACAGAATAGGGCTGCAGAGGTCTCTGATCGCCAGTCGAAATGTCACTGACAAAATACGTATAAATTAGAATACGCATGAGAGTAGGATTAATGCAGTAGAAATTTCATTTGCGGTAACTTCTAATTGACCCTTTATGTTTCCATTTATTTTTTCCAAATTTGTTATTAGTCGTTAGTAATCCTTTAATACATAAATAAATGAGGTCGTTGAGTTGAATATGCGGTGTCACTTTGGCGGACCGCATACGTAAAGTCGAAATACGGAAGATGGTGTAATATGGAACGAGCTTTCAAGACGGCATTAAGGGAATCATACAGTATTTGTTGGGGTAGGGAGAGGAGCAGGATGGTGGATGGTGAGCGTCCTGTTAACCAGCCTAAAGTTGCAAGCCCGAGACACTATTATTCTCCTCACTCTTTTCCACATACGATGGACCCGGCGTATGTAAGGTGAATCCTTAGAATGCTGGGAAATTTGTCTTCATCTTTCTTTCAATACCATTCTTTAATGGAGTTACTAAAACAGCCTAAAGATAAACTCTGACTCTTATAAAAAAGATAATTAGTGGTATTCGTGTGTGGGGTGCCCAAAACCTAGTCCAGTTTAGTGCCAGTAAGACCCAGGCGCGGTGGTGGCACGGTTGTATGACCGCGTACCTTAAATCCTACTAAGGTCTGTTCAAACCCACCCGGCATGTACAAATGAGAAATACACTTTTCTTACGTACATTTGTCATAGATTCACAACACCACCGTTCCCGTGCCTCGGAGAGCACATTAAGGCGTCGGTCGTCGGAACCGGGGTTCCACCAACTTATGGAATCGTTTATAAATGTCATAAAAAAATGACATCATATCATCGCCAAGCCGTCTGACCAGCGTGGCGAGTGTAGGCCAAATTCTCCAGTTCTGGAAGGCCCATCTCCAGCAGTGGAGGTCTAAGACGCTGTGTTCTAGGGGCTGTAATGAAGACCCAGGCATACGCGTTAACGGCCAAGAAGTCTTCCTACTCTTTAGAACACCGTGGTGTAACCCAGCTTCAACATACAACATCGAAATACGCTCAGAACTAAAACTACATTGCGAGCATCAACAAAAAGCGTCCAAAAAACTCGGGATACTGAACAAGTTGAAGCGGTTTATCCCTCCTGCACTAAGACTTATAAAATATAAGTAAAAGAGTGTATAAAGCACAGATAAGGTCATGCGTGGAATACTATTCTCACCTCTGGAATGGTTCCGTTAACTATCTGTAAGATAATCTTAATGTCCCGCAGAGGCAGGCGATTCGGATAGAGGAGGACACTACACTGTTTGAAACCCTCGAATCACTGCAGCTTCTCTCTCTCTCTTCTCTGAGCGTGTTCTAAAAGCTATACCACTAGTGTTTTAAGGAGCTCAATAACCTTATCCCTGTTTCTCTATTCCTCATCCGAACCACATTAATTTTATTCACTACAGTCCCTAGAACACAGCGTCCTAGACCTCCACTGCTAGAGATAGGCCTTCCAGAACTGGAGAATTTGGCCTACACTCGCCACGCTGGCCAGACGGCTTGGCCACATGTACAGGCCAAAATTTGCCCACATACCATAGCCACTATCCCTACGCGTACTCATAAAATCGAGACTCTGACATCTGTCGCACGCTGAACCTATAACCTGCCTGTTAGGCTAGCATAGTGGTAAATACTGATGTGGATCGTTAGTGGCTGGCGTCAGCTCCCATCGCGTACCTACTGCTTACCACCAGATGGGAGTGATACCATATGTCGTATTCAGTGTAACAAAGGTCTTTCTGTCAAATGTCTTATGACATTTATATTATTATGATTTTAATTTTAATTTGACAAATTAATTTAAGTTAATTTGATTTTATTATAATTAGACATTATATTATAATTATTTTAGATTATAAGTTGACACGGCCTCTATACAGCCACGAAATTGTTATTGTTTTTTTTTTATATTTTGACGAAAAATTATCATTATTTAGATTATAAGTTAACACGGCCTTTATAAAGCCACAAATTTAGGTTAAGCTGCAGTACTTGTTTATGGCACCAATGTCACTTACTTATTTCGGTCCATCCATAATTGAATTTTAATTAATTTTAATAATATTGTATTTTATTTGTAAAAATTGATAATATCCTTAAATGTTTAAAATTACCTGTGAACCAAATGGAAGTAAATAATTTGATTTTTTTGAATTTCATGTATGTAATTTGCAGGTGGAGCTAGTAAACGATAACCTATACGAATGGCACGTGAGGCTGCACCAGATCGACCCTGAGAGCGACCTGGCTGGCGACCTACGTGATCTTCACATACCCAACATTCTACTTCACCTTATATTCCCTGACAATTTTCCTTTCGCGCCTCCCTTCATGCACGTTATTGAACCCAGGATAGAGAAGGGATTCGTAATGGAAGGTACATCATTATTAGTTATTATTATTAAATACTTTATTGCACTTTACTTAAAGTTTGTACAGAGGCGAACTTAAAGCCATTTCAGCTTTTTCTACCAGCTAACCTTTGGGAGAGTGAGACAGTATAAATATGTGGGGGGCAATTTTAACCACATTAATAGTATGTATACATAGACTACATAAATATATGAAGATAATATATATTATTAGGAAGTAGAAATTTGTAAAGTTCAAAGTATAAATAACATTTATTCGAAAAAAATATTTACAACATATAAAATAAAATCAATATTAATTTTAAGGATAGGGATATAAGTCCCGTCCGCGTGGAATGGTGGCAAGAACGCTGGCTGCATTTCCCCGCTGAATTGCAATACTGATTGTTTGGAGACACAAGACGCGGTGTTATGTCTTTTTAAAACTTTTTTGCCCTTGGACTCCATGGGCCCAGAGTTTCTACGGCAAACGGCACAAATATGTAATATACTTACATACTTGCGCCGCTTGCTGGACTCCGCATTTTCCGCCGCGGCTCCCGCTTTATGCGCTGTCCCCCTGAGATGCGATGCGGCGTGGGTGTCGACGCACGTGGCGTCCCACACCAGAGCACGTCCCCGTTCCCAGGGGACCAACGTCATACCATCGGGTCTCTTGCCTGGGAAGGGAAGTTCAAAGTAAAAAAATATATCTTTATTCACGTAAACCTATTAAAGGCATTTATGAAACGTTATTAATTTAATTATTTTGAATGATTCTACTACTGCTAGTAGAAGACTAAGCAGCAAAGTGGTCCAATAAGTAAGCTGTTAGCAGAAGACCAGCAGCTTAGCAGATTCCAGTGACCTGTTAATGTTTAATCTGACTGAGAAAGGAATCTGCAAGGAAAACTCAGCTATATCAGATTTACAAAATAAAACATTTATAGAACTGCACCACAACGATCAATTAATAATCTTTTAAATTTAGTTATCAGTACCTATGAGATTACAATACCTTGTATCACAGCAACCCACGAGGCAAGTCAGAATTAAGATAGACTACATGCCTATGTGCAACCCGAAAGTCGACAAAACGCAAAAACAGATGTGAATTGAAGGAGCTTGTTGCACTGGCGAGCAGACGACACGGTAAATGAATCTAAATATCTGCTGGAAGTGTGGGGTGGGATTTATAGTTGGTTGTATGTTATGAGAAGAACGAAGAGGGCGGTCGTGCAAATCGCAAATAAATTCAAACTGGGTTTTAAGATAAGAGGGAGCTATAGGGTTGTAAATATTGTATAAAAATGTGCTGGCCTGCGAAAGCAGATATTGAGCCAATTTAACTGTGTACGAAAATGGGAGACGTGGTCATACTTACGCAAGCCGAAAACAAATCGGATGCGTAAGTTTAGAAGGCGATCCAGTTTGTTTAGTAGCTCTTCAGTGAGATCGGGATAGCAGACGTCAGCATAATCTGTAGGTAATAGGAAGCTTATCATTAAACATAAACCTTCAGTGCTGGAGATGGGCCTTCCGGAACATACTTCTGGAGAATTTGGTTTTCTCTAGCTCTCTCCACGTTATCAAGGGTCTAATGTGGTATGGTGAACCAGGACTGACGGCTTATCGTGCTCTTTTCTAGTCTTGTGAAATGACAAATATTAAAAAGCTGTATTTTTCATTAGTACATGCCGGTATTCAAACCGCGACCTTTATGGGTTGAAGAAAGGTTCTACTACTAATGACCGCATCACCACCACCGCTTCTTGGAAGCAGATATATGACCCCTTTCAATTCTCCGTAGCTGGTGGAACAGCTTAGCAACTCTCATTTGTCTTATTGCAGGAGGAGCTATATGCATGGAGTTACTCACACCTCGAGGATGGGCTTCAGCCTACACCGTGGAGGCAGTCGTGATGCAATTCGCAGCATCAGTAGTCAAAGGTCAAGGCAGAGTAGTCAGGACCTCCTCCTCTCGTCAGTCCAGAGAATTCAACAAGAGACGAGCTGAAGAAGCATTCCGATCCTTAGTCAAGACCCATGACAAATATGGCTGGGTCACCCCATCACTTTCTGATGGATAAGATAGGTAAGTTAATGTCATATCTTCAGTGACACTCGCACGATTAAACCGAATCGATTTACATGACAATGTTTGGTCTCTATTGTGCCACAAAGAAACATATATACATACATTATCTGATTAATATATAACTCTTCTTACTTCTGTCTTATTCTGTCTTAGTCTAATCAGAAAGTCGTATACATTCCTTCCAGTTACGGTCGTGATGACAGTTTAAGCCAATGGGGTGTATCACTAACTTTTTATCACGATAGATGGCGCATAATAGATGGTACCTATGAAACTGTCAGTTGCATAGAAAACTTGTATTTTCATTACGAAATTTATTATTTTCTGGATATTATGTCGAAGTGAGCAGCTTTTAAGTGTACAAATCGAGATTTCCAAGCGAAATCAAAAATATTGTGAATTCAAAATTTCCGTTTTTTCTTTTTAAAGACGGTGTTCGCTTTCTTAATTCGTCTCTTAAGGTAGGTAACGTTAATTTAAATATTTTTATTCGAAGTAATATACAAACAATATAAAAGAATTACAATATAATAATTAACCTAAAAAATAAACTAAATCTAAATAACAAATTAAATATAATAAAAAAAAAATATACATACCTTATAATATAAAAATTTCCTCCAGGCCATTGTCCAGTGGCATGGTGCCCAAAACACTTAATTTAAATTACATTTTACTGTTATAAAAATAAAAAAAACTATTAAAACTTTAAAAAAATGATCCGACATAGGTGTAAAACAAAGTACCATTGCCGCTAGCGACATCTACGCAAAGCTTTGCCTGATACACCCCATTGTGTAACATTGACCTGTATCAGATTAGACCCCTACTGACCACGGGACATAAAATCAACTATTATTGATCAATTTATTATCGTACAAGCAACACCGGAAGCATCCATTACTATCAAGCGAAAATTATATTCGATTCAATTCAATAATAACCCGTTCGACTTGTCGCTGTAAGCGCTTTTTTGTATTTTATTTCGCTCTGACAGGCGTTCGGGTAGCTTTTCCAAGCGATTTGTTTTAGATGACGTCGAATAACCAAAGACAAGCCCCTCGTTCCGAGACACGATAATAGTAACCTAAGCACGCTTAAAGGTGTTCCGAGACGTGTAGAAACTGTTTTGCCAAAGCTATGTGACGTCACAAATGACATCATTCCTCTCAATATCGAGGTAGAGCGCTGTCAGTTGTTTGTCATTATGTAGCGCGCCATTTTCAAGTTTATTTAATATTAGGTTTTCTTTTAAATTATTTAATATTGTAATTCGTTTATACTGTTTGTATATTACTTCTAAAACAAATATATAATTAATATTTAAGTAGGAATAAAAGTATATAAAAAATAAAGTAAATAAAAAATATCTGTAACACGGCAAGTTATTTTAGAAGACCAAATTATGTTAAAAATAATAAACTTTACACATATAACGGAAAAAAACTGAGAGAGGTGTGTTTGTTAGTATTCATACTCAAAGATGTGAATCCGCAATTTATCATCTATACATTTAAAAAAACTATTATGTTATGAATAAAAATTTGATTTAGACCGTTTCGAATTGAAATCACGCTCTGAGCATCCAAATCCTGATATTTGATTCGGAACGACTGTCAGTATCATATTCATTCTAAGCGCTCTGCATGATTCGGAACGAGAGAAGGACAGCGAATGACGTCACTGATTTTACTGTCAATGCTTTTTATTTTCGGGTGGTGCAATCAAAGCAAATTGTCCGTGGTCAGAAATATTGTTAAATTTTGCAGAATTCCTTTCTTTTTTATTTTATATTACCATCGTCGTGGTTTGTCTTATTTTTCTATTGTAAATATTTCTTATATTGTTTAACTTTATTGTTATATTTAATACATTTTCGGGTTCTTATAATTTGTATTACCACTAAATTGATTTAGTTATTTATAAATAAATAAATATAAATAAAACGTTTATTGTCTAAAATACAGTAAGCAAACACATTTTTTGACGTTAACCCAGTTACACACATGTTAGCTACATGTTAACTGCCTCCGTGGTCTAGCGGTTAAGTCCGTGGATTTAGACTAGGAGGTACCGGGTTCGATTCCTGGTCGGGACGCAAAAAATTTATTTATTAATGTTAATAAATATATTTAATTTATTTGTGATATTTCTCGAGTTTGGTACGCTGGAGACATCGACGAGCTTGCCACTTGTCATGATTGGCCTATAGTAAAGTTGGCTAAATGTGAATCCGCTTATTTATAGGCGTGGTTTCTGCCCACCCCGAAAGGGAAACGGTCGTGATGATACTTTACTTTTTTTTACTTTTTTACCCCAGAAACGGGATATGTTTTTATTGACACATTGAATTAGCTTACGTAATTAACCATTGCAATGCCCTCCGCACCAATAGATTATTTTATAACCTACTGTACGATGGATAGGTGAGACTCACCAATTGAATGAATGACGTTATATAAAAAAATGGGCAAGCCGTGCTTCGTGGACTCGACTCACAGTACATGTTGCATGGACTGATAAAATACTTACATACATACAGTATATAATATATATTTTTATTTTCAGATTCTTCGTATGTACTTCCAAAATGCAATGCAAATGCGATCTCGTGTGTAAGGTAATGTGTCGTGATTTATTTTAGTAGTGCAATCCTTATATCTGTATCCCCTAGGTGGCCACTATACTAAGTGCAGTGGTTATAGCTATACAAAAAGCTTTATGTTTGACTTGGGCATTTTATGACAATTATTTACGCTTTGAAAGAGGTCTAGGACTAAATTAAATCAGTCGCACGCTAAGTAGGAATGAAAGAAAATATGTTATGTGAAATGGGGTTAAATCATCATCTCAGCCGCTAGAGGGAACGGTTCTTTCCAAATCTTATATTTATTATTTATTGTTAAAATTCGACCATTTAGTTGTGTATATTTTATTATTCAATTTTAAATAGTCATAATCTCTAATTTTTATAGTATGTCTTATAATTGACTTGAGATTTTTAAACAATAAATATTATTACGGAATATTATTATTAAGAAATAATTAAAGTTAAGAAAAAGTTAATGGACATTGTCCGGCTACTTAAGAAAACAGTTGTCAAAAATTACTTAATTATTTGTTGTTGCTTTGTGTAACGCAAAATTGACAACTTCCCATACATTTGTGTAAATGACAGTTCCCTTAAGTATTTCTTAAGATATCTTTGTTAAGTGCATTTCTTTTAAAACACGTAAATTTTTACTTAAGTAATAATTAAGTACCAAGAATACTTTCGAGAAAATGGCAGCGACCAGCGACCCATTGAACAAGCACGAATATCCAGCACGTAACATAGCTGGGTATAAATTTAGTTTTAAATGCCCAGGTCGCTACATAAAGATTAATAATTAATTAGATTAAGTAAAGATTTATATTAAATGGAAGAGTAATTATTATTTTATAAATTGTACAAAAAATACTCTTTTTATTTATATAAATGTGTGCCAAGCAAACAAAGTCAAAATTATTCAATTGCTACAATAATATTGATTACGCGTCATTAGTATGCGTACAATTATTCTTCTCGTTCTGAATCATGCTCAGAGTACTTAGAATGAATATGATAGTGACAATCGTTCCGAATCAAATATCACGTTTTGGATGCTCAGATCGTGATTTTAATTCGGAACGGTCTAAATTTAATTTTTCTATAAAATAAAAGTTTTCTTTTTAAATGTATAGAGGATAAATTGTGGATTCCACATCTTTTAGTATGAATATGAATCGTTTTTTCAGCTTTATATGTGTAACGTTTAATATTATTAACTTATTGTGGTCATCTAAAAAAAGTTGCCGTGTTACAGACATTTTTTATTTACTTCCTACTTAAATATTAATTATAGATTTGTTTTAGAAGTAATATACAAACAGTATAAACGAATTACAATATTATATAATTAAAAAGAAATCCTAATATTGAATAACCTTGAAAATGGCGCGCGACATATTGACAAACAAGTGACAGCGCTATCCACCTCGATATCGTGAGCAGTCTAAGCGCGAGGAATGATATCATTTGTGACGTCACAAAGCAAAACCGTTTATGCACGTCTCAGAACGGCTTTAACCGTGTTTAGGTTGCTATTATCGTGTTTCGGAACTAGGGGATAATTATTATGAATATAATCCCCGTGTTCGATTGGCTGCTTTTTTTTTACTAAATTTTGCTTTGAAAGGAATGAAACAAAGAATAAAGCGCGCTTTGAGCACCTAGTCGAACAAGGAGAATATATACGAATATGTTACTGTAAAAGCTCGAAGTAACCTTAGTATTTTATATCTTTAAGATTTTCCAGTTTAACTTGAGCGGTGGCACCTATTAATGCTATGTTCGACTTGAAAGCAAAGTTTCCTTTTTTAGCGATATTTTAATGAAAACCATAGAACTTCGAACAAACTTAAAAGTGACACAGGATAAGTAAAAAGAGTTGATAAATATTATGATAACGTCTCGGAATAGCATCTGTCGCTTAATGAGGTGTATCACTGCCTTTTTATCACGATAGATGGCGCAAGATAAATAGTACTTAACAACTGTCACTAATATAACTGTCAGTTGCATAGAAAACTTATTTTTTTTTTTCTTTTTTTATATTATGCAGCAGTGTGCAGCTTTTAAATGTTCGATATTTCTACTTACCGTGCTATTAATTTAACCTTTTTTTCTTTTTAAAGACGGTGTTGGATTTCTTAATTCGTCTTTTAAGATAGCTAACGTTAACTTAAAATACATTTTTCTGCTATAAAAAATACTACAAAAAATAATGCGTCAAGTATACAAAAAGTTATATACACCACATTATCGCAATCCGTGTGATAGGCGTCGCATCTAGCCGCGCCTACAAGTGTCATGGTACAAGGCACGCAGCACTGAAAAATCTTAGGATTCACCGTTGTAAGTTCGTGCTTCAGTACATACTCGTATAATTAAAAAAAAAAATGTAAAAATACGCTTTAAAATTATCCTATTTATTTTATTTGTAATGAAAATATGTATAAAGAAAAACAGTTAAAAAATAAATTATTGTGTGCCAAAAAAAAATAGATTTTACATTTAATATTTTACATTAAAAAAATACTATGTACGTAATTGTCTAGTCTATGGTTTTTTGGTTAATATTAAATTCGCTTTGCGAGGAAAATAAGCGCTGCCTGCTTCTGGTGGAGAAGTATGAATCCTTTTACTAGTTCATACCCAAAAATATATAGGAGCGGTGTGTTAATCTGCCTATACTTTGTAAATGAGAATGCCCATTTTTATTAGAGAAATGGGCCCAATAAAATGTTCTCGTGCCACAATGATTTCTTTGTAATTTGATAGTTAATACTCGTATATTGTGTTTTCACAATCTATAATTAATTTTATTTATTTTACCCTAGCATAACAATAATTGACAAAAACTTTTTTTTACGTTAATAATTACATAGTTTCGATCCCGCCGATTTGAAATCCAGTGTTTTATCTATAATAAAGTACCTGGTCATAATAAAGAACCTAATCGTATAAATAGTACGTTGTAACTATTTCATAGATCCTAATCCATTTTTTTAAATCCTTTTTCATTTAACCCGTCTTTCCCTAACTTTGACACTGGCAAATTGTTACTAATGCCATTAAAAAAAAAAAAAAAAAACTATTTCATACATAAATTTTAACCAATTGCCTATTTAATTAAATAATATTTTAATGCTGGGGTAAAAGAGATGTTATAATTAACTTTAAAAAAAAACACAATTAATTGTTATGATTATTGAATTGTATTTTGTTGAGGCACGATGCAAAAAAGTTGGGGCCTGGTTTTGGGCAATCCCTTTTATTATTTTAATAAAATATCAATGTATTTCATTAACAATGACCTTTAATTGAATCCTTCCCAAAGATCAAGGTTGTTATCATAAATAGCCGCGTTTCCATACTATATTTTATATTTAAGTAAACTAAGGAAGGTTTCAGTTACCGGCCCTTAATCTGTAACTTCTCTAATACAATGTTGGCGAAGGTTTCAAGAAATAATTCCTGTGTTAAATGTCGTAAAACTAACGGTTAGTAAATTGTTCAGTTACTGTGTTTTATTTGAGAGGGTTCAAAGCTTTTTCAACCCTCTCGTTTATACAATAAAATAAAATCAATTCTGAGCGTCCTTTTGATAAATGTAGTCCATCAACTTTATAGGAAATAAAATTACGGACATTTTGGACATTTTTTCACTTTCATTTACCTAATTTTCCTCCTCCTTGCGTTGTTTTCTCTCTGCTGAGGGTCGTGACCCCCTCCACGGATCACTTTGTCCCGGACGATGCTGCGCCATCCGGGTCTGCTTACGTCGGCGTGCAGGGCCTCGTGGAGTTGGGTGTGAAGTGTGATGCGGATTTGGTCTGAACATCTCTTGCCTTCAACTTTTCTCGTGATTACCAGCCTTTTCAGATTGCCAGAGCTTTTTTTTAAATTAATTTTGGAAAATCAACAGTTGACAATATTATACAGTAAATTCACTAAGAACTATTAAAGGTATACATACATACATATAAACTTAAAGTTAAGTAATAAAGAGCAAGAGAACCATAAGTAAGTTGATAATGAAAAACAAATCACTCATTAGGGATTGCTGCCGATGATCGATTCAACGTAACGAAGCGTCATTAGACGTCTAATATATGTTGCTTTGGAGTTAAACATGTCTATGTCTAAATCTTCCGCAAGAATATTATAGTTATTACATGTTCTTAATAAATAACTGTTCTGTCTATACCTGGTACTAGCATATGGTACGAACAAGAGTGGGGGACATCGAAGATTAAACCTTTTACGGGCTATATGACCAAAATACTCAATGACTCGTTGTAGGCAGATGGAAGAGAGCCAGGTAGTGACTTTGAGCTCCTTGAATATTGATAAGTTTGTTCTGCGAGCTGTCCACGGGATGCGCAGCATACGCCTCCAGCACCACATTTCGAAGCCGTCAACGCGTATACAGAAATATGGAGAAAACATACTGCGGGCAAGTGTTATTTTGGTCCTTTTTCGATCCCTCCATATTCCCTTCCTCAGGCTCATAGCGTTCTTGACCATGCCTATTCTTCTGCGTACTTCCGTTTCACAAGAGCCGGTGTTGGAGATACTTGAGCCCAGGTATGTGAAGTCAGTAACATGTTCCAGATTAAGCGCCCCAGTGAGCTCAAGTTTTATAATGCGATCCACCACCATGATCTTCGTCTTCCGTTTTTTTTTTTTTTTAAATTTATTTATTTTTCCTTATATCATAACATTTAAATATAACATTATTCTGCCAAACTATAAAATAGTTTATCGGCAGATAGCTCTCATTACAATGATATACTAGCACACTTTAGTTTATAAAATACTAAATAAAATAAAACACAACTATAATGGATTCGGTTTTTTTTTACACAAATAATCTATCGATTTTTCTACTCAGTTGTTCGAGTAGTTCTTTCTTAATTTTGTTTTTATATGTCAATTTGGAAAGTTTTTCTATTCTTATTTCTTGAGATAGACTATTTAGTATTTTGGGAAGTAGATACTCTCGCGTCCTCCTGCCGTAGTAGTTGCCACGGATGTTCCCTTCCACCAGTTCCCTATTTGTATGTCTCCTAGTAATTATATGTTGAGAAATAATTTGTTTTTTGTGTGTGTAATTATTCTGTTCTTCTAACGTTATTAATAATTTAACTTTTTCTTCAACAGGTAATGTTTTACAATACACAAATAATTTATCGTAATTTTGCCTATACTTTCGTTTTATATCTTTTCTTACCAACGATTTTAAGAATCTAATTTGCATTTGTTTAATTTGATCTAGGTATGTTGGAAAGGTACATCCGTAGCTACTAAGCCCATACGACAGTATCGATTCTGCGAGTGCATGGTACACTATAAACAACGTGGCCGTATTTACTACTCCACGCAAATGATATAATTAATCTCTTCGTTCTAATTTTAGACAGATAATAATAGCAAAAATATAACGATTTTCCTTTATTTTTTACTAATTTAAATATGATTACTATATCTCCAAAAATTTCCCTAAATAAATGAGTAAGTTGATCTACATTTATCAAAAGTACAGTCAGACTTGGAAATCTTTGAAAATATTGAATTGTGCGTCTGTCTGTAAAAGTGAAAGTACCAGTGTAGCTTATGCTACGAAGGCTGGGCCCTTATGTTTGTGCTACTCCTCGGTGTTAGGTATGTGTGGTAGATCGGTGGTAGTAAGTGGCCATCTAGGCGGTACCCTGTCTGGTACACTCCTGATATAATTAATGATTTGCGGCGTAAATCAAAGCTTCACCGTAGATGGAGGGCCTCTGGTGATTGTAATGTTTACGTCTTGTTCAGCACGTTAAGAGCCAATCTTAAGAGGCGGGTGGCAAAGGCCTACGATTTGCATACTGCTCAACTCGAAGTAAATTTGCGAAGCAACCCTCGTGGATTTTGGCAGCTTATTAATGGTTTGAGGACTCCGGGCGGATTCGAACCCCAAATGTCGTATTGTGGTACAGTCACTGAGGGCCCTGATTTGGCTAATGCTTTTGCTGACTTTTTCTCGAGTGTCTTCCTTCAAGATGTTTCAACTCTAAGTACCCAGAAAACTGTTCTTGAGGATAAAAGTCGGTCAGCTAATTATATCCATGTTAAGGAATTTACGTGCAGTGATGTCAATGCTGGGCTGTTTGAATTAAAACCCAGATCGGCTATTGGTCCTGATGGAGTTCCTCCGTATATTCTCAAGGCCTGTCGGGATAAAATAAATCAGCCCCTAACTTACCTTTTTAACCTCATGCTTCGCCTGGGTGACTATCCCATACAATGGAAACTTTCTAGAGTGTCCCCAATTCCTAAGACGAGAGAAAAGTTACAAGTGGAAAATTACCGTCCCATAGCCATCATGTCAGCAACTGCCAAGGTCTTTGAATGCGTGTTGCACCGGAAATTAATAAGCCAGATTCGTCCTTACCTTAGTGATTCCCAACATGGGTTTCGTAGTGGTCGCTCTGTCGAGACCAACTTGTTATCTGTCGTTGATATAATATCCAGAAACATGGATCGAGGAAGGCAAGTTGATGTCGTATACTTCGACTTTGCGAAGGCTTTTGACCGGGTAGACAATAGTATCCTGTTGGCGAAACTATGCAACCTGGGATTCTCGCCGAGCCTACTGAGATTGTTCGCAAGTTACATGAGCGACCGTAAGCAGGTCGTTCGTTACGGAAGTTATATGTCCGAACCTTATCATACTAGGTCCGGAGTTAGTCAGGGATCAATACTGGGTCCGCTTCTCTTTATCCTGATGGTCAACGACCTTGAGAGTGTGGTAAAGCATTCAAAGTGCTTTCTATATGCTGACGACCTTAAGCTCGTCCATACCATTGGTGACGCGGAAAGTTGTAGGGAGTTGCAGGAGGACGTAGATGCAGTACATAAATGGAGCATTGAAAATAAGCTTTTGTTCAATAAGGCCAAGTGTTGTTCTATGTCATTTACTCGATCGATGCACCCTCTGATTGGCAACTATAGTTTGGGCATCGATCGCATTAATCGGGTTGAAACAGTCAGGGACCTGGGTGTAGTTTTTGATACCAGGCTTACGTTTAATGACCATATAACAGGTTTGGCTAAAGAGTCCTTTCGTGGATTGGGGTTCGTGATTCGCAACGCCAGGAGTTTTCAAGATGTCAGGACCATTAAACTTTTATATACATCCTTGGTGCGGTCTAAGATTGAGACTGCTTCGATGGTTTGGAACCCACATGAAGCTCAATACATACTACTTATTGAAAAGGTGCAAAAAGCGTTTCTCCGCTTTACATACAAGATGCAGTATGGATGTTACCCCTTCATGTATCCTACTAAATTTCTCTTAGGAGCACTGGGCTTTAATTCTCTTGAGACTAGACGAGACTTTGAATCACTTGTATTGATTTGTCGAATGATTCGTGGTGAATGCGACTGTCCTGATTTGTTGTCGCAGGTGTGCCGCCTATTTGTGCCTAACAACTATATGCGAGCGCGTCACCACCAGTTGCTGGCATTGCCATTATTTCGCACAATGGCGCACGATTCCTCGCCTCTGCCTCGCGCACTCCGCAGCCTAAGGAAGCTTCTCGAGACGACACCACATCTAGATATTTTTGCTGATCATCTGCATATTCTGAGCAAGGCATTCTTTAAATTTTGTGAATAATTAATTAATTATTTATAAGTTAAAATATTTGGATTTATTTATTATTGTTATTCTTGTATTAATTTATCATGATGTAGAATTGATTGATTTATTTATTTACTCACTTTTTATTCTAATTTTATTGTCTTGTATTAACTTTATTATTATTTCATTGATTTTATTAGTGTTGAATTTTGATTTATTTTATTACTATTATTTATTTGTCTTTTCTTTCTTTTTATATTAATTAATATAACTATTGTTAATTTTAAAGCTTCATTAATATTAATATTTGTATATTAAATTTAAAAGATTATAGGTATATTGACAATCCATTTATAATTAAAATGTATGTATTAATTATAAGAATGACTGCATGGTAAATTGGGCTTTACTGTTAAGCCATGTAATGTTGTATTAATAAATAAATAAAATAAATAAATGTGAATCAGAAAGGCATGTGGAATGTAGACAAATTAAATTAGCTTTTATTGGGTAGTTATAAGCTGTGAGAAGTATGATAATGTAACAGTTGTTCCCAACTGCTCATTCTGGTGAAAAAACAATATTTTAAAAGAACCATACACTATTGCTTCTATTCTTCAAGCTTTTCTTCTGGTATATTTCGAGAGCTCGCGGCAAAAATCGGTAAGAGGTATGTCATCACAGCCCCTTGGCATACACCCGCCACGCCAGCGAGAGGGCTTGGCGAGGATAAGATGTTATTTTTTTTATGGCAATTTATTAACGATTCCACAAGTTGGCATTAGTGGAACCGGAACCGACGGCTTAACGTGCTCTTCGAGGCACGGGAACGGTGGTGTTGTAAATCTATGACAAATGTACGTAAGAAAAGTGTATTTCTCATTGGTACCGGGTGGGTTTGAACCGACCTTTGTAGGATTTAAGGTACGCGTTCTTACCACCGAGCCACCACCGCGCTCTGTTCGATTCCTGGTCTGGAAATAAAAATATTGTAAATAATGTAAAAAAATACATTTAAAATATTTAATTTGTGATATAGATTGCTATAGACATTTTTCCAAACGCATCTGAAAACATAATCAAACCTCCAAAATATAATTCATCAATCACAACTTTGGGAACAACTGAATATGTATTTTTAAGAATGTCCCTACCATTGAATGATTATAAGATTATCTTCATGTCATTGTCCATTCGGCTAACCAAAGATAATTATATTTTAAATAAAGTCGTATATTGCGAGTTATTGCAATGTATTTATAATTGCATGTATGTATATGTACAACATTATGGATGTAATTAAATATTATTCAATTTAAATTGTTGTGTTTTATTTTGTATTTGCCTACTTTTGTTGCTAAGCTGCTGGTCTTCTGCTAACAGCTTACGTTTTGGACTACTTTGCTCTGTAATTGAAATTATTAAAAATGGCGTCTAATTTACTAAATTACGGCTGACCTGCAAAATAAAACTGTCGGCTCGGCTCTATTTTTAACTTTAAGGAGTCTGCCCACTACACCGTATCATACCATGACCGTGCTATGAACGTATCAAGCACGGAAGGTAATACGATACGGCTTGCTTTGCCCACTGAACAAATCGACGGCGTTTAATGCCCGTATGATGCCGGTATGGTATCCGTATGCAACCCGTATGTTGACCACCCGTAATTTGTATGACGTAAAATTGATAGGAAGCCGTTTCATTCTCGCATGTGTATCGGTAATGCCTGGACGTCTGGGGAGTGCTATCAAGTTTTAAAATAATAAAATAGGGATGGCTATTAAAAGATTAACTGTTAGACAACTGGCAATGATTGCCATAATATTGGATGAGGAAGAAGAAGAGAACCAAAAAACCACTCGACGCTACTGGATTCACGATAATCTAAAAGAACGAAAAACTGAAGGAGAATGTTGGACGTTGTACAGGCACTTAGTTGAAGATGAAGAAAAGTTTTTTCAGTATTTCCAAATGTCTACATACCAATTTAATATGTTGCTGCAAATAATTGAAAATGTCATTTTCAGAAGAAACACCAACTTTAGACACGTTTATAACGGTCCTCATACGCGGTTATAACCCATATGATCACCGTTTTGCTGCCTGCGCGCATCGGTTTGGCAACGTGGCGTACCATGCGCGGAGCGTATCGGCACCAGCAAAATACTCTCGCCGACAATTATTAACGCTCCGTGCATGGCACGCGACGGTACGGGTCGGTGACGAAACGGTCTAGTGGACGTAGTGTCATGCTTTTCTATACAAAGAATATTTTTTTGCCTGACACGTTCCTATTACGGTCATGGTATGATACGGTGTAGTGGGCAGACTCCATAATGGAGTAATCGTAACTTTTACAAAAACTTCATTTTCGTTTGACAGCTGGAAGGAAATGTTGAGTGGAGTTGAGGAAACGTCTTAGAATACGGGTGTAACAGCCAGTTTCTCGAACGTATTTTGGTACTTAATTATTACTTAGGTAAAAATAAACCTTTAAGTAATAATTAAGTACCAAAATACGTTCGATAAACTGGCTGTTAGTCTTCCACCAGCAGGAGTAGAATCAATCAATATAATAATGACGTTTCATAAATGCCTGTAATAGGTTTACATGAATGCGTTCGTTTTAAGAAATGTTAGCATTGTTAAAAAAGTGGAAAGTTGGAAATACTTGTACGGACACCTCTTTTTATAAATAAATATTAATGTTAATAATGTCACTTTTGATAGAGAGATTGTCTTTTTTATAATAAACGGAAAGTTGGTGAATAAAAGTGCATGAATAACATTGTATTTGATAAGACTTTAATTATTTATCCTTTTACAGTCCATTATCGCCCACAATACTATAAAACGAACGCGGGGAATAATTACTTTTGCTCTAGCGCGAAAGTTACGTACAGTTTACAAGTCAAACACAGTGCAATTTCTAGTTGACTGAATTCCCGCCATTTGCACGGACATGTCAAAGTTTTTTGTTTTGTAAATTAATTTAATTTTCTTGTCCTTTATATAATCGTACTTCACTGATCTCCTCCCTAATATCCATTCGAGTTCCGTTCCCTACCAATATTCCAAGTTTACTTATATATAATAAACGAAGTAAATTTATATATAAAATCATCGCTTCTTTTATAATAGATAATAAGATTAAAATATAACTTTAAATATTTAGTAGTTTATATTTTTGTATATACCTAATATGTATTTTGATATTACTTTGTTTTTGCTCCTTATACCTATACCTGATCCTATTCGTAATTCGAATCCTATTTATTTAACCCTTCTTTCCCAAACTTTGACACTGGCAAATTGTTACTAATGCCATATACAAAAAAAAAAATTACTGTGGATCACAGATTATATAGACATGTACTACCTGTGGATGGATATTGTCACAGATTATATAGACATGTGATATTGTTTTGTTGTAGATATTGTTGGCCAAATGTGGTGTTATTTTGTTTAATGATGTGTTACATTTTAGCAAATATCGGTAAAAAAGCAAGCTTTGCTTCCGGTCGAACACGACACTAGTATAACAGCGCCCGTGTGGCTCACGAAAATATGTCTAAAATGACAGTAATATTATTTTCTAGGAAGCTCAGTCAGTCTTAAAAAATCTTGAACAATGTTGGGGCGTGCGAGCGAGAGGGATGCAAATGAAATTAAACACCAGTATATTTTATAATAAGCATGTTAACTTTGTACAACAAAAATAATTATAAATAAGTAGAGACCTAGGATATGATCACTTGCCCCCTCTCAGGGCCAACACAAGATGGAGGACAGAACCTCCCTGCACTTTGTAGTCCTGGGCAGTTTTTTCATCATTCCTGAAAACAAACAAAGTTATATTTATGCTGCTTAGAAAATCAGCGAAATTGTAATGAAAAAAACAACAATTATTAGTCGAGTTAAAACTTTGTAAATCTATATATACAATAAATAAATAAATTACTGTCAAATTGATTTATTAACTTCTTTGATTCCCATTATAATCCATTTTATATAATTGAATAAAATATTATAGGCATTTTTTAAATATAACAAATAAATAAATAAATATTTCCAGACAGGTCACACAACGCCATCTAATTTCCGTGGTAAGCTACGAGGCTTGTGTTACGGAAAATAGATGGTTGATTAACTACATATTATACTTTTTTTTTTGTAAATATATACATATAAACACCCAGACCGAGACAAATTATACAATGTACAACTTGTCCCCGGTGGGAATCGAACCCACGACCTCCCGAGTTGACGGCAACGTTTGTTACCACTAGACCACAGAGGCGGTCAACAATAATCTTAAGGTAAGTCTTGTTTCGCCGGTAAATATTTTTATATAAAATATGTCAGTTGGCATTTGACTTCATTGCAAATGGCACATAATTTCAACAAGAATAACAAATAGGTGGTAAGTAATGGTTGTAATTTATCCAAGTCTTTCCCTGGGGCGGGAAAGTATCCACAAGTAAAGTGTATGTTTCGGGATAAGGCTCGAATTGCCCTCATGCCCAGTCAAGCCAGCATAGTCATGAGTGTCTGATACCAGTTGCTAACATTCATGGACCTTGTGCTCCACTTACCATCAGATTACATGTTGTGCTAGTATTAAAAAAAAACTTTAATCCTGCATGCTTTGGTTGTATCTACTACTGTTACAGAGAATTCTTAGCATTTCATGAATTCACCATGCGGGTGCCGGGTCCATCATGTGTGGGAAAGAATGGTGTCTGTTGTGTTGCGACGGACTATAGGCTGGTTTACAAAGAAATTCTGCTTCTCTCACTACCCAACCAAATACTGCATGATTCTGTTAATGCAGTCTTGGGAACTCACTCCCACAAATGTGTACTATTCACACATAAATGTAACCTAACAACTTTCAAATTAAACTTTTTAAAACAGTATTTAAACTGTCTCCAGAGGTAAAGTATCTGGGCATTACCCTTGACTCAAAACTTTTTAACTGGGACAAGCCAATTTCAGAATAACTAAAGTTATATTTATCTGTGTTAAACTGATCTTTCACTCTTTTCTCTATTTATAGTGTGTATTTATTTATTTCTGTATATATGTAATTATATTATAGATATACTTGTATATATTGTAATATGTATGATATGTAGTATTAGTATAAATTATTATTTTTGTTAGTAAATACTTGGCACTCTGCCTGTAATCCATTAAACCTAAAGGTTAGCTGGTGGAAAATGCCTTATGGCATAAAGCTCCCCTGTGCACACTAATTTTAAGTTAATTTAGTTTTTGTTCAATAAAGAATTTTTATTATTATTAAGCAGTTGACAAATAAACCACAGTGCCAACAAAAAAAAGGAATAATAATGGATGTGGTCTAGCAGTTAAGTCTGTGGATTTTGACTTAGAGGTAATAGGTTTGATTGTTGGTTAAAACACAATAATTTAATTTATTTGTAATAATAGTTTGGTACACTATAGACATTGACGAGATTGCCACTTGTCATGATGGGCCTATAGTAAAGTTGGCTAAATGTGAATTTGCTCCTTACAAATGCGTGGATTCTGACCACACCGTAAGAGATATGGTTGGTTACTTTAAATAGTTGTAACCCGTGAAAATTCAAAATTTTCTATACTTTTTGAACAGACCTTGTATAAACACAAGACATATTAATATGACACAATCAACATTATTAGTGCTGGCAAGTTATATACTTTTTGGAGACTGTTTCGTTTGTCGTTGTTTCTACTACTACTTTATAGCCCTAATTTTAAGGACACAAGTATAATATGTACGAGTCATTTAGCAAAATTTTAGTACAAATCATAAACCATTTAGGTCTATGAATGAGGTCCAATGGACTTCGGCTGATGTATTGCAGCAGAAAAGAAAGTTGAATATTTGATTACTGCTATTCAGAGGAATGTTACCCGCCAGGCGCTAATCGAATTATAAGGTAACAATGATCAAAAGCAAGCACTTACATCTGTTTGCCGGAAAAAATAAGTCTTTGTTGTTGCGGAGGGATTCCCTCCTTTTCCTCAACTCGTTCCTTAATTCTTTCCACTTTGTCTGTCGGCTCAATATCGATCTCAATCTCCTTTCCCGTCAGCGTCTGCAAAAACCAAAGTTAATGAACTTTTACTAATGTAACACATGATTTCTTTACCGCTATGCTCCCGCTAAAGTGTAAAATATAACGAACCTTAACTTTGATCAACATATTTGAAATCTAATATTAATTATCTAATATTTGGGAATGACTTAGTTCTAAAGGTATATTCTAGTATTTAAAATAATTATAGAAATTATCAAATCACGGCAAAAAGCTTCGCAAACCGAAAATTATGACACTATTTTTTTTAAATGTATTTTATTTACTTTTTAAATATTTGGGCCTAGACAAAAATCACCAAACATGCCTATATCATTATCATCATCACTGCCTCTAGAACACAGTCCTTTACTGTTGGAGATTGGCATTCCAGAAATTTCTGGAGAATTTGGCTATGCTGGCCAGACGGGGTTAATGTCAATTTTTAAATACAATTTATTAACGATTCCACTGGATTCTCTCCCATATAGGTACATATAGAGTCAAATTTAAAAATATTCACAATGCAGCACATTATTAAACAAGACAAGACTACTTTTTCTGACATTATTCTCAGTAAAGTAGTAATTTAAAAGACAAAAAACTTTGACTTGGCATGTACATGCAAAAGTCCATGTCCATGAAAGGGAATGGGGTGTATCAGGCAAAGCTTTTTTATAGATGTCGCTAGCGGCACTGGTACCTTGTTTACACCTATGTCGGAATAACTTTTTAAATGTTTTTGTAGTTTTTATTTTTATAACAGAAATACAAATTTTAACTTAACGTTACCTACCTTAACATACGAATTAGGAAAGCAAACACCGTATTTAAAAAGAAAAAAGGTTTAATTCATAGAACGGCAATTTTGAGATCACCATATCATTGATTTCGCTTGGAAAACTCGATTTGTACACTTAAAAGCTGCTCACTTCAGCAATATAACCAGAAATTAATAAATTTCGTAATAAAAATACAAGTTTTATATGCAACTGATAGTTCTATTGGGTACCGTCATCATGCGCCATCTATCGTGATAAAAAGTTAGTGACACACCCCATTCACTGATAATTTTTGCTTTTTTTTTCTTCTCTTCTCCCGATGGATGACGAATGAGGTGATAGGGAAGGCAAAGGGTCTAGCCCATACACCCAAGTCTGACGTAATATATCTTTCTTTTTTATGAGTTAATGAGGTCATCATCAAATTCCAGGCTGCAGAATTTGATGCTTTTCTTGGAGTCACTCGAGGCACCATAGCTCAAACACGTCGGGTAAAATATGGGAGTTGAGAGCGCGGGAAAACCGCAAAAAATAAACTGCAACTTGTGCCCCATATTTAAAGTCCAATTTATGGTTTTCCATAATTATTCATATTGTAGCACATTATTAAACAATACCACTTTCGACCGATAATATCCACAGTAAATTAATTTACAAAACAAAAACTTGCACTTGACATGTCCACGCAGAATGGCGCGAAGAACTCCCCTGTTAATTTTTGCTTTTTTTTTTTTTGTTCTCTTCTCCCGATGGATGATGAATGAGATGATAGGGAAGGCAAGTGGTCTAGCCCATACAGCCAAGTCTGACGTATTATATCTTTCTTTTTAATAAGTTAATGAGGTCATTGTCAAATTCCAGATGCTGCAGAATTTGATGCTTTTCTTGGAGTCACTCGCGGCACCATAGCACAAACACGTCGGGTAAAATATGGGAGTTGATAGCGCGGGAAAACCGCAAAAAATAAATTGCAACTTGTGCCCCATATTTAAAGTCCAATTTATCGTTTTCCATAATTATTCACATTGTAGCACATTATTAAACAAAACAACACCACTTTTGACCAATAATAACCACAGTAAATTAATTTATAAAACAAAAACTTGCACTTGACATGCCCACGCAAAATGGCGCGAAGAACTCGGTTAATTTTTGCATGATAGGTAGGACATCACTATATTTTTTGACTGAAAGTGGAAATTGACAGATAAATAACCCATTTTCCTCTTTCGGATATTCGAAAAAATTCGAATCACAGATTATATTAGATTATAGATATTCTATTCGGGTTAGGAATTCGTTTTTGTTTGCATTTTTGCATTGTTTTGCAACAAAATGTATTAATATAATTGTATCATTAAATATTTCCGACAACCATAATGGCTACTATTATTAATATATTTCTGAAAGTAGAACAGCTTATTAAGGATGGTAAGTAACCAACTTTTATTATTATACTCAATACAATTGAGTTAATTATGTACCTTATATTAGATTCTACGTATTACTACTATTGACATAAATATTTAATTCTAGAAACTGATAAACAAGCGGCAAAACCTGACGACAAATCATTGAAAGAGCTTACAAAAAATCTAATCTCGACAATTTATTCCCTGATTGAAGTATTAAAAAACGATGACACCATATTGATAAGCGTAAAGAACCAAAAAACTTTGCGGACTTGTTATGAAATAATATGTTCTTTGGGGTTATCACAATGCCTCATACCTGGAGTTGGAATTGGCATAGACAAACGATGTTCTAAAATGGAAACTATTCCAGAGATCAAGATGAATGATGATCAGAAATATGATTTGCTGAAAGAATGTACAGATTTTTTCACTAAAAGCTATACCATTCCTGTTTTAAAGAATATCATCCTCACATTTCACTTATCAGATTATTTAGCAGGATTAATTCAGCTATCGTTTGCTCCATTCAAAAAACCAGGAACCTATGTGGACTATATTATGACGGAAGAAAAATACAAATCACTATTAGAAGACCAGCAAGAATATACTGCTGTATATGAAAATTTGGTACAAAATTGTTTCCAACCATTTCTAATGAAGGAGCTATTTGTTTTGCAAAGTGTCAAAGATCCGCCGGCACCTCGGTTTGTCAAAAAAGTTATAAGCGACGAAATGAGCAGAAGATTGCTTACTTCCGGAGGCTTATTAAGTCTTATTCGCTGCTTTATTGAAACCTTTGGTGTTGACACAGGTTATGATTGGGAGAAAATTGAGACAATCTGTAAAATTATATGCCTAAAACATGGAAAAGGCACGGAAACTGAGTATTTAGCCAACATTTCCATACAAATCCAGCAAATATTGTCATTAAACAACTCGCACTATCTTACGACATCAGCTGCCTGCGTTTACAGTTTAAATGAGAAGTTCCCTGCATCTGAATATGTAAAAAACTTAACCAATATAATATTTCAACAATTTGATTATACCCATATGACAAGTAAAGCTTTAAGTGGTACAATATTGATGACGACACAAAAAATAGAACATACCATAAATCTTTTATATGCAAATTTAAGTTTACCAAAATTAGAATGGCCGTCAACATTTTGGTTACCAAATATGTTTATCATCTTTTTGCTAGGTACAACATGCCAATCACACAACTTAAAAGACAAAATAAATCTTATAGTAATAAAATGTTTGGAATTTTGTGATGGAAATGATATAAAAACATTATTATTTGGTTCCAAAATCTACACAAATATCGTTGTTGAAGAATCAGAAACAGGACTTGTAATAAAATACATTGAAAACTCAAATTATCCAAAAAGTGAAGCACTAGAATTATTTGGAGAAATCTTGAAAAGTTGCAATCAAAATGTAATGAAAAAAGTGTTTGATACTTGTCTCCAAATTGTCATTGAAATAACTGAAATTAGATCGCAGAACAATGAAGCAAAACAAGAAGATCAAAAAACCAAGGATGATTCTGCAATTTTTAATATAGAAAACTATGCAATAGTATTGCAGCTTTTAACCAAAATTTCTACTTATCCAAAACTTTTATCATCATTAAAAGAAAACCTGAACAAAGTATTGGAGTTTATTGAACATTTTCTTGTAAAGAAAACTAAAACTGACAATGATAGTGAAACAATAGCTCTAATCTTACTAAACACAGTTTTAGCACATGTTAAAGCACTTGGAAATAATCAAGCTAGACTACAACATTTATTACCAGTTTTACATGAAATACAAACTAAAGGTACTACTTACAATATCATTTTGTCCAAAGAAGCTTTGTCTATAATTGGTAATGAAACATCAACTAATACTCCATGTTCCAAAGCATTGAATGATGTTTTCAATCATTTGCTCCCAGTCAGAGGGCATGGAATTATTGAATTGACTAAACTTATTGAAGCAAAAGACCCAGAAGCTATAGCTAAGAAACATTACATATTTTGTATACTTCAGGTAAGAATTATTAAAAGTACTAAATTTTAATTTAGATAAAAATATAGTATAAAAAAATAATTTAATAAAAATCTTTGATAATTATGATTTTAATTACTAAACTGTTGAGTGAACTAAAACAGTTACTTGCTTCTCGAACGTAATCTTAAAGAGTAAATAAATATGCAATTCATAACAGCCTCTAGAACTTTTGACCTACACCAAGATAATACAAATGGATTGCCGAGGGACTTATGGCAAATTTTCTATTGACAATTAATTAGTGAAACCGGGATTTAACATGCTCTCCAAGGCACAGGAATGGTGGTGTTGTAAATCTTTGGCAAATATACATAAGAAAATTTATTTCTTATTGGTTCTTTTCTGGGTTTAAACCAACCTTTTTAGAATTTAAGGAATGAATTCTTTAATAACCCAAATAATAAGTGAGTAAGTAATTAACTAGGGTGTAAAAAATTTTAATTAATAAAAAATTTGAATTCAATTTATCATCTGTCTGTGTCTCTCTACTGATGGACATAGGCCTTCCCTGAGGCTCGACACTTAACACAATCTTCTGCCACCCTCATTCATCCCCCAACAGTGATCTTCCTCATGTCATCTATCCATCTGTCAGGAGGTCGTCCCACTCTGTGTCTCTACTTCTTTCTGAACTTTCATTCATTGGTTCTGCGAAAGACATGTTAAGCCTATTGCCACTTCTGCTTGCTAATTTTAAAAGCTATGTTGGTAACTTTGTTTCTCTGATGGATGTTGTCTGAATTTGAATTATACCCAGCTCAATATAGCTTGATTCTTATGACATATGGGTTTTTTAACTAAATAAACATGTATTTATATAAATTTAACAGTCTTAAGTAAGCTATGGTGTGAGTTTTACAAGCTTAATGCAGCTATAGTAAAAGAATTAAGCTATAATAAACAAGGTATAGTCTCAACGGCCTGAGAGTTGTTTCAACTCTAAATTAATTACATTGTTTTTTTTTAGGATCAGTTAAAACATCCAGACAGCTACATCTATCTAGCAGCTATTAACTGCATTGTTGCTCTCTGTGTGTACTGTACTGAGGATGTATTACAAGTTCTGTGCAAGGAATTCCTTAACATGAGCGATGACCCATCCCAATCGAAGGAGGAGCAAAATAAATCCGCTGAACTAAGGCTTAAAGTCGGAGATGTCATTGTAAAAGTAACTAGACGCTTAGGTAATTATTTTTTGTAAATACTAAGTTAAGAATATGGGAAGTTGGTTTGGTCTAATAATCTAGTAATAATAATATTTGTGTCCATAAATACAAATTTGTGCTGTAAAGGCCGTATCAGCTTACAATTTAACATTTTCATGTCAAATAAATTGATAAAATCGTGGCTGTAAGAGCCGTGCCCGCTTGCAATCTAAATAATAATATCTATTATTGTTATGTCAATTTAAAGATATATTTGTGGCTGTAAAAGGTCTGTGTCAGCTTATAATAATCTAAAACAATAATTATTAATGGTATTAACCAAACCAAATTCGTGCCTGTAAAAAGGCCGTGTTCAACCATCATGTGTCTGTCATCAGACCACGACATATGACAATCTATTTATTAGATTCCATTATTTTTTTATTCAACATATTTGTTATTGCGGTGTATTGCGAACTAGGCCACCATGCCTAATGCTGCCAAAAAAGTATGGGCAGGATCTCAAGACACTATGCAATACATGACATCCTTTCAAGGGCGCTTTCTGCTTATATCCCCTGCATCCTTGAACCATCAGGGATAGTTAGGTCTGGTGGTTGGCGTCCGGATGGGACGTCGTTGATTCTATACAAACGAGGCTGTGCACTAGTTTGAGATGCCACATGTGTTGACACACTCTGTCTGTCACATGTGACATCCAGCCATAAGGAACCCAGGGCCGCTGCAAAGTCAGCCACGCGGCTTAAACGCAACAAGTAGAGATCATCAGCAATCACTACTTCATCACTTTTGCAGTCGAAATGATGGGTCCGTGGTTTGATGAGGCTCTGGCGTTTTCTCATGAGCTTGGGGAAAAACTAGTGACCCTTTAAGTAGAAAATAATTTGTTCAAAGGGTCAATCTTGCTGTGCTACGGGGGAACGCAGCGAGTGTCCTCGGCACGCTATACCCATCGGAGGGTTATAATTTTAGTTTTTTAATTTTTTTAGTTTTTATTTGTTGTGTAGTTTATTTTATTTATAATTTAGTGTTTAATATTATATTATGTAAATATTTTTTTCGATTAAACATATGAACGATTCCATTTTGACGTTAACTTTGAAAAAATATTTCAGGTGAAAAAGCAGTGACACATAAATCTATGCTATTAAACACCATGTTGTTAGCGTGTCGAGATGATGACCCACTAATTAGAACTTCGGCTTTGTCCAATTTGGCCGAAATAGCTTTGGTAATTAACTACAAGATGGGACCTATTATTTATGAGGTATGTTACTGAATGTTGCAAGCAGTGTTTGCTTTTTCTGTATATACAGGCTGTATATCTCCCACATTTCAAAATGCTGGTAAAAAGAAAACTATAAGAAATATAGATGACGTAAAGTATCATCACAACCATTTCCTTTGCGGGGTGGTCAGAAACCACGCTTATAAATAAGCGGATTCACATTTAGCCAACTTTACGATAGGCCAATCATGACAAGTGGCAAGCTTATTGATGTCTCCAGCGTACCAAACTTGAGAATATCACAAATTAATTAAATGTTTACATTAATAAATATTTTTGTGTCCCGACCATGACTTGAACCCGGTACCTCCGAGTCTAAATCCACGGACTTAACCACTAGACTCAAGAAATATCACAAATAAATTAATTCATTCCAACCACAAATCGAACCCGGTACCTCCGTGTCAAAATCTACAGTCCTAACCGCTAGACTACAGAGGCAGTTCGTAAAAAATATAATTGTACAAAAACTAAATGCAAGCCCACCTCGATCCTTGGCACTGCAGCAGACTGGAAAATTCTCATGGATACATTTGAACATCATTATAGGATCCCAGATGAACTAGCTGTATCAGCCTATAGGCCAGACATCTTAGTGTTTTCTCGGAACTTAAAAAAAGTTATCCTTATTGAACTTACCGTTCCGTGGGAATCAAATATACCAAAAGACCACAATATGATTAATGATCAGGAACAGGTTCAAGTCTCAGCTTTATGCAATGGAAGTTACTGAAAGAATAGGGCCTAAGCAGGTCTGCAGGCTATACATTTGTGAAAAGAGCTTCCATGACGGTATTAACGGAATCATACAGTATTTGGTTGGGTAGGGAGACGAGTAGAATGGTGGATGGTGAGCGTATTATCGCGCAATAAAACTTTTTTTAAACCAGCCTATTGTCGGTCGCAAGCCCGAGACACCATTCTTCTCATCTCTTACCCACAGTCTAGGACTTGTGTACTTCTGGCTGTGATGTGATTCTTACAACCGAGCCATCACGGCTCATAAATTTATACTACAATATATATTATTGTTTCAGGTACTTCTATCTATTTGGGGTATATTAGAATCTGACAAGGCGATAGAATGTAAACGAGCAGCTGTCATGGTCATAACAAGTTTGTTTCGAGGACTCGGGAAGGCATCCCTACTCGAACTCAAAGACAACCTTATTCCTATATACAGAAGTCTCAAATCCCTGTACAAAAACCCCGAAGTAGACGCCGTACTTAAACTCCACGCCCAGTTAGCTCTAGAAGAATTAAACGATATTGTAATGGAGTTTTTGCTTTCTGGTGAAAATACTAATACGATGGAGACACCGTAATAGATATACGATATGATATTTTATTCAAAAATTTGTGAAATTTTCCTAAATATCTGTTACCAAGTCGCAAAGTTATTAGTGGATTTCGTTATTTACGTCAGAGATTGCGTCATAATTACAAAATACAACCAACCACACGCACAGGTCAGAATATGCACCCACATACCGTAGTCACTATCCCTTCGCGTACCTATAAATTTGGTGACTCATACATCTGTCGCACAATAAAGATATGGAATGCTCTTCCAGCCTCTGTGTTTCCACTTTCCTATAACCTGGAGTCCTTCAAGCGAAGTGTGAAAAGGCATCTAGTCAAGCCGGCATAGTGTTAGGTGTTGGGGACTGATGTCGAACATAAGGGTCTGATTCCAGTTGCTAACATTCATGGACCCTGCGCGCCACTTAACATCAGGTGGGCGCAGGGTCACATGTCGTGCTAGTATAAAAATATATATATATATTATTCAATTCTCAACTCTATAAGCGCTCGATCTCGACAGCTGCCGTGCAAATATCAACTTTATTAGCGTGATATATATATATATATATAGTTAACGGATTCCATTATATAACGTTTGCGCTTAAGTATCAGACTAGGGCTACTGCTTCGCATCTACTTATTTCATATTTCCCTTTAGTATAGCGAGGCAAAAAAAATAATTGTGAATAGTTTAAAAATAGTTTTGTAGTTTTAAATTATAAATATTTTTTATTAGCACCTTACAATACATACCTTTATTTGAATTGACAATCAGCACACTTCCCGACCGCTAAAGTCCAATCGTTAGTAGGTACACTGGGTGTTTAACTTTGAAATCAACAGAGACGATCGAAAGGATCAACACGGATTCATTTACGATATAAATAAGCGGATTCACATTTAGCCAACTTTACTATAGGCCAATGACAAATGGCAAACTCGTCGATGTCTCCAGCATACCAAAGTCGAGAAATATCACAAATAAATTCAATATTAATTAAATGTATTTATTTTCATTAATAAATATTTTTTGTGTCCGGACCAGGAATCAAACCTTGTACCTCCGAGTCTAAATCCACGGACTTAACCGCTAGACCACGGAGGCAGTTTTTTTTTTGTATTACCAGTGTACTTCTCAAATAAACGTATTTATTATTATTATTATTATAGTTATAACTGCTCCCACTTAGCCAAAATGTTTAGGTTTAAGACAATGATATTTCCCCTTCGTGACCACAGAATGAAATTGATGAGAAAATCCAGCAATACAAATATAGGATATCACTTCATGAATAACAGAGTTGTAAATATGTGGAACAAAATACCAGAAGACATATTAAAGTCCTCAACTGTAAACACTTTTTAAAACAATCTGGACAAGTGGCTAGTGACAATCGAAATAGACTATGGTGATAACTGACAATTTTATAAACTTTACACCAGTGCTTGATATAGGCATATCAGCAATGCGCTGCGAGCCTATTAATCAATAATAATGAAATAAAAACGGTTAATTTGCTGGGGTGGGGAAGTATTCAACCGTTTGTGCCTATCCACACGTTTCGGGATCAGGCTCGAATTGCTGTCATGCCCAGTCGAGCCGGCATAGTGTTAGGGACTGATGTCAGTCATGAGTGACTTACCATCAGGTGGGCCCAAGGTCACATGTGTTAGTTTAAAAAAAAATAGTTCGGTAACCAAAATTCTTGTGACGTCATTACAATGATGAATTCTACATTGTGAACATCATAAATTATTTACTAAAAAAAAAATACAATTTAATACACAATCAACAATCACAAATGACATCATTGATTTTGGGCTGTTTTTGTACTACTTTCGCTGTGTAGAAAGATGAAAAAATTGTAAATAGTAGTTACTTTTATTGATAAGACTAATGTTAATTTTACTATACTACGTGTAATTTATTAAAGTGCAAATAATTTTATATTATAATCTAGAATAAAAATAAAGAATTACGTATTTTTTATTTTAATTATTTAGATTTTATATCTTAAGTTACGGTGCAGAGAAGTTATCCTAAAAATATCGCCACTCATACTGAGCCTAATCAAGTAGGTGGCGAAAGGTCGACGATCGCGCGAACGTTGACTTATGTCATTGTTTCTCCCTCTATTTCGTCTCTCGGCCGTGAGCGAGATCAATTAATCCTCAAGAAAAGAGAGGGTTCTACCAATGACACCTGAAGCCTAAACAAAATATCTGCTCTTTTGACAATTACATGCGGTATATTACTGTGCAATTAAGTTAATTAGGAAGACTTCGCGCCAAATTGTGCGGACATGTCAAGTGAAAGTTTTTGTTTTGTAAATTAATTTACTATGGATATTGTTAGTCAAAAGTGGTGTTGTTTTGTTTAATAATGTGCTACAATGTGAATAATTATGGAAAACGATAAATTGGACGAATACAAGGGGTACAAGTCGCAGTTAATTCTATGCAGTGTGAATATTATACCCGACGTGTTTGGGTTATAATGCCGCGAGTGACTCCAAGAAAAGCATCAAATTCTGCAGCATCTGCAATTTGACGATAACCTCATTATCTCATAAAAATAAAGATCTATTACGTCAGACTTGGCTGTATGGGCTAGAACCTTTGCCTTCCCTATCACCTTATTTATCATCCATCAGGAGAAGAGCACACAACAAAAAAAAACAAATTATATATGTATAATATATGTAGTTTTCATATCAATCAAGTCCTTTAGTACTAGAGCTGTCATTATGATGTTTTAAATTATATAAAATTAAGGATTGTTGTTGAAATAATTTATCTAATAATACATAGCCCAAATCTTCATACAAGATGAAGTGAGATGTCCTTTAGGGCAAAATACCCATTTATTGACTAAAGGTTATAATAAAAATAACAAAATTATTATTTATCCGAATGAAATCTACTTTTTATGAAAATTAGTAGTAATTTTATTTAACGTTACCAAAACCAAACCTAACGACACGCCTAATGAAATATGTTGTTTATTTTCATTATTAAAATAAAATATCCCGCAGCTCCAATCTGTTACTTAAGCGCAAACGTTATATAATGGAATCCGTTAACTATTTATATATCACGCTATTAAAGTTGATATTTGCACGGCCGTTGTCAATGTCGAGCGCTTATAGAGTTGAGAATTGCATAATATTTTGTACGTATAACGTTTGCGACTAATTAACAGATTAGGGCTGCAGGAATCGAACTGTTTTGCCAAAAAAATTTAATTAGAATATCAGTTTTTTTATCCATCAATCTTTATAAAATCACCTTTGCGATATAGTCGATCTTAGGAGTGTCTTGTACTATAAATATTTTGTGTTAAATGAGTATGCCCATTTTCGTTAGAAAAATGGGCCAATAAAATGTTCTCGTGCCACAATGATTTCTTTTTTATTTGATAGTTAATATATTGTGTTTTCATAATTTGTAATTATTATTTTTTAATTTTATCCTAGCATAACGACAATTGATTAAAATATTTTTATTATGAACACGTTGAAGTCCAGTGTTTTATCTATAATAAAGTACCTGATCATAATAAAGAACCTAATCGTATAAATGCTTTGCAACGATTTAATACAAATTACTTTTCTGTGGTTATTGTTAGTCAAAAGTGGTGTTGTTTTGTTTAATAATGTGCTACAATGTGAATAATAATGGAAAACGATTAATTGGACTTTATATATGGGGCAGTTTATTTTTGCGGTTATCCCGCGCTGTGAACTCCCATATTAAACCCGACGAGTTTGGGCTATAATAAATAAATAAATAAATAAATAAATATTTCCAGACAGGTCACACAGCGCCATCTAGTTTCCGTGGTAAGCTACGAGGCTTGTGTTACGGAAACTAGATGGTTGATAAACTACATATTATACTTTTTTTTTGTAAATATAAATACATATAAACACCCAGACCGAGACAAATTATACAATGTACAACTTGCCCCCGGTGGGAATCGAACCCACGACCTCCCGAGTTCGCGGCAACGATTGTTACCACTAGGCCACGGAGGCTGCGAGTAACTCCAAGAAAATCATCAAATTCTATAACATCTGGAATTTAATGATAACCTCATTAACTCATAAGAAAGAAAGATATATTCCATCAGACTTGGCTGTATGGGCTAGACCCTTTGCCTTTCCTATCACCTCATTCTTTATCCATCAGGAAAATTAAAATTAAATTATATTTTTATGCTGGGGTAAAAGAGATGTTGTAATTTAATTTAAAAAATAAAAACAAATAATTGTAATGATTATTGAATTATATTTAGTTGAGGCACGCTTGGGCAATCTTATTTGCAATTAAGCTTCTATTGTCTATATTTAACGTAGAGTTTTAGGAATAAAGTGGTATAAAATGTAGTTTTTATTATTATCACGTTATATTTAAGCTATAAGCTTTTGCATCCCTCTCAAATATTACAATATTTTTAAATTCGAAATTCAAGTCAAGAGTGTAGTTTCGAGATATGTAGTCTATAAATTTCTAGGAAATAAGGTTACGGACTTTTTCGACATATTTTTACTTTCATAAACCTAATTTTAGACAGAAAAAAATAACAAACATATATATAACAATTTTCCTCTATTTTACTAAAACAAATATATGATTAATATATATCGAAAATATCCGTAATTTTATTTCAATAATGAATTTAATTTAAATTCAATTTAAATCAAAATACACTCTTAACCTAACAAATATTGGATTGTGCAAGCGAGAGAGATGCGAAAGCGTTAAATCACTAAACTTAATTACACAAATGGCTAAAAAAAATAGCTCTATTATTCACAAAATCTGCTTATCGACTCGAGAACGTGAAGTATGTGACATATGGGAAGACAAGTTACTAAAAATGACAGCTCGGACGTATGAACCTGCAGGTTGGTCTCGGAATGAACCTGGACAAGACTAAGGTCATTCAATAGCCATGTCAAGTTGAGGTCAATCTGTGTGGGCCACTCTTGAAGTTGTTCAGGAATACATCTACTTCGGACAGACTATTCAGCTAGGCGCTGCAAACTTTAGCAAAGAAGTCGACAGACGCATTCAGCTAGGATGGACCGCTTTTGGGTAATTTCGGCACATCCTCTCATCATCCATACCACAGTGTTTGAAGATTTCAATCAGTGCGTCCTCTCCATAATGCCGTACGGAGCAGAGACGTGGACACTGACAGTGGGTCTGGAGCTATGAAGAGAGCTCTGCTTGGTATTGCTCAGATGGATAGAATTCGCTTTCAAAATTAGCAAGCTGAAGTGGCAATGGGCCGGACACATCTGCCACAGAACCGACGACCGATGGGTCAAACGGGTTCCAGAGTGGAGACGTGGAGACCACGTACGGGACGACGCAGAGTGGGACGACCCCCCGCCAGATGGATGGATGACTTATGAAAGGTCGCTGGTGGGGGTTGGAGGGTGCCCAATTCCGCAGTGGAGAGACACAGGCTGATGATTATGTATTAACATTTATGACAGTTCGTAAGTAAAAAAACCAATACGGTTTTTGTGTGTTAGAGCTATAGAAGTGGTAGGATTTACTCTACTTATGTATTAATAATAATATATATTATATTAATAGTATATATAATTTTCTTTTTAATATTTAACCATAGTTGTTTTTAAGTTGAATTTATTATTATTTATTTTATTAAACCCTGGAAAAAGTGTCTGTAGCACGGGTCCTAACCGGTCTTGTACGGGAGCCTCGGTGTTAATTTTGTAAAAAAAACTATTTGAAAACAAATACATTTTTGTTTTTTTTTGTTGTTTTATAGATGATTATTTACTGTAATTTCTAATTGACCCTTTACGTTTGCTATTATTTTTCAATTTTGTTATTAGTCGTTAGTTATCCTTTAATAAATAAATCTTTTTCCAACCGGTCGTAAGTTTAAATTACTTAATAAAACTACAAATAATTTATTTTGTTTTATTTTAATCACACAAATGCTATTTAAACCCTAAACTTAAAAATTAATACACAAATGGCCAAAAACAGTACACATTTACTTAAAAACTATTTCACTCGTGCTTCTTTGTAGTGTTGCCCAAAGCAAAACCAAGATTGGCCAAGTCTTGCATCATAACAGTTGGTCTTGTTCTTGCATTTCAAATTTTTTTATTTATTAAGTACGCACACAAAACAAATTTTAGCATTACAGTTTCTAAAAATAATGGATATAGTGTATAGACATTGCTAAAACTCAAAGCATGTGTACACAATATCAGCCATGTATTATAAACAATTACGTATAACGTATTTTTTTTTTAAGGTACAAGTAAATAACTTACAAATAAAAGAGAGAATAAAACTATTAAAAAAAATGAAAGAAGGAGTTCTTCGCGCCATTTTGCGTAGACATGTCTAGTGCAAGTTTTTGTTTTGTAAATTAATTTACTGTGGATATTATTGGTCAAAAGTGGTGTTGTTTTGTTTAATAATGTGCTACAATGTGAATAATTATGGAAAACGATAAATTGGACTTTAAATATGGGGCACAAGTTGCAGTTTATTTTTTGCGGTTTTCCCGCGCTGTCAACTCCCATATTTTACCCGACGTGTTTGAGCTATGGTGCCGCAAGTGACTCCAAGAAAAGCATCAAATTCTGCAGCATCTGGAATTTGATGATGACCTCATTAACTCATAATACAGAAATATATATTACGTCAGACTTGGCTGTATGGGCTAGACCCTTTGCCTTCCCTATCATCTCATTCATCATTCATCGGGAGAAGAGAACCAAAAAAAAAAAAGAAAAGAGACCAAAAGGAAAATCAATGAAGATCAATTTAAAAATAAAAAGGAGTTCTTCGCACGATTTTGCGTGAACATGTCAAGTGCAAGTTTTTGTTTTGTAAATTTATTTACTGTGGATATTATTGGTCAAAAGTGGTGTTGTTTTGTTTAATAATGTGCTACAATGTGAATAATTATGGAAAACGATAAATTGGACTTTAAATATGGGGCACAAGTTGCAGTTTATTTTTTGCGGTTTTCCCGCGCTGTCAACTCCCATATTTTACCCGACGTGTTTGAGCTATGGTGCCGCGAGTGACTCCAAGAAAAGCATCAAATTCTGCAGCATCTGGAATTTGATGATGACCTCATTAACTCATAGAAAAGAAAGATATATTACGCCAGACTTGGCTGTATGGGCTAGACCTTTTGCCTTCCCTATCATCTCATTCATCATCCATCGGGAGAATAGAACCAAAATAAAAAAATAAAGCAGGTGTTAGATTATATCCTTCAAACTCGACTTCTTAGTATTGGTCTTCCGCAAGACTTACTCTGACTGAAAATATATAATTGTTTCTAATTGGAGTAAGGAAGCCCTGTGAGACTAGTGTCTGTCCGCAAACTAGAATTTTGAGAAAAGAAAAAAAAAAATTATTGAAAAAAAAACTAATTTACAAGCGAAGCATATTACAGTGATCTCCACACTCGGCACTGCCAGACATGTGGTGATCTCGTAACTACATAACAAAAAATAGAAGTAAAATAAATAAATAATAATAGGTGTATGCCGATCACAGTGCAATCTACATAGTAATACCTAACTGTCTTGTCTACGCAGGGACTAAAACCAGGAGACTGTAATTGACATACACAGAGATAAATACAAAATTTAAATTTAAAAAAAAGTAAATGAAATTAAAACTAATATTAAATCTTAAAGTATTTACATAAACGATTTAACTATGCATGCACAAATAATAAAATAAAAGAACTACAGTGTGCTTAGTGTAAAATGCAAGTTTCGGAAAACGTAACTGCTGTAGTTACGTTTTTTTGTTTTACATTGCGTGTTATTGCAAGTTTGGCTATAATAACAGGCAATGAACATCTAAAATTCAGTAAAAAAAACTAATACTATAGTCACTGGTACACTAGGCATACTGGTCTGATTTACTATAATTTTGTAATATGTATAGTAAACAACATTTATAAAAAAAATGTATACAGAGGTAGTTTTGGGGATATTTTAAGTCACCTACTATAAGGATTCGATATTATTATTATAATATTCGAACCCTAAAAAACAAGACACGAAACAGTTACCAAAGAAAAAACAGACTGGTTAGTTTTGGTGTTGGTCTTGCAAACATATCGGAAGTCTTTCTCTTGGTCTAGGTCTAACAAACAAGCAAGAGCAAACCAACACTACTCTGGAAAAGCATTTACGCCAGTCTTGATTACCCATATTAGATACCCTGGATGCAAATATTTGATCTTTATAGTTATTATATAAAGGATTCCTTTAACGAAAGAACAACAATTATTACCATGAAGAACAATGGCGAGCGCTAGTGTTGCCCAGTCTTGGTCTTGGTCTTGCAGTCTTGGGGCTTAATTCTGGTGATTTCGACTTACGTGTCGGTTCGAAATATTCGAGTAAAAAGTGACAGATCTCTATAGAAAACTGTCGGGGTCATACAAACTATTCGAATAGGCATTCATGTCGAACGTGTCGGTTCGAAATATTCGAGTAAAAAGTGACAGATCTCTATAGAAAACTGTCGGGGTCATACGAACTATTCGAATAGGCATTCATGTCGAACGTGTCGGTTCGAAATATTCGAGTAAAAAGTGACAGATCTCTATAGAAAACTGTCGGGGTCATACGAACTATTCGAATAGGCATTCATGTCGAACGTGTCGGTTCGAAATATTCGAGTAAAAAGTGACAGATCTCTATAGAAAACTGTCGGGGTCATACAAACTATTCGAATAGGCATTCATGTCGAACGTGTCGGTTCGAAATATTCGAGTAAAAAGTGACAGATCTCTAGAAAGCTGTCTGGGACATACAAACTATTCTAATAGACATTCATATAGAACGTGGTGGTTTGTAATATTCGGGTAAAAGTGATAGATCTCCATAGAAAACTGTCAGGGTCATACGAACTAATCGAATTGAAATGCATGTCGAAAGCGCGTGAATCAGAGCCTTGATCTTGTTTTTTTGCAAGACTAAGAGCAAGACCACCTATATGTTAGCAAGACCACCTATATGCTAGCAAGACCACCTATATGTTAGCAAGACCACCTATATGTTAGCAAGACCACCTATATGTTAGCAAGACCACCTATATGTTAGCAAGACCACCTATATGTTAGCAAGACCACCTATATGTTAGCAAGACCACCTATATGTTAGCAAGACCAATAACTACCTAACCTAACCCTAGTCTTGTTATTAGTCTTGCGCAAGAGTCTCGCAAGACTCAGATTTTATTTTCCTAATTTAAGATAATAATTATTTTTTGATTCGTATCTTGTCTTTTTTAGGGTTCAGACGTTAAAATATCGAACCTTTATACTCGTAGTAGATGACTTGATATATCTCCAAAACTGATTTGTAACTATTCCAAATTTCAAGTACATCAGACCAGTAGTTATCGAGATATTTATAGTTTGCGGGCACACACTAAAGTCACAAATATATAATTTTAGTCAGAGCAGACTCGAGACCGAGACCAGCTGTTTTGATGCAAGACTATGACCAAGACTTGGCCAGTCATGGTCTTGCTTTGGGCAACACTAGCAAGCGCCCATACATGAATTTACCTGAACTAAATTATCAACGTCTACATTAAAAAGGGCCTGTCAATAACTCCGGCACATGTTCCTTTAAAAAAATATTTTAATAGAAAGACTGTATCCCTTTTGTGGTGGTTAAAAACCACGCTTCTTCTTTTTTAAAGAAACTGATTCACTTTTACTGATCCTCTTTTCAATAGGCCCAACATGACAAGTGGCAAGCTCGTCGATGTCTCTAGCGTACCAAAATCTATAAAATATCACAAATAAATTATTATGTCCCGACCAGGTATCGAACCCGGTACCTCAGAGTTCAAATCCACGGACTTAACCGCTAGACTATGGAGGCAGTTAAGATATCTTCAATTAAATAGTCAGTCGAGATTTTTTTGGACTTTTCGTCGAATTCCCCTTCCTTTTTAAGTGCGACTTTCTAAGAAAAAACTGATATTAATTTAAACTTCTGCCACAGAAGAGAAGAATCTATTTCTCTTATATTATGCTTCAGACGTGTTATCCCCTTCCTTTTTAGGTGCGTCGTCTTTCTCAGAAAGACTAATGGAGTAAATAGAACTTCTGTCAGAGAAAAGATCTCTATTTCTTCTGCCAAAGACTCCACTTCCCGCTAAAGAAGATACGGTGGCTATGGAGACGTTGTCGCGTTCTGCCTGAGGCACCATCTTCCATATTAAAGCTGCTATACCAGCGAATCCAGCCATCACAAGAAATATTACCAGCGATATTTCTCCAAACATTCCTGAAATATTAATAAGACCATGGTTTTTTTGTGTTCTCTTCTCTCGATGGATGATGAATGAGGTTATAGGGAGGGAAAAGGGTCTAGCCCATACAGCCAAGCCTGACATAATGCATATATCTTTCTTTTTTATGAGTTAATGAGGTTATCATAAAATTCCTGATGAGATGATAACCTTATTAACACATTAAAAAATAAACGTCAGACTTGGCTGTATGGGCTAGATCCTTTGCCTTCCCTATCAACTCATTCAGATTATTTAGAATAGATACGAAAATATAAAAGGAGTTCTTCGCGCCATTTTGCGTGGACATGTCAAGTGCAAGTTTTTGTTTTCTAAATTAATTTACTGTGGATATTATTGGTTAAAAAGTGGTGTTGTTTTGTTTAATAATGTGCTACAATGTGAATAATTATGGAAAACGATAAATTGGACTTTAAATATGGGGCACAAGTTGCAGTTTATTTTTTGCGGTTTTCCCGCACTGTCAACTCCCATATTTTACCCGAAGTGTTTGAGTTATGGTGCCGCGAGTGACTCCAAGAAAAGCATCAAATTCTGCAGCATCTGGAATTTGATGATGACCTCATTAACTCATAAAAAATAAAGATATATTACGTCGGACTTGGCTGTATGGGCTAGACCCTTTGCCTTCCCTATCACCTCATTCATCATCTATCAGGAGAAGAGAACCAAAAAAAAAATTAAAAAAAATATTCTATACCTTGATCCTTATCGTCTTCTTTGGCTTGTAACCTGGCTGGTTTGAGTTCATTGTAGTCCATATCTTCCTCGTACGGTTCTACGGAGCCATAGTGTGGTTTAGTTTGCTGCAGCACATCGCCCGGGTTAGCTTTGGGTAGGTTAATGCCAGCGCGGACGGTCAGTGTCTCCACTTTATACGTGCATAGGACTAGAAAACTGGTGAAAAAAAAGACTTGAAGCAAAATTTAGGTATCCCTTTCGGGTCAGAAACCACGATTTTTAGAGAAGCGGATTTACATTTAGCCATCTTTACTATAGGTCCATCATGACAAGTGGCAAGCTCATCGATGTCTCTAGCGTACCAAAATCGAGAAATATCACAAATAAATTATTGTCTACCAGGAATCGAACCCGGCACCTGCGTCTAAATCCTTACGGACTTAACCGCTAGACTATATTAAATTAGATTAATTTATCTAAAAATGCATATTTTACTGTTAATACAATTTAGCCCGAAAAATCCCCATACATGATATATTATATCTATGATATGATATATAATTATGTCCTTTATATGTAATTTAAGTACTCTCGGTGGGGACGAAGCGTACAGGAAATTTTTAAGGCTTTGTCAAAACAGCTCGTCTAAACCTCAGTAGATAAGAGGGTTGGGCAATATTTGGGCCAAAGGATCAGTATTGCCATTCAACTTGGCACTTTGCCCATTGGTAATTTGTTTTTCATTTATTTATTTTTGTTGTGTTTTTTATAATTAAGTAGTTTATATTAGTTTTTATATTTTTAATACTAGCACGACATGTGACCTTGCCCCCACCTGATGGTAAGTGGCGAACGAGGTCCATTGATGTCAGTACATCACTTCCCAACACTATTATGCTTGACGGCAATTCGAGCCTGATCCCAAAACGTGTGGATACACTTTACTGGGTTTATCGGCACGAACGGTGGATACTTCCCCGCCCCGGCAGACTGGCCAAATTACCACCATCAATCTTCCTACCAACTATTGGTGCCAAATATTATGCTTAAGGTGCCAATTGTACACAGACAGACAGCGGAGTCATCCAGGAACATCCGGGGTTCAATGGTCCTGGGTTGGGGATGGGATAATCTTCCGTTTCTCCCGGCAGGATCTCGGCGGCTAGTTACCCGCCGGTGATTCAACGCACCTCTGGTGCTGGGCGCTGTTCCTACTACAACACCACCCTTGTGGCTCACGAATCTAGTATCCTAGAGTGCCAATTGTATGGTTTTACTTACCGCCGTGTACTATGTGTTAAAATAGGCAAATTCTCCTGAACAATGACATAGGTTGCCACGGAAGTGTCGTTGACTATAGACCCACATTCGTCGTGATGAATTCTGAGGATGTAGGCGTCTTGTGCACTGTTGGGGTTTCCCTGAAGAGAGCACCGTTCTGGGCCTCCATCTGCCGCTTCAACTGCGATTCGACCGCCGAAGAATGGACCAGTCGATACTTCAACTTCACTTGCATGTGGTAGACATTGTGTTGCGCGGGCAGAGACTGAAAACAAATCACCATCATCATATAGGATACATGAATTATTTAAAAAAAAAAAACATTGAAAAAAAAACCTAAAGGACGCTTTCCTTAAATTCTACAAGGGTCGGTTAAACTTAAAAACTGACCGTTGCGTGGAAATAAAATATTCTAAAAGACAGGACGTCAAACAATGATCTCACAGAAGAAATGATCTGGAACGGATTCAGAACTTTACGTAGTGGAGTGCGAGAGGTATTCCAGCAAAATCTTCGCACTACGCATCAAGCAAGAATTGAGCCTAAGCAGGTCTGCAGGAGATATATTTATGGAACATGCTTCAAAGACGGCATTAACGGAATCATAATAAAAAACGAGGCCTCCTTTGTTAACGAGCCCATGGTCTGTCGCAAGCCCGTGACACCATTATTTTTATATCTCTTTCTCACACACGATGGACCCGGCACCTGCACTGGAATGCTTAGAAATTTATCTTCTTCACCACTGTTCCCGTGCCTCGGAGAGCACGTTAAACCGTCGAAGCGTTAATAAATAGTCAGTATGAATGACAATCAGACCCTTGTAAACTCGTCTGGCCAGAGCGTGGCGAGTGTAGGCCAAAATTTTCCAGAAAATTCTGAAAGGCCCATCTTCAACAGTCTAGGACTCTTTGATGATGATGAAGAGAGCGATGGATATTTTTTTTCTAAATTATACCATAAAATTAGACCATTTGTTGTGGCTTGGTACCTCTATCCAAAGTCCTAATTGATTCCTAACCTTGTGTTCCATTGCTCCGCGCCGCCCGCGCCCTCTGGTGGATGGCGAGCATAAAACATTGACAATTTGAAAACAAGACTCGGACGCAACGGCCGCGCGTTGTTGCCACGAGCAGCAACTAACCAAATCGTGAATAATCTTTAAAAGTAGGTAAGTGTGGTGGTGCAGTCCCCTCCTTTGTACTATTTCCATAGCGTTTGTCCGTCTAGAGATCCCAGCAGGTGTGGTAGCTTTCAACATCACAACAAATTGTAAGATTAGCTCTCCGTATTTATTAAGTAAAATAAACTTCAATTGTAGTAGGAAAAGGAATAGATCCAAACTGTTATTTGCTATCAGATTTGCTGGAACAAAATACTTGAAAAATTCCTTTGTGCTAAGATCATGCACAGATTTGTTCAGTGTTAGTGTTGCTAGGTTAAAAAAGAAATTAATATAAAATTATCTAAATGAATCATAATTGGAATGCTTGGAGAACTTTTAATTTATTTCTTTTTGATTACAATTTCTTTTTTCATTTTCCATTATTTCACTATATATAAGTATATTATTTTGTTGTATTTGTTATATAGGTATTGTTTTTAAGCTTATCCCTATTATTATTATTTTTTTTGCAAAATCTATGTTTAATATTTAAGTGGAAACTTTGCTGGATTGTGTAACTTTTAGAATTGTTGTAATTATGATTTAAGAATAAAATAAAATAAAATCAATTGGAAGCCCATACTTGGCCTGTAATGCCTGTAGGTGGATTGCATGGCGTCAACAGTATCTAGCATCTAAATACAAAATATCCATCAAATCCTTAACACTATTAATTTTCGTATTCCTTTCGGGGTGGACAGAAACCACGCTTTTAAAGAAAGAAGCTAAGTTTACTTTAATCATGACAAGTGGCAAGCTCGTCGATGTTTCCAGCATACCAAACTCGGGAAATAATACAATTTTTTTATTTTATTTTATTATACTAGCACGACATGTGACCTTTTTTTTTTTTTTTTTTTTTTTTTTTTTTATACTAGCACGACATGTGACCCTACGCCCACCTGATGGTAAGTGGCGCGCAGGGTCCATGAATGTTAGCAATTGGAATCAGACCCTTATATCCGACATCAGTCCCTAACACTATGCCGGCTTGACTAGATGCCTTTTCACACTTCGCTTGAAGGACTCCAGGTTATAGGAAAGTGGAAACACAGAGGCTGGAAGAGCATTCCACATATTTATTGTGCGACAGATGTATGAGTCGCCAAATTTATAGGTACGCGAAGGGATAGTGACTACCTGTGCGTGTGGTTCGGTTGCGGAATGGGGAGGAAGGAATTAGGTTATAGAGCTCTTCAGAGCACTCACCATAGTATAGCCGGTAGAACACGCTCAGAGAAGCTACATCTCGGCGAAGCTGCAGGGATTCGAGAGTTCCAGATATAGTGGCATCGTCCACAATTCGAACAGCTCGCCTTTGTAGGACATTGAGAGCATCTGTGAGGTACTTGGCTGAACCATCCCAAAGGTGTGAACAGTATTCCACGCATGATCTGATCTGTGCTTTGTACAGCAACAGTCTGATTGATGGCGGGAAAAACCGCTTCACCTTGTTCAGTATTCCGAGCTTTTTTGACGCTATTTTGGTGATGCTCTCAATGTAGTTCCGGTGGTTAAGGTCTGACCTTGCTCCCACCTGATGGAAAGTGGGAAGCGAGATCCATGAATGTTAGCAACTGTAATCAGACACTCATGACTGACATCAGTCCCTAACACTATGCCGGCTTGACTAGACATGACGGCAATTCGAGCCTGATCCCAAAATGTGTGGATACACTTTACTGGGTTTATCGGCACGAACGGTGGATACTTCCCCGCCCCGGCAGACTGGCCAAATTACCACCATCAGTCTGCCTACCACCTATTAAATTTAAATTAATTATAGTGTTTTTAAATTAATTAAAGATAAATTAATTATAGTGATCTGCAGCCCTATTCTGTTACTTAAGCGCTAAACGTTATATAATGGAATCCATTAACTATATATATATCACGCTATTAAAGTTGATATTTGCACGGCAGATGTCAAGGTCGTGCAAATAGAGTTGAGAATTGAATAATAAATTAGTTACAGAATAGGGCTGTAGGAAACGAACCCGGTACCTCCTAGTCTTAATCCACGGATTTAACCGCTAGACTACGGGGTAGGGATAGCTTCTCGTGGCGGGTTTTTAATACGTACAGCCCTTAGTAGGTACAATGATGCTTTTTCCAATAGAATGCGGGTCGGCCAGGTCTCGTGGGTCCCGCTGCACTGGTCGGACCTCGAAGGAGTAGGTGGTGGCCATCCGAAGACCACTGATTCTGGTGCTGTGGGAGCGACCACGACTAGCTGGTTTCAAGGTGGTGAACGACTCCATATCCACTTTGGTTGGGTTGTCTTTCTTGATTTCAACAACCTAAAAGTTTTTATTTATTTATAATAGGGTAGCCAACAGTGCTAACATCACACACTTATTTGTACTTAACACTAAATTAGAAGTTATGACAAGTGATGTTGCACCTATTGTAGGCGTCCACCACATTACCACAATAGCCATTATTGCCTATAAAAAATAACAATATTATAAAATTTTCAATAAGTATACAAAAACTAAATATTATTCGAAAATATAAAGCTGAAACAATTTAAAATATATATATATATATATATAATAAACATACACTTGCTTTTAGAAATAAAAAAAAAATATATAATTACTAACCTACGGTTTAAGAACTTGAAAAAATGTTGTTAATGTTATTTTATAATCATCAATGTAATATTAAATTGCTGCCTGATTCATTTAAATTTTCAAAAAATATTTATTTTCATTTTTTACTTGTTAATGGGGTGTATCAGGCAAAGCTTTTTGTAGATGTCGCTAACGGCAATGGTACCTTATTTTACACCTATATCGCATCATTTTTTTAATGTTCTCGTGGTTTAATATGTTTATAACAGAAAAATGAATTTTAAATTAACGTTAGCTACCTTAAAAGACGAATTAAAAAGCGCACACCCCGTCTTTAAATAGAAAAAAGGTTTTATTAATAGAACAGCAATTTTAAGATCACCATATCTTTGATTTCGCTTAGAAATCTCGATTTGCACATTTAAAAGCTGCTCACTTCGGCATAATATCCGGAAAAATTTAAATTTTGTAATAAAAATACAAATTTTCTATGCAACTGACAGTTATATGAGGTACCATCTATCATGTACCTTATTTTGGACGAATATAAATAGCAAATGAATTTATAACGAATTTATTTTACTAAAGCAAGTATGTATATATTATTAATATTTCTCAAAAAAATATTTGTATATACATATATATTTATAGTTATTTAATTTTATTTATTTTTCGAATAGAAGAAGACAAATTTCTAAGCATTCCATGGATTCACCGTGCGGGTGCCGGGTCCATCGTGTGTAGGTAAGAGATGAGAAGAATGGTGTCTCGGGCTTGCGACCGACAATAGGCTGGTTTAAGAAAAGGAGGCCTCCCTTTTTTTCTATTGCGCGATAATACGCTCACCATCCACCATTCTACTTCTCTCCCTACCCAACCAAATACTGTATGATTCCGTTAATGCCGTCTTGGAAGCTCGTTCCATAAATGATAGTTCCATAATACTCGTATATTGCAATATCCGTAAAAATAAATAAAATAAATAAATATTTCCAGACAGGTTACACAGCACCATCTAGTTTCCGTGGTAAGCTACGAGGCTTGTGTTACGGAAACTAGATGGTTGATAAACTACATATTATACTTTCCTTTCTGGGTTCGTGAGCCACACGGGCGCTGTTGTACTAGTAACGGCGCCCAGCACTAAACGTGCATGAATTACCGGCGGGTGGTTACCTGCTGAGATCCTGCCGGGGAAAACGGGGGACTGTCCCCATCCCCAACCCACGCCCATTAGGCATCCGGGCCTGGACGACCCCACTGTCTGTCTGTGTCTTTTTTTTTGTAAATATATACATATAAAGACCCAGACCGAGACAAATTATACAATGTACAAATTGCCTCCGGTGGGAATCGAACCCACGACCTCCCGAGTTCACGGCAACGTTTGTTACCACTAGACCACGGAAGAGGTGGAATGCTCTTCCAGCCTCTGTGTGTCGACTTTCCTATAACCTGGAGTCCTTCAAGCGAAGTGTGAAAAGGCATCTAATTAAGCCGGCATAGTGTTAGGGACTGATGTCGAACATAAGGGTCTGATTCCAGTTGCTAACATTCATGGACCCTGCGCGCCACTTACCATCACATATCGTGCTAGTATTAAAAAAAAAAAAAAAAAAAAAAAAAAAAAAAAGGCGGTATATATATAATATATACAAAAATTTGCTATAATTTGAAAGTGGACGTCGAACACGACCATAACTGGCAATGAGTGTCATACACTAATTCATTTTGTACCGATTGGTCTAGCTTTGATTCTCATACTGTTTGGTTTCTTGCCCTGTCTTATTATATATTTAATGTCTATTATTGGTGACGCGGCGGTGGCTCGGTTGTAAGAACGCTTTCCTACGAAGGTCGGTTCAAACCAGCCCGGCATGTACCAATGAGAAATGCATTTTTCTTACATACATTTGTCATAGATTTACAACAGCACCGTTCCCGTGCCTCGGAGAGCACGTAAAGCCGTCGGTCTCGGTTCCACTAATACCAACTTGTGGAATCGTTAATAAATTGTCATAAAAAATTGACATCAGATCCTTGCCAACCCGTCTGGCCAACGTGGCGAGTGTTGGCCAAATTCTCCAAATATATGTTCTGAAAGGCCCATCTCCAGCAGTGGAGGTCTAGGACGCTGTGTCCTAGGAGCTGTAATGTTGATGATTATAATATAATACAAACATTAACAACATTTTTTTAAGGTCTTAAACCGTATGTTAGTAATGATAATGACATAAAAATAACTATGCATAAAGCTAATTACAACAATAAAAAAATATAGGTAAAAAAGAGCATTTTTCTTAACAAAAAGTGCGAAACCCTTACATAAAGCGTACCTAATTATATACAGAGACCACAGAGCTTCGAAGGGAACTAGATTTTTTATAAACTTAATTTTTAACAGTTTTGTCGACTTTGTGTGTAACCCACACATGGGCATGTAGTCTATCTTAATTCTGACGTGCCTAGTGGGGTACCGCTGTACCAAGTATTGTAATCTCATAGGTACTCATAGCTAAATTTAAAAGGTTATTAATTCATCGTTGTGGTGTAGTTCTGTATATGTTTTATTTTATAAATCTGATATAGCTCAGTTTTCCTTGCAAATTCCTTTCTCAGTGAGATTAAACATTAACAGGTCACTGAAACTGCCAAGCTGCTTGTCTTGTTATATATCTGTTGTTTATAATAATAACCTGTGTGTAAACAAATAAATGATTGGAATTCAATTAAAAATACCTAGCAACCTGATTTAACTCATTTAACAGTGGAACAATTTAAACAATTGACTTTTAGAATACTTGTGATCTAATATCAAAAAATCAAAATAGTTTATTTTCATTGGTTCGCTTAAAACAACTTGGATACAGTCAGAACTAATGAAATCAATACAATTATTAAAACATATGTACCAAACAAAGTGGTAATAATGGTTGGACCGTAAATAATCCATATCTATGTATGTTAGGCACAACATTAATTACTGCTACAAGCAAGTAAAACTAACTAACTTAAAAACTACTTAAATAAAATCGTGTCTGTAAAGAGGCCGAACCAGTTTACATTCTAAATACTTAATAATTATGATGTATAGAAATTATATACATATGTCAGATAATTAATACATTTATAAAACAAAAAAAAAAGACGTGTCATCTTATAATCTAAATAATAATAATGATATGTCAATTAAAATGTCAATAAGTAATAGGTGTTGTATATAATAACAATAATTATGTATAATACATAAATATTAAATTCAGATCCCATCACTAATTACGATCCTGAAAATCCTTAAAAACATTTTTTGCTCTACTGTTAATTGTCTCAAATTTACTTGAGCGGTATTAATCTGTTAATTTATAAATAGTCAATGAAAAAGCCAAAAATTAAATTTATCTAAGTAAGCGGCGAAATTTAAATGGTATTTCTTTTAATGCCAGTTCTGGTATATTCATAGGTCTATTGTTGCAACATTGGTTTGTGTCATTATTTTACGTAGAGTAAAAATATGTGTTATCTGAGTGGAGAACGCAATAAAAAGAGTGCCACGCGTTAAATACCCGCGTAATGATACCACATAACACTACCGCGCCAGTGACTACCATGCAGGAACCCGGGCAATGATATTTCTCAAGTCTGATGAGTTAGAGTGTCGCAAAGACCGAGGACTCGGCAAATAACACTACACGTTACGGGTCATACATTTATTGTATATTCAATTGAGGCTACTTTCATGCATTTTCTAATTCTGCATCATCTGGAATTTGATGATAACCTCATTAACTCATAAGAAAGAAAGATATATTACGTCAGACTTGGCTGTATGGGATAGATCCTTTGTCTTCAAAAGAACACAAAAAATGTTCTTCGCGCCATTTTGCGCGGACATGTCAAGTGCAAGTTTTTGTTTTGTAAATTAATTTACTGTGGATATTGTTATTCAAAAGTGGTGTTGTTTTTTTTATAAAGTGCTACAATGTGAATAATCATGGAAAACGATAAATTGGATATTAAATATGGGGCACAAGTCGCGGTTGCGGTTTCCCGCGTTGTAAATTTTGAATTTCCATATTTTACCCGACGTGTTTGGGCTAGTGACTCCCAGGAAAAGCATCAAATTCTGCAACATCTGGAATTTAATGATAACAACATCGGGAGAAGAAAACACAAAAAAGAATTTAAAATGTATGAGGAACGGCTGTTTTTGACATTTTAAATTCTGTCTCTGACGTTCTGTTTCTCCCGAGTTTACGGGATTTAACGCATTGATGCTCTGCGTTTTAATAAATATAAACTGTTACATGTTACATCAAAAAGCTTGGAAAAATAAGTTTTATTAAATGTCCGGAGCGTATGAAGGTCAATGTGTACAGTAAGAGTTTGCCGCCCTTTGCGTTTCTTAGCGGAACTAAGATGGTTGGAACGTGATGCTCGCGCAAGCCACGGCAATTATGCTGGTTTTGGTGACAGATGGAAGCAAATCCTTCGAGAACCGGTGACCTTATAAAGGCCAACGCAAACACAGTGTGTGTGGACTTTTATCTTCGTGAAATTAAATCAAAGAAAAAAAAATGTTTATTGTTAAATACAGCTTCTAAGCAATAACAGAAAAGAAAAAATAGTTACACAGAAAACAAAGAAGAAATTGACCTGCAGCCCTATTCTGTTACTTAGACGCAAACGTTATTAGTGGTTTCGTTATTTACGACAGAGATTGCGTCATAATTACAAAGTATTATTCAATTCTCACTACTGGTCGCATTCCTCGTCACGCTGCTTTGAACGACATCATTCGAAGGGCTTTTGTCATTGCTGGAGTACCCGCGATCCTAGAACCCTCTGGGATTGTGGCAGGTCCCTGGTGTGGGATGCGACATGTGTAGACACATTAGCCCCATCACACATCCTGGCGACCTCGTCAAGCGCGGGATGTGCGGCGGTTTCTGCTGAAAACCTCAAGCTGCGCAAATACGCCAACCTCAGTACAGGTTACGAATTTGCGCCGTTTGGGGTCGAGACGATGGGCCCATGGGGACACTCAGCCAAGCGTCTGGCCAAGGAGTTGTCCAAACGGCTAACGGAAAAGTCTGGAGACAGGAAAGCTGGCAATTATTTCTGCCAACGTATTAGCTTAGCTATACAGAGGGGAAATGTTGCCAGTCTTCTTGGGACTATCACTGAAGGGTCGTCTCTAGAGGATTTTTTTTACTTATAGTTTATTTTTTATTAGGTTTAGTTTATATTTATTTTAATTTTTACTTTTAAGTAGTTTTAATTTATATTGTAATTCTTTTATACTGTTTGTATATTACTTCAAGACAGACTTATGAATGTTAAAGTGCTAGATCGTGTAGTAATTTTATTTATTTATTTAAACTTAATTGCACAAAGTACTAAAGGTTGGTTGTTAGAAAATGCCTGGCCATTAAGCCCGCCTATGTACAATTTTAGTGCAATAAAGTATTTAAAATAAATAAAATAAAGGCGGACCTAATGCCGCTAGACATTCTATGACGGTCAAACCTTCGGGACAACGAGAGCAGTAAGTACATAAGGTAGGTGCAATACTAAATAAACTTGAGTAGTTTTATTGCAGATAATATATACATACTTATTAATAATTACATAATTACATACTAATACATACATATAACCTACATAAATAAAATATTAACAATACAATATAATATATACACAATACTATACCTACTAATGATAAATCACAGTCTGATTAAGACTAAGCTAAAACAAAAGGAGGAACATGGAAAATTACGAACCTCGGTCTTGCATGTAGTGAGCATACACTAGTTTTTTAAAAATACATCTATTCGGAGCTTGGCGAATTTTAACTGGCAGCTGATTCCAAAGGTTAGTAGCCACAACTGCGAACGATTTGGACACAAAGGTAGTATGGTGAGGGGGTATTGAGAGCGTATCATTAGAAGAAGATCGAAGAGTCCTCTCATGTGTGGACCAAGATACGTAAAATAATCTTTCAAATAATTGGGTGTAGACGGCTCGTTAAGTATGGAATACAGCATGCACAGAACTCGGCGGTTCCTTCGGTAACGAATAGGCAACCATTTTAATTCGTTTCGAGAAGGTGTGATGTGGTCGTATTTCCTAAGACAAAAAATAAATCAAATACATGCGTTGTGCAGACGTTCCATTTTGTTTAATAATTCTTCCGATAGGTCTACACAACACACATCACCATAATCTAGCAACGGAAGTAGCAGAGACTGTACAAGGGTTATTTTTGCTTTTAATGGCAAAAAAATCTTTAATTTGTTGAGAGAGTGCAGTGAAGATAATATTTTACGGCTGGTTTTGGTGATTTGCGGTCTCCAGTTTAGATGAGAATCAAGATACAAACCCAGATTCTTTACCTCGCTGGAGAAGGCAATTCTGACAAAATAAATATTCTCAACTTTATAAGCGCTCCATTATATAACTATCCAAACGGATTCCATTATATAATGTTTGCGTTTAAGTAACAGAATCAAACGGGCGCCCTTTTAAACGAACTATCCGGATGAACGTGCGTCCAATTATTTAGCAGACTAAATTATCGCATCCCCCGTTTGCGATGTCAGTTTCAACAAGATTATCAGGTTGACGTCGTCACTGGCGGTGGTGCAACGCAGAAAATAGACGTAGACGTAACCCATGGCCATGAGCGTTTAAAAATCAATGTACTATTTCGACAATCATGAACAAATTTTGGAATGCGGCCACGCCATTTGTTCTGTTGAAAAGAAAAATGGCTACCTTAAATCGCTAACATCACTATCAAATGTCGAGACTGCCCCATGACTAAAAAATAAACTATTAGTATAAACCTCCGTGGTCTAGCGGTTAAGTCCGTGGGGGTCCGCGGATTTGATTCCTGGTCCCACAATAATTTATTTACGAGTAATTTGTTTGTGATATTTCTCAATTCTGGTACGCTATCGACGTCATCGAGATTGCCATTTGTTGTAATAGGCCTAAAGTAAAATTGTCTTAATGTGAATCCGCTTCTTTAAAAATAGGTGTGGTATCTAACTATCTCGAAAGGGATACGGTCGTAATGATACTTTTTTAGTATAAAATGGACATCATAGTAAATCATGCGCCTCTAAAGCGCTTATCGTTTACGCGCTTTTCATATGTTTAGCCTACACCCGATGGACCTGGAGAATCCATGGATCTTCACTTCTAGAGTTAATTGTTTTTTTTTTATTGATTAATTCTTATATTACCTTAGTCCTACACCGATGTGGTCCCCAAGCCTGCAGCTCGCAGTAATTGACCTGGAACCCCAGCAGACGAGGTCTGTTCTCCTTATCTTCTCCATATTCCCAGTGCAAATTGACGTCACGAAAGTCAGGCTCGCCGATCAGGTGGAGCACTTCTGAAAGTGTTAAAATGTACAGGTAGTATTAATTAAAGTATCATCCCGTCGTATTCCTTGCGGGGTGATCACAAACCACGCTTATAAAGAAGCAGATTCTCATTTACCCTTAACTAAACTTTACTATAGGCATTATGAAAATACCTAATTCACCCAAGTATCTTAAAGATAATTTCAGTTTTCTAAGCTCTTTTCATGATAGAATTCTTCGCTCCTCCTTCAACTCCACAATTTCTATACCTTCTCACCACACTTCCTACGTTTCGAACTCATTTGCTGTTGTCGCTGCGAATCTTTGGAATAACTTACCATTTCATATCAGAGAAGCCCCCAATCGTGCAATATTTAAAAACCAGGTATACAAACACTTTTTAACTAACTAAGTAACCTACCCTAAACCTTTCTTTTCAATCTTTTTTCTCTTAATATCAGCATAATAGCAGCAGCATCATCACATTGTTAATTTTGTCACACTCTCCTCATCATGTAAGTAGTTTTATTTATGTTATATTGGTATATCTATAGTATGACTTATTTATGTATTAGTATGTAAATTGTATGTAGATATTAGTATGTATATATTTATATTACAATTAAATTTCTGTTTTATTAAAATTTCATCTAATTTTTAATTGCACCTACCACCTATCCTGTCTAAATGTCCTAAAGGTTTGGCTGTCAGAGAATGCCTAGCGGCATTAAGTCCGCCTTTGTACATAGTGCAATAAAGTTTTAAAATAAATAAATAAATAAAAATATGACAAGTAGCTAACTCGTCGATGTTTATCGTACCAGACTCAAGAAATATTACATATAAATTATACACAAAATTGTGAGCTGTGGTGGCTCGGTTGTAAGAACGCTTTTCTTATGCATGTAATATATATAAATCCCCCCGACATGTACCAATGAGAAATAAACTATTATAAAGTAGGTATTTAATTGTATGTTTTAGTTGTATTTTAAAGATATTGTAACATAATAGTTATATTTATATTTTGTTTTTTAATTGTAAAATAAAGTAATTGTTAAATGTAAGTGTATTTAAGTTGTTTTAGTGTAGATATTTGTTATATTGTTGTTATTTCTTTGTTTCAGCTCTTTGGAAATTCGCATCTAAATTTATTATATATGTTTTCTTTTTTTTGTCTTTAATATTTACACTCACGTGACACTGGCATAAATGTTCATAAGTGAACGATTGCCATAAAAAAAAAAAAAAAAAAACACTTTTCTTATGTACATATATAATATTTGCAGTGTTGTTTATTTAATGTTAGGTTTTCTTTTTAATTATTTATGTAATTCTTTTATACTGTTTGTATACTACTTCAAATAAATGTTAAGCGACCCGTCAAAAAAAAAAATGTTGTTTGTTACCCATTTTTGTAACTCATTAACTAATAGACTGGAAACAATGATTTTATTTTAAAATCCAATTTCAATTGATCCGATCGAATGATTAACAACAATTATAAATGTCCCTTATAATAAATGTCCCAGAGACAATAAATATCTAACAAGACAGAACAAGAAACCAAACGGTATGAGAATCAAAGCTAGACCAATATGTATGTGTGTGTAATAAGTGTATGATAGTCTTTGCCGTTAATGGTAGTCTTCCAATTTTCAAATTGATAATTTTGTGGTTTACTGACAATATTTGTCGTACAATATTATCAACCTCTTTAGAGGTTAAAAATAGGGTTGAATGTTATATAAACGAATGACATTGATAGATATCATGGTTGGACTATCTGTTTCTAAAACTTGTCACGTTATGTCCCTCACATTAAAATAAAACAAAGGAATTTAAGCAATGTTAACAGAAAGAGAGCAATGAGTTTAAAATTATATAAAGGAGGGTCGTAAGCCAAAACTTAGCCCTATCACTCTTTATGCATCCGTTGACCGTACGTCGGAGCCTGAAGACGGGGACCCGGAGAGCTTTTTTTTTTTTGGTTCTCTTCTCCCGATGGATGATGAATGAGATGATAGGGAAGGCAAAGTGTCTAGCCCATACAGCCAAGTCTGACGTAATATATATTTGTTTTTCATGAATTAATGAGGTCATCATCAAATTCCAGATGCTGCAGAATTTGATGCTTTTCTTGGAGTCACTCGCGGAACCATCCACTGCTCAAACACGTTAAGTAAAATATGGGAGTTGACAGCGCGGGAAAACCGCAAAAAATAAACTGCAACTTGTGCCCCATATTTAAAGTCCAATTTATCGTTTTCCATAATTATTCACATTGTAGCACATTATTAAACAAAACAACACCACTTTTGACCAATAATATCCACAGTAAATTAATTTACAAAACAAAAACTTGCACTTGACATGTCCACAAAATGGCGCGAAGAACTGTGGGACCCGGAGAGCGCTGCTCTGACTACACTGACAGGTGACGTCTTAAATATGTGCAAGGTAAAGGATGTCGATTGCAGCCAACAATATCTATTCCTTGGCCTCATGTAACACGATCGTTACAAACTTCGTCCGTTTTTAATATTTTTTTAAAATGGTATTTGAAAGAAGCGAGTAAGAATCGATAATTTTTGCCACTTTAACCATTAATTTCTCAAAAACCGTCCAGCAGAAACGAATGAATTTTTTTTTATAGCAACAATACACAAAGGCGCAACCGGTTGCAAAACGTTTTTTTTTTCTCTATTTAAAAAAAAAATTAACGCGCAAAACGTCCGTACGTTTCGGACGACCCCCCCTCTTTTTCCGAGATTCCGTTAATTTTGGGTTCAAAAAATTTAATTTTCAGATTAAAATTACGCACCATTGTCTTACCTATATTGTACAGGTACAAAAATCGGCCTTGCAGAAAAAACTACAGAACTTGGGAATGGAAACAGAAAGCCACAGCGCGCGTTTAAACGACAAGATAATAGTAAAAAAAAAGTAATAAGTAGAGAACGCGTTATCGACATCGGTCATAAACTGAATAATATGCTATAACATTTCAGCAAGAAACTTTCGCTTCAAATTCATAGCAATCAGTGTAAAATCTAAATCGCACAAGATAGGTACTCGTACGTACGAAAAAGAACCTCAAGAAATGAAATGGCCTGATACGATAGGAAAAAGGGCGGAGAGAAGTAATGGTGATCTGATATGAAGGAACAAAGCAATATGCGAGGGCAAGTGTATGGCCTCTGGCGGTGCCGAGCGGCGCACGCGCAACGAACCTGAGGTCTACTCCAAACGTACCAAATATAATCTTCTGACTTAAAAATGACAATCTTTATTTAGAAGACATGCAGAACTGTTGCAGCCTATTTTAACCTTAACACCCATTTGTCATAGCAGCTTATTTAGTATATTATTAACTTATTTTTCTCTTCTGTAATTGTTATACGTAAGCTGTTTTTGATAAATAAACATTTTCTTTTTTATTTATTAACATATTATGTGACATTTTCAGAAGGGATGATTAAAATTATCTATGATTAATATTTTGATGTTAGCCACGTGATTGGTGGCCAATGACGTGCCTCATAGGCATACATTAAACATGTCAAAAATTAAACAGCCTTCCTGGAACCGGCCGTAAGTTGCTGTAAAAATATTATGAATACATAACATTATTGTAAAAATGTTGCTTCTATAACCGTGAGAAAGCTCGTTCTAGTGCCCAAGCAAGCAGCTCAGAAAGTGTCGGACGCCATTTGCTTGGACTGTCTCTCCGGTCAATGTTGTTACTGGGCTCCATACAAAGAACCCGACCCGACGTTTAATATTAAGTATCAATAATTTTGCTGATTGCCCTTTTAAGGCTCTTTCTTTGAAGTAGGTAATTAAAATATTATTTTTTACTTTTTTTAATAAAAAACTTTTACCTTTAAGTATTTACATATAGGTATAGTTTTATAACAATTATCATGATGACTCCTTATTACAAATACATACGATTTTCTTTTTCTTCTTACCAATTATTATTAATAATCTTCTTGTTCTTACCAATGACACCTGAAACCTAAAAAAATATTTGCTCTTTTGACAATTACAAGCGGTATAAAACCTATGTACCTATTTATTTATTGCACTTTATTAAACTTTATTGCACAAAGTACAAAGGCGGACTTAATGCCCGTAGACATTTTCTGACAGCCAAACCTTAGGGACAAATTAGAACATTTATAGATGCAATGAAATAAATATTAATAGTAGGATAAATTCAACATAATTATATATACTTATATAATATACTTTTATATATACTGTAATATCAATATACTAAATATTAAATACATACACAAAAATATACATATATACACTTATTAACATTGTTGGGAGCTATTTAGAAAGTGTAAATAGACGAATTTTTTGAACGAACATAAAAACATAATTATTTCATTTCAGAGTAGACCCCTTTCCACTTTGACAGTAACAAGGAATTTATCTCTGTATCACAATGAGCTGTTTATAGATAGTTTTTTTCTGACGATAACGAGGTTAGCCGGTACGATTCCCGATGTGGTATTCATTAAATTTGTTTCTCAGAAAAATGGTTACAGTTGATAAGGAACATCGTTAGTCAGCAATATTCGACCGTTAAAAGTTAAATAGTGGTTTTCTTTACTTGCAGTCAGGTATAGTAAGAAGTGACGAGCTTAACCGAGCATAAGCGAGCTTACACCAACATAACAAAATATAAAATAAAAATCAACGTTTTTTTTAGCATATAGCATAAACCAATTTTTATATATAAAAAAAAGGAATAAAGTAACATCACGACCGTATCTATATACGGGGTGGTCAGACACCACGCTTTTATAAGGATCTAGTTCCCTTTTAGACAACTGTACTTATGGCCCATCATGACAAGTGGCAAGCTCGTCGATGTCTCTAGCGTACTGAACTCGAGAAATATCACAAATAAATTTAATAAATTATTGTGTCCCGACTAGGAATCGAACCCGGTACCACTGAGTCTAAATCCGGAGCAAGTTTACAATGATATATATATTTTTTTTACAGAAATTGACGTATCATTAAGAAACATTTAAATACATTTGTAAGCTATAATTGCAAGTCGATTAAACGGTCGGTTGATGATGTTAGAAAATTTTGTATGAGCTCTGACATAATTGCGCTTCAAGAAACATGGCTTCTCCCGCATGATATACCATTCCTGGAAACAATTCACAACGATTTTGAATACACGGGAAAGTCGGCAGTGGACACTTCGGTGGGAATACTAAGAGGTAGACCATACGGGGGCGTGGCGCTTTTGTGGCGTAAGGGACTTTTTAAGACTGTTTCGGTAGTTGAATGTAGTAGCTCACGAATTACAGGTATTAAGGCTACATTACAGAATATTTCTATTTTGGTTTTTAGTATATATATGCCTACGAATTTAAGTGACAATCTCCCTGAGTTCATTAATTGTATGAGTGAAATAAGTGCTATTGTTGAGAGTTGTAATGTTGAAGCTATATATATATTAGGGGATTTTAATGCTCATCCTACAGAGTTATTCGGAAACGAGCTTAAAAACTATTGCCATGAAGAACAGTGGATTTTGGCTGATGTTGATAAGCTGGGCGCTGATTCGGGTAGCTATACATTTATAAGTGATGCGCATGGTACCAGAAGCTGGCTGGATCATTGCGTAGTCACACAATCAGCATGGCATACAATTATGGATGTAAGCATAGGTCGTGATGTCTGCTGGTCGGATCACCTTCCACTATTTATTGAGTGTGATTTAAACGCAGTAAGACCGAAATTACAAAGTATAACGCATGACGACAACAAAGTTATTTGGCGGATCAGAAATGAATTACAGACCAGTAGATATCATGAAATATGTAATAACAAGTTTAGAGAAATGCATTTCCCTGAAATGTTTTCACTATGCGCTGATAGTACTTGTATGGAAGAATCTCACATGCATGCTTTAGATATTTTATATAATGAGATTGTTGATGTGCTATCTGAAGCAGCTGTGCAGTGCCATGATGGTGGTACGTCGCGAAGGGGGGGGCGTATAATTGGATGGAATAAGCATGTTCGTAGTGCGCACGAGGAGGCCAGGCTTAGGTATGATACTTGGGTATTGCATAATAACCCTACTTCTGGAAGAGTGTGGGAAGATATGCGAAGAGCCAAAAGAGTGTTTAAGAGCAGATTGAGATGGTGTCAAAACCATCAAGATCAGGTTAAGATGGACATTATTACTTCCCACAGAGCATCCAAGAATTTTGGCGAGTTCTGGAAGGCTACCAACAAGCTTAATGCTAAGCCTGGCCTACCCGTGAGCGTCGCCAGCTGTAGTGCTCCTCAAGACATAGCGAGTTTGTTTAGGGAACGGTTTAGGGTGTCGTCGCCCCTCGGGCTATCGCAGTCTAATATGATCAGTGCTGAATCTTGTCGTGCTGGGGAATTGACTCGGTTTTCTGCTAAACAGGTAGCAAATGTAATTAGTAAAATGGTAAGAGGAAAGTCCCCTGGTCATGACGGTCTAAGCATTGAGCATCTAAAATTTGCGGGATTGCATCTACCCAGGGTGCTGGCCATGTTGTACTCGCTGTGCCTTGCTCATTCCTACCTTCCTAAAGCTCTTATGCGAACCATTGTGGTACCTATCGTAAAAAACAGGACTGGAGATATATCTAACAGTGCGAACTATAGGCCAATTTCTCTCGCCACCATAATAGCGAAAGTTCTGGATGGACTGTTGGGTGAGCAGTTGGATGGGTACTTGCAGTTGCATGATGGTCAATTCGGGTTTAGAGCAGGACTATCTACTGAGAGTGCAATACTAAGCCTTAAGCACACTGCACAGTATTATACATCGAGACGCACTCCTGTAATTGCTTGTTTCCTTGACCTTTCCAGGGCTTTTGATCTTGTAGCTTATGATGTGTTATGGCAAAAAATGGAGGCCACTGGTATGCCTGCTGAAGTGATAAGAATGTTTCAGTTTTGGTACACGAACCAAGTAAATTGTGTACGATGGGGAGACACATTCTCTGACGACTACAGGTTAGAATGCGGCGTAAGACAAGGGGGTCTGAGTTCAGCAAAGCTGTTTAGCCTATATGTAAATGAGCTCATCGTTTCCCTTAGCAGCAAGCGTGTTGGGTGTTGGGTGGATGATGTGTGTGTCAACAACATCAGCTACGCGGACGACATGGTGCTGCTGGGGCCAACGGTGGGGTCAATAAGAGAATTGTTACAGACCTGTGAACAGTATGCACTTGCTCATGGGCTGGTGTATAATGTAAAGAAGAGTGAATATCTGATCTTTGAGGTCACGGGTAGATCCAAAACTGTTATGTCAGATATTTACCTAAATGGTGTGAAGCTTAAGAGAGTAGCCCAGTTTAAATATTTGGGACATTATGTAACAGAGGACCTCAAGGATCAGGTAGACATCGAACGAGAACGTAGGGCGCTGGCGATTAGATCTAATATGTTGGCACGTAGGTTTGCACGCAGTAGTGAGCAAGTCAAGATAACGCTATTTAAAGCCTACTGCCAAACGTTCTATACTAGCAGTCTGTGGACCAACTTTACGCAGGCATCGATCAGCGCCCTACGTGTACAGTACAATAATAGCTTCAGGATATTGTTGGGGCTGCCACGCTACTGTAGTGCGTCCGCAATGTTTGCGCAGGCTCATACAGATGACTTTTTTGCTATAAGACGCAAAACCACTGCATCATTGCTTAACAGAGTGAGGACAAGCACTAACAGTATCCTGAAGATGATATCTGAAAGATATGATTCGCCGTGCATTGGCTGCTTCGTGCGGCTGCTGGTCTGGCGGGAGTGAGGTGCATCCTGTCAGACTGGTGGGGGGCGGAGTGGTTACTGCACGGACATATTGTTAATATTGCCATATTTTATTTTCTTTTACTTTTATTTTCATTTTTATATTAACATTAGTTGTAAGGATTTTGTAACTAACAAGTGAGCCTAGTTGCTTTAAATAAACGTATATTATTATTATTATTATTATTACTTATACTATGTCCGTCCCTAGGTTAAAATAAATATTTCTACCAAATGTCATCCAAATGGGTCCAGTAGTAATTAAATTCGTCATTCGTCAGAAATTTGTAGAAGATTGCCGATCAAAGTCAAAGTCAAAATATATTTATTCACGTAAACCTATTACAGGCATTTATGAAACGTCATTAATTAAATTATGTTGAATGATTCTACTCCTGCTAGTAGAAGACTTAGCAGCAAAGTGGTTCAATAAGTAAGCTGTTAGCAGAAGACCAGCAGCTTAGCAGTTTCTAGTGACCTGTTAATGTTTAATCTGACTGAGAAAGTAATCTGCAAGGAAAACTCAGCTATTTACAAAATAAAACATATACAGAACTGCACCACAACGATCAATTAATAACCTTTTAAATTTTGTTATCAGTACCTGTGACATTACAATACCTGGTACAGCAGTTACCCACCAGGCAAGTCAGAATGGGATACCTAATTGCCCCTTTAGTTCGGATAATATGTAGGTGGATGTAGATTAGTTCAAGACCCAATGCCACGCCTTGTTAACTCGAATCTACTCAATTGTTACAACTTATACCAATGACGGTGCAACTTCTGTGTCAATTTACTTCGAATCAAAGAGATCAAATATAAGATAGAGCGGGCATCGGTTGTCATTATGTTTGTTGTTTCACGGACAATATGCTGACCTGCAGCCCTATTCTGTTATTCAGTCGCAAACGTTATTAGTGGATTTCGTTATTTACGTCTGAGATTGCGGCATAATTACAAAATATTATTCAATTCTCAACTTTATAAGCGCTCCACCTTGACAGCGTCTGTGCAAATATTAACCTTAATAGCGTGATATATATATATATATATATATAACGGATTCCATTATATAACGTTTGCGACTAAGTAACTGAAAAGGGGCTACTGCTTGCTACGGAAGTGTAAAACACGTTTATCTTCAACAAGAGAACCTCGTGTTCCCCTCAGGTAAATATTAATTAAACGATTTAACCAACATGTTTAAAGTTTTTTAATTCAATTACGCGGATCACTCTAAAAAATAAGTTGTCATTAAGAAATAGTTTCGCTGCTCGATCATAACTCGATCGTAACTATTAGATATTGAGTTACCGGACGGTGGTTGCCTGCTGAAATCCTACCGGGGAAAATTGGGGAATGTCTCCATCTATGGTACTGTGCGACCCGTATGTCACGCAACATAAGGGATCAGCTGAAAATCAGCGTTCCAACCTAGGCTGCAGCATATGCTGAGCTGACTATCTATTTATTTAAAACATTTATACATTACAAGCGGAGAATCTCGAACGGCGGAAATACACCCAGCTTATCGGGAGATGTGTTTTTGCGCCGTTTGGAGTTGAAACTCTCGGGACGTGGGGACCAAGTACACAGGATTTTTTAAAGGCGTTTCGACAAAACAGCGCATCAACACCTCGGGAGACAAAAGGCTGGGAAATATTTTGGCCAAAGAATCAGCATTGCCATTCAACGTGGCAATGCTGTCAATATCCTTGGCACTTTGCCCTTTGGCAGCGATTTAGAGCTTTTTTTTAAATGTAATATTTTTATTTGATTTATTGAATACAATTTAAATTCTACTTATTAAATATAAATAATAATAAATAAATCACGTGTTAAGAAATAAACTACGACAAAAAAAAACTACTTATTTTATTTTGTTTTTCCATTATTGTATTATTATTATTTTTATTATTTTTTTTTACTTTAAGATCTTTATTCGGAGTAAAGTACAAAGATTAAAAAATAAAATAAATTAAGAACTAAATTATAAAAACTAAAAATTAATAAATAAAATTACGACTATTCGATGGGCGTAGTGTGCCGAGGACACTCGCTGCGTTCCCCCGCTGAACAGCGAGGCTGACCTTTGAACAAGATATTCTCTATTCAAAGGGTCACCCGTCGCCAAGTGGAGTTTCTCACCAAGCTCGCGGGAGAACACAAGAGCCTCCTCGGACCACGGGCCCATCGTTTCAACTGCAAATGGAAAGAAATGGTGATTTGTTTTGGTTTTTAGTTGTATTTTTAATTATTATGTAGTTTTTTTTATTAGTAATTCATACGTTTTAAAATATAAGTTTTTAGTTTATTTAATAAATTAGTTTATTAATATATGAAAATTTATAGATTTAGGTCATTTATAAATTTATATATTTAACCTTAAAGTTGTTTTTAAATATGATAAGGCGCAAACATTAGCTTTATATCTCGTATTTCTTTCTTTTTTTCATCCCCAACCTAGACGATACTGTTGTTGTTGAATCTTAAGATCACTATAAAAGTTCGTTTGCTATAGTATACGTATGTACGAAATAAAATTTTAATGTTCGACTACGTCCGTCTTATAGACGCAATAACTTGTCCAATTTTCTTGTTACAAAAGGACGGTGTGCTAAGTATCAATTTGTGAAATGTCACAGAAGCGTTAACAAAAATTGGATTACAATACCTACCTACATAGGTAGGTAGCGTGACAAACGATTTCCCGAATCTAGGACAACTTTTTAATTAAATACCGTCAGTGCCAAGAGCGGTGGTGGAGCGATTGTTGGAACTATTTCTTTAGGGCTGATTGCACCATCTGATTTGATGAATACATTTATGTACATTAACATTTTGATTAAGAGGGTTTGTATCTCGCTCGCACAATCTAATATTTTTAAAGAATTTTCATATCTGAGTGTACTTTTAGAAATTAAAATTACGGACATTTTGCTATTATTTACGCCGACATGACAAAGTCCTCGGTGTTATGTTATATTATGTTATTGTAAGTCTTTCTATTGCAAGAGCCAGAAAGGGACTGACTACAAATAAAACGTTGACTACATTTGTAAAGGAAGGGCAAAGCACGAAACTAAATGCAAGCCCACCTCGACCCTTGGCGCCGCATCAGGCTAGAAAATTCTCATGAATACATTTGAACACCATTATAGGATCCCAGATGAACTAGCTGTATCAGCCTATAGGCCTGACATCTTAGTGTTTTCTCGGAACTTGCAAAAAGTTATCCTTATTGAACTTACCGTTCCGTGGGAATCAAATATTCCAAAAGACCACAACATGAAGTCGAATAAATATTATGATCTCACAGAAGAAATGATCAGGAACGGGTTCAAGATTCAGCTTTACGCCGCGTCGCACCTCAGGGGGTCATTAAAATGTGGAGTCCGGCAAGAGGCGCAAGTATGTAAGTATTTTAAAAGATTACATATTTGTGCCGTTTGCTGTACAAACTCGGGGCCCATGGAGTCCAAGCGCCAAAAGATATAACAACGCGTCTTGTCCAATTCTGACAATAAAATCGAGACAATGACATGGGGACACTCAGCGTCTCTCGAAACGGCTAACGGAAAAGTCTGGAGACAGAAAAGCTGGCAATTATTTGTGCTAACGTATTAACCTCGCTATACAGAGGGGAAATGTTGCCAGCCTCGATGGGACTCTCCCTGAAGGGTCGTCACTAGAGGACATTTTTACTTATAGTTTATTTTTATTAGGTTTAGTTTATATTATTTTTTACTATTTAGTTTCTAGGTAGTTTTTAATTGTATTAATACTTTAGTTATTTTTTTAAAATTTGAAATACCGTTCTATATTTTACAATGTCAGTTGCTAGCATAGATCTTGCTTTATAAATTGTATGTGGTTGGTCCCGGAGCGTTATCATATGCAAGGCATCAATGTCGCGACAGTCCGCTACTCCGTTCGACCTAGTTTAATCAACGGTGTCGCCTAGACTAGATTACCTACACCTAGCCTGCATAATTCTATATCGACTTTATATTCACCACAACACAAACTTGCCCTTGTATTTTTTTTATAAGTCAATTGTATGTATGCATCTTTTTTATAAATATATATATTTTTTTATTTATTTACTTTATTACTTGAAGTAGGTAATATTTTAGTTATTTTCGTTACTTTTACTTTTTATTTTTATTTCTAAAAGGAATTGTATTTTTATTATATATATAAGTTTTAAAATTGTTTCAGATTTAGTTTTTCAAATAATATTTAGTTTTTGTATACTTATTGAAAATTTTATAATATTGTTATTTTTTATAGGCAGTAAAGGCTACTGTGGTAATGTGGTGGTCGTCTATAATAGGTGCAACATGTAACTTCTGATTTAGTGTTAAGTACAAATAAGTGTGTGATGTTAGCACTGTTGGCTACCCTATTATAAATAAATAAACATTATAAAGTTAGCGATATTAGTAGGTACATTCGTAAACGCATGAGATGTGGCCAAGCCTTAAAAGTATATGAAATGACCTCATTATTAATTCCACCGAAGCGAGCATTTGAAAACGGATGTGGCCGCTGTTTTGAAGGACTACTGTTATAGGAAGTACAATAAATCAAAGCAAATACAAATATATATTTTTTTACGAGTTATGGTCGGACCACATACAGCCGAATGCGCCGAAAGAAGAATTCTGATGGGATTTGATTAGGTATATATATATTACAGTCTAAAAATTACAGATAGCCCACTGTGTAGAGGATGCATGGCAGAGGAGCGTTTATCTTCATGGACTTCATGGGGTGCTGCAGAAGCAATGGTCATCACAATCACATATAGTCAGGTATGTGCTTTATTATCCTCCTGCCTCCTCCCGCCTCCGTGGTCTAGTGGTAACAAACGTTGCCGTGAACTGGGGAGGTCGTGGGTTCGATTCCCACCGGGGGCAAGTTGTACATTGTATAATTTGTCTCGGTCTGGGTGTTTATATGTATAATATGTATATATTTACAAAAAAAAGAAAAGTATAATATGTAGTTTATCAACCATCTAGTTTCCGTAACACAAGCCTCGTAGCTTACCACGGAAACTAGATGGCGCTGTGTGACCTGTCTGGAAATATAAAAAAATAAATAAAAAAAAAAAAAAAAAAAAAAGATAAAAAATAAAAAAGTATTACCGTCTAGTTAGCTTGCTAAGGTTAAGTACTTCATGATTTTAAAGTCTAACGGTTCCGTAAATTATGTATGTATGTCAACTTGTTAAATTACTCATTAATAATTACAGTACTAATTATATTCCTTTGTTAATGTAAACAAATTAGTGAAATAATGTTTGTAATTTATGTTTTTAAATTGTTATATTAATACCTACTTCATTGCTATACTCGCAACTAGTGTCATGAACTAGTATTTTAAGTGCTAGTGGGTAATTAGGGCTCTAAAGGGAAGTTATATACTTGGGGTGGAAATACGCTCAGATCTCAACCACCGAAACTACATTGAGAGCATCACCAAAACAGCGTCCAAAAAACTAGGGATACTGAACAAGGTAAAACGTTTTTTTCCGCCCTCACTCCGGCTTATGCTTTATAAAGCGCAAATAAGGTCATGCGTGGAATACTGTTCTCACCTCTGGGATGGATCCGCTAAGTACCTTACAGATGCTCTCAATGTCCTACAGAGGCGGGCTATTCGAATAGTGGACGATACTACAGTGTCCAAAACTCTCGAATCGCTGCAGCTTCGCCGAGATGTGGCCTCCCTGAGCGTGTTCTACAAGCTAAACTACGGTGAATGTTCTGAAGAGCTCCACAACCTTATCCCTTCTTCTCTATTCCGCAACCGAACCACTCGCACAGGCCAAAATATGCATCCACATACCGTAGCCACTATCCCTACGCGTACATACAAATTTGGAGACTCTTACATCTGTCGCACGCTGAAGATGTGGAATGCTCTCCCAGCCAGTGTATTTCCCCACTCCTATAACCTGGAGTCCTTCAAACGAAGTGTGAAAAAGCATCTTTATAGGCCGGCATAGTGGTAGGGACTGATGTCGGTCGTCTGAGGCTGGCGTCAGTTGCTCCCATTCTTGGACCTCGCGTACCGCTTACCATCAGGTGGGCGCGGTGTCACATGTCGTGCTCCGTATTAAAAAAAAAAAAAAAAAAAAAGTTTTCAATGGAAGCATGAAATATTTTTTTTACCATTACAGTCACACAGCGTACTAGACCTCCACTGTCTGATGGGCCTTGACGAACATATCTGAAGAATTTGACCTACACTCACTCTGATGTCAATTTTTTATAACAATTAATTAAAGATTCCACAAGTTGATATTAGTGGAACCAGGACCAGAAATAATAGTGCGAAATTTAGCGCTTCTGTATCCATCTCCTTCGCACAATTGTGGAAAATTAAAAAATGAAAGTCGACATTTCATATTGAGTGGGGTATCACCGTATAGGTATTTGAAAATCATGAGGTTTTTCTTATCATTTTTCATTTAGAGTGATCATTTAGGATCTATAGCGATTCAAAGCTGATTATTGACTTATTCCCGTCGTTCCAAAATACGTAAATAGTAACCTAAGCACGCTTCGAGACGTGCTTAAACTGTTTTGCCAAAGCTATGTGACGTCACAAATGACATTATTCCTCGCGCTTAGACAGCTCACGATATCGAGGTAGATCGCTCTGAGCGCTGTCAGTTGTTTGTCATAATGTCCCGCGCCATTTTCAAGTTAATTTAATATTAGGTTTTTTTTTAAATTATTTAATATTGTAATTCGTTTATACTGTTTCTATATTACTTCTTAAACAAATCTATAATTAATATTTAAGTAGGGAGTGAAAAAAAAATGTCTGTAACACGGCAAGTTATTTTAAAATACCAAAATAAGTTAATAATATTAAACTTTACACATATAAAGATGAATAAACCGAGAGATGTATGTTTGTTAGTATTCATACTCAAAGATATGGAATCCGCAATTTATCTTCCATACATTAAAAAAAAAACTAGGTAACATTTGATGAAAATGTGATTTAGACCGTTTCGAATTGATATCACGCTCTGAGCATCCAAATCGTGATATTTGATTCGGAACGACTGTTAGTACCATATTCATTCTAAGCGCTCTAAGCTTGATTCGGAATGAGGGGATTATTGGAGTTTGGGTTTATTGAAAGAATAGGGATTACTTAAATTATTGTATTGTTATTTTAAGTAATTTTACAGTATTCTATTATACACACAGTATTGATAAGATACCTACCTACCTACGAGTATTAGTTACGCGGCGAACGAGTGCCTTAACTCCGTAGCCACGACTCAGACTTAGCTGTTAAGGCACGCAGGGCCAACAGTGAGAGAGAGACGGTTTATAGGGTTTTAGTCCGTAGGCGCCTTGGGGTCTCCTTAGGAGGCCTCACGGTGAGTCGGGCATGCGACCTCCCGCGGTGGCCCTTCAGGCTTGGGTCGTATATTGACGATTTATCAAAAAAAAATTTAGTGGTTGGGTGCTATCAAAACATCTAAATTGAACTATGTCATTACGTTTTAATGTAAGCGAGTGGTGCGCGACGAAATGTACCTCTATACAATGATGGAACAAAGCAGAAGCGAAGAGTACTTCCTGTCGCGAATGGTGTGTGTACTGTATGCTTTTTATGGGGCTATCCGGGGGGCTATTCTCGAGCAATAGAGATATCTATCCCTTCTCACCATACCTCTTTTGTTTACTGTTGCTGTTGTTTCTGCAATTGTTTGTAATTACTTACCATTATATATCTAACCCATCTGGCCAGCGTGGCGAGTGTAGGCCAAATTCTCTGGTTATATGTCCTGGAAGGCCCATCTCCAACAGTGGGGTTCTAGGACGCTGTGTTCTTGGCACTTTGCGCATTGCGATTTGGAGGAAGTTTTTTATTTATAATATATATTTTTTGTTAATAGTTGATAATCGTTGAAATTAGAGATACAACGTTTTGGTGCAACCCAGCCTTAAAGTTATTGATGTACATCACACAGGTAAACAACGAAGTATGATATTAGGGAAATCCCTCAATATTTGTATTTTCGTAAATTATATTAATTGGGTAATTTTATTGACGTAAAAATGCAGTCCTTGAAAAAAATATCAGCAAAGTGTGTTTAGTTTAGACATAGCGTAGGGTTCTGTAGAAAATTTATAACATTATAAAAAGCGCACTTTTGCCAAGAACAGTTAAAACAGTTTTGCCAAGATTAGTGTATTCATTATCAAAATTAAAACTAACAAAAACCCCTTTCGTTTCAAATTCATCTCTCCCAGTTTTCTCGGCTTCATATGAGTCTCTCATTTTTGACTCTGATTCACAAATTATCTTAGATTTAGGTATTAGAAAAGATAGCCAAAATTGCAATGATAATTTCAACTATATCGTTCAAAACAAATGGCCAAATGCGGATCTATTTTTTACAGACGCATCAAAGCTATCACCACTAGGTAGTGTAGGTTGGGCATTTTATCATCAGAATTCAAATCTTTCTTTTTCATTTAAAAGTCCATATCAGTCATCAGTTTATACTGGTGAATGTCTGGCAATAAAACATTGCATTAAATTTATTTTGGAAAACGAAATTAACCATTCTATAATTTTTTCAGACTCATTAAGTTCATTACAAGCTGTGATCAGTAATCCTTTTTCTCCTAAACTTAGATCTGAAATTATATTTGATATTAAAGAACTCCTTTATCATTGTCATCTCAACCACCTTTTAGTATTTTTAGTCTATATTCCAAGTCATTGTGGAATTTTAGGCAACGAAACAGTTGATCTATTGGCAAAACAAGCAGTAGTTAATGGTAAATTAGATTATTTTCAAAATTACTCATATGATTTGGTTGCCTTAGCAAAAGTTTATTTAGAACAATCATGGAATAAGTATTGGGAAAATTCATCCAAATTTAAAGGTTCATATTTATTTTCATTACAGTCATCAATTAAATTTAGGCCTTGGTTTGCTAAATATAAATCATTTAGCAAATCATCAACTTCTTCAATAGCTCGTTTAAGAATTGGTCATTGTTCTCTTCCATCCCATCTTAAACGTATAAAAGTTATAGAATCAAATATGTGTGATTGTGGTGGAGGTGTAGGTGATATAGATCATCTATTTTTCAGTTGTAAAAATTATTCACTATCATTATATTCTCTTTTGCCATCTTATAACATTACTCTGCCTACTAAAATGAGCCATTTATTATATATATTTGATAGTAATATAGTTTCTCTTATTTATAAATATATTAGTCATAATAATATTAGAATTTAGTTATTTTTATTTTTGTATAATAAAAATAGTCCTTTTTATTTTATTTAAATTAAAGAATCTTTTTGTTTTAAAGCAGATGCGTAGTTTTGTTGGTTTTGATCAGTTTAAATGAGCTTTCGTCAAAATAAGCTCATTATACCTTAGACGTATTTGTCAAGCAAAATTTGTGACGTATATTAAATTTGTCAGTGGCAATATTGTTACTTTAAGTGACAGAAGGCCAGAAGTCAAGATTGAATTGAATTAAAAAGGAGTCTCTCGCGCCATTTTGCGCGGCCATGTCAAGTGCAAGTTTTTGTTTTGTAAATTAGTTTACTGTGGTTATTATTGGTCAAGAGTGGTGTTGTTTTGTTTAATAATGTGCTACAATGTGAATAATTATGGAAAACGATAAATTGGACTTTAAATATGGGGCACAAGTTGCAGTTTATTTTTTGCGGTTTTCCCGCGCTGTCAACTCCCATATTTTACCCGACGTGTTTGAGCAGTGGATGGTTCCGCGAGTGACTCCAAGAAAAGCATCAACTTCTACAGCATCTGGAATTTGATGATGACCTCATTAATTCATGAAAAAGAAAGATATATTACGTCAGACTTGGCTGTATGGGCTAGACCCTTTGCCTTCCCTATCATCTCATTCATCATCCATCGGGAGAAGAGAACCAAAAAAAAAAAAATTGAATTAAAAAGCGCACTTGTTTTATTTATTTCTTTTTGATTTAAAAACTTTATTGCACTATGTACAAAGGAGGATTAATGCCGCTAGGTATTTTCTGACAGCCAAACCTTTAGGACAATTTATAGTGGTATTAATTAATACAGGAGTTTCTGGAGAGTATTTATCATTGATGCTTTATTGATTAATTACCTTTATTTTAATTATTTAAAAAATTGGTTATAGAATGATTTGGTTTTTCTGTCGTCCTTTATTTATAAAACTAAAATTACTAACCGTTCCTTCTATCTACATACTTAAATGTATTTATTTGTAAAAATACACCCGATTTTTTTTAAAACTCTTGGGGATAATTGAAATTTTGAAAGGATAACGCATCCTAGTAGAATAGTTATTCCAGCCCATACAAGTGACAGTGACAGTGGGGTCGTCCAGGCCCGGATGACTAAGGGGCCTGGGTTGGGGATGAGAAAATTCCCCGTTTTCCCCGGCAGGATCTCAGCGGGTAACCACTGCTGGTAATTCATGCACTTTTGGTGATGGGCACTGTTACTGGTATAACAGCGCCCGTGTGGCTCACGAACCCAGGGGTCTGGGCTCGACTACTTCTGCTCTTGTACCCATATTGGGTATGAAGCCGAAATTGTTTTGCAATGGCAACAAAGATATTTCATAAGCTTTCAGTTACTATAAGCTGCCACTAAAACTGTTTAAATTAACAAACAAATGCTGGTTATAAATGTTTTTATTCGACAAAAGAATACCTAGACACTAAGTTCGACAAAGTCGTGTAACTAAATAAATATTTGTATGCCAACAATAGGGAAGTATGTGATATTTATTTATTTAAATAATAAAAATAATTACAGTGCCCCATGATAGGGCGATCTAGCTTCTCACTAACTGCCTTCACGAAAACCGATGCCATTTTAATAAGTCAGATTTAACAGCTTGTGTCATATTCATTTAAATTGATCATCGATACCTGCTTGCTATGGTTTTATTATATAACTACGGAACCCTAATAAATAGTTAATAAGCGGAATCAAGGTCGTAACAAGGTGAAAACGTAAATCAGCGAATCAAAATTTGTACATTTAAATTCTCGTAAATAGGTTTAGCCTACAATGGCTAGTTAAAAACAAATATAACCTAAGTACTATTTATATATCTTTCAGCATTCTGTGGATTCACCGTGCGGGTGGCGAGTCCATCGTGTGTTGGAAAGAAAGAGGAGAAGAATGATCTCTCGGGCTTACGACCGATTAAAGGCTGGTTTACAAAGGAGGCCTTTTTTATTATTATTATTATTATTTAAATCACTGCTTATTATATTAAACATATAAACAAAGTAGCAATAGTGGAACACAAGCCAAAGAGATTTGACATTATTTAGACAAAACAATTAAAACAGAAATAGGAGTAAAATATAGTAATTAGATTTAAATTAATAATGCAATTGAACTGTGACTAGCAAAAGCAAAAGAAAAAAAAAAGATAAATAAATAAGTGAAAACCAATAGGTTAATGATTATTTACCTAAGACAAAATGAATGAATGAGTGGCAGGAGCAAAATTATACTATATATACGTGTATAGCAGTATTCGTCTATTAGCAAGCGAAGTGGATTTGTAAGTCCGGGATAAGAGTTGTCTTGATACTGCCTCCGGTGATTAGTTAGATGTATCAGAGTAGAACATGGCTAAAACGTTCATATAGACAAGTCATTTACAGTAATCTAAACAGGTGAATATATATATATTTGAAAAATGTATATATACAATAGGTTATATATTTATATCTATCACACAATTTAATTGTTTACCCAATAATGATTTGATTATTTATTAGTGTGCCGTAATTAGTTCTCTAGCAATTTTGATCTTGTTAACCAGGTTTATAAGCTATAGCACATTTTATTGTGCACCATGTCACAGGACAGCGATTAGGTGGAGCAAACTTTTTTATTTTTATTTTATATGAATTATATTATTTTTTTTTTTGAGTAATAAGACTTGCATTCTGCTCCTCTCCCTACCCAACCAAATACTGTATAATTGTGATAATGTCGTCTTGGAATCTCGTACCATAAATGTATTGACGGCAGACCTGCTAAGTCCCAATTCTTTTAGAAAGTGATGCAAAGATTTTGTTGGAATTCCTCTTGCACCAACTTCCTCAAACAACTTTATCCGAAAAACAAACCACTACTGAATGGTGAATAAGGAATTCATATCGCTCATAGCTACCTCTTGCTACCTACTCGATTAGGCTCAGTATGAGTGGTTATATTTTTAGGGTAACTTCTCTGCATCGTAATTTAAGATTTTATTACTGAATAATTAAAATAAATAATATATAGTTCTTTATTTTTATTCTAGACTAGCTGTTTGACCCGGCTTCGCTCGTGTAGTAATCTGGTCATCATGTGCCATCGATTTGGTAGATGTAGCAAATGACATAAAGACTATATAGGTACTTTAGTTGATAAGAGTTATATGCCATTTGAAAGACAAAACTCTACCAATTTATGTTTCAAAGTTATTTAAATATTATTAGACCGCATTATTACGCAAAACAATATAAAACAAAAACTAATATCTTATTATCCTACTTAGGTATTATTCTATTTCCTATATTACTAATATCATAAATGCGAAAGATTGTAATGAGGATAAATACATGTCTGGATGTTTTAAGCTATTATGTGATCTCTGACTACGACATGTGCCCCACGACCATTTATCTGTATGCCAAGGGATCTTCGAAATTGGTATTCTTAGTTGTAAAAAGCTAAAATAACCCTTGCCCAAAGCCTTCTCCTACCCCTACTCGACTATGGCGACGTGTGTAGCGTTGATCTCTCAGAGGTGTTGCTCAATAAAATGGATCGCTTGCTTAACTCGTGCATACGTTTTATCTACGGTTTGCGCAAATACGACCACATCTCTGAGTATCGAGCTAAGTTGAAGTGGCTACCAATTCGTTGTCGCAGAAACCTTCGAATTCTTTGTCTGCTTTTTTCTGTATTAAATGAACCTGCGACACCGAAATACCTCAAGAACAAATTCTCCTTCCTCTCTTCTCTCCACGACAGGTCGTTGCGGTCATCGCATAACGCTGTACTTGCTATACCATCTCACCACTCTAGTTTTATGTCCGACTCATTTGCAGTTGTTGCCGCAAATCTGTGGAACAACCTGCCCTTAAATATCCGACAAGCGCCCAACAGAATGCTGTTTAAAAGAATGGTCTTCACACACTTCCTGAATAGTTCCTAACAACTGTAAGTAATATTGTATGTATTATTATTAATTTGAATTTACTTATTATCATTATTATATTATATATATTATTTATAATTATAAAGTATTAGTATTAGATTTAGTAGAATTTTAATTACCTATTTTCCTGTTTAAATATTTGCACCTACCTCCCACATACCATGTTCGTAATGTCCCTAAGGTTGACCGAGTAAGAATGTCTAGCGGCATTAGGTCCGCCTTTGTACATAGTGCAAAAAGTTTTAAATAAATAAATAAAATAAATAAACTTCCCGAACCTAAAAAATATATAGTTCTTTATTTTATTCTAGATTATAATAGGAAAATATTTGCTCTTAAATAAATTCCACGCAGTTTAAGACCAATACCAAGAGTTGGGTTAGTCGGTGGTCTTGGTCTTGCAAAAAAGCAACCATGTCCAAGATTTGACATCACCAGATACTGTAAAGGAATCTGAATATCTACTGAAAGAGTGGGGGGAGGGGAAAATACTTTCGAATCAGTCAAACGAAAACCGTGTTTTACTGACAATAAAAATTATAATAAACCGAAACGAGGACAACTGTAACGATATTCGCATTTGTTTTCGCGCCGGTCCGTTACTATTGCGTAATTGCACTGTGACTTGCTGTCGAACGGCAAAATAAGCTATTATTAATATATATTTATTTATTTTCATTAATTTTTAATATGATATACCCAGTGAAAGGTATAGCAACCTTTGCATTTAGTTTCTCTCCTTCTAACTCTGCACCCCACAATTTCTTATGTCGTTCTCCCAAAGGTTAGAGAGTTAGGCTGTTAGATAATACCTACAAGGTATTAAGCTTGCCTATGTACTTAATTTTATTTTGTTATATATTATATTATATAATATCTAATAAAGAATTTTATTGTGAAGAATAAATGTTCTACAGTGTCCCTATGGTTGGCTGTCAGAGAGTGTCTAGCGACATTAAATCCGCCCCTTGTATATATATATAAAGTTTTAATACATAAATAAATTACAGCCCCTAGGGCCTTCCAGAACATGTATCTGGAGAATTTGGCCTACACTCGCCACGCTGGCCAGACGGGTTAGCGAGGATCTAATGTCAATTTTTAATAACAAATTTAAACTGCCCTGTGGCCTAGCGGTGAAGTCCGTGGATTTAGACTAGGATTTAGAAAGGTTCCTGCTCGGAACATAATGATATTTATTATATAAAATAATCGGAAAAACTAGGGCTAAAAGTGGTAGTAAATAACAGAATTCACTATTTTGACAATCTAATGTTTGCGACTAATTAATGGAATACGACTGCTGGTGAGCTTACGCCCTTAAGGCGACTTATGTCAAATTATAACACCTACTTTAATGACCTAGAAGTTTTCGCATCATCAGCAGGTTTATTTAAATAAAGGCACGTAGCCTTTGACACCGTTTAAGATTGTAGTAAGTAAATTTACCTTAAGCTGCGCAAATACGCCAACCTCGGTACAGATTACGAATTTGCGCCCGTTTGAGGTCGAGTCGATAGGCCCATGGGGACACTCAGCCAAGCATCAACAAGGAGTTGTCCAAACAGCTAACGAAAAAGTCTTGAGACAGGAAAGCTGGCATTTTTTTGTGCCAATATATTAGCCTCGCTATACAGAGGGGAAATCTTGCCAGTCTTTTTGGGACATATCCTATATAGTAGTAATATAGTTTATTTTTTTAGGTTTAATTTATTACTCACCAATTTTTGGTTCTATTTAGTTTTTTATTGCTTTTATTCTACGTGCTGGACAATGTCAGTTTTATTTACCTACTATGTACCTAGTCTTGTGTAATGTAATATTATTAAGGAAACCATTGTTTTCTTCTCTTATACATAAAACATTTATTACTGCAGTGTGCGTTATTATATGCATTAATATAATATAGCAATTTAAAAAAGTAAAAAGTAAAGTATCATCACGACCGTATCCCTTTCGGGGTGGTCAGAAACCACGCTTACAAATAAGCGGATTCACATTTAGCCAACTTTACTATAGGCCAATCATGACAAGTGGCAAGCTCGGAGATGTCTCCAGCGTACTAAACTCGAGAAATATTACAAATGAATTAAATATTAACGGACTTAACCGCTAGACCACGGAGGCAGTTCTAGACCACGGAGGCAAAATTTGCAGTTTATTCATACTTATCTCCATTGCCTCAATATACTCCTTTAAACGATTTAACCAGTTATCAATTGAAACACACATTTTTTTTTGAAAATTCGTCAAGCTTATGGAACGCAAAAACCGACGCGAATTTTAGGTACCACAGCATTTTACCGAAAAAATTATCGTTCAATCTTAATAGATAAAACTTTGCGTTCGACATTAGAAAGACGGATTTTTTTTGTTCTTAAATGGGCGATGAGGAGATTCGATGACCAGACTATATTACACACCATTAATTTTTTTTTTTTTGCTATTGCGTATTGCCATCGAGCAGTAGAGTTGAGACCACATCGAGAGCGGCGACAACCGCGCCACACGACTCGACGTGCTGCCCTCGATGACCTCTCTCGTGCCATATTATATTCAGGATAATATATTTAAAAAGCTTTGAATTAACTTAGGAACGATTTAATTATTTTTTTCACATTTCATATTTTATTTATTTATTTATTTAAAACTTTATTGCACTATGTACAAGGGGCGGGCTTAATGCCGCTAGACATTCTCTGACAACCAACCTTAGGGACAGATAAAGCATTTCAAGTAAACGGTGGGTGCAAGTAAAAATCAAATATATTATAACTAAACGATCACATTGTAAGCAATAAACAATATATAAATTATATAAACACATAAACACATATATACATAAAGTAAAGTATCATCGCGACCATTTCCCTTTCGGGGTGGTCAGAAACCACGCTTATGAATAAGCGGATTCACATTTAGCCAACTTTACTATAGGCCAATCATGACAAGTGGCAAGCTCGTCGATGTCTCCAGCGTACCAAACTCGAGAAATATCACAAATAAATTAAATATTAATTAAATGTATTTTTATTTACATTAATAAATATTTTTGTGTCCCTACCAGGAATCGAACCCGGTACATCCAAGTCTAAATCCACGGACTTAACCGCTAGACCACGGAGGCAGTTATATACTTACATACACACAATAATACATAGAATAATATATTTATTCGAAGTAGATACAAAAATATTAAAATAAAATAGATTAAAAAACTAATTATAAATAAAACTAAACTAAAAATACCTATGAAATGAAAACTATTCTACAAAATAAACTAAGGGCGTACCACCAGGGTACCTAAAACGCTCGCCGCCTCGTTGAATTATAATCGAAATATTGTGTTTTAGGTAGTTATGGCATTTGGGATCGCCACACTCTTGAAAAATTCGTTTACCCAGCTCTTTTATGAATTTGTGGGTATCAAGAGAATATACCCCCATTGTTTCAACCCCAAATTTTGTTTAATGTTATTATATTTGATGTGCTTTCTAAATTCGGCTGTATGAGCAGCCGAACCGGCCTTTTTTGATGTAGAGGAAATGTGGCAAGCGGTATAGAATACAATATATATACATACACTAAGTAGGTGTATAATATATATATACATCTTGTTAGGAGCCATTTAAGAAATGCAAATAGACTATCTTTTTAAATTGAGCTCGATTTGATGCTTGTGTTATTTTTATTCGTACCTGATCCCGAAACGTATGGATACACTTCACTGGGTTTATCGGCACGAGCGGTGAATACTTCCCCGCCCCATCAGACTGGGCAAATTACCATCATCAGACCGCCTACCACCTATTTGTTGTTTTCGTGTAAAGTATGTGCCAGCAATGATATCAAATGCCAATTTTTACATTCAAGGAGAACTAATATTGAGCTATTTATTTATATAGTACACACAGCAGTACATATATTGGACCGTCTCCGTGGTCTAGTGGTAACAAACGTTGCCGTGAACTCGGGAGGTCGTCGGTTCGATTCCCACCGGGGGCAAGTTCTACATTGTATAATTTGTCTCGGTCTGGGTGTCTATATGTATAATATGTATATATTTACAAAAAAATATGTAGTTTATCAACCAAGTTGTTAGTAACACAAGCTTCGTAGCTTACCACGGAAATTAGATGGCGCTGTGTGACCTGTCTGGAAATATTTATTATTTATTTATTATCACACATATAACATAGTATAATTATAACTTATCAGAAAAAGAAAATATAAACTTATTACTGTTAAAACAAAAGAATAAATTTAACAAAAGCTAACAAATTTACAAAATATAACATAAAAATATGACTTCTAAAGTAAAACTATATATTTTTTCTTTTTTAATAGAACTATGTATAAAGGAAACTAAATAAATTTGGTACATTAAAAAAAACGAAAACAAAACACTTGTTAAATAAATTATAAGCTACTCATTGATGGTTTGAAATGTTCGAAATCATTTTTTTTAATACATTGTAACGGTCATGAAATATGTCTATATCATTATTGGCACTGCAGATATATTTATACAAAAATAACACCGCTTGAAATAAGACACCCTGGCGCCTTCCCACTTCTCCTTGACCTCTAAAGACCCAGGCGCTGCTGCATTACAAGCAGAGAACCTCAAGCGGCGGAAATACACTCAGCTTATTGGGAGATGTGTTTTTGCGCCGTTTGGAGTTGAAACTCTCGGGCCGTGGGGACCAAGTGCACACGAAATTTTCAAGGCGTTGTCAAAACAGCTCGTCAACACCTCGGGAGACAAAAGGGCTGGGCAATATTTGGGCCAAAGGATCAGTATTGGCATTCAATGTGGCAATGCTGCCAGTATCCTTGGCACCTTGCCCATTGGCAGCGATTTGGAGCAAATTTATTATTTATAATAATTTTTATTTTGTTTTTTCTTCATTTTAGTTTTTAGTTATATTTTTATTTATTAATTAGGTTTATTTTTATTAATAGTAATTTATGTTTTAAGATGTAAGTTTTTAGTTTAATTAATATTTTATTATTTTTTTAAATCATTGTACCTTATTTCCTTCGAATAAAAAATATAGACTTACCTAAAAATTTTAAAATGTTATTTTAGGAAAAGACAGTTATTCAGAAAGTTGTACAATCAACATCTAGCCAAAACTTTTAAATAATACAATTCCTATAAACAACAATAAATACATTAAAAGAGACAAATTTAGCAAAGGAGTCCCACTTTGCTACTGTAATTGGTAAAACGAGTCTCCAAGAATGGTCGGATGAAACATTCAACCAGAATACGTAGGACGACTTAAAAAATCTATAGGTAGGTATAAAAGATAAATTTTATAGGTGGTAGGCAGACTGATGGTGGTGAGGTCAGAAACCACGTTTATAAAGAAGCAGATTCACATTTACCAAACTCGGGATATATCACAAATAAATTAAATATTTATTTAATTTGTTTAAATGAATATTATTGTGTCCCTAACAGGAATCAAACTCGGTACTTCGAGTCTAATCTACGGACTTAGCCACTAGACCTGCTTCCGGGTCTAGGAAGCTGTGTTTTAGGGGCTGTAATGAAAAAAGAATCATTGGCTAGTCGATTAGGTAAAAAAAACTGGTTTGTAGTCTTATAACTAATTACTCGTAAGCGTCGACTTAGCACGTTCAGTGAAAGTTCTTAGTTACACACGTGACCTGTTTATCAAACGCAACCAAAAAGAACAAAAACTTTGACACTGACATTTCACTTGCATTCTTCTACTCTAGATTTATTTGGAGGAGTTCTTCGCGCTATGAGTTCTTTGCATGGACATATCAAGTGCAAGTTTTTGTTTTGCAAATTAATTAACTGTGGATATTATTGGTCAAAAGTGTGTTGTTTTGTTTAATAATATGCTACAATGTGAATAATGATGAAAAACGATAAATTGGACTTTAAATATGGGGCACAAGTTACAGTTTATTTTTTTGCGGTTTTCCCGCGCTGTCAACTCCCATAGTTTAGCTGACGTGTTTGGGCTATGGTGCCGCGAGTAACTCCAAGAAAAGCATTAAATTCTGCAGCATCTGGAATTTGATGATGACCTCATTAACGCATGAAAAAGAAAAATATATTACGTCAGACTTGGCTGTATGGTCTAGACCCTTTGCCTTCCCTATCACCTCATTCATCATCCATCGGGAGAAAAGAACACTAGATTTATTTGCATGTTGAAAACTATAAGATAATTAATTCCCGTCTTTTGCACGGACATGTAAAGCAAAAGTTTTATGCTTTGTAAATTAATTTACAGTGGACATTGTTAGTCAAAAGTGGCATTGTTTTGTTTAATAATGTGCTACAATGTAAATAATTATGGAAAACTATAAATTTAACTCTATACCGCGTTTAATTGTCAAAAGAGCAAATTTTTAGGCACATCTGAGTTATTAGTAGAACTGTATTTGAAATATAATGGTCACTTTTTTAAAGATAAAAATCAGTGTCTGAAAATCAAAACACTACTGCATGGTGAATAAGGCATGGTCTGAAAAAATTCAAAATTTCGGACACGTCGCAATTAAAATTTATTGAAAACCTAACCCCATAAAAAGTAAACACTTTAGCAAAATTTGGAAAAAGACTCTTTGGAAAGAGACTCTTGCGCAAGACCAAGACTAGGGTAGTCTTGGACCAAGACCAAGATTAGGCAACACTATTTGTCAGTCTCTATCATACCCCCACAACACTGACGTTATAGAGTTCTACGCGCCATTTTGCGTGGACATGTCAAGTGCAAGTTTTTGTTTTGTAAATTAATTTGCTGTGGATATTATTGGTAAAAAATGGTGTTGTTTTGTTTAATAATGTGCTTCAATGTGAATAATTATGGAAAACGATAAATTGGACTTTAAATATGGGGCACAAGTTGCAGTTTATTTTTTGCGGTTTTCCCGCGTTGTGGGCTCCCATATTTTACCCGACGTGTTTGGGCTATAATGCCGCGAGTGACTCCAAGTAAAGCATCAAATTCTGCAGCATCTGGAATTTAATGATCCCCAACTCGGTTATGAACTCTGTTATGAACATATATTATGCAAATAAATTACGTGTTTAGGACTTATGTATTCTGTACAATGTCCTTTAAAGACAATTAAAAAAAAAAAAAAAAACACTGACGTTATCTTTTAGTCGTCGCCGTAGAAGGCTGTCCCTCCTGCGAGATTATCGGTGAGATTAGTGCGACCACGTTTAAACTCATTAAACCAGTTGTAACCAGGGACACGAGATGGGGCTTCATCGTGAAAGGCCAATCGAAGTCTTTCATAACTTTCTTGTTGACTTAAATGACATCTAAAGTCATTAAAAAAACATTGCACGATAATTTCCTCGCGTTAAATCATGCTGACGTGACACAGATAGTTTTCAACTTGCCGCCAAATTGTAAAACAAATAACAAATGAATAAAATACATACTCAATAATATTGGCGAAAAGAATTTAAACTTTCAGATTGGCCCTTGTATGTATGTTTAGCTCTGTGTGCCCTATGCGTACGGAAAGTGAGATTTTCAATTACTTTATACGGGTAACGCCGCCCGTGTCAAACAGCTAGATTGTATAAAAAAACTTCAACAATTCCGGATTTATCATAACCTGAGAGAATCAAATACGGTACCGGGTCACGCTCGAGGCTGCAATTTCCACCGATGTCTCACCACAAACACTCAATGATACTAATAAATCGGTTATTTCGCTCAACACTGCAAAGCAATTTTGAGTAATTTTCATATAATAGTTTGCCATCGGGCGGGCTCGGAGCGGTAACAAAGTGCGGTAGCGTGGTGCACAGTGCTAGGTCTAAAGGTGTCATTGAATTAGGTTTGACTGGGCTTTTCAATATTTTTTTTGTGTAATGCTCGACTGTAGTTAACGAGCATTACCTAATTTATACTGTCAAAATAGTTGAATTCCTTTGTCAAGTGTAAGTTTGATTGCTGGCTGAAACAGCTGCACAGCACTAATTGCGAGCCGGTTTCTCGAAGCTCTGCTTAATTATTTCCTAACTTAGGAATCTTTAAGTTTTTCTTAAGTCAAATCGGGTTTCACAACACTTTAGTTTTCCTTAGTTAAGATTTATGACGTTCCGTTTTAGGCGACATAAAAAGGAAATATTTATATATACTTACTTTGCGCGTAAACAAATGAAGCTGACGGTTTACCAACGCGGGAGCAGGCAACATACAACAGTCTATGAGAGAAGCAAGGGTTTTCAAGATTAATGCCGCAAATACTTAAAGACTGACCCTGTGATTTATTTATGGTCATTGCGAAAGCAAGCCGCACTGGAAATAGCAGTCGTTTAAATGGTACATCAGTTGGTATCATTGGGATGCGGAGTATCAACATTTCTTCTCCCTTATATTTTGTATGGTCTTTATAATATATGTTGATGTATTAATGTATGTATATAGTATGTAAGTATTAATTTTCCTAATATCATTTTACTATCGTAGTTCTGACCACCCCGAAAGGGAAACGGTTGTGATGATATTTAACTTTACTTTTTTCTTTTTACTATCCTCGATCTAACAAAGAAATCTCATTTGTCCCAACGGTCAACGGTCAGAGAACGCCTTACGACATTATGTTCGCCGATTGTAAATTACAATAAATATATCGACATTTTAAATACCTTATGTAGGTGTAGGTATAACGATGAGATAGGTACGCGTTGTAGAACAATACTTTGTTTTAAAGCCCAGGCAAAAGTTGTAGGTCATCGGTCAATGCGGGGCTGCAGGCACTATCGGCTCTGGTCACCGTTACCTTCTGCCCTACTGCCCGCATAGCAACCAACCCTGCATCACACTGAATAATAATTGCAAGTAATATTAAAATTATATTGTTAACTAAAAGTAAAAAGCAACTGATTCTTCACTTACATACGAGTCATCATCATCAGCCTGTGTCTTTCCACTGCTGGATATAGGCCTCACACGATATCCTGCCACCCTCATCCAACCCCCACCAGCGACCTTCTTCGGGTCATCCGTCCCTCTAACGGGGGGTCAACCCACTCTGCGTCTTCCCGTAATAATGATAATAATAATAATAATAAATTATTTATTGTACAGAACCAAAAATAGTGTGGCTACAAAGGCGAGCTTAATGCTATAAATGCATTTTCTACCAACTAACCTTTGTGAATGGGGAGCCATTATAAGCAGGTGTAAAAATAATATTGTGATCAACAATAATGAAATATAAATACATACTAATTAAATGTACATATCCTACATATTAAATAAATATATACATAAATAATAAATACATATCTAAGTACATAGTAGAAAGTTATGGTAAGTTATTCTGTTTATGGTGTAAAAAATTGTATAACTTGTCTTTAAATATTTTGAGAGATGGAACTTGTCTGATTACCAAAGGTAGTCTGTTCCACTGGCGAGCTGCAGATACCGAAAAGGAGTCTGAATATCTGCTGGAAGAGTGGGGAGGGATTTTAAGTAAATTGTTATGGGAAGAACGAAATGAATGACCGTGCGAGTCACAAATAAATTGAAAACGAGCTTTTAGGTAAGGGGGTGCATTGGGATTATAGAGAATGCCGTAAAGAAAGGAGAGTGTATGTGCAGACCTGCGATTTCTGATATTGATCCACTTTAACTCTTTGCGAAATTGGGAAACATGATCATACTTACGCAAGCCAAATACATATCGGATGCATAAGTTGAGAAGTCGATCGAGTTTATTTAGTAGCTCTTCGGTGAGGTCGGAGTAACAGACGTCTGCATAGTCGATAATCGGGAGAAGTAATGAGCTGACTAACGTACGCTTTGCCGAGAGAGGAATGAATTGCTGTGATCGCCAAACGTGATTGCGTACGTGGTCTCCACTCTGGAACCCGTCGACTCCATCGTTCATCGGTTCTACGACAGACATGTCCAGCCCATTGCCACTTCAGCTTACTAATTTTGAAGGCTATATCGGTAACTTTGGTTCTCCGACGGATTTCCTCGTTTCGGACTTTATCCATCAGATACGCGTAGCCGTTACATACGAGAAGCCGCGTCAAAAATAATGGCCTTTAGTTATATCCATGTTGACCACCAAACCTATCTTGTTAATAGATTAAATGTTTAGTTCTATTTATATTTAGTCTTACATTTTTTCAAGGTTATGAAGATATATTTAAATGGTTATTCGAAGTAATATCCAAACTGTTACGACCGCTGGACATTCTAAGGTTCTCTAGAAGACAATTGTCTAGTGTGTCAGTGTCAAACTAAAAGTCAATGAACTAAAACCTATATTTAGGGCAGCATTAGTGAACTTGATCAGTTCTGCCAACTTGCAGATATTCATCCATCCATTCCCGGGCCTGGCTTGAAGAAGCTTTGTGCTGAGGTAGGACTTAAGGAACCTATACAATGAGGGAAGGTGTTACGACCGCTGGACACTCTAAGGTTCTCTAGAAGACAATTGTCTAGTGTGTCAGTGTCAAACTAACAGTCAATGAACACAGATATATATTTTTATTATGCCTTGTTACTAATTAAGTACATACATACATATTATCTTTACTCCAGGTCCCTTGCGGGGCAGGCAGAGATAATTGAGCGCCATTTTTCGCGATCTCGACATACCTCTTTCGCTTCTTCGACATTCATCAACCTCTTCATACATGCCCTTTTGTTTCGATAGCTTTTTATTGCACATTCAGCTATTGTTTTATTTATTTGATCGTGATAAGTGAGTCTTGGTCTGCCAGAGCCTCTTTTACCAACAACTTTCGCATTATATGTACTAATTATTTATTATAGTATTCGTATTCTAAATTAAATATTTATAAATAAAAAGAAAACCTAACATTAAATAAATAAATTAATGAAAAAATATAAAAACTACACTGCAAATAAAACTAAAAGATTAAAAACTAAAATTTAACCGTCCGATGGGCTAGCGTGCCGATGACACTCGCTGCGTTTCTCGTTGAACATCGAGGCTGACCCTTAAAGGTATTTAAGTACTAAAACACCATGTGAAAATATGTAAAATTAATTGTTTAAATAACCTTGACAGAAAATAGTAATTATACATGAACATTTTAAAATAATCGTTGTTAAACTCAAGGGCAACGAAAGGGCGATAAAAAAATACCCAAACTACTCAAAAAAGGATTTTTTAAAAACATAGACATCTTTTTTTCTCTGAGTTTTACTAAAAAAAAAAAGCAAAGTATCATCACGACCGTTTCCCTTCCGGGGTGGTCAGAAACCACGCTTATACGGAAGCGGATTCACATTTAGCCAACTTTCAAGGCCAATCATGACAAGTGGCAAGCTCATCGATATCTCTAGCGTACCAAACTCTAGAATATCACAAATAAATTAAATAATATTTTTTTTTTTTTTTTTTTTATAAACCTTATGAAAATATTTATTCGAAGTAGGTAATTCGATACAAAAATATTAAAATAAAATTGACTAAAAACTAATTATAAAGAAAACTAAAACTAAAAATACCTATGAAATTAAAGCTATTCTACAAAATAAACTAAGGGCTTACCACTAGGGAGGGTACCTAAAACGCTCGCCGCATTTCCTCGTTGAATTATTATGGACATATTCTGTTTTAGGTAGTTATGGCATTTGGGATCGCCACACTCTTGGAAAATTCGTTTACCCAGCTCTTTTATGAATTTGTGGGTATCAAGAGAATATACCCCCATTGTTTCAACCCCAAATGCTACAAAGTTATAATTTTGTTTAATGCTATTGTATTTGATGTGTTTTCTAAATTCGGCTGTATGAGCAGCCGAACCGGCCTTTTTTGATGTAGAGGAAATGTGGCAAGCGGCAAAGGTATCCACACAGGTGGCATCCCAAACAAGACATCTTCCCTCACTCCATGGTACAAGAGACATACCATCCGGCCTTTTACCATCACTACGTGAAAGTCCTGATGGTTCAAGGACGGACGGGATTTTAGCAGACCACAAACTTCTCTTTATAAACTCATTTAGGGCTTGGTGTCTGGAGAATCTGCCTGCACTCTTTTGACAACTAAGCCCGTGTAGACCCATTTCATCAACTTGAGAACCACACTTGCATATGTGAGGTTGACATATTTTTGAACCAAGGCGTAAAGAAACTGCTATTCTTAAACTGTCCTTATCCAGGAGTGTACCAAGAGGAGCTGATGGGACGGCGTGAAGCCATGCACCAGCTTCCTTCTGGGTAGATGCTAACAGACGGGCACAGTCATAACTATTGTTTGAAATGTCTAGTATTGACTGGTATGATTTATTAATTAAAGGGATGTCCCAAGCGGCCTGGGAACATTTATTATCGGGTTCGCTAACGTCAGGAAGTGAATCTGTCCAAAGCTTTCTGGCGTCTACCACACAGTGTAGATCCAAGTCGACGTTTGATTTAAGAATTAAATCGACCAAGACTCTAGAGCTGTGGGCAGAAGCCATAATAATTACATTAATAAATATTATTGTGTCCCGACCAGGAATCGAACCCTCCGCGCCTCCGTGGTCTAGCGGTTAAGTCCGTGGATTAAGACTCGGAGGTACCGGGTTCGATTCCTGGTCAGGACACAAACATATTTATTAATGTAAATAAATACATTTAATTAATATTTATTCGTGATATTTCTCGAGTTTGGTACGCTGGAGACATCGACGAGCTTGCCACTTGTCATGACTGGTCTATAGTAAAGTTGGCTAAATGTGAATACGCTTATTTATAAGCGTGGTTTCTGACCACCCCGAAAGGGAAACGGTCGTGATGATACTTTACTTTACTATTATTGGAATATGTACAGTAATTGTTACATTTTGACATTCTTTGCATAACGTCTCTCTCTTATTTGCGAAGATAAATATTTATTATTTCGGCACGAGTTCTTAGTAAAGATATTCGTTTGCCATAAAAGTAGCTAAGACCGTTCGTTGGCTATCTCCATACTGCGAGATTCATCGATAGCGAACAATGTCTGAGATGCGCCGGCGCAGATCTGCGACGGAGATATTCCGGACAAGTCGCAGGCAACTAACGCTATCCGAGACGGCTTGAATTACGTTACGAGAATTGCTAAAACCCAACGAGAATGTTTTAATACAGTTAACTTACCATATTCAGTATTATCGTCGTAGGTTTTCCGTCTTTAACGTATCTAGATGTTTTTGCTGATCATCTGCGTATTCTGTGCAAAGCTTTAAATTTTGTGAATACATACATACATATCTTCACGCGAAATCCCTTGCGGGGTAGGCAGAGACAATTGAGCGCCACTTGTCACGATCACGACATACCTCTTTCGCTTCTTCGACATTCATCAACCTCTTCGTCCTTTTGTTTCGATGGTTCTTTAATGCACCTTCAGCTATTGTTTTATTTATCTGATCATGATAGGTAGGTCTTGGTCTGCCAGTGCCTCTTTTACCCACAACTTTCGCATTATATATCTGGTCATTATATATTTTGTGAATAATTAATTATTTCTAAGTTAAAATATTTGAATTTAATTATTATTGTTATTTTTGTATTAATTTATTCATGATGTCGAATGGATTTATTTATATACTCACTCACTTTTTATTCTAATATTTATTGTTTTGTATTAATTCTATTACAATATTTATCAATCTTATAATTAATACATGCATTTTCATTAATAATAGATTGTTGAATTTTGATTTTATTTTATTATTTCTGTCTTTTGGTTTTTTTTTAGTATATATAACTATAGTTAACTTAAAAGCTTTATAATTATTATTATTTATATAGAAAATAACAAATATATTGACAATTATTAATGTATGTATTTAAGATTGGCTGCGTTTTATTAATAAATAAATAAATGAATTGAAGGCCCTGCAGTCCTATTGTGTTACTTAAGCCAAAACATTATAATAGATGATTTTTATTGTTATAATTTGGTAGAAAATTTCATGGCATTTGATTTTTTAAATCTGGTATAATCGTATGTCCGCCGCAGCAGCTATGAGTTACATAGTCCATAGTAGTTCAATCATAATAGTTTTACACAGTCCACAAGCACTCTTCTTCTCGATACACATTTATAAATTGTTCCACAAAATAAAAGCTACACGTATAAACATGTTTGCTTCGAATAGTGTTGTCCAATCTTGGTCTTGGTCTAGCTTTTTTGCAAGACCAAGACCAATAAAAGACTTCCCTACTCTTTTTTCCTAAAATTGCTGAAAAAAAGAAAAGTAAAGTATCATCACGACCGGGGTGGTCAGAAACCACGCTTATAAAGAACCGGATTTACATTTTTACAACTTTACTATAGGCCAATCATGACAAGTGGCAAGCTCGTCGATGTATATATAAGTATATAATGTATTAATACATAACACAACTAATATATAGGTATTATATTACATACAATAATTTACGAAAAAGATATTAAGTAAGATACCTAATTCAATATTATAATGCATAGGTACTCGTAGTTATCATGATAAATTATTTTGTTTATTTAAAAAGTGTGCAAAAGTAGATTTTTAAACATATTGATTGAAGTGGAATATAATGACAAGTGGAAGTTGTTCCACTTACGAGCAGCAGAAACAGTAAAAGAATCTGCTAGAAAAGTAAGGGGGGAATTTGAGCTGATTGTTAGAGCAGACCGAAGAGGAAGGTTGTGACTGTGACAAGGAATTGGAAACGAGTCTTAATGTATTGATTTTAGGGGGATTGTAAATAACGTTGTAAAGAGAAGTAAGGACATGTGCAGATCTTCAAAAATGGATATAAAGCCACTTTAATTGAATGCGATACCCATCCAGCAGTGTACTCTCTTTCCAGGATCAGTGATGATGATGTGACAAGACCTTTCGTCACCTCATGTCATGGCAGTAATAAAAACTCATGCCCAACCAGTTAAGTTAGACCTAGAGCGCCTTCGATTTAATATCGCTTTCCGTTAATCCACCTAACCTATATACGTGCGGATGGAATGTGGGAAAAGTGTAAAATATATCGATATATTACGGTGTACAGCTTTTGTTACATGCATTTATCGACATATATATTTTTTTAAGAACAAGGACATTATGAAACGGACGAGTGTCTTCACTAGCCACGACTTAAACTTAGCGGTAAAGGCACACATGGTTAACAATTAAGTGAGGCGGTTATAGGGCTTTAGACCATTCCAAAAGTTTTTTTTAAATTATATAATGTTTAAGAACAACTTACAGCTAGATAGATATAATATATATACAGTACGTATATGAAAGGTGAGACGGCCATTTTACAGCCACGAATATTAATTAACATTAATGCTATTGGAATATAAGATGACACGGCCCTTTTACAGCTATGAATTTATGTTTAATTGACATATCATTATTATTATTTAGATTATAAGATTACACGTCTTTTTTTTTATTATTATTATTATTTGTTTATAAATTTATGAATTGTCTGACATATGTATATGATTTCTGTACATGATAATTATTAAGTATTTAGAATGTAAACTGACACGGCCTCTTTACAGCCACGATCTTATTTAAGTAGTTTCTAAGTTAGTAAGTTTTACTTGCTTGTAGCAATAATTAAAGTTGTGCCTAACATATATAAATATGGATTATTGCCTGTTTATGGTCCAACCATTATTATCACTATGATTAGTGCATATGTTTTAATAATTGTATTGATTTTATTAGTTCTGACTGTATCCAAGTTGTTTAAGCGAACCAATGGAAATAAACTATTTTCATTTTGTACAGTAGGGTAGTGGTATGGCTATTAACAAGTTGCTACTGATAGCTGAAATTACATAAGTAGGTGGTGCTCGCTAAAATGTTAACTTACGAGTAACACGAATCCTTAAAGAAAAAATAAACTAAACTAAAAACTATAAACCATAAAATTAAAACTAAAATTAAAAAATATATATATAAATACTAAAAACAAAAAAAATAAAAAACCACAGAAAATATTGAAAACGACTTTAGAATTCCAATAACTTTGGTGTCATAATTTATTTGGATTCCACTTTTTTATTGGGGATTGGTGTTGTGGTCATTAATTTTATTATTTTACAGAATGAAAATTGAATGCTAATAAACCTTTTTAAAAACCTTAAAGTTATAATATCGATTACTTAAATACTGACATTACATTTTTACAGCCACGAATAAATTTTAAGTGCCTAGTTGTAAATAAAAACAAAACCCTCGCTTATCGCAACATTGTTTTATTTATTATATTATACTGCGTAGAATTTATTAAAGAGCAAATATTTTTATATTATAGTCTAAAATAGAAATAAAGAACTAAGTATTTTTTATTTCAATTATTAAGTTATAAAATCTTAAGTTACGATGCAGAGAAGTTTTCCTAAAAATATCGCCACTCATACTCAGCCTAATCAAGCGAGAGGTCAACGATCGCGCCTAAGTTAACTTACGTAATTCTTTCTGTCTCTCTATTTCGTGTCTTGGCTGTGGGCGAGATCAATTATTTATTATTAAATATCACACCAGCCTTTATCCGGCTCGAAGGACTACTTTATTACAGAAAGGATCACTTTAGTCTTGTAATGATAACTTTATGTCTGCTTTTAAATAAAAATCATAAATTTTGTCTTTAATCTTCATTTATTGCGTCTTCATTTCGTTGTCATCGTCTGTGTTCTTTATTCAAAGTCATTCTGTCATACAATAATGTCGTCTAAAGTTGTCAGTCAGAAAGGAGGTCAAAGTCCGCCCAAAGAGGTTGTAAAAAGCCGCAACAGGTATTTATCACGATTAATATCGCGATTTTCAGACGCGGCCTAATTCACCATGCAGTATTTGTTTTTCGGATAATGATTTTTATCCTTAAAATTCTTGTGCTAGAAGTGCTGGCCGCATTCCTCGTCACGCGGCTCTCAACGACATCATCCGAAGGGCTCTTGTCACTGCTGGTGTACCCGCAATCTTAGAACCATCTGGGATTGTGCGGAGCGATGGCAAGAGACCCGACGGAATGACTGTTGGGCCGTGGAAACTTGGCAAATCTCTGGTGTGGGATGCGACGTGTGTAGACACATTAGCTCCATCTCACATCCAGGCGACCTCGTCAGGCGCGGGGAAAGCGGCGTTTTCTGCGGAGAACCTCAAATTGCGCAAATACGCCAACCTTGGTATCGGTTACGAATTTGTGCCGTTTGGGGTCGAGACGATGGGCCCATGGGGACCGTCAGCGAGGCGCTTGGCCAAGGAGTTGTCAAGGCGGCTGACAGAAAGGTCTGGAGACAGGAAGGCTGGCAATTATTTTTGCCAACGTATTAGCCTCGCTATACAGAGGGGAAATGTTGCCAGTCTCCTTGGGACTATCTCGGATGGGACGTCTCTAGAGGACATTTTTTATTTATAGGTTAGTTTATTTTTAATTTTATTATTTAGGTAGTTTTTAATTTATATTTAATGTACTTTTAATTTTATTAACTTCGAATAAAATGGAATATCCTTAAAAATCTGACATTCTTTATTTTAAATAGAGGTTCTACTAACAATTATATTATACACCTGAATCCAATAAAATAAATTTGCTCTTTTGACAATTTCACGCGGTATATATATTTTTAAAAATACTTTGTTATTGGTATTAGAATTATTTAATAAATAAAATAGGAATGTCGATTTTTTAGGTCCCATGACATACTGTGCGTAGGTACGAATTCAGTATTTCTTTATTGGTACATGTCGGGGTTCGAATAATTTGCATTTTAAGGAAATCCATACAATCGAGCCACAATCGCACCCTAGCCACTACCGCATCCACCGGCATAACGCGTATTTCTCATATTGAAATTTTAGGGCCAAATGTGTTAAATATCGGTTGTATTGTTTGGCCTGATCATAATACATATACGTCTAGATACATTATTTTGCACTGTTATGATCATTGCGTAAACGAGGCTTATCGTGTGACAGCCGCAACAAGCCGTTACAGATAAGATTAAGGCCTAGCCACACTGCAGCAACGCGACAGTCTGTTAGTCGATTTAGTATTTACCTACTATATTTTAGCGTGAGTTTAGTCGAGCTAACTTCAAAATTACAACGAATCAACTCTTGACATTTGACACTTGTCCGTTCGTTTAATTTGTTTTTCTATTTTGCATATTTTAGGTAAGAAGGCTAAGCTCTGGGCTTCGATTCTCGCGCATTCGACGTGCAGAAGACAGAAGACAAATTTCTAAGCATTCCATGGATTCACCGTGCGGGTGCCGGGTCCACCGGGGGTGGGTAGGAGATGAGAAGAATGGTGTCTCGGGCTTGCGACCGACAATAGGCTGGTTTAAGAAAAGGAGGCCTCCTTTTTTTTATTGCGCGATAATACGCTCACCATCCACCATTCTCTCCCTACCCAACCAAATACTGTATGATTCCGTTAATGCCGTCTTGGAAGCTCGTTCCATAAATGTATTGACGGCAGACCTGCTTAGGCCCAATTCTTTCAGTAAGTGATGCAAAGATTTTGCTGGAACTCCTCTTGCACCAACTTCCACTGCGTAAAGCTGAGTCTTGAACCCGTTCCTAATCATGAAATTTCTAAGCATTCCATGTATTCGCTGTGCGGGGTCCATTGTGTGTGGGTAAGAGATGAAAAGAATGGTGTCTCGGGCTTGCGGCCAATAGGCTGTTTTATAAAAGAGGCCTTCTTTTTTATTTGATTGCTCAATAATAAGATAATACTTTTACTTTTACGGTATAAAACGGTTTTGTAACTAAAAATATTTTTTTATATATTTTTTTTCCTTACTTACATTTACTAGGTTTTAAATTTGAACAGCCACAATCTTCCGACACAAAGCCGAAGGTTTAAAAATAATTGAGTGCTTATTAATATAAAAAAATAATTAGTAACTAATTAGTTTGAATAAAAAATGACCTGTGATCGTCTCTGTGTAGTTTCTAAAGCACCTGACATCTTCATACTCCAAGTAATTGGTATTCATATCAAGCCATGCACCTATATGTAAATACCGGCGCTTATAATGCAACAACTCTAAGAAGTTCTTGATAGGACTGGTTAGTGCAATGGTCCAACTCCACAGATAGCCCGAACACACTCCTTTTGAGTGATAAATACCTTATTTACATCGGTTGAGTTACCCCATAAAATCAGTCCATACTCAAGACCGAACCAACATAGCCATGATATGCCGAAAGAGCTGTACTCTCGTTACTTCTCTTTTTAGTTTCTTTAACGCAAATACGAATCTATTAAGTTTTGCACAGACTTCATTTATATGAGATTTCCAATTACAGTATTGATCTAGTTTTATTCCCAGAAACTTTATGTCTTGTACTGCTTCAATTATATTAGTTTTATGTCGTATATTTAGTTTTTATCGTTATTTGTCGTATATTTTGTTTCTCAGTTAGATTAAACATTAACAGGTCATTGGAATCTGATAAACTGCTGGTATTCTGCTACCAGCTTACTCTTTTGACCGTTTTGCTGTTTAATCTTTCACTAATAGGAGTAGAATCATTCAAAATAATTTAAATTATGACGTGTCACAAATGCCTGTAATAGGTTTACGTGAATAAAGATATTTTGACTCTGACTTTGAAATTGTTGGTCTAGCGGTTAAGTGCGTGGATTAAGACTCTGAGGTTCCGGGATCGATTCCTGTTCGGGAGACAATATTTTATTAAAATAATTTGTGATATACTAAATCCTTATTTTTATATAGCCTGCAACTACTTAATTGGTTAATGGTGAATAGAACTTAACAACACTGAGAAGAACACTGTCATTATTTAACTACGCATAATGATTTTTCATCGTATTTATCGGAAAAGTTCGTATTTATCGTACTCTCTAATCGTCTCTCGTAGCTAATCTATAGTACCGTTTGACACTAAATAATAAAGTTCCATATTAATGGATATGAAAATGTCACTCATTTAATACATAACTTAAGGATACTGACATTTCTGGTGCCGTCGTATTCCGATTGAAAACCGAGTTTTCCCGATGGAAATACATTATGCCCTATATCTGTACAACTATTCCGACTAGATAAAATGTAATTTGCCACAAATGACAGACTTTTGCGTGACTAATTCGACGTCGTTCAATTGCCCAGTTCACGTATGTTAGTCAATGCATGAAGGCAATTGGTGCGGCCAATGCATTGTGAAAGTTACAAATAACACTGGTTCTCAATCTGTCCGCAATAAAATAATAATGATAACTTTTTCATACTGTTTGATGATACTTTTCTTTTACTTTTTTATTTATACCGAGTGATTTTGTATTTTTTAGACTAATATTCTTTCCCAGCGGAATTCACCATTACAAACACAAGTATAACAATAATCATGAGTACGTATGGAACAATATGTAAAGAAAAACACATTTATCCTGCCTGGAGAGTGCTACGAGTATAAGGCAAGGAATAGAACTGCAGGTTAAAGCAGTGTCAAAGGAAAGACATAAAGGAGAAAAATAAATAAAATACAACAATAATATTTGCAATAAAATTAAATTATACAGCTGTAAAGTGGACTTGTCAGAAATACGAGTATATACGAGCATATAATTATATATATGTAGGTATGTCAAAAATAATAAATATATAACTAATTAAATTAAAGCAAATGTAAAGGGCCTTGTCAATATTCTATTCTATGTCAATATCCTTTTCTACATAACTTAGTTATTTTTTCCTAAGAAATCATATGTAGGAAGCGACAAAAAACTGTGGCTTGGCTACAAAAAATGACTATTTTAAACTTAACAGTTTGTTTGGAGGAGCCATAAAATAATGTCACTTCCACATATCGCACCGTAATGTATTTTTTTGGTATTGGGAAATTGCGTTTAAGGTTCTGGATTCTTACATTCCAGGTTATTTTTTTAATAAAATGATTATTATTTAAGTTGTAAATGTGAAATTCTGCAGATTCTTTGTTAACTACATAAGAAATAGCAATGAAAAATGTATAAGATATATTTAGGTACATTTTTCCATCTTGTAGCCTTAGCATTTAAAATCACACTATGCAAAATAATGACGTGAGTCCTTATATTATTAAGGGTGCGATCTTAGGAAAAGTAGTTAGTTTCTATCAATAGAATAACATATTAGTCTAAAGGCACACATTAATTTTAATTTCAGATTTAATTCTAAGAATGCTCTTCTAGCCTATGTGTTTCCACATTCCTATAACTTGGAGTCCTTCAAGCGAAGTGTAAAAAGGCAAGTCGAGCCGGCTTAGTGTTTGTTTCATAGTGTAATAACTCTGGGCCCATGAAGTCCAAGCGCAAAAAAGTTTTTAAAAGACATAACACCGCGTCTTGTCGTCTTCGCTCAGAGAATCAGTATTGCAATTCAGCGGGGAAATGCAGCCAGCGTTCTTGCCACCATTCCATGCGGGCGGGACTTATATCCCTATCCTTAGTATTAATATTTATTTTATTTTATATGTTGTAAATATTTTATAATTAATAATAATGAATTATGAATAAATGTTAAATATTCTAAGAAAGTTTGGAAACCACTGAGTTATAAGAATAATTGGTTTGCATCGGCAAAACAAGTGTGAATAGGACATAGACTCTTTAAGTATTTTCATGCTTTACTTGTGAAGATAATTCTAAATAATAACTCAGGTGTTCTGATTTTGTGGACAAGCGGGTCTACTCTGAGCACACAGACTTATTTTTTATACTAGTACGCAAGGGTGTACCCAGGTAGGGGCAGGTGGGGGCAGCTGCTCCCCACCTAGAAGATAAAATAAACGTCTATTTTCCGGGCAAGCAAACATCTTTTCAGTCAGATATTTTGATTTTATGTATTTTATCTATAATTAAATATTCTACATTCTACAACATTCGATATAGTATACTGTTAGCGACGCAATATAATTTAAATCTCCCGCGAAACCGTCGCATCTCGTAGTTTCCGCTCCCGAGTTCCCGACGAGATAATCAGAGCCATCTAGGATTAAAGCCGAATATAATTTGGAGAAAACAACATCTAGCGCTAGCGCTATCCAGTTACGGACAACACTCGACAGTACTTTTTTCAGTAAAGAGAGAGATTATAACAGTAATGAATATATATATTAATTACTGTTAAATTAATATATATATATATATATATATATTATGATTATTATATATATAATATTTTGTTTTGTGTCATAATCAAACTAATTAATAAAAGTAAATTTTCGTGATTTTTTGTTTCAATATACCCGACCGACCATCTTCTCGAAACAGGTATGAGCTGCCCCCTCCTAGCTGAAATCCTGGGTACGCCCTTGCTAGCACGACATGTGATCTTGCGCCCACCTGCGCATGGTGGAAGGACTCCAGGTTATAGGAAAGTGGAAACACAGAGGCTGGAAGAGCATTCCATATCTTTATTGTGTATATCTTTAAATTTATAGGTACGCGAAGGGATGGTGACTACGGTATGTGGGTGCATATTCTGAGCTGTGCGTGTGGTTCGGTTGCGGAATGGAGAGGAAGGGATTAGGTTATAGAGCTCTTCAGAGCACTCACCATAGTATAGCCGGTAGAACACTTTAACAATAAATAGATGTTACTACTCTTTTTGGCTGATTGGGCGACGCAAAGAAGGTTATATATATAAAAAAAAAAAAAAAAAAAAAAAACGCGTTGCCCGATTTTGATGATTCTCACGTCAATCGATTCGTCTTTATCGCGCGAGTGTCACTAAAGTTCATTAAGGCAACAACGAGACACCATATTTATTTATTTATTAAAACTTTATTGCACAATATATACAAGGGGCGGACTTAATGTCGCTAGACATTCTCTGACAGCAGACCTTAGGGACACTGTAGAACATTCAAGACGTAAGGTAGGTGCAATTAGAGAAATATGATTACGTAATAAATATGCAATATTATCTAAACTACATTAATAAATACTATAATAAACTAAATACTAATAATACATACACATAACGTTTTATTAATACATTAGGTACATACATTACATAACATTAATATATACACTACATATAATAATATAATAAATAAACTAAATCAGTTGTTATGAGCTATTTAAATAATATGAATATATGTACCATTTTTTTTTAAATGCTTCGGTTGGATGCTTGTCGTATATTTACCGGCAGCTTGTTCCACAGGTTAACTATATTGTGGATAAAGAAAAAAAAATCGAAAACTATATTGAGTGGGCTATTATCGAATAGGTATTTGAAAAACATGTTGAGATTTTCAACTAGTAGGTTTTTCACGCAGTCGGGTTTTTTAAATTTATAAATTAACTTTTATTTATACTGCCCCTGTGTCCGTGGTTTAGGGGTTAAGACCGTGGCTTTAGGCAGACTTGCATCAAAATTAAGTCTCTGTAATCGATTAAAGTTAAAAATGGCGTCGAATGTTTTTTTATGTAAGATAGAATATTAATTAGCTGTTAATTTAAATAGTTATTTAAACTGCCTCCGTGGTGTAGCGGGACACAAAAATATTTATCAATGTAAATGTATTTATTTACATAATATTTAATTTATTTGTGATATTTCTCGAGTTTGGTACGCCGCGCTGGAGACATCGATGAGCTTGCCACTTGTCATGATTGGTCTATAGTAAAGTTGGCTAAATGTGAATCCGCTTATTTATAAGCGTGGTTTCTGACCACCCCGAAAGGGAAACGGTCGTGATGATACTTTACTTTACTTTTAGTTATTTATTTCTCGTATTATCTTTATGATTGCACCTACATTTGATCAAATTTGGTTTGGCTGTCAGAGAATGTCTTCGGGCATTAAGTCCGCCTTTGTACTTTGTGCAATAAAGTTTATAAATAAATAAATAAAATATTTTCAAGGTCAGCCTTCAGATGATACAATCGACAACATTTTTAACATTAATCGTTACAACATAGACTTTGTTTTGGTACGTACAACCCAGCCTTATACGCGGATGGTTCGATTCGGGATAGAATAATTTATTTTATTTGATATTTCTCTAGTCTGGTACGCTAGAGACATCGACTAGCTTGCGTGTAATTATATGTATGCTTGGGCGTATAGTAAAGTTGATTCTAAAGTTATTAAATAGCGTGGTTTCTGACCACCCAGCAAGGGTTATGGTCAGGGAGGTCAGAAACCAGGTTTTAAAAAAGCGACTAGCTCCATCTCACATCCAGGCGACCTCGTCAGGCGCGGAAAGTGCGGCGTTTTCTGCAGAGAACCTCAAATTGCACAAATACGCCAACCTTGGTATCGGTTACGAATTTGCGCCGTTTGGGGTCGAGACGATGGGCCCATGGGGACCGTCAGCGAGGCGCTTGGCCAAGGAGTTGTCAAAGCGGCTGACAGAAAGGTCTGGAGACAGGAAGGCCGGAAAATATTTCTGCCAACGTATTAGCCTCGCTATACGGAGGGGAAATGTTGCCAGTCTCCTTGGGACTATCTCGGATGGGACGTCTCTAGAGGACATCTTTTATTTATAGTTTAGTTTATTTTTAATTTTATTATTTAGGTTGCTTTTAATTTATATTTAATGTACTATAATTAATTTCGAATAAAACAGTTTAAGAAGCCACTACGCCCATCGAATAGTCGTAATTTTATTTATATTTTTTTTGTTTTTATAATTTAGTTCTTAATTTATTTTATTTTTTAATCTTTGTACTTTACTCCGAATAAATAATTTTCACAGAAGCCACTTTGAGCCAAATTTACTATATATATATATATAATTTAACCTCGTCGATGTCTCCAGCGTACCAAACTTTAGAATCATAAATAAATTAATGTGGCCTGACCAGGAATTGAACCCGGTACCACCGCGTCTAAATCCACGGACTTAAGAGGTAGGCTACGGAAGCAGTTAAAATTTAAGTGTAAAACTATGACAAATCAGAAAAGTGTATTTATTATTGGTAGGTAGGTCGAGTACATGCCTGGGTTTGACGACTGAGCTCCACCGCTCTATGGAACTTAAAAAAATACGTACCATCATCAACACGAATTTCAGCAATAGGTGACACGGGGGTCACAGGAAAGAACAGTCCAATAAAAAAAATATTTAAAAAGTTCATTTTCATAATGTCAAACCGACATAGTAGCTACAATTCTGAGAATATTTTTATTATATTCAATAATAATTATAACTTTATGTAAACAAGTATTTAAATAATTTTCTAAAATTCACGATGTTATTTACGCGGGGTTTTTTGAATCAAAGAGGTAACGCGACTACATAGACTGGAGGTCTGTGGACAACTAAAATAAGCTAGTACTAGTAGTGTCTACCTTTTGCTTAAGCCCGTTACAAACGTAGTGAACTCTATAACCTAATCCCTCCCTCTCTATTCCGCAACCGAACCACACGCACAGGTCAGAATATGCACCCACATACCGTAAACACCATCCCTTCGCGTACCTATAAATTTGCGGACTCATACATCTGTCGCACGATAAAGATGTGGATTTCCTCTGTGTTTCCACTTTCCTATAACTTGGAGTCCTTCAAGCGAAGTGTGAAAAAGCATCTAGTCAAGCCGGCATAGTGTTAGGGACTGATGTCAGTCATGAGTGTCTGACTTCAGTTGCTAACATTCATGGACCTTGCGCGCCACTTACCATCAGGTGGGTGCAAGGTCACATCTCGTGCTAGTTTTTCTAACTATCCATTTTATTATTTAATATAAAAAAAAAACACATTTGACTCTAATCATCCAAGTAGCTATGTGTAGCATGCCGTGTACACTGCCCTTGGGTTGCAATTCCGACCTTATAAATTATTGTAAGTTTGTGCTTGATATGTATTAATTGTAACCTGTTTGTGTACCTTAAATAATAAATAAATAATTTCATTTACATTTATTACTAATACACAGAACAGACAGGCGACGGCAGGGAGTTGGACGAAAAGGGTAAATGCGGGCATTGGGTCAGTAATAGGCTGATGATTATTATTATTTTATAACTACGTGTATTACGGGCTTAATAATCAGCGTACTGCAACTCCGAGAACTATATAACGAACGAACCATACAAATGATCATACATTTCTGTTGTCAATTGTTTTTGTTAACAATGAAATTCTATAAAAATCACACTATTCACGGGAAATGCGGCAACTGACCCCACACAATGTAGAAATGACATTTCGTGTTTTATCGTTAAAATAAACATTATGGTTACGTTCGGGATGCTTACAACAAACGCACACATAACAATAATAATGACTCTTTTTAATATTCCGTTATTATATACGTATCTACGTAGAAGAGCGACCATCACCGATCTGTTATTCGAATGACGCACAAAAGCAACGTTGCCTAAATATGTTTAAGGCAATTTAAATTTAAAAATAGTGTTAAGTTTAAGGGTCAAAAGAGATTGCCCAAAACCAGGCCCCAACTTTTTTGCAGCGTGCCTCAACTCAATACAATTCAATTATCATAACAATTAATTGTGTTTTTTTTAATTTTAATTACAACATCTCTTTTACCCCAGCATTAAAAAATAATTTAATTAAATAGTCAATTGGTTAAAATTTATGTATGAAATAGTTACACAAAGCACTATTTATACGATTAGATTCTTTATTATGATCAGGTACTTTTAATACAGATAAAACACTAGATTTCAAATTGGCGGGATCGAAAGTCAAAGTCAAAGTCAAATAATTTATTACAATTTGGCCTTCTCGGGCTCTTTTGTATTGCCACATCACATTGTTATAATTATTTAAATAAATTATATTAAATTTATTACAATACAATTGAATTGACCTAAATATAAACATACACCAACAGTAACAGGTGTCCAAAATATATTAATAATATACATTTGCACATCTACCAAGCATTTTTGTCACTAATAAAATCATTTATCTTATAATAGGCCTTGCCTATAAGTCGACGTTTGACATGAATTTTTAGTTTATCTTTAGTTTATCGAAACTATGTAATATGTGTATATGAGTATATGTAGGTTTATATATGATGTATATTAAGTAAGTAGTATATGTATTTGATAGTAATTGTAAGTGTTAGTTATAGCAAAAACTGTCTCTTTTAACTCTTATTTTTGCACCGTCTCATATTTCTATTTGATGTCTCATTTGTCCCCAAGGTCGACTGTCAGAGAATGCCTGACGGCAATAATCTTCGCCTTTTGTACATTGTGCAATAAAGTTTTTAAATAAAAAGAAATAAATAAATAATAACTAACGTAAAAAAAAGTTTTTGTCAATTGTCGTTATGCTAGGGTAAATTAAATAAAATTAATTACAGATTATGAAAACACAATATATTAACTATCAAATAAAAAAGAAATCATTGTGGCACGAGAACATTTTATTGGGCCGATTTCTCTAAGAAAAATTGGCCTTCTCATTTCAAACTTTAGGAAACTGCTGGAATCGAACCGTTTTTGGCAAAATTTTCGGGTTCAATACCTGGTTAGAATAAGGGTTAATAGTGAATAATACTAATCTGAAGCTTAATACTAATGGCGAAACAAAACAACACAAACTTAATTGCTTCAAATGCTATAAATAATTATTACTTATGCTGTGTTTGACTTAAAAGCAAAGCTTGCTTTAACTTAATTTTCGAACGACTTTTGAAGCGAAATAAAGTGGGTAGTCAAACACATACGGTTAGGGACTTGGGCTGTCGTCGTGATCGTTTCGCGGTAACAAAATTGTACTATTTCCATTTCTTTATTTTCTCGATGACAGATCTAATTTGATAGTTGTAGTGTTGTGGCCAAATAAGTAATGATATCGATTATATATATACTTTATTAAAAGTACAATTAATGAATATTTTAAAATCGAAAAAAAACCTCCCTAAAAGATATGTTATCGACGAAATAGCTACCGAATGTGGTCATTGGGTTATTCGACTTCTGCCGTTCATATTGCCATAGAATGTAACTTTATTAAAATGTTGGTTATTTATCGTACTTTTAAAATATAATACTGCATATATGGACTCAATTTGTCTTGGATGAATATTATATAGGATAAAGAAACAAAATTAGGCAATTGTCGTATTTTTATTCCTCGCACTTAAAAGTTTATTTTTATGTAATATGCGCAGTTACATTCTACAGGAACTGTCATCGAGAAAATAAAGAAATGGAAATAGTAAAGCATTGTAAACACCAAAAAAAAACGGCCGTGTGACATAAGCACTGCGCCATATCGCTACGACCATTAACATTATTGACTCCCATCTCGAATCTCGAATGCAACCTGGGTAGTGAATTGATTAAACGCGGAGGGACTCGTCGTTTTTATTAGTTTTTTTAATACTAGCACGACTAGTGACATTGCTCCCATTTGATGGTAAGTGACGCGCGACTTCCATGAATGGTAGCAAGTGCAATCAGACTGACATCAGTCTACTATGCCGGCTTGACTGGGCTGGGCACGAATAGTGGATACCACCTTGATTACCACCATTAATCCACCTATTGAAAATGTATTTTGCATTGACAAACGTTTAAGTAGCAAGTTCATGGTTATCATTTATTTATTTAAACTTAATTGCACAAAGTACAAAGGCGGACCTAATGCCGCTAGACATTCTATGACGGTCAAACTTCGGGACAACGAGAACAGTATTCAATTCAATTCGTTTATTTTGCAAGTAGGCATAGGACAAAAAGAGATGTATTCTGCACTTTTACACATCAATTTTTACAATATTGATATAAAACGATATCATTTTATAGTACATATTGGTGAATCTGGAGCAGTACATGATAACCATCATTTGGAAAGAGAAACAATAAAATAACAAAATTATAAATACAGAATAACGCTTAACATTATAGCTGCTGTAGATAGGCATGGTCACACTATAAGCTAAGACAGACACAATTATAAGAATATAAATGTCAAGTAAGTACACAAACATCATTCATTTTTAAATAAATTTCAATAAAAAAAACCCGCTTTGCTCAGTAGGTACGTGAACACGGAGATAATACAGCATTAGGTAAGAGCTCGTTCCCACTTGTCGGGTGTCGGATCCGTATATTAATCGGATGTCGGCGCCTTTGTTCACACTTTCGGTTAATAATCGGTTGTCGGCCACGGTTGAAGCTAATACCAATTTTTAGCACTCTACGCAAAGCAACTAAGTACGATGGACGTCGATGAAGTTCTTGTGATGTATTATTATTTAAGAAGAAAACAAAGAAAGAGAGCCCAGAAAAGACAATATTGGGTGCACCCAATCCTGAGGGAAAGATTTAGTTTGGGAACATTTTAGAACTTAATAACAGAATTGAGAAGTGACGAAATTACGTTTGGCACGAACAGAACAAGGGGTAGCGGGGAGAGGGTTATCGGCACCGACATCTGACAAATGTGAATATCGACATTCGTACTCATAGGCGAGCGAGATCCGACACGATTGTTTTCCGGGCGTAGAGGGCTGACAAAACACCCGACATTTCTTGTCGGCGCCGACACAAAATCGGTTTCCGACAAGTATGAATAGCTTCATATAAAATACTCTGCCACTGGAACCTCCGATTAATATACGGATCCGACACCCGACAAGTGGGAACGAGCTCTAAGAGGGTGTAAAATGACGCATGCGCTTAACATTCCAGCCCCAGTTAACCTCAAAACAATCCGTAGCTAAAACATAATACAAGAGATTGCTACACAGAAGTTGAAAGAGAACGATGAAAAAACAAATGAATTAAGAGAAATTTTATCAAAATGGGTAATCAATTTAAGACTGTGGCGGTGACGGGATGTTTGAAAGGGCTTTTGTTTATTTTTAATATAGTTTTTTGGGTAAGTTCAATTGCTATAATAATATTTAGGCAAGGTAATGGTGCTTATTATTGGCGTCCTTTTAAATTGACACCCAATGAGGTATTTTAAATTTAGCGTATAATATTAAATACTTAAGGTAAAGTATCTTTTTGGTTAATCATTATCATTGGTTAATATCTAATAGTAAGCAGCAGTGACGATTCCATAGCAAAGAATAAAAATAAATAGACGATAAACATTAAAATGTTAAATTTTAAAAATATCCTATAAACCTAACCTAACCTAAATATGTATACTTAATATTTAATAAACAGCAGCAGTGAATATTTTAGATTTTAAAAAAATATAATACAAAAAAACTGCCTCCGTTAGCTAGCGGTTTAGTCCGTGGATTTAGACTCGGAGTTACCGGGTTCGATTCCTGGTCGGGACACAAACATGTTTATTAATGTATATAAATACATTTAATTAAATTTATTTGTGATATTTCTCGAGTTTGGTACGCTGCCTGGAAACATCGACGAGCTTGCCACTTATCATGATTGGCCTAAATGTGAATCTGGTTATTTATAAGCGTGGTTTCTGACCACCCCGAAAGGAAAACGGTCGTGATGATACTTTTATAATACAAAAAACAGTAAAATTGAAAATATTTTACAAACAAAGTCGAAAGGTTCCAATAACGTTGAAAAAAATAATGTTGTTGTTTTTAAACCTGGTACCGAAATGAGTAGTTTAAATCATATACATATAGTTTAAATATCAATTTATATCTATGACTTTTGTGGCAAAGGACATGAGTAAATAAGTAACGCATTATTATTTGTATTATACATTATGTCATAAGCCACATCTACATACATAAGCCAAATCGAGGGCTCATGATGACTAGCTTTCAACACGAGCGAAGTCGAATCAAACAGCTAGTATATACTCGTATAAATATATATGGAGGAACCGAAACGTTACCAAAGCCACTAAAATCCGGCTGGTTAGAGCTCTTGTGTTCCCTATTTTTCTGTATGCTGCGGAGACGTGGACCCTACGCGAAACAGAAAAAAAACGAATTAATGCTTTAGAGATGTGGTGTTGGCGGAGAATGCTGGGCATATTACGGACGGAGTTCCGAACAAACAAATCCATACTGGAGAAACTGAGAATCAGACAGCGCCTTTCCTCGACTGTATAATTTTCAACATTCTCACTTTCTTCGGACACGTGTCACGGCTTGCAGAAACATCCATCGAGCGCTTGGTAGTCCAGGGGAAAGTCGATGGCAAGAGGATGCGTGGTAGGTCTCCGATGAGATGGACCGATCAGGTGAAGGTTACAATGGATCATCCCCTACATGAGTGCACTAGGAACCCCGGCTTGTTAAGCGTGCCACTAGCACTCCAATGGCGACCACGACCACTCTGCCAAGAGTGTAGCGACTAAGAAGAAGAATATATATATTACGACTGGTAATCCCAAAACAAGGCGTTATCTATATACATATAATAATAATAATAATAAATTTATTCGGAGTAAAAAAGAACATAACATGCATTTTATGGCGCTCTGAATCCCGAGTAAGATGTTTTATAAAAAACACCTGTGTTACGGGATTCAGGGTCTTCCTGAGGTACAATATAACAAAATTTATTAAACAAATAATACGAGTATACATAGAATTTAAGCATGCAAATTAACATAATTAATAATTAATAATTAATACATATATATCGTTTATAGATTAATTATATACTTATTTAAAACATTCATCAACAAAAGGTCGCAGTATAATAACCCCGGCATGTACCAATGACAAATACTTTTCTTACGTAAATTTGTCATAGATTTACAGCACCAGAGTTGTCGTGCCTCGGTTAGCACATTAAGCCGTCCGTCGAATAGAATCATTAATAAATTGTAATCCTCGCGATGGGTTACCATCTGGTCAGCGTGGCGAGTGTAGGCCAAATTCTCCAGATACCTATATGTTCTGAAATGCTTGTAGTCTCCAGCAGTGGAGTTCATTGGTTATGCTAATTGTTAAAATACGTTTTATAAGTAATTCACAAATCGTTGCACCATCTTTTAATTAGGTAGACTCGAAAATCAATGTTTATTTTAGAAATTAAATATTTATGAAAGAAATACCTTATTGTTGTTAACAAGCAACCACTATTACTGGGCAATCATTATCCGCGGGCGATCACTATTAGCTGGCAATCGCTATCTGGTTTACCCTACTTATTTTTCCATCTATTAATTTCAGCTATCCGGTCTTGTGTTGCTAATAGTTGGAGTATGGGCAGAGTTCGACCTGTATAAGTACATGGAGCTTTCTGCTGAGTTTTCTGGGACTGCACCTCATGTGATGATAGGAATAGCAGCTCTTATAGTGCTGGTCAGCTCAGTGGCTTTCTCCTGCATCATTAAGGGACAGCCTGTACTTCTTTACATCGTAAGTAAGCAATATTCATAGATTACAGCAATAGGCATAGATAACTGCCTCCGTGGTCTAGTGGTTAAGTCCGTGGATTAAGACTCGGAGGTACCGGGTTCGATTCCTGGTCGGGACACAAAAATATTTATTATATATATATAGATAAGACGCGGTGGTGGCTCGGTTGTAAGAACGCGTTCCTTAAATCCTACAAAGGTCGGTTCAAACCCACCCGGCATGTACCAATGAGAAATACACTTTTCTTACGTACATTTGTCAAAGATTTACAACACCACTGTTCCCGTGCTTCGGAGAGCACGTTAAGCCGTCGGTCCCGGTTCCACTAATACCAAATTGTGAAATAGTTAATAAATTGTCTTAAAAAATCGACATAATATCCTCGGCAAGCCGTCTGGGCAACGTGGCGAGTGTAAGCCAAATTCTCCAGATATATGTGCTGGAAGGCCCATCTCCAGCAGTGGAGGTCTAGGACTCTGTGTTCTAGGGACTGTAATGATGTAAAAAAAAATATATAGACAATATATGTATACAATATAAGCTAAGACAGACACAATTATAAAAATATAAATGTCGGTAAAGACAATAGGTGCTTTTTGTTTTTAAATAATTGTAGGCGCGCTGCGTGTGATGCGTCTGCCTACATGCACGGCACGAGGATATCAGGATACTTTCTTGCTTTTCAATTGCGAAATTAAACAAAACATTTTAAAACAGAACGACGTTTTAATTCGACTTTTTCTCATTGACATAAATTGACAAGACAGATGACAATTGATGGCACAGACAACAACAATGACATTTTTATTTTATTTAACTATGGCTTAGAGCCTAAACAATAATATATTTTTATTATATCTTTAGGCGTTAATGAGGGTTATTTTTAAAGTTATTGTATGTTTTTAAGTATTACAAGAAACAATATTTCCTTTCAGTATGGCGGATTTCTTGCGTGTATTTTTATCATGGATGCCGGAGTGGGGGCTTCAGTGATCTGTTATAAGGACACGTTCGCCAAGGGCTTGCACGACGGCCTGACCCAAAGCGTCATTACTTACAAACCTTACGGCGTCAACTTTGACTTTGCACAAGCACAAGTAAGCACGTAATCCTTAGTTATTTTATTTCCTACTTATATCGTCTCTGAACTGGCAAATAGTCGTATCAAACTAATGAACCAAAAATAAAAATAGTATTAAAAAAACAGTTAATTTAAATAATGGTTGCTAACAAACTTTATATTGTAATTATATGGTCACTCTAAATGAAAAATGATAAGAAAAACTTCAACATGATTTTCAAATACCTATTTGACGATACTCCACTCAATATTTGACCGCCTCCGTGGTCTAGTGGTAACAAACGTTGCCGTGAACTCGGGAGGTCGTGGGTTCGATTCCCACCGGGGGCAAGTTGTACATTGTATAATTTGTCTCGGTCTGGGTGTTTATATGTATATATTTACAAAAAAAAAAGTATAATATGTAGTTTATCAACCATCTAGTTTCCGTAACACAAACCTCGTAGCTTACCACGGAAATTAGATGGCGCTGTGTGACCTGTCTGGAAATATTTATATATTTCGTCGACTTTATTTTATTTATTTTCAACAATATGGCATCTGGTTGTCTCCTTAACGTCATTTGATTAATGTCATATCATCAGTGGCAGTCGCGTAATGAAGACGAATTGATTGAAGTAAGAATCATCAAAATTGACTGATAAACACATAACTATTATTTGCGTCGCGCAATCGGGTAATAAGGCCCTAGTGATTTCGCGTCTAGTTTTTGCAATATTATTTTTAAAATTAATTTTAGTAGTAACATTTGTTTTTTTTGCCAAGTAACAAATCGAGTAAGCAATGATAACGTAGTTACTACATTATAAAGAAATCTTCACTATTCATAAATCAAGGCCCTGGGTGATGTCGCGTCTAGTTATGGATATATACCCTGTGCTTAACTTGGATTTGCTCTTTGGTTTTCATACAAAAGTAAAGTATCATCACGACCGTTTCCCTTTCGGGGTGGTCGGAAACCACGCTTATAAATAAGCGGATTCACATTTAGCCAACTTTAATATAGGCCAATCATGACAAGTGGCAAGCTCGTCGGTGTCTCCAGCGTACCAAACTCGAGAAATATCAAAAATAAATAAAATGTTAATTAAATGTATTTATATACATTAAATAATATTTTTGTGTCCCGACCAGAAATCGAACCGGGTACCTCCGAGTCTAAATCCACGGACTTAACCGCTAGACCACGGAGGCAGGTTTTCATACAATTTATGCAAAATTCAGTATAAAAAGCAATCTTTGTTTTGTTTATAAGGCGTATGTTGCGCATTCCGTGGACAGCGCGGAGAACCAATGTATCAATACTCAAGGAGCTCAAAGTCACCAGGCTCTCTTCTATCTGCCTGCAGCGAGTCCTTGAGTATTTTCGTCATATATATATTATAGCACGAAAAAGTTCGGCCAATCTGAAAAAGCTGGTGATCACGGGTAAAATCGAAGGCAAGAGGCCCCGTGGCCGAAGCCCGATACGTTGGTCTGACCAGATCCGAACCATACTTAACACCCCAGTCCACAGTGCGCTGCATGCCGATGTGTGCATACCCGGATGGCGCAGCATCGTCCGAGACAGAGTGATCCGTGGAGGGGGTCACGACCCTCAGCATTGAGGAAAACGACGCAAGGAGGGGGTTTTATTATGACCGCCTCCGTGGTCTAGTGGTAACAAACGTTGCCGTGAACTCGGGAGGTCGTGGGTTCGATTCCCACCGGGGGCAAGTTGTACATTGTATAATTTGTCTCGGTCTGGGTGTTTATATGTATAATATGTATATATTTACAAAAAAAAAAGAAGTATAATATGTAGTTTATCAACCATCTAGTTTCCGTAACACAAGCCTCGTTGCTTACCACGGAAACTAGATGGCGCTGTGTGACCTGTCTGGAAAAAATATTTATTTATTTAAATATTTATTTATTATTTACAAGTCGAACATCAAGTGTGTGTTGCTAGTTGCTTCCTTTCTGTTGCCTTCCGTGGTCTAGCGGTTAAGTCAATGAATTTAGATTAGGATTTCTTGAGTTTAATTGGTACGCAGAGACAGCTTGCTACTTGTCATTGCCACTATAGTAAAGTTGGCTTAATGTGAACTTGCTGTTTATAAAAGCGTGGTTTCTGACCACCCCACAAGGGATACGGTCGGGTTGATACTATACTATACTATATGCTTTCATGTTCAATTATATTTACAGTTAGAGTGTTGTGGGGTGTCTAACTATACTGACTGGGTACGTCTGTCACCTCAGCGCGTCATACCGCTGTCCTGCTGCGTCGATATGACGCAATGTGTAACAGCCAACTACAATGATATTTATCAAAGGGTAAGTAAATATAACTTACAACGAAAACCAAATCAATACTTTGCAATAGTTCATAGTTTTGTATACATCATAATAGAGTTCCGCCCAACTGATGGTAAGCAGTACGCGAGGTCCAAGAATCGGAGCAACTGACGCCAGCCACGAACGACCCACATCAGTCTCTACCACTATGCCAGCGTAACAAGATGCTTTTTCACACTTCGCTTGAAGTACTCCAGGTTATAAGAGTGGGGAAACACACTGGCTGGGAGGGCATTCCACATCTTCAGCCTGTGCGTGTGGTTCGTTATGAAGCTCCTCAGAACACTCGCCGTGGTATAGCTTGTAGAACACGCTCAGAGAGCGAAGCTGCAGTGATTCGAGAGTTTTAGACACTGTGGTGTTATCCACTACCCGAATTTCCTACCTCTGCAGGATATTGAGAGCATCTGTAAGATACTTAGCGGAGCCATCCCAGAGGTGAAAACAGTATACCACGCATGACCTTATCTGTGCTTTATACAGCATAAGTCTTAGTCATCATCATCATCAGCCTGTGTCTCTCCACTGCTGGATATAGGCCTCCCCCAAGGCTCGCCACTTCACACGATCTCCTGCCACCCTCATCCAACCACCACCAGCGACCTTCCTCAGGTCATTCGTCCATCTAGCAGGGGGTCGACCCACTCTGCGTCTTCCCGTACGTGGTCTCCACTCTAGAACCCGTCTACTCCATCGTTCATCGGTTCTACGACAGACATGTCCAGCCCATTGCCACTTCAGCTTACTAATTTTGAAGGCTATATCGGTAACTTTGGTTCTCCGACGGATTTCCTCGTTTCTGACTTTATCCATCAGAGAAATACCGAGCATAGCTCTCTCCATAGCTCGCTGAGCGACCTTAAATTTGTGGACGAGACCCACTGTCAGTGTCCACGTTTCTGCTCCGTGCGACAGCACTGAAAACTCTTGTCTTCAAACACTGGGGTAAGTTTGATAAGAAGATGTGGCGCAGCAGTGTTTAATAAGTCTTAGTGCAGGTGGGAAAAACCGTTTTACCACTATGCTGGCAACATGATGATTTTTCACACTTCGCTTAAAGGACTCCAGGAATGGGGAAACACACTGGTTGGGAGAGCATTCCACACCTGCGACAGATGTAAAAAAATATGTGTGATCCAATATTAATATTTATTCTTGTCTATTCCTAGGGTTGCTACAAGGTGATAGTGGATTATATAACAAAGAATATGAACGTGGTTCTCGGAGTGGCGATAGGAACGGCGCTGTTTCCTCTGGTCGGCACCATACTATCGTGTTGTCTCGCCAACTATATGAAGAGGTCAAAATACGACGCCATTAACTAAGAGAAGACTAACACAGCGGACTTGTGCCACGTTACGTTCTTCTTCGACAAGAAATAAAATCAAATTTTATGGCGTAAATAATAATATAACAAACATTTTATTATAACGGAATGTCCCAAAGAGAGTTGGTTGGATGGTCTTGCAAGAAAGCAAGACCAAGACCAAGATTTTTTTTATTTTATTTTTTTTTATTTCCAGACAGGTCACACAGCGCCATCTAGTTTCCGTGGTAAGCTACGACGCTTGTGTTACGGAAACTAGAAGGTTGATAAATAAATAAATAAATAATAAATATTTCCAGACAGGTCACACAGTGCCATCTAATTTCCATGGTAAGCTACGAGGCTTGTGTTACGGAAACTAGATGGTTGATATACTACATATTATACTTTTTTTTTTTTTTGTAAATATATAAATATTATACATATAAACACCCAGACCGAGACAAATTATACAATGTACAACTTGCCCCCGGTGGGAATCGAACCCACGACCTCCCGAGTTCACAGCAACGTTTGTTACCACTAGACCACGGAGGCGGTTACAAAAAGAAATGGTATATGGCTACTATCTGGTCTACTCATATCCGGAGGGGGGAGGGGGGGGGGGGGGGGGGACCAGCCCTATTGCCTTACTTTAGTTGCAAAGGTTTTTAGTGAAATTCGTTATTTACGTCAGAGGTTGCGTCATAATTACGAAATATTATTCAATTCTCAACTCTATAAGCGCTTGACCTTGACAGCGGCCATGCAAATATCAACTTTAATAGCGTGATATACATATATATAGTTAACGGAGTCCATTATATAACGGTTTGGGCTTAAGTAACAAAATAGGGCTGCAGGGTATGCTGGTAGGTTAGACCACTTCTATGGGTTAGACATTGGTACCATTTTACTTCTTAAAATGTAATCTTATCTTTGTAAGAAGTCGAAGTCCGTGTCTAGGGGTTTAGATGCGGATGTGCCGGGTTGGATTCCTGTAGCCCTATTGTGTTACTTAAGCGCTACATTACTTCAAAACCCTACATTACTTCAAAACCCTACATTACTTCAAAACCCTACATTACTTCAAAACCCTACATTACTTCATTTTTATTTTAAAGTAGTGTTGTATTTTGTTTTTATTTGGTATTTTATGTAACTAGTACTATTTTTAAGCTATTTTGTATTAGACTTTTTTTTCATTAATAAAATATTTGAATTTGAATAAGCGCAAACGCTATATGATGGAATCCGTTAACTATATACATATATATATCAGGCTATTAAATTTGATATTTGCACGGCCGCTGTCAAGGTCAAGCGCTTATAGAGTTGAATTATATTTTGTAATTATGACGCAACCGTTCAATAATTTATTTGTGGTATTTATCGAGTTTGGTACGATAGAGTCATCGACGAGCTTGCCACTTGTCATGATGGGCCTACAGTAAAGTTGGCTAAATGCGAATCCGTGAATAAATATAATTTAACTATTTTACTGACAAATATTTTTAAATAAAATAATAATAACTGATTCTATAGGGTAGAGACAATAAAAACATTTTATTATAAAAATATCATTTATTTTTAAAAATATAACAAATTGAACCTAGATTATTTTAGAACAGTCAGTACAATTATTAACGGCACAAGTTGTCTTTGACGTGTTATTTAAAATATATTTATTTTTACTGTGACCACAGAACAGAACAATTGGTTAAAAACTAATAATATAAAAAATTTATTATCATAGGTTACATTTCGGTTTTTTTATTATACCTACTAGTGTTCTTCTATTCTGTTCTGTTCTGTAAACTTCTCTATAGGAGAATCCTCAACACTAACTGGAAGAAAACTACTTAAATTGCATTCCATTATTATTATTATTACAGCCCCTAGGCCATAGCTACCTAGACCTCCACTGTTGGAGATGGGCCTTCCAGAACATATATCTGGAGAAATTGGCCTACACTCGCCACGCTGGCCAGACGGCTTGGCGAGGAATTCCATGAATGATTCCATTATACTACCTACCAAATAAATAATAGTCGTAAAATACTTATGGCTGTCAAAAGTGTTGGAACGGGTAACTTTGATACAATAGGTGTATAGGATGCTGGTTCGCGGCCTAGCTATAATAGCTCCGGCAGTGGAAAATCTGGTCGGGTCACAGCAGTCCAAAACTAGAATTATCTGTAGAAAATCCAATTACTTGAACTAGCAATGACAATGACTCCAATACATCAGCCTTTTGGTCAGCTGCGAGACGAACTAGCAGCCCTATTCTGTTACTGAAGCGCAAACGTTATATAATGGAATCCGTTAACTATATATCACGCTATTAAAGTTGATATTTGCACGACCGCTGTCAAAGTCGAGTGCTATTAGAGTTGAGATTCGAATAATATTTTGTAATTATGGCGCAAGCTCTGATGTCAATAACGAAATCCACTCATAACGTTTGCGACTATATAACAGAATAGGGTTGCTGGATTGGATCGCAGCTGACCAAAAGGCTGAGATTCGTAGTGGTCTTCCCCAGGGGGCAAGGCACACTAACGTTCACGAGCTATAGTCCGAAGCACACTGGTGAAAAGTTTAGTGACAAGCTCGGCGTGGTACTCTTTCGGAATTGTCGACTGTAGCGCCATCTAGCTAAATGATGGTGCATGGAATCAACAAACATTAGCTAGACTTGTAAACGGTTCTAACATACAAGACTAGTAGGCGGTAGCTTTTGCTGCGGCGCGACTAATAGGTTAGTTGACATATGTAAAAAAATAATATTTATAATATTATAGTATCTAAAATCACACTGATTTTCGTATTGATTAACATTTTTTTATATATTTTAACAAAATAAATACATAATTTTTGGGATATTGGAATATTACCTCAAAACATTAGTCAGCGTGAGTGACGTCAATTAATAGTAAATATTGTAAACTGCAAGTAAATATGCAAAATTAATTTGTTTATTCATTTTAGTATTTTAGAAAAAGAAAAATAAATAAATTGAAATTTTATAAAAGCAAATAGTTATGTTAGTGTCCTAAATTAGTTGTGTATTTACTATTACGTGACGTCATCTGGCAGCCATTTGCAATTGCAGCGTTTCCGAAAGAAAATTTAAACACATATTTAAATTAGTTTATAATGCGATTTAGATCCAATAAAAAATCGTCAGAATTTCCAGGTCTTTTTGGCCATTTTTTTTTTGTCATTCCGACATATGTCATAAGAAAAGTTGTTTGTTTCTATCAATAGAATAACATATTATTATTATTAAAATCATGCAGTATATAAGTGACTATAAAAAATATTTTCAAAAATTGTCAAGTAAGCCTATTGAACCAATTCATCGTTAATTTATCACATGTATTTTTTTTAGTTATTAAACTTTTTAGAAAAAAGTTGTTATTATTTGTGACCTAGGCAGGAGCAGGCGTTTATCTGCACAGCATCACATCACAAACAGTCCTATATACTATCTAGTCACTATCAGAACTCTCGTTTTTCTCTTCCTTAGCTTCGGCAGGGGTTTCTTGTTTGTAATGTCGGTATTCAGGTTTGAGTTCCCACATGTTCTTGTGGGGATTTTTAAGGTTATAATTACATACCTCTTTCAATATCTCTTTTAAGTAAACTATAGGCTGTCTAGTTATCTGAAATTAATTGATAAATACTATTTAATTAATAAAATATAAAAAAATAACATGCGGTGGTGGCTCGGTTGTAAGAAAGGTTTCCTTAAATTCTACAAAGGTCGCCGGTCGGTTTAAACCCACCCGGCATGAACCAATGAGAAATACACTTTTCTTACGTATATTTGTCATAGATTTACAAACACCACCGTTCCCGTGCCTCGGAGAGCACGTTAAGCCGTCGGTCCCGGTTCCACTAATGCCAACTTGTGGAATCATTAATAAATTGTCATGAAATATTGACATCATATCCTCGCCAAGCCGTCTGGCCAGCGTGGCGAGTGTAGGCCAAATTCTCCAGATATATGTTCTGGAAGGCCTATCTCCAGCAGTGGAGGTTTAGGACACTGTGTTCTAGGGGCTGTAATGAATGAAAGAAAATTTATAATAAATCTAATGAGCAGTGATTCTTGCGATGCTGGCTTTGACAAAGAACAGACAGACTGCACAAGCAGATTTGGACATCAGTCACAGACTACAGACAGTCTAGGGAGGCTCTTTCCAACCCTCATGCCACGCCTCTTGAGCTTTAACAGAGCTGAGTTTTGCACAATTCAGGTGCTGATGGGACACTGTATCTTTCACAACCATCTATACACTCACATCGCAGATAGGCCATCATACTCATGGAGTGCTGCGCGTGGCAGTGATGCTTTCGACTGCGGGGACTCTTCCAGAGGTCTGCAGAAACATGATGGGTCTCCTGCTCGTCCTGGAGGAGATTGGATGGCTTTGCTAAAGGAGTAATCACGCACAAAGGTCCAATAGAGACCACGTGCAGAGTTGCTACAGTAATCGCAATTAATCTAATGAGTGGTGGTGGTTAGGTTGTAAGAATGCTTCCCTTAAAATGAAATGACCAATGAGGAATACACTTTACTTGCATACATTTGTCATAGCTGACAACATCACTGTTCATGTGCAACAGAGACCATGTTAAGCCATAGGTTCCGGTAATATTAACTTGTGGTGTTGGTGGAATCATGTATAAATTGACATCAGACTATCGCCAACCCGTGTGGGCAGCGTGGCAAGTGTAGGTCAAATTCTCCAGAAATTTGTAAGAAGCCCATCTTCTACAGTGTACTTCTGAGACTTTGGAAGTATTTTATGACACTTCAAGTGTGGTTTTATTGTTAAGTTTAGGCTCCAGAACACAAAGTATATGTCATCGCATTGACATCATCGCCTCCACTGCTGGGGCCTTCAGAACAAGTGTCTTGAAGGTTTTAAAGGAATAGCTTTTAGTTCTTATTGTTTTTTTATTTTATTTTATATTATGTTTTTCTCCTTTGTTTTTACTTGTTTTATTTGGTTTTTTTCCTTTCATTTATCAACATTTGTTTATTTTTATTAGCTGTAAATTTTATGCAATTATAAGTATGTGGTTAACGTGGTGGGTATTGCATGATCTAATGTTTCTTATTATTGTTAAATGTTAAAACCTGTGCAATGCTGTTTCTTGACCCTAATGAAGAAAAATAAAATAAAAATATTACCTTTTGTAAATCTTTAATATTGTAATACTGATGCTTTTCAAATGCAGCAAATAGCATGTTGAGGACCGCATCCTTGTCGTCTCTCGCCTTCTTCCCTTCAGCCTTCTTCTTCTCTTGATATTCAATCTAAAACAGAACAAAATAAACTATATAACATTCCTTGCTCTAGTTTCCAGTCTCTTTCAAAGTGGGCGACAACGCCCTCTTGTGGGCGCTGGACGCTTAGAGGGGGGCAGTAAGGGGCGCAGAAAGAAATGGGAGGTGTTGCCATGGGTTAGGGGAACGTGTTTATATTTTGAAATTTACTGAAATAATACCTACCTATTACACAAAATCAATTATTTAGTTATATTTGGTCAATGTGGATGAAATAAGTTTGTGAATCATAAAATAAACTATACTGTGGTGAAATATGTTGTAATAATAATATGACTAATATACTATGAATAATAAACTTCCTCGGTGGTCTAGCGGTTAAGTCCGTGGATTTAGAATCGGAGGTAGCGGGTTTGATTCCTGGTCGGGACACAATAATTATTGATTCAAATTAAATTTATATTTAATTAATTTGTGATATTTCACAAGTTTGGTGGCTGGAGACATCGACGAGCTTGCCACTTATCATGATTGGCCTATAGTAAAGTTGGCTAAATGTGAATCCGCTTCTTTATAAGCATAGTTTCTGACCACCCTAGAAAGGATACGGTCGTGATGGTACTTTACTAATAATATGAGTAGAGATGACATATTTCCTAGAATTCCATGGATTCAACATACCGGGTCCATCATGTGTAGGAGAGAAACAATAATAATAAGAATACTAACATTATGTTTGTGATCGGAGACAGGTTTAAAGCTCTGTACGATTCTATCAAGCTGTTGCACTTGTCGTTGTGGCATGGAAGCTTTTCTGATGGACTCGGACTTAAGTTTGTAGTATGTGGGGTCAGCATATGGACGACATTCTAGTTTTTGAACAATTCTGCCTTCCATATAGAGCTTTTCAGTCTCTGGAATCACTGCATCTGTGTTTGTCGCTGAAAGCCAAATATTTTATACTTTATTTTTTTGTTTTTATATTGGTGAATGCTGTGACACCTAATTGGTACATAAATTAGATAAGATATAATTATATTATGTTATGGGTGTGATAATATATGTACTGCTGTGTGTATTATATAAATATAATTTAATAAATAAATAAGAGTTACCAGCATCATAAATATGAGTTTATTATTATTATAGAGACAATTAAAATTAGAGTTAAGGTTAGCGGAAATATCTTTTAAAAGTCTTCCTAAATTTATGTAGTGTAAAAATTGGGGTCACCCATAAAATATGAGGCATCTGACCAGCCTAGCCTATATGACCTGACCATAGATTTAGATGTGGAAGGAACTCGGTTCAATTACTTGTCCAATACACAATTTAAAAAAAAAATATTTGAGATATTTCTCAAGCGTGGTATGCTATAGACATCGATGAGCTTGCCACTTGTCATGTAAGAATTTAGTAAAGTTGTCAAAATGCGAACTGCCCACTAAAAAAACTGGCTTCAGACCACTCCATAAAGAATTACGGTGGTGATGATATTTTACTTTTTAATACCTATACTTACGAACTAAATGAGAAAAAACTCCCAAAGACTGTCGCGTCACATTTGACACGTCGAGTCTGTGTTCTTTAGGTATACTCTGCTCTCCAGGGCTACTCAAACACATCACAGCTTCAGACAGTGACAGTTCCACTTGAGCTTTCTGCCCAGGAGCACGAGAAATCTTTAATTTGCCAACTTCAATATTTCCCCGGGCCTTTTCCCACTTATTTGCAATATATTTCGGCACTTTCACTAACCACACTCCTCGTCCTGTGTTAGATAGATCCAATTCACGATCAATAGGCGGTGTTGGAGTAGCCATTGCGTGTAAAAATAATATTTTTTATAGTACAGAAATTAAAATTCTTCTTTTTTTGGGAACTAGTATAACTAGTAATGGCAATCGCCACTAAGGCATTTGTGCCAACATCACGTTTGTATAGATTAATTTAAAAAAAAATTGTAAGAGTTTATTTTTCTTTAGAGATTTTAGCTTTTATCTGGATGCGATGAATCAAACACTAAAACAGAAAACGGTTTAGTTAGTATAATACGTCACAACACAGCACATTGAGGTATTAGTAAACGGCACAGTATACAGACATTGTGAGTCGATAGGCGAAACATGTAATGGCTCTTAGGACCATAGCCCTGGCCACCGGCTCGAGGCCATCACCCTAGCGCCACCCCTCCGGACCTAGACCGCTCCGCCTCCCATTATGTATGACGAGAAAAAAAAAATATTTTTTTTTTTTCAGTATACATGGCGAAGAGGGAGGAGCCGAGATCCCGAGGCCTGGAACCAGGGCATCCTGCCCCACCCGGTAGACACCACCATGACCCTGGTTTTTTTTTTTTTTTTTTTTTTTTTAATTTTTTAATATATATATATATTTTAGTTTTTTTTTTTTTTAAATTTTTTTTTTTAATTACAGTTTGATATTGTTGAGGTTGAGGAACTTAGTGAGAATTATATACACAGTAGGGTTGGCAGAGGAGAGGAGAGAGGCAATAGAAGTTGGAAAGGGGACAATTTTGTAGAGGGAGGATAATAGGTTAGAACGATTGTAGAGAGTGTTAAAATTACGAAAAGAAAAATATGACTGACACAGACCATATGACTGATGACTGACAATATATTTTTTTAAACATAGGCATTGGTTGTTGGCTGATTACAGGAACCATAGAACGTCATTCGCGCTATTTTGCGCGGACATGTCAAGTACAAGTTTATGTTTTGTAAATTAATTTACTGTGAATATTGTTGGTCAAAAGTCTTTTCTTTAATAATGTTCTACAATGTGAATAGTTATGGAAAGTGGTAAATTGGACTTTGAATATAGGGCATAACTTGCAGTTAATTTTTTGCGGTTTTCCCGCGATGTGGACTCCCATATTTTACCCGACGTGTTTGACCTATAATACCGCGAGTGACTCCAAGAAAAGCATCAAATTCTGCAGCATCTGTAATTTGATTATAACCTCATTAACTCATAAAAAAAGCTATATTACGTCGAACTCGGCTGTATGGGCTAAACACTTTGCCTTCCCTATCACCTCATTCATTATCCATCGGGAGAACAAAAAAAAAAAGTAAACTAATTTACATAACGATAAACTTGGACTTGACATGTCCGTGCAAAATGGCGCGAAGAACTCCACAGAAATTAAAACATTTTGCCATCACAAAAATTACATCACTAACTAAAATACGTTTAAAAAAGTTATTTTAGGAAAAAAATTATTTAACCTCGCAATTTATTTGATAATTTCATACTTTGTTTCATCTTTATTTATAATAATTGCAATAATTATGTTTATAATTTATATAACAAAAACAGTTTGAGATTAAAATAGTTACTTAATAATATAATATTTTGAAAATATACTTAGGTAATGGCTTGTATCAGGCAAAGCATTTTGTAGATGTCGCTAGCGGCATTGGTACCTTATTTTTAAATGTATTTTAAATTAACGTTACCTACCTTAAAAGACGAATTAAGAAAGCGCACACTGTCTTTAAAAAGAACAAGGTTTTATTAATAGAACGGCAGTTTTGAGATCACCATATCTTTCATTTCACTTAGAAACTGCTAAAAAGATGCTCACATCGGCATAATATCCAGAAATTAATAAATTTCGTAATAAAAATACAAGTTTTCTATGCAACTGACAGTTATATTAGGTACCATCCATCATGCGCCATCTACTGTGATAAAAAGTTAGTGATACGCCCCATTTATGTAAGCGGCAAAGCAACTGCTGAAGCTGTCCGTCCAAAGAAAACCATAGAGCAAAGCTAAGTCGTGCGATTTTCAAAGCGAAATAACGTGAAAAAAAGTACTTAAGATGTCAAGTCAAATACAAAAATTGTATTATGTTCCTTGCTGTCGTTGGAACGTATTTTTACGTTTGACATTTCACTTTGTGATTTCTGTGAAAGAAATTCTCTAAATTGGAGTAATTTGTAGTATTGTTTTCGTATTTGGTCTATATTCATAATATTTTAATGAATGACTCGTGATACTGATAGTTTTTGGATACGTGCTTGATGTAGTACAAAAACTGTATTCATTTATATTTTATAAAAATGTAACAATTATAAATTCAAGATGTTTGGATATAGTAAAGAAGCAGTTAGAGTGAAAGTCAAGGTTTGAACAGTCCTAAATTATTGCTTTTGTATTCTTCGCGCTCAATACACAGCAGAAACTCTAATTAAAGTTATTAACATCTTTAAATTTTTAATTTGATTTTCATTATTTTATTCATCATATTGTAATTCAAAGCGTCCTAGACCTCTACTCCTGGAGAAGTGCCTTTTAAAACTTATTACTGGAGAATTTGACTCTTTAATCACATTGGTCAGATGGGTTGATGAGGGTCTGTTGTACATTTTTTATAATAATTCCTTGAGTCAGCTATTTTAAAACCGGGATTGGCTCACATGCTTTCTGAGATATGGAAAGGTGGTGTTATTTAAACTGCAACCTTCAGATTCAGATTATTCACAATTATATAAAACAATTTAAAGATAAATGACATTTTTAAGATGCCCTTACTATTGAGCATCAAAAATTCAACCTGTACACAATTAAATTTTCCTTTATATTTCAGAAATGCGAGGGCAAACACCCTCCGGAGCTCAGAAAGTTTTCTGTGGACCCTCAGATAACATCGCTGGAGGTGTTACAAAGCATTTTGATAAAGGCATTTGACATAAAGTCTGATTTTACCCTGTCTTATAGAACTTCGGATGATTATGGCCAGGAATTGTATTTACCACTCCTCTCGGACTGGGAGCTTGATGCTGCATTTTTAAAGTAAGCTACTGTTCAGATAATAATTTTTGTAGCAAACTGGTCAAGTGGCTTGTGGCAATAAAAAAGAAATAGAGTGATGACTGTCAATTTTATAAACTTTTCACCAGTTTTTTATTTGAAACATTTAAATACTTATGTAGGTATCTAAAAATAAAATATGTAAACTTAAATTCATCACAACCCCTAGAACACAGCGTCCTAGACCTCCACTTCTGGAGATGGGCCTTCCAGAACATATACCTGGAGAATTTGGCCTACATGCCATGCTGGTCAGACGGCTTGGCGAGGATATGATGTCAATTTTTATGACAATTTATTAACGGTTTCACAAGTTGGTATTAGTGGAACTGGGACCAACGGCTTAATGTGCTCTCCGAGGCACGGGAACGGTGGTGTTGTAAATCTATGACAAATGTACTTAAGAAAAGTGTATTTCTCATTGGTACATGCCAGGTGGGTTTGATCTGACCTTTGTAGAATTTAAGGAACACATTCTTATAACCGAGCCACCACCGCAACTTAAATACTGATTGGTAAATTCAATATACAACTAACTGCATTTTCCCTAAAATTATATATTGTACAAACACAATATGTATATATTATTTATTAATTTTTTAAGCACTTATAGTATTTATATTAATTTAATAAATAATTAATATTATTTATTTATACCTGTTTTGATTAAAATACCTTTATTCATTGTAAATATTTTTATTGATAACTGTTTTCGCTTCTTTATTGTACTGGAAGTAACTGGGATCCTAAATGACAGGTCTAACTTAGTTAGACTTAGTTTAGGAGTCAGTGTGTTAATGAATTTGTTAATTGTACTTTTATGAACAATAAAATATTTGTAATATTTTTATATCATTATATCTCGACAAACCATTAGGGTTTGTTGGCGAAAAAGGTCGCTTGTTAGTAACAATTTATATTTTTAGTGTTTTAGAAGTTACTATTATAATTTTATTATCTGCAACAAATAAAGTGTGTTAGATGTGTTTCTTACTTGGTAAAATATATAAATTGAAGCTTAAAAATTTTATTGCCAAATATTTCGCCTCTCTTTGGAGCGGCGTCATCAGTGACAGTGACTGAAGGTCTTTGTCATAAATTTTGAAAAAGTAATTTTATTTCTTTTAGCAATGGTAAAGGCAATGCACTATACAGTTTTGTATTTATTTTTTAGAAAAATATCATCATCACCTAGATTCATCTTCTATTATAATTTTATTTATATATTATTTTACAGGTCAATGAAAATCGTTAGGTATTTTTTAACAAGTCAGGTTTCTCTGCTAAGCATTTGGGCATGGGCTTTCTTAAAGGGCTCCCAAAAGACATTCCATGTTAATTATGTATGTAAGGGGGCTAAATTGCATTCACAGTTATGTATGCATTATGAGAGAAAGTATTTTAACAGATAAAGTATAGACTGCCATGCCAACCCCATGGTCTAGGGGTTAAGTCCATAGATTCAGACTTGGAGGTAACAAAAATAAAATAAACCTGGTGCTTTTAATCTGTATTTATTTAATAGGGGATAATAGAATTTAACCCATTGTCATGTGACTTCTTACAGAGCACACAACATAGCAGTATCGCAGAAGTCAGAGCCATGTGTGCAGTTAAAAGTGGACATGAAGCCTTTTACAGAGGCTTCCGAGGATTGGGAACCTCTATACATCCAGAATTCAGAGTTACCTCCAGCTCAGAGGGAGGTCTCTATTCCACCACCCCAGTCCCAAAAGCAGGACAACCAAACTGGATTTCAAGGACTTATCATGAATCAGGTAAATTATAAACCAAACCATAGGGTTTCCGTCAGTGGAACAAGCTACCCCTGGCTATAAGGCGTGCACCATCCGACAACATATTTAAAAACCTCTCGAATTAACAAAGTTGTTTGACATTTTATTTATATATAAATATATATCTATTTATTTATAGTGTATGTTTATGTATGTATGTGCATTCACTCCATAGCCACGACTCAGACTTAGCTGTAAAGGCACAATGTGGCCAACAGTGAGAGAGAGACGGCTTATAGGGTTTTAGTCCGTAGGCTTCACGAATGAGTCGGGCATGCGACCCCCACCCGCGTTGGCCCTTCAGGCAGGGGGCGTATCATTGATGATTTATTGATTCACCGTCTATAAAAAATTAAAAAATAAAATGTATGTATTATATAGTATGTATGTGTATTGATTTTTTATATTATGTACGTACTCGTATATGTGTTTTTAAGTGCTATAAATCGTAATTATGTTTATTTACTAATTTAAGCTATTTTAATATTTTTCTTCATCCTGCCCATCAACCTTACATGATCCCCAAGGTTAGCAGTAAAGAATGTCTTATGGCGTTATAGCACGCCTATGTACTAGGTTTTTAAGTGCAATAAAGTATTTAAATAAAAAAATAGGGTTGCCTAAAAGCAAGCGACCCTGTTAGTGACAAATATTCAGTTACAACGTACAATGTATATTGAGATTGAATTATTTATTAAAAAAACAAACACAGCTTATTATATTAAACATATAAACAAAGTAGCAATAGTGGAACACAAGCCAAGATTTTATATTATTTAGACAATACAATTAAAACAGATGCTTTCAACATGCTACGATGGTTCGGGCATGTTGAAAGGATGAGCGATGAAAGATTGACGAGCCAGATATATAATGCGAAAGTTGTGGGTGAAAGAGGCCCTGCCAGACCGAGACTCACATATCACGATCAAATAAATAAAACACTTACTGAAGGTGCATTAAAAAGTCTTCGTAACCAAAGGGCATGTATGAAGAGGTTAATGAATGTTGACGAAGCGAAAGAGGTATGTCGTGATCGTGTCAAATGGTGCTCAATTGTCTCTGCTTACCTCGCAAGGGATCTGGCGTGAAGATATGTATGTATGTAATTAAAACAGAAATAATAGTAAAATATAGTAATTAGATTTTAATTAATAGTACAATTGAACTGTGACTAGCAAAAGTAAAAGAAAAATAATAAATAAGTGAAAACCAATAGGTTAATGATTATTTACCTAAAACAAAATGATGAATGAGAGGCAGAAGCAAAATTATACTATATATACGAGTATAGCAGTATTCGTCTATTAGCAAGCGAAGTGGATTTGCAAAGTCAGACCGGGATTAGAGTGATTAGTTAGATGTATCAGAGTAGAACATGGCTAAAACGTTCATATAGACAAGTCATTTACAGTAATTTAACAGGTGAATATATATATGTTTGAAAAATTTAGTCATATCTTCAGGTGGAGAGAACTTTCAACATGGTGTCTCGAGCATTAAACTTGTATGATGACCCCAACAATGCTCCTCGGCCCCCTCTCAGTGATGTGGAGTTCAGATCATTCCTGGATGCTGTGGGACACATCACCAACTCGGCTAAACTCAGGGAGGTCATCTACTGCGGTGGTATAGAACCTAGTTTACGGTAAGTAACCTAAGAGATTTAAATTTTTTGTTTATGCTGTAAGTGGATTAAATCCGTGAATTTAGACACGGAGGTACCGGGTTCGATTCCTGGTTGGGACACAAAAATATTTATTAATGTGACATTTATTTTGTGATTGAGTATGGTACGCTGGAGACATTGACGAGCTTGCCACTTCTCATGATTGGCCTATAGTAAAGTTGGCTAAATGTGAATCTGCTTATTTATAAGCGTGGTTTCTGACCACTCTGAAAGCGAAACGGTCATGATGAATCTTTACTTTTTATTACCCTATACAATCATATTGAACAGAAAAAATCGAGCTACCTCAATTAAAATTATTTTTTTTATTTTTATTTTATTGGATAACCAACATAACCTAATAACTAATTACAAAATCAAGTATATATCTACAGACCATTAATATGTTTTCACATATAGGAAACTATGACAGCAAGCTAACATTTATTTATTTATTTATTCAAGGAACAGTCAACAAAAGGTACCATCATATTTATAATATTACTAGAACTAACACATGGTTATTGCCCTTTTCATTAATTTTAACGTCTTTTAATATACATTAAAACTATAGAAAAAAAAAGAAATTATATAAAATGAAATTAAATTATAGGTTAGTTAATTAATAAGAGCTAAAAACTAAAAGGAAAATAAAAAATAAATCTTAAATTAACAATAACACCCTAACCCTATCTAAACACAATTAACAATGACTAAGCAACATTTAAACAATTATGGAAGTAATAGTAAGGAAATAAATGAAGTATGAATAACAGCTTAGGTAGTTTCGGAAACACTCAAAGAAACTCTGACAAAACCAATGGTTTGACAGAGTATTCTTAAAAGTAGCTGCTATTTAATTAAATTATATTTTAATGCTGGGGTAAAAGAGATGTTGTAATTAAATTTTAAAAAAATTGAATTGTATTTAGTTGAGGCACCCGGCATAAAAGTTGGGGCCTGGTTTTGGGCAATCTCTTTTACCTTCCTTAAACATATCTTTTTATTTCAGAAAAGTGGTATGGAAGCACATTCTTAATGTATATCCTGAAGGTATGACAGGAAAGCAGAGAATGGATTACATAAAGAAAAAAGCTAATGAGTATTACACACTAAGAACAAAGTGGAAGGATTGCATACAGAAGGGAATGGTGAGTCTGATATGCAAAAATATGATTTCAGGGCTTGCAACCTACTATGGGATGGTTTAAAAAATAGGCCATCGATTAAGGTTTGAGACAACGTTTGAGCCAAAGTTCTTATTTAATAATTTTACCTAAAAGCTCGTTTTCAATTTCTTTGTGACTCGCACGGTCTTTCACTTCGTTCTTCCCATAACAATTTACTTAAAATCCCTCCCCACTCTTCCAGCAGATATTCAGACTCCTTTTCGGTATCTGCAGCTCGCCAGTGGAACAGACTACCTTTGGTAATCAGACAAGCTCCATCTCTCAAAATATTTAAAGACAAGTTATACAATTTTTTACACCATAAACAGAATAACTTACCATAACTTTCTACTATGTACTTAGATATGTATTTATTATTTATGTATATATTTATTTAATATGTAGGATATGTATATTTAATTTGTATGTATTTATATTTCATTATTGTTGATCACAATATTATTTCTGCACCCGCTTATAATGGCTCCCCATTCACAAAGCTTAGTTGGTAGAAAATGCATTTATAGCATTAAGCTCGCCTTTGTCCCCGGTGGGTTCTGTACAATAAATAATTTATTATTATTATTTATTTATTATTAATAATGATGAAAGTCACTACACTAATGCTTCTAGAACAATCTGACGTTTTATGTATATCCATCCCTTTTATTCCTTATCCAAAAGACTTACGGGTGAAAGAGATGGAGAAATGCGCAAACGCACCTTCAAATAGATGTTTTTGCCGAATTCCTTTTTCTAAATTAAAAATAATATATACTCATTAATATATTTACCTATATTAATAATATAATTTTATCATTATCATTTTTTTTTTTTTTTTTTATAATAAATTAAACAGGTCGGATTTGCGACCCACCTGTCAGTTGGAATAAAATATTTGAACGGTGAACCCGTGAACTCTGCTCAACCCATGTTTATTCAAATATAAGACTGTGAATTGTGTATACTCATAAACTCTGCTCCAACTCTTGATGGAGTTATCAAAGAACCCGCAGTACCTAAGTCTCATTTCTTTTCCACCACCCATATAGATACGAGGGGAGATCCAAAATTTTGTGGAATGAGAGCGTTTTGAATGAAATGAAATAATAAATATTTTTTTCCGTTTCAATTTCATTCTTCGCCGTTTTTCCTTGACGGACTCCTTTAAGTATGGTTGCGTAGTATTCTCAAGTTATGGTTTCTTTTTTCTTATCTCCACTTTCCAAAAGATTTCGGCACTTTAACCTTCTTTGGGGGTGGTATGCCCTTTTTATGTCATTGAATGGCCTCCTGCTTCGACTCAGGTTCAAAGTAACAAACTCTTGTTTCATCTCTGGTAACAATTCGCTCCAAAATCTGTGCAGGTTGGTCTCCACACAACTCTAAATTGCTTTGACGCATCGACGCGCTGCTTTTTCTGATGCGGTCTGAGCATTCTCGGTACCTATCTTGTACTGACTTTTGTCATGTATGATCCCCAAAATGGTGTTATCTGATACTTCAACTAATGCAGATAAATCTTGAAACAGGCGTCCTCCAGTACAAAATTTTCTACTTTTTTGACGATGTCTGATGTGGTGGCCTCAACTGGCCTTTCAAAGCAGGGATCGTCTTTACTTGATTCCCGACCATGTTTAAAAAGACTATGCCACTTATAAATCATAGATACTCTAAATAGACCTTAAATAGCTCCTGACAGCGTTAGTAAGTAGTATATATGTATGTTTATGTATAATAATGTGTATTATTAGTATCTAGTATATTGATATTATGTAAGTATGTATGTATATGTATATATACATATATGATGTAAGTATATATTAATCCTATTAAATTACCTTTTATAATTATAGTATTATTATTATTTCTATGATTGCACCTAAAATTGTTCAATTTTGTCCCTAAGGATTGTCTGTCGAGAATGTCTTCGGGCATTTAGTCCGCCTTTGTACTTTGTGCAATAAAGTTTTTTAAATAAATAACCTATCCCCACTCGATCCCATCCATTCCACGAACTTCTGGACCTCCCCTCGTATACACTTAAAACTTAAACCTATATTACTTGTTCATCATCACAGCCAATATGCAACCTAAACCAACACAAATCTCCAGGTTATGATCTTATAACGGCAAAACTGCTAAAAGAACTGCCCGAAAGTGGCATAACATTCTTGACACAATTATATAATGCAATACTTTGTAGAAGTTTTGTACCACCTCAATGGAAGGTGGCACAAATTATAATGATACCAAAACCAGGAAAATGTGCAGAAGATGTCAAATCATACAGACCAATAAGCTTACTTCCGATACCATCGAAAATCATGGAAAGGTTGTTTCTAAAAAGACTTAATCCTGTAATACAAGAAAGGCACCTGATTCCAGACCATCAATTTGGATTTAGACAGGGACATAGCACGATTGAGCAGATACACAGGCTTGTTAATAACATTAATAATGCATTTGAAGAGAAGAACTACTGCTCTGCAGCATTCTTGGATATATCACAAGCATTTGATCGCGTCTGGCATGAAGGTCTACTCTTCAAAGTTAAAAAGATGTTGCCTATAAATTACTATTGCTTCATACAATCCTATCTTAACAACAGAAAATTCTTCGTCAAACATGGAGAAGAAATAACAGACCTACACGACATTAAAGCTGGTGTGCCACAAGGAAGTGTGATGGGACCAACGCTATACCTACTATTTACATCAGACCTCCCAATGACCAATGGTGTTATTGTTGGGACATTTGCTGACGATACAGCCATACTAGCAGTGAATAAAGACCCCAAACAAGCCTCAAGAAGTCTTCAATGCAGTCTTGATAGTCTAACAGACTGGCTAAATACATGGCGTATTAAGGCAAATGAAACCAAATCAGTTCAAGTAACATTCACTACAAGGCGTGAGACTTGCCCACCTGTTAAACTTAATGGTGTCCAAATCCCCCAATCACAAGATGCAAAATATCTTGGTTTACACCTAGACAGACGACTTACTTGGAGGAAGCATATACACATGAAACGTAAAGCCCTTGGACTGCAACTACGTAAACTATATTGGCTCATAAACACCAAATCCAAACTATCAATGGAAAACAAGCTTCTTCTCTATAAGTGCATTCTGAAACCGATATGGACCTATGGACTCCAATTATGGGGTACATCTGCAAAATCCAATGTGGAAATACTGCAAAGATTTCAATCAAAAACTATTCGAATGATTGCAAATGCACCCTGGTACGTCACAAATGATATAATTCACCATGACCTTGGCATCCCAACAGTCAAAGAAGAAATTAAAACTCAAGCTACCAATTATGGCAAACGCATACAAAATCATCAAAATAAGTTGGCAAGCAACCTTATGGATAGAACATTCAGATTCAGAAGATTGAAGAGAACAGCTCCACATGAATTGATTATTTAATTTCCAATGACAATGACTTGCAGTGCATTAATGTATCAATACGGTTGCATCAATGGAAGCAAACCGTTCAATACCTATAGTATTACATACATATTGCCGAATGTCTTGACTAGACAGATTGCAATACAAATGAAGATATAAAAAAAAAAAAAATCATCACAGCCTAGAACACAGCATACTCCACTGTTAGAACGTATATCTGGAGAATTAGGCGTTCAATCCCCACGCTCTGACCAGACGGGCTGGCGAGGATCTGATGTCAGTTTTAATGACATTTTTACGATTCCATAAGTTGGTATTACGGAACGGCTTAACGTGCTCTCCCAGGCACAAGAACGGTGGTCTTTAAAAAGTATTTCTCATTGGTTGGTACATGCCGATTCGAACCGTAAACATTTTTGGATCAGAAAGCGTTCTTACTACCTAGCCACCACCGCTGTATAGCTATAGATTTGATCATTTTAATTAATTATATTACGTGATTTAACGTTTTAGCAGCATTAAATAATTAGGGTAGACTTATTTCTAAGCAAAAAGACAATGTTTTCAGGTAAACAGCGATTTAAGCTATGTGACTAGTATGGTGAGGAAAGATGTGTTAAGAACTGACAGACACCATAATTTCTATGCTGGAAGTGACGATAATCAGAATATTGCATCACTCTTCAATATTTTGACAACGTGAGTATTAACGCTGACTGACACACGCCCGTTAAATTAATCTCACATTCTCACGCATTTATATTTATTTTTACTTGTCCTTATAGAAAATTTGTTAAATTTTGTGAAACATTTTGGTGGTGGGTAGTTTATATTTTTTCTCGAAAATAACAAATTAAACTAAACGACTTTTTTTCAGCTACCTTCTAAACTATTTTAAAATAAAATTTTGTTACCATATGGTATGATAATTGAATTATATTTTGTTGAGCCACGCTGCCTATAAGCCCTGACATTTCATAACGATCGCTAACTTAGCGATAATCGTGTAACTTTCGTATAATGTTTTTTTAAACGACGTCACAGCCTTGGTCTACGTCTACTTCCATTCAGTTTACTTTGCGTTGAGCCGACATACATTGACGACGTCAGCTTCATAATCTTGTTAAAAATGGCATCGCAATGCGAATGCGATAATCGAACAACGGTCTGCTAGACGAATAGTTTGATTGTATAGTGAGGGCCTACGGTTAGTCATAAAAATGTCGGAATCGTATTGAATTGATCTGTCAAATTAGCGATTTTGCAAACTTTTTAGCGACAAAACTTGTCAGCCCGCAAAGTTATCGATAGAGTTTTACCGTGTGAGACAGCTGACATTTTGACTGTTGCAAAGGTATTGTCCATTGATTGTCCATTTTAGGGCATCAAATGAGTAAATCATCAAAAGCCTGGGTTTTAATGACATAAGTTCTCATATTAATATATAACCGTCTTTTGGAACTAATGATATTGACCAAATTGCCTTTTTAATTTTGTAAGTGACAACATTTTTTTATTGCTTACCGACCGAAATCGATAAGATAGCTGTCGAGACTGCCGGACCTGGTTTTGAGCAATCTCTTTATCGTTGATTTTTTTTCTGTAATAAATACATTATATTTATTCTATTAATAATAATAAAGGCATTTATTCCATAATTAATTCATAATAATATACAGTTTTTACATAGTCAAGAACAATTTCAATTAATAAATTGAAATATAAGTAAGCTTAAAATAATAATAATACTAATTTAACATGCTATGTAACTAAACATAGTCTTATATCTAAATTATAAATTTATGTCTATTTATTTTAAAATTATTAATTAAAATATCAAAATTAATTTAAATAATAATGTCAAATAATATCTATAGTTTTTTTTTTCTTATTGAGGACCCCTCGTCGGGTAAAGCTCTCCTACTTTTCTACCCTTTTCTTCCTATCCTGTGCCTCGTCCAGTTTTGTCCAGCTTCCTTTACTATCTCGTCCTCCCATCTTTCCTTAGGTCTACCTTTATTTCTCTTGTCCTTCGGTCCCTTCCATGTAGTAACTACTTTAGTCCATCTGTTATCCTTCAGACGTGTCACGTGACCAGCCCATTTCCATTTCAATCCTTGTTAGGCGGCTATGACTTTTGTTTTGTTTCTTATATATGTGTTTCTTTGTTTATCGTCGAGTTAAATGTTTAAAATACTTCTTTCCATGGTACGCTGGCAAGTGTTTACTTTATTCTTTGAATAATTGTTATTATATTTATTCTAGCTATGCCTTAAACCATCCGACGGTAAGTTATTGTCAAGGCATGTCGGACCTGGCATCCCCCCTGCTGGTGACGATGCGGGACGAGGCTCACGCCTACATCTGTCTGTGCGCTCTCCTCACACGACTTCACCCAAATTTCCTGCTCGACGGAGAAGCTATGACCCTCAAATTCTCACATCTTACAGAATCCTTACAAGTCTATGATCCGGAGTTCTATAACTACTTGAAAATGCAACAGGTTAAATTATATTGTTTACTTACAAACTAATTTATATTGACATCATCACATACATAATTATTAGTATATCATAAAATAATATTCTAAAAAATGGGCTGTTGCTTACACATGCATACTTACATACAGCACACAGCATACACAAACCCACACACACATATACAGCAACACAAACACATAAACACTAATAATTGTTTAATCCTTCAGCATATATAGGGTGAACTTTTCAAGTGTGCCTTCAAGGCCAAATCCTAAACAACAAGGATATAATCATATCGAAAAATACTCAAAGGAGTCACGGGGCCGATTTCTATTAAAACTAAAACTGCATCTGGCCTTCAGGAAAGCCCATCTCTAACAGTGGAGGTTTAGGACACTGTGATGATGAGACTACATAAAATATAACGTACAAACCTTTGTCGAAATTAAGCAGGATCGTAATGAAAATTACATTAAAATTAATCCCAAAATATTAAAAATAAAAATTATAAGATTAAGATTTAGTTACTATTGTAAAACATATTGATTAACTATTATATTTCTTGTTATCTATTTAAACAAAAGATAGTAATTAATAATATACCCATGTTTCTTTCAGGCAGACGACTTGCTATTCTGCTACCGTTGGCTGTTGCTAGAAATGAAACGGGAATTTGCTTTTGATGATGCTTTAAGAATGTTGGAAGTTCTTTGGGCATCTCTTCCACAGAAGACTGTTACTTCTGAACTTTCCTTGATAGAAAAAGAGTTTAACCCAGATTTTGAAACAGAAGATGGAGATCCTCCACCGAAAAGTCCACTAGTGAAAACTCAAAGAGAAAATGCGTATACAAAAGTGTGTGCTATGAGACGCCAAAGTTCTATGTTCAGTCTAGCCAATGTGAAACCTCCAAAATTGTCAACCTGTAAACAAATGAATTATAGTCTCGATGAAAATTCAGCCAGAAAAACTCACATAACTCCTAATCAAGCTAAAGAATTTCAAAGTCTAGACGAAAGTGCTTTAGAAGTAAAAATAACAAAATCGACTGATAATGTAAATAATAGTGATGCAAACTTAACTGACAAAAGAATTCATAGTGCTGGAGAAAACGGGAGATATGTCAAATCTGATAATGCAACAGTTCCTTGGTCCAGCACAGGAAATTTAATGAATGGGAACACTCATGAAATAAAAGAAACGCCTTTAGGAAATCAGATTAGAATGCTAAGAAACAAGATATCTTTGCACAATAACAAATTCTTTACCTCTTTAGAGAAACTCGATTCCAATGAAGAAGACAAACCTCAAGTCAAAGTTATCAGAAATCTTAACGAATTTCGTAATTTTGCTTCGAACAAATCGGAGCCTATAAAGCAAGAGAAACTGGCCAGAGCTAAGTCTGTTATAGTGAACACTTCTAAAGATTGTCCTGAGATTACGTTTACTAAAACATCTTATGATGAAAGTGATTTGACTGCACATAAAATGTATAAAGATTTGAAAGCTGTGAACAAGACTTCTAAAAACGTTTATTCCGATACAAACGACGGTAGTAGTCCTGATGATTCTCAGGAATATTACCCAATGACGACATCCATCACTCGAGAATTACGGCTAGAATTGGAACATTTGGACCGACAAGTGTTTGGCCAATCTTACATCAACCGCTGTTCACTAAATTGTGATTCTTCAGAATCTACAAGCACTGAAGAAAAACCTTTGGCAACGGAAAAACTTGATGTAACCCCGACAGTAGCTGAAAATTCAAAGAAATCCCCCTTTCTGGAAACTTTCAAATCAAACGCAAAGAGTATAGAAGATATTTATCTATGGGAGAATCCTTTGCATAGAACTCCTGTTACAAAAACAGTGGCCAGTTGTCCGCATACACCAGATGAACAAGCGGAATTAGATTTTGATGCAGATAACGGAGAAATAATCGAAGAACTTTCCGGAAAGAAATCTATAACTCCAATTAGGTTGTTAAGAAAGAATTATTCCTTCGAACCTCAAGAAGTAATTGAAACTAAACATTCCAACGAATCAGAAACTTCTGAGAAAGACTTAGCAATTGAAAGTGAGGATAAAGAAGCTATACAAGAGGATAAAGCTTCTAAATCACACAAATTCTTCTCTAGCATGTCGTTGGAACTGGAAAACGCTAAGAAGAATTGTGAATCTTTGCTCAACGCTAAACAATCGACACATTTGCACAACGTAGCAACTACCATTAACAATTTCGAGAAGAAATATGAAGTTTTTAAACCACAAATTAAAGCTGACGTGTCTAATAAAAACACAATTGGCAGTTTGCCTCCTCCGACGTTGTTCGGAGGTGGAAATCCTTTCCTGATGTTTTTGTGTTTAACAGTATTATTGCAACACAGGGACTATATAATGCGGAATAGAATGGATTATAACGAACTTGCAATGCATTTTGACAAGATGGTTCGTAAACATAATGTCAATAGAGTACTCAATCAGGCACGACAGCTGTATGCAATGTACTTAAAACAACATACATTAAAAAATGATTTAGCCACATGAGTTAAATTCGACATCTCTTAACACAAACCTATCATGGCCTCACATCGACAGCCCAATTCCACTAATTTTATATCGAATAAAGTTATATATAACTGCGGTGGTGGCTCGGTTGTAAGAATTCAAATCCCCCCGGCATGTACCAATGAGAAATACACTTTTCTTACGTACATTTGACACAGATTTACAACACCACCGTGAGCACATTAAGCTGTCCCGGTTCCATTAATACTAACTTGTGGAATCGTTAATATATTGTCATTAAAAAAAAAAAATGATATATGTTTCTTGCCAACCCGTGGCGAGTGTAGGCCGAATTCTCCAGATATATGTTTCTGGAAGGCCCATCTCCAACAGTGGAAGTCTAGAACGCTGTGTTCTAGGATCCAATCCCACGTTAGTTAAGTTACAAGTGAATGAGAAATAAATTATTTAAAAAAGAGACTGAAAAGGAAATCAATGAAGATCAAGATTATATTATATCCTTCAAACTGGACTTCAGTGTCGGAAGTGTCCTGTCAAAAATGACGATGTTGTGTATGAAGAAAGACTTAACTAACCTGCAGCCCGATTCTGTTACTTAGTCGCAAACGTTACATTGTCAAAATAGTGAATTCTGTTATTTACTACCACTTTTAGCCCGAGTTTCTCCGATCATAGCCGACCTTACGTCAAAATAGCTTTTCCACTATTTCAAATGTCACCAATGGGGTTGCAACTTCAAAATCATTGAATTAAATACTTCAATTATTCGCTGTTAACTAAGATTATATATTTACATTAAACATAGTTTTATAACAAACATTAGGTAATAAATAAAAATTATGGCAACTACTAAAATAAATATATATTAGATTTTTTTTAATGAACGCATCGTAACGTTATTTTGCTGTCATCCGTAGTGGAAACCTTTATACGAGAATACCAATTTTAATAGCGTTTTACACTGACAGTTCCGTTATTTAATGGATTCCACTATATAACGTTGGCGCTTAAGTAATAGAATGGGGTTATTGGTTTAGCAAAACTGAATTAAGGTTTTAATTCGTGATTAACATTGCTCGTTATCATTAATTTTTTTTATTTATTTATTTAAAACTTTTTGCACTATGTACAAAGGCGGACCTAATGCCGCTAGACATTCTTACTCGGTCAACCTTAGGGACATTACGAACATTAATAGTGGTTGTTTAATTTTAATTAAATTAGAGTGCCTGGCAACTTGAGAGGGTTGTACGCTGTATACCCCTCTCTCTCGCACTTTCTAACTTTTATAAAGATTTTTCAAGTCTGAGTCAATTTTGGAGAAATGTAGGCAAGCTATACAACGGAGTGTTCTGAAGAGCCTTCCTCTTTATTCCGCAACCAAACCAAATATTAAGGTAAGTCCACCATGGCAAGATTACAATATTAGTTATCATTGAAAGTAAAAATTGGCATTTGACATCATTGCAAATGGCACATACTTTCAGCGAGAACAACAAATAGGTGGTAGGCGGACTGATGGTGGTAGTTGCCCAGTCTGCTGGGCTGGGGAAGTATCCACCGTTCGTTAAATTATATATGTATTCATTGAAATGTTGGTAGTGCTGATTCCTTGTAAGTTAGCTAATCAATAGTTTATGATTGGCTAACTCAAGTAACCAATTAAAGACAAGCGCATTACACTTAAATTATATTAGTCGTTTTTTAAATAATGGTAATACTGAAACCTTGAATCGACCGCTTGTGATTGGCTAACACGAGCAACCAATCACTGAGAGGTGCAGTAGTACCAACTTAAAGGCCTAAAAAAAGTATACCAATCTATATTCTATAGCATAAGATTATCTATTTTCTTCTTAAAAAAATATATTTGATCTGAATACGTAATATGCATTTAATATAAACAAATGCTTCAATTTAGCTAAGTCACTAGTTTAGTTAGGGTATGTACTTATTAATGAATTATGTAATACTTAAGTTATAATATAGTCGTAATAGTATGAAAAATTATTGAATTGCATATACAAACGTATTAATGTACATTTTACAAGTATGACAGCAATTTAAAATAAAGCTATTTTATTTGTTTTATTCAAAACCTTAAATTAAATATACTATATTACAACTACAACTAAATGTAACCTAAAAAACTTGGAAAACAAAAAATAAATAATTACAAAAAAAAATAGCTCCTCCAAATCGCTGTCCTGTGGCATGGTGGCATACACTAGCAGCATTGCCCCTCTGAATTAAGATACTTAATTTTTGAGAGAAAAAATTGCCAGCTCTAATGTCACCTGCAGCCCAATTCTGTTACTTAGTCGCAAACGTTAGATTGTCAAAATTGAGAATTCTGTTATTTACTACCACTTTTAGCCTGAGTTTCTCCGACCATAGCCGACCTTACGTCAAAATAGCGTTTTCCACTATTTCAAAAGTCTTCTTCTTTTTTTAAACTAGTAAGACTAGTAATGGCAATTGCCACTAAGGCATTTGTGCCAACATCACGTTTGTATTGATTAATAAATTGCGTATAGGTACTGGTTAAGGGTTTGATTGGACACGATGAATCACAAACACTAAAACAAAAAATGGAGTGGTTAGTATGATACGTCACAACACAATACATTGATTTGTTAGTACTTGGGACAACATATAGACAACACATACATTTAGGGTGTGATTACGTTGCAGGTATAGAGATTCTTGTAGCCAGGGCCACAGCACTGCACCCGAGCCGAAGCCCCCACCCTAGCATCAATATATGTCTAAAAGTCACCCATGGGGTTGCAACTTCAAAATCATTGGAAAAACGTGAATCAAATACTTGAATTGTCCGCCGCGAATTTATAATAAAGTTAATAACATTTATATTAAATAAACTAAGATTATATATTTACATTAAACATAGTTTTATACATAGCTGGGCATTAACTCGTTAATCCGTTAATTAACGAAGTTAAGTTTTTGATTGACGGGTTAACTTTTAATTTAACTTTTAAAAATGTTAACGGACACGTTAACTTCCGTTAATATGCAGAAGTCCGTTAATCGTTAATCCAATGCCACTATTTACCGCATGGCACCGCGGTGTGGCGCGAAAAACAGTTTCAGACAAGTATGAAACGACAAGTGCCGGGCGCGGCGGCGCGTGAGACAAAAACAAAACTATATATATTTTGCCGGCGCGTGCGAGTAAGAAAACTGCGAAGTACTAGCGCCAGTGCTTAGAGTGACGAGTGTTGTGTTTGTTGTTATTATAAATTACTGTCAGTGATAATTTGCGTGTTAATAAAAAAGAGTGCAGTGTAATTAGTAAGATAGAAAAGTGTATTGTGCAGTGTAGTAATTAAAACTATATCATAGAAGACATGGAATCGGATTTCAGCGGTCCTGATGAGAATCCTTGGCCACATTTTGAGTATGTGGAATTCCAGTATATCCAGATCGGGCCAGCAAATACTTTTTGCTTTTAAGCGTTGCTTGCCGAAAGACACCAAAATAAAAGTTCATGTATCAAGCCTGAATAATTTGAAACAACATGTAAGAAGGGTACATGAGTCACAATACGTACAGTTTGAAGAGATTGTTAAGGCGGGCTCTAACCGAGGCAAGACAAAAAAGAGAACTCATTCTGACAATATTATATATTAACCTGTTAACTTACAGAACTAACGCAACGATATAAAAATGCAATTTTACACATATTAACGGATTAACGAATGACATTAACTTCTGTTAATTCTTCCGAAATGTAACGCTTTAACGTTTAACGAAGCTAACTTTTTTTGTAGCGGATTAACGAAGTTAACTATTTGATTAACGGTGCCCAGCTATGGTTTTATAACAGACATTAGGTAATAAATCAAAAATATGGCAAATACTAAAAGAAATGTATAATATTGTTTTTTTTTAAATGAACGCTTCGTAACGTTATTTTGCTGTTGTCTGTAGTGGAAGCCTTTATACGAGAATACCAATTTTAATAGCGTTTTACACTAACAGTTCCGTTATTTAAGGGATTCCACTATATAACGTTGGCGCTTAAGTAACAGAATAGAAACGTCTATGGCCATGGAATGGGAAGGAGCTAGGTACTTCCAACAGGTATAATCTCACACCAGGGATTGGCCCAATCTCTGGTACTAATGTCATTCCGTCTGGACGCTTGCCATCGTCTCGACTCAGACCGGTTGGTTCTGCTATGACAGCCCGTGGTGACCAAGCTTATCGGCATCTTTACCACATGGCCAACGATGTGGTTCACACAATTTGAAGTACAGATAAAGTATACCTATATGGCATTTATCCCGATAAGACATAATGTAAACAAAGAAATTTTGTTTTTTAACAATTTTTTGCTACATATATCCAAAAAATATGTTCTGGATGATAATTCCAGCAGTGGATATTTAAAATTAAACTTCTATGTGATATTATTGTAGTAATTTCCATTTTTTTTTTTTAATATTAGGTCGTTACATATGAACTGACCATTTTGATTTAAAAACTTTAGGCTTGTGTTGTGGAAAATCTAAACAAATCAAACTTTTTATCACGGTAGATGGCGCATGATAGATGGTACCTAATATAACTGTCAGTTGCATAGAAAACTTGTATTTTTATTACGAAATTTATTATTTTCTGGATATTATGCCGATGTAAGCAGCTTTTAAGTGTAGAAATCGAGATTTCTAAGCGAAATCAAAGATATGGTGATCTCAAAATTTCCGTTCTATAAATAAATCCTTTTTTCTTTTTAAAGACGGTGTGCGCTTTCTTAATTCATTTTTTAAGGTAGGTAAAATTAATTTAAAATACATTATTCTGTTATAAAAATTAAACCTACAAAAACATTTTAAAAATGAAGCGATATATAGGTGCAAAATAAGGTACCATTGCCGCTAGCGACATCTACAAAAAGCTTTGCCTGATACACCCCATTGTTTAGATTTTTCTTTGACATTGCTCTGCTCACTATATGGTAAATTTAAAATATCGCAGTATATTTTTTTCGCAATTTAGACAATTTATTGCCAGGAATAAAATAGATTCCGACGGGGCAGTCCAAACCGCCTTTAAAGATTTTATTGATTCTCGATCCCACAATGGAATCAATGAACTAACCTAGAAAATGGCGCAAGTGCATAGATAATAATGGTACCATACCTGGATTGATTTTTTTTTTTTTACTTTTTCCATATAAAATATCAATTTCATATGTAAAGACCTAATACTAATTTATATATTTTTATTTATTAAGTAGGTTTATTTTTATGTTTTATTATTTATGTTAAATGTAAGTTTTTAGTTTAATTAATAATTTAGTTTTTTTTAAATCATTGTACCTAATACTTATATATACATATAATTATTTTATTTGTTTTTATTAAACTGTTTGTTATTATTTTATTTATTCTTTGTTCAAGGTTTAACATGTTTGTAGGCAGACTGATGGTGGTAATTTCCCCAGTCTGCCGGGGCGGGGAAGTATCCACCGTTCGTGCCGATAAACCCAGTAAAGTGTATCCACACGTTTCGGGATCAGGCTCGAATTGCCATCATGACCAGTCAAGCCGGCATAGTGTTAGGAACTGATGTCAGTCTGATTCCAGTTGCTAACATTCATGGATCTCGCTCTCCACTTACCATCAGGTGAGCGCAAGGTCACATGTGCTAGTAAAAAAAAATTGTATGAGAAATATACAAAAGCGCTAACCCTCTTGCCCTGTGTTTTGACTTGTCGCTTAAAAACACGGCATTAATAAGATTAGGTAACGTTCAAGTATTTAAAAAATCGTTCTGACGAAAATTTTGGAACGCTTCTATGTTGTAAATTATATTTTTGATTAACGTAATAATATTAACACCAAATTAAATTAAATTATATTGTCTTAGATAGCGATGTACAGCACAGTTTGATGAATTTATCTAAATATGATTAATTAATACAGAGTACAGATTCATTGTTTCAAAGCGGCATCTTCTTTCATTATAGCTCCCAACAATGTTAAGTGTATATATGTATGTTTATGTGTATTTATTTATTTAAAAACTTAAATTTAAAAATACAAAAGGCGAACTGCCTCCGTGGTCTAGCGGTTAAGTCCACGGGACACAAAAATATTTATTAATATAAATAAATATATTTGTGATATTTCTCGAGTTTGGTACGCTGGAGACATCGACGAGCTTGCCACTTGCCATGATTGGCTAAATGTGAATCCGCTTCTATATAAGCGTGGTTTCTGACCACCCCGAATGGGAAACGGTCGTGATGGTACTTTATTTTTTAAAATTATATTTATTGGTACATTGATATTACAGGCTTTTTAAAGTGTTTTTTGACGCTTTTCAGGATCAGTTTGCTTAGTGTAAAATGCAAGTTTCGGAAAACGTAACTGCTGTAGTTACGTTTTTTTATTTTACATTGCGTGTTATTGCAAGTTTGGCTATAATAACAGGCAATGAACATCGAAAATTCAGTAAAAAAACTCTACTACTATATTTATTTATTTATTTTAAAACTTTATTGTAAAAAAATACAAAAGGCGAACGTAATGCCGCTAGGCATTCTCTGCCCGTTAACCTTTGGGACATTGAGATCATTTAATATTGAGTACGGTGCAAATAAATAGAATAATCAATCGTAATAATATTTAAAAACTGAAATATATATATATATATATATGGCAATACACATATACTATAGTTGCGTTTACGAAACTTCAGTCACACTAGGCATACTGGCTAGAATTGCCAATGGCATTAACCTCGTTGACCCGGAATAGTGGTAAGGATTGTTGTAGGTTGCTTTAATTCTTGGACCTCCCTCGTTTTGGAAAAAGACAAACGAATCTGGTGCTGTTTTAAAATGATGACTCTGTAATAATAATATGACGCTTGGAACTCCAAAAATATATCTATTATGAGCAATTTTCTGTTTTTTAATTTATTCCTAACACAAACCTCAGAGTTTTTAGCACAATGACCGTCAAACATTCTTCTTCTTCTTCTTTTTTTAAACTAGTAAGACTAGTAATGGCAATTGCCACTAAGGCATTTGTGCCAACATCACGTTTGTATTGATTAATAAATTGCGTATAGGTACTGGTTAAGGGTTTGATTGGACACGATGAATCACAAACACTAAAACAGAAAATGGAGTGGTTAGTATGATACGTCACAACACAATACATTGATTTGTTAGTACTTGGGACAACATATAGACAACACATACATTTAGGGTGTGATTACGTTGCAAGTATAGAGATTCTTGTAGCCAGGGCCACAGCACTGGTCAAACATTCACGGCATACCTACTGTTATTTCGTCAGTCTTATCTAACTTAACTACCTCTGTTATCTAACGGTTTTTCATTCATTACAGAGCCAAAGTCAAAATATCTTTATTCACGTAAACCAGGCATTTGTGACACGTCATTATTTAGAATGATTCTACTCCTGTTAGGAGAAGACTAAAGCTTAGCAAATTCCAGTGACCTGTTAATGTTTAATCTGACTGAGAAAGGAATCTGCAAGGAAAACTCAGCTATAGCAGATTTACAAATGAAACAAATACAGAATTACACAACAATAAATAAATATCTTTCAAATTCACCCATGAGATTTATAAAACCTGGTACAGGTGGTACCCCACCAGGAATGTCAGAATTAGGACCTCTGCTAATTCAAGAACAATAAATTGAACGTGTTCGGCAGAGGTCCCAGGCCCCCACAGCAGCACCCGATCACGGACGTAACGCATGTGCCAGCCATCCCCCCGCTCAACCAGGCCCTTGGGGTGCGGACCGGGACCTGACAGCGACAGCCCCTAGAACACAGCGTCCTAGACCTCCACTGCTGGAGATGGGCCTTCCAGAACTGAAAAATTTGGCCTACACTCGCCAGAAGGATTGGCGAGGATATGATGTCAATGTTTTATGACAATTTATTAACTATTCCACAAGTTGGCGTTAGTGGAACCGGGTCCGACGGCTTAACGTGCTCTCCGAGGCACGGGAACGGTGGTGTTGTAAATCTATGACAAATGTGTATTTCTCATTGGTACATGCCGGGTGAGTTTGAACCGACCTCTGTAGGATTTAAGGTACCTACGCGTTCTTATAACCGAGCCACCACCGCGCGGTTAAGTCCATGGATTTGAGGTACCGGATTCGATTAATTTAAATAAATACATTTCATTAATATCTAATTTGTGATATTTATCGCGTTCGAGACATCGACAACGCAACGAACCAGTGCCTTCACTCCGTAGCCACGACTAGACTTATCTGTTAAGGCACGCAGGGTCAACAGTGAGAGAGAAACGGTTCATAGGGTTTTAGTCCGTAGGCGCCTTGGGGTCTCCTTAGGAGGCCTCACGGTGAGACCGGCATGCAACCTCCCGAGGTGGCCCTTCAGGCTGTAGTCGTATCATTAATGATTTTGCAAGTCTTGCAAAAGTGGTGTTGTTTTGTTTATTAATGTGAATAATTATGGAAAACGATAAATTGGAAATATGGTATATAAGTTGCACTTTATTTTTTGCGGTTATCCCGCGCTGCGAACTCTCATATTATACCCGAAGAGTTTGGGCGATGTCTCGAGTGACTCTAAGATAAGCATCAAATTCTGCAGTATCTGGAATTTGATGAAGACCTCATTGACTCATAAGAAAGAAAGATATATTACGTCAGACTTGGCTGTATGGGCAATATCCTTTGCCTTTCCTAAGGATAAATAAAACAAAAATGGTCGTTTTAATTATTTATTAGCATGCAGTTTACACACATAATTTATGGTATAATTATAAATTAAATCAGTCACTATTTTACTAGAATTTACAAAAACGTCTATATTGATCAACTTATTTAAAACAATAACCTGCAGCCCTATTCTGTTACTTAAGCGCAAACGTTATATAATGGAATCCGTTAACTATATATATATCACGCTATTAAAGTTGATATTTGCACGGACAGTCGAGTGCTTATAAAGTTGTGATTTGATAATTATTTTGTAATTATAACGCAATCTCTGACGTAAATAACGAATTCAACTAATAACGTTTGCAACTAACAGAATAGGGCTGATCAATCAAAACTATACTTTAGGTTTTTTAGAGGTTCCAGTTATGCGCTAATATCATAAACCAGCGCCACCAACAGTTTTATATAAGCGGTGTAACTTTATTTAGCTTCGATTACTGAAACAGTTTTGTTTTTTTTTTAACATTGACATTTTTCCATCCGTCAAAAAGCAATGCTCCCGGGGCTGTCCATTAATCATGCGATGTATTTTAGCATTTTTAACCCCCCTCCCCTCACCCTTGGTGATACGTGGTGAGGTTTGAGACTAACACCCCGCCCCCCCCACTTAAAATCACGTGTATTTTAGTACCTACAATGTTTTTTTAAAAATATCTATAAATTATAATCAAGAAAATTAAGGACCATGATATCAATGTCTAGACAGAAATGTTGCAGGTTGTTTTTGACTGTAAAAATAATATTGAAAGAATTGTATAATTATGCAAAAAAACATATATTGTACTAGTAGGTAGTTTTTTACTTGATAGATATTTTGACATTGATTTTTTAAGTTGGTACTACTGAGTCCGTCACTAATTTATTGCACGTGATTGGATAAAAAAATCAAGTCACAAACGAACGCAAAGTACCAACTACAGATTATTTAAAAGAAGTTTTTTTGAAATAAAACTACAAGTAAGCAAATTAAACTATATTTCTAAGTTTTTATTTTTTATTATTGTTTTTCGGGGGTCGAAACATTTTTGATTGATTTTATTTGACAGATGCTGCTGAAATTTTTAGTTTTTCACCGAATCCTAAAACCAATTGTAGAATAACAAAAATAAATAAGTAAAAACTTAAATACTGATCATTTATTACAAAAACTGTCTTCTTCTGACATTTTTTGTACATTACAAAAAATTAACTAATCAGATTCGGCCCCAGCTGTTCTTTCAGTAGGTGGTAGTTTTTTAACAGTTCTGTCGGTAGTTGGTAGTTTTTTAACAGTTCTGTCGGTAGTTGGTAGTTTTTTAACAGTTCTGTCGGTAGTTGGTAGTTTTTTAACAGTTCTGTCGGTAGTTGGTAGTTTTTTAACAGTTCTGTCGGTAGTTGGTAGTTTTTTAACAGTTCTGTCGGTAGTTGGTAGTTTTTTAACAGTTCTGTCGGTAGTTGGTAGTTTTTTAACAGTTCTGTCGGTAGTTGGTAGTTTTTTAACAGTTCTGTCGGTAGTTGGTAGTTTTTTAACAGTTCTATCGGTAGTTGGTAGTTTTTTAACAGTTCTGTCGGTAGTTGGTAGTTTTTTAACAGTTCTGTCGGTAGTTGGTAGTTTTTTAACAGTTCTGTCGGTAGTTGGTAGTTTTTTAACAATTCTATCGGTAGTTGGTAGTTTTTTAACAATTCTATCGGTAGTTACTACTTTCTTCGGTTTCCGCCTCCTCCGGACAAAATAATGGCGATGCGCATAAAGATGTTCAAGATATCCAAATATACCGAAATAGCCCTGCGGAGAAAAATACTAATATTAAATATCAAGCATTATAGTACAAGATCCGTAGAATTCAACAACGACGGTTTATTCAAATGAAATCCACTATATACCGCACGTCTTATGTCAAAAGAGCAAATATTTTTTTTAGGCTTCAGGTGTCATTGGTAGAACCTGTATTTAAAATAAAAAAATAACTTTTTTAAAGATAAAAATCATTATCCGAATAACAAAACTCTAATGCATGGTGAATAAAGTCGCGTCTGAAAATCACGATATAAATAGAGAGAGAAAGAATTAAATAATAGTCAACGTTCGCGCGATCGTCGACCTCTCGCTACCTACTTGCTTAGGCTCAGTATGAGTGGCGATATTTTTAGGACAATTTCTGTGCATCGTAACTTAAGATTTTATTAATAAATATTAAAAAAAAAATACGTAGTTCTCTATTTTTATTCTAGATTATAATCTATAAAATATTTGCTCTTTAATAAATTCCACGCAGTATAATAAAATACGCTAACAAAAGCAACGATGATGGGTTGCCTAACGTAATGATATTATCTTATTTTATAAATTGTTTAAGTAAAATAGACCTAATTATTGATTTCTATCTATTTTTTAAAAATTAAAAAATATATATTATTATTGTAGAATGGCCTCTAGAAAATGTCATCTAGAAAATGGGCTCTAGAACATGTCCTCTAGAAATTGTCCTCTAGAAAATGTCCTGTAGAAAATGGCCTCTAGAAAATGGCCTCTAGAACATGTCCTCTAGAAAATGTCCTTTAGAAAATTGCCTCTAGAACATGTCCTCTAGAAAATTCTTTAGTGTTCTAATTTTGTTGTGTATATTTGGCTGTAAAAGAGCATATCTAAGTCTAGTTTTTTTCCCCCTGAAACAGTACATTTGTAATGTAATTTAAATTTGCCTTAAATTCCATTTTTGTACAAGTTTAGAAACTCTATACTATTTACATTATGCCTAAGTGAAGGTACTCACGAGTTGATAGGGTCGTAGGGTTGGAAACCGTACGGAGGATGTACTTCAGCCCTCTTCACAATGTTCTGGGTGTCGTACAGGAGGAACCCGCCAAATATGATCAGACCTCCGTACAAGCTCAGTGAATAGAGACCTAGAGAAAAAAATATTGTAAATTTATTATACACTAGCTGTGTACTACTCGGCCGCTCCGTGTGTGCGTAAATTACTGGTCTTCGAAAATTATAAACTAAAATATCTAGTGTATGTTTGTGTCTATGATATGTTTGTGTCTATGATATGTCTGTGTCTATATGTGTATGTATGACTGTGTCTACAAGATGTCTGTGTACGTATGTATGTGCCTACGAGATGTCTGTGTCTATATGTTTGTGTGTATTTATGAGTGTGTCTACAAGACATATGTGGATGTATGTGTCTATGTATGTGTGTATCTACGAGATTTCTACATGTGTAAGTATAAACGTCTCTACGAGGTGTATGTGTCTATCTGTGTATGTGTGTGTAAGTACTTGTATCTACGTCATGTCTGTGTCTATATGTGTACGTTGTAAGTGTCTATTACACGTCTGTGTCTGATGTATATGCATATATGTGAGTGACTATTTGTGTATATGTGTATGAGTGTATATGTATGTATACTCACCGGCCCCCAGTGCGGTGGTGGGAGGTAGGAACATGGAGGCGAGGGAGGCGGCGAACACTGCACCAAGTCCCATCGCGAGAGGAGCGCGCATGTTCAGGAACTCCCCAGAAGGAGCGCACACTGCAATAGTACTTAAACCACCTACCACGCCAGCTGTGTACCTAAAAGTGAGAGGCTACAGTCAAATTTTGGGTTTAGTAGTCGTTTGGGACTAAAAAATATGCCAAAAGACCACAACATTAAGTCCAATAAATGTAATGATTAGGAACGGGTTCAAAACTCAGCTTTACGCAGTGGAAGTTGGTGCGAGAGGAGTTCCAGCAAAGTCTTTGCATCACTTACTGAAAGAATTTATGGATGGCATTCCAAGGTGGCATTAATGGAACCATACAGTAATTGGTTAGGTAGGGCGAGGAGTAGAATGGTGGATGACTGTCTATTGTCCAGCCTATTGTCGGTCGGCCGAGACACCATTTTTGTCCTCCCGGCACCTGCACGTTAAATCCAAAGCTTAGAAATTTGCCTTCTCTTCTTGCACATCATTATAGGATCCCAGATGAACTAGCTAAATCAGATTATGGGCCAGACATCTTTAGTGAACTAACTATTCTGTGGGAATCAAATATTCCAAAAGACAACAACATGAAGTTGAATAAATATTATGATCTTACTGAAGAAACTATTAGGAACGAGTTCAAGACTCAGCTTTACGCAGTAGAAGTTGGTGCGAGAGGAATTCCAGCAAAATCTTTGCATCACTTACTGAAAGAAATGGGCCTAAGCAGGTCTGCAGGAGATACATTTATGGGACGATTTCTTTCCCACACACGATGAACCCAGCTCAATGAGTCCATGAAATGCTTAAAAATTTGCCTTATTTAGAGTGATTTTTTCAGATTAAAGTCTACTTACAAAGCCGCTCTGGTCAAGATAGGGCCACCAAGAAAGCATATAGGTGCTATAACTGCGCCCATGATGGCAGTGTGAACCACCCAGGCCAACTGCTTAGCCCCAAACCCAGGCTTGTAATCCATACTCCGGACCACCATGCCGGAACCAATCATAAGGCCCATGGTCACTATGATTGACTGAAAAAGTTTAGTATTAATATTAGGAGGTAATTTAATTTACATCCCTCTGGCTCGCACATTCCAATACATTTAAAATTTGAAATTAGTGTGTACTTTAAAAAAATATATATAATTTTCTAGGAAATAAAATTATTGACATTTGACGAGCTCCAAGTTGGCATTAGCGGAATCATACAGTATTTGGTTGGGTAGGGAGAGGAGCAGAATGGTGGATGGTGATCCTCTTGTTACACAATAAAAAAAAGGGGACCTGATTTGTAAACCAGCCTATAGTCAGTAACTACCCAGAGACACCATTATTGTCATCTCCTACCCACATAAGATGAACCCAGCACCGGCACAGTGAATTCATGGACATTGCTGTAAATTTAAAAATATTCTAAAAGTCCACAACATGAAGTCGAACAAATATTATGATTTCACAGAAGAAATGAACAGGAATGGGTTTAAGACTCAGCTTTACGCAGACGTTGGTGCGAGAGAAGTTCCAGCAAAGTCTTTGCATCACTTATTACTGAAAGCAAATTTTAATTTTATGGAATGAACTTCCAAGACGGCATTACCGGAATAATACAAAAATAAAAAAGGGAAGGCCTCCTTTTTTAAACCAGCCTATTGTCGGTCACAAGCCCGAGACACCATTCTTCTCATCTCTTACCCACACACGATGGACCCGGCACCCGCACGGTAAATCCATGGAATACTTAGAAATTTGTCTTTTCTCTTGTCTTCTTTGATTGGGTAGGGAGAGGGGCAGAATGGTGGATGGTAAGCGTCTTGCTGTGCAATAATAATAAGGATGCCTGTTTTGTAAAGACACCATTCTTCTCTTCTCTCTTTCCAACACACAATAGTCCCGGCACAGTTACATCATTAACAGATAGTATACACTTGACATAGTCACACATACTCACCACCCATCCATTTCTGGCCACAAGGTTGAGGAGTGCTGGAGTCCTGAAGACCAGGGCTGCACTTCCGGCAGTCAAAACCAGAGAACCAGCTATATAGCTGTATGTAGATTTTATACGCTCTTTCACATATTGAGGCCAAAAGCTTAAAGAGAAATAATATAAATATTACATATTGTGAAATAGTATATCATCACAACCGCTTCCCTTTCGGGGTGGTCAGAAACCACGCTTATAAATAAGCGGATTCACATTTAGCCGACTTATATATAATATATATAGGCCAATCATGACAAGTATTTAACAATCACTTTCAAGTTATTAACAATTTCACTTCTTTTTGATTCCTGGTCGGGACACAAAAATATTTATTAATGTAAATAAATACTTTTAATTTATTTGTGATATTTCTCGAGTTTGGTACGCTGGAGACATCGACGAGCTTGCCACTTGTCATGATTGGCCTATAGTAAAGTTAGCTAAATGTGAATCAGCTTATTTATAAGCGTGGTTTCTGACCACCCCGAAAGGGAAACGGTTGTGATGATCATCATCATCATCATCATCATCAGCCTGTGTCTCTCCACTGCTGGATATAGGCCTCCCCCAAGGCTCGCCACTGCACGCGGTCTTTTGCAATCCTCATCCAACCCCCACCAGCGACCCTCCTCAGGTCATCCGTCCATCTGGCGGGGGGTCGTCCCACTCTGCGTCGTCCCGTACGTGGTCTCCACTCCAGAACCCGTTTGCCCCATCGGTCGTCGGTTCTGCGGCAGATGTGTCCGGCCCATTGCCACTTGTGATGATACTTTTATTTATATTATTTAAACTTGTATATCTTATTAATAATTAGTTAAATTACTTATTTTAGTTAAACTCATATAAATCAGATTTATGTTCCAAAATTATAAATAATTTTCTTAACACATGAATATTCATAATATGACACTTATGGATGTCAAAATTGCTAGTGTGTAGAATTCTGACAAAATGAAAATTTTGAACACAGAAATGCAATCTCCAATGTTGCTATAAAAACTTATCTTACAGTTCATGCCTTTTGATGCTTGGAGAGTTTACGACTTGAATACCAATTTGAAGGATCCCTCGAGGGAACCGATTTGACGGTTGGAAGATATGTTTGAATGGAGGCGTCGTTGTGTAAAGGACACCCTTTTTAAAGTCTACGATGGACAGAACATTGCTTCTTATACTTTGGGAATGCTAATCCTAAGTATAACTTAGTACATAGCAAATCTCCGATTGTTGCAATTTAACTGCAAAAAGTTCGTTTACATTTTGCGATTTTTCTTCAGAGCTAAAACATTGATGTCAATAATTTTATTTTTATTTGTGGAAATACAAATTAGAATGAAAAATAATTGTGAAGATATCCTCAATAAAATAAAATATGGTGTTTTAATTTTAAAAAAGCAATTTAAAGACCTTTTCTTTTTATTTATAAGAGTCCGCCCCTTGTATAACATGCAATAAAGATTTAAATAAACTTCACAGGGTGATGGGCGGTCACTTGAACCCCTGGACACATTGTATATAACTCATTTGTGACCAATGTGGCACTTCGTCTATTTTTTTTTCCTTCCACTGGCATTATGTACTCACTGTGATTCTTGTAAGGTCCCAGGCTTCACACCTGATCCATAATAGCACAGGGCTCCAATACCCACTGCTGAGGCACCTACCAATGCACCTTTTCCGAGGCTGAATGCTAAAATTAAAACATAATTAATAATAATAATTCAAATAACTCCGAGGATCTGTTAAGATTACAAGTATGTTAATAGATTTAAGTAGGTATAAGGTAGATTGCTGGTAAATGAGTGCTTGATCAAATTCTTAACTTATTTTATAAGATCTGTTGTGGTCTCTAAAGTTAAAAATGGGACCTGGGACTTGATATTTTGACCAAAAAAGTGGTCTACAACCTTATGGTTAAGATTCCATCATCTAACAATAAGGTTGATGTCTATTTTTTATTTTATTATTTATTCAGGAAACATACAGATATTCAAACATAATTACAACAATTCTAACACAATCCAGCAAAGTTTCCACTTAAATATCAAACATATGTAGATTTTGCAAAAATATATATATATATATAGAAAATTTATGGATAAAATAAAAAAAAATATTAATTGTCCCTTGAAATTATAATTAAAGTAACCTATTATTCAACCTTAGCAATGTTTAAGTTTCAAACTGACTTTGACTAACCTTCAAAATTAATAGATCACTTCCTTGGTGCACTGTACCATCAACCCTTAATTTGGTTTTATAACAAACTTTGACATGATGAAGTTTCATCGCACACGCAAGCATACGGAAGCCTATTGGGTGGCCCCATTCGGCTGCAGTTTGTCTCAGCGGGCAACAGCCCGCCGGTTTTTATTTTTACCCCGGCCTAAGGGTGGCCAAGGAAGGGGCTACGAAAGGTATGGCCCCTTGTGAGCGGTCTCCGGCGGCTGTGCGTGGAGAGGCGCGATCCCCCGAAGATGGTCGAAGCGGCTTTGACTTTGACATGACTTAATGGAGTGTAGTGTAACTGTAACTTACCATTCGGTCCAGCAGGGGCCATAAGTCTTTCGCGTAAAGTTGGCTGAGTCTTCGGTATGACCCTCGATCGACTTTCGCGTGCATATGTCCGAAGTACATAACTTTTAGGAACCAAATTCTGTGGCACGGTAGAATGCAGCGATTGGGAGACATTTAATGCCGATCTGGCACAGCACATGCGGGATAACATCTTCAAAACTAAAAGAATATTACCAAAACATAAGAATTAATTGCACAACATAAAATATTTATCTCAAATAAAATCTATAATACTCACATTTAAGTTATTTTCGTTAAATATAACACTATTATTCCAATAGTAATAGATTATCCACAACACTATCCGCTTATAAAGGAGAATTTTTCGTTTTCTTTAGAATTTATTAATTATAAAGAATCTCTCGAACTTTCTGTCACTTTCTGTCGTTGCACTGCGCAAATATGAATGACAGATGACTGACTGACTGTGTGATTGACAGAAAAGAAAACTACAAACGTCAAGGCGATAAGCCTTATTAAAGATACGTTCCATAGGTACAAGTTGTACCATAACAAAATCTCTTTAAAGTTATAAGTGTTATTTTAAAGGTTAGCCGTCAGCCGGTACAGCCATTTTTAACTTTATATATTGGTACAAACCAGCCTTAATATTTATTCTCTGTTATTAACTTGCCTTTGTTACTGAATTCTTTTTATTGTCTGTAGCCGAGTTGCAGTAAAATTAAGTCTCTGTAACGAACTCAGCCTAAACATGGATTAATGGGGTGTGTCACTAACTTTTTATCCTACCTAATATAACTGTCAGTTACATGGAAAACTTGTATTTTTATTACGAAATTTATTATTTTCTGGATATTATGCAGAAGTGAGCAGCTTTTAAGAAATCGAGATTTCCAAGCGAAAGCAAAGGTATGGGGAGTTCTTCGCGCCATTTTGCGTGAACATGTCAAGTGCAAGTTTTTGTTTTGTAAATTAATTTACTGTGGATATTATTGGTCAAAAGTGGTGTTGTTTTGTTTAATAATGTGCTACAATGTGAATAATTATGGAAAACGATAAATTGGACTTTAAATATGGGGCACAAGTTGCAGTTTATTTTTTGCGGTTTTCCCGCGCTGTCAACTCCCATATTTTACCCGACGTGTTTGAGCTATGGTGCCGCGAGTGACTCCATGAAAAGCATCAAATTCTGCAGCATCTGGAATTTGATGATGACCTCATTAACTCATAAAAAAGAAAGATATATTACGTCAGACTTGGCTGTATGGGCTAGACCCTTTGCCTTCCCTATCACCTCATACATCATCCATCGGGAGAAGAGAACCAAAAAAAAAAAAAAAAGCAAAGGTATGGTGATCTCAAAATTGCCGTTCTATTCATTCAACCTTTTTTATTTTAAAGACAGTGTTCGCTTACTTAATTCGTCTGTTAAGGTAGGTAACGTTAAGTTGAAATACATTTTTCTGTTATAAAAATGTAAAACTACAAATAAATGGGGTTTATCACTAACTTTTTATCACGGTAGATGGCGCATGATAGATGGTACCTAATATAACTGTCAGTTGCATAGAAAAGTTGTATTTTTATTACGAAATATATTAATTTCTGGATATTATGCCGATGTGAGCAGCTTTTTAGTGTACAAATCGAAATTTCTAAGTGAAATAAAAGATATGGTGATCTCAAAATTGGCATTCTATTAATAAAACCTTTTTTCGTTTTAAATACGGTTTGCGCTTTCTTAATTCGTCTTTTAAGGTAGGTAACGTTAAGTTGAAATACATTTTTCTGTTATAAAAATGTATAAATAGTTTTACTACAAATAAATTTAAAAAGGTGAATTAAAAAGCCATCGAAACAAGAGGGCATGTATGAAGAGGTTGATGAATGTCGAAGGAGCGAAAGAGGTATGTCGTGATCGTGACAAGTGGCGCTCAATTGTCTCTGCCTACCCCGCAAGGGATTTGGCGTGAAGATATGTATGTATGTATGTAAATTTTAAAAATGATCAGTCATAGTTGAAACAAGGGTCCCAGTGCCGCTACCGACATCTACAAATGCACGTTACTAGTACGAATCAGTCACTCGAGAATACTCGAGATTCGACTGATAAATCGACTGACAAGTGACAGTGACATTTGTATATTTACGACTGCCGCACGTGGTGTTTGCGGTGCAAAAATATCAAAAACCAAATACTTTATCTTTATTAATAAAAATGGTGAAACGTAAAGCAGAAGTGCAGCAGCCAGCAAGTGAATCTTCAGGTAATTATACATTTTATGGCTATAGGGTGTTATTAAGAAAATAAGCGAGAACAACCAGGTAACAACAACGTGATAACCTGCAAGTTGGATGGACTTATGAACCTGGAAGGTCTGGCTGGAAGTTCGTATGCTAGGAAATGCCCTAAACCGGTAGTGCAGAGACACAGGTATGTTCCAGCTTCTAAAAACGTACTGAAAACGTTTTTTCTGTAAGTGGTGCAAAATAACTATTGCTACTGCATAAAGCTTAATCTTGAATCTGTTTCTAATCATTTATGTTGTTTTGCAGATTCTGAAGACGAGCTGGATCCAGAAGCACATAAGAAAGGTTTGAAGAATCTAAAAAACTTTGATCCAGACTTTTTTAAGTATCTTGAAGATAATGATGAGAACTTGCTGGATTTTGATGTTGATAAGGATTCGGATGATGATGGAGCTGATGACAAGGATGATGATGATAACATTCACACTCCAGGACCACTAAGAGGGGATAGTGATGAGAGTGATTTTGAGGTAACGTTTCACTGTCATAGAATTATAAAACCATCATTCCTATACCTCAGAGAGCACATTAAGACTAAGTAACCAATTACTATTATTATAATTATTTTTATTTATTAATTGGTGAGAGGTGCATGCTGATATGCTTATATCAAGCACTGTAAATTTTATATAGTTGTCAGTTATCACCATAGCCTATTTCAATTTTTGATAGCTATTTAATTATTTACAGGATGATACTCCAAAACCCGGAGTAAACAAGGTGACCCTAAAGATGGTGTCAGACTGGCAGGCCGCTCTGCAGAATGAGAACAAAGTTAAGCTGGCGACACTCACCACAGTAATCAAAGCATTTAATGCTGCCATGTTAAGAGCCACCAGTGACAATGAAGCTGTTGAGGTGGAGTTCAAAGTTGAAGGTGAGAATTTAGGAAAATGACATCATTCATCTTGTATGGGGAAAAGTAAAGTATCATCACAACTGTATCCCTCGCGAGTTAGTCAGGAACCATGGGTTTATTTGTCAAAGAAGAGGAATTTTCATTTTGAAAACTTTACTATATCATGACAAGTGGGATGCTTGTTGATGTCTCTAGTATACCAAACTCAAGAAATATCACTAATAAATAGTGTCCTGACCAGGAACAACAGGATGAAAACATTTAAATATAAAATTTCAACTATATGTGGGGATGGGTTTCTACAAAATCTTCTATGGTCCTTTGAATGCAACTCTCAGAACTGCCGTCAAATGTAACTTCAACAAGCACTTTCGTGCAACGGGGTCTTAATGTGCCCTAGAGTCACTGATTTGCAGTCGAAATGCCAGTGACAAAGCTCGGCCTGACATACACAATGCCATGTTGGTACCAACACTGATGTATGGAAGCGAGACATAGATACGCATGGGATGCAGTAGAAATAAGAGTGTTGCGTCGGATATGCAGCGTCACTTTGGCGGACCGTATACATAATGTCAAATACGGAAAAAGGTATAAAAGAAAGCATAGGGACAAAAATTAGGAAAGGCAAGCTACAATAGTTCAGGCATGTTGAAAGTATGATAGAGAAAGATAAAATAACCAGATATATAATGCGAAAGTTGTGGGTAAAAGAGGCCCTGGCAGATAGAAACATATCATGATCAAATAAATCAAATACTGGCTAAAGGTGCATTAAAAAGCCTTTGTAACAAAAGGCTACATTGACGAGCTTGCCACTTGTCATGAATTGGCCTATAGTAAAGTTGGCTTAATGTGAATCCGCTTATTCATAAGCATGGTTTCTGACCACCCCGAAAGGAAAACGGTTGTAATGATACATTTGTAACAAAAGGCCTGTATGAAGAGGTTGATGAATGTCAAGAAAGCGAAAGAGGTATGTTGTGATTGTGTCAAGTGGAGCTCAATTGTCTCTGCCTACCAAGGGATCTGGTGTGAAGATATGTATGTACGAGTATGTAGAACCTAAATGATAGTACAATAATTTATTTAATTTATATTTGTTGAAGTAATATACAAACAGTATAAAATAATTACAATATAAATTAAAACTACTTAAAAGTAAAAATAAAATAAATATAAACTAAACCTAATAAAAAATAAACTATAAGAAAAAAATGTCCTCTAGAGATGACCCTTCATTGATAGTTCCAAGATGACTGGCAACATTTCCCCTCTGTATAGCTAAGCTAATACGTTGGCAGAAATAATTACCACCCTTCCTGTCTCCAGACTTTTCCGTTAGCCGTTTGGACAACTCCTTGGCCAGACGCTTGGCTGAGTGTCCCCATGGGCCCATCGTCTCAACCCCAAACGGCGCAAATTCGTAACGTGTACTGAGGTTGACGTATTTGCGCAGCTTGAGGTTCTCAGCAGAAACCGCCGCACTTCCCGCGCTTGACGAGGTCGCCTGGATGTGATGGGGCTAATGTGTCTACACATGTCATACACATGGACCTGCCAAGTTTCCACAGCCCAATGGTCATGTCAACGGTCTTTTGCCATTGCTCTGCGCAATCCCAGAGGGTTCTAGGATCGCGGGTACTCCGGCAGTGACAAAAGCCCTTCGAACGATGTCGTTCAAAGCAGTGTGACGAGGAATGCGGCCAGCATGTATTCTAAATGATTGTATTTCTTTCCAGGTTCATCAGTATTTAATGCTGTAATACAAATGTGTGTTTTATATCTGCCTCCTGCCATAAAAAAATACTTAGGACTTGAATCTGCTGGAAAGGATCCCAAGAAATGCAAACATTTTGTCAAAATAAAAAACCCTCTTATTGCATACATTAATGACCTGTTAAAGTTATTAGGAAACATAACTTCAACCAATATTTTAACTGTTCTATTAAAACATTTGCATCAAATGTCGGTTTACATTGCTTGCTTTGGCAGACTATCGAGATTATCTTTGAAAAAACTAATAACTCTATGGTGCAGTGGAGAGGAAACTGTCCGAGTTTTGGCATTTTTGTGTATATTAAGAATTACCCGAAATCAGCAGGAATCACTGCTTAATTTGGTGCTAAAAACTATGTATATGACGTATGTTAAAAACAGCAAATTTGTTTCACCAACCACTTGGCCTGGGATTAACTTCATGAGGCGTTCATTGGTAGAGATGTTCAGCTTAGATTTAAATGTTTCCTACCACTTCGTTTTTTTGTACATAAGGCAATTGGCTATACACTTGCGTAATGCAATAGTTGTCCAGAAAATTGAGAATCGTCAGGCAGTTTATAATTGGCAGTTCATCAATTCTTTACATCTTTGGGCTGATCTTTTGGGTGCAACGTCCAATAAGCCTCAGCTACAGCAATTAATTTACCCACTAGTAATGATTATTACGAACACAATCAACCTGGTCCCGACCCATCAGTACTACCCGCTGAGATTTCACTGTGTTGAAATATTGATACATCTGTCAAAAGAATCTAATACGTTTATTCCTATCACGCCGTTCTTGGTTGAGGTGAGTTCAATTTGCTATTCATATAATTTAATGGGCCGGACACATCTGTCACAGAACCAATGTGTGCTGAAGTAAAGACCGCGTACAGAAGACATAGAGTAGGATGATCCTGTAAAAGGTGGCTGGATGAGGGTGGCGGAAGATCTTGTGAAAGGTTGGGCTTTGTTAAAGGCTTATATCCAGCAGTGGACAAACTCAGGCTGATGATAAACCAGCCTATAGTCAATTGCAAGCCCGAGACAACATTCTTTCCCACATACCCAGAACACGGTAAATCCATTGAACGCTAAGAAATGTGTCCTCTATTAAAGATGTATGCAATAAGAAAATAAAGGTGCATTCCATTGCTGCTTCCATTACATATTGACTTATGTTCGGTGTTTTGTATGAAATCAAAAGAATTTGGGTTGCAGTGGACATTAGCTCAAATTTGTTTAGCTTAGTCAACGTGCATTGTATGTGCGTAGCAGCTCTGAGCTTTTTTATTAGGTATCTACAATATTAAATGTGGTTTCCGAAATGATGATCAAAATAATGTAATTGGATACTTGCCTCTTTGTTTTTTGAAGTAATCATATTTTTCAAAACCAAAAAGAAAATGGATTAATTTAACCATCCTGTCGAAAACTTCCAGTTATATTTTAGCAATATTTAATAGTATAAGCCCATTTTAAATCATCATCACGACCGTATCCCCTGCTGGGTGGTCAGAAACCACGCCTTATTTAAAGCGGAGTCACTTTTAGCCATCTTTACTATAGGTCCATCATGACAAGTGGCAATCTCGTCAATGTCTCTACATAGTAAAGTTGACTAAATGTGAATTCAAAGGGATACAATCGTGATGATATCTCCAAGTCAGATATTAATTAATATTTTTTGTTAAGGTCCTCACAAGCTACAATTACAACAAAAAGCATAAGAAGACCTCAATGAAGCCTCTGGATTTCTCCTGTATCTTGAGGCTGGCCAAGTCGCAACTGGTGGAGAATGGGTTCAAAGACCAGGTCATTGAGAGAGTGTACGCTTTGCTATTGGAGTACACAGCTAATCAGTCACACAGCATCGCATTCCCAGACCTTTCCATACTTACTATTGTACAGGTAAGCTTTACTATAATATTTATATGCCTTTTTTTACCATGTTTACCACCTGATGGTAAGTCGCACAAGGTCCATGGAAACAACTGGAATCAAACACTCATGACTCACACCAGTACCTAATACTATGCCGACTGGGCATGATGGCAATTCAAGTCTGATCCCGCAACGTGTGGATACACTTTACAGGGTTAATCGGCATGAACGGTGGATACTTCCCCGCCCCGGCAGACTGGGCAAATTATTATTATTATTAATAGGCTCGCAGCGCATTGCTGATATGCCTATATCAAGCACTGGCGTAAAGTTTATTAAATTGTCAGTTATCACCATAGTCTATTTCGATTGTCACTAGCCACTGGTCCAGTTTGTTTTTAAAAGTGTTTACAGTTGAGGACTGTAATATGTCTTCTGGTATTTTGTTCCACATATTTACAACTCTGTTATTCATGAAGTGATATCCTATATTTGTATTGCTGGATTTTTTCATTAGCTTCATTCTGTGGTCATGATGGGGAAATGTCATTGTGTTAAACCTAAACATTTTGGCTAGGTGGGGGCAGTTATACCTTCCTGTTAGAATTTTAAATGTCTCAATTACTCGTATATCTCCCCTCATTCTGCGATCCTTGAGACTGTGCCTACTACCTATTTGATTTTTTATGCATGTATTGGCTTATACCCCAATACACTTACTTAATTCGGCACAGCACGGTCAATCCATAAATTTATAATCGTGTTTATTTGTTTCAGATAAAACAATTTTTAAAGAGTTGTTCAGTGCCAAATTACACGAAGAAGATTCGCCAACTTTTGGATAAGATCGAAGAAAATTCCAAGTTTATTGAGAAAGAACGGGCCAAAATCAGTTTCAACTTAACCGATAGCAAAATAATCAATGCATGGGAAACTAGTATCCAAAACAGGGGAACACCTTTAGCCACATTTTATGAAAACTGGAGCAAAGTTAACAAAATTCAAAAGAGAAAGAAAGTTACAAAGAACGATGAACTCGCAGAAGAATTACCTACAATTAAGAGAACTAAGAAGTCTAAAGAAGCTAAAGCGACTAAACCTCAAGGACCACTGGTTCTCTTCCCGAGTGACGATGAAGACGGTGATAATTTTGGTTTTGATAAAATCGAAGTTGACAAAAAGCCAGCGAAGGACAAAAAGGTAACCTGTTTGCACTTTTTATGTTGGGTTTCGTTTAAAGCGGTGGTGGCTCAGTCAAGTACGCTTTGCATTCCGAAAAAGTTCACGGTTTGATCTCTGGCATTTGTCATAGATTACCAACACTACCATTCCTGTGCTTCGGGGAGCATGTTAAGCCAACCCGGTTCCACTAATACTTTGTTGAATTATTAATAAATTGTCATTAAAATGGACATCAGACCCCCCGTCAACTCGTCTGGCCAGATACAGCATGGCGATTGTTGGCCAAATTCATATATATATTTTGGAAGGCCCATCTCCTACAGGCGCGGTGGTAGCTCGGTGTTAAGGAAGCTTTCCCTAAAATCCTGCAAAGGTACCAATGAGAAATACACTTTTTTTTACATACATTTGGCATAGCACGTTAAGCCGTCGGTCCCGGTTCCACTAATACCAACTTGTGGAATTGTTAATAAAAAAATTACATCAGATACTCGCTAACACGTCTGCTCAAAAAGAAGCAATTTCACATTTAGCCAACTGCCTCCATGGTCTAACGGTATAGTCTGTTGATTTAGAACTAAAGGTACCGGGTTTTATTCCTAGTTGGAATAATATTTTATTTGCAATATTTCTTATAGTTAATGTGGTTAACATTTACAACATTTACACCGTGCCTTATTAAGCTTTTTACTTTTTAGGTTAAGAAGTCAAACAAAACCAAAAAGGCTAAGCAATCAACCAAAGCACTTAGTACTTCTGATGATGCGGTATTGGATGAAGCTGATGTGGTGCAGGAATTAGATGTGGGAGATTGGTGAATTTAATAAATAAAATATACAATGTTTTGATTGGAGTCCAATAATAAATATGTCACGATGTTATTGTACATTGTTTTTTTTTTCTAATTGAGTGTACACAGTAGGAAATGAAGAACCGGTATTCTTGCGTCCCGGGATTTTTGGGATTACTTGTTGAACGAACCAGGCGAATCAGGACATGCGGTTTTGTTTTTCTATTTAGTAGGAAACATCGATGTATATAGATAGGCCCTCACTGATATAAAAACGTTCCCGCAAAACTAATCGAAGTCATGTAGCTGCACCAACAGTCGCGAGCTAGCAAGCTTTGAGAGCGCTTATACATTAATATTTATATCGAGTGAAACTAGTCTTTATAGCATGCATTGTGACAGAATTTCCGACAATCACATTCATTGCTTGAAAATTGGCCCCCAAAGTTGGTAGGCACACGTGGCAAGCGGCACGTTTTTAAAGTGCGTTTTGTATTGAATAGGCCTATCTATATACATCAATGGTAGGAAATGAAAAACCGGGGGGGAGGAAATTATCCAAGTGTATACGCTTCGGGATCAGACTCGAATTTTTGTCATGACCAGTGATATCGGCATAGTGTTAGGGACTGATGTCAGTCATGAGTGCCTGATTCCAGTTGTTAACATTCATGGACCTCGCGCGCGACTTACCATCAGGTTGGCGCAAGTTTTCAATAAAAAAAAAAGAGGTTTGAATTATTTGTCCTTAGTTTTCCATAATACAGTTGCGGTATATCAGACTGCCAACGTGGTCTAGACTAGGAGGTACCGGGTTCGATTCCCGGTCGGGACACAAAAATATTTATTACGTATTATTTAGCACGTTGGAGACATCGACGAGCTTGCCACTTGTCATGATTGGCCTATAGTAAAGTTGGCTAAATGTGAATCCACTTATTTATAAGCGTGGTTTATGACCACCCCGAAAGGGAAACGGTCGTGATGATACTACTACTTTACTTTTACAGTTCCGGTATGAAGCACTATACATACAATTTTTTTTACTTTTTTAATGTCGTTTTTGTGTATTATGTCACTTGGGCCCACTTGCACCAACGTTATTTGACAACAGTATCTAGCTATTTAGCCGTGGTTAGTCTTATTCAGTGAATACGTACAGAAACGCGTCGCACCAAGGTATTTGTAAAGTTATCCAGGGATAAAAGTGTTATATTTATCCAGTTGTCGACGGCTGGTTATCTGTGTACAACTGTCATTGGTTTGATTTTTTTATTTTTTTTATTGGCTTTAAAGGACATTGTACAGAATACATCAGTCCTAAACACGTAATTTATTTGCATAATATATGTTCATAACAAAGTTTATAACCGAGTTGGGGATCATCAAATTCCAGATGCAGCAGAATTTGATGCTTTTTTGGAGTCACTCGCGGCATTATAGCCCAAACATGTCGGGTAAAATATGGGAGTCCACAGCGCGGGAAAACCGCAAAAAATAAACTGCAACTTGTGCCCCATATTTAAAGTCCAATTTATGGTTTTCCATAATTATTTACATTGTAGCACATTATTAAATAAAATAACACCACTTTCGACCAATAATATCCACAGTAAATTAATTTACAAAACAATAACTTGCACTTGACATCTCCGCGCAAAATGGCACGAAAGACTCTTCTTCTTCTTCTTCTTTTTTTAAAAACTAGTAAACTAGTAATGGCAATCGCCACTAAGGCATTTGTGCCAACATCACGTTTGTTAGATTAATAGACAGAATTAATTTAATAGTTAACTTTAACTGGAAAAGGTGAATCACAAACGCTAGAACAAAAAAGGTTTGGTTAGTATGGTACTTAACAACACAACACATTAGGTTATTACACATAAGAACAATACACAAATAACATGTAAGCAACATAGAGAGCTGTACACCGGAGCCACAGTCCCGTATACGGGGTCGAACCTCCCCCCCCCGGCGCCAGTCCCACCGGACTGTGCCCCCCACCCTCCCCCTCATGCATAGTGAAAAATCTACTTTATCCGTACGCATGGGTATGGGGGAGGGGACAAAGCCCCATGGGTCGGAACCAGGGAAGTTACTTCACCCCATAGACATCACTATGCCCTCGTTGTTTACTCAGAGTTTAATATTATTTAAATTGAGAAACTTAGTGAGAATGGTATAAACAACAGGATTGAGCGAATAGAGTAGTAAAGTGATAGAGGTAGGAAAGGGAACGATTCTATATAATGAGGATAACAGAGTGGATCGATCATATAGGGGACAGGAGAAGAATATATGGTTGACATCTCCCTCATCTAGTCCACACTCGCATATAGAAGTGTCCTTAATCCTTAGTTTAGCAAGGAATGCGGGGGTGCAGCAATGGCCCAACCTTAGGCGGCAGATAATAGATGTGTCTTTTTTATTAAGTTTAATTTTAGTGAACCAAGGTTTGATAGGGATTGTGGGCTGAATCTTGGAGTAGTAGGATCCTTTTATCTTGCTACTTTTAGGCCATTGGTCAGACCAAGAATCGTATAGGTAACATTTCGGCTGGAGTATTACATCATGGGGGTATAGTTGGTATGGAAAGATGTCTCCACATACAACTGCTTCCTTAGCTGCCTTATCTACCTTTTCGTTACCTTGGATGTCACAGTGGCTTGGAATCCAGGCCAATACAATCGACAAACCCTGTAGGGAGCATTTACGGAGCTGTTCCTTTGTTTGAAAGAGGATAGGATTAGAGTTTTTAGAGAAGGGATTGGATACTATAGATTGGAGGGAACTAAGGGAATCAGAGAATATAATAGTTTTTGTCAATTTAAACATGAGAGCATATTTTATTGCTTCCAGAATTCCAATAAACTCCCCGGAGAACACTGTTGTCTCTGGAGGGTACTTTATCTTTCTCACTATATTATAGTCATTGTGGTAAACGCCCACTCCTACACAGCCATCTTGGGAAAATTTTGATGCATCTGTGAAGATGGAATTCCACCCCTTCCATTTAGTATTCATGCTATTTTGAAATTTCAGGTCAGCTTGAGGATCATCTTTTTCGAGGCCAAAATCCAGGATGACTTCGGGAAGGTGTGTAATAGTCTCATATGGGTGTGAGAAAATGGGAAGATTTGTGGACCTATACATTTTAGCATCGAAATCTCTTAGTTTACAGAGGCTATTAACCAGTCGGGGAGGGAGTTTGTGTGACCAGTATTGGGCAGTGGAAGCGAGGACTGAGAGTTGGTTTAATGTAGGTAGGAGAGAGTGTTGGGGAAATTGGGTAGTGCGGAAGAGGAATCTATCTGCAAGGTATTGTCTTCTGCAAGGTAGGGGAGGGTCGCAACACTCCACTTGTAGGGCATTGACTGGGCTGGACCTCATGGCACCAGTAATAATTCGAAGTGCCTTGGACTGGATAAGGTCAAGTTTTCGTAGTCCAGCTTTGTTAGCTGGATCCATCAGGAATGATCCATAGTCCAAGACACTTCTTATCATGGCATTGTAAAGGACTCTGAGCGAGTACGGATGCGCGCCCCACCAGACGCCAGCCAGGCAGCGCAGGATGTTGAGGTTTTTCTCGCATTTGGCAGCTATGGCTTCACAGTGAGGTTTCCATGTTAGGTGGTTGTCCATGGTCATCCCTAAGAATTTGGTGTAGGTTTTTATTGGTATGATGGTGTTCTGTACCAAGATTTGTATAGGTGGGGTTTTGCGTCTCCTAGTGAAGACAACAACCGTGCTCTTATGAGCCGAATGTTCCAGCCCGTTGGAGTTTAGCCAATTAGAGAGAGACTCTAGAGATGCACTAATTGAGTAGGAAGCCTCTTTAATATCTGGGTCAGAGCAGTAAACCAGTAAATCATCAGCATATTGTAGTATATTACAGTTTGGGTTAATGGATGGTTCTAAGTCATGTGTGTAGATGTTGTAAAGAAGAGGACTTAGAACCGATCCTTGAGGCAGGCCTTTAAAACTTGACCGGGGGGGGGAAGATTGTAATTCATATCTGAATATTACCAATCTTTGTGAAAAGAGATTAAATATGAAGTTAGTCCATTTCTCCGGGACACTCAGCTGTTGAAGCTTTTTCCTGAGTACAGGGAGCTGGACATTGTCATATGCAGCAGAAATATCTAGAAAGGCTCCTATGACGTATTTATTTTGTGAGAAAGCAAGGCGGATCTGCGAAGTAAATATGCTGAGATTATCCATAGTGCTTCTACCCCTTCTAAAACCATATTGACTGCCTGCTAATTTGGATTTATGTTCTATGAACCACTCGAGCCGATTTTTTATAAGGTGCTCAGTTATTTTGGATAATACAGACGACAGGGCGGTAGGAGTCTGGGTCGTCAGGGTTTTTATTAGGCTTAAGGATTGGAATTATGAGTTGGCATTTCCAAGACTGTGGAATGTGGCCTGTGTCAACAGTTGTATTAATGAGCCCTAGGAAGTATATCAGGGTGCTGTCCTTGGCATTAGAGATAAAGGAGTAAGGAATTCCATCAAGTCCCGGAGAGGAATCCTTGACCTTGTCCAAAACATATTTTAGCTCATTGAGGGAGAATGGCACATCTGTAGGGTTGTCTGAGGGAGGGATATTGTAAGTAAAGGGAAGTTGGTTCGAAGAGGGAACATATGGAGGGGCAATCTTATCTTTAAATTTTTCCAGCAACTCTTTGGTTAGATTAGCTGCTTTGGGGGGGGGAAAAGGCCGATCTAAATCTCCTGATTTGCTTCCACACCAGGGTGGAAGGGGTGTCTGGGGAAATAGAGGAGCAGAATCTATCCCAGCTTTGTCGCTTTTTGGCATTAAAAGTCTTTTTGCATTTAGCCATGATACTATTTAGGTTAATGTAGTTTTCCATGGTTAGGTTTTGTTTATACCTTATTTCGGCTTCTTTGCGTACTTTAATGAGACTAGTGCAATCACGATCCCACCAAGGTGGGGATGCGGGTTTGTGTACAGAGTTTTTCTTTGTGGGGAAAACAGCATCTGCAGATTCTAATATTGCCTGGAGCAGTGATTCTAAGCATGAGTTTGTAGATTCCGCTGAGACTGGCGGAAGTGTTATAGTTTTGGTTTCTAGGGTTTCAGAAAAGAGAGCCCAGTCGGCTTCTTCCAATTTATATTTAAGTAGGGGATCTGGATTGCGAGGGGGGCGGGATTCAAAGGGAAGGGTAAGTATTATGGGAAAGTGTCTGCTGCCATGTGAGGAAGAGGAAATGGACCAGGTAATCTGTGTTGCTAGTTCAGGTGAGCAAAATGCGAGGTCTAGGGCACTACACATCTCATTGGGTCTATTGCGACATGTAGAAGATCCATCATTTAGGAGGCATAAATTCATATCGTCCAGTATTTCGAGTAGGAGCTCACCACATAAGTTGTTTTTATCAGAACCCCATACTCTGTGATGACAATTTAAGTCTCCCATAATAATTAGTGGATTCGGGATGGAACAAAGAATATTTTTTAGTTCTGTAAGGACAGTGGAGTTAGGGTGGGCGATGTAAACAGATATAAAAGAAATGTTTTTAATGCGGGCTGCGACAATTTGTAGTTCTGCATTGTGGATAGGGATAGGAATAGGAGAGAAGGGGAAAGAAGAAGAGATGAGAAGGGCGGAGCCGCCCCAACCATCAGGTCTGTCATCTCTGACGCTGTTAAAGCCAGAGAATCTGAACTGAGACTTAGACTTTAGCCAAGTCTCAGACAGGGCAACGATAGTGGGATGGTGTTGATTCGCCAAAATTGTTAGTTCTGCCTTTTTGCAGGCAGACCTAACACTTTGGCAGTTCCACTGAAGGATTTGGGCCGGGGGGGCCAGTATTATTTATATGGGGTAAGTAATAAGATTTTTTGGCTTCGTTGGACGGTGATAAATTTTGAGAGTAAGTACTTATGAATTGTAAGAGAGAGGCTGGTTTGACTTTGACAGCAACACGTTCCAATTCGCGCACAAAAAATAATATAACAAAATAATGCGTAGGGTAAATTGGAACGTAAAATATGTTTTTTTGTTGGTAACATTGCTTTTGCAAAAAAAGTTTACTATCCCGAGATACTCGTAAATATTAGGTGGTGCAAGATTGGATAACTATTTAGCTGTTTATTCGTTTATCCCTGAATACCAATCTATTTACTTGTTTATCCGCTACGTTGGTGCAAGTGGGCCTTAGTGAGTTTTACCATTAACTTTGAAACACGATTAAAAAACAGCTATAAACTATTTTTTTATTGGGTACCATTAAACGCATTGTAACAATTATAAAAAAAATGTTTTATTTATTTTTCAAAAAACATTAATTAATAAAAAAACTACAAAATTATGGAATTCCTTGCAAGAAATACGTCCATAGCAATTTTGGATCGCTGGATTCTTCCATTTCTATAGTCAATGTCCCAGTTGGCATTTTGGCATGTTGAGGTAGGTCACATAGTGTTACCAATATTCTAAAATCCTAAAATAAATTTATTATTATTATTTTTAATACTGAGCACGACATGTGACACCGCGCCCATCTGATGGTAAGCGGTACGCGAGGTCCAAGAATAGGAGCAACTGACGCCAGCCTCAGACGACCGAGATCAGTCCCTACCACTATGCCGGCCTAACAAGATGCTTTCTCACACTTCGCTTGAAGGACTTCAGGTTATAAGAGTGGGGAAACACACTGGCTGGGAGAGCATTCCACATCTTCAGCGTGCGACAGATGTAAGAGTCTCCAAATTTATGAGTACGCGTAGGGATAGTCGGTAAGGTATGTGGATCCATATTTTGGTCTGTGCGTGTGGTTCGGTTACGGAATAAGAAGGGATAAGGGTTTTTATTAGGTATCTATGTATAATTGTTTTTAATTTTTTATTTTTTATTTTTTTTTGTTCTATGTTATGTAGTGTATTGTTCTTAGTTTTAAGTTTAGGTTAATTTTACTTTAGATTTCGTGTTGTTATTGCAGCGAGCACCACCTAATCATGTAATTTTGGTGGCAACTTGTCAATAGCCATACTCCATATGTACTATATATATATTTTATGTATCTAGCTGTAAGTTGTCCTTAAACATTAAATAAAAAAATAAGGGTATGGAGCTCCTCAGAACACTCGCCGTGGTATAGCTTGTAGAACACGCTCAGAGAGGCAACGTCACGGCGAAGCTGCAGTGATTCCAGAGTTTTAGACACTGTGGTGTCGTCCTTTATCCGAATTGCCCGCCTCTGTAGGACATTGAGAGCATCTGTAAGATACTTAGCGGAGTCATCCCAGAGATGAGAACAGTATTCCAAGCATTATCTGTGCTTTATACAGCATAAGTCTTAGTGTAGGTGGGAAAAACCGCTTCACCACTATGCCAGCCAACAAGATGCTTTTTCCCACTTCGCTTGAAGTACTCCAGGTTATAGGAGTGGGGAAACACACTGGCTGGGAGAGCATTCCACATCTTCAGCCTGTGCTTGTGGTTCGGTTGCGGAATAGAAGGGATAAGGTTATGAAGCTCCTCAGAACACTCGCCGTGGTATAGCTTGTAGAACACGCTCAGAGAGGCAACGTCACGGCGAAGTGATTCGAGAGTTTTGGAGACTGAAGACTTGCTTCAGGCCACACTATGGCCAATGCCAACCTTTTTAGCCTTAAGAGTTTCAAAGGTAGGTTTAATAAAGAACTCGTCTCTATCCGTGTACATCTTGAAAGATTTCGTGTCATCAAATACATTCTTGAATTTGACATAGTTATTGCTGCCGACCTTGATTTCAATAGGTCCTTGGGGCTTCGGGTAAGTTGCTATACCAGTAATGTTGAAACTAAAAAAATAAAAAGTATCATCACGCCCGTTTTCCCTTTCGGGGTAGTCAGAAACCACGCTTATATATATAGCGGATTCACATTTAGCCAACTTTACTATAGGCCAATCATGACAAGTGGCAAGCTCGTCGATGTCTCCAGCGTACCAAACTTGAGAAATATCACAAATAAATTAAATATTAAATTAATGCATTTATTTACATTATTAACTATTTTTGTGTCCCGACCAGGAATCGAACCCGGTACCTCCGAGTCTAAATCCACGGACTTAACCGCTAGACCACGGAGGCAGTAAAAAAATTATCCCAATAAAGCCGAAATTTTAATAAGCTTCCAATTACTATAACTGAGCACACAATCAACGAGTGCCTTCACTCCGTAGCCACGACTCAGACTTAGCTGTTAAGGCACACAGGGCCAACAGTGAGAGAGAGACGGTTTATAGGCGTCCGTAGGCGCCTTGGGGTCTCCTTAGGAGGCCTCACGGTGAGTCGGGCATGCGTCCCCCACCCGCGTTGGCTCTTCAGGCAGGATGATGAATGGGCCTGGGTTGGGGATATTCCCTCGTTTTGCCGCGCCGGCAACTTAATACACACTTGGTACAGGGCGCCCCGTTACTCAAGTAACAGTCCCGTGTGGCTCACGAACCTAGGGGGCTTAGGTTTAGTTATTAATAAAACATTACATGGCTTAACAGTAAAGCCCAATTTACCATGCAGTCAATCTGATAATTAATACTTATCATTAAAAATGGATTGTCAATATACCTATATGTTTTTTAATTTTCTATACAAATAATAATATTAATAAAGCTTTCAAGTTAACAATAGTTATATACAGTATAAAATTATTTTAAAAAGAAAAGACAAATAAATAATAATAAAATCAATGAAACAATAAAAATTTGAATATAAAGTGAGTAAGTAGGTATATAAATAAATAAATCAATTCGACATCATGATAAAATTAATACAAAAAATAACAATCATAATTTAATCCAAATATTTTAACTTATAAATAATTATTTACAAAATTTAAGGGCTACCACATCTCACTCACTGTTGGGGTACACTTTCCTGTAGTTAGGGCAGCCAAGAATTATTTAATTTAGAACTCTTATTAATTTAATTATTAATTTGATCTTTAGCTTTTTTCTTTTTTAATTTTTGATTTAATTTAATTCAATATTGGATATCTCTAATTTTATTTGTTTTATTGTTTTTTTTTGTTTAATTGAATTTCTATATCTTTTGGTTGTATTTCTTGTTTTTTCTCCTTTTCTGTAACACCTAAGTATCAGTAATAAAATATGTTTCCTAATTTGGCCAATGTATAAACTCAATTATATACTAAGCTTTATGTTCTGTAATGTGCTGTGGAAATGAATGAATAAATAAATAAATGCACAGGATATGCAGATGATCAGCAAAAACTTGAAGTGGTCTCCCGTTAGGGGGCCGTAAGCGAGACGGTGCGATGTTCTGGAGATGCTTGAAGTGTCCGTTGTCAGCCCGGTAGAAGATACGTCAGGCCGTCAACAAATCCCTTCATAGATCATCTCCAGATCTCGAGCTATGACGGAATTGCGCTCGAAGCACGGCGCTCGGGAGACCGCTCTGAGCGATATATTCTGCTGACTTTGGATCTTGTCCCTGTTGGTCTGTCTACAATTTCAATTCATTAGGTACTAACATAAATTCTCCAGCGATGGTAGAATTAAATGATAATCTACATTTTTGTTTGCTGAACTGTGTGGGCTCGAACCAAGTCAAAAACTTTCCTTTTTCATTCGCGTTCAATTGATATGATCGCTCCACTTGTATTGAGGGATGAGATGCCTGAAAATATGTTTGTTAATGTGTTCAAAGAGTTAAAAAAAAAATATATATATATTTATTGCCTATCGAAACACTCGGTTAAGTCACAATTGATTAATAACGTGTCAAAAAAATACCCACGTGATACAGTAAGGCAAGCAACAGTCCCAATTTCCATTATAGTGTGGACTCTCCCACTTCTAAGCCTAATATAATACTAATTTACGTCTAGTTTTTGGCCTCTTTGAATATTTTAATAAATAATAAATACAAAACTATATTAGAATATAAAATGTCAATAAAAGAATAGCACTATAACTAAAAAATGACATATATTTAATATGCCTATAAGATGTCATAAATTCCATAGATAGAAAAATATTAATAGATAGAAAGTTGCTTAACAATCTGTATTTGAGTTCTCTTTTATACTTAATTTTTACTTTTTCTGTCATATTTAGGCTGTATAAGCGCTTATACTTTTTTTTTTTTTTTTTGTTTTGTTTTGGCATTAGTAACAATTAAAAACTTGGAAGACGCGGCCTTATGGGGTGTATCAGGCAAAGCTTTTTCTAGATGTCGCTAGCGGCACTGGTACCTTGTTTACAGCTATGACGGATCATTTTTAAAATGTATTTGTAGTTTTTTTATTTTTATAACAGAAAAATGTATTTTAAATTAACGTTACCTACCTTAAAAGACGAATTAGCGAACACCGTCTTTATAAAAAAAAAAGATTAAATTAATAGAACGGCAATTTTGAGATCACCATATTTTTGATTTCGCTTGGAAATCTCGATTTGTACACTGAAAAGCTGCTCACTTCGGCAATATAACCAGAAAATAATAAATTTCGTAATAAAAATACAAGTTTTATATGCAACTGACAGTTCTACTATTGGGTACCGTCTATCATGCGCCATTTATCGTGATAAAAAGTTAGTGATACACCCCATTAACCATAGAGTAGTGTTTTGTTTTTCGGATAATGTTTTTTTTTTAAGAAACCTTTTTTATTTCATAAAGGGGGAACACAGCGTCCTAGACCTCCACTGTGGGAGATGGGTCTTCCAGAACGTATATCTGGTGAATTTCGTCTACACTCGCCACGCTCGCCAGACAGGTTGGCGGGGGCTGATGTCATATTTTTTCAAGACAATTTATTTATGATTCCACAAGTTGATATTAGTGGTGTTGTAAATCTATGACAAATGTACTTAAGAAAAGTGTATTTCTTATTGGTACATGCCGGGGGGGTTTGAACCGACATTGTAGGATTTAAGAAAAGCCACCACCGCTAGAGATTGCAACCCGGTATGTTTTTCAACCCGGCCGGGCCCGGTCACATTCGCCGCTTGTGTTAGGATGTGAAACCTTTGAAGTATTTTATGAAAATTTGCTTTAAGTAAATGGAAGAAAAATACAATGATTCAAGGTTACGGAATAATATTTATTTCAAACCAGCAAATCAACAATAATCAGTCTTAATCAGTCTCAAAATCACGAGTTTTTAATACAGAATTAGTTAGTTTCACTTATGAACGGAATAGTAACATTAGTGTTACTAATTAAGTTTAAGCAACATTAGTATTCAGTAATTAAGTTTAGGATAGAAATGATCTTCCACGCGCTGATGAAATGCCTGGATTTAGAGGATTTCGAGAAAAAGTTTGGAAAGTAGACAAATTATTTAAGAAGTCGCCCGTAATTTAATAACTAATATTATACAGAGTAAAGAGAAAGACCTGCTTGCTTAAAGTTAATTACTAATACTAATGTAATAATTTGAAAACATAGTATTATAATAATAAACTAATAACGCAGCCTAATGTACTAAACTTGTCTTATCTTATTATTATTAACTTTGGTAGCTTTAGTAAAAACAAAACAAATTCTTAAGAGCAATAACTATATAACAAGGTGCGCGAGAGGAATGGAGAGCAACCATTGGCGCGTCAGAACGGCAACATCGCGGTTCGCAGCGCTTGCCATGCCAGTTTTCTACAAGTTGGGGCTTCCGCGCCGCAGTTTTCGTACCTCGGGCCCGGTGACCGGGCCCGGTATGAATAAATAAATAATAAAAATAAATAAAGTTTTATTTCAGGTATACACCCATATCTATCCATATCAATTAAATGTACAGTACAGGTATTACAATTATAAAATATAAAAATACATAAAAAAACAAAATAAAATATTTGCCAAACATCGACTAAAGTTCACTTACGGTTCGGGCTCTGCTGAACAGACAGCCAATGTGACTGTATTTTACTGGGGATCCCGTCGCAAACCGCTCTCATAATGCGATTTGTTGAGGAGCGTAGCCGCTCCCAGAAAGATGTGACACGGTTTCGGAGCACCGCGAAGAAGTCTGGTACCCTCGCCTCAGCGAACATGCCCGATGCACTGCAGTACCTCGGTCGGCGCATGAGGATACGGAACGCATCATTGTACTGTACCCTCATGGCACTGTATGATTTCCTATGGTAACTGACCCATAGTTGGCAAGTGTACATACATTGACAGTATGTTTTAAACAGCGTCAGCTTGACATCTTTACTACACTTGCCAAACCTACGCGCGAGCATGTTACACCGGACGGCCAGAGCTCTCCTCTCCCTCTCGATGTCCATGTCATCTTTTAGGTCGGGAGTCATCACGTGTCCTAGATATTTAAATTTTTCTACAACCTGAACCACTGAACCATTCAATTTTACTTCTGGCACCATAGCCGGGCCCCTTCCAGCCCTAAATACCATCATTTCAGTTTTGAAAACATTATATTTCAGTCCATGATCATTAGCATAATGGTCACAGACCGAAAGTAGTTGTGTTGGATGTCTAAAAGAGCACCGCGCCGGACCACTACTAACCACTGCTCGTTTATATTACTGGAGCGATTTTGTTTGTCAGAGATGTTATTTAAAACAAACTAACCGAAGAAATAAACTCTGCTTTGACTTCAGCTCTATTCTCCACTCTGAGTCGTATTGGCATCATTTGCCCGAGAGGTGTGGAATACTCCAAATGTTTTTCTTTAGCCGGTAGACACTTTAGAACCATTCGATAAAGCCAGGAACCCACGAGAGAGTTAGTTATTGTAAGCAACTCTTCATTAACTCCCACCACTAATGGTGAATAAGATATATACAGCGTTTTCTGAAAGTATAAGTTTTAAGTGACTGCCTTCTATTTCAAGACTATACTCGTTCCAAATCATGCTCAGAGCGCTAAGAATAAATATGACACTGAACGTGTCGTTCCGAATCAAATATCGCGATTTGGATGCTCAATCAATTCGGAACGGTCTAAATCACATTTTCATTTCATAACTTAATAGTTTTTTTTTAAATGTATGAAAGATAAATTCCACATCTTTGAGTATGAATACTAACAAACACACCTCTCTCGGTTTTTTTCCGTGTTACAGACATTTTTTATTTACTTCCTACTTAAATATTAATTATATATTTGTTTTAGAAGTAATATACAAACAGAATAAACGAATTACAATATTAAATAATTTAAAAAAAAACCTAATATATATATACTTGAAAATGGCGCGCGACATAATAAATATTACAATTGATATTTCCGAGTCTGGTAACCTGGAGACATCGACGATTGCCACTTGTCATGATGGGCCTATAGTGAAGTTGGCTAAAATCCGCTTCTTTAAAAAGAATCTGACCATACCGGAAGGCCCTGTTAGAAGATAAAGCACATAGATTTAAATAAGAAAAAACTAGATTTTAGCACACCATAATTTTATTGCGAGTTCTGTTTGTGTTTGAAGGCAAAGGTTCTAGCCCATACAGCCAAGTCTGATATAATATATCTTTCTTTTTTATGAGTTAATGAGGTTATCATCAAAATCCAGATATTGCAGATTTTATGTTAGTCTTGGAGTCACTCGCGGCATTATAGCCCAAACACGTTGGGTATTATATGGGAGTTCACAGCGCGGGAAAACCGCAAATAATAAACTGCAACTTGTGCCCCATATTTAAAGTCCAATTTATCGTTTTCCATAATTATTCACATTGTAGCACATTATTAAACAAAACAATACTACTTTTGACTAACAATATCAACAGTAAACTAATTTATAAAACGAAAAACTTGGACTTGACATGTTCGTGCAAAATGGCGCGAAGAACTTCGTATTTGGGCGATATTGACGTGAATTACTGCATGAATAGCATCAAATTCTGCAACACTTGGAATTTGATTTTTATTCTGTCGGTTACTCGGTTATGAACTCTGTTATGAACATATATTATGTAAATAAATTAATTAATAATAATTATGTATATTAATTAAATTAGTGTTTAGGACTGATGTATTCTGTACAAAACCGTCAGTCTTAAGTTCGGCCTTAAAATCAACCGCAGCAAAACGAAAGTGATGATCGTAGACCGAGCCATCAATAACTGGCCAGAAATTACAAGGATAGCAAAGTGCGATGTGGTCCGATCTTACATTTATCTGGGAGCACTAATATCTAATAACGGTGGATGCGAAGATGAAATCAAGCGTCGAATGGCAGTTACAAGATCTGCTATGGACAAGCTGAAGAAGATATGGAGGAACCGAAACGTTACCAAAGCCACTAAAATCCGGCTGGTTAGAGCTCTTGTGTTCCCTATTTTTCTGTATGCTGCGGAGACGTGGACCCTACGCGAAACAGAAAAAAAACGAATTAATGCTGTAGAGATGTGGTGTTGGCGGAGAATGCTGGGCGTATCATGGACGGAGTTCCGAACAAACAAATCCATACTGGAGGAACTGGGGATCAGACAGCGCCTTTCCTCGACTGTACAATTACGCATTCTCACTTTCTTCGGACACGTGTCACGGCGTGGAGAAACATCAATCGAGCGGTTGGTAGTCCAGGGGAAAGTCGTTGGCAAGAGGATGCGTGGTAGGTCTCCGATGAGATGGACCGATCAGGTGAAGGTTGCAATGGATCATCCCCTACATGAGTGCACTAGGAAAGCCGGGGTCCGAGAGGAGTGGCGACGGCTTGTTAAGCGTGCCACTAGCACTCCAATGGCGACCACGACCACTCCAACTGTGTAGCCTAGTAACTGCCAAGAGTGTAGCGACTAAGAAGAAGAAGAATTCTGTACAATGTCCTTTAAAGACACTTAAAAAAAAAACAGACCTAGAGATCGACAGAGACACTATTTTTATAAATATTAGAATTGAAAATATAATACCAGTTAGAGTAAATCGCGTGAAAGTGTTTAGTTTTTGTAAACGTGTAATTCGTATCGAAAATATATAATAAAAAAAAATGTGTATTTAATATAAAAAAGTTCTGTAGCATTCTGACCGTTCCTAATAAAAGTAACTACATGCAACCGCAGGCGTGCATAATCCTTGTGACCTTACCTCAGAACATCCAGAAATCCGAATAACATCTGCACAGTTAAGGCTGATCGTCTGTACTTGAAACTCGGCTTCATGTGCGAGCGGGTTACGGAGAACAAGGTCATATGTTATCGTCTCTCTCGCTTTAGACGTGAGTGTAATCACATCCACTATACCACTAGGTGTCACTGTGATGGCTATTATATAAAATTGGTACTCTCTCGTTTCTTCGTCAATAAACATCACCTGTAATTTTTTTTTTTAACGCAAAAGTTTATAATAAATTATTTACTATAATAAAAATGTACAATAAATATGGGGATTCCCTGATCTCCATGAAAAATTAACTCGCGTCATGGAGACCAGTTGAGTCCCTAAAATTTGTTAGTAATGTTACATCAAAATATTTTGCTCCGACCGTCAAATACCTGGCTGCATCATTAACATGACTTCAACAATGGGTGGTGTACCACTTGCTAACAATTTGTGTTGTTTGTCCCTCATTCCGAATCGCGCTCAGAGCGCCTAGAACGAATATGACACTGACCGTCGCACAGTGGGGCCTAAACTAATGTTTTCTGGTCAATATTATTTCGTGTGTTATTTAAAATATTTGACGTATTGGAAGGTATTATAAGGTATTATATTATTATTATAAGTAAATTGTAACGAAAATAAAGGTAAAATAAATAAAAGGCCAAAAAATCCATAATACATACTTTTATTTATTCTAACAAACTTAGAACTAATTTACTTAAATTTGATTTCTTTGTTCTGGGCAATGGTCGACAAGAAGTAATAAATGGATCTGAGGATACCATAAGGGCGTTAAAAATATCAGTCATAGTAGCTTTTCGGGATATTTTTCGGGAATGTGCCAGCCGAAATTTTTTATGTCCTTGTTTCGCGATTCCTGGGCCTCTTCACTTAACTGCCCTATTGGTAGAAGAGCATTCTCAATCACATCTCCTCCATGCATTAAAATTGTATGCGCTGTAGTAGGCATGCTGTACCACGAGTATAGTCCTACATAGTATTGCGCAGTTTCAAGACAATAATTTTGAAATTTCTTTGTGTTTATCTTATATCCACAGCAAATTGCCACAAGTATGGTATGAAATTTTTCAATGAGATCCTTGTCTAGCCCTGTTATTTCTGACGAAAGGGTAGAGTTCTAAAAAAATCTTCGAGCACTATTTCCTGTGTTGCTGCTACCATAATTTACTTTTGGTTTATCCACGTTTAGGCCCATTTTAGTCTTAAATTCTTGTTGTATTCTTCGTTTATTTGTAGCTACTTTATCCCTAGAATCTTGGTCTCGAATTTGCCACTTACATACAACAAATTTATAAGATACGTGGAGACAAAACTCAAAGAATCTTATCCAAGCGTGAAGACTAGATAATCCAAATTTGTATCTAGATTGGTCCACGGGCTGAGTGTGGACTCAGTCGTCTCATGTAGAAATTTAAGTTTTACAATATCGCGGCGATGATGGCCTAGGATTTTTCCAAATAATAGCTTTTGGCTGATCTATCGGACCCTGTATTAGCTGTAATGGAACAAGTGAGCTTATAAACATAGAGGCATCTGATGCAAGTCCGGAAAATGACTGATTATATTCGCTATGACCTGAACTTCCATCGCAGCCCCATTTAGTAATAAGGAATAAATTTTCTGTGTCATTTTCGTCTAGGTGCAGTAGCACCTCTTTTTGTGATTCTATTATCCTTTGTATTGTATGGTCCAATAGATTTTGTAATGGCACAGCAGCAAATTTTTCGTTGACAGTCATGCCTTCAGGATAGCAGGCAGCCTTTGCTTGTTGTATTTTGTACGATGGATATATGTCCTTAGCAGGTTCTCTTATAATGTTGTATTGCGAACGTGTCAACTGAGCCGCCGTAAATATAGACAAGGCCTTTTGTGGAGTCAACATTCTTTGTTTTTTCCCATTATCATATAATTTTAAAGCTCTCTTATATTTACTTGCTCTTGTTGGAGTTGTAGTAGTTATTTCTTTTAGTAGAGATGCAACTTCTGGTTCACCAGAGGCACGAAGACTCATTTGCGTCGCAAAAACAAGTTCACTTTTGGAAGATTTTGTACGTAAATCAGTGGTCTTTCTTCTTTTAGAACGATCACTACTGCTTTCAAAAGATAGTGCAGGTCGACCAGCAACGTGTGAGGATGATCCAGAAGCTAAACTAAATGTATAAAATGTTTTCTTTTTTTGCAACCAATTTTCGTTATTTTTTGTCATCAGATCCATTCTGCGGCCCGCTTTTTTCCATTTTGATGCAAGTTGGGTGTAAAACAAAGACAAATTATGTTTTATTGCCTTACTTTCACCTTCCGAGACAGACCTATTCGCAAGAAAATTGCTTTTTAAACTATTGTATTTATCCTCCCATTTATTTCCAGGAAAATCCATAAAAATGCTCATAAGTTGTTTATTTTAATACTCAATACCATCAATAGGCATATCACTTTCGAAAGCTGTAACAAAAACATAATTTTTAAACAAATTTACAAAAAATAAGACATGTTACGATTTTTGGATTGGGAAGGTATAATGTATTATTATTTTTTGTTGTCGAAGTAGCAAAGTGTTGCAATATACGATTGTTTTTTTCAAAAGTAGAAAGAGTAACGTGGTTAGTAAAATATAACAGACAATTGAGAAATGATTAGAAATTTGTTAAAAATCTCAACCAAATACAAAAACCAAAAAATTATTTTAGTTTTCAATCTGTCTTTAAACACGTGTTATTTTATAAATTAATGCAAAACCCTATTAACATATTATTATTTAAAGTGAATACTTACGTTTGTTAAGCGAATCCATCACACAAATTGATTCAAAACTCTTAGATTAACAAAATAATTAGCAACAAAGACAGCAATTTTGTAAAAAGAAATTAGACACACAACCGGTATTAATGAAGTTTAACTACGTACTGCGGCCAAAGCGGTGTGTGCGCGCTAGCAACGGGTTTCTATCTTGACTCAGGTAGCCTGGCTCAATGTTTCTTAGAATATTTACGAATTTTCGACTGTAGCTAAGAACGATAATTATACCTATTGACCAACTCACTCCATACTGAGACCCCACCGTGCGTCGTTCCGAATCAAATATCGCGATTTGGATGCTCAGAGCGTGATATGAATTCGGAACGGTCTAAATCACATTTTCATAAAATGTTTTTTATTTAAATGTAGGGAAGATAAATTGCGGATTCCACATCTTTGAGTATGATATCTAACAAATATACATCTCTCGGTTTATTCATCTTTAATGTGTAAAGTTTAATATTATTAACTTATTTTGGTAATTTAAAATAACTTGCCGTGTTACAGACATTTTTTTTTTCTACTTAAATATTAATTATTTGTAATAGATTTGTTTAAAATGTTGTTTGGCAAAACAGTTTAAGCGCGTCTCGGAACACCTTTAAGCGTGCTTAGGTTACTATTATCGCGTCTCGGAACGAAGTGTGTGTTATTCCTACTAACCATTAATGTTTGCCCTTTCAGTGTTTGCGATTTACCGCGTCGCCGTAAAATTAAATTTATATAATTTTTAAATATACGATACAAACGTGAAGTTGGCATAAATGCCTCATCGGCGATTGCCATTTATTTAAAAAAAAGAACAACGGGTGAAATGGCCTGACACGCTGTCAATTAGGCGAAGGCGGCTAGGCGGCCCTATTCTGTTCTTAGTCGCAAACGTTATACAATAAAATCCGTTAACTATATGTATATAACGCTATTAAGGTTGATATTTGCACGGCCGCTGTTAAGGTCGAGCGCTTATAGAGTTGAGAATTGAATAATAATTTGTAATTATGACGCAATCTCTGCGTAAATAACTAAGTAACAGAATTGGGCTGCTGGTTTCTTACCTTGAGATTCATCTGACACTCTTCGTAACATGTGTATGTCCAGTTGCAGGTGGCCGCGGCCTCGCCCCAAACTTTTACGACTTGCGGATGTTTCATCTCGCAGTATCCCGAAAATTTCTCCGGCACAGTCTTTACGATTTCCGTTATGACCGTGTAGGATTCTGAGAACTGTATAGTTTCATTGTATTAAGAATACAATAATATCAAAATACAGAATTTTTACATATATAAGAACTATATATACATATGTATATATGTCAGAAACTGCCTCCGTGGTCTAGCGGTTAAGTCAGTGATTTAGACTCGGAGGTACCGGGATCGATTCCTGGTCGGGACACAAACATATTTATTAATGTAAATAAATACATTTAATTAATATTTAATTTATTTGTGATATTTCTCGACCGTATCCCTTTCGGGGTGGTCAGAAACCACGCTTATAAATAAGTGGATTCACATTTAGCCAACTGTACTACGTGCCAATCATGACAAGTGGCAAGCTTGTCGATGTCTTAAGCATACCAAACTCGAGAAATATCACAATGTATTTATTTACATTAATAAATATTTTTGTGTCCCAACCAGGAATCGAACCCGTTACCTCCGAGTCTAAATCCACGGACATAACCACTAGGTCACGGAGGCAATTTATTTGTAATTAAATACACTAAAAGCGACGCACTAAAACTTACCTCTGTCAAATTATAAACGAGAAGATCCAGTGATTTGGTTTCTTTCGCTGCAACCATGATCCCTATGGTGTCATTGGGCAGCGGGTGTGTCGACGCTCCCATAAGGGATAATATCAATGCACTCTCACTTAAGGGAGAATATATCACTTGACCCTGAAAACATATATACACTTTATTGCAAGGGCGGGCTTTAATTGCGAAACAATTTTATTATAGCCAACAAAATGAGCTCAGTGTCGATATCGATCTCTTCAATAGTACGGCGATGAGGCATTAGAATAGTTTTATGTTTTCAAGTTTATGTATGCCTATGTGTAATAAACATACACTTATTTCTATTGTAGTTATTCTGTTGTATTGATGTAATGCTTATTCCTTCGTAATTCTTGTACATACATACATATCTTCACGCCAGATCCCTTGCGGGGTAGGCAGAGACAATTGAGCGCCATTTGACACGATCACGACATACTTTTTTCGCTTCGTCGACATTCATTAACCTCTTCATACATGCCCTTTGGTTACAAAGACTTTTTAATGCACCTTCAGTCAGTGTTTTATTTATTTGATCGTGATATGTGAGTCTCGGTCTGCCAGGGACTCTTTCACCCACAACTTTCGCATTATATATCTGGTTCGTCAATCTTCCATCGCTCATCCTTTCAACATGCCCGAACCATCGTAGTATGCCTTTCCTTATTTTTGTCCCTATGCTTTCCTTCATATTAACCCTTTTCCGTATTTCGATGTTACGTATGCGGTCCGCCAAAGTGACGCCACATATCCGCCGCAACGACTGCATTAACCCTACTCTCATGCGTATTCTAACGTATCCACGTCTCGCTTCCATACATCAGTATTGGTACCAACATGGCATTGTGTATGACGAGCCGAGCTTTGTCACTGACATTTCGACTGCCGATCAGTGACCCCAGGGCACCGTTAACACTATTTACCGCGTTCACTCTTCTTTCAACGTCCCTATCGTACTTGCATTGTATTTATTCTTATTTTTAAATTTATTTTTTGTTTTCTTTGCTTACTTTTATTGTATCTGTCAGCGAACTCTTATTATTTATTGGCTTTATTACTATTTTCTCCTATATATGTATAAATTAGCAGTAAGAATTCCTAAATAAATAAATAAAAACAACTATAGAGAAAAAAAAATCATCGTCGGCCTGTTATTGCTGGATATAGGCCTCCCCCAAAGCTCGCCAGTGCATGCGGTCTTTTGCAACCCTGATCCAACCTTCTTCAGGTCATCCGTCCGTCTAGCGGGAGGTCGTCCCTCTCTGCGTCTCGTCCCATACATGGTCTCCACTCCAGAACTAGTTCGATCCGATGGTCATAATGTGCCGAGGACCCTGCGCACCTTTTCTCCAGTGCAATTCGTCTCCTTTCCCATTCGGTACACTTTCCGAAACAGTATACTTTACCAAATCGTCCACTTTGTTTTCTCAATTCGTCTTTTTCCCAATGCGTCTACTTTCCTAATGTGTTCCCTCTCACACGTGAATGAAGAAATTAAAATATTTAAAGGATACTATATATTTATTTAAGGTCGCGTTCGTTTTAAGAAATGTTAGCATGAAAATACCACAAGTTTTTTAGAACAAGTCGTTCGGTTAATGAAAATTCTAACATTTGATGCTAATTTCGTATGTTAGTACCGTGTTGAAAGGAGGATTATTAATGTTACTTTTTGACAGTTGTCATTAGATATGAAATGGTTTGTTTACATTGTTATATACTTTATAGTTTTCTATTATATTTGTTAAAAAGGTATTTTAAACGATTTTATGTAATAAATTCAAAGACCATAATAATATCATGTGTGTTGGATGCCATGGTATGATAAAACATGAACGAAAATACTTGTCAAAAAGTAGCCTCACCGCTCGTTTTATTTAAGAAATGTTAGCATTGTTAAAAAAAGTGGTATTTCTTAACAAAAACGACATTTCGCGCTGGTTTATGAAGTTGCTACGAGATGTTGGAAATGCTATAACACGAACCGGGGTAAACTGCCTCCGTGGTCTAGCGGTAAAGTCCGTGAATTTTGACTCTGAGGTACCGGGTTCAATTCCTAGCCGGGACACAATAATATTTATTTAATTACATTAATATTTAATTTATTTGTGATATATCTCGAGTTTGGTACGATGGAGACATCGACGAGCTTGGCTAAATGTGAATCAACTTCTTTATAAACGTGATTTCTGACCACCCTGAAAGAGGGAGGGGCCCCTTCCAACATTTTCCTCAAGCCCACGAGATATAGCCAGAGCCTCCTCGGACCACGGACCCATCGTTTCCACTGCAAATGTGATTAAGTGGTGATTTATGATGATCTTCGCTTACTTGTAAAATAAAAATCATGGCCAGGCATGATGAAATGATGAATGGTTACTAACAGCCGGTCGCAGAAAAGCTGATTATATTCTGACATGTTTAATAAGTTCCTGGCTGAAATAATCAAACTGAATCACTCACGTGATTTTAAAACGTGTGGCGCCATCTAGTGGCATACTTGGAACGGAGGCGGAGGGAAAATAAATTGCTCATACCATAATAACTAAAATAAACAATGTCAATGGCGTAAACATCCCCCCGGGCTTGAAGGGTTGAACTCTTCAAACAAAAATAAAATACACAACATTTTCCTCAAGACCGTATCTTATAGGATATTTAAGTTAGACTAAAAATATAGTAATACCCTTAGTATAAATTGAATAAAATAAAAAAAATACAATAACTCCCTACTGAGAAGGGAGAGGACACAGGCGCACAACAGGACGCGTATAAATGCCCTTTTGAGTCTTAACTGACGCTGACCTACTCGTAACTACACCGTCGCCGTCACTTCTACCAATCACGTGGCGTAGGTATATCAAAATGTTGATTATTCATTATTTAAATAATTATTTCTGCAACCGGCTGAACTATTCTATATTCATAGCTATTCTAACCTCATGTCTTCCAATCGTCTTAGGTTTGAAGTTAACAGGTATTTCGAAAGTCGAATTCGGTTCCACGCGGATTTTTTTTAAAGTGTCAAACGCTAAACCTGTCAGTTCTGATTCTACAAGCCATACATCATCCGTGCTGAAATGAAATTCATAATATTTTTATTGAATAAATTATACTATGGGTATGTAGGTCTACCGCCTATTGATTGCCATAGGATGGGGATGAGGTCACATGCCGAACGTATCTAAGAATACTGGAAATTAAAATGACGATTTTTTTTCTCCTGATGAATGATGAATGAGGTAATAGGGAAGGCAAAGTGTCTAGCTCATACAGCCAAGTCTGACGTAATATATTTTTATTTTTCATGAGTAAATGAGGTCATCATCAAATACCAGATGATATTCAATAAATTTTATGCTTTTCTTGGAGTCACTCGCGGTACCATAGCTCAAACATCGGGGGAATATAAAATATGGGAATTGACAGCGTGGGAAAGCCGCAAAAAATAAACTGCAACTTGTGCCCCATATTTAAAGTCCAATTTATCGTTTTCCAGAATTATTCACATTGTAGCACATTATTAAACAAAACAACACCACTTTTGACCAATAATATCCACAGTAAATTAATTTACAAAACAAAAACTCGCACTTGACTGTCCACGCAAAATGGCGCGAAGAACTCTCCACATCAAAGATGAATATTTATTTTCGATATTAGAGTTGTGTCGTTATGGGTTTTTGTAATAACAAAACATAACCGTTATCCGTTTTCAAATAACTATCTACTTTTAATAACTAGATATCTAGGTACTTCAAGTACATGGCATGTTTAATACAAAGATTTTTTTATTTTTTATTTTATGTCTTTATCTATATTATGCTTAATACACAAAAGGATGAATAATCTTTACGCCTAGATCACCTCTGTGCAACTTTCTCACTCGCATTTGGCTCGAACCTATTCATTTTATTCATACGCAATGCAATGCGTGGTAGCGATATCGTACCAACATATTTCAAGTAAATGTTATAAAAGTAGATAGTTTTATTTCGCTAAAAAACGAGAAATTGTTGAGAAGCTGAGTAGATAGTCATACCCCCCCAAACCATATACAGTCCACTCATCTACCACGGGTCAGGAAGTTGGAAATCTCCCCCCCAATAGTTTAGTAATTATCCATGTTACATAGCGCCCATCTCCATTCGATATTTTAAATGTCTTTTTACACGTTTTGGGTGTTTGGAATTTAAAATTAAACTTCATTTTACTGACCGTGCTGGACAAAGAACAAAGTCAAAAAATAATATTACATACATTTTGTATTGAAAAAAAAAATGACTACTTGCTCACCTGTACCTATTTGACACTTACGGATTAGTAACAGTCACAAAGTTGGTTTGAGTCTGCCTAACAGGACAGTCAAAGTTTAGTGTTTGATTCTGGACAGCACCGATGTCGACACAGGCGCCGTACATGGCTATTTCCAAGGAATTGTAATTTTCTATATTACAACTAGCCTGGAATTTTAAATAATCTACATACATATCATTGTATGTATGTAGGTCAACCACAAAAACTAGGATATACATTTTACATATTTAGGTACTTATTTTATTGATATGCAATCACAAACGAAACGGTAGTGGCTCGGTTGTAAGAACGCAATAGGTCGGTTTGAATCCCGGCATGTACCAATAAGAAATACACTTTTACAACACCAACGTTTAGGAGAGCACATTAAGCCGTCTCGGTCGTTAATATTGTTTATTAATAATTTACCCCAGAACATTTTTTTTATATACAAAAACATTTACAGGGTGCGCCAGAGAAACTTACTTATTTGAAAAAACTCCCGAGCGGTGAGTTGGGTGGGTAGAGGGGTGAGGGTGGGAGCTATTGGAGGGGGAAGTTCCCAAGTTTGTTTCTTCCTCTAGTCAGTTGCCATCATGCTCTGGCCTAGAGAACAGCGGGCATACGCCGTCGAGAGCTTCTTTTCTAATCGAAATGATCGAGGATTTTTTTCTTCCAAGCCTCGAAGAAATAAACGCTAAGGATGTGTGGTTTCAGCAAGATGGAGCCACAGCACACACATCACGAGGCTCAATGAATTTTTTGCGACAACATTTTCCCGACCGGCTATCTCTCTCAGAGGCGATCTCACATGGCCAGCTCGCTCTCCAGATTTGGCTCCATGCGATTTCTTTTTATGGGGTTATTTGAAATCCCTGGTTTATGTCGATCGGCCACGGACAATAGCTCACCTCAAAAACAACATTCGCGACACCATTGCCAACATACCGATTGATATGCTACAAAGAGTGGACACTAACTTCAGAAATCGACTTAATCAGTGTATGCGCAATGGGGGTCGCCATTTAACCGATGTCATTTTCAACTGTGTATAAAAAAAAAGGGATATTGTATTCTAAAATAAAATAAAAATTAAAACAATAACTGAAGTACTTTTGTTTTTAATGACCTTTTAAATAAGTAAGTTTCTCTGGCGCACCCTGTACAACCTTATCTGTAACTGTTAATAGTATAGGTACGTTTATGTATTTCTGTAAAGGAACATAGTTTATTCAACTTTCTCACTCGCACTTAGGCCAATTTGCAATGCGCCAAGCTATTAATTTCATTCGCAGCCAACACAATGCTTGCTGTGAATGTGATTACTAAGAAGCTATTTCATTTAGTGTTTTTAAAAAATTATAGCTTAGTATATTTCAACGAATACATTGCGCCGTCAAGTAAAGCGTTATGAAAAGTAGATAGTTTTATTTCTATAGAAAATAAGCAGTCGTTGTGAACCTCAGTAGATGGTTTAGTAACTATATATGTTTCATAGCGCCCATCTCCACTACGGCTACGACAGAAATATTAAAAAAAAAAAGTTTTATAAAAACTAACCCATCCTTTAATAAAAGGGTTGTGATTGGTCGGTCTAAGTGAGATGGTGAATGTAACATTGGTATGGGCGGCGATGGCGCCGTGCATGGGGGATATCGAGAACTCCGGCGTGTTTAGGGGTTGCCAACAAAACCTGGAAATAAACATTTGATTTGTTTGACATTTAGCCAACTTCACTAAAGGCCCATCACGACAATTGGAAATCTCGTCGATGTCTCTAGCGTACCAAACTCGAGAAATATCACAAATAAATTATTGTGTTCTGATCAGGAATCGAACCCTAGACTACGGAGGCAGTTCTAGACTATATATAGTTATAATATAGATCTACTTTGTTATCTTATGAATAAGCGGATTCACATTTTGTGAGATGTTGGCCAAATTAAACAGAGGTTTTGATAATTATTATTTATTAGGCTTTTACAATACAGATACACTTATATTTAATTTGTAATTCCCTATGCTCGACTCGTACAGACGCCATTCAAGCAATAGTGTTGTACCACTGACATAGTGATGTTACATCTTTTCCTTTCAAGGAGACAAGTTGGCATATCTTGATGGCAACTTTATTGTTGACCTATTTCTAAGGTTATAATTATTTTCTGGATTTATTACATTTGACAGATCAGATTTATCCATATTAACATCAGAAGGCAATTCTGCTATATGCTGTCTATTCCTCCTATAAGTTTTATTATCTGACTTAACTAGCCAAGAGCGAGGAGTATCAGACATACTAACAATCTTGCCTTCTGACCATTTTGATCCTAGCTTAAATTGTACATTTTTATTTTCAGACAGTTTAGACAAATTCTTTGTGCCACGATCATAATAATGTTTTTGACGTTTCTGAGATCTATTCATATTTTCCCATACAATATTTTTACTAGGAATTTTCGACATTAAAGATTTTTTGGTAAATGTTAACTTATCTTTCAATTGTCTGTTAAATAATAACTGTGAAGGAGAGAATCCAATTTCTGGAATAACACAGTTTCTGTAATGGAATAGACTGTCATACATGTTATGACTGTTTGTTGACTTCCTCAACATGTTCTTGCACAACTTGACAGCAGTCTCAGCCAGACCATGTCCTCGAGGATAGTTAGGACTACTTGTTGTCAAAATCATATTACAATCACACAAATATTCAACAAATTGTGATGACTTAAAAGGAACATTATCAGAAATTATTTCATCAGCAAAACCATGAGTAGAAAACATAATTTTACAAATTTTTATCACTTCTTGTATAGACTTATTCTTTAACTTAAATAACTCGATCCATTTAGAATAATAATCTATAGTGACTAAGTAACATTTTTGTTCATATTCCAAAATATCCATAGCCAACCTAGACCAAGGTCTCTCCGATAATGGCATGTTCAACATAGGTTCTCTTTGATTATTTACTCTAAATTTTTGACAGATGTTACAAGCATTTATGTAATTTTGAATATCATTGGACATCTTAGGCCAGAACATTACTTTCCTAGCTTTGTGAACACTTTTATTAATTCCTAAATGCCCCTCATGTAAATGTAACAAAACATATTTTCTTAATACACAAGGCACTATAATCCTATCACCATACAATAACAGATTACCCACTAAACAAATATTATTTCTTATATGATAGTATGGCATTAATTCTAAATTAATTTTATTAGGCCATTTTCTAGAGACTGTGTATTCTCTTACTTGACTAAGCATTGAATCTGATTTAGTGTGTTCTGAAAATAAATTAATTTTGTCCTTGGGCAATATGTTTGCAATAACAGAATGAATGACATATGATAATTCAATATCATCTTTTACAGGGGATTTTAATACAGCTCGTGATAATGCATCTGCTATTAATAAGTCTTTACCAGGAATATAAACTAAGTTTATGTCGTATTTAATTAGTTTTATCAGCATTCGTTGCAGCCTACTAGGTACTTTATTTATATTTTTATTCATTATAGATAAAAGAGGCTTATGGTCAGTTTGTATTGTGATTGGTCGACCATAAATATAATAGTGAAAATGTTCACAAGCAAAACAAATAGCGAGAAACTCTTTCTCTATTTGTGCAAAACGTTGTTCAGATTTAGTTAAAGCTCGTGATGCATAAGCAATGGGCTTACCGTCTTGCAGAAGTACAGAACCCAACCCATCCTTAGAGCTATCAGTTTGTATAACCAATGGTTTGTTGTCATCATAATGGGTAAGTACAGGATCATTTGATAGTAGATTTTTTAATGACTTTACAGCTTTCTCGCACTCACTAGTCCATTGCCATGGTACATTATCCTTCGTTAGCTCACGTAATGAAACAGTGATGGCAGACAAATTAGGGATGAATTTATTTAAATATTTCAAAATACCAAGAAACCGCATTAAGGATAGTTTATCACTTGGTACAGGCATCTCTATAATGGATTTGATCCGTTGTGGATCTATCTGAATACCTTTTTCAGAAACAATATGTCCCAGCATTTTTATTACCCTAACTCTGAACTGAAATTTGTCCTTGTTAAAAGTTATATTGTTCTTTTTGGCAGTTTCAAGAATTACAGAGAGAATTTTATCATGTTCAGATCGTGAATTTGCCATAATGATCAAGTCATCAATGTATATTTTAACACCTTTTATGTGACCAAAGATTTCATGATTTTTCTTCTGGAACACCTCAGAAGCTATTTTAATACCAAAAGGTAGCCTTTTAAAACTATAGTTGCCAAATGGGGTCCCAAAAGTACATATTTTTGATGACTCATCATCAATTGATATTTGATAAAAGCTATCCTTCAGATCCAATACAGAAAAATAACTTTTACCACTCATGTCACTTAGAATTTCTTCTTGCTTTGGAATTTGAAACTTAATAGGTACTCGTACTATCTGTTTATTTAGTTCCCTAGGGTCCAAGCATAACCTTAAGGAACCATTATTTTTCTCTACAATAACTAATGGATTTAACCATTCACACGGCCCGTCAACTTTTCTGATGATATCCAATTTTACTAATTCATTTAGTTTTAACTGTAATTTAGACAATAAACTCTTAGCAACCCTCCTGTAATTATGACATACTGGAATAGCATTTTCTTTCAGATCAATATGTAATGGAGAACCACTGAAACAGCCTATACCTGAAAATGTTGATTTATACTGTTTTAAGATACTTTCCTTGGAACTTATTAAGTTATCATAGCTTATAGAGTTAATTCGTTGCACTATATTCAGTTCAACACATGATTTTAATCCTAATATTGATTTATCATCAACATTAACAATAATAAATTCTAAATCAGATGTGATATGCTTAAACACAGTTCTTAAAATTAAACTTCCACAAGGCTTCAGCACATTTTTTCCATAGGTGATTAGTTTAATATTGGTTTTACACATGATTGGGATGTTGTTTTCAAAAATCTCATTTATTAATGACAAAGACAGAATGTTCACCTGAGCTCCAGTGTCTATTTTAAACTTTATATTTTTATCATTAATATTGCCTTCAATTAGCCATTCATTGCAGTTATTGTTGTTACTCTTTGACACAGCATACAGATCAAACTCATTTTCACTTGATGATAGAGATTTATCAATAATATTTATATCAGAATTTTGATCCTTATATAATTTCTTCCTACAGCAGGATACAAAATGATTTGGCTTTTTACAGTAGGCACATATCTTCTTATATGCAGGACACTTTCTAGGCATGTGCTCCAAGCCACACCTATTACATTTTAATGTTTTCCGGTTACTCATTTCTGCATAGGAACTGTTTCCACTTTTATTCTCAATTTTTTTTTTAGTTATTTTATCAACTTCTATGACTTCTTTCCGTGTTATTTCTTCACTTTGTTCACTCCTTAAGAAGTACATCTTACAAGTATCAATAGTTTTTGCCAGTGTCAGACTTCCACCATATTCCAATAATTTGTTGATCAAACTTTTATCTTCCAGATTTTGTAATAATTTATCCCTGATCATAACTTCAGGATCCTTGAATTCGCAGGATGCAGCTGCTGTTTTTAATAATGTTATGAAATCTAGCAAATTTTGTGATTTACACCAGGAAATTTTGTGGAATTTATATCTTTCATACAATGTATTTTTTGTTGGTTGGAAGTGTGTATTGAATTCAGTTATCAGGGCATCATATTTAGTTATTTTAGCACCACAAACGTCCTTGAATGTTTTATATATCTCAATGCCACGCGGCCCCAACTGATTCAACAGGGTGGCTATTTTCACAGAATCGGGCGAAGAGTCCAAGCGAGTAGCAATTAAATAAATCTCAAATTCTTCGATCCAATTGCTCCATTCCAAACTAAGATTGTCTGATTGAAATTGAAATAAAGAAACATTTCTTACATTACCAGTCGACGCAGTAACGAACTTTTCTTCTTGACCTCGTGCCATCGTCGACAAATATTTTTACACCTGACACCATGTGAGATGTTGGCCAAATTAAACAGAGGTTTTGATAATTATTATTTATTAGGCTTTTACAATACAGATACACTTATATTTAATTTGTAATTCCCTATGCTCGACTCGTACAGACGCCATTCAAGCAATAGTGTTGTACCACTGACATAGTGATGTTACACATTTAGCCAACTTTACTGTAGGCCAATCATGACAAGTGGCAAGCTTGTCGATGTTTCTAGCGTACCAAACTCGAGAAATGTCACAAATAAATTAAATAATAATTTAATTTATTTATTTTAATTAATAAATATTATTGTGTCCCGACCAGGAATCGAACCCGGTAACCGCTAGACCACGGAGGCAGTTGTTATACTTTAAATAATAGAATTCTGTAGCTAATAGCCCGGACTGTCCACCCACACCAGTGTCGGTGTGGAAAGCCAGTGGAACATCTCGGATACCATGGGCTTTCTTATGCTGGCCGCATTCCTCGTCACGCTGCTCTGAACGACATCATCCGGAGGGCTTTTGTCACTGCTGGAGTACCCGCGATCGATGGTGTAGACACATTTTTATCCCCATCACAAATCCAGGCGACCTTGTCAAGCGCGGGAAGTGCGGCGGTTTCTATTGAGAACCCCAAGCTGCGCAAAAACGCCAACCTCGGTATTTGCGTCGTTTGAGGTCGAGACGATGGGTCCATGGGGGCACTCAGCCCAGCGTCTGGCCAAGTAGTTGTCTAAACGGGTAACGGAAAAGTCTGGAGACAAGAAGGCTGGCAAGTATTTCTATCAACGTATAAGCTACGCTATGCAGAGGGGAAATGTTGCCAGTCTTCTTGGGACTATCACTGAGGGGTCGTCTATAGAGGTTTTTTTTTACTTATAGTTTATTTTTTATTAGTTTTACTATTTTTTTTTTTTACTTTTTAAGAACCTAGTTAATATGGATGGACGTGGAGGATATGAATCATATATTATTATTTTTTGTCCCTTATTATATTTCATTCATTGTAGATAATAATATTAAAATATAAATATACCCATCCTATGTAATCCATAATATGACCGCCTCCGTGGTCTAGTGGTAACAAACGTTGCCGTAAACTCGGGAGGTCGTGGGTTCGATTCCCACCGGGGGCAAGTTGTACATTGTATAATTTGGCTCGGTCTGGATGTTTATATGTATAATATATCAACCATCTAGTTTCCGTAACACAAGCCTCGTAGCTTACCACGGAAATTAGATGGCGCTGTGTGACCTGTCTGGAAATATTTATTATTTATTTATTTATTATTTGTTCTCTTATTTTTGTATATAATGATGTATTTTTCTATTAATTCTACATTTTTGTATTTACTCTTTTGATCCTGTTCCAATTTTTTCAAGTGCTATTTATTTAAGCCGCCTTTCCCTAACTTTGACACTGACAAATTGTAACATGTGCCATATAAAAAAAGTACCTAGTTTTAATTATATAAAATACTAACTTTATTTAAAAAATATATGATACTCACCTTAAGTCAAATTTTGAGCTGTATCAACAAAGTAATAATAATGGCAAACGTTCCATCACACACACATCCTTAGTAATGCCTATACCTAAATTAGAAATCTTTAGACGAAACGCCTCCTATATGAGCGCTAAAATATATAATTGTTTGCCAAAGGTATGGACAGAGATGCCTTATAAAAGATTCTGTACAGTACTGCATGCGTGGCTAGTTCAGGAATGTTTCTATACTTTGGAGGAATACTATGTGTATTTTAAGCAACACAAAGGTTTTTGTGAAGTAAAGTTACTAAAGAAGCAACGCTGAGTTTTTTAGTAACTTTACTTCTATAACAGTTGTTGTAAATTTTTGCATGCTTATGGCGATATATGTGACCCATTTAATATTAATAAGACCTAATATTGTTTGTTACCATGTTTCCTGCAAATAAATATTTCATTTCATAACGTTATAATGGTAAAAAAATCTAAATTTCAAATTAATACATCGCTTATCGCTTACCTTGGGGTACAAAGGTCGTAAAACCCTACTTTACAGAACTAAAATAAAACGAAATTTTAAAAACAATTTAAAATTATTATACTTACCTTGTATCGAAGTCTCCTTTATTTAGTATCATAACTTTGAGTAGTTTGCATCCATGTTTTCGTACCCTACCAAATTGTATTGAGTTTTGGCTTAAACTCAAAAGCATGCCCGTAGCAGAACCCCGTAACCTTACAAGAGGTCGCTCAAAATCAAGAACCTTTATGTTTAGCTAAAATAAAAATACACCGTTTATAAAAGGTACAATCTGGCCATATTATAGGTATATTATTAAATTAATTTTCCTTTCAAGGAGAACTAATATTCCGAATCGTGCTCAGAGAGCTTAGAATGAATATGATACTGACAGTCGTTTCGAATGAAATATCACGATTTGAATGCTCAGACCGTGATTTCAATGGATGGCGCATCACTAACGTATGTGAATCACTAACTTTTTATCACAATAGATGGCGCATGATAGATGGTACCTAATATAACTGTCAGTTGCATAGAAAACTTGTAGTTTTATTACGAAATTTATTATTTTCTGAATGTTGTGCCGAAGTGAGCAGCTTTTTAGTGTACAAATCGAGATTTCTAAGCGAAATCAAAGATATGGTGATCTCAAAATTGCCGTTCTATTAATAAAACATTTTTTCTTTTTAAAGACGGTGTGCGCTTTTTTAATTCGTCTTTTAAGGTAGGTAATATTAATTTAAAATACATTTTTCTTTTATAAAAATAAAAAACTACAAAAAAAAAAAAAAAAAAAAACGATGCGACATAGGTGTAGGCCACCTATGTCGCACCGCAAGCGACATCTACAAAAAGCTTTGCCTGATACACCCTATTCGGATCGGTCTAAATTACATTTTTATTCATATCGTAATAGTTTTTATTAAATGTATAGAAGATAAATGTCAAATTAAGTAGGAAGCGAAAGGTAATTGACTCTCTCTCTATTTCGTCTCTCGTCTGTGAGCGAGATAAATTAATAATAACACTTACGGCACCACATATATTCCACGTGATTGGTAGTTTGTCGCTTTGGGCATTTAAGGCAATGACGTGCTTCATAGGCATTCGTTAAACATGTCAAAAGATAATCCATCTGCAACCGGCCGTATAACTCCCCAGCCTCTAGGTATTTATCATGATATTCAGACGCGGCCTTACCATACAGTAGTTTTTTTGTATTTCAATTTTTTTTTGGCTTCAGATTTCATTGGTAGAACCCCCTTTTGGGCAAATTGTTACTAATGCCATATATTTAAAAAAAAAAAAGTTTTTTTTTTTAACAAAAAACAGCATATAAGTAAAAATAACACCACTTGAAACAAGACTTACCTCCTTATCAGGCCAACCCGTATGGCGAGTGCAGGTCAAGTTCTCCAGAAATATGTACTGGAACCCATCTACATCAGTGATCTAGAACTCTGTATTATAGGGTTTGTGATGATAATGAAACTTACCTGTACATCCAGCCTACTGATCATTCCAATAGGCTTGAAAATAATCTTTAAGGGCACTTTCCTATGAGGTCCTATTGTCGCCGCATCCGGAGTAACCTTTAGTGAAGCCAGCACATTCCTTACATCCAAACCTAGTTGTTCTTTCATCTTATCTTCGCGGTATATTTGCAACATCTTCCCTCTATAAACAAAATTAAATCCTTTCCGAAGGCAGTAATAGGGTTTTTTTTTACTAACACCCTGTTAGTTGGCGAGTGTGCTACATTTAGGAAGAACTGAGTATATATAGTGACCTACAATAAAGTTAATGATAAAATTTAAGTAGTCATTCTGGTGTGACGCTGACGGGTTCCCATGTAACAACTTATAAGAAATATTAATAGGGATTTATTATTGATAGATTGATTTTCGACAGGGATTTTTTGTAAAGTACAACAATATATATGGAGTAGAAAGCATCCACGCCCACAGCAATATTTTATCAAGTGGTAATTGACGACTTTGATCCGAAATTTAATTAAGATTTCGACAGGAATTTGTTATCAAGGTTTAGGATCAAACATATTATATATTTTAAACAACATTATTGTTTTTATTTACTTTTTATTGGATTGTTTATCGAGTTTTAGCTAACGATGTAGATTTTTTTATCGATTATAACTAACACAAAGCAGACCACGCTCAAGACAATCCCCACGGTCCACTTGTGGTACCCTTGATGGTATATGGCGCGCAAGTTTCATGAATGTTAGAAACTGGAATCTGACACTTAATATCAGTCCCCAACATTATGCCGGCTTGACTAGATGTTTTCACACTTCGCCTAAAGGACTTCAAGTTATAGGAAAATGGAAACACTTAGGCTGGAAGAGCATTCCAAATCTTTATTGTACGACAGATGTATTAATCCCCAAATTGACTTTGATTAAATTGAAATTGAAATAGTGACTACGGTAGATGGGTGCATGTTCTAATCTGTGCGTGTGGTTATAGAGTTGCTCAGAGCACTCACCATAGTATAGCCGGTAGAACACGCGCAGAAAATAAGTTCCAGATATAGTGGCATCAACCACAATTCGAACAGCTCGTCTCTGAAGCACATTGAGAGCATCTGTACTGAAAGCTGTACTTGGCAAAACCATGCCAAAGGTGAGAACAGTATTCTACGCATGATCTGATCTGTGCTTTGTACAGCAACAGTCTGATTGAAGGCGGGAAAAACCGCTTCATCTTATTCAGTATCCAGAGCTTTTTTAACCTATAACCTAAAGTCCTTCAAGCGAAGGCATCTAGTCAAGCAGGCATAGTGTTAAGGACATCAGTCTGGGTACAGTTGTTAACATTCATGGACCTTGCGCGCCACTTACCATCAGGTGGGCGCAAGGACACATTTTGTACTAGTATAAAAAAATTGAAAGGTCTGAAGTTAAAAAAAACTTACTGTTTCTCTGCACCAAAACCACTGTTGACAATAATAATATATTTAAAATACATACAGTATCATCACGACCGTTTCCCTTTCGGGGTGGCGCTTATAAAGAAGCGGATTCACATTTAGCCAACTTTACTATAGGCCAATCATGACAAACTCGAGAAATATCACAAATTAATTTAAATATTATTTAAATGTAAATATTTTTGTGTCGCGACCAGGAATTGTACCCGGTACCTCTAAAATGCATACCGTGATTCTTTAATACTTTTAGGAGATGTTTCTTCTGGATTAAGGCAAAGACTTGTTGCTTCACTATCTTCACTATCACCATCGATTCCATACATATCCCGAATTATTAACTTCGCTTCGACACCCACTTTACTATGATTTATAACTTGAATTTCTTTGACTATCTTCTGACCAACTTTCACAACCCCCAAATCGTAGCTCTTCTGACAACCTTCGTACAAATCTAATAGTAGAGGGACTCCTGAAATATTAACAGAAAAAAAACTATTGAAGAATTTTTTCGTCTGTAGTACATTCGTAATACACCCGGTTTACATTGGTCAAGCGTTTAGCGAAGCGGCGAGTGCAAGTACAGTGACGAGTCTGCGGGGTGAGGCGGAGCGCACAATCCTCCGAAAACGCATCGTCTAAGGGCGCGTTCGTTTTATAGCATTTCCGACATCTCGTAGCAACTTCATAAACCAGCGCGAAATGTCGTTTTTATTAAGAAATACCACTGTTTTTAACAATGCTAACATTTCTTAAATAAAACGAGCGGTAAGGCTACTTTTTGATAAGTATTTTCGTTCATGTTTTATCATACCATGATACACATGATATTATTATGGTCTTTGAATTTATTACATAAAATCGTTTAAAATACCTTTTTTACAAATAGAAAACTATAGAGTATATAAAAATGGTCAACAAACCATTTTATATGTTAATGACATCTGTCAAAAAGTAACATCAATAAGAGAGTTCTTCGCGCCATTTTGCGTGGACATGTCAAGTAATAAAAATAATAAAAAATAAAAACGTTTATTTTCTAAAATACTTAAGCTAAAATACATATACACAGTAAGCAAACACATATTGTTTTGACGTTACTACAGATACGAGATATGTTTTTATTGACACATTAATTTAGCTCTTGTAATTAAACATTGCAATGCCCTCCGCACTAATAGATTATTTTTATAACCTACTGTACGACGGATAGGCGAGACTCACTGCAAGCGCCCGCGCCGCAGCAAATGAATGAATGACGTTGAATATAAAAAATGGTCAAGCCGTGCCTCGTGGTCAGTTTTTGTTTTGTAAATTAATTTACTGTGGATATTATTGGTCAAAAGTGGTGTTGTTTTGTTTAATAATGTGCTACAATGTGAATAATTATAAAAAACGATATATTGGACTTTAAATATGGGGCACAAGTTGCAGTTAATTTTTTGCGGTTTTCCCGCGCTGTCAACTCCCATATTTTATCCGACGTGTTTGAGCTATGGTGCCGCGAGTGACTCCAAGAAAAGCATTAAATTCTGCAGCATCTGGAATTTGATGATGACCTCATTAACTCATTAAAATGAAAGATATATTACGTCAGACTTGGCTGTATGGGCTAGACCCTTTGCCTTCCCTATCATCTCATTCATCATCCATCGGGAGAAGAGAACCAAAAAAATAAAAATAAAATAACATCAATAACCCTCCTTTCAACACGGTTCTGACATACGAAATTAGCATCAAATGTTAGAATTTTCATTAAACGAACGACTTGTGCTAAAAAAAAGTGATATTTTCATGCTAACATTTCTTAAAACGAACGCGGCCTACGATCGATTAAGTCTGTCAGAAATGTCAAAATCTTGGAGATGGAGTTCTTCGCGCCAAATTGCGTGGACATGTGCAAGTTTTTGTTTTGTAAATTAATTTGCTGTAGATATTATTGGTCAAAAGTGGTGTTGTTTTGTTTAATAATGTGCTACAATGTGAATAATTATGAAAAACGATAAATTGGACTTTAAATATGGGCCACAAGTTGCAGTTTATTTTATGCGGTTTTCCCGCGCTGTGGACTCCCATATTTTACTCGACGTGTTTGGGCTATAATGCCGCGAGTGACTCCAAGTAAAGCATCAAATTCTGCAGCATCTGGAATTTGATGATCCCCAACTCGGTTATGAACTCTGTTATGAACATATATTATGCAAATAAATTACGTGTTTAGGACTGATGTATTCTGTACAATGTCCTTTAAAGACAATTAAAAAAAAAAACAAAATCTTGGACATATCTGACAGACGTAATCGGTCTTAGGCGATACGTTTTCGGACGATTGTGCACTCAGCCTCACCCCGCTGGACAGTTGACTGTTTACACAACGGCCACTCAAGTGGCATTACTTCGGCTAAATTGATGAGTCACATCGAAAAATACGTGCGCCATTCCGCAGAATTCTCTGGTGATGGTGGTAATTTACCCAGTCTGCCGGGGCAGGAAAGTATTATTTTATTATTTATTTTAATACTAGCACGACATGTGTCTTTGCGCCCACCTGATGGTAAGTGGCGTCGAGGTCCATGAATGTTAGAAATTGGTATTAGACACTCATGACTGACATCAGTCCCTAACACTACGCCGGCTTGACTGGGCATGACGACAATTCGAGTCTAATCACGAAACGAATACTTAATATAATCACCTTCTCCTCTAATAGTAATAATTTTCTCGCACAACGAGTTGATCCAAAATCTCAATTTAAACTCGTATTCCTTGGCTTGGTTGGGTCTAAATAGTATTTTAATTTTCGCCCTCTTGTTCGGATCTACCGGCCTTTCCGTGTGACAATGGGCGTATAATTCTGGTAAATTCTCAAAATCTAGATTGAATCTGTAATATATAATTTAATATTCCTTGTTATGCGGCTCTTAACGATATCATGAGTACCCGTGAACCTAGAACCCGAGCGATTCCAAAAGATCCGACGGGATGACCGTTGGGCCGTGGAAACATGGCAGGTCTCTGGTGTGCGATGCGAAATCTATAGACACATTAGCCTAATCTCACATCCAGGCGACCTCGTCAAGCGCGGTTTCTGATGAGAACCTCAAGCTGCAAATTTGCTTACCTCGATACAGGTTACGAATTTGCACCGTCTAGAGTCGAGACGATAGGATGGGCCCATGGGGACTCTCAACCAAGCAAGACATATGACAATGCCTATTTACAGCAGCTATATGACAATGCCTATTTACAGCAGCTATAATTTTAAGATTATAATTATGTATATTTGGGTTGTAATGTGCTGCTCCAAATACAAGCTATTTCCCAGAAAATAAGCTTTTCGTTATATTAATTAATTTTTTGACATGTAAAAGCGCAGAATACATTATATTTATTGTCCTATGCCTACTTACAAAAAAAAAAAAAAAACAAAAAACAAGCGTCTAACCAAGGAGTTATCCAAAAGGCTGACGGAAAACGTGCATTGTTACGTCATAGATTTAGGTACAAAATTAATTCTAAGCCCCTAATTCTATTACCTAGATTAGTTTTCTCAAAAGAACACTACGATAAAAATCTTTGTAAATATAGGATTGTGCGAGCGAGAGGGGTGATAAACGGTTAAATCCTCTTAAGATATGTTTGTTAAACGCATTTCTTGCAAAACCTAGTTATTTTTTACTTCAGAAATAAATAGGTACCAAAAATACGTTCGTTTCACGATCACGTAAGCGGTGGTGGTTCAGTTGTAAGAACGCGTACCTTAAATCCTACAAAGGTCGTTTCAAACCCACCCGGCATGAACACATGAGAAATACACTTTTCTTACGTACATTTGTCATAGATTTACAAAACCACCGTTCCCGTGCCTCGGAGAGCACGTTAAGCCGTCGGTCCCGGTTCCACTAATGCCAACTTGTGGAATCGTTAATACATTGTCATAAAAAAATTACATCATATCCTCTCCAAGCCGTCGGGCCAGCGTGGCGAGTGTAGGCCAAATTCTCCAGTTCTGGATTTCCCATCTCCAGCAGTGGAGGTCTAGGACGCTGTGTTCTAGGGGCTGTAATGAATGAAAAATATCACGAAATATCACAAGGGGCACTAGTAAAATATCACGTGTATTTATTTTTTCGTCAAACGCGCGTGTTTCTGTCTAAAAACATTACGTGATTAATGGACGGCCCTATACCTAATAAATGGAATAAAATGAACTAACATCAGAGGTACTTTGTCATCATTGACGAAAGCCAAATTCTTCGTATAAGTGCCATCAGGAGCGTTGACAATACATTTTTCAAAATCATACTCCACAAAAGAGAAATGATATTGCGGTTTCTTTATTTCCATATGCAAATACATGTAGTAAGTTGGACCATTAGAAATCTGAAAATCACACTATTTTTAAGGCTGGATTGCACCTAAATCACTATACGATTAAAGTTTTATTTTAAAATCAATCATTATAATGAAATCTCTCTCCGCGATGTCTTTAGGGTACCAAACTTGAGAAATATCACAAATTAAATAATTTATTGTGTCCCGACCAGGAATCAAATCCTGTACCTCTAAGTGTGAATCCACGGAATTAACCGCTAGACCTCGGAGGCATTAGGTATAGGTAAGATTTAGGTATACTAAAATAAAATTATTTGCAACGAGCTCTCCCAAGTTCCAAATACCTAAACATATATTATTTGCAACGAGCTCTCCCAAGTTCCAAATACCTAAACATATATTATTTGCAACGAGCTCTCCCAAGTTCCAAATACCTAAACATATATTATTTGCAACGAGCTCTCCCAAGTTCCAAATACCTAAACATATATTATTTGCAACGAGCTCTCCCAAGTTCCAAATACCTAAACATATATTATTTGCAACGAGCTCTCCCAAGTTCCAAATACCTAAACATATATTATTTGCAACGAGCTCTCCCAAGTTCCAAATACCTAAACATATATTATTTGCAACGAGCTCTCCCAAGTTCCAAATACCTAAACATATATTATTTGCAACGAGCTCTCCCAAGTTCCAAATACCTAAACATATATTATTTGCAACGAGCTCTCCCAAGTTCCAAATACCTAAACATATATTATTTGCAACGAGCTCTCCCAAGTTCCAAATACCTAAACATATATTATTTGCAACGAGCTCTCCCAAGTTCAGAGTCTTGCGAGAGAACTTGCATTTTTGCAAGACCAAGACCATGACTGCAAGACCAAGACCAAGATTGGGTAACACTACCTGTCAGCAGGTACATTCAACGCCAATTTTAAAACCATAATGCCTTCGTTTGGTCGTGTCGAGATTTATTTATCGATCTTATTCTGGATTTTTGAGACGAGACATAATAATAATAATAATATACGTTTATACAAGGTATACGTTAATACTCGGGAGGTCGTGGGTTCGATTCCCACCGGGGGCAAGTTGTACATTGTATAATTTGTCTCGGTCTGGGTGTTTATATGTATAATATGTATATATTTACAAAAAAATAAAAGTATAATATGTAGTTTATCAACCATCTAGTTTCCGTAACACAAGCCTCGTAGCTTACCACGGAAACTAGATGGCGCTGTGTGACCTGTCTGGAAATATTTATTTATTTATACAAAGCAACTAGGCTCATCAATTTACTTAAATAGATAAATATTAGAAACAAAAATATAATATTAAATAAATAGATATTGCACTTATATATTTTTATATTATGTATATATATATAAATATATATTATTTTGCTTTTTAATATATATTTCTTAAATATTATATCTATTGATTTTAATTTTAATATGGAATTAGAATTATGTAAGAATATATGTATATACCAATCTATAAATACTTATAAAATAAATATACAAGATATAAATAAATATATATTATAAAATATGATAAAAAATAATAAAAATAAAACTATTTATATATAAAATAAAATAATATATATACCTAATTATATATACACTACACTACACTACATTACACTACACTATAGATGTATTTATTATTAAGTTTGAGTCAGAGGAACCTGGAGTACTTTAACACAGACTATGCTTTCGCTTGATTTAGTTTTGCCTCCAGTCTCCTACATAAATGTTTTAAAAAATATTGTTACTAATTTTAAGTTTTGTGGGAGAAATAAAGGATTTTTTATTAAAAAAAAAAAAAAAATGTTATTTTCAAAATCCTTACAACTAATGTTAGTATAATAATGAAAAAAAAAAGTAAAAAAAAGATCATATTAAAACAATATGACCGTGCAGTAACCACTGCGCCCCCCACCAATCTGACAGGATGCACCTCACTCCCGCCAGACCAGCAGCCGCACGAAGCAGCCAATGCACGTCGAACCATATCTTATAGATATCATCTTCAGTATACTGTTAGCTTGTCCTCACTCTGTTAAGCAATGATGCAGAGGTTTTGCGTCTTATAGCAAATAAGTCATCTGTATGGGCCTGCGCAAACATTGCCGACGCACTACAGTAGCGTGGCAGCCCCAAAAATATCCTGAAGCTATTATTGTACTGAACACGTAGGGCGTTGATCGATGCCTGCTTAAAGTTGGTCCACAGACAGCTAGTACAGATGATGACGATACGTACAGATAAAGTCATAGGATATTCCTTGACGGGCACTTGTTTCAAGTTTAAGTGCACCACACACGTTGCTTGTTCGCCCGGTCCCACAAATCCACTCTTAGGCTCGACATACACGCTCATGTATTTCCTAACATTACTACTGTAATGCCACTCAAATCTAAACGACGCCGAACCTTCGTTTTTTACAGTAAAAGGCACAGTTCTTTCATATGTAGATGCAGTCTAAAAAACAAATAAAATTAATTAAGACGGCGTATCCAGAATCAAAGCCATGATCGATCTGGTTGTAACATTTTATCACAGAAAGGGTGATGAAACCAAAATTTTAAGAAAATTATGCAGTACATAATTAACTAAGTTATTACAATTATTTGCTTGAAAAAAATAATAGAAAACTGATCAAAATATAAATAAACTATCGGGGGCGGCTAAGACAGGTATTCTAATAGGTGGTAGGCGGACTGATAGTGGTAATTTGCCCAGTCTGCCGGGGCGGGGAAGTATCCACCGTTCTTGCCGATAAACCCAGTAAAGTGTATCCACACGTTTCGGGATCAGGATCAAATTGCCGTCATACCCAGTCAAGCCGACATAGTGTTAGGGACTGATGTCAGTCATGAGTCTCTGATTCTAGTTGCTAACATTCATGGACCTCGCACGCCACTTACCATCAGGTGGGCGTAAGGTCACATGTCGTGCTAGTATATTTTTTTTTTAAAAAGGGAGGGCGTAGACCCTTCTAAGTGATTCTCTTTTCTCCTATTGGCTGCCGCCTGTAGACTCTTCTCTTAAAAATAAAAAAAAACTATAAATGAAATAAAAAAACTCGCAAACCTCTTACCTTTTCTAAATGAATATGAGTATCAGCATGGGTATTTAAAATGTGCTCATTTCCAATCAAATAATACAAAACTTGCGATTTGACTAAATGACTGAGCGCATTCACACACAGAGTTAAATGTTTAGTCTTATTTTGTATGGAACAAAACAACTTGAAACACAATGGTCCGTCTTGAATGGGGGTGTAGATTATTCTGTTGAATTAATAATAATACATAGAGTCTGGCTACTGTAAGTAGATAATCTAATTATTTGGAAACTTTTAAATGGCAACACTATTGTGCGCCACATCTTCTTATCAAACATACCGAAGACGAGAGTTTTCAACCAGTGCGTTCTTCCAGTGCTGTCGTACGGAGCAGAAACGTGGACACTGACAGTGGGTCTCGTCCACAAATTTAAGGTCGCTCAGCGGGCTATGGATTATGGTATTTCTCTAATGGAAAGTCAGAAACGAAGAAATCCGTTGGAGAACCAAAGTTACCGATATAGCCTTCAAAATTAGTAAGCTGAAGTGGCAATGGGCTGGACATGTCTGTCGTAGAACCGATGAACGATGGAGTAGACGGGTTCTAGAGTGGAGACCACGTACGGGAATACGCAGAGTGAGTCGATCCCCTGCTAGATGGACAGATGACCTAAGGAAGGTCGCTGGTGGGGGTTGGATGAGGGTGGCAGGAGATCGTGTGAAGTGGCGAGCCTTGGGGAGGAGCAGTGGAGAGACACAGGCTTATGATGATTGTGCCAGTGTAAATTTTTCAATATGGCTGTTGTCAAACATTTGCTTTAAATTGTTATGTTATTAATTCCTTATTTGCGTTGTGAAATATATATAAAACTATTAAAAGTGGAGTCCGAAAGATATTGTTTCACATCATCACGACCGTTTCCCTTCCGGGGTGGTCAAAAACTACGCTTCTTTCTGTTTTGTAATTCTTTATTTTATAGGAGCGGATTCACCATTTAGCCAACTTTTGCCATCATGACAATTGGCAAGCCCGTCAATGTCTCTAGCGTACCAAACACGAGAAATTTCACAAATAAATTATTGTGTCCCGACCATGAATACAACCCGGTACCTCCAAGTCTAAATCCACGGACTTAACCGCTGGACTACGGAAGCTTCGATTCCTGGTCGAGACACAAAAAAAATTTTAATGTAAATAAATACATTTAATGTCCACAGATGTTATCAAACTTAATAAGATGATTAAAATACCTAATAAGATGGGGCAAAAAGCTAAACGATATGAGTAGTGTTGCAGAAACCACGAACAAGACGAAGACTTGGCCACTCTTATTTATTTTATTATTATTTAACATTTCAAAGTACAATAACAAAGGCGGGATTTAATGACGCGAGACATTCTATCATAGACAAACTATTGGGACAAAAATAAAAATTAAGAGTAATAATTTATTGGAGTCGCCAAGGATATTGTAAGTGTCGTGTGTCGTGATTTCTAAAAACTTTTAAAATTGATAAGTGGGTAGGTGTATATCTACCGCCCAGTATGTACGAGACTACACCGCATAGCTTCAGTCGACCCGTGACCACGGCCAATGCAACTTGGCTGAAACGTCGGGAGAAATATGTCTCTAAGGTAAATCGCGTAAAGACCCGTTAAAATTATAAAAAAAACTATTATGAATGTGCGCGAAAGTTTAAAAAAATAATAAAGTATTTACTTGATATTCTTTTCAGCTAAGGGCTTTAAAACGCCATCATTAGGTTCCACGACCACTGGAGTTTCACCAACTTCATTGCACAAGGAATTGCCTTTGAATTCAAATTTAACATCTTCATTTTCGTTATTTTTCAACTTAACCTCCTCCATAATAGTATGTCCGACGAGTGAGTTTTTCATAGTTAGTATTGTTGGAACAAATACCACATCTGACTCTCTCACAATACCCACAACCATCAGGTTTAAAGTCAGCGAATATTTCGGTATTAGAATATGCCACATTGATTCTGTTATCTAGAATTTAAAAAGGTACACTTATCTAACTCTTTACTGCCTTTGCATCCCTCTCACTCGCACTAACATTCTAAGATTTTTCAAGTCAGCCGACAGCGTCAAGCGAGTCTACTTTCAATAAATTTAGTACTTCCCCTCTGTATACCGAGGCTAATACCTTTCCGTAATACATTGGGTTCATTTATAATTGTAAGTATTGGGTTCATGGTAATCCATACGATTACGATTCGTCTCAACTGCGCCACCAAATTAAACCAGCTTGTAATCGGCGGACTGGCTTCCCTTGAGACCCGCGGACCCCATTATTATATTACATTGAATATAATGTCCAAAATGTCCGTAATTTGTTTCCCCTAGAATATTGACAGACTACATTTATTGAGAGTAGACTCGCTTGACGCTGTCGGATGACTTGAAAAATCTTAGAATGTTAGTGCGAGTGAGAGGGATGCAAAGGCAGTAAAGAGTTAGATTAGTGTACTGTGCTGGCCGCATTCCTCGTCACGCTGCTTTGAACGACATCTTTCGAAGGGCTTTTGTCACTGCTGGAGTACCCGCGATCCTAGAACCCTCGGAAACCCGATGGTAAGTGGCACGCAAGGTCCATGAATGTTAGCAGCTGAAGTCAGACACTTATAACTGCCGCCATCAGTCCATAACACTATGCCGGCTTGACTAGATGCTTTTTCACACTTCGCTTGAAGGACTCCAAGTTATAGGAAAGTTTTTATTACGAAATTCATTATTTTCTGGATATTATGCCGAAGTGAGCAGCTTTCAAGGGTACAAATCAAGATTTCCAAGTGAAATCAAAGATGGTGATCTCAAAATTGCCGTTCTATTAATTCAACCTTTTTCCTTTTTAACGTCGGTGTTCGCTTTGTTAATTCGTCTTGTTAGATAACGCTAAGTGTTCACTACTTAACACTGAATAAAACTACCATTGCTATAACACACCTTTAATGAAAGACAAATATTCAGTCAGTCACTAAGTCATCTCAGACCCCCCCCCTTCCGGGGGAAGATGGGAATTTGTAACGAGGTGTTGGCCTCCTAACAAAAATAGCATTCGCTGCACGTTACTACGGACAGGGCGTGGGAACCTTTATTATAGGTTAAATTTAATACGAGCGGGCGCGGCGGAGGCCGCGGAATGTCAACTTGATCAGGCTATCAAATCGCGCGCCATGCGCCGTGGAACCTCGGGAGGTCTAGCGTGCAGAGGGGCCAGATCTCTCACGAGTGGGAAATTTGACCTCTCTGCCCGTGCGAACATTCCCTTGGCTAGACGGCGCACGAACTCATCCAGTGTTTCCATCTGCAGATCGCGGAGAATGACGTCATTTTTCACATAGCGCGTGGCGCCGACAATGGTACGCAGCGTGAGGTTCTGTTGAGCCTGCAGCCGGCCTCGTTGGGCCTGAGATGTTAAGGCGTACCATGCCGGAGCGGCGTATGTGAGACGAGAGCGAATATAGGCTTTATAGATGAGCAGCTTTATGTGTAGAGCCAATGTGGATGCAAACACTGGACGTAGTTTGGCTCGGGCCAAACGTGTCGTGTTCACGGTGACATTCACGTGGTCGCTCATGCTGAGGCGTCTGTCTATCTAACGACAGATTTTCGTCAAACACAAGAGTATATATACGGCGGTTTCGGCAAACTGCTTGCGAGATATAATTTTGCATACGCCATCTAGCGAAAATTACTGGTACTACCTTTAACTGTATTTCTAGTCGTGAACACTAAGTTAAAACTCATTTTTCTGTTATAGAAATAAAAAACTACTAAAATATTTAATAAATGTTGCGTCATAGGTTTAAACAAGGTACCATTGCCGCTAGCGACATCTACAAAAAGCTTTGCCTGATACACCCCATTAAACAAGATCGCGCAGTCTGACCAGAGCTTTCATTATTTCGCATCATCACATACAGAAAGCAAACAGGCTGTCTTCAAGTACTTGGAGCCTTTATAGCTGACTAAACTTTAAGAATTGTTATGTAAAATATGTACCATTTGGATCTATTATGTGTAGTTCTATGTAAATAATACATTAGATATGCACAATGCAATGAAATCTACACATTTTCACTCACTCACACTTACAATATACACCTTCACACACCTACACATTCACATATACATACACTTACATAATGATGCGTAGATGGTTTTTTTAAATATTGTCTCTTTATTTTTATTCTTATGTTCATTTTTAATAGTTTAAATTGTTAATAATCCGTTCATGCTATATGTTTAGTGAAAATAATGTTATTCCGTAATTGGCTAGGTGTTCGGTAATCATTTGAATGTAAATATTTATTTGTAAAATACAGCTGTGGAATAAGTAAATAATAAATAAATAAATTATGTACACAGGATTTTGTGAATAAATAAACTTGATTCAAAACGTACCCCAGGAGCTGTAGGTGTAAATGTAAATTTGACTTCAACCTCGGTTCCTCCTTCGACAAACCCTTTCAACGGATGACAATGCATCGGTACCAACTCAGGTTTGTTCGTCAATACCATTTCTATTAGAAAATCGTATGATTCGTTCGTAGGGTTAATAACTTTAAATGTTCTGTAATTTATAAACTCATAAGTAATGTACAAGGGCGGACTTATTGCCTTATAGGCATTTTATTATAAACTTTGAGAGTGTGGTAGAAGAATACGGGGTACATTAAAATAAAAATAATTTTACATAAAAATTAATTACATACTATTACGTAGACACTTAAACTTAAATAATACATACTTATTTTATTATAAATATATTATGTATTTATATATATGTGTATGCGGTGTTGGCTCGGTTGTAAGAACGCGTACCTTAAATCCTACAGAGGTCGGTTGAAACCCACCCGGCATGTACCAATGAGAAATACACTTTTCTTACGTACATTTGTCATAGATTTACAACACCACCGACCCCGTGCCTCGAAGAGCAAGTTAAGCCGTCGGTCCCGGTTCCACTAATGACAATTTGTGAAATCGTTAATACATTGTCATAAATAATTGACTTCATATCCTCGCCAAGCCGTCTGGCCAGCGTGGCGAGTGTAGGCCAAATTCTCCAGTTCTGGAAGGCCCATCTCATCAGCAGTGATCATCAGGTTGTAATGATGAAAATATATATATAAATATTTCCAGACAGGTCACACAGCGCCATCTAATTTCCGTGGTAAGCTACGAGGCTTGTGTTACGAAAACTAGATGGTTGATAAACTACATATTATATATATATATATATATATATATATATATATATATATACATATTATACATATGAACACCCAGACCGAGACAAATTATACAATGTACAACTTTACTAAGTTTGTTGGTACGAACGGTGGATACTTCTCCGCCCCGGCAGACTGGGGAAATTATCACCATTAATATGACTGTTTATTACCTTTATGAATGAGGTGATAGAAAGGCAAAGGGTCTAGCCAATACAGCCAAGTCTGACGTAATATATCTTTATTTTTATGAGGTTATCATCAAATTCCAGATATTGCAGAATTTAATGCTATTCTTGGAGTCACTCGCGGCATTATAGCCCAAACACGTCGGGCATAATATGGGAGTTCACAGCGCGAGAAATCCGCAAAAAATAAAAATAAACTGCGACTTGTGCCCCATATTTAAAGTCCAATTTATCGTTTTCCATAATTATTCACATTGTAGCACATTATCAAACAAAACAACACTTTTGACTAATAATATCCACTGTAAATTCATTTACAAAACAAAAATTTGCACTTGACATGTAGACGCATAATACCGCGACGGATTTATTTTTTACAAACATACCTTTCATAACATCCAGATCCAACAACATTAAACTCCAGGATATTCAGGTGAAGTGGCAAAGGAACATCAGTTGGTTTTCTTCTGCCAGAGGATACGTAATCGCTCTCTTCAAGGTCCAGATGACAATACGGTATTAAAGATTTAGCTGTAATCTTCGTCAAGACATTTCGATCATTTGGATTTAAATTATCTGTCAATAGAAAATAATATTAGGCTTGATTTCCTTTCATCTATAAATACACTCATACATCTGTCGCACAATAAAGATGTGGAATGCTCTTCCAGCCTCTGTGTTTCCACTTTCCTATAACCTGGAGTCCTTCAAGCGAAGTGTGAAAAGGCATCTAGTCAAGCCGGCATAGTGTTAGGGACTGATGTCGGATATAAGGGTCTGATTCCAGTTGCTAACATTCATGGACCCTGCGCGCCACTTACCATCAGGTGGGCGCAGGGTCACATGTCGTGCTAGTATAAAAAAAAATAATAATAAAAAAAAATAATGGGGTGTATCACTAACTTTTAATCACGATAGATGGCGCATGATAGATGGTACCTAATATAACTGTCAGTTGCATACAAAACTTGTATTTTTATTACGAAATTTATTATTTTCTGGATATTATGCCAAAGTGAGCAGCTATTAAGTATACAAATCGAGATTTCTAAGCGAAATCAAAGATATGGTGATCTCAAAATTGCCGTTCTATTAATAAAACATTTTTTCTGTTTAAAGACGGTGTGCGCTTTCTTAATTCGTCTTTTAAGGTAGGTAACGTTAATTTAAAATAAATTGTTTGTTATAAAAATTAAAACTACAAAAATACTTAAAAAATGATGCGATATAGCTGTAAAATAAGGTACCATTGCCGCTAGCGACATCTACAAAAAGCTTTGCCTGATACACCTGGAGGAATTCAGAAATAGTTTCTGAATTGAAGTTTATTTGGCTCTTGTGTCGCTTATAATCATTCTCCAGGTCCAGCATCCAAGCTAGAGGATACTTAAACCTGCTAAACTCAGCTGGAAGAAAACATCAGGACAAAGTATAGGAAATACTCACACCGCGTGGCAGGGGTCAAGCAACCCGATTCTGTTACTTAGTCGCAAAAGTTAGATTGTCAAAATAGTAAATTCTGTTATGTACTACCACTTTTAGCTCGAGTTTCTCCGATAGATAGATAGATAGATAAATTCTTTATTGCACAGAAAATAATACATTTTACAGTACATAGGCGAGCTTAATGTCTAAAAACATTTTCTAACAGCTAACCTTTGGGAGTTGTGAGCAGGGATTGTGGGTGCAAGACCACTAATATTTGAGATAAAGAGATTTATTGAGTTAAAAACTTATAACTAAAAAAAGAACGATATTAAATCTATAAGATAAATACATACAATACATAGATAACACATACATATATTGGTTACGTACTATATATATATATATATAATATATTAAAATATACATACAAAAATAACCGATCATAGCCGACCTTACGTCAAAGCGTTTTCCACTATTTCAAAAGTCACCCATGGGGTTGCAACTTCAAAATCATTGGGAAAACGTAAATTAAATACTTAAATTGTCCGCCGGGAATTTATACTAAAGTTGCCAACATTTTTATTAATTGAACCAAGATTATATATTTACATTAAACAAAGTTTTATATCACGCATTAGGTAATAAATCAAAAATATGGCAAATACTAATGGCCGCGTTCGTTTTAAGAAATATAAGCATGAAAATACCACTTATTTTAGCATAAGTCGTTTGTTTAATGAAAATTCTAACATTTGATGCTAATTTCGTATGTCAGTACCGTGTTGAAAGGAGGGTTATTGATGTTACTTTTTGACAGATGTCATTTAACATAAGAAATGGTTTGTTTACATTGTTGTATACTTTATACTACATTTGTTTAAAATGTATTTTAAACGATTTTATGTAATAAATTCAAAGATCATAATACATTGTCAATTGATTTGTTATTATTTGTTACTTGTCAAAAAGCAGCCTCACCGCTAGTTTTTTTAAGAAATGTTAGCATTGTTAAAAAGAGTGGTATTTCTTAACAAAAACGACATTTCGTGCTAGTTTATGAAGTTGCTATAAGATGTTGGAAATGCTATAAAACGAACGCGGCCTAAAAGTAATATATAATAGTTTTTTTTTAAATCGTAACGTTTGTCCGCTGTCGTCTGTAGTGGAAACCTTTATACGAGAATACCAATTTTAATAGCGTTCCACACTGACAGTTCCGTTATTTAAGGGATTCCACTATATAACGTTGGCGCCTAAGTAACAGAATAGGGCTACAGGCCACGAAAACTTATCAATACATCGATTCTTACACTAAACCACGGCTCAATGTTCATATTGTCCTTTAAATTACTTATTTTATTGCAAAAGTGTCAGTGTCCTCCAGTTCACACCAGAGGGCGTAGGCATACACCACATCATTTTACCGTTGCAGCGTACTCTCCCGCGTTTACAGTAACTTAAATAGCTCGGTTCGATTATGGATAATGGTTGTGGAAGCAATCAAAAGAAAAGGACTATACCAAGTCACAACATTTATCTATGATAATATGGAGCGAACAACCATTTACGGCACATCTGACATCATCCTCATCATAACCCCGAGGTCGGATGTCAATTTATTAAAGATCTCTGATCCTCACGGGAACGGTGGTGTTTTAAATCTATTACAAATGTACGTAAGAAAAATATATTTGTTATTGGTACCAGGGTTTGAACCGCATCCTTTTTGTATTTTATGGAAAGAGTTCTTACAACCGCGCCACCACCGACCAAACTTAGGTATTAAAATTTACTTACCAATAATACTCCTAAGTCGTACATTGTAATAAAATGGATCCAACGGAGCAAAAGTCAATGTAAATATGTAAGTTTCATTTGGCTGTAAACATTTCTTGTCAGGAGTGACACTGAATGGCATGTTAGCTTCAAACCATGTGTCTATACTATCTCTCTCAATGTCACTAGAAAATAGGGTATCTTTACTGGGATCTGCGGAGAGACAATACTATTTACCATTTGGTGCAGAGATCTATGAAGCGATTGCCTCATCACTATATCACCTATCACAAGAGTCTTAGCCACTAAAGTATCATCACGACAGTATCCCTTTCAGGTCAGAAACCGCGCGAAACTCCGAAACTCGAGAAATATCACAAGTTTAATAAATTATTGTGTCCAGATCTAGAATCGAACCTGGTACCTCCACGTCTAATCCATGGACTTAACCGTCCGACCACGGAATCACTTGCCACTCTGGCCATCAAACAATGGATGGGTATTAAGTGAACCCTTGTGTCTCAAATATCTAATCGAAAAATCTACGTAAAACACCCCCCATCACCAATCAAACCAAATACCGATTCTCATAATGATCAGCATCTACGTATGACACTAAATGGCATGTTGGCTTTAATCAAACCATGTTCCTATACTATCTCTTAATCTTACTAATAAAAAGTGTTTTTTTACTGAGATCTGCGGATAAACAATATTATTTAACATAGTGCAGAGCGAAGCAATTGCCTCATCACTATAATATCACCTAGAACAAGAGTCTTGTCACTCTGGCCATCAAATAATGGATGGGTATTCAGAGGAGCCTTGTATCTCAGACATCTGATCGAAAAATACAACGCTAACCATACCAAATACCAATTCTGGTAATGCTCATCAACTACGTAAACATCTATTTCAGAGATCTATGAAATTATTGCCTCAGTACTACCTACTCTTGCCACTCGGGCAAGCTGCAAACCATAGAATCACAGTGCAGGTGGTGTTGCGAAACCCTGACCACTTTTATTTACTTTTTTAACTTTTGGCAAAATTTATATGAACTGTCTTTATTTGTCACTTTTGTTATGATTCTGTATTTTGTCATCGCTTGATTATATCGCGTAAACTAAAAACCTTCCTTTTTTTAGTATTATTTAAAGAACATTTTCACAACAGGTGAGGAGTCAATCGTGTGTGGGATAGTTGTCTCAGACACAAGATCGAAATATCTGGAATTAGCGGTTTACTGCCCATCACTAATCTTGGCACCACTCTCTACCTAAGTAATGTTAATTCTAATAAAGTTCTGCCAGTAGTTGATTTTTGTTTTCAGTATTGTATTTATGTATGTGTATTTCGCTTAAAGCATAACATTTTATCGATCTCATCCTATATACAAGATACAGGCCTTTTAGTATATTAAATATGGTTGTTATTAAATAAATGTTCACCTTGCTCGGATCCATCAGACATAGGAGTATCTGCATTATTTATTTCTTCAACAATATAATCATTTTCAATGTTTTCCTGTGAATCATTTACAAAAGGCACATTATTTTTTAAAATCTAAAAACTTTAACGTCTAATAAGAGATACTAGTGTTACCTTATTTATTGTGGAAGGAAACTCTTCATCGAAATGAAAATTCCATGTTATTTTAATGGGCACAATGCCTGTGTTTTTGACATTGAATTTTATCGCTGATTTCTACAATAAAATTGTTGCATTTTAGTTTAAAGTGATTAGTTTTATTTAGGTTGCTGATATATAAATATCACTCTTGTCAACCTGTTGCTGAAGGTCTAGAACTCTTTCCTAGGGGCTGTGATAGTGATGAAAAATTACCTCATAAATAAATGTATCAGGTAGCTCCACAATATGTTCTAGATTACACGAATATTTTGCGTATTCTGTTGTTACAGAAACATATATTATTAAATGAGAAGAATTCAATAAGGTTGATGATGACAAAGATGTTTTTTCTTCAACTAAATTTTCAGCTCTCTCATGCACTGCTCTGCAAAATTATATTTAAAATAAATAAAATAAAAATAAAAATCTATTTATTGTCACATAACATTATCACATAATTTTACAATTTCGAACAATATGTGACAAAAGGAATCAGGTGTCAGCTGTTGTCGTGCAGCAGTACAAGTACTTACACCTGCACGACGCTGTTTTTCAACCTGTTCCTGTTCTCACGTAGTAATATATATATAATTTAAATTACAGGGTAGACACTTATAAATTAATAGATACCTACACAATTATACTAAAAAGCTAGGTATACATGCATGGCAGAGTAGATGAACGAGGCTCGCTTCGTCAGGAATATCGTTGTTGCAGGCCCTTCAATTATATACTCTCTCGGGCTAATAATTAAAATCAAATAAAATACAAGCTAAATATTTAGCTTTAATATTTAAACTTACTTATACATGTCCCTATCGTCAATCCCTAATATCAATAGAATAGCTTGGCTACTATTTATCTTCACATTAATAATGCGGAATTCACACGAGGGTAATAGCCAAGACATTATTCCACTGAGCCAAGACATTATGTCAGTCGAATAAAAATGCAATGTCACTCGTAGTCAACTGTACTCGTAGTCTATATGAGTCAGTGTTTAGTGCATACCATCAAATTCACACTACGATACGAAATAGAGCTACGATAGGAAATAGAGCTACGATAGGAAATAGAGCTACGATAGGAAATAGAGCTACGATAGGAAATAGAGCTACGATAGGAAATGGATTTATTTTAAAATTCGAGTACTACAGGATATTTTTTTTCATCATATTCATTTCAATTCTATGAACTTTACACCTTGATATAGGCATTTTAGCAATGCGCTGGTTACCTATTAATTTATAATAATAATATACTTACTGAATAACTTTGTGTGTTTTTCTTAATATTTAATATGTATTTAATGAATACATCCATTTGATTAAACCATGACAAAGATGGTTTATAAACTTTCCACTTTTTTATTTACCTCAATTATATGAGTAGATCTTAAATATTTAATTTTCTTTTTCACATCATCAATAGTTAGATTAGGAAGCTCCATGCAAGCGATGATATTTTTCAAAGCAGTATCTCCAGCATCTTTGTCATGGATAGCTTAAACTATCAATTCTCCATAAACATTCATGTTCCCGGTAGAAAGATATGAATTTTGAAGTTATTTCGGAAGTCCATTTGGTTAGAACCATAGGTTTTTAAATAAAAACTTAATTGCACATTGTACAAAGGCGGACTTAAAGGCGCGGCATTTTCTGACAGTTAAACCTCATTTATTTAGACAGTGTAGATGATTGCACCAATCATCAATTAGGTTATTCTCTACAGCATTAACACATAACAATATTACCTACTAATACATAAATATTTAATTACCCGTCTTGATTGAAAACAGTAATGGTCTGATTATTGGCCCAAGTAGGACTTTGATTGTTCATTGCATACGTATCATTGCTTATTGCAAATAAGGAACACTTAAGTTGCTCCTGAAAATTTAATAATAATTAGAAATTAAATAACAAGACATTAAAGGCCTCCGTGTTCTAGCGGTTAAGTCCGTGGATTTGGTCGGTACTCGGAGGTACCGGTTTTGAATCCTGGTCGGGAAACAATAAATTTATTAATTTATTTGTGATATTTCTCAAATTTGTTACGCTAGAGACATCGACGAGCTTGCCACTTGCCATAATGGGCCTATAGCAAAGTTGGCTAAATGTGAATCCACTTCATTAAAAAAAGTACTGAATTGAATCAAATATCAAAACATGTTTCGACATCTTAAATGAAATAGAATGGAAAAAAAACTATTAGTAGAATTGGGCTGCAGATCAGAATTAATTATTACCCTTGACAACGTAATTTGTTTATTGGAAAAGAAAATGAGTTCCAGATCCTTTTCTTCTCCCGGAGAGATGTATCCAATGTTAGGTTTAACTAAAATACATTCTTCTATATCTTGCCAATTAAATTTGTATACTATTTCAGAATTATTCACCATAACCACAGTGCGACTTTGTAAAGTAGATATTTCATTTCCTCCTACAACATTATTATATGTTAAACTCTGATTATATGAAAATATATTTGTTTTTATAAAATAATAATTACAAACTATCATTTAATTCGGTTTCGTAAGAATGATAGTCATATGTATTAAAGGGAATAACTACAGAAATGTCATCAGCAAATAATATGCATCGGTAATTCGTAATACCTGTTCCTCGTTTATGTATAGAATGAATAATAAAGGCCCTAGTACACTGCCTTGGTGTACACCTAATACATTTACTTTATAACAAGACCTAAAAGACTTCGATTCAGATTTTTTAGAAACACCGAGTAATTTCTACACATTGTTGCCTATTTGTTAAAAAACTTCTGACCCAGTCTAGTACTGGTCCTCTGATACCGTATTTTTTTCCTTTTTTTTATAAAAGTAAACAATGATTAACAGAATCAAATACTTCGGACATATAAAAAAATAAGCCTGTTACACATTTTTTAAATCTATATTATGTGTTATTTCACTAACTAATGAAAATCCCGCAAGAGTAAATGATTATGTCTAATAATGTCTCTGGAGAATTTAGCCTACACTCGCCACGCTGGCCAGACGGCTTGGCGAGGAGTAATATACTATATTATATTATATTTTTATCTATTGTATTTATATCATATATATATGTTTATTTATTTTTATCTATTTTATTTGTTTATTCATACTTGATTTATGCAATGAGTTTTATAAATACTGTAGTTTTTTGATTTTATATCGTGTTATTTTTATTTTTATTATACTTGTCTAAACTGTTTTCAAATTTATTGTTTATGCATGTTGATCACGAATACCTTTGTAAGCAAGAGTGGGGCTCCTTGTATCACAGACCTTCTGGGTCATAGTACAGGGATCCCCGTATTTACTGATTGATGTATCTAGGTTTTTAAGTCAATAAACATTTTTATTATTATATTATTATTATTAATAATATCTAAAAAAAAATCCAAATTAATTAAGAACCCCTCGTCGGGTAAAGCTTTTCTATCATTCATCGTCTCGTCCAGCCAGTGTTGTTCTCCTTCTTTTAATATCTCACCCTCCATTTTCCCGTCCTAGATCTTCTTTTATTTCTCTTGCCCTTCGGTCACTTCCATTTATTTTTTTATTTATAATAATTACTTAATATAAAAAACTTAAATTAAAAAATTAAATGTAACAAAAAATTAAACACAAGCAATTATTAACACTTGCAATAGTCATTTCATGAAGTGACTACTTTAGTCCATCTGTTATCCTCAAGACGTGCTACGTGTCCAGCCCGTTACCATTTTCTTTGTTTATTTTTAAGTTTTGTGTCTAATATACTTCTTTCCATGGCGTGTTGGAACGTGTTATTTTTTTTAAATAATTGTTGTATTTCCATTATTGGCCGCCACAAGTCAAACAGGAAAGTAGACAGGAGTCCATGACCTTGTTTTTATTAAGTATTAGTCAGTCATAAAAACAGGGTACATTAAAAAAAAACACCATTTGCATTCGATTTTAAGCTATGGTCCAAATTTAAAGTCTAGGTCATCAGGAAGTTAGTTTAAAGTTAATTACAAAATTCCACCTGTACATACAAGCGATTAAATAAAACCACGGTAATATACGTGTGATCATCAGTTAAAATTAATTATCACAGTTCAGACCAAATTCTAATAATGTAAAATTACATTAAAATATTTTTTCAATGCTTTAAATACCTTATTTTATATAGTATGACAACCACTTGTTCACTTATTATTTTTTTACTTGAATAAGGTACATGTAAATAATATTAAAAAAAAAAAACGTTTATTGATCCAATTAACTTAAATCTATTACATTGTTATATGCTCAATGACATGCACTGGTAGCAACCGTGCCGCAGGCCGTAGCATACCATTTTGTTTTATCCGGTCGACAGCAAATACAATTTATTTTATTATTAAACAACAGCACAAACAAATACTTACCAAAATTGTTCTGTATGTAGGTATGAGTGTATATGTAGTTATGTGTGTCGTATTTACCAAAATCCAATAAATATTTAAGAACAGCGGCTTCCATATTGATGAAATCTCCAAGACTCTGTTTTATTGAAACTAAAGACTTCTTTTTGATATATTTCCCATCTGCACTTTTTATTTTCTTCTTTCCGTCACCTCTTGAACTAACTGATGAAAGCCTGAATAATTAAAACGAAGCGTTTTAAAAAATCCATAAGGACATTAATTTGGATATTTATTAATATTAGGATTGTCGAGAGCCCTGCTGCAATTTTAATGGTAAATAAATTATTCTATAATAAAACGCGCGGTGGTGGCTCGGTTGTAAGAACGCGTTCCTTAAATCCTACAAAGGTCGGTTTAAACCCACCCGTGAACCAATAAGAAATACACTTTTCTTACGTACATTTGTCATAGATTGACAACACCACAGTTCCCGTGCCTCGGAGAGCACGTTAAGACGTCCCGGTTACACTAATACCAACTTGTGGAATCGTTAATAAATTGACATCATATTCTCGCCAAGCCGTCTGGCCAGCTTGGCGAGTGTATGCCAAATTCTCCAGATATATGTTCTGGAAGGCCCATCTCCAGCAGTGGACGTCCATGACGCTTTGTTCTAGGGGCTGTAATGATGATGATGAAATTATTCTATGTGACGTGATTACTAAGTGGGTGATCTAAGTGGGTGATCCTTAAGGTATTAGGTTGTATTTTATAAATATTGATCACTGTAAAAATATGTTTTTAGGCCTAATATTGTTTTCTACTCCTTAAATAAATAAATAAATAAATAAATAAATACAAATCTGTGGAACAATTTGCCGGTAGAAATTCGTCAAGTGCCAAACAGATCACTTTTCAAAAAGATTGTATACTCACATTATTTAAACAGTTCCTCACAGTGTAAGTAGGTATTATATGTAGTGTATAATATATATATATATAGTATTTAGTATATGTAGTATTGTGTACATATTAGTATGTATCTGTCTATATAGATCTAATACTTAGATTTAACTTGAATTACCTTTTAATCTATTTAATGGTTGCACCTACCTCACAACACAAATCGTTTCATTGTCCCAAAGGTTGGTTGCTAGAGAATGCCTAGCGGCATTAAGCCCGCCTCTTGTACATAGTGCAATAAAGTTTTTTAAATAAAAATATAAATAAAATTACATTGGCCGTGTTGGACTTGGAAATTTGGTACCTCAAAGCGCTGACGCTTTAAGCAGGTCCAAACAGTCGTTTGAGTTGCATAAAGCAAAGCAAAGCGAAGTAAACTAAAGTAAAGGAAAGGTCTCAACAACGCTATTTTGTCTGACTTCTCTTTGTAAAATAAATAAAATATAACATAAAGTATTAAATATAATAATTTATATGACTGATATATTTGTACAATTAAAAAACAAAACAAATCACGACGACGATAAAATAAATTTGAAAAACCCGAAAATGTAGTAACTATAACAATTAAACTAAACAATATAAGAAATATTTACAATAGAAAATAAAACAAAGCACTACGATGGAAATATAGAATAAAATTCGACATCATTTTGATTGCACCACGCGAAAATAAAAATAAGGTATGTCTTGTTTCAAGCGATGTTATTTTTATATAAATATCACCATGGCAAGCTTACAATATTAGTTCTTGAAAATAAAGATTGGCATTTGACATCATTGCAAATGGCAGATACTGTCAACGAGAATATTAAATACGTGGCAGGCGGACTGATGGTGGTAATTTGCCCAGTCTGCCGGGGCCGTGAAGTATCTACCGTTCGTGCCGATAAACCCAGTAAAGTGTATCCACACGTTTCGGAATCAGGCTCGAATTGCCGTCATGCCCAGTCACGCCGGCGCATGTTAGGGACTGATGTCAGTCATGAGTGTCTGATTCCAGTTGCGAACATTCATTGACCTTGTGCGCCACTTACCAACAGTTGGGCGTAAGCTCACTAGTAGGTAAATTTTAAAAAAGCATTCTTAGTGAAACCCGCGTCCTTGTCTTTGGTTTTTCGGGGTCAACAAAAACACGAAGCTCTTGGAAAAGGTAATGCCTTTCAAAGCGATATAAAGAGGAAAAAACATTTACAGTGACAAGTCAAACACAGGGATGGTATCTTACCCAATCGATTCTTCAACCTCTATTGGTAGCATGTCTAGTCCGAGTAAAATTATATCTTCCATAAATGCTTCAGCTTCGCATAATATCTAAAAACATCACTACACTGTACTCTTTATTTAGATATAGCACAAATAATGAACAATGAAAAGTTTTTTTTGTTTTGAGTAAGTAATCAAGTAGAAAGTAAGTTAACTTTGCGTTTACCCGACTAAGCGATGCAAAAGGGTAATGTATTTATCACCCCATATATGTTTATGTATGTTTGTTCAAAAAACGTTGTTGAAAAAATGGCATTTGACATCAATGCAAATGGCACATACTTTCAACGAGAACAATAATTAGATAGTAGGCAGACTGATGGTGGTAAATTGCCCAGGTCACATGTCATGCTAGTACTTATTAACAAAAAAACTATATATATAATATGTATATATATATAAATATTACCGTAAAATACTCATAAGGATTATTTTCGATAATTATTTTTACATGGCACTGAATTCTGCCTCTTCTAGCAGGATCAAAAAATATATTCATAGTGCAAAGCTGTTTCGGATCAACAATCACATCTGCACCTATATTATCTGAAATATACATATAATTTTATTATTTAACAATAATTATTATTAAAACAACTTGGATATTGACAGCACTAAAATAATATAAATCGAAAACATAAAACAATATAAACAAACACAAGTTAGGTAATCATGGTTGGATCGTAACAGGTAATAATCCAGTGTAAATTGGCCGTGTCAGCTTACAATTAATAATAATAATATTTATGTCCATAAATATAAATTCGTGTCTGTAAAAAGGCCGTGTCAGCATTACTAGTGTGTTATGTTATTGTTTGACGATGGGGATAATGAAATATCTTATCATACCTTTAGTATGTTTAGAGTTAAACAGTTGTCCAGTTTCCCTAGCTGCATCTATTGAAAACATTAGCTTTTCATCATAACTTTGCTGCAAAATCTTCACGTGCACTTTACATTTAGTTGAGGTAATATTTCTAAACGCAATAGACCTTTGTGATACAGATCCAAGGCATGTGACAGGAAATTTTATCACACCAATTTTTGGTAGTTTTAAATTGGGGGTAACAAATTCGATTCTTGGTATGACACCTTCTCCTATTAGACAGATTTTATAAGACTCCTCATGGTTATCGAGTAACTTTAATTTGATTTCCAAAATACTTCTATATTCCTGCAAAAAAATAAATAAGCATCCCCATTGAATTAGCAACGCTTCAGAATGTTGAATCGACATGATTGCCATTTGATATAAATGTTTGGAAAATATGTGCTTGATGTGTTTGACTTGAAACATTGTTACCTCAAAGCGTGGACACTTTAATTAAGCCAATCGAAACGATCGTTGGACTTGCATAAAACAAGGTAAGCATTAACAGTGTTACTCGAAAAATAAAAAGATTCGCAGTAAAAGTCATTCGTTGTTGTCTTTGGTTATTCGACAGACCCTATGTTTAACTTGTCGCTTTAAGCGCTTTATTTTGCTTTCAAAGTTGTTCGACTTGGCATTGCTCTATGGTTTTCATACAATTTAATAAAAACGTTGAAAGCTTTGCTTTGCTTTCAAGTCACACACAAGGGTCATCAAAAACACAAAGCGCTTGAAAAAGCTACCCGAACGGCTGTCATAGTGAAATAAAAAAAGCGACAAGTCAAACATAGGGTATACGTCATCGGCTGAGCGCGTTTGGTAAATAACACTGCGTAAGATTTTCAACACCGAGTCGCGACACAACATTAAACTTTAATAAAATAATAATAATAACATTAAATAGATATAATTAATGAGAAATAAATGAATTTTTGTGTCATAGCAGCGTCCTCCGGATGGTTGCTACCTGCCCCGGTTCCAGTCCGCAGAATTGTAACCCCCTCTTTCTTACCATGCAGACTGAAAATGTATTTTTTTTCATTATGCATGAGGGAGGGAGGAGCGCTTGAAGTCAGCTAGACATATATGCTAGGGTGGGGGCTTCGGCTCGGATGCAGTGCTGTGGCCCTGGCTACAAGAATCTCTATACTTGCAATGTAATCACACCCTAAATGTATGTGTTGTCTATATGTTGTCCCAAGTACTAACAAATCAATGTATTGTGTTGTGACGTATCATACTAACCACTCCATTTTCTGTTTTAGTGTTTGTGATTCATCGTGTCCAATCAAACCCTTAACCAGTACCTATACGCAATTTATTAATCAATACAAACGTGATGTTGGCACAAATGCCTTAGTGGCGATTGCCATTACTAGTCTTACTAGTTTAAAAAAGAAGAAGAAGAAGAAGAGTCGCGACACCACCGGTGGTCGTTCGAAAATGCTAGATATAACCTAAAGCCGTTCAGAATTACATTGGGTCGCGACTCCGCTGTAAACTCAACTAACATCAACTCCAAGCAGGATCCGTGTCAATGTCAAAAGGACATACAATAATTTATTTAAAATCGGAGAACGAAACAAAATAAGTTTTGTAAAAATCACGATTATTTCACGAATTAAAGCAATTTATCTTTCATTAGATGAATATATGATAGGTTTTTTTTAAAATTTGTAAGTGAAGTATATGTATTGTTTGTTAAGTGGTAGTGTGTGTTATAATTCGTATTGTTTTCTATATATTGTTTTATTAGTGTTATATGTAGCAGTCAATATATACATATATAATTATAGCACGTCATCGACGGCTTTGTTCACTATCCATTATTGACATAATTATTAAAGCTACAATAAACAAATAACAGACAATTTACATAAAATTTATTAAAAATATTACAAGAACATTTTGACTTTTCGCAACACGAAGTCTTTCGTAAACGTCAGTGTCGAGTAACTTACACTCATGACGTAAGAACTTTACACGGTGCCACAAAAAAGAACGCAGTTCTAAAATAGTCAAAGTGTCAAACTAACTACCAATCACGTGGTTTATATCAAAATTTGATTAATAATTTAATAATCCTTTCAGCAAAGATGCGTTAGTATTTTTGTATTTTAAGATATACAGATATCATAGTATTAAAACGACAATTAAACATTAATTTTAATTACGAGTAACTACACAAACGTACCTCTAAAGCTTTTGGTGCAAACATTATATCCAAATTTTTATGCAATAACGGTTCAATAGTGACGTCATACTTCTTCAAATAGAATATATCCTTGTTGGAATTGCTTTGATAATGCATCACCATGTTCAAAACACAGGGCACCAGTCCATTGTTATACAGATCTATCGTTGCTTTGTGAGTTGTATTAATTGTTACACAAAAGAAATGTAACGATACTGTATCTTCCGCAAGTACGCAATGAGGTGACGACTGCGAATGAAAATACACACTCCAAGTTAATTTATTAGAGCTTTTCCCTCCATTTTGAACAGACATGTGAAGTGAAAGAAAGAAAGAAAATATTTCATCATCATAATCATTATCGCCTGTGTCTATCCACTGCTGGATATATCCCTCCCCCAAGGCTCGCCATTTCACACGATCTTCCGCCACCCTCATCCAGCCCCCACCAGCGACCTTTTTCAGGTTATCCGTCCATATGGCGGGGGTTCGTCCCACTCTGCGTCTTCCCGTGCGTGGTCTTCACTCCAGAACCCGTCTACTCCAACAGACATCGGTTCTGCTATAGACGAGTCTGGCCCATTGCCACATTAACTAATTTTGAAGTCTATGTAACTTAGGACTTTATCCAACAAATAAATACCGCGCATAGCTGGCTGAGCAACCTTAAACTTGTGGCCCAGACCCACTGTCAGTGTTCACCTCTCTGCTCCGTACGACAATACTGGAAGAACGCATTGATTGAAAACTTTCATCTTCAAACACTGTGGGCTGTCCGATAAGAAGATGTGGCACAACTTCCCGAATGCTGCCCATCCCATCCGTCTATCGGCTTCTTTGCCAAGGTTGGCTACGCCTAATTGCATAGTCTATCCTACTAACATGACTTTTGTCTAGTCTAAGTTCATTCCGACATTAATTATTCCATGAGGCATATATTAAGAACGCTATAAAACAAAATTTTCGTGGTAGAGTCTATCCGCCTACCGTCATTACAGTTTATTTCATTCCTAAAGTTTGATTTCCATGTCTGCTTAGTTTTAAACAAATGCGAAAGTGTGAAATTTAGTTAATACCTCATGTAGTTTATAATCATCCAGACTTTTTACTATTAAATGTTCTCTAAAAGTGGTTTCTAGATTCCAAATATCTAATACAGGCATAGCACCAGTGCCCACTAGTTTTAGAGGCACACCATTAGCTTCTCCAGGACTTGTATCGCTCACTATAAACTTTATAGTATCTTCAAAAGTGCGAGCAGCTGTAGCTAAGAAATGTATTTGTAAAGTACGACTGGTACCAGGTTCTAATAAGTTGTCTTCATTGTAAATGAGGAAGTTGCCACATCTCATTGGTGGGATTTTTATTCTGAAATTATTATTATTCTAAATCAGTCTTATTTCTTATTATAGTTTTTTTTCTGTACATTTATTTATTAAAGGATAACTAACGACTAATAACAAATTTGGAAAAAATAAATGGAAACATAAAGGGTCTATTAGAAGTTACCGCAAATGGACAAAATCATAGAGTACATCCTTCACTAATCGTTTTAAATTCGTCTACTTGTAGGTAAAGAACACTATTTAACTTTAATTACAGCGATATCTGTTACTATAGTATACTCGTTACATTAGACAAGGGCTCCCAAAATGTAAAAAAGGGTGCCGCCCGCTCTGGGCTAACTCAAGTACTCGTCATAATGATTAAGTTGCCTTTGTATTTTAGCTATACATATATAATATAAGTAGCCGAGATGAAATACTAAACAAGTCCATCTGGAACTGATAAAGTTTGGGAACCTCTGCCTTAGAACGTATACGAGTAGATGGTGTATCTATCCTTCAGCCTGTTTATAAAATGAATTTTATAAGTTAAACTCAAGTAGTTTTAGCAATATTTTATTGTTTTTAAACGTATACGAATTGAGACTTGATTAACTAGCTGCAGCAGTACAGCAGCTTACTGTATTTTTTCACATACTTCTGATAGTTGTTTTATATTTGTATGCCTACAGTAATTAAAAGTACATTAAATATAAATTAAAAACTACCTAAATAATAAAATTAAAAATAAACTAACCTATAAATAAAAAATGTCCTCTAGAGACGTCCCATCCGAGATAGTCCCAAGGAGACTGGCAACATTTCGCCTCTGTATAGCGAGGCTAATACGTTGGCAAAAATAATTGCCAGCCTTCCTGTCTCCAGACCAGTAATGGGGTTGTATCAGGCAAAGCTTTTTGTAGATGTGGTTAGCGGCACTGGTACCTTGTTTACACCCATGACTGATCATTTTTTAAATGTATTTGTAGTTTTACATTATTATAACAGAAAATTTATTTTAACTTAACGTTACCTACCTTAAAAGACGAATTAAGTAAGCGAACACCGTCTTTAAAATAAATAAAAAGTTGAATTAATAGAACAGCAATTTTGAGATCACCATATCTTTGCTTTCGTTCGGAAATCTCGATTTGTACACTTAAAAGCTGCTCACTTCGGCATAATATCCAGAAAATAATAAATTTCGTAATAAAAATATAAGTTTTCTATGCAACTGACAGTTATATTGGCTACCATCTATCATGCGCCATCTATCGTGATTAAAAGTTAGTGACACACCCCATTGATAAAATAAAACATTTATTTCTAAATAAGTGCCAATAGTTTTAATTTCAAAGCTATGATCATACTTATCCTTTCCCTTTGGTTTTTCAATCGGTGGACCAGGATTGTCCTTGTATTTTTCCGGTAAAACAATTTCATATGAAAACGGACACTTGCTTGTATTGTTAATAATAACTTCCCTAACAACTCCGTCACCCACTGGTATGATGTGGAAGTTCAACTCTCCCAGAGGAAACAGAGTAAACCTAAAATAATAATACTGGGTAGAAAATAAATTACTAAATAAATTTAAGCACTTTATTTGAATGAACTAATGCCTAAAAGAGTCATGTCTATTCATATAAACAAACAAGAAACGAAGACAACATACAAACACACCCAAGCCATCTTCAGTCCACAGATGTAATGTGCATGTATAAGTCCTTTTTGAGGCTAGATTTAGAAGCAGTAAATAGGTCAATACATTATTAAATTATTATTAAATACTTTATTGCACTTTACTTAAAACTATGTACAAAGGCGGACTTAAAGCCATTTCGGCTTTTTCTACCAGCTAACCTTTGGGAGAGTGAGACACTATAAATATGTGGAGTGCAATTCTAACCAATAAACTACATAAATAGTATGTATACATAGATTACATAAATACTCATCAATATATACTTATTATAGTAGATATACATATATGGAGATAAGATATTATTAGGAAGTAGAAATTTGTGGAGTTAAAATATATTGTTCTGCTTGTTTAAAAAGAAAGTATTAAGTAGTTTTTTAAAGATGTGAATGGAAGGAAGTTTATTCCACTGGCGAGCAGACGATACGGTAAATGAATCTGAATATCTGCTGGAAGTGTGGGGTGGGATTTTGAGTAGGTTGTTATGAGAAGAACGAAGAGGGCGGTCGTGCGAATCACAAAGAAATTCAAAGTGTGTTTTAATATAACAGGGAGCTATAGAGCTATATTATTTACAACTATATTGTATAGAAAGTAAAGAAGACAATACATCATCATCATCAGCCACTGCTGGATATAGGCCATCCCCAAGACTCGGACCTTCTTCAGATTATCCGTTTAACTGGCGGGGGTCATCCCAGCCTGCGTATTTCCGTACATGGTGTCCACTGTAAAACCTATATACTCCAATGGTCATTGGTTCTGCGACAGACATGTCCTTCTTATTGCCGTTTCAGCCTACTAATTTTGAAGGCTACGCCGGCAATTTGGTTCTCTGACTCATGTCTACGTTTCGCACTTTATCCATCAGATAAATAGCTCTCTCCATAGCTCACCGAGTGACCTTAAACTTGTGGTCCAGACCCACTATCATTGTCTGTTGAAATTGGGTGTTAAGGGGTTCCTTTATAATCAACACTCCCCATCACTATTTCAGCTACTATCCCTACCCAATTAACTAAATAATTCTGTAATATTAATATATAAATCTTACGTATTATAAAACGAAGCAATAGTGATGCAGATGGGAAATTTGGCAACGACGATCTGGTCTATATTTCCATCTAGTAAATAACACATGAATGCTGGTACATTGGCCAGACTCACTGATGCTGAGGGGGTGCACTGGAACTCTATGATGACCATTTTGGGACCAGGAACTATGATTCCACTGTCTTGGGAAACTTCCATAGAGTTCAACAGATTAGGATACGGGAAGTTTTTCACTTTCTTTAACCTAAAGTGTCAGAAAAATTGTTATAGTTATAAGCATGAAAACAAACATTTGAGCATTATTAGCATATTACATGCACTAAATGTACATGAAGCCAACAGTGTACTTAAAACAACTAAAGGATTCCCTTTGTTTTGAAATGGTTTTTAGTCAATCTCTTTGAAACCAACTGGAAAAAAAAATTGTTAACATAAACTGCGTTTCTTTAGGATCATAGGAAGAAGCTATACACTTTTTTTGTCCAACCTACGATTCCAGTGTAAGCGATGAATTACCGGCCCTAAAACTATTAATTTCTAAGTTATGACTATAAAAACGGTGGTAAAAAGTGTGGTGGCTCGATTGTGAACGGAACGCTTAAAATCATGTACCAATGAGAAATACACTTAGCCATAGATTTACAACACCACCGTTCCCGTGTCTTTTGTAGAATCGTTAAGAAATTGTCATTAAAAATTGACATCATATCCTCTCCAACCCGTCTAGCCAGTGTAGGCCAAATGCTCCAGACATGTCTGGAAGGCCCATCTCCAACAGTGCAAGTCTAGAACTATGTGTTCTAGGAGCTGTGATGATGACTATAAAAATAAAATAAAAATAAAAAAAGTATTTATTTTCTCCCACAAAGCTTAAAATTAGTAACAATATTTTAAAAACATTTGTGTAAGAGACTGGAGGCAAAACTAAACTTAACGAAAGCATAGTCTGTGTTAAAGCATTCCAGGTTCCTCAGACTCAAAACTATAGTAACAGTGCTGTCTTCTGCAACTTACGAAATAGATAAAAAAAAACTTTTTATGCTTTAATAACAATTGTAACTCGGTCGGTGGTAACTCTACCTTTATCAGAGCCGGACAAGTAATCATTTATAAACCTGTGCATTATTTCCTGGTTTCGTCTTTTAGGATCAAACTTGTACCTATTATCATGCCTTCTTATCAAGCCAGCATAGTGGTAGAAATTAATGTTAGATTTTTTATTTTTTCAAATTCTTTATTGCACCAATACTTAAAATTAGGTACATAGGCGAGTTTAATGCCTGTTAGGCATTCTCTGACAACTAACCTTTGGGATGGTGAGAAATTATGGGCAGGGTGCAACAATCTAATAATATTAGTCTAATTTATAAATACACTACATACCAAGCAATTATATAAACTACATGAAAGTATTATGAACATATAATACATATACAAATAAACATACATAAACATATTGCGTGCCAAATATTCAATGTGTACTAGATGCAGAGTGCTCCTGCTTATCAAGAAACAAGTTAGTGACTAGTTGTTTAAAAACATTGACAGATGGTGCCCGTCTAATGGCCAGTGGTAGTTTGTTCCACTGGCGGGCTGCAGACACAGTGAAGGAATCTGAATATCTGCTAGAGGAGTGGGATGGGATTTTAAGTTGATTGTTGAAAGCAGAACAAAGAGGGAGGTTGTGCGTATCGCGTTAATTAGATGCTTTCATTCTTGAATCTAGTGTCCCGCTTAACTTAACTTACTTGTAATAAATATTGTATTTTCCTTTGTTGAACAAATAGAGTTCATGAGACACAGTTGAATTTACTTTGACGTTTCCATAGTTAAGGTAGCTTTCGTTGGGATTTTTGTAAATGCATTCCACTAGAACATCGTAGCATTCCGCAGAAAAATACATCATGTCTGTCATCATTGCTTCACCGCGGCCCTTTGCATCATAAATCTATAAATTAAGTTTTGTAGTTTTTATTTTTGCGATATCTCCTAATTTAGTTTTTTTGGCATTATGATCATTATCATTATTTCATTTATTTATTATATTATTCTGTAATATAATGTCATCGACCTGTATCTCTCCACTGCTGGATATAGGCCTTCCAGTACGTGGTCGTCACTCCAGAACCAACTCCAACGCCCATCGGTTCTGTGACAGACTTGACCCATTGCAACTTCAGCTTGCTAATTTTAAAAACTATGTCTGTTACTTTAGATCTCTGATGGATGTCAACATTTCGGACTTCAGCCTTCAGAGAATTAGCATAATTTAATTAAATATTATGTAGGACCATTTTCCTTCTTACCTACAATTTATTTATCTAATACAATCATCTCTAGTTATATGATGTTTTGACATACTGGTCTATTGAGGTACTGTTCGATAGTAATTTAACAATGTTTTTTTTTAAAGGGATCCCCAAAGTTAGCTTACTCGGTGTGATATTTAGCGTATTCCACTTCGTTTTAATCAAGAACATAACTAAACAATGATCCTTTATAAAAGCTGTGATTTAATTTAAAATAGTATAGCAAAATAGAATACATTGCCGGACTTACATCAATAATAAGTTCTCTTCTAGAAATAACACCAACTTTATGCGCAATGTACGTGATAGGAATGACTTCATTATCATCAGCAGCAATAATACCAGTAGTGCGAGAAATGATGAAGTCGCTATAAAACTCCTCAATATTTCTGAATCGCCACATAATTGGAAGAATAGAATTATTTTTCACAATAATTCTATCATCTTCTCTGCGATAGAGTAACAGTTTTCCATAATCTGAAATATTATTAGATTTTAAAATTTATTTAGGGTCAACTTATTGTACAAAGCACAGATCAGATCATGCGTGGAATACTGTTCACACCTTTGGGATGGTTCAGCCAAGTACCTCACAGATGCTCTCAATGTCCTACAGAGGCGAGCTGTTCGAATTGTGGACGATGCCACTATATCTGGAACTCTCGAATCCCTGCAGCTTCGCCGAGATGTAGCTTCTCTGAGCGTGTTCTACCGGCTATACTATGGTGAGTGCTCTGAAGAGCTCTATAACCTAATTCCTTCCTCTCCATTCCGCAACCGAACCACACGCACAGGTCAGAATATGCACCCACATACCGTAGTCACTATCCCTTCGCGTACCTATAAATTTGGTGACTCATACATCTGTCGCACAATAAAGATGTGGAATGCTCTTCCAGCCTCTGTGTTTCCACTTTCCTATAACCTGGAGTACTTCAAGCGAAGTGTGAAAAGGCATCTAGTCAAGCCGGCATAGTGTTAGGGACTGATGTCGGACATAAGGGTCTGATTCCAGTTGCTAACATTCATGGACCCTGCGCGCCACTTACCATCAGGTGGGCGCAGGGTCACATGTCGTGCTAGTATATATAAAAAAAAAAAAAAAAAAAAACCCAAACCATAGGCTCATCCAATCCCACACACATTGACTCATATATTTCACCTGAGTGACGTTTTGGTTGCATTGCATCGGTGTCTCTAGTAAATCATGTAAATAGTAGTAATTTAAAAAACACTATCATGATTATACACGAAAGTTTATATATACATTACATTACTTAATTATGTAAGGAATCTGGAACCTGCTTTAACGCAGTCAAAGCTTTCGCTTAGTTTAGTTTTGCCACCAGATCCTACATAAATGTTTCTAAAATATTGTTACTTGGTTGGTTAAGTCCGAGGATTTAGACCCGGGTTCGATTCCTGGTCGGGACACAAAAATGTTTATTAATGTAAATAAATGCATTTAATATTTAATTTATTTGTGACATTTCTCGAGTTTGCTACGCTGGAGACATCGACGAGCTTGCCACTTGTCATGATTGGCCTATAGTAAAGTTGGCTAAATGTGAATCCGCTTATTTATAAGCGTGGTTTCTGACCACCCCGAAAGGGAAACGGTGGTGAAATACTGTTACTAATTTTAAGTTTTGTAAGATAAAATAAATTTCTAATTTATTTATTTTATTAAATTTAAGTATTTGGGTCGGGTGCGAAGCAGAATGGTGGATGGTGGGCGTCTTGTTGCACAATAAGAGAGGAGGCCACCTTTGTAAACCATCGGTCACATGTCCTAGACATCATTCTTTTCCTCTCTCTTTCCCACACACATGATGGACCCAACGGCGCCCGCACGGTGAAAGCTAACAAAATTGTTTTCTTCTTCTTAGTGACGTTTCCTAGGTAAAATGCTTTATTGATCTCAGTCTTAGGTATTATTGTACATACCGATAAATCTTGTCACCGGTAGAATTTCGATGATCGGTACAACGCCATGACAAGACAGTTCAAGTTTCACTATTTCAGGGTTGTCTTTGATACACAATAACAGCTCATTCGTAAAAGTACCTACTTCAGTTGGAGCTGCTGATACCTTCAGTTTACATTTGGCTTCAGGCTATACAATAATTAAAGGTTCCTTACGCGATTTACCTTGAAGAAATCTCTTTAAGGTAAATCGCGTAAAGACGAATTCATTAAAAAACTGTTATGAGTGTGCTGATATACTTTGATTTAAGCTTATTCTACTTTACATCGAAATACGGAAAAGTGTAGGTATAGAAGAAAGCATAGGCACAAAAATAAGAAAAGGGTGGTTGGGGCATGTTGAAAGGATGAGCAAAGAAAGATTGACGAACCAGGTATATAATGCGAAAGTTGTGGGTAAAAGGTGCCCTGGCAGACCAAGACTTACATATCACGATCAAATAACTAAAACACTGGCTGAAAGAGCATTTAAAAGCCTTCGCAACAAAAGGGCATGTATGAAGAGGTTAATGAATGTCGACGAAGCGAAAGAGGTATGTCGTGATCGTGTCAAGTAGCGCTCGATTGTTTCTGCCTACCCCGCAAGAAGATATGTATGTATGTATGTTATACTACTTCATAGTTTACCAGATAAAATCAAACGACGACTTTAACATTTACAAAACATTTCATTATAACTGCTAAAGCATACACTAAACAGATACAACCCTCTTGCAAGTTTAACCATTACCAACCAAAGCCGGTGCGGGAATAAATTATAAGAGTACGTAGGAGGCCATTACGCCCTACTCATTGATTTGTGTTGTCTTCTCCCGAAGGATGATGAACGAGGTGATAGGGAAGGCAAATAGTCTAGCCCGTACAGCCAAGTCTGACGTAATATATCTTTTTATTTCTATTGCTTGCCAAGTTTGCGTGAGGAGTTAAAATTCAGAAGTATGTTCTGAAAGGCCCATCTCCAACAATGGGAAGTCTCTTTCACTTCTCTTCGTACTATCTAAACTACAGTTTTTTTTCACAAATCACCTTCACTCCTATTTTCTATCTTTACAAAATTTATCTTAGTTGACAATTTTTTTAGATGGGTATGTGTATTGTTTTATTTTATTTATTTATTTTCATTTATTTAGGCAATAAACAGTCAACATACACAAACAATATTACAGATAAACAAAATTGTCACTCTGGCTTGCAAGATACTAAAATTGAAAACTAATAAATAATATGAACCACTAAGGGGCCCCTTTGAAGGCTTTGCCGGCACGTGACAAGTTTGAACATCTGTGTAATAAATTAATAACAATAAGAAGACATCAAGAGCCAAAATTATTTTATACATAATAGAAGTTAAACACAACTACTATGGAAAGGAAAAAAAAAACTGGATATAAAAATAAAAACAAGATAGAGTAACATGATATAAAAGATACTTAAATTAACAGATGCTATAATAGTAATTTATAATACTAATTACGGATAAAACAAACTACCAACCATCAACAGTAATTTGTATAAACTTGAATTAGAAATAAGTGATTTTATTATTTATCAACAATGAGATTGTAGTAGGATAATATTATCTAGCCAACTGAAATGTGGATATATAACGTACATACTCGTATGTATTGGATATACTGTCTATGTAGTTTATGTACAACGATAACTTAATAATTAGTATAACATTATTGAGACTATTGATTATTTATTTAAAATTTCTAATTGTTAGCTGGTAGGCATAAGGCTTGCCTGTGCACCTAGTGTTAAGATTACTTGCATTACTGATTAACGTGCAATAGAGAATTATTATTATTATTATTAATAATGGTCTAAGAATCTGTGTTCTAGTATATAACGATGATGTTATTAATAATGATGAAGGAGGTCTTATGTCTTACATCCAGAGTCATGTAGTCTTGGTCAAAAGCGAATATATTGGTTTCGTGCAAAAAAATGACAACAATGTTGGACGTCATAAGAGACGAATTTCTAAGGTTAATATTGTATTCCTCTTCATATATTCTGCAAAACAATTATTTAAAATATATAACGATTTATTTGCACGGCCCTTTTCACAGCCACAAATTTATGTAGCTGATGTGGTAGTCTCCTAGACACCGTATTACACTTTTTTGTTAAATTTAAAACATTCCACCATTGGTTATTAGTAACGCAGGTGTGTTTTATAAAACATCTTACTCGGGATTCAGAGCACCATAAAATGCATGTTATGTTCTTTTCGAATAAATTTATTATTATTATTATTAGTAGGTACTATATAAAGATTCAAATTATAGTTCTTTTTTTAAATTTAAATTGTCGCTTAACAAGTACAAAACTAGGCACTGCTAACTTCAGCAAAGAAGCCGACAGACGCATTCAGCTAGGATGGGCGGCATTCGGGAAACTTCGACATATCTTCTCATCGTCCATACCACAGTGTTTAAAGACAAAAGTCTTCAACCAGTGCGTCCTCCCCGTAATGTCGTACGGAGCAGAGACGTGGACACTGACAGTGGGTCTGGTTCACAAATTCAAGGTCGCTCAGCGAGCTATGGAGAGAGCTATGCTTGGTATTTCTCTGATGGATAGAATTCGAAACGTTGAAATTCGTCAGAAAACCAAAGTTACTGACATAGCATTCAAAATTAGCAAGCTGAAGTGGCAATGGGCCGGACACATCTGCCGCAGAACCGACGACCGATGGGGCAAACGGGTTCTGGAGTGGAGACCACGTACGGGACGACGCAGAGTGAGACGACCCCCCGCCAGATGGACGGATGACCTGAGGGTCGCTGGTGGGGGTTGGATGAGGATTGCAAAAGACCGCGTGCAGTGGCGAGCCTTGGGGGAGGCCTATATCCAGCAGTGGAGAGACACAGGCTGATGATGATGAAGTACAAAACTTGAAATAGCTATATTTTGTGTAATAGTATTAATTTACAAAATTATATATTTGTATATAAATACGTTGTATTATGTTTTTTTTTATTTATTTATTATAATTTTATTAATTATCTGACATCTGTATGTAATTTCTATAAATTATAATTATTAAGTATTTAGAATGTAAACTGACACGGCCTCTTTACAGCCACGATCTTATTTAAGTAGTTTCTAAGTTAGTTTAACGCTATAAGCAGTAAAGTTGTGCCTAACATACATAAATATGGATTATTGCCTGTTTACGGTCCAACCATTATTACCACTTTGTTTTGTACATATATATATGTTTTAATAATTGTATTGATTTTATAAGTTCTGACTGTATCCAAGTTGTTTTAAGCGAACCAAAGGAAATAAACTATTTCATTTATCTTTATGAATTCAATATAATGCATATTATTAACTGCTTCCGTGGTCTAGCGGTTAAGCCCGTGGATTTAGACTCGGAGGTACCGGGTTCGATTCCTGGTCGGGACACAAAAATATTTATTAATGCAAATAAATACATTTAAATAATATTTAATTTATTCGTCATATTTCTCGAGTTTGGTACACTGGAGACGTCGACGAGCTTGCGACTTGTCAGGATTGGCCTATAGTAAAGTTGGCTAGATGTGAATCCGCTTATTTATAAGCGTGGTTTCTGACCACCCCGAAAGGGAAACGGTCGTGATGATACTTTACTTTTTACTTTTTATTAGTGAACGATTTATATGTATAATCACAACTACTTATAAAGGTGTCCACCAGTCCACACGTCAATTAAATGGTTAAACTTAGACCACGTTAGATGCAGGGGTTAAGTCAATTCATTTGATATTTTTATTTTACTTAGTTGATAAGGTGAGACGGCCATTTTACAGCCACGAATATAAATTAAAGTTAATGTAATTTAGAATACAAGATGGTCCTTTTATAGTCACGAATATATATATTTTTTTATTTTATTTTTTCCAGACAGGTCACACAGCGCCATCTAATTTCCGTGGTAAGCTACGAGGCTTGTGTTACGGAAACTAGATGGTTAATAAACTACATATTATACTTTTTTTTTTGTAAATATATACATATTATATATATTAACACCCTTTACATATTATTATTAGTTACATTTATAGGTGACACGGCCCGTTTACAGCCACAAACTAGTATTAAGATTTGACATTTATTATTATTGTGTAAGCTGACTCGGCCCTTTTACAACAACGAATTTGTATTTAGTTAACACGGCCTATTTACAGCCACGATCTTAAATTAAGTAGTTATTAAGTTACAAATAACTTGCTTATGGCAATAATGCTATTATAACACACATAAACCTGGATTATTACCTGTTACAGTCCAATCATAATTAACGAACTATGTGTTGTTTTTTTTTTGTAGAAGTAAATGCTGACAATTTCCAAGTTGTTACAAGTTAACCAAAGGAAATAAATGTATTGATTTGATTAATAAATTTAAAATATTTTCCTACAAATGGAAACATGTTATTTCGTACCTGTTATTTCCAATAAATATCGGACCAAATTCAAATATATTTAAATCGTCCATAAATGTATTTTGATAGTACTTTCCTACTGTTCTTCTTCGGATAAAGTTGTCAAACATTTTCTTTGGCCTGGCATCCAATCTAAAATTAAATTAAAACTAATAGTTGGTAGGTGCACTGATGGTGGTAATTTGCCCAGTCTGCTGGGGCGGGGAGATATCCACCGTTCGTGCCGATAAACCCAGTAAAGTGTATCCACACCCTTCGGGATCAGGCTTTAATTAATGTCAGTCGTGACAGTCTGATTTCAGTTGCTCACATTCATGGACCTCGCATGCCACTTACCAACAGGGCGCAAGGTCACATGTCGTGCTGGAATAATGAAAAAAATAATAATAAGATAATTAAGCAGAAACAAATGCCTTAGTTGTAAAGGTCGCAAAAGTAAAATTGTAAAATATACACATTTCTGCATTTAAATCTTCAAAGCCAAATTCATAGCTAATATATAGTCAATATTTACGGAAACATATTTTATTTTGAATGATTTCACTTCTGCTAGTGGAAGACTAAGCAGCAAAGTGGTTCAAAGATTAAGCTGTTAGCAGAAGACCAGCAGCTTAACAGATTTCAATAACCTATTAATGTTTCATCTGACTAAGAAAGGAATCTGCAAGGAAAGATGGTGGCGGCTCGTCCTTCAAATCCCAAAATAGTATTGATTCGAACACCGGCATGGTAAATACACTTTTCTTACGTACAATGCCACAGTTTCCGTGGCTCGGAGAGCACGTTAAGCGGTCGGTCTCAGTTCCACAAATATCAACCAAAATTGCCAACCCCTCTGGACAGCGTTGCGTGTGTAGTGTTTCTCCAGAAATATTAGGGGCTGTAATAATGGTGATGATAATATAAAATGAAAACTACTTAAATATAAAAGTATCATCACGACCGTTTCTCTTTCGGGGTGGTCAGAAACCACGCTTATAAGCGGATTCACATTTAGCCAACTTTATTATAGCCCAATCATGACAAGTGGCAAGCTCGTCGATGTCTCCAGCATAGCAAACTCGAAAAATATCACAAAAAAATATATATTAATTAAATGTATTTATTTACATTAATAGTTATTATTGTGTCCCGACCAGGAATCGAACCTAGTCCTTACCTCCAAGTCTTAATCCACGGACTTAACCGCTAGACGACGGAGGCAGTTACTTAAATATAAAAAATATAACAATGTCCTCTAGAGACGTCCTACAGACATAATCCCAAGTAGACTGCCAACATTTCCCCTCTATATAGCGAGGCTAATACGTTTGGCAGAAATAATTGCCAGCCTCTTTGGCGAGACTTGACTGGTATTAAAATTAAATTAAGATAATAACATTTATGTTAAGATTCCTTGGCAATTAAAAAAATAGGAAAGATCATAATCTAGAGAAATATAATAACCTAGGAAGATCACACATCCCCATAGCATTGATATGAAGTCTGGATGACGGCCACCCTCTCACTTCTACGAAACGATTCAAATTATATGATCCTTCAATTATAGGGTTAAAACAAAATTTATATCGAATCAGATCACCAGGTTGGAGTATAACACGTTCTCCTCTATCTATAACAACGTAAATTTCTAATAGTTTTTTTATGCGATTTACCTTATGAGTTACCTTGACTAAAATGTCGCATCGCGTCGGGGGAAATGTGTGTAAGGTAAATCGCGTAAAGAAATTAACTCGTAGGTATTACTAGTCATTCTGTTCTAATGATTATTATTTTTAAATATTGTTACTATTATTAATTAAATTTCTCAACCATATAATGCATCATAAATGTAGTTTGACATGCAAATATATTTTTTAGACTTCAGTTCTCATTAGTAGAACCTCAATTTCAAATAAAAAAGGGATATCTTCGCGCCATTTTGCGTGGACATGTCAAGTGCAAGTTTTTGTTTTGTAAATTAATTTACTGTGGATATTATTGGTCAAAAGTGGTGTTGTTTTGTTTAATAATGTGCTACAATGTGAATAATTATGGAAAACGATATTAAATTGGACTTTAAATATGGGGCACAAGTTGCAGTTTATTTTTTGCGGTTTTCCCGCGCTGTCAACTCCCATATTTTACCCGACGTGTTTGAGCAGTGGATGGTTCCGCGAGTGACTCCAAGAAAAGCATCAAATTCTGCAGCATCTGGAATTTGATGATGACCTCATTAACTCATAAAAAAGAAAGATATATTACGTCAGACTTGGCTGTATGGGCTAGACCCTTTGCCTTCCCTATCAACTCATTCATCATCCATCGGGAGAAGAGAACAAAAAAAAGATAAAAATTATTATCCGAAAACCAAACCAACACTAATGCATGGTAAATAAGGCCGCGACTTATAATCGCGATATCCATCGTGATAAATACCTAAAGGGGAAGTGTTATTATTAATTGATCTCGCCCACAGCCGAGAGAAGAAGACAAATTTCTAAGCATTCCATTCCATTCACCGTGCGGGTGCCGGGTCCATCGTGTGTGGGTAAGAGATGAGAAGAATGGTGTCTCGGGCTTGCGACCACCAATAGGCTGGTTTAAGAAAAGGAGGCCTCCTTTTTTTATTTTATTGCGCGATAATACGCTCACCATCGACCATTCTACTTCTCTCCCTACCCAACCAAATACTGTATGATTCCGTTAATGCCGTCTTGGAAGCTCGTTCAAATAGAGAGAGAAGAATTACGTAATTCAACGTTCGTGCGATCGTCGACCTACTTGATTGGGCTCTGTATGAGTGGATAACTTCTCTGCACCGTAACTTCAGATTTTATTACAGAATAAAGAAAATAAAATATATATAGTTCTTTATTTTTATTCTAGTTTATAATATAAAAATATTTGCTCTTTGATTCCACGCAGTATATACATAACCCACCCAAACAGTCATAATTAAAATACAAGTTCTAGTTTTAATTGTTATATTTCCTAAATTAAGTTACTATTATTATTTATTTATTTATTTAAATCTTTATTGCACAAAGTACAAAGGCGGACTTAATGCCGGTAGGCATTCTATGACAGTCAAACCTTCGGGACAACAAGAGCAATTAAACAATGAAAGGTAGGTGCAATTACAGGCTTAATTAGACAATATAATGACATATATAAATTAATACATACTTACATATACATACAAATAAATAATATTTACATATCTACATACTAATACTTACTACATGCAAATACATACATATAAAATAAAATGTAATACTATCTATAACCATATCAAATACAAGTATAATTATCAGCAACGCCAGAAATAAACTAAGTTTATTATGACTTCATGTAGTGTGCATATACAAGGTTTTTAAAGATAGCCCTGCTCGGGGCCTGCCGGATTTTTATAGGCAACTGATTCCAGAGGTTTACGGCTACAACTGCAAAGGACTTTGAGACAAAAGAAGAATGGTGAGTGGGAATGGAATGGAATTAGATGTATGTTTTTATTTTTATTTTACTAGTTTACCTGTCTTAAAATATAATCATATAAACCTGTACCCATATTGATCCCCGCGATCCAGACACAGCCTCGTTAGGAGATCACAGTATACATTTAATTAAGAATTCCATTGGCAATTTTTTCAACTGATCGAATAATTCTTGTTTTTTGATTTTGTATTGTAAAAATTTAAATATTTTTTTTATTAGTGTCGATCCTTTGGAGAGGCTTATATTGAACACTGAAGAGAGACGTCTGATGGTCATGATGATGATGAAAGGGTTTAAATTGTAATTTTACCACATAAAGACTTGACGCTTTGTATCGGCAACGGATACATTTCTGATCTAACGCTATCATCAGTAGTTCTTCCAGAATGAGATAGAATATCAGTTGTAGACAAAGGAGAAATCACCTGAACAAAAAATAAACAGATTTAAAGAAAATTTGTGATGACCAGATCACAGGGGACTGGAATTGTAATAAAGCATTTTAAAACTTCTTTTTTAGACACACATGCAGAAAAGTGTATTTTGTATAGCTCCAAAAATATATAACAAAATAAGTGATGACATTAAATTACTTCCAAATCATAAATTTAAAATACAACTCACTGACATGCTGATAGACAAGTGCTACTATTCAGTGCGGGACTTTCTAGAAGATAAATCGCTTGCTATAACAAATTCTTAAAATTATAATTTCCAACTTTGACATTAATATTATTGTATATGTATTTTATTTTTTTATTTTATTTAAATTTTTTATTGTAATTTACAATCGCCGAACATAATGCCATGCCGTAAGGCATTCTCTGACCGTTGACCGTGGGGACAAATGAGATTTCTTTGTTAAATCGAGGATAGTGAAAATTATATTTATAAATTATTTTTATTCCAATAAATATCATAAAAGTAAGCAATTCCTATATAAACATACATATACTTAAATACTATATACATAACATTAATACATACACATATACATAACATATAGATAACATTAATACATAAACGTATATTATAAATACTATACATAAAAATAACTACTGGTTTTAAGATAATCATATTTATTATACATAACCAACATTACAAGACCAACTACCCACCAGGGTCTTCAGGTTTGACAGTGACAGTGAAAGAAATCTACAAGGACTTAATAAAGTGAGTGTAAACTCTCCTTTTAAATAAAGCTCTGTTAGGAGCCTGTCTAATGCTGACAGGCAAGCTGTTCCAAAGAGAGGAGGCAGTAACGACAAAAGATTTAGAGACATAGTTGGTGTGATGAGAAGGTATAGAAAGAGCGGAGTTGAATGAGGAGCGAAGTGTTCTATCGTGTAGGGAGCAAAGAAAGGAAAAATAATCTTTCAAGTATCTTGGTGTATTCGGTTCATTTAAAATAGAATATAGTAGACACAATAATCTTAAATTTCTTCTAGGTCGTATAGGCAACCATTTGAGTTTCGCGCGGTAATCAGAAATGTGGTCAAACTTACGAAGAGAGAAAATGAACCTAATACACGTGTTAAGAAGACGATCCATCTTGTTAAGTTGGTCCTCAGTCATATTCACACAGCAAACGTCACCGTAGTCTATAAGTGGTATAAGTAGACTTTGGGCTATCGCAATTTTTGCTGCTAAAGGCAATAAGTTCTTGAGTTTGTTAAGAGAGTGAAGCGACCCAAAGACTTTTCGTTTAATGCTGGTTAGTTGTGCTGTCCAACTAAGATTGTGATCTATAATCACACTGAGATCTTTAACGTCACTGCAAAATGGGATGGGTATGTTGCAGTACCGAACAGGTGGCAGTTCAGAAAGTACAATTTTAGACATAAGCCTAGTGCTTCCGATTACAATAGACTGGCACTTGTTTGGATTTACCACTAGTAAGTTAGTATTTAAAAATTTATGTACATAGATATTAATATAATTATCATTATAATATTGTACCGTATTGATAGACGGTTGTACTTGTTACCTAATACTTACTTATAACGTATAACATCACAGAAATGTAAAACCTATTGTTTATAAGAAATAAATTAATTACACTGAATTAGATTAAAAAAGAAATGGTGTTCCGCCTCCATGATCCAGGGGTCAAGACCGTACACGAAGGTAGGTTTGATTTCAGAAGAAAACATTTGATTGTCAAAAAAGTAATATTTCTCACTCCGGTAGGCTTGCAAGCACTTGTTATAATGGGTTGTTCTTGTATAAAGTTTAATGTTAAAAAAAACATTTACAAAACCTGGTTTCTGAAATACAGAAACCACGCTTTTAAAGAAGCGGATTTACATTTAGCCTTTACTATAGGCCCTTCATGACAAGTGGCAAACTTGTCGATCACAAATCATCAGAAATAAATTATTGGAGTTGAAATCGCTAGATTTAAACAGTTATATTAACATACTTTCTTTCCACATACACAATGCCATTTGGATAGAGCTTCAATAATATTATTCTGGTCGGTATCGTCGAAAATATTCAGATCTATGTGCTGGTTGCATTCACATTTACTTATCTGTAAAAATATATATAGAAGATCAACATTTTTAACTTCAATCTTTCTAACTATACGACAAGTATTAAGTACTGTGGTTTCATGTAAATGTATAAATTCAATCTCTAATTTAATAAATTCTTCGAATACGAAAAGGATTATTAAAACTTTGTCAAACACCACGTCCTTTTCAGCTCAGGTTATCATTTTGTAATTTAAGCCAACGACTAATGTTTTGTAATATTGTTTGCGACTGGAAGTACGAGTCGTCCAGTCCGATCTCTTCAGGTATCCCACAGGCAGTTGTTCAGTTGTTAAAAATTAAGTTTATAGGTTTGAGGTTATTATGAAATGTTTATGGTTTACTCTGCAGTTCTATTCTGTTACTTAGTCGCAACCGTTAATAATGGATTTCGATATTAACGTCAGAGCTTGCGTCATTATTAAAAAATATTATTCAATTCTGAACTCTATAAGCGCTCGACCTTGTGCAAATATCAAGTTTAATAGCGTGATAGATATATAGTTAACGGATTCCATTATATAACGTTTGCGCTTAAATAAGGCTGCTGGTCGTAGATACTAATATTTATATATATATATTTGTAATTAGAGTAAGATTTAAGCTGTAAAGTCTATAGTTAATAATTATTAATTAGTGTTAGGGACAACAGTATGATTATTAATAAGTTTTGATACATACAACACCTTCATCCAAAAACTTCATCGTTAAACCTTGTACATTGAGAATATTCGGAAATGATTTTGGCAATAGTACTGTATATTCTTTACGTTTAACTGAATATTCTAGAATGTTAGGCTCTTCGGTTTCTTTTAACGCATCAGTAACCACGGCTAGATTAGCTAGCATATTAACTAATGCGTGTTTGTATTGGAGACAAGAATGTGTCAAAATGGTGAGAGGAAACCCTCTCTCCTTTTCTGTATCCACACTAGAAATCTACAAACAAAAACGTTCAATTAATATCTACATCTTTACTAAAACATAAGAATCATTTAAGTACACACATCGGGGTAAGGCGGAGCTCAATCGTTTTTGCTATAGTGGTGACCAACGTCCGTCCGTTGACAGCTGACGATTCGTCTGATCACATTCGTCTACGCCACGTTCAACTGTCAGTAGTGATGGAAGCACTTCTAAAAGCCTGCTTTTTTTACCGAATTTTATATGAAAACCATAGACAAACGCCAAGTCGAACGTCTTTCAAAGCGAAATAAAGTGAAAAGAGCGCTTAAAGCGACCAGTCGAATACAGCACTAGTATATCCAAATATTTGACGAAGCGAAAGTGTGTTCTTGGGCATTCTGCATAGCTTTTGACATTTCTGACAGAAGTAATCGTTCTTAGATAATTCGTTTTTGGACGATTATGCACCCCGCATCACCCCGCTATTCCAGATCTCAAGTATCACACCACCACCAGTGTTGGCCAGACAGACAGACAGACAGGCAAATAACATACATTTATGCATTTACGCGATTTTTTTATTTTTTTTTATTTCCAGACAGGTCATACAGCGCCATCTAATTTCCGTGGTAAGCTACGAGGCTTGTGTTACGGAAACTAGATGGTTGATAAACTACATATTATACTTTTTTTTGTAAATATATACATATAAACACCCAGACCGAGACAAAATATACAATGTACAACTTGCCCCGGTTGGATCGAACCCACGACCTCCCGAGTTCACGGCAACGTTTGTTACCACTAGACCACGGAGGCGGATTTACCTTGGAGACCTATGTTTTCCGACATTTATCATAATTATTATTATTATTGGGTAGTATAAATTTGTAACTCATTATTAACCTACGCTTATGAATTCCTAGTCGGCCTCGTGACTTTTGTCAATGCAGCCGATACTCAGAGAAAATCTTTTTTATGAAAGTAGCCAAATATTTAGTTAATTTTTTCAGTAAAAAGGGAGTTCTTTAGAGTTTTCTTCGTCCGAAAACGTATCGTCTAAGATCGATTACGTCTGTCAGAAATGTCATAAGCTAGCCGGAATACCAAAGTTTTACGAATACCATTAGAATTTACGAATTTAAAAATTTATTTGGCGACTTTCATAAAAAAGTCTTTCTCCGAGTATCGGCTGCATTGACAAAAGTCACGAGACCAACTAGGAATTCATAAGCGTAGGTATAATAATAATAATTATGATAAATGTCTGAAAACATAAGTCTCCAAGGTAAATCGCGTAAATGCATAAATGTATGTTATTTGCAGAAACTATTATGATAATGAATTTTGTATGAAATGAACACTTTCGCCTTTGTTATGATTAACTATTTATGATTTTACTTGTATTTGTAGGCTGTCTGATTTCTTCTTCGCCTTCTTTTGTCCCGCACCAACAATTTGTCCATTGAATGAAATTAGCGGAGACAGCATTTCGCAGTCTTCAACCGACCAGTTGTTTGCGATGTTAATCAGATTCTCATAAGTGTTCTTTATATAATCATTGTATCTTACGTTCATCAGAAAGTATTCACTCGCTTGTTTACCTTTAATTATTAATTAATTATTTTATTAATAATAATATTTATTAATTTAAATAAATCTAATAAAATTGTACTAAAAAATATTTACAACATATAAAATAAAATTAATATTAAGGATAGGGATATAAGTCCCGTCCGCGTGGAATGGTGGCAAGAACGCTGGCTGCATTTCCCCGCTGAATTGCAATACTAATTCTCTGGGCGAAGAAAGAGCCAGCCCTCTTGTCACCGGAGGAGACAACAAGACGCGGTGTTATGTCTTTTAAAAACTTTTTTATTAATTAGTTTATTAAACTGAATATAATCCTGAACATATTCTTATTGATTGTATAAGTTGGTAATAACGAAACCCACGGATGAATGATCTTGGGACAAGATCTCTAATGGGGTGTATCAGGCAAAACTTTTTGTAGATGTCGCTAGCGGCACTGGTACCTTGTTTACACCTATGACTGATCATTTTTTAAATTTATTTGTAGTTTTACATTTTTATAACAGAAAAATGTATTTTAACTTAACGCTACCTACCTTAAAAGACGAATTAAGTAAGCGAACACCGTCTTTAAGATAAAAAAAAGGTTGAATTAATAGAACGGCAATTTTGAGATCACCATATCTTTGCTTTTTTTTGTCTAATCTGGATATACAAGTTTCTGAGGATCTGATTTGAATTACTGCCTCCGTGGTCTAGCGGTAAAGACCGTAGATTTAGACGTGGAGATACCTGTAATCCTACTCTGTTACATAGTCGTAAACGTTATTAGTGGGTCTCGTTATTTACATCAGATATTGCGTCATAATTACAAAATATTATTCAATTTTCAACTCTCAAGTCGACATTGACAGCGGCCGTGCAAATATCAACTTTAATAGCTTGATACATATAGTTAATGGATTCCATTTTATAATGTTTGTGACTAAGAATAGTGCTGCTGCTTCGTTTCGATTAGACAATCTTTAGTTATATGTTTCTTGAATTCGCTGGCTTTTAATCAATTATTCATAATCATTAGAGCCTTTTGGACCCACTACCTATTGAAGATTAGCCTAAACATATTTAGAGTTAGCCAGACTCCTGTTTATGCTGGTCAGATGCGTCGGGAGAGAGCGACGGTCTGTTGTTTATTTCTTTATGATTGTATAAGTTAGTATTATGACACCTAGATCCACGACTCAATCATCTCGGCACTAGATCTCCACTAATGCTTGAGTCATATATTTCTGGATAATCTTGCCTACTATCGCCACGCTGGCCATAGTATTCGAGGATCTAATGTGCATTTCTCTGACATTTTCTTCACGATTTTACAAGTTCGTATTGGTGGAACCGGGCTCGATGGCTTAATGTGCTCTGCGTGACACGAGAATAGTAGTGTTGTAAAATGTGTATTTCACATTGATCAGGGTTTCAACCTGCTACCTTTGGATTCAAATCGTAAGCAATATTTGTTTGCTCACCTAGTTTTAAATCTGCCTTTTTGCCAACAGCAACGGCATCTTCCTTCTTATTGAGTTTTTTCTTAGAATCTGATGTAGGTAATACAGTAACAGATTTGAAACTTCGTTCTGAATAAATAAAATTAGAAAATATTTTTTTGTTTCTATAACATCAAACCAGAACTTTTTTGTACTTTCCTGTCTCTCGCACAATCCAAGTCTGAGTGTATATTTTCACTTTCATATACGTAATTTGAGAAATTTTGCAAATCATTATAACAAATAATCTTTGCTCCTATTTTACTAAAACTAATCAGTATCAGTATCATCACGACCGTTTCCCTTTACCTTTTCCCTTAGAAATAAGCGGATTCACATTTAGCCAAATTTACTATAGGTCAATCATGACAAGTGGCAATCTCGTCGATGACTCCAACGTACGAAATTCGAGAAATATCACAAATAAATTCAATATTAATTAAATGTATTGATTTACAATAAAAAAAAATTTGTGTCTCGACCAGGAATCGTCTAAGTCTAAATCCACGGACTTAACCGCTAGACCACGAAAACTAATCTATGATTAATATATCTTTAAATGTCTACAATTCCCAAAAGTACACACTCACTCTTTAAAAATCTTTAAAATATATTGGATTGTGCGAGCGTTGAACCCTCTTAAAAATATAATAAATGTTTCACTTACCTGTCAAAATACTTTTATTAAATTCTATATTTGGTTTCGGAGTGATACTGAAATTTAAAGATTTTTTTGTAGTGACAAGTGAACAACTGTTAAGTGCACGAATATTTAATTATTAAAATCAATGTGGTACTTCAATACATCGACATATAATATGTCAATTATCCTCAAGAGTTTTAAATAGTTCCGGGTGGCTTCAAACAGATAAACAGCATTCAAGTATGTAGATAGAAGGAACAGTCAGTATTTTTATTTTTATAAATAAAGGACGACAGGAAGTCATAGGATGTCGCGAAACGCGAAATAAAGATATAATTTTCAATAGCAAGATTTTGTAGTAATTTTAGTGTAGGCAACACTGTTAGGCAGGTTGGGACGCAAGGACAATTATAAAAAAAAGTAGGGAATAAACCGTGCAGTGTGTACGGGCAGTTGGTTTCAAGACGCGACAGACAGCACGTAAGACATGGGTGTGTGTACTTTGGTGAAGAGGAGAGACACCGGGTGCTATCATAAAGTAAGAATTACTTTAATTATTTAGAGATGAGAGATAGAAAGAGAAATAAGAGAACCCAGGGAGGCAGATGAGGATGGTTGTAAGGGAAGAGGAGGAGACCATTCCAGGGATAGATAAATCCCGTGTAAATTAAATCAAGAGATTCCAGATGGTAGAATCAATAATAAAATCTAGATTAAATTAGTGGGTCAAGATACGAATCCACGACATAGGATGTGTGTTACAAATAGCACGAATGCATTGTTTTTTAATTTAAAATAATAACCCCACAATAATATGCCATTGCATTGACTGCAAACTGCTGTGAAATAAGTGCCTTCACTCCGTAGCCACGACTCAGACTTAGCTGTTAAGGCACGCAGGGCCAACAGGGAGAGAGAGACGGTTTATAGGGTTTTAGTCCCTAGGCGCTTTGGGGTCTCCTTAGGAGGCCTCACGTTAAGTCGGATATGCGCCGTCTTTTAAAAAAAAAAAAACTATTAGTAACTTACTAAATTTTTTGTTTTTCCTTATACCGTTTCCGCCGCACATCCAAACCATATTGTACATAGATCGCTTTTATATCATCTGGTGTATTATTGAATTCCTCTTCATTCATCTCTTCTAAATTTTGAACTATGTCTTGTATTTCTGATTCATTATACACTTTCGGTTCTCTAAAAGATACTTTTTTTATTATTTTACTAGCACGACATGCGACTTAAATTTATTTTATTTTATTATTATTATTTTTCATTACAGCCCCTAGAACACAGCGTCCTAGACCTCCACTGCTGGAGATGGGCCTTCCAGAACATATATCTGGAGAATTTAGCGTACACTTTTAATTTATATTTAATGTATATTACTCGTAATTTACATCGGCGCAGTGGTGGCTCGGTTGTAAGAACGCGTTCCTTAAATCCTACAAGGTCGGTTCAAACCCGCCCGGCATGTACCAATAAGAAATACACTTTTCTTACGTACATTTGTCATATATTTACAACACCACCGTTCCGTTAAGCCGTCGGTCTCGGTTCCACTAATACCAACTTGTGGAATCGTTAATAAATAGTCTTAAAAAATTGACATCATATCCTCGCCAAGCCGTCTGGGCAGCGTGGCGAGTGTAGGCCAAATTCTCCAGATATATGTTCTGGAAGACCCATCTCCAGCAGTGGAGGTCTAGCACGCTGTGTTCTAGGGGCTGTAATGAAATGTAATGAATATTATAATAATCCTATGCTAATTCTAATAAATAAGTTATAGTAACTAAATAAATAAATAAATATTTCCAGACAGGTCACACAGCGCCATCTAGTTTCCGTGGTAAGCTACGAGGCTTGTGTTACGGAAACTAGATGGTTGATAAACTACATATTATACTTTTTTTTTGTAGATATATACATATTATACAATGTACAACTTGCCCCCGGTGGGAATCGAACCCACGACCTCCCGAGTACACGGCAACGTTTGTTACCACTAGACCACGGAGGCGGTCATACACATACATAGATAATATACTTACTTTTGTTGTGATAGGAAGTGGGAATAGACAATTTTTTTAAATAGAGATCTGGTGGTTACTTGATTTATGCTAAGAGGCAAATTGTTCATGGACCTTGCGCGCCACTAGCCATCAGCTTGCAAGGTCACATGTCGAGTTAGTATTCAAAAATAAATAAATAAAACACTTACTCGTCTTGTGCATCGTTTTCTGTTGGCACATTTTCATAGCTCTGAGCCCATCTTATAAAGTCTGAATGACAAAGTATAAGATGCACATTTTCTATGGATCGTTTGCATTTCAAAATAAACGTGACCACATAGGGGGCACTTTTCAAAATTTGACTCGTCAACGTATCTACAACAAATCCTCGAGAATATTTGTCGGAACTGAAGTATTCTGTTAGCAACTCCAACATGGTATCCTAAAAGAAAATATTTATTTAATTTATTTATTTATTTAAAACTTTATTGCACGAAGTACAAAGGCGGACTTAATGCCCGTAGACATTTCCTGACAGCCAAACCTTGGGGACAAATTTGAACTATTATAGGTGCAATGAAAGAAATATTAAAAAATTAGGAAGAAAAATTAACAGCTTAATTATACACTTACATATTATATTGTTATATATACTATAATATCAATATACTAAATACAATACATACATAATACTATACATAAACATACATATATAGACTTACTAATATTGTGAGGAGCTTTTCAGGTAGTGTAGATATAAGAGTTTTTTAAACAAAGATCTGGTAGTTGCTTGTCTTATGTTTACAGAAAGAGAAATAACAGTAATTATAGAAAATAAAACCTTTACAGACCCTAGAATAGTCCTACATATTTACTGCTGAAGACAAGTCGGAACATACATACATATCTTCACGCCAAATCCCTTGCGGGGTAGGCAGAGGCAACTGAGCGCCACTTGTCACGATCACGACATACCTCTTTCGCTTCTTCGACATTCATCAACCTCTTCATACATGCCCTTTTGTTTCGATGACTTTTTAATGCACCTTTAGCTATTCTCCATATTTCTTTATGCCGCTGAAACTTGACTCTCAAAGCCGGTGATCGTGGCCGCATCGATGCCTTTGAGATGTGGTGTTGGAGGCGTATGTTGCGCATCCCTTGGACAGCGCGAAGAACTTACGTGTCAATACTCAAGGAGCTCAAAATCTCTACTAGGCTGTATTCCATCTGCCTAAAACGAGTCCTTGAGTATTTCGGCCATATAGCCCGCAAAACACCTGGTAACCTGGAAAGGCTTGTAATCACAGGGAAAGTCGAAGGCAAAAGACCACGTGGCCGAAGCCCCATACGCTGGTCTGTCCAGATCCGCACCTCACTAAACACCCAGATGCACGATGCAGCCGTGAACAGACCCGGATGGCGCAGCATCGTCCGGGACAAAGTGATCCGTGGAGGGGTCACGACCCTCAGCAATGAGGAGAACGACGCAAGGAGGAGGAGCTATTGTTTTATTTGATCGTAATATGTGAGTCTCGGTCTGCCAGGGCCTCTTTTACCCACAACTTTTGCATTATATATCTGGTTCGTCAATCTCTCTTCATTCATCCTTTTAACATGCCCGAACCATCGGAGCATGCCTTTCCTTATTTTTGTACCTATGCTTTCTTTTATACCTACCCTTATGCGTATTTCGTCATTACGCATGCGGTCCGTCAAAGTGACGCCTCAAAAAAATATTATTGTAAATATATTTAATTAATATTTAATTTATTTGTGATATTTCTTGAGTTTGGTACGCTGGAGACTCGACGAGCACACTTGTCATGATTGGCCTATAGTAGAGTTGGTTAAATGTGAATCCGCTTATTTATAAGCGTGGTTTCTGACCACCCCGAAACGGAAACGGTCGTGATGATACTATTTACAATTTAAATTTAAAAAAAACGGATTTTTACAAAACATAAAACTTACAGCATCAAGAAATGACGATGTAGTCCCAAATCCTAATTGCGAACCCAATGAAGAAGTCGGAGACTTGTTTCTTGGTTTATTTTGTGCCTGTTTGCCTTTTAGAGTCGGCACATTCCTAAAATTATTCACAGCTTCTAACTTCCTTAAAATCAGTTCATAATCTTCTTCGTCGTTTGCAACTAACTCTATAAAAACATTTGGAAGATATATTTTTAGAAGGACATAATACAACCAATGATGTATATAGATAGGCCTATTCAATACAAAACGCAGTCTAAAAACGTGCCGCTTGCCACGTGTCCCTACCAACTTTGGGGGCCAATTTTCAAGCACTGAATGTTACTTGCGATATTTGTCGGAAATTCTGTCACAATGCATGCTATAAAGACTAGTTTCACTCGATATAAATATTAATGTATAAGCGCTCTCAAAGCTTGCTAGCTCGCGACTGTTGGTGCAGCTACATGACTCGATTAGTTTTGCGGGAACGTTTTTATATCAGTGAGGGCCTATCTATATACATCGATGAATACAACGTAATAAAAGGATATAATACGAAATACGGTAAAGGGTTGGTATAAAGGAAAGCATAGGGACAAAAATAAGGAAAGGCATGCTACTCCTCCGGTGACAAGACGGCTGGCTCTTTCTACGCCCAAAGAATCAGTATTGCAATTCAGCGGGGAAATGCAGCCAGCGTTCCACGCGGACCGGACTTATCCCTATCCTTAGTATTAATATTTATTTAAATAATAAATAAATAATATAAATAAATATTTCCAGACAGGTCACACAGCGCCATCTAGTTTCCGTGGTAAGCTACGAGGCTTGTGTTACGGAAACTAGATAGTTGATAAACTACATATTATACTTTTTTTTTTGTAAATATATATATATTATACATATAAACACACAGACTGAGACAAATTATACAATGTACAACTTGCCCCCGGTGGGAATCGAACCCACGACCTCCCGAGTTCACGGCAACGTTTGTTACCACTAGACCACGGAGGCGGTCATTTTATTTTATATTTTGTAAATATGATTTGAATTTTAATATTGTTGTATCTACTTCGAATGAATATTATTATGTTTCTTTTTATTTATTTTTCGGTTGCGAATCTTCAGACTGATTTTGACCGCCAAGCAGTTAACATTAAGTAATTTTGTATCGTTTTGGTGGAATTAAAGTGCTAATGTTTTACGAGTATTGTTTCATATCATATCATAGTATCATCATTTCGAGGTGGTCAGAAACCACGCTTTTAAAGAAGCGGATTCACATTTAGCCAACTTTACTATAGGCCAATCATGACAAGTGGCAAGCTCGTCGATGTCTCCAGCGTACCAAACTCGAAAAATATCACAAATAAATTAAATATAAAATAAATATTATTGTGTCCCGACTAGGAATCGAACCCGGTACCTCCGAGTCTAAATCCACGGACATAAACGCTAGCTTATCTTTATTTGCTTTCAAGTCTAACATAGCAGTGAATACGCGAATATAACTTCATCATTTCATCATTACAGCCCCTTGAACACAGTGTCCTAGACATCTACTGCTGGAGATGGGCCTTCCAGAACATATATCTGGAGACGGATTGGCGAGGATATTATGATGTAAATTTTTATTAACGATTTCACAAGTTGATATTAGTGGAACCGGGACCGACGGCTTAACGTGCTCTCCGAGGCACGGGGACGGTGGTGTTGTAAATCTATGGTGTACGTAAGAAAAGTGCACTTCTCATTGGTGCCGGGGGGTTTGAACCGACCTTTGTAGGATTTACGGAACGCGCTCTTACGACCGATCCATCACCGCGCCGTATGACTATGTCTATAAAATTCATTTATTTTAGGATATTCTACGAACGTAGCTAAAAATATTAAAAGCTATAACTGACCTTCAATATCTCCATTTTCCTCAACGCCCATGGTTTTAGAAGTTGTTTTATTTAAATTATCATACATTTCATCTATTACGGACAATAGTGTATCTTTGGCTGGCCCTTTAGCTTCACACAAAGCTCGCGCAATACACGTATCTATATTTATCACTGGTAAAGATAACTTTTTACCAATACAGTAGCCAATTTCTTGAAAATTTTGTTCTAAAAGCAAGATCATACAAAGTCCAACAACTGTATTCCATTACTTCAGCGCAATCGTTAGATTGTCTAAATAGTGGACTGTTATTTGTTGTTGAACCAATATCGCTCGATATTCCTACTCGGTCAACCTTAGGGACATTACCAACATTTTATGTGATAGGTTCGTGCAAATTAAAGAACATTTTTTTTATTTTTTTATTTAATGTTTAAGGACAACTTACAGCTAGATACATAAAATATATATATAGTACATATGGAGTATGGCTATTGACAAGTTGCCACCGATAGGTAAAATTACATGATTTGGTGGTGCTCGCTGCAATAACAACACGAAACCTAAAGTAAAATTAACCTAAACTTAAAACTAAGAACAATAAACTACATAACATAAAACAAAAAAAAAATAAAAAAATCAATTATACATAGAAACAATAAAATGGAAAATAATAAAAATGAAATAAACTAAACAATATATGTAAATATAATACTATTGATGAGAACCACTGGCGAAACGTTTTGTAAGAATGCGTCGTATAGCTGTCGGAGATAATATAAATGGATCCAAGTCGTTGCAATAATCATTAACATAACTGCATGTCCTTCATTCATTACAGCCCCTAGAACATAGCGTTCTAGACCTTCACTGCTGGAGATGGGCCTTCCAGAACATATATCTGGAGACGGCTTGTCGAGAATATGATGTCAATTTTTAATGACAATTTATTAACGATTCTACAAGTTAGTAGTAGTGGAACCGTGACCGACGGCTTAACGTGCTCTCCGAGGCTCGGTAACGGTGGTTTTGTAAATCTATAAGAAATGTACGTAAGAAAAGTGTATTTCTCATTGGAACATGCCGGGTGGGTTTGAACCGACCTTTGTAGGATTTAAGGAACGCGTTCTTACAACCGAGCCACCACCGAGCCAATCACATCTATAGCAACAATTCCACATTTGTTTTATTAGTGGAACCCGGACCGATTGCTTGACATGCATCTTTCTGTAAAATAAACAATTACCTTCGCACGGCGAAGCATGAACAAAAAATATTATTCCTTTAGTTTTGTCTTGAACTTTTTCATTGCTGACTTCTTCAAATGATCCCAAACAGCTTTTCAGTGGATCTATATGGTTTTCTTTTAGCTTTAAAATCTCATCTGAAACAAATTACATAATTGAACATATAGGTTCAACATGACAAATGACAAGCTTGTCGATGTCTCTAGCTTATCCAACTACGTATTACGCATGGGGTGGTACTTATGTAACGGCTATGCTTAGACTCGAGAGGGCGCAGAGAGCTATCTTGAAGGTGATGATGAAACAACCATATAGATTTCCTACAACCCTGGTATATCAAGAGAGCAAAGTCCTTACTGTGAGGCAGCTATTTATTCTTCAAACCATATTAAGAACACACGCTGCCTTACCATATAATGAAATCAACAACCATGTGCGTAGGGTTGCGTTGGCCCAAAGGCATTATATCACTTTAAGTAGCCGGCTATATAATAGGTTAAATAAAAAGCTTAATATTTATCCCCAAACCTCCAGAAAGTGCAAGGTACTCGTTAGGAACTGGCTTCAGGAACTAACTTATGAGGATACTGAAAACCTGTTTAAAATCATAAAATAATATTATAAGATATAGGTTGTTGCTAACATATACATTCATTCAAACCCACGTACACCAACACACACACACACACACACACACACTAACCATACACGCAAACAATTATTTAAGTCTTGCCTTCAGCAAATATAAATAAATATTGTCAAGAGTAAAATTAAATGTTGTAAGTACTAATTCCTACAATGACATCTGAAACACCGTCCACTGGCTATTTCAGATGTCACAGCTAAACTGTTTTTGTTACTATGTACGATTTAGTTTATGCCCTAACCTATGTAACAACTGAATTGTAATGTATATTTATTATGCAATTAAGATTTTTATTATTATTATTATTTATTATTATAACTCGAGAAATATCTCAAATAAATTATTGTGGGACAGAAATCGAACACTATTATTTCAAAACATATTGTAATAATAATAATACTACGACCAAATTTACCATTATTTATTTATTTATGGTGCAACAAACAAATTACAATCATTTGCATTTTACATTTCTATGACTGAATTAAATATCGGTAGATAAGTACCATAGCTTTATTATTTATATATATATATATATATTTCTTTTAGTTATAAGTTGTTTTCTCAATAAAACTCTTTGTCAAACATTAGTGGTCTTGCACCCACAATCCCTGCTCACAACTCCCAAAGGTTAGCTGTTAGATAATGTTTTTAGACATTAAGCTCGCCTATGTACTGTAAAATGTTTTATTTTCTGTGCAATAAAGAATTTATCTATCTATCTAAAGAACCAGACTGTAATTCTTGAACTTTTTAAACTTTCGCGCACATTCATAATAGATATTTATAATTTTAACGGGTCTTTACGCGATTTACCTTAGAGACATATTTCTCCCGACGTTTCAGCCAAGTTTCAGTGTAATTCTTGAGTAGTGCACACAACATTGCAAAATAAATAGGTACGTGAGCAAGCTACTAAAGTACTACACACAAAATAAGGAAGAAAAAAACAAATCAACTTAATCCAAATTTACACAATAAATTAAAAAAACATGCAAACAAATTTGTGTTTTCAAATGTCCGGGTTTGGACACCTTTTTGTCTTATTAGAGTGAACTGCATAACTAAATATAACAGAATTATGAATACATGTATTATCATCAACATCACAACCCCTAAAACAGAGTTCTAGATCTCCTCTGTTGGAGATCCTTCCAGAAATTTGCCTGGAGAACTTGGCCTACACTCGCCACGCTGGCCAGACGCTCAAGGAATAGAACTTTTTTTATCTTTGTAATGACAATTAATGATTGCATAAGTTGGTATTAGTGGAACCGGGACCGACGGCTTAACGTGCTCTCCGAGGCACGGAAACGGTAGTGTTGTAAATCTATGACGTAAGAAAAGTGTATTTCTCATTGGTACATGCCGGGTACGTGGGTATGAACCTTTGTACGATTTTAAGGAACGCGTTCTTACAACTGTGCCATCGTGTAATTGAGAGAGCAAATATTATTGTCGGCTTCAGATGCCATTGGTAGAAACCATTTATGAAATAAAAAAGGACTTTTTTTTAAAAGATTAAAATCATTATAAATAATTTTCCCAAAAACAAAACACTACTGTATGGTGTCTATCGTGATAAATACCTAACGGCTGAGGAGTTAAAAGGCCGGTTGCAGAAAGGATGATTATCTTTTGACATGTTTAACGTATGCCTATGAAGCACGTCATTGTCTTAAATACCCAAAGTGACAAACTTACTACCACGTGAAACATATCAAAATGTTGATCATAGATTATTTTAATCATGCTTTTTGCAACCGGCAGTAAGTCTTATTATTAAGTGATCGCGCTCACAGCAGAGAAACGAAATAAAGGGAGAAAGAATTACGTATGTCAACGTTCGTGCGATCGTCAACCTTTCGCTACCTACTTGATTAGGCTGAGTATGAATGGCGATATTTTTAGGAAAACTTCTCTGCACCGTAACTTAAGATTTAATTACTGAATAATAAAAATAAAAAATACATAGTTCCTTTATTTTTATTCTAGATTATAATGTAAATTTATTTGCTCTTTAATAAATTTCGCGCAGTATAATAAGTCATGATAAAGCTAGTCTTTCGTTGTCATACCTTTTATTATTTCCGCTTCAGTTCTAACAGGTTGCGCAGGAGTTCTCGCAGACGGTAAATTCTTTGGACTTTTTCCTTTTCTAAAATTAAATACAAAAACAAATTATTATTGATAATAATAATTATTGTGTTAAAGCATTTCCAATATCTCGTAGCAACTTCATAAACCAGCGCGAAATGTCGTTTTTGTTACGAAATACCACTTTTTTAACAATGCTAACATTTCTTAAATAAAACGAGCGGTGAGGCTACTTCTTGACAAGTATTTTCGTTCATGTTTTATCATACCATGGCATCCAAATCCAACACACATGATATTATTATGGTCTTTGAATTTATTACATAAAATCGTTTAAAATACCTTTTTAACAAATATAATAGAAAACTATAATGTAAACAAACCATTTTATATGTTAATGACATCTGTAAAAAAGTAACATCAATAACCCTCCTTTCAACACGGTACTGACAACCGAAATTAGCATCAAATGTTAGAATTTTCATTAAACGAACGACTTGTGCTAAAAAAAGTGGTATTTTCATGCTAACATTTCTTAAAACGAACCCAGCCCTAGACCTCCGCTGTTGAAGTTACTTGAGCAGCCCGATTCTGTGACTTAGTCGCAAACGTTATTAGTGGATTACGTTATTTACGTCTGAGATTGCGTCATAATTACAAAATATTACTCAATTCTCAACTCTATAAGCGCTCGACCTTGACAGCGGCCGTGCAAATATCAACTTTAATAGCGTATATATAGTCAACGGATTCCAGTATATAACGTTTGCGATTACGTAACAGAATAGGGTTACTGGGGTGGTCAAAAACCACGTTTATAAAGAAGCGGATTCATATTGATTATAAACCAATCATGACAATTGGCAAGTTCGTCGATGTCTCCAGCGTTTCAAACTCGAGATAAATCACAAATGAATTAAATTTATTTATTTGAATTAATAATGTTTTTAAGCGCAATGTATTGTGCAGCGGAACTGGCTAGGACTGTGAATTGTGTTCCTTGATTGTGGTTGCATCATGTTGTATTGTAATTTTTGCTTAGATTTACTCAATTATTATTGCTATTATAATTGTATTATGTTTTTATTTTGGCTACTCAAAGGCCCAATAAATGGATACTGTAATAGCATGTGGTGGTTGCCTGTAATTGGTGCAGCATCTGGTTACTGTCTTAGTTGTCAGTAAAAATCTATGTATGTATTGTTGCTGACACTGTTGGCGACCCTAATAAATAAATAAATAATATATATATATATATATTATTGTGTCCCTACCAGGAATCGAACCCGGTACCTCCGAGTCTAAATCCACTAATAATATTATTAAATGAAGCATATAATTATCATAAAAGAGTTGGGTAAACGAATTTTTCAAGAGTGTGGCGATCCCAAATGCCATAACTACCTAAAACAGAATATTTCCATTATAATTCAACGAGGAAATGCGACGAGTGATTTAGGTACCCTCCCTGGTGGTACGCCCTTAGTTTATTTTGTAGAATAGTTTTAATTTCATAGGTATTTTTAGTTTAGTTTTATTTATAATTAGTTTTTTAATCTATTTTATTTTAATATTATTGTATCTACTTCGAATATATAATTATATTGTATAGTTAAAATTATAATATATGTATTACTTTGCTGACGTTAAAGTTTTCTTGCCTGTCGAAATTACATCTCCATGATTTTCTTGATCCATAGCTCTGAAAGAAACGAATCTATTTACTTACATATATTAGTTTCATTTACTTAAATAATAAAAAGTTCCGCCAATAAAGCTTCTCTAACAGCAAATTTCTCAGCCTGCAGCCGTATTGCATTATTTTAATCGCAAACATATATCATGCTATTAAAGTTCATATTTGCACGGCCGCTGGCAAGGTCGAGCGCTTATAGAGTTGAGAATTAAACAATTATGACGCAAACTCTGACGTAAATAACGAAATCCAATAATAACGTTTGCGCTTAAGTAACATAATAGGGCTGCTGCTTTAAATTAAAATTATTAAAAGTTAATGATTTTTTTTCTCAAAAAATACCTACAATTTAACTTTGTTTTTTAACATTTTGTGGAATTCGACGATTTCTTCTGGATAGTAAGAACCTGGTTTAATATCTGGTAATAACATCTCTTCAGGCTTGTTGTAATATTTGTATAACGTATTGTATATTTCTTCTTCTTCCTTCCACAATCTAAAATATCAGAACTATTATTGGATCCTGACTCTACCGAACTTAATACTTGTACAATAGTACAAGTCCACACCGAGAAAAAAAAAGGGATAAATTTTGTTTCAAATATAGGTTATAATGACACCTGAAGCCTAAAAAATATATATTGCTCTTTTGACAATTACTATGGAATCTTAGCGTAATTCTAAACGGCTTACCGCCGGTTTTTCGAAGCTCTACTTAATTATTTCCTAACTAAGGAAACATTATCTTTAAGTTTTTCTTAAGTCAAATCGGGTTTCAGAAACAAATTTTACAATACTTAAGTTTTTCTTAGTTAATATTTGACTTAAAATTTATGACATTCCGTTTTTGGTGAAAAAATCTTCTTTAGATATGTTTGTCAAACGCATTTTTTGCAAAACCTGTTAATTTTTATTTAAGTATCCAAAATACGTTTCAGAAACTGGCTGTTACTCGTATAACTGTTCGACTTATTATTTTGTATTGTTAGGTACTAATATAGTTTTAAGTTATTGGATTGTTACTGACACTATGGTCAAACATCGTTTTTTTTTTTTTTGTTCTCTTCTCCCGATGAATGATGAATGAGATGATAGGGAAGGCAAAGGGTCTAGCCCATACAGCCAAGTCTGACGTAATATATCTTTCTTTTTTATGATTTAATGAGGTCATCATCAAATTCCAGATGCTGCAGAATTTAATGCTTTTATTGGAGTCACTCGCGGCACCATAGCTCAAACACGTCGGGTAAAATATGAGAGTTGACAGCGCGGGAAAACCGCAAAAAATAAACTGCAACTTGTGCCCCATATTTAAAGTTAAGTTTATCGTTTTCCATAATTATTCACATTGTAGAACATTATTAAACCAAACAACACCACTTGTGACCAATAATATCCACAGTAAATTAATTTACAAAACAAAAACTTGCACTTGACATGTCCACGCAAAATGGCGCGTAGAACTCCTTTTTTTTATAGCGTTAAATCCTCCTAAGTTATAATAATAGAATTAATAACTTACATATCACAATGCGTAGTAATAAGTTCGATAGGAAATAAGCAAGGGTTTGTTATTCCAAAATAATAATCCTTTCTCTCGGAGAATGGTAAAGTTGGCGGGAAACTTATGTTTGGTCCGATGACGTGCAATCGTGGACAAAGACCCTGGCCCCTAACTGGTATCGTCATTTTGTTCGGGTTCATGTGAAACCGAAATATTAATAAACCCTCATAGATCATCTGGAAATATGCAGAAGTAAAGACTGGAAGAATTATTGCGTCGCGGCGTCGTCTGGTATTTAATATGTATTTGTAATGCTAGCTATTTATTTATTCATTACAGTATAACTAACGAAAAAAAAATGGAAACATAACAAATATAATGACTCGGAGGTACCGGGTTCGATTCCTAGTCGGGACACAATAATATTTATTGATTTAAATAAATACATTTAATTAATATTAAATTTATTTGTGATATTCCCGAGTTTGGTACGCTGGAGACATCGACGAGCTTGGCATAGAAAACTTGTATTTTTATTACGAAATTTATTATTTTCTGGATATTATGGCGAAGTGAGCAGCTAAGTGTACAAATCGAGATTTTTTCCTTTTTCTTTTTAAAGACGGTGTGTGCTTTCTTAATTAGTCGTAAGTTTAAGTCGTTTAAGGTAGGTAACGTTCATTTAAAATACATTTATCTGTTGTAAAAATAAAAAACTACAAAAACATTTTAAAAATGATGCGCCATAGGTGTAAAACAAGGTACCATTGCCGCTAGCGACATCTGCAAAAAGCTTTGCCTGATATACCCCATTAGTAAAACAATAAAAATATAGGAAAGTATTTATGTAATAGTATTTAATTATTCTTAAGTAATTATATTTATCTTAATGCACCCGCAAACCTCTGCCACACTCCCAAAGGTTAGCTGTTATAAAATGCCGGAAGGCATTAAGTTCGCCCTTGTACACTACTTTTAAGTTATTTTGTGCAATAAAGAGTTTATAAAAAAAAATAATAATAAGTAAGTGGGCAACAATAATGTAGTTATCAATCAATCAAAATATTTATTTCCAATTTGTAACAACTTGGATATTGTCAACACTAAAATAATATAAAACAAAAACATACAAAATATATAAACAAACATAAGTTAGGTAAATATAATATAAATATAAATATTTCCAGAGAGGTTACACAGCGCCATCTAGTTTCCGTGGTAAGCTACGAGGCTTGTGTTACGGAAACTAGATGGTTGATAAACTACATATTATACTTTTTTTTGTAAATATATACATATTATACATATAAACACCCAGACCAAGACAAATTATACAATGTACAACTTGCCCCCGGTGGGAATCGAACCCACGACCTCCCGAGTTCACGGCAACGTTTGTTAGTGGTAACAAACGTTGCCGTGAACTCGGGAGGTCGTGGGTTCGATTCCCACCGGCGGCGGTCAATCATGGTTGGACCGTAACGGGTAAACAATCCAGATTTATGTGTTTTAATAGCATTATTGTCATAAGCAGGGTAATTGTAACTTAATAACTACTTAATATAAGATCGTGGCTGTAAATAGGCCGTGTCAACTAAATATAAATTCGTGGCTATAAAAGGTTAGGTACCTCAATAGTAGGTTTGAATGTGATCCTCAACCACCCCCCCTCGTTACGTTCATATTTTCCAGAAGTATCGTGGACTGTAATTGGAGTAGGTGCAGCTGACCTGAGCTTTAGAGTCACCCACCAAACACACGTTGTTTTGCCTCTACAAATGTAAAAAAAGGTTAGGTTAGGTAAAAGCAGAAATATATTTGATGAAATTAGACGCGGTGGTGGCTCGGTTGTAAGAACGCGTTCCTTAAATCCTACAAAGGTCGGTTGAAACCCGCCCGGCATGTACCAATGAGAAATACACATTTCTTACGTACTGCATTCATAGATTTACAACACCACCGTTCCCGTGCCTCGAAGAGCACGTTAAGCCGTCGGTCCCGGTTCCACTAATACCAACTTGGGAATCGTTAATAAATTGTCTTAAAAAAATTGACATTATATCTTCGCCAAGCCGTCTGGCCAGCGTGGCGAGTGTAGGCCAAATTCTCCAGATATATGTTCTGGAAGGCCCATCTCCAGCAGTGGAGGTCTAGGACGCTGTGTTCTAGGGGCTGTAATGATAATGAAAAAGGCAGAAATATATAGGGACGGACATGTGACTCCACGGCCATTTGTCTATCTGTAAGATTCGCCTTCACGACCACCTTCAAGACCTTTACTGCTAGATAGGCCTTTTAGAATATATATATCTGGAGAATTTGGCCTACACTCGCCACGCTGGCCAGGATCTGATAACAATAGATTAACGATTCCATTGGTATTAGTGGAACCGGACCCGACGGCTTAATTTTGTGAGTAATTGAAATTGAATAAGATTTTGAGTATTATCTTTTGTTATTATTATTTTTCTTATTATTTCTTGGACTTACTATTAATTAACTATTATCTAATAAGTTTTAAAAATATGTTATTTTTATATTATTAATAATGTCTGACTTCTCCTTGCTTGGTGTATTGGAGTACCATGAAATATGAATACCATGTAAAGTGTATGTATGTAAATAAATAAATGTGCTCTCTGAGGCACTGGTGTTGTAATGTCAAGAGTTTCTAAGTGGTACATGCCGGGGTTCGAACAGCGACCTTTTGGTTTAAAGGAAAGCGTTCTTACAACTAACCAACAACCGCATTACATCTGTCATTACATTAATTTCGCTTAATATTCTCGTAGAAGTAAAGTATCATCACGACTGTATCCCTTCCGGGGTAGTCAGAAACCATGTTTTTTTTAATGAATCGTAGTCACATTTATTCCAACTTTACATCATGACAAGTGACGTCCGTGCCGAACTCAAGAAATATCACAAATAAATTAAATAATTTATTTTGTCCTAACCAGGAATTGAACCCGGTACCTCCGGAGTGTAAATCTACGGACTTAACCGCTAGACCACGAAGGCAGGCAAATTTTCTTATGGTTTCATTTTATAGCCACTCGCCACTTAACGCGATCTTTCGCTACCCTCATCCAACCCCCCCCCAGGTCATCTGTCCATCTGGCGGGGGGTCGTCCCACTCTGCGTCTTCCCGTACGTCTAGATCCCGTTTGCCCCATCGTTCGTCAGTTCTACGGCAGATGTGTCCGGACCATTGCCACTTCAGCTTGCTAATTTTGAAAGCTATGTCAGTAACTTTCGTTCTCTGATGAATATCAACGTTTCGAATTCTATCCATTAGAGATATACCAAGCATAGCTCTTTCCATGGCTCGCTGAGCGACCTTAAATTTATGGCCAGACCCACTGTTAGTGTCCACGTCTCTGCTCCGTACGACATTACCGGGAGGACGCACTGGTTAGAGATATCGTCTTTAAACTTTGTGGTATAGACGATGAGAGGATGTGCCTGAGTTTCCCGAATGCCGCCCATCCTAGCTGAATACACATACTTACACATTTTTAATAGGAATTGACATTGCAACTTTGTTACCACATTTGACGGATCCAAAATCAATGTTCGTAATATTTGATACCAAAAATGGAACGGAACAGATTGCTTTAACTTGCACCGGTATTGTCATACCGTATGGAATCTAAAAAGTTATAAATGTTATCAAACGATGACGTCTTTTTATCCGACTGCGTGACGCGACGCAAAGAAGGGATAAGTGTTTATCAGCCCATGTTTGTTTGATAATTTGTGGCACAGTGGAGACCAAACGCGTTGGCCGATTTTGATCATTCTAACGTCAATCGATTCGTCTTTATCACGCTGAAGATATAACATTAATTAAATCTCATTAACTCGACAACAAGACGCAATATTGTGGAAAAAAAAAAATGGTATCTGAAAATCATGTTGAGATTTCTCTTATCATTTTTAAGTTAATGTGACCATTAAGGATCTATAACGATTTAAAGTTGGTTAGCAAGCATATAATTTAAAATGACTACCTGTAATAAAGTTCATATAAAATAGTAAAAAACCCATTGTTGAGAAGGTTTGAACCTGTCTCGGTTTTTAACGGGTCCTGCGGCCCTTAAACGCTAACGTTATATAATGGAATCCGTTAACTATATTATATATCACGCTATTAAAGTTGATATTTGCACGGCCACTATTAAGGTCGTGCGCTTATAGAGTTGAGAATTGAATAATATTTTGTAATTATGACGCAACCTCAGACGTAAATAACGAAATCCACTAATAACGTTTGCGGTTAGTAACAGAATAGGGCTGCTGGCTGTTAAAGTCGTTATGTAATAAAATATATAAAATTATTTCAATGGTGTAGTTAAGCAGTAATCAAACTTCATAAAACGAACCCCTTGGACTTATTTTTTCAAACATTAACCGTTTACAATCTGGTCTAATTTAAATTTGTATTTTTATATCTTTAGAAAACATAAAGTCGTTAATTTCAATTAGTTCCCCTCCACTATAGGAGATAGGCCTACAATAATTTTCTGAACAATTAGGACTACACTCTCCACTCTAGCCAGACGGTTGGCGAGTCATCATCATCATCATTACAGCCCCTAGAACACAGCGCCCTAGATCTCCACTGCTGGAGATGGGCCTTCCAGAACATATATCTGGAGAATTTGGCCTACACTCGCCACGCTGGCCAGATGGCTTGGCGAGGATATGATGTCAATTTTTAATGACAATTTATTAACGATTCCACAAGTTAGTATTAGTGGAACTGGGACCGACAGCTTAACGTGCTCTCCGAGGCACGGGAACGGTGGCTTTGTAAATCTATGACAAATGTACGTAAGAAAAGTGTATTTCTCATTGGTACATGTCGGGTGGGTTTGAACCGAGCCACCACCGCGCCGAGGTTGGCGAGTATCAGATGTTAATAATTAATGTTAATTTATTAACGATTTCACAAGTTGGGAATGACGGCTTAACGTCTCTTTAAAGCACGGGAATGGTTGTATTCTAAATGTACGTAAGAAAAGTGTATTTCTCTTTGGTACATGATGAGGTTCGATCAGACCTTATTGATATTTTTAGGAACCGAATCAACTCGTACTCAGTAATAGAATTTGAATATCTGGTCAAGGAGTGGATGGGAATAGAGAGAAGATCATTCTGAAAATCGCAATCATGAGTTATGAGCTATCGTTTTATGAGATACAAAAGTGTTATTTTAGATATGACGGCAAGAGAGGATTGTTTAGAATATTTGATGGCTGCTAAAACAAATACCATTTTGCACAATGAGAGACATAATCATACTTACGCAGGTCAAATAAAAGTCTGGGAAGCGGATGAGAACCATCCATAAAGAATATATTACCTCAAAGTTAATAAAAGTATTAACGAATTCTTCTAGTTCTGGAAATTCTTCTGCTGTCGGAGCGAATGTAACTTCCAACTTCCCCACTTCGCCTGGTACCAGTTTGCCACATAATTTGATATGTAACCACGGAGGTACGACATAGCCTTTAGTCAAATACAGTTTTGTTGCAACTGGACCATAGTTTGTGATGTCTGTTAAACATTTAGCCTACAAAAAATTTTGAAAACTAATAAAATATTTGACTCCCTTCGTGGTTCAGCGGTTAAGACCATAGATTTAAACGCCAATGACTTTTGTGTTCTTTCTCTCTCGATTTTTTGTAGGCTCGAATTTACATTTACTATACTATATAATTTCCGAGACTGCCTCCGTGGTCTAGCGGTTAAGTCCGTGGATTTAGAATCGGAGGTACCGGATTCGATTCCTGGTCGGGACACAAAAATATTTATTAATGTAAATAAATACATTTAATTAATATTTAATTTATTTGTGATATTTCTCGAGTTTGGTACCCTGGAGACATCGACGAGCTTGCCACTTGTCATGATTGGCCGTAGTAAAGTTGGCTAAATGTAAATAAATAAATATATCCAGACAGGTCACACAGCGCCATCTAATTTCCGTGGTAAGCTACGAAGCTTGTGTTACGGAAACTAGATGGTTGATAAACTACATATTATACTTTTTTTTTTTTGTAAATATATACATATTATACTTTTTTTTTTTTTGTAAATATATACATATTATACATATAAACACCCAGACCGAGACAAATTATACAATGTACAACTTGCCCCCGGTGGGAATCGAACCCACGACCTCCCGAGTTCACGGCAACGTTTGTTACCACTAGACCACGGAGGCGGTCGAATGTGAATCCGCTTATTTATAAGCGTGGTTTCTGACTACCCCGAAAGAGAAACGGTCGTGATGATACTTTACTTTTATACCTATCATGCCAGCAAGCTCGTCCATATCTCTAGAAATAAGTAAATAAACTACTATTTTTATGTTCATGACCACCAGCCCTATTCTGCAAACGTTATGTAATGGAATCCGTTAACTATATATACACACATCAAAAAAGTCTAGGGATCAAGCATGTTTATGCGGATTTCTTGTGATTGAGATGTGGCTTTGTAATAAATTTATGATTTTATAAATTTATATGGATCCTTTTTGGTGCATTTCATAATTTAAAACAGGAACTGTCAATCAAATTCGAGTAAAAGATGAAAATCCGCTGTCAATATTTTCCCTATAAAAACATAAGACGCATTGAAGACATTATTAGTGCTACTGTTTCCCTACTACTGATTAAAACCAACGTTATTATGGAGCGGCGACGTCATTTAAGCAGGGAAGAAATGATCAGAGCCGTGGGAATGATAGAAGCTGGTTCCCGGCAACGTACTGTGGCTTTAGCTCTGAATACAAGTCAGAGTGTTATCAGTCGACTTTGGACACGTTACCGAACCACTGGTACCGTGGCTGAGCACCATGGAGGACGGTATCGCTGCACCACACGGAGACAAGACCGATACATTCAAATCACAGCTCGAAGAACTCCAACAATAACCGCCATGATGTTAGCCGTGAGCCTTCATCGCTCTTCAGGGAACTTAATTAGCGACCAAACAGTCAGAAACCGCTTGCATGAAGTGAACCTTCATTCCCGAAGACCGCTACGGGTACCACCTATAGCAATGCACAATCGTAGGACTCGATATCAATGGGCTCTTGAACACAGAAATTGGACAGAAGAACAATGGCGTTTCGTGTGCTTTTCTGATGAGTCTCGTTTTGGTATGAGGCCGGATACAAGACGTATACGACACTGGAGAGCCCCTGGACGCCAACAGCGATTAAAATCCTGCCAGGAAGTCCATCCTTATAGTGGTGGAACCATCATGGTATGGGCGGGTATTTCGATCGGCGGAAGAACTGAGTTGATTTGGATCAGAGGCAACCTCAACGCTCAAATTTATGCTGAGACGGTTGTATCAGACGTCATCGTTCCTCTACAAGTGCATATCGGTCCCTTATTTCAGTTAATGCATGATAATGCACGACCGCACACCGCAAGAGTTGTAAGACAGACTCTCGCCGCAGCTAACATCAATGTCCTGCCCTGGCCTGCTCAGTCGCCAGTCTTGAACCCGATTGAGCATGCATGGGATATTCTTCAGAGAAGAGCTCTGCCGAATATGGAGGGTATCCAGTCGCAAGAAGACCTTTTTTTGTTGTTGCAACGAACATGGGCGGCCATTCCACAGCGTGATTTGGATGAACTCATTTTGAGTATGCCAAACCGATGTTCTTGTGTTGTTAGTGTTCGCGGTAGAAACACGGATTATTAATTGTTTAAGTTAACCAATAAAATTAAAAAAAAAACTGTTATTTCAGTCTTTTTTTCGAACTTTAATGTTAGTGGTTCAAATGTCAAAAATCCCTTTATTAAGAAAATGGCAATTTTTTTTACTAATGCAAAGGTGACTTGGTTTATCGTTACTGTAGACAAACGAAAACATTTTATTTGATCAATCCTTAAAGAAAATTTTAATGAATATCAATCAGGAGAAAAGTTATTGCAAAAATATATGTTGATCCCTAGACACTTTTGATGTGTGTATATATATATATATCACGCTATTAAAGTTCATATTTGCACGATCGCTGTCAAAGTCGAGCGCTTATAGAGCTGAGAATTGATTAATATTTTGAAATAATGACGCAAAATCTGACGTAAATTACGAAATCCACTAATAAAGTTTGCGACTAAGTAACAGAGTAGGGCTCTGCTGGTCAAGAACATAAAAAATGTAGTTTATTTACTTATTTCTAGAGATATGGACGAGCTTGCCACATTTGCTGCTATTTATTTATTTAAACTTAATTGCACAAAGTACAAAGGCGGACCTAATGCCGCTAGACATTCTATGACGGTGAAACCTTCGGGACAACGAGAGCAGTAAGTACATAAGGTAGGTGCAATACTAAATAAACTTGAAGAGTTTTATGGCAGATAACATATACATACTTATTAATAATTACATACTAATACATACATATAACCTACATAAATAAAATATTAACAATACAATATAATATATACACAATACTATACCTACTAATGATAAATCACAGTCTGATTAAGACTAAGCTAAATGTAAATTCGAGCCTACAAAAAATCGACAGTAAGAACAAATTTCTAAGCATTGTATGGATTCACCGTGTACCCACACGCGTGTGGGAAAGAGAGATGAAAAGAATTGTTTGCACTTGCGAACGACCATAAGCTGATTTACAAAGGCCTCCTTTTTATTTTATTGCGCAACAAGATGCTCACCATTCTGTTCATCTCCCTACCCAAGCAAATTCTGTATGATTCCGATAATACCATCTTCAAAGCTCGTTCCATGAATGTATCATCAACGGCAGACCTGCTTAGGCCCAATTATTTCAGTAAGAAGTGCATTTGCTGGAATTTGTCTCACACCAACTTCCACTGCGTAAAGCTGAGTCTTGAACCCGTTCCTAATCATTTCTTCTGTGAGATCATCTTGTTTGACTTCATGTTGTGGTCTATGGAATATTTAAATATATCACAAAAACTCCGCATATTTTTTATGCCCTAGTTAGTTGATATACTACATTTCTTAAAAGTACACTGATTTGAAAATCTTTAAAAATATTGGATTGTTCGAACGACTCTGTCGTCTGCAAAATCGTTAAATCATCTTTAACATTAATAATAAAATAATTATAGTTTACCGTAGTTCCTGTAATGATAACACCAAAATCAATGACAAAAGGTATGGTAGCAAATCCAGGGATAACTTGATAAGACTTGCTTGAAGTAAGCAATTTGTCCATTATTTCTGGTCGCTCTTTAATATAATCCACAATCATCTTTCTTTCTATCGCCAAATCTATATCCATTACATCTGGATACTGATCCTAATCAGAAAATTAAAAAGATTTAACACACTAAATGTTAAATTATTCTTTATTCTTATTGTATCACCGTACATTCACACCGGAATTTAGTTAAGTCAATATAAACAAAATTATACACAATATATATATTTAACGTTAAAATATCTGTCTTGCCTGGAGAGTGCAATGTGAAGACAAGGAACAGAACTCGTAGTGTCATAGGAACATCAACACAATAACAAAAAATAACCAAAAATATAGGTACCTATATTAAATATAAATATCTACCTACCTTGGGTAAATAAATCTGTTGTTGCGGCTGTATATATTGCATTGTCAATAAAATTATATATTATTACATACTACTTAACTAATTAAATGAAAATGTCATTTGAATAATTAACAGAATTGCACAATAGTACAAAAGGCGAAGCATTGGCCATTCTCCCAGTCGAGACAAGACAAGAGAGAGATCAAAAATAAATCTAAGTTAGGTGCATAAATAATTACAAGAAGAGAATAAGTAATAACTTAACGTAACCTAATATATGATACATATATTACATATCAATAAATATACAGATATATACTAATAAACACATTATTACATACATAATAAATAACTACCACAAAAACAAAAAAAAACAAAAACTCATATTTAAAATGAACTACAGATAACCATAAAACAATTAAAAAGGAAAATAATAAAGCAGATTCAGTGAGACTTCATAGGCTGTTCCACAGGGATGATGCTTGGTAGAGTAGTAGCTGGTAAAATCTATTTAGGTATTCTTGAAAACTGTGTGTATATTTGATTTAAATATTTAATTTCACTGGCTCGCCAACACAATCATACGCACTTTCCTGCTCTCCACACTCGTCGCCGCCGTCTGACTGAAGTGACGTTCCGGTGTTGCTATAAGTGTGGCCGAGACAGTGTTGCCTGTATTATTATACAAACACTACACTGTGTTAAACAAGTCTTCACGTGCTTTACGTACAGTGTGCTTAGTGTAAAATGCAAGTTTCGGAAAACGTAACTGCTGTAGTTACGTTTTTTGTTTTACATTGCGTGTTATTGCAAGTTTGGCTATAATAACAGGCAATGAACATCGAAAATTCAGTAAAAAAACTCTACTACTATAGTTGCGTTTACGAAACTTCAGTGTCACACTAGGCATACAGGTCGAATTAACTTAACCGAAACGTCAGAAAAAATATATCTCTAAATGTAAGTATCTACGCAGTTGAGCGAAGATTTTACGCTTAATCAAATAAGTATGAATATATAGACCGCTAAAACTTGAGATTTATTGTTCGACAAGATTTATTATTTATGTTCTAAGCTGTAATGATGTAGATACCTTTTGAGAACAGACGTGCCAGTCATGTAAAACAGGATCTTCAATTTCAACCAAATTTTTATCGTACTTTTGTATTCTACATAATAATTTATTTATTACTTGTAAAAATTCTTCAGTCAGACAAGATATAGCTTGATAGCCTAAAGTTGGCGGCAACTAAAACATTAAAACAGACAAATAAAATTATTGCATCATTAAGGGCGACATGCGCCAATCGTATTTGACAACAGTATCTCGCCATTTAACCCTGGTTAGGCCTATTTAATTCCTGAACTTAGTCAAACCTGCAGCCCTATTACTTAGTCGCAAACGTTATTAGTGGATTTCGTTATTTAAGTCAGAGATTGCATTAATAAAATGATAAATGAAATGTGTTTCAATAATATAAGCTATGCCGATGACATGGTGCTGCTGAGTCCCTCGATAAGTGGACTGAGGAAACTACTGTCAACTTGTGAAATGTATGCAGAGGCACACGGTCTAAAGTATAACGATAAGAAAAGTGAAATTATGGTTTTCAAAGCGGGCAGACTACCACCTCGACATGTGCCTTCAGTATTCCTCGGTGGAGCTCCACTACAGCTGGTTGACAGGTTCAAGTGACCTATGTGATGATGAGGATATTGAGAGGGAGCGCAGGGCGTTGGCGGTAAGGAGCAATATGCTCGCACGCAGGTTTGCTCGATGTACTGAACCAGTCAACCTATTCAAGGCCTTCTGCCAATCATTCTACTCCAGCGGTCTGTGGGTGACGTATACGCGCCGAGCCTACAACGTCCTGCGCGTGCAATACAAAAATGCATTCAGAATGCTGCTGGGACTGCCGAGGCGCTGCAGTGCGTCGGGTATGTTCGCAGAGGCGCGGACAGATGACTTCTACGCCATCCGCCGCAAGAAAATGGCCTCACTGCTGCAGCGTCTGAGAAGTAGTCACAGCAGTGTTCTGAAAACCATTGCTGCACGGTTTGACTGCCCCATCCAAGAACACTGGATGGAGACAGTCATCAGTTGTAATAAAAAAATAAATAATTATCCAGGCAAATAGTTATAAGGTACTAACAATAGTAACATAGTTTTAGTAATACATTGATACTAACTACTAATGAGCTTTATGTTATTTTATGAACTTATGTTTGAATGTTTTTTTATTATTATTATTTATTATTATTAATTACAAAATATTATTCAATTCTCAACTCTATAAGCGCTCAACCTTGACTATGTAAAAACTGTTAACTGTGTCAACCTTAATAGCGGGATATATATATATATATAGTTAACGGATTTCATTATATAACGTTTGCGTCTAAGTAACGGAATAGGGCTGCAGGGATAAATGGTGAGATACTATTGTTAGTCGCTAGTAGTAAAAAAAGGAGACTAACTTATAATCATTACGTTGCTATTTAAATAGTAGTGTAGTTTCTGTGGTTTAGGTCTGAGCGTATTTCGACTCCGAGTAATATTATTAGTTCAACATGCCGGTTGGTAAAAAAAATGTATATACCCGTATGTTGGCTTGCTTGAGAAATCTTAGTATTTTTAATATAAGTAATATCATTGTCCGTTACATACTTTGCCTAGGCATAGTACATCACTGCTGGATATTGGCTTACTTCAAGTTCTTTTATTTTATCACCTTCATTCAACTCTCACCATTTTCTCGGACTCGGACCATTTATCCGTGAATCATTGCATATTTTCCACTTATTACAGAAATGTTGGGATAAGGCACCTCTTCTAGGGCTCGTATTAATGAATAGATCTCAAGTTCGATGTTAAACTTCATTAAGTTGTCTCTTTCATTATTTCTTGATTTGTCATTTGGTAAAAAATGATAACTTTATCTCAAGTTTAACATCGGTATTAAGATCTTTTCATTAATACGGCTCAAAATTTACCGACACACCTTATCTATAAAAATAATTCTAATCATAAATACCTTTGCAATGTTTGGTCTGTTTAATGATAAATAAATTTGCTGAGTGACACCCCAACCAATGACTTCAATTGGCATGTAAGAAAGATGACCGATTTCAAGTAAGAATTTTAAACTGAAATATCCTACAACTCCTGGTTTTACAAATACTTTTATATGTACAGTTTCTTGACTGTTCAAAGTCCTTTCAGTTGGCTCAATTTTGACTATTGCTGCTTCCAATCGATTATTCGATTGCTCTTTTAAATATGTTTTTACACCGAAAGGTAATAAAGATGTATTAGTTACTACTAATTCTTCAGACGCATTTTCGTTAAACGTTCTTAATCCAAATTGTAGCTTTTCAGTATTTAAATGATATCTTAAATCAGCGCTTTGTCCATTGATTACACAAAACTCTGAGGGACCACCCAATAAATTACATTCCAGTACAGCTTTAACACTTATGTCTTCTGTGGGTTTAAATATTACATGAACATGTTGCAGTTCATTTGGTCTTAGCATCCCACGATCAGGTACTAATTTAATTACTTCATTAATCAAATGTGTTCTTGATTGTGATTTGCCTACGAATTTATATGTCCAAGTAAACTGTTCATCATGAATCACATTCATCATTGGTACTGCTTTATTAAATACTCTTTGTATTGTAGTTTTTCTTTTTTCTTCTTCTGCTTTATCTGTTTCTTTTTGTAATTTATGATATGTATCATTATTCTTTGGCGTCTTATATTTTTTTAATGTGTCTCGTTCTATACCTTTCATATCAATGTTCATTTGATCAAATTCAGGCTGTAAGAAAATACATTTTTTTTGTAAATAATCTTACATTATTAGACTAAGACTATTTAGTGTATACCTACTGACTAGTATATAGTATATTAGATATAGTATATTACATTTAGTATTAGAGTTTTATTTATTTCTTTTTTCACATACTCAAATGCTTATATGTGTATATACGAGTATATCATATTTTGAACCTGCCTTACACAACAAATGCTTGCTGCACAAGAACGCCGAAAGAAGGAAGAAGTTCACTTTTGTGCCTAGTCCATAAAGTTTTTAAATAAATAAAATATCAAATTGCAAATTCTATTATTTTTTATAGGTTTATTTAATTATTTTTTCTCTGTATTAGCGGGATAAATATTTAAGCACTACAAATAACTTTCTATAGTTGTAAATCTTGACTAAATGTTTGTAATTTTTTAATGTTTGTAAAATATATAATTACCACGTCAGCTTTGCTTATACTAATTTTCTTCCACTGGAATTGAAAGCACACAACAAGAGGAGTTGTGTTTTGAATTTTTATTATTTTACTTTCGCTGCTTCCGTTTAAAAGGCATCCAAAATCTAATTTTGGCGGTATAATACTTAGATTAGGAAAACTGATTTTTCCTATTAGTTTTATAGCATCCTGTAACATAAACATTTATAACTACATGTATGTAGGTTGTTGTAATAGGTACGACATTTTGTAATTTTATAATGTTATAGTGTGAAAATCTTTATTAAAATGAGCTTTTTTGATACAAGCATATCTACAATCCATACCAATATACTACTGTAATATTTATAACCATATTTGTATATTTAAAACCTACATATAACATTACAAACTTTGTAAGCAAAATGAATGTATATATAGTTGTCTAGTATTTTATATTTTTATACTGGCAACACTTAACGTAATGGCGATGAGTAGGGGGTAACCTCCTCACGTTTACGAATCATCCCCGCGCTGAATTCGAGTTGAAAACTGATTGCATCTGTATAGCGTGTACTTTAGCAGTTATTATTAAATGATTTTAAAATCTTAAGTCGTCGTTCAATTTCATCTTTACACTATCGTCCTCCCCGTAGTGCGATTTTTTCACAATTACAATATACCTCACGTAGAGACTAGTAACTTCTTTAGGTTAGATGTAGGTATTTGTGGTATTGTAGAGTATAGAAGTCTGAGATATTGGCATATTTTCTGCACAATAAATTTGGCCTAAAATTAACCTGGTTTATATATACATATATAGTTTTAATTAGTTTTACGTTCAAACTATACATACTTTGTTTTTATGTTCTTTAAATTTAATTTTCATAACATCAATATAAGTTTTTGATTTCAAAGAAGAATGCTTCGTGGTATCTAATAATACTTGAACTTTTATTATTTCTTCATCTTCTAAAGTTATTTCCACATTGTTAATAAGATTAAAAACCATTTTAAGTTTATCTATGTCTTGGAAGAAATTTAAAGGTGATGTTCTTATAGGTTCTACAGGTTTTAGAGTCAAATAATCTATGAATGTTTTGGACTCTTCAGATCCCATACTACTTATTATATTGGACAAGTTGATATCGCTGTCACTGTAGCAAATGCAACAACATAGATTATCTTCTTCTGATGTTATTTTGTATGTTGACTTTTGTATTAAGTAAAATGGTGATTTTATACTAATGTCCATGTCCAATTGTAATCCAGATACGTTTTTAATGGTAATGATTTCTGAAAATAATTATAATCATCAGAGAGTCCGTTGTGAATATATATAACATTTAACCCCATTACCCCTAAAGAAGTCGATAGTATTGTCCGCTATCCGTATGCCATCAACATCATCAAGATTAATTCGACTACGCAATACCAACCTGTAAGTTTGTACTTTTCATTATACGGTCCAAATTCATACTGAAGATCAACAACCATCGGATTTGCTTCAATCTTAGGATCTACAAACTCCCCAACAATATCAGTAACTAAAAGTAGCTCTTTTTTATTGACACCTTCTATATTACCAAAAAGATACCATTTCTCTTTTACATTTGCCGCTTTACTAGCGACACCAGATATTTGCAATTCGACTTTTTCTCCAGCTGACATTTTCAATACTTTTGGATCTAATTTATAAAATGACGTCACAGCTTGCTTGTTTTTCGGTGGCTTTATATATTCGCACCATTCTAATGAGTGCAGCCTAGTTCCTTTGTTTTCCATGATAACTTTGTAGGTAAAAGGTATTGTAGTAAAATACCTTCCAATAGAAATTGATTCTTGAGAGCTTCCTATTGAAATACTTGTACCTGTTCCACTAGCAGATATTGGAATACACTGAAATAGAATCACAATATTTAAGTATATTAGGTAAATAAGAAGTTTTTTGCTTGGAAATATCAATGCCAACCGATAATATCACACTAGACCTTCACCTGTTCGCAGTAGGAAGCTGTCGCATTAATGCGGATAAACGTTTGTCAATATACCGAATAAATCAACGTGGTCTAGTGGTAACAAACGTTGCCGTGAACTCGGGAGGTCGTGGGTTCGATTCCCACCGGGGGAAAAGTTGTACATTGTATAATTTGTCTCGGTCTGGGTGTTTATATGTATAATATGTATATATTTACAAAAAAAAAAGTATAATATGTAGTTTATCAACCATCTAGTTTCCGTAACACAAGCCTCGTACCTTACCACGGAAACTAGATGGCGCTGTGTGACCTGTCTGGAAATATTTATTATTATTATTGTCTTGTATAAACAAATGTCACCTTATAAACATCATTGCCTTGACTGCCGGTGCTTTTAGGAAGTATATTTAGGACATTCTAAAACTATAATGTGTTATGTGTTTCATTGTTGTTATTTATTTTTCGTTTTCTTTCCTAATTGTTGATTGCATTTTCCTATTGGGTACTTTCCTGTGTTTTTTTCATTATTTTTTCATTATTATGCTGGTTTATATAACTTGTCATATTGTCTTATTAATTTACATTTGTTTACTTTATTGTTTAATATTTTTTTTACATAATATTAGTTGTATAGGTAAATAATTGATTTTTTTCCTTTTTATTTGCATTTCTTAAACTTATGTGTGTGCACTAAGCAACAGTTCGTGCTAAACCTCACTCCAAAGAAGAAACTCATCACTATTTGGGCGATCTGCTGTCCACTGCACTCCACTGCACTCCACTGCACTCCACTGCACTCCACTCTACTAATCTCACGTTAGCTGTTTATATAATTTGTGGTTGGTAACGCACATAACAATTTGTTTATTCAAAAGTACATATTTATATTTGTGTGTTACTGTTTGTGAACCTCAATAAATAAAATTAAAATTAAACAAGGGTATTGAATAACACAAGGGTTCAGGCCATAATTCATCACATCATCATCATCACGACCGTTTCCCTTTCGGGGTGGTCAGAAACCACCACTTTTAAATAAGCGGATTCACATTTAGCCAACTTTACTATAGGCCAATCATGACAAGTGATAACAAACTCGAGAATTATCTCAAATAAATAAATATTATTTAAATGTATTTATTTACATTGATAAATATTTTTGTGTCCCGACCAGGAATCGAACCTGGTAACTCCGAGTATAAATCCATGGACTCGCTGGACCACGGAGGCATAATTCATCACATTAGTGGATAACGCCGATTTGCGTAGAATTTTCCTTATGATGACACTCACATAAAAAAAATGCCTCACAGCTATAGCTTAGTATATATTAGCACACAGGAATTTAATCGTTTGTTAAATTGAACCGCACCTGGGCCATTCGGTTTTAGTTCATTTTCAACTTGGTAATTAGTTAAACTTACAATATCCTTAACTTTCTCAAAGGAAATGACAATTTTATTTTGGCATGAAGCTGCGTCGATTAGGTAAAGCACAACAGTCAGTTTTGTCTCAGATTCTGGAGGTAACGTTCCTTCATCAGGTTCTATTTTCCATTTATCACGAACTGGCTAAAATATACAGTAAATTTTATTATATACAATATTGTACAGTTCTCCCAAAGTGATAATGCGCATAGAAATCTTCGTCACTGTTCGGCAACGGTCGTATTCCCCGAGCGTCGGAAGACGATATGTATATAGAGTGGTTAAGTGCATTTTCTTCATGCATAATTTAGTAGAATTATGTGTTTTGTGCTAGTTGTTAGTACGTTTTCCTATTTTACAAAATAAACTATTTAAAGTTGAATAAGATAATTAAAGTTGAAATTAAATTCACCTTTGAAAACAAAACCAAGAACGGTGTGTAATATCAGCTCTATATAATTCCACTCAGAGAGAACACATGCAGTCACCGACCGCCCGAATTGTTTTCGATTGTGTACACATGATATTGACTTCTATTTCTTTCGAACAAGGTGCAAAATGCAAGTGCAATGTTTAGGCTCTTACGATTCAATGATTCGGGTGTTTCCGGGAATACGACAGTTAGCGAAGATCTGTATGTGCATTATTAATTTGGGAATACTGTACATTATTATTATTACCTGCCTATATTTAACTATCTTAATAACTAATTTATTCTAACTTTCCACCAATCCTGTGTTGCGCAATAGGATCCTAGGGATGATACAACCAAAAAGAAACAATGAAAAGTGCCGGCAGAATCTCAAGACATCATGCTATTAATGACATCCTGTCAAGGGCGCTTACAGCTGCTAACATCCCCTGCATCCTCGAACCATCGGGGATAGTTAGAAATGATGGTAGGCGTCCGGACGGGATGTCATTAATTCCATATACTAGAGGCCGCGCACTGGTTTGGGATGCCACATGTGTTGACACACTCTGTCAGTCACATGTGACATCCAGACATAAGAAACCTGGGGCCGCTGCAGAATCAGCCGCACGCCTTAAGCGCAACAAGTACGCGGAGATCATCATCAATCACAATTTCATTCCATTTGCAGTTGAAACTCTAGTGTTCTCCCGCGAGCTTGGTGAGAAACTCCACTTGGCGACGGGTGACCCTTTGAGTAGAGAATATCTTGTTCAAAGGGTCAGCCTCGCTGTTCAACGGGGGAACGCAGCGAGTGTCCTCGGCACACTACGCCCATCGAATAGTCGTAATTTTATTTATTAATTTTTATAATTTAGTTCTTAATTTATTTTATTTTTTGTACTTTACTCCTAATAAATAATTAATGAGACTAAAAAATTACAGCCTTATATAGTTAAAAATCTTTTTTTTTTAATTAATTTAAACCATAACCCTTTTTTACTTTTTTTATTTTAATTACTTACTGTAATTGAAATCTACTCGTGTAATTATTATTAAACAAATGAAAAGATAACTTTGTACAAAATTGCTTCTGCTGTATTCAGCTTTTTTGTAGTTTGAAGATTATTTGTAACTCAACTCACGCCTCACGTAGAACGGAATAGTGGCTCCACCGACGGAACGACCTGCCGCATAATCATTGTCATACCAGTATGCCTTTTCCTGAACTGATTCTTAGTCATCTGATTTTTGTAAATAAAAACACATCGAAGTTGTTTGTTATAAGAACTAGCTATTAAGATATTAAAATAATCAGATCACGCAATAATTTATTTTAAATCTGCCTAAAGTCCCATATAGTTTAAGTTCAATGTCTTACCAAATGTGCTTTGTAATTAACATGCACTGGTGAATCGTTGCAAATTGTGAGAATTTTCTCTGATCTCGTCAGCAATCCAACCTGTCCCCAAGCCAATGATGTGGGGGTGCAAGTAATGATGGGACGAACTCCACACACTGAGACGTGGCAAATCCCAACCGGTTTTGGTCTTCCAAATAGTTTTAACCTGTGAAGTAATGGCAGGCAAATTAAGAATCCTGTAGGGCCTGATGTCATTCATTACTGATGGATGCTAGATGCTCCTATTCATAGACTTACTAGCCCAGTGGACGCATGTTACGTGATACTCAATTTAGTAAAATAAGAAAGGACTGATATCAGAAGTCAGTCATCATCGTCATCAGCCTGTGTCTCTCCACTACTAGATGTAGGCCAAGGCTCGGCACTGCACGTGGTCTTTTGAAACCCTCATCCAACTCCCAACAGTGACCTTCTTCAGTTCATCCGTCTATCTGGCTCTGCGCCATCCAGTATGTGGTCTCCACTCTAGAACTCATTTGTCTCACCGGTCATCGGCGGCAGATATGTCCAGCTCATTGCTACTTCAGCTTGCTAATTTTGAAAGCTATGTCAGTAACTTTGGTTCTCAGACGAATATCAACGTTTCGATTTATATCCATCAGAGAAATGCCAAGCATAGCTTTCGCTGAGCGGCCTTGAATTTGTGGACCAGACCCACTGTTAGTGTCCACGTCTCTGCTCCGTCGAGATCACTGGGAATACGCACTAGTTAAATCTTTGTCTTAGTATGGACTATGAGAGGATGTGTCGAAGTTTCCCAAATGCTGCATATCCTAGCTGAATGCCTATGTCTGCTTCTTTGTCAGAAGTTTTTTGATAAGTATCCAGAAATTCCTTAGGAAATACCTTATTTTTTTATGGTATATATATATAATGATATGGATTAGCTAGGAAAAGACAGAGAAAAAACGAGAAAAAACCAAAAACTATTTATCTTACTCAATATCCACTTGCTGATCACCATAAGCTGTACATTGTATTACTACAGGAAGGACAATGGTACTGTGTGGCTCAATTATTCCATCTTTTATTTGAATGTTACATTTCAATGGTGCATTAATCTGTAAACAACAATTATTCTGTGTGTATTCATAGGCATTTCCAAAATTACAATTTTTATTTGTTTTGCCATTATTTTGTTGTTGTTGTGTTTCTTCTCCCAATGATGATGAATGAGGTAATAGGGGAGGCAAAGGCTCCAGCCATACAGTCAAGTCTGACGTTATATATCATATTTCTTATGAGTTAATAAATAAAATAAATAAATGAAGTTTTATTTCAGGTATACACCCATATCAATTAAGTTTACAGTACAGGTATTACAATTATACATCGACTAAAGTTCACTTACGGTTCGGGCTCTGCTGAGGTTTGATGAATGAGGTTACCATCAAATTTTTAACAGCATCATACAGTTATTTTATTGGATTAAGTGGTGTTTCTTGAAGAAACTTTTCTTCTTGAGATTTTCACCTGACCAATAACGTATACTATTCTGTTTATCGATTGCTTGTCGAAAATTTTTATTTTTTATTTTTTTATTTTTCTTTATTAGGGTCAACAAACAGAATTGCACAGGTTTTAACATTTAACAATAATAAGATACATTAGATCATGCAATACCCACCACGTTAACCACATATTTATAATTGCATAAACTTTACAGCTAATAATAATAAATAAACGTTGATAAATGAAAGGAAAAAAAAAACAAACAAAAAACTAAATTAAACAAGTAAAAACAAAGGAGAAAAACATAATGTAAATAGAAAAAAAGGGAAAAACAATAAGAACTTAAAACTATTCCTTTAAAACCTTCAAGACACTTGTTCTGAAGGCCCCAGCAGTGGAGGCGATGATGTCAATGAGATTAAATTTTTTATTGTAAGTGTCAACCAGTCTATAGATAGGAGAACGCTTTCCAGAGTTAGTACGGCATGAGCTCAATGCGAATAATTGAAATGGGTTGCATTCTCGTTGGTGATGTTTGGGCGGTACTCTATAGCATAATTTGTTGTTGAGGGCTATGGAATCGTATTTATTATGACAAAGATCGTATAACATTATCACCTCCAACTGCTGTCGTCGTGAATACAAGTCCAGCATGTTATAATTCACCAGCAATTGAGAGTATTTTAATCTGTTGTGGTAAAATTTGTATTGGACAACACGTAGAAATTTCTTTTGTACCATCTCTATTGAGTCTTTGTATTTGTTGTAATAGGGGTTCCATACGGACACTGCATATTCAAGTTGTGAGCGAATGAGAGACAAGTACAGATGCACATATGTGGAGGAATGTTTAAATTCGTGGCAAGAGCGGACAACAAATCCGTACATTTTGTTATGCTTTAGAAATAATGTGTTCAACGTGAAGGTTTAAGTGCAGCTTAGAGTCCAGCACTATCCCCAGGTCCCTGATAGATGTAACTTCATCAAGTGGAGAGCTGCAAAGATAATAAGAACATCGTCTGACGAATTTCTTTTTTGTAAAGGTATTTTTTTTACATTTATTGAGGCTAAGTTTTAGTTTGTTTTTAGTACAGTATGAGCTAAATCGGTCAAGATCATTTTGGAACTCGGTTGCATCCTTTTCACTTTCGATGGTATGATATATTTTTAGGTCGTCGGCATAAAGAAGGAAATTACAGAATCTAAAACATTGATTTACGTCATTTATGAAGAGCACGAAGAGGAGAGGGCCCAAAATAGACCCCTGGGGGACACCAGAGGTTATGGAAACAGTGCCGGACTCAAAGCCGTTTAACAGTACCTTTTGTGTGCGATTTGTGATGTATGATTTGAACCAACGCCAAAGATTACCCCTAATCCCGTTGAATGCAATCTTTTCCAAAAGAATTTTGTGGTCCACCCTGTCGAAAGCCTTTCGAAAGTCTGTGTAAATGCTGTCAGTTTGAAGGTTGTCGTCCATGGCTTCAAAGAGGGTGTTCATATATACCATCAGATTTGTTGTTGTGGAGCGGTGTCGAATAAAGCCGTGCTGCTGAGAGAGGATAGTGCTATGGAGAGACGGATATATTTCCTGATAGACAAGTCTTTCGAAAAGCTTTGACAGAGTGGATAATACAGAGATGGGTCTGTAATTCTCCACATCACTCCTAGATCCCCCCTTGTGAACCGGTGTGATATTCGCGGTCTTCCAAAGGCTTGGAAATACCCCTTCAGTAAGACATTGGTTAAATATGTGAGTTAATGGCTTGTGTAGGCTGTCTGCTGTGTTCTTAAAGAATAATGGGGGTATTGTGTCCGCACCGGGACCCTTAGAAGTATCCAGCAGCCGTAATTCCATGAGCACCTTATTAGGATGCAACACCACCCGATGAAGATTCAAGTCAGTTATACTATTTGTTTGTTCGATGCTATCAATACTAAAATTATTGGGAACTTCAGAGGGTTCAAATACTGATTGGAAAAAAAATGAAAATAGGTTACAGATGCCCTCAGAGTCAGAGGTAGACTTATTTTGGTATGAGACTGCCTTAGGTACACCTGTTCGATTTTTACGATTAGATATGTATGTCCAAAAATATTTACAATTATTTTTTATTGATTCTTCAACATGGTTTATATATTTTCGATAACATTTTGTTGACTCAGACCTGAATCTCCTTCGGTATAACGAGAAACTCTCATAATCCGACCTGTTTTGGTATTTTTTCCATTTTATCCATGCAGATTTTTTGTTTTTAAATATATGAACAAGAGAAGGTGTAAACCAAATAGGGTAGTTATGTGATTTATTTATTTTATGTGGGATGTGTTTTTTTATAATCTTGTAAATAATTTCATATAGAACAGAAACAGATTCTTCTGCGGATTCGCTTGGTATGATGGAGCACCAGTCAACCTGTGAGAGTTCTTTGTTTATAATTGAGTAGTTTGCTTTTTGATAACAGCGTTTTTTCAAAGGTTTTCGTGACATCAATTTAGTTTTGTTAAAAAAGTAAGGAACAATAACATAATAGGGTGGGTGAAATAAATCTGGTGTGACTAGTGCCTCAGATGTTGACACTAGCGTGGTTGTGCAGTCCATAGTGTCAGTCATGAAAAGATCAAGTATTTTATTTGTTTTGTTAGTAAAACCGTTCAGTTGAAAACAATTCTGTGTAGACATAAAATTAACGAGATGTTTATTACACTGAGGATAAGTGTCATTAACCTGTGGTATATAGTACGAGAAACTTTTCTCCCATACCAAACTAGGTAGGTTGTAATCACCTACGATCCAGTAACTACTTACATCTGACATGCCTAGGGTATCACTTAGTAGGTTTAAGAAACATTCATACATGTCAGAGTGAACGTTTGGCGGAATGTATACGGCACTAATTATATGGTACTTATTGTCATTGGCCGGAAGCTGAACCAGCACATGTTCGACCATTGACAGCGAGACAGCAGCAGAGTTCTGCAGTGGAGCACGTGTACTAGCTCCCAGCTCCTGCCGCACCGCCACCAGCACTCCACCACCGGCCCGCTTGCCTGTGGCAGCACGGTTCCTGTCCGCTCGAAACACTGTATATCGGCTGTCTATAAATTCACCACTACTTATGTCCCCACACAACCAAGTTTCTGTTAGTATGATAATGTCATATGTGTGAGAAAGAATATTCATATAAATTGTATTTAGTTTAGTTCTTAAGCCACGGCAGTTTTGGTAATATACACTGATTGTATCTATTTTTTTAAGAACTGATTTAATAAGTAAATGTATAATATAGATAAATAATAGGAAATCAACTTATCATGGCTGCGTGGTGACAAAGAGCAATGGTTTGCTAGAATCAGATAATTAAACAGTTTAAGTGTTAGAATGCACAAGCTGTACCGTTGCCTCTGGCCGCCCCAATGAATATGAATGCAGTGAAGTATTTTCATGTGATAATGTCCTATCACTCTATTCGACTTTAAACTTAGTAAGCTCCTAAACTTAGGTGAGTGGTACTCTTTAAGTATAAAATAGTATGCCTTATTTGTCTCAAAAAGTAATATTCTAATAAAAAGTGTGAGTCTTAGTTGTTGTTTCATTTCTACCCCTATCAGTAACTGTCTTATAATAGTTTTATGTGACAAATTATAATAGTTAAATAATAACAGGTGAATTAAATAAAAAATAAATAACATGCCGGTCCTGTTTAGAGTATGAAGCCGTTTCATGTAATGTAAAACATAGTTCTCACTAGCACTATATGGTCTATTAGGAGGTAATTTTTTGTATGTCAATGTTGCTGCGTATTGCCAGAACTGGGGAGGTATCGTCTTTGCGAGCCAGGATAGTTCCATGTTTAATCCAGACATGCTTGTAGTTATGTTTGTTGGCAGCTTCACGACACATGCGAAATAGATGTTTATTTTGTAATGTGAGATGCTCATTTAAGTAAATATTGCAAGCCTGGCCTGTCAAAGACAATTGATCTGACTTGATGCCCTTGTTAGCCCTAAATGCTGCAATAATGTTATCTCTTGTCATTCTAGATGTCAGTTTTACAATTATGTTTTTGGGTCGGCTACTTTTGGAGTCCGCATGTGGTACCCGATGAATAGATATTATGTCACAGGATTGTATTTGGTATTTAATCACTCTGCCAATGTCACTTGCAATTTGGAGCAGATTCTCACTTCTCCTTTCTGGTAAATTACATATTTCAAGGTTACACATTCTTGCCTGCTGTTCCATGGCTGCGAGAGTAGTTTCCAACGTGGTGATTTGGCTTGGTAGTTCAGAAAGTGTAGGTACCTTTACTTTGAGTGATTTCAATGATCTTTCAAAGTTGTCCTGCCTTTCACAGGCAAAGTTTAGCGATTTTTCTTGGTCACAGAGTCGTGTATTTACTTGTTCGATAGACTGCTTGATGTTGGACATTTCAGCGCTGATTTGCGACGTAATGAGTTGAGATTGTTCCGCAAAAGCTGTCTTTATTATGTCCCCGATGAATGTTGTCAGTTCCTTCTTTAGGGAGGCCATCGATGACTGGAATTTCTCGTCAACTATACTGCAAATATCTTTAGCGTCCATATTATCTGGAAGTTTTCGTTTTCGCAAGTTAACGTTGATGGATTGATCTAGTTGCAGAATTTTTGACAGATCCGGCGTCGACGAACACTTCGGAGGAGTACGTTGCATGATTTTGTTACAAACTTCGTAGTAATCTTGAAACTATAAAAGTACTGAGACACCAGGCAATCACTACAACGTATAATTTTGCTTATTTAGTTCTATTTTGCTGTAAAAATGTTTTTTATTCCGAGAGCACAAAAATTATAAGACCATAAAATATATTTTTAAACGGTAAAATTATTTGGAAACGTTGTTTATTGCGAAGTTACTTTGACGCACCGTAGGTATATGTAACATCGAAATATGGAAAAGGGTAGGTATAAAAGAAAGCGCAGGGACAAAAAGAAGGAAAGGCATGCTACGATGGTTCGGGCATGTTAAAATACTGCATTAAAAAGCCTTCGTTTTTGTTACGAAGGGCATTTATGAAGAGGTTGATGAATATCGACGAAGCGAAGTAGACAATATATAATTATCTTAGTATTTTTATTTTTTTATTCATTTGTTACAGCACACAGATTCCCAGACTATCACTGTTATTATTATTATTAAATACTTTATTGCACTTTACTTAAAAGTATGTACAAAGGCGAACTTAAAGCCATTTCTACCAGTTAACTTTTGGAGGTGGGACTTCCAAAAAGGTTTTGACATTAGCAGTTCGGTGATTGGTTTAATTTGATTATGTTCACAGTGATAATTCAAAGTTGTCAAGTCCCAAATGGAAACCCCTTAATCTTACCAAAATTATTATTTTACGTACAAGTTTGATTAACACAGCTACAAAATATCAATTTTGAATATCATATGATTAATTAGATATTACTTAGTTTATTTTATTATTAATTTTATCTATTCCTCGTAGTTTCAGGTTAAGTATAGTATTATAGTTAATTTACTCACTGTTTACAATATTTAAAATAATAATAGTAAAACCTTTTATTTTACTTAAATATTTGTATACTTACATCAGGATCATTAACAGTGAAGTATCCCCAAAATTCATTGGATTGCAAAGTCAAGTCGTATTTATATGGATGGTCTACGAAGCACGCTCTTAGATTGATGGCTGAAGCTGCAGTAAGAGTCGGTACCATGGCATTAAACTTTATTGGAACTACTATTGGCGGACTGTCAGATTTATCTAGTTCCATTTCCAAAGCTGTTTCGTGAGACCTTACTACATTTGCGCATAGTGTTACCTTAAATTTATAAAGTTATATTAATAACGCTGCCTCCGTGGTCTAGAGGTTAAGTTCGTAGATTTAGACTAGGAGGTACCTGGTTCGATTTCTGGTCGCGACACAATAATATTTATAATGTAAATAAATACATTTAATTAATATTTAATTTATTTGTGATATTTCTCGAGTTTGGTACGCTGGAGACATCGACGAGCTTGCCACTTGTTATGATTGGCCTATAGTCAAGTTGGCTAAAAATAATCCGCTTATTTATAAGCGTGGTTTCTGACCACCCCGAAAGGAAAACGGTCGTGATGATGATGATGATAATATTAATAAGCTTATTTTTAAGTATATCAGCTGTTTACGGTTTCTTATGTATGGTTAAAGTGATTCGTAAATAAAAACCACAACATGTCATGCTTATATGATGACGTCCATCTCTAAGGACCGGATTAATAGTCACGTGCCTTTGAATGTCAAAGTAAAATAATATTTATTGCACATTATAATATACAAAATAAAATAAACTACATAGGCGGGATTAATACCTTGTAGTAATACAGTTAACCTTTGGTAGAACGATATAAGCAAATCTCGGGTACAGTGTTAGAAGTTGGTCTGGTAAAGAACGGCAGTATGGGAGTCACGAAAAATTGGAAACAATTTTGCGATCAAAAGTATATTTCTATCTCATAATTGTCAATTTTGACATTTGGAAGCACGAGCTTATGCTTAAATCAAACTGCTAATCCGGCCTTAAGTTCTGAAAAATATATATGCAAAACTTTCTATACTATTTCCATTTCTTTATTTTCTCGATAACAGTTCCTGTAGAATGTAACTGCGCATATTACACAAAATTTTGACCGCCTCCGTGGTCTAGTGGTAACAAACGTTGCCGTGAACTCGGGAGGTCGTGGGTTCGATTCCCACCGGGGGCAAGTTGTACATTGTATAATTTGGCTCGGTCTATGTGTTTATATGTATATTATGTATAATATTAAAAAAAAAAGTATAATATGTAGTTTATCAACCATATAGTTTCCGTAACACAAGCCTCGTAGCTTACCACGGAAACTAGATGGCGCTGTGTGACCTGTCTGGAAATATTTATTTTTATATTATATTTATTAAAATAAACTTTTAAATGCGAGGTATAAAAATACGAATAATATAAAAATTTATTTTCCTTTATCCTATATAATATTCATACAAGAATAGTGATGTTATGATTGAAATATCTATAAGTATTGTATCGATATTGTATATAAATTTGTGACGTCATTCACAGTTTTAACTAAAGGTTTAGATTGCATATTTTCAACTTAAAAATATTATTAATCTCAACATTTTTATACAATATTGATCCTTTTTTATCATCTTTTATGTATAGCTTTAATTTTATTTTAATGAATTGATTATTTACCACTGTCACCATGCCTATTGTAATGAGTATATAGTATTGTACTGGCAATGATATGGCGGAAGTCGAAGAACCCAATGACCACATTCGGCAGCTATTTCGTCGATAATATATCTTTTAGGGAGGCTTTTTTTCGATTTTAAAATATTCACTAATTATACTTTTAATAAGGTATTATCCACATTTTGGTTGGAGCCAGTCAATTATCTCTTGTTATGATCGATATCATTACTTATTGGCCACAATACTACAACTATCAAATTAGATCTGTCATCGAGAAAATAAAGTAATGGAAATAGTATAATAGGCATTAAGTTTAAACGTTCAGACGCATGGTAAGAGATGCTTGCTTTAAATTCCAAAGGCGCGAGATCCAATCCGCTTGAATATTTATCTAATTTGGTGTATTTGTCTTTCGTTTTTTGTTTTTTTTTTTTAGGAAACGCCGTGAGGCAATTCCATGCCTATAGGCTATCCACTTATACTCGTACATTTAGATCCAAACGTTTTATTATTATTAATTAGGAACCTTTAAAGTAATTCTGGATTTTGATTCAAGAAGTATATTATCAGGTTCAATTTGGAATTCTCTTGGCCATTCTGGTACCGCTGGTTTAGGGTGTTCAGCTACAGCATAATCCTTCAGCGTGTAGCTGCTGATTTCAGGTCCATCGGTAGATATCTTGACAAAAGTCTTTACTTGGACGTCTGATTCGTTAATGACATCAAACTCCAAAGCTTTAGGTACTCCTACAAATGAATTATTGTTTAATTAGAGGCAAGCATAATGCTAGCAATGTTCAACAACTCAGCCTAAAGGTCACAGCACATATCAACTCGTAAAGGGATCATCACCGTATCGCTTTTCGTATCGCCGTCAACCTAATGTAAGCACGTAAACAAAGCTTATCAACGGCTCCTGTACGTCAGCTCGGCTACAGGTAGGCGACGCCGCGCCGGGACGACGGGCTTTAAGCGCAGGAACGACGATCTGTAAGCGCGGGCACGACGATCTGTGAACGCGGGGACGACGAGCTGTAGGCGCGGGGACGACGATCTGTGAACGCGGGGACGACGAGCTGTAAGCGCGGGGACGACGAGCTGTAAGCGCGGGGACGACGATCTGTAATCGCGGGGACGACGAGCCGGAAGCGCGGGAACTGCAAGTTGGTACGCGAACCCCTAAGATTAGATTAGAACGTAATGGTGGCTTGAAATTTGAAATTGAATTGATAACGAGTTAGAATTAAGGTTAAAATTGTCGGAAATTACTTCTAAAACTGACTCCTTTTGCGTCAAGAAACACATTTTACCACCCATCACATTAATATTAATAAAGATATTTCCTTTGGCACTGTATTTGTTACCTTTTATTGAAATAAAAACATTATTCTCTTTAATTCTCTAATTTTATTATTTTCTTTGAGGGTATTTAATTAGTTAAGGGGTTCGCGACATCCTTGCAGTTCTCGCGCTTACGGCTCGTCGTTCCCGCGATACTGTAACAGGGAGCCAAGAGTTTGAGAAACCCTATCCTAAGGCGAGGCGATTACGTTACGATTAGTGTGTGTTGCAGTATGGAGTTTCATACAAAGAATACAGAACGGCTCGATTTGATACGGTGATGGTCCCTTCCTAAATAAATTCCTTAAATGCACTGATAACAATTCGACTAACTATCAGCGCCTAAAGCTATATATTTGTTTGACTAACGATTTCGTGGTCTTTATGAAACCACAAAACCGTTTTCATAATATTGCATTCGGTATAAATATTAAATTCTTAACTTACCTAAACTAACAGATCCGAAATCCAATCTTGGTACACTGAATGATAGTGATGGATATATGAGCTCACCCCTGTAATAAAATTAAAACTTATATATATATATATAGTATACAGGATGGAGTAACTGCTCTTACTGACCCGTCTCAAAAAATCTTTATATTTTTAATTGCATATTTGTTATTATCATTGTAATTTTGTTATTAGTTTACATTTTAAACTTATTAATATTGTTTTTTTTTTTTTTTTGGTTCTCTCGATGAATGAGATGAGATAGGGAAGGCAAAGGGTCTAGCCCATACAGCCAAGTCTGACGTAATATATCTTTCTTTTTAATGAGTTAATGAGGTCATCATCAAATTCCAGATGCTGCAGAATTTTCTTGGAGTCACTCGCGGCACCATAGCTCAAACACGTCGGGTAAAATATGGGAGTTGACAGTGCGGGAAAACCGCAAAAAATAAACTGCAACTTGTGCCGCCCCATATTAAAAGTCCAATTTACCGTTTTCCATAATTATTCACATTGTAGTACATTATTAAACAAAACAGCACCACTTTTGACCAATAATATCCACAGTAAATAAATTTACTTGCACTTGACATGTCCACGCAAAATGGCGCGAAGAACTCTTTTTTATTATTGTATTTTGACAGCTTGCATGCTTGGAAATTAAAATTGTTTTTTTTTTTTTTTTTTTAACTATTATTTTTGAATAAAAAACTAAATAACATAAACGTTCATTATTTTATGCATTCATTCAGAAACGACGTTCATTTCAGTCGTGTTTTTTTCATTTTTCATTCATTACAGCTTCTAGAACACAGCGTCTTACGGGTTCCGACAGGCAAGGTGGTGTTGTAGATCTATGACAAATGTACATAAGAAAAGTGTTCTTCTCATTAGTACATGCCGGGGTTTGAACCGACCTTTATATGATTTTACGGAAAGAGTTCTTTCAACCGAGCCACGACCGCTCCTCGTGTCGCACCACCAGTCGTGTTAATCTTAGTTAATGAATTATTAGTGCCAAGTTAGTAGTAATAATATTCTTATTCTTTATTCTTCATTTTGTCACCGTATATTCCCACCGGAATCTGGTTAGGTCTATGATTAAGTACATAATTTTATTAGGTACGAGTGTTATGTTATATAATTTACTGACTACATACTCGTATATCTATCGTGCCTGGAAAGTGTTATATTCGTGCAAAGAACAGAACTGGCAGTAGGAACCTTAAGATGAAGACACTTAAAATAACTTAAATGCGGCTGTTAAGGGGCCTTGTCAAAATTTATTAGTATAGATACCTAAAATTAACTTAAATAAGATTAGTTAAAATAAGAAAAATAAACTAACTTAAGGTATAGTTTTAAAACAACATCCGTGTCCTTGATAGAGAAGTGTATTTCTTCAAAGAATGGTCCCTGGCTTGAGTTGCTGAAGGTTATAACGAACAATTTCTCTTCTCGCGGCACCACACATTGCTTAGTCGGTGTGCACGATATATTGCTTCCAAACAGCGGAGGAACATCATTATAAACAATTAGACCATTTATATGACCTACAATTCCATAATTATTACTTTTAGACATTGATTTAGAAAGGACTCCATTTGAATGCGAGAAAAACTAAGGTGTTTGAAAGAAGAAAAATGACAAAGGTGACGATAAAGATTGTTGATGAAACTCTAGAACAAGTAAAAGAAGAAGAATCTGGGCAGTGTTTTCACTGCGGATGGGAAGTATGAAAGGGATGTTGAAAGAAGAGTGAATGCGGGAAATAGTGTTAACGGTGCCCGGCAGTCGAAATGTCAGTAGCAAAGCTCGGCTCGCCATACATAATGCCATGTTAGTACCAACACTGATGTATGTAAGCGATAACGTGGATATGTCAGAATACGTATTAGAATATTATTTTTTTATTTTATTGTAGTAGAAATGAGGTGGTTGCGTCGGATATGAAGCGTCACTTTGGCGGACCGCATACGTAACTTCGAAATACGGAAAAGGGTATAAAAGAAAGCATAGGGACAAAAATAAGAAAACGCATGCAACGATGATTTGGGCATGTTGAAAGGATGAGCGAAGAAAGATTGACGATCCAGATATATAATGCGAAATTTGTGGGTAAAAGAGGCCCTGGCAGACCGAGACTCACCTATCACGATCAAATAAATAAAACACTGGCTGAAGGTGCATTAAAAAGCCTTTGTAACAAAGAAGTATTTATGAAGAGGTTGAAGAACTTCGACGAAACGACCGAGATATGTCGTGATCGTGTCATTTGTCTCTGCCTACCTCGCAAGGGATCTGGCGTGAAGATATGTATGTAATGTATGTAGACAATATATAATTATCATAGCATTTTTAATTTTTATTCATTTATTCCCAGATTCCCAGACCATCACTGTTGGACTTCCAATAAATATCTGGAGTATTTGGCCTATGTTCTGAGAGGTTTATCTTCAGCAGTGAAGATATGTGTATGGAGATCTGCTGTTCAAAAAATTACCTGACCCATTAGCATGCAATTGATATCTTATAACATGTTCAAACCATGACAGATTATTTCCCTATTTTTGTTGTTGTTATTATTATGTCCTACAATGTTACCTTTATTGAAAGCCACAATTTCATAGCTATAAGTCTTGTTAAGATAGACTCTGCCCATGTCCAGTGTTTCCACATTCAGTTGAATGGCAGGAGGTAAAGAAGCACCCTGTAATTTTAAGGGCATTCTAGCAGATATACCGTCTACATCAATATAGACTAGCGATTCAAACTCTCCAATTTGTTGAGGCGCAAACGTTATAGTCAATTCTGTAGCTCCATTAGGCCAAAGTTGACCTTTCTGAAATATCAAATATTTGTCTATTATTATTATTGCTTACGTTTATTGAAATTTATTTTTATCATTGGTAAACTGCATTGTGACTTAAATGACATCCATTTTGGGCTATTTTTCAGTATTTGGTTCCGTAGAGTTGGACAACACACTTACCAATGGAGTTACAATAAAATGTTTATCTTTGTGAAAAAACGTCTCATCAGCAGCTAAAGCCTGTATTTCATCATATAGAATCCTAGTATAGACTCTATCATGTTCATCGCTTCGTAATACATCATATTCTTCTAAATCTCGACACTTTTTGCACTCACTTTGTTTCATTTTACAGTATACTGTAGCTAGTTTTGTTTTATTTTCAAAATCTACAAAAAAATAACCATTTAAATAGAATCGTATATTGGTCGCGTGCTTAAAATGTGGAGTGCATGTGCTTCGAACGTCGAAATACGGAAAAGGGTTGGTATGAAGGAAAGCATAGGGACAAAAATAAGGAAAGGCATGCTACGATGGTTCGGGCATGTTGAAAGGATGAGCGATGAAAGATTGACGAACCAGATATATAATGCGAAAGTTGTGGGTAAAAGAGGCCCTGGCAGACCGAGACTCACATATCACGATCAAATAAATAAAACACTGACTGAAGGTGCATTAAAAAGTCTTCGTAACCAAAGGGCATGTATGAAGAGGTTAATGAATGTTGACGAAGCGAAAGAAGTATGTCGTGATCGTGTCAAATGGCGCTCAATTGTCTCTGCCTACCCCGCAAGGGATCTGGCGTGAAGATATGTATGTATGTATGAATGTGCTTCTTGTTTGTGTTGTACCTCTGTAGTCTCTTTGTTAAGCGAACGGTAAAAAAACGTCTGAAGCTCAACTAAAATCACGTCAAAGTTGTATAATTGAATCAAATTATGTCAAAAATATTACGTGGATTCATTATCCTAAACTCTGTCAGTTCATGTTCTTAGCCTGGACAACCATCTTTTAGTTTGTGCCTAATATGTATGTTTATGTATGTGTATGTATATATATTGTATTGTATGTATTATTGTGTGTATGTATGTGTTTATATGTGTATATAATTTACATATTGTTCTTTGCTTACAATCATATATATCGTTTAGTTATAATATATTTGATTTTTACTTGCACCCACCGTTCACTTTAAATACTTTATCTGTCCCAAAGGTTGGCTGTCAGAGAATGTCTAGCGGCAATAAAGTTTTAAATAAATAAATAATACAAAATATTTGTAGGGTTAAAATAATATTACTTTAAAAATGTGGTTATGAATTGGCTTTGACCCTTTATTACACAGGATTCATGATACAGTTACAGCAGTGGGATGTTATAGATTAACATTGTGTCACGAAATTTTAGTTGTAGTTTTATATACTTACCTTGTTTAATACTATCATATCTCATACAGAAGTAGCTCAGTTTATTGGCTGATTTGTTGATTAGTTTTACTGTAACTTGTCGCACCATCGTGTTGTAGGTGTCAAGAAACCTGACAATTTGTCTTTCTAATTCCACGCAGATCGTAAAGGTTGATCCTTTTAGATTTATACGAAAGTTCTCTTCTAAAATTAAGGAAGTAACAGTATCATACATTATTACTAATTAGAAGAAAGATGAAATGGAAAATTAATAATAATAATAGACAGGCTCAACCTATCATTTCGATCACAAATTCAAAAAGCCTACACATGCTTCAATTTCCTCTTCCACGTTTGACGAACCCAGTGCAGTAAATCCATAAATTGCAAAAAATAAATAAGTTAGACTTGGCATAATGATTCGAATCTCAATAATCATCATATTCATCTATTACTACGTTTGTTGACACCCGGTGAGCAGGGTCTATGATAATCATTAGTAATTGAACCAATCGCAGCGTCAAGATTATTGATCATAGCCCCGGCATACAAAAATCTAGATCTGGGCTCGCGCTTTGGCCATGCATGTCGATTCGATTTGTTCTTATGACCCTGACAGTTTTCTATAGAGATCTGTCACTTTTCACTCGAATATTTTGAACCGGCACGTAAGTTGAAAGCGCCAGAATTAGCCCCCTGGACTGTATATTATTATTTTATTACTATTGCTTTTAATTATTTTTACAAATTTGTAAATTATTATCAATGCCAACTTTTAATAAATATATTTTATAATAGCCACAATTTATTGTATAATGTAATACTCGTACACATGATTGTAAATATCATGATTATATAATAAGCTCTATACTTTATTGTTTTTGTTTTGCCTTACTCGTTTCCCCCTTCGTACTAAACTATCGGAAACAATAATAACAAGAAAAAGAACAAGAAAATAACAAAAGAAAAGATGTAAATGAATAATATAGCACTGAGTTAGAAGATCTGAAACTACACTATATTCACGATAACAAAAATAATTAGACTACTGGAGATAGGCATCCAGAACATATTTCTGGATAATTTGGCCTACACTCGCCACGCTGGCCAGAAGTACGAGTGTATGTTTATACATTAAACTCTTACCAGTTTCCATAAATCTTGCATGTAAGACCCCATGTGTTTCACCAAGCTTAAAAGTCTTAAAGGAAACATTAACTGTAACATTTTCATTTGGTCTAATAGTTACAGATTTTGGTTGTACGTAAAACGGACTGAAATATAAAAAGGACTCAATGTATCTAATAAGGAATATAATTCAAATCTTCTGGCAAAATCTGCAAGTGATATGTTTAAAAAAGGAGGACTTAAATCTTAATGTGAGTAGAAAGTAAATCTAAAGAAAATCCATGTAAAGTACAATACAGGCAATAATAACAATACTAAAATTCTTTATTGCACACAAAATATAAAATATAAAAACATGTACATGGGCGAGCATAATACCATGAAGGTATTAATGCAAAATCTTTTAATGTAACATCCTATGAATGCTCGGCGCTGCGTTCTACGTAATGCTCCCTGGGATTACCAGCATTAACCTATACGATGTATTTCTATATTGTTTGTCTTTACTCTTTGCTCGTGCTTTTGCTCGATAGAACGTTTGACACCACTATGCTCGTTGGATTACAAATCAACTAAACATCAGGTTGTTGAGCGTTGCTTAAAGTTTACTTCTTTAACGAATGCTTGATCTTATTCATTTATTTAAAACCTTATTGCACGTTATACAGGGGGCGGACTTAATGCCGCTAGACATTATCTGACAGCCAACCTTAGGGACAATGGGGACCATTTCAAATGTAAGGTAGGTGCAAATATTTATATATAATAATAATAAATAAATCTATACACATAAAAATACAATGATATTACTAAATACATACTAATAACTATAATATATTAAATACTAATAATACATATACTACATATGATACCATTAAATAACTTATGAACCATTTAAATAATACGATGACACCATTTTTTTAAACAATTTTCGGTTGGATGCTTGTCGGATTTCTACTGGTAGTTCATTCCACAGATTTGCGGCGACAACAACAAATGAGTTGGCCATAAATCCAGTATTCTTCTACTCACCATATGAGAGAAAATATAAATAGATTGAGAACACAACAGGAATAATATAATTGGTATTAAAGGCCTGGTAGATTACAATAATATAAAACTTTATAGTCTTAAAAACTATACAATATACGAGTGCATACAATAAGAGTAAGGTTAATAGATAATGTAAGTATATTTACTAATTGTAATAATAATAAGATACAGCTATACTCGTATAGCATTCTGCTAGAGATTTTGGTACAGATTTATAATAGATATCAATAAAGTCAAAAATTATACATAAGACCATACCATTTTGTAATAAATGCAACTGAAGCAGCAGCGGTCCCAATATTTCGAATAGTCACTGACGCGTGTTGCTCAACTTTCAGCGGTGTTGCAGGAATCAACACGTCATCAGGAAAATCAAAGATCGGCCGAGGTCCCATACCTAAAAAAAGTAACGTACCATCACCACCGTATCTTTTTCGGTGTGATCAGAAACCAAGCTTTTAAAGAATCAGATTCACATTTACCCAACTTTTATATAGGTGACAAGACAAGTGGCAAGCTTGTCAATGTCTCTAGCGTGCCAAATTCGTGAAGTAAATTTATCTTTTAAAATTAAGAAAGTAACAGTATCATACATTATTTATACGGGAAAAAACCAAAATGATACATAAAAATAAGTAGAAAGAAGAAAACAAAATAAACATTTGAATCATTTCTTAGATATTTATCACTGAGAACAATAGAAAGGTAGTTACGTGGTTTAAATACAACAATAAAAACCACAATCAAAGTAATGCATTAAATAAATTGTAAGAATTACAGTAATAATGTAAATTAACAAATCTGCTGTTTATTAGTGAGTGACATTGGTTTTGTAACTGCTGAAGCTCTGTGTGAAAATTGTGACCGAGGCAAGTCGCAATTGCTGGCGAGGTGCGCGAATTCAGTTTGGCTGGTGGTGTGACAAACAGCGACCGATATCTAGTCCTTCTTGTAGGGGCACAGAAGTATCTTTTGCAATCTGACTAAAGAAATTAAGTAAAAAGACTATCTACGTGAAGAAACTTCCATCGAGCGCCTCAGAGTCCAGAGGAAAGTCGATGGCATGGCATGTATCATCGAGGATGCGAGGTCTTCCATAAATCTAACACACACAAGTACGACTGTAGAAGTACCACAAATAAATAAATTATTGTTACATATCAAACCCACGGAAGCAGTTAGCAGTCCCATACCAAGGAAGACTTTGTTTTTATAAGTTTCTTGTTAACTTTTGATGACACAAGTTTATCCAGTAAACTTACTAAGACAAGTCAAAAATGACTAACAAATTCAAGATTCTGCATTATTTAGTAAGAATTGTCTTTCTATTCTGAACTTTGATTTACAGTACATTTGAGGAAATAGACAGGAAAATCTTTTGTATTACTCTGATCTGATAATTGAACGTTCCATTTAAACTCACGAAGCATGTATTCATTTTCATTTACCTTTAACAATTTATTATCTTGTTACCTTTTGTCACTAGTCTTTCATATCATTTTCTGTTTTTTGTTAACGGGTTTTTACGCGATTTACCTTAGAAACATAGTTCTCCTGAACGTTTCAGCCAAGTTGCATTGGCCGTGGTCAAGGGTCGACTGGAGCAAAGAGTATAGTAACTAACTAGGAAAAGTCATGCAAAAGTTGGAGGACCAGGCGCAGACAACAATGGCCGACATTAATTAATGAACATTCAATTTAGTACCACCATCTACTAGGCGGCGACATTTTCTATATGTGAACCGAAATTTGTCAATTGCTTGTTGAAAGTTTCCGCCCCCTGGACTGGAGCCTGCGCAATAGGCGGTAGATGTAAGCCTACCCACTTAACACTTTAAAAGTTTTCAGAAATCGCTACACACATTTTTTTTTTTTTTTTTTTTATACTAGCACGACATGTGACCCTGCGCCCACCTGATGGTAAGTGGCGCGCAGGGTCCATGAATGTTAGCAACTGAAATCAGACCCTTATATCCGACATCAGTCCCTAACACTATGCCGGCTTGACTAGATGCCTTTTCACACTTCGCTTGAAGTACTCCAGGTTATAGGAAAGTGGAAACACAGAGGCTGGAAGAGCATTCCACATCTTTATTGTGCGACAGATGTATGAGTCACCAAATTTATAGGTACGCGAAGGGATAGTGACTACGGTATGTGGGTGCATATTCTGACCTGTGCGTGTGGTTCGGTTGCGGAATGGGGAGGAAGGAATTAGGTTATAGAGCTCTTCAGAGCACTCACCATAGTATAGCCGGTAGAACACGCTCAGAGAAGCTACATCTCGGCGAAGCTGCAGGGATTCGAGAGTTCCAGATATAGTGGCATCGTCCACAATTAGAACAGCTCGCCTTGTAGGACATTGAGAGCATTCACAATATCCTTGGCGACAACCGATTAATTACTGGATTTCAAGATCAAGATGGCTTATAACCCCCTCTCAATTAATTTGTTTGAGTGATTGTGCACGAAAGTTGAATATATTTTGAACAGAAACTTACCGATCAACGGAAACAGGTATTCGTCTTTATCTGTGTAAAAGGTAACTTTATGAAGGTAGTCCTCGAACTGTTGTGGCATGAATGAGACCAAGAAGGTGACAGTCATGCCAGGTGCTAGCCGGGACAAAAACTTTCCTCCAAACGGTTTCACAGTAAAATAAGGCGATTCTTCACAAAGCATATTCAGGTATGTCGGCGTCTATGTGACAAGATAGAGGTAGTTAAAAATAATAATTTATTTGAATAAATGTCATATTTACAAATTTAAAGGTTTCAAGTTTAACTATAAACCAGCCTATCGTCGGTCACAAGCCCGAGACGCCATTCTTCTCATCTCTTACCCACACACGATGGACCCGGCACCCGCACGGTGAATCAATGGAATGCTTAGAAATTTGTCTTCTTCTCATAACTCTTGTTGCTCAATAAAATACGAAAAGGAGGCCTCCTTTGTAGGTCTCAAGCCGGAGAAACCATTCTTCTCATCTCTTACTCACACACGATGGACCCGGCGCCCGCACGGTGAATCCATAGAATGCTTACAAATTTGTCTTCGCCTCATTTTCTATTCATGATAGTATGTACCTACTAGAGCCGTACAGTGGCTCGGTTGTAAGAATGCTTCCCTTAAAATCCTAAAAATTCGAACCCCGGTATGCACCAATTAGATATACAATTTTCTTACGAATTACAACACCGCTTTGGAGAGTACGTTAAGCCTTTGGTTCCACTAGTACCGACTTTTGGAATCTTAAAATTTTGTCATTATAAATTAACATCTGATCTTCGCCATTCCAAATTTCAAGTTAATCAGACCGTTTGCGACTAGTTCTTCAGTTAGTGGTTATTATATTTTGGCACGGTGGTGGCTCGGTTGTAAAAACGCGTTCCTTGAATCCTACAAAGCTCGGTTCAAACCCACCCGGCATGTACCAATGCGAAATGCACTTTTCTTACGTACATTGTCATAGATTTACAACAGCACCGTTCCCGTGCCTCGGAGAGCATGTTAAGCCGTCGGTCCCGGTTCCACTAATACCAACTTGTGGAATCGTTAATAAATTGTCAATAACAATTGACATCATATCCTCGCCAAGCCGTCTGGCCAGCGTGTTCTAGGGGCTGTAATGATGAATGATATATATTTTAGAGATTCTTGCGAGACTCTTGGCCAAGATTAGGATAGAACAAGACCGAGATCAGGACCGCCTGGCCTGAAGAGCGACCACGTCTTGTACCGCAGTCTATCATTTTTAAAACATCCCCCTGTCGAATGATGACGTATTATTTGAGAAAAATGCCAATTAGGTCGTACCTTACTACTATTTTGTACAGTAAATTTCCCAGTTATTGCTTCATTGCGTTCAAAATTCTGAAAAACTAATAATTTCGGCGTAAATGATAAAGTTAGGTCTCCTTTCTTTCCGTTAGTTATGTTGTTGTGTATCTGAATGTCTTTTAGGGCTTGTAATCTCTCTATTGTACTTAGATTTAACTCTTTTTTGTATTCTGAAGGAATAATCTGAAACAATAGTTTTATAAAAGAAACTATATTGAGAGCATCACCAAAACAGCGTACATAAAACCCGGGATACCGCGAAGGCGTAGCGGTTTTTCTGGTCTGCACTAAGACTTATGCTGTTATAGCACAGATAGGGTCATACTGTTCTCACCTCTGGGGTGGTTCTGACAAGTATCTGAAATATGCTTTAATGTGCTGCAGAGGCGGACGATTGGGATAGTGGACCACAGTGTCTAAAACTCTGGAATCACTGCAGCTTTCCCTTGACGTTGCCTCTCTGAGCGTGTTTTACAAGCTAGACCACGGTGAGTGTTCTGAGGAGCTCCATAACCTAATTCCTTGTATTCATCAGTGGTTGACGTCAGTTGATTCTTATACCTTATGTACCGCTTACCATCACGTAGAGCGGAGACATGTGTCGTACTCAATATAAAAATCAAAATAAGAAACGTGACCGTAAAATCTCACTGGTATAAACAGCGCGCAGTTCATTAAATCAGAATGGGGTGAAAGCTTTTTACAATGAAATAAAACTGGCTTGTTTCAGTTTCCAAATTGAGATTTATTTATTGTTGCCTAAATAAATGAAAAAAAAAAAAAAAGATCTATATCTTATACTTTATAATGTATTTTATGTATATGTGTATTATATTTATATATTGTGTATATTTTAATAATTCCAAAAAGGTCGGTTAGAACCCCGGCAAGTACCAATGATAAACACACTTTTCTTACGTACGTATTACAACACCACAGGCAATAAAATAAAATTACGGACATTTTGGACATATTTGTATGTACAAAATTAAAACACGGCTGATATTGTGCACACATGCTTTGAGTTTTAGAACTTGTGGTATTTCGTCGGTACATAGGTTCAATTTGGGCCTACGGAATGCACCACGGAAGATGCGACAAAGCCTACCGCAGCACCAAACCCCCGTTAACCACCTAAGAGGACCCGGCGCCGACCCCCGCTGCAGCAGTCAGCCTTCATCAGAAGGTGGTCGCCGTACCCAATGGGTACTACTTTGACCACAATAAGATGAAGATGCGGTAGCTGTAGTATATTATATATATTTTAGTTTTTAAGATATATATCTATGAGCCTTTTGTATATTAATTTTGTTGCTGAAAATAAAGATTATTATTATTTATATATTGTCATTAAATATATCTGACCCTCGCCGACCCGTCTAGCCTGCAGCGTGGCGAGTGTAGGCCAAATACTGGAGAATTTTCTAGATGGTCCATCTCCAAGTAGAGGTCTCTAGTGGCTGTGATGATGACTATACTTATTGGGGGATATTCGCCTTGCATACGTCTTATTTCCCTCGCACATCTCTGGTTACAAAGAATGATAAAACAATACCTCCTCAGTTCTACACGCCATCCTCTTCTTCGACAACAGATGATACAAGTCTGCAGTAAAGAATCCATTCTCATGAAATTGTTTAAACAGCTCCATGCAATACAAAACCACGACTTTCGGCACCTATCCGATTTGAATTATTCAAATTGACATTTAAAGCTAAAGTGACATTATTTATCTAATCAAAAGTTGTTCCAAAATAATATATAAACAAAATAAGCGTCAATGTATAAAGATAGATAGATAGATAGGCGCGGTGATGTCTCGGTTGTAAGAACGTGTTCCTTAAATCCTATAAAGGTCGATTCAAACCCACCCAGCATGTACCAATGAGAAATACACTTTTCTTAAGTAAATTTGTCACCTTTCCCGTGCCTCGGAGAGCATGTTAAGCCAGCAATCCCGGTTCCACTAATACCAACTCCTGGAGATGGGCCTTCCAGAACATATATCTGGAGAATTTGGCCTACACTTACCACGAAAGAAAAAGGTTTCAGTTGGCGTTAAAGAGCTTGTATTTTAGTGAATCAAGGTGGCGTTTAGACTATAAAATTGGCGAAAATATTGTATGATTGCGCGCTGAGTTCGCCAGGCCAGGAGTGCGGAAATAGCTGGCCGTTGTAATTTTAGTGGAATCAGGGCAATGCGAACTCGGCCGCGACAGAAATAGCGCCGAGAGCGTCTTCTCAACGTTGACTGTATACAATGACCAAGGACTTCAACACCTATATTTTTATAAATTAATAAATATTAAGTACTTACTTTACTAAATATTATCTTTTGATAATGTATTTTAATTTACTTTACAGTTATAAGTATGCACTTATTAATACCGCAAATTGAGAGAAACAACAGACTGCGCTACGTAATCAGTAACTGCTGTACGCATCAACTTAATTTCTGGGCATTGGTTTTCAACGAGAAATATCAAAATTTGAAGAAATGTGTTGAAACAACCGCATTCATGTTTTAGTTCTAAATACATGTTTAAGTGAATCAGCATTTTCCTACTAAATCAAACAAAACATAAACACCATTCTCTTTTGACAGACGCTCATACATTGGATTCTTTAAGGTTGGCAATTTCCAACTACAAATCTGATTTTTAATTTAGCGGAAGATTCTTAGATGCAATGCACACACTAATCCAAAAATAATTTAATAATTATTGTGTACTGAATTACATGTTGTTTCATTTGAGATTCCAAGAAGTATGTAATTGGTAGATCGCACTGGATTTCGTCAGTAAAAAGTAGATCTTGGGTCTAGTCAAGTATAGAGTATACTGTTATATTTTATTTATTTATTTATTTAAAAACTTTATTGTTAAATAAACAAAAGGCGGATATAATGCCTATAGGCACTCTCTTCCAATCAACCTTCGGGACATTGAAACATAAGATTATGTTATGATAAATAAACAACAAATATTAAGGAAAAAATAAATACAATATACTTACAACTAAAGTATTACATTATATATATACATAAGTGGGTATATACAATACATATACGACGTACATATACATACATATAAGTACTACACTACAATACATATATATATCTTTACAAATTTGGCCCTAAATATCGTCTGAAAAAACTATTTGACAGGGACATACATATATAAGTCAAAGATCGCCGCTGTCAATTTGATTCCATTAGGGTCGGCAGTCGGCTGACCGAGCCAGCCTGGTCGCATCGCGGCTCTGTCTGTGGCCCTAAAACATACCAACAATTGCATAACAGTGATACATACTACAGTTAAGTGAAAAATAACAGTGCGTGTAATACTCAAGTGATATGGAACTAGTGTTTTAAATACAGTTAAGTGCTGAAATATGATACTATAATAATATTTTTTTTCAGTGTTCTACAATATTAATACACGTTTATTTGATATTTAAGCACAAAATACAACATTAATAATATTTAAAAAATAATAAACAATAATTACAAACTACTTTTAACAAAATATATATAATCTGACTGCCTCCGTGGTCTAGCGGTTAAGTCCGTGGATTTAGACTCGGAGGTACCGGGTTCGATTCCTGGTCGGGACACAAAAATATTTATTAATGTAAATAAATATGTACATTTAATTAATATTTAATTTATTTGTGATATTTCTCGAGTTTGGTACGCTGGAGACATCGACGAGCTTGCCACTTGTCATGATTGGCCTATAGTAAAGTTGGCTAAATGTGAATCCGCTTATTTATAAGCGTGGTTTCTGACCATCCCGAAAGGGAAACGGTCGTGATGATACTTTACTTATTTTACTATATATAATCTAAGCCTAATTATTTTTTTTATTATTATTTTATACTAGCACGACATGTGACCTTGGGCCCACCTGATGGTAAGTGGCGTGCAAGGTCCATGAATGTTAGCAACTGAAGTCAGACACTCATGACTGGCATCAGTCCCTAACACTTTGCCGGCTTGACTAGATGCTTTTTTACACTTCGCTTGAAGGACTCCAAGTTATAGGAAAGTGGAAACACAGAGGCTGAAAGAGCATTCTACATCTTTATTGTGCGACAGATGTATGAGTCCCCAAATTTATACGTACGCGTTACATTCAATTATCTATAAATATTAAAAATCCTAAAGAGATGTCCCATCAGTTATAGTCCCAAACGGACTGGCATAATTTCCACTCTGTATAGCGAGGCTAATGCGTTGGCAAAAATAATTGCCAGCCTTCCTGTCTCCAGATTTAAACAACTCCTTGGCCAGACGCTTGGCTGAGGGTTCCCCATGCTCCCATCGTCTCGACCACAAACGGCGCAAGCTCGTAACCTATCAGCTTGAGGTTCTTACCAGAAACCGCCGCACTTCCCGCGATGCCTGGATGTGAGATGAGGCTAATGTAACACATGTCGCATCCCACACCAGAAACCTGCAAAGTTTCCACGGCCCAACAGTCATGCCGTCGGGTCTCTTGCCATCGCTCCGCGCAATCCTCGAGTATTCTAAAATCACGGGTACTCCAGCAGTGACAAGAGCCCTTGGTGAAGTGTTCTAAAATTTTATTTTTAACCCATATAATAATGAACGCGGTGGTGGCTCGGTTGTAAGAACGCATTTTTCAAATCCTACAAAGGTCGGTTCAACCCCACCCGGCATGTACCAATACATTTGTCATAGATTTACAACACCACCGTTCCCGTGCCTCGGAGAGCACGTTAAGCCGTCGGTCCCGGTTCCACTAATACCAACTTGTGGAATCGTTAATAAATTGTCATTTAAAATTGACATCTTATCCTCGCCAAGTCGTCTGGCCAGCGTGGCGAGTGTAGGCCAAATTCTCCAGATATATGTTATGGAAGGCCCATCTCCAGCAGTGGAGGTCTAGGACGCTGTGTTCTAGGGGCTGTAATGAATGAATGAATAATAATGAATAGTTTTGCTAACAAGCTAATATTTAATAATAATAATAATAAATTCTGTACAAAACCAAAACAAGTGCAGGTACACAGGCGAGCTTAATGCCGTAAATGCATTTTCTACCAACTAACCTTTGTGACTGAGATATGTAATATGCGGGTGCAGAATGTTACGAAGAAAATAGATAGTTGAAATTATTTATTATAAAACACAAATTAATTACATACATATAAGAACTATACTTATACATAAATAAATGTCATACGTAAACAAATAAATATATACCTATATATAAAATACATATATATTCATATATATATATAATAAGTGAGTTATGGCGAATTATTTATTTGAAGTATGTATTTGTATAACTTAACTTTAAAAAAATATTAATTAAACTAAAAACTTACATCTTTAAACATAAAATACTATTAATAAAAATAAACCTAATTAATAAATAAAAATATAACTAAAAACTAAAATGAAGAAAAAACAAAAAATAATAATATTATAAATAAAAAATTTGCTCCAAATCGCTGCCAATGGGCAAGGTGCCAAGGATACTGGCAGCATTGTCACGTTGAATGGCAATACTGATCCTTTGTTTGCCTTTATTGCCCAGCCCTTTTAAATATTTAACGCAGAAATTTATTTATTTAAAAACATTTATTTAATACAATAGGCGTATGTAATGCCGTTTGGCATTTTCTTACCATAAACCTTCGGGACAAGAAATCGAAGTTTAGGCATAGCAAATAAAAAAAAAAACACTTATAACTAGTTTGATTAACAATAATGTTTATTGTTTTAACAGTGTAATCGACATTATATTACATACATATATCGGACTAAAAAGTAATAAATAATTAAAACTACTTAAAATTAAAATAAATATAAACAAAACCTAATAAAAAATAAACTATAAGTAAAAAATTAATAGTCCCAAGAAGACTGGCAACATTCCCCCTCTGTATAGCTAAGCTAATAGGTTGGCAGAAATTATTGCCAGCTTTCTTGTCTCCAGACTTTTCCGTTAACCGTTTGTACATTTCCTGGGCCCATCGTCTCGACCCCAAACGGCGCAAATTCGTAACTGAGGTTGGCGTATTTGCGCAGCAACTACTTAAATTAAATATATGATAAATAAAACAATAATAATACTTAAACTACAGAAATAATTACATACTTTTCATACACTACATAAACGGGCAATATATACTTATATAGACAATCGGAATAAGTTGAGGTGGCTACCAATTCGTTGTCGCAGGAACCTTAGAATCCTCTGCTTACTCTTTTCTATACTCAACGAGCCTGCGACACCGAAATACCTTAAGGACAAATTTGCCTATCTCTCGTCACTTCATGAAAGATCCCTCCGTTCGTCCCACAATTCTGTGCTATCTATTCCTTCTCATCACTCTAGTTCTCAGGCTAACTCATTCGCAGTAGTGGCAGCAAATTTGTGGAACGACTTGCCAGTTGAAATTCGCCAAGCTCCCAACAAAACACTATTGAAAAAGATGGTTTACTCTCATTTCTTAAAGAGCTCCTTATAGCGTATGTAAGTAAATGTTGTATGTAGTGTATATCTATGTATGTATATAGTGTGTAGTATATATATTTTTATTTAATATTTGAATGTATGTGTATTTGTAGTTATATATATTGTATATATAAGAACGATTTAATTTATTATGTAAATGTTACATATTGCCAGTTGCACCTACCTTTGAACGTTAATGCTCTGTATTGTCCCAAAGGTTGGCTGCTAGAGAATGCCTAGCGGCATTAAGCCCGCCTCTTGTACATAGTGCAATAAAGTTTTAAATAAATAAATAAATAATAATATGGGAACTACAATAACTTACTACAACCATCGATGTATATAGATAGGCCCTCACTGATATAAAAACGTTCCCGTAAAACCAATCGAAGTCATGTAGCTGCACCAACAGTCGCGAGATAGCAAGCTTTGAGAGCGCCTAATATTAATATTTATATCGAGTAAAACTAGTCTTTTTGTATGCATTATGATACAATTTCCGATAAATAAAGCATGTGGCATTATCTTTGCTTGAGAATTGCCCCCCAAAGTTGGTAGGTACACAAAGCAAGCGGCACGTTTTTAAGAGTGCGTTTTGTATTGAATAGGCTTATCTATATACATCGATGTAGTACAAATGATTAAAAATAAAACATTATATAAGTATAAATAATTTAGCATTTATTGCAATTTTAAAAATATTTACATGTTGTCGATTAAATAGTAAGCCTAAACTAGGTGATAAGCCTGGCTCATGGGGCTGTCTTTGACTACATAGGGGCGTTCGAATAGCTGTTCATTTCATTAGGAACGCATATTTTGATTGTTTTTTTAAAGACACGTCGGGTACAATATAGAAGTTCACAGCACGGGAAAACCTGCAACTTGTGCGCCAAAAGTCCAATTTATCGTTTTCCATAATTATTCACATTATTAAACAATATAAATACTTGTACTTGACATGCAAAATGGCGCGGAGGACTCTCTTTATTTATTTATTCTAATTATAATTTAATCGGACAAGAAAATTAAGTAATGAACAAATAATTAATACAAATTAAATTAACATTTCAACCTAATAATACCAAACAACAAAAGAATCATCAAAATTAATTCTTATTGGCGGAGTATTGGCGTAACAAAAAAAAACACAGTCGAATGCAGAACCTAATAGTTTAAGTCGGTTAAAAAAATAAAACTACATTTCAATAAAAATGTCCTCTAGAGACGTCTCCTCAGAAATAGTCCTATAGAGGCTGACAACATTTCTCCTCAAGGCTACGTTTTCATATCATCATTTATTTATTTAATTCAATGTACAAAGACAAAGGCAGGCTTACAACCGTTTCTTTGCTGAAGTATGCTGCGTTTTCATCATCATCATCATCATCAGCCTGTATCTCTCCACTGCTGGATAAAGGCTCGCCATTTTACACGATCTACTGCCCCGTCATCCTTCCCCCACCAGCGATCTTCCTCAGGTCATCCGTCCATGCAGGGGGTCCTCCCACTCTGCGTGTTCCAGTACGTGGTCTTCACGGACCCGCTTACTCCATCGTTTATCACTTCTACGACAGACGTGTCCAGCCCATTGTCACTTCAACTTGCTAATATTGGTAACTTTGGTTCTTTGACGGATGTCAACGTATCCTTCAGAGAAATCACGAGCATAGCTCTCTCCATAGCTCGCTGAGCGACCTTAAACTTATGTATCAGCCCCACTGTCAGTGTTCCGCGTTTTAATATTATTAGGTAATTATTATATGGCAGTTTCTGTTCATTTTCACATGTTGAATAGCTCAATATTAGCACAGCTGTATTTTTGGCATAAAATCGGGTCGAGGCACTCTGCCGCAATCTGTTTCTTGGGACATTCACCTATTTGTCAATTTATTAATAACGCGATATAGTATTTTTATAATTAAACGGGTCTTGACAGTGCTTAGTTAGAGTGGCTACCAAATTCATTGTCGAAGAAATCTTAGAATTCTTTATCTCCTGTTATCGCTTGAATGAGCCTGTGAAACTGAAATACCACAAGGACAATTTCCTCTATCTCTCTTCTTTCCATGACAAATCTCTTCGCTCTTCTCACCCCTCCCTTCTATCTGTCTCCTCCCATCACACTGCATTTGTCTCGTAGAAGTTGCTACTAATTTATGGAACGATCTACCCGTCAACATACGACAAGCAACTACCAGTTAATTTAAAACACTCGCGGACTGCCGCGGTAAAGCTATTGCATAGCATTTTTTATCAACTTATGAAATTATATTATTTATTTATTTTATTTATGCGGTTTTGTTTTTAATTGATATTAATTCAAGTTTTTACATAAACGTAAAGGTTCAACTAGTCGCGGGCTCGAACTCCAAAAAGCACGCTGTCTCACCTAGCATAGCATTGTGTCTAAAAGAGATAGAATCAGTAATGAGCAGTTAGCAGCTAGTCTACACGCATACGTCTAGTCGCACGCACACCAACACCGTGCCGAAGTCTTCCGAACTGAAACGAAGTTAGACGATGCACGGCTTTCAACGCTGCAGCGCAGTGCCGGTGTTAGGTTAATTTTCGTTACGGAATTCCTTGATTCGGTCGCCGCGCTCAAAGCCCGCGATAAAAGCTATGCAATAGCTTAAAAACTGGTATATTTACACTTCTTATAAAGCTCCTAAAGCGGTGGTGACTTGGTTGTAGGACGCCTTCCTTAACATCTCGCTAACAGGTCTAAATAAAGTTAACTCTCCAAATCGCTAAAGGCATAAATGTTACCAATTTAAATATTTCCGGTAAGACAAGTTTTCTTTTTTTGCAACATTGAAGATTGCCTTCTCGCATTCTAAATATTTATTTTGTCAGAATTACTATAGGTACGCTCTAGCACTTGTGACATCCATAAGTATGTCTCTTTCTATGTGTCAAAAAGAATATTAATTTTAAAATTAGGGTTAGGAGTTGTCAAAGCGGCTGATGGAAAGGTCTGGAGACATCTGGAAATTATTTCTGCCAACGTATTTTAAGGGAAATGTTGCCAGTCTCTTTGGGACTATCTCGGATGGGACGTTTCTAGAGGATATTTTTATTTATAGTTTAGTTTATTTGTTATTTTATTATTTAGGTAGCTTTTAATTTATATTTAATGAATATAATTTTCTGAGTAATTGAGTTATAAAGCATAGTTTACATTGCAGATGTTGAACAGCGGTCGAACGTTGCGCGGGGCTGCTCTCCGGTCCCCGGCGCCCGCACATCGCGCACCGCTCGCGCGCCCCGAACCAGACTACGAGGTCGTCGAGTTTCCTACAGAACAATATGTCAACGCTAAACTTCAACCTCCACCTCCTCCTCCGCCACGACCAGGTATAATACCATATTAAATATTATAAATAAAAAAAAGCATATCATATTAGGTGCCATATTAGGGTGCATATTCGAAACTGGAACTCTCGGTCTATTCCAAGTTCCCGGGTGCATTAAAGCAGCATGCCCTGGTCTAGGTGTTGTTTGTGCCACTGGCTCTACTAGATAAGGCAGGCTTCTTAAATGTGGAGGTGTTGGTTGGTGGAACCTCACAGAAGGAGCTGGTGGTTTACCACAGCTGCTAAGTTAATAGTGAGGTAGAACACATTTTTTCTTAGGTTCGTTTTTCAATCTTCATGCAACGTAATTTGGTTTTATAACAAGACAATATCGTGTGAAAAAATATCACAACAATAAATACTATTGCAGTAGATTCAAAAATATCCTGAAGAAGCAATTCTGGCCGTTTCGGCGGTGGTTGTTGTTTACCGCAAATACACATATGGATTTGCTTTACGCAGCACCAAACTGAAGCTTCCATTACTCCTCGGAAGTTGGTAACAGTACCTGATGGGTTATTCTATATGTGTATAGATGTTATAATGTATGGTTAGGCTATGGGCCATTACTTTTAAGTAAAATGCAATAAAGTATTTTGATAATAATCATAACTTTCTGTTATTTTATTTTGTAATTTTGTTATCCTATGAGGTGGAACTCCGATAGAGCCATGCGGTTTGTGCGGTGGTGGTGGTGCGAGGGTACGATGTACCGAGTGTGGTCGTCGCGCACTATGTGCCTCCTGCGACGAGATGTACCACCGACATCCCAAACGAAGACATCACATGCGACAGGTAACATATTAATATTTAATGTAAATGTGTTGTATTATGAATTTTCTTTGAGAAGATTGCGTGAAGTTCGCGAACCGATTACCAGAGCGAGAGGGAGAAATGCCCTCAAAAACTCACAAACTAGTACTATTTTACTAGTTAGTACAGATGAGCGCTATATATCATAGATAGTTACTTAACTATTTACTGAGGTTCACAACGAAAATAAAACTATCTACTTTTCATAACACTCTACTTGAAATAGCTTCGTAGCGATTGATCTGTGATATTTCTCGAGTTTGGTACAGATATCGACGAGCTTGCAACTTGTCATGATTGGCCTATAGTAATGCTGGCAAAATGTGAATCCGCTTATTTCTAAGCCGAAGAGGGTCGTGATGATACTTTACTTTAAAAAAGAACCCAACCAACAGCTTTATGTTAAACGTCAGCCGTAAGCTAGTACATTGGACGCCATTTTAAATTTTAATCGTCTCAATTACAGACTGTTTTCGTTTGACAGCTGGAAGGAAACGTTTAGTGGAGGAGCCGTTGAGGATTTTTTTTTTTTTAATAATAAAAAGTTTCCCAGAGTAATGAGTTAGCTAAAAATTTGCGAAATTAGCTGTTATAGTGATTAGTTTGAAGTTTAGACATCTTAAATTTTCCCAGACTCTAGCTCCATCGCAGCCGGCCCCAGTCCGTGATGTGAGACCTCCTTTACCTCCAAAAGCAACACCACCAGTTCCACCACCACGCAAACATAAGGTATGACGACGTTTATGTAACAGTACAGAAATTAGTCAAAATTCTTGTCAAGCTTAGCCATGTAGATGGATTCCAGAATGAAGTTCCAGTAAAACCTGTGCAATGCTGTTTCTTGACCCTAATAAAGAAAAATAAAATAAAAATATAATATATAAATATTTGCTCTGTCACGTAGTTTGTATTATACGATAATAAACTAATTTTGTTTTAAATTACAGTCCACTGCCGAAAAACTGGGTGGAATCCGATCTCCATGCGGTTTAGAACTGGGTCGACGCGCAACCCTGGGCTCTGTCCTTCCAACTATCCCTGCAACCTTACCCCACACCCCACGACCCATGAACCCAGCTCCTTCTGTGAGGTTCCACCAACCAACACCTCCACATTTAAGAAGCCTGCCTTATCTAGTAGAGCCAGTGGCACAAACAACACCTAGACCAGGGCATGGTGCTTTAATGCACCCGGGAACTTGGAATAGACCGAGAGCAGCTGTTCCAGTTTCGAATATGCACCCTAATATGGCACCTAATATGGTATGCATTTTTTTTTTATAAAATTTTATAAAAATATATTACATAAAAAAATTAAAATAGGTATTAAATTACAACAATTAAATTAAATAAATAAAAAATAAAAATAGATAATGAAATGAAAAAGTTGAAAATATGAACTAAAACTAAAGTTAATCGACTCAATAATAGTGTGGCGTCTGCACACAAGACGTCTGCCAGTCTGCAATAGTGGGGAGTAATGCCCCCTCCACGAAATACGGGTTGCAGACGACCCCACTGAACACACTAATAAAATTTACAATTAACTAAGTAGTATACAAGTATTATGTGAAATTAAAAACTAATTATAAATTAAAGTATAATATAGTATTTATGTAGTTTTTTTATTTCCTATGTATTTATAGATTATTTTGTAGTTTTATTTAAAATTACTCTTTATTTTTTTAATATTAGAATTAAACATATTTAATTAATATATATTGAGAATTTGGTCTACTCTCGCCAGGCTTGCCAGACGGGTTGAATTTAAAAAGCACATAAAATATAATAGCATTAAACAAAGTTTAAAACTTTGTGGCATTTGGGGTTGAAACAATGGGGGTATATTCTCTTGATACCCACAAATTCTAAAACAACTGGGTAAACGAATTTTTAAAGAGTGTGGCGATCCCAAATGCCATAACTACCTAAAACAAAATATTTTCATTATAATTCAACGAGGAAATGCGGCGAGCGTTTTAGATACCCTCCCTGGTGGTAAGCCCTTAGTTTATTTTGTAGAATAGTTTTAATTTCATAGGTATTTTTAGTTTAGTTTTATTTATAATTCGTTTTTTAATCTATTTTATTTTAATATTTTTAATAAATTATTATATTTATATACTATATATACATATACGAGTACATAAGAAACAAAAACTATTCTATATATATATATATATTTTATATACTAAGCAAGGCCCAATAGGTAGGCACCCGAAGACACGCGACTGGATTGATCCCTAACACTATGCAGACTTAATAAGATTATTTTTAACACTTTGCCTGAAGGACTCATGTTAAAGGAAAGAGACCACAAAGGATGGAAGAGAACTCCACATCTTCAGCGAACGCTTCTTCTTCGTAATCGCTACACTCTTGGCAGAGTGTTCGTAGTTGCCATTTAAGTGCTACGTGCCACGCTTAACAAAACGTCGCCACTCCTCTCGCACCGCAGCCTTCACCTATCCTCTTGCCATCGACTTTTCCCTACTGGACTACCAGGCGCTCGATTGATGTTTCGCCGTGACACGTGCCCGAAGAAATTCGTGAGAATTTGAGGTTGTCTGATCCCCAATTCCTCCAGTATGGAATTGTTGGTTCGAAACTCCGTCAATGATATGCCCAAAATTATCAGCCAACACCAAATCTCGCATTAATTCGTTTTTTTTCGTTTCGCGTAGAGTCCACGTTTATACAAGATACAGAAAAATAGTGCACACAACAGCTCGAAACAGCCGGCTTTTAGTGGCTTCGGTAACGTTTCGATTTCTCCACATTCTTCTTCAACTTGTCCATAGCAGATCTTGATCATCAGCGAACTAAATACGTGCCCTATAGGTTTACAACTGTTGTATGTACCCATGTTCTGATTTCCTTTTAGACAAATGTTGATCGACATCATCGTCACATCCCACAGAATACAAAGTCCTAGATCTCAATATAATTCTGGGTAATTTGACGTACTCTCGCAGCGCTAAAGCGGTCTGTTTATAAATAAACCTATATTTAGAATTGATCAATTCAAATGGAATGATAGCAATTCCCCCGCAAAATATTTAAGTATCATCACGACCGGTGTCGTCAGAAACCACTTTTTAAATGAACTGATTCACAATCAGTCAACATTACTGCCGAACCATCATGAGAAGTGGCAAGCTCGTCGATGTCTTTAGCTTACCTCACTATAGAGATATTAATTAAATAAATTATTGTGCCTTGAGCAGAAATCGATCCACTAAAAAGAGTAAATAAAAGGTTAATAATAAAAAACAGGTCAAGTCTGCTGGGGCGGGGAAGTATCCACCGTTCGTGCCGATAAGTGTATTCACACGTTTCGGGATCAGGCTCGAATTTCCATCTTTATATTGCCATCATGTCCAGACAAGCCGGCATAGTGTCATGAGCGTCTGATTCCAGTTGCTATAACATTCCTCGCGCGCTGAATCTAAAAATAGATTTACTTATAATTCCCAAAGTATTACCATAAATTAATCTTTTTTTTTTTTAATTGTCTTTAAAGGACATTGTACAGAATACATCAGTCCTAAACACGTAATTTATTTGCATAATATATGTTCATAACAAAGTTCATAAGCGAGTTGGGGATCATCAAATTCCAGATGCTGCAGAATTTGATGCTTTACTTGGAGTCACTCGCGGCATTATAGCCCAAACACGTCGGATAATATATAAGAGTTGACAGCGCGGGAAAACCGCAAAAAATAAACTGCAACTTATGCCCTATATTTCAAGTCCAATTTATCGTTTTCCATAATTATTCACATTACGGCACATTATTAAACAAAACAACACCACTTTTGACCAATAATATCCACAGCAAATTAATTTACAAAACAAAAACTTGCACTTGACATGTCCACGCAAAATAGCGCGAAAAACTCTTGATATAAATTAATCTTCAATTACTCAAAACGGTTTGAATTGAAGTGTTTGTTACTGTTTTTGACTGACGATATGCTACGTGATTTTTGGCAGACAAAAAGTAGTATGTCTCAATTGTAAATAGGTCAAAGTATTTTGTTTCAAACTTCCAAGCAAGCTGTAAAATGCTCGTATAACTAGACATGAGAGCAATGCTCAGACAGTAGACCTACAGTTATAATGACCGGCTTTACTGTAATTCGGTGGTCTTTAGAATCCGTAAAATACATCAGCTTCTGTAACATGGAACCATTAAATTTGGGAGAGATGACGTTTACAATATTTTGCTATACTTATCTAAATAAATAATATTTATATATTGATGTTATTACTTGAATTTGTTATGGTTATAGATAGTATTATATTTACTTGTATGTATGTATATTATTGTTTATATGTGTAGTTTATATGTAGTATTAATCAAAGTCAAAAGGCAAAATATCTTTATTCACGTAAACCTATTACAGGCATTTATGAAAAGTCATTAATTTCATTATTTTGTATGATTCTATTTCTGCTAGTGGAAGGCTAAGCAGCAAAGTGGTCCAGTGAATAAGCTGTTAGCAGAAAAATGAGGCCTTCGCGCCATTTTGCGCGGAAATGTCAAGTGCAAGTTTTTGTTTTGTAAATTAATTTACTAGGGATATTGTTAGTCAAAAGTGGTGTTGTTTTGTTTAATAATGTGATTCGTTATGGAAAAGGATATATTGGAATATGGGGCACAAGTTGCAGTTAATTTTTTGCGGTTTTCCCGCGCTGTGATTTCCCATATTTTACCCGTCGTATTTGAGCTATGATGCCGCGAGTGACTCCAAATTCTGCAGCATTTGAAATTTGATGATGACCTCGTTAACTCATAAAAAATAAAGTTATATTACGTCGGACTTGGCTGTATGGGCTAAACCCTTTGCCTTCCCTATCACCTCAATCTAATCCGTCGGGAGAAGAGAACAAAAAAAATGACGTTAACGTTATTAAAGAAATTTTAACTTTGATTAATACTACATATATAAACGATAAGAATATACATATATACAAGTAAATGTAAAATACTATCTATAACCATATCAAATACCTAGTATTATCATCAACATATATACCTATTTCTAAAGAAATATTTTCTGGAAGGACCACAACTGCCTGGCCGGTAGTGTATCCCAATATTGTTCTTGGTCTTTGTCTTGCGCAAGAATCTCGCAAGACTCTTGATTAAATATTTTTTTCCAAAATTTGATGAAAATGTTACTTTTTTTGGGATTAAGATTTTTGTTTCCAATAAATTGTAATTGCGTCGTGTCTGTCATGTTTACCGTCCGTCATTACGACCGTGTATTATACATACACACTTTGCTAAGAAATGTATATACCTACGCGTGATTATTTTTGTGTTTGAAAAAAGCATTGGAAAGTAGTGTTTTTAGCGACATATCAAGGCGATATTCTATTTCTGCGCACGGACATTCGTGTGTAGCGCAAGGGCGTACCCAGGTAGGGGCAGGAAGGGCAGCTGCCCCCCCACCCCCTAGATGATAAAATTAACGTCAATTTTCCCGGCAAGTGGGAATTAAAAACGTGTTACCTACTCTGCGCAAAATGAAGTGTTGGAAACAAAACATCTTTTCAGTCAGATATTTTGATTTAATATTTTTTATCTATAAATAAATATTCTACATTCTACAACATTCGATATAGTATACTGTTAGCGACGCAATATAATTTAAATCTCCCGCGAAACCGTCGCATCTCGTAGTTTCCGCTCCCGAGTTCCCGACGAGATAATCAGAGCCATCTAGGATTAAAGCCGAATATAATTTGGAGAAAACAACATCTAGCGCTAGCGCTATCCAGTTACGGACGACACTCGACAGTACTTTTTCCAGACAATTTTCATGATTTTTTGTTTCAATATACCCGACCGACCATCTTCTCGAAACAGGTATGAGCTGCCCCCTCCTAGCTGAAATCCTGGGTACGCCCTTGGACTGTAGCTTGTCCGTAGGTCGCAGAGGGCGTTAGTTGGCACATATATTTTTATTCAAAGCTAAGCTAAATCAATGTCCGTAGAATGTCCATGCGCAACAATGAAATTGCATTGAGCAAATGATAAAGTGATATTTAGCATTGATTGATTGATTGATAAACGTTGGCCCCAAACCACTATGTCCACGATAATTTTAATATATGTCTAAATAACAGAAAAACTAATTTTAGAAATTAGTTGATCGACACTATTTGACTGATTCATCGTCTTCTGTTTTTATTACGACAGAACGTTGACCTTTAACAAAATATATAGGTTATGGTAATAAATAATAGAGCATGATTCTATTTCTAGTCTCTATGATCTATAATTCTATTATTTAGTCTCTATGGTCTGTGATTATATTATTTAGTCTCTGAAAAATTATATTATTTAGGTCTGTCGTAAATTTTTTTGAATGCCATAAATATTAGTTTGAATTATGAAGTCAATTATTTTTAATTAGGAAATGTCTGGAGACAGAAAGGCTGGCAATTATTTCTACCAACGTATTAGCCTCGCTATACAGACAGTAAATGTTGCCAGACTCCTTGGGACTATCTCGGATGGGACGTCTCTATGTCTCTAAGAGGACATTTTTATTTATAGTTAAGTTTATTTTTAATTTTACTAATAAGGTAGCTTTTAATTTATATATATATTTTTTTATATATATGCGACATGTGACCTTGCGCCCACGTGATGGTAAGATGGTAATTTTAGCTGACTCAAAGTCAAAGTCAAAATATCTTTATTCACGTAAACCTATTACAGGCATTTATGAAACGTCATTAATTTAATTATTTTGAATGATTCTACTCCTGCTAGTAGAAGACTAAGCAGCAAAGTGGTCCAATAAGTAAGCTGTTAGCCTCCAGCAGCTTAGCAGACTCCAGTGACCTGTTAATGTTTAATCTGACTTAAAAAGGAATCTGCAAGGTAAACTCAGCTATATCAGATTTACAAAATAAAACATATACAGAACTGCACCACAACGATCAATAACGACTGGGCAATACAAGCCTGATCCCGAAATATATTCACACATTTTACTGGGTTTATCGGCACGAACGGTGGATACTTCTCCGTTCCATCAGACTGGACAAATTACCATTATCAGTCTGCCTACCACCTATTTAATATATTAATAAATATGTTTAATTTAAAAAGATCGTGCAATAAATATAAATTTTAATAGTTTAAATCGCAAAAAAAAAAAACAGCCTGTATCTCCCACTGCTGGATGTATGCCTTCTCCAAGGCTCGCCACTTAACACAATCTTTCGCCACCCTCTTCCAACCCCCATCAGCGACCTTCTTGACCTCATCCGTCCATCTGACGGAAGGTCGCTGGTATTGACGTCTAATATTCTCTATACCTGCCTTATCTTGTCGTAATTGCTTTAGTTGTCTCAAAGGTTTGACCAGTATAGAATGTCTAGCTGCATTAGGTTCGCCTTTGTACTTTGTGCAATAAAGATTATAATAAATAATAAAATAAAAAGTACAATAAGTAAGTAAATAATAAAAATAAAAAATATGTATTTTATTCTTAGGGCTGGCCATCAGAAACCTGGGAAATGCCGGAAGCCGCATGCATGCCCAACGTTTGGGGAGGTCAATTACGAAGAGGGGCATCGGTGTTGGAGCTTGGGGCTGGGGCTGTGGGTTGTGGGGGTTGTGGCCAATGTGGGCCATGGCGATATGGCAGCCACGCCAGTCTGGAGCGACCCTGGCAGGCTCCGTGGCCAGCGCCATGCTGTCATACCCCCCATCATCATCCACATTCAACCCCTCTGCCGTATAGACGAGGTTAGTATTTCATGTTTATTTATCCTAGCTAGCGTCTACCTGATGGTAAATGGCGTACCAGAAATTTTAAAATATGGTCTTTATTTTGGAGTCATCCTTACAGCCCCTAGAACACAGAGTCCTAGACGTTTACTGTTGGAGATGGGCCTTCCAGATTTTTCTGGAGCATTTGGCCTACACTCGCCGCTGGTCAGACAGGTTGAGTCGAGGTCGAGGTATTTTTCGAGTACTAACAATTGTTCATTTAGATTCTTATTTTATTTATTATTATATTCCTTTTATAATTGGGTAAATTAAGTAATTTAAAACTACTTAAAAAGTAAAAATTAAATTAAATAAACTAAACCTAATCAAATGTAAACTATAAATCAAAAATGCTCTTCAGGGATAGTCCCAAGGACAGAGAACATTTTCCATCTGTATAGCGAGGCTAATACGTTGGCAGAAATAATTGCCAGCTTTCCTGTCTCCAGACTTTTCCGTTTACCATTTGGATAACTCCTTGGCCAGACGCTTGGCAGGATTTCAGATTATTACATCTAAAAGCATTCAAGTACGAGTAGGTAATATAAAAAATCTGTATTTTAGAAAGCCGGACAATGTCCCGAGCAGGTTCGCGAGCGGCTTCTCCCGCGCTCAGTACCCGTTCGCGAGCGTCGCGCCGCGTCAAGCCCCGCACCCCCTCGCCTTCCATACCGTCCAGCGATGCAGACTCAGAGAGCGAATGCGATAGACGAATACCTGAAAAGCATAATACTGTAAGTTATATATAAGCTTAAACTTTTTTATTTTAAACTACCTGCATTATTAAATATTATATCTGCGTTATTTTATTTGTGTATTATTTAATATTATTGATTTTGTTTATATTTTAATGTAACTATGCTCATAAATTGTAGGGAATCAACTGGTCTCCATGACGCAAGTTACATTCATTTTCATGCAGGCCAGGGAACTTCACATTTACATATATTATACTCTTTATTTAGATTAATTAATTATTATTATTATATACACCGTTATCGCTCATATTCGTACTTGTACCTATAAGATTTATGATAAATAAAAAATACTCATACTTTACAATTTTGCCCCAAACATGTCTCTCAGTAAAATTAAACTTTTTGAAAGTTCAAAATATATTCATAATAGTTTTTATAATTTTAACGGGTCTTTACGCGATTTACGGGTCGACCCGTGACCACGGCAAATGCAACTTGGCTGAAACGTCGGGAGAAATATGTCTTTAAGGTAAATCGCGTAAAGACCCGTTAAAATTATAAAAACTATTATGTCTCTCAGTAGTTAACAAATAAAACGAATTTGGTAAATGTTATACAAATACATTTGGATTAATTTATATTACAGAATTCAGTTACAGATGATTTACCTTCTAAACTATATTCTATGCTTCAGATCCATAATTACAAGAAGCCAGAAAATGTGCAAGAAGAAAAAGAGCCCTCGCTAGGTCCGCCGCCACCAGCGCCATCTAGTGCATGGGAATGTGAGCACTGTACCTTTGTCAATGAGAGCGGAGTTCGCGTGTGCTGCGTTTGCTGCAAAACCCCAACAGCTACTCCTCAAGTCGTCTCCCTTACCAAAGAAGTTATAAGAGTAACCATTTCTGACCCGCCAAAAACCCAAAGTAAGTTTTTTTGCCCTAATTTTAAGCGCTTTAAAGTATCCCAGTTATGTCTGATCATAATTAAACATTTTATATACATACAAAATTATTTAGTTCGTATAACTAAAACTATTTGAAAGGTAAAAAAAAAAAAAAACAAAAAAACTATAAGTAAAAAATGTCCTCTAGAGACGACCCTTCAGAGATAGTCCCATTAAAACTGGCAACATTTTACCTCTGTATAGCGAAGCTAATACGTTGGGAGAAATAATCGCCAGCTTTCCTCGTTTCCAAGTCCATGGCCAGACGCTAGGCTGAGTGTCCCCATAGGCCCATCGTCTCGACCCCAATCGGCGCAAATTTGTAACCTGTACCGACGTTTGCGTATTTGCGCAGCTTAACGTTCTCAGCTCAGTTTATATTATATTCTCCCCTGAAACGTTTTAATTTTTTTATTTAGGCTAGGATTAGGAAAAAGTTCATTATCATCATAGGGAAAATAAATATATTTATCGTCTAATTAAGCTGCAAGTCTTTTGGAATACATAGCTGTTTATATACCTACATTAAAGTTTTACATCAATTGTAAATTGATAATAATTTGTTTTTTTTAGATGGCGATCACTTAAGAAGAGAACGAACAATAAGTTCAGGCCCTTCGACTTACGAGAATACTAGAAAACCCTCCATTCAGCTAAATGATAACGATATTCGACCACAATCACGAGATAATGCTAGACATCAAACTTCATCGTACGAACGAAATCAATTTGATAATTCGCAATCAAATACACGTCATAATATATCAGTTGGTCCTTCACCTCCTAGAGAGGTTCAGAGGCAGAATCAAAACAGAGTTGAAACAAGACATAATGCTTCTGTAGGTCCTTCACCTCCTAGGGAAGTTCAAAGGAGTAGCGAAAACAGAGTTGAAATAATACACAATGCTTCCGTAGGCCCTTCACCTCCTAGGGAAGATCAGAGGTATCTTCAAAATCGGGTTGAAAGACACAACGCATCAGTCGGTTCTTCACCCCCTAGGGAAATTCAAAGAAACAATCAAAATCGAGTAGAAACGAAGCACAATGCTTCCGTAGGTCCTTCACCACCAAGAGAAGTTCAAAGGCATATTCATAATGTAATGGAAACAACAAAACACAACGCTTCTGTAGGCCCTTCACCTCCTAGAGAAATTTCCAAACACAATACCTCAGTTGGGACTTCACCGCCACGTGAACAACGCACTTCAACAAAGCACAGTATGTCAGTTGGACCGTCACCGCCGAGAGAAGTCAACCAAAACCGATCACCAAATGACGGATCAATTCGTACTAGAACTCCATCAATTAGACGCACAACTTCTAGTACAGGAACTTCTCCGCCACCACAAAGTATTTCTACGCAGGTATGTACTTATTGTTTATATATATTTAAGATAGACAGATAGTATACGATACGATCAAGACTGGGATAATTGATGTAATGGTAATTTATTTGCTATCATACGACGAATATATATAATTATAATGTGTAATTAGACGAAACCAAGTGTATAAATAAATAAATAATGTATTTAAAAATGTATTATATTTTATTTATTTAGAAACTTTATTGTTTTAATAACAAAAGGCGTCATTCATCATCATTACAGCCCCTAGAACACAGCGTGCTAGACCTCCACTGCTGGAGATGGGTCTTCCAGAACATATATCTGGAGAATTTGGCCTACACTCGCCATATGGGCCAGACGGCTTGGCGAGGATATGATGTATTTTTTTAATGACAATTTATTAACGATTTCACAAGTTGGTATTAGTGGAACCGGTACCGACGTGCTCTCCGAGGCACGGGAACGGTGGTGTTGTAAATGTATGACAAATGTACGTAAGAAAAGTGTATTTCTCAATTGTTAAGCTAAATTGTATTTGTTAAAAAAAAAAAAAAAAATTGTTATATAGGTATTGTTTTTAAGCTTATTCCTATTATTATATTTAAGTGGAAACTTTGCTAGATTGTGTAACTTGTACAATTGTTAAAATTATGTTTTAAGATCTGTATGTTTTCTGAATAAATAAAAATTAAATCACTAATTTAAAATAGGAATTCAAAATTATTCTTCAAAGATTAATTATATTGATATTATTGTTAGACGTACGAGGTAACGCCGACATGGGAGCGCGCGCCGTCCGCTAACCGCTCGCGATCTCGAAGGCGGTTTAGAGACGAGGTCCGCAGGGAGCGATCACACAGTCGGCTCTCACAGTCAAGCGGTACTAGGGTAAGTTTAGGAACTAAGACAATACAATTAAAGCTTATTAATATCTACTTCGAATAAATATTTTATTATAGTTTAAAAAAAAAAAAAAAAAAAAAAAAAAAAAAATTAAAGCTTAAGCAAGGTCATCATAATTTTATCGTCAGTCACATTAAAGGGAAAGTGATAGATATGACAGTTCTTTGCGTAAGTTTATCTAATGCGTTGTCTTTTACCTCTTTTGTACAAGTACTACTTCTACTTGTGTGAATCTTATAAAAGTTACTACTAAAATTTAGCTGGATTAAATTCGTTGTTTATACACAGGAAAGTGAGAGAAGTGTTCGCACGACAGGTCGTTGGGAATGGCGGGAGAACAGAGACAGCAGTCCAGGGGCCAGCGACGAAGACCGACGTCGTCCTGCTCTCACTCGTCGAGCATCACATCTTGACCTACGACGGACCAGACCCACGCGACGGACCAGCTTGTATGGTTCTGCGGTAATTAAAATATATTTAAAATAAAACAGGTGCTTTTTCATAGACAAAAAAGTTAGATATGAGCGTAGCCAAATTAATGGATCCATCATGACAAATAGCAAGCTAGTCGATCTCTCATTAGTCATCTGTAATATACACTATGGATTGAACTCAGTATCAAATCAACATTTTGTACAACTATCCAAAACAACAAAGCCTTAAAATTTTAAATTCAAAAATCCCTATTTTTTATACAATTTCAGGCGGTATCTCCAGAACCGTTATCAACAGCTCGATCAATGGAGATGCTAACTGGAGTAGGAGCTCGTCGTGAAGCTGAACGAGGATTGGAATTAGCGAGACTATTGGGAGACGCTGAGAGGATGGGGTTCACAGCCACTGAAGTACATGCTGCCTTAGCACAGAGTCCTGGAGCTCCGTTGTCATGGTTACGGGAACGATGGCCAAGTCTCTGCTCCGGAGTTCGAGCAGCAGCAGCAAGACTGGCTCCTGGCATTAATGTGACAGAGATTGAAGCCAGGACTGCTCTTGCGAAGCATCGAGGAGCGCTCTGGCCGGCTGTCACTGAATGTGTGGAGAGATTTCGTCAACAGGTATGTTTACTTTAATCCTTGGGAAGGTTATTTCTGAAAGCTCTACTAAACGATCCATATGTGTCTTGCAAATGTATTCGAACTCGTGTGCAAGACTTAAATCAGTTATGACAAATCCAATATTTGACAGAATAAGAAATACGGCTCTAAATATTTTTTTGTTTTATCGTATCCAATAATAAAACCTATAAATTTTATTTAAAAAATAATAATCATAACACAAATAAAATTGTACTGTTTCAGATAGAAGAGGGTAGAGTAGGAGAAGAAGCTGGAGTGCGCGGACTTGTGTGGGGCTCCCCTGGCGCCGAGGTGGAGGCCGCCCCGCTCCGGCGCCGGAGCCGCGGTAATGCCGCACCAAAACACTAACTACATCAATCTTCATTATCATAACATTGCCATTTGCATTTCAGCCGCAGAAAGCTCAGATGAGTATGACTATGAACCCACTTCCCCAGTTAAATTGGACAAGGAAGAATACATATTCACACCGGTGACCGTACCTGACAACAATATTGCTATCACTCGTACTAATCCAAATGCAGAAATAACAACCAATAAAGTTAATAATAATGTGGATATAGCTAAGAAGTTAAAAGAATTACTCATTCAAGCTGGCGTTCCAGCTATAGATGAAAGCTTGCTGATGAAAGGTCTACTGAATACGAACAAATCTCAAACTCAAAATATTCCAAAACAAGTTACTCCAGATGTAAATCGCATTAGCGTATTTGATTTGGGACAATCTGAAACTGATTTCATTGAAGCATATAACCAACTAACCAGGTTAAGTCCGCTACCAGTTGCAAAAGCCAAGAATAATTCTGGATTGACAAGCAAGCAAGCATTGAAGACTGAAGCGGTATTGACTGTTAAATCCACTGCAATAAATAATCCAAACAAGAAGTTTGACAAATTACATTCACACGAAGAACCAAGTACGTCGTCAAAAAAACCTGTTACGATAGATTCAGATTCCTCGTCACCATCAAGACCAAAATTAGTTTTAAAGAAAAATAAAAATGCCAAAACTGAGGTAGCTAAATCAACAAACTATAAGATGAAATCTTTAAGAAGCCTTAGAAACATGCAAAGTAATATAAACACTCGCAATAACGATTCAAATAATTTTAATACTAAATCAGAAGAAGATAGAACAAACAATTTAAACGATATAGTTGATAATACTCAAAAAATTATTCAACAAATGAAAGATGAAATTAACTCTGATATAAATTCCTTAGATGATAATAACTTATCTGCAAGTGAATCTGATAACAGTTCAGAGCGTTCAGGTATTTTGTCTCGAGAATCTTCTTATAGCGGAAGTGACGAAGAGTCAGACGATATTGCATCCAATGAAAACGGAACATCTAGATCCGAATCTGAATCTCATGCTTCAGAACAATCTCAGCACAAGGAGACTCCAACTGCTGATGATAATAACAAAATGTTATACAATAACCGAACCAGTTCAGAAGATACTGAACAATTTGAAGAGGCCATTGATCATCATGAAGAGGAATTCGTTTATGATCTAAAACAATCCAATATGGAAAAATTGGACTCAATCGTTCGCAGCTTACAAGAGGAGCATGTGGTTACAGTTCATAATAATAAACCATCTACAACAAGTATTAATGCTACGCAATCAGATTATAATAATAATTTTTCAAATGCAGAAACGTTTGAAGAAATCTATGCAGAACTCAGTACAAATAACACTATTGCTCAACCTCATACAAGTAATACCACAATAGTAGAGAACCAAAATATTAAGGTGGGAGATACGAATGAAATGAAGAAGTACAAACAAGACATTGTTATGACTCCTTTTATTCCAAATAATTTACAACGGCTTGTTTTTAAACCAAATGATTACAAAGTTTTGAATGCCTTGCTAGATTACAGTAGCGAACTAGTCGAAGAAATAATCGCTGAAGAAATAGGTCAAGACACCGCTGAAACTGTAAATGAACCCAATAAAATAGAAGATATTGTCATCATGCCAATACCTAAGCAAATCATTACTAGAACTATATCTATAGAAAATGAAGGATCAAGCGATAGTGATTCGAACTCTGATTCCGAATCTGATACTGTAGAAGAGTTTAATAATAGTTCTGAAAACATAGTCAGAAATGAAACTAGTGAACTAAATGAATCTAACGGAAGAATGCAACCTGTAACTACCATTCAGATTAAAGACGATCCAGAAACTGAAACCATAGAAACGGAACCTCGTGAAATTATCAAAAATGACGATATACTTAATTTAGAAATAAATACTAACAATGATAAGCAAACGAACCAAGCTGCTAAAACCACCAAAAATAACGCACGTCTAGCAATAAAGTCTAACATACCAAAGCTAGTTAAATCTGCACCAAGTGCTACACAAAATACTAATAAAACAACAAATAAGCAGACTGTTTCGAAAGTTCCAGTGAGACGAGTTTCTGCAAAACAATACCCTGCGCCATCGCCACCTAAAACACATTTTGGTAATATTCAAAGTGGGCATGTAAAACAACTTCAAACTAGACTTTTAAATAATAATCCGAGTCCGTCTGAGGTTGCTAAATCACCAGAGACTTCCACTAGTTCTTTGGGAAGAACTAAGAAACAGGCTCCGCAACCACCTGCCAAAAACGCCCGTAAATTGTCAACACCACCTCGTGCATCGCCTCCTAAGAAGCCATTCTTTAAAGAAACATGTGGTACTGAAGATGAGTGGACAGAAAGTGATGATGACGTGCTAGTTCGGACTCCAACAAATCAGGAAACCGAGGTTATAGCACCTTCCTCGCCACCACCGCCTCTCACTGTTCGTCGCGTTTCGGGGATGATAATTGACCTGGCAAACGTGAAACTACCTGAAGGATCTCCGGAGGTGAGTTTCTTGTGTTCATAATGAAATTAAACGTTTTAATGTGTTGCTCGTTTAAGAATATATTAAATCTTAAATCCACAAAATTAACACTAGAAGTCAGAAATAAAATTTCAAGAATAGAAATAACTGGCAATGTCTTCCAGTTTCATATCAGTAACCTGATTTTGATTTAAATCTATTTTCCAAGTATGAAAATTTTATTACTTTGCTCTGCTTTTTTTTTTTTTTTTTTTTTTTTTTTTTTTTTTTTTTTTTTTTTTTTTTTGTTTTTGTAATATTTTTAAATCATTAAATCTCACCAAACCATTAAGGTTTGTTGGCGAGAAAGGTCGCTCGTTAGTAACAATTTATGTTTTTAGTGTTTCAGAGTTTACTATTACAATTTTATTTTATTTATGTATTGAATTACAGGTCAATAAAAAACCTTCTTAGGTATTTTTTAACAACTGGCTTAGTCAACTCAGGTTTCTCTGCCAACCAGTGCAGCTCATTCCAGAGTTTAGGAATCATGTATTGTGATGTTCTCTCTCCATAGTAGTTAACAGCTGTGGGTTGCAACAATCTACCCTGAGCTACAGATCTAGTGTTATGATTACTTCGGGCTTTATGCTTATAATTTTCAGAGTAATAACTGTCAAGTGCTATCATATAATTAACTTTTTTGTGTACTTCCATAATGTTACATATACCATACAATTTATCATATTCTCTGTTACAATCATTTTTTGTTTTTTTGTTTACCAAATACTTAATAAGTCTAATTTGAAGGTGTTTCACATTATCTAGATAGGTCTTAAAAGTGCGTCCATATACACCCAACCCATAGCTCAGAATAGAATCCGCCAATGCATGATAGATTACAGTTAGTGTATGTTTGTCAACTGCAAAATTTAGTAAATAAAATTTTCCCAAAACAGATCTTAATTTTGAACATACCTCTTCAACATGTCTTTTAAAATTAAAATGTTTATCTACATATAAACCTAAATATTTATAACTATTTACCAACTGTAATCTATCGCAACAACAAGTGACCCTGTTCCTATGCAAGCACTCATAGGTGTGTCCCTGAATACACAATTCCTCAGCGGTAATCTTTTTTGCAGCTTTATTATATGGTGAGTGTATATGTATGCATTTAGTTTTGGCTATGTTAATTATTATACCATTATCGTGAGCCCATTTCGTGATATTATTAAAATCAGATTGTATATTTTGTGTTATTTCTTTTATATTTTTTGATGCATACATCATACACATGTCGTCTGCATACATATATACCATACACTTTTTCACCACATTAGCTACACTATTTACATGCATTATGTACCCAATAGGCCCATAGACTGAACCGGTTGGAACTCCTAATTTGACGTCTGCTTCAGCACCAGCTATCCCATTAATTACAGTACACAGCCTTCTACCTGACAAGTAATTTTGAAGCCACTTGTTAGTGGGACCCCTTATTCCACAATCCTCCATGGCCTGGAGCAGCACATCATGGTCGAGGGTGTCAAATGCTTTTTTATAATCAATAAACAGTGATATAATCTGATTACCTTTGTTTAAGTTTTCATTAACATAATCAGAGAAAGCTTTCAGAGCTGTACTTGTGCTACGTCCCTTTCTGAACCCATGCTGTGAATCTGACAATATATGATGCTTTTCCAAAAAGTCATTCATTTGATCAACTATAACTTTTTCGGTAATTTTGTTTACAACTGACAGTATAGCAATGGGCCTGTAATTTGTGTATTCATAATGGCTACCCTGCTTATAAATAGGTCGTACTATTGCTTTTTTGAGTTCATCCGGATAGTTACCACTTATAATCGACCTATTAATAAAACTGGCCAACAATGGACTCAATTGTTTTTTCATGTATTTAATATCCTGTACTCTTAATTCATCTGCGCCTGGCGCCTTTCCATAGCTTAATGTATCTATAATTTTTTCAATATCAGTAGAATTAACTCTTGTGTACCTAAAAGATATATCACTTTGCTTTACATATGTATTTCTATCCAAAAACTTTACATTACAATAATGTTTTATGTCCTGTATTTCTTTAGTAAAAGTATTTGCAAATCTACAACAGACATTATAAATACTTTCTTTCCTGCCCAAATAATTACATACAACACTGTCTAAACTGGACTTATTTCTCCCTAACCACATATTAATATGTGCCCAGATTTTTCTATAATCACCATTACAATTCCTAATTTGGTTCTGTCTGTATTCGTTTTTAGCAGCATTTATTAGTTTGTTTACTTTGTTTCGATACCTTGTATATTCTAATCTTTTATTCATATTTTTTGGTGATGTTTTCCAAGCTCTAAATAACTGTTCTCGTTGTTTAATCATTAAATACAGATTTTTGTTTACCCAAGGTTGTGTAATTCGTTTAGTACTCACTGGTATCCAGGTTTTACACTCACCATAAATGCCACTAAAAACCCTTGTTATCGCACTATACAAATCAACAGGAGAGGCAATCTCTAACAACTGTGTCCAATCGTATGTATCCAATTTTTGTCTTACCAGCTTATCGTTAATCACTTCACGTTTATTTTGGTTCCTACATACTTTATTCTTTGTTTTTGACAATATCGAAATACCGACCACATGATGATCGCTAATCCCGCATTTTAGCAAAAACGAGGTACTGTCACTGTTGTTGTTCCGTCTCACTCGCACCCATATGTGGTCTATACACGATCCCTCTCGTTGTTCGTTGACGACAGCTTCACGTGTTATCACAAATGCCGGCAACGCGCACTCGAGTCCATGTTCACATAGGATGTTTTTGTATTTTGTAGCTGTAGAATTTAACTTATTTTGTATAATGTTGATGTTCGTGTCTCCGATTAATATCAAATCTTCAGAATAGGGAATAGTTTTTAGTATGAAGCTCAGTTCTTCCAAGAATAGTAATTTATTTTTGCACGGTGGCCTATAAAGGGCTAGTAAATGTAAATTTTGATTGTTGTATCTTAATGTGACATGCACAGCTTCTACTGATGTGGTTTTTAAATTCTTTGTTTGTATATTTATTCTTTCCTTAGCATAAATTAATATTCCTCCCCCTCGTCCAGTCTCTCTTGCATGCACATATGTTTTATATCCTTGTATGTAGTAGTTTGATACCTCTTCCTTCTTAATATTTATTTCCGACAAAACTATAATATCAAACTGGTACTTAGCTTGGTTTAGTTGCACAATTAGTTCATTAAAATGCTTTCTAATTGACCTTATATTTAAGTGTATGATACACAAGTTCTCTGACCTATCTTTAAAATCCTTAACCCATAAATCAATGTTTTCATATTTACTAAAGCTTATATCGTTTGGTAGTTTGTTCATATATAATTAATTATCTTTTGCTATTTGAATATATCAGGTGTTGTGTAATATTTGCGTCGATCGGTTTTTATGCAGATGACGCAACGCTGACCAAGTCTTTTTCGGATTGAATCCTATATATCTTTTCGTTTTCTCTTTTTCGCACTAAAATATTGGAGTCTTGAATCCAAATATACCTGTGTGTATCCTTTAACTGTGTTTTTGTTGCCCAAAAAAGTTGCCTTTTGTATTGCGTCAAGTCCTCGTTTATGTAAATTGTATTTTTGTTGTCGGTGCCAAATATTTTACCGTTAGTGACTCGGGATTTTCGGGCCTGAATCCACTGGTCACGTGCTGTTTTAGTACGAAGTCTGATTATCGTTGGCAATGCTTTGTTATCTTTGATATTTTTTCTTCCTACCCTCCTTACTTCTTCAATATCTCCGGGATTTAAATTTAACTTTATGGCCAGTTTCTCTACCACACATTCAATATTCTCACTCTCCTGATGTTCCAAACCTATGATTTCCACGTTTTTCTCCTTATCCTTTTGCTCTAGCTCATTCACTCTTTCCTCAAGGGCTTTATTGCACTTCTCTATGTATACGTTCTTCTGCTCTAAAGCTATTGTTTTCCGTTCCAGTATTTTGAATTTTTCTTCGTATTCATCTATTTTCTGAGTCAGAAATTGTGTTGCAGTCTGTAGTTCTTGACTTATTATCTCACTTATTTCCTTGCGGATATTCTTTAGCACCTGCCTTACAACGTCGTTTGTATTTGTTGCGATTTCAGTATCTGTATTTTCGTCCTCTTCATCAGGCATTATGCAGGACATTCGCTTCGGCTTTGCATTTCCTATGCATCCACGACACTTCCAATCCACGGATTCCGTTACCGAAAGAGCAGTTAGTTGCTCAGTGGTTATGGAGGCACAAGCGGCATGCTGCCATTTAATACATTTGCTGCACTGTATACCAGGACTTTTTTTGTTAACTAATTTGTCACATTTAAAACACTTCACCATTTTGTTTGTGTTTCGTACCGAACGATCTCGTGATGCGCGAGGGCGTCCGACCGGTTTCGCATCGAGCGAGCGACTATTATACTATTACAACATAGCTTTTTTAAAATACACCTTTTAAGTGATCCATTTTCAGCGACAAGCTCGTATGATACTGGCTGAAGGCGCGGCCGAGACCTGGGAACAAGCACAGTTGGCAGTAGAGCTGGTGGCTCGTGGGACCGAGGCTCCTACAGCATTGCTGGCTGCTCTGGAATGCTTGGACCTACCTTCAGCCCTAGCCTATTTGCACCAAGATTGTGAGCTATGCGCTTCTAAACTTCCTGAACATGAGGTCAGTAATATTCGTATCAAGGATGGAAATACTCAATTTCAATAATAATTAAATGGTAGTAGGATAAATGAAAACTTTTTACGTGAGAACTTGGTTATTGTTTGGAACACAAGCCTTAGCCTTACCAATAGAAGCATAACTAAGCAATAGCTAACTTCTGATGCTGAATCCGTTTAAGATTTGAGGTTAGGTTTTAGAAATAATGAAAATAGTATAGGTAATTGTTGTGTTGTTGCGCCACATCTTCTTATCGGACATAATACCAGTGTTTGAAGACGAAAGTTTTCAACCAATGCGTTCTTCCAGTATTGGAGCGGAGACTTGGAGACTAACAGTGGATCTGGTCAAAAAGTTTAAGGTCTCACTCCTCAGCGAGCTGTGGAGACAGCTATGCTCGCTATTTCTTTGATGGATAAAGTCCGAAACGTAAATATCTATCAGAGAACCAAAGTTACCGACATAGCCTTAAAAACATCGAAGCTGCAGTGGCAATGGGTTATGAAGTGAAGACCACGTACGGGAAGATGCAGAGTAGGATGACTCACCGTCAGATGGACGAATGACTGGAACAAGGTCGCTCGTGGCGGCTGGATGAGGGTTGCGGAAGATCGTTTAAAATGGCTAAACTTAGAAGAGGTCTATACCCAGCAGTGGACAAGCATAGGCTATATAATATATATATGAAGTATAATTGAGATGATTCCTCACTAATACTTTTGGTTCCTTAGATTGTAGATGCGATTCTTATATTGATAAAGATGTATATTTCAGATGGTATCAATGCTCCGTTGCACACACCGTTGTTGTCGTGAATGCGCTCGCCTTTACTTCACGGTTCAGATCACAGAGCGTAGTATAGTAGACTGCGTGTGTCCGTACTGCAAGGCGCCGGAACTGGACGTCCTGGCTGATGATGCCGAAACAGAATACTTCGCGTTGCTCGATATACTGCTCAAGACTCTGCTAGAAAACGAAGTGCATGAGCTGTTTCAGAGGAAGGTGAACTCAAAAACCATCATTTAATCTACCCATAACTTGAGCTAGTACTGTTTACCACTGATTTTACGTACGTAAGAGCATTAATTTCCTATGACTAAATGTCAAGCCAAATATGCTTGCCAGTAATGGAATTTGATTCTAGGTCCTTAGAATTTCGCTTAGTGACTCAGGAGAGTTGTTAACAGTTGATAACATTCACTGTTCAGTCAGCAATGGTTTTCCTTGAGAATTTGAGGAGACATACTAGTGGGCTCGTATAGGCCTGGCAGGATTTGCACCCGCTTGTAATTTATGAATTTTTGGTGCTGGTATGTTACGCACCTACAGGTCAGAATATGCACATCGCATACCGCAGTCACAATCTCTTTGCGTACGTAATAATTTGGGAACTCATACCGCCGGGTTAGAGCAACAGTGGAAAAAAAACTCTATAATTTATATAAATACACTTAAAGTTTATAAAATTTGCTACACAACTACCTGCTCTTACATCTCTAAACGTGACAAATATGTTAGAAAAGACCACAAACCTTCAAAAGGCTTTATTTGTGCAATAATGGCTAACTTAGTTGGTTTTCAATCTAACCTGGCGAATTACATCTGTCTTCCAGCCACTGTGTTTCCACTTTCCTATAACCTGGAGTCCTTCAAGCGAAGTGTGAAAAGCTTAATGTAAAAGTATATATTGTGTGGCTCACGAAAGGTAGTTTACGGGGGTAGATTAGACTACCTAAGCTTTCTTAAGGAAATGGTCTTCCGTTAGGGGTCATGCGCAACACAGAGCAATATTCTATTATTCTATAGAGATGCTTGAAGTATCTGTTCTCCGCTAAATTTAAGTAGTTGTTGAGAATCGATACGTTAAGTCAAGTGAATGAGACATAAACTCCTCCTCCTTAGTCGGTACCCCACTGATGGGGATCGTGACTCTGTCGCTGCGTCTAAAGCCGTCAACTACTTCAACTAAAATCCTCCTACATCCTCTAGCTCCGAGACCGAACCTTAGCTCGGGACCCGAATTTCCGATGGTGTGTGGAGTGCTCGTCGGGGTACTTCGTGCATCCCAAACAGAAACGACACAGATGTCCAGAATGCCGCTCTCTTACCTGTGCTAGCTGCAGAAAACCGGTAAGTGCCTCACTATTATACTTTTATAGTCGACGCTTCAGCACGGCTTCTAAAACACAGAGTCCCAAGCCCGTAATAATAAATCAGTCTCCAATATTAAATATTTCTTCATCCAAAAACTACTACTACTAGTATAGTGGGGGTAAATAATACTATAACACATTTGTTTAATCGTTTACTCAACACAATAAAAATACTTATGAAGAAACTCAGTAATAACCCTTTCAGCACGGCTAAAAATATTTTGGATATTGAAGGGTTTATTGATAACTTTAAGATCCTTAAGGTCTAAAATATCTCATATAAATGGTGAAAAAAAACCCCCCCTATGAAATTCTACAAAACCTTCTTCGCATATTTGTGCGTTGTCGTTTTATATTGTGCGTTAGAAATAAAAACCACTTTTGTATGTTTACTAGTCCTAACAATTTAATAGAGATAATTACTAATTGCTAGATGAATTTGTGTCTTTGCGTCTTCAGGGATTATACAACCATATTTTTGATATTATTTGTAAATTTTATTATTATTATTGTTTTTCTCGATGGAATTAATGGTTCCACTAGCTTGTTCTCTTAATTGTATTGGTGGTGGATTTGTATTGTATTGTATTATTTTAACACGTTTTGTCTGCTGTGTTTACTACTAACTTAATGCTATCAGTGAAAATTTGTAAGGCTTTAAGTTACTATATTTCTATTGTATTATTGTAGAGGCTTTAAATTTTCCTAAAAATAAATAAATGAGTGCACGAACTCCTCGTATCGAGGACGTTTCGGAGCGGCCAAACAGAATTTGGCGACACAGCTAGATTTATTTTGTAATAACGCACACTTGGCATAGTCCTGGAAATCTGGAAAAACTCTTAGTAACGGGAAAAGTAGACGGTAAAAGAACAAGAGGAAGAAGCCCCAAACGATGGTCCAGTCAGGTGACTGACCACCTAAACATCCCAGTACACCAAGCCATCCACTGCGCCGAGGAAACGGCTAGTGGATGGACTGCGACGGAGTCACGATCCCCAACAGTGGGGTACCGACTAAGGAGGAGGAGGCATAGTCCGTGCTGAAAGGGATAAAGACGAAATAAAAGTTCTGACAGACGTAATCGATCTTAGACGATTCGTTTTCGGACAATTGTGCACTCCGCCTCACCCCCTGACTTGCTACTAATACAAGTTTGCTAGTTCCACGCGTAATGTCTTCGTACCGTATCTTATTTTTTTCTTCTAATCTAAGCTTGCTTTATATTTAGACTTGTTATATTTTATAGTGGGTGATCCAGCACGATGGGTTGAGTTGCGAAGAGTTTACAGCATGGCAAGAAGACAACGACCCTGAGCGCTCAACAGCGGCGGTGCACCAACATCTCAAGGAAAACGGACTGGACTGTCCGCGGTGCCATTTCAAGTACTCTCTTTCTAGGTAACTATACACAACATGTATATACTGAAAAACAGCTAAGTACCCCTTTTTTATACTTGTAGCAATTTGGCAGCAAATTTGTGAAACGACTTGCCAGTTGAAATTCGCCAAGCTTCAAAGTCAAAGTCAAAAGTCAAAGTTAAAATATCTTTATTCACGTAAACCTATTACAGGCATTTATGAAACGTCATTAATTTAATTATTTTGAATGATTCTACTCCTGCTAGTAGAAGACTAAGCAGCAAAGTGGTCCAATAAGTAAGCTGTTAGCAGAAGACCAGCAGCTTAGCAAATTCCAGTGACCTGTTAATGTTTAATCTGACTGAGAAAGGAATCTGCAAGGAAAACTCAGCTATATCAGATTTACAAAATAAAACATATACAGAACTGCACCATAACGATCAATTAATAACCTTTTAAATTTAGTTATCAGTACCTATGAGAAAACAATACCTGGTACAGCAGTAACCCACCAGGCAAGTCAGAATTAAGGTAGACTACATGCCTATGTGCAACCCGAAAGTCGACAAAACGCAAAAACCTCTGTTAATTTAAGAACAATAAATTGAACGTGTTCGGCCTCGGTCCCAGGCCCCCACAGCAGCACCCGATCACGGACATAACGCATGTGCCAGCCATCCCCCCGCTCAACCAGGCCCTTAGGCTGCGGACCGGGACCCGACACACGTGCCACCAATGCAATGACCTTCTAAGAAAGGGGCGACCACCGGACACGCCACACTATGAGAACCTGAACACTAAGAATGACCTTCGAGACACACACAAGCTAAACATAACAATTACTTCCTAAGTATCCAAATGTTGCCATGCAATTCCGTTAACAAACTTATATATTAATTAATAAAATAATAAATACATAATAGTAACTAAATTTTACATAAAAAAAATCTCCCAACAAAACACTATTTAAAAAGATGGTTTACTCTCATTTCTTAAAGAGCTCCTTATAGCGTATGTAAGTAAATGTTGTATGTAGTGTATATCAAATTCTATTCAAAACTATGTACCTATTTACCATATTCCATACAAATAAATATTATTTTATTTAATTTCATATTATTTCATTTCATATCTATGTATGTATATAGTGTGTAGTATATGTATTTTTATTTTATTTTTATTTAATATTTGAATGTATGTGTATTTGTAGTTATACTCGTATATATAAGAACGATTTTATTTATTATGTAAATGTTTCATATAGCCAGTTGCACCTACCTTTCAACGTTAATGCTCTGTATTGTCCCAAAGGTTGGCTACTAGAGAATGCCTAGCGGCATTAAGCACGCCCTTTGTACATAGTGCAATAAAGTTTTAAATAAATAATACATGTGACCTTGCGGCAACCTGATGTTGAGTGGCGCACGAGGTCTATGAATTTTAGCAACTGGAATCAGACACTCATGACTGACAATAGTCCCTAACACTATAACGGCTTGATTTCGAGCCTGATCCCGAAACGTGTGGATACACTCTACTGGGTTTATCTGCACGAACGGTAGATACTTCCCCGCCCCGGCAGACTGGGAAAATTACCACCATCAGTCCGCCTACCACCTATTGAAATCTTCCTCCAAAGCTACCTGTCTACCTCCTTCAGATTCTTCCGTCAGACGTTTAGACAACTCCTTGGCCAGCGCTTGGCTGAGAAATGGACACATCGTCTCAACCTCAAACGGTTCGAAACTCGTAACCTGTACCAAGGTTGGCGTATTTGCGCTACTTAAGGTTCTCAGCAAAAAAACTCCCCGCGTTTGACGAGGTCGCCTGGATGTGGCATGGGGCATGTGCACATGTCGCATTTATCCACGGCTCAACGGTCATGTTTCACCGGAAACTTTAACATTACTCACTCAAGAAATAACGCAGGATATACTAATTTATTTATTAATAAAACATTACATGGCTTAACAGTAAAGCTCAATTCACCATGCAGTCAATCTTATAATTAATACATACATTTTAATTAAAAATGGATTGTCAATATACCTATATTTTTTAAATTTACTATACAAATATTTATATTAATAAAGCTTTAAAGTTAACAATAGTTATATACAGTATAAAATTAATATAAAAAGAAAGAAAAGACAAATAAATAATAATAATAAAATAATTCAAAATTCAACACTAATAAAATCAATGAAATAATATAGTGAATACAAAACAATAAAAATTAGAATAAAAAGTGAGTAAGTAGGTATATAAATAAATAAATCAATTCTACATCATGATAAAATTAATACAAAAAATAGCAATAATAGTTAAATCGAATATACGATTAATCTTTTTTTAAATTCTTTCAAATAACTTGTATGTTTTTTATTTAACCCAGCCCAGTAGACATCTTCTCGCAATGTGTAATCGACTCAGTGGCTCATTCATCTTGGCTATTTACACAGTACGAGGTAAATTCCCGATCAGAGTTCTATATTATAGTAAATTGCATTATGCATTTATCGCGTATGAGTAGGATCTACCTAATAATATAGTCAAATATGTTTCTAATAACTCATAATTCATATCCAGCACCAAAAAAACATCTAAATAATTTTAACCGGTTTTTAACATGAATTACTCCTTTGTGCGTCGGGTCTTTTGCCATCGCTCCGCGCAATCCCAGAGGTTTCTTAGATTGCGGGTACTACAGCATCGGGTGATGTCGATGAGAGCCGCGTGTCGAGGAATATCGCCGGCGCTTTTAGCGCAAGAAAGCCCATAGTAATCGAGAAGTTCGACGGGTTCTCCACACCAACACCGGTGCTCTGAGACAAAGGCACACCGCATAAATAACTGAATATTTATACATACAACTAGTCATCTCAGACCCCCCCCCCCTTCCGGGGGAAGACGGGAATTTGTAACGAGGTGTTGGCCTCCTAACAAAAGTAGCATTTGCTGCACGGCGGAGGCCGCGGAACGTCAACGTGATCAGGCTATCAAATCGCGCGCCATGCGCCGAGGAACCTCGGGAGGTCTGGCGTGCAGGGGGCCAAATCTCTCACGAGTGGGAAATTTGACCTCTCTGCCCGTGCGAACATTCCCTTGGCTAGACGGCTCACGAACTCGTCCAGTGTTTCCATCCGCAAATCGCGGAGTATCACATCGTTTCTCACATAGCGCGTAGCACCGACAATGGTACGAAGCGTGAGATTCTGCTGAACCTGTATCCGGCCTCTTTGGGCCTTAGATGTTAGTGCGTACCATGCCGGAGCGGCGTATGTGAGACGAGAGCGGATGTAGGCTTTGTATATAAGCAACTTTGTGTGTAGAGCCAATGTGGATGCAAACACTGGACGGAGTTTGGCTCGGACCAAACGTGCCGCGTTTACGGTGACATTCACGTGGTCGCTCATGCTGAGGCGTCTGTCTATCGTGAGCCCTAGGTACTTGACCTTCGGGGCCCACGATAGCTTTTCGCCATACAGCCGAAGAGGGGAATATGAGAGAGCTGCCACTTGCCTCTCTACATGGAGCATGATATATATATGAATCTTTATGTTTAGGGGCGGATGTATGCACTTCACATGTACCCAGTGCAAATTTGAGTTCTGCTATGGTTGCGGAAAGCCGTTTATGATGGGGGCTCGCTGTGGACTTAGCGAATACTGTGCTAAACTTGGCTTGCACGCACACCATCCGAGGAACTGTCTCTTCTATCTAAGAGATAAGGAGCCGCATGAACTACAGACACTGTTACAGGTTTGATTTCACTGTACTAGCTGTTTTATCCGGGATTGTCCGTGTAAGTTGGTAAGGTTTTAAGCAACTTGAGTTTTTTTTAATGCCTTTGTCGGGAGTCACAAAAGAGTATAGTAACTAATTCGGAAAAGAGTGGCAACTCACACAATAAACTTTCGTTCACCCAAACACTAGCGTATTCAGGTGGATGGTAGGATACTTGAAAGTGCCATACTTGATAAATTTATTTGTTCTCTATAAGTAATTAAACACCATTTCAAACACAATACTTTATATTCTTTCTTTGTAATATCACAAGTCATTACACGCACAACTTAACGAGGGAAAACATTTTTATTTTTTTTGTTCTCTTCTCCCGATGGATGATTAATAAGGTGATAGGGAAGGCAAAGGGTCTATTACTTATTAAGGGCCCATACAGCCAAGTCTGACGTAATATATCTTTCATTTTTATGGGTTAATGAGGTCATCATCAAATTCCAGATGCTGCAGAATTTGATGCTTTTCTTGGAGTCACTCGCGGCATTATAGGGGGACGCTTTAGAATCGAGACGCACGAATTAATTATAAATGATTGTGGTATTTGATAGATAATGAAGCCCTGATGCATGAACTAGTAGATTTATTTGAGGGAGACGCCCCGTTAAAAAAATATAACACTTTTAAGTTTTTAGGTTAAGTTGTAAAAAGAGGTAAACATAACAAGACGCATTTTTAACTTTTTAGTAACTAGTATACTGTCAACATTATTTATCAATGTTATACTCTTAGTAAAGTAAATAAAAACGTAAAAACTAAAAACATTTCAATATCACGAGCAACAAAAAACAATTAAATAAAATAAGAAAATAATTAACCATTTTTTTTTTTTTAACAATGGCACAGACTAATGCCTTAGTATTATATTTCTTAGGCCATTGAATCTGTGTTTTTACGTTGCTACTTTATATATTATTGTTGTTTTAACGACCAATGACGATAGGGAAGGCAAAGAGCTCCATGACAGCCATGCCTAACGTATTAAATATAACCTATTATTATAAGGTAACCTGAAATTATTACTTATAATAGATATGTTGTAAAAATATAGATATATAACTATTTTTTAACCTACCTAGCAGTGTCGTATCTGACATAAATGATTTCTGGATATGACTTAATCGAGTCTAACCTAACCTAACCTAACAGTGTCGTATCTGACATAAATGATTTCTGGATATGACTTAATCGAGTCTAACCTAACCTAACCTAACAGTGTCGTATCTGACTTAAAGGATTTCTTATACAGCCATATATATTTATTATAACTGTACTAAAGGCTTTCTGTGTAGTTATAATTATGAATGCCCCTGCAATTGTTTCCGAGAATAAAACTTCTGAAACGAAACCAATTCAAAAACGCGGTTAATCGAGGTAACCTAACCCAACCTAATCGAACCAATTCGGTTTTGGGTACTGAAGGCCTAACCTAACCGAGCCAATTCGGTTTACTTGATAATGACAATTGGCTGTGATGTGTGTTGGATATGACTTAATCGAGTCTAACCTAACCTAACCTAGCAGTGTCGTAATTGACTTAAAGGATTTTTGGATATGACCTAATTTATTTGAATCTAACCTAACCTAGCAGTGTCAAGGATTTCTGGCTATAACTTGAGTCTAAACTAACCTTAGCAGTGACGAATCCGGCTTGAGAACTTGTATACTTAGCAAAAAAAAAAAAGGACTTAAAACCATGACCATAAATAATAAAAAAAAAAATTAAAGGACCTAAATCCAATGCAAAAATATTAATTAATAATACTTTTAATACAATAGAACAAATTATAAATTTTATGTTTAGTGTATAAAAGACAGTTAGTATGGTGCCAAATAAATGTTAGTGTGTTAGTGTTAGTATATACCTCCATGTATGTTATAATATCATGTTGGTTTGCATCAATTCTTATTATGTTTACCACTTTTTACAACTTAACCTAAAAACTTAAAAGTGTTATATTTTTTTAACGGGGCGTCTCCCTCAAATAAATCTACTAGTTCATGCATCAGGGCTTCATTATCTATCAAATACAACAATCATTTATAATTAATTCGTGCGTCTCGATTCTAAAGCCAACCCGCATTATAGCTCAAACACGTCGGGTAAAATGTAGGAGTTCACAGCGCGGGAAAACCGCATAAAATAAACTGCAACTTGTGCCCCCACATTCAAAGTACAATTTATCGTTTTCCATAACTATTCACATTGTAAAACATTATTAAACAAAACAACACCACTTTTGATCAACAATATTCACAGTAAATTAATTTACAAAACAAAAACTTGCACTTGACATGTCCACGCAAAATGGCGCAAAAAACTCCACGAGGGAAAACATTTTTGACAGATGAATATTTGTTTTTTCTTAAAACTATATAGGCCTAAGCTTCTTCATTATACAAACTTAACAATACATTTTACAATACATATATTACACGCACAAAGTCGGGTAATACAGCTGTGTTAAATATAAATAAAACAATGTTTTTTAACTGCAACACAACTATTCAGCAATGTTTCCTCAAGTAACTCTTATAACCTAATTAGATGAATAACGTGGCATACGAGACTGAAGGTGCTGAACCTTCTCCTGGAGCTCGGTGTCCAATCCCACTGCAGAGAGAAACCCCGGCCGGACTGGTGGATGGATCCTGCAACGCCGAAGTAGCCACTGGACATGCTGGCCTTTGCAAGTATGACAAATTCTACTTCTACAATGGGGTGTATTACTAACTTTTTATCACGGTAGATGGTACCTAATATAACTGTCAGTTGCATATAAAACTTGTATTTTTATTAGGAAATTTATTATTTTCTGGATATATGGCCGAAGTGAGCAGCTTTTAAGTGTACAAATCGAAATTTGCAAGCGAAATCAAAAATATTGCGATCTCAAAATTGCCGTTCTATTAATTAAACCTTTTTTCATTTTAACAACGGTGTTCGCTTTCCTAATTCGTCGTTTAAGGTAGGTAACGTTAAGTTAAAATTTATTTTTCTGCTCAAAAAATGATCCGTCATAGGTGTAAACAAGATACCAGTGCCGCTAGCGACATCTACAAAAAGCTTTGCCTGATACACCCCATTGGCAGTTATGTATGTTCTCGAGATCTGGAGATTTCTATCATTAAGGAACTAGCAGTCGGTCTGAGTGAATGCTTACACTTTAGGCATCTCCAAAACATCGCTCCGTCTTGCGCACGACTCCCAACGGGAGACCACTTCCTAGAGAAGTGCACCTGGAGGAAAACCCGCCGGAAGCACTCGCCATGCTGGCGAAACGCGTTGGAGAGAACTCATGACAATTTTTAAAGTAACGATTTTACAAGTTGGTATTAGTGGAACTAGGAGCGACAGCTTAACGTGCTCTCCGAGGCGCGGGGACGGTAGTGTTGTAAATCTATGACAAAAAGTGTATTTCTCATTGATACATGCCACGGTCCGAACCCACCCTTTTAGGATGTTAAGGAAAGCGATCACCACCACTTTTAAGCTCTGACAAGAGTATAAACCCGCTATAGATTCGTAAGCCATGAGAGCTATTACTCAAGTAACGGGTGGTTGACTTATACCGGAGAAAACGGAATAATGTCCCCATGACCATTCGGGTCTGGATCACCCTCTATTGCGTGACAATCTTGGTTGAGCGATCGTGATTGTCATTTAGATGTTAGTGGCACACTTAACGCTGTCGCCATACTTCTTGGTGCATGGGGTGGTACATTGTGTGAAAATTATTACATCAACCTTTAGCTATACTATTTTTTATACTATTTTGTCGGCTTTCGGGTTGCACACATGCAAGTCCTAATTCTAACATACCTGGTAGGGTACCACTGTACCAGGTATTATAATCTCATGGGTGAATTTAAAAGATATCTATTTATTGTTGTTGTGTAATTCTGTATGTGTTTCATTTGTAAATTTGCTATAGCTGAGTTTTCCTTGCAGATTCCTTTTTCAGTCAGATTAAACATTAACAGGTCACTGGAATTTGCTAAGCTGTTAGTCTTCTGCTAACAGCTTACTCCTTGGACCATTTCGCTGTTTAGTCTTCCACTAACAGGAGTAGAATCATTCTAAATAATTTAAATAATGACGTGTCACAAATGCCTGTAATAGGTTTACGCGTATCAACGCGTCCTCACTACATGCCATATGTTGCAGGATGCAGACAGACGTCCCCTAAGGCTCGCCATTGCACACGATCTTTAACAAGAATTGTCCTCAAGTCCTAGATCTCCGCTGCTGAATTTGAGCATTCCACAATGTATTTCTGGAGAATTTAGCTTCTCCGATTCATGCCACGCTGCGGCGCTGGACTGGATTGGCTGATATCTGTTTTTTTTTAACCTTCGATTGAAGGACAGCATTCTGACCACTCTGCCTCTAATAGTGGACTAAGCTATAAGCAGTGGATTATGACCTGATCTAATGAATTTGTTGTGGTTTTATTTTCAAGATTAGAATAGATTTCACAGAGGAATTATATAATAAAGTATTAAATAAATAAATATAAAATTACAAGGGGACACCACGTAAGTTCCGGCAAGGTGATTGTAGGTTTGATTCCCTTCTTGGACCATGTTGCCTAATTTGTGTTTCTGATCATATATCTTTCCATTGCCATGAAATAAAATATAATGTATGTTTACATATTTGGGACAAAGAAACACACATTATAACGATCTGCATGAGCCCATCAATTCAAATTGTCCATTGACGGGTAATTTGTAACTAATCCATTGCTGTTTAACTGATCCATTCTTGCACTTTGTCAGAATACATTCGCATAATCCCCCTCGCCAATCCGTCTGACCAGCGTGGCGAGTTTAGTCCTAATTCTCCAGATATTGCTGGAAGGTTCATCTGCAAAAGTGGAGGTCTAGACTCAATGTTCTAGGGGTTGGAATGACCTGCCGAAATGATGTGCAAGGCGCAATGGATGGCATTTCTGAACACGTTCTTAACTATCGTTTAAAAGATCATAATGCTTAAAGCGAATCAATTCTGACCAAGGCAAACAAAACGTTAGTAAAAAAGTCATATTCAGAACTAAATAAGTTACAAAGCCCTGCTTGTTGGATCTGCGGAATAACCTTAATCACCATGCAGGAACCACTACGTGGAGTACCTGAGTCGGACGTGTCGGCGGCAGGAAGTGGACCCTCTGCCACTGCTAGGGGTCGACGACCTGGAGACTTTAGTCCGGCGCGCCGCCTTGCGTCCTCCACCACGTCCGTACGGCTCCTTGGAAGGGCTGTACAAGTCGCGACTACTACAGGTTTGTTCACAGGCCACATTATGTGGAGTATCTAGCAGCGCTGGCTAGAACACTCGATCCTCTACCCATCATGACTGTCATGGAACTGGTCGCAGAGTTGAGACGACGCGCTCTTCCTTTACCAGAGCGCGGCCCATGGGACACTGATCCTATATACGCCGGCATGTGTGCTGAGGTAAAGTAAAAAAATCAATTTTCTGTTGTCTATGAAAGTCCTGACAACTACACATCACAGGCCTATATTATTCAAACTTGATTTTTTATTATTATTATTAATTTTAATTTTAACAGTTAATTGAGTTTATTCGAAGGAAATTTATAAGCATACATTGAATATAAATTAAAAGCTACCTATATAATAAAATTCAAAATAAACTAAACTCTAAATAAAAAATGTCCTCTAGAGACTGACAACATTTCCTCTATGTATAACGAGGCTAATACGTTGGCAGAAATAATTGCCAGCCTTTCTGTCTCCAGACCTTTCTGTCAGCCACTTTGACGACTCCTTGGCCGCCATGGGCCTATCGTCTCGACCCCCAAACGGCTCAAATTTGTAACCGGTACCAAGGTTGGCGTATTTGCGCAATTTGAGGTTCTCCGCGGAAGACGCCGCACTTCCCGCGCCTGACGAGGTCGCCTGGATGTGAGATGGAGCTAATGTGTCTACACACGTCGCATCCCACACCAGAGACCTGCCAAGTTTCCACGGCCCAACAGTCATTCCGTCGGGTCTCTTGCCATCGCTCCGCACAATCCCAGATGGTTCTAAGATTGCGGGTTCACCAGTAGTGACAAGAGCCCTTCGGATGATGTCGTTGAGAGCCGGGTGCCGAGGAATGCGAATGAGGAAATTAATTAATAAAATTACTTATTTTAGTTGAATTTAAATACTTTTAAGTTAAAACTGAACGTATAGGCAATGTTCTCCGCCTGCAATGTCTGTGTACTGTATTTTCCCCTTTTGTTATAATTTTAAGGATAAAGTTTAATCCACATTTTGCACTAAGAAGGCAAACTTTTAAAGAAGCTAGTTTCCTAGATAGATTTTTGTATTCTAATAATAATAGATAAAACATTGGATTTCAAATCGACGGGAAAAAGGTATTCTAATTAATATAAAAACTAAATACTTACAAATATCTTGATTATATATTTAATAATAATTGTATATTTTGTTTTCAGATCGTAAAAGAGAAAATTCCACTGGACTAGTTTTAAATTATTGAAGAGACCGAGATTATAAATTAATTTTGCAGCGAATTAAAATGATATAAGTATTTTTTTCTTAAGTCCTTATTTGTGCTGATATTAACAACTTTTTTACACCACCAAAGATTACAATAAAAATAAAACAAACGCAACACGTACTTAATTATTTAATAAAAAACCTACTAAAGCACGACATTAAATTACAACTTTCGTACCATTTAGGATATTATTGTGCGTTCGGGATAACAGAACCGCTACTACCTTTTGTTTTTTAAATTCTCTTCTCCTGATGAATGATGAATGAGATGATAGGGAAGGCAAAGGGTCTAGCCCATACAGCCAAGTCTGACGTAATATCTTTCTCTTTTATGAGTTAATGAGGTTATCATCAAATTTCAGATGTTGCAGAATTTGTTAATATTCTTGGAGTCACTCTCGGCATTATAGCCCAAACACGTCGGGTATAATATAGGAGTTCACAGCGCGGGAAAACGACAAAAAATTAACTGCGACTTGTGCCCCTTATTTTATGTCCAATTTATCGTTTTCCATAACTATTCACATTGTAGCACATTATTAAACAAAACAACACCACTTTTGACTAACAATATCCACAGTAAATTAATTTACAAAACAAAAACTTGCACTTGACATGTCCGCGCAAAATGGCGCGAAGGATGCTCCCTATATTTTTTTTTTAATAAACCGATTTATAACATAATTTACAGCCTAAATCGTAATAAAATAATAATAATGTCTAATATAGGTAAGATATTTCTAATGAATTTACATAAGTATAATATAATAATTTTATTGTAAGGTAGCTTTATTGGATTATTTTATTTAAATTACCAGTATGAAATGCTAGCCACGCTGTTATCCCGAACTAGGAGCATAGCTAGGTTGGCGCGCTAAAATGACTGATTAAATTGTTTTTAAATCCTTTTTGTTATGGAATAGTTGAAAATATTTTAGTAAATATTATACAGTATTTTTCAGAATAATATTGTGAATAATGTGTAAAAAATATTAAGATAAAGAAGTTACATTGATGACCCACATAATAACGATGCCACAATAAATACCTAATTAATTAACAGCTTAGAAGTTATAGGCATCTGCATAAATTTAAAAAAACATTATTTAAGTTGTACAATAATAAAGATACTGACGTATGCTTAAAAAACTCTGTTACATACTACGAACCTAAGACTTAGTGAACGAGTGCCTCCACTCCGTAGCCACGACTCAGACTTAGCTGTTAAGGCACGCAGGGCCAACAGTGAATAAGAGACGGTTTTAGTCCGTAGGCGCCTTGGGGTCTCCTTAGGAGGCCTCACGGTGAGTCGGGCATGCGACCTCCCGCGGTGGCCCTTCAGGCTGGGGTCGTATAGTCAGGTGATTTTGCGAATTATTATATTAATTATATAGTTATTCGAAGGTCGCCTGGAATCCAGGATACTGTGCATCATCTCAAAGAGTGGAGGGTATTCAAGGGCCTTTACCAGACATCTTGCATTCTTTTCACAAGGCATCTCACATAGGAGTTCTTATGATAGATATTGACATCTTCGGAGACTCACAAAGAGTATTTAAACATAAACTGCTAAAACAACTTGCCCAAAATTTATAAAATTTATAAGTAAATTTTATGTAGGTTTTTATTATTATTATTTTTTATTTTTATTTTATTTTCATTTTACTTTATTACTTGAAGTAGGTAATATTTTAGTTATTTTCGTTACTTTTTTTATTATTTCTAAAAGGAATTGTATGTTTATTATATATATATTTTAAAAAATTGTTTCAGTATTAGTTTTTCGAATAATATTTAGTTTTTGTACACTTATTGAAAATTTTATAATTTTGTTATTTCTTATAGGCAGTAAAGGCTACTGTGGTAATGTGGTGGTCGCCTATAATAGGTGCAACATCTAACTTCTGATTTAGTGTTAAGTACAAATAAGTGTGTGATGTTAGCACTGTTGGCTACCCTATTATAAATAAATAAATAAATAAAAGGTCAGCCAACAGTTGGTACAATCGACACTATTTTTAACTCAACCCAGCCTAAGTTATTTCACGTGATTTCATCGTTACTCTATTTCTGTGTTCGACTTGAAAGCAAAGCAAAACTCGCTTTTTTACCGAATTTTGCTTAAAGTCAAACACAAGTTATATTGACAGATCTAAACAACAAACAACTATATTTGTAGGTATTGTTTTAGCGCCAACTTAGCCCTCTGAAAGTATTAAATATTAATTTATAAGCGTCATTGTAACTTATTAAAATGTTATTTACATAATTACTATTGTTTTATTTACATTTCGTCAGTGAAATTACAAACATGCGTAAGTAGGCAAAAGCTTTATATACTCGTTCCGAGACACGATAATAGTAACCTAAGCACGCTTAGAGCCGTTCCGAGACGTGCATAAACTGTTTTGCCAAAGCTTTGTCACGTCACAAATGATATCATTCCTCGCGCTTAGACTACTCACAATATCGAGGTAGATCGCTTTTAGTGCTATCAGTTCGTCGTAATGTCACGCGCCATTTTCAAGTTTTTTTTATTATTAAGTATTTATTAAAAATTATTTAATATTGTAATTCGTTTATACTATTTGTACGAGTATATTACTTCTAAAAACAAATATATAATTAATATTTAAGTAGGAAGTAAATAAAAAAATGTCTGTAACACAGCAAGTTATTTTAGAAGACCAAAATAAGTTAAAAATAGTAAAAACCGAGAGAAGTGCGTTTGTTAGTATACTCAAAGATATGAAATCAGCAATTTATCTTCTATAAATGAAAAAAAAATGTGATTTAGACCGTTCCGAATTCAAATCACGCTCTGAGCATGCAAATCTTGTATTCCTTGATCTAAATCGTGATATATGATTCTGAACGACTGTCAGTATCATATTTATTCTAAGTGCTCTGAGCATGATTCGGATAATTATAGCAATCTGAAATGACAAAACGTAACTAACGCAGACTGTCCCCATATTCGACTTAGCGCTGTGAGCGCTTTTTTTTTACTTAATTTCGATATGAATGTTGTTCGAGTAGCGTTTTCGTTCTTTCTTTAATTCATTATACCAAAATTGATTTGATTGTTACTAGTAGCAGAGTGAGTGCCCAACAACATTAACTTTTTAAATATCTTAAGTAAGCCTTGACTTATACTATTATTGTTGAAAAAACCTGTGTGCCTGAATAAAAAGTTCTTGAATAATATACATAAGTTAGTTGTGTAGACCGCACGATTTGTCAATCGCGCCTTGCCCTCAACTCTAAAAAAAAATTAGTATGACATAAGGCGTGTGAAATTAGACTTGTAACAAATTATATTAAACGACTCTGCTGCAAGACCGCTTTCATTGCATAGTGTCAACTAGCTGTCCCCTATAGGACCAGGGCAACCCTAGTATAGGGGACAGAAGTCGTCTAGTAAATTAAGCATGTACAACACTGTAATTTTTATTTTTTTGTTCAATATGTATATTTTCTTTTGTGTCAATAAACTATTATTATATTATTAGCAATATTCATGCTATGTTGGACTTGAAGGCAAAGCTCGCTTTTTTTACCGAATTTTGCTTAAATGTATGAAAACCATAAAGCAACGCCAAGTCAAAGCAAACAATAGCACTTACAGCGACAAGTCAAACACAGTGTCAGTTTTTTTTTTTTTTTGGTTCCATTCTCCCGATGGATGATGAATGAGATGATAGGGAAGGCAAAGGGTCTAGCCCATACAGCCAAGTCTGACGTAATATATCTTTCTTTTTCATGAATTAATGAGGTCATCATCAAATTCCAGATGCTGCAGAATTTGATGCTTTTCTTGGAGTCACTCGCGGAACCATCCACTGCCCAAACACGTCGGGTAAAATATGGGAGTTGACAGCGCGGGAAAACCGCAAAAAATAAACTGAAATTTAAAGTCCAATTTATCGTTTTCCATAATTATTCACATTGTAGCACATTATTAAACAAAACAACACCACTTTTGACCAATAATATCCACAGAAAATTAATTTACAAAACAAAAACTTGCACTTGACATGTCCACGCAAAATGGCGCGAAGAACTCCACAGTGTCAGTAAAAAAAAAACCTTAAACGCCTGTCAAAGTAATATTTATCCTATGTTTCTTTCCTTTTTCACTTAATTTAGCTTTGAAAGTGTTTGGGTTGGCGTTTCTCTATGGTTTTTCACACAAAATATGGTAAAGAAGCAAGCTTTATTTTATGTTATTTTAAGTCGATTAGTAAAGAATCGCGCTTAGCGTCCAATGGGGTGTATAACTTACTTTTTATCACAACAGATGGCGCATGATAGATGGTACCTAATAGAACTGTCAGTTGCATAGAAAACTTGTATTTTTATTACGAAATTTATTATTTTCTGGATATTATGCCGAAGTGAACAGCTTTTAAGTGTACAAATCGATATTTCCAAGCGAAATCAAAGATATGGTGATCTCAAAATTGCCGTTCTATTAATTAAACCTTTTTTTCTTTTTAAAGACGGTGTTCGCTTTCCTAATTCGTCTTTTAAGGTAGGTAACGTTAAGTTAAAATTTGTATTTCTGTTATAAAAATAAAAAAACGACAAGAACATTAAAAAATACCCGACATAGGTGTAAATAAGGTACCAGCGCCGCTAGCGACATCTACAAAAAGTTTTGCCTGATACACCCCATTTGAACACGGCCTACATGTTAGTTTTTATAAAGTATAAAGTATCATCACGACTGTATCCCTTTCGGGGTGGTCATAAACCACATTTATATATATTTTTACATTCTAGCGTAGGTACCAAACTCGATAATTATAACATATTAAATAAGTTATTGTGTCTTGAACAGGTACTGAACCCGGTACCTACCTACGAGATTTACGAACATAGCCGCTAGACCACGGAGGCAGTTGTACTCGTACATCAAAATTATTAAAATATTTGAAAGGATTAATGTAATTTCGGAATGCATATAAATAATACCAACAGAATAAAAAGTAAAATAGTTTTAATTAATTAATTATAAAATTATATCTTATCATCCTAACTCCATAGCATTTTTGCTAATTGTAGATACTGACTGCTTTTTAGTCAATTAATATACCTATATTTTTTGAACTGTTTATTTTGTTGTAATGTTTTAAAATATCAATTGCATGCTTAATTTAACCATTGTTACTTTCCAATGTAATACGACAAGATTGAAATGGTCAGTGCCAAAAATGAGGAGTCTTTATTTTGTCGGGTTACCGTGCTTGTTTACCCTGTGTTTGACTTGACGCTTTAAATGCTTTTTTTTCACTTTGAGTCGCGACTTGGCGTTTGTCTATGGTTTTCATACAAAATTCGGCATAATTATTTACATTGTAGCACATTATTAAACAAAATACAACTTTTGACTATCAATATCCACAGTAAATTAATTTACAAAACAAAAACTTGCACTTGACATGTCCGCGCAATATGGCGCGAAGGACTCTCCCAACTTTTTTTATCATTTCGTTTGAGATTTTTGCTGTACTAGGTGTGTTGTTTAATTAATTAGTTCTTTTGTTTATTTTATTGTATTGTTTATTTCAATGTTATTAGCTTTTTTTATTATCTTAGTATTTAAATACTATCTTCTAGCAAAATGTTCGTTCATATGTGTTTTATTTCTTTGTATGTTATGTCTATTTGATTGTATTCGAGTTGCAAGGGAATCTGGCAATGTTTGAGCACTTGCATACATTGGTCGGCTTTTGGCTACGGGTTCCTTTTTATCAGCTATTTGTTGGGCCAATATTCTTTTACCTCTCATAGCTTCATTTTCTACACCAGCCTGTACCATTTCTGCTAATTTTGCTGCTTTTTCCGCAGAAGATAACCTAACTCTCTTTTGAATATCTCTTGCTTTACTTTTATGTTCTTGGCTTAGAGGTCTTTTTGTGTTATTTGTAGGTTTTTTATTATCATTATGTCTTTCTCGTGACCTCCTATCCAATCTTAATTCTTTTCTGTTTTCATTGGCTTCGTAATCACTTTCAGAATCACTTTGTTGTGATTTGTTATGTTTATTTGAAGGTGTTTTACTATAATTATATCTGTCACTTGATCTCCTATCTATTCTTACTTCCTTTCTGTTTTTATTTGATTCGTAATCACTTTCAGAATCACTTTGTTGTGATTTGTTATGATTTTTCGAAGGTGTTTTACTATAATTATATCTTTCACTTGATCTTTGATCTATTCTTACTTCTTTTCTATTTTTATTTGATTCAAAATCACTTTCAGAACCACTTTGTTGTGATTTGCTATATTTGTTTTGAGGTTTTTTAGTATTATCATGTCTTTCTCTTGATCTTCTTCTAGATACATCCTTTCTGTTCTTATTTGATTCATAATCGCTTTCAGAATCCCTTTTCTGTGATTTCTTATGTTTATTTTGCGGTCTTTTACTATTATCATGTTTTTCTTTTGATATCCTTTGAGAATCTTGTGTTCTAACTTCTTTTCTCTTCTTTTTACTTGATTCATTATCACTTTCAGAATTATACTGATGTGATTTCTTATATTTATTATAAGGTTTATTACAATTGTCATGTCTATCTCTAGATCTGCTATTTATTCTTACTTCTCTTCTGTTCTTATTTGATTCATAATCACTTTCAGAATCACTTTCCTGTGATTTGTTAGTATGTTGTCGGTAGTTATTAAACCTTTGTACGTTATCGCGATCATCTTGTCGTCTGTCTTTATTCACTCTATGGTGGATTGGAGATCTATCTCTACTTTGTGACATTTCTCTTCTAGAAATTTTCCTATCATTTACCATAGTTTTAGATACTTTTCTATATAAATCGTTATCAGAATCAGAATTATCAGCTTTTTTGGGCTTTTTATCCTTTTTCGACTTCCCATCTTTGGTTTTTTTTTTCTTTTTCTTTCGTTTCTTTTCTTCTTCAGAAGAGTCAGTATCCGAGTCATCGTCGGCAAGTAAAGCTGCTAAATCTACTCCGCTCTTGCCTCCCAACGCGTTCAATTTTGACGCAAGCAAATTGTCGATACTGCTGTCTTTGCTTTTTTCTTTTTTTGACTTCTTACTCTTCCTTTTTTCCTGTAACCGAGAGAAATAAAGTGTTAGACCCGAATTTATTTTGCTAACCTAATGTGGTTTGCCAATGCAAAATACAGCAGGATTTTCGAAAGAAATGTATTTATGTTAAAAGAATATTTGGTTAAAGAAAAGAGAAACAATAAGGGTAGGACAATCCAGCAGTGTGGATGGTGGCTCAATTTATTATTATTATTGATTAATAGGCGAACAGTACATGGCCTATATCAAGCACTGGTGTAAAGTTAATACAATTGTCAGTTATCACCATAGTTTATGTCTATTGTCACTAGACACTTGTCCACTTTGTTTTTAATATTTGCAACATATATATGAGTAATAGCCACACAATTACATGTTGTGGTGGAACATAGAACAGTGCCTTTATCACAAAGGTCACGGGTTCGATGATCCATGATGTGGTGGGGGAACCACAATGGATAGACCCACTATGACGTGGGCTAAGTTGAAAGAACTGGGAACTAGTGTGGATACCACACTAATCTGACCTACTACTTCCCAATCATATTACACTTTAGACATTAAATATTTACCAACTACTGAACAAGTAGTTTTACTCTTGAAAACTCCCAAAATATTATATAGCCCATGTCAGTCTTAGGGTTTCACAGAAATTTGTCCCAAGGAACATTTCTGCCAAATTTTATCAAAATCGTTTAAGTAATGAGCCTATAAATTAAAGACAAGATGTTTGATACATACAGACACACAAAAACTTAATATCATTACTAGTTTCCCTTCCGGGGTGATTAGACACCACACTTATAGAGAAGCGGATTCACATTTAGCCATATTTACTATAGGCCAATCATGACAAGTGGCAATCTCGTCAATGTCTCAAGCGTGCCAAACTCAAGAAATAATATCAATAAATTAAATATTAATTTTAATTAATAAATTATTGTGTCCCGACCAGGAACCAAACCCTGTCCCACATGTACCTTCATGGTTTAGCAGTTAAGTTCATTGCAGTCAAGATGCACAATCACATTTACATTATACTATAAGTGTGGATCTCAACAGTACTGTAATAAAAAGTAGATTTAGCCAAATGCTGATGTCAATTGTATACCTGATCTTGTCGCAGTAGTTCTGTAAGCTTCTTCCTCTGTATGGGATTGTTAAGTAGTGCGGCTCGGGCAGCTCTTTCTCTCTCTCGCACCAGCAGAAGAGGATCCTCCTGCATTTTCCTCACCAGGTCCACCTGAGTGTCCCCTGAGCCCCCCACCATACTGGCACCAGCCACTCTCCGAGTTATAACTGGTATCTCCTTGTCTTGAGGTGGAGGTTCAAAGTTGGCATCTACAGACTTGCCTAGAAGATAGTCCTCGGCTTGACCCTTTTTGTCTGGTTTCTGTAATAAGAGAGGAAGACAAATTTCTAAGCATTCCATGGATTCACCGTGTGGGTGCCGGGTTTATTGTGTGTGGGTAAGAGATGAGAAGAATGGTGTCTCGGTCTTGCGACTGACAATGTGCTGGTTTAAGAAAAGGAGGCCTCCCTTTTTTATTTTATTGCGGGATAATACACTCACCATCCACCATTCTACTTCTCTCCCTACCCAACCAATTCTTTCAGTAAGTGATTGATTTTGCTGGAATTCCTCTCAAAATATATTTTATATAGAGTCAAAATATCTTTATTTACGTAAACCTATTACAGGCATTTGTGACACATCATTCATTACTGCCCCTAGAACACAGAGTCCTAAACCTTCACGGTTGTTGGTATCTTATCCCTTTCAGCACGACAAAAATGTTTAGATCTAAATATCTCATATAAATAGTGAAAAATTTCCTCCCCTAGAGAATTCCACAAAACCCCCTCCGCATATTCGTGCATTGTCGTTTTTTTTAAAGTGCCGTGCATTGGGTAATGTTTTGTCTTCACTAGCTCTAACAATTTAATATAGGTAATTACTAAGTAGCTAGATGAATACACGAACTACTCATATTGAGGCAATTTTGGATCGGCAAAACAAAAATTGGTGACACAGCTAGTTTTTTTTGTAATAACGCACATTTAGTATTGTCCATGCTGAAAGGGATAAGATTATCCTACTAATCATTTTGACTATGTTGTCTGAAAATTCATGTTTAATTTTATGGCTAATAAAAGTTTATTTAACAAAATATCAGATATTAGAGATATTTATTATTAAAAGCTTAGCTCAACAGCCAATTTTACAAAACATATTACAAACCTCATACATCCAGTTTAGGCGGACGTCACCCTGGGCCTGAGCTGCAGTGTTCCTGGCTATAGAATTAAGGTCTTCCCGATCCCTTTCTTCAGCCCGCTCCTTCTGAAGCTCCATTATACGTCTTTTCTCCTCCGCCTCGGCTTGTTCTGCCTTCCACACCCTCTCCTGGTTCTTTATTGTATTGGGATGCCATGATTTCTTGGAATTCTACAAAAAAACAGACTTATTTCACTTAATCTCAGTAAAACGTTTTTGTTTTTTTTTTATGTAGCCGTTAACCTAATTAGATAGAAGCTTATTCAGACTTAGTTATAAGACGCTCTGAATATTAAACTAATATTGAAAATATCACGTAACAAAAAACAAATACTTACCAAATCACCTCCACCCATTATGGTGATTTTGTAACGATGCTATCAATTGTAAGCAACTAAAAACAAATGTAGAAAGTCTAACTAAATGAGTCCATTTTATTCTAAAATAACTGCAAATTTATTAAAATTCATGGAAATGTTTCCATTTGTGTTAAAGCATTTTTTTATGAATATTTATTTACGTCTCTTGGATATGATTAAGTCCATGGGTTAAGTACATTGTGTATTCTAAAAGATTGTTAATCAGTTTATGGGTTATTAAACTATATACATTGATTGTTATATTAACACAACATACCTTAGTGTCATGTATTACCAACCAATGTATAGCAGTTTAGTTAAATCCAAAAACAATAAATACGCTAAAAAAATAATTAAGGCTTGGACAACACAGACCGTAACAAAAGAAAAAGAAAAACAAATAATCAATGCTGTTTTTATTATTTTCTAGGACGGCTTGAGTTTTCATTATCTTTAAGCAAGTTTCGAGTCGAACACTCCAAAAAGGATGAGAAGAACCCGTCATTATTTTAAGACTGAGTTGCATCAAAATCAAGTCTGTAAATGTAACGATTAAAGTTAAAAATGGCATCGTATGTGTTAGTTTTACAAAAGCTGATTATTAACTTCGATTTGGTGCAACCCAGCCTTAGGATCAACCTCGTGTTCGACTGGCTGCTACTTAGTGCATTTTCACGGGGTAAAGCAAAGCGTGTTTTTACTAAATCGAATGTCTTTCAAAGCGAAATAAAGTAAAAAAAACGCATATGGAATCATACAAATATGGTACCTATCCGTGTTATAGATATTTGCTCCGTGGTCAAGTACTGCTCATCAAGTACTGATTTTTAATGAATTTTGCTTTAAATGGAATGTAAATCTTAGAATAATGACAAGCAACGCACTAATGAAAACGCTATAAACGCCTGTCTAAGCAAAATCAATAAAAAAAAAATTAAGCATTTAAGCATCAAGTTAAACACGGCATATTGTCCGGTAAACAACAAATTTCATTTTAACGTGCACGTCGAACAAGGCTATAAAATCATAGACTAATTCATTCTGAGACAATTATCCTTTATTTGATTCTCACACCGTTTGGCTTCTTGTCCAGTCCTGAAGGTTTCTTTCGCTGACCACTTTAATACGCGAGTATTATTATAACCATGTTTGACTTGGCGCTGTAAGCGTTTTTTTTCTTTATTATTTCGCTGTTTTACAACGCGTTCGAGTCAAAGACTTCTAGACTACGTAGTACATAGAAGCCTTCGGTTCGAGTAGCAGTTTCATTTACATTAAAGCGAAATAAAAAAAAAAAAAGCATTCACAGTGAGAAGTATTTTGGTATAATTCTAATGACTCCAACTGTAGACATCGTTTCTTAATTGTTCTTATACCTACTAGGTATATAAAGTCGAACACGAGGTATAAATTTTAGTTTTATTCGTATCTATTGATTTATTGTTTTAGAATAGTATAATAAATAAAAACCTATTTTCCATGCATACACTAGTACATAAATTATATACCTAAGATACCATACATAGATATGTATATTATAAATAGCAGGTAGGTACAATGCGCGACGCGGGGCGCGGTAAGCGCAGGTCAGTTGCGGTCGCATTGAGGAAGGTCGAATCGGACGCACGCATGTTCTGCGCCTCAACCACCGCGGTTTCGCGTTCGCTGACCGACGAACGCGTGTCGCATCCTCGTCCCGCGGCAACCTTTTCCCTCCCGCATCCCTCTCTTTCCCACCCGCAACTATAGACTGATCATTTGTCTCCCTCCAACCTGTCAACCATCACTTTCCTCTGCGCCAGAATTTAGGCTGTTTAGATATAAGTAGCTATAATACTGTATATATATATATAGTGTAATAAGCGTCCTTATTCTTTGTGCGTACAATTTAAAAGGTCTGGATATAGATTATAGACATAGGTCATCAACTTAGGTAATTGTATTATATACTACCTACCTACCTATATATTTTCATTTTATTTGTAAATGAATCAAATATTCCAAATTACGACAACATGAAGTCGAACAAATATAATAATAATACCTAATAATAATTTTTGCACATAATTTACAAACTTAGTGTTAAGTAATGTAGGTAGTTAAAGCGAGGTGAGATTTAAAATAATAATAGTATAGATACAACATGAATAAAGATATAAAACTGCCTCTGTGGTCTAGCGGTTAACACAATAATATTTATTAATTTAAATATATTTATTCGAAATGAATTAATATAACTAATTTAATTTAAATAAATAAATTTAATTGATATTTAATTTAAGCGTACGACTAGAGACATCGACGAGCTTGCCACTTGTCATGATTGGCCTATAAAGTTCGCTAAATGTATGCTTCTTTATAAGCGTGGTTTCTGACCACCCCAGAAGGGAAACGGTCGTGATTATATTTTCCTATATATTAATTATTAAATTAGGTATTAGTGAAATTTATTCATAATAATAATACAAACGATTACTTGTATAAATAATGATAAAACTCATACAATAAGTACATGGGGTGTATCAGGCAAAGCTTTTTGTAGATGTCGCTAGCGGCAATGGTACCTTGTTTTAGACCTATGACGCATAATTTTTTTATGTTTTTGTAGTTTTTTATTTTTATAACAGATAAATGTATTTTAACTTAACGTTACCTACCTTAAAAGACGAATTAAGGAGTCGAACACCGTATTTAAAAATAAAAATGGTTAAATTAATAGAACTGAGATTTTGAGATCGCCATATCTTTGCTTTCGCTTGGAATCTTCGGTAATATATCCAGCAAATAATAAATTTCGTAATAAAAATACAAGTTTTCTATGCAACTGACAGTTCTATTAGGTACTATCTATCATGCGTCATCTGTCGTGATAAAAAGTTAGTGATACACCCCATTCGAAGGAAGTTGGTGAGGGAGAAATTCCGGCAAAATCTTTGCACAAGAATTGGGCCTACATTTATGGAACGAGCTTCCAAGACGGCATTAACGCAATCGATTAGTGGATGGTGAGCGACTTGTTGCGCTATAAAGAAAGGAGATTTTCTTTGTAAACACCATTTGTGTCCTCTGTCTCACCCACACACGATGGACCCGGCACCCGCACTGTGAATCCAATGAAATGCTTAGAAAGGCATCCTCTCCTTGTTAAATAATACATATATATATATATATATAAATTGTTGTTAGTAAGGTTAGACCTACGAGTATATCATTTTACGCACTCATTCAAACGGGTCGTTTCAATCAGAAAGACAAAGACAGACTACGGCCGCTTGCAGAATGACTGTATCTTTTGACATGTTTAACGTATGCCATACATAACCAAAGTGATAAGCTACCTACCAATAATGTAACGTATATTAAAATATTAATCATAGATTATTTTAATCATCGTTAGAGCAACTGGCAAAACAGAACGTGCAGATGATAGACTAGCTGCCTTTAATTACAAAACCATATTTTTTTAAACATAAATTCTTTATTGTATAGATCGCTTATTCTAATAAGTAACAGAACTTCTAATAAGATACGGAACCGGATATCTGTCCTACGACAAACTATGTACCTACACATTACAGACTGACGACACTCTCAGACCGTAGACTTACAACTGACATGACACTATTGTATAATATTTGTCGAGGCCTACTCAGTTGTCCAAACCTGACAGAAGGTATTTATTATAATGCCCCCTCGAGACAGACTCGCTCCTGCGACCTCTTCCATGTCTGCCGCGTACGTACAATATCTGGCATGCGCGCACCTGTACGTCGGATGTGCGACACGTACAACAGGCGTGTATCGGACGTGGATATATTTAGTAACTCCCGCGCCGCCTTCAAAGCCAAAATCAAGAAGCTGCTACTTACGGTTTAGATCGCAAAGTGTGGGCAGTTTGCTTCGGAGTTCGCCTAACAGTTTTAATGTATTCAAACACAATGCAGTTGTTTTCTTTATACCTGGCCAAGGTGATATTTTCTGAATTTTGTATCGCACAAAGAGTGCACTATTGTTCACAGTGAGAAATATTCTGGTGGCGGGTATAATTTTAATTGCTTCTACTCTGTTGCTATCTTTTATGTTCTTATGTTGCCTGTCTCTGTCCTTTCTCTTCGAATAAATAAGTTATATGTATATTCATGGTCATGCAATCTGCCCATATTATGGACATACAATATGCTTTATTATGCTATAAATAAAAAATCTAAAAAATCAGATGAGCAAATAGTGATGGTCTTTCTATACTTATTTTTATATTTATTGTAATTTAAATATTAACACACAATACAATATATAAATAAATATTATCTTTAGTTAAAAAAAAAATATTACGTAATATAAAATTAAATCAACTCCTGGACCAGAGTAAGAGTGGTGCTTCCATAGGAACTGCTAGACACAGGACGGTGCGGTACTCTTTTAGAAAAGGGATATTACTCACGTCAATATGACTATGTGATCAGCCCATAGGCCAGACATCTTAATGTTTTCTCGGAACTTGAAAATAATAATTGAACTTATTTATTTATTTATTAACCAACCTTTGGGACAATGAAACGATTGTGTTGTGCGGTAGGTGCAACCATTAAATACAATGAGATTTATATATAGAGACGCAAATCGAACATTTCCGTACCACCAAAAGCGTGTCAGTTGCCACTAATTGAGTCGTAGCTTCGAAAATAAAAGCGTTGACAATATTAATATATTTGTCTCACTTACACTTTACATCTTACGAATAAGTTGTTAAAAAGAAAGAGACAGCAATGATGCGCGTTATCACGTTACGTGTGATACCAGAAATTAATTCAAATTACCCTTTGAATGAATAATTAAATGAATTTGAACTAAAATTTTCGTTTTTTTACGAACTTTTTTTAACTTCATTACATAGTCTTGTACACATTGTTACTAACATCTACGGTCACAAAACTGAAATTTAAATATTTTTTAATTTAACTTCCTTTGTTTGTGGTAAAGGTTAGTGAATAACAAAATTGTCATTTTACATGTCAAAATTATACCGTTGTATAACTCTAAATGTACTTGTAATGATGGTACTCATATGAAAGGTCTTGATGAGGCTCATGTAAGTAAAATGTCAATATACTGATTTCTAATATGCCTCATGTATGTGTTAAATAGCATCTTTTTTCAAGTTGGCGCAAATACAAAATTTAAAAACTATAATAACTGTTACCAAGCATTGTACTAAGGTCTTTTTTGTTATCACTGTTATACTTGTATGTTATTACTTAATCGAAAACCACCAAAATTAGTATTGTTTGTAATTTAGGTTGTAAAGGTTTTATTTTGTATACCAGCGCCAACTTAAATATATGCCGGAGTACTCATGTTAAAGGTATATTCGACACGACACGAAAATATTGAATACAAGAACTGCCACATGTAATTAAAAGTAAATTTTTTTCATTCTTTAAATCACATGATAATTTTTTAATATTCCCCACTTTTAGGGAAAATAAAAAATCATTTATTGGTATCACAGGCCATAAAATATGGCGTGAGAAAACATTTTTATTTTTAAAGTCTTATTACTGTAATTAAACAAGCTAAATTAAAACTTACCTGTGAAATGTAATGCCACTTTTTTTGTGATGCGTTTGTGAACGAGAATCACAGGATTTCACTGTGCATTTCACCATATTTATAACTTTTGTGTCGCGTGTTGCACCGTCGGAACCAAGATGTACAATGGCGCGAATTATGTCTGTGGACATATTTAAAGCGACACGCTTACAACGCATTGCTGCGAATCTAGTGTATTAACATCATTGATTAAATAGATTAAAAGGTAATTCAAGTTAAATCTAAGTATTATATCTATATAGACAGATACATACTAATATGTACACAATACTACATACTATATATATTATACACTACATATAATACCCACTTACACTGTGAGGAACTGTTTAAATAATGTGAATATACCATCTTTTTGAAAAGTGATCTGTTTGGCACTTGACGAATTTCTACCGGCAAATTGTTCCACAGATTTGCGGCCACTACTGCAAAAGAGTTAGACTGAAAGCCAGAGTGATGAGAAGGGATAGATAGAACAGAATTATGGGACGAACTTACCGTTCCGTGGAAATCAAATATTCCAAAAGATCACAACATGAATGATCTCACAGAAGAAATGATCAAGAACGGGTTCAAGACTCTTTTTACTTTAACTTTATTGTAATTAGAACATTAACACACAAATGTATGATAGCTGTAAGTTGCTCAAATATAAATAAATATATGTTTGACTTGACGCTTTAAGAGGTTTTTAAAATCTATTTCGCTTTGAAAGTCGGTCGACTTGGCATTGCTCTATGGTTTTTCGGTAAAAAAAAAACCCTTTACTTTGCTTTTAAATCAAACCTCTCTTAAGGACATTTTTGTAATTTAAAGATAGTTTTTTTCATTAGGAATAGCTTATACAGGTTGTGGCTTAGATAGTGGTCCAACGTTAAGGCGGCTATAGTACAGGTTTATTCTCCTATCACGTAGGTAATAAAAAATTGACCATTTTTAACTATAGGTTGTAGCATTATATATATTTTTTAATAAATAAATATTATTATTTCCAGACAGGTTACACAGCGCCATCTAATTTCCGTGGTAAGCTACGAGGCTTGTGTTACGGAAACTAGATAGTTGATAAACTACATTTTATACTTTTTTTTTTTGTAAATACAGTCAGGCCTGGATAAGTGAGAACTGGATAAGTGAGAAAACTCTATAAGTGAGAGTAATAGCCAGGACCCGTCATTTTAAGCTCCCAAAACCTCTATTAGCGAGAAACGGAAACCTCTGTAAGAGAGAGTCGTTTTTCCCTCATAGACCTCCGTAAATGAGACTGCTACTTATCTATACCTCTATTAGCGACAGTCGAGCTTTATTTACAAATTTAACATGTGCTATTTTATGACTCATTCTTAACTTTCGTGGAACTTCCTACTATTGATTTTGTATTCTCGTCAATATTGTACCTGTATTCTATTTCGTGGACATACATATTTACTACATTCGTACTTGCTGTGACTTGTTATTGCTGCGTACCCCTATAAGAGAGAAGCGCTACCCATGTACCTGCATTAGCGAGAGTGAGATTGTGCTCCCTTGAACTCTCGCTTATCCAGGTTTGACTGTATAACATATTATACATATATAAACACCCAGACCGAGACAAATTATACAACTTGCCCCCGGTGGGAATCGAAGCCACGACCTCCCGAGTTCACGGCAACGTTTGTTACCACTAGACCACGGAGGCGGTCAAATAATAAATATGTATTAGTACAAAAGAAAAAATATTTTATTAATATGACTATAACTTCGACAAATTACATTATTATTTAAGTCTGTTTTGTTTGTGTTGTACGGTTGAATACTAGCACTAGCACATATAGTACAAATTATAAAACAAATTTAGTTTTTTATAAATTCCAAAGAATAATAAATAAAAATAAAAAACTGAAATTTCAATCTTTGTTTTTAACAAATCACGCAAATTGTGATATAATAAAATATTTTTATATTTTTAACTAATATTTAAAAATATTCCAATACCTACGGTTGAAAATGGTTTTTTTTTTACATGATTGGTGAATACCTGTATTATAGCCGCCTTAACATTGCCCACTATTTACGCCACAACCTGTATATACTTTAATTTTTAATAGGATTTTTTTTGTGTTATATAGTTATTATTTATATTTTGTTACTTCGAATAATAGTAGTTATAAAAAATATGTGAATATAAAATATTTAGTAATAAAATGCTGCCAGTATCCTTGGCACTACCCATTGGCAGCGATTTGGAGTTAATTGTTTATTTATAATTATTTTTATTTTGTTTTTTCTTTATTTTAGTTGTATTTTTATTTATTAAGTAGGTTTATTTTTATTAATAGTAATTTATGTTTTAAACGTAAGTTTTTAGTTTAATTAATACTTATTTTAGTTTTTTTTTTAATTTTTAATAAAGTATCTGTAATTTAAAAAAAACATAAAATTAAGGAAATACATACTCTTAACCAAATAACAAGTTTTAATATATGATAAATAATATTATTATGCATCTAATCTTATTCGCACTACCTAGTAAGTTAGATATAAAACTATCAATTAGGTTTGTTGTGGTAGGTTAGTTTTATATCTAATCAACTGTAAGATGTAGGTCATATGAATTAGTTTTTTTTTTATTATTGTTAGAAAATATATCTCAAAACTATGGTAGTTTTATACACACATATACTTCGTTGTCGAATCTGAATATCTTAATCTGAATGATTTATTTTATTTTTATTTTATTTACTTATGCAATTTTATCTTTACAGCATTATTATCTTTCTTATATAAACAAAAAATAGTATTCTTTAAAAAATATATATATATATATATATATATATGTAGTCGCAACCAAGTGGAAGTGCGCCCATAACAAAAGAACATTGTTTTTATCCAGATAAATTTTAAGTTTTTATTAATTCGTCGATAGTTTTATAAAATAATTATTTATTAAAAAAAACTTTAATTCTAATATTTTGATGATAGAGATTTTAAAGTTTTTTTTCTCTGTTATTTGAATTTCGTACTATAAATTATTTAAAAAAAAGTACCACCACGACCGTTACCCTTTCGAGGTGGTCAGAAACCACGCTTATAAATAAGCAGATTCACATTTAGCCAACTTTACTATAGGCCAATCATGACAAGTCAAGCTCGTCGATGTCTCTAGCGTACCAAACTCGAGAAATATCACAAATAAATTAAATATTCTTTATTCTTAGCGTATCACCGTACATTCCCACCGGAATATGGTTAAGTCAATATAATTTAAACAAAATTGTACACAATACTTATATATTTAACGTTAAAATATCTGTCTTGCCTAGAGAGTGCAATGTGAAGACAAGGAACAGTACTGGTAGTGTCATAGGAACATCAACACAATAACAAAAAAATACCAAAAATAAATTAAGCTGTTGTTGCGGCTGTATATGGGCCTTGTCAGTAAAATTATATATTATTACATACCTACTTAACTAAAATAATAATTAAATGTATTTATTTACATTAATAAATATTTTTGTATCCCAACCAGGAATCGAACCCGGTACCTCCGAGTCTAAATCCAGACTTAACCGCTAGACCACGGAGGTAGTTTCGTACTATTATTTAATAAACAATATTTTTTCACTGCTGTGTATTTTTTTTTTATTTTAAATATTTTTTAGGCCGACTGTCTCTTAGAAACTACCATTATTTTCCCAGTCTCTCAATAAAAAGTTATTGACCTTTTCATTACAGACCATACAACATGCATTTAATATAGAGCTTTTACAATAATAATATTAAAACAATAAAACCTAGTTGTACCTACCTAGTAGTAATAGTACCTACTCGTAAAATATTATAAATATTATTAAATGATATTAAGCACAGGTATTTTAACGCTTAATTAATTATTTGTGACAAGGCTTAATTAAATGTATTTATTTACATAAATAAATATTTTTGTGTCCCGACCAGGAATCGAACCCGGTACCTCTGAGTCTAAATCCACAGACTTAACCGCTAGACCACGGAGGCAGTCTCTATATTACTTAAATGAAATCTAAGAATAATATATCTTTAAATATCCGTAATTTGATTGCCTATATTTCTCATAAGACTTAACAAATCTTTGAAAATATTTTATAGATGAAATTTGACATTTACCTCCTAAAAAAGTTGTCTGTCTATCAGGAGCCTATTTAAAAATATATAAATAAATACATATTATAAATGCAAAAGAAGCTATTAGTTTATAGTTATAAAATTTAGTTTTTTTACATAGTTTGTAAGTATTTTTTTCGAATAAAGTACTTGTGGATATTTCCATATAATAAGTATCAAATACAGCACCAAATTTTGTGTAATAGGGTACCTATCGGGTGTTGAGGAAGCCGTCGGCGCGGGGTCGGGGCACGCATGCGCACCGAAGTCTCCACATGCCGGGGAAATCGCGGTGCGCCTCCACGAGCTGCACTAAAACGTCCCGCACGCCTCGCCTCAACCTTCAAACGCGCGCCATCTTTGTATCCACGAGTAACTAAAGGACATAGCGTATCAATTACAGTGGAATAACTTTATCATTATCGATTTTTTATTTAATTTTTAGAGTAATTTCAGGAATAATAATAAAAACATTGAGATGCTTTATACTACATAAAGGGGGTGATCCAAACAAAAAAATTGTATCAACTTTCAACGTCTTATAACAGTTATAATAACCAAACTATTAAAGCACGCAGTTTATGGTAACATAAAGCTAGTTATTTTGACTGACTACAGGTGAATAACAAGTCGACATTATGGTAAGTAATTGATGTCTTGGTCAGTATATACCAAATTTTGTTGTACCATTTTTGGAATATAAAAAAAAAACACTACACAAGAGCAACCGTAGCTTAGTGGTATGAAATTTGATTCCTGACACCTGTTATTCAGCACAGTGATAATGTGTTGACAATGCTGGTTGACTGAAATACTGTAAACTACGTCAATCGACGCGAGACAAGTCACAGGAAAGCAGCGGTAGGGTGTAATCGACATATATTAAATTTGGAGGACTAGCCAGTAATTAGGTAGGTACCTAATATATAAAATTTAAGTAATATCACGATTGTATACCTTTTGGGGTAGTCAGATCCACGCTTTTTTTCTTAAAGCGGGTTGTTCACATTTAGCCAACTTTACTATACGCCCATCATGACAAATGGCCATTGTCATCTCGAATCGCTGCAGCTTCGCCGAGATGTGGCCTCCCTCTACAAGCTATACTACGGTGAATGTTCTGAAGAGCTCCACAAACTTATCCCTTCTTCTCTATTCCGCAACCGAACCACTCGCACAGGCCAAAATATGCATCCACATACCGTAGCCACTATACCTACGCGTACATACAAATTTGGAGACTCTTACATCTGTCGCACGCTGAAGATGTGGAATGCTCTCCCAGCCAGTGTGTTTCCCCATTCCCATAACCTGGAGTCCTTCAAACGATGTGTGAAAGAGCATCTTTATAGGCCGGCATAGTGGTAGGGACTGATGTCGGTCGACTGAGGCTGGCGTCAATTGCTCCCATTCTTGGACCTCGCGTACCGCTTACCATCAGGTGGGAGCGGTGTCACATGTCGTGAACAGTATTAAAAAAAAAAAAAAAAATCTCTAGAATACCAAACTCGAGAAATATCACAAATAAAACAAATTATTGTGTCACGACCAGGAATCGAACTCGGTACCCCCGAGTCTAAATTCACGGACTTAACCGCTAGACCACGGATATATATTTCGGTAAGGGGCGTTTATTACGTAAGACTTTTTGACCCATTCCCTCCTGTTTAATATACAGGTATATTACGTAAGAATCTAAAAAATATATACATACTCTCACATATACATATTTAACTTGTGTTTTGTTTTAAGGTTATTCTTAATCATTAAAATCATCTTTGCATATTATGTAGTGTATGTAATCTTAAAGGCAATCAGGGGCTAAGAACTCACTCGGGCAGTGGATCTGCCACTGAAATAATCTTAGGTTTAAACGACCATTTATTTAGTTGTGTATTTTTTATTCAATTTACTAATACTAATACCGCATGCGCATTTTTGAACTGACGCAAGAACTATCGAGACCGCCTCTCACTCCCTTGTAAGAAAAACTAAGATATGTTCGACCCGCTTCCTCTCCTTAAATATCATCATGTATAAATAAATAATATAATAAATGCATATAATAAATGCATGGTAGGTGCAAAAAAACTATGGCTATAATGAAGGCACTTGCCACCATTGAGGTTCCAGCTATTCTGTAACCCACTGGAATAGTCCGCGATGGAATAGACGCTGATCCCCTGGGAGCGGGGACTGGCCTTAGTGTGGTATACCACTTATGTCGATACTTTGGCTTTGTCACACCTCAGGGGAACAGCGCTAAAAACAGAGAGCCGCAGCTAAAAGCGCAGAGTCTGGCAAGCGGCGCAAATAGGTATCTACGAGAATCAAAGAATCCGTAGGGTTTGTGCCGTTTGCTGTAGAGATTTTAGGCGCGTGGGGTTCAAGCGCTAAAACATTTTTAAAAATCATTACACTTCGTCTAATTATGTGCTTTGGTGACAAGAGGGCTGTTTCTTTATATCGCTCAAATAATTAGCATAGCGATTCAGCGAGGAAATGCGGCCAGCGTTCTTGCAACCATGTCGCGCGGACACGATTTATGTTTGAGTTAGGTTTTGTGAGTAGATTTTTTGTGTTAGTTTATTTTTAATTTTATTGTTTACTTGTAGTAATAATTTATTTTATATTTGATAGTTAATATATTGTGTTTTTTTTAATTTACTATATAATAATATCAAATATAAACGTAAAGATAAGTGCTTTTGGCGTGAATTTTATTGTTATAACTCGACCATTTATTTAGTTGTGTATTTTTTATTCAATTTACTAATACCAAGCGGATGGAGAGTTTCAGAAATTACATTTGGTGTCATACCTACTTTATGTAATGCTATCACTGCAATTCGGCTCATTGAATCACCCCACTCCATTTTAAAATCACAAGAATATTTAACAAAGATTGGCGTGATAACAGAAAACACAATAAATATTCATATAAGAATGTCAGGTTCCAAATTAAAATGTAATAGGTGTTATTGTTTTTTATTATTATTCTCTTCTACCGATGGATGATGAATGAGGTGATAGGGAAGGCAAAGGGTCTAGCCCATACAGCCAAGTCTGACGTAATATATCTTTCTTTTTCATGAGTTAATGAGGTCAACATCAAATTCCAGATGCTGCAGAATTTGATGTTTTTCTTGAGTCACTCGCGGCATTATAGCCCAAACACGTCCTGTAAAATTGGGAAAACCGCAAAAAAATAAACTGCAACTTGTGCCCCATATTCAAAGTCCAATTTATTGTTTTCCATAACTATTGTAGAACATTATTAAACAAAACAACACCACTTTTAACCAACAATATTCTCAGTAAATTAATTTACAAAACAAAAAATTGCACTTGGCATGTCCGCGCAAAATGGCGCGAAGAACTCCTTATTGATTTTTTTAAAAATAGAATAGTATTTATGGCCAGTCTGGCCGACGTAACTATATACGTCGATGGCACTAGGGCATTTGTCGAACTGCGCCGAAGCAAAACATTCGGCCACGGTTCGGTACGGGCGCTGCACGTCCACTCGCTCTTGCTCGGCCTGCGACCTACGCCAACAATAAAGTCGTTGGTCATTTAAATATTGTGAATTTGTTATTAAACTATAATGATAGGTAAGTACACTCCTATAAGTTCTAGTTGATGCTATATTTTTATACAAATATTTTTTTCATAATTATTAAAAAAATCGATTTTAATATTAATTCCTACTTAGCTGAAAAATCTTCAAACATTTCTGAACAAAATAAATCGGTGTCTTTTCGTATCTATAATAATATTTTTAATAAGACCTATTGTTGTAGTAATTTAAGATGTTATTAGTATAGGGTACGTTTATAAAATCAGTAAATATCTAATTTTATAGTGTTATACAGCATTATACATAATGCGGAGTGTAGGTCGAGAGGACAAAGGAGAGGGGATCGAGCGAGCTTTAGGGATGTGACACAACTCAAAATATCGATTGTTTATTTATTTACGGCTCAATGGTAAAAATACATCGACTTTAAATACGGCTAATACGAGTAAGTTACCACAAAAAGTCAATACCCCAAAAAACTGAATATTTCAGTTTTCTTTTCTCAGTCAGTTAAAACATCAAAAGGCCATCGGAATCTGCTAAGCTTATCGTTGAACCGCTTTGCTGCTTGGTCTTCTACTAGCAGAAGTAGAATCATTTAATACCTACACACTAAGCTCGACAAAGTCATGTAACTAAATAAATATTTGTATGCTAGAAATAGCGAAGCATGTGATATAATAATTTACATCCCTGTACCTACCATGTTTCTGACAAATAATTATTTCATTAAAATAATGATGCGCACAAATATCTGTAATAGGCTTATATGATTTTAAATATTTTCACTGTGACCCTTGTGTGTGTATTGAAGGTATTGAAGTGTCCAAAACGGTACTACAAGCCTGTGATGTAAATACATTTTCATTATGTATTGTGTGTTATTAAATTAAACAAAGTTACACGACGCAATGTACAATGAAAATATATACATTTACACTGCGGGGTAGAGTTGATTTTAATAACGCTTGTCAGTAGTAGTTTTTTTACTGAATCTTTGATGCAAGTGTCTTCGATGTGCAGCCTGACATACAAATATATACACATTCATAAAACCATCCACAGCACATTCTGTAACAAGAACCTCTTCATTTTCTCTTGAAACATATAAATAAGTAGTTTTCCTATTTGAAAGAACAAATAAATATAATAAAACAAATATTTTATGTATATTTTATCATTATTAACTAGGGATAAATAAATGCTCGTACATTACGCGTTATTTAACGCAGTGTAATATTGAAAAATGTAAGCAGTTGTCTTAAAACTTGCTTTTTACACTAGTTTGTCTCGCTCTAAAGTATAAATAAAATAATGATCGTGGCGACCCGAATGCCATACCTACCTAAAACAAAATATTTCCCTAGTTATTCACGAGGAAATGCGGCGAGCTTTTTAGGTACCCTTCCCAGGTGGTAAGCCCTTATATTAATTTTGTAGAATAGTTTTAACTTCATAGGCATTTTTAGTTTAGATTTATTTGAAATTAGTTTTTCATCTATTTTATTTTTGTATCTTACTTCATAAAAAAAAAATGTAGTTATTACTTATAAACTATATATTCATCTAATAACTCAAAAATACTTTACGAGTTTAAAAATTGGGCTTTACGGATTTCAATTTTATTTTAAATTAAAAGCAATATTTGTGATAGAAAACCTGAGCTAATGAGCCATTGCGGTCTTAAAATACCCATTCTCAAAATTATGTCATTAATCATGTTATTGTGTCATTAATACCTACTGTTTAGGAAACTGTAATTTAAATATCTGTATCGATAACGTTTATCGACAAGTCGATGTCGCGTTGTTGTTGCTCGTGTCGCTCCCAAGGTGAGGAAAGGTCAGCGTTCTGATACACGTGGCGGCGCGCACCGCGGTTTCGACAGTGGAAACCGCGGTGCCGCCTCCACGTGCTCCCAGAGGCCGTTCACTCCGTCGCCTCGCGCCCCCTCTCTTATCGGGTCTCCAGTGCATGTGCATCCTAACCACTGAGTAAACGCGCATCTAGTTCCGTCAGCCGCGTCCAATGTTTTCCACTATAATGGCTTAAATTAGGTGACGACAATGCAGAGAGAATTTGTAGCTAACAATGTGAATTATGACTCTACAGGTGAAGAAGAGAAGGCGCATCGTTGCGGAGAGTGCGGGCTCGTGCTGTCGACCCGCAGCGCTTTGACCGCGCACACCCGCTCGCACCGCCCCGCCTCCGAGGGTCACCGTTGCGACGTCTGCAACAAGACCTTTCTGGTCCCGGCGCGCCTCGTCAGGCACTACCGCACGCACACCGGGGAGAGACCATTCGAATGCGAGTTCTGCCACAAAATGTTCAGCGTCAAGGAGAATCTTCAAGTGCATCGGAGAATTCACACAAAGGAGCGGCCTTACCGCTGCGGGGTGTGCGGCGCGGCGTTCGAACATTCGGGCAAGCTGCACCGGCACGCGCGCATCCACACGGGCGAACGGCCGCACGCCTGTCCGCACTGCCACAAGACCTTCATCCAGTCGGGCCAGCTCGTCATCCACCTACGCACCCATACCGGAGAGAAACCCTACCTCTGTCCCGCTTCCGGCTGCGGAAAGGGGTTCACGTGCTCCAAACAGCTCAAAGTGCATTCCAGAACGCACACCGGGGAACGACCTTACACTTGCGATATCTGCTTCCGTGATTTCGGTTATAACCATGTGTTAAAGTTGCATAGGTTCCAGCATTATGGGGAGAGATGTTATAGGTGTACGGTTTGTGACGGTACGTTTACTAATAAAAAGTTGATGGAGGCCCATATCCATCGGGAGCACGGTGCGGAGGCGCCGCGGGCCGCGGGGCTGTTGACTGGAAGCGCGGTATGTGACATGGTGGAGGCGGCGCTGCAGCAGTTGCCGCCGACACCTCCCAGTTCTCCGCCATCACCTGTGGACCCCTCACCGATCCAGCACTTAGCTGTCGAAGACATACCCGTGGAGCACATAGCTGTTGAGAACATAACCGTGGAACACATAGTTGTCGATGCGTTGGGTATGGAACAGTTAACCGCTGAATCTGCCCCTGCCCTGACTCCGCTGGTGCTGGTCCCGCCGCCGAACCCTCCTCACCTGACGTTTGCGGCGTCGTCCCTCCCCCCGAGAAAGCGGAAGCTCCTAGAACTGTCAGTGGCTGCCGCCGCCCAACCCCCCGTGCGACACACCTCAGTCATTCGATTCGCGCCATCTTCCGGCGTGTCGTAACCAAATTTAATTTAAAGTTAAAAACCATTGAGCATTTCTAGTTGATATGGAAGCTGAGCCATTTTTGTTAATATTTTGCATATTATGGAAGTATTTAGTGACGTCCAGAAATGCTGATCTCCAGTGAATGCATGCTTTTTATAAGATTGTAGCCGTAGTTTTTTGCTAAGAATATTTATAGGATACCATTGACTTATATGTATGGATCGGGCATTAATGTTTTAATTTGTACTGCCACTAATTTCGATATATTTATGTTATAGTCACACCCTTATATTGAGAGGTATTTTGTGCAATATTTTTTATATTAGGAGAGCCATACCTAACCTAGGTAACCATAACAAGGCGAAGCTTGGCATGTTTTTGCCTGATTTTAGGCGCCAAAAAGGTTAATTAATTTAGATAACTGTCCGATTTATATATGCAAGTCAAAAATACGTGTAATTAACTCCTAAGATGATGAATTCCTCTTATTTTAAGTAGATGTAAGCCACGAGAAGACTGCTGTGTATTGAAGCAACTAAAGCGGTGCCAATCTTAGGCACGGGGGAGCGTATGGCATGTTTTATCGACGAATCTGAGTTTAACCGGTCTATTGCGTCTTGTTGACAGTTAGCCATTTATAATATTCATTTACAAGCCGCAATGGGTTGGTAGGAGCTGTCAAGTTGTCGATGAGATATGTAATAATCTCCGCAGGTCTGCTCGTACCTTAAGACTTAGTACCATTAATATGTTTTTTTATTATTTTATTGTCTGTTAATTTAGCCAACCAATCGCGAGCCCTATAACCAAATGTGCGTTAATTTATATTAGATTTTTCATTTTTTTTTTTCTATTTTGGTACTGGGTCTTAAGAATAAGGCTTAAATGTCAAATCTCATACAAATTCGGTTCTTAGTTTTGTTTATAGAAATTACCAGCGGCTATAGATAAAATGCTCACCTGTTACATTACCAAAAAAAGAAATGTTGTTCCATTTTTTGACAGTGGATTTTTTTTTTGACTGGTGAATGAGCCGTTTGGTTGTATTGCTTTGGTAAGTCTTGTTTCAAGCGGTGTTTTTTTATATAAATATCACCATGGCAAGCTTACAATATTAGTTCTCTTTGAAAGTAAAAATTGGCATGTGACATCGTTGCAAATGGCACATACTTTCAACGCGAACAAAAAATAGGTGGTAATTTGCCCAATCTGCCGGGGCAGGGAAGTATCCACCGTTCGTGCCGATAAACCCAGTAAAGTGTATCCACTCGTTTGGGGATCAGGTTCGAATTGCTGTCATGCCCAGTCAAGCCGGCATAGTCTTAGGGACTGAAGTCAGTCATGAGTGTCTGATTCCAGTTGCTAACATTCATGGACCTCGCGCGTCACTTACCATCAGGTGGGTGCAAGGTCACATGTCGTATAAAAGTAATAGTATAGAATAATAATACAAACATTTTTTTCTCATAAAAATGTCCAAAACCGTTCTATTTATTGAAACTAACGCAGCTACAAAAAGTAACACAGCTTAAGGGGGTTCTCTCGCTCGAAGAATACAATTTTGTTAAGTACAATAGACGAAAATCGTTATAAATGTTAGTTTTTTTTTGTATAAAATTACATATATGAAAGTAAAATTAAGTCTATTTTTTTCCTACAAAGTTGATAAGACTACATTTATTAAAGCACATTCTTGCGGGCGAGAGAGGGATGCAAATATTAAACGGTTGGTGGCGCTGATAATGTTGGCGTGTTACATTAGCGCGGCTCATAACGAACGCGGAAGAAATAAACGAACTAATAAAGTCGTGTAACTACTACACAGCTTAAATACTATTTATTTGAATTACTAAAATTAACCATTAATACGGATTACAATTTGTATGAACATTTGACAACAGCCGCCATAATGTTAGTTTTAAGGTTTTGTATTTATCATTAGAATAATTACGCCTAGAACAATAGTACATACCAAAAACTTTCAACTTTGAGGCCAATCAATAGTTAATGTGTGCCACTATGTTAGAACATTTATTTTGTTTTTCCATTAATAGCACAAAAACTGTCATAATTAAATTAAAATACTGAGAGCCTGCACGATTTAAATTTAAGAAGCTTAAACGCTATTGCACCCATCTCGCTCGCACAATCCAATATTTCCAAAGATTTTTTAACTTTTGAGATATGTAGTGCATTAACTTATTTATACATACCTAATTTTAGACATACAAAAATAGCAAAAACATAACGATTTCTCTCAAGTTTACTAAAAACAAATATCTGAATAATGTATCTTTAAAATGCCGGTAATTTTATTTCCTAGTAAGTTGATAGACTACATTTTACAAATGTATACTCAAACTTGAAATATCTTCGAAAATATTGGATTGTGCGAACGAGGGGAGTGCAAAAGAATTGAACCCTCTTAAAACAGACAGCTTGTTCAGTAACCGACCCGTTATGGCTCAGTTCAACTTGCCACACTTATCGTGCGTGTACTTTATTTCTATGCGTTATTATTCTAAGGAATATGTATTTATCATTACAAAATATTATAATATTTAATTGCTGTAAAAACTGTTTTATTTTTTAAATTATCCCATTAGGTAACCTTAGGGTGCGTGTACACCACCCAGATATTTCAAACTTGAATCAGACTTGCAACAAGTTTGATGTATCAAAAGTAAAGGTTTTAGCAAACATTCCAACTTCCGAGCAACAATCTTGCATCATGTGAGCATTTGCACCTTGACATAAAGAAAAACAAAACTAGTAATCTGCGTCAATGGCGTGTATCACTAACTTTTGATCACGGTAGATGGCGCATGATAGATGGTACCTAATATAACTGTCAGTTGCATAGAAAACTTGTATTTTTATTACGAAATTATTATTTTCTGGATATTAGGCCGAAGTGAGCAGCTTTTAAGTGTACAAATCGAGATTTCTAAGCGATATCAAAGATATGGTGATCTCAAAATTGCCGTTCTATTAATAAAACCTTTTTTCTTTTTAAAGGCGGTTTGCGCTTTATTATTTTTTTAAGGTAGGTAACGTTAATTTAAAATACGTTCTGTTATAAAAATTTAAACTACAAAAACATTTTTTAAAATATGCGATATAGTTGCAAAATAAGGTACCATTGCCGCTAGCGACATCTACAAAAAGCTTTGCCTGATACTCCCCATTAAGGCGAATTCGGTAAAAAAGGGTTGATTTAAAATCAAAGCTTGCTCTTTTACCGAATTTTACTTACACTACGTTCGACTTGAAAGCAAATAAAGCAAAGCTTGCTTTTTTACCTATTTTTGTATGAAAACCATAGACAAACGCCAAAAAGAACGATTTTCAAAGCGAAAAGAGTTCTTAAAGCGACAAGTCAAACGCACATCAAGGGCTCTGAACTCGGGAACATTATTTAACTGTACATTGCGTTTCTTATTTTCAGAGCTTGTGTTTTGTTTAAAATTAACACGCCATGTATTAAATAAAACCGGTTATTAATAAGAACGCGGGTCTGAAGACCTACTGTCGTCATATTTTAACTTTCTTGGTCCTAGGTTTAACTCATATTCTTGTAGTTATCCATGACGATTAAATTATAATGAAAAGGTTAGGGACAAACGGCGTAAATATAACATTGGCTGAGGGACTAATAACCATTGTCCATTGCCTACAAAAAGTTTTTTTTCTTTTGGATACTTTGAGTCTTGAGTCTGACTAAGACGTTTCCTCAATGACTCCTCCACTCAACATTTCCTTCCAGCTGTCAGACGAAAATTTTATCTTGTAATTGTTACGTTTAAAGTTAAAAATGGATCTCATTGTACGAGTTTTATTTTGAAAGTCAGCCGTAAGCTGGTACATTCGTATTATTAATCGTCACAATTACAGAGACTTCATTTTCGTTTGACGAGGGAAGGTTGAGTGGAGAAGCCGTTTACGAAACGTCTTAGATTACGGGAGTGAGTTAACAGTATTTTAAAACTCGGCCAGTTTTTAAAATAATATAAATAAAATTAGTCACAGTAATTATAAAACGTGTAATTGCACTTAAAAGTACAGTACGCAGCAACCATTTTTTGTATAATATTAGAGAGGTAATGCGGCTAAAGGACTAAATTTCTTTGCATAGTTTTTTTTAAAAACAACTGGCTGACGGCTTTACGCGGGGCGGGCGGCGGTAGCCATATTTGTTTGTAATTTGCCGGTCCAAAGCGGCCGTAAAATATTATCTTAAAATATTTGTGAAATCACATATTCAAAATGGTAATTTATATTTAATAATTTACTCATGTTACAATATTGTTTATAATAACTGCAAATTTTTTGGTAATATGTTATTATTTATTGTTTTTCAGACGCTCGGAAAGAATAATAAGATGCAACAAATTATGAACTATAGAGTTCGAGTAATGTTACAAGACTCCCGTATATTTATTGGAACTTTTAAGGCATTTGATAAGCATATGAATTTGATACTTGGAGACTGCGAGGAATTCAGGAAGATTAAGTCTAAAAATCAGAAAACGACTGAAAGGGAGGAGAAGCGAACGCTTGGTTTGTTGTTGCTGCGGGGTGAAAATATAGTTTCTATGACTATTGAAGGTCCTCCGCCGCCTGAGGAAGGTTTACCTAGGGTTCCATTGCCGGGTATGGGAGGGCCGGGAGTTGGCAGGGTTGCTGGAAGAGGTAGTGGTCCTGGAGGTCCGCCTCAAGGTTTGCAGGGGCCCGCTAGAGGGGTTGGAGGACCTTCGCACCAACATATGGCTCCTGGATCCCGTGGACAGATGTCTGCTCCTCCTCAGATGAGAGGTGGGCCTATGATGGGAGGGCCTCCCCCTGGCATGATGGGTGCACCCCCCGGAATGGGTCGTGGCTCCGGAAGAGGCCCGCCACCCATGCGCCGGTATTAGTGATTTATATTTTGTGTCTTAAAGTGATAAACTGACGTGACGTGAGTAAATAAGTGAAATTGTATAATTTCTTAAGTAATTGCATGGATAATATTCCGTTTTACAATAAATTAATGGTAAGTTGATCTGTTTTTTATTATCGTTTCTTTCAACAACCCGTAACCTTATGATAATAAATAAAAATTAAGGGTATTATAATATTTGTTTGAAACTGAACTCTTGGGATCACCATTACCCCTTTGTATGTTTAAGACATGGATTTGCATTCATAATATCACTGCTCTTGTGTTTCAAAAATGGATCCATGTCCAAATCAAGGACTAAAATTTTTCTTTGAGAGTGGTGTCATTTTATATCAAATAATCACTAAATTGATTTCAGGCAGCCGTCAATCAATGATTTCAGTCAGTTAAAATAAAAACAAAGACGAAGTTACACAAAAAGGATCTAATCAACATTTAGGTAATTTAAAGTTATAGATGCGATTAGTCCAACATTTAATATATTTAGAATATGTCAAAAACTGTATTTAATATCTGGATTGTTTATGATATTACAGATATTACTAAGGACCTGATTGACATCCTAATTAAATTTCTGAAAAATTGAGGATGGGATCCTTTATTGCGTAACTGCGTCCAATTGTCTTTTGACGCTTGTAACTTATTGATAATCATGATAATGATATGCTCTGGAAGGCCCATCTTTAACCGTGGACGTTTAGGATTCACTACTCTAGATTCTAGGAAAATAAAAAAAAGAAATTTGTAGGTTAATAAGTAATTTAATTACAATCTTTCTTATGAGTTAATGAGGCCATCATCAAATTCCAGATGCTGCAGATTTTGATGCTTTTCTTGAAGTCACTCGCGGCATTATAGCCCAAACACATCGGGTAAAATATGGGAGTTCACAGCGCGGGAAAAGACTGCAGACTTGTGCCCCTTATTCAAAGTCCAATTTATCGTTTTCCATAATTATTCACATTGTAGAACATTATTAAACAAAACAACACCACTTTTGACCAACAATATTCACAGTAAATTAATTTACAAAACAAAAACTTGCACTTGACATGTCCGCACAAAATGGCGCGAAGGACTCCCTTAATTACAATACTTTTAATAGCACCATAATTTGAGGTTTGTCAAAATATCTATGATTCATAAATAGCACAAATGATGTTACACTTTGCAAATGGTCTTATCATACTGTATGTCTAAGGGTTATCCACCAGATTCCATTTATTTAAGCACGAACATCTTATTAAGGAATTCTTTTGCATTGCTCTTGCTTGTACAAACATTTAAGGGTTAACAAATGGAAAATGTTAATGTCAATCAATCAATGGAGCGTTGGTGGCTCGGTTGTAAGAATGCATTCCTTAAATCCTACAAAGATCGGTTCAAAGCCCCCAACATGTAAGAATGAGAAATACACTTTCCTTACGTACATTTGTCATAGATTTACAACACAATCGGAGAGCATGTTAAGCCGTCGGTCCTGGTTCCACTAATACATATAGGCTAAATTCTCCAGATATATGTTCTGGAAGGCCCATCTCCAGCAGTGGAGGTCTAGGATGCTGTGTTCTAGGGGCTGTAATGATGATGATCATGACAATGTCAATCGCTATGAGTTGATATTCATATAACATTTTGTGGTTTTGACGTAAGCTCTGTTGAACTCAAGCATCTTTAATGCTACAACTAATAGTATTGGAATCCAGAATTTTGCCAATCAAAAGTAATCAATAGCTAGTATATTTATTTAGGTATTTGTTTCTGGTGTCCAAACGAAGTTAATCTGGATCTTAGGCACCAGTTCCATTACACAAATAGGTATTGTACATATTGAATTTTAGCTTAAATCACAAGCGTTGATTTTATAATTTTTTATTTCTATTTCCACTATCTTTTTACTATTAACAATCACAAATTGAATTATGCAACTACTATTTTAATATTTGTAACAATTACATACTTACTAACTATGCATAAAAATAAGTAATAATAAGTTATTATGTTACAGAAAATTCCTCACTGAACATCCAATGACTAAAAAGGATGGATATATTTGGAGTAGGCTGAATTACCTTATATGAATTTAATATTAAATCTATATGCTAATTAACTAAGTTTACATTAATATAAGAACATTAAAAATGTGATATGTGAAGAAACAAGCTTAACCCTTTTTTTTCACACATTCTTTATAAGCAAGGTATCTCTGGCCACTCGAGTTGCTTTTAGCAGATTTGTTCCATTTCTACTTAATCAGGGGTGGCTAACCAGGCGATCGCGATAACAGAGAGCACAACGTAATCACCAACTGCTGCACGCATCATCTTGTATCATTCTGAGCATTGGTTTCCAACGAGAAATATTCAAATTTAAAGAAATGTATTTAACAACTGTTCATTGGTTCAACATATTTATGTGGGTCAGCATTTTCCTACTTAAAAAAACATAAAATAAACACAGTTCTCGCTTGACAGACACTCACACATTGGATTGTTTAAGGTTGGCAATAAAAAACCAGATTTTGCTAATCTAGCGGAAGATGCTCAGAAGCAATGCTCATACTATCAGATTTATGAATTTCCTCTTAATAAAATAAAAAATACATACTACATAATTGTGTGCTGAACTACATTGTTTCATTTGAGATTTCAATAAGTATTTAATTAGTAAATTGCACTGGGTTTCAACACTAGATGTCTAGTGAAGTCAGCTACCCCTGTACAAATGGAACTCATTTTATCTAAGTTTATACTATGTCAGTGCAATGAGCACATAAAATAACACATTTAGGACGCTAGTAAAGAGTGAAGTGGAAGTCTCTGTAGACACAACAACTATCAATCTGTATTCTTATATTTGTCCGTTATGGATGACATCGTTTTCATCATCATCATCATCAGCCTGTGTCTCTCCACTGCTGGATATAGGCCTCCCCCAAGGCTCGCCACTGCACGCGGTCTTTTGCAATCCCCATCCAACCCCCACCAGCGACCCTCCTCAGGTCATCCGTCCATCTGGCGGGGGGTCGTCCCACTCTGCGTCGTCCCGTACGTGGTCTCCACTCCAGAACCCGTTTGCCCCATCGGTCGTCGGTTCTGCGGCAGATGTGTCCGGCCCATTGCCACTTCAGCTTGCTAATTTTGAATGCTATGTCAGTAACTTTGGTTCTCTGACGAATTTCAACGTTTCGAATTCTATCCATCAGAGAAATACCAAGCATAGCTCTCTCCATAGCTCGCTGAGCGACCTTGAATTTGTGAACCAGACCCACTGTCAGTGTCCACGTCTCTGCTCCGTACGACATTACGGGGAGGACGCACTGGTTGAAGACTTTTGTCTTCAAACACTGGTATGGACGATGAGAAGATATGTCGGAAGTTTCCCGAATGCCGCCCATCCTAGCTGAATGCGTCTGTCGGCTTCTTTGCTGAAGTTAGCAGCGCCTGGCTGAATAGTCTGTCCAAGGTAGACGTATTCCTGCACAACTTCGAGAGTAGCATTTCCCACACAGATTGGCCTCGGCTTGACATGGTCATTGAACATAACCTTAGTCTTATCCAGGTTCATTCCGAGGCCAACCTGCTGAGAAGCCATGTTTAAGCCGTTTAACATTCTGCTAAGATCCTTGAGGGAGCTGGCCATGATGACTATGTCATCCGCGAATCGGAGGTGTGAGATGTATTCTCCATTGACATTTATGCCGCAGTAATTCCAGTCCAGCATTTTAAAATCATCGTTTTAAACAAGGTTTATTGCCAATAAAGAGCAGACTGACTTTAGCTAGTTTTTGCTAGTAAATGAAAAACTCTTGTCTGTATTATTTCATACTATCAGTGGCAATAAGCACAGGAAGGATGGCATCGTTTTCCGTCGACCCCACACCTGCAGCCTGCGGTTGTGTCTCCCCGTCCGCCCGGCCCCCACCTCCTCCCTCGAGTGATCCAGCAGATCTCCGTCTTGCAAGCTGAACACCGCACCCAATCACACCCCCACTTCTTTGTTATAATAGCATTGCATTCGGGACAACTTAAAGCTTCTCCCCGCTCTATAAGACCGTCTAAAAGTGCTTTCGTTCCTTGGTCTACTTTAGAATCTATAGACGCTTTTGCAGTCTCTTGCGCTTGTTTTGATCGATGTTGCTCACACGTCAAACCTTCATGTATAACCTGAAATTATAATACAATTGCGATGAGTTAATTTGTCTATCCTTGCTAATTTATTAAATAAATTATCACCAGCCTTTGCTTAGAACTGTCAAAGTCTCCTTATTACTATAGTATATTATATATATATATACTATGCTGGTGGCTCAGGCTAAAGCTTGAGCCGTTGCTTCGGTTAGAATTAGTCTTGAAGTACATTCTTTCTTTAGTATTGGTCTAACTACTTAAATAATAAAAATCCAACTAAATGTTATGAAACATGATTTACATGTTTATTGTTCCTATGAACATGTAAATCATGTTACCTTAAGCCTAACATATTATACCAATAAATAAATTTATATCTTAAATATTGTTATGACCAGAGACTTAGATACCTAAAGCTGACAAGTCTCAGAGATCGCAGAATGAGGGGAGATATAATTGAGACATTTAAAATTCTTAACAGGAAGGTATAACTGCCCTCACCTAGCCAAAATGTTCAAGTTGAACACAATGATATTTCCCCGTCGTGATCACGGAATGAAATTGATGAGAAAATCCAGCAATACAAATGTGAAATATCACTTTATGAATAACAGAGTTGTAAATATGTGGAACAAAATACCAGAAGACATATTGAAGTCCCCAACTGTAAACACTTTTAAAAACAAACTGGACAAGTGGCTAGTGACAATTGACATAGACGATGGTGATAACTGACTATTTTATGAACTTTACACCAGTGCTTGATATAGGCATATCAGCAATGCGCTGCTCGCCTATTAATCAATAATAATAATAATATTCGTAACCACAGGTAACGAATTTACGCCGTTTGGGGTTGAGACGATGGGCCCTTGGTGACACAGCCAAGCTTCTGGCCAAGCGGCTGAGAGAAAAGTCTGCACGAGCAGATGTGGACATCAACCAGTCACAGTACAGGGAGGCCCTTTCCAATCCTGACAAGCGCCTCACACGACGCCTCCTGGGCCTTGACGGGACACTATCTTAAACAAACATCTCTATACTCTGAACATTATAGATAGCCCACTGTGTAGAAGATGCATAGCAGAGAAGTAGACGGGGGCGCATGTGCTCTTGCAGTGGGTCATCCGGTTGCTTTTTCCAGACTTAAATTACGCTCAATTGATGCTAAGATTTTGCTGGAATTGCTCTCGCACCAACTTCCACTGCGTAAAGCGTTCCTGATAATCTTTACCCGACAAGGGTGATAATTGCTATAAGATTATTTCAAGAGCTATATTTACCTGACAAGGAACGCAGTTGGTTTTCTTGCAAACTGGGCAGGGGAATCGTCTGACTCCAGGCTCGCACAGCGCCCAGCCAGTACAGTCTCTAGTGCGGCAATGGAACGAGTGACGAGCCCCACTCTCCGCCGCCGCCAACCCGCGAGCCAACCACCGCTCATACTCCCCAGGAACGACCAAAGCTCGTACTTCTCGCTCCTGAAGTACCCCTGCACATCCGACCCAAGGACAGGCCACTTGAGGTTCAACGCAATGCTGTATGGACGCAGCTAGGCATTCTTTACAAAATGTATGCACGCATTCTCTTAGGACGACGCCCTCACCAGCGTTGTATTCCACCATACATATTCCGCATTCAAATTTCTCAGTGTTAGGGACCACTGCTCGGCGCTCTAACTGCATCAATTCGTCGTATACGTTCTTCTCATAGTTTTGATCTGTCAGTTGATTCTTATTTATTTCAGCAGCTTCTTCAGGCTCAGTTTTCGACGCATCTTTGTTTAATCCTGTAATTATTAAAGTTTTTAGTAAAGGGTCTTCCAACAGGGATTGCTGAACTTTGATAGTTGATAACGGCTATCTTGTTAAAGAATCTATAATAATAATAATAATAAATATTTCCAGACAGGTCACACAGCGCCATCTAGTTTCCGTGGTAAGCTACGAGGCTTGTATTACGGAAACTAGATGGTTGATAAACTACATATTATACTTTTTTTTTTTTAATATATACATATAACAAACCCAGACCGAGACAAATTCTACAATGTGCAACTTGCCCCCGGTGGGAATCGAACCCACGACCTCCCGAGCTCGAGGCGGTCAAAATAGTTGTCATTTATTCAGTCTGTTTTGCCAAATCACCATGGACAAATAAATAATTCAACAATTAGAGTATAAATAATAATAATAAAATAACAATAATGGAAATTGGGGCTGTTCCTTGCTGTATCACCATATCTGGCCAGGTATTTTGTTTAGCATTGTTATTTAAAAAAATTGACTTAACCGAGTGTTCCGATAGGATTCTATGACGATAAATATATAAATAAATAAAAAACAACACGTGCAAATAATATAATTGTTTTATCAAAATGGGTGTTCTGTTCGAGCATCATAATCGTCCTACTGAGAGGACGATTCACAATGTGGTGGATAATTTTGAGTCTACTGGTTCAGTACACGATCGACCAACACCCGTACGTCGACGATACGCAAGCGGTCCTCAAAGCCAACATAACCTATGGCATCGGTCAAATTCAGCCAGAGTCATGGAAAATTGGACATTTAGGATGCGCTCCACCCAGAGAAGCCGTGGCGGACATTTGAGCGATGTTATATTCCACACATAATGGCATTAAAACTTCTTTAAAAAAAAAAAACGATGATATCTCACACACACTTTGTTTTATTGAAATGTAAGATAGGATGCGCTTAATGACAGACCCTATATTTCGATTAATAATATTGATATATACTTATATTTTAGAAAAATTAAGTTACTAACTAGGACATAAAATTACAGTATTATAAATTCTAAATAGTTAAGTTAGTAAGTTAGCTAGTTAAGTTTAACTGCCTCCGTGGATTTTAGACTCGGAGGTACCGGGTTCGATTCCTGGTCGGGACACAAAAATATTTATTAATGTAAATAAATATATTTAATTTATTTGTTATATTTATCGAGTTTGGTACACTGAAGACATCGACGAGCTTGTCATGACTGGCCTATAGTAAAGTTAGCTAAATGTGAATCCGCTTCTGTATAAGCGTGGTTTCTGACCACCCCGAAAGGGAAACGGTCGTGATGATACTATTATCATTACTATTACAGTTCTCCCAAAGTGATAATGCGCATAGAAATCTTCGTCACTGTTCGGCAACGGTCGTATTCCCCGAGCGTCGGAATACGATATGTATATAGAGTGGTTAAGTGCATTTTCTTCATGCATAATTTAGTAGAATTATGTGTAATAAACTAATAAAAACTGATAAATAAACTAATAAATTAATAAACTATTTAAAGTTGAATAAGATAATTAAAGTTGAAATTAAATTCACCTTTGAAAACAAAACCAAGAACGGTGTGTAATATCAGCTCTATATAATTCCACTCAGAGAGAACACATGCAGTCACCGACCGCCCGAATTGTTTTCGATTGTGTACACATGATATTGACTTCTATTTCTTTCGAACAAGGTGCAAAATGCAAGTGCAATGTTTAGGCTCTTACGATTCAATGATTCGGGTGTTTCCGGGAATACGACAATTAGCGAAGATCTGTATGTGCATTATTAATTTGGGAATACTGTACATCGATATCGAGGCTTTATAAACATCCTGTTTTGTGTAGCAAGCCAATATGGCGGACGCGTAATTTTTAAAGAATTGTATTTTATTTTATTAAACGTATGTGAATTATTTTAAAATTGTCCCACTTCATCATTTCCATTATTCGATAGCGAATTTATACATTACTGGGTTTAAAAATATATCAAAAGCTTGGAATCATAAACAAAGGGTACACGTGTGTCTCAGTACTCATACGTAATGGCTCCAGTGTTAAAATAACCAATTGCTCATCCGAATTAACTAAACAAACGTAGAAGGGTGTTCAGGAATGTTTTCAAGACTCACGACTGCAGTCCCTAATCAAAATAAAAAATAAAAAATCAAAACAAATGTAATGGGGTATGTCACTAACTTTTTATCACGATAGATGGCGCATGATAGATGGTACCTAATATAACTGTCAGTTGCATAGAAAACTTGTATTTTTATTACGAAATGTATTATTCTCTGGATATTATGCCGAAGTGAGCAGTTTTTAAGAGTACAAATCGAGATTTCCAAGCGAAAGCAAAGATCTCAAAATTGCCGTTCTATTAATTCAACCTTTTTTTTTATTTTAAAGACGGTGTTCGCTTACTTAATTCGTCTTTAAGGTAGGTAATGTTAAATTAAAATACATTTTTCTGTTATAAAAATGTAAAACTACAAATAAATTTTAAAAATTATCAGTTATAGGTGTAAACAAGGTACCAGTGCCGCTAGCGACATCTACAAAAAGCTTTGCCTGATACACCCCATTACAATTAAAGTTCAAAATTACTGGTTAAATATTAAAATTAAAAAGAAACAATGCTTACCCGAATCAACTAAACAAACGTAGAAGGGCGTTCGCAAATCTGGTCCTGCCATTGTTTCAAGAGAGACATCATCATCAGTACATAGATTCCTTCCCACAATCCACCTCTGCAATCTACTTGGCAGTCCAAGAGTGATTTCAGCTTGTCTTCTTAAATGACCCAAATTTGTCCCTCTCAATACATGAAGCCTTACAGGACCTCTTGCTGCCTCACGGTCTTCCACCCAAACTTCTACTCTGAAATAAGTACACAGGGTGTTTGGAAGGAAGCTGTACATACGCCTAGGGTAGAAACTAGGGATAGTCTGCTACCTACCCCCGCCCAATATATTGACCTTGGCCTCAAGGTTTTTTTTTAATTTATTTTTATTTTTTATTTGACTTTTTTGTGAATTTTTTACTAAAACTACCTGTAGCTCAAAATCTATCCATGGGACCGGTCTGCTAATGGTCTTGTTTTAATCGTTAGAGTCTTAGGGTCCTGCAAAAAAATATTTTACACCAGAAAATTGTGGAGAAGAAAAGTTATGGGGCCTGAAGTCGTGGTGGTAAAAGTGCCCTAGTTGCGGAAATTAATTAATAACTTTAAAACTAAAAGTGATAATTACACTTTTAGCATATCGTTAAAAAGGGCATGGACTGAGGATGTTTTAAAAAAATCAGATGAACTCCAACCCTGTTAGTTTTTTTTTAAACCCCATAGAAAGTTGCCCTTAAAATTATTTCTTTACCTTACTACGGTACTTCAGGCCCCATAACTTTTCTTCTCCACAATTTTCTGGTGTAAAATATAGTTTTAGTAAAAAAATCACAAAAAAGTCAAATAAAAAATAAAAATAAATTAAAAAAAAACCTTGAGGTCAAGGTCAATATATTGGGCGGGGGTAGGTAGCAGACTATCTCTAGTTTCTACCCTAGGCGTATGTACAGCTCCCTTCCAAACACCCTGTATAAACATATTAAACAAAAAAAAAAAAAGTATAGCTGGTGAAATAAATGGCTATCTAAATTTAGATTCGAATCATACTTGTGAACCCGTCTGGCCAACGTGGCAACAGGGAGCCAAATTCTCTGGAAATATAAGGATCTTAGCGGAATGTTGAACGGCTTAAATGTGGCTTCCCAGCAGGTTGGTCCACTAACGTCATGTTTAATAATCATGTCAAGTCGAGGCCAATCTGTGTGCGAAACGCCACTCTCGAAGTGCATTATCCACATCCATTTGCAAATAACATTTATAAATTAAAAATATATAGAAAAAAATAATTAACAATTGCCCTTAGTGTGTCAGATCTAACTAGTGTGATCTTTAACAAGCCGCACTATGCCACCGTGGATAAAGCCCAGACCCTTCCCTGGCTCGTTATTAAGGAGATACGCACTGGAGTAAATAAATATTTCCAGACAGGTCACACAGCGCCATCTAGTTTCCGTGGTAAGCTACAAGGCTTGTGCTACGGAAACTAGATGGTTGATAAACTACATATTATACTCTTTTTTTGCAGAACATTGTGTTCACAATTATGTTAATTTTCTTCAAATTATTATTAATTATTTATTTAATTTATTTATAGAAATATAAATCGTATCCGCGCGGCATGGTGGCAAGAACACTGGCCGCATTTCCTCGCTGAATCGCTAAGCTGATTTTCTGGTCGAGGAAAGAACCAGCCCTCTTGTCACCAGAGCAGACAATTAGACGAGGGGTGATGATCTTTTAAAATGTTTTAGTGCTTGGACCCTACGGCACAAACACGTGGTCTTATATGGCGCATGATAGATGGTACCTAATATAACTGTCAGTTGCACAGAAAACATGTATTTTTATTATTTTCCGGATATTATGCTGAAGTGAGCAGCTTTTAAGTGTACAAATCGAGATTTCTAAGCGAAATCAAATATATGGTGATCTCAAAATTGCCGTTCTAATAATAAAACCTTTTTTCTTTTTAAAGACGGTGAGCGATTTCTTAATTAGTCGTTTAAGATAATTTTAAATATATTTATCTGTTATAAATTTAAAAAAAACTACAAAAACATTTTAAAAATGATGCGATATAGGTGTAATACAAGGTACCACTGCCGCTAGCGACATCTACAAAAAGCTTTACCGGATACACCCCATTATATTGTAAAGACACTTTAATCCGACTTATCTATATTAAGCTAGACCTCTAATAAATTAAATCTACTTACGGTACAAGGTTATTATTGTTCGGCTTCGAAGAACTAGCGGTTGCTTTTATTGCTGCTTTGGATTTAGACGAACTATCTCGAATTTGATCCTTATTAATATCTAGGATATTTCTTATAACTTCGGATGTTGAGGTCCCTGATGACGTGGTAGGTTTTACATCACTGTTTGCTGTAGTAGCAACTTTATTCTTAGCTGAAGTTGATGGGACTACATCTGGTATTGGATGATTATTACTATTTTTTACATTATTATTTGGAGTTTCCTTCACTATATCACAAATATTAGCATTATTTTCAATAGGTTGCTTATTTATTCTTGTAGTAGCAATTGAATTTGATTTTAGCAATGATTCTGATAGCACAGTACCAGTAAGGCGTAATTGGGCTAGTTGCATTGCCGCTTTAGCTGCTCCGCGTTCGTCTCCTGCTACTATATACTTTTCCAAATCGAAAATTAACTGTCTACGTTGTGTTTCTTGATCCTCAGTTGGTGACTTTGGTGTCGTATTAGCATTTGGTAACTTATCAGGTACATTTAATATTACAATAGGCTTATCTGTTATTATAGCTTTATTTAAACTTGGAGGAACTTCCAAAACCTTAAGTTCCTCAATTTTATTTGTTTTTTGTGGTATCTCTAAATTTTTCACTTGTTTTGTATTATTATTTTCAAGTTTATTTTTCGTTTTATTAGTATCTGATTGCTCACTAGATTTAGAGGTATTGTTCACTGTTGTTTGAGCAGGGTCCTTAGTTTTTTCTAACGGTGTTTTAGTTTGTTTTACATCAGGTGGAGTTGCTGTTAACAATATATTTTGTTCTAATTTGACTAGTTTTTGCTTTGAATCATCAATCTCAATTGGTTTAAATGATCGTGAATGTACTTCAATTTCTACTTTAATATTTTGAGATGTAACATTGTTATTGGTTGCAGGATTATTTTCTGATGTTGATACTTTTTTTATTGGTGACCATTGCCATGTATGATCTTCTTTAGGGTCCAAACCTACGCGCAGTGTTGTAGCTTCTACTGGACCTTGAAATTCGTAAGATGTTGATGGTTTAATATCTTTATCTTTTGCAGGTTTCGGCCGTTTGGGTAAAGAATCTTTCATTTCCTTTAAAATTTTCTTTAGCTCTTGCTTTTCATCTACCTGATTGTATTCTTTATCTTTATTTACATCTAGATCATTTTCAGTATATTTTTTGGTCTCTGTAATATTGCTGGACGTAGATGGCCTGTCAAAGTTATCATGATGTTTTTTTAACTTTTCATTTCTTATTTTGTTCTGTATAATTTCTGCAGCTTGTCTATCTAATTCACTAATACTTGGTAACAAGCGGACGGCGACAGGATCACAGACTGATATTCTCTTCTTGCCTTCAAATATTTGTCTTAAAAAGCTTTTCTCTGACTGTTTGTGGCTTTTTCCCACATTCTCATCCATTTTTTCTTTCGATTGTTTACACTTGTCTTGGTGTGTTAGATCTGATTTCTTGGAAGAGTCGACTTCTGTTTTAGTGGGTTCTTTACTTAATTTGATTTGTATACGTATATTTGGTGGTTGTGGAGCTTGTCTCTTTCTTGATTTTCTGTTGTATGGAACTGGACCGAGTGAGGATGCACGCAAGGGTGGTGCCGGAGCGTGTCTCTTCCCCGGCACGTATGGCGCTCGTCGTTGAAGGTAGACACTGGTAGCCCGGCGTCCTCTATCCGGCTCGTGGTGTCGTCGTTCGTTTGGCAAACTAAACCCGTCGTAGTTTGCTGGATCAGCTGTCAAATGATACTTTCTGCAGAGCGTCAAATCTTTATCTAAATGTAGCCGTAAGTTGCGATCTCTGATTCGTTTGCGGTAGGAATCCGTTGGTGGTGCAGGCTTAAGTATTATTGGTTCTATGTTTTTGTAGTGAGTTGGGGGGAGGAATGCGAAGCTGGTGACAGTGTGATCAGATCCGCAGCTGGAGACGCTCTCTGAAGATGCTCCTAATCTTTCTTCTCTCTTCAGCCATGACAGGAATGTTCTGAAGCCCCCAGATTGTGGACGTGGTCGGCCCGATTCAAGGGCCGCCTCTGATGTCATTACATCTGAAATATCGAGTATTATCCTTTAGAATCCTTGAAGATCTTTTTTGTCATTAGTTATGTACCTCTCATACTAGCTTAGAAGTTTAGGAGGAAGAACTAGTGGTGAACTGCCTGCTTTATGCAGATGATGCTGTTCTTATGGCATCGTCCGAACAACAACTGCAATCACTAGTCACAAGAATGAAGGAGGGATGTGCAGAAAAAGGACTCCGTTTGAATGCGAGAAAAACCAAGGTACTAGTGTTTGAAAGAAGAAGGATGACAACCGTGACGATAAAGATTGATGATGAAACTCTAGAACAAGTAAATGAAATTATATATCTGGGCAGTGTTTTCACTGCGGATGGGAAGTACGATAGGGATGTTGAAAGAAGAGTGAACGCGGGAAATAGTGTTAACGGTGCCCTGGGGTCACTGATCGGCAGTCGAAATGTCAGTGACAAAGCTCGGCTCGCCATACACAATGCCATGTTGGTACCAACACTGATGTATGGAAGCGAAACGTGGATATGTCAGAATACGCATGAGAGTAGGGTTAATGCAGTAGAAATGCGGTCGTTGCGGCGGATATGTGGCGTCACTTTGGCGGACCGCATACGTAACGTCGAAATACGGGAAAAGGGTTGGTATGAAGGAAAGCATAGGGACAAAAATAAGGAAAAGCATGCTACGATGGTTCGGGCATGTTGAAAGGATGAGCGATGAAAGATTGACGAACCAGATATATAATGCGAAAGTTGTGGGTAAAAGAGGCCCTGGCAGACCGAGACTCACATATCACGATCAAATAAATAAAACACTGACTGAAGGTGCATTAAAAAGTCTTCGTAACCAAAGGGCATGTATGAAGAGGTTAATGAATGTCGACGAAGCGAAAGAGGTATGTCGTGATCGTGTCAAATGGCGCTCAATTGTCTCTGCCTACCCCGCAAGGGATCTGGCGTGAAGATATGTATGTATGTAACAATCATTGATATCTGGTTTAATTTTATCTCTATCTGATCTACCAGATCATCATTTAAAAAACTGGTCTACTCACATTTTCTAAATAGCTCCAATTAAAATTTGTAAGTTGTATATGTATGTTTATTATTCTGTATGTATTAGTATTTAGTATATTTAGAAGTAGATTATATATAGGTTTATTACTGACTCCGTGGTCTAGCGGATTTTAGATTTATATTAGACTCGGAGGTACCGGGTTCGATTCCTGGTCGGGGCACAAAAATATGTATTAATGTAAATGTATTTATTTACAACATATTTAATTTATTTGTGATATTTCTCGAGTTTGGTACGCTGGAGACATCGACGAGCTTGCCACTTGTCATGATTGGCTTATAGTAAACTTGGCTAAATGTGAATCCGCTTTATAAGCGTGGTTTCCGACCACCCCGAAAGGGAAACGGTCGTGATGATACTTTACTTTTTTTTTCTTAGTTTATTATCTAAGTATTTATATCTAATTGATGTGTCACTTATACTTTTTTGCACCTACAGTTGTTCTAATTAGTCCCAAAGGTTTGGCTGTCAGAAAATGTCTATGGGCATTAAGTCCGCCTGTGCCCGACAGGCCGATTTATATACCATAAAAATAGTAGCAATGTCTAGTTTGACAGATGTTTTTGATACAAAAAGTGACAATTCAGGCAATAAACAAATATCTAATAATAGGAGTAAAAGAGAAAAAAACGCTTATGTTGTCTGTAGGACTGTATAAATCTGGTTTTTCTGTAGTCATCATCATCACGACCGTTTCCCTTTCGGGGTGGTCAGAAACCACGCTTATAAATAAGCGGATTCATATTTAGCCAACTCTACTATAGGCCAATCATGACAAGTGGCAAGCTCGTCGATGTCTCCAGCGTACCAAACTCGAAAAATATCACAAATAAATTAAATAATAATTAAATGTATTTATTTACATTAGTTTTTTTTTTTGTCTCCCGACCAGGAATCGAACCCGGTACCTCTGAGTCTAAATCCACGGAGGCAGTTTTCTGTAATGAAGCACAATTTCCTTCTTATTTGTTTATTGCCTGAATTGACACTTTTTGTATCAAAAACATCTGTCAAACTAGACATTGCTACTATTATAATGGTATCTGAATCGGCCTGTCGGGCACACCGCCTTTTGTACTTTGTGCATTAAAGTTTTTAAAAAAATATCTAAATTAAATATTTTTTAAATTTGACCGATCCCTGACTATGCCAGTTTCTGATTGGATGAATAAATAAATGATGTTTATCTTATACGTCAGGTGATTGGTATGTTGTGCCTTATAATTGCGAGGTAGATGCTCGTCGTAGTTCTCAATTTAAGTTTCAACAAATTATTTTAAACAAAATATTTTATTCCTTTGATCCACTATTGGGAGATATCCAAGAAACAGTTTTATAGCTATCAACAACAAAATGATATTTTTAATTTAACATTTAACAATGCTAAACTAAGGACCGTTATCAACCAATTAAGTAAACGGTGAATTAACGGCTTATAAATTTAAAAAAAAAGTATTCACATTTAGTCAATCATGACAAGTGGCAAGCTCGTCGATGTCTCCAGCGTACCAAACTCGAGAAATATCACAAATAAATTAAATGTATTGATTTACATTAATACATATTTTTGTGTGCCGACCAAGAATCGAACCCGGTCCCTCCGAGTCTTAATCCACGGACTTAACAGCTAGACCACGGAGGAAGTAAGTTTTAAAGACTGAATTACCAGCCTTAAGAACTGAAAAATACAATTACCCACAAGTACATTCGGAGATATGCTGAAACTATAAAATATAAATATATAAATACTTAAGTAGGTAAAGTAAACTTACGTGTTCGTAAGAATGTCTGCACATAAAAAATGGAATTTAGAACATATTTAGAAGCATCTGCAAAACACTAACCCAATTTCAATATTAGCACGGAACTACATTATACGGAATTGGACATGTTTTTAGTCACAAAAGCGGCAAAAACATTTTGTATTTTAACAACATATATATAAGTGAAACAAAGTGTAAGAAATGCGTGAAGTGAAAACGCGGTTCGCTCCCGCGCGCTCTAAAATTAGACTAACTTCGCGACTGTATTCTTGCTATTTTAATTTCATTCTTGGTCGCTCCGACCTCGTAAGACTTGGCTTGCTGCCGATTTTACAAGCCGATGAGTGTTTCCCATCAGAGTGGGAATTCTGTTTTCTTAAACCGCTAGCTTTTTTTTTTGTTGTGTTAGATGAATGAGATAATAGGGAAGGTAAAGGGTCTAGACCATACAGCCAAGTCTGACGTAATATATCTTTCTTTTTAATGAGTTAATGAGGTTATCATCAAATTCCAGATGCTGCAGAATTTGATGCTTTTCTTGGAGTTTTCGCGGCACCATAGCTTTAACACGTCGGGTAAAATATGGGAGTTGACAGCGCGGAAAAACCGCAAAAAATAAACTGCAACTTGTGCCCCATATTTAAAGTCCAATTTATCGTTTTCCATAATTATTCACATTATTAAACAAAACAACACCATTTTTGACCAATAATATCCACAGTAAATTAATTTATAAAACAAAAACTTGCACTTGACATGTTCACGCAAAATGGCGCGAAGAACCTTTTTTTTTGTTGTGTTAGATGAATGAGGTGATAGAGAAGGTAAAGGGTCTAGACCATACAGCCAAGTCTGACGTAATATATGTTTCTTTTTTATGAGTTAATGAGGGCATCATCATCATGCTTTTCTTGGAGTCACTCGCGGCATTATAGCCCAAACTCGTCGGGTATAATATGGGAGTTGACAGCGCGGGAAATCAGCAAAAAAATAACTGCGACTTTATGCCCCATATTTAAAGTCTAATTTATCGTTTTCCATAATTATTCACATTGTAGCACATTATTAAACAAAACAATACCACTTTTGACCAACAATATTCACAGTAAATTAATTTACAAAACAAAAACTTGCACTTGATATGTGCGCGCAAAATGGCGCAAAGGACTCCCCTTGTTGTGTTCTCTTCTCCCGAAGGATGATGAATGAGGTGATAGGGAAGGTAAAGGGTCTAGCTCATACAGCCAAGTCTGACGTAATGTCTTTCTTTTTTATGAGTTAATGAGGTTATCATCAAATTCCAGTTGTTGCAGAATTTATTTCTTTTCTTGGAGTCACTCGCGGCACCATAGCTCAAACACGTCGGGTAAAATATGGAAGTTCACAGCGCGGGAAATCCGCAAAAAAATAACTGCGACTTGTGCCCCATATTCAAAGTCCAATTTATCGTTTTCCATAACTATTCACATTGTAGAACATTATTAAACGAAACCATACCACTTTTGACTAACAATATTCACAGAAAATTTATTTACAAAACAAAAACTTGCACTTGACATGTCCGCGCAAAATGGCACGAAGGACTCCCCTTGTTGTGTTCTCTTCTCCCGAAGGATGATGAATGAGGTGATAGGGAAGGTAAAGGGTCTAGCTCATACAGCCAAGTCTGACGTAATATGTCTTTCTTTCTTATGAGTTAATGAGGTTATCATCAAATTTCAGATGTTGCAGAATTTGATGCTTTTCTTGGAGTCACTCGCGGCATTATAGCACAAACACGTCGGGTATAATATGAGAGTTCACAGCGCGGGAAATGCGCAAAAAAATACTGCGAGTTGTGCCCCATATTTAAAGTCCAATTTATCGTTTTCCATAATTATTTATATTGTAGCACATTATTAAACAAAACAATACCACTTTTGGCTAACAATATCCACAGAAAATTAATTTAAGAAACAAAAACGTGCACTTGATATATCTGTGCAAATTGGCGCGAAGGACCTTAATTATTATTTTTCATACTGAACTAGACATGTGACTTTGATTTCGCGGCCATATCGCGGTCTATCAATTTCGCCTAAACAGATTAAACGTATATTTATATATGAGTTTGGGACTAGATGTCGGCCAGTCTTCAGCTCTGATGAAGTCATATACGTTCCTTTTAAGCCACGCTTGTGTGGATCGAGAGTCATAAAGACCCGATCCTGAGTCCGTGTCACGGTGCCCAATCTGCCGGGGCCGGGAAGTATTCACCGTTTGTGCCGATAAACCCGGTATCCAAACGTTTCGGGATTAGGCTTGAATTTCCGTCATGCACTGTCAACCCGGTATAGTGTTAGAGAGTGATGTCAGTCTGTCTGATTCCAGTTGCTAACATTCATGGACCCATCAGGTGGTCGCAAGGTCACATGTGCTAGTATAATAAAATATAAAAAATGTGGAATGATCTCTTAGTCAGTGTGGTGGTGGCTGCCATGAGAAAAACACTATTCTTACGTATATTTTCAAAGATTTACAACACCACTGTTCCCGTGCCTCGGAGAGCACGTTAAGCCGTCGGTCCCGGTTCCACTAATACCAGTGGAATCGTTAGTAAATAGTCATCACCATAGTGAGTGTAGGTCAAATTCTCCAGATATATGTTCTGGAAGGCCCATTTCCAACAGTGGTGTGCTAGGACGCTTCTAGGGGCTCTGTAACGAATGAATGAAAATAACGATGGCGCTTGAAAAAACAGAATTTGGCATACATCGCTTAAGGACTTTAAATCACTCTATACTTCAATACACATAACACGTGTTTATAGGTAATGATAATTTATAACGCAAATAATACAGTTTTTACAAATGAATCGGCAAGGGCGATAGAGATTGAGTATAGATTAGTTTAAGTGCTAGGGCAAATATTCTATTTTTAAATCCCGTTCGGAAATCATTTTTTTTTTTTTTTAACTTTATTGTTTTAATAACAAAAGGCGTATGTAATGCCGATTGGCATTCTCTTACTCGTACCACCAACCTTCGTAACATTATTGTATTATTTTGATATTAATTTAAATTATGTACTTATAACTAAATAAATAAATACATACACTACAAAAATAAATGTATGAACAATACATACATAAACTACTTAACTATATACATACATACATATCTTCACGCCAGATCCCTTGCGGGGTAGGCAGAGACAATTGAGCGCCATTTGACACGATCATAAACAGAAAACTAATAGTTATATTATACGACTACATTACAATAACAATAAGAATAGTAATGAATTGTGAATTTATTTATTTATTTAGGAAATCTTACAGCTAATTTATACATATATAGGAGAAAATAGTAATACGATAAAGCCAATAATAAGAGTTCGCTGACAGATACAATAAAAGTGAGCAAAGAAAACAATGATAATAAATTAATAATAAATATTCTAAATCAATATATAATAAGTAAGCTAGAAATAACTACATAACGAAATATTGTATCGAAATGGTAAAAACGCTAGAGGATTCATGGATTCACCGTGCGGGTGCCGGATCCGTCGTGTGTGGGAACGAGAAGAGAAGATTGTTATCTGCTCTCCTTACCCAACCAATTACATAACGTTTCGCATGCGTTCATTTTAATAATTGTCTAATATTTTTATATATTTACCATTTTTGTCTTATATATTATATTATAGTTTATAATATTATTTATATGAATATAAAATACTAGCTGAAAACAGCTAGTAAAAAACGGGTAAAAACCCGGCTTTGCCCGTGTAAACGGCGACACAAAATTAATTTATTTTAAAAATATTTTTTTTATGATATTCTATCAATAAATATTTTCCGATTTATCTACCAATAATCAATATACGTACTAAGCTAGTTCGAAAATAAAACAATAGACCTAGTACTTTTGTGCGCGAGTGTACCCATGCGCAAACACGACCCCCTCCACTTTCTCCAGAGTTCTTTTTACAATACTCGACCTGTACGTTACGTTTTCCAAATGATTTTGAAGTTGCAACCGCCTCATTCCGAATCGTGCTCAGAGCGCTTAGAACGAATATGCACTGACCGTCGTCGTTCCGAATCAAATATCGCGATTTGGATGCTCAGAGCGTGATATCAATTCGGAACGGACTAAATCACATTTTCATTCATAAAATGTTAGTTTTTTTTAAATGTATGGAAGATAAATTGCGGATTCCACATCTTTGAGTATGAATACTAAAAAATATACATCACTCGGTTTATTCATCTTTATATGTGTAAAGTTTAATATTAATAACTTTTTTTAGTAATTTAAAATAACTTGCCGTGTTACAGACATTTTTTTTCACTTCCTACTTAAATATTAATTATAGATTTGTTTAAGAAGTAATATAGAAACAGTATAAACGAATTACAATATTAAATAATTTAAAAGAAAACCTAATATTAAATTAACATGAAAATGGCGCGCAAACAAGTGACAGCTCAGAGCGATCTACCTCGATATCGTGAGCAGTCTAAGCGCGAGAAATGATGTCATTTGTGACGTCACATAGCTTTGGCAAAACAGTTCGAGCGCGTCTCGGAACACCTTTAAGCGTGCTTAGGTTACTATTATCGTGTCTCGAAACGAAGAGCCCATGTGTGACTTTTAAACAGTGGAAAACGTTATTTTGACGTTATGATATGCAAAACTCGGGCAAAACTGACAGAATTCACTACATTGTCAATCTAACGTTTGCGCTTAAGTAATAAAATACGGCTGCTCGCCATTCTAAGAATGTTTTTACAGGTCGTAAATTCCCGACCTACATCCTGAACATATAAATCGCACATAACTTACGTCGAGGTTATAAGATGATCACCCTAATTGAACCTATTGACCTTGTTTTATTTCGCTGCCGGAAATTAGGTATTAGAATGTACCGGCACGACTTATGAGCATTCCTTTTTATATAGCTACATCTGTTAGAATTGTATCGAAAGAGTTTTTTTTTTGCTTTTAAAGGAGCGGCATCGCATTTAGCTAACTTTACCATAGGCACATTTATCTGGGAGCACTAATATCTAATAACGGTGGATGTGAAGATGAAATCAAGCGTCGAATGGCAGTTACAAGATCTGCTATGGACAAGCTGAAGAAGATATGGAGGAACCGAAATGTTACCAAAGCCACTAAAATCCGGCTGGTTAGAGCTCTTGTGTTCCCTATTTTTCTGTATGCTGCGGAGACGTGGACCCTACGCGAAACAGAAAAAAAACGAATTAATGCTCTAGAGATGTGGTGTTGGCGGAGAATGCTGGGCGTATCATGGACGGAGTTCCGAACAAACAAATCCATACTGGAGGAACTGGGGATCAGACAGCGCCTTTCCTCGACTGTACAATTACGCATTCTCACTTTCTTCGGACACGTGTCACGGCGTGGAGAAACATCAATCGAGCGAGCGCGCCAGGGGAAAGTCGATGGCAAGAGGATGCGTGGTAGGTCTCCGATGAGATGGACCGATCAGGTGAAGGTTGCAATGGATCATCCCTTACATGAGTGCACTAGGAAAGCCGGGGTCCGAGAGGAGTGGCGACGGCTTGTTAAGCGTGCCACTAGCACTCAAATGGTGACCACGACCACTCTGCCAAGAGTGTAGCGACTAAGAAGAAGACCATAGGCACATGATGACAAGAGGCAAGACATCGACTCTAGCGAACTAAACTCGAGAAATATGACAAATAAATTATTGTGTCCCGACCAGGAACCGAACCATAAATCCACGGATTTAACCGCTAGAACACGGATGGAAGCAGACAGATTATGCATTACATTAATTTTAGAATTAATATCTAATTTTAGTTACATTCTTCAAGAAAAAAATATTATGATATAAAACATAAACTAAAACAAAAAAAAAAAAAACCTACTTACAAAACCTAATTTAAATATAAATCGTATCCGCGGCATGGTGGCAAGAATGCTGGCCGCATTTCCTCGCTGAATCGCTATGCTGATTCTCTGAACGAGGAAAGAAACAGCCCTCTTGTTACCAGAGTAGACAATTAGGCGCAGGGTGATGTTTTTTAAAAATCTTTGATTATAGATACGTATTTGCGCCGCTTGCCAGACTCTGCGCTTTCAGCTGCGGCTCCTGCTTTTAGAGCTGTTCCCCTGAGGTGTGACGAACCTTAGGTTATATGTATGTATTAGTATGTAATTATTAATAAATATGTATATGTTATCTGCATTAAAACTCTTCAAGTTAATAATATTGCACGTACCTTATGTACTTACTGCTCCCGTCGCGTTGCCGCAAAAGTTTGACCGAGATTGCAAAATCGCCTGACGATACAACCCCAGCCTGAAGGGCTACTGCATGCCCGAATCACCGTGAGGCCTCCTAAGGAGACCCCAAGTCGCCTACGGCCTAAAATCCTATAAACCGTCTCTCTTTCACTGTTGGCCCTGCGTGCCTTAACAGCTAAGTCTGAGTCGTGGCTACGGAATGAAGGCACTCGTTCACCGCGTTCATGCAAACATTCGAAGCAAAAGTCTACTCAACCTGAGAGGAAGGTCCTGCGGTGGAGCCATCGAGGGGGAAATGGAGGACGAAGGACGGCTGGATCGGCGGCCAGAGGACTTGGAGGAGGCCTCAATCAGAAGATTGAGCCTCGTCGTGAGGGTCATTGGTTTCGTGCAGGACGAATCTGGGGCGACGCCTCTTCCAAAAGGATTTGAGCTCGTATGAGCAGAATGTCTAGCGGCATTAGGTCCGCCTTTGTACTTTGTGCAATTAAGTTTTTAATAAATAAATAGTTAGGCGCGGTGGTGGCTCGGTTGTAAGAACGCGTTCCTTAAATTCTACAAAGGTCGGTTCAAACCCCCCCGGCATGTACCAATGAGAAATGCACTTTTCTTACGTACATTTGTCATAGATTTACAACACCACCGTTCCCGTGCCTCGGAGAGCACGTTAAGCCGTCGGTCCCGGTTCCACTAATACCAACTTGTGGAATCGTTAATAAATTGTCATTAAAACTTGACATGAGATCCTCGCCAAGCCGTCTGGCCAGGCAGCGTGGCGAGTATAGGCCAAATTATCCAGATATATGTTCTGGAAGGTCCATCTCCAGCAGTCTAGGACGCTGAGTTCTAGGGGCTGTAATGATGATGATGAAAATAAATAGTTTATAAAAAAATCCACTAGAGACATCCCACCAGAAATAGTCCCAAAGAAGACTGGCAACATTTTCTCTATATAGCGAGTTCGACTTGGCGCTGTAATGGGGTGTATCACTAACTTTTTATCACGATAGATGGCGCATGATAGATGGTACCTAATATAACTGTCAGTTGCATAGAAATCTTGTATTTTTATTACGAAATTAATTATTTTCTGGATATTATGCCGAAGTGAGCAGCTTTTAAGTGTACAAATTGAGAGTTCTAAGCAAAATCAAAGATTGGTGATGTCAAAATTGCCGTTCTATTAATAAAACCTTTATTCTTTTTAAAGATGTTGTGCGCTTTCTTAATTAGTCCTTTAAGGTAACGTTAATTTAAAATTATTTTTTCTGTTATAAAAATTAAAAAAAAAAAACATTTTAAAAATGATGCGGTATAGGTGTGAAACAAGGTACCACTGCCGCTAGCGACATCTACAAAAAGCTTTGCCTGATACACCTCATTAACTGAATTTCGCTTTGAAAGGCGTTAAAGTAGCTTTTCCAATGGGGTGTATCATTAACTTTTTATCACGATAGATGGCGCATGATAGTTGGTACCTAATATAACAGTTGCATAGAAATCTTGTATTTTTATTACGAAATTAATTAATTTTCTGGATATTATGCCGAAGTGAGCAGGTTTTAAGTGTACACATCGAGATTTCCGAGCAGAATGAAAGATATGGCGATCTCCTTATAAGAGATTGACTTCGCTTTGTGCCAGTCGAACGACAGTTTGGATTGGCTTAAAGCGTAACTTTAATAATGTAGAAATAATTGCCAGCCTTTCTGTCTGCAGATTTTGCCGTAATGAATTATTTCATTTTTTTTTTTATTCGAAGTTAATTATAGTACATTAAATATAAATTAAAAGCTACCTAAATAATAAAATTAAAAATAAACTAAGCATAATTAAATTTTAACTACTGATTAATAAACCTAATTAATATGAAAACTAAATAATTATATACCGTCTGTCTGGTACATAATAGATTTGTCGTCAATTTAGTGTCGTCTTCAGTGTAAATAAAAGGGTAAATTAAATAAAAATACTAATAATTGTTTCGTCTTGGTCAAGTCCAGGGAGTTGGAATATCAAGGTGGAGAGAACTCTCGTAATAAAAACTTGAAGCCTAAAAATTTGACCTTGAACACTCTCGTAGGTCTCTCCATCTCTTTCGAAGTAGGGTGTCCACACGGCATATTTGTTTTAATATTTTAATTTGTAAAAAATGTGACATCGCTATCTTTTAATGTGACAGTGGCTAAGGCCCCTGTTATGGTCAAAGTGGAGTAGCACTGCTTGAGACGAGCACATTCCGCCATTTTTTTGCAGATGTAACGTCAAAGGTCGCTACGAATGTTACGTTACTATTATATTTGCACCTCTTAGTGTTGAATTTCAATGAATACGTAATTATTGCGTTTGTGTATTGTGTCTAATTTTATATATACCCAGCTGGACTGAAATGACAGGCCCAAATATCAGTTTATAATAGCAAACTGTCACTCCAGTTAATTAAAAACGGGGTACTTATAGAGAAATTAGCCAAATACGCAAAGCGATAGTTACGTATTCTGCAGTAAAAATTGGCACGAGAGGTACAGGTCAATCACATCCAAAATACTAATAAATGTGGTACAGTCGGGTTCATTAATATGTATACAACATTTAATAATTAGTGAATGTTTTCATAGAAATAAAAGTCATGGACCGTCGAAAGTGTATGCATATACGCACCAGACTGTACGACTTTCGGTCGTGCAGGACACTAAAATATGGATATAGACATATTAACAAATAAAAACAACCATTCCAAACATAATATTTATTTAATATTAAATGATCAATTATTTATCAGAGCTTAATCATGTTGAACTGCTTTCGTTTACTTATCATTACACCTACACGGTATTTTAGACTTTTATCTAATTAGTTAATAATGTATTAGTAACTAAATGTTACATTATAATAGATTACTACATGAAATGAAATGAATATAATTGCGGTGTTGAGCAATTCCGCCAAAAGTTCTCCAGGTAGCGAATTTTGAATAAAAAAGTAAGCTATTGGACATTTAAAATACTGTGTGTATGACACAATTTGAAACACAAGTGCTTCGGACGCCATTTTTTCAGGCTCAGTTATAATAATTTGACCTAAATCGACATATCCAAAAACTTTGTCAAATTTTTGATCGTAAGATAAATCTTGCTTAAGAGACATCCCATCAAAAATTAAGGCCACGTTTTTTAAAAAATATTTGTTGTTAACTTCTACTTCTTGTTTTAAATATTCTATTACTTCTGTTAAAAAACCAACATTACAGTTAAATGTTGACAGTGACTTCCTTAAAGTCTTAACATGAGGCAGTGCTATAAGTTTTTTCAAAAATTCGTACGCTTTTGTGGAATAAAAGTGCATCGTATGTGAAAATGCTTTCACGTCGTCGCAATATCGCACACCTTTCGGAAGAGCAGTCGGCTTTTTAAATTTTTTACAAATATCACTAAAATGTCCCTTAATAATATTTTCTATTTCTGAATGATTCACATATGTTTTTACTACGGCCAGTAACGACTTCATATCATCTATTGATTTATTCTGCCGTCTAATTTTTCGATTTAGAAATCTAGCTCTTTTTAGTAATCGTTCTTCTCGATTAGATTTAAGTTTTGTTTGTGTACCAATGTTCTTATACACAGTCTTTATTGTCATAGTACTTTTATCGACAACCTAGAAAAAAAAACATATCATTAGATAGACAAATATTTTTTAAAGATCAGTAAGAAAATATTATTTATTTATTTTATTTATTTCAAAACCTTATTGCACAAAGTATAAAAGGCAAACTTAATGCCCGAAGACATTCACAGACATTCAAACCAAATTGACCTAACTAATTTGAACAGCTGTAGGTGCAATGAAAGTATATAAGTAAAACATAGCAATTAGATAGGAATAGTAATTTTAAAACTAAATATTAAACTTAGATAATAAACTTACTTATATACTTATAACCTACTTAATAATATCAATATACTAAATACTAATAAATACACACATTATACATAAACAGACATACATATATACAACTTACAAATATTATTTGGAGCTATTAAAGAAATGTGAGTAGACCAGTTTTTTAAATAATGATCTTATGTTAATAGGTAGATTGTTCCACAGATTTGTAGCAACAACCACAAAAGAATTGGACACAAATCCGGAATGATGAGAAGGAACAGAAAGAAGTGAGAGGAACGGAGAGATTTATCATGGAAAGAAGAGAGATAAGCGAATTTGTCCTTGATTTGTATTTCGGTGTCGCAGGCTCGTTTAAAACAGAGAAAAGGAAAACCATATTTCTAACGAATATAGATTAAATATAATATATAATGAAAATAAATTACCCTGTTAACAAGATTGTGGCATAATAGTTTTATTTGTCAGTGAAGTAAAATACTTACTGGATTAATGTTTTCGCTTTCAAAAATTTCTTGCAGGCGTGGCTTTTTGTTTAAATGTGATGTAATATCAGTTAAAACATGGGATTCTACCTGAAAATATAATTTTAAATTATTTGAATTTTGAATAACTCATAATAAACTTGTGTTCTACAAAAAGCTTATACAAGAGTCTCAGATGATCTTAGAATATTTAAAAAAAAATGGAGCTAGTAATAGGCAGTTATGGATATCAATATCTTAACAAACAGCATTGTAATCTGTATCTATGTCTAAAAGTATAAATAATTATTAAGATGCTATAGACATTATAGTAATACATGTTATATTTTGTGAATGGGGTAAGACTATTGACTATTCGTCGCCGCTGCGACCAGTTCTATTGTACCTACTACTACTGTCTAATTTACTAAAAATATATTTAAATAAAAAAATACATACATGCATCGGAGATAAACTTGGAAGATCAATCATTGGCACCGGCTCATGCTGTGTCTTTGCAACCTGAGTGTGTATCTGAAATATAAAATAAATATTAAGATTACCAATGCTATAAATTTTACACTTAAAACTAATTAAAGTACAAAAATACATACATCAAACTGAGATAGACTTGGAAGATCAAGCATTGGTACACGCTCATCACAAAGTATTGCAATCGGTTTGTGAGTCTGAAAAATAAAATAAAATAAAATATTTACCCTAGTGAAATTACTAAAATGTTATACAAGTACAAAAAATACATAAATGTATCTGAGATAAGCTAGAGATAGGTGTAGCATTTGCACAACCTTATCACACTGCATTGTAATCTGTAATGTAAATGTGTCTAAAGGTAGTACTTACATCACAGACAGACTTGCAAGACAGGGAATTTTAATGTGCAAGTGCCACAGGTGTAAGCCAATTCCTAGGCAATAAATAAATCATAATACTCACCGTGCTGGTACTAGGTAATAAAGGTGAAACCACAGGTATAGTAGACATATCAATATCCAATAATTCTGTCTGAAAAATAAAAAAATATAAAAAATCTGATCACGTCTGTTTACATTCAATTACTCAATATTATTCATTATCATCACTTACCACACAAGGCCTTGTAGTGTTATCAACAAGAAAAGGATTTGCAGTTTGTTTCAACCTCATTCCTGTCTTGTCATAATCATGTTCTTTGAAATGCTAACTACATATTTTAGCATTTTCATAAAAAAAAAATTTTAAGGGCACAATCGACAACCACTTATTTCTACGCTTACTGTCTTTAGGAAATCTGTAAAAAAGTGTTGAATTTTTTATATATTTTTTAGAAGACAAGAAGACAAATTTCTAAGCATTCCATGGATACACCGTGCGGGTGCCGGGTCCATCGTGTGTGGGTAAGAGATGAGAAGAATGGTGTCTCGGGCTTGCGACCGACAATTGGCTGGTTTAAGAAAAGGAGGCCTCCTTTTTTTTCTATTTCGCGATAATACGCTCACCATCCACCATTCTACTTCTCTCCCTACGCAACCAAATACTGTATGATTCCGTTAGTGCCGTCTTGGAAGCTCGTTCCATAAATGTATTGACGGCAGACCTGCTTAGGCCCAATTCTTTCAGTAAGTGATGCAAAGATTTTGCTGGAACTCCTCTTGCACCAACTTCCACTGCGTAAAGCTGAGTCTTGAACCCGTTCCTGATCATTTCTTCTGTGAGATCATAATATTTATTCGACTTCATGTTGTGGTCTTTTGGAATATTTGATTCCCACGGAACGGTAAGTTCAATAAGGATAACTTTTTTCAAGTTCCGAGAAAACACTAAGATGTCTGGCCTATAGGCTGATACAGCTAGTTCATCTGGGATCCTATAATGGTGTTCAAATGTATCCATGAGAATTTTCCAGTCTGATGCGGCGCCAAGGTTCGAGGTGGGCTTGCATTTAGTTTTCGTGCTTTGCCCTTCCTTTACAAATGTGGTCAAAGTTTTATTTGTAGTCAGTCCCTTTCTGGCTCAATTATTCAAACAACAAATATGAAAAAAATTATTGTGTTTATTTTATATTTATTATAATCAATAAAGTTAGATATGTACATTTTTTTTATGATATCCATTCTAAAACATAAGTGTGACTTGTTACATATTCCTACAAAATATTATGTAATTTCTTGTTTAATAAAAATATTATTGTCACCCTACTGAGTTTTAAGTTATAACCAAATTTGATAATTAAACATGCATTACAATGAAATACTAGGTATGTCTTATAAAGTACTTGTAGTGTATCACTTCTTCCTAGCTTTTCATTATGAATAAGGCTGTTTAACGAGTATTAACACATAAAAGTTTAATAAAATACAACATAACAATAACTCGAATATTAATACTTACGCGTGAAATATCACATAGCAACCAGGATACCACGAACTTCTGCAGCCTTCAACTACACATTTTTGTACCATTGTATCCCTTTTCTTTTACAAAAATCTTTATAATCGTATTTAAAATTCCGAGTCGGTAAAAAACATTCGCCATTTATTTGGAAATCGTCCTGACATTTTTTTAGTGTTGCCACAAAATGAACGGCTCAAAGTCCGAAAAGTTGGGGATAATTAAAGTGTTTTAATTTAAAAAATATTTTATTATTCATAAAGTAAAAATACATATATCCCACCAAAAAATCATTATTCAATCATTCTTGTAAATCGTAAATGCCGCGAAATTCAAATAATTTCATTTTTTTTAGAGTTAAGCAATTTTTAACACTTAACCTATAGTACCTTCCTAATTAGTTCTGTCAGTGTGGTATGTGCTGTTGTAGCGGTCGGGAGTCGTTTATGTATTGACTTATAGCAAAGGTGTCGTAAAATAGACGAAAGTTTAGTGTTTACGTTATTGTTGTGCAAAGGTAAGTGTACTTGTTTTTATCACTTTTTATTAAGATTTAATGTTGATTATGGCTTATTTTGTGTTTTAAAGCACCATTATGTTATCTTTTATTGTAACATAGATATTATTACATTATTATCTCAGTGTTTAAACATAAGTTAAGAATGATTAGCAATATGGTTTTGTAAAGTAGGTGGCGTTGTGTACGAACGTAGTCGTGTGCTGATTTCTGATTGGTTCAATAACGATGTTACGAGTCGCTTTAATGAATGGCGCGAATCATATCGCGCCAGATTACAAGAACACAGCAGACGAGTCGGTCGTTGCGCGCCTTTAAAATAGTGAAGGTTGTAAATAATTATTGGAAATGGAAATAAATCATACAACATTGAAGACTGGTTTAATTTGAGAAATTAGTCCTAACAATTATTTCTTACAAATTCGATTCTTTTGTTTCAAAATTTACTTAATATAACAATATATATATATTTTTAGATGTCTCGAGTATTTTGAGAAAATGAAATTTGTCAGTTGTTGGAGGCGGATATTCATGATGATGATGACGAAAAGAGCGCACGACAGCTAGAGATACTGAGTGTCGATACAGTGGCCAGATGTGTTTTATTATGTGCTGCAACAGAAATGGCCGATGCACTTATGGAGCCTCACTTGAAAGTGAGAATAAATATTCCAACTTTAAGGCAAGATATAAAAGAGCTCATCAAAGGTATTTTAGTTATTGAATCTGTAGCTGAAGCGCCAATTATTCAAGAACCAAGTTCGAGAAAAATATGTGCCCTGTGTCCATCTAAGTCAAGAAAAATGACAACAAACTTTTGCATGAAGTGTAAAAGGGCCATATGCAGGGCGCATAACATGAACATGTGTTTAAACTGCGTAGAATAAATATATAATTACTATTTTCATTATTATGTGATCTCTTAAACCTAAAGATAGAAACTATTACTTCTAAAATAATTGAAGTTTTTAATTACCTTATTTATTCCTGTTTTATTTCTGTGTAGTATTTTTTACGAAAGTTTACTATCGACGTCACTCGCAAGATAGTTTAGTAATCTAGGGTTAAAAAAGCTAATTTCGCTCTCTTACTAGTTTTTAAGAAAACCATGGATATACAAAACTAAATAAAACATATATCACGATCTAACATTCCCGCAACATTGCACATCAGGTTATAGGTTTTAAGTTAGAAAGCTAACCTTGAAAAAAAAAACTTACTACAACCGGGCTGGAGCTTAACCGAAGGTCGGTTAAAAATATTGAAATATGAGTTTAGCTTCTCATTGAAGCTCAAGCTACCCATCTTCGTTTTTTCTCTCGCTTCCATCAAATAAGATTTTTTTGTGACATAGTGAGGAAACACTAACGGGAATGAGTAGTTTGAGCTGAGACTGACTGTACAGGGCAACCCATTTGCTGGATATCATGAACTGGATGGAGGTAAAAACTAAAAATAATGTATTATAATATATTTTATTTTTAATATTAGAATAATTTCAAAAAGGGTAATTTGTATTTTAGGCTAGCATCTCTATCTGTGCTCTAGAAAGAGATGGAGGGCCAACGTCGGTCGATCTTAGGGTCAAACGGGGTCAATTTTTTGGGCTTCAAGCCGATATTAAGAGAGTTCGCTCCACTTTAACTTCATGGTCAAGTCTGAGTAAAAAGTCGTCATATTCTAACAATCTGTCAAATAAAATAGTCCTCCAATATTGTCAGTCAAAAAGGAGGTCAGAGTCTGTCAAAAGAGGTCGGACGCGCCGCTACAACTTACAAATATCTTGATTATAATCTCTACATGTCATCGAATCCAGGAGAAGATGAACCCAATGTTCCGAGGACTCCGGCGACGTTACCTCGTTGGATGGCAACACTGATCCTCTGAATAAGATATTCCCTACTCAAAGGATCACCTGTTGACGCTCGGATGGCAACGCTTATGTCGCGTATTAGAAATAAAACAATTTGTTACTAATTAACAATTATATACAATAACTTTAATACACTATAAAGTGTTCATAGTAATAACTCCAATTAATTGTAAACTATTAAAATATAACATATCTGAACTTGGCCGAGGCCCGTGAACATCATTTGGTTAACCGGCTAAATACCGATATTCTCATTCCATAATAATAATAATTCTTGCAAAATAAAACATTTCATTTCTAAATCGATTTAGATAAAAGTTGTCAATTAAGTAAATTCATTATCTAGTCTTTAAGGTGGATGCTGAGAAAGGGGCGGCTGATGGCTTGATGTCGACATTTCTTAAAACTATAGTAAACTTAAATGGGGTGTATCACTAACTTTTTATCACGATAGATGGCGCATGATGGATGGTACCTAATATAACTGTCAGTTGCATAGAAAACTTGGATTTTTATTACGAAATTTATTATTTTCTGGATATTATGCCGAAGTGAGCAGCTTTTAAGTGTACAAATAGTTTTCTAAGCGAAATCAAAGATATGGTGAACTTTAAATTGTTGTTCTATTAATAAAACCTTTTTTCTTTTTAAAGACGGTGTGCGCTTTCTTAATTCTGCTTTTAAGGTAGGTAACGTTAATTTAAAATACATTTTTCTGTTATAAAAATAAGAAACTACAAAAACATTTAAATATGATGCGATACAGGTGTAAAACAAGGTACCATTGCCGCTAGCGACATCTACAAAAAGCTTTGCCTGATACACCCCACTGTAGTTGGAAAAGGAATAGATCCAAACTGTTATTTGCTATCAGATTTGCTGGAACAAAATACTTGAAAAACTCTTTTGTGCTAAGATCATGTCTAACCTACAATGAAAATTTCGGTGATATTGATTTGTTCATTGTTAGTGTTGCTAGGTTAAAAAAAGAAATAAATATTAAATTATCTAAATGAATCATAATTGGAATGCTTGGAGAACGTTTTTATTTATTTATTTGTGATTACTATTTTTTTTTCCATTATTTTACTATATATATATATATGTACATTATTAAGTTATATTTGTTATATAGGTATTGTTTTTAAGATTATCCCTATTATTATTATTTTTTGCAAAATCTATGTCTAATATTTAGGTGGAAACTTTGCTGGATTGTGTAACTTTTAGAATTGTAATTATTACAAAAAAAAAAACTTAAAATATTGTTGTTTGTGCGAGCGAGAGGGACACAAAAGCTTAAGGCTTTAACCCTAAGTGTGTGAGCGACACCATCAAGAGGAGTAATAATGCGGATTGTCTCCTGGTGGTGCTTTGGCAGTGGTATAGTGTTTCTCGTTACTACAATGAAGTACGAGCAAGGCGGCGGACACGCGTGAAGTTAGCTCCACTTGGGACAGCTCGTGCGCCCAGTGCACGCGGCCCCATTGGATAACCTACAAACAATGGCGTGGCTTAAGTTGGCTATTAAAAAAAAACATAATGCAGTCCAGTCAGTAGACGAGAATAATTAAATTTAAAAAAAATACATGAGCAAACATCATTCTGAAATAATTTGATTACAACTAACAACACGATCAAGTCATGGATGAATATTTTTCCCTTTCGGGGTGGTCAGAAACCACGCTTTTGTCTATAGGCCAATCATGACAAGTGCCAAGCTCGTCGATGTCTCCAGCAAACTCGAGAAATATCACAAATAAATTAAATATTAATTAAATGTATTTATTTACGTTAATAAATATTTTTGTGTCCCGACCAGGAATCGAGTAACCTTCGAGTCAAAATCCACGGACTTAACCGCTAGACCACGGAGGCAGATTTATTATTAGTTTAGTTAATAATTTTATTTATTATTTTTTTTGTACCTTTATGTCAATATTTTTCATTGAAATTGCTAAATAAATACCTGAAATTCTTCCTCCAAGCGCGACAAGAAGACCGCCTCCTTAGGTTCCAGTCTGCGCTCCGCACACGCTAACATCAGAACCGGGGATTTCAATGCTTCCACTCCAAAGTTCAAAGCTATAAACAATGAAAGCAAAGCATTACTAGACTTTTTCGTAGCTGTATCCTATATTCAGGGCCATACTTTGGGCTATTCGGAATGTCTCAAGAGATTGGGGATGGTCTTCTACAATCGTTTTCCTGTAACTGTGGCAATTAAGATGCTTGCCCTTACTGACCCATCATATTTTATTTATTTATTTAAAACTTTATTGCACGAAGTACAAAGGCGGACTTAATGCCCGTAGACATTTTCTGACAGCCAAACCTTGGGGACAAATTTGAACTATTATAGGTGCAATGAAAGAAATATTAAAAAATTAACAGCTTAATTATACACTTACATATTATATTGTTATATATACTATAATATCAATATACTAAATACTAATACATACATAATACTATACATAAACATACATATATAGACTTACTAATATTGTGAGGAGCTTTTCAGGTAGTGTAGATAGACGAGTTTTTGAAACGAAGATCTGGTAGTTGCTTGTCTTATGTTTACAGGAAGATCATTCCATAAATTTGTGGCGACAACGACAAAAGAATTTGAAACAAATCCGGAATGATGAGAGGGGACTGAAAGAAGTGAGTTGTGAGAGGAGCGAAGAATTTTATCATGGACGTTGAATCGATCATCGGCAGCAATCCCTAATGAGTGATTTGTTTTTTCATTATCAACTTACTTATGGTTCTCTTGCTTTTTATTACTTAACTTTAAATTTATATGTGAAAACCTTTAATAGTTCTTAGTGAATTTACTGTATAATATTTACTATAATATTGTCAACTGATGGTTTTCCAAAATGAATATATAAAAAAAAAAAAAAAAAAGATGAGAGATAGACAAAACCGTCCATGAGGTATCGCGGTGTCGCAGGCTCGTTTAAAATCGAAAAAAGCATACAAAGAACTCTGAGATTTCTGCGACATCGAATAGGTAGCCACTTCAACTTAGCACGATATTCAGAGATGTGATCGTATTTACGTAAACAGTAGATGAACCGGATACATGCGTTAAGTAACCGGTCCATCTTGTTAAGCAACATCTCTGAAAGATCATACCCCTCATTCCGAACCGCGCTCAGAGCGCTTAGAACGAATATGACACTGACCGTCGTTCCGAACCAAATATCGCGATTTGGATGCTCAGAGCGTGATATCAATTCGGAACGGTCTAAATCACATTTTCATTCATAAAATGTTAGTTTTTTTTTAAATGCATGGAAGTAAAATTGCGGATTCCACATCTTTGAGTATGAATACTAACAAATATACATCTCTCGGTTTATTCATCTTTATATGTGTAAAGTTTAATATTATTAACTTATATTGGTAATTTAAAATAACTTGCCGTGTTACAGACATTTTTTTTTCACTTCCTACTTAAATATTAATTATAGATTTGTTTAAGAAGTAATATAGAAACAGTATAAACGAATTACAATATTAAATAATAACTAGGTTGCAATGGGGTGTATCAGGCAAAGCTTTTTGTAGATGTCGCTAGCGGCACTGGTACCTTGTTTTACACCTATATCGCATCATTTTAAATTGTTTTTGTAGTTTTTATTATTTATAACAGAAAAATGAATTTTAAATTAACGTTACCTACCTTAAAATACGAATTAAGAAAGCGCACACCGTCTTTAAAAAGAAAAAAGGTATCCATTAAATTATAAATTTCGTCATAAAAATACAAGTTTTCTATGCTGACAGTTATATTAGGTACCATCTATCATGCGCCATCTATCGTGATAAAAAGTTAGTACCCCTTTATAAAAAAATAAAATATGAAATAATATACAAACAGTATAACATGTGGATACACGTTACAGGATCTATCGGCACAATAGGTGGATACTTTCCAGCCCCGGCAGCTGTCTGCAATTTACCATCATCAGTCCGTCTACCACCTTGTATAGACTCACATCAATCACACACTGAAGATCTCCCAGCCAGTGTATTTCTATCTGGAGTCCTTCAAGCAAAGTGTGACAATGCACCTTGATAGGCCGGCATGACCCTTTCAGCACGGACAATACCAAGCGTGCGTTATTACAAAAAAAAAAAAAACTAGAGTCGCCAAAATCTCTTCTACCACTTCGAGATGGCCACTGTAGTTCGTGTACTCATATAGCTATTAAGTAATTATATTTTATAATATACTGGTGGTAAGGAAACAAAAAAATATTCTCTTCTCGAGTTTGGTACGTTCATCAACGAGCTAGCCAATTGTCATGATTGGCCTAGTAAAGTTGGCTAAATGTTTATAAGCGTGGTTTCTGATCACCCCGGAAGGGAAACGATTGTGATGATACTTTATTATATTGTTGTAGTTAAGAAAAAACATGCATAAATGGATTTTATTTCAATTATATTACCGGGTTTAGTGGAATTCGTTAGGAGAGGAATTTTACACTATTTTTTTGAGATATTTTAGACCGTTGTGCTGAAAGGGATAATGGTAGAGACTGATATTGACCGTTAGTGCGTAGGAGGCAGTTGCTCCGATTCTTGGACCAAGAGTGCTGCTTTATCAGGTAGGTGGGATGTCACATGTCAGTATAATAATAAAAAATAGCTTGTTGGAAGTCCTAAGTATATTTGGCTTAGTTACCATTGAGAGAAGCGAAGTCATAAGACAACAGGTGTTTGGCTAACGCGGCCCGACTGTCAGTGGAGAATGGAGGTGGCTGCAGATCCCGGGACACCTCCAGCTTGGTCCCAAACCTACTGTCAAACCATTCCAGTATCGGATCCCAACGCTTGTGCTGCAGGGTTTTTAGATCTCCTTCCTGCAAATAGTTTTTACATTGTTACGGAATATACATACAGACACGATCACGACATACCTCTTTCGCTTCTTCGACATTCATCAACCTCTTCATACATGCCCTTTTGTTTCGATGGCTTTTTAATTCACCTTCAGCTAATGTTTTATTTATTTGATCATGATAGGCAAGTCTTGGTCTGCCAGGGCCTCTTTTACCCACAACTTTCGCATTATATATCTGGTTCGTCAATCTCCCTTCGCTCATCCTTTCAACATGCCCGAACCATCAAAGCATGCCTTTCTTTATTTTTGTACCTATGCTTTCTTTTATACCTACCCTTTTGCGTATTTCGTTATTACGTATACGGTCCATCAAAGTTACGCCGCATATCCGACGTAAAGACCTCATTTCTACTGCATTAACTCTACTCATGCGTATTCTGACATATCCACGTCTCGCTTCCATACATAAGTGTTGGTATTAGCATGGCATTGTGTATGGCGAGTCGAGCGTTATCACTGACATTTCGACTGGCGATCAGTGACCCCAGGGCCCCATTAACACTATTTCCCGCGTTTATTTATTTATTTATAAATTCTTTATTGCACTTAAAAACTTAACAGTTGAGTACAAGGGCGAACTTAATGCCTCTCGGCATTTTATACTAGCTAACCTTTGGGAGTGTGGTAGACGATTGCGGGTGCATTAGAAATAAAAACAAATACTTAAACATACATAACAATAATTTACATACTAATACACAAATACCTATAAAAAATATATATATATATATAATAATAATATATACACGTATAATATATACGTTCACTCTTCTTTCAAAATCCCTATCATACTTCCCATCCCCAGTAAAAACGGAATATATATACAAAAAGCTTTCCGGAAGTTGGTGCTAGAGGGATTCCAGCAAAATCTCTGCACCATTTACTGGTCTGCTGTAAATACATTTATGGAACAAACTTCCTAGACAGCTTTAATGGAATCTAATGGTGTTTGGTTGGGTTACACCTTCTCTCCCACACACTAATTCCCTACTGTTTTCTGCGATTTATGTCTAAATTTGATCAAGTTAAAATGTATGTATGAACACCTACTTGTGTAAAGTATCATCACGACCGTTTCCCTTTCGGGCTCGTCAAAAACCACGCTTATAAATAAGCAGATTCACATTTAGCCAACTTTACTATAGGCCAATCATGACAAGTTCGTTGATTTTCAAGTGTTGGTACTTAATATTAATTAAATGTATTTATTTACATTAATATATATATTTTTGTGTCCCGATGAGGAATCAAACTCGGTACCTCCGAGTCTAAATCCACGGACTTAACCGCTAGCCCACAGAGGCAGGACCTACTTGTGTATGAAGTATATTCATGTATGAAGAGGTTGATGAAGCAAAAAGATTGTTGTGATCGTGTCAAGTGGCGATGGCGCTCAATTGTCTCTGCCTACTCCGCAAGGGATTTGGTGTAATTATGTGGGATGTATGTATAAAAGTGTTGGGGTTAACTTGCTGAAAGGGTCTCATGATTGCATAAAGAACTGAGTTTGCTTGGTTTACAATCTCGCAGCCCAATTTAGATTGGCAGTCACTGTGATAATTATAATAAATAATTATTAAGTATTTAGAGTGTAAACTGACACGGCCTCTTTACAGCCACAATCTTATTTAAGTAGTTTCTAAGTTAGTTAGTTTTACTTGCTTGTAGCAATAATGTTGTGCCTAACATACAAAATAAAATACATATGGATTACGTTTTAACCATTATTACCACTTTGTTTAGTACATATATGTTTTAATAATTGTATTGATTTTATTAGTTCTGACTGTATCCAAGTTGTTTTAAGTGAACCAAAGAAAATAAACTATTGTGATTTGATTTAAAACCAAGATTATTATTCTTCTGTATTAACGTTTTAGCCATGTTCTACTCTGATACATCTAACTAATCACTGGAGGCAGTATCAAGACAACTCTTATCCCGGACTGACTTTGCAAATCCACTTTGCTTGCTAATATACTCTCGTGTATATAATATATTATTGGTTTTCACTTATATATTATTTGTTATTATTGTTATTTTTCTTTTACTTTTGCTATTCACAGTTCAATTGCATTATTAATTTTAATCTAATTACTATATTTTACTCTTATTTCTGTTTTAATTGTTTTGTCTAAATAATATAAAATCTCTTTGGCTTGTGTTCCACTATTGCTACTTTGTTTATATGTTTAATATAATAAGCTGTGGTGTGGTGTTTTTAAAAAATAAATAAATAAAATAAAATATCTTTTTGGTGCATGGAAACATCATCACTCTTTGGATTGCTTTAGCAATTATGTTCTGGAAGGCCTATTCAAAAGTGAACATCTAGGACATCGACAGTTACAGGCCAAAGTAAGGGTACAGTATAATGATTAAAAAATGTAACAAAATAACTTACTTCAGCTTGAAAGAGGACAGTATCAGTAGCTATTACGTCAAGGATGTAGCTGATAATGTCATGACGTGTCAACTTTCCCGGATTATCTATAGCTGTGTTACACAGGGCTGTCTGAAAACAAATAAAGTATCATCTTAACCATGTCCCTTCCAGTGTAGTAAGAAACCCACCTCAGGTTGGTCAGGGTCTGATGTCAAGTTAGTATTTGTGGAACCGTGACTATTGGTTAACTTGCTCTCAGTGATTTTGTATTTATCATATGCCAGTTTTTAAACCAAAACTTTTTAGAATTTTAAGGGATGTATTCTGACAACCATGCCATTCATGGTAATGTTCAACATTGCTACTGTACATAATTAATAGTAAAGTATCATCACAATTGTATCCCTTATGGGGTGGTCAGAAATTGCCTCCGTGGTCTAGCGGTTAAGTCTGTGGATTTAGACTCGGAGGTACCGGGTTTGATTCCTGGTCAGGATACAAAAATATTTATTAATGTAAATAAATACATTTAATTAATATTTAATTTATTTGTGATATTTCTCGAATTTGGTACGCTGGAGACATCGACGAGCTTGCCACTTGTCATGATTGGCCTAAAGTAAATGTGAATCCGCTTATTTATAAGCGTGGTTTCTGACCACCCCGAAAGGGAAACAGTCGTGATAATACTTTACTTTTCTCCAATTATTGTGTTGCAAGCAGAAATCAAAATCGGTACTTTCGAGTCTAAATCCACGGACTTAAATGCTAAACCACGAAGGCAGTATAAAATTAATGCTGTGATATTATTAAGTATCATCACGACTGTTTCCCTTTTGGGGTGGTCAGAAACCACTCTTATAATAAAAGCAGATTTAAATTTACTATAGGCCAATCATGACAAGTGGCAAGCTCGTCAATGTGATGAATGAGACTTACCAGATGCATGGTAGCTTGGGAGATGACTTCGGTCTGCGAGTCCCATTCCACAGCAATGGCTCGGGCGAGGGGTTCACTGTCAATCAGCAACACCCCTCCATTAGGGGTCTTCAATCGTCGGTGATCAAGTGTCACCTCCCACTTCTTCTCATTCTGAACAATACCAGTACTCTTGTAGAACCTTTTACGTGTAGCTAAAATTGTAATAATTGGGTAGAGAAAGGAGCAGAATAGGTGGCATATCATTGCCCAATGATACCAATATGATACCAATGTCAGTCTAACTCTAAGTTTGTAAATAATAATAATGTATAGTGTAGTATATTAGAATTAGTTAAGTAACTTATAAACTGTATCATTAAAATTTCTTATTTTTTTATCATCCTGCCTATCACCTTACTCGATCACCAAGGTTAGCTGGTAAAAAATGCTGGCATTATAGTTCGCCTCTGTACTATTTTTAAGTGCATTAAAGAATTTAAATAAATAAATAAATATAGTGTACAACATATAAAAAGAACATTGTAAATTACCATAGTTCTGGCGACTGAACTTAAATTCAGGGCCACGTTGAATTAACTTTCGACTAACGTAATTTAAGAGTTTGGACATATTTATAATACAACTAATATTTAAAATTGTAATATTTCTTAAAATAGAGAAAAAAATAACCTCAAAACTTAAGGAAGACAAAAAAAAAATACAAAGTCCTTCGCGTCATTTGGCGCGGACATGTCAAGTGCAAGTTTTTGTTTTGTAAATTAATTTACTGTAGATATTGTTAGTCAAAAGTGGTGTTGTTTTGTTTAATAATGTGCTACAATGTGAGTAATTATAGAAAACGATAAATTAGACTTTAAATATGGGCATAAGTCGCAGCTTATTTTTTGCGGTTTTCCCGGGCTGTTAACTACCATATTATACCCGACGTGTTTGGGCTATAATTTCGCGAAATAATATAAGAAAAGCATCAAATTCTGCAACATCTGGAATTTGTTAAGTCATAAAAAAATATATATTACGTTAGACTTGGCTTTATGGGTTAGACCCTTTGCCTTCCCTATCACCTCATTGTCTATATAATCTGTGACCTCCTTATTGGTGTTCATGTCCTTGCTCTTAGGCTAAGACCAATTATATAGGTAGACCGATCACATTTAAGCTGAACAAGTCTGCTCTTAACAATACTCTTCTTTCAAACGACAGCATTACGTGTAACAAAAAGAGATAGCAATAGCCGTTCGCGCACGTCCAGAAGCGCTGCGCGCCACAAGCAAACGACCGCCATATTTGTTTATCACTTGCTGGTTAACAAACATCGGAATATTTTTTTGACAATATCTGTGTTTTATTTTATAATATTAGGACTGTGCTTTATTTTACGTGTTAAATATTGACAATGGCGTGTACCGTACCTAGTTGTGCATGCCGAGTGGGTGTTTTGACGGAGAATAATGGGATTTTGTCTTTCCATCGGTAAGTCGAAGTCGTAATTTGTCCTTTTACGAAATGTATATCTAAAATTTACTTTCATTTCTGCTAAAAAGTAAACCATTGTTAGTTTATACAATGTTTTTCACATACATTTTTGGAATTAACCCTGCTTGCTTCTTGATATAACAATAAAACCAAAATAACTTGTTGTTTTTGACATTTTACCTACTTCATAGTGTTGTTTGTAGGTTTGGTTTATCGATAATGGAATCCGATATTTTTTAATTTATTAATATAACTGTAGGTATTTTCCAAAAATCTAGATAAAATTAAATAAGTAGACGCTTATTTTTAACATGCTTTAGTATTATTAATTACATTAAATTTAAATAAATTATGTGTCTGACGCACGTTGCTTAATATTGATCATAGAAAAAATATTAAAATATCTGTTTTTTTTTCCGGTAGCGATCCTAGTTCTATCACGAAAAATTCATATTTGGATTTTTGTCCGTCTTCGTATGACATTTATTTATTATTACCTACTGATATAGATACTAGAACTAGAAACCTTATGAATCTTTCTGAAAGCTTAGAGCCTTCTCGAAAGCTCATAGAAGCTTCTAAAAGCCTCATAGAAGTTTATATAAAGGTCATAGAAGCTTCTAGAAAGCTTATAAACCTCCTAGAAAGCTCATAGAAACTTCTATAAATCTCATACAAACTTCTAGAAATGTAATATAAAATTCTAGAAACCTCAAATAATGTACTAGAAACTTCATAAAACTGTGTACATAGGTACTTTGATGGTTTGAGATGGAAAGAACTGATCAATTGATCAGTCTTTTGGATACATAATTTGTCATGCTGATTAACTGTCTATTTTCAGAAATTACCGAAAAAAGAAAACTTGTTCCGAAATATAGCGACGCTAACGCATTTGCATCAATACGACTGCTGTAAAGAATGATGACAAACAGGTAAGACGACTTCATTTTCAATTAAACCCTTGATGATTATTAATATAATTTTGTATAGATTATTAACCTTTTTTGCACTTTTCCAGCTCCATGGTTCACAACCGAAATTAAATCGCTCAACCCAAACAGAAAATGTAGATGGAACGGGCGTCGATCTTAATCCTGAACTTCGAAAAGCTACGAAGTTGGTAGACCAGTAAACGAATAGCAGAAAGGCGTGGTAGAAAGTTAAAAAATATGCAACGCAAATGTTCTCGGCTCTTCTGGAAGATTGCCAATTTGGAAACCATTATTGAAGCACTTCACGAAAGAATGGAAAGTGAGCATGTTGCGATTTTATAGAACACCTTGTCTACTGATAACCAGGTTATATCTCGGTATTTGATGAAACTGCAAGGAGCTTCTTTGCCAAAAGAATACCCAGAAGAACTTAAAAAGTTTGCATTAACACTAAATTTTTCATCGCCTAAAGGATATGGCTTTGTACGCGATTCATTTAATACAGTGTTGCCGCATCCGAAGATGTTATCAAGGTGGTACCAATCTGTGGATTGCAAACCTGGATTTACGAAAGAGGCACTAGATATAATAAAAATTCGTTGCGCAAATACTGATAAAGCATTGTACTGCACATTGAGCATGGATGAAGTTGCTATAAGAAAGCAGTTATAATGGGATGGCACTAAATATCATGGCCACATTGATTTTGGTACTGAGGTCATCGGCGACGATTTTCCATAAGTTTTGACATTTATGTTGACATGTGTCAATGAATCTTGGAAGATACCCGTTGGATATTTTTTGATAAATGGATTATCCAGTCACCAAAAAAAGAATTTGGTAATACAGTGCATTCGTTTACTGATTCCAAAGATGCAAGAGCTTTGACGAATACCATGTCCAAAATCTTATTCTCTATAGTACAAGCAAGAATGTCCCGATTTATGATCAAGAGCGAGTACTTTTCACCACAGCACCAGAAAGGTTTTTTGCCGGGAGTTTCTGATTGCTTAGAACACAACACCTTACTCGCGGAGTGTTTGAAGGATGCCAGGAAGCAAGAGCGGCAGAAGCGTTTGTTGGATCGACTTCGAAAACGCATTTGAGTCGGTGCAACATGAATTGCTGCAAACTGCGCTGAAATGGTATAACTTTCCAACAATAATCAGGGATATAATTGCCAGATATTATAAGAACTTGAGATTTGTCGTTATAAATAGGGAAGGCTACACAGATACACTAGAATACAATGTGGGCCTGTTCCAAGGTTGATGTCTTTCACCCGTAGCTTTCAATATAATTATTAACTTCCTAATCGACCATCTTAAATCTCGTGAAAAAAAGTGGGGATATAGATTCAAACAAAACAACATCTAGTATATGGAATCTGTCTTAGCTTTTTCAGACGATTGGCAGTGCTCACGAGAAATCCCAAGTAATATTGATATACAACATAGTTCAAACTAAAGCTAGTCATACCAAAACGTCTCTGAATAGCTCTGTTAATGTGTCTTGAGGTTGTTTATTTAGAATCGACGGCAACATGTACCTACTGCCATAGTCGCCTGACGTATACAATGTTATAGGACGGTAGTACAGTTGGCCACAGCTCAAGCTCTAGGTACACGATACATTTTTTTTTATTTTTTATTATTTGATTTGATTTTATATTTGAAATTACATTTGTAAAAAATATATAATGTGTACGCAATCGTTAAGACATTTTTTCTTTATACATGACCCTGTTAACATTACCCGTTGTTCTTCTAAAACCTCTTCCTTGACAAATAGTCGGAGATCAAATCAAGAATGAGGCAGAAGAACAAACGTCTCCGACATTATCATAGCCCGTCGTACCTGCAGGTTGAAGTGGCATTGGGCAGGGCACTCGTACAACTGATGGCCGTTGGCACAGAATGGGTCTCGACTAGAGACCACGCACTGGCAATTGCAGTGTAGGACGTTCACATACAAGGTGGATAGACCTTATAAAGGCCGCAGGAAGCCGCTGAATACAGGCCGTTATCAACAGGTCGTTCAGGGGGGCCATGTTCAGCAGTGGATGACCTACGTCTGATTTATTTAGTTTTTTACCTCAATCAAATACTTTGTTCGTGACTAAACTGGTAAAAGAGCAAAATTCGCTCTACCAGTTTTTAAGCGAAGTAAGTGCTATATAATAATAATAATAATATGTTTAATTACCAATATACCTACAAAATACAATCTACACTTATTCCAAACAAATATCAAATAGTAAGTATACTGCAACAAATTATCAATGTGATTAGTAGTGGACCCACACAAGGCACTTTCATGCCTGACCAACTATGGGATGCAGTCGATTTACCAATAATAGTTTACAAAAAGGAAAATACAAATAAAAATTAAAATCTAAGTAAAAAAGCATAAGAAATATAAACAAATTGTTGTGTTCTTTAAATCAACGGATGGTTCTCATAACATATGGATATACAAAAATAAATAAAACATAAATAATTATCAAAAATGCCCGCCACATGACACATCAGGTCACTTTAGTGTTAAAAATATCTAAAAGCTCGAATAAACTGAAAATATTTTGTAACTGAAATTATTTTGCGGCCTTAAATCGATTGCAAAACTCGCACTAGGCGTACATAATTATCAAAAGCATAATAGGCATATTATTAATAATTATTATCTATAGGTATTAGGATTTCATAATATTTTCTATTTCATTCCATATTCCTTAATATATTTTATCGATAATATGTTATCGATAAAAAATCTAAACACTATTGTACAATATATCTATAATTAGCATTATATAGTCAAAATGGAGACATTCTATTATTTTCGACCCACTAGAGCGACTATCTTTGTCTCTTTCTGTCTTATGACAATTGATTGGTGTTACAAAAGACACATATAGATCCTAGCTTCATCCTAAAATATGATACATCTACCCTACTACTTGATCTTTGGCTCTTAGGTGTTCACAGATCCACAGACTATGAAGAGTACAAGTCACAGATCACACCAGTGTTAACTACAGATTATTTATGTCAGATAGCTTGTAAATTTATTTTTTACACTAACAACCATTATACATTGCGTATCCTGCTAAATCTACGAATTCAATTGTAAAAAGTAAAATCATCAATGTAAATAGCAACATGCCAATGCCAAAATTAAATAAAAACATGCCATATCTGAACGTGACTTTTGACAGTATTTTAATTTCAGTTGTCTACTCTGAAACAGTGTTGGTCTTTTATTGTAAAGAGTGCCTGATTTTAAAAACTAATGTCAAACATTTATTCTGCCATTTATTAATTTTCTGCCATTCTGCCAACGTAGAATCTATTAGCTTATAAAATAGCTATACACAGGGTAACATTATTACTAAAGGTATTACTAAAGGGTCGTCTCTAAAGGACATTTTTTACTTATATTTTTTTTGATTAGGTTTAGTTTATATTTATTATAATTTTTACTTTTAAGTAGGTAGTTTTAATTATTTTTCTTTTATAATCCGTTATTAAAATATTCTTTCTAATAAATTTATTCTACTATTTATAAATAAATAAAAATGTCAAGACATTTCATATTCTTTTTACGATAATGCAGCCTATTTAGAATGATTTTGTACATTCACTATATTAAAATACAATATTTTGATATTATTGATGCAATGGGACACCCCACTATCTTTTTATCACGATAGTTGGCGCATGATATATGGTACCTAATATAGCTGTTAGTTGCATAGAAAACTTGTATTTTTATTACGAAATTTATTATTTTCTGGATATTATGCCGAAGTGAGTAGCTTTTAAGTGTACAAATCGAGATTTCCAAGCGAAAGCAAAGATATGGTGATCTCAAAATTGCCGTTCTATTAACAAAACCTTTTTTCTTTTTAAAGACGGGGGTGCGCTTTCTTAATTCGTCTTTTAAGGTAGGTGACGTTAATTTAAAATACATTTTTCTGTTATAAAAATTTAAAACTACAAAAACAATTTAAAATGATGCGATATAGGGGTAAAACAAGGTACCATTGCCGCTAGCGACATCTACAAAAAACTTTGCCTGATACACCCATAGATGATTTGAACTTATACCTAGTGTGACAGTGAAGTTTCGTAAACGCAACTATAGTAGTAGAGTTTATTTACTGAATTTTCGATGTTCATTGCCTGGTTATTATAGCCAAACTTGCAATAACACGCAATGTAAGATAAAAAAACGTAACTACAGCAGTTACGTTTTCCGAAACTTGCATTTTACACTAAGCACACAGATAATAAATTATATCCATTAAGGATAGTTTGAATGAAGAATAGTAATAATAGGAACATCACTATTCAAATGTAAAATCAGTTGGACCAACTTTGAAAAAAAAATCGCTCATTGTTTGTGGTCTTGTGTCCTTGTTTTTTTCGTCCGATTCGGTTTTCTAATTATATAAAAATTGAAGATCTTTTGCGCCATAATTTAGTCGTCGTTAAGGTGAAATTCAGTGATATAGGTGTTATTGTGTTAGTGTAATCATGTCTTGTATGGATTCTGGTCTTTAGCGAAGTGTTTGACTGTTGTTGGATACAAGGTGAAGTGACGCGCTCTTGCGATCAAACGAAAAACAAGTTATAAATAAATACCTGCTAAGATAGCAATTTATATAAACAAACCAATTTCTCCCTTTGTGATGTACCCGCATTCCAACAAGGCGGAAGAAGCACCGAAGACGATTTTGTTCCCGAGTTTTAATTTGTTGCACTCAAAGAGAAAAGGAATATTCATACACCCCACGGCTATGTACAGAAATAGTACGCCGTGCTGCTTCAAGGGGTACACGATAAGTATAAGTATATAAAGTGTTAAAAGTTCAAGACAGGATGAAATTATTGGAAAGTGGAAGGTTCGAGGCATTGAGTAGAGCTCTGTCTATCCTGAACGGAGACAGCGCCGTGCAAGGTCGAATCGAGAGCTATAGCTGTAAGATGGCAGGTGGTGACAAAGCCTTCTATAAGCGCTTCACGGCCGATGGCAACACTTCTCGGGACCTCCAAGCTTTATCCCCACCCGAGGGGGCATTTCAAAGGTACAGGGTATTTATGGTTTATAATATGACATAGCATTTTTACAGCCTTTGTATCTGGACATGGTTGGTTGTAAGCTTGAGACAGAATTTTTCTCAGGAAAATCATTTTAGGCATGTTTACTTAGAACTAATTTGTTATCAACAAGTTAATAACCTCAGCAGGCATATTATTTAAAACAATTATGAATTTATTGTTGTTATATTTACTCCTTATCTTAATTGTAAATACAACTTGAAGAACTCATATGACTAGAGACTTAAATATTTGAAGCTTATAAGTCTTAGGGATTGCAGAATGAGAGGAGATATAATTGAGACATTTAAAATTCTAACAGGAAGGTATAACTGACCCCACATAGCCAAAATGTTTAGGTTTAACACAACAATGATATTTCCCCGTTGTGACCACGGAATGAAACCAATGAGAAAATCCAGTAATACAAATGTGGGATATCACTATATGAATAACAGAGTTGTAAATATGTGGAACAAAATACCAAAAGGCTTATTAAAGTCCTCAACTGTAAACACTTTTAAAAACAAACTGGACAAGTGGCTAGTGACAATAGAAATAGACTGGTTATAGCTGTCAATTTTATGAACTTTACACCTGTGTGCTTAGTGTAAAATGCAAGTTTCGGAAAATGTAACTGATGTAGTTACGTTTTTTTGTTTTACATTACGTGTTATTGCAAGTTTGGCTATAATAACAGGCAATGAACATCGAAAATCCAGTAAAAAAACTCACTACTATAGTTGCGTTTACGAAACTTCACTGTCACACTAGGCATACAGTGCTTGATATAGGCATGTCAGTAAGTGCTGCTCACCTATTAATCAATAATAATAACTTAAAGTTTTATAATTTTTTGTGTTTGTTTATATCTGAAGAAGAAAATTCAATTCAAAATACACTTCTTGTCTTAAATTGTGGTTGTTTGAAAATATTTTTGGTTATAAAAAAGTTCTTACAATTGACCCCGGGACATGGCATACAATATTAATTCTGCTATTTAACAATTTGGTACCTACTTATTAACAATTTTACTAAATTTAGGCTTACAATAAATTACATCAAACATTAAGGAAAATTTTCAAGCATTCCATGGATTCACCATGAGACAATTTAGGGGGGAATGGGGTCGACCATGTCTTATTTTTTCTTACAAGGGTGTGAGATAGTTCTTATAAGATTACATAAAATGTACAAAGTTAAAATTAATCCAGTAGAAGATTCACTTTTTGAGTAGGTTTGAGCCCTTGGACTAATTAAAATCTTTAAGATTACATACATTATAAAAATTTTATTCATAAAGAAAAACTTTAAAAGAAACCAAATTATATATATAAATTAACTTTTAATTATAATTATTGTAGTAAGTCTTGTTTCAAGCTGTGTTATTTTTATATAAATATCATCATGGCAAGCTTACAATATTAGTTCTCCTTGAAAGTAAAAATTGCCATTGTTTCAAGCTGTGTTATTTTTATATAAATATCATCATGGCAAGCTTACAATATTAGTTCTCCTTGAAAGTAAAAATTGCCATTGTTTCAAGCTGTGTTATTTTTATATAAATATCATCATGGCAAGCTTACAATATTAGTTCTCCTTGAAAGTAAAAATTGCCATTGGACATCATTGCAAATGGCACATACTTTCAACGAGAACAACAAATAGGTGGTAGGCGTACTGATGGTGGTAATTTGCCCAGTCTGCCGGGGTGGTTAAGTATCCACCGTTCATGCCAATAAACCCAATAAAGTGTGTTTCAAGTTCAGGCTCGAATTGCCGTCATGCCCAGTCAAGCCGGCATATTGTTAGGGACTGATGTCAGTCATGAGTGTCTGATTCCAGTTGCTAACATTCATGGACCTCGTACACTTACCATCAGGTCATAAAAATTAACACTAACAAACACACCTCTCTCGGTTTTTTCAGCTTTATATGTGTAACATTTAATATTAATTATTAATTTTGGTTTTCTGAAATAACTTGCTGTGTTTGATATTTTTTATTTACTTGAAAATGGCGCGCGACATTAATGACAAACAACTGACAGCGCACCAAGTGATCTACCTCAAAATTGTGAGCTGTCTGAGCGCGAGGAATGATGTCATTTGTGAGTTCACAAAAATTTGGCAAAACAGTTTATACACGTCTTGGAATGGCTTTAAGCATGCTTAGGTTACTTTCATGTCTCGGAACAAGGTGTTAGTCTCTATAGGATCATTGTGCGTGATGAAGCATTGTGGCTGGGAATATTGACCTACAAGTATGAAATAGTTTTTATTGTTTATGTTTGGACACAACTTTGCCTTACATTAGTAATTTCTGTTGCAGTCGGAGTCTATCTGGAGATGAAGAAGGCATGCTGTGTGACACCATCTCCCGCAAGACACTGTTCTACCTGATCGCCACGCTCAATGCAGCATTCCCAGATTATGAATTCTCACTTGCAAAGGTAAATATACCATTTTGTCAGCCATAATGACTAACAACTTATGGCCACATGGTATGCTGGAGACATTGACGAGCTTGACACTTGTCATGATTGGCCTATAGTAAGGTTGGCTAAATGTGAATCCGCTTATTTATAAGCATGGTTTCTGACCACCACGAAAGGGAAACGGTTGTGATGATACTTTACTTTACTTTTATGTCTAAAAGAACATGTCATCTTAAAGCCTTACAAATTTTCACTTTTAGCCGTAAAATGCAAGTGAAGTTTATAGTGAATAAACTTGTTTGATTCGGCCTGTCATCAATATGATCAATCAAGTTACAGAATTGGTAAAGAAATAAACATTGACAAATCAAATCCACTATTTGCCTTTAAAATCCAAGATTAGTTAAGATATTATGATGGAATATTTAAAAATAGGATTATAGATTGTTAGCACCCACTTGTTGATAAGATAAATATTTTTTGTTTATATTATTACTCATCTTCACGGTTTTTTGACCAATGTTGTTTTGTTGTCCAATGTTCAACCCAAATGCTAAAAAGTTAGCATTGGTCCCAATGCTTGCGTGTACAAGGCCCTCTTTACAATCTTATATGTATTGTCTTACAAACATGCAAGATGCTTAGGTTTGAGAAAAACTCGCTCAGTAGTCTGTATTACACTGGCTTCACATATTGGCACCAATGTTGGTCGGTAATTTGGTGATGCAGCCACAAATGGGCAAGTGCCCAGAGCCCTGCGATCGATAGGGGCCTAATTCCTACCAGATCACTAACCATTATTATTTAAAGAAATAAAAAAAATCTGTGAAAAAAAATGTAAATTGTTCGATTGTACAAGGATATAAAAACTTTTAAACTCTCCCTAAAAATTTCGATTTCAATATTCACTTGGCTCTGTCAGGGCAGAATAGTCAACATCTGGATGGCTCAATTAAAGACCAATGTTGAAGCCAATATGTGGAGCTATACATATCTACCGATCCAGTCTTACTCAAACTTTGCGAAGCGCAAGTCTATATGAGTTGTTTAGGTCATCAAAAAATATTTATAGAAGATTCTTCACAAGCCTGAGTACATTAATTTATTATCAGACAGTGGTTGATTCAGGCATGTTTTATAATCGTGGGAGGAGTATGAATTGGGTTTATTTTTGTTAGGTTATTGTCCCAGTAATAGACATTTCTTTTTAAAGTACAATTAGTTTATAAGACAAATCTATGTAAAATACTAAACAGCCCGGAACATTACAGAGCAGTGAATTTAGCGCAGAACCATCCCTATCGTGGGTTCAAGGGGCTGTGGATGGGGCTCTTTCTGCTGTGGGAGGAGCTCGTTGGAGGCAATTACGTACGGCTTTATGGGCAGCCTTACAGGACGAGGTGCAACTGGCTGACTGTAGGATTTACAGCTACAGCCCTGATCTTGCCAGCGACCCTTTTGGAGAACCCGGCTGTCTCTGGGCATTTAACTACTTCTTCTACAACAGGAAGCTAAAACGAATTGTTTTCTTCACGTGCAGAGCTATGAGGTATGTTAATAGGAAATATTACACACTATTTTGATCTACAATTGGCATTACGCTCTATAATGTTATACAATTGACGTTAATGTATTATTAGGTTCTGACATTAGACACTAATAGGATTGTCAACTGATTTAAAGCTCTGTTAGGATCTACAACTGAGATTACACACTATTAGGATCTACAACTGAAATTACACACTATTAGGATCTACAACTAACATTACACACTATTAGGATCTACAACTAACATTATAAACTATTACGATCTACAACTAAAATTAAACACTATTAGGATCTACAACTAACATTACACACTATTAGGATCTACAACCTACATTACACATTATTAGGATCTACAGTTGACATTACCGCACTCGCCGCTTACCATCAGTTGTTAGCGTTGTTAAAAGTATTTAAAATAAAAACAATTTTATTACGCACACGCTGTTCATATTGAATATATTAGTTGCTTTATTTATACAAGTGTTTTTGATTCGCACTAACAGCTATTTTTCTTATTTATAATAATTTATTAATGATGGTTTTTACCTTTTAAAACGCTTGCTGTCCCATTACATGTCCAGCAGCCCTATTCTGTTACTTAAGCGCAAACGTTATATAATGGAATCCGGTGACTATATACATATATATATCACGCTATTAAAGTTGATTGTTTTCATGCATTGCTTGAGTTTTTTTATATCTAATTTGTAAATATTTGCATGCCTATGGCCGGTTTTTATTTGGAGTAACTACATTTTATTTTGAGACCTATTGTAGAAAAGACCTGCAAAATAAATTAATTTGAATTTAATATTTGCACGGCTGCTGTCAAGGTCGAGCGCTTATAGAGTTGAGAATTGGATAATATTTTGTAGTTATGACGCAAGCTCTGACGTATATAAAGAAATCCACTAATAACGGTTGCGACTAAGTAACAGAATAGAACTGCTGGTACTTCAAAGTCAATCCCATACAAAATTCTCGAGAAAATTGGCAATTTTTTGATGAAATCTCGTGTTATTTCTTATGACGAAACTCGGAAATCTGTGAAAAGCTGAAAAATTATTTCCTTTGTGGATTCTAGTAGTCGTAATTTCCATACAAAAGAAAAAAGGTTTTTCCTGTTTCTGTCAATACTGGTTGTTCAAACTTTATTGGTCCCATGGAGACTTTTGATCCTTACGAGAAGCAGAATCGAATGACATAAAAAAAAACATTAGAAAAAAATAATAATTTGGAGACAAAAAATATTGGAAAAAGAAAAATACAAAGTCTCTATTGAAATAGCCATTAGAAGTTGTCTTAATAACCCAGAACAGAACGCAGACCGGTTCCAGGTATACTCTTCTCATTTATGGACTCCTGGTACTTCAAAATCAATCCCATACAAAAATATTGAGAAAATTGGCCATTTTTTGAAGAAATCCCGTGTTATTTCTTATGGCGAAACTCGGAAATCTGAGAATAGCTGAAAAATATTTTCCTTTGTGGATTCATTCTAGTGGTTAATTTCCATACAAAAGAAAAAATGATTTTCCTGTTTCTGTCAATACTGGTTGTCAAAACTTTGTTGGTCCCATGGAGACTTTTGATCCTTACGAGAAGCAGAATCGAATGACATAAAAAAAACATTAGAAAAAAATAATAATTTGGAGACAAAAAATATTCGAAAAAGAAAAATACAAAGCCTCTATCGAAATAGCCATTAGAAGTTGTCTTAAAAAAGAGAATACTATAAATAAAAATAAAAAAACAAAATTTAATAACCCAGAACAGAACGGCAGACCGATTCCAGGTATACTCTTCTCATTTATGGACTCCTGGTACTTCAAAATCAATCCCATACAAAAATATTGAGAAAATTGGCCATTTTTTGAAGAAATCCCGTGTTATTTCTTATGGCGAAACTCGGAAATCTGAGAATAGCTGAAAAATATTTTCCTTTGTGGATTCATTCTAGTGGTTAATTTCCATACAAAAGAAAAAAGGATTTTCCTGTTTCTGTCAATACTGGTTGTCAAAACTTTGTTGGTCCCATGGAGACTTTTGATCCTTACGAGAAGCAGAATCGAATGACATAAAAAAACATTTGAAAAAATAATAATTTGGAGACAAAAAATATTGGAAAAAGAAAAATACAAAGTCTCTATCGAAATAGCCTTAGAAGTTGTCTTAAAAAAGAAATACTATAAATTAAAATAAAAAAGAAAATTCAATAACCCAGAACTGAACAGTTCCAGGTATACTCTTCTCATTTATGGGCTCCTGGTACTTCAAAATCAATCCCATACAAAAATCTAGAGAAAATTGGCAATTTTTTGATGAAATCCCGTGTTATTTCTTATGGCGAAACTCGGAAATCTCCGAAAAGCTGAAAATATTTTTCCTTTGGGATTCATTCTAGTGGTTAATTTCCATACAAAAGAAAAAAGGATTTTCCTGTTTCTGTCAATACTGGTTGTCAAAACTTTGTTGGTCCCATGGAGACTTTTGATCCTTACGAGAAGCAGAATCGAATGACATAAAAAAAACATTAGAAAAAAATAATAATTTGGAGACAAAAAATATTCGAAAAAGAAAAATACAAAGCCTCTATCGAAATAGCCATTAGAAGTTGTCTTAAAAAAGAGAATACTATAAATAAAAATAAAAAAGTTTTTTTTTCATATAATGAATACAAAAAAAAGTAAAGTATCATCACGACCGTTTCCCTTTACTATGAGCCAATCATGACAAGTGGCAAGCTCGTCGATGTCTCCAGCGTACCAAACTCGAGAAATATCACAAACAAATTAAATGTATTTATAAATATTTTTGTCGCCCGACCAGGAATCGAACCCGGTACCTTCCAGTCTAAATCCCCTGACTTAACCGCTAGACCTCCGTGGTCTAGTGGTAACAAACGTTGCCGTGAACTCGGGAGGTCGTGGGTTCGATTCCCACCGGGGGCAAGTTGTACATTGTATAATTTGTCTCGGTCTGGGTGTTTATATGTATATATTTACAAAAAAAAGAAAAAAGTATAATATGTAGTTTATCAACCATCTAGTTTCCGTAACACAAGCCTCGTAGCTTACCACGGAAATTAGATGGCGCTGTGTGACCTGTCTGGAAATATTTATTATTATTATTATAAAAAATATTATGACCACAGATGAGTTTTATTTTCAGCCCAGTATGTGCAGTGGATTCGGGGGTAGATTTCGCCATGGATGAAGACGAAGAGTATGACTAGAACATCACCAAGGTAAAGTTAAGTCAAAAATGTGACTATAATCAATTTGACGACGGGTTTTAAAACCCAAGAACACGGAAAGGGCTGAGGGAATTTTTGGGTCTATATGATGACTGATGAGAGAGAGACCATTTGAAAAACAATCAATTTTCGCATTTTATGACAAACTGTCACATGACAGTAGTAAGGGGGTACAGTAGTAATTATTCAGATTTATGCGGATAACGCGTTTTAAAATTGCAATTATCCCCAAAACTTTCGAGTGGCTATTTACAAATAAACAACATTCAAGTATGTAGACCGAAGGAAAAGTCATTAATTGTTTTAATAAAAAATACGTGTGGCATTGGGGGACTGCCGCGGTAAAGCTATTGCATAGCATTTTTTATCAACTTATGCAATTATAATTATTTATTTAGGCAGTATCTTTTTTTTCTTTGATATTAATTAAAGTTACTAGTCGCGGGCTCGAACTCACTCGTGAACGCGGCCAAAAAGCACGCTGTCTCACCTAGCATAGCATAGTCTAAAAGAGATAGAATCAGTTATGAGCAGTTAGCAGCTAGTCTACACGCATACGTCTAGTCGCACGCACACCAACACCGTGCCGAAGTCTTCCGAACTGAAACGAAGTTAGACGATGCACGGCTTTCAACGCTGCAGCGCAGTGCCGGTCGGAGTGGGGGGTGTTAGGTTTATTTTCGTTACGGAATTTCTTGATTCGGTCGCCGCGCTCAAAGCCCGCGATAAAAGCTATGCAATAGCTTAAAAAAACAATTAGTTGCGTCAGTTCCTTCTATTACCATGACCTCAATACATATCATACGATAGTGAATTGATATGTTGAGTTAAAAATGGTCTTACATCAATTGGACGCAGTTACGCAAAAAGTTCCATAAATACAATTTCAAAAAATAATTCTAAATTTAAATTAGGTATTTTAAAATACCGTTAAATGTATTAATGGGGTGTATCAGGCAAAGCTTTTTGTAGATGTCGCTAGCGGCAATGGTACCTTGTTTACACCTATATCGCAACATTTTTTAAACTTTTTTGTAGTTATTTGATTTTTATAACAGAAAAATGTATTTTAAATTGTTACCTACCTTAAAAGACGAATTAAGAAAGCGAACACCGTCTTTAAGAAGAAAAAAGGTTTCATTAATAGAACGGCAATTTTAAGATCACCATATATTTGATTTCGCTTGGAAATCTCGATTTGTTCACTTAAAAGCTGCTCACTTCGGCATAAAATCCAGAAAATAATAAATTTCGTAATAAAAATACAAGTTTTCTATGCAACTGACAGTTATATTAGGTACCATCTATCATGCGCCATCTATCGTGATAAAAAGTTAGTGATACACCCCATTGTTGGAATAATCCACGATGTGACGATGGACTAATCTAAGTAATCTAATCTGTGCAAGATATAAAAAAAAAAACTAAATATAGTGTTTGCTCTCTATAGTGGATTGTTTCTTGCCTTTGGCGAGGAGTGATTTGCTGTGAACGGCGAGTTAAATTAATGTTTATGAACTACTCACTGTGGGTAGTGTATTGTTATTTTTATTTTTAAATATATATAAATGTTTCATAATTGCATGCTGTGTGCACATGCTTTTGGAGATAGTACTGGAATTGCATTGTAAAGACTTGAAATTTAAAAATGTTTTGTAATCATTTCTGTTGTGTGTACCTAATAATAATAACTAAATAAATAAATTCCAAAACATTAACTTAATGTGGATTACATCCATTATGCGTAACTACTTCCAATCGTGAAAACCAAAAGTTCTTAGGTGACTAAAATAGTACATAAGTTCGTAATAAATGAAGGTAGTTGTGAAAAGTATTTTAAGTGCGTTCCATGTTACAACGCCGATAGCATATTGTGCTAATTTGACAGCCAGTATTGTTGTTCAAAGTCAAATAACAATGGCGCATGAATTTACCTAAAGTAAATTTATAACGTCTTCAAACGAAATCAAAAAATACGAGAAATTATTCGTGATTTTTTTTTTGTCAAATTAATATAGTTATTTTTATATAATTAAAAAATAATTATAATATAAACCTAATAATAAAATAACTATAAATAGTGTTCGTGTGGTTTAGACTCGGAGGTACCGGGTTCGATTCCTGGTCGGGACACAATAATTTATTTAATTATTTGTTATTTTCGAGTTTGGTATGCTCATGATAGGCCTACAGTTGGCTAAATATTAACTCGCTCATTATGAAACCGTAGCTTCTGATCACCCCGTAAGGGATACGGTCGTAATGAGTTGCTAACATTTAAGGTCACATGTCGTACTAGTATAAAAATTTAATAAAAACAGTGGCAACACTAGTGTGCTTGGCATTGACAGGTCCAAGAAGCGAAAATTCGGATTTTTCGATTGAAAATAATTATTTAGAAGCCCGTTGAGGATATACGCTTAAAATATTATTAGGTAATATTTCGTCATTGTTCTTTGTAGTTTGACGTACTCCGACTTAGTTATTAATATCTAAATATCTTAGTACTCGTACATTAAGAAAAGTTACATTGATGTTATTTTAAGTGATTGTATTTGATGTTAGCACGAACTTTTCGCTGAATGTTACCCGCGCTATTATTTTAAACTTGGGTTGAAGTTTTAGCTGTAAAAAAATAAAACTAAAGTTGAGATCTGTAAGGCTTGCTTACAGCCAGTTTCTCGAAGCTCTACTTAATTATTTCTTAGCTAATGAATCTTTAAGTTTTTCTTAAGTCAAATTGGGTTTTACGAACAAATTTCACAACACTTAAGTTTTTCTTAGTTAATAATTTTTGGTGACAAATTATTTAGAGAAAATTTTGATATACATTTTTATAATAATTCTAAGCGTAGGTATATAAAAATCAGCAAAACCGAACGAAAAACGCAAAAACAGATGACAGCTCAGTACGTGTGTAAATATTAAAAAAAACGTGCTTATGTTCATATTCTCGTAGCTATATAGGTAATGAGAAATAATTAAAGTTAAGTAAAAGATAATGGATCTTCTTTGTCTGCTTAAGAAAACAGTTGTCAAAACTACTTTATGATTTCTTATTGCTTTGTGAAACGCAAAATTGATAACTTCGTTTCTAAATGACAGTTCCCTTCTTAAGTATGTCATAAGATATGTTTGTAAAACGCATTTCTTACAAAACCTAGTATTTTTTTACTTAAGAAATAATTAAGTACCGTTAATACATTCGAGAAACTGGCTAGCAGTAGCAGAGGACGAATATAGGCAAAGATTAAGACGAACGCCTGTTTTTAAAACTGTGTAAACTCTTAATCAGGTGGAGGTGCAATACGAATCGACCAACCAGGTGCGACTACGAACTAATAGACTTTTGTAATTTATATTAGTTTCATGGAAACGTTTTTGTATCAATTATGGACTATTTATTCATTTTACAATTTATATAAAACTAAAATACCAGCGTTGCAAGTGTAGCCACATTTTCCAGATATATGTTCTGGAAGGCTCGTCTCCAACAGTAGAGGTCTAGGGGTTGTAATATTGGGGAAGTAAAAAAGAAATGTTTAAGAGTCTTAAAGTTTGGGCCTATGGTCTCTAAGGAAAAGTTGTTTGTTTCTATTAATAGAATCACATATTGGTCTAGCGTAAGAGCATAGAAAATTACACGGTATAAATGAGCCCAACTGATAAAAAAATATTCCTACGAAACTAATCTAAATTGCAACAGTCTATTAGTTGGTAGTCGCACGCGATTGATCGATTCCTACCGCGCTTTTTTTTTATACAATAGCACTTCAAGTGACCTTGCACCCACCTGACGTTATCAGACACTTATGACTGACATCACTCTCTAACACTATGCCGGCTTGACTAGATGTCTTTTCACAGTTCGCTTGAAGGACTCCAAGTTATAGGAAAGTGGAAACACAGAGGCTTGAAGAGCATTCCACATCTTTGTTGGGCGATAGATGTATGAGTCCCCAAATTTATAGGTACGCGAAGGAATGGTGTCTACGGTATGTGGGTGCATATTCTGACCTGTGCGTGTGGTTCGGTTGCGGAATGGAGAGGAAGGAATTAGGTTATAGAGCTCTTCAGAGCACTCACCATAGTATAGCCGGTAGAACACGCTCAGAGAAGCTACATCTCGGCGAAGCTGCAGGGATTCGAGAGTTCCAGATATAGTGGCATCGTCCACAATTCGAACAGCTCGCCTCTGTAGGACATTGAGAGCATCTGTGAGGTACTTGGCGGAACCATCCCAAAGGTGAGTATTCCACGCATGATCTGATCTGTGCTTTGTACAGCAACAGTCTGATTGAAGGCGGGAAAATCCGCTTCACCTTGTTCAGTATTCCGAGCTTTTTTGACGCAGTTTTAGTTGTCTTAGTTACCATTGGTCGATTCGTATTTAACCTCCACCTGATTGGTTGATTCGTATTTAACCTCCACTTGATTGATCGATTCGTATGTAACCTCCACCTGATTGGTCGATGCGTATTTAACCTCCACTTGATTGATCGATTCGTATTTAACCTCCACCTGATTGGTCGATTCGTATTTAACCTCCACCTGAATGGTCGATTCTTATCTAACCTCCACCTGATTGGTCGACTCGTACTGCGCCTCCACTTATTATTATTATTTGATATTTCTTCCTGCTGGGTGATATAATAAGTGCACTAATAAATAGATGTAATTGCACATAATGTTGCCTTTGTAATTAAATTCATAACAATTGAACTGGATATTATAATAGTCAAGTTAAATTTCCCCTGGCCACATTTTGAAAGGATTGTTAAAATAATTAATGTTTAATATACGCCTCGTGATTGGTTAGCTTAGTTAGCTTGTCACTTTGCTATTTCAGTCGATCGCGTTATAACCAATTGTTAAACGTTCGTTAATTTAACCATCCTTTCCCGGCTCTTAGTATATAGGTATAGTCTATTCGCGTTAAGAAAGTAGTCACGACCCTTAGCTCTAATTCTGGCGCTTTCAAATTACGTATCGGTTCTGAAATGATATGAAAATGACAGTTCTATGAAGAGCTGTAATTTTTACTCGAATACATAGAACTGATACGTAAATCTAATCCTTCTTCGTTCCGATACACGATAATGCTCGAGAACGTTTAAAACGAATATGACACTGACCGTGTCGTTCCGAATCAAATATCGCGATTTGGATGCTCAGAGCGTGATATCAATTTGGAACGGTCTAAATCACATTTTCATTCATAAAATGATAGTTTCTTTTTTAAATGTATGGAAGTTAAATTGCGGATTCCACATACTAACAAATATACATCTCTCGGTTTATTCATCTTTATATGTGTAAAGTTTAATATTAATAACTTATTTTGGTAATTTAAAATAACTTGCCGTGTTACAGACATTTTTTTTTTCACTTTCCACTTAAATATTAATTATAGATTTGTTTAAGAAGTAATATGGAAACAGTATAAACGAATTACAATATTAAATTAATTAAAAGAAAACCTAATATTAAATTAACTTAATAAGCGCGGGACATAATGACAAAAAACTGACAGCGCTCAGAGCGATCTACCTCGATATCGTGAGCAGTCTAAGCGCGAGAAATGATGTCACTTGTGACGTCACATAGCTTTGTCAAAACAGTTTAAGCGCGTCTGGGAACACCTTTAAGCGTGCTTAGGTTACTATTATCGTGTCTCGGAACGACAGGTTAGAATACGGGTGTAAGATTGGTCAACACTAACCTTTACCCTGCAGTTACTCAGATGACAATTTTCTTATCGCGAACGGCCTATAGTGCCAGGTAATGAATGAGAAGAGTGTCTCGGGCTTGCGACCGACTATGGGCTGGTATGACACGCTCACCATCCACTATTCTGCTCCTTTCCTTACCCATCTAAATATTGTATGTATGTATATTTCAGAAGAAAAAAAAACATGTTTTGTTGATAATATTTTGTACCCAAATTAACATTGGACGTTGGCAATTTGACAATATTACGTGTTGTTGGTAATCTTGTAAAATAACTGTTTTTTTTTGTTTTAAAAATTTTCAACTCGACAGTTATTTTTATAAATGCTACTAGGCCGCGTTCCTTTTAACAATTAGCATGAAAATTCTGTTTTTTTTTTGTCATTTTTTTTAACAACGCTTTTGCGTCGAGAGACAAGCGAGTGTCGCACAAAAACTTACTAGGAAATAAGATTACTGACATTTTTGAGATTGAATCGTAGATTTGTTTTGGTGAAATAGAGGAAAATCGTTATGAAAGTATCACACGACCGTATCCCTCCCGGGGTGGTCAGAAAAAAAATATATATAAATTCGAATTCACATTTAGCCAACCTTTACTATAGGCCAATCATGACAAGTGGCAAGCTCGTCAATGTCTCCAGCGTACCAAACTCGAGAAATATCACAAAATAATTAAATGTATTTATTTACATTAATATTTTTGTGTCCCCACCAGGAAACGAACCCGGTACCTCCGAGTCCTAATTCCACGGACGTAACCGCTATACCACGAAAAATAAACAAAAAGTTATAATAATGGCTTTAAAGATTTCAAACCAAAAGTAAATTTGACATTCATTTGTTATTTATCAAAAATGTAGCCAGTTGAAAAAATGCCATTTAAAAAAAAACTATTTTTTGCTAATTTGTTACGAGATTTTAGCATTGCTATAAACGGAACGCATGCCTAGTATGTAGGTTGGGCCGCACATTGAATACATTTGTAGCTAGGTGTAAATATGTGTGTGTGCTTCCGTGTGTATACATATAATAAATAAATAATAAATATTTCCAGACAGGTCACACAGCGCCATCTAGTTTCCGTGGTAAGCTACGAGGCTTGTGTTACGGAAACTAGATGGTTGATAAACTACATATTATACTTTTTTTTTTGTAAATATATACATATTATACATATAAACACCCAGACCGAGTAAAATTATACAATGTACAACTTGCCCCCGTTGGGAATCGAACCCACGACCTCCTGAGTTCACGGCAACGTTTGTTACCACTAGACCACGGAGGCGGTCATATATGGGAGCAATTGATGTGGCGCGTTGCAAATTGTACCACAAATGTGTTTCGGTTTGCGGCCTAACTAATTCTGTTACAGCATAAATGCTGGAACGCAATCTAAGGTTTCTTCTCGACCAGATTTACGTAAGGAATCACATGTCATGAAGTGTTACTATTGATGAACTTCGCCCCCTGTTAATTTTCCTTGCATATCTTTGCTTGATAAGAAACCTACACAGAGAGTTCCAGAAGTCGACGTCAAGTCGCAATCAGGTAAAAGGCGAAGTTATAATAGTTCTGAAAAAATCTTAATCGTGTTTTTTAACCTATATATGCCCGTATATTTAGATTATGGATTTCCGTCACAATCGGATAAGATACACAGAAAAGACCCTATTAGGGTGACAAATCAACATCGAGCTATGCTGCGCTGCGCTGTTCTGTGTTTTTTAAGCTACGTTTTTTTAACAATCAACATCAAGCTGTGCTGCGCTTTGCTTAGCTCAGTATTAAAAATTATCAGCAGTCGTTTATCTCGTCAAAAATGACTTTATTTAAAAAAAAAAACGTAAACATTACGACATAGTTGAATCCGATGAAGACGAAAGTGAAGAAGAAGCGGATATGGATATTTTATGTGTTATTTTTTCGTTAAAAGAGTCCAGTAACGGTAGCTTGTTACCACACATCCATCATACGTGAAAAATACAGAGAATTTAATTTTCTAAAGATTATTGCCACTGAAGACGATTTTTTTAAAATATTTGCGACTAAAAATCAATTTAATTATTTATTAGCTGGTAGCAGCATGGTTTGTTTGTATCCTCACTAAAATATTAAACGAACTAGCTGACCAAACATAGCACAGCGCAGCATAGATCGATGTTGATTTGTCACCCTTAGGTTATTTAAAAAAAAAGGCAAGTAGGATTTTTTTGAAATATTCCTTAACTGCGGCGCAAATCCTTTGCTAAATATGAATTAAAACAAGCAAGAAATAATTAATTTTAAAAATTCTAAAATATGTTAATATGAACAGTTAAGAAACATTTATCGTGTAACCCTACATCACATTTCTTACAGTCCTTTGTGGTTTTATTGTTGCACACTGCACATCGACGTCTTTGGCCGGCAATTTTGAGATGGTCTGCTGAACACGGACGTACGTAATTAGAAATGTACGTAATAACAAATGTTTTTATATTAAAATAAAGTTAAGTCATTCAAATATCTTTATTGTATAGATTGCTTAGGCTGCGTTCGTTTTATAGCATTACCAACATTTCGTAGCAACTTCATAAACCAGCGTGAAATGTCGTTTCTGTTATGAAATTACCACTTTTTTTAACAATGCTAACATTTCTTAAAAAAAACGAGCGGTGAGGCTACTTTTTGACAAGTAACAAATGATAACAAATCAATTCACAATGTATTGACCGCCTCCGTGGTCTAGTGGTAACAAACGTTGCCGTGAACTCGGGAGGTCGTGTGTTCGATTCCCAGAGGGGCAAGTTGTACATTGTATAATTTGTCTCGGTCTGGGTGTTTATATGTATAATATATTATATTAGTATAGTATAGTATATATTTACAAAAAAAAGTATAATATGTACTTTATCAACCATCTAGTTTCCGTAACACAAGCCTCGTAGCTTACCACGGAAACTAGATGGCGCTATGTGACCTGTCTGTTATTATATATAGAAATATATTATGGTCTTTGAATTTATTACATAAAATACATTTTAAACAAATATAATATAAAGTATACACCAAAGTAATTGGGCGCCTCCGTGGTCTAGTGGTAACAAACGTTGCCATGAACTCGGAAGGTCGTGGGTTCGATTCCCACCGGGGGCAAGTTGTACATTGTATAATTTGTCTCGGTCTGGGTGTTTATATGTATAATATATTATATTAGTATAGTATATATTTACAAAAAAAAGTATAATATGTAGTTTATCAACCATCTAGTTTCCGTAACACAAGCCTCGTAGCTTACCACGGAAACTAGATGGCGCTATGTGACCTGTCTGTTATTATATATAGAAATATATTATGGTCTTTGAATTTATTACATAAAATACATTTTAAACAAATATAATATAAAGTATACACCAAAGTAATTGGGCGCCTCCGTGGTCTAGTGGTAACAAACGTTGCCGTGAACTCGGGAGGTCGTGGGTTCGATTCCCACCGGGGGCAAGTTGTACATTGTATAATTTGTCTCGGTCTGGGTGTTTATATGTATAATATGTATATATTTACAAAAAAAAAAAAGTATAATATGTAGTTTATAAACCATCTAGTTTCCGTAACACAAGCTTACCGCTTACCACGGAAATTAGATGGCGCTGTGTGACCTGTCTGAAATATTTATAAAAATATTTATTTCAAAAAAAAAAAAAAACATACCTATTCATATGTTAATGACATCTGTCAAAAAGTAACATCAATACCCTCCTTTCAACACGGTACTGAGATACGAAATTAGCATCAAATGTTAGAATTTTCAATAAACGAACGACTTGTGCTGAAAAAAGTGGTATTTTCATGCTAACATTTCTTAAAACGAACGCGGCCTTATTGAACGATGCAATCTGCCCATGGCATACAATATGCTCATGTCAATAGATATTTATATATAGTTAACATTTAATATTGTTCTTGACAATATATTGGAATACAATGTTAATGTCAAAATTTGCATACTAAAAATTATTTTATTGAGTAAAAACAGTTGTCAATAAGAATTTTCTTTAACTCAATGGTAAAATGTTTTATAGGTAACTCTCATCGTATCTCTTTAGGAATTTTATTATATACTCTAATGCACATTATGTGGCAGTTTCTGCTGTAATATTTACGTTGGCGACCCTGTGGGCATATATAGGTTAATACTACTTGTCATTTTTTTTTTAATGTGTATTAAATTGTTTATATTTACTTGCGGGTTACTGGAAGAAGATTTTAGACGTTATGGAGTCTAAATCGCCCTAAAATCAATGTATTAAATATCATGTTTAAATTTTCACTCGGAAACGCTGCAGTTGCAAATGGCCGCCGGATGACGTCACGTAATAGTAAATAAACAACTAATTTACGACACTAACATAACTACAGTGTAAACTTCATGTGACGTCACTCGATTTAACGACAACTCCCTAAAGCGTCGAAATCAATTTGCTTTGGTTGGTTTAGCTTGTGTTCCATACAATGATTCCATCTCCATTTAACGACAACTCCCTATAACGCCATTAAATTAACAAAAATAACAAAATATCACTGGGAGGGGGTGAAATCGTTAATTAATTGTCTTAAAAAAATTGACATCATATCCTCGCCAAGCCGTCTGGCCAGCGTGGCGAGTGTAGGCCAAATTCTCTAGATATATGTTCTAGAAGGCCCATCTCCAGCAGTGGATGTTCTAGGGGCTGTAATGATGTATGATTATTGGTCGAAGATATTTGTATTTATTTTAAGTATATTTTTTTTGTTGCATTTTTTGTCAGTATGAACAAACTTAATTGTATTTTCTTTAAGTTTAATGCAAGAATTTATTAATGTCTTAACACTTTCTCTTCTTTGTATCAATAAGAATTTAAAGTAGTTCATTTTAAAATGCTATTAGGATTGTCACTTCGCAGCTTACTATGTTCACTTTGGTATGGTTGCAGCAATAATGGGGTGTATCAGGCAAAGCTTTTTGTAGATGTCGCTAACGGCAATGGTACCTTGTATTACACCTATATTGAATCATTTTTACAATGTTTTTGTATTTTTTTTGATTTTTTTAGCAGAAAAATGTATTTTAAAGTAACGTTACCTACCTTAAAAGCAGAATTAAGAAAGCGCACACCGTCTTTAAAAAGAAAAAAGGTTTTATTAATAGAACGGCAATTTTGAGATCACCATATCTTTGATTTCGCTTGGAAATCTCGATTTGTACACTTAAAAGCTGCTCACTTCGGCAATATATCCAGAAAATAATGAATTTCATAATAAAAATAAAAGTTTTCTATGCAACTGACAGTTCTATTAGGTACCATCTATTGTGATAAAAAGTTAGTAATACACCCCATTTAAAGCGAGAAAATTATATGCAATTATTTTCTTACACTTGTATTCCAAAAAGTTAATCTCAACAGCTCCTCCACTTAACCATTCGTTCCAGATGTCAAACGGGTACTTCCAGAAGAACCCTCGAAATCGGTATTCTTAATTGTAAACTCTCCGAACCTCAAATGGCATCAATTTTACCATTTTTGAATGATGAATGAGGTGATAGGGAAGGCAAAGGGTCTAGCCCATACAGCCAAGTCTGACGTAATATATCTTTCTTTTTTATGAGTTAATGAGGTTATCATCAAATTTCAGATGTTGCAGAAATACATGTAATAAATAAAAAAAACCTTGAAAAGAGTCTTTCGCGCTATTTTGCGCGGACGTGTAAAGTGCAAGTTTTTGATTTGTAAATGAATTTACTGTGGATATTATTAGTCAAAAGTGGTATTGTTTTGTTTGATAATGCATATTATACCCTAAGTGTTTGAGCTATGGTGCCGCGAGTAACTCCAAGAAAAGTATCAAATTCTGCAGCATCTGGAATTTGATGATGATCTTTTAGGAGTTCTCGAAAGTAAAACTGCTTATTCGATAGTTGATAAATATTTAATGTCAAACAAACATAATTATAGCCAGAAACTAGGATTGGGAAGGAGTAGGTTAGATCAGTGTGGTATCCCCACTACTTCCCAGGTTGTTGAACTTAGCCCACACAATAGTGGGTCGGTCCTGTATGGTACCCCCACCACATCGTCATCGAACCCGTGACCCTTGTGATGAAGATACCGTTCTATGTGTCGCCACAACCTCATTAACTCATGAATAAAAAAGATATATTACCGACTTGGCTGTATGGGCTAGACCCTTTGCCTGTCCCTCTATTTTTTGAATGATTGAGTGGAAGAGTTTATGAGGAAACGGTTGTTAGTTTTTTATTATTTTACGGTATCTTTTAGTAATTTAAAAAAAAAGATTATTTTTTCGAGTTGTATGGAAAATAATGTCATTTTCAAATCACGATGCTGACGGTACCGGAGGGAAGTCGCTACAACGCGATCCTAATAAAAAAAATATTGGTTTAGATACTTTAATTTCATTATTTTTAATATAAAGCTAAAATTTACTGAAATTGCGTTTAAAATAATTCAAAGTTAACCAATCACGTAATAAATTGCATGTGAGCAGTGGTGGCTCGGTTGTAAGAACGCCTTCATTAACATCGTGAATCCACCAATAAGAACTCACTTACGTACATTTGTCATAGATTTACAATACCAACTTGTAGAATCGTTAATAAATTGACATTAAAAAAAAATGACAACAGACAATAGAAGTCGGATCAATCTGTTTACGCACCAGACCCTCGCTAGCGTGGCGAGTGTAGGCCCAATTCTCCAGGAAATTCTGTAAGGCCCATTGCCACCAGTGGATGTCTAGGACCCTGTGTTCCAGGGGCTTAGATGATGAATAAATCGCATGAAACTGTCAAAAATGTCTGCTGCCATGGTTTTTAGGCGCAATTTTTCATTACACTATCCTTAAACATATAAACCATGTCAACCAGTATTATCGTTAATATTAGAACGATTTTTTTTTATTATGACTATTATTTATGGCACAAACAGTTATGTGATGAAGCTAAAAAAATTAAGTGAAAACAATGGGGTGTATCAGGCAAAGCTTTTTGTAGATGTCGTTAGCGGCAATGGTACCTTGTTTACACCTATGACTGATCATTTTTAAATTTTATTTGTAGTTTTACATTTTTATAGCAGAAAAAGTAATTTAACTTACGTTACCTACCTTAAAAGACGAATTAAGTAAGCGAACACCGTCTTTAAAATAAAAAAGGTTGAATTAATAGAACGTAAATTTTGAGATCACCATATCTTTGCTTTCGCTTGGAAATCACGATTTGTACACTTAAAAGTTGCTCACTTCTGCATAATATCCAGAAAATAATAAATTTCGTAATAAAAATACAAGTTTTCTATGCAACTGACAGTTATATAAGATACCATCTATCATGCGCCATCTATCGTGATAAAAAGTTAGTGACACACCCCATTAAATAGACTACTTGTCATTTTTTCTTTAATAGTTTACCTATATTATATTTACTTACGTTTCAATCGCTTTAAAATCGTATTTGTTTTTTTATTTAAATATCGTGTTTGAATATTCAATCGGAAATGCTGCAGTTGCCAATTTAATTTTTGACACATATTTGTTTAGTGCATAAAAATATACATAAATTAAATATATAGTTAAGGAGAAGACAAATTTCTAAGCATTCAATTGATTTACCGTGCGGGTGCCGGGTCCATCGTGTGTGGGTAAGAGATTAAAATAATGGTGTCTCGGGTTTGCGACCGACAATAGGCTTGTTTTTTGATTATTTTTAAATATAAATTGATTTCGTTGCGCATTCATCATAATAAGTCATAAAATAACATAAATAGCTTCTTAACTAATGCTTTATAATTGCCCATTTTTGTTAGTATTAAAATGGATATAGTATGTTATCCTTAAGAGATAGACATATGCCATCGCGTACTTTTCTGTAGATATATAAAGATACACAATTCCACCATACATTATTTTTTTTTGACACCTCCCAACAAATATCGTTAATGTATACAAAAACTTAACAATATCCATTGGTGAAAACAGCATGAAAATCGGTGCAGTAGTTTTTGAGTTTATCCGCGAACAGACAGACGCGGCGGAGGACTTTGGGTGGGTACTATACATGAACAGATGGCACTGGCACATAAAATGTCTACACTAAATATGATAAAATGTTTCTAGCAGTTTCAGTATTTTTTCCCCATTAGTATGTAGGTCTGAAATGTACCTGAAATAATTACCCTATTTATTGCTGACATTTCGATACCAGAAGTATCAATTAACTTAAGGGAGATCTTCGGCAATCTTGAGTTATACATACATATCGCATATAATAGTATAGGGGCTCAAGTCAAATTTTTTTGTGTGATTTTAAATGCCAAGGGAACAGGATGGAATTATCTGCCAGCAGCCCTATTCTCTTACTTAAGCGCAAACATTATTAGTGGATTTTGTTATTTATGTCAGAGATTATATCATAATTGCAAAATATGATTCGATTCTAAACTCTATAAACGCTCGACCTTGACAGCGGCCGTGCAAATATCAACTATAATAGATCGATACGTATATAGTTAACGGATCCCATTATATAACGTTTGCGCTTAAGTAAGAGAATAGGGCTGCTGAAAAACCTAGGTCCTTACATTAATTGATACTTCTGGCATCAATTTATTTGTTATAGAAATAATAAGTTGGGTAATTATTAACTTAAGAGATCTCAGACTATTTAGTTTGTATTTTTTTTTAAATACATTATTGAATTAAGCTTCGTCTTTTATTTTCTATTCCTATTCCTACATCCGGTTTCCTAAAATAATGATTAGTGATTATTAATTGATACTTACTATATAATCTAATTTGATTTTATATTTATTAAAATATATATATATATATATATATAAACCTCGTGGTTGTTGGCTTTAATATGTTAAAATTCAACTGTTAAACTTTAATTAAGGCCGCGTTCGTTTTATAGCATTTCCAACATTTCGTAGCAACTTCATAAACCAGCGTGAAATGTCGTTTCTGTTAAGAAATACCACTTTTTTTAATAATGCTAACGTTTCTTTAAAAAAACGGGCGGTGAGGCTACTTTTTGACAAGTAACAAATAATAATAACAAATTAATGTATTAATCTTTGAATTTATTACATAAATTCGTTTAAAATACATTTTAAACAAATATAATATAAACTAACTAAAGTATACAACAATGTAAACAAACCATTTCTTATGTTAAATGACATCTGTCAAAAAGTAACCCTCCTTTTAACACGGCACTGACATACGAAATTAGCATCAAATGTTAGAATTTTCGGTAAACGAACGACTTGTGCTAAAAAAAGTGGTATTTTCATGATAACTTTTTTAAAAACGAACGCGGCCTTAATCATGCTTTCGAATGCTATGTTCGATTTACAGGCAAAGCTCGCATTTTAAACGAACTTTGCGTATGCAAACCATAGAGCAACGCCAAATCGAACGTCTTTCAAAGCGAAAAAAGCGCTTAAAGCGACAAGTCAAACATAGGGATAAAAAAAAAGTAAAGTATCATCACAACCGTTTCCCTTTCGGGGTGATCAGAAACCACGCTTATAAGTGGATTCACATTTAGCCAACTTTACTATAGGCCAATCATGACAAGTGGGAAGCTCGTCGATGTCTACAGCGTATCAAACTTGAGAAATATCACAAATAAATTAAATTTATTTACTTACATTAATATATATTTTTGTGTCCAGACCAGGAATCGAACCCGGTACATAGAGACAGTAGCTGCATTATGGGGGTATGTACAATAAAAAAACTATTTTTAAACGAATTATTTATTGGACTAAAAATATACGAATATTCTATGTAATATAGAATTTAAAAATGGTTAGGAAAACAATCTGTATAATATTATAAATATATAAAATCAGCCATTGTTTATTTACAAAAATAATATAAAATGTCTCTTCGACGGCCGATTCTTAACGCGAAAACTAATATAAATTATATAACATACCTACTCTTGATTAATGATTTTTGTAATTTATAGAGCGCGAAATTTTGACAATAAAATTGCTAATTAGTATCATTGTCATACAGAATATTGATTTTAAAAATGTTTAATTTAAATTTTGTCACTTGCCCAACATTATAAGATTTTTCAAGTTTGAGTATATTTTTGAGACATGTTAGTCTAGCAGCTTTTTCAAGTTTGAGTGTATTTTTGAGACATGTTAGTCTAGCAGCTTTTTCAAGTTTGAGTGTATTTTTGAGACATGTTAGTCTAGCAGCTTTTTCAAGTTTGAGTGTATTTTTGGAACATGTTAGTCTAGCAGCTTTTTCAAGTTTAAGTGTATTTTTGAGACATGTTAGTATAGCAGGTTTTTAGGAAAAAAATTTTTTGACAGTTTAAATATATTTCCATATACTTAATATTAAACAGAAAAATTGCAAAATTATTTATTTTTCCACCATTTTACTCAAAATGTAATTATAATTCCAAAAACCTGATTGGACTACATTTCTTAAAACTAAACTCGGAAACCCGTATTTTAAGACATTTCGTTCCAGCTGTCAAACAACAATGAAGTCTCTGTAAATTACCATTAGAGTTAAAAATGGATCCGTTTGTACCAGATTTATTTTTAACATTAATCATCTCAATTACAGATACTATAATAATACTAGGTAATATGTTTATAAAACTAATATTTGACAGATGTCATAAGAGCGTTCTTGGAAAAAACATACTATAATTTGTTATGGGTTTATAAAGTTATCCAGCCATATTTATTCCCTTGCACACATGTTTTATGGCGGTCATACACACTACGATCCATCGGAGAGGTCTGCCTGTGCAGTAGGGTGGAGTGATTTTTTGCATTTTATATATTCACTAGTGCATACCTGCGTAAAAAAAGTAAAGTTGGTGGAAACCCTTTTGGGGTGGTCAGAAACCACGCTTATAAATAAGCGGATTCACATTTAGCCAACTTTACTATAGGTCAATCATGACAAGTGGCAAGTTCGGTAAATGTATTTATTTACATTAATAAATATTTTTGTATCCCGACCAGGAATCGAACCCGGCACCTCCGAGTGATAGGCAATACCGAAAATATTTTTTGTCTAGGATTATATTTAATGGGTAAGACAGTTTTAAAAAAAAATAACTAAATTGTTTCCAATGTTTGTCACGTCCGAAACATTACCCTCTTCTCAATTACCGACTTACTTTGATGCAAAAATATTAAACATTTACTTAAATTAAACATTTTTATTTTTCCAAAATTATTTTAATGGGAATAAAATCATTATATTACATAAATAATATTTAATATACTTTATTTATTTACTAATCATAGGGAGTTTTTTTATCACTATGCTATTACAAAAGATATCTCCATACATTTTCACTCCACCCTACTGTGCAGGTATGCGACCGGGTCAAAATCAATTATTTCGAGTGACACCGACAGTGTACCTGCGCTTGTGCGGAAGTACTCCAGTCACCTGTGCAGGTTTAGTTTAGAAATACTATTTCTCGTAACTGTATGTTTCATAGAAGTTACCATTGCATGTAATTTTAGATATGTTTTCCCGTCCTGAGATAGTTTTTAAAATAATCAGCTCCGAAACTTAATTCATTAAATAGTTAACAGGACTATACTTTTTGCTTTACAATGTTTTTTTTTTTTTAAACTATAGCAATGTCATGCCTTAAAAAAATAACTAAAGACCGCTCCGGTACACCGGAACTTCCCCATACAAGCTATTTTACCTGCAGCGCCATTCTGTTACTTAAGCGCAAACGTTAGATTGTCAAAATAGTGAATTCCGTTATTTAACGTTATATAATGGAATCCGTTAACTACATATATATCACGCTAGTAAAGTTGATATTTGCACGGCCGCTGTCAAGGTCGAGCGCTAATAGAGTTAAGAATTGAATCATTACAGCCCCTAGAACACAGCGTCCTAGACCTCCACTGCTGGAGATGGGCCTTCCAGAACATATATCTGGAGAATTTGGCCTACACTCGCCACGCTGGACAGACGGCTTGGCAAGGATATGATGTCATTTTTTTTTAATGACAATTTATTAACGATTCCACAAGTTGGTATTAGTGGAACCGGGACCGACGGCTTAACGTGCTCTCCGAGGCACGGGAACGGTGGTGTTGTAAATCTATGACAAATGTACGTAAGAAAAGTGTATTTCTCATTGGTACATGCCGGGTGGGTTTGAACTGACCTTTATAGGATTTAAGGATCGCGTTCTTACAACCGAGCCACCATCACGAATTGAATAATATTTTGTAATTATGACGCAAGCTCTGACGTAAATAACGATATCCACTTATAACGTTGCGCTTAAGTAACAGAGGGCTGCTGCACAGGTAACCTCTCCGAGAGACTGTAGCGTGTATGGCTTACATAAGGTTGGCTGTCAGAGAATGTCTAGCCGTTTGCGTCGCTTGTATATATTGCACAGTAAAGTTTTAAGAAATAAATAAGTATCAACTATATTACGAAAATTATTAACCAGAGTAAATTTGTAAGTATTTATGTAAATATAAAAAAATATCTTATTTACAAAGAATGAGGTGATCAGTTGGTTGATTAGATGTTTAGCGCCGCACCTTGAGTCGATGATCATATAACTTAAAACCTAAAAAAAAACTATTTTTTATCCCCAGTTTCCGCAACAATTAAAATAATCAACGTTTAACATTTTGTTATACGCCACGTGATTGGTATAAAGCTTGTCACTTGTTATGCCAGCCAATTACGTGCCTTATGGTTGTTAGTACTGTAAAAATTTACCTTAATTATAAAATTTCCTATGTACTGTTTTTTTTTACAAAGGTTACGTTCCAATATATAAATTACTCACCTTTTCAAATATATTTTTGTATTGCCAATAGGGGTTATGCCTTTTTAAACTACATACATGTAAAAAAGTAGAGTATCAACACGACCGTTTCCTTTTCGGGGTGGTCAGAAACCACGTTTACAAATAAGCGGATTCACATTTAGCCAACTTTACAATCATGACAAGTGGCAAGCTCGTCGATGTCTCCAGCGTACCAAACTCGAGAAATATCATAAATTAAATAATAATTAAATGTATTTATTTACAATAATAAACATGTTTGTGTCCCGACCATCGAACCCGGTACCTCCAATTGTAGATCCACGGACTTAACCGCTAGACCACGGAGGCAAACTATATGTGATATAAAATAAAGGGTTTTTTCACTTAAATTGTAATCTTGTTAGAATAATTTATTTATTAATGCATATACTGATACATATGTGAACGCCTCCGTGGTCTAGTGGTAACAAACGTTGCCGTGAACTCGGGAGGTCGTGGGTTCGATTCCCACCGGGGGCAAGTTCTACATTGTATAATTAGTCTCGATCTGGGTGTTTATATGTATAATATGTATATATTTACAAAAAAAAAAAAAAGTATAATATGTAGTTTATCAACCATCTAGTTTCCGTAACACAAGCCTCGTAGCTTACCACGGAAACTAGATGGCGCTGTGTGACCTGTCTGGTAATATTTATTTATTTAAGTAAATGAATAAATAAAATGATATGTGACCCATCCACCTGATGGTAAGGTGCGCGAGGTTTGTTAGCAGTTAGTTAAAAAGTCAAATAAATTTAAATTTCTGGCCTCTACAAGTGAAATAAACCGATGATACCAACTATATAATGACATATAAATAAATTATTTACACATATATTTTTGTTTCAACGTAAATTTTTCATAATTATATACACACATATTCATAATTATCTAAGTATATATACGGGTTGACTTTGTATGGCCTTATTTTAGTATATGTTGTATATATAGTATATATTTATATGTGGTTCTATTGATAGAAAAAAACAACTTTGAATTTTTTTTTATTTTGTTCCTAGTGAGTACTGTTTATGGAGTCTGGCTCACATATTGTTTATTTTAAATGTTTCTATACAAATTTTAGCCATGATCTCTGTTTGTATTCCAAATTTTAAATAAATAAATTTAATTTACCATACAAATTGACTATTTTAAAATTAACAGTCTGAATGAAGAGGGCATTTTTTTCTGACATTTCTATCAATAGAATAACATGTATAGTCTAACGTAAGACCATACAAATTCACGCGGTAATATGAATTAACTAATGTACAAAAATAATACATTTATTTTTAGTTTATTAGCAAGCGTAACACAGGGTGCTTAAATTCGATTTAATGGCCGCGTTCGATTTAAGAAATGTTAGCATGAAAATACCACTTTTTTTAGCACAAGTCGTTCGTTTAATGAAAATTCTAACATTTGATGCTAATTTCGTATGTCAGTACCGTGTTGAAAGGAGGGTTATTGATGTTACTTTTTGACAGATGTCATTTAACATATGAAATGGTTTGTTTACATTGTTGTATACTTCATAGTTTATATTATATTTGATTAAAATGTATTTGAAACGATTTTATGTAATAAATTCAAAGACATACATTGTCAATTGATTTGTTACCTGTCATACTTATTGTCATAATGTGTAATAATGAAATAATTTATTTGTCAGAAACATGGTAGGTACAGGGATGTAAATTATTATATGTAATTATATCACATGCTTCGCTATTTCTAGCATACAAATATTTATTTAGTCACATGACTTTGTCGAGCTTAGTGTTTAGGTATTCTTTTGTCGAATAAAAACATTTATTAACCAGCATTTGTTTGACTCTTAATTTGATCAGTTTTAGTGGCAGCTCCCTTATAGTAACTGGAAGCTTATTATCTTTGTTGCCATTGCATAACAATTTCGGCTATATTGAGTACTTTTATGAGCTGGAATAATTATTCTACTAGGAATTTATTTTTAGTTTATTGTATTTGTAGTTATATATATATATATATATTGTATATATAAGAACGATTTAATTTATTATGTAAATGTTTCATATAGCCAGTTGCACCTACCTACCTTTCAACTTAAATGCTCTGTATTGTCCCAAAGGTTGGCTGTCAGAGAATGTCTAGCGGCATTAAGCCCGCCCCTTGTACATAGTGCAATAAAGTTTTAAATAAATAAATAAATAAATACTTGTCTAAAAGTAGCCTCACTGCTCGTTTTTTTTCAGAAATGTTAGCATTGTTAAAAAAAAAAAGTAAAGTATCATCACGACCGTTTCCCTTTCTGGATGATCAGAAACCACGCTTATAAATTAGCGGATTCAGATTTAGCCAACTTTACTATAGGCCAATCATGACAAGTGGCAAGCTCGTCGATGTCTCCAGCAGCGTACCAAACTCGAGAAATATCACAAATAAATTAAATGTATTTATTTACATTATAAATAAATATTTTTGTGTCCCGACCAGGAATCGAACAGTACCTTCGAGTCTAAATCCATAGACTTAACCGCTAGACCACGAAGGCAGTTAAAAAAAGTGGTATTTCTTAATAAAAACGACATTTCGTGCTAGTTTATGAAGTTGCTGTAGATGTTGGAAATGCTATAAAACGAACGCGGCCAATGTTGTAATGTTGTAAAAATGATTTTTTTTATACGGTTTATTATAAAATATGACTTTGCTACTGTGTATGGTTAGCCCCCGTGCTACGCCAGCAGTATTTTGATATACAATATATTATTTAAAATTTCATAAGATGTACTAACCACATAATATTAAATTTGGAAGTTTTGTATTTAAAATATATCTATCATAAAGTTTCAAAAACTGACAAAAAATGTACGCAGAATTGTTCACCGAACCTTGGTTTTGTATTGTAAATACTCAGCCTCGATTTCAATTACGACTAATCAAATAATAGTGCAATTAGTGTTGCCCAAAAGTTGCAAAAACGCAAGACCATTTTTTTTTTATTGTGCAGTTAAAATATCAAACCCTTTTAGTAGATGACTAGATGTTTCCAAAACTACGAACTCTTCCGATGTGGCCCTGACATTATTTTTTACTCTGACAAAGTCATCATATTAATCGTTATAGTATACCTACATAGTTTGTATGTAAACATTTTTGTATACATGTTGGTCAACAAGATGTATAACCATTCCAAATTTCAAGTAGATCAGACCAGTAGTTTGCGGACAGACACTAGTCTCTAGTACTACATTTAGAAACAATAATAAGTCAGTAAAGACCAAGATTAGGATTGCAAGAACAAGACCAAGATCGAGACGAGCTGTTCTAATGCAAAGACAAGATCGACACCAACTGTTCTGATGCAAAGACAAGATCGAGACCAACTGTTCTGATGCAAAGACAAGATCGAGACCAGCTGTTCTGATGCAAAGACAAGATCGAGACCAACTGTTCTGATGCAAAGACAAGATCGAGACCAACTGTTCTGATGCAAAGACAAGATCGAGACCAACTGTTCTGATGCAAAGACAAGATCGAGACCAACTGTTCTGATGCAAAGACAAGATCGAGACCAACTGTTCTGATGCAAAGACAAGATCGAGGCCAGCTGTTCTGATGCAAGACCAAGACTTTTGGGCAACACTAAGTGCAATATTCCAAATAATATTTAATAAAATTAGCTAATATTACTAAAACAAAGTTTTTAGTCTACTGTCAACTTATTTTATACATTCCCGCCAAATTGATTTTTTTAAAGTTGTCACTCTTCTCCCGATGGATGATGAATGAGGTGATAGGGAAGGCAATGGGTCTGGCCCATACAGCCAAGTCTAACGTAATATATCTTTCTTTCTTATGAGTTAATGAGGTTATCATCAATTTCCAGATGTTGCAGAATTTGATGCTTTTCTTGGAGTTACCTCCCGCATTATAGCCCAAACACATTGGTTATAATATAGGAGTTCACAGCGAAAACGGCAAAAAAATAAACTGCAACTTGTGCCTCATACATAATCGAATTTATCGTTTTCCATAATTATTTACATTGCAGCACATTATTAAACAAACAACACCACATTTGACTAACAATATCCACTGAAAAGTAATTTACAAAACAAAAATTTGTCCGTGTAAAATGGCGCGAAGAACTATGATTTTTGTCATTACTAATTTAGGCATTGAAAACAAGTCCTTCACCCGCAATTTTATACATTCCCACCCAAAATATATATTTTTCATTACTTATGCAGGCAATGGAAATTAGTCCTTCAGCCGTATCAATTATTTTAATTAAATAAGTCTGATTTTTAGTAATATACTACAGTAACTTACTCATACTTTAGGCTAATATGCGGATCTATTGATGGAAACGAACAACTTTCCCTATGGTTATATGTCGGAAGTTGTGCGGTATGAGGAAACTAACCTTTAGGCGGTTGCGGCGAGGAGCAGTGGACTGTATATGGAGGCGGCCTGGCACAATTTCTCACAGTTTTTCACTATTAAATGTCTATAACACTCTGTGCACACAGTTTTAATTATTAGTTTAATTCACTTGTTAAATTCGCGGATACTTTTTCTCCGAGCTAGTCGTCACCACGAGCTGCGAGGGTGGAGCGGGGCGGGAGGGAAGTGTTCGTGTTGCTAGTGTAAATAAATGTTACCAACCAGAAGTGATTCATTTTTTTGTATTTTCTATACAAATTGGCTATTTTAAAATTAACAGTTTGTGTGTAGAAGCCTAAAAAAATTGTCTCTTTCTACATTTGGTTCTTAGAAAAAGTTGTGTGTTTCTATCAATAGATTCCCATATTAGCCTAAAGTGAGAACATACAAAGTCGCACGGTATTTATGAGTCATAAATTCTGTATCTGAGTATAAAAAAATACAAACCTTTACCCTGCTGTAATCAATCCAATCAGCTGTTTATTTTTTGTATTACAAATAAAGAGATCAAGTAATAGATAGACAACGTGACATTGAAATAAATATTGACTGTAATCCTAAAAACACGTATTTTTTTAATTAAAAAAAAAATAGGCAGTGGATTATTCAGCTACAACGACAAATGTTTTATTTAAGTTGTGAACCCCGCAGCGATTACAGGGAAGTACTAGCTAACTACTTAATCTTCTGACTGAAGTGAAGTGAGTCGCTAATAGCATGTCACTTTCAAGTCATTATTTCGCTGCCCTGACTAAAGTTAGTAATTATTCCGCTGTCTTGGCTAATGTTAGTCATTATTTCATTTTCCTGAGTAAATTGTAAGTCTGTTAGGTTTGGGCAAGAACACATCTAAATTTGGTTAGCTGGTAGAAGATACCACACGGCATAAATCTCGCCTACACGCTTACGTTTCATATTATTTGTGCTGTTATTATTATTGTCGCTGTCCTAGCTAGAGTGAAGTTAACCATTATTCCTCTGTTCTGAATAGAGTAATGTCGCCAATAACTATTCGCTGTCGGTAGTCATTATTTCGCTGTCCTGCCTGGGGTAAAGCTAGTCATTATTTCGCTGTCCTGACTGAGGTAAAACTAGTCATTATTTCGCTGTCCTGACTGGGGTAAAACTAGTCATTATTTCGCTGTCCTGACTGGGGTAAAACTAGTCATTATTTCGCTGTCCTGAGTGTAGTTGTCTTTTTGGGGGATTGTTTTCATGATTTATTTATATCATTTAATTATAAATTGTTGTCTATCTTTTTTCTGCGGGTGGTGGTGCGGGTGTGGTAGCGGGTGGGGGTTCAGTTTCTCTGAGTTTGGCCCTCGGTCTCCAGGCGTCGAGTAGTGCCTCCACCCTCTCGTCAGTAGGTCCCCATCGTGAGAACCCCGCGGCGTTTTGTAACCACACCACTACTGTACCGCCTCCCCAACGGAAGTACACCTCGTTTCTGGACAATATATAGATTATTATAGGAGATTGTTGATTTTTTTCACATATCTTAAAATAACAATATTATTGTAGCCTAGTAGTTAATCATATGACTTTTTTTATATATACTAGTACGACATGTGACCTTGCGTCCACGTGATAGCAAGTGGTGCACAAGGTCAATGAATGTTAGCAACTGGAATCAGACACTTATGACTAACATTAGTCCCTATGACACTATGACGGCAATTCGAGCCTGATCCCGAAACGTGTGGATACACTTTACTGGGTTTATCGGCACGAACGGTGGGTACGTCCCCGCCCCGGCAGACATACCACCATCAGTCCGCCTACCAACTATTTTGTTCTTCTCGTTGAAAGTATGTTCAACCGCCTCCGTGGTCTAGTGGTAACAAACGTTGCCGTGAACTCGGGAGGTCGTGGGTTCGATTCCCACCGGGGGCAAGTTGTACATTGTATAATTTGTCTCGGTCTCGGTGTTATATATTTACAAAAAAAAAGTATAATATGTAGTTTATCAACCATCTAGTTTCCGTAACACAAGCCTCGTAGCTTACCACGGAAACTAGATGGCGCTGTGTGACCTGTCTGGAAATATTTATTATTATTATGTGACATTTGCAATGATCTCAAATGCCAATTTTTACGTTCAAGGAGAACTGATACCGTAAGCTTGCCATGGTGATATTTATATAAAAATAAATAGAACGAGATTTAAGCTGTGGTAATTGTTATCGATAAAATTGATTTGCATAATGTCGCTTCCCTAGTCGTGTAATATTCGACCATTAAAATAATTTAAACTATATTATACAAAACTTACTTGGGTAATACATGTTGGAAGCCATGTCTGTATTCGTGCTCGAACGCCGGAATAACTACCTGAAAAACATATTTAATAGTAGTTTATGAAACTGTTGCATAATAAGGAAGGGGTATTATAATAATAATAATAATAAAAGTTTATTTCAGAATAAATTCCATATGTGTTAGTAACAATTTTTAAAGCAATCTTATAATATCTAGTGTTAGTAAAAAAAAAAAAAAAAAAAAAAAAAAAAAAAAAAAAAAAAAAAAAAACAAAATTATAATACATGAAAATTATAATATATTATACACGAGTGTGTGTTTAATATAATAGTATCACACTAATTTATCTACTCTCATACATTGGGATTGAACCTTCTAAATAAAAATATCACACGAAATGCTATACAACAAAACGTATTGAATGGCGCCATTTTTTTTTTAATGCCATGGTCATTAATTAATTAATTACAGAATACATAAGTCCTAAACAATGAAATGACGCCAAAACCTAGCTTATGACCGCGCACACGATGTTGCAGAATTTCCCGTCATTTCAGAGTCACACGTAAAAGAAACTGTAACTTGTGCCCCATATTTAACGTACAGTTTATCGTTTTCCATAATTATTTACATTGTAGCACATTATTAAACAAAACAACACCACTTTTGACTAACAATATCCATAGTAAATTAATTTACAAAACAAAAACTTGCACTTGACATGTCGCGCAAAATGGCGCGAAGGACTCAGTTGTTTTTTTTTTAATGTAACAGTATTTAGTCGGACTGGATATATTCACTTATTTGTGCAGGCATTATTCCTAATTAGGTTTATTTTATATTAGATTAACTCAATAATACATTTTTTAGTTATACGGATTTAAAAAAAAAGAGTCTAAGACAATATATATAAGCTTCAGACTAATATGTGATTCTATTGATAGAACCAACCAATAGTTATTTTCTTTCTATCAATAGAATAACATATTTGTCTAAAGTTACAGCAAACAAATCCACACCGTATAATAAAATTACATTGCAGCACCAGATTTTAAAGAACAGCTTTATTCCTGGCTGCCGGGTTCGATTCCTAGTCGGGACACAATAATATTTATTAATGTTAATAAATACATTTAATAAATAGAAATAAGATAGATACTTTACATCATCACGACCGTTTCCCTTTCGGGGTGGTCAGAAACCACGCTTATAAATAAGCGGATTCATATTTAGCCAACTTTACTATAGGCCAATCATGACAAGTGCGAGCTCATCGATGTCTCCAGCGTACCAAACTCGAGAAATATCACAAATAAATTAAATATTAATTAAATGTATTTATTTACATTAATAAATATTTTTGTGTCCCGACCAGGAATCGAACCCGGTACCTCCGAGTCTAAATCCACGGACTTAACCGCTAGATCACGGAGGCAGACATTTAATAAATATTTAATTTATTTGTGATATTTCTCGAGTTTGGTACGTTGGAGACATCGATGAGCTCGCACTTGTCATGATTGGCCTATAGTAAAGTTGGCTAAATGTGAATCTGCTTATTTATAAGCGTGGTTTCTGACCACCCCGAAAGGGAAACGGTCGAGATGATACTTTAGTTTAGCTTTATTCCTGTGATTACCTGTTTTCTTTTAAAGTGGCTGGCCTGTAGTTTGTGTAGTGCGTGTGGGGGACGCTCTGGCCACTCTGGGAGCACCACCACAAAGGACAGAGGCTCCGCGGAGTCCTGTAGGAGTCTCTCCATGTGGCGAAGGGCAGACTCTAAGAGCTCCTCGCAGTATGGAGGATGTGCTACCATCGAACCCGATACCGGACGTAGTTCCAGGAATGGGCTGTTGAACGAAGGTTTTTTTTTGTAACTAACACTAGCGAATCGCCTCGAATTCGCACTAAATGTCTATATGACACAAAATTGCGAAAAAATAAATGTTGATTCTATCGCTACCAAATTGTATGGTATCACCCGCTGGATTAAATCCTAATGCACCCCCCTTACCTACTCGTAAAAGATCATTTCCAATTTCTATGTGACTCTCACAGCCTTTTACTTCGTTATTCCCATAATAATCTACTTAAAATACCTCCCCCCACCCTCTTCCAGCAGATATTCAGGATTAAATCCTAATGCACCCCCTTACCTAAAATATCATTTCCAATTCCTATGTGACTCTCACAGCCTTTCACTTAGTTCTTTCCATAATAACCTACTTAAAATCCCTCCCCACTCTTCCAGCAGATATTCAGATTCCTTTACAGTAACTGCAGCTCGCCAGTGGAACAGACTCCTTTAATTATCAGACAGGCACCATCTCTTAAAATATTTAAAGATAAGCTATACACATACTTATTTCACATAAGTCGTCATAACTCTCTTATTATATATGCGTATATGTATGTATTTTATATTTAATTATGTATTTATTTGTTTATGTAGGACATGTATAAGTACTGTATGTTTGTAATTAATGTGTGTTTTATATAGTAACAAATACTTTCAACTATAATTTGTCTTCTGCTGCACCCGCTTATTACATATCTCAGTCACAAAGGTTAGTTGCCTATGTACCTGCACTTGTTTTGGTTTTGTACAATAAAGAATTTATTATTATTATTATTATTAAATATATTTGATCAAAATCGGTCTAGCCGATTCGGAGTGTGGAAGGTTCGCTGCAGCCCGTACTGACGACGGCTTTTCGGCGATTATTCGTCGCTTCTTTTTTCCAACGCGAGCGGAACAGTAGCATGATTGCATCTCGCCATGACTGCACGATCCAAAATTATCGAATTTATATGTTGAATGGGTCAGTATAGGGTAAGTAGTTAGTTTAAGCATATATTAGTTTGTATTTGTTTAAGGGTAGAAATAAATTGAATTTAATACCGAGCCTAATCATAAAGGTCGACGATTGCGCGAACGTTCACTCACGTAATTCTCTCTCCCTTTATTTTGTAGGAAGTCTCTTGGGTGAGATCAATTATCAATAACTCCTAGTAAAATAAAAATCTGACACTTATAAATAAAATGAAATCTTTTGAGGGTACCTAAATTAAAACTTGTTTATTACTATCCAATTATTGTAGATATGTACAGAAAATTATGTTATGTTTACACAACTATAGTATCTTAAATGAGTTTTGATAAAAAAATCGGAGGGTAGGAAGAAAAAAAAAATCACTTACCCTCTTGAACCAAAATAAGAATCTGTATCAGCAAAAGCTGAACAATATTGTCTGAAATAGCAGTCTAGAGGGCTGGCGAAGCATTCGAAGGTGACTCCGAAGCATCTATGAAGGCACTCCAGAACTGGGACCGGCAATGCCATCTGGGTGAGTTGGGTCTCGGCCCCACTCCCACTGGTAGAACCCACCCAGGCTGAATATCGACGTAATAAACACCAAACTCGAGACAAAAACTGCTCGAATTTCTTGTCGTCGAAACAACTGTGTCTGTATAGGCATTCCTGTAAAATAAACAAATAATAAATCAGTAGAGGTATGATAAAAAAGGTCGCTCGTGGGGAGCTGGATGAAGGTGGCAAAAGATCATGTGAAATGGCGAGCCTTGTGAAAGACCTACATCCATCAGTGGACAGCAAAAGCTGATGATGATGAACTTTCTCACATCTTCACCCAACCAAATACTGTATGATTTCGTTAATGCCGTCTTGGAAGCTCGTACCATAAATGTATTGACGGACCAATTCTTTCAGTAAATGGTCCAAAAGATTTGCTGGAATTACTCTCGCACCAACTTCCGTTGCGAAAGCTAAGTCTTGAAACCGTTTCTGATCATTTCTTCTGCGAGATTATAATATTGGTTTGACTTCATGTTGTGGTCTTTTACAATATTTGATTCCCACGCAACGGTAAGTACAATAGGAACACTAAGATATGGCCTAAAGTTAAAGCTAGTTCATCTGGGATCCTATAATTATGTTTAAATGTATCCATGACAATTTTCCAGTCTGATGCGGTGCCAATGATCGAGGTGGCCTTGCATTGAATCACCTTACTTTGCTGTTTCTTTACAAAACTAATTTCAGCAGATATTCAGATTCATTCACAGTGTCCGCTGCTCGTGTGTGGAACAAACTACCTCTGGTTATCAGACGGGCGCCATCTATTATTATATTAAAAAATCTCGTAATCGGTCACTTTCTCAACAAACAACTTAGCTACATCTATTATACTATTTTTAATGTGTGTAAATAGTTCTATAGTTACCAATTTTTGTATGTATATATATACATTATTTAATTAATATTATGTAACGATTATGATGTAGTGCACCATTACAGCCCCTAGAACACTGCTGGAGATGGGCCTTCTAGAACTTATGTATATCTGGAGAATTTGGCCTACACTCGCCACGCTGGCCAGACGGCTTGGCGAGGATATGATGTATTTTTTTAATGACAATTTATTAATGATTCCACAAGTTAGTATTAGTGGTACCAGGAGCGATGGCTTAACGTGCTCTCCGAGGCACGGGAACGGTGGTTTTGTAAATTTATGACAAACGTAAGAAAAGTGTATATCTCAATGGTACATGCCGGGGGGGTTTGAACCGACCTTTGTAGGATTTCAGCGTTCTTATAACCGAGCCACCACCGCGCCATGTAGTGCATGTAGTTGTATATTTATAATAATAAACCCCGCAATCCTCTACCACACTCCCAAAGGTTAGCTGTCATATAATGCCGCTATGTATGTTATAAGTTCGCCCTTGTACATTACTTTTCAGTTTTTTTTTGTGCAATAAAGAGTTTATAAATAAATAAATAAATAGTTTATAAATAAATAAATAAATAGTTTATAAATAAATAAATAAATATATTTTGGAAATCCCTTGGTCAGTAGCGGAGAACTAAGAAAAGATCTGCAACTGTTGGTGGAATGGACAAAAGACTGGATAATGAAGCTTAACATATCCAAATGTACAGTGTTACACATGGACCAAAACAATCCGAAGATAAAATATATAGTTGGTGATGTTCCCATTACACCAGTCCAGACCCAAAAAGATCTTGGTATCACAGTAACTGCCAATCTAAAATGGGCTGAACATATAGATGGCATTGTAAAGCGAGCCAACTCAGTCCTTTATGCAATTAAGAGATCCTTCCAGCAAGTCAACCCCAACACTTTCATAAAATTATATAAAACATACATAAGACCATTGTTGGAATATGGTTTTCAAGTATGGAATCCATACTTCATAAAAGACATAGAAATTCTTGAAGGCGTACAAAGGCGAGCAACTAAACTTCACACTGCTTGAGGAAGAAGTCCTATGACCAGAGACTTAGATACCTAAAGCTGACAAGTCTCAGAGATCGCAGAATGAGGGGAGATATAATCGAGACATTTAAAATTCTAACAGGAAGGTATAACTGCCCTCACCTAGCCAAAATTCAAGTTGAACACAATGATATTTCCCCGTCGTGATCACGGATTGAAATTGATGAGAAAATCCAGCAATACAAATGTGAAATATCACTTTATGAATAACAGAGTTGTAAATATGTGGAACAAAATACCAGAAGACATATTGAAGTCCCCAACTGTAAAAACTTTTAAAAACAAACTGGACAAGTGGCTAGTGACAATTGACATCGACTATGGTGATAACTGACTATTTTATGAACTTTACACCAGTGCTTGATATAGGCATATCAGTAATGCGCTGCGAGCCTATTAATCAATAATAATAATAAATAAAACGGCTGGTTATTGCAGTTATCGCGGCTTATAACTAGAACGCGTGTAAATAAAAGCAGTTGAAAGTTTGCTACAAGTTTGGTTACATGATAGGGCGGACGAGTGGGCGCGAGGGGGTGGGGTGGATGTTTAACCTTCAGAGCATTGACTTTGTACTACTTTACGCTTCGCGGACATTCGCCAAACTTTTATCGCGTCATTCATAAACGTGTTCAAAGCTTCAATGGGCAACGGTGCAATGAAATAAAATAAAAAGTAAAGTATCATCACGACCGTTTCCCATTCGGAGTGGCCAGAAACCACGCTTATAAATAAGCGGATTCACATTTAGCCAACTTTACTATAGACCAATCATGACAAGTGGCAAGCTCGTCGATGTCTCCAGCGTACCAAACTCGAGAGATATCACAAATAAATTAAATATCAATTAAATGTATTTATTTACATTAATAAATATTTTTGTGTCCCGACCAGGAATCGAACCCGGTACCTCCGTGTCTAAATCCACGGACTTAACCGCTAGACCACGGAGGCAGTTGTTTTATACCTACTTACTTCGAAAATATAAACTTGAACTCTTTGACTTCGAATAAAATTATATTATTAAATAGCTAAAACTACTTTCTGAAACAAGAAACATGTATTAAAAAAAAATACTTGCCAGTTTTTGTAGGTATGAGGCATTGATGACTTGTGTTTCGCCAAGATATCGAAGCAGGGTCTGTTCCCGATCGAGGAAGTGTTCTACGAGGGGTGGTCTGGGCGCGGGCAGGGCAAACTGAATGGGGTAACACCACACCTTGCGTAACGCCGCCTGTTGTAAGGGTGCTGGTAATTCCTGGTTAAAAATGTTATTAAATATACTTAAAAAAACATGACTTAAAAAAAAAGACATGCGGTCGTTGCGGCGAATATGTGGCGTCACTTTGGCGGACCGCATACGTAACGTCGAAATACGGAACAGGGTTGGTATGAAGGAAAGCATAGGGACAAAAATAAGGAAAGGCATGCTACGATGGTTCAGGCATGTTGAAAGGATGAGCGATGAAAGATTGACGAACCAGATATATAATGCGAAAGTTGTGGGTGAAAGAGGCCCTGGCAGACCGAGACTCACATATCACGATCAAATAAATAAAACACTGACTGAAGGTTCATTAAAAAGACTTCGTAACCAAAGGGCATGTATGAAGAGGTTAACGAATGTTGACGAAGCGAAAGAGGTATTTCGTGATCGTGTCAAATGGCGCTCAATTGTCTCTGCCTACAACGCAAGGGATCTGGCGTGAAGATATGTATGTATGTATGTTAAAAAAACATACAGAACAAGAATTTCCATATTGGCCTCCATCAGCATGTTTAACAAAGTATACTATGGTGATTGTTCTAAAGAGCTCCACAACCTTATCCATTCTTCTCTATTCCGCAACCGACCTACACGCACCCCCATACCGTATACCCGCTATCCTAACGCGTACGTATACATTTGGAGAATATTATATCTGTCGCACGCACTGAAGATCTAGCTCTCCAAGCCAGTGTGTTTCCCCATTCCTATTATAGCGTTTCACTATCCCTATTTAATAAATACCTTGGATTCCTCGTCTTTTGGCTTTTTGCTTAAAAAACACGTAATTATTATCTCAAATCACTCAAAATGACGCTTGAAAGACAATAATTCCATGGCTCATCAATTTAAGACATTATATTATTATCTCAATTTACTTAATATGACGCTTGAGAGGCAATAATTCCCTGGCTCAACAATTTGGGACACCTGTACACGTTATTGTTATCTCAAATCACTCAATATGACGCTTGAAAGACAATAATTCCATGGCTCATCAATTTGAGACATTATATTATTATCGCAAATCACTCGATATGACGCTTGAAAGACAATAATTCCACGGCTCAACAATTTGAGACATTACATTATTATCGCAAATCGACCAATTTCGGCAATATTGTTGAACATCATTCAAACCAGTAAAACATGCGTCAATTTGGTGATACCCTCATGTAAGTTCTAAAATTGCCGCTTGATTATTATTGCCTTCCAAGCGTCGAATTATGCATTACTGAAATAAAAAAAAACTGCAATAATTGGTCATACTCTCTGCTCTCCCAGCCATTCCGTTTCCCAACTCCTATAAGCATTTTGATAGGCCAGCGTAACGGCAAAGACTAATGTTGTCAGTGGCTGGAGATAATTGGTCATATTCTTGGACCTTACGCATAGCATACCATCAGTTGCGCGAGATGTTAACTGACAGGCTTAATTATAAAAAAAACTCAATTATAGTTTCAAAAAAATACCTTTCAAGCATCAACATATTCTTATTGTAAAACTAACCTGTATACCATTTTCTTTTAACAATATACTGTGTTTTTCTCTAATTTTCCTGGCGTATTCTGCAGAAAGGTGATATATCTTCAAACATATGCCTTCTACTGACGCCTTCACTGTCTCCGAAAGGTGAGGCTGACATTGTCTCTGTTAACAAAATTAAAATTATTATACCTGTAAAAAAAAATGTACAAGTGAATTTAATTTTAAACACACAATTGGTGAAGGTCTCTCTTTAATCATAGTATCATCACAACCGTTTCCCTTTCGGGGTGGTCAGAAAACCAACTTTACTATAGGCCAATCATGACAAGTGGCAAGCTTGTTGATGTTGAGCATTCATCAATCATACTTTATACGAAGAAGAAGAAAACAAATTTCTAAGCATTCCATGGATTCACTGTGCGGGTGCAGGGTCCATCAAGTGTGGGTAAGAGATGAAAAGAATGGTGTTTCAGGCTTGCAACTGACAATAGGCTATCGTAAGTAAAGTATCGTCACAACCGTATCCCTTACGGAATGGTTAGCCAAGTTTCATCATCATCACAGCCCCTAAAACAAAGAGTCCTAGACCTCCACTGTTGGAGATGGGATACACTTACCACGCTGGCCAGACGGGGTGGCGAGGTTCTAATGTCTAAGTTGATATTAGTGGAACCGGGAATGACGGCTTAACATGCTCTCCAAGGCACAGGAAACAGTGGTGTTCTAAGTGAATGACAAATGTACTTAAGAAAAGTGTATTACTCATTGGTACATCCAAGGGTTTGAATCAACCTTTTTAAGTTTTTTTTTTATTTTCAAGGTAAGCGTTCTTACAACCGAGCTACCACCGCTTTTTATACCACCAACTTTACTATAGGCCAATCATGACAAGAGGCAAGCTCCTTGATGTCTCTAGCGTACCAAACTTAACAAATAGATTAAATTAATAAAATATTGTGTTCCGACCAGGAATCAAACGTTACCTCCGAGTCTAAATCCACTGGCTTAACCGCTAGATCACGAAGGCAACAAACGAAAAGTTTGCATAAAACAAAATATTACCCGTAAATGTGCCAATCTGTCTTGAAAGTCGTCATATGTAGCTCCCACAGTCCTTCTTAGCCACTGAAATGTGTCTTCAGCATTCCACTTCACAACCTTACGACTCTCTGGGGAAGCATTGCGAGACTCAATCATCTTCTTGGCAGCCTCAGCATAGCGCGACAACTGCTTCCGAGCATCCCCCGTGAATTTAGGATGGGCCAGCTTTATAGGAATATCATTCATGATCTCTTCATACATAGATCTAGATATCTCAGGAAAGCAGTGACTAGGCAATAGTGGATCTGAACCTCCCTGGTCATTCACCTTCCTTTCCATCAACCAACGATTAAAAGAATCCTTTGGAGCATCTATACTTTCCCGAGTATGACAAAGCTCCTGATAACATTGCCTTAATTTATTAGCCAAAGTAAACCTGTACCCCTCCACCTCAGGATGAGGATGCGGACAAATAGTTGGCGGTCGCTCATATATTACCACATTTGTTGGTACATCAATATCCCAAGGCCCAGCTAACACAAACTTCTTTGGAGGGGGCCCATTGTCCTCCGACGGGCGACGTTTACTAGCACCAGCGGCCAAATTACTAGGATTCGGAGGTCCATGACATATACCAAGCGGATCAGTAATGGGGTCAAAATCTCTTTTTACAGCCGGCAGCTCCCACATAGATTCACCTGACATTTTGTTCCAGAAGTATGGTCTGTTCTCTCGTTTAGACCAGTATTTGCGCCAACCTTGCTGTAGTAATTCAGGGTGCAAGTCTGTGGCCAAGTGAGGGGCAAGTGGAGCTGGAGCACCCGGGGTCTGAGGGGTCTCCCCGCTCGGCCCGGGGGAAGACTGCGGCTCCGGAGAGAACTCGCTTGCCGGCGCTCCAGACTCCCAACTCGAAGGACCCGCCACAACTTTATCCCGAACATCATTCATGTTCACCGATGTTTGTAAACGCGGGAGATTTTCCCAACAAAAAAATATTTATCAAACTTATATAACAATGATATAAATAATTAAAAACATAAAGTTCGCACGATTTAAACCGATCTTATTCCATTTACTTATAAGCTTCTGATAAGTACGGCAATTTGCCTCCAAAACTCGATAATAAAAACTACACTTGTAAGAGCACCATTTCGAGCATCAATCGCACACATGATTTACATAAAAGATTACGCACATATTTTATATCGATATAATTTTGGTTTAAAACATTTGTATTAGTTCGCAAACTATTATAATATTACGATGTTTTACAAAAGAAAAGTTGGCGTAGCCCCCCAAGCATCGCCATCACCAAAATGACAATAAATTGTTGTTTTAAATAGATCTTATATTCGAAGCTTGGACATTGAAATTATTGATCAAAGTTTTAAAATATTGTAATTTTGCAATGTATTTGCATTTTATTTTATTTGACTATATCTCTATAATTAATATAAAATTATTACGATCACCAATAGTTTAGTTATAACGAAAAGGATTTATCAGTAACATAGATTTGTACAACTATCCATCCCTAGTGCCTGATGAAATTATTGAATCGGTTGCCTAAAAAAAAAAGGCTGACTGACAGCTATCAAAATTTATCAATCAAATGAATTTCAGCCCTCAGCCCCCTTCAGCAGCAATTTTCAGCATATTTTCGAAAACATTATACCTGTTTGTGTACCAATTTCAGCAGCATTCGGCGCGGACAATAATATATTAATTTGGCATATGGCTCTATAAAAATATATACTATTAGCAACATGGCGAGTATGCCTGAAAACCAGCGAATTGAAATTGCAAACTGTTTTCTTGAATTATATTCATCGCCATTGGATATTCTGGAGATTCCTATTCTGCCAGGAGATATTAGATATGATACTTTCTTCTCAGACTATCTTCTTCGCAACAGGCCGTGCGTCCTTCAAAATATTAGCCTGCCTTGGTCTTGTTCTGAAAACTGGGTAAATAGCGATAATACAATTAATTACGACTACTTCATGGAGGAGTATGGTAATTTAGATGTTCCAGTAGCTGACTGTGACACTTTATCCTACAATGCACATCGCAAACAAGACATGAAAGTTAAAGAATACATCGAGTATATACGAAATCCTGAAGGAAAAGTTCTTTATCTTAAAGATTGGCATCTAAAACGAATACGACCTGACAACATATTTTATGAAGTGCCATCTTTTTTTGCCTCAGATTGGCTAAATGAATATGCTTTGGATCACAATGAAGATGATTTTATGTTTGTTTATATTGGCCCTAGAAAGTCTTGGTAAGATTTCGTTTTCTTAGATTTTATATCTTTGCTCCACTTACTGAAAGAATTCGGCCTAGTCTGCCATCAATAGATTTATGCAATGAGCTTCCAAGACGACATTAAAGGAAGCATAGTATTTCGTTGGGTAGGGAGAATTAGGTAGGGAAGTTGAGTGGAATGGTGAGCATATTATATAAAATAAAAAAGAGCCCTATTTTTCAAACCAGCCTATTGTCGGTTGCAAGCCCCTTTACACCATTATTGTCATCTATTACCCACACACGATGGACCCGGCACCCACACGGTCAATCCATGGAATGCTTAGAAATTTGTCTTCTTTGTACTTGTATGTTTAGACTATGTAACTATTGTAACATAATTATTGCAGGACACCGCTGCATGCAGATGTTTATTCATCCTACAGCTGGTCTGTCAATATTGCTGGTCTAAAAAAGTGGATTCTTTTCCCTCCGGGCGAAGAAAATAAGTTAAAGGACACTTTAGGAAATCTACCTTTGAATTTTGATCCTGATAAATATGAGAATATAAAATATTTTGAAATAAGTCAAAAGAAAGGTGATGCTATATTTGTACCATCGGGCTGGTATCATCAAGTGGCTAATCTTGAAGATACTATTTCTATTAATCATAACTGGATTAATGGTTGTAACATTAAATTTGTTTGGAAAGCTTTGGAAGATAATTTAAAGTTAGTGGAAAATGAAATCAAGGAATTTAGTGCAACACCAGAGTTTGATTCTCAATGCCAGTTAATGCTTAAGTCATTGTTTGGGATGGACTATAACATTTTTTTCAAGTTAGTCATTTATATCTCTGAAAAAAGGTTAGTAGAATTAAAAGAAAATAGCAATTTATACTATAATAAATTTATTTTTGGTAGTAACCATATAAAATTTGATTTAAAATGTATTTTAAACATATATAATGTAATAGTTGACCAAATTAACCATTATGATAAATATCTGACACCAAGTTTAAAGGATAACATATTAAGTTTACACCATACCATAAGTTTGATCCTCAAATAAACAGATTTTAAATATTTGACTTTGTATATGTATAAACATGACCATTGGCTACCAAATGATTAATTTCATCTAAAGTGTAACCTAATTCTTTAAGGATTTCTGTAGAATGTTGCCCTGGAGCAGGTAGTGGTAGACCACCCAAGGATTTTCCAGGTGTTTGGGATAGTTTTGGTGCAATATTAGGAATAATATTACCATCTTCACTTCTAATAAATGCATTTCTAGATTTACTGCAAATATGATCTAGTTGATCTAGCTCTAACACAGGTGTGACACAGGCATCCAACTGATCAAATATGTCACTCCATTCCTTCTGAGTTTTTGTTAAAAATATTTCTTCAAACTTCTTTTTGCAACATTCAGCATCACCATATTGACTGAATTTTTCAACTGACAAATCCAAACCTTTCAGTAATTGTTTATAAAATTGTGGTTCTATTGCACCGACAGCCATGAACTTTCCATCTTTAGTTTTATATGTGCCATAGAAAGCTGCTCCACCATCTAAAATGTTTTGACCAGGTTCACCTGTCCAGATTGGCAAATGTCTTGATTTAAAGATCCAAGATGCTAAATAAGCTGCCCCTTCTAACATACTGACATCTATTATCTGACCTTTGCCTGAAGCTGTTCTTTGATAAAGAGCTAATAATATGCCCATAACACACATGAGACCACCTCCACCAAAGTCTGCTAAAATATTTATTGGTGGTACAGGTGGTTGTTTATTTTTTCCTAATAATGATAACACTCCAGACATTGCTACATAGTTAATATCATGTCCTGCTTTATGAGCGTAAGCTCCAGTTTGACCATAACCTGTCAACCTTGCATATATTAATCTAGGATTATCCTTCATCAGAAGTTCTGGACCTAAACCCAATTTTTCCATGACCCCAGGTCGGAATGTGTCCAAGAGAATATCAGCAGACTGGCACAATTTTCTAATTACTTTAATACCTTCTGTAGATTTCATATCAATTGAAATCATTTTCTTTCCATTTGACATGACATCAAAAGGCAAGGGTTCCATCTGTAAAAATAAATTTTCAATTATTTTCACTCACAAGGTTACATTGAGGCAATACATAGTGGCAATATCCACCAAGCCTGGTAGGGTCTTGTAGCACTTTTTAAAGTTTCATTCTGCATTGTTCAAATTGTCACCGCCCGACGATGTCCTCAGTGCTGAATTATTGTGTTTGATTGCGCTTTTTTAAATATTTTTTTCTTTGACAGGCTCTAGGAGCATTCCCATTCCCTTCAAAGCAAAATTTAGTAAAAACTAATAAGCGTGTTTTGAGCAGTACCTGAACATGGGGTTAAGAGACTGTTTTATCAAAAATATGTCCCAGTTGTCTACACTAACACTCTCAACAATAAACATGCGGTTTGATTAATAAAGTTTTGGGTGGTGACATTATGTATAAAATTTTATTTTATGTATAAAAAAATTGCTTACTTTATGAACTACTGTTACATTTGCACCAAAATCGGCGAGCACCATTCCACAGAAGGGCCCAGGTGCTAGGCCCATCATTTCAATAACTTTAAGCCCTCTTAATGCCATTTTACTCTGCAATTATACAAATTAATAATACACTTATCATGGATAATTTCTGTAAGTGTATATAGTAATCTCTATTTAAACCGTTATCTATAATTTAATTTAGTAGGTTTTTTTTAAGAGATCCAAGTTTTATTGTATTGGTTAAGTATCTATATTTTTTTCAAAGTAAATCAATTGTTGGAACTTGGAAAACATTTTTTTTTAACAATAACCCAACTACATAACACTTTGTTTCTGACTGATTGCCTAGGTGTAGGTATATATTTTTCCTAAGCACCCTGCTTAATACTTTAATTTCGTTGACTATACCTGAATATAATCTTTAGTACCTAGGTACTACTTAGTCAGTGGTTATTACTCATGCCAGTATTTATAGAAAGGTGAATAGTCAGCCAACCTTCCGACTACATAAAGGTAATATTATTTTAAATTATATAAACTTTGTTGTCATTTACTTTAAATAACGTTTTAAATCATTACAAACTTATTAGACAAACAGACACTTACAAATAAGGATATAGGTAGGTAATAGAAATAAATAAACGTAGAATAAAACTACAAATAGTGCAACAAGTGTTCCCTATTTATTTATCATACAAAGTTGATTGATGCTCCGTGATACAAAGCACAGACAGACCCAGTGACAGATAAATACAAAGTTCACTCTTTATTTTTTTAATATTTACAGGCCTTATTTCTAACTGCTGACCTAAATCATGCCAAAGAAGACTAAACTTGGGGCTTTATTTGGGTGTAAAACATAGTAATTCTAAAAATTGGCACAGTACGCTATTTAAATTCCTAACCTATCCAGTTTTGGGAAAGTTTTGCCCCGAGAGTATATCAATTTGTTTTTTTTTTAGTTCTTATTTCCCCCACTACGCCATTAGGGCATTGTTGTAGTGACTGAGAGGACTGACAATATGGTATTTTTGATTGATAACAACTCGCTGTGTGCGCCCCCCTGCCGCTGTGCTTCGATTTTTTATGGTCCTATGCTGTTATTGTCATAAAACTAAGGTAAAACACTTTCTATTCTTTGTTTTGTTCTTAGAGTATCTATTTTAATAAGCTTTATTTGAAAATTAAGTGAGCAGGTGTATTAATTTACAGAATGTCAGTGGCGTTTGCGGCAAGAGGCAATCGACCTCCACCAAATCCGGCACAAATTCAAAAAATGTTGGATGAGAACGCCCATTTAATACAAACTATTCAAGAATATCAATCAAAGGGCCAACTAATGGAGTGCCATCAATATCAACAAGTGCTGCATCGAAATTTGGTTTATTTGGCGTCGGTCGCCGATGCTAATCAAAATATACAGGCTCTCCTACCAGTAAGTTGCATAATATTACTCAGAACAATGCCTTACTACTAACATTATCAATTTATATAAGTATCATATTGATTAGTATATTATATATTAGTTAGTATATATATATAGATTAAAATAATGTTTTTTTATTTTTATTGTAGCCTCCACACCAGTTAGCAGCAGGCAATGCTCCCCAAGGCCCGCCGGCCAGTGTAGGTTCAGATGCCTCTGGGGCACCACAACAACCTTACCGTCCACCTTCAGGAGTCTCATCTCCACCCACCCGACCAACACAGTCATATGGACAAAGACCTTATCCACAAAATCAATATCAGGGCCAATATCAAGGAGCTCCTGGAGGGTATCCTCCTCAAGCTGGATATGGGCCCCCTGGACAGGGCTACGGGCCACCTAACCCAAACCAACAACCACAAGGATATCCTCCTAATTCCAATTATGGTCCTCCAATAACTACTACTCCCAGTAACTATCCCCAGACTCCATCCGGCCCGCACCCAGGGCCTGGTGGGTACCCACCTTCAACAGGTCAACAGCCTTATGCTCCTCCACCAGGCGGAAACCCGGCATCTGCAGGAGCACCCCCATATGCAGTAAGAGGTGCCAGCCAACCTCCATACACTGGAAACTCAGCTTATCCTCCACCACAGGCTGGAGCTAATTATCCCAATGTAGGAGTCAGCACTTACAACTCCACTCCCTCTCAGCCGCAGCCGTACCAATCTCAACCATTCCCCAACACCACTCCCACTCCTGCCTACACATCCCCGCCAACATCACAACCCAATCGATCTCCCCAGCCTCCTTCAGGTGGGTATACTCCTCAGAATCCCACTCCTTCAGGTTATGGTTCACCGTCTGCTCAATCTCCTACTTATAACTCAAATCACGGGAACAATGCTCCCCCTGTTAGTGCGCCTGGTCCTACTCCGGCGGCGCAGTATCCTCCGGGGCAGCAGTCTCCATACCCTCCGGCAACACAGCCACCTTACTCCAACCCGTCGTCTCAGCCAGGTAGTCCTGCGCCTTCAGTGTCGAGTGCTCCTCAAACGTCATATCCACAGACTCCTCAGAGTTATCCCCCTGCGGCTGGTCCGTACCCTCCCCACGGGTATCAGCAAGGTTACCCCCCAGCTCAGTACCCTCCCTCTCCATACCCGTACGCCCGAGCACCCGCGCCTGGAGCTCCGCCGCCGGCGCCCCAACCCTACCCAGGATACGGATTCCAACCGCCAACTCAACAATAATGATGTAACTTGAAAATTAATATAATGTGTTTTATAATATAACAAAATTTCATTTTCCTGCCTATTAACTCTTTTAAGTTTTAGTTAAAAAATGTAAAAAATATTAACAAGCTGAACTGATATGTGCGGTTTTTTTTTTATCTTTATTTTTTATACGGAGCACGACATGTGACACCGCGCCCACCTGATGGTAAGCGGTACGCGAGTTCCAAGAATGGGAGCAACTGATATCAGCCTCAGACGACCGACATCAGTCCCTTCCACTATGCCGGCCTATAAAGATGCTTTTTCACACTTCGTTTGAAGGACTCCAGGTTATAGGAGTGGGGAAACACACTGGCTGGGAGAGCATTCCACATCTTCAGCGTGCGACAGATGTAAGAGTCTCCAAATTTGTATATACGCGTAGGGATAGTGGCTACGGTATGTGGATGCATATTTTGGCCTGTGCGAGTGGTTCGGTTGCGAAATAGAGAAGAGTTGTGGAGCTCATCAGAACATTCACCGTAGTATAGCTTGTAGAACACGCTCAGGGAGGCCACATCTCGGCGAAGCTGCACGATTCGAGGGTTTTGGACACTGTTGCATCGTCGACTATTCAAATAGCCCGCCTCTGTAGGATCCACTATTAGGCCTCGCGTTTCAAAAAAATGTCACAACGCACAAGGTGCCGACATCAGTCCCTATCATGGTGCTTTTTTCAGACTGCTTGAAGGACATCAGATTATAGGAATGGGGCAACACTGGCTAGGAGAGCATTCCACATCTTTGCGACAGATGTATGAGTCCTCCAAATTTATATGTGCGCTTAGGAATAGTGGCTATGGTTTCCATGTTCGACTTGGCGCTGTAAACTATTAATTTTACCTTTATATCGCTTTGAAAGTCTTAAAGAGTACCTAGCGTTTTCATTCAGGTAAGTAAAAAAAGTGCGCTTTCCTTTGCTTTCTTCGCGGACACGAGGGGTATGGGGATGTATAACTTGTGAGTTTGGTTCAGTTTTTATTAATATTTAATTTATTATTAATCTTACAATGGGGTATATCACTAACTTTTTATCACGATAGATGGCGCATGATAGATGGTACCTAATATAACTGTCAGTTGCATAGAAATCGTTTATTTTTATTACGAAATTCATTATTTTCTGGATATTATGCAGTGTGAGCAGCTTTTAAGTGTAAATATAGATTTCCAAGCGAAATCAAAGATATAGTGATCTCAAAATTGCTGTTCTATTAAAACAACCTATTTTATTTTCAAAGACGGTGTTCGTTTTCTTATTCGTCTTTTAAGGTAGGTAACATTGGGTTACATATGTTTTTGTTATAAAAATAAAAAACTACAAAAACATTTAAAAAATGATCCGCCATAGGTGTTAATAAGGTACCAATGCCGCTAGCGACATCTACAAAAAGTTTTGCCTGATACACCCCATTATTTTAAATTAATATGTACTACATAAATGGTTTAATCTAGGATAATTTTTATTATTGATGTTGAAAATTAAATTTAGTTAGGTAAGTTATTTTAACTCACTGCAATCACTAGTCACAAGAATGAAGGAGGGATGTGCAGAAAAAGGACTCCGTTTGAATGCGAGAAAAACCAAGGTACTAGTGTTTGAAAGAAGAAGGATGACAACCGTGACGATAAAGATTGATGATGAAACTCTAGAACAAGTAAATGAAATTATATATCTGGGCAGTGTTTTCACTGCGGATGGGAAGTACGATAGGGACGTTGAAAGAAGAGTGAACGCGGGAAATAGTGTTAACGGTGCCCTGGGGTCACTGATCGGCAGTCGAAATGTCAGTGACAAAGCTCGGCTCGCCATACACAATGCCATGTTGGTACCAACACTGATGTATGGAAGCGAGACGTGGATACGTCAGAATACGCATGAGAGTAGGGTTAATGCAGTAGAAATGCGGTCGTTGCGGCGGATATGTGGCGTCACTTTGGCGGACCGCATACGTAACGTCGAAATACGGAAAAGGGTTGGTATGAAGGAAAGCATAGGGACAAAAATAAGGAAAGGCATGCTACGATGGTTCGGGCATGTTGAAAGGATGAGCGATGAAAGATTGACGAACCAGATATATAATGCGAAAGTTGTGGGTAAAAGAGGCCCTGGCAGACCGAGACTCACATATCACGATCAAATAAATAAAACACTGACTGAAGGTGCATTAAAAAGTCTTCGTAACCAAAGGGCATGTATGAAGAGGTTAATGAATGTCGACGAAGCGAAAGAAGTATGTCGTGATCGTGTCAAATGGCGCTCAATTGTCTCTGCCTACCCCGCAAGGGATCTGGCGTGAAGATATGTATGTATGTATTTTAAGTTAGTTTATAATGTTTTTAATGACTTGTATGTTTAAGTTGTCTTTTATAATAAGTTTATATATAAATTTAAAATTGATCATGTTATTTAAGAACATTTGAATTATATTATTATTGTACTGTCTTGGTGTACACTGCTGTGGATTGCAATCCAGAACTGCTGTCAAATAGTGTGTATAGATCGTGTATTGGTTGTAATCTGTTTGTTGTAGAAGAAGACAAATTTCTAAGCATTCCATGGATTCACCGTGCGGGTGCCGGGTCCATCGTGTGTGGGTAAGAGATGAGAAGAATGGTGTCTCGGGCTTGCGACCGACAATAGGCTGGTTAAAGAAAAGGAGGCCTCCTTTTTTTTCTATTGCGCGATAATACGCTCACCATCCACCATTCTACTTCTCTCCCTACCCAACCAAATACTGTATGATTCCGTTAATGCCGTCTTGGAAGCTCGTTCCATAAATGTATTGACGGCAGACCTGCTTAGGCCCAATTCTTTCAGTAAGTGATGCAAAGATTTTGCTGGAACTCCTCTTGCACCAACTTCCACTGCGTAAAGCTGAGTCTTGAACTCGTTCCTGATCATTTCTTCTGTGAGATCATAATATTTATTCGACTTCATGTTGTGGTCTTTTGGAATATTTGATTCCCACGGAACGGTAAGTTCAATAAGGATAACTTTTTTCAAGTTCCGAGAAAACACTAAGATGTCTGGCCTATAGGCTGATACAGCTAGTTCATCTGGGATCCTATAATGGTGTTCAAATGTATCCATGAGAATTTTCCAGTCTGATGCGGCGCCAAGGATCGAGGTGGGCTTGCATTTAGTTTTCGTGCTTTGCCCTTCCTTTACAAATGTGGTCAAAGTAGTTGAATAAATAAATAAGTTACGGAATAGAGAAGGAAAATCGGTTAATTAAAAAAAAACTTATATTAATTTAATCTTTATTATCTACTAATTAGTATATATAAATAGCTCATGTTTCTTCAAACGTGATGGTTGGATCTTCGAAGCAGTGTATTGATTCATCATAGTATTCCAAGGGTAAATCGCTTGCTTGGGGGTGTGTCGGGAACGGTGGAGCCTCAGTTAGTTTTCTCTTGGGAAGGATTGTGTCATATAAATAGCACAAGGCACCAGTTTCTCCAGGTATAGCCACTCCTAAAGTCCATAAGACATTATGTTTGGTGTTGATGCGAAGTATTTTCACACCTCGAAGAATCCGCCAGCTGAAATAAATAAAATTCGAATTTTTGTATCAATCAAGGCAATTTTTAAACATTGAGATGTGTCCAGCTTGGTTTGTCCATTTGTGTCTTTGAATTTTTACTGTTTATACACGATTGCGCGACTCAAAGAAGGGTTTTGTGTTTATTAGCATACATATATATGTATGTATGTATGTTTGTTTGTTCCTTTGTGACACACTGGAGATCAAACGCGGCTATTTTGATGATTCTCACGTCAATCGTTTCGTTTCGTTCAGTAAGGCGACAACCAGACGCCATATTGTAGAAAAGAAAAAAAATAAAGTCGACGAACTCGAATAGGTATTTCAAAATCAGGTTCTCTTATAATTTTGAGTAACCATTTAGGATCCACGAGTATAACGATTTAAAGTTGGTTAGTAACCAACATTCAAATTAAAAGACTGAGACCGGCTCAAATCTGAACAATAAATCTAAACCTAATAAATAACAATGGTCCGACTGTTACAAAATATTTTAAATTATCTCAATGGTGTAGTTAAGCGTTTCAAACTTTTTGGGAACGGAACCCTTGGGCTTATTTTTTTCTTTTTGGTTTTTATTTATTTATTTTCAGTTTTTGATTAAAGTTATTTTTTGACAAATTTTCAAATTATTTATAACTTGAGATGCTTTTGCATCTCGCTCGCACAATACAACGTTTTTAATTATTCATGTCTGAGTGTATTTATGGGAAATGTAGTCTATAAGCTTTCTTCGAAATAAATTTACAATTATAAAATTAATTTTAATGATAAGTTAAACGCGGAGGTGCTGGGTTCGATTCCTGGTCGAGTACACAAAAAAATGTTTATATGTGACATTGCTCGAGTCTGGTAGGCTAAACATCGACGAGCTTGCCACTTGTCATGATGGGCCTATAGTTCTTAGTCGCTACACTCTTGGCAGATTGAATCTAGTGCTAGTGCGCTTAACAAGCCGTCGCCACTCCTCTCGGACCGTAGCTTTCCTGGTGCACTCATGTAGGGGATGAATTGCAGTCTTCACCTGATCAGTTCTTCTCATTGGATACCTACCACGCATCCTGTTGCCATCGACGTTCCCCTGGACCACCAGGCGCTTGTTTGATGTTTCTCCACACCTTGACACGTGTCCCAAGAGAGTATGCGTGATTGTAAAGTCGAGGAAAGGTGCTGTCTGATCCCCAGTTCCTCCAGTATGTATTTGTTGCTTTGGAATTCCGTCCATTATATGGACCAGTTGGCTATATATGAATCCCATCTATTTTAGAACCAACCGGTCTGAGTCGAGACGATATGGCAAGCGTCCAGCCGGAATGACATTAGTGCCTTAGAGATTGGGCCAATTCCTGGTGTGGGATTTTACCTGTTGGGATTCCCTAGCCCCTTCCCACCTTCAAGTCACTTCTGCTAGAGCTGGTGCAGTTTATAAGATGTCTTTTGTTTAGTATTTTACCTGTTTCCCATGTGACCTGGCATTTTCTGTCCGGGCATGACTCTGGCCTTTTGACCACCTGAACCAATATTCCCTGGACGTCTGTGAGTTTTTGTAACACCATGTGATGCTGGCATACCTTTGAAGCCCCAACGCTTCATTACTCCTTGGAATCCTCTGTCAATGCTGGAAAAAGATGATCAAGTTGAATTATTGTATACTATTGTAAAGAATGCAAAGATCATAAAAACAGAATAACAACATATAATCCTTTAAAGGGTAATTATACAAATCATCATCATCATCAGCCTGTGTCTCTTCACTGCTGGATATAGGCTTCCCCCAAGGCTCGCCACTGCACGCGGTCTTTTGCAACCCTCATCCAACCCCCACCAGCGACTTTATTTATAACTTTATTATACAAATAAAGAAGATATATTTTTGTATTTTGATTGCAATTGACAAGACGCTCACCATCCACCATTCTACCCAAGTAGGGAGAGGAGCAGAACACTGATTAATGCCGTCTTGTCTTGTAATTTAGTTCCATAAATGTATGACAAGCCCGTTTATTTCGTATTACAAAAATAGATAATGGAAGTCGAAGTTTTGAAGTTAAGAGGAATGCTAACACTTTGCATCCCACTCGCTATATATATACGACATTTAAAAATATGATTTTATCAACTAAAAATGTATTAATTAGAAACCACGCTTATAAATAAGCGGATTCACATTTAGCCAACTTTACTATGGCCTACAGTGATCATGACAAGTGGAAAGCAGGTCGATGTCTCCAGCGTACCAAACTCGAGAAATATCACAAATAAATAAAATATTAATTAAATGTATTTATTTAATAAATCTACATATTTGTTGTTCTCGTTGAAAGTATGTGCCATTTGCAATGATGTCAAATGCCAATTTTTACTTTTCAGGAGAACTTATATCGTAAGCTTGCCATGGTGATATTTATATGAAAATAACACCGCTTGAAACAAAACTTACTACACACAGACACTTACTACATGCACAAAAAGATTTGTCTTTCTCAACCTTAAAGTGTAATACTAACGTTTTAGCTCTAACATCGAGGTAATCTCCAGCACGAAAATGTGTTGCAAAAAGTGGTGTTCCAGACGGAATGACAGCATTTGGAGTTATCATAAATCTACAGAGATGTCTCTTTGGCATCATCCCAGCTACATTGAATAGACCACAGTATTCCTTGGTTACCGTGCTAGGGTCCACGGTTTCTGACCCGACAAGCAAACAGCCCAGAGTACGTTTCTCTCTCCAGTTTGGATGGGCGATCTTGATTGGTTTAAATTCTTCCGGTGGTATATATTTTACTACATGGTTGTCTACTACCTGAAAAATAACAAAATGTTATAAGAGAAGACAAATTTCTAAGCATTCCATGGATTCACCGTGCGGGTGACGGGTTTATCGTCTGTGGGTAAGAGATGAGAAAAATAGTGTCTTGGGCTTGCGACTGACAATAGGCTGGTTTAAAAATGAGGCCTTCTTTTTTTTATTGCGCGATGATACGCTCACCATTCTACTCTTCTCCTTACCCAACCAAATACTGTATGATTTCGTTAATGCCGTCTCGGAAGCTCGTTCTATAAATGCAAAGTGATGCAAAGATTTTACTGGAACTCCTTTCGCACTAACTTCCACTGCGTAAAGCTGAGTTTTGAACCTGTTCCTGAATATTTCTTTTGTGAGATATTAATATAATATTTATTCGACTTCATGTTGTGGTCTTTTGGAATATTTGATTCCTACGGAACGGTAAGTTCAATAAGGATAACTTTTTTCAAGTTCCGAGAAAACACTAAGATGTCTGGCCTATAGGCTGATACAGCTAGTTCATCTGGGATCCTATAATGATGTTCAAATGTATCCATGAGAATTTTCCAGTCTGATGCGGCGCCAAGGATCGAGGTGGGCTTGCATTTAGTTTTCGTGCTTTGCCCTTCCTTTACAAATGTGTTCAAAGTTTTATTTGTAGTCAGTCCCTTTCTGGCTCTTGCAATAGAAAGACTTACTGCTTCACGGATAGCGCCAAGGACTTTGTCATGTCGACTCCTTTTCTAGAAAAGTAACGCACGCTACAAGTGTGTGTCTAGCAGTTCCTATGGCAGCACCATACAATGTACAGTTCTTTTTCGTAGCATTTCTCCACCTTACCAGATTGCTCTGGTCCGGGAGGGACATTTGAAAAGCGTTTAGGTAGAATTTTAGCAACGCCGGAGACCAATTGTACATTAGTGTGCGCCACTTTAGGGCTGGAGGGATGCAGAAATCTCTCAAAGTTAGCCAGTCATTTTGAAATAACTCAGTATTCATGCTCTTCATCTTTCCTAAGAAAGGATTTTATAATCTCTTTATCACTTTCTTTTTTCTTCCGGCCAATGCCTCTTTTGTCAGTCTGGGCACCTGTCATGAATTTCTTGAAGAATAGTAGTCCGAGACTCCATCTCTGAGGTCTTTTGGAAGGGATGAAATAGTATTATCCTGGGAGCTGGTTAGAATTTGATATTTGCTTATACGTAGATGTTTGTTTAATTCAGATGGTCATTTCAGATACATTCTGAAATTTCTCCGCCTGAAGAATGTTGAGGAGTCTTATGGTATGCAAACATTCTTAAATCAATCAGCAATGTCTGGACTGCTCATTTCATTTTTGAATAGTCAATTTCAGCTCCTTTTTATCAAATTTTGGTTAGCACTTAGAGTACAATCAGGAATATTAGGCCCGCATAGTGGTAGAGTGTGATGTCGGACGTTAATGGATGTTGCCAGCTACTCCTATTTTTGGAATCCGCGAACTGCTTTCAATCAGGTGGGCGCGGTGTCAGGTGTTGTGCTTAAAATAATAATCAATCACAAAATTCTCGCATCTAATTGGATTATGACTCTCTTTGTTTGTTGTCATCTTGTTTCAGCAGCTAACCACTTGATGATATCCTGCTGATGAACTAATTAATTTAATTTTAGCACACAATTTTAATTTAAACACAACATATGAAGATTATTTGAAATCCCTTTTTTTAGAGAGGCATCAGCTTAAAATCATTGCTGCAGCTAAAGCCGTAGCTTATACTGAGCTGATTTCATATTTGTCGGCACACTTGTATTTTTTGATAAATATAGCTCCATAAACTCAGCCATTAGCATACATACATATCTTCACGCCAAATCCCTTGCGAGGTGGCAGAGACAATTGAGCGCCACTTGTCACGATCACAACATACCTTTTTCGCTTCTTCAACATTAACCTCTTCATACATGCTCTTTTGTTTCGATGGCTCTTTAATGCACTTTCAGCTATTGTTTTATTTATCTGATCGTGATATGTGAGTCTCGGTCTGCCAGGGCCTCTTTTACCCACAACTTTTGCATTATATATCTGGTTCGTCAATCTCTCTTTGCTTATCCTTACGACATGCCCGATGCTATGCCATTAGCACTAAATTAATTAACACTTCCTACTACTAACCTACACAAAAAAAAATGTATTGTACATAGCTGGCCATATTGTATATTTTATATATTTTACAATCAATTATTAAAAAAAACAACCAAGTGTACAATGCTTCATTATGTTAACACACATATTCCTTTTTAGATATTACCATTTTATAGTTACTTACTTGCAATAATGTAGTCTGAACTTTTTTCCCATTCTTTAGCCACATGGGATAGTTTCCGATCTTGCGTGCAATCACTCCACTTCTCCTTGTGCGAGGATCCCATTCTGCTATGGGCTCTGTCTCAGTTCCTACGAGTGGAGATAAAGCTGTGGTTTGGGAACCAAACCTGTCCTGTATTACTTCTTGGATAAAATCTCTGTTCTCGGCTGTCAATCTATCTTCACTTGTCTAAAATTTTATAAGTAATAACATTGAAATTCAATACAAAACATCACTATCACTATATATTATAAAAGTCCTCCATCGCATCTGTCTGTCTGTTTGCAATAAACTCAAAAACTACTGCACCAATTTTCATGCTGTTTTCTGTGTTTTGTTCTGGAATTCTCATATCCAGCGGTGGAGGTATAGAACTCAGTGTTAAAGCGGCTGAAGTGATGTATAAATTACTTACCACTCTCTCTTTTTTCACAAACCAATTTGGGGGTCTGTATTTTGTTGGAGGATAAAATGTTCGAGTTTGATTAAAAAGATGTCCTATCCTGTAAAGAAACAATATGTATAACTTATATAATATAGCTAATATGTAGAAAATAATATCTGTATGTAATAAAAATATAACCTCAATTTCATAAAACTAGTGTGCAGCTGGGATAACGTGCATGAAGTCATTATTGTCTATAATTGCTAATAATCCCTTAATACTTCTAGTTTATTAGTAAATTTATTTTATTTAACACACCAAAATCTATATCTCCTAAAAAAATTAATAAAAACAAACCGACCAATCACTTGACAAGCAATTGACTGAAAGGTGACTGACAGTGACAGCTAATTGATAAGTTTTTTTTTTAAGCAAGGACTTTGTACAGAACTAGGCCTAAACACGAAAAGTATTTGTTCATAACCAAGTTAGGGAGTTAGTTATGTTTTGAAATTCCAAATGTTACAGAATTTGTTGATTTTCTTGGAATAATTCGCGTTTATATAGCCCAAACACGTCAGGTATATGGAAGTATATTACGCGTGAAAAAACGACAGTCTGTATCAATGTCAAAGTCGACTTCCATAATTATTAATGCTACACATTTGCATTATGTTCTTTGTTGTAACACATCATACTTAATAACATCATGATAAGGATCACAAAAACATTATAGCAGGATGTTTATATTTTATAGAATTTAAATTTCAAGGGACGGTAAGCAAATAAAAAAAATATTGTTTGTTTTGGTTCCGATTTTTTGGTTATGTTTTCTCCCAGATAATTTGATATACATTTTCAATATGAAATGTTTTCTGATACTCTTACTTACTATTGTTATTAAAGAAATACATTCCGAAACAGCATATCAAGGTGTAATAATTCATGGGCCCGGATTACGCCCGGACAATATTATTATGCCTGCGAGATACGTGTTTTTAAACTTTAGCGGTGTTAAAGAGATTATGTAAGTATTCTTTCCTTTTGGCTCTTTCTTTAAAAGTTCCCTATCTACTTTTAAATCTTTCTAAACTACTTATTTAACCTAATTTTCAGAGACACTCCAAGCTACATTAATAATTTACAGCTTGAAATAAGTGGTATTGGAAAAGAGCATTCTAAATGCAGGATTTGGACAAATAAATTGGATAGAAAGGATGGTACGGTCATAATCAGATATAAAGTTTATGATACTTGTGAGAGGTCCAATATAAACATTTTTTATAGAGAAAAACATATCGGTAAATCACCATACTATGTACCAGGTAAATATATATTTAAGTTTAATTTTTAAGACACATGACTTTTGGGCCGTGGATACTTAGCAGGTCTCTAGTGTTGAATGCTGTTGTGTGGATTCCTGTTCCGGGGGAATTAAATATTCCAAATGACCACTACATAAAGTCAAACAAATATTATAATCTTACAGAAGAAATGATCAGGAATGGGTTTAAGACTTAGCTTTATGCAGTGGAAGTTAGTGCAAGAGGAATTCCAGCAAAATCTTTGCACTTGAAGAATTGGGCCTAAGCAGGTCTGCCTTCAATACATTTATGGATACAAGATGGCATTAACAATATCCACACGTTTTGGGAACAGGCTTCAATTGCTGTCATGCCCAGTGATAGTGTTAAAATAAATAAATAAATAAACTTACCACCAGGTGTGCTTAAGGTCACATGTCATGCTAGTATAAAAAAACCGAATCCTACAGTATTTGGTTAGGTAGGGAGAGGAGCAGAGTAGTGGGTGGTGAGTATCTTGTTCTTTGTGAACCAGCCTATAGTTGGTCACAAGGGCGAGACATAATTTTTCTCATCTTTCTTTCCCACACACAATGGACATGGCACCCGCACGGTGAATCTATGAAATGCTTAAAAAAATGTTTTCTACTTTAATGCTCTTACCTATTTTAAAATTTTAAATTAGGACATTTTTCTTTGAAGTAAAAATCCTATCCAGGTACGGATCGTTTTTACGGCACATAACTTTTCCAGGACCAATCATACCTGACCAATGCAACTGTCCAATAAACCTAGACACATGGCTCCAGTATGGATGCAATGGAAACTATTCTAAAATACACAGCGACTTGAACACATTCTCAGAATTAAACATGGAACTTATGATGCCAAAAATTATATCCCGACTTCACATACCAGAAGCCAATAGTTTTTGTCACTATGTTGTGAAAAATAATAAAATCCACAGAAATTGCTACGGTAAACATATTGGCTTCAACATGTTTTCTGATAGTATATTACTATCGTTGACTAGGAAGGTCTTATTACCGGATATGGAATTTGTGGTTAATTTAGGAGACTGGCCATTAAGTCGGAAACATTTAGAACCGTTACCCATCTTCTCATGGTGTGGAAATGATGAAAATTATGATATAGTGATGCCTACCTATGATATTACGGAATCAAGTTTGGAAAATATGGGAAGGTATGTATATAAATTCAAATTCAAAATATTTATTTCCATATGGTTCACATGTAACACTCGGATATTGTCAATTTTTTACAATATTATTAAAATAATAAATAAAAAGATTAAATTAAATTATGGATAGACCGAAATAAGGAAGTGACATTGCTGCCATAAGCAAGTACTGTAGCTTAACCTAAATTCGAGGCATTATAGCCGTGTCAACTTATAATCTAAATAATTATAGAATATCACTGCCTCCGTGGTCTAGCGGTTAAGTCCGTGGATTTAGACTCGGAGGTACCGGGTTCGATTCCTGGTCGGGACACAAAAATATTTATTAATGTAAATAAATATCTACATTTAATTAATATTTAATTTATTTGTGATATTTCTCGAGTTTGGTACGCTGGAGACATCGACGAGCTTGCCACTTGTCATGATTGGCCCATTGTAAAGTTGGCTAAATGTGAATCCGCTTATTTATAAGCGTGGTTTCTGACCACCCCGAAAGGGAAACGGTCGTGATGATACATACATATAACATAATGTATAATTATAATAAATTTAAATTAATTTGGTGGCTGTATAAAGGCCGTGTCAACTTACAATAACACTTGCGCGTTGACGGCTCTTTCTCTCCTCCCCCTACTCTTCAGAGCACCACGCTGGACCTACAACCCAGCTTCAACATTCTCGGGGTGGAAATACGCTCAGACCTTAGCCACCGGAACTACATTGAGAGCATCACCAAAACAGCGTCAAGAAAGCTCGGAATACTGAACAAGGTGAAGCGGTTTTTTCCGCCTTCAATTAGACTGTTGCTGTACAAAGCACAGATCAGATCATGTATAGAATACTGTTCTCACCTTTGGGATGGTTCCGCCAAGTACCTCACAGATGCTCTCGATGTCCTGCAGAGGCGAGCTGTACGAATTGTGGACGATGCCACTACATCTGGAACTCTCGAATCCCTGCAGCTTCGCCGAGATGTGGCTTCTCTGAGCGTGTTCTACCGGCTATACTATGGTGAGTGCTCCGAAGAACTCTATAACCTAATCCCTCCCTCTCCTTTCCGCAACCGAACCACACGCACAGGTCAGAATATGCACCCACATACCGTAGTCACCATCCCTTCGCGTACATATAAATTTGGGGACTCATACATCTGTCGTACGATAAAGATGTGGAATGCTCTTCCAGCCTCTGTGTTTCCACTTTCCTATAATTTGGAGTCCTTCAAGCGAAGTGTGAAAAAGCATCTAGTCAAGCCGGCATAGTGTTAGGGACTGATGGCAGTTACGAGTATCTGACTTCAGTTGCTAACATTCATGGACCTTGCGCGCCACTTACCATCAGGTGGGCCCAAGGTCACATGTCGTGCTAGTATAAAAAAAAAAAAAAAAAAAACAATCTAAATAATTATAATTTAATGTCAAATTATAAAAAAAAAAAATTTTTCGTGGCTGTATAAAGGCTGTGTCAACTTATAATCTAAAATAATAATATTATAATGTCTAATTATAATGAAATTTAAATATAATAATACAGTGTAAACTTTATATAACGACACTGAAAGGACTGTGCATTTTATGGCGTTATAGAGAGTTGTCGTTAAATGGTGAGAAGAAAAATCATGTATGGAAGACAAGCTAAACCAACCAAAGCCAATTGATTTCAACACTTTAGGGAGTTTGTCGTTAAATCAAGTGACGTTACATGGAGTTTACACTGTCATTACATCATCATTTATTTATTTATTTATTTATTTTCAGAAAAATCACAGCTTATAACTAGGACATAAAAATTACAATATTATAAATTATTAGATCTTAAGCCAGGAAGATTTTATATTATTTGTACATTTCATTTCTCAAAAACAGTGGGTTAAATACTAAAAAAATAATAATTTACAAATTAAAAATAATAAACATTAGTAAAATTAAAATTAAAATATTTACAAATAGCTATATACAAGTAGCATAGGATTATTATGAAATTAGTTAGTGAAAATCAGTTAATCATTATATTATATAGAAATAATAGGAAACTAAGGGAAGATATGCATAGCTTTAGATCGATAGATAATTAGGTATACTGTTAGGTTAAATATTAAATTATCATTTATAGACAGAATGTAATGAAACAACAACTCAACTGCCAACAAGGACCATTCACTCGATTCAACACTTAATTCATTTAGAAACAACCAATTCTCCCAGCTCCCAATTGATAAGACACGACCAGAGCAATCGCTTCAACTTAAAATGCATAAATATAATAAATTGACAATTAGTCGATAGTTATCCTTAATAAAATTTATGATTAACATTTGCATTTGTGCTTATGTGTGAGTATGCATGCGTATGTAGTCTGAGCGCGTGTGTGTGTAGTGTGAGCGTGTGTGTGTAGTGCGAGCGTGTGTGTGTAATGTGAGCGTGTGTATGTGTGTGTAGTGTGAGCGTGTGTGTCTTGTGTGTACAATACTATCTACACAAATCCCAAACAATAAAGTAAAAAGAGCATATATATACATGAACTACATGTACAATTTTTAATACACATATATGTACATTTCAGTATTTTTATATATTGTCATTAATTTTAGAATTTAAATAATTGTACCTGTCGCATTAATTCTGAATATTTTTATTTGATGTTTAGTTATAGTAATAATTTAGTTTCTATATATTTTCCTTCATTGTAACCATCCATGGTTGATTGCATCGATGCAGTTAGCATTTTATTTGTTTGACAAGGAATGATGAATCAGTTTCTTAAACATGATTTTAGACGTATTAAACATGTCAACGTCAGCAAATAATTTGTTGTGCTGCCTGCGCAATCGCAGACTAAAAGAGTTCTTAGCGTAGTTCGTCTTGACACGAGGGAGGTGGAATAACGACGTGTGTCGGGTTCGTCTAACGGGGGCCCAAAGCTGTAGTGTGGTTGAAAGTAGTTCAGGACAATCTATCTTGCCCCTGCATATATTGAACAGAACCTGAGAGTCAAGGAGTATACGTCGGTTCTCAAGTGATAGCAAATTATAATGTTTGAGCGAGTTTAAGTAGTTATTAGCAGGGTGTTGTGTACGAAAGTTTAAATAGTTAATGAACTTTCGCTGTATACGTTCAATAGAGTGTTGGTGTGAAACGTACTGAGGGGACCAAATCGGGCTGCAGTATTCGAGAATACTTCTTACGTATGCGTAAAATAGTATCTTAATGCATTGAGAATCTCTGAATGGACGACATATGCGAAAAACAAAACCAAGACCCTTATAGGCCCTGTCAACCGTGGCCTCTATGTGTTGAGAAAAGGTAAGTTTGGAGTCAAGCGTGACTCCAAGATCCCTTACCGTATTGACCTGGACTATGGGAACACCGTTCAACTGATACTCGTTGATGATTGTTTGCCGTTTTCTGGTGAAGCTAATGTGGTTGCATTTGTTGATATTCACACTGATCCGGTTTTCGCGATAGTACTCCGCTAGCCTATTCAGATCCTCCTGAAGACGCACACAGTCGGAGGCTGAGTTTATGTCCATGAAGACCTTCTTGTCGTCTGCAAATAGGAGGAACCTGGCATGGTGAAAACAATGGTGAATGTCGTACAAGAAGGCCGTGTAGAGCAACGGAGACAACAAAGATCCCTGGGGAACACCAGACGGCACCGGGACGTACTGAGAACGGAGCCCGCCAACTGTCACAGCCTGACTTCTTTATTTATTTATTTATTTATTTATTCATGAAAATGTACATAACAGATTATACGTCTAAACAATACATATTTCATAACAACATTAAAACACGAGTGACTAGATGTGTGAATTAATATGGCTCCAAGTACTTTAGGACAATGTTTTTACTTTCCACATCCGTTGATGTGAACACATCAAAATTCTCATTGGACTGCACGATTTTGTTCAATAAAACGATTGCACGGGGAACGGGGGCACTCTGGAGTAGATGTGTACGAGCACTCTCCTCAGCAAATAGCCGATGGCCGCGCGCGCGCAGGTACTTGTTAGGTACAAACAATGAAATTAATTTTAATATAGTAGGTAGATATATTTTACCTCTAAGAATATTTAATATATATAAGACTAGTGCTTTATTGCGTCTAACTTCTAAGGAGTTATAACGCAGCATACCTAATATAAATAATGTGGGGTACAGAAATGGGTAGTAACCATATGTCTTCTTGTACATGGCTCTGAGAAATAGTTTCTGCACCTTTTCCACCATTAGTGTGTATGTACTTTCTCTTGGATTCCAAACTATGGCGTTGAATTCAAGAGAACTGCGGACATATGAATTGTACAACACTGCCAGTGTACTCGGGTCAGTAAAGTCTCGCGCTTGTCGCATCACCCATCCTAAGTTTCTTCTAGCTCTTCCACACATTTTAATCATATGCGCATGGAAGGTCAGGTCACTGCTAAACAGTACTCCTAGATCTCTCACCTCATCACGGACACGTGTTAGCAAAGCATCAGTTAGTGTGTACTGGTGACAAATAGGACTATGTGATCTGGAAAATGTCATTACAGAACACTTGTCAATGTTCAGGTCCAGACAGTTTTCGACACTCCATTTATATATCTGATCAATGCTATGCTGAAACGTGTAACAATCTTGCTGGGTCTCGATTGACTTCGCCAGCTTCACGTCATCAGCAAATAATAGAATTTGACAATCTTTGGCTATGACATTGGGTAGGTCATTTATGAAGATCAGGAACTCCAAAGGTCCCAAATTTGATCCTTGACTTATTCCAGATCTGGTGTAGAAAGGTTCAGACTTAGATTTACCATACTGAACATACTGCGTTCGATCTGAGAAATAGTTGGCAAACAAACGAAGAAGTTGCGGTGTGAAGCCCGCTAGCGCCATTGACTTCTGTTTGAAATATATGATTCCACCCATCTAAAAAGGTCACCTCTGATACCAATATAATGGAGTTTACGCAATAGGATGACGTGATCCACCCGGTCAAACGCTTTTTCGAAGTCGGTATAGATCACGTCGACCTGACACCCCTTGTCCATAGATGATAAAACATTGTTGGTAAAGACGGCCAGATTTGTAACAGTCGAGCGGCCCTTGAGGAATCCATGCTGTTCGGGAGGTAGTTTCCTAGAAATAAAGGGATACAGTTCTCCTAGAACGGCTTTTTCTATGACCTTGCTCAGGACGCTCAGTATGGATATTGGTCTGTAGTGTTCTATGATCGTTTTAGATCCTTTTTTGTGTATAGGGATTACGTTAGCTGACTTCCAGACATTGGGAAAACTTCCATCGTGGAAAGACCGGTTAAAAAGTATGGATACGGGCAAAGCGAGGACTCCGGCACATTCGACCAGAAACAGAGGTGGTATATTGTCAGACCCTGATCCCTTGGAACAATCTAGGCTGCTAAGGAGCTTGAGTATTAGGGACTCGGTGACATGTACTGAATAAATATGGTCACAGTCCAAGTCGGCGGGCGGTGTAATTACAGGTGGGGAGGAAGTGGGCTGGATAAACATGCTCTCAAAATATGTGTTGAAACCCTCGCAAATATCCTGGGTCGTGGAGAGGGGCAGGTTATTGTAACGCATCGTCTTTGGGTAGTTTGAACTGTTTTTCCTTTTTGATTTTATATATGTCCAAAGTAGTTTGGGGTTTGTCTTAATACAGATTTGAGAGCGATCAATGAATTCCCTGTAACTCTCCCTCTGCACCACCTTTTGTCTTTTACGAAGAAGAGAAAACGAGTCGTAGTCCAATGGGTTACGATAACGCTTCCATCGATTATGGTATTTCGTTTTTTCTTTTATAATTTTGATGAGAGCTCCACTGTACCACCTCGGAAAGCGATGTGACACACTAGTGTTTTTTTCCGGAATGAAGAGCCGGATCGCCTCGTAAAGCCGTTCGTAAAATAGTATGGCAGCTGCGTCGACCGACGCCGCCTCGAGGAGCATGGACCAATCCTCCTCAGCTAAATGCTTTCGAATTGCGTCATAATCACCTTTCCTAAAAACACGGTAGCTGCGTTTGCAATTTTGGAGGGGTCTGACAACCAAATCTGCAGCGTCAATCTCGATTGCTGGGTGATGCCTGTCTTCAGGGACAAGTGGTGAGCCACATCTGCATATACTTATAGGGAAGTTTCCGAATATCAGGTCCAGGACATTGTCACTTGTGTTAGGAATTATGTTATATTGGTCCAGCTCCAACAGATTACAAAGGTTCACAAGCTTAATTCCGGCGTTCTGCAAATCTACGGATCCTCTCTTGAGGTGAGTCGGTCCTCTTTCGGTCCAGAGGATCGAGGGCAGGTTAAAATCGCCGGCTACCAGAATATAATCGTCAGGGTGCATGTCACCCACGTGTGATAGCACATTTAAAAATGTTTCCATATGAGCAGGCAGGGCCCGGTCCGGTGGGATATATACGACCGCGACGTGCAAGTTGGAGGGGGTGCGCAGAGCCTGTGAGGGCACAGTAAGCCACACGCATTCCAGCCCGTCTCGGTGCCACTCGGGCCGCGCGCGGGCGCTCAGCCGAGGCGAGCACAGCGCCATGACTCCGCCCCCCACCTGTTTCGACACGCGATCTCTTCTTATCACATCGTATCGATCGCAATCAACCAGTTCAGCATCCAGGATACCATCGCAAAGCCATGTTTCTGTAATCAATATTAGGTCGTGAACCGACAACAATGCATTGTTAAAGAATGTGTTGGTTTTGGATCTTAGGCCATTTACATTTTGATATATAATGCTCAGAGTATTCATTGATTGTATACAGGAATTGGTGTGTTATCTATATATAGTAGTATTGTAAGGGTTGGTGTAGTTATTGTTATTGTGTGGATTTGTAAATAATCAATGCTAAAATTATTAATTTAAAAACAAATAAGTATATAAAAATAAAAATAAAAACAGGTTAAATTAAATTGTTATATTCTTAGGCCTGCTATCGTCTTTAACTGGCTTGAACTAAGTATTAAGTATTGAAGACTTATATTCAGCGAGGAGAACTGAAATTACGAGTATGCCTCAAATTAATATAACAATATTTAGGTCAATTGAGTTGTAGAAATAATAGGATTTACAGTAAAAATGCCTAGTTAGTCATACAAAAGATAAAAAAAAAAAAAAAATTAAAACATAGACAACTTAAAATTAGCTGCAAGTCACAATACAATACAAACAATTATATTATTATTTTGTTAATTTCTTAAGGTCTGATTCACACGCTATTAATAAGGGGGGAGACTTGTCGTTTTTACGCATGTAGATTCGACAGTTTTTCGTCCATGTGTATCTATAGCCGGTTTCTTTAGCTCGCAGTTTGCAGGACCTCAATAGCGATTTGTTGCGTGTGGTCAAGTGTTCATTTACGTAAATAGCCCGCTCGTCGCCGGCCAAGCCGATTCCTGTCGTCGTTTTATCCCTGCACTTGCGCGCCGCTGACAACAATGAGTCCTTGATGTGGCGGTTCCTGAGGCGTAAAACGATGTTGGGGGGTCGATCTGGAGTCTCCCGGCGGGGGCGGACGCGGTGAGCGAACTCCACCTGGTCCGGCAGTAGCTCAACGCCGGTGTGTGCTGCCAAATTTGTCACAATATTTAGGATTGACTCGTCGCTGGTCTCTGGAACTCCTGCAATCTCGAGGTTTTGAAGTCGGGCCCACTGTTCTTGGTTGGCGCTACTGCGTTCAATGGTCGTTATACGTGACTCAACTTCTTTGTAGTTCTTGGACAAGATACTGTGTTCGGATTGGAGTGATGAAATTTTGTCTTTAAGGTATTTGTTTTCATCGAGTACATTGGTCAGAGTTGATTTTAACACATTAAGTTCCTCCTTTACTGGTTGTAATGCCTCACTGATTGCAATTTGTAGTAAATCTGGTAAGATGTTGCGCAATATCAGGGGTAATTCCACTTTGATAGTGTTTAGGAGCTCCGACTTTATAGAAGATCCACATGTGTCGCCATCTAGTGGTGGAGGCTTGACTTTAGTACGTCTTCTTGTGACAAATGGGTCAGATTCGATGGTGACGGTCTTAGCGTAGGACACACTGGGTCTTATTGGTGTATTAGTATTGTCCCCTTTGGGAAGTCCAGCTTTACATTCGGGGCATAGCCACGTGTTGTGCTGAACTTTATACGCCTCTGCCTTCAAATTCACACATGCCAAGTGAAACGTCTGTGTGCAGGATCTAAGTGTACACGATGCTTTGTCATTTATTTTAGTAATCGGCCTATTGCAAGCTGCACAGTCTGACATTGTTTACGATATAAATGTAATGCGCACCCTCTTGTGTCGGTTGAGTGAACTACCAGGAGTTGCACTGTGATGATCTATGCAGGTTGAATGAAGTTCGGTCGGATCTCGCTAGATGGCGTGCGAATTTCTAGATATTTCTATAAAATTTATATTAAAAGTTTTAGTTTTAGCTCAGGTCACTAAACACAGGCGCGCACAACAATTTTAGAAATCACTGGTACTGATAATTCATTTTAAAATGTTAATATCCGTGTAAAAAATCACAAGCAAAATGGCAACGGTCAATGGCGGACCGCGTTATTATTATTTACTAAATTAACACTTTTCACTTTCCATAGCTCACTGTCTTTCTAATTAATGAATATATAAGTTATTTTGGCACTAAAACGCCTCACATTAAGGCAAGAATTAGTCAGTTTAATGATTTTAAATTTTAATAATAGCGGAGATCTGTTTTAGAACTGTCAACACGCAGTCGCCGCGTTCCGTCTAAAAGAAGTCTAAAAGATAGAGAACCCAGACTTCTAGACTTCCATTATTGGAGATGGGTCTTTCCTCTTAATCATTAAAAGTTACACAACTGCTTCTGTGATCTAGCAGTTATGTCTGTGTAATTAGATGCAGTGCTACCGGGTTTTTATTCCTGGTTGGGAAACATAAAGTTATTTAGGTGATTTGTGGTACTTCTCAAGTTTGGTACGCTAAAGACATCGACGAGCTTGCCACTTGTTATGATGATTCCATAGATTCACCATGGTGCCGTCCATCCAGTCCGGCCATCCGGGTCCATCGTGTGGGCAAGAGAGATGAGAACAATGGTATCTCGAGCAACTCAATATAGTTCCGGTAGTTAAGGTCTGAGTGTATTTCCACCTGAAGAATGTAGAAGCTGGGCTGTAATACCAACGTGGTGCCCTGCAGTGTGGGGGGATGACAGGAGGACTTCCCTTTCGCTCGCAAAATCCAAAATATATATTTTTTTTAAGTCTGTGTGTACTTCTGAGATATATAGTTCAAGTTAATACATTACTGCAAAAACGGTTACGTACCGAGACCATGTTTTTAATGGACTAGCCGTCTGACCCATCTTCACCTGGTCATCATGAGCCCTTGAATTGCCAAATGACATAAAACTGAATACAAAGAAGGAAAGAAAATGTTTATTCATTGCATAAATCACATACATACTTAGACAATTAAGATTGTAGCACAACGGGCCCCAACAGTACAGCAGCCATCGAGGTGCACTGCACTGCAATTCATACATTCCTGCAGCGATGAACGGTCCTAAGCTCAGCACATGTTTCGGATCACAGTTGGATCCGCGACGCTGTTCTTCCGATTGTACCAAATAAGTTTTTTTTTCTTTTCATGAAATAAAAAAAAATGAAATAGTAATAATAATTGAATGTTGTAATATACACATTTATATGTAAGAAAAAATAAATTAATATACCTACATTAAGTATAAATTAAAAGCTACCTTAATAATAAAATTAAAAATAAACTAAACTATAAATAAAAAATTACCTCTAGAGAAGTCCCATTCGAGATATTCTGAAGGAGACTGGCGACATTTCCCCTCTGTATAGCGAGGCTAATACGTTAGCAGAAATAATTGCCAGCCTTCCCTTCTCCAGACCTTTCCGTCAGTCGCTTTGACATATAATACATAATAAACAATATTACAAGACACACAATTTAATTTTTTAAATATAATAAGAATAGGCAGTTGGAAAACTGATAATTGTTTGTTTATTTAGGTTTTTTTGGTAAGATAAATTTTATTCGAAGTTAATTATAGTACATTAAATATAAATTAAAAGCTACCTAAATAATAAAATTAAAAATAAACTAAACTATAAATAAAAAATGTCCTCTAGAGACGTCCCATCCGAGATAGTCCCAAGGAGACTGGCAACATCTCCCCTCTGTATAGCGAGGCTAATACGTTGGCAGAAATAATTGCCAGCCTTCCTGTCTCCAGACCTTTCTATCAGCCGTTTTGACAACTCCTTGGCCAAGCGGCTCGCTGACGGTCCCCATGGGCCCATCGTCTCGACCCCAAACGGCGCAAATTCGTAACCGATACCAAGGTTAGCGTATTTGCGCAATTTGAAGTTCTCCGCAGAAAGAGCCGCACTTCCCGCGCCTGACGAGGTCGCCTGGATGTGAGATGGAGCTAATGTCTACACATGTCGCATCCCACACCAGAGACCTGCGAAGTTTCCACGGCCCAACAGTCATTCCGTCGGGTCTCTTGCCATCGCTCCGCACAATCCCAGATGGTTCTAATATTGCGGGTACCCCAGCAGTGACAAGAGCCCTTCGGATGATGTCGTTGAGAGCCGCGTGACGAGGAATGCGGCCAGCACTTCTAGCACAAGAAAGCCGAGCGTGGTGTCCGAGATGATCGACTGGTTCTCCGCATCGACACTGGTGCGGGTGGACAGTCCGGGCTCCGAGACGAAGGCACACCGCCATGGTCAGTGTATTTCGATCAAGGAGTGTGCCAACCGATGCTGAGGGAAAAGCCTGCAACCAAAGACCTGACTCTCTAGTGGAAACGGCCATGAGGCGAGCCCGCTCTTTCATATTACTGGCAGATAAAATATTTATTATTTAGGTTAAGTTACGATGGGGCTGACATGCTCAATTTAGGTAAAAGCCCCTAATAAAATATGATTAAAAAAAAAAAGACAATAAAAGTAATATTAATATTTTACTTGTGTAAATAATAATAAGGAAAAAATAAATAAAATGCCGATTATAGTAAGTTATGCGTTGGTTCTCTGGTACTCCAGGTACTTGGTTGTTTATTATTATTATTATGGTTTTAAAACAACTCATGGGTTACATTTACTTCTTTTAACATTTGGATTACTGAAGCTGGTTGTTCAGATATTAATATTGTTTGTAAATCCAATTTATTGTGTATTCTCTCTCTGTACAATTGTTTGTAATCCTGTATATAATAAAATAAAATACTCCTAAACTGGTCATCATGACAGTGATTTTGTATAAATATGAGAGCCTACCTGGAACTTGAACTTGAATTTTAATACACAAATAAATGGCCGTGGGGTCACATGTCTCAACAAATGTCAACCCCTTTACATTTTCAGGGTAACTTTAGATATGCTATCAGTGCAAGGTAACGTGGGTTTACCTTGGTCAGAAAGGCAGCCAAAAGCTTTTTGGCGCGGCAGGGACTCGAACACGCACCGCCTAGACCTGATAGACATCGCCAGAGAACATCCTGATCTCATCAACGCTTCTATGACCAACTTTTTCTTTTTCACTGACAAAAAGGAAAAGTACGGACCGAAACAACCTCAAATATCGTTTTTTAAGTTTTTTGATGTAAGTATATTTCTTATAGACAAAGAAAAATAGACATAGTTCTGTATTATTAATAATAATAATGAACTTTTATTTCGGACTTTACATCCATAAATTGTTAGTAACAATTTTACTTAATGTATATTTAGTATAACTAATAATTGATTTTAAACTATCCTCTACTGGAGGCTGTTAACTTGACTGTATGCAGCTGTATCCAGTGCTCCAGCAGCGGAGAGTCCCACCGATCTACCAATACGTTTAGAAGCCTGTTTGTACTGGTTCTCATGCGGCACAGCATAGACGCAGATCTTTTGCGCATAATTGCTCGAAAACTGTCTTCGAATCAGCAACCATATTAAAAGCGCATTATAAAGACTGGATTCCATTCAAATAACCAATCGCTTAAAATGGTTTAACACTTTTGCACCCCTCTCGCTTGCACAATTCAACAATTTAAAACTTTTTCAATTAGTTTTAGTAAAATATAGGAAAATCGTTATAAATGTTTTTGCAATTTTTCTCTATTTAAAATTATTATTATTATTGATTAATAGGCGAGCAGCCCATTGCTGATACGCCTATATCAAGCACTGGTGTAAAGTTTATTAAATTGTCAGTTATCACCATAGTCTATTTCGATTGTCGCTAGCCACTTGTCCAGTTTGTTTTTAAAAGTGTTTACAGTTGAGGACTTTAATATGTCTTCTGGTATTTTGTTCCACATATTAACAACTATCTTATTCATGAAGTGATATCCTATATTTGTACTGCTGGATTTTCTCATTAGCTTCATTCCGTGGTCACGACGGGGAAATATCATTGTGTTAAACCTAAACATTTTGGCTAGGTGGGGGCAGTTATACCTTCCTGTTAGAATTTGAAATGTCTCAATTATATCTCCCCTCATTCTGCGATCCCTGAGACTTGTAAGCTTCAAATATTTAAGTCTCTGTTTATATGCCTTCATCATCATATCATCATCATCTTTCTGACTATACGGCAAGTATTAAGGATTGTAGCTTTTTGCAATTGCCTGTATATGTGCTGGTTAATACACACATCAAAAGTGTCTAGGGATCAACATATATTTTTGCAATAACTTTTCTCCTGATTGATATTCATTAAAATTTTCTTTAAGGATTGATCAAATAAAATGTTTTCGTTTGTCTACAGTAACGATAAACCAAGTCACCTTTGCATTAGTAAAAAAAATTGCCATTTTCCTAATAAAGGGATTTTTGACATTTGAACCACTAACATTAAAGTTCGAAAAAAAGACTGAAATAACAGTTTTTTTTTTAATTTTATTGGGTAACTTAAACAATTAATAATCCGTGTTTCTACCGCGAACACTAACAACACAAGAACATCGGTTTGGCATACTCAAAATGAGTTCATCCAAATCACGCTGTGGAATGGCCGCCCATGTTCGTTGCAACAACAAAAAAAGGTCTTCTTGCGACTGGATACCCTCCATATTCGGCAGAGCTCTTCTCTGAAGAATATCCCATGCATGCTCAATCGGGTTCAAGTCTGGCGACTGAGCAGGCCAGGGCAGGACATTGATGTTAGCTGCGGCGAGAGTCTGTCTTACAACTCTTGCGGTGTGCGGTCGTGCATTATCATGCATTAACTGAAATAAGGGACCGATATGCACTTGTAGAAGAACGATGACGTCTGATACAACCGTCTCAGCATAAATTTGAGCGTTGAGGTTGCCTCTGATCCAAATCAACTCAGTTCTTCCGCCGATCGAAATACCCGCCCATACCATGATGGTTCCACCACTATAAGGATGGACTTCCTGGCAGGATTTTAATCGCTGTTGGCGTCCAGGGGTTCTCCAGTGTCGTATACGTCTTGTATCCGGCCTCATACCAAAACGAGACTCATCAGAAAAGCACACGAAACGCCATTGTTCTTCTGTCCAATTTCTGTGTTCAAGAGCCCATTGATATCGAGTCCTACGATTGTGCATTGCTATAGGTGGTACCCGTAGCGGTCTTCGGGAATGAAGGTTCACTTCATGCAAGCGGTTTCTGACTGTTTGGTCGCTAATTAAGTTCCCTGAAGAGCGATGAAGGCTCACGGCTAACATCATGGCGGTTATTGTTGGAGTTCTTCGAGCTGTGATTTGAATGTATCGGTCTTGTCTCCGTGTGGTGCAGCGATACTGTCCTCCATGGCGCTCAGCCACGGTACCAGTGGTTCGGTAACGTGTCCAAAGTCGACTGATAACACTCTGACTTGTATTCAGAGCTAAAGCCACAGTACGTTGCCGGGAACCAGCTTCTATCATTCCCACGGCTCTGATCATTTCTTCCCTGCTTAAATGACGTCGCCGCTCCATAATAACGTTGGTTTTAATCAGTAGTAGGGAAACAGTAGCACTAATAATGTCTTCAATGCGTCTTATGTTTTTATAGGGAAAATATTGACAGCTGATTTTCATCTTTTACTCGAATTTGATTGACGGTTCCTGTTTTAAATTATGAAATGCACCAAAAAGGATCCATATAAATTTATAAAATCATAAATTTATTACAAAGCCACATCTCAATCACAAGAAATCCGCATAAACATGCTTGATCCCTAGACTTTTTTGATGTGTGTAGTTTTGAGGCTGTCATGTAATGTTTTGGGTATTACTCCGGTCGTAGATACTAACATGGGTACAGTTGTTACTTTTTTAAATTTGAGTTGTGATTTAAGCTCTATTGCAAGGGCTCTGTATTTGGTATTTTTTTCTGTATGTGTAGTTACTAGGTTATGAATGTTAGGTATGTTTTATTTTATTATTATTATTATCTGCTTTTTTTTTTCAGTATAAATACCAAATCAATATAGATGGTACTGTAGCTGCTTACAGGTTGCCATACCTACTAGCCGGTGGTGGCTTAGTTTTTAAGCAACACTCGCTGTACAAAGAGCACTTTTACGAAAACATCAAAGAATGGCAACACTATGTACCTATAAAGCGGGACCTCAGTGATTTGGTAGAAAAAATACAATGGGCTATTAAAAATGAAGAAAGAGCAAAGGAAATTGCTGAAAACGGGCAAAAGTTTGCAAACGAAAATTTGCTGCCACAACATATATTTTGCTATCATGTTGTTCTGTTTTCGGTTAGTTTTACCTGTTTTTTATTAGTTTTACCCGTTGTTCCGAGACACGATAATAGTGTAAGTAAAGGTGTTCCGAGACGTGCTTAAATTGTTTTGCCAAAGCTATGTGACAAATGACATTATTCCTCGCGTTTAGACTGCTCAAGATATCGAGGTAGATCGCTCTGAGCGTTGTCAGTTTTTTGTCATTATGTCGCGCGCCATTTTCAAGTTTATTTAATATTGTAATTCGTTTATACTGTTTGTATATTATTTCTAAAACTATAATTAATATTTAAGTAGGAAGTTAAAAAAAAAATGTCTGTAACACGGCAAGTTATTTTAAAAGACCAAAATAAGTTAATAATATTAAACTTTACACATATAAAGATAAATAAACCGAAAGATGTATGTTTGTTAGTATTCATAGTCAAAGATGTGGAATCCGCAATTTATTTTCTATACATTTAAAAAAAAAAAAATTATGTTAATATGAAAAAAGTGATTTAGACCGTTCCGAATTGATATCACGCTCTGAGCATCCAAATCGCGATATTTTATTCGGAACGACTGTTAGTATCATATTCATTATAAGCGCTCTGAACTTGATTCGGAATGAGGCGTTAGTTAAGAATTGATTTCGAAGTCGATCGGTTATGGTTAATTCATACTTGTCACTACACGCATATATGTTTATTAAAAATTACCAAAGTCTCTTTCGATCTATGAACGAAGACGGTCGAACAAATGTTCGGACTCAATATTTAAAATATAATTTATGGAAACCGGATACGAAACTTACCATTGTTTCTAAAAGTAGTCATCAAATGTGTTTTTAAAATATTTTACAGTAGGTAGTCTTGCAATCATATCAGTAGGTAGTCTTGCAACCATATCAGTAGGTAGTCTTGCAACCATGTCAGTAGGTAGTCTTGCAACCATATCAGTAGGTAGTCCTGCAACCATATCAGTTGGTAGTATTGCAACCATATCAATAGGTAGTCTTGCGACCATATCAGTAGGTAGTCTTGCAACCATATCAGTAGGTAGTCTTGCAACCATATCAGTTGGTAGTATTGCAATCATATCAGTTGGTAGTATTGCAACCATATCAATAGGTAGTCTTGCGACCATATCAGTAGGTAGTCTTGCAACCATATCAGTAGGTAGTCTTGCAAAAAAGCAAGACCAAGACTGCAAGAACAAGACCGTACAATCCTATATTTACCTATACAAGTATTCTGTGCATTAAACAATTTTGAACAACCCGTCTGGCCAGCGTGGCGAGTGTAGGCCAAATTCTCCAGATATATGTTCTGGAAGGCCCAATTTTAACAGTGGAGGTCTAGGACGTTGTGTTCTAGAGGCTCTAATGATAATAAATGAAGGTCTTTCTTCTCAGCTATAGAATCATAGTTATATTTGGTTTTCAGGAATGGAGCAAGCGGTTAACGGGTGAAGTTACAGTACAAAATGACATGACTCCTGTCAATCAAGAAGAATCCGACTGCTTCTGTCCTCAAATAAATACCAAAGATGAACTATAATATAGTGCACCATAATAAAGTCTTGCTAATGAAAGTAGATAACGAAAAAGCGCGGCAAATTCAAAAAACATTAGTATGGTATTCCTCAAAATTTCCTAAAGGAAAGGCATGCTACGATGATAGTTCGGGAATGTTGAAAGGATGAGCTAAGAAAGATTGAGGAACCAGGTATATAATGCGAAAGTTAGGGATAAAGTGTCGGGACACAAAAATATTTATTAATTTAAATAAATACATTTAATTAATATTTAATTTATTTGTGTATTTCTCGAGTTTGGTACGCTGGAAACATCGACGAGCTTGCCACTCGTCATGAAGGGAAACGGTCGTGATGATACTTTACTGGGGATAAAAAGAGGCCCTAGCAGACCGAGACTCACATATCACGATCAAATAAATAAAACACTGGCTCTAGGTGCATACCTTCGCAAAAAAGGGTATGAAGAGGTTGATGAACGTCGACGAAGCGAAAGGATCTGGCGCGAAGATATGTATGTATCATATTAATAAATCATAATAATAATAATTCAACACCACACGTAAACAATCTTGTTTTAGGTTGAATTCAGCTTTTTCTTGTTGTTCTTGGACGTCATGTAAAAAAATATCTTTCGGACTCCACTTTTAATAGTTTTATTTATATTTTACAACGCAAATGAGAAATTAACAACAAAAAATTCAAAGCAAATGTTTGACAACAGCCATATTGATAAATTGACACTGTCACAATAGTGTTGCCATTTGAAAATTTCCAAATAATCTGATTACTTTCATTAGCCAGACTCTAGCGTGGCATACGGCTGATGTGCGTTCGGTAACTAACACTGCGTAAGGTTCTTAACATTGGAGTCGCGACACCGGGTCGTTCGTAAATGCATAGACCATGCCGTTCGTAAATGCATAGACCATGCCGTTCGGAATTACATTGGGTCGTACACTCAACTAACATCAACTCCAAGCAGGATTCGTGTCAATGTCAAAGTGACATACAAAGAAAGAACTGGAGGTTTGTAATAACATTCCAGTCGCTTATTAACTAGTCGTTAACATACAAACTAGATTTAAATTACCTGCATTTGTTTTGATGTAGGTAACTTTAGATGCTAAGTTTAATAAAATATACACAATATAAAAAATGACTTTATTTAAAAAAAAAACTCCCTCTCTGTGAATAAACTGCCTCCGTGGATTTAGACTCAGAAGTACCGGGTTCAAATCCTGGTCGGGACATAATTCATTCATTCATTACAGCCCCTAGATCACAGCTTCCAGAACTGGAGAATTTGGTCTACACTCGCCACGCTGGCCAGAAGGCTTGGCGAGGATATGTCAATTATTTTATGACAATTTATTAACGATTCCACAAGTTGGCATTAGGGGAACCGGGACCGACGGCTTAACGTGGTCTCCGAGACGGGAACGGTGGTGTAGTAAATCTATGACAAATGTCGTAAGAAAAGTGCATTTCTCATTGGTACATGCCGGGTGGGTTTGAACCGACCTTTGTAGGATTCAAGGAACGCGTTCTTACAACCGAGCCACCACCGCGCCTGGTATATATTCATACATTTAGATTTATTCCTTGCATATTTATTTTTTTGTACCTATTGTATTTTTTTAAAAATAAATAATAACAATAATAAATATTTCCAGACAGGTCACACAGCGCCATCTAGTTTCCGTGGTAAGCTACGAGGCTTGTATTACGGAAACTAGATGGTTGATAAACTACATATTATACTTTTTTTTTCTTGTAAATATATACATATTATACATATAAACACCCAGACCGAGACAAATTATACAATGTACAACTTGCTTCAACTTGGGAATCGAACCCACGACCTCCCGAGTTCACGACAACGTTTGTTACCACTAGACCACGGAGGCGGTCAATTGTTGCGATAAATAAAGTATTTTCTTTCTCAAAGTCAAAAGTCAAAATATCTTTATTCACGTAAACCTATTACAGGCATTTATGAAACGTCATTAATTTAATTATTTTGAATGATTCTACTCCTGCTAGTAGAAGACTAAGCAGCAAAGTGGTCCAATAAGTAAGATGTTAGCAGAAGACCAGCAGCGACTCTCATTTAATAAGCATTTAATGAGAGTCGAATTAAAGTATAAATAAAACACTGAATTGTTTGATTTAAATATATATTATTTATTTGTGGAATGTATTTTTCTATCGATACATAGCGACATCTGGGCTTCTATATAAACACATGTAAGCGTCGGCGAACAGCCGTCTAGCGTGAGGAGTGCTGGCCCGCTCTGCAGCACCACGCGCGTTCTCCAACCAACTGCTCAACTCTGACAGGGATACGATTTCCGGTATATTGTAGCCGTTTCGTTCACCTATAACAATTATATATAACATCAACATCCCTAAATCAGATCCTATACCTTTACTTCGTAAGAAGTAAGCGCAATGAAAACAAGACTTGAATCAATTTTTTTTTATTTTTTTTCTTATATCATAACTTTTAAATATAACATTATTCTGCCAAACTATAAAATAGTTTATCGGCAGATAGCTCTCATTACAATAATGATATATTAGCACACTTTAGTTTATAAAAGATTAAATTTGTTTATAAAAGATTAAAAATTAATGGGGTGTATCAAAGCTTTTTGTAGATGTCGCTAGCGGCAATGGTACCTTATTTCGCACCTATATAGCATATTTTTTAAAATCTTTTTGTAGTTTTAATTTTTATAACAGAATAATGTATTTTTAATTAACCTAACCTACCTTAAAAAACGAATTAAGAAAGCGAACACCGTCTTTAAAAAGAAAAAAAGGTTTTATTAATAGAACGGCAATTTTGAGATCACCATATCTTTGATTTCGCTTAGAAATCTTGATTTGTACACTTAAAAGCTGCTCACTTCGGCATAATATCCAGAAAATAATAAATTTCGTAATAAAAATACAGGTTTTCTTTGCAACTGACAGTTATATTAGGTACCATCTATCACACTATTTTTCTACTTCTAAGAAGTTAACAATTAATTAATGATAAGGTACTTTATTATGACAATAATTACAAATAAACATATTAAAAACTAATAAACTAAAAACTGCCTCCGTGGTCTAGCGGTTAAGTCTATGGATTTAGACTCGGAGGTATCGGGTTCGATTCCTAGTCGGGACACAAAAATATTTATTAATGTAAATAAATACATTTAATTAATATTTAATTTGTGATATTTCTCGAGTTTGGTACGCTGGAGACATCGACGAGCTTGCCACTTGTCATGATTGGCCTATAGTAAAGTTGGCTAAATGTGAATCCGCTTATTTATAAGCGTGGTTTCTGACCACCCCGAAAGGGAAACGGTCGTGATGATACTATACTATACCATCTATCATGCGCCATCTACCGTGATAAAAAGTTAGTGATACACCCCATTGACAAGACATATTTTTACCCGTCTGCGCGACGCAAAGAATAAGGGTAAAAATATGTCTTGTCAATGGGGTGTTATCACTAACTTTTTATCACGGTAGATGGCGCATGATAGATGGTATAGTATAGTATCATCACGACCGTTTATTAAGCTATTGCATAGCTTTTATCGCGGGCTTTGACCGAATCAAGAAATTCCGTAACGAAAATAAACCTAACACCCCCCACTCCGACCGGCACAGCGGTGCCGCGTTGAAAGCCGTGCATCGTCTAACGTCGTTTCAGTTCAAATATTGTAATTCGTTTATACTGTTTCTATATTACTTCTTAAACAAATCTATAATTAATATTTAAGTAGGAAGTGAAATAAAAAATGTCTGTAACACGGCAAGTTATTTTAAATTAACAAAATAAGTTAATAATATTAAACTTTACACATATAAAGATGAATAAACCGAGAGATGTATATTTGTTAGTATTCATACTCAAAGATGTGGAATCCGCAATTTATCTTCCATACATTAAAAAAAAACTAGGTATCATGTTATGAATGAAAATGTGATTTAGACCGTTCCGAATTGATATTACGCTCTGAGCATCCAAATCGCGATATTTGATTCGGAACGACTGTTAGTACCATATTCGTTCTAAGCGCTCTGAGCACGATTCGGAATGAGGGGATAGTGTACCCAATTTATAACCTGTTGTTATAAAGAAATATATGAATTTGAATAATATTATATATATATTATTAGTATGTATATATTTATATTATAATTGTATTGCTGTTTTATTTCAATTTCACCAAATTTTTAATTGCCTATTTAAAATGTCCTAAAGGTTTGGCTGTCAGAGAATGCCTCTAGGCATTAAGTCCGCCTTCGTACATAGTGCAATTAAGTTTTTAAATAAATATGATGTTACCTTTCCTGTCGGCCATGGAGTCGAAGAAGCACCAAGGCGCGTCGTTTCCCGCGCCCGCCTTCACGAATGCCACGTAGTGACTGGTCTCTATACACAACACGGCGAACAGCTCCATGTACACTCGCGGGACCGGACACGACTCCAGGATGTTGGTGAACTCCTCGCTCACTGTCAGGGGGACGGCCTGCAAGCATTATGTAAATCGGCGAGGGATAAATAGCAAATGCTGAGAAAACTGTCCATTCGAACCTTGGTGCTCTCCAGTCCGGTACCGACCTGTAGGTGCGGTTTGGTGGAGACAGTCCGGAGACAGAATGCGGTGCTCTCCAGTCCGGTACTGACCTGTAGGTGCGGTTTGGTGGAGACAGTCCGGAGACAGAATGCGGTGCTCTCCAGTCCGGTACTGACCTGTAGGTGCGGTTTGGTGGAGTGCGCAGTCCTGAGACAGAATGCGGTGCTCTCCAGTCCGGTACTGACCTGTAGGTGCGGTTTGGTGGAGTGCGCAGTCCTGAGACAGAATGCGGTGCTCTCCAGTCCGGTACTGACCTGTAGGTGCGGTTTGGTGGAGACAGTCCGGAGACAGAATGCGGTGCTCTCCAGTCCGGTACTGACCTGTAGGTGCGGTTTGGTGGAGTGCGCAGTCCTGAGACAGAATGCGGTGCTCTCCAGACCGGTACTGACCTGTAGGTGCGGTTTGGTGGAGTGTGCAGTCCTGTGACAGAATGCGGTGCTCTCCAGTCCGGTACTGACCTGTAGGTGCGGTTTGGTGGAGTGCGCAGTCCTGAGACAGAATGCGGTGCTCTCCAGACCGGTACTGACCTGTGGGTGCGGTTTGGTGGAGTGCGCAGTCCTGAGACAGAATGCGGTGCTCTCCAGTCCGGTACCGACCTGTAGGTGCGGTTTGGTGGAGTGCGCAGTCCTGAGACAGAATGCGGTGCTCTCCAGACCGGTACTGACCTGTGGGTGCGGTTTGGTGGAGTGCGCAGTCCTGAGACAAAATGCGGTGCTCTCCAGACCGGTACTGACCTGTGGGTGCGGTTTGGTGGAGTGCGCAGTCCTGAGACAGAATGCGGTGCTCTCCAGACTGGTACTGACCTGTGGGTGCGGTTTGGTGGAGTGCGCAGTCCTGAGATAGAATGCGGTGCTCTCCAGACCGGTACTGACCTGTGGGTGCGGTTTGGTGGAGTGCGCAGTCCTGAGACAGAATGCGGTGCTCTCCAGACCGGTACTGACCTGTGGGTGCGGTTTGGTGGAGTGCGCAGTCCTAAGACAGGTGAGACAGAATGCGGTGCTCTCCAGTCCAGCTCCACACCTCCCCACACAGGCACTACACTCCCACCTCGCCAGTTCACCGCATACAGTACATTGACGCGGTACTAAAAAAAAATAAACATGAATTTTTTTTTTTTACGAAATTTCAAGTATTATTTTTAATGCACGATGCTTTTTACTTACACCCTTCAATGAGATCTGTGACATCGAGTACTGGAGAAGGTAACAGTCGCGGGTACAATTTGTATTGCTTCCCGAAACGCGGCATTTGGATTATAAACGCAGCTGGTACCTGGAAAGAAAACGCATTTTTAATTATAGTTGCTATAATATCCTGTTCGATGGATATTACCATGTTTTTATTAACTAGATTTCTTGTATTTATTTATTTATTTATTTATTAAAACTTTATTGCACAATATATACAAGGGGCGGACTTAATGTCGCTAGACATTCTCTGACAGCCAACCTTAGGGACATTGTAGAACATTAAAGACGTAAGGTAGGTGCAATTAGAGAAATATGATTACGTAATAAATATGCAATATTATCTAAACTACAATAATAAATACTATAATAAACTAAATACTAATAATACATACACATAACGTTTTATTAATACATTAGGTACATACATTACATAACAATAATACATACACTACATATAATAATTGTATGTCTGTCTGATGAAATTTTGTAATTAATGTCATCTTCGATGAGCCTGAGACTTAAAATTTGGACCATAGCTCAGAAGTGAATGACAATGCATGAAAATGTGAAATGTTATAATAAAAAAAATTATGTACCATGTTTATATTTAAAAAAACTTTTATAACGATTTTCTTCTATTTTACTAAAATAAATAGATATGTATTTTTTTTTTGTTCTGTTATGGAAGCTAAATGAAGTGATAGGGAAGGCAAAGGTTCTAGCCCATACAGCCAAGTCTGATGTAATATATCTTTCTTTCTTATACGTTAGTGAGGTTATCATCAAATTCCAGATGTTACAGAATTTGATGCTTTTCTTGGAGTCACTCGCGGCATTATAGCCCAAACACGCCGGGTATAATATGGAAGTTCACGGGAAAACCGCAAAAAATAAACGGCAACTTGTGCCATATATTTAATTTATCGTTTTCCATAATTATTCACATTGTAGCACATTATTAAATAAAACAACACCACTTTTGATTAACAATATCCATAGTAAATTCATTTACAAAACAAAAACTTGCACTTGACATGTCCGCACAAAATGGCGCGAAGGACTTCGTAGTTTCTTTTAAAACATTTTTCTTTGAATTTAGCCACCTTATAGCTAGTACAAAAAAGGTAAAAATAAAAATCATCAATCTTCACAAGCCTAAATTTGAATTTGGATTTCCTGGCCAAACGCCAGATATTTGAGATCAAAGTGGCCAATTCGGCAAAACGTCAATTTTATATGTAAGGATTTAATATTACTTAAGCTATACATGAACTCCGTGGTCTAGCGGTTAAGTCCGTGGATTTGGACTCGGACGTACCGGGTTCGATTCCTGGTCGGGACACAAAAATATTTATTAATGTAAATAAATACACGTAATTAATATTTAATTTATTTGTGATATTTCTCGAGCTTGTAAAGTTGGCTAAATGTGAATCCGCTTATTTATAACCGTGGTTTCTGACCACCTGAAAGGAAAACGGTCGTGATGATACTTTACTTCTATACATGAACTCGGCACTCTACTAAATTATCAAAACGAATTCTCACCTCACTAAGTTTGACTCCAGAAGTGGCGAAGGATTGTTCCAGCAATTGTTGTACAGTTGGGAACGGATTCTGTTCATCTTTCTCCACAAACAGCTGGTAGCAATAGGACTCCTGGCCTGATGATAGCTTCAGGAAAGGTTCAGCTCTTAGCAACTGCGCTACCAGACCGTTTAGAAATTCTTCTGGATCCTGAATTGTTAAGTATTAAGAATGTAGCTTACGGTCCTTATACAGCCACGACCTAGTATTTAAATTTATTTTCGACATTTTATTTAACATTCAGTGTTATTATCTGACTGTTAAACAATCAAGTAAACATAAAAATAAACTAAACCTTGTTCGCGCCGATCGCCAATAATTAAAAGTAATTCGACCAATTTTGGATGGTTAGGCGTTATTGTGATTTATCGGTGCATAAACAGACGTCCTAATTTGTTACCCCTACACCTTTGTCCTGTCTCTTTCTCTCCGCTTCCTTTCTACATTACCCATCCCGCTCACGCTGCGCTTGCGCACCTACAAAGAAGAAATATATGACGGACCGCGGTGTGTGCCACGGTAGTCGTTGTAGCGCAGTCGTTGTTCTCGAGACGTCATAGAAGACGACGAAGAAATCGCCGCGATCGTTGCTATTATACTCGCATTCGAAAAACCCCGCAAAATTAGTGATATTTACAAGTGCTGGTGCCGAGGACATCGGTGAGTTCCTTTACCAGTTTCCTCTCTTGTTTGTTGATTGCACCAATTGTCACAGTATCGTCTGTGAATTCTAAGTTGGCGATTACCGCAACCCCGCTTTTTTATACAGTCCGCTAAACCCGCGTCATCAAACCTAATAAAAAAATGTCCTCTAGAGACGACCCTTCAGTGATAGTCCCAAGTAGACTGGTAACATTTCCCCTCTGTATAGCTAAGCTAATACGTTGGCAGAAATAATTGCCAGCTTTCCTGTCTCCAGACTTTTCCGTTAACTCGCTTGGCTGAGTGTCCCCATGGGCCCATCGTCTCGATCCCAAACGGCGCAAATTCGTAACCTTTACTAAGGTTGGCGTATTTGCGCAGCTTAAGGTTCTCAGCAGACACCGCCGCACTTCCCGCGATTGACGAGGTCACCTGGATGTGTGAATGGGTGTACACATGTCATCCCGCACCAGAGACCTGCCAAGTTTCCACGGCCCAAGGGTCATGCCGTCGAGTCTCTTGAGACATTGAACGCATGATAAAAAAATGTTGATTCTTTTTTTTTTTAAGAAAATTACTATTACACTGTTGTATTATATTTTAAATAAATAGAAATTAAAAGCTACCTAAATAATAAAATTAAAAATAAACTAAACAAAATCTTAAATTAAATAATCTAAAAGATAAACCTAATTAATATAAAAACTAAATACTTACAAATATCTTAATATCTACATGTCATCGAATCGAGGAGAAGATGAACCCATATATAAGTATATATTTATATTTCATTATTGTTGATCACAATAGTATTTCTGCACCCGCTTATAATGGTTCACAAAGGTTAGTAATGCATTTATAGCATTAATTACTCACACTATTTTTGGTTCTGTACAATAAAGAATTTATTATTATTATTATTCAACTATAACTGACCTTTTCTTCAGAAGTAAGTCCAGGCACGTCGGATAGTTTTTCTAATAGTTTCCGCAACTTCATGACTCTGTCTGCCCTCACATATCCGTGTTTCCGCAGTGGATTTACTATTTCCTCGCGCAATACACGCTGCACTTCAGTGTAATGGGGAGAATCCTGTAATAAAGGATAAAAATAACGGGATTTAAGAATAAATATTTCCAGACAGGTCACACAGCGCCATTTAGTTTCCGTGGTAAGCTACGAGGCTTGTGTTACGGAAACTAGATGGTTGATAAACTAAATATTATACTTTTTTTTGTAAATATATATATATTATACATATAAACACCCAGACCGAGACAAATTATACAATGTACAATTTGCCCCCGGTGGGAATCAAACCCACGACCTCCCGAGTTCACGGCATCGTTTGTTACCACTAGACCACGGAAGCGGTCAAAAAAAAGAAGTATCATCATCACTTATAAATAAGCGGATTTACATTTAGCCAACTTTACTATAGGCCAATCATGACAAGTAGTAAGACATCACTCCAGCGAGACATATCATAAATAAATTTAATATTAATCAAATCCATTTATTTACATTAATAAATATTTTTGTGTCCCGACCAGGAATCGAACCCGGTACCTCCGAGTCTAAATCCACGGACTTAAACGCTAGGCACTTAGCTACGACGGCAGTCATATACTCGTTAAATAATAAACCAAAGACAATCTCTTTTGTTTAATTATATTCAGTGCTAAAAGAGTCTTAGAGAAATAAATTAAATATTAATTTAAATTAATAAATAGATTGTGTCCCGACCAGGAATCGAACCCGGTAGCTGGGAGTCTATATTCACGGACTTAACCGCTAGACCACGGAGGCAGTTAACGTGATTTAATGGATATTACATCCAATATTTAAGAGTTTCCCGAAGCAAGATTTAGCTGGTCTCGGTCATTCTTCCTAGTCTTGAGACCAATCCAAGATTAGGGTTAGTCTTGTTATTGGTCTCGATCTTGCAAAAAAGCAAGATCAAGATCTTGTATACAGGGAATGGGTTATAGGCCTTATAGACAGTTATCAGAAAAAAAACTTTATTCCCCACCATCCCACTCTGGGTGAATGAGAGGGTGGGGATATGGAAACCCAAGAATTGAAAAAACGGCGACCAAACCTCCCAAAGTGGAATTGGCTTTCTCGTCAACAAGATCTTCCATAAAAACGTGATGGATATATCCATCGAGATATAACTAAATAAGTTCATTCGAGACTAAAAAGTAAATTAAAGTATCATCACGAGCGTTTCCTATTCGGGGTGGTCAGAAACCACGCTAATATAAGCGGATTGACATTTAGCCAACTTTACTATAGACCAATCATGACAAGTGGCCAGCTCGTCGATGTCTCCAGCGTACCAAACTCGAAAAGTGTCACAAATAAATTAAATTAATAAATATTTTTGTGCCCCGACCAGGAATCGCACCCGGTACCTCCGAGTCTAAATCCACGGACTTAACCGCTAGACCACGGAGGCAAAAAACGGTCCAATATATATTTTTTTATTCATAGAAAACTAAATTCACTAAATCGAATAAAATAGATATTTTATTATAAAAAGGTGTGATTTTTTTTTCATATTTTTAAAATTAAAAAATAAATAAAAAATTGCCACAGCGATTTACGATTTAAAACAATATTTCTTAGCGTTAATTCCGCTACCTTACCTCGTCTTCTTGTGGTCTATAGAGTAGCGTATCAAAAACGCTGGTGAAGGTGAACATAGCGAAGAGTGTAGCGTCCAGGTAGCAAGAGTTGTGATGTCCCTGAATGCCCTTGTTCTTGCCGGCCAAGTCGCCCAAACCACTTAGGGGAGGTACCACGCCAGAAACTACTGGACAATCTGGCTGAAAAAAAAAATATGAAAACTTTCAACTACATTTTTTTACCGTGCTCTTCAATCTAGAACCTATATTAACCAGGGATCTCCTATTCACTCTAGATGGTGTTTCCTCTCCTGTAATACGAATGAAGAATGCTTTTTGTGTTTCCTGTCAATGGTCTTCACTCTACACACTGTAATTATGGTAGCTCATTCCCTCACTAAGTCACTAAGTAACGTAACTCTTTTCCTGTAGTTTCCCATAATCAACCTTGAACATAATTATGGACTCCCCTGTAATGTAGCTCACTATCTCAAACAGTCACTCTAGAATGTATTTCCTGTTACCCCAGTGAAGAATGCCTGTTACATCTCTCTGATAATTGGCTTTAAACAGGAACATTTTTGACTACCCTCAAATGTATATACATTTGAGGCTAGTTGAGGGAGTATATACAGCTGCCATATCAGCTCACTCTCTCACCTACTTAATCTAGAACGTATCCCCTTTCCTGTAATGATAAATCCCTTCGCTCTTCTAACAACTCTCTTCTATCTGTCCCTTCTCATCATTCTTCATTTGTGTCTAACTCTTTTGTAGTTGTTGCTACTAACTTCACACAGCGTAAGTAAGTAGTATATGACCGCCTCCGTGGTCTAGTGGTAACAAACGTTGCCGTGAACTCGGGAGGTCGTGGGTTCGATTCCCACCGGGTGCAAGTTGTACATTGTATAATTTGTCTCGGTTTGGGTGTTTATATGTATAATATGTATATATTTACAAAAAAAAAAAAAAGGTTAATATGTAGTTTATCAACCATCTAGTTTCCGTAACACAAGCCTCGTAGCTTACCACGGAAATTAGATGGCGCTGTGTGACCTGTCTGGAAATATTTGTTATTTATTTATTTATATATCAATCAAAATTAATCAAATCAAATCCTAGTTTATAAAAGTGAAGCTGTGTTCTGCCATGAGGCGTACAAATATTGTATATATATGTATATTGTAAAGATACATATAACTATATTATTACACAACACAAAAAAGTAAAATAAAATGTTAATTCACAGTAAAAAATTGTATTTAATTCTGGTTGTGGTAACATTAAAATTAATATTTAGGTGTCAATTTGGGTCATTTAAAAATTCTTGCACAGAATAATGTGATTTTTCAATTAGAACTTTATTTTTAAATATGTATGTTTATGTATAATAATATGTATGTATTATAATATTTATTCCATATATATTGTACGTAAGAATATATTAATTTGATGTTAATTTAAATAGTTATTTATTTCTTTTATTATCTTTATGATTGCACCTACAAAATGAAGAACAACAAAATGTTTTCAGATATTGATATTTTTGGCATGTCCGGATGCATTTTTAAAAAAATGATTCGGTCACATCTAGCCCAATGACTAAAGTTCCTATAACGCATTTATATAACGCAGACTGCACATAAAAACGTGTATACACGTTTCCAAACACACACACGATCGCCCATATTCGATGCAAACACATACACACAAGATACACACCCAATACATAGCCATATGATCGCACTGATTTTATATTGTGTTGCTAAGAAGATTATTTATTATTAAAATGTTCAATCAATATTGTATACATCAGTTTTTTTTATTTTTATATATCTTTAAAAAAACCTAAAATATAAGTAACTATACAGGGTACACTAGTTTTTAATCTATGTATACACATAAATAAATAAATAAATAAATAAAAATAGCTTTATTGCACAAAAACTAAAATAACTTAAAATTAATGTGCACAGGCGAGCTTTATGCCGTGAGGCATTATCCACCAGCTAACCTTTGGGAGTTTTGAAAACATGTGACAGGCAGAGTGCCAAGTAAATATTAAATAAACAATACATACTAATACTACATATACAATACATGTTATACATATAATAATACATATCTATAATACAATACATATAATTAAATATATACAGGAATTCATGAAATAAATAAATAAAATAAAACACATACTAAAGATATTGGAGTGAAAGTTGCACCGAGAGTACAAACAAGGGTCAATTTTAACACATAAATAATCGTCAGTTATTTTAAATAGATAACAAATAAGAATAAAGATGATTTTTAAAAGAAGCAGGAGTCGTTATAGTTCGAAGAGATAGTGGAAGAGTGTTCCAGAGAGACGCTGCAGAAACAGTAAAAGAATTTGAATATCTTGTCGAGGAATGAGTAGGAATAGCAAGAAGATTGTTTTGAGCAGATCGCAGGTCACGGTCATGAGTCGAAGAGAGAAACTCAAAACGTTCCTTTAAGTATAGTGGGAACAAAGGATTATTTAGAATACCAAAAAGGAACGTAAGTGTATGCTGATGTCTGCGAAAGCGAATATTGAGCCACTTTAACTGAATACGGAAAAGGGAAACATGATCATACTTACGCAGGCCAAATACATAGCGTATGCATAAGTTGAGAAGTCGATCGAGTTTATTCAGAAGCTCTTCAGTGATATCAGGATAGCAGACATCCGCATAATCAATTATGGGAAGCAACATAGTATTAGCGAGCGTTAATCTTGTCGATAATGGCAGGAAGAATTGAGCTCTCTTCAGAGTATGCATAGAGGCGAACACTTTTCTGCTTATCTCACTTACTTGGTGATTCCACGAAAGGTCTTGACATATTGTTAAACCGAGATTTTTAACTGTTTGGCAATACGGAATGCTCACACCATTAAAACAAACACATGGAAGCGTGGACATGTCCACTCTACTTAACATTTCTCTACTGCCGACTATCATAACTTGTGTCTTATTGGGATTAATTAACAAACCAAATTTTTCGGACCATACACGAATTTCCTCAAAATCCTGGTTCATTTCATTCACCGCCTCTGCCGCTTCTTCCCTATCAAAATGCGCATATAGCTGTAGGTCGTCTGCATAAAGGTGATAATTGCATTTAATTGGTCTCGTAGCAGTATTTATAAAAATAGAAAACAGCAGAGGGGACAGGACACCACCTTGAGGTACGCCAGTCGTTATCTGGCACCAATCAGAAAACGTGTCATCCACTCTAATACGCTGAACCCGAGAACCCAGATAGCTATTAAACCAACTAATTGCGATCTGGGAGATGTTAAGGGAGCACATGGTAGCTGTCAGGATCTCATGGTCAACGCAATTAAAGGCATTACTAAAGTCAAGAAGTGATAGAAGTGTGAGTTTCCGACTGTCAATTGCAGTCCGAATGTCATCTGTTATTTTAAGAAGAGCGGAGGTAGTGCTATGTGCAGGACGGAAACCGGATTGAAAAGGATTAAACAGATTATGACTATTCAAGAAGTATGTAAGTTGATGGTGAACGACACGTTCTAAAATTTTTGAGAGAAAGGGGAGTATAGATATAGGTCTGAAGTCTGTAGGAAGTGTAGGTGAAGCCTTTTTCGGAGTAGGAATGACATACGCTTTTTTCCAAGGAGAAGGGAATGTGCCCGTTAATAAGGATGCATTAATTATATGGGTAATAGAAGGAAGTATTATGTGAATGATAGGCATTAGTAAGTTACGACCAATGCCATCATGACCGACCGCTTTAGTGTGGAGAGAAAGAAGAATTTTGTTAATTTGAGTAGCAGTCACTGGTTGAAAGTTAAAGTAACTGTTAGTGTTTGTGGACGTTGAAGACAGCTGGGATATAGTGAGATTTTTTAGGACTGGATCAATTGTGAGAGGAGGGGTGGTAAAGTGTTTATTTAAAATATTGAGGTCGAAAGATGGAGCTATATTTGGACGGAATTTACCAATGCCAAGGGACCGCAGAGTTTTCCAAATGTTGTGTGGGGCACATTCCTTAATAGTTTTATGGAAGTATTGACGTTTAGAATTTCTGCATAATTGGCCGACACGGTTCCTTGCTTTTTTAAACTGGGCCCAATTGGCATCTGTAGGTGACTTTTTATGTTTGCGTTTTAGATAATCCCGTAGCTTCATGGCGCCGCGAATTTCGTCATTCAGCCATGGTGTTGGAGCATGTTTCACACGAATTTGTCGTAGAGGCGCATGTTTATCGTATAGTTTAGTAATAAGATCGTTAAACAATATTGTTTTATCATCCACATTATCCAATAGTGTGAGACTATTCCAGTCGGTTTTGTTCGCATCTGCAATCAACGCATCCCGATCCATTCTCGCAAAATTACGCTGAAATATAAATTTAGGCTTGTTTTTCGGAAGTTTAATTCTATATGAAGCGTAGATAAGATCATGCTTTGAAAACCCAGGCGCAGCACACTGACCATGGGTAGCAATTCGATCAGAGTTTAAGGTCAGAATTAAATCTAAAAGGGAGTCGGGGTAATTTTGATCATGATGAGTAGGGTTTAGAGGAAGAAGTTTCATGTTTACTGATTTTACGATATGCTCCAATTTTTTAGATCGAGAGTCTTTTTTTAATAAGCATGTATTTAAGTCGCCCATAATAATGCAATGTTCATAGCAAGGTGTATGAGTTTCCAGTAAGGTTTCTAATACGTTAAAGTAGTTGAGAGAGGGCGGGGCATACACGACACCAATGAGACATTTTTTGAAATTAAAATTTAGCTCAATTAGTAAATATTCAGCTGTAGAATTGTATGGAGAGGGGGATTCTGCTACAACTTTAAACTCCAGATTGTCTCTTAGGTAGATGGCTACTCCGCCACCGCCCTTGCCCGTGCGGTCATTCCTTATTAGAGTGAAACCCGGGAGAGAATACATTGTGGATGGGAGGGAAGGTTTTAAAAAGGATTCAGATATAAGGCAGATATGGACATTATGGCTGCTGAAAGTGGTGAGGAGTTCATCATGATGGGCAGGAATACTTTGTGCATTTATGTGACAGATATTCAAATTCTTAAAGAAAGGAGAAAATGTGTTATGAAGGTGATCTCCCAGCAAGACAAGGTTATCTTGGATTGGAGAAAGCAAAGCATTTGAGTCTGTGCTGGAATCTAAAGAAAAATAAGGGTCTGAGTTTGAAGAATCTGACATTACAGTAGGTATGTGTATTTATAAGTTTTATTTTATAAGATATAATATAAGTATAATATAATAATATGGATTTTTTTTATAATAGTATAATGATATAATAAGTACAAACAATAATTAATAGTGTTATAAAACAATTACTTCTTTACTGCCGCCGGCAAGCTGGTTTACAAAAGAAAAACATAATTAAACAGTAGAGAAAACAAATGTTGAAAGATAGTTTTATATACATACATTAAGACTAACATTGAAACAATTTTTATTTTGCATGGGACGTTAAACATAATTATCGAAACAAACCGCTACGTAAACGCATAGTCTGTGGCACAGATTTGGTCTGTGGTAAACGCAACGTGAGATGTCAAATACTGTTTCCATAAACACACTTTAAACGTAAATTTAATGGTTTTTTCCTTTTTTTTTTTTTTTGTAGTTTTTTGACAGTCTTGCATTGATGCTGTGCTGTAAACCAGTAAATAAATTCTTGGCTAAATATGTAATGTAAGTTAATTTTTAATGTAAACTGAGCCGTAATGGAAAAGGAAATATGACATGAATAAACTAGAACATAAATAAACTCACAAAAAAAACATAATTCATATAAAATAAAAATAAAAAATTTTGCTCCACCTAATCGCTGTCCTGTGACATGGTGCACAATAAAATGTGCTATAGCTTAATAAGGTCATAAACCTGGTTAACAAGATCAAAATTGCTAGAGAACTAATTCATTCATCATCATCATCATTACAGCCCCTAGAACACAGCGTCCTAGACCTCCACTGCTGGAGATGGGCCTTCCAGAACATATGTCTGGAGAATTTGGCCTACACTCGCCACGCTGGCCAGACGGCTTGGCGAGGAAATGATGTTAATTTTTAATGACAATTTATTAACGATTCCACAAGTTGGTATTAGTGGAACCGGGACCGACGGCTTAACGTGCTCTCCGAGGCACGGGAACGGTGGTGTTGTTAATCTATGGCAAATGTATTAAGAAAAGTGCATTTCTCATTGGTACATGCCGGGTGGGTTTGAACCGACCTTTGTAGGATTTAAGGAACGCGTTCATACAACCGAGCCACCACCGCGCCACTAGAACTAATTACGGCACACTAATAAATAATCAAATCATTATTGGGTAAACAATTAAATTGAGTAATAGAAATAAAAATATATAACCTATCGTATATATTTATTTTTCAAATATATTTTTTGCTTGTTCTTGTCAAGGTTCTTCAGCCTCGAACCTGTGGTAAGGTATTACCTGAGGTAGTTCCGTGTGTGTGTCGGGTGGCGGCGGGGTGTCTCGGAACCGTCCGTCGCGGCGACACAGAGAGAGCGGCACGAACAGAGCCCGGCCCGCCGCACAACTGAACACCCTGCTCCCCCCACGAGTGCCGTCTCCCAGACCAGATACTGACTGCTCTAACTCAACACCAGCTAGCATTGCGTCGTCTACAAATGTTTAGTCAATTTTGGATTGATTGTCAAAAAAGCGGATTCACATTTAGCCAACTTTACTATAGGCCAATCATGACAAGTGGCAAGCTCGTCGATGTCTCCAGCGTACCAAACTCGAGAAATATCACAAATAAATTAAATATTAATTAAATGTATTTTTATTTACATTATTAAATATTTTTGTGTCCCGACCGATGATGATGATGATGATGACTAACCGCCTCCCTGGTCTAGTGGTAACAAACGTTGCCGTGAACTCGGGAGGTCGTGGGTTCGATTCCCACCGGGGGCAAGTTGTACATTGTATAATTTGTCTCAGTCTGGGTGTTTATATGTATAATATGTATATATTTACAAAAAAAAAGTATAATATGTAGTTTATCAACCATCTAGTTTCCGTAACACAAGCCTCGTAGCTTACCACGGAAATTAGATGGCGCTGTGTGACCTGTCTAAAAATATTTATTAAAAAAAAAAAAATTATAAACTAAACTTCATAAAAAAAAGAAACAACGATTTCCTAGCTGGCTCCCATACTCCGTGAAGCATCAAGTCAACCACAAGTGTGGGCTGACTAACCAGCCAGTTATTCGAACGTATTTCTGGTACTTAATTATTACTTAAGTAACTTAGCTTAAGAAATAATTAAGAAGGGAACACAAATGTATGGGAAGTTGTCAATTTTACGTTTAACAAAGCAATAACAAATAATATTATATATAAACAAATTTGTTCGTGAAACCCAATTTGACTTAAGAAAAACTTAAGTTAATGATTCCTTAGCTAGGAAATAATTAAGTAGAGCTTCGAGAAACCGGCTGTAAAAGTAGCATTGCGTATAATTAACTCAATTGTTCCAATTACAATTCAGTTGACGGCTGACTATAAAATCAAATCAAATCATTTATTCATCCTTAAGTATAGGTACATACATATTACAATTGGTATTCAGTAGTTGGTTCGTTCAGCTATACTTTACCCTTAAGGGCATACAGATATATTTATTTAAATGCCAAAGTCAAAAATATTATAATGTATGTCAAATGTAAGATCATCGTCAGTCAGAAAATCGTCAATTGTTTAATAGCATTTTCCCAGTAAAGCTTTCTTTAGTTTTGACTTAAATAATGGCAGAGGCAAGTCCTTGAAACCGTCTGGCAAAGTATTGTACAATAAAATAAAACTGGTACAGTCGACGACATTATTAACTTTAATTGTTACGTTATACTTTATTTTGGTGCAACTCAGGCTTAGTAATCTAAAATTACCTTTTGATTTTGTTTTAACATCGTTTAACTTACCATCGGACATGCCGATCCACCTGATGACGCCATAATAGTGTTGGTCAACATCTGTAGCTACTTCCACCAGTGACCCTACTCCGAGGTCTTCAGGAAGGTGGACTGACTGAGTCTTAGCACTGGAAGCTGGGCGAGGCGAACCCAGCACAGGAGTATCGTATAACTCATCAAGATTCGACGAATTGGCTACATCTGGAAGATTTAAAAGGGCGAAAATTTTTATTTTATCATCAGAACAACTGCTTTTTCATTAAAATAATAATACAAGAATATCAAATTAAAGTAATATCAAGTCAAGAGATTGATACGAAGGGATCTACCCCTCTTCAATAGTAAATTGATTGAAGAGGCCATCGAGAAGAATAAGGGTTGAAAAGTATTTTCTGTCTCTTGGACATAGCAATCTCACTAAGCTCAAAACCGAAGACGTTATTAGAACCGTCACCTCGAGACCAGAGCTCCTTAGCGAGTGATGGGACAAACCACCAGATAGACGGATAACTTGAAGGTTGGATGAGGGTGGCAAGAGATCACGTTAAGTGGCGAGCCTTGGGGAGGCCTACATCCAGCAGTGGAGAGATACAGGCTGATAATGATGGTCAAATTCAAAATTAATACCTAAATATTTCATTCATTCATTTGTTCCTTTAAAGATACCTGCCTCCTTAAACCATCCATCATATCCTTCTCGTTCTCTTTTTTTTTTTTGTATTTTAGTTTTCCGCCAGCCTCCAACACCGAATGGCTTCAAGCATGTTTATAAAAAAAAAACAATGATATAAATTTATTTTTGTAGTTCCTAGGGAGAGCACTACTAGGATACAGCTATCTCGAATCCCGGGATCCCGGCCGTTCTCTGGCCCCGAAAATCCCGAGACTGATGTTTTTATTTCTTGCAATAGTATAGTTTAGAAAATCATTGTGTCCTATAAGTCAACATCAATCCGGGAATGGGTGATATAGCCTATAGTAGTGACAGTTGTCATTAAAAAATCTTAGCTTTTTTAATTGGACGCAGTTAAGCAAAAAGGATCTAATCCACAAATTTTAAGAAAATTAATTATGAATTTTTATCAGGTCCTTAGGACTTACTCGTACATCTAAAACGATCGATATAAAAATACCGTTTTTCGATGGACTAAATTTTAATGGCCTATAACTTAAAATTAACTTAATGTGGATTGGATCCTTTTTGCATTCCCGCATTGATTATGGGAAACTAAATATAAAGAAAGAGCCATTTAAAATCACTCGCACTACGCTCCTTCTTAAACAAACATCTATAGAGTTGAGCCAGAATCAACTTCTATTTGTATAACTTGGGACAGAGTAAAAATATATTTGCCAAATCGTAAACTTCTCTGCCCAAGTTCTACAAATTATATTTAATTTAAAACGTATTAATTTTTCTCTTCGTCTAGCTGTTGAAAGTTAGGCAGATCACATCCAATGCACTTTAAATTTAAACTAAAAACCTCAACAAACATTTAACGTTTTCGTAGTGGCAATACATTTTTCAACAAAACACACGACTGTAAAAACGTTGATATTCCGTAGGTGTAACATACTTTCGAGTTCCAAAACACAAATAGGTATATCTTCGAGGGGACATTCTGGTAAATACGCGAGAGACATTACTGTACGTGGCGCGCTTGTGACGATGAGCAGCGATCTATGCAAGCAAACACTATTTTTAGACTAATCCTAAAATTAGATGAACTCTGCTGTGTACAATTTCCGCACAATTCATGATTATACCATTTATAATAAGCTTGGACTTTCAGCCAGTTTCTGGAACGTATTTTTGGTACTTAATTATTACTTAAGTAAAAATTTACAGGGTTTGCAAGAAATGCGTTTCACAAATTAATCTTAAGAAATAATTAAGAAGGAAACTATCATTTACGCAAATGTTTGGGAAGTTGTCAATTTTGCGTTTCACAAAGCAATAACAAATAATTCAATAAATTTGTTCGTGAAATATGATAATGATTTATTTGCGAGAAAATAATTCAGTAGAGGAGGGTCATAGCGAACCTGGCTTAAATTAAATTAATTCAGTAATTTTTTTTTTCCATCTTAGTTCTCTTTTTTATTAAATAAACGACTTCTTATTAATAAAAAAAAAATCTTTGAAAATATTGAATAGTGGGTGTACGAATTATGTAGGGGATCAAATAAAACCCTTACATAATAAAGATATTGATCTTAAGACTAACTGCTTACAGTACAGATAATGAGAGCACGCAGCTTGCTTGATAGCCCAATGTGGTTTAATGATGAGGATGAGAACATGGGGCACTCTTGACGGCCCAACGTGATCTCATTTTGGTTGTTAATACTAGTGAGAAAACACGGTGCTCTTAATGGCCAGACGTAAACTGATAAGAGCCGCCTGTGTCGCCAAATCGTAAGTTTGTTGACGCAGCGATGTGCGGTAAAACCATACAGTGGAAGTGAGTGCCAAATCAATAACCAAGATGATTAATAATAAAGTAAATTTTAAGTAGCGCAGCGAAAGAAACCAATAGTTGGTATTTGTGCCTCTTTTGACGTCTGCTTTCAAGCAAGATATCGGCCCAGAAGACCTTCATTATCAAGTGGAAGTTAGCAAAGAAGCTAAAACAAAATAGACCGATCCCGCAATGGGTTAGAATGCGTACTGGAAACACAATTCGGTACAACGCCAAGAGGTGGCACTGGAGAAGAACAAATCTCAAGTTGTAAACACTCACAACTGACTTAGTAAATAAATTGGTTTAAGAACTAAAAAAAAAATCCGGTCAGCATAACTACTGATAACTATACCAAACTCACCAACAAGAATTCCAGTTTCAACTTTTTTCGGTTCATGCACCATCTTGCCCTTTTGTGTTTCGCTTGGTGATACTTTGGTGCGTCTGCGTTCTGGAGCTATATGGTTGATCAGGTTGACTGACTTTATCCGGTCATTCTGGCGTTGCATTGTGGAGCTACGAGGCTGTGACCCATAGTTGGAGCATGCTGGAGGACGAGGAGCCGGAGGCCAACTACCTCCAATCAATGTAAATAGGTCTACCTAAAGAATAGTTAATAGTCATAAACAACCTTAGTAATTTATTTATTTCATAATCCTAATTTAAAAAGTATAGTATCATCACAGCCATATCCCTTCTGTGGTAGTCAGAAACCACACTTTTTTTAAATAAAGCTGGTTCACATTTAGCAAACTTTACTATAGGCCCACTATGACAAGTGGCAAGCTTGTTGATGATGATAAGACCAGCAAACAAACCTGGTACCTACGGACTTGACTTAACCACTAGACAACAGAGGCAGCCAGTAAGTATTTCGTTAATAATTTATGTTTGAGAAGATGGGACCATGGGGATCCTCAGCTAAGCAACTGGCCAAGGAGGAGAACTAAACGGCTGATTGAAGGAAAGCTAGTTAGTATTTCTAATAATGTATTAACCTCACCATACAGAGGAGAAACGTTGCCAGTCTTCTTAGGCTATCTTATAGTTATTTAATTTTATTTAAGTAGTTTTACTATTAGTTTCTGTTAAATAAAATTGTAATAATATTAAAAAATAAATATTTTATTATTATAGGTTTAATTTTGTAGTTACCTCATCTTAAGGGGCATATATGACAAGATTGATGAATGATGATTAAGCAAAAGAGGTATGTAACCATGTCAATTGGCTCTCAATTGGTGTGTGGATTTGTATGTATATAAGGAAATTTGTTAAGTTCATAAAAGGTTGTATCACTATTATAATTTGTTATTAATATTATTTACAGAACTTTAAACAATGAAAAGCATATTTATTATTAATAAATTAGTTTTTAAAATAGAACTAAAATAGGCAGAAGAAAAGCATTTTTTTATGTTATTTTAGCAAAAAAAAAAGGCTAAATGACATGAACACATAATCTAATAATTTAGTGTAAAGGCCTTGAAACGCCCTTTGTTTTATGCGTGAAACATGGAATTGTTAATATAATGTGCAAATTCATGTTGATAATCACTCCACAGGACATGTTAGTGAAAAACATATGTAGGTTTAAAACCTGAGTCTGTGACTCTCTGCCGCTTACAGATTCATCAAGTTCTGCTCCAGGCGGATTAATGTTCATTCTCTGCACCCTTCTAACTGCTGTAAAATAGGTTATTCAAACAAAAAAGCATTACAGTGTATTTTAATTCAATTGAAGCATACATAAAGTGCGTACCTAGTTTTCTGCATTGAATTATATTCAATTCAACACGAGAATTATAATAAAGTTAATTCTAATACAACACAGATTTATTTTCACTGTATATTATTATCAATTGTGCATATATTTGGACAAATAATATTTTTGTTATCATAAATATTGGTTATATTCAGACCAAATAGATTTCGAACATAAAAATATTTGGCCTGTCACATAAATACTCAAATTTACTCGCTCTAACACCTTTGATAGCTATAAATCTCTCTCTGTTTAATGGTTAAAATTAATCGGACAGATTATTAACAATAATAACAGAACTCAACCGTTCATTACCGTTGACGTTAATGATGTTTTAAGTTGCGTTCATAAACCCGTTCCGTTTGGAAATAGCAGTGCCTAATGTTTGGGATAAAACTTTTATTCCATCCTTTTAAAATCACAAACTTCATGATACGAACGATAATTTTCATGGTGAGAATAGCATTTAATGTAAAATCTTCATTATAAAAGTATGCTTTCAACTATTAATTATTGATTTTAAGATACTAGGCTGAATATGAGTTTAGTACCAAAAAAAAAAATATTTGTTGACCTTTCAATGTCGTCGATAATATTTGTTTTAATTTGCTGAAATACCAAATTACAAATATGCGCCCAATTAGGAGCCTAATCTGAAACATATTCTACGTATAGGTTACTATTTAGAGTACGTACTGTGCATTTTATTATTTATAACCTTAATATAAAGTTTGTTTCCCATGAAAATTCTATTAAGATATTTTATTGTATATTTTCATAAAACTATTACTTCCCTACTCTCGTGCTACTCTCCTGTGATGTTACCTTGAGCTATAACAACTTACTGTACACACAAAAATATTTTTTTACCATAGTTTTTTTCCCATTTAAATGAACTATTATTTTAAGGTTTAACCATGGATGCTATGACCAGGCAAGGAAGCATAGATGATATCAATGCTCAGCAATTCCTAAAACTGTCTAATTATGAAGAGACAGTGCGACAGCTGGATATTTATTATGCTATAGGTAAGTCAGATATGATCAATTGAATATAAAACATGAATTAATACACCTAAGGACCACAATATCAAGTCTACCAAGTATTTAAATTTTACAGAGATGAGGAATGTATTTAAGCTTTTTTTCTTTTCTTATATGCTAATTGCGATCTGACCTTGCGCTCACCTGATGGTAAGTGGCAAGGTCCATGATTGTTAGCAATTGGAACCACAATCATGACTGACATCAGTCCCTAACACTATGCCGGCTTGACTGGGCATGACGGCTATTCGAGCCTGATCCTGAAACATGTGGATACACTTTACTGGGTTTACTTTATCGGCACGGGCAAATTCCACCATCAGTTCGCTTACCACCTGAGTACCTGTTGAGAACTTTCAAGGAGAACTTATATTGTAAGCTTGTCATGGTGATATTTATATAAAAATAACAGAGCTCGTAACAGGACTTAGTGATAGCACAAAAGTGGCTATACTTGCAACAGTATTAAGGCTCAGTAGATGTTATGCTATAATACTAATGTTAGTATCTATTATACTATTGTCGTTCCTATCAAGTTAACTCACTCTACTGTCAATAGTATCAATGGTTTTAGACTATCAATAGTTGCTTAATTTTTGTTAGAATTGTTTAGAAATTATTGCTAAATCCCTTGTATTGATATTATGATTTTTGATAAAATTAATAGCATTAATACCTCATGATTTTTTCAGTAAAAAGACAACTACTACGATATCAGAGTCCAATAACAGGTCTGTTTCCCATACTATCTTCTGACCTGCATATAGGAAGTGTGCGGGACAGCATCTACTGTGCAGCTGCTGTGTGGGGCCTCTACCAGGCTTATAGGTATGTCTAATACAATTATATTGTACAATCAATAAAAATATTTATTGACCAGCCCGGAATATTGTGATAATATTTTACTATTCTGTAACCCAAAATGATTTCAGACGCATTGACGACGATCGCGGAAAATCATACGAACTTGGCCAAAGCACTGTAAAATGTATGAGGGGTATATTAGAATGTTGGGTGAAGCAGTCAGCTCGGGTGGAAGCTTTCAAGACTCGGCAAAGTGCTGCTCATGCCCTTCATGTCAAGTTCCATCTGATAACGGGTGAACCAGTGTTAACCGATGAACAATACCATCATTTACAAATAGATGTTGTATCTCTATACCTCCTATTCCTTGTACAAATGATCACGTCCGGATTGCAGATTATTTATACTCAGGTATTTTCTATTTATTACTGGGCCTCATACACAGCTTGTTCGAACGATTTACAAACAATTTTACATACATATCTTCACGCCAAATCCCTTGCGGTGTAGGCAGAGATAATTGAGCGCCACTTGTCACGATCACGACATACATCTTTCGCTTCCTCGACATTCATCAACCTCTTCATACATCCCCTTTTGTTTTGATGGCTTTTTAATGCACCTTCAGCTATTGTTTTATTTATTTGATCGTGATAGGTAAGTCTTGGTCTGCCAGGGCCTCTTTTACCCACAACTTTCTCATTATATATCTGGTTCGTCAATCTCTCTTCACTCATTCTTTTCAACATGTCAGAACCATCGGAGCTATTTTTGTCCCTATGCTTTCTTTAATACCTACCCTTTTGCGTATTTCTTCATTACGTATGCGGTCCGTCAAAGTGACGCCGCATATCCGACGCAACGACAAAATTTCTACTGCATTAACTCTACTCTCATGCGTATTCTGACATATCCATGTTTCGCTTCCATACATAAGTGTTGGTACCAGCATGGCATTGTGTATGGCGAGTCAATTTTATTTATATAAATATATATTTTTATCTTTTAGGATGAAGTAGCTTTCGTACAAAACTTGGTATATTATGTGGAGAGAGCATACAGAACTCCTGATTACGGGATGTGGGAACGTGGCTCCAAATATAACGATGGAAAACCAGAGATCCATGCTTCGTCTATAGGTAAGCAATAATAAACATCTGGCGCGACAGTGGCTCGGTTGTAAGAACGCGTTCCTTAAATCCTACAAAGGTCGGTTCAAACCCACCCGACATGTACCAATGAGAAATACACTTTTCTTAAGTACATTTGTCAAACATTTACAGTGCCTCGGAGAGCACGTTAAGCCGTCGGTCCCGGTTCCACTAATACCAACTTGTGGAATCGTTAATAAATTGTCATTAAATATTGACATCATATCCTCGCCAAGCCGTCCGGCCAGCATGGCGAGTGTAGGCCAAATTCTCTAGTTCTGAAAGGTCCATCTCCAACAGTAGATCTAGTTCGTCGTGTTCTATGATAAAAATAAATAAATAAATAAAATAAAATAAAAACATAACCCTTCTTTGCGTCGCGCAATTGGATAATAAGACGTTCATTGTTATGTAAGCTTTTTACAGAGGCCTTTCAAGTACATTGTTTCATCATTGTACTATTTCTGGTTTTTTTTTTAGGTATGGCAAAAGCGGCGTTGGAAGCCATTAATGGATGCAATTTGTTTGGTGATAAAGGCGCGTCCTGGAGCGTGGTGTACGTCGACATAGATGCCCATAACAGAAACCGCAGTATATTCGAAACTATGCTGCCGAGAGAATCCAGTTCTAAGGTCTGTCAAATCAAATCATTTAATTCCTTTGGTTATCTTGTAACAACTTAGATATTTTCAGCACTAAAATAATGAAGAATACAAAAAAATATAAATAAACACTAATATATATGTAATGTATATATAATAAAAGTTCTAAAGTACTAATGTATATATATAAAATAGTCCAGTAATCATGGTTAGAACGAACAGGCAATAATCCAGATTTATGTGTGTTACAATAACATTATTGCTATAAGCAAGTTAATTGTAACTTAATAACTACTTAATATAAAACCGTAACTGTAAATAGGCCGTGTTAGCTAAATATAAATTCGTGCCTGTAAAAGGGCCGAGTCAGCTTACAATCTAACAATAATAATAAATATCAAAACTTAATAGTAGTTCGTGGCTGTAAACGGGCCGTGTCACCTTTTAATGTTAATAATAATAATATGTTATTGAACTAATTAAACATATCGCCGGGTTAGTGCCAAAACCATCATAACTACTTTTTTAGTAAATTCAATTTTTTACACCAGCCCTTTACAAAACTTCTGATTTTTCCAGTAATAAAATCAACTAAGCAAGCTTAGTTATTTATATAGTTAGTCGCCTCCGTGGTCTAGTGGTAACAAACGTTGCCGTGAATTCGGGAGGTCGTTGGTTATTAACCATCAAATAAAAAATAAATCATTACTGCACGAGAACATTTTATAGGTCCCATTTTTCTAAGAAACATGGGCAATCTCATTTGATTATATAATAAGTAGTTAATGTATTTTTAGGGAGTAGATGCCGCACTTCTTCCAACAATATCATTTCCAGCATTTGCAACCCATGAGGATCATTTGGTGCAACTAACTAAATCTAATATCTTGAGACATTTGCATGGAAGATACGGTTTTAAAAGGTTTAGCCGCGATGGGTACAAATGTGCTATTGAAGATCCCAATAGAAGGTATTTGTATTGACTTTATATGTTATTGCATTATTATTAAAAAAATATTACATATACATATACTATTAATTTTACTTCAATGGGGTGTATCAGGCAAAGCAATGTAGATGTCGCTAGCGGCAATGGTACCTTGTTTTACACCTATATCGAAACATTTTAAATTGTTTTTGTAGCTTTTATTATTTATAACAGAAAAATGTATTTTAAATTAACGTTACCTACCTTAAACGACTAATTAAGAAAGCGCACACCGTCTTTAAAAAGAAAAAAAGGTTTTATTAATAGAACGGCAATTTTGAGTTCACCATATCTTTGATTTTGCTTAGAAATCTCGATTTGTACACTTAAAAGCTGCTCACTACGGCATAATATCCAGAAAATAATAAATTTCGCAATAAAAATACAAGTTTTCTATGCAACTGACAGTTATATTAGGTACCATCTATCATGCGCCATCTATCGTGATAAAAAGTTAGTGATACACCCCATTAAAAGTATGTATACATTAATACTTATTGTAGTAGATCCCGTACTACTCTGTTAAGAAAGTTTCAGGAATATTCAATAATACACAAAACATTAGTTATTCATAAAAAAAAAAAAAAACTAACACTACATGTGATGGTAAGTGGCGCGCGAAGTCTATGAATGTTAGCAACTATCGTACGATACTGGATAAATATCACAAATAAATGATTGTGTCCCGACCGGGAATCGAACCCGATACGTCAGCGTCTAAATCCACAGATTTAGGTCTACGGAGGCAGTCCTAAAACTTGAGATAGAACGCTTTGAAGAATTCACTTTGAGAATTGAAGCCAATAAGATTAAATATTATTTATACAGTTCACTTCTCCAAAACAGTGGTTCAGTGGTTATTTAAAAAAAAATTAAAACAATAATCTAAAACTACTTACGGAAGCGAAATAGGATGTTGCTGCAATTGAGGATAGTTCATAGTTAAGTCATAATAGTTAAAATAAGCATTCGCTCGTTTGGTATAAACCCACGTTAATTAGGAAGTGGTATCCCGTTCAGCGGCATACTACTTGTTGTTGTTGTTGTTCTTGTTGTAGTTGTTGTTGTTGTTCTTGTTGTAGTTGTTGTTGTACTGAACCGCGGTGGCGCAATTTGCCATTTTAAGTTGAGGGACATCGCAATGTAGCGTTAGGTTAATTGAGTAAAGTTGTTGTTGTTGTAGTTGTTCCTGTTCTTTTTGTTGTTGTTATTGTTGTTCTTGTTGTAGTTGTTGTTGTTGTTGTTCTTGTTTTAGTTGTTGTTGTTGTACTGAACCGCGGTGGCGCAATATGCCATTTTATTTTCTTTTATTATATTTTTTATAGTACCCTCTTTTTTAAGACAACTTTTAATAGCTATTTCGATAGAGGCTTTGTGTTTTTCTTTTTCCAATGTTTTTTGTATCAAAATTATTTTTTTTTACAAATGATTTTTTTAATGCCATTTGATTCAGTCTCTTGTAAGGATCAAAAGTCTCCATGGGACCAACACAGTTTGGATAACAAGTATTGACAGAAACGGGAAAAACCTTTTTTTCTTTTGTATGGGGATGACGTCCACTAAAATCCTCAATGGAAAATATTTTTCAGCTTTTCTCAGACTTCTGAGTTTCGCCATAAGAAATAACATGGGATTTCTTAAAGAAATTGCCAATTTTCCCGTGATTTTTCTATGGGATTGATTTTAAAGTACCAGGATCCTATAAACGAGAAGAGTATACCTGGAACGGGTCTGCCGTTCAATTCTCGTTTATTGTATTTTCTTTTTTTATTTTTTTTTATGGTACCCTCTTTTTTAAGACAACTTTTAATAGCTATTTCGATAGAGGCTTTGTATTTTTCTTTTTCCAATGTTTTTTGTCTGAAAATTAATTTTTTTTACAAATGATTTTTTTATGCCATTTGATTCAGTTTCTTGTAAGGATCAAAAGTCTCCATGGGACCAACAAAGTTTGGATAACAAGTATTGACAGGAACAGGAAAAACACTTTTTCTTATGTATGGGAATGACGTCCACTAGAATCCTCAATAGAAAATATTTTTCATCTTTTCTCAGATTTCTGAGTTTCGCCATAAGAAATAACATGGGATTTCTTAAAAAAATTGCCAATTTTCCCGTGATTTTTCTATGGGATAGATTTTGAAGTACCAGGATCCTATAAACGATAAGAGTATACCTGGAACGGGTCTGCCGTTCAATTCTCGTTTATTGTATTTTCTTTTTTTATTTTTATTTATAGTACCCTCTTTTTTAAGACAACTTTTAATAGCTATTTCGATAGAGGCTTTGTATTTTTCTTTTTCCAATGTTTTTTGTCTCAAAAATTTTTTTTTTTACAAATGATTTTTTTAATGCCATTTGATTCAGTCTCTTGTAAGGATCAAAAGTCTCCATGGGACCAACACAGTTTGGATAACAAGTATTGACAGAAACGGGAAAAACCTTTTTTCTTTTGTATGGGGATGACGTCCACTAAAATCCTCAATGGAAAATATTTTTCAGCTTTTCTCAGATTTCCGAGTTTCGCCATAAGAAATAACATGGGATTTAATCAAAAAATTGCCAATTTTCACGAGATTTTTGTATGGGATAGATTTTGAAGTACCAGGATTCTATAAACGAGAAGAGTATACCTGGAACGGGTCTGCCGTTCAATTCTCGTTTATTGTATTTTCTTTTTTTATTTTTATTTATAGTACCCTCTTTTTTAAGACAACTTTTAATAGCTATTTCGATAGAGGCTTTGTATTTTTCTTTTTCCAATGTTTTTTGTCTCAAAATTATTATTTTTTACAAATGATTTTTTAATGCCATTTGATTCAGTCTCTTGTAAGGATCAAAAGTCTCCATGGGACCAACACAGTTTGGATAACAAGTATTGACGGAAACGGGAAAAACCTTTTTTCTTTTGTATTGGGATGACGTCCACTAAAATCCTCAATGGAAATTTTTTTTTCAGCTTTTCTCAGATTTGCGAGTTTCGCCGGATTTAATCAAAAAATTGCCAATTTTCACGAGATTTTTGTATGGGATAGATTTTGAAGTACCAGAATCCTATAAACGAGAAGAGTATACCTGGAACGGGTCTGCCGTTCAATTCTCGTTTATTGTATTTTCTTTTTTTATTTTTATTTATAGTACCCTCTTTTTTAAGACAACTTTTAATAGCTATTTCGATAGAGGCTTTGTATTTTTCTTTTTCCAATGTTTTTTGTCTCAAAATTATTTTTTTTTACAAATGATTTTTTTATGCCATTTGATTCAGTTTCTTGTAAGGATCAAAAGTCTCCATGGGACCAACAAAGTTTGGATAACAAGTATTGACAGGAACAGGAAAAACCTTTTTTCTTTTGTATGGGAATGACGTCCACTAGAATCCTCAATAGAAAATATTTTTCAGCTTTTCTCAGATTTCTGGGTTTCGCCATAAGAAATAACATGGGATTTCATCAAAAAATTGCCAATTTTCCCGTGATTTTTCTATTGGATTGATTTTAAAGTACCAGGATCCTATAAATGAGAAGAGTATACCTGGAACGGGTCTGCCGTTCAATTCTCGTTTATTGTATTTTATTTTTTTATTTTTATTTATAGTACCCTCTTTTTTAAGACAACTTTTAATAGCTATTTCGATAGAGGCTTTGTATTTTTCTTTTTCCAATGTTTTTTGTGTGTGATGGTAAGTGGCGCGCGAAGTCTATGAATGTTACCAACTGGAAGCATACACTCATGACTCAAATCAGTTCCTAACAGTATATGCCAACTTGACTCGGCATGACGGCAGTTCGAGCCTGATCCCGAAACGTGTGGATACACTTAAGTGGGTTTATAGGCACGAATGGTGGATACTTCAATGGCAAATTACTACCATCACTCAGTAGTACAGAGTGTCCTAGACCTCCATTGTTGAAGATGGGCCTTCCAGAACATATATCTGGAGAATACCGGCCTACGCACGCCAAAGTCAAAGTCAAAATATCTTTATTCACGTAAACCTATTACAGGCATTTATGAAACGTCATTAATTTAATTATTTTGAATGATTCTACTCCTGCTAGTAGAAGACTAAGCAGCAAAGTGGTCCAATAAGTAAGCTGTTAGCAGAAGACCAGCAGCTTAGCAAATTCCAGTGACCTGTTAATGTTTAATCTGACTGAGAAAGGAATCTGCAAGGAAAACTCAGCTATATCAGATTTACAAAATAAAACATATACAGAACTGCACCACAACGATCAATTAATAACCTTTTAAATTTAGTTATCAGTACCTATGAGAATACAATACCTGGTACAGCAGTAACCCACCAGGCAAGTCAGAATTAAGGTAGACTACATGCCTATGTGCAACCCGAAAGTCGACAAACCCAGACGGGTTGGCGAGGATCTAATGTCAATTAATAATGACAATTTATTAACGATTCCACAAGTTGGTATTAGTGGAACCGGGACTTGACGTGTTCTCCGAGGCACAGGAACGGTGGTGTTGTAAATCTATGACAAATGTATGTAAGAAAAGTGTATTTCTCATTGGTACATGCCGAATGGGTTTCAACCGACCTTTGTAGGATTTAAGGAACGCGTTCTTACAACCGAGCAACAACCGCGCCGATTATTAATCAACTTATTTAATATTAGATAAAAAAAACAATACAGTACTACCTAGGTGTTGAAAGAAAAAAAAAACTAAAGTCTTAAACAGTAGGTATTAGTTAAAAAACAAACGGTGTCAAAGTCAAAGTCAAATCATTTATTACAATTTGGCCTTCTCGGGCTCTTTTGTATTGTCATATTACATTGTTATAATTATTTAAATAAATTATGTTAAATTTATTACAATACAATTGAATTGATCTAAATATAAACATACACCAACAGTAAAAGGTGTCCAAAATATATTAAAAATATACATTTGCACATCTACCAGGCATTTTTGTCACTATAAAATCATTTATCTTATAACAGGCCTTGCTAAGTCGACGTTTGACATGAATTTTTAGTTTATCTAAACACAAGCTAGTTAGTTTCTTTGGGAGTGTGTTATAAAAACGAACACCAAGTCCCAAAAAAGACTTACTAGTTTTACTGAGGCGTAGGTGAGGCAAAGCTAATTTGTGATTATTGCGTGTGTTGCGAGAATGCAAGTCACAATTCCTTTTAAATTGTTTTATATTCTTGTGGACATACATAATATTCTCTAGAATATACTGAGATGCCACTGTATAGTAGGTATAGTAAATTAAACCAAATTATAATTAATGAATAAAAGCTTTATCTCCTTCCAGCCTATTCCTTAACGGACAATAGACTGGCCTAATGGCCAGCACCACCAAAAAGTTGTTCCAAAAAATGAAAGAGTAATCGTCAAACCAAAGCACACTAACCGTTAAGTCCGTGGATTTAGACTCGGAGGTACCGGGTATAAAAAATATTTATTAATGTAAATGATTACATTTAATTTGTGATATTTCTCGAGTTTGGTACGCTGGAGACATCGACGAGCTTGTCACTTGTCATGATTGGCCTATAGTAAAGTTGGCTAAATGTGAATCCGCTTATTTATAAGCGTGGTTTCTGACCACCCCGAAAGAAAAAAATAATTATTAAAAGAAAGAAATTATTTTACTAAACTTGGAGTCCCACATGACATCAAATCAAATTTCAAAAAAATTGTCCATTTAGAAGTCTATTTAGAATATTTTTTTCATCTGGTTCCTATGACTGTTCCGAAAAAACAAATTTGAAAACTCCGAATCTGACTCCGACAACCTTTGTAGGATTGTAGGATAACCTTTGTACTTTTATTTTAGATATTATAATGAAGGCGAATTGAAAGAGTTCGATGGTATTGAATGCGAATGGCCGTTATTCTATGTTATGATGATTATTGACGGAGTATTTCGGACATTACCCGAGCAAGTTGAAGAGTATCAGAGGCTACTCAAATCTAGGATCTATATGGACGAGTATGGAGGTCAGTTTTTATTTGGTAGCTTAACAATTGTTTAAGTCAATCATGGCCATACAGCATGATATATAGATATATAACTTCCTGCTCCCTTACTCGTTCCTGGTTGCAACACCAACTATAGACGCAATGCATTTCTAAAAGATTTCATTTCTAAAGAGAGAAGATGGACAGACCGGCGAAAGCGGATATTTAGACATTTTAACTGAAAGCAAAATTGGGAGAAACATTTTTTTTAATACTTAACAACCCATGTGACATCGCGCCCACCTGATGGTAAGCAGTACGCGAGGTCCAAGAATTGGAGCAACTGACGCCGGTCACCACGACCGATATCAGTCTCTACCACTATGCCGGCCTAACAAGATGCTTTTGCACACTTCGCTTGAAGGACTGAAGGTTATAAGAGTGGGGAAACACACTGGCTGGGAGAGCATTCCACATCTTCAGCGTGCGACAGATGTAAGAGTCTCCAAATTTATGAGTACGCGTAGGGATAGTGGGTAAGGTATGTGGATGCATATTTTAGCCCGTGCGTGTGGTTCGGTTGCGGATTTACCCTGTACGTCTAGTCTTGAACATATTTTGTTCAAAATCAAAGTCAAAGTCTAAATATCTTTATTCACGTAAACCTATTACAGGCATTTATGAAACGTCATTAATTTAATTGTTTTGAATTATTTTACTCCTGCTAGTAGAAGACTAAGCAGCCAAGTGGTCCAATAAGTAAGCTGTTAGCAGAAGACCAGCAGCTTAACAGATTCCAGTGATCTGTTAATGTTAAATCTGACTGAGAAATGTTAAATCTGACTGAGAAACATATACAGAACTGCACCACAACGATCAATTAACAACCTTTTTAAATTTAATTATCAGTACCTATGAGATTCAAATCAAATCAAAATATTTATTTCCATAGGTTAACTTGTAACAACTTGGATATTGTCAACATTAAAATAATATAAAACAAAAACATACAAAATATATAAACAAACATAAGTTAGGTAATCATGGTTGGACCGTGGTTGGACCGTAACGGGTAAACAATCCAGATTTATGTGTGTTTTAATAGCATTATTGTCATAAGCAGGGTAATTGTAACTTAATAACTACTTAATATAAGATCGTGGCTGTAAATAGGCCGTGTCAGCTAAATATAAAATCGTGGCTGTAAAAGGGCCGAGTCCGCTTACAATCTAACAATAATAATAAATATCAAATCTTAATACTAGTTCGTGGCTGATTACAATACCTACAGCAGTAACCCACCAGGCAAGTCAGAATTAAGATAGACTACATGCCTATGTGCAACCCATTGTCATTTATTTTCTTAGCGTTTTATATTATATATAAAAAGTGTATTTACAGATTCTTGTACTATAATGTTACTGTATATTCGTCAGATCCTGTGATACCATGGTATTACTACGTACCTAAAGATGGCATCGACTCGGAACGCAATGAACCTTATTCTGTCAGAAGATTACCAGCCAGTAAGTACAATAAATATTCATTACAGCCCCTAGGACACAGAGTACTAGACCACTCTTGGAGATGGGCCTTCCAGAACACCATCAGTCCTTTTTTTTATGACGGCGATCGCAAAATCATCAATGATACAACCCCAACCTGAAGGGCCATCGCGAAAGGTCGCATGCCCGAATCACCGTGAGGCCTCCTAAGGAGACCCCAAGGCGCCTACGGACTAAAACCTTATAAACCATGAGGCCTCCTAAGGAGACCCCAAGGCGCCTACGGACTAAAACCTTATAAACCGTGAGGCCTCCTAAGGAGACCCCAAGGCGCCTACGGACTAAAACCTTATAAACCGTGAGGCCTCCTAAGGAGACCCCAAGGCGCCTACGGACTAAAACCTTATAAACCATGTGGCCTCCTAAGGAGACCCCAAGGCGCCTAGGGACTAAAACCTTATAAACCATGTGGCCTCCCTAAGGAGACCCCAAGGCGCCTAGGGACTAAAACCTTATAAACCATGAGGCCTCCTAAGGAGACCCCAAGGCGCCTACGGACTAAAACCCTATAAACCGTCCCGTCTCTCTCTCACTGCGTGCCCACGTGGCTACGGAGTGAAGGCACTCGTTCGCCGCGTAGTGCATCCCTCCGCTATCACACACAAACATATTCAAAGATTTTTTTAGTTGTGAGTGTACATTTTGAGAAATGTAGTCAATCAACTTTTGAGGTAATAAAATTACTGTAATTTTATACAACTAATTTAATATCGGAAACATAACGAACGAACTGCCTCCGTGGTCTAGCGGTTAATTCCGTGGATTAAGACTCAGAGTTACCGGGTTTAAAACCCTATAAACCGTCTTTCACTCTTGGCCCTGCCTTCAGCTAAGTCTGAGTGAACCAGCATGCGAAGCAAAAGTCTACTCAATCAGACCCAACCTGAGTAGGGGTCTGCGGTAGAGCTATCGAGGGGGAAATGGGGGACGGGGACAGCGGCGGCTGGGAGAGTCAGGGGACTCGGAGGAGGCCTCAATCAGAAGATTGACTAGACTTCCACTGCTGTAGATGTCCCAAAATTAATTCTGGTGAATTTGGCCTACACTCACCATGCTGCTGCATGCTCCGTGGTCTAGCGGTTAAGTCCGTGGATTTAGACTCGGAGGTACCGGGTTCGATTCCTGGTCGGGACACAAAAAATATTTATTTATATGAATAAATACATTTAATTAATATTAAATTTATTTGTGATATTTCTCGAGTTTGGTACACCTGGAGACATCGACGAGCTTGCCACTTGTCATGATTGGCCTATAGTAAAGTTGGCTAAATGTGAATCCGCTTATTTATGAGCATGGTTTCGGAATACCCCGAAAGGGAAACAGTCGTGATGTTGATACTTTTACTCTCCATGCTGGTCAGACGAGTTGGCGAGGTTTTAATGTCAGTTTTAATGACAATTGATTAACGATTCCACCTAAACGAGAATGTACGTAAGAGAAGTGTATTTCTCATTATCATTACGACCTTTTTAGATTTAAGGGAAAGACCACCAGTCTTACTACATAATAATATATGAGCCTATTTTTATTATTTAAAAAAAGTAAAGTATCATCACGACCGTTTCCCTTTCGGGGTGGTCAGAAACCACGCTTATAAATAAGCGGATTCACATTTAGCCAACTTTACTATAGACCAATTGTGCGAAGGAAAGGAATGCAAAGCTTAATAAGCCTCTTAATATGACTTATTAATACCACATATGACCTTGCGCCCTGATGGTAAATGGCGCGTGAGGTCCATGAATGTTAGCAACTGGAATCAGACACCCATAACTGACATCTGCCCCTAACACTATGCCGGCTTGACTGAGCATGACAGCAATTCGAGCCTGATCCCGAAACTTGTGGATACACTTTACTGGGTTTATCGGCACAAACGGTGGATACTTCCCCGCTCCGGCAGACTGGACAAATTACCACCATCAGTCCGTCTATTAAAAAAAAGTTAGACTTTGACTTAACGCAATTTAATATTTAAAAAAAAAATAACTTGTAAAAATGTTGCAAGTGTAAAAATTAAACCCATAAATAAATTTACTTCCGAATGACAAAATAATTACAAAATATTCCCTTTTGTGATTACAGACGAAAACGGTGATAGTGACAATAAAGGTAAAAACTTCAAGGTTTTGAGTTTGCTCTGCTTTCTGCATCTAGTGTATGCCTGCACAAAATTTCTATTGACTTTTTCTACCCTCTTGCAAACCTATCTTTTTTTTCCAAATCTCGTTCTTATATGTAACATAAAAAAAAAAAACATTTTCTAACTAAATTAGGTCATGCTCTAGAGTCTTGCGGGACTCTTGCGTAAGACCAATACGAAAACTACCAATAACAATAAGGTTAACAACAACATTAACCCTCATTCCGAATCGCGCTCAGAGCGCTTAGAACGAATATGACACTGACCGTCGTTCCGAATCAAATATCGCGATTTGGATGCTCAGAGCGTGATTTCAATTCGGTCTAAATCACATTTTCATTCATAAAATATTAGTTTTTTTTTTAAATGTATGGAAGATAAATTGCGGATGAATACTAAAAAATATACATCTCTCGGTTTATTCATCTTTATATGTGTAAAGTTTAATATTATTAACTTATTTTGGTAATTTAAAATAACTTGCAGTGTTACAGACATTTTTTTTTCACTTCCTACTTAAATATTAATTATAGATTTGTTTAAGAAGTAATATAGAAACAGTATAAATGAATTACAATATTAAATAATTTAAAAGAAAACCTAAAATTAAATTAACTTGAAAATGGCGCGGGACATTATGACAAACATCTGACAGCGCTCAGAGCGATCTACCTTGATATCGTGAGCAGTCTAAGCGCGAGAAATGATCTTATTTGTGACGTCACATAGCTTTGGCAAAACAGTTTAAGCGCGTATCGGAACACTTTTAAGCGCGCTTAGGTTACTATTATCGCGTCTCGGAACAAAGTTCTACATGATGTGTATTAGAATATACAATAAATTGCCTGACTATTTTAAGATGAACCATTAAATAATTTTAAAAGATTACCAAAAGTATGGTTGTTAAAAAGGTCTTTTTACAGTGTGTGTGATTTTATTGACAAAATTATATTGCATGCTTTGACATTATTATTATTAATCTTATTGACATACTTACTGACTGATGAATGTTATTATTGTTTTACGTTTTTCGTCATTTGTATTTATTCTTCTGTCTTTAAATATGTGATATAATATAAAATATATTATATTATATTTAATAACGTGATGTGTGTACACCTTTGCAGGTAGGGACATTTTTTTCTTACTATACCAATTTATTTTATCTATACTGGAGGTTTATTTCTCTGGGCCTAATCACTATTCGTATTGGCCCAATTCTTGACTGGCGGATTGCTTCATGTGAACAAATTGGACCCGATCCGACATTATTTCTCTTACTATGTATATTTCTTATAGATACTGGAGGTTTATTCCTCTGGGCCCAATCATTATTCGTCCTGGCCCAGTTGTTGACTGGCGGATTGCTTCATGTGAACGAATTGGACCCGATCCGACGTTACCTGCCTTCATACAACCGGCCCCGACGTGCTGGAAGATATTCGGCCTTCCAGGTTAGTTTGTAGGTTTACATCTACCGCCAATTATGGTCGAAGGCTACAAATCCATTGGACCCGTGACAACGGTCAATGTAACTTGATCAGAAGAAGTATGTCTCTAAGGTTAAATTATAAAAAAATATTTATTTTTATTTATCCCAAATTAGGCCTAGCACATCCCTAGTCTTTGAATCGCTTAATACCACCTCCCCTCCCTATATTAATCCAAACAACCAATCGTGTGCCTCGGCCCTCGCCTTACAAACGTCAAATGTCATTCCTCTCATTTCGAATCGTGCTCGAGCGCTTAGAACGAATATGACACTAACCGTTTCGTTCCGAATCAAATATCGCGATTTGGATGCTCAGAGCGTGATATCAATTGGGAACGGTATAAATCACATTTTCATTCATAAAATGTTAGTTTTTTTTTTAATGTATGGAAGATAATTGAAATTGCGGATTCCACATCTTTGAGTATGAATACTAACAAATATACATCTCTCGGTTTATTCATCTTTATATGTGTAAAGTTTAATATTATTAACTTATTTAAAATAATTTGCCGTGTTACAGACATTTTTTTTTCACTTCCTACTTAAATAATAATTATAGATTTATTTAAGAAGTAATATAGAAACAGTATAAACGAATTACAATATTAAATAATTTAAAAGAAAATCTAATATTAAATTAACTTGAAAATGGCGCGGGACATTATGACAACCAACTGAAAGCGCTCAGAGCGATCTACCTCGATATCGTGAGCAGTCTAAGCGCGAGAAATGATGTCATTTGTGTCGTCACATAGCTTTGGCTAAACAGTTTAAGCGTGTCTCGGAACACCTTTAAGCGTGCTTAGGTTACTATTATCGTGTCTCGGACGTTGCAAACAAACGTTGCCGTGAACTCGGGAGGTCGTGAGTTCGATTCCCACCGGGGGCAAGTTGTACATTGTATAATTTGTCTCGGTCTGGGTGTTTATATGTATAATATGTATGTATTTACAAAAAAAAAAGTATAATATGTAGTTTATCAACCATCTAGTTTCCGTAACACAAGCCTCGTAGCTTACCACGGAAACTAGATGGCGCTGTGTGACCTGTCTGGAAATATTTATTTATTTATTCCGACTTAGCCAGTCTTGGTCTTGGTCTTGCTTTGGGCAACACTACACGCCGACCAGACGGGTTGGTGAGGATATGACAGATTTATTAACGTGGTTTTATACCACAAGTTGGTATTAATGGAACCGGGACCGACGGCTTAACTAAGAGGCACGTTATCCTTTTTTTAAACCCGTGGTTGTTGTTATAAAGTATCTTATTGGTTTTAAATTATGTATTTTTTTCATGCTGCGTCATTCAGGCAAAACCGGCGTTTGTAAGTATTGTGACGTATGCATGTTCTATGCTTATCTTCTACTTTACAGCTTAAAACCTGAAAAATACTACCAGAATCATTTACCAAAGAATAAATGTAAAAGCAACTGATGTTATTGACTCTTAAAAGAAATAGTAGTTTATGAAACTGTTGCATAATAAGGGGTATTATACACGAGTGTGTGTTTAATATAATAGTATCACACGAGTGTTTTAATATTTTAATATGTCCTTGCGGACAGGACAATTGACATATTTAACGATAGGTTGTCAGGCTTCAGGAGAAAGGTCTCCTGCTATCTTGCCGGGCGGTGTTTAGGAGCTAACTGAGGCTTAGGATTGATAGTTGTCGCTTAGTGATGCGGTTTTGGCTGAGAGCTTGCACGAAAGGTGATTTTGGGTCGCCGACTCTCGGTCTAAGTTTTGTTTTTTTTTTTGTTGTTATTGTGCACTGCTGGTGACTGTGGTGTCGCTGTGTAGATTTGTACATATAATTCAATTATTTTTGTTTAGGTATACTGTTTCCATTTGTAAGTACTTGCGATATTCATTTTTGTTGTTTTCTGTAGCTTACTGTTTTTGTCATGCCTATATTTTTAAATTGTACTACTTAGTTTTTGTGTTTTAGTAAACGATGTTACCTACCTTTTAAATGCAATGCTGGTCTGTAAGTAACATGTTTACTAAACTTTTAAGATACCTTCTAGATTGTATATTGTATAAGATTTTGTAAACATGTTGTTGACTTGTTATGTGCAGTTTCATACACTAATTTATCTCATATCATATCTCATAAATTGGGATTGAACCTACTAAATAAAAGATAAATGTTAAAAGAGTAAGAGTTTTAAGCAAGAATAAAAAAAATCACACGAATTGCTATACAACAAAACGTATCAAATGGCGCCAATTTTTATTTTTATTTTTTTTATATGACCATGGTACAGAATACATAAGTCCTAAACAATGAAATGGCGCCAAAACCTAGATTATAACCGCGCATGCGCTATGGCGGGCGCTGCCATAGACAAGTAAAAATAGGAATCCAAACTTTTTTGTAATGGATGTTTGCCTTAAAAAAAAATTGTGTTATATAATATGTATGATTCAATTTTTTAAATTATAACATTTTTTTGTTAGAGAAAAAGTGTTATAATGTGATTCTATTTTTAAATTTCAGCAGTTTGTTTATAAAGTATGTCAATATAAATTCGTTTTGAAGTTTGTAATTCGCATTTTACGATATGAGAGTAGATAAAGTATTTTAATTTTACACCTTAAAAAGCACTGATTAAAGATCCAGATTAAATAATTTAACTAATTATTAAGTTCTTTAAAAACAGTAAAATAGTAAGACTAACTTTCAAATGATTCCAATTTTACATCCTAATGATGGCTGATCAAAATATTTCTGCAATGTTTGCGTTTGTTTTTTGACTGCATCACAAAATATGCATAAACTTAAAAACCAAGATCATCTCGTCTATCATAACATAGTCTGGCCAAAAATATCAATATTATTAGATTTGAATTTAGGACCTGTCATTCACTTATACCGCGTGTAATTGTTAAAAGAGATTTTTTTTTTTGGCTTCAGGTGTCATTAGTAGAACCTCTATTTGAAATAAAAAAGTTTTTTTTTTTAAATAACAATCATTAGGGTCGCATCTAAAAATCTAAAATAAAGGATGGGAAGTGTTATTATTAATTGATCTCGCTCACAACCGAGAGACGAAATTAGAGAGAGAAATAATTAAATCAACGTTCGCGCGATCGTCGACCTCTCGTTACCTACTTTATTAGGCTCTGTATGAGTGGTGGTATTTTTACGAAAACTTCAAAGTCAAAGTCAAAATATCTTTATTCACATAAACCTATTACAGTCATTTATGAAACGTCATTACTTTAATTCTTTTGAATGATTCTACTCCTGCTAGTAGAAGACTGAGCAGCAAAGTGGTCCAATAAGTAGGCTGTTAGCAGAAGACCAGCAGCTTAGCAGATTCCAGTGACCTGTTAATGTTTAATCTGACTGAGAAAGGAATCTGCAAGAAAAACTCAGCTATATCAGATTTACAAAATAAAACATATACAGAACAGCACCACAATTAATAACCTTTTAAATTTAGTTATCAGTACCTATGAGATTACAATACCTGGTACAGCAGTAACCCACCAGGCAAGTCAGAATTAAGATAGACTACATGCCCATGTAAAACCCGAAAGTCGCCTAAACTTAAATTTTATTACTTTGATGGACCGTATACGTAATAACGAAATACGCAAAAGGGTAGGTATAAAAGAAAGCATAGGTACATAAATAAAGAAAGGCATGCTCCGATGGTTCGGGCATGTTGAAAGGATAAGCGAAGAGAGATTGACGAACCAGATAAGATAAGATAAAATAAGAGGTCCTGGCAGACCAAGACTGCCTATCATGATCAAATAAATAAAACATTAGCTGAAAGTGAATTAAAAAGCCATCGAAACAAAAGGGCATGTATGAAGAGGTTGATGAATGTCGAAGAAGCGAAAGAGGTATGTCGTGATCGTGACAAGTGGCGTTCAATTGTCTCTGCCTACCCCGCAAGGGATTTGGCGTGAAGATATGTATGTATATGTATGTATGAATAATTAAAATCATCGTTTAAATTACGTAATTCTTTCTCTCTTTATTACGTCTCTCGGCTGTGGGCAAGATCAATTAATCATAACACTGTCTAGCCTGTAGCTATTTCGTGAATATTGCTTGGATATCGCGATTTTCAGACGCAGCATTATTCACCATGCAGTAGTATAGTATAATATATAATATATAGTATAATATTTTTTATCATTAAAAATAAAAAAATAAATTAATAGAGGTTTTACTAATGTCACCTAAAGCCTAAAAAACATATTTGATCTTTGGACAATTACATGCGGTAAGTGAAGAAGGAACTAAAATCACTAAATACTTATTTTACATTTAAAGTTAATTGCAATGATTTAACAAGATGCGCTTTACTATGCACGATGTTTTCGAAATAGTTGTGATTGTATTTCTTCTTTACTATCATCAGCATCAGTCACTTTTGCTTCAGAGTGTTGCACATACATGTAACAATACAACTATGTTACTTCAAAACTTTTATTTATTTTATTTATTTATTTATTCATTTTGGAAAACCAACAGTTGACAATTTCAAATAGGTAAGTAACATTAAACAATCTAAGAACTATTAAAGGTTTTCACATATAGGTTTTAAAAATTGAGTACAATAGCAATAAAATAAGAAAACATCACTGCAACACAATAATAACATACTCGTACAAGATAATCCACAAATTTACTAAATTATAAGAACGTATTAATACACAAGATTAATAAAACAAAAAAATTTAACATACATATTACATTAATGAAGGTTATAATATTTTATAGTAATGTCCCATTATATCACAGCCCCTGGAATACATGTCCTAGACCTCCACTGCTGAAGATAAGCCTTTCAGAAATTTATGGAGAATTTAGCCTACACTCGCCACGCTGGCCAGACGGGTTGGCGAGGGTCTGATGTCAATTTATCCATGTTTGTATCAGTGGAAGTAGGACCGACAGGTTAACGTCTTCTTCTGGAACGGTGGTGTAAGAAAAGTGTATTGATATCATTGGTACATGGAGGGGGTTTCAACTGACCTTTGTAGGATTTTAAGGAGAGCCTTATTACAGCAGAGCTAACCACCTGTAATAGTAAATAGTGACCCGTGTTTTATATAAATGAAATTTCGTACTTTGCAAAAAAAAAAAGTAAAAGTTTGCGTAAAAAAAGTTACTCATTGAACAGAAAATTGATCTTGTTGTCAAGAGTATTTGACTAGTAGTATCATCACGACCGTTTCCCTTCCGGTGTGGTCAGAAACCACGCTTATGAATAAGCGGATTCACATTTAGCCAACTTTACTATAGGCCAATCATGACAAGTGGCAAGCTCGTCGATATCTCCAGCTTACCAAACTCGAGAAATGTCACAAATAAATTAAATATTAATTAAATTTATATATTCAAATTAATAAATATTATTGTGTCCCGACCAGGAATCGTACCTCCGAGTCTAAATTCACGGACTTAACCGCTAGACCACGGAGGCAGTATTTGACTGGATTTTTTGTATTATATTGTATATCTGACCAACATATATTAACATACGATAATTTAGTGTTTTTAATCTATTTATACTAAATATTTTAATTAGGCCTTGAAATGGAATAAACCTACTACAATTTCAATGGGGTGTATCACTAACTTTTTATCACGATAGATGGCGCATGATAGATGGTACCTAATAGAACTGTCAGTTGCATAGAAAACTTGTATATTTATTACGAAATTTATTATTTGCTGGATATATTACCGAAGTGAGCAGCTTTTAAGTGTACAAATCAAGATTTCCAAGCGAAAGCAAAGATATGACGATCTCAAAATCTCAGTTGTATTAATTTAACCATTTTTATTTTTAAATACGGTGTCCGATTCCTTAATTCGTCTTTTAAGGTAGGTAACGTTAAGTTAAAATACATTTATCTGTTATAAAAATAAAAAAAACTACAAAAACATTAAAAAATTATGCGTCATAGGTTTAAAACAAGGTACCATTGCCGCTAGCGACATCTACAAAAAGCTTTGCCTGATACACCCCATTCGATAATTTTATATTTCACAACTCGAGTACTAATCAAGTGATTCGAATGAATAAATGATTCGATTCGATTTCTCATAACAATCGACTTTATGTAAAGCTATATTGCTTTTTGGTTACGTTCTAAGGCTATGTGGTCTCCCTGAGCGTGTTCTACAAGCTATACTAAGGTGAATGTTCTGAAGAGCTCCACAACCTTATCCCTTCTTCTCTATTCCGCAACCGAACCACTCGCACAGGCCAAAATATGCATCCACATACCGTAGCCACTATCCCTACGCGTACATACAAATTTGGAGACTCTTACATCTGTCCCACGCTGAAGATGCCAGTGTGTTTCCCCATTCCTATAACCTGGAGTCCTTCGAAAAAAGTATAAAAAAGCATCTTTATGGGCCGGCATAGTGCTAGGGACTGATGTCGGTCGTCTAAGGCTGACGTCAGTGGCTCCTATTCTTGGACCTCGCGTACCGCTTACTATCAGGTGGACGCGGTATCACAAGTCGTGCTCAGTATAAAAAAATTAAAAAAAATGGAAATACTTTCGCTTCACAATGTACAACAGCAAACAATTTTTAGGGAATCGCAACAGATCTTGTTGTGCAAGTGGTTTTGATAGCCGAATCCATGCGTCTTCAAGCCATGATGGGTACATATGGTATCCAGACCCAAACCCCGCACGAGGTGGAGCCGGTGCAAGTGTGCAGTTCCACTCAGTTGGTGCATGTGTACAGGGAACTTGGTGTATGTCCCAAACTGAAGCTCACTGGGCGACCTATAAGGCCAGTAGGATCTTTAGGTACCAGCAAGGTAAGTCATTCAAATCGTTCCAACCATACTCTAGGCAATTGATTTTAAAGTACAGGGTGTCTCAAAAGAAATTTTATATTTATTTAGCTTACTGCGTGAACGCAACGTATCCGAGGGGCGCGGGGGTTATGTCAATCGGTAGCCTGGCTCTTGGTAATTCAATTGGTGCAAGAATTAAAGCCCCAAGATGCCAGTCAGAGGCAGACTTTTTTGAAGACGAAAGGGGGCGTGCAGTTACAGTGAATTCAGAGCGTTATGTGGAGATGTTAGACAACTTCTTGGTACCTGAACTGCAAAACTTTCCTGGCTATAACCAAAGAACATGGTTCCAACAGGACGGAGCAACTTCACACACGTCCAATATGTCTCTGCCACGTGTTCGTGAAATTTTCTCAGGCAAATTGATCTCCCGGAGAGGTGACATAAATTGGCCTCCACGCAGTCCAGATTTAACCCCTATGGACTTTTTCCTATGGGGTTATCTTAAATCTAAAGTTTACGCCAATAAACCGACTTCACTGGCGCATTTGAAAGACAATATCCGTCACGAAATGGCAGCCATCCCTGAGTCCACCTGTCGAGCCGTCATAAGTAATTTTACTGTTCGATTAAATGAGTGCCGAGAACGCGAAGGTCTACATTTAGACGATATTATTTTTAAGAAATAAATCCCCAAAATTTTTTAAAACGATCCACTAAATATAAAATTTATTTTGAGACACCTTGTATTTAAAATCTTAATCTACTAGAAGTACAATTTCTGTAGTTCTGATCTGATTTAAGAAAGTATAAGACTTGCATCCCTCTCGCTCTCGCTAGGTTGTTCCATATCTTAGTAGCAGCATACCTAAAGCTCCCACGGAACGCTGAGGTCTTGTATTGAAAGAAATTTAGAATACGAGTGTTAAGCGGCTATAATCTTAAGTGACATTTATATTTTTTATATTTGTATATTATTTGATAAGATGACAATGCCTATTTACAGCAGCTATAATCTTAAGTGACATTTATATTTTTTATATTTGTATATTATTTGATAAGATGACAAAGCCTATTTACAGCAGCTATAATCTTAAGTGACATTTATATTTTTTTTATTTGTATATTATTTGATAAGATGACAATGCCTATTTACAGCAGCTATAATCTTAAGTGACATTTATATTTGTATATTATTTGATAAGATGACAAAGCCTATTTACAGCAGCTATAATCTTAAGTGACATTTATATTTTTTATATTTGTATATTATTTGATAAGATGACAATGCCTATTTACAGCAGCTATAATTATAAGTGTAGTTTTGTGTGGAATTATTATTGTGTATATAAATTACGTAGGTTTTTTTGAATGTTATTTTATGTTTGTATTGTAACGTACTGCTCTACATCTAAGTAAGGTTGTGTAGTTTCATGGCGTTCTACCTGGTAGAATGCTGTGAAATTATGTAGCCTAATATTAAAGTACCTATACTTATTGTAAATTTGACATGTAAAAGTGCAAAATACAATATTTTTTTGTCCTATGCCTAATTACAGAAATAAACAAATTGAATTGAAAAAAATATCTAAACGGAGGCAGTCATGATTAATACATCTCCCTAATGTGATTGAACTAGTGAGTTGATAGTCAATCAACATTTCTCAATGTACACTCAGATTGAAAATTCATTCAAAATATTGGATTGTGCGAAGTAGAGGGATGCTAAACGTTTAACCACGTTTATTCAATACGGATCAGTTATTCTCACTTTTCCACAAACTGCTATTTACTTTTTTATTGTTTGGTAATAAAGCTTATTGTACAATGTTGTTTCAGATATACAGGGTGTGCGGAATGACGGTTTTGTGCTATCCACTCATATTTGAGGTCTCGGAGTTCTATTTATATCGCGACATGGCACTATTAATAGACGATATTAAAACAGAACTGCAGTTTGTTGGAAAGTAAGTCAATGGGGTATATCACTGCCTTATTATCACGATAGATGGCGCATGATAGATGGTACCTAATATAACTGTCAAAACTTTTTTTTTAACAATTATTATTCCTGGACATTATGACACCATCTCTTAAAATATTTAAAGATAAGCTATACACATACTTATTTCACAAACAGAAGACAAATTTCTAAGCATTCCATTCCACACGGGTGCCGGGTCCATCGGGTGTGGGTAAGAGATGAGAAGAATGGTGACTCAGGCTTGCGACCTTTTTTTTTTTATACTGAACACGACATGTGATATCGCGCCCACCTGATGGTAAGCAGTACGCGAGGTCCAAGAATGGGAGCAACTGACGCCGGTCACCACGACCGACATCAGTCTCTACCACTATGCCGGCCTAACAAGATGCTTTTTCACACTTCCTTTGAAGGACTCCAGGTTATAAGAGTTGGGAAACACACTGGCTGGGAGAGCATTCCACATCTTCAGCGTGCGACAGATGTAAGAGTCTCCAAATTTATGAGTACGCGTAGGGATAGTGGGTAAGGTATGTGGATGCATATTTTGGCCTGTGCGTGTGGTTCGGTTGCGGAATAGAGAAGAAGGGATGAGGTTATGGAGTTCCTCAGAACACTCGCCGTAGTATAGCTTCTAGAACACGCTCAGAAAGCCAACGTCACGGCGAAGCTGCAGTGATTCCAGAGTTTTAGAGGCTGTGGTGTCGTCCACTATCCGAATTGCCCGCCTCTGCAGGACATTGAGAGCATCTGTAAGATACTTAGCGGAGCCATCCCAGAGGTGAGAACAGTATTCCACGCATGACCTTATCTGTGCTTTATACAGCCTAGCATAAGTCTTAGCGCAGGCGGGAAAAACCGCTTCACCTTGTTCAGTATCCCAAGTTTTTTGGACGCTGTTTTGGTGATGCTCTCAATATAGTTATTGTGGTTTAGGTCTGAGCGTATTTCGACTCCAAGTATGTTGAAGCTGGGTTGAAGTTCCAGCACAGTGTTCTGAAGAGTAGGAATAGGACCTACAATAGGCTGGTTTCAAAAGGAGGCCTAAGTGTAAACCGCTTCTTTATAAGCGTGGTTTCTGACCAGTGTACCACCGGATAGTGTCGTGATGATGCTACTTTTAATCAATAATTGTACTGTACTATCATTGCGATCTCACTTTTTTGTATTGCTGAAATTTCTTACCAATTTCATCCCACTTTAAAAGTTTTGTCGGCTTAACTATTTATTTCCTTAGATACTGGCGATTATCTGGTCGACCAACAGTTTGTCTTCTAGTTCGAGAGGAACACATGAGAGATCCTCACTTCAAACAGATGCTCGATTTGTTTGCGATGCTAAAGAAAGGGCACTGCGATGGAGTGAAGGTGCGACTCGGAAGATTACAGAATCTCATCTCCAGCTCTTGCATGGGTACGTAATTACGTGTTGTACAATTCACATGTCCGCAGGTCTCTTGAATTCAACGCCATAGTTTGGAATCCAAGAGAAAGTACATACACACTAATGGTTTTCAGAGCCATGTACAAGAAGACATATGGTTACTATCCCTTTTTGTACCCTACATTATTTATATTGGGTATGCTGGTGGTATTTTTGTGTCCCGATCAGATTTAACCGCTAGCCCACGGAGGCAGTTAAGTGTGTGTGTTGCTAAGTTTTGTCTTGTATCCTTTTTGACAGAACACTTGGATTTCATGAGTCAAGGCGAGTTTCCTTCAGAAATGTTCACTCAGTTCAAGCAGTTGGAACATGAGTACATCGGCTACCAGTCTCTCACTGACGTCCCTCGAACCCTCACCTATAGGGAGGAGCCCCTCAGCTTCGTGTCCTACAAAACCAGATCCACCCCCGACATAGTGTCGTTGCTACGAGTTACTGACAATATATTCGGACAATGCCAGTTATGGGGGATCCTGATGGACCGAGAAGGACCAATGTATGAGGTATATTTTTTTCTCTCATTATAGTCATCATATAGTGGGTATATTATATTTATGTATATTCATAGAACGTATGTATATATATATAGTTTTGTAGCCGAGAAGACGCCTGAAGGTTATTGCATGCTTTCTTTTCCTGGAGACAGATCATTTCTGGCCATTTTGGTCACCCCATGACCAGAAGGCACATGAACGGTATTTAAAGTTCCACATCTTCACTAGTTCAAGTAAGTGGATTTTCTACTAATAATTCTGAGATAAGAGTGGCTTTGTCTTGTGATGCGGCAAGATTTTCCCACTGCTGGAGCAATCGAAGGCCGCGAACCAGTATTTAATACCATTTTTTTTTAGTATTAGGTACTTATATTTAGAAAAAAAAATCGAATATGTTGTATTGTGCGAGCGATTTTATTTAATAATAATAATAAATTATTTATTTCATAATTGTTAGTAACATTTGAACTTGAATTTGAAGTCTAAAATTTTTCTATTAGTTTCAATAGCACCTGCCTTATCTTGTCGTAATTGCTTTAGTTGTCCCAAAGGTTTGACCAGTATAGAATGTCTAGCTGCATTAGGTCCGCCTTTGTACTTTGTGCAATAAAGTTTATAATAAATTATTATTATTATTATTATTAATTAATAGGCGAGCAGCGCATTGCTGATATGCCTATATCAAGCACTGGTGTAGAGTTTATTAAATTGTCAGTTATCACCATAGTCTATTTCGATTGTCACTAGCCACTTGTCCAGTTTGTTTTTAAACACAAGTTGGGCACAAGTTTACGCGTCACTTTTTTTCACACTATTTATACTGAGATTTTAGTTAAAAATAACGCAACTATTTGACGGATTTTTTTATCAATTATTATTATAAACACAGTTATGTTAATGTTTTAATCACACTACAAGTTTTGAGTCAGTAAAACACAGCTGCACGTCGTAAATTTTCAAGTCACTTATATTTGTCAAAAACACGCGAATTTCGAAGATTTATTTTATGACCACAGATGTATTTATAATAATAATAATAATAATAATCTTTATTTTCAGGCAACAAAATGAATATACAAAAATGAATATACAAAAGGCCCATAGATATATACCTTAAAAACTAAAATATATATAATATAAATATACACAACACTATAGCTTCCGCATCTTCATCTTATTGTGGTCAAAGTAGTACCCATTGGGTACGGCGACCACCTTCTGACGAAGGCTGACTGCTGCAGTGGGGATCGGCGCCGGGGTCCTCTTAGGTGGTTCACGAGGGTTCAGTGCTGCGGTAGGCCTTGTCGCATCTTCCGTGGTGCATTTCGTGGGCCCAAATGAACCTATGTATCGACGAAACACAACGCCCTGCGGCCAGAAATCTTTCATCAAGAATTTTTTTACTTTTTCCGACCGCACAAGAATGCGATAGGCCTTAAAATTTGTGTCTCGCCATTCCGAGCCCAGCTTGGTGATTTCCATAACGGATTCGGACTCTCCTCGTCCACGTATGTGGTCAAGGACATCCTGGTGTGTTGAACTTTTACAAAGCCGCGACACGTAGATAGATGTCATTGGTGTGGCGGCTTTCAGCTGGCATGTTTCTGGGGCTGCCGTACCTCGGATGTTGCGACGGCATCTCCTTTTACGTTTTTCCACGATCTTAAAACCTTCTTCCGCTATGGGGGCTCCCGTTTTCTTGGCAGCCGGCCTTTGCACAGCCTGCGCATAGCTGGACTTCTCATTTGTATTTATGGTTTCGGTCGGCTGAAATTGCAGCTGGGTCGGTATAAAGTCCGGCGCTGCAGCTCGAAGAGGCGCCGGCATGTCAGGCGTTGGTGACATAGGCGAGCGGTCCCCGCTGTCTACGTGACTCACGGCGTCGGTTTGCACGTCATCAGCAGAGTCTTGCACTTCGGCCGGCCGCGCGTTTCCAAACGAGGTCAGTGAATTTTGCGTGCGTCTGCTTGCATTGTTCACTGACTTTATCGCCGTGGGCACACGTGTAATGACGTCAGCCCTTGCATTTTTTATATCGCTCAATTTTTTCTTAATATCCCGGATTTCCTCCAGGATTCCGGCGCTGTTTGTGTCCTTCAGCTTCGCGATGTCGGCCTTCAATATCGTCATTTCTCTCAGGAAGACGGTGACGTCAACATGATCGAAGGTGACGGGGGGCAGCTTATTTAGGTCGCGAGCCACGAACGTCGGCAGGTCGTCTGGATCGGTCTCCTTTAGCGTGGTGATGATTTCCTGGATCTTCCGGGATATACATCCACTACGCACGCGACTGGGTCTTCTGGACGGCACGATCGATAACAATACTGATTTCGCTTCATCCACGTCTACTTCCTTGTAGGCAGATGAGCAGATCTGCAAAAGACTCTGCTCATCCATCACATCAATCTTGTGGTTGATAAACGCCAACACTTCGTTGACGCACACGCCACATGACACACATTTCGCCATTTCGGCACAACAATAGAGCGCGATGCGCTCACGTCCGTACTAGTTAGCAGTCCGTGAGCGAATGATTAGGTTTAATTAGTTATTTAACACTGTTTCCAAATATACTTTTGCAAAATAAAACAGTAAAAATATTTGAATTGCAAGAGAGAACACCAGTGCAATGTTTACAACTCGAAGGTAGGTCGAAAAAAAAAAAAAAAAAAAAAAAAACTATATAGTTTTTCATTTTTCTTTATTGTGGTTAACTAACAGTAAAACAAATATATTATATATTTATAAATGTATAGTAAAGTATCATCAAAACCGTTTCCCTTTCGGAGTGGTCAGAAACCACGTTTATATAGAAGCGGATTCACATTTAGCCAACTTTACTATAGGCCAATCATGACAAGTGGCAATCTCGTCGATGTCTCCAGCGTACCAAACTCAAGAAATATTTTAATAAAATAGAAAAATAGTTTTATATATTTTGCTAAAAATTATTAAATATATACATTATTTACTATCCTAATTCTAATAAATAATAATAAGTGTTTTATTTTTCTTCAGGTAAATGGGTCAAGTGCACTCGACGCTTTGAAGGCTCTGTACCATAGTGCAGGAGTGTTACGTCACTGGCGTGCAGTTAGGTACTGTTCCTCTCTGCTCAGCCACACTGTGGACTCCATCAGCCCCTTCATTACCACTGTGCTGGTCAACGGAAAGCAGGTAATCATCATCAGTGTGTAAGGTATCATCACGACGGTAACCCCGCTTTATAAGAGCCAACTTCACTTTACGAGAATTCCCATCATGACAAGTGGCAAGTTCGTCGATGTCTCTGCGTACCTAACTCGAGAAATGTCACAAATAAATTTAATTATTGTTAATTATCTCGACCAGGAATCGCACCCCCACTTCGTACTTGTCTAATTATTTTGATTCCAATAAATACCATAAAAGTAAGTAATACTTATAAAAACACACATATACTTAAATACTATATATACATAACATTAATACATAACATTGTATTTATTGTTAGATTGTAAGCTGACTCGCCCCTTTTACAGCCACGAATTTATATTTAGTTGACATGGCCTATTTACAGCTACGAATTTATATTTAGTTGACACGGCCTATTTACAGCCACGAATTTATATTTAGTTGACACGGCCTATTTACAGCCACGAATTTATATTTAGTTGACACGGCCTATTTACAGCCACGAATTTATATTTAGTTGACACGGCATATTTACAGCCACGAATTTATATTTAGTTGACACGGCCTATTTACAGCCACGAATTTATATTTAGTTGACATGGCATATTTACAGCCACGAATTTATATTTAGTTGACACGGCCTATTTACAGCCACGAATTTATATTTAGTTGACACGGCCTATTTACAGCCACGAATTTATATTTAGTAGACACGGCCTATTTACAGCCACGAATTTATATTTAGTTGACACGGCCTATTTACAGCCACGAATTTATATTTAGTTGACACGGCATATTTACAGCCACGAATTTATATTTAGTTGACACGGCCTATTTTCAGCCACGAATTTATATTTAGTTGACACGGCCTATTTACAGCCACGAATTTATATTTAGTTGACACGGCCTATTTACAGCCACGATCTTATATTAAGTTACAATTACCTTGCTTATGACAATAATGCTATTATAACACACATAAATCTGGATTATTACCTGTTACGGTCCATTTATGATTACCTAACTTATGTTTGTTTATATATTTTTATGTTTTTGTTTTATATTATTTTAGTACTGACAATATCCAAGTTGTTACAAGATAACCAAAGGAAATAAATAATTTGATTTGAATTGATTAATACATAAATGTTATAAATATTTTTACTATTAACGAATAATACTATTTATAACTTCAAGTTGTTTTTTTTTATTTTCAGTTGACAGTTGGTGTAATTGGTCAAAAAGAGACTGTATTTGACAAGCCAATGACACCCGGAGAAATACAGTCAGTCATGTACTCCACCATACAACCCTATGATATCATCGGAGCTGTCTTACAACAGGTAACACTCACACCTACCCCGCATTCTTAATCAACACCCCCAAGATATTTTAATACTGCTTTACGATAATATTATATTGTTATTAACACTAGCTTAGTATAAAATAACAATGTGCAATCTAATACAGACCCAAGTTCTAAGCCCAGAACAAAATAACAGCAACCTATAAATGACGTTAAGGTTAGATTTTAATCTACCCTCTTTTTACTTTTGCCAGATTTTATTTATATACCGATTTATCGTGAGGTCGAAAACAAATTATCGGGCGTTAAAACATATTAATTGCGGCGCCGAAACTATTTATCGCGGTTTCAAAACGGATATATCTTGTCGTCGAAACCGATTTATCGTGGGGTTAAAAACTGAAAACCGATTACTTGTGGCACTGGAACCGAATAATCATGGCAGTGAAACATATTATCGTGGCGTCGAAACTGAATTATCTTGGCATCGAAAAAGATTTATCATGGCAACGAAACCGACTTATCGCGGCCTCGAAATATATTTATCACAGAGTCAAAACTAATTTAGCTCAGCGTCGAAACATATTTATCACAGAATAGAAAACAAATTTATCGCGGCGTCGAAACATATTTATCACAGATCCGAAACTAATTTATCGCGGCGTCGAAACATATTTATCACAGAATCGAAACTAATTTATCGCGTGGTCGAAACTTATTTATCACAGAATCGAAACTAATTTATCGCGGCGTCGAAACATATTTATCACAGAATCGAAACTAATTTATCGCGTGGTCGAAATATATTTATCACACAATCGAAACTAATTTATCGCGTGGTCGAAACATATTTATCACAGATTCGAAACATATTTATAACAGAATAGAAAACAAATTTATCGCGCGGCGTCGAAACATATTTATCACAGAATAGAAAACAAATTTATCGCGGCTTCGAAACATATTTATCTCGGCGTCGAAACATATTTATCACAGAATAGAAAACAAATTTATCGCGGCTTCGAAACATATTTATCTCGGCGTCGAAACATATTTATCACAGAATAGAAAACAAATTTATCGCGGCTTCGAAACATATTTATCTCGGCGTCGAAACATATTTATCACAGAATAGAAAACAAATTTATCGCGGCTTCGAAACATATTTATCTCGGCGTCGAAACATATTTATCACAGAATAGAAAACAAATTTATCGCGGCTTCGAAACATATTTATCTCGGCGTCGAAACATATTTATCACAGAATAGAAAACAAATTTATCGCGGCTTCGAAACATTTTTATCTCGGCGTCGAAACATATTTATCACAGAATAGAAAACAAATTTATCGCGGCTTCGAAACATATTTATCTCGGCGTCGAAACATATTTATCACAGAATAGAAAACAAATTTATCGCGGCTTCGAAACATATTTATCTCGGCGTCGAAACATATTTATCACAGAATAGAAAACAAATTTATTGGCGAGGGTTTACAATTTACAATATATTATTATTTTAGGAAATAGTTCTATACTGTGGCAGATTAATAGCTACGAGCCCGGAAATGTTTCGCGGAATCCTTAAAATCCGAGTGGGTTGGGTTTTGGAGGCGATCCGGATATACTTGGAACTGTTTCCTGAGGAAGTTCGCAAGAATTCTCAAATAGAAGACTTGTCACCGTACAAACTAAGGACACTGCTTCAAAAAGTCCTCACTGTTTCTGATTGGGCTGATGAGAAAGGGTAAGTTTTATCGTGATCATTTATTTATTTATTTATCGCCATAGGATCCTATCGCAACACTCGGTTAAGTCATTTTTGTTTAATAACAATTCTAAACAAAATACCTGACCAGATAGGGTGGTACATAGGGATTGCAATCCAGCGGCGTTTTCAATCCAGCTGGATTTTTGCTGGATCGACATGAATCCAGCGCGGATCCAGCAAAATGTGGAACGAAAATAAAAAGACGACATTTTTAAGACTTTTTTATTAAGTCATTTGTACTTAAGTTAATCTATGAAATCTTTCACTCATTTACCTATTTATAAGATACCTTATATCAATTTGCTTTGGTTTCTTAACCATTTGAGATCAAAAGAATCAACTTAAAATTAAATAACATATAACCATCCTATAGCACTGTATGCTGGATCCAGCATGTTTAAAAAGCCGCTGGATCCAGCTGGATTGCTGTATGCTGGGTCCAGCAATTGCAATCCTTAGTGATACAGTATGGCAAGGAACAGCCCCAATTTCAATTATTGTTATTTTATTATTATTATATATACTCTTCCTGCCTCTGTGGTCTAGCGGTTAAGTCCATGGATTTAGACTCGGAGGTACCGGGCTCGATTCCTGGTCGAGAAACAAAAATATTTATTAATGTAAATAAATACATTGAATTAATATTTAATTTATTTGTGATATTTCTCGAATTTGGTACGTTGAAGAAATCGATGAGCTTGCCACTTGTCATGATTGGCCTATAGTAAAGTTGGCTAAATGTGAATCCGCTTATTTATAAAGTTTCTGACCACCCCGAAAGGGAAACGGTCGTGATGATACTTTACTTTTATATACTCTTCCATTACAGCTTTATATATTCTTAGTCGTTTCCTCAGCAGCTAGTCCACTCAATTATTACGAGGTACGCCTCGGCACCTCACTACGTTTGAGGATTTGAACTGTTTAATTTAATTAACCTTAAAACATCCCCGAAGTGTATTAAAGTTATTTTTGACTAACATTAAAAAAATAATAAGTTATTACTTATTATAGTTAAAGAACTCATTTTAAAACCAACAGAATTTTCATTTCCATTCTAATCGGATTTCGTTCCAAAATTATAAATAAAATTCTTGACACATATTAATAATATAAAAGAGACTTATGGATGTCAAAGGTGCTAGAGCGTGTAGTAATTCTTGACAAAATAAATGTATAGAATACGAGAACGCACTCTTCAATGTTGCTAGAAATAAAAACTTATCTTACCGGAAGTATTTAAAATGGTAACATTTATGCATTCGAGGTTTGGAGAGTTTACAGTTTGAGGTAACCCATTTGACAACTAGAAGAAATGGTTAAGTGGAGGAGAAAGAAGCTAAACCCTGTAATTGTATCCACATGTTTTGGGATCAGGCTTGAATTGCCGTCATACCCAGTGAAGCCGGCATAGTGTCTGATGTCAGTCATGTGTCTGATTTCAATTGCTAACATTTATGGATCTTACGCGCTATTTACCATCAGGTGGACGTGTCGTAGTATAAAAAATAAATAAATATATAAAATAATTGTAATCAAAGGTTTTTTGAATTGTTTTATTTTCAGAACTAAAATAGACCATAGTATTTTCGGCACTCACTACGGCCTCGAAGTTTTTCTTAAATTTTCATTAAATTTTTCAATTAAATAAAAATCATAGAAAAATAAAGCATAGGTACAAAAATAAGGAAAAGCATGCTCCGATGGTTCAGCCATGTTGAGAGGATAAGCGAAGAGAGATTGACTAACCAGATATATAATGCGAAAGTTGTGGGTAAAAGAGGCCCTGGCAGACCAAGATCACGATCAAATAAATAAAACATTAGCTGAAGGTGCATTAAAAAGCCATTGAAACAAAAGGGCATGTATTAAGAGGTTGATGTCGTGATCGTGATAATTGGCGCTCAATTGTCTCTGCCCACCCGCAAGGGAATTGGCATGAAGATATGTATGTATGGAAATCTAAATCAAAAGGTGTGAGGTCGGGGCTATGCGGCACGTGACCCAGTAATTCCACGTCTGACGTCGCCAAATAATAACACTAGAAAATAATTTGATAGATTATTTATTTTTAAATTTCTATAACATTTCAACTTTAGCCATGTCAATATTGCCAATGAGTATACCTAACTCATGGTGCCAATTACTATGCTTAAGGTTCAATGGTTTATCTCATCGATGTATATAGATAAGCCTATTCAATACAAAACGCACTCTTAAAAACGTGCCGCTTGCTTTGTGTACCTACCAACTTTGGAGGGCAATTCTCAAGCAAGGATATTGCCACATGCTTTATTCATCGGAAATTATATCACAATGCATACAAAAAGACTAGTTTTACTCGATATAAATATTAATATTAGGCGCTCTCGACGCTTGCTATCTCGCGACTGTTGGTGCAGCTACATGACTTCGATTGGTTTTACGGGAACGTTTTTATATCAGTGAGGGCCTATCTATATACATCGATGGTTTACCTCTATATCTTTCACAAAGGAATAGTTAATTGTCATTTTTGTTAGCTCTAATAATTTGCTTGCAGATTAAGTTCTCTTCAAAGACGCCGCCTCGAGGGGTGTTTGTGTCGCGTACCCAAACATTTTTACATACATGTGTGGGACATACTTTTACGTACACCTAAAGGAATTGTTGTTCAGGTAAATGCGGCAATTTTCATTTAATTTTATTATCACCGTCATCATCATCATCATCAGCCTGTGTCTCTCCACTGCTGGATATAGGCCTCCCCCAAGGCTCGCCACTTCACACGATCTCCTGCCACCCTCATCCAACCCCCACCAGCGACCTTCCTTAGGTCATCCGTCCATCTAGCGGGGGGTCGACCCACTCTGCGTCCTCCCGTACGTGGTCTCCACTCCAGAACTCGTCTACTCCATCGTTCATCGGTTCTACGACAGACATGTCCAGCCCATTGCCACTTCAGCTTACTAATTTTGAAGGCTATATCAGTAACTTTGGTTCTCCGACGGATTTCCTCGTTACGGACTTTATCCATCAGAGAAATACCGAGCATAGCTCTCTCCATAGCCCGCTGAGCGACGTTAAATTTGTGGACCAGACCCACTGTTAGTGTCCACGTTTCTGCTCCGTACGACAGCACTGGAAGAACGCACTGGTTGAAAACTCTCGTCTCGTCTGGGGTATGTTTGATAGGAAGATGTGGCGCAGCTTCCCGAATGCCGCCCATCCTAGCTGAATGCGTCTGTCGGCTTCTTTGCTGAAGTTGGCTATGCCTAATTGTATATTATATTATATTATGTATTATCACCGTAATAACCTTTTATTTACAACCTACAATTTACCAAAACGTTTAATAACCACATCGTTCCTGGAGAAACAGAATAAAACACTATTTAAATCTACCGCCTCCGTGGTCTAGTGGTAACAAACGTTGCAGCGAACTCGGGAGGTCGTGGGTTCGATTCCCATCGGGGGCAAGTTCTACATTGTATAATTTGTCTCGGTCTGGGTGTTTATATGTATAATATGTATATATTTACAAAAAAAAAGTATAGTATGTAGTTTATCAACCATCTAGTTACCGTAACACAAGCCTGGTAGCTTACCACGGAAACTAGATGGCGCTGTGTGACCTGTCTGGAAATATTTATTTAATATGTATTTATTTATTTAAATGACCGTGTATTTATTTATTTATTTAAATGACCGTGTATTTATTTAAGTTATAATGTATATGATGTACTTGTATGTATAATTGTATGTATGGTTTATGTATGTTTATGGTTTTAGGTATAATTTATAGTATATTAGAATTAGTTAAGTAACTTAACTGTATCATTAAAATTTCTTTCTTTTTTTATCCTGCCTATCACCTTACTCGATCCCCAAGGTTAGCTGGTAAAGAATGCCTACTGGCATTATAGCTCGTCTCTGTACTATTTTTAAGTGCATTAAAGAATTTAAATAAATAAATACAATTTACATAATTAAATAAATATATGGTTTAAACTAATATTAGTTAGTTACAGTTAATAAAGGGCATACACTCATAAAAAAGGTATACATTTAAATAAGATATTTTTTTCAATTAGCTATTCTATACAGTTGTATTGAATGGATCATGATTTTGATTTTTTAAAATTGTCTTTAAAGGACATTGTACATACAATACATCAGCCATACACACGTAATTTATTTGCATAATATATCTAAACCGAGTTCATAACCGAGTTGGGGATCATCAAATTCCAGATGCTGCAGAATTTGATGCTTTACTTGGAGTCACTCGCGGCATTATAGCCCAAACACGTCGGGTAAAATATGGAAGTCCACAGCGCGGGAAAACCGCAAAAAATAAATTTAACGTTTCCCATAATTATTCACATTGTAGCACATTATTAAATAAAACAACATCACTTTTGACCAATAATATCCACAGCAAATTAATTTACAAAACAAAAACTTGTACTTGACATGTCCACGCAAAATGGCGCGAAGAACTCCTCATGATTTTGAATCATGGACTAAATATAAAAATCTGTTTTAGGAAAGTCAAAGAGGCATAATGCCAACGCAGCCAATAAATTGATTCTATTATTATTATATTTTTATTATAGGTATCATCACGACCATATCCCTTCCGGGGTGGTCAGAAACCACGCTCTTAAACGAAGCGGATTCACACTTAGCCAACTTTATTATAGGCCCATCATGACAAGTGGCAAGCTCGTCGATGTCTCTAACTCGATAAATAACTCACATAAATTTAACAAATTATTGTGTTCCAACCTGGAATCAAACCATGTACCTCTGGACTAAATCCACGGACTTATCGGCTAGACCACGAAAAGCTCATTATAGCCGCGTTCGTTCTATAGCATTTCCAACATCTCGTAGCAAATTCATAAACCGTCGTTTTTGTTAAGAAATACCACTTTTTTTAACAATGCTAACATTTCTTAAATAAAACGAGCGGTGAAGCTACTTTTTGACAAGTATTTTCGTTCATGTTTTATCATACCATGGCATCCAACACACATGATATTATTATGGTCTTTGAATTTATTACATAAAATCGTTTAAAATACTTTTTTCACAAATATAATAGAAAACTATAAAGTATATAAAAATGTATCTGTCAAAAAGTAACATCAATAACCCTCCTTTCAACACGGTACTGACACACGAAATTAGCATCAAATGTTAGAATTTTCATTAAACGAACGACTTATGCTAAAAAAGTGGTAACGCGGCCTAAATATGCATATGTTTGTTTTATAAACACAAAGAAATTGAGAAAAATGTTACGATTCAAAGAATGAAATTAAAACGCAATGATAATATCCTAATATTTGTTAGACTTTAATAATAATAAAAACGCAATCAATAGGCTTATATTTGAACTGGACTGAACTTTATAGAATACTTAGCGGAACTATCCCAGGGGTAGGAACAGTAAAACATTAAAAGGACAACACAACAAAGACCAGAAACGCCATTATTAAGAAAATAATTTAAAGTCTCTCAACTTTGTAGGAAATAAAGTTACAAATCAATATCATTACAGCCCCTAGAACCTCCACTGCTGGAGATGGGCCTTTCAGAACATATATCTGGAGAATTTTGGCCTACACTCGTCACGCTGGCCAGACGGCTTGGCGAGGATATGATGTCAATTTTTATTAATAATAATAATAATATATTAATAAAATCGTTTATTTCTCCCTCATGACATAAATTAGTTTACAAAAAATGAAATATAAAAATCTGGGCATGAGAGCTGGTGCCTGAAGTGGATATCCGAAGGATATCTGTATCTCAGGTCACCAGATTGCATCCCTCAGACTAAATACAAATTACAATTTGTGTTTTAAAAAAAGAAAAATAACGTACATTAAAACCAAAAACTCAATAATAGAAACAATGTTTTAAAACTTAAAAGTTAGATAGTGCTCTCAGAAACAATACTAATTATACATTCTACCTCACAACAATCAACATTTGCTCAGTTTCATCATAGCTTTGGCCCTGAAGCCTGAAGGCTACAACCCTTTTGTAGTTTGTTATTGACAATTTATTAACGATTCCACACGTTGATATTAGTGGAACCGGGACCGAGACGGCTTAACCTCTCCGAGTTGTAAATCTATGACAAATGTACGTAAGAAAAGTGCATTTCTCATTGGTACATGCCGGGTGGGTTTGAACCGACCTTTGTAGAATTTAAGGAACGCGTTCTTACAACCGAGCCACTGTCGCGCCGAAAGTTACATATAGGCCGCGTTCGTTTTATAGCATTTCCAACATCTCGTAGAAACTTCATAAACCAGCGCGAAATGTCGTTTTTGTTAAGAAATACCACTTTTTTTAACAATGCTAACATTACTTAAATAAAACGAGCGGTGAGGCTACTATTTGACAAGTATTTTCGTTCATGTTTTATCAACATCCAACAAACATGATATTATTATGGTCTTTGAATTTATTACATAAAATCATTTAAAATACCTTTTAAACAAAAATAATAAAAAACTATAAAGTATATAAAAATGGTAAACAAACCATTTTATATTCAATGACATCTGTCAAAAAGTAACATCAATAACCCTCCTTTCAACACGGTACTGACATACGAAATTAGCATCAAATGTTAGAATTTTCATTAAACGAACGACTTGTGCTAAAAAAAGTGGTATTTTCATGCTAACATTTCTTAAATCGAACGCGGCCATAGTTGCAGGTTTTTTAACAACTTGGTTTTCTACAGGGATCAACAATCCTCGCCCAGCCGACGTTGGTAAATATGTCTCGTTCGGAACTGGCCTTCGCTTTGTTAGTGGAAGCTGCGTTACGTCTGGAGTCCTCCCCCGAACGTCGGCAGCTCTGTGTGGAGCTCCTGTGCGTTTGCGCCGCCATCTTGAGACGGAACCCAGAATTACATCTACACCAGCCACTCGCACTCGACACCTTACTAGACGACGCACATCTCACATTCGCCAAGGTAAATACATAAAAACAAAACAATAACCATTTAAAACAAAATACGACAAAATACGTTGCGATGGACTTTGGTGGATGCATAGCTAACGTCGAAATATGAAAAATGGTAGGTATAAAAGAAAGCATAAGGACAAAAATAAGGAAAGCCATGCTACAATGGTTCGGGCATGTTGAAAGAATGAGCGAAGAAAGATTGGCGAACCAGATATATAATGCGAAAGTGTCATAAGAGGAAAGGTCGACTGTCCAGATATTCTAGGAAATATACCTTTTAGTACACTCTGTACAAGGGCTGCAAAGCTTGTGTGCAGGTGGAGGGAGGTATGTCGCTTTGCTTTGAATCCCAAATGGGCGTCAAACAGGGTTGTGTGCTTTCTCCTAGATTATTCACTCTATATCTCGACAAATGCCTAAAAAGAGTGAGAGAGAGTGACTGTGGGATAAAGATGAGTGATCTAGTGGTGAACTGCCTGCTTTATGCAGATGATGCTGTTCTTATGGCATCGTCCGAACAACAACTGCAATCACTAGTCACAAGAATGAAGGAGGGATGTGCAGAAAAAGGACTCCGTTTGAATGCGAGAAAAACCAAGGTACTAGTGTTTGAGAGAAGAAGGATGACAACCGTGACGATAAAGATTGATGATGAAACTCTAGAACAAGTAAATGAAATTATATATCTGGGCAGTGTTTTCACTGCGGATGGGAAGTACGATAGGGACGTTGAAAGAAGAGTGAACGCGGGAAATAGTGTTAACGGTGCCCTGGGGTCACTGATCGGCAGTCGAAATGTCAGTGACAAAGCTCGGCTCGCCATACACAATGCCATGTTGGTACCAACACTGATGTATGGAAGCGAGACGTGGATACGTCAGAATACACATGAGAGTAGGGTTAATGCAGTAGAAATGCGGTCGTTGCGGCGGATATGTGGCGTCACTTTGGCGGACCGCATACGTAACGTCGAAATACGGAAAAGGGTTGGTATGAAGGAAAGCATAGGGACAAAAATAAGGAAAGGCATGCTACGATGGTTCGGGCATGTTGAAAGGATGAGCGATGAAAGATTGACGAACCAGATATATAATGCGAAAGTTGTGGGTAAAAGAGGCCCTGGCAGACCGAGACTCACATATCACGATCAAATAAATAAAACACTGACTGAAGGTGCATTAAAAAGTCTTCGTAACCAAAGGGCATGTATGAAGAGGTTAATGAATGTTGACGAAGCGAAAGAAGTATGTCGTGATCGTGTCAAATGGCGCTCAATTGTCTCTGCCTACCCCGCAAGGGATCTGGCGTGAAGATATGTATGTATGTATGTAGTACACTCTGCAAAACACGTCACAGGGATACCTTTTACATCCCATTTGTATCCAATAATTATATGCAGAATGCTTTCATCTGGAGAACATCTGACTATTTTAATAAACATTGCTCACATATTGACATATCATGTACTACCCCAGCCGCTGCCCGACGTGGCTTGACTCAGGACTACTTTACAAATGCCTTAAGCCGATCTGTATAAGTGTTCTATTTCTATTATTATTTTGTCTTATTCTGCCTCATATCATCTCATTCTTTTTGTAATAGTCTACTCAGTGTTTAGTTTTATCTATGTTTCCATATCTATTTCTGTGAAAACTTGTCATTAGCCCTTTCTTACTTTATCTTTTTTCTTTATATTTGAGTATTGTTTAGCTGTAAGTTTTCCTAACTGTATAAAATAAAATAAAATAAAAGTTGTGGGTAAAAGAGGCCCTGGCAGACCGAGACTCACATATCACGATCAAATAAATAAAACACATACAGGGCATGTATGAAGAGGTTAATGAACGTCGATGAAGCGAAAGAGGTATGTCGTGATCGTGTCAAATGGCGCTCGATTGTCTCTGCCTACCCCGCAAGGGATTTAGCGTGAAGATATGTATGTACGACAAAATAATACAATATTTGACAAATAAAAACTTAATAAAACAGTTAATGAATATTAATTCATCCGTAATTAAAATAAAATTGCCAAAAGTACCTACCAGGATTTAAATTCAATTTACCGGTTCCATTTTACTGAATTCCCGGTTCTGAACCCCTTTAAGGGTTGAAATAAAGAGTTGTTTGTATCTCAGGTTGTATTTGTTATAGGACACTGGTATTACTGATTCTGTTGCGGGTCTGACGAGTGCCTCCCCTGCCGTCAGTGTGGGGTACTTGGCTCGGGCGGTCGTCAACAGTGTGCTTCAGGCCGCCTCCGCCCCTGACTTGCTCTTCGCCGCTCACGACTCGTGCCTGGTCGCCTGAACACTACTGTACTGTACACTATACGGCATTCGTCGAGACCAAAATTTTGTATTTTAAAGGGTCTCAATTATGGAAATAGCAAGAGGTAAGGATTAACCCCAATCCAGGGCCGGCAGTCTCGACAAATCGCTATCTTAGCGATTTCAGTCGGCAAGTCATAAAAAAATGTTGCCACTTACAAAACCAAAAAGCTGATTTGGTCAATATCATTAGTTCCAAAGAACGGTAATATTTTAATATGAGAACTTATGTCATTAAAAACTCAGGCAGCTCCTTATTAACTCCTATAACCTAATATTTGTATTTTATCAATGGACAATAATATTTATTACTTTGCAACACTGTAAAACTGTATCGATAATATTCGATAACTTTGGTAGCTGTCAAATTTCGTCTTTAACTAGTTTGCGAAAATCGCTGATTTGGCAGATAATGGCCGTGACGTTGCCTCTCTGAGCGTGTTCTACAAGCTATACCACGGCGAGTGTTCTGAGGAACTCCATAACCTTATCCCTTCTTCTGTATTCCGCAACCGAACCACACGCACAGGCCAAAATATGCATCCACATACCTTACCCACTATCCCTACGCGTACTCATAAATTTGGAGACTCTTACATCTGTCGCACGCTGAAGATGTGGAATGCTCTCCCAGCCAGTGTGTTTCCCCACTCTTATAACCTGGAGTCCTTCAAGCGAAGTGTGAAAAAGCATCTTGTTAGGCCGGCATAGTGGTAGAGACTGATGTCGGTCGCGGTGACCGGCGTCGGTTGCTCCCATTCTTGGACCTCGCGTACTGCTTACCATCAGGTGGGCGCGATGTCACATGTCGAGTCCAGTATAAAAAAAAAAATAAAAAAAAATTTGGTCTGATTCCGACATTTTTATGACTAAAGGGTGTCATTATTAACAAGATTATAAAATTGTCGTCGTCACTGGCGGCGACGCAACGCAAAATAAGGTAAATGGACGTAGACGTAATCCAAGACTGTGACGTCGTTTAAAAAACTATGTGCATTATCGACAATCTTAACAAATTTCGGAAAGTGACCACGCGATTTGTAAGGCTCGTTAATGACACCTTAAATCGTTATGAAATGTCAAGACTGCTGCCCCAGGCCCAATAAATTTCCAGGCCTGAATGCCCCCATGCTGTCTTTACCCAAGTAAATTCCGTTCCAATGATCTGTGTCTTTAAGGGGGTTTAATGCTATTGTACCATCTCGCTCGCACAATCCAATGTTTCAATAAAATTCAAGCTTGAATGTGCATTTCGAAATATATTGTTTTTTTTTATCCGACTGCGCGACGCAAAGAAGGATTATGTGTTTATCAGACAATGTGTGTATGTATGTTTGTTCCTTTGTGGCACACTGGAGACTAACCCCTCATTCCGACTCGTGCTCAGAGCGCTTAGAATGAATATGACACTGACCGTCGCGTCGTTCCGAATCAAATATCGCGATTTGGATGCTCAGAGCGTGATATCAAGGAAGATAAATTGCGGATTCCACATCTTTGAGTATGAATACTAACAAACATACATCTCTCGGTTTATTCATCTTTATATGTGTAAAGTTTAATATTATTAAATTATTTTGGTATTTTAAAATAACTTGCCGTGTTACAGACATTTTTTTTCACTTCCTACTTACATATTAATTATAGATTTGTTTAAGAAGTAATATAGAAACAGTATAAACGAATTACAATATTAAATAATTTAAAAGAAAACCTAATATTAAATTAACTTGAAAATGGCGCGGGACATTATGACAAACAACTGACAGCGCTCAGAGCGATCTACCTCGATATCGTGAGCTGTCTAAGCGCGAGAAATTATGTCATTTGTGACGTTACATAGCTTTGGCAAAACAGTTTAAGCGCGTCTCGGAACACCTTAAGCGTGCTTAGGTTACTATTATCGTGACTCGGAACGACGACGGGCAAATGCGTGGTCTGATTTTGATGATTCTCACGTTAATCGATTCGTTTTAACCACACGATTGTCACTGAAGATATGACATTAATCAAATTTCAGTAAAGCGACAACCAGGCGCCATATTGTGGAAAATAAAAAAAATAAAGTGGACCAACTATATTGAGTGGGGTATCGTCGAATAGGTATTATTAATCGTCGAATAGGTAAATCATGTTGAGATTCTCTTATATTTTTTTAATTTTGAGTGACCATTTATTTTAATCTAAAATTAGGAATACGATTGTGAATATACGTCCAAAATTATCCCTAATTTTAATTCCTAATATATAGTGTATTTCTTAAAATACACTCAGACTTGTAAATATTGGATTGTGCGAGTGAGAGGTATGCTAAAGCGTTAAACCTGAAACGATAAATATTTCTCATTTTAAATGTTAATTTGATTTGTGACATGTATTGTAAAAGCGCACCCCTAGATCAAAACTGGTTCAACTCAACGACGCGATTTTTTTAATAACCTCATTAATGGACTTATTCGAACTTCTATATGGCAAGAAAACCTGTGTTTTCACTGACTTCCCATTGGTGTAAGAGTGTGAGACGTCGGTTTACCAAGTATATTTTATGAGTGTACATACACACATAGACTACATAAATACTCATAAAATATACTTGGTAAACATACTACATAAATACTTATGTATAAATAAATAAATAGTCGTATGTGTACATACTCGTACACATATGTAATATTTATGTAGTCTATGTCTACATACTATTTATGTAGTCTATGTGTACGTACTATTTATGTAGTCTATGTGTACGTACTATTTATGTAGTCTATGTGTACGTACTATTTATGTAGTCTATGTGTACGTACTATTTATGTAGTCTATGTGTACGTACTATTTATGTAGTCTATGTGTACGTACTATTTATGTAGTCTATGTGTACGTACTATTTATGTAGTCTATGTGTACGTACTATTTATGTAGTCTATGTATACATACTATTTATGTAGTTTATTGGTTAGAATTGCACCCCACATATTTATACTCTGTTGATATAGGTAAGGTATTTATGGCACAGAAAAAAAGTATTAGAGCCATTTGTGGAGTTGGTCCATTAGACTCATGTGGGTCTGTTTAGAAAATTAAATCCACTTACAGTCACTGGTATTGTTGTACCAAATTTACGTCATATCAATGAAACAATGTTAGTAATACCAGTATGTAAAAGTAAAGTAAAGTATCATCACGACCGTTTCCCTTTCGGGGTGGTCTGAAACCACGCTTATAAATAAGCAGATTCACATTTAGCCAACTTTACAATAGGCTAATTATGACAAGTGGCAAGCTCGTCGATGTCTTCAGCGTACCAAAATCGAAAAATGTCACATATAAATTAAATGTATTTATTTACATTAATAATTATTTTTTTTCGTCCCGACCAGGAATCGAACCCGGTACCTCAGAGTCTAATCACGGAGGCAGTATGTACTGACTTTAATCTATTGTAGGTAGTTATTATTATTATTAAGTTATGTATGTATTATGATATAATGTTATTGTATTATATTTATGTAATGTATTAGTATGTATATATATTTTATTTTAAACTGCCTCCGTGGTCTAGCGGTTAAGTCCGTGGAATTAGACTCGGAGGTACCGGGTTCGATTTCTGGTCGGGACACAAACATATTCCATTACCGTTTCCCTTTCAGGGTGGTCAGAAACCACGCTTATAAATAAGCGGATTCACATTAGCCAACTTTTGCTATAGGCCGGCCAATCATGACAAGTGGCAAGCTCGTCGTTGTCTCCAGCGTAGTTTAAGTAAATTGCAAAAAACACAGATTTATCATTTTTTTTATTTGAGTTAAAACAGATTTGAGCTAGGTGTGCAATGCAAATATTTTTAGTTTTAGTTTAAGGAATGTTTTTATATTGTTATATGTTTTTTTTTTTTAATTTCAAATTGTTTGCTTTAAGTACCTAGTTATTTGTGATATGAAATATAAGTGTAAAACATAAATTATTATTTTAATCATAAATATCCCAAGATCGAACAGTGCTCTGCAGTTCATACAAAAACAACGTGTTCATATTTTTTCATTTTACATTGCTTGTTATATTCCTCCTCCTCCTTCCGTATTTCCTTACTGTAGCGTTACGACTTAGTGTCGCTAATGGAAAAATAAATAAACTATTATCTAAAGTGTTTGTATTAAAATAAATAAATAAATCTTACAATAAAATACCTACTTACTAAGATAAATAATAATAAATTAAATACAATTCTAAATATAATATTACGACGCCTGCCAAAGAGAATTGTCTATGACATGCGCCAGCGCAGGGTTTTAAAAAAGTAACGTAAAGGCGGACGACCTGTCAAATCGGCTTGATCTGCCATATAAGAAAGAACATCGCTTGTCGTATTAATTACTTCTAAATCTTCATAGAAGGTCCCGCTGGGGTGAGTTGTCATAATCTGGTAGTAATATTGTAAGCTGTACTGCTCTGTGCGTCAGCTGCACTGGTGGGGTTCCGGGTTACTGGACCTTCGCCGGTGTAGCTGGCCTCCATGTCTTGCTGGGCTAAAACCTGGGATGTTCTCCATTCCAGGGCCCTACTTCTATCCTACAAATCGTACGATCTGCAGAGGAGGAAACTGTCCAGAGACCGCTCGCAGCCACCCACGACTCCACACCAAAGAAGTTCGGTGGAGGGGTGCTACGAGGGGCGTTCAAAATATTCTCGGTATTGATACGTTACAACCTCTTTTATATATATATTTGTTACTGGCCGCTAAGATTCATCCATTGACATTAAAAAAAAGTAAAATTGGAACCGAGATGTTCTTTTGTTTTTCTGCAATTGCCGAACAAACATGAACACCATGAGCGAATTAACAATTTTAACGAAATTAGAGCACCGATCCGTCATAAAATTCTTGACAAAACAGGGTAAAAATCAAAAAACCATAAAAGAGGAAATGGATTGTGTTTACCGTGAGTCTGCTCCTTCTTTATCTACTATTCAAAAATGGTCAAGCGAATTTAAGCGTGGAAGGGAGAGTATTGAAGATGACCCTAGACCTGGCCGGCCTGTAGTGGCTACCTCACAAGAAAATATCGATAAAGTGGAAAAACTTATATTGGAAGACGGCCGAGTGAAGGTAAAATCTATAGCTCAAGTAACCAATCTCTCTATTGGTACCGTACATGACATTATACATGACCATCTTAATATGTCAAAAGTAAGTGCAAGATGGGTTCCGCGAATGCTGACGCTTCTTCAAAAGGATATGCGTGTGGCTTGCTGTTCAGATTTTATCGACCTGTGTGGTGAAAATCCCGATGAGGTGCTGCAAAAAATAGTTACTGAAGATGAAACCTGGGTTCATCATTATGACCCAGAGAGCAAACAGGAGTCCATGCAGTGGCACATTAAGGGTTCAGCTCATCCCAAGAAGTTCAAGGTAATCCCGTCAGCTGGAAAGGTCATGGCCACAATATTTTGGGATTGTGAAGGAGTTTTGCTTATCGATTATAAAGAAAAAGGTGTAAATATCACAGGGCAGTACTACGCTAACGTTATACGTCAATTAAGAGATGCGATCAAAGAAAAGAGGCGAGGAAAGTTAACCAAAGGTGTTCTGCTTCTGCATGACAACGCCCCTGTCCATACTGCTCATATTGCCAAGGCAGCTATTGTTGAATGTGGGTTTGAAACTGTTACTCATCCACCCTATAGTCCGGACTTAGCCCCAAGCGACTTCTTTTTGTTTCCCAATCTTAAAAAGGATCTGCGTGGAAATAAATTTTCTGACGATGAAGCGTTGAAGACGGCCGTGGAGGAGCATTTTTACACCAAAGATAAAAAATATTTTTATGAGGGATTAAAAAAAATAATTGATCGATCTTATAAGTGTATGAACATAGGGGGGGAGTATATTGAAAAATAAAAATATCAAACTTTTCGTACTTGTTTGTTTTTATCCACATACCGAGAATATTTTGAACGCCCCTCGTAGTCGTTTTCTTAAAACCATCAGGACGGCGGGGGAATCATTTTTTTTTTTTTTGTTCTTTTCTCCCGATGGATTATAGGGAAGGCAAAGGGTCTAGCCCATACAGCCAAGTCTGACGCAATATATATTTCTTTTTAATGAGTTAATGAGGCCATCATCAAATTCCAGATGCTGCAGAATTTGATGCTTTTCTTGGAGTCACTCGCGGCTCCATAGCTCAAACACGTCGGGAAAATATGGGAGTTGACAGCGCGGGAAAACCGCAAAAAATAAACTGCAACTTGTGCCCCATATTTAAAGTCCAATTTATCGTTTTCTATAATTATTCATATTGTAGCACATTATTAAACAAAACAACACTACTTTTGACCAATAACATCCACAGTAAATTAATATACAAAACAAAAAGTTGCACTTGACATGTCCACGCAAAATGGCGCGAAGAACCTCCGGGGAGAATCAATTATTGAGAGTTTACTTTTTAATTTTATTTGAGGCTTACATCAATCAAACTGATCGTTGGAGGCTTAGGATACTATAATACAGCAATCATACTAAAAATAAAAGATCATCAATTGGGGCTGTTTTTGTACTACTTATGCTGTGTACAATGAAAAATAAATATAAAAATTTTTACTGTGAAATTAAGTTATTTGAAAAAAAAATATGTTTTTTTGTTTTAATCAAGGCCTATAAAGAATAAAGAATGTCAGCATGACTGAGGAAAGTATTTGACACTAACGGTAATTTTTTGTACCATTTCTTTAAAACTCTGTAGCTAAACCGTAATGTAGGTAACTAAAATAAATAAATATTTCCAGACAGGTCACACAGCGCCATCTAGTATCAGTGGTAAGCTACGAGGCTTGTGTTACGGAATCTAGGTGGTTGATAAACTACATATTATACTTTTATTTTTGTAGATATATACATATTTTAATATAAACACCCAGACCGAGACAAATTATACAATGTACAACTTGCCCCGGTGGGAATCGAACCCACGACCTCCCGAGTTCACGGCAGTTTGTTACCACTAGACCACGGAGGCGGTCAAAATATGGACATTTAGTATTAGAGCTGTTATAATGCTATTTAAACATCTTGCACACCTACTTAAATGGGGTGTATCACTAACTTTTTATCACAATAGATGGCGCATGATAGACGGTACCCAATAGAACTGTCAGTTGCATATAAAACTTGTATTTTTATTACGAAATTTATTATTTTCTAGTTATATGGCCGAAGTGAGCAGCTTTTAAGTGTACAAATCGAGATTTCCAAGCGAAATCAGAGATATGGTGATCTCGAAATTGCCGTTCTATTAATTCAACCTTTTTTCTTTTTAAAGACGGTGTTCGCTTTCTTAATTCGTATTTTAAGGTAGGTAACGTTAATTAAAAATACATTTTTCTGTTATAAAAATAAAAAACTACTGTAATGTTTAAAGAATGATGCATCAAAAGGTGTAAACAAGGTACCAGTGCCGCTAGCGACATCTACAAAAAGCTTTGCCTGATACACCCCATTGTAGTCTTGTTAGAATAATTTATCTACCCATGCATGTATAAATTGTGAATACAATTTAGCCCAAATCCCCATACAAGATGAATGATTTTCTTTGACGGACAAATATTTTTAATTTTGGAGCGCAATCCTAAGGGTAAATAATTAAAAATACAAAGTAGAAAGTAGGAGTTTATTTATACAAAATCACCGCACAACGTATATCACACAATACGGAATAAATTACTTAGATTGCATTCCTGTATTCTAAATATTATTTTGTGAGAACTGCTACTCGTTCTAGCACTTTTGACAACCATAATGTCTATCTTAAATTTAGGATGAATTTATCTATCACAAAGAATAATTGTAATATAGGAACGCAATCTTGACCCCAATTTCCGAAAGATTAGTTGAAATAATCCATGTTTAACGTTTAAGAGGTTTGTTAAGCTTTGCGTCCTTCTCGCTTGCACAATGTATGTTTATTATATTTTTTTAATGGGGTCTATCACTAACTTTTTATCACGATAGATGGCGCATGATAGATTGTACCTAATATAACTGTCAGTTGCATAGAAAACTTGTATATTTATTACGAAATTTATTATTTACTGGATATTATGCCGAAGTGAGCAGCTTTTAAGTGCACAAATTAAGTTTTCTAAGCTAAATCAAAATACGGTGATCTTAAAATTGCCGTTCTATTAATAAAATCTTTTTTCTTTTTATGACGGTGTTCACTTTCTTAATTCGTACTTTAAGGTAGGCAACGTTAATTTAAAATTCATTTTACTGTTATAAACATATAAAACTACGAAAACATTTTATAAAATATGGAATATAGGTGTAACATAAGGTACCATTGCCCCTAGCGACATCTACAAAAAGCTTTGCCTGATACACCTCATTGGACATAAACATGTCTGCAAGAGATACATTTATGGAACGAGCTTCCATGACGGCATTAACAGAATCATACAGCATTTGGTTGGGTAGAGAAAGAAGCAGAATGGTGGATGGTGAGAGTCTTATTGCGCAATAAAATAAAAAAGGAGGCCTCCTTTCTTCTCACCTCTCTCTCCCACACGATGGACCCAGCATCCGCACTGTGAATACATGGAATGCTTAGATGTTTTTATTTTTTCATATACTAAATTTTCACTAAAACACTGATAGTATATAAAAAGTAGGCCTCCTTTTCTTAAACCAGCCTATTGTCGGTCGCAAGCCCGAGACACCATTCTTCTCATCTCCTACCCACACACGATGGACCCGGCACCCGCACGGTGAATCCATGGAATGCTTAGAAATTTGTCTTCTTCTTCTTCTTCATTTTCAAAAAATCTGATTGGCTATAATTTTTATATTTAAAAAAATGTTGGAGTCACTTTGTTTTTTCGACTAATTGCGTTCGTTACTTGCACGTTTAAGTGTTAATTGGATCATCTTTTCGGAAACTGGCAGTAAATGATATAAAATCACTTGTGTAAAAATAAAATTGTTTAATTCACTACTAAAATTATTAACACCACTATAGACCGTTGTAGATTTTGTTATTCGGTGCCTGTTTTAAAATCTTCCTCAATGCTGAAAAAGAAAAAAAATGTTATTAAAGACTTATATGAACGCAATATGGGTCTTATTGCATTGATTTAAGGTTTATAATGGCTTATATTATGCATATTACCATGTTCGACTTGAAAGCAAAGCTTGCTCTTTTTTACTGAATTATGCTTAAAGTGAATGAAAACGCATGCCTAACAACTTTTAAAGCGAAATATAGAAAAAAAAAATATGTTTGCAGCGACAAGTCTAACATGGGTATTCATAACCAAATAGTGTGTAATTTACTTTGCAGTTTTTTTTGTTTCCTTCATCCAATGGATAATGAATGAGGTGATAGGGAAGGCAAAGGATCTAGCCCATACAGCCAAGTCTGACGTAATATATCTTTCTTTCTTATAAGTAAATGAGGTTATCATCAAATTCCAGATGTTGCAGAATTTAAATTTCTAGGAGTTACTCGCGGCAAGTTAAACTTGAACTTGTGCCCCATATTTAAAGTCCAATTTATCATTTTCCATAATTATTTACATTGTAGTACGTTATTAAACATACCAACACTACTTTTGACTAACATTTTCCACAGTAAGTACTTTACAAAACAAAAACTTGCACATGACATGTCTGTCCAAAATAGTGTCAAGAAAGCTGCAATTTATATATGGGGCTATTATAGATGTATATGGAACAGGCATTAAATCAATTTATTTTTGTTGTGTGGAAACAATAAATTGAAACATTGAAAATTGTTTACAACACCACTGTGGTAAAAAAAATATACAATATCAGGCTGTAACTTGATAGTTAGTCCTAAAATATTGGTGAGCTGTGATAAATGATACAAACCTTCTTTTTCGTCATCGTTAAAGTCTTGTTTAGGGAATTCTATATCAAAAGTGATGTACAGATTGCCGTGGAGGTTGTTATTGTCAAAGTTAGTCATTCCTTCGCCCTTCTTCTTGATGCGCGCTCCGGACCACGTCACCTTGTCCCGAGAAACTGTCACCTTATGACCATCCAAGTGCTTTATCTCCATTGTGAATCCTGTTAGAGCATCCTGAAATGTAAAAAAAAATTATATTAACTTTTTTAAGCTGTGTTTCAATAAATCCTGTGAGATAAATTGAATTACTTTTTGTTCTAGTCTGTTCCTTTTTAGAACGCCAAGTAGTGTGGTGTTGAATGTCGAGTAGTGTGGTGTTGAATGTCGAGTAGTGTGGTGTCGGACGTTGAGTAGTGCGGTATCAGATGTCGAGTAGTATGGTGTCGGACGTCAAGTAGTGTGGGGTTAGACGTGATAGGTGCCATTTAGTCTGTGTTCTAGAAACTATAATAAGATTAGATACTGACTTGAAGAGATATGGTGACATTAGTATAGAGGTCATCTCCTTTCCTCGTGAACTGTGGATGTCTCTCCTGTCTTAGAACCACAATGAGATCTCCTGGTTCTCCATCAGTATGGGGTTCGCCTTCGCCACGGAGCCTGGACTGATGCATGTCAGGAGCACCCACTTCTACCTAGTAAATAAAGTTTTAGTTTTATATTTCTTTTTCTAACCAATAACCTGAATAAATTGTTATTGTAATTTACATATATCCAATTATAGGCTACTTCATTTTTAGGCGATAGTTTTCTAAGAAATAAATATAAACAGAAAACAATGTATTGTTATAAAATTTTTGTTGTGTAAATATTAGCATAATTAAGATCATTGATCAAAATTATATAAAGAATATCGCATGATTCTATATAAAACAATATTGTGTCATGCTGATATGTGAACTGTTAATTGCTAACTTATCAAGACAAAAAAAAAACTAATTGAACTAAAACTGACATTTGATGTTAACATTAAGCATTCCATTATTGAAAAAAAAAAAGGAACAGCAAACATATACAATACAATAAATTCATTTTCTAACAGTTCTACAGTTTGCTTTTTGACAGATGGACAAAATTTTACATTTTGGACGCCGGTACGCAAAATGGATCCAATCCACAACTTTTCAGAAATTTATGAATTTGATATGATTATGAATTTTAATGAGGTCCTTACGTTGATATATTTTATGTATTTATTTTACCTCAATTTCAAGTAGTCTTTCCTCATTGACCAGCTTAACATTGGGACACTCATCGCAGACTGTCTGCTGCATCATCTGGAACCTACCAGGTCCCAGATTCCGAGTTACCATCTCTTGTCTGCAGTTACATTTACGAGTACCCGATGCGGGTTTGATTACTGGCTTATTTCTAGTTATCTGAAAGTGTTATTAAAAAAATTGTATTATAATAAATAATATAATAATAAATTAGGTTTATTTCACAAAATAGAGACCCCACCAGAGATATAGTTGTGATGATTACTTTTAGGTTTATTCCGCATCTAATAAATAATAATTAATTTGAGTAAAAATGTCTTTAATAAAGATTTCTAAAAATCATGTCGTAATGCAAAATACTAGAAGACATATTAAAATCCTCAACTGTAAACACTTAAAAACAAACTGGACAAGTGGCTAGTGACAATAGAATAGACTATGGTGATAACTGTCAATTTAATAAACTTTACGCCAGTGCTTGATATGGGCATATCAGCAATGCGCTGCTCGCCTATTAATCAATATTAATAATATTTGTGTGAACACTATCCTAGGGTGGATTTCAATATTTTAATTATTTGACATGCCAGATAAGCAAATGAAATCTTTTTAAGCACTTATAAACATGCATGAAGCTGTCTCTTTTTGGTGATAAAGGTGAAAATGTTTATCATCATCATCACAGCCCCTATAACACTGGGTCCTCCTCCACCACTGGGTACACTGCTGGAAATGGGCCGTCCAGGATGTATTTCTGGAGAATTTGGCATATTTGCCATGCCGGCTTGACAGGTTGGCCCTGTTTATACAAAAATAAATTATTATTATATATTCCAAATTATTTTCTGATGCAATAATAATATTTACCTCAATGAAATTTCCATTATACAGTTCTTCCAAGGACACAGTTAGTTCCATGACTATATCCGCCCCTCTGGGGGTCTCATGTTGCTGCTGCTCACCACCAAAATGAAACCCAAAATCCCCAAAGAAACTGGCAAAAGGATCAGCATTGTTCATCATACCATCCTTCTTCAAACAATCTTCGCCGCAACGGTCATACATTTCGCGCTTCTCAGAGTCAGATAAAGCCTCGTACGCAGCCCCCAAGTCCTGAAACTTCTGCGAAGCATCTGGATCACCCTGGTTCTTATCAGGATGCAACGCTTTCGCTAATTTTCTGTAAGCTTTTTTGATTTCATTCGTGTTCGCAGTCCGAGACACCCCTAATATTTTGTAAAAATCACGACCGGCTAGTGCACACACAAATATAGTAAAAAAGTAATAAATAAATACACAGGAATTATTGATAAGCATTATGCTAATTAACTATAGCTATTATTGTTATAAATAGTAATAAATATATTGAAATATCCTCGTATCTACGCTAAACATTTCGCATTTTGACATAACCTCACGAACGAACGACAGCACATAGCTGTTCTTTTTTTGTGATATTTATTAAAGTTTTTGTACATTGCGTATTGGTATGTACCAAGCTTGTGTTTGTTTAAAACATAACACGCAATGTATTATAAAAATCTTAGTGTTGATTAAGTTCACGTACCAGCACGTCACATATGACAATTCGTCCCTCTCTGATTGGCTGGATAAATAAAAATGATAATCATGAAAATAACGCTGTTAATTTTTCTCTTTAATTTTATACACTGTTTGTTTACCGATAAAGCTTATATTTGCTTAGTAAATTTAGACCAATAGGAGGAAGCCTCGTTATAGTACATGTTGCCACAATGGGGTGTATCACTAACTTTTTATCGCGATAGATGGCGCATGATAGATGGTACTTCATATAACTGTCAGTTGCATAGAAAACTTGAATTTTTATTACGACTTTTATTATTTTCTGGATATTATGCCGAAGTGACAGCTTTTAAGTGTACAAATCGAGATTTTTAAGCGAAATCACGTGATCTTAAAATTGCCGTTATCTACTATCAATAAAACCTTTTTTCTTTTTAAAGACGGGGTGTGTGTTGTTTAATTCGTCTTTTAAGGTAGGTAACATTAATTTAAAATACACTTTTCTGTTATAAACATATAAAACCACGATAACAATTTAAAATGATGCGATATAGGTGTAAAATAAGGTACCATTGCCGCTAGCGACATCTACAAAAAGCTTTGCCTGATATACCCTATTAAAAATTGATAAAGCATTTCGTCAGCAGGAATGATGTGACTGATACAATAACTTAATAACACTACTGTGTTACTACAAATAAAAAATAAACAAAGTTTCAATTTAAAAATTATAATGTGGAAACACCGTAATTTTATGTCAAACGCCGGTGCCCATGCAAGTCATCGCTTTATTTTTTACTTTATTCTATTTAATTACATTATAAAGAGTAAAATAGCAAACGTTTCATCTGTAAAATAACAATGGCTTCAGTATTAGTACCAGAAGTTCCAGCCCCAGGCTTTTCGTTTGACAACTGCCAGCGGTAAGTCATTGTTATTCTTGCAAGTCAAATGGTTATTGAAGCATTTTGTTACTTACTCTTTCGTTGTTTTTCAGAAATGCATTCCTTGCTCAAAAAGGCTTTCCCGCGCCAACAGCAACTAAGACAGGAACCACTATAGTTGGTATAATTTACGCTGATGGCGTTATTCTTGGTGCCGATACGAGAGCGACTGAAAACACCGTTGTATCTGATAAAAACTGTGAAAAGATCCATTATTTGGCTTCTAATATGTATTGCTGTGGTGCTGGAACGGCGGCTGACACTGAGATGACGACCCAGAGTGTTTCTTCCATGTTAGAGTTACAAAAACTTCACACTGGCCGTACAGTGCCCGTGGTTACTGCTGCAACTTTGTTGAAGCAGAAGTTGTTTCGTTACCAAGGTCATATTGGGGCTGCATTGGTGCTCGGAGGTGTAGATCGCTCAGGACCTCATATTTATTGCATTTACCCACATGGATCTGTTGATAAACTTCCCTATGCTACTATGGGTAACTATCATATGACTATTTTAAACTAAAACTTGTTTTTGCCATCAATTATAACTGCTCCGTTGTTTATGTAAAAATATAATGAATGTTACAAATAAATGTGACGTAACATTTAGCTAACTTCACAACCTATTAGGTTAAGTTGCAAGGTCCACAATGACTATCTTAGCTGTGTCTAGAAATGTGTGTCCTCATCCAAGAATTGAACCAGCAGCCCTATTTTCTTACTTAAGTTATATAATGGAATCTGTTAACTATATATATCACGCTATTAAAGTTCATAATTGCTAGGACGCTGTCCAAGTCAAGCGCTTATTTATATATCTCTGATGTAAATAACAAAATCAACTAATAATGTTTGCGACTAAGTATAGTTATGAGCGGTGGTGGCTCGGTTGTAATAACACTTTCCTTTAAAAATCCTACAAAGGTCGGTTCAATTCCCCTGGCATGTATATTTCACCTATAACAATTGTTATATTTTGGTATGTCAGTTAACAAATTTTAAAATAATAACAATAATGCTATTAATACCATGCATCATAGACAAAGTAGCATTAGGAACACAATACAGTAGAAGGCATAAGACCACAAAACTATTCAACTATTTAAACAAATTTTCCGTCAAAGGCATGTCAATAAATTCTGACAGGTTATAAAAAGCATTATTTTGGAAAAAGAGTTTCAATTTTGTTTTAAATTCACTTGGCTGTAGTCCAGTTATAATAGTCTCAGGTAGTTTATTGTATAATGTAATTTTCAACGGCAAACCTTGTTTAAAGTTTTTCTCATGATGAGAAATACAATTTTCCTAGATTAGGAACACCACTGTTCCCGTGCATCGGAGGGCACACTAAGCCTTTGTCCTGGTTCCACTAATATGTGGAATAGTCAATAAAATTGACAACGGACCCTCATCAACCCGTCTGGCCAGCGTGGCGAGTGGAGGCCGAATTCTCCAGATATTCGTTCTGGAAGGCCCATCTCCAAACGTGGAGGTCTAGGATTCTAGGGGATGTAATGAAGGAATAATGAATGAACAAATAGGGCTGCTGGTACCTTTGTGGTTAAATCTATGTTCTCAGTTGCTAGAGCACACAAAAATACTACATTATTAACCTTCCTGCAGTCTTGTAACTACTAGCAACCACTGAAGGGTTTAAAATTTGATTAGTTCAAAACTATTAGAACTTTGACTATAATAAAACTTTATTTTCCCAGGATCGGGCTCATTAGCCGCAATGGCAGTATTTGAGTCTGGTTGGAAAGCCAACATGAGTGAGGAAGAAGGCAAGAAGTTGGTGCGGGATGCCATTGCAGCAGGTATCTTCAATGACCTGGGCTCTGGCTCCAATGTAGATCTGTGTGTCATCAGGAACAGCGGCCCAGCTCAATATCTCAGGACTTACGAGGAAGCTAATGTCAAGGTATGAAGAGAGGAGACAAATTTCTAAGCATTCCATAGATTCACTGTGCGGGTGAATCACAAACACATATTTTTGGTTTCTTATCTTAAATAATACAGTCCAAACACATATCTTTGGTTCCTTACCTTAAATAATACAGTCCAAACACATATCTTTGGTTCCTTACCTTAAATAATACAGTCTAAACACATATCTTTGGTTCCTTACCTTAAATTATACAGTCTAAACACATCTTTGGTTCCTTACCTTAAATAATAGTCTAAACACATATCTTTGGTTCCTTACCTTAAATAATACAGTCCAAACACATATTTTTGGTTTCTTACCTTAAATAATACAGTCCAAACACATATTTTTGGTTACTTACCTTAAATACTACAGTCCAAAGACATATCTTTGGTTCCTTACCTTAAATAATATAGTTCAAACACATATTTTTGGTTCCTTACCTTAAATAATACAGTCCAAACACATATTTTTGGTTTCTTACCTTAAATAATACAGTCCAAACACATATTTTTGACCTTCTTATATACTTTTGTTATAGTTAATCATCTTGGTTATTGATTTCTGTTCTGTTAACTATTATTTTTTGTTAAAAACATGATTTTAGATAGTAATTAAAGAATAAAAAAATATTATTCAATGAAAAAGGGAGCTGAAATGGAAAGAATATCAAAATTAAATCAGCATGTGCATGAAATAGACAGGCGTTGTTCTTTTATTTAATATATTATTTGTTTGCAGGGCAAGAAGCAAGGCTCATACCGCTACCCTCCCGGTACTACAGCAGTCCTGCGCCAGCGAGTCATCCCTATCGAAGTGGAATCTGTCTTCATAAGGCCTATCGACCGTCCACAACCTATGGAAATCTAATGCTGGCTTTTTAATTCATTGGAAACGGAAATAAACATATTTTATTTTAAAAATGTATTTTATTTCTTACATCAACCTTTTTCTCTACACAGAACAGTATTACAAATCTGTCCAGATGGAATAGAACTAATACCTCGTTCCGAATCATGCTCAGAACGCTTAGAATGAATATGACACTGACAGTCGTTCCGAATCAAATATCACCATTTGGATTCCATCTGAGCGTGATTTCAATTCGGAACGGTCTAAATTACATTTTTATTTATACCATAATAGGTTTTTTTTAATGTATAGAAGATTAATTGCGGATTTCATATCTTTGAGTATGAATACTAACAAACAACTTTTTCAGCTTCATGTGTAACGTTTAATATTATTAACTTATTTTATCTTCTAAAATAACTTGCCGTGTTACAGACATTTTTTATTTACTTCCTACTTAAATATTAATTATAGATTTGTTTTAGAAGTAATATACAAACAGTATAAACGAATTACAATATTAAATAATTTAGAAGAAAACCTAATATTAAATAAACTTGAAAATGGCGCGCGACATAATGACAAACTGACAGCGCTCAGAGAGACATTCCTTAATATCATGAGCAGTCTGAGCGCGAGAAATGATGTCATTTGTGACGTAACAAAGCTTTGTCACAGTTTATGCATGCCTCGGAACGGCTTTAAGCGTGCTTAGGTTACTATTGTCGTGTCTCGGAACGAGTAAAGTGAGAATTCTGGCAAAGTTAGAACTACGTCCCGTAGTCACTCTGTGGGAACGCTCTATGGAACTAGTTCCTTTAGGAACTATTAGTATGGAATGGTACATTGAGCAATAAAAACATATTTTAAGAAAATAATATTTTTATTTATTACACAATATAAATCTTAATCTAATGAGGAATACACATCTAAAAGAAAAGTTAAAAAAATAATATTTTGCATTGTATGTGTACGCAGCATTACCTACAGTTAATAAGAATGGACGGAAATAAGTCAATCACAGATTATACTGGTGTAAGAAAACTTCCAATAATGGTTCTTATTTAGAAAAAATATGACACAAATAAAGTTGTATATATAAAAAAGAAGAAAAGTGTTGTAGACTAGATAAGTTATCTTTTTTTAAAGAATAGAATAAAAAATTGTAAAATAATAAATTAAACTTAATAATACTAATTTTGAAAAATTTTACATGTGTCCGTTGTAATAGAAGGGCCATGATTAGAAATTGATTTTAAAACAAAAAAATATACTTTTTCCTTGTAATTAAATAATGGCTTCTTTACTATAATGGACATTGTACTGTGTGTCTTTGTATGATCTTACGTTAGACTAATATGTCATTCTATTGATAGAAACAACAACTTTTCCTAAGATAATTGTCAAAATTGACAAAAAAAAAAAATGGCTTCTCCATACAAACAGTAAATTTTAAAATAGTTTTGTCATTTCAGACATATGGTTTCTATCAATAGAATCACATATTATCCGACGTAAGAGCATACAAAGTCACCCTGTATAAAATACTGAGTTTCTAGGTTATGTAGAATGTTCAAACTTGATAAATATTTGTGAAGAATAAAATCCCAAGTATCCTTCCATATTACACTAATAGAATCATTGTCATTCAAAACATAAAATCTCCAACTCACACAAATAATTAATGTTTTTTTTTTGTAATTTTGTAAATTTTATGAATATGATCTATTACGAATGCTAATAGGAGTATTTTGAGTATATGCAAAAAGTAAAGTAAAGTATTATCACGACCGTTTCCCTTTCGGGGTGGTCAGAAACCGCGCTTATAAATAAGCGGATTCACATTTAGCCAACTTTATAGGCCAATCATGACAGGTTGCAAGATCGTCGATGTCTCCAGCGTACCAAACTCGGGAAATATCACAAAAAAAAATATATTCATTAAATGTATTTAGATACATTATCCTCGCCAAGCCGTCTGGCCAGCGTGGCGAGTGTAAGCCAAATTCTCCAGATATACGTTCTGGAAGGCCCATCTCCAGCAGTGGAGGTCTAGGACGCTGTGTTCTAGGGGCTGTAATGATGAATGAATGATATACATTAATAAATATTTTTGTGTCCCGACCAGGAATCGAACCCGGTACCTCCGAGTCTAAATCCACAGACTTAACCGCTAGACCACGGAGGCAGTATATGCATTAAAATTTTAAATACTGAGATTCACGGTTCTGTTGGAATTTAACATAAAATAGCACAAATTTATCCTCTCTTGTGAAGAATAAAATCCCAAGTATCCTTCCATCTTAAACTAATAAGATCATTTTCAGTTAAATCTGTATTACCATAATTTAGAACAGAAAATTTCCTAAACGTCCGAGCGACATAACTTAGCCAAACGACCACACAAATAACAAACAAGTTAGACATTTTTTTTGTAATTTTGTAACTTTGTAATATTGTATAAAAATGATCTATAACGAATGCTAGTAGGAGTATTTTAAATATATACGCTGGTAGATAATGATGAAGAAACAGAGTTCTTTCAACGAAGAAGTATGGGACGTAATGAAGAAGATATCCAATGAAAAGAATGGCTCCGGCATCTGCAAATTGGTTCCAGGAATGTGTTATTTCGTTAGTTCTCCTCATTTTGATAGCATATGTGGCTAACATGACTGCGTATAGAGCTACGGATATTGTACCTGTGTACCAAGTTATTAAGTTGCCGATGAGATGGACTTGGGCCTGAAAAACAAAAATAATAATAATAAAATTCTTTATTGCACACAAAATATACAATATATATGTAGGTACATAGGCGAGCATAATACCATCAAGGTATTCTCTACCAGCTAACCTTTGGGAGAGTGCGAGATTAATATTATGGGTGCAGAGTGTGAAAATGGAAATAATATAGTAAAAACCAGAATTAAAATATGTAAATAAATACAATTAAAATCAAAATAATTTATTTCTGTTTGGTTAGTTCGTAACACTTGGATATTGTCAATACATACAAGCTAAGAAATAATTAAAAATAAAAACAAATAAAAAATATTACCATTGACCACGGCTGGACCGAACCCAACATCAATACAATAATTATAACTAAAACATTGTTGCCATAAACGAGGAATTTGTTTTTACTTACAGCTAGATACTCAATATTAAATTCGTGGCTGTAAAAGGGCCATGACAGTTTACAATCTAATAATAATTATATCCATAAATATAAATTTGTAGCTATAAAAAGGCCATGTCAGCTTACAATCTAATAATAATTATGTCCATAAATATAAATTCGTGGCTGTAAAAAGGCCATGTCAGCTTACAATCTAATAATAATTATGTCCATAAATATAACCAAAATAAAACTGTTGGCTTGGTTCTATTTTTAACTTTAATGGTAACTTATTACAGAAAATTTATTTTCATTTGACAGCTGGAAACGTTTTAAGTCTAAGATTTAAATACACAGGATATATCGCTAGTATTTTTATATAGGAACTAGAATAATAAAAGCAAATATTTACATTGGAAGTGTGTGATAGCCAATAGGCGACCGATCTGGAGAGTAGCGGCCAATCAGAGGGCTCGCTGGCGAACATGTGACCGTGCGGCGCCATTGAAGAATGGGCGGCCATTTTGTGTTGCAACTCGGCGAACTTCTCCCAAAAACTAAGCTGTGTAACTCGTGTAGGTATCATCTCAGCTGATACCAACTCGCGTTCACGTTCTTTTCTGTCTTCAGCTGTAATTTCATAAAGTTTGATGATGGCTTGGTTGTAACAATTACTTATAATCCTACAAAGGTCGGTTCAAAACCCCGGCATGTACCAATGAGAAATACACTTTTCTTACGTACTGCAGTCATAGATTTACAACCCCATCGTTCCCGTGCTTTGGAGAGCACGTTAAACCGTGTCCCGGTTCCACTAATACCATCTTGTGGAATCGTTAATAAAATGTCATTAAACATTTACATTAGATCCTCGTCAATCCGTCTGGCCAGCAGCGTGGCGAGTGTAGGTCAAATTTATTTATTTATTCGAAGAGAAAGAACAGAGACAGGCAGTATAAGAACAATTAAGAAACGATACAGTAGGAGCCATTAGAATTATACCCGCCACCAAAATATTTCCCACTGTGGACAATAGTGCACCATTGACCGCCTCCGTGGTCTAGTGGTAACAAACGTTGCCGTAAACTCGGGAGGTCGTGGGTTCGATTCCCACCGGGGGCAAGTTGTACATTGTATATTTGTCTCGGTCTGGGTGTTTATATGTATAATATGTATATATTTACAAAAAAAAAGTATAATATGTAGTTTATCAACCATCTAGTTTCCGTAACACAAGCCTTGTAGCTTACCACGGAAATTAGATGGCGCTGTGTGACCTGTCTGAAAAATATTTATTTATTTATTATTTATTTATATTTTTAGATACGTTAGTACTACATATGTATACCTTGGCCAGGTATAATGGATTATACAAATATAAATTCTAGAGATATATGTTCTGGAAGGTCCATCTCCAACAGTGGAGGTCTAGGACATGATGAGGCTGTAATAAAAAATTGAGTACTTCATCGAAACCTGAAAACTTACAAAGTGTACGTTTGAAAAATGTAGTTTATCAACATACTAGGCACAACAATTGCGGACATTTTGGATTTATTTATAATATATTTTAAATATAGTGGAAGTTGGTGCGAGAGGAGTTCCAGCAAAATCTTTGCACCATTTAATTCGGCCAAAGCAGGTCTACCGTCAATGGCAATCAAAACATTTATGGAAAGAACATCCAAGACGTCATTAACGGAATCATACAGTATTTGGTTGGGTAGGGAGAGGAATGGAATGGTGGATGCAGGTCTCCTTTGTAAACCAGGTATAATGTGTATCATGGAATGCTTAGAAATTTGTCTTGTTTTAGTAAAGTAGAGATAAATTCATTAAATGTCTTTGCTTTTTTCTTTATGTGATAATATGTCCAAAATCTCAGTATTTTATTTCCTAGTAAGTTGATAGACTACATTTCTCAGAAGTATTTTGTGAGTGATTTGTATCCCTTGCAATCGTTAATATATTTTAACAAACGTGATGTCGGCAGAAATGCCTTAGTAGCGATTGCCATTACTAGTTTTAAAAAAAAGAAGAAAAGAGAGTCCTTCGCGCCATTTTTCGCGGACATGTCAATTGCAAGTTTTTGTTTTGTAAATTTTCTGTGGATATTATTGGTCAAAAGTGGTGTTGTTTTGTTTAATAATGTGCTACAATGTGAATTATTATGGAAAACGATAAATTGGACTTTAAATATTAGGCACAAGTTGCAGTTTATTTTTTGCGGTTTTCCCGCGCTGTCAACTCCCATATTTTACCCGACGTGTTTGAGCTATGGTGCCGCAAGTGACTTCAAGAAAAGCATCAAATTCTGCAGCATCTGGAATTTGATTATGACCTCATTAACTCATTAAAAAGAAAGATAGGTATATTACGTCGGACTTGGCTGTATGGGCTAGACCCTTTGCCTTCCCTATCATCTCCTTACCTTTAGTATACCGATGTTCCTCTACGTTCCAAAGCGCGTCTTGATGTGCTGCCTTATCTGCCACCACTTCATGTTGATGGAATCCCCAAGCTGGAAGCTGTCGGCCGCTGTACCGGAGCGAGGCGCCAGTCGCCACGTGTACGAGTCGGACTATAGACCGGATCCCGTCCCAGGTCGCCTCCTCACTGTCTCGGTTCGCGATCTCAACCCGCCACAGATTCTGAGCCGGCATCGACACGTTGTAGTCTATATAGCACGATACCTCCTATATGGGGCGAAAAAAATATTATGTCTCTCTACCCCGCAAGAATCACAAGGTCATATGAAATGCTAATATAAAAAAAATATTATGTCTCTCTACCCCGCAAGAATCACAAGGTCATATGAAATGCTAATATAAAAAAAATATTATGTCTCTCTACCCCGCAAGAATCACAAGGTCATATGAAATGCTAATATAAAAAAAATATTATGTCTCTCTACCCCGCAAGAATCACAAGGTCATATGAAATGCTAATATAAAAAAAATATTATGTCTCTCTACCCCGCAAGAATCACAAGGTCATATGAAATGCTAATATAAAAAAAATATTATGTCTCTCTACCCCGCAAGAATCACAAGGTCATATGAAATGCTAATATAAAAAAAATATTATGTCTCTCTACCCCGCAAGAATCACAAGGTCATATGAAATGCTAATATAAAAAAAATATTATGTCTCTCTACCCCGCAAGAATCACAAGGTCATATGAAATGCTAATATAAAAAAAATATTATGTCTCTCTACCCCGCAAGAATCACAAGGTCATATGAAATGCTAATATAAAAAAAATATTATGTCTCTCTACCCCGCAAGAATCACAAGGTCATATGAAATGCTAATATAAAAAAAATATTATGTCTCTCTACCCCGCAAGAATCACAAGGTCATATGAAATGCTAATATAAAAAAAATATTATGTCTCTCTACCCCGCAAGAATCACAAGGTCATATGAAATGCTAATATAAAAAAAATATTATGTCTCTCTACCCCGCAAGAATCACAAGGTCATATGAAATGCTAATATAAAAAAAATATTATGTCTCTCTACCCCGCAAGAATCACAAGGTCATATGAAATGCTAATATAAAAAAAATATTATGTCTCTCTACCCCGCAAGAATCACAAGGTCATATGAAATGCTAATATAAAAAAAATATTATGTCTCTCTACCCCGCAAGAATCACAAGGTCATATGAAATGCTAATATAAAAAAAATATTATGTCTCTCTACCCCGCAAGAATCACAAGGTCATATGAAATGCTAATATAAAAAAAATATTATGTCTCTCTACCCCGCAAGAATCACAAGGTCATATGAAATGCTAATATAAAAAAAATATTATGTCTCTCTACCTCGCAAGAATCACAAGGTCATATGAAATGCTAATATAAAAAAAATATTATGTCTCTCTACCTCGCAAGAATCACAAGGTCATATGAAATGCTAATATAAAAAAAATATTATGTCTCTCTACCCCGCAAGAATCACAAGGTCATATGAAATGCTAATATAAAAAAAAATCTGCAATAAAGATATTATGATTTAGACATCACCTGTGCCTGAGGCGAGACTGCAGCAGCCACGTCATGGGAGTTGAGTGCACGACTTGTGATGCCGTGGAGTAATTGGACCTCATCTCCGTGACGGATGACATCGGGTGGAGAACCCACGGACAACGAGGAGCGGTCTGCACGCTTCACTATCCACCAGTTGTTCACATCCTAAAAAGTATTAAAATATATCTGAATTATAGATATAAAGATTTTTACATTTCAAAGATTCTTCAGTGTAAAAGAATGAACAGATCTTTGAAAATGTAAAAATTCTATAAACACTGAAGGGATTGGTCATTTTATGGCGTTATAAAGAGTTGAGGTTACTTTTTTTTTGTATTCTTCTCCCGATGGATGATGAATGAGGTGATAGGGAAGGCAAAGGGTCTAGCCCATACAGCCAAGTCTGATGTAATATATCTTTATTTTTTATGAGTTCATCATTAAATTCCAGATGCTGCAGAATTTGATGCTTTTCTTGGGGTCACTCGCGGCACCATAGTTCAAACACGTCGGGTAAAATATGGGAGTTAACAGCGCGGGAAAACCGCAACTTGTGCCCCATATTTAAGTCCAATTTATCGTTTTCCATAATTATTCACATTGTAGCACATTATTAAACAAAACAACACCACCTTTGACCAACAATATCCACAGTAAATTAATTTACAAAACAAAAACTTGCACTTGACATGCCCACGCAAAATGGCGCGAAGAACTCCGAGTTGAGGTTACTTTGATGATAATTTTTTTTTGACAATTACACGCGGTACATACAATTTAGCCCATACATAAAAATATCTATTTCATAGGCATTTTTAGTTTAGTTTTATTTATAATTAGTTTTTTAATCTATTTTATTTTAAAATGCCTCCGTGGTCTAGCGGTTAAGTCCGTGGATTTAGAATTGGAGGTACCGGGTTCGATTCCTGGTCGGGACACAAAAATACATTTAATTAATATTTAATTTATTTGTGATACTTCTCGAGTTTGGTACGCTGGAGACATCGACAGGCTTGCCACTTGTCATGATTGGCCTATAGTAAAGTTGGCTAAATGTGAATCCGCTTCTATATAAGCGTGGTTTCTGACCACCCTGAAAAGAAAACGGTCGTGATGATGATGTTGACGATTATTTTAATATTTTTGTATCTATTTCGAATAAATATATTATTCATTTAGGCCAAATATCCTTACAAGATGAATGATGTCTTTTTTGTCACTTCCGACATATGTTTTCTTTGGAAAAGTTGTTAGTCAGTTAGTGTTAGTTAGTCTAGAGTGAGACCAAACAAAATCACCCCGTATATTTACCTTGAAGCTGTAGCAGGTGACTTGTTGTTGGTGGGAGGATCCCCTGCTGTCGGAGTAACGCACTGGATACACGTGCGAGTGCGAGTGGAGCCAGCAGGTTCGGCCGTGACTGTGTCTGCAAATAAAAAAAATATACATATACACTCGCACTACTATAACCCAATTCTGTATTAGTGGATTTCCTTATTTACGACAGAGATTGGGTCATAATTATACAATTCAATTCTCAACTCTATAAGCGCTCGACCTTGACAGCGGCCGTGCAAATATCAACTTTAATAGCGTGTGTTGTGTGTGTTGGGAGAAATTTAGAAATAGTTTATGAATTGTAGTTACTTTATGGTTTTTTGTCGCTTATATACTTCTCCAGGGCCAGCATCCAAGCTAGGGGATACTTAAACCTGCTAAACTCAGCTGGAAGAAAACACCAGGACAAAGTATAGGAAAAAAAGGATACTTACACCGCGTGGCAGGAGTCCAGGTCACGATTTCACGGCACAATAACTTATCACGACGAGACGGAACTCTCTTCTAACTTCACCCGTTTTAACCAGAGGGCGTAAGCATACACCATATGAATTTACCGTTGTAGCTTACGTTCCCGCGTTTATTTAAATAGTGAGTTTGATTATAGACAATGGTTGTGGAAGGAATCAAAAGGAGAGGATGATACCAAGCCACAATATATATATATATATATATATATATATATATAGTTAACGGATTCCGTTATATAACGGTTGCGCTTAAGTAACAGAATGAATACTGTGAATGTTAGCAACTGGCGTCCCCAACACTATGCCGGGGCATGACGGCAATTCAAGCACGCTTAATCCCGAAACGTGCGGATACATTTTACTGGGTTTATCGGCCAAATTACCACCTATGTGTTGTTCTTGTTGAAAGTATATGCCATTTGCAATGATGTCAAATGCCACAGAATTTGGCCTACACGTTGCTGGTCTGGCGAAGATCTGATGTCAATATTTTATGACAATCTATTATCGATTCCACAAGTTGGAATTAGTGGAACCGGGACCGAAGGCTTAACGTGCTCTCCGAGGCACGAGGACGATGGTGTTGTAAATCTATGACAAATGTACGTAAGAAAAGTGTATTTCTCATAGGTACATGCCGGGGGGGTTTGAACCGACCTTTGTAGGATTTAAGGAACGCGTTTTTACAACCGAGCCACCGCGCTAAAAACTACATCCTCCTCCTTGCGTCTTTCTCCTTACTGCTGAGGGTCGTGTCCCCCTCCACGGATCACTTTGTCCCGGACGATGCTGCGCCATCCGGGTCTGTTCACGGCTGCATGTAGGGCATCGAGCATCTGGGTATTTAGTGAGGTGCGGATCTGGTCAGACCAGCGTATGGGGCTTCGGCCACGCGGTCTTTTGCCTTCGACTTTCCCTGTGATAACAAGCCTTTCCAGGTTACCAGGTGTTTTACGGGCTATATGGCCGAAATACTCAAGGAATCGTTTTAGGCAGATGGAAGACAGCCTAGTAGATTTTGAGCACCTTGAGGTCAATACTCACGTAAGTTCTTCGCGCTGTCCAAGGGATACGCCTCCAACACCACATCTCAAAGGCATCGATGCGGCCACGATCACCGGCTTTGAGAGTCCAAGTTTCAGCGGCATAAAGAAATATGGAGAATATTATAAACTACATACCTGAGTGTAATTTGTGATCCATGAGCGACATGCAAAGGTTGTCCCCTAGTAATGCTAGCGAGTCCTCCCTTCAATGATGCTTGGAAAGCACTTGTCATCACACTATCATGAGGCCCGGCCTTCGGAAGTAAAGCCAAGTGTACATAAAACACACTAATATACACCAAAAATGGTACAATAGTGAGAATAGTTAGCCTCCAAATTGTGGATAGAGTCAGTTGGCAGGCATTTCCACTGTTCGGTTGACCAATCCAACCCCATATTTGTCGACCAACCAGAAATATTGCTAATAGGTAGGTGTAGAAACCTGAGTATTTTACTCTGAAAAAATAAAGACGATTAGAATTAATTGTTTTTTATTTATCTATTAAAGGTTACTTTTTTATTTATTGCAATTAAACTTAAGAAGGTGAGTTTCCTAGTCGCGATCACAGCGACATTCCCCTCGTTCCGAATCAAGCTCATAAGCTTTATTGTGTTCAATTTACTTATTGGTATTTTTTAATTTATTATCATTGTTTATGTTTTTAATGCAGTTTACGATAGATAGCTTTGGTGTCTGTGGCTGATGGGTAGGAATAAATACATATTTTCTTCCGTCTTGTTGTATGTATTGTTTTCTTTGTGTTTTTGTTGTATTTTGTAAATTTCCTTAATTTTATGCACTATTTGTTTTTGTTGATTTCTTAATCTGTCTTCACAGTGGATTTATATTTTTGTGTATAATTTGTGAACCCATTCATGGCCTTATTTATTGTGTAAAATTTGATAATATTGTATTTTTGGTTATGCTGTTGGAGTTCCAGATAAATAAATAAATAAATAGCTAGGCATTCATGTAGCTCAGACATTTTGATGTACCATGGTGTATTTCTTCTCGGGGTGGAAATACGCTCTGACCTTAACCACCGGAACAACTTTGAGAGCATCACCAAAACAGCGCGGCGTCATAAAAGCTCGGAATACTGAATAAGGTGAAGCGGATTTTTCAGCACTATTTCTACATTTTCTATTCTGTGTTATTTATACTTACGAGAAGCAGCATCCAAGCAAAATGCCAGCTGCACAAAGCCATAATGCTGCGTTAACACCATCCCGTCGCGAACTACGAGTGGCACATAATACCCCGGCTAAACCGAATGCTAACTGTATGCATTCTAGCAACATAAACCTCGATTGGGCCAGGAAACTGTTCTCTAAAACAATATTAAATATTGCAGTAAAAATAAGTTGTGTAATGTCACAAATTAACAATAAAATAAGTTGAATGTTGTAGTAAACAAAATGTTGTGTAATTTAATAAATTGAAAATAAATAAGTTGAATGTTGTAGTAAAAATAAGTTGTGTAATGTAACAAAATAAGTTAAGTCAATTATTAATTAAACTAGGTAGATTATTGTATGTAATTTAATGGAGATGATTCTACATACCACTTCTACTACAACACTTCATATCAAATGCTTTCTGTATAATATAGCCTCAATTAGACCTGGAAACTGTTAGTAACTTGAATATTGTAGTAAAATAAGTTGTGTAATGTAACAAAATAAATTGGGGTATTTATTAAATTAGTATTTTTGCTGCGTTTTAATGCAGATTCTACACCAACAAACACCTTATACAAAATGCGAACTGTATGCATTCAATAAGATAAAACTCGACTGGGCCAGGAAACTGTTCTTAGTTTTAGTTTTTATTTATTTATTTAAGGAAAACTATTGACAATATCCAACAACAAATAGAACTAAACGTTAGCAACAGAGTGTCATTTATAAGTTTTCACAAATAGAAACCATGGTTTTATTTATAATATGTATTTTAAAGTGGTATTTTAAGATGTGTTTTCTTTAACTTTTGTTATTATTTTGGTGTTTTTAAGAGAAGAAGACAAATTTCTAAGCATTCCATGGATTCACCGTGCGGGTGCCGGGTCCATCGTGTGTGGGTAAGAGATGAGAAGAATGGTGTCTCGGGCTTGCGACCGACAATTGGCTGGTTTAAGAAAAGGAGGCCTCCTTTTTTTTCTATTGCGCGATAATACGCTCACCATCCACCATTCTACTTCTCTCCCTACCCAACCAAATACTGTATGATTCCGTTAATGCCGTCTTGGAAGCTCGTTCCATAAATGTATTGACGGCAGACCTGCTTAGGCCCAATTCTTTCAGTAAGTGATGCAAAGATTTTGCTGGAACTCCTCTTGCACTAACTTCCACTGCGTAAAGCTGAGTCTTGAACCCGTTCCTGATCATTTCTTCTGTGAGATCATAATATTTATTCGACTTCATGTTGTGGTCTTTTGGAATATTTGATTCCCACGGAACGGTGAGTTCAATAAGGATAACTTTTTTCAAGTTCCGAGAAAACACTAAGATGTCTGGCCTATAGGCTGATACAGCTAGTTCATCTGGGATCCTATAATGGTGTTCAAATGTATCCATGAGAATTTTCCAGTCTGATGCGGCGCCAAGGATCGAGGTGGGCTTGCATTTAGTTTTCGTGCTTTGCCCTTCCTTTACAAATGTGGTCAAAGTTTTATTTGTAGTCAGTCCCTTTCTGGCTCTTGCAATAGAAAGACTTACTGCTTCACGGATAACACCTAGGACTTTGTCATGTCGGCGTGAGTAATAGCCCTTTTCTAGGAGAGTAACGCACCCTACAAGTGTGTGTCTAGCAGTTCCTATGGCAGCACCACACAATGTACAGTTCTTTTCCGTAGCTTTTCCCCACCTTACCAGATTACTCTGGTCCGGGAGGGACATTTGAAAAGAACTTTAGCAACGCCGGAGACCAATCGTACATTAGTGTGCGCCACTTTAGGGCTGGAGGGATGCAAAAATCGCCCAAAGTTAGCCAGTCATTTTGAACTTCTAGAGTCATCGCGTGCACTCTGTATTCATGCTCTTCATCTTTCCTGAGGAAGGATTTTATAACCTCTTTGTCACTTTCTTTTTTCTTCCAGCCAATGCCACTTTTGTCAGTCTGGGCACCTGTCATGAATTTCTTGAAGAATAGTAGTCTCGGTTCCATATCTGAGACCAGAGGGTCTCTTGGAAGGGATGAAATTGTATTATCCTGGGAGCTGGTTAGAATTTGATATTTGCTTATACGTAGATGTTTGTATAATTCAGATGGTCTTTTCAGATCCATTCCGAAGTTTCTCCGTCCTCTAAAGAATGTTGAGGAGTCAGCACCCTGGGCTAATCCAAGCCAAGACTTCAATGTTCTTATGACGTCCGCGTCCAGACTTGATAGTAGGCTTTTGTTGAAATCATATACTAGGAAAGGCCAAGTGAGGCGAGATGCTAAGTAGTTGTCATATATCCAAGCTTTTTTGACATTGCTTATAGGCTGTTGAGTAACCCTATTCATGTCGTCAGTGAATTGTTTTACAACTACTTCTAGGGATGGTGTTTTTCCCTGAAAATTTATCCTTCTGCCCAGAAATTTAAAGGGCATGGTTTCATTTACCGGAGCTATTCTCTGCCCTGCTATAGTCAGTCCAGGATCATAAGACGTAAATGTAGTGTTTCGCCTAGCCAGACATAGGCTGAAGCATTTTGATGGTTTCGTTCTCATTCCCTTTGTCCATGAGCAGAAATCATCCACTATTTTCAGCAAGCCCTGGCATTGCTTGGGATTTCTTGTTATCACCGCCAAGTCGTCTGCAAAAGCTAAGACGGATTCCGTATAGATGTTGTTTTGTTTGAATCTATATCCCCACTTCTTCTCACGAGATTTAAGTTTGTCGATTAGGATATTGATAATTATATTAAAAGCTACAGGTGATAGGCAGCAGCCTTGGAACAGGCCCACATTGTATTTTAGTGTGTCTGTGTAGCCGTCCTTGTTTGTTACGACAAATCTCAAGTTCTTGTAATAATTGGCAATTATATCTCTGATTAGTGTTGGAAAGTTATACCATTTTAGCGCAGTTTGCAGCAATTCATGTTGCACCGACCCAAATGCGTTTTCCAAGTCGATCCAACAGACGCTTAGTTGCCGCTCCTGTTTCCTGGCATCCTTCAAACACTCAGCGAGTAAGGTGTTGTGTTCTAAGCAGCCAGAAACTCCCGGCAAAAAACCTTTCTGGTGCTGGCGTGAGAAGTACTCGTTCTTGACCATAAATCGGGACATTCTTGCTTGTACTATGGAGAAGAAGATTTTGGACATTGTATTCGTCAAAGCGATCGGTCTTGCATCTTTGGGATCCTTTACCTCAGTTTTCTTTGGTATGAGAACGAAGACTGCCTCGCCAAATGCCTTTGGAACTTGATTAGTAGACCAGATTTTTCGATATATATTATATAATATTATTTAATTCCGTATTTCCTTTTTTTATATTAAAAATACCTGCAGCCCTATTCCGTTAATTAAGCGCAAACGTTATATAATGGAATCCGTTAACTATATATATGTATATCACGCTATTAAAGTTGAGATTTGCACGGCCACTGTCAAGGTCGAGCGCTTATAGAGTTCAGAATTGAATATTTTGTAATTATAACGCAAACGCTGACGTAAATAAATCCACTAATAACTTTGGGCTTTAGTAACAGAATATTACACATTAAATTATAATTATTTAGATTGTAAGTTGACACGGCCTTTATACAGTCACGAAATTAATTTAAATTTATTATAATTATACATTATGTTATAATTATTTAGATTATAAGTTGACACGGCTATAATGCCTCGAATTTACGTTAAGCTACAGCACTTGCTTATGGCAGCAATGTCACTTACTTATTTCGGTCTATCCATAATTTAATTTAATCTTTTTATTTATTATTTTAATAATATTGTAAAAAATTGACAATATCCGAGTGTTACATGTGAACCATATGGAAATAAATATTTTGAATTCGAATTGGGCTGCTGGGACTTTAAAAACAATCACAATGCACATACTTGAGATTGTGGGTGATGGGTTATTATATCAACTAAAACTTACCAAATAATACAAGTAAGCCGGCTAATATGGCTGTCCATTGAGAAACTGACATTTCTAACATTAAGTGATAAGACAGAGGTACCAAAAGACTACCAGCAACTGCCGGGACTAATCTTAAGGCATAAATAGGCACGTTATCAGAATACGGAGAGCCTATACGGTCAAATGTGAAGTTTCCATCGTAACCGGCAATACGTCCAGCTAGGAACAGCAACTGCTTTCCCAAAGGAGGGTGTGCGTCAAAGAAAAATACTCCTTTTGTATATAAAGTTACATAGCGTCCATAATGTAGTTCATCAAATCTGCAAAAAAAATATACATACAGTTAAATAAAAACCCTGTATTGTCAAAAGAGATTGCCCAAATCCAGGACCCAACTTATTTACAGCGTGCCTCAACTAAATACAATTCAATAATCATAACAATTAATTGTGTTTTTTAAAATTTAATTAGAACATCTCTTTTACCCCAGCATTAAAATATAATTTAATTAAACAGTCAATTGATTAAAATTTGTGTATAAAATAGTTGGAATAGTTTTTCGCGCCATTTTGCGTGGACATGTCAAGTGCAAGTTTTTGTTGTGTAAATTAATTTACTGTGGATATTATTGGTCAAAAGTGGTGTTGTTTTGTTTAATAATGTGCTACAATGTGAATAATTATGGAAAACGATAAATCGGACTTTAAATATGGGGCACAATTTGCAATTTATTTGTTGCGGTTTTCCCGCTCTGTCAACTCCCATATTTTACCCGACGTGTTTGAGCTATGGTGCCGCTAGTGACTTTATGAAAAGCATCAAATTCTGCAACACTTGGAATTTGATGATCCCCAACTCGGTTATGAACATATATTATGTAAATAAATTACGTGTTTAGGGCTGATGTATTCTGTACAATGTCCTTTAAATAAACTTAAAAAATAATAATTAAATAGTTACATTTATACGATTAGGTTCTTTATTGTGACCAGGTACTTGATTTAGATAAAACATTGGATTTCAAATCGGCGGGATCGAAACTATGTAATTATTAACGTAATAAAAAGATGTTGTCAATTGTCGTTATACTTACTAGGGTAAAATAAATAAAATTAATTACAGATAATGAAAACACATAACTATCAAATAAAAAAGAAAACATTATATTGGGCCCATTTCTCTAATGAAAATGGGCATTCTCATTCCATATCATTTTTAAGCTACTGCGCGATACAAAAAGAGGTTATGTGTTTACCGGCCTATGTATATACATAGTATGCATGTATTTTTATATTTAAAAACTTTATTGTAAATCTACACAAAAGGCGAACGGAATTCCTGCAAGAAATGCTCTTCCCGTTAACCTTTGGGACATTTAAATTTGAGTACGGTGCAAATAGAGAAATTAAATATAAAAATTAAACTTAAATAATATAAAAAATAACAAACATAGACAACTATATTATATATATATAATTGTCTATGTTTGTACACATACATACATACAATACTACATAAATATGATATAATCCAATTATATAATAATACATAAGTATATACCCTAATATTAATAATAACTACGACAATAGATTAAAGTCAGTAAAAGTTAAGCTTGTATATATAATAATGTATGTTTGTTCCGTTGTGGTACACTGGAGACGAAACGCGTGGTCCGATTTTGATGATTCTCGCGTCGATCTCGAATCGATTTGTATTAATCACGCGTGTGACACTGAATATGGTAACGGGTACATGTAGGTTACAGAGTTTTATTGGCATATTAAGAAATAATAGTATTGTCAATATACGACAACGACAGGGTTGATGGGTTTTTGTTTTAAAAGAAGAAAAAAAAGGAAGATCGGGGGAGCTCGGACCGAGAGGTCGACAGAGCGAGTATTTTTTTATAAATATTAGGATTAAAATAATTATTAGTTAAAGTCTACCGCGTAATAGTGTCCCTCGTAGATAAGTGTGTAGTTTTTCTAGATATGTAATGATTTCTAAAATATAAAGTATAAAAAAGTTTTATGCATTTTTAATAAAAAAAAAGGAGTTCCGTAGAATCCTCTCCGTAACAATTAAAAGCAACTACATCCAACCGCAGGCGTTGGATAATTCATGTAACTGCAAAGGGCAGGTTACAATATACACACCGAAGAGACATTAATCAAGTTTCAGTAAGGCGACAACCAGACGCCATATTGTGGAAAATAAAAATAAATAAGTCGACGAAATATTGAGAATCGTCGAATAGGTATTTTAAAATTATGTAGAGGTTTTTCTTATATTTTTTTATTTAGAGTCACCATTTAGGATCTATAAGGATTTAAGTTGTTTAGCAACCATTATCATTTACATTTACCTACACAACCTACATTTACTAAAAATGTAATCAAGTTCATATAATCGCATAATATTATCTGGATTAATCCAAAAATATTTAATATTAAATTTCTATAGTTTTATTCGAATTATTATACAGTGTAAACTCCATGTAACGTCACTCGATTTAACGACAAACTCCTTAAAGCGTAAATCTTGTCTTCCCATTCTGATTTTTCTTCTCTCCATTTAACGACAACTCTCTATAACGCCATAAAATGCACAGTCCCTTCAGTCTCGTTATATAGAGTGTACACTGTATAGGTATTTACGCGCGATCGCTGCGCCTGCGTCGGCCACCATTACGTATGAGGTAGGTAGGTATTATACGCTTAACTACACCATTAAAATCATTTTATATATATTTTATTATACAGTGGCTTTATCACTTGGGACCCATTAAAAACCGGAACCGCCTCAAATCTTTCCAACAATGGATCCCAACTGTTAAATGTATGATAATGAAGAAGAGTGAACGCGGGAAATAGTATTAATGGGGCCCTGGGGTCACAGATCGCCAGTCGAAATGTCAGTGATAAAGCTCGACTCGCCATACACAATGCCATGCTAATACCAACACTTATGTATGGAAACGAGATGTCAGAATACGCATGAAAGTAGAGTTAATGCAGTAGAAATGAGGTCTTTACTTCGGATATGCGGCGTAACTTAGATGGACCGTATACGTAATAACGAAATACGCAAAAGGGTAGGTAAAAAAGAAAGCATAGGTACAAAAATAAAGAAAGGCATGCTCCGATGGTTTGGGCATGTTGAAAGGATAAGCGAAGAGAGATTGACGAACTAGATATATAATGCGAAAGTTGTGGGTAAAAGAGGTCCTGGCAGACCAAGACTTGCCTATCACGATCAAATAAATAAAACATTATTAAAATTTGGAATACAAACAATCATCATGGCTAAAGTTTGTATAGAAACTGTTAAAATAAACAATATGTGAGCAGTACTCATTTTTTTTTTACTGACGGTAAATCACAAAATCGCCTAATGACCCCAGCCTACTCCAAGGCGCCTACGGACTAAAACCCTACTAGGAACTTTAATACATAAACAATAATTAATTCGAGTAATGGAGGAAAAAAAAAACTTACACAATTAATTAAACTTACACTGTGAAAAAAAGAAGCTAAAGTTTAAGAAAAAAATTAATAATTTTAACTAAAAATAATAATAGTTCATATCAGGTTATATAAAAGCTAAAAAGTGGCCTGGATCAAATAACAGAAAGCAAGAAGAAAATAGTTAAAACTGCAATGATATATATAAAAGAAAAATATTAAGAGTGTACAAAGTAGCAGTAAGTAGTAATAAAATATATAATATTATTTCCCAGTCAAGCCGGCATAGTGTTGGGGACATGACTGATCATGAGTGTCTGATTCCAGTTGCTAACATTTATGGACCTTGCATGACACTTACTATCAGGCGGGTGCAAAATCACATGTCGTCCTAGTATAAAAGAAAAGGATACCTACACAATATGTTTGGGTTCCTCTAGATTATAAACTCGAGTGCCTAAAGCTAAAAGAAATAATGTGATGGAAACTAGATCCAATTCTATATGCAGTCGGAGTGTGGTTTTTCTATGACTTTCTTGATTTTTTATGGATATTTCCTTAAACTGAGATACTTCTGCATCAGCTATTTTCTCCTCAGCTGGTGCACCATCACCCTAAAAATATACATCACAGATGAATAATTTATTAAATGTTTAATTTTATTAATTTTTATTAATATAATAATTTCATCTATAATTTTTCTTCTGCTGCACCCGCTTATTACATACTCAGTCACAAAGGTTAGTTGGTAGAAAATGCATTAAGTTCTATGTACCTGCACTTGATTTGGTTTTGTACAATAAATAATTATTAATTATAAAATATTAGGAGAAATTGTAGTTTAAAAAGACAATATAATTATGTTAAAAACATTAATGCAAACAAAACTGGAAAAAAATGTTTATGTGTTCTTTAGTTTTCTTAAAACTGTAATATTTACCACTTCTCGTTTCTTGTTTACTAGAGGATCGTCCAAATACTTTTCATCCAAAAGTTCAGTGACCTCTTTACTTCTGTTTTTATCCCTCCGTTTCCTGACAGTCTTTTCAGTATCCATTGCTACCAAATGATAGATAAATATCTGACTATTAAAAATATTATCACCACTGAGTTAATTCCATTTCATTTCTGGTAAAAAATAAATTATAAATAACGGTTCACACGTACACGGACATTTTTGACAACTATTTTAACTAAAATTGACTGACATTTCTCACTTTCTCAGGGTCATTAATCATTCCGATCTATTTCGGGACGACACAAATTAATTTATAAAATTAAATAACTCGATAAATCTATATAAATCATGGTTTGTAAACAATAAAGACCTCCATATATTTTCTAGCCAAAGAAGGTACCTATCTACAAGTTATAGTATCGATGAAGTGTTCTTGTTCCTAGTGAAATATAGATTTACCAAAACACTTTGTGTTCTTAAAAAAAAATACTGTCAGTCATATCAGTCAGCGATTGTACGAAAAGCGGGAAAAAAATTTATAAATTAAAACTATATTTATTTTAGACTTACTGTTATCCTTTAAATAATTTAATTCTTTTTACCACTAATGTTGTGCAATAAAAATGTCTACAAAAGAAGACTCCAATAACCTCACAGCTTGTCCAGTGTGCAATCGTAGCTTTGCCACAAATGTTATAGAAGAACATGTAAATAAATGTTTGTTTTTAAATACAAAAACTCCTGAAAATACAAAAAGGAAGTCAGGAGTTCTTAACATGGCACTTTCGCCTAAAGAAAAGAAGATAAAAACTAGTCCAGGTCCTGAGAAACAAATACATGCTAAGGTAATAAACTAACGTAGTTATCATTACAGCTTCTAGTCCAAAGAGGCCCAGATCTTTACCACAGAAGATAAACCTTTAGAAATTTCTGAACCATTGTACAAGTACATATAAAGTTACGTCCATGGTTGACGCATCAAAGTGCTAAATACATTCTTAGCACATCAATGAGGTGCTTCAGTGCACTGGCTGATAATAAAAAAACAAACACCTGGTCCGCTGGCATCTGCTTGCACACTCGCAGGCAGCAAAGTCAGCAGTGTAATTATAAAAATAAGAGAAACCCCTAAAATACATGTAACGGGTAATCATTATGCTGGGTACAAAACTATTTAACAACATCCACAAGTACTGTTTACAGTGAACGCATCTATTCAGAAGGAGGATTAATTAATGAAAAAAAATAAGTTTGCTTATCGTGCAAAAAACCTTGTGAATAAAACATCATAATAATACAATTCTACATACATTAATTTATGTATGTTTTAAAAATATTTACATCAGTTACTATAATTGGTCATTATTGTTGGCCACAAACATACCTGGCACTGCTGAATACTCGTGATAATTTCTCGTAATCTAAGAAAGTGCCGGATATCCACCTTAAACCATTTTTTTTTCACCTAAATTATGAGAAACTAAGCTCTCAATGGATTCAATTAAAAAATGTGTCTAGTCCAGATTTATTGTATAAAGGTACCAGTAAAGAAAGAGGATGCGAAGCAAAAGTCACCGTTGGCAGAACAAATGAGGCCAGTCTCCCTGGAGGAGCTGGTTGGACAGAAAGAGGCTCTTGGTCCTGGCTCCATGATACGGGCACTGTTGGAGAACAAACAAGTGCCCAATATGATCCTGTGGGGACCTCCAGGATGTGGAAAGGTATAAGGGTGAATAGATATTTTAAAATTTTAATCCTAAAGTTATATAGATATTGTAAATTGCCCAGTCTCCCGAGTCAGTGAAGTATTCACCGTTCGTGCTGATAAACCAGTGTAAAGTGTATCCACACATTTCATGTCATTTTTTAATGACAATTTTTTAACGATTCCACAATGGAAACGGGACCAACGGCTTAACATGCTCTCCGAGGCACGGGAACGTTGGTGTTGTAAATGTATGTAAGAAAAGTGTATTTCTTATTGGTACATGCTGGGTGGGTTACCGACCTTTGCAGGATTTAACGAACACATTCTTACAACTGAGCCACCACCACGACAACATGATTTTTACTAATCTTATTTTCTAAATAGCTATATTTTGGTACATCTAATTTATATTTTACCTTTATCTGCAAAAGATATTGGCAATAAGTGTTTTGTCCACCACTATATTAAATAGACACATATTAAATATATTTTCAGACATCTCTAGCCAATGTAATATCAACAATTTGCAAGGAGCAGAACAATTTACGATTTGTCAAACTATCAGCCACCATGGCCGGCATCAATGACGTCAAAGAGGTGGTTAAAGTGGCTAAAAATGAGGCACAGTTCAAAAGACAAACTGTCTTGTTTATGGATGAGATACATAGGTATAAAGTTTACAAGTTATTTGCAGCTTAGCCTGGGAAATTTCTGGGAGACTGAGGTCTAGTGGCTGTGATGAGAGAAATGTAAAATTTAAAATGTAAATTTCTGGGAGACTGAGAAATGTAAATTTCTGGGAGACTGAGAAATGTAAATTTCTGGGAGATTGAGAAATGTAAATTTCTGGGAGACCGAGGTCTAGTGGCTGTGATGAGAGAAATGTAAAATTTAAAATGTAAATTTCTGGGAGACTGAGAAATGTAAATTTCTGGGAGACTGAGAAATGTAAATTTCTGGGAGACTCTGAGTTCTAGGGGCTATGATGAGAGAAACGTAAAATTATTTAAAGCTATAATTTTCCAAATTTCAGATTTAACAAACTTCAGCAAGATGTATTCTTAGCCCACGTAGAGAGCGGCACAATAATATTAATAGGTGCTACGACAGAAAACCCCTCATTCAGTCTTAACAATGCCCTATTAAGTCGCTGTAGGGTCATTATTATGGAAAAACTATCTTGTGATGACATTATGATTATTCTAGAAAGATCTTTGGCAAGAAATAAAGAAGTTACAGTAGTGGATAGCAGTGAACCTTCCAATAATAAAGAAGACGAACCTAGGTATGTTTATATAATAGTAGCTCATTTGAAGTTGGCGGACTGATGGTGGAAATTTGCCCAGTGTGCCGGGGCGGGGTAGTATCCACCGTTCGTGCCGATAAAACCAGTAAAGTGTATCCACACGTTTCGGGATCAGGCTCGAATTGCCATCATGTCCAGTCAAGCCGGCATAGTGTTAGGGATTGATGTTAGTCATAAGTGTCTTATTCAAGTTGCTAACATTCATGGACCTTGCGCGCCAGTTACCATCAGGTGGATGCAAGGTCACATATTGTGCTAGTATATAAAATATATATATAATTTAATATATATATATTTTAAATTATTTAATATTGTAATTCATTTATAGTGTTTCTATATTACTTCTGAAACAAATCTATAATTAATATTTAAGTAGGAAGTGAAAAAAAAATGTCTGTAAAAAAAAAAAATGTCTGTAAAAATGTCTGTCAGCGCGGTTCGGAATTAGGGGTTAGAATACCAGTGTGTGTTCTTTTGAGAAATGACTTTTTAGAAAATAAATTTACATACATTTTTGAGAAAATAAATATTTTAACAAATATATAAAATTTATTGTTTTAGGCGGATGGTGTCTCGGTTAGCGTTACAGTGGCTGGGACAGGTGTGTGATGGGGATGCTAGAGTGGCTCTAGGAGCTCTGGAACTGGCTCTGTCAGGACCAGATAGGTTCCTCTCGTTACAAAACATGCAGGACGGTATTAAGGTGACTTAATTTATTATTATTATTTTTTATCATCATTTATTTGCTTTATATATATATTCTTCGACATATATACAATACTGCCTCCGTGGTCTAGCGATTAAGTCCGTGGATTAAGACTCAAAATGTTCGATTCCTGGTCGCTACACAATAATATTTATTAATTTAAATAAATTAAATTGGTATTTAATTTAATTGTGATATTTCGTGAGTTTCGTACGCTAGAGACATCAACGAGCTTGTCACTTGTCATGATGAGCCTATAGTAAATAAATAATAAATAAATATTTCCAGACAGGTTACACAGCGCCATCTAATTTCCGTGGTAAGCTACGAGGCTTGTGTTACGGAAACTAGATGGTTGATAAACTACATATTATACATTTTTTTTTTTTAAATATATACATATAAACACCCAGACTGAGACAAATTATACAATGTACAACTTGCCCCCGGTGGGAATCGAACCCACGACCTCCCGAGTTCACGGCAACGTTTGTTACCACTAGACCACGGAGGCGGTCATATATAGTAAAGTACTATATATACAATCCTGGGCTGATCTATTGACAACGCCTATTTATTTTTATTTTAGGAGTTGTACGTATTAACCAACGATTTTTTTAAATTTATCTTTTTTATTATTTACTTCCAGCGTAGTCATATAATGTACGATCGTGCCGGCGACGAGCATTATAATATAGTATCAGCTTTGCACAAATCTATCCGTGCAAACGACGATAATGCTGCCCTGTACTGGTGCACCCGCGCTCTCCAGGGGGGAGAGGATCCCAGGTACATCGCCAGGAGACTCATGAGGGCAGCTTCAGAGGATATAGGTAATAAAAAAAAAGTTACATTTGTCCCACTATTTATTTATTTACTTATGGTGCAACAAACAAATTACAATCATTTACATTTTAGTAGTGCACACAACATTGAAAAATATATAGGTACGCGAGCAAGCTACTTAAGTACTACACTCAAAATAAGGGGAAAATAGACAAAAACATGCAAAAAGTTAAAAACAAATCAACTTAATCTAAATTTACACAATAAAAAAAAAAAAAAAAACCTATAAAACATGCAAACAAATAATTATTATTTATATAAAAAATATTAAATTAAAAATATAATTAATTTAATACTTACTACCTAATCTAAAATTATAACCTAACCTATTTATAAATATGTTGAAAATAAATTAAATTTAAAAAGTTAAATATTTAAAAAAAAAAAAGTATCATCACGACCGTTTCCCTTTCGGGGTGGTCAGAAACCACGCTTATAAATAAGCGGATTCACATTTAGCCAACTTTACTATAGGCCAATCATGACAAGTGGCAAGCTCGTCGATGTCTCCAGCGTACCAAACTCGAGCAATATCACAAATAAATTAAATATTAATTAAATGTATCTATTTACATTATTAAATACTTTTGTGTCCCGACCAGGAATCGAACCCGGTACCTCCGAGTCTAAATCCACGGACTTAACCGCTAGACCACGGAGGCAGTTTTATTATGATTGTTTATTATTTATTTGTGTAATATATATAATAAATTATATTATTATTTACTATTGTAGTTCTGTACCAGAGCCTCGACACATTTATTTATATCAAGGGATTAGTTGAAAATCAGCGCTGTGACTCTTAAAGCGTCGCAGCTCAATTGATTGATTGATTGTTTATTAATTATCCGTAGGAACCTTGTTTCTGGGAACACTTGGATTTGTCAAAGTTTACCATTTTTTTATATGCAATGTAATTAATACAATGACACAGAAAAATAGCCGGATACGAGAAAGCAAGGAACAGTCTGCTACTATATAGTCGTACATTGATTATATAAACTAAGGTTGGATGCAGCTGTAAAGGGGCGTTGTACAAAACATTGTCTTATGTCAAATAATAATAATGATGTATAATAAAACAATGCTGAGCTGATTTCCTATTTGTTACCACACACTTTTAATTTTTTTTTGTTAATGTGACAAATAAAATATTTTTCTTTCTTTCTTAATGACATTTGGAAATAGGCTGCCCCACAGATCCTACAGTGGTCCCTTACCGGCGACTCCCGTCGCTTAATGGGGACCGCCTCCGTGGTCTAGTGGTAACAAACGTTGCCGTGAACTCGGGAGGTCGTGGGTTCGATTCCCACCAGGGGCAAGTTGTACATTGTATAATTTGTCTCGGTCTGGGTGTTTATATGTATATATTTACAAAACAAAAAATGTAAAATATGTAGTTTATCAACCATTTAGTTTCCGTAACACAAGCCTCGTAGCTTACCACGGAAACTAGATGGCGCTGTGTGACCTGTCTGGAAAAAAAAAAAAAGGAAAAAACCCCGGAGCTTTCCGAAGATGATACTTCTACTACTGGGTTTGACAGTTCTATTGTGAGCATTGTGACATGCTGAGGTGTCCCTTCGTTTGACAGCTGGAAGGAATAATTGATACGTAATGATTTCCAGGTCTAGCAGACCCAAATTGCCTCGTTGAAGCCGTAGCTTGTGCTCAGAGCTGTCAGTTGGTTGGCAGTCCGGAGTGTGATGTCATGTTATGCCAGCTGTCAGTCCGCCTGGCCCGGGCAAAAAAAAGCACAGAAGTATACCATGCCATGCTGGGGTGTAAAAAAGCCATACAACAGGCTAAAGGACCTCTCCCATCAGTACCATTGCACCTGAGAAATGCACCTACCAAACTTATGAAAGAACTAGGTCAGTAAAATTGGTTCTCTTAACCACTAGACCAAGAAGGCAGTATTGTTGTATTTAAAAATGTTTGCAGGTTTTGGCCGCGGATACAACACGTTGTCTCGAACTGAGTCTGGACTCACATACATGCCTGAAGGAATGGAGGGTGTCAACTTCTTTAAATGAGATAGCTAAATACACCAGCAAAGTATCGTCACGACCGTATCCCTTCCAGAGGCAGCAGTTTTTCAGACATTTCCTAACAATCGCTAACTTAACGATTTAAGGTGGCTATTGACAAGCCTTCCAACAGAACAAATTGCGTGGTCTCTTTCTAAAATTTGTTTAAATTGTCGAAAACGTATATTGTTTTTTAAACGTCAGCTTCATAATGTTGTTAATAATGGCATCGCGAACGCTGAATTGGACGCACGTCTATTCGAATAGTTCGATTAAAATGGCGTCCGTTTGGACGTATAGTGAGTCGGAATCGTATCGATGTTTTCTGTATTTTTACAAACTATTTAGCGATTAAATTTGACAGACCGCAAAGTTATCGATACAGTTTTACCGTGTGACAGCAGTCAGCTGACATTTGCTTCTAGTGTTGCAAAGGAATAAATATTATTGTCCATTGATATAATATACATTTTCGATCATAAAGTGAGTTAATAAGGAGCTGCCTGAGTTTTTAATGACATTAGTTCTCATATTAAAATATTACCGTCATTTGGAACTAATGATATTGACCAAATCAGCTTTTCAGATTTTGTAAGTGGCAACATTTCTTTACGACTTACCGATTGAAATCATTAACCTTCGTTCCGAGACGCGATAATAATAACCTAAGCACGCTTAAAGGTGTTCCGAGACGCGCTTAAACTGTTTTGCCAAAGCTATGTGACGTCACAAATGATATCGAGTTAGATCGCCCTGAGCGCTGTCAGTTTTTTTTTTTGTCATAATATCCCGCACCATTTTCAAGTTTATTTAAATTAGGTTTTGTTTTAAATTATTTAATATTATAATTAGTTTATACTGTTTGTATGTTACTTCTAAAACAAATCTATAATTAATATTAAAGTAGGAAGTGGAAAAAAAAAATGTCTAAGTTATTTTAAAAGATCAAAATAAGTTAATAATATTAAACTTTTCACATATAAAGATAAATAAACCGAGAGATGTATATTTGTTAGTATTCATACTCAAAGATGTGGAATCCGCAATTTATCTTCCATACATAAAAAAAAACTAACATTTTATGAATGAAAATGTGATTTAGACCGTTCCGAATTGATATCACTCTCTGAGCATCCAAATCGCGATATTTGATTCGGAACGACGGTCAGTGTCTTATTCGTTCTAAGCGCTCTGAGCGCGATTCGGAATGAGAGGTAAGATATCGTTATGTCGAGGCTTCCGGCCGGGGTTAGAAACCACACTTTTTTTAAAAGAAGCGGATTTACATTTAGCCAACTTTACTTGGATTTAGATGCAGAGCTACCGGGTTCGATTTCTGGTTGGGACACAATAATTAAATTTATTTGTGATATTTCTCAAGTTTGGTAAGTTAGAGACATTGACGAGCTTACCACTTGTCTTGATTGTTGGCTAAATGTGAATCGTGTGGTTTCTGACCACGCTTATCCCAGGATACGGTCGTGATGATTATTTATTTCTAAAAATCGAAGAGTATAGCTGTATATTTAAGTTTTTTTTAAGCCATATTTTTTTTGTTAATACAATGTATGACATTGATTCTCTGTGATAACACTAATAAAGATTTAAGGAGTTTTTTTTAATGTTTAAACGCTTTAACAACCTCGCTCGCACAATTCAACAATTTAAATGCTATTCAAGTTGCATTTTGAGAAATATACGGCCGGTTGTAGAAAGATTGATTTAAATAATACATCATTAATATTTGATTTACGAGGGTCACACTGAAAGTTTTTAGAACTGTAATAAAAATAATATAATTAGAAAAATAGTTTAAATTTATTAGACTGCATACGTAATGACGAAATACGAAAAAGGGTGGGTATGAAAAAGCATAGGGACAAAAATAAGAAAAGGCATGCTCCGGTGAACGAAGAGAGATTGACGAGTCAGATATATAATGAGAAAGTTGTGGGTAAAAGAGGCCCTGGCAGACCAAGACTCACATATTACTGTCAAAAAAATAAAACAATAGCTGAAGGTGCATTAAAAAGCCATCGAAACAAAAGGGCATGTATGAAGAGGTTGATGAATGTCGAAGAAGCGAAAGAGGTATGTCATGACAGTGACAAGTGGCGCTCAATTGTCTCTGCCTACCCGCCAGTGAAGTATATGTTTATTTTCCAAGAACTTGCTGTTTGACCCTCGTACGCCACGTGATTGGTAATAGCTTGTCACTTTAATTTAGCTCAGGATGCCTTTCATGAAGCATTCCATGGATTCACCGTGCGGGTGCCGTGGCCATCGTGTGGGTAAGAGATGAGAAGAATGGTGTCTCGGGCTTGCGACCGACAATAGGCTGGTTTAAGAAAAGGAGGCCATCCTTTGCGCAATAATACGCTCACCATCCACCATTCTATTCCTCCCCCTACCCAACCAAATACTGTATGACTCTGTTAATTCTAAGCCTCTCAAAGTATACTTAACCCGTATTCCTAGATGTTTCCACAATCAAGGAGCTAATTTGGGAATTAGGGGTCGGTAACTGAATCCTTCCTTAGTTGGATTTCTTCACTTGAATGCAAAATAAAATATATGGGAACGCGGATATTTAAGTAAAAAAATGCCACTAACGATTCAGTTACCGGCACTAAGAAAACGCAATTATTCCATTTAATTTATTTATTTGTGATAATCTCATTTTACATTTACATAAAATGGTGGACATAAAGAATTACCCTATTGCATTGTACCTTAAAACGCCTTGTACAAGTATTGATTTACATCTACAATTACAAAAATATCACTAATTTTCTCCTTACTATTCCGGCCGGCGCACATTGTGCCAACAATATTCAACTATTATAATTGTCTATCTTAAACGAGACTTTAGACATAATTTTTCACGCTTACCATCCACGGAGGAGTTTTATATTTGGGCTTAAAGCGTTTGCATTCCTCACGCTCGCACAAACCAATATTAAAAAAAAAAACAAGTCATTACCGTCATTTGGGACATATTTTATTCATAGTTTTAGTAAAATAGAGAAAAAACTTTTTGCAAATTTTCTATGTCAAAAATTATGTCCAATATATAAGTTCCTCTTTTTTCCTAAAAAGAAAAAGTAAACTCAATGACTTGAAAAATATTAAATTGTGCGAGCGAGAGAGACACTAAAGCGTTAAATTCTCTCAAACATTGTATGTAATTGTTTAAAAATAAACACAAGCTTAGCACAAAATCAATATGAAGCTACCGTGCCTTCGTGGATAGTAGGCCTAAGTCCTAAGGTCCTAACCCTTGGGACGTTAATACACTTTTTTATATGTTAATTTAAGCCTCGTTTTTACATAATTGATGTTACAAAAAGTACTTTGTATCACAATAAATTTACTTACACACAACATTGTCAATTCTTAATAACATATTGCTATCCGTTTACATTCTCTCGCATGATTTTATTTGATAACTAACTTATAAGAGAAAGACAAAAGTTATGACTGCCGCCATCTTGTTTTGCTCAAAAAATATAATTTAAACATATTTTTTGCCATTATTTTTTTATACTATTCCCGACATAACAAGGTTGATAGAAATCGGTATGCTTGATGCGAATCATTATTACGGGCCTAAGGGACCTTGATGATAAAAAAATTATGAACTCGCGTGGCGAGAGTAGGCCAAATTCTTTAGTCTTGGAAGGCCCATTGCCAGCAGCAAAGCAGAGATGGCTCGGTTGAAAGAACGCTTTTAAAATCCTAAAAGGTCGCGGTTCGATCTCCGACATGTACCAACTTAGCCATAGATTTACAACACGTTAAGCCGTCGTTCCCGATTCCACTAATACCAACTTGGGGAATCTATTGCCAACCAGTCTGGCCAGTGTGGCGAGTGAAGGCCAAGTTTTCCAGAAATATGTTCTGGAAGGCCCACATCTTCAATATTGGAGGGCTGTGATGTATTATTTATTAAGTTCTAAGGCTTTGCAACCCCTACGAGACACTTTGTTAAGAAATAAGCAAGGATTGGCCAAATATGTTTAGATAAAAAAAATATTGGCAACAAAGATGGCCGACACGGTCCAAGAGAAGTAAACAAGCAGACCTTATAACATAACACAATATTTAAAGTCTTATAAATAAAATATGATTAGGACTAACTTGTGTATTTTTAGTCATTTACCGTTGTTTATAGCAAAACCTTTTTTTTTTAATACTTAGAACATGTGACACCGCGCTTACCTGATGGTGGTAAGCGGGTACACAATGTCCAAAAATAAGAGCAAATAATATTAATAAAACTTAACAAAAGAAATATTTATATTTTTCCATTCTCACGGTGCGATGGATGATGAATGACGTCATAATAATTAGTGAGGCAAAGAGATTTAGTTCATACAGCCATGTCTGTCGTAATATATCTTTTAATAAGTTATCATCAAATTTCAAATGTTGCAAAATAATGCTTTTCTTGGGAGTCACTCCGAAGTATTATTGTCAAAATACGTCGGGTATAATTCTCTCCTCCCAGTTCACAGCGCGGGAAAACCGCAAAAAATCAACTGCAACATGTGCAAGTGCGTGTCCAAATAAAGTCCATTTTATCGTTTTCTATAATTATTTACATTATGACACATTGTTAAACAAAATAACTACACTCTTGACTAACAATATTCACAGTGAAGTAATTTACAAAACAAAATCTTGCACTTGACCTGTCTGTGCAAAATTGCCCTTTCATTCTTCGCTCCATTTTCCACGAACATGTCAAGTGCAAGTTTTTTGTTTTGTAAATTACTTTTCTGTGGATATTGTTAGTCAAAAGTGGCGTTGTTGTGTTTAATAATGTGCTAAACTAAATTTTGGAAAACGATAAATTGTACATTATGCATGGGGCACAAGTTGCAGTTTTTTTTTACGCGGTTTTCCCGCGCTTTGAACTCCTATATTATCAAATTCTGCAACATCTGGAATTTGATGATAATCTCATTAACTCCTATTGCCTTTCCTATCACCTCATTCATCATCCATCGGGAAAAGAGAACACGAAAAATACGAGGGCGAAAGTGGTATTGACCAGTGTAATCAATCCCTACCACTGTGCTGGCTTAAGAAGCTTTTACTGCCTATATAAAATAAATTCTTAAAGATTTGTTCCTCAAATAACAAAAACTATAAGGTAATATCACAACCATAAATCCTCGTAGGGTGGTCAGAAACCACGTTTGTTTTTAAAGAGTTGGTTTACAAAGCCAACTTTACTATAGGCCAATCATGACAAAGTTGAAAGCTCTGAAAGTATTTCAGACTTGAGACGTGTCAAAAATATTATTCTCGGACAGGAATCAAACCCAGGCAAGAGTAAATGACTAAAAATACTTAAGTAAATAATAAATTACTTTCAGACTTCTAATTTGGGTCCTAATTTGGAGGAACAGTGGTCCTATTCTGTTACTTAGTCGCAAGCATTGTATAATGGAATCCGTTAACTATATATATATATAAAAGTAAAGTATCATTACGACCGTTTCCCTTTTGGGGTGGTCAGAAACCACGGTTATATAGAAGCGGATTCACATTTAGCCAACTTTACTATATACCAATCATGACAAGTCGCAAGCTCGTCGATGTCTCTGTACCAAACCCGAGAAATATCACAAATTAATTAAATATTAATTAACTTTTAATAATTTAAATTAATAAATATTATTGTGTCCCGACCAGGAATCGAACCCGGTACCTCCGAGTCTAAATCCATGGACTTAACCGCTAGACCACGGAGGCAGTCTAACTATATATATATCACGCTATTAAAGTTGATATTTGCACGGCCGTTATAGAGTTAGGAATTGAATAATATTTAGTAATTATGATGCAATCTCTGACAGTTCGCGATATTGTAACCGCGACCGTTTTGTTGGGCATTCGACGTTAAAAGTCCACCATTGGTCCTTCGAGCCGGATCAATGTCAAGGGTCTATGGTGGACTTTTAAATTAAATAAGAGCAGACTGTATGGTAGGATTTATTGGGGCCTAATATTATTCGAATGAGTGTAGTGGTGTGTTCGCCTGCCCAACGACGACTGGTCGAACGCCCACGCAAAACGGTCGCGGTTACAATATCGCGAACACTGACTTAAATAACGAAATCCACTAGTAACGTTTGCGACTAAGTAACAGGGCAGGGAACGTAAAACCATGTAATTATATAAACTTGGAAAATTACATCAATCCGATTTATTCAATATTAACTTAAATTTTACGGTCCAAAATCAATATTTAAAACTGGTAAATAAAATAAAGACTACATTAAATGTATTGATGAATTGCTAAATACTAAATAGGCAAAGACACTTTAATGTTCGTTTTAGCGCTTTTGCACTCCACTCGTTAGGACAATCCAATATTTTTAAAGATTTTTCAAGCCTGTGTACGTTTGAGAATTGTAGTAAAAAATAAAACTACGGACATTCTGCGGGGTGAACAATCGTCCGAAAACGAATCGTCTAAGATCCATTACGTCTGTCAGGCGGAATGCCCAAGATTTTGACAACGTAATCGATTTTAGACGATTCGTTTTTGGATGATTGTGCACTCCGCCTCACCCCGCTGGACATATTTTCAATTTTATATACCTAATTTTAGACAGAGAAAAAAAAAAACAACTATTTCCTTTATTTTATTAAAAATATATGATTAATATATCTACAAATATCCGTAATTTTATTTCATAGTTATAGACCACATTTCTCAAAATCTTTTAAAATATTGGATTGTGCGAGCGAGAGGAATGATATTTATAAATGAAAAATATTTTTTTAATGGAATAGATAGTTAAGACTAAAAGCTGAGCTCGACATGTGACACTGCGGTACTAAAATAGGAGCAATCCATTAACGACCAACACTAGTTCCTACCACTATGTTGGCATAGCAAAATATAGAATTAAAAAAAAGGATATTTTGTCGATTTGTATAAACTAAAAAAGCATGAAGTGTCTGCCTCATTATTCCTTTACTAATAATTGGCTGTGTAAAATAATACACAACTAATTGTTATACCATTTCCATTCCATTATTTTATTTTTGACAGCTCAAGTACTAATTAATTAGTGATGTGCTTATTTCACTTTTGACAGCTCGAGTACTAATTAATTAGTGATGTGCTTATTTTACTTTTGACAGCTTGAGTACTGATTAATTAGTGATGCGCTTATTTTACTTTTGACAGCTCGAATACTAATTAATTAGTGATGTGCTTATTTTACTTTTGACAGCTTGAGTACTGATTAATTAGTGGTGCTAATGAAATACCGATTCGATTTCTTATAACAATCGACTTTATTAATAAAGTTTTAATAGATGTATCATCTATTATGGATTCAATTGATAATTCAGGTTAGTATGGAAAAATCCGATGATTTATTATTATTTAAGTTTTTTTTTCAACAACTTTTCCAATCCCCAAAGTTAAAGATGTCTGAGAACGATTTAGGTTTTTGATATTTAAAAATGACAGTATTAATGGCATTATGTGGAGCCAAGCGTCTGGTACAGGAGTTGTCCAAATCTACGTTATGTTTAGGATACGTCAAAAGTAGAATAAACGAATGGAAATAGTATAGTATATGGTTAGTATTTAGTAATTCGTGTGTAGTTACCAACCTAACAGAATAACATTGTAAAAATATATATATAGCTATTGCTAAATTAAAATTATACCTAGAATATATATTCGGGCCCGGCCATATCGATCGCCCAGCGGAACTTGTCGCGTTGCGTTTTGTTGTATATCTTCTCAATCGGGACCTTGTGTTTCTTACACCTGGAAACAAAATAAATTAATTTTACTGTTATTACTGATTAATAGGCTCGCAGCGCATTGCTGATATGAATATTTATTTATTTATAATAGTTACACGGGTTACACCTTGTTACAGCAATTATAGTAAAGTATCATCACGACCGTGTCCCTTTCGGGGTGGTCAGAAACCACGCTTATAAATAAGCGGATTCACATTTAGCCAACTTTACTATAGGCCAATCATGACAAGTGGCAAGCTCGTTGATGTCTCCAGCGTACCAAACTCGAGAAATATCACAAATTAAATGTATTTATATAATCCTGTCAAATGTCAAATCATGTCAAAAATACAATTATAATTCATAACACTAAAATTAAAAAGTCATAACAAATTACAAATCATAATTAACCACAAGCAATTATTAACACTCGCAATATTTCTTACACCTGGATGTCAATATCGTCCAGGCATCGACAAATATATCACACGCCGGTTCTGCGTCCAAAAATCCGTTCAGCGCGGCTATCATCCGACAGAGTGGAGATTGAGCACGACCTACAGTTCGGTGGAACGGCATCACAAACAGCTGGACGGGCCGACAAGCTTGCCTCTGCGTGCCACACCCAGGCACATGGAATCGACATCAAAAGTTGGAGAGCTCTACGGAATCCAACTTCCTACGAAGCACTTTTATTGCAATAAGGAGTCCCTGGCCCTTCTGCATTCTAGTGAAATTCCTTCTGGAAATCCAGGGCGCCCAGCAAAAACTTGGTTGGATAGTATCCATTTACTCTTTTATAGAGGTACTTATATCTAGAACTGGTGTAAAGTTCATTCAGTTATCACCATAGTCCATTGTCACTAGCCACTTGTCCAGTTTGTTTGTAAAAGTGTTTACAGTTGGGAACTTCAATATATCTTCTGGTATTTTCTTCCACATATTTACAGCTCTATTATTCACATTTGTAATGCTGAATTTTCTCATCAATTTAATTCCGCAATCACAGCGGGGAAATATCATTGTGTTAAACCTAAACATTTTGGCTAGGTGAGTTATACCTGCCTGTTAGAATTTTAAATGTCTCAATTATATCTCCCCTCATTCTGCGATCTCTGAGTCTCTGTTCATAAGACTTCTTCCTCAAGCAGTGTGGAAGTTTAGTTGCTAGTTTGTACGCCTTCAAGAACTTCTGTTATACTAATCACAATAATTATTTTAGCAACAAACAGTCATCATACAAACAACATTACAGATAAACAAAATTGGCACTGTTGGATACTAAATTAAAAACTGATAAACTATATATTAACCAATATATAATAAAGTTTTGCAGGTGCGTGACTAGTTTGTAAATCTGTATACCAAATTAATAATAATTAACGGAATCATACATTATTTGATTCGGTAGGGATTCATAGATGACGGTTTTACAGTTTGGATCAATTGCCAGGTTTACAGACAATGGTTTTTACAGTTAGGGTGAATTGCCAGTTTACAGACGAGAAGAAAGTAAAAATATGTCTAAAATTACAGTTATTTTATTTCCTACAAAGCTGAGGGATGGTGTTTTTTAGTTTATTACGGTGGTGACATTCCTTACCATGCAACAGAAATCCTAGGATCTAGATAGTTGAGCTTGGAAGTTCCGAGTGCGATGGTCTTGTTTTCGTCTCTGTCGGTTTCCTGTAGTTCTAACTTCTGCAGTTGTTCCCTCAGTCGTTCTAGAGCCTTCTTCTTCTTGTCACAGTTCAGTTTTTCTTTGACGGAGCCTCTTTTTGCTAATTTAGAAGATTCGCGTACGTCGGATTCGGCTTCGTCAATCTGATCGCGTTTAGTTTGGATCTTCTCCTTCAAGGCTTCCATCGACTTATCATGGCCTGTGGAATAAATTAAACTTATTAGCTGAGAGCGGTGGTCAGTTAAGTGACATTTATTTTATTTCATTATATAGTTGGTCAAGATGTCTTTGTGTTTTCTCGCAACTTGAAAAAGTTCCGTTACTCACCATTCTCTGAAAGACCACAACACGAAGTTGAACAAATATTATGATCTCACAGAAGATAAGGAACGGATTCAGACTCAGCTTTACGCAGTTGGTGCAAGAGGAATTCCAGCAAAATCTTTGCATCACTTACTGAAAGAATTGGGCCTAAGCAGGTCTGCAGGAGATACATTTATGGAACGAGCTTCCAAGACGTCATTAACGGAATCATACAGTATTTGGTTGGGTAGGGAGAGAAGTAGAATGGTGGATGGTGAGCAATAAAATATAAAAGAAGGCCTCCCTGGTAAACCAGCCTATTGTCGGTCGCACGCCCGAGACACCACCATTCTACTCATCTCTTTCCCACACACGATAGACCGGTACCCGCATAATGAATCCATGGAAAGCTTAGAAATTTGTCTTCTTCTATCGGGTTCTGCCAGATTACACTTCAAATATAAAATATTACCTTTGGGTACTGCACGTTGATGGTTACATAAGACAGCCACAGCACGATTAGCTCTGTTATAAGCCAAAATCTTCTCCGGAATAGTTGCATCTTCATCTGTCAACTCATCCAGCTGTCTCTGTAGTGTAATAGATGCGTTGTATGTACGGAACACTTTGGCCGTCAAACCTGGCATCAAATCCTTCAAATGCTCATTTAATGTCTGAGTATTCAACCTATAATTAAAATAGTTATGACTTTTGAATTTAGAAGATAAATTGTATAAAGAATGAGAGGGACGCGCAAACGGCGCATGACGCAAAATGAAGGGTAGTTTTGGCGCCAACTAGTTTTGGAGATGAAAAGTAGAGTACTAATTGACCGCAAAATATTTGTTCTTTGAACAACGAACTTTAAATCCCTTGGTATGCTCAGGATTCTACAAAGAATCGTTTGCTCTTCTCTAAATTAAAATAGCTTAATAATAAATAAATAGGACACAAATAGGTTAGTCTTCGACAGTTCTCGGACACGACTTGTATACTCGTATATGTTCTTTTGTCTGTACCGTATCCACATCGCGATCCAAAACGGCAGTTCAGAAGCCTCTTCGAAATGGTACGGTGGTATGGCGCACTGTTTTAACTAACTACACCTAGCTGGACAAAAAAATATAATTTATTACTTACTAAGCTTATTAAAAAACGACAAAACGGCTCCAGAAATTGTTTATATAAATATTTACTTAAGAATTTAATTTATAATTCCAAAGGCTATGTTATCTGTGGTGTCAAAAAAAAAGGAGATGAGTCGAAAATTTAAAAAAATTGATTTTTGCACCTATTTGTTTAAAACATTCATATGCGTCAATGCAATAAGGAGATGAGTCTATAAAATGTACAGTTTATATTTACACCCCTACGTACATAAAGGGTCTAGTCGTAACATTAAAATGTAAAAATAAGTAAAAATAGTTCAATCGAGTTATCTCAGTATCGCGCTTTTACCGCCAATAATTCAGTTATGCATAGTGAGATAAGTCGACTCGTACCTAAAGTTTACGACTAATGAAATTGAACATTACGTAAATTACAACTTACTATTTATAAAAATGAGTTGTTTTCTTAATTTGCCTCTAGTGAAAAGTTCAAGTTCTGTACTTATCCCCTTTTTCCTTGACACCACAGATATATTGGTAGAGTATGCATCAGTCTGGATGAGATAGCTGTTTGGTTGGACAAGCACTTGGCACAGAAATGACCATGAGTTACAGAAATGCAGATACATTTGATGCATAAAAAGTTAAAAATAAGAATAGGAGAAGAGAGACTGACCTTTGTAGTTTAAAGGCGTGTTGGAAACTTACAATACAGTTTGGATTTTTTGAGACAGTAAGGGCAGGTACCATAAATATTATAGTTACTTTTGCTTCTAGGTCCAGTATGTCACAAGGCCCTTTTAATGAAAACTGTAAAATTTATTTTATGCCCCTGCATGTAAACCCCAGTCTGTGACTTACCATAGTTTCTGTACCCAAATAGTCTTTCAATGACAGTAAGAAATAAGATTGTTTGGCAACAAATAATATTTCGAGTTGATTATTCGTTTTTCGCAATTTCCGACATTTCAGGATTGAATAGCAAGTTCAATATATACTACACTACATACATTAAACCCAACAAAGACTTTAAAAACATACATACCTATCAAATAAATCATCGCTGTCCTTTTTATTTTCAACAAACAGCTCGAGATTTTTAAACACACGCTTTTCGACTGGAACCTCATTGTAGTACCGAATGGAATCTTTACCAAGGAAATCAAAAACAACCACATATTCTTTGCCATCTTTTTCTTTGTGCAGCTGTATATGTTCTACTCGGAGAGAGCAACAACCCACTGTATCGGCTTGGTCATCATCTTTCTCATTTCCGGCTCTCAAAGCTAAACGATCAATAAAATACAAAGCTACAGCCCGTTGCCTTACTCGCATCTCTTTTGCTTTCCAATCATTCCGATAAGTATCACGAATCTTATCAATACACTTATGCAATTTCCTTGCAGTCTCATATTTTTGCCAATCTTTCTCCCCCTTTAATTTGGAGCTTGAATTTAACATCACATATTTTCCTTGTCCTTGCACATTTTCAGTCCACGAAGCAAGCCAAGTTACAGTATTATCATGCTTAACCTCTTTCCATTTATGACCAGCGGGCGGTTTTGGAACTTTACTATCTTTAGAGCAATTTATTAATACATCTTCTGGCATTACTCTCCTTTTCAACATGCCCATTTTAGGATGTTCCCCTCGACCTCGGAATAAGCCCGGAGGTTCTATCCTGAAATTACCAATTTTCTCTTTGTGTCCATCTATAGTGCAGAATCCGTACTCTTTCTGGATGTCGTCGTTTTTAGCTTTTAAAGCAGCCTTCTCCTCTTTAGTACGATTTCGGTTCTTCTCTGATACACTAAGAAAGTAGCTCTGCATTTCTTTAAAATCGCATTTCGATAGGTCCTTTATTAGTTTAGTTTCTTCTGAATTCATAGTTTTGCGCCAATCTTTGAAGAAGTTATCGTTGAATGTGTTTTTTGATGTGTATTCATGGTCCAACATCCTAGCGTAGAACCCGGCCACTTCTTCTGCTTCTTCTGAGAGTCTGATCTCTTTGCCGTTGTATCTAAACTTGACATTGTGTGGTAAAGGCTCATAATCTGGTGCAAATAATGGTCCTTTATGCTCCAAATACTTCCATTTTGTTCCGTCATCTTTCTTTTCTTCTTCCCACCTGAAAGTAAGAATACATTAATACATGGATACTACAATGGTAGGGGGTGATGACACTGTGCCTTTAATAATCACCTATACACTCGACATTACAGACACTGTGTAGAGGATGCTACTGACTGAACAATCCGAACTACCAACCAACCTAACATGCTCCTTTCCAAAATATTTAATATTGAAATCCAAATTTAGAACACCCTTTACAAAAAGTCATGCTTAAATGTGTTATAAAACCGAACCAACATGTATAAAAATTGTGAATAAGGTCAGTCGGGAAGTGTTGTGGTTACTGCTGAGAACCTCAAATTGCACAAATACAATATACGTTACAAATATGCGCCATTTGTGGTCATTTCTATAGGCCCAGCCAAGCATCCATGGAGTTATCCAAACAGCTAATCGAAAAGTCTGGAGACAAGAAAGCTAGCAATTATTTCTGCCAATGTATTAGCCTCGCTATACAGAGGGCAAATGTTTCCAGTCTCCTTGGGACTATTTACAGACAATTTTTATTTAAAGATTATTTTGTATTAGGTTTACTTTATATTAAACTTAATTTCTACTTTTTAATTATATTAATTAATAAATTTGCTCTTTCTAAATAAACTATGTAATCATAAAAAAAATGACATGTCAATAACAGCCAAATGAAATAATCTAAAATCTTTGGTTGGATTTTAGCAAGAAATAAGTATTTTGAAATCAGTTCCATACACTAAACTAGGTTAAGAAGCCCCTTTTAACGTAAAACACTGCCAAAAAATCCGAGTTTGACCGTAATTTTACTATTCTATAAATACATGAATGTACGTGTAAAATGAATAAATTTTCACTAACTTACGACGACGTAACGTCCTCAAGAGCACTAGAGTATATCTTTTTCTCACAACCGACGGTATTCCGAACAATTTTACACCAATACTATTCAACATACTTTACACATAACCTCAAATAAAGTTAACCTATTGGCCTGTCACATTTTATGAATGTGACCAACGCCATCTAGTGGTGCGTTTTTAAACTATTATCATGTGTTTTTTACATTAAGCGCGTTTGTTGTAAACGAAAATTATGTAAAAAGGCGAACTTAAAGCCTTTTAGGATTTTTCTACCAGGCGATAAAGTTTCATAGCACGCGCTAGTGTACGGAAGCCTATGGGGTGGGCCCGTTCGGCTGCAGTTTGTCTCAGCGGGCTACAACCCGCCAGTTTCTATTTTTACCCGGGCCTAAGGGTGGCCAAGGAAGGGGCTACAAAAGGTGCGGCCCCTTGTGAGCGGTGTCTATATGGTAACAACTGCACTACCAGGTAGCCTTTGGGAGAGTGAGACAGTATAAATATGTGGGGGTGCAATTCTAACACTACATAAATAGTATTTGTGAAGCTGTGATAATATACACATAAATTACAAACTAGGTAATTATATAATTTATAAAACAGCTATAAAGCTCGGACAGGCTAACAGAACTGTTAGTAAGTGCACTGGTTTCTGCACTAAAGATCATTTTGTCAGATATTGATCAGGAACCGTAATCACAATCACAATCTTGGTTTAGTTTTGGAACACTGGTATGTAGTTTATATCTTATTTGTGTATTTAATAATAATAATAATAATAATGATTTTTATTAACCAAAATAAAGAGTACAATATACAAAAAACCTTAAATCTAAGTACAAATAAATTACTTATTTATTTTATTTATCCTGTGTGGTAGATGAGGAAGTCCTAGACTTGTTTTAGGAACTATGATGCTGATCAATAAACCACTTACCATTTCCATACTTCTGGCTCATCCTCTTGTTTTTTCTTCCGTTTGGTTGGACTTGGGCCTTCATCGGGCTCGGACTTGACCTTCACAGGCTTGACCTTAACAGGCTTGGACTTCACGGGCTTTTTTTTCTTCTTGGTGATGGGCATATCTTCATCAGACATTTCCTCATCATAGCCAGATTCTACAACAAAACGTAACTATAGTGACTAGTGATGCAACAAACACTACTTTCACAAATTCGAATATCAAACTTAGTAGGCGACGAATATGAATAATCCAACAATAAGTAAATCCAGCAATACAAATGTGAAATATTAACTTTATGAACAGAGTTGTAAATATGTGGAACAAAATAACACAAAACATATTGATGTCCTTAACTGTAAATACTTTTAAAAACAACTAGTGGCTAGTGACAATAGACATACAACTATGGTGATAACTGAAAATTTTTTGAAACTTTATTTACACCAGTGCTTGATATAGGCATATCAGCAATGCGCTGCGTGCCTATTAATCAATAATAATAATAAAATAAGAGCGGTGGTTTGGTTGTAAGAATGCTTTTTTTAAAATCCAAAAAGGTATGTACCAATGAAAATACTTTTCTTGCGTACATTTGTCTTAGATTTACTATACCACAGTTTCCGTGCATAGAAAAGCAGTGTTAAACCGTTAGGTCGCGTCGGTCCCGGTTCCACTAATACCAACTTGTGGAATTGTTAATAAATAATCGTTATAGGTTGAAATATCTAAAGCTGACAAGTCTTAAAGATCATAAGATACAATTGTGACATTTAAAATTTTAATAGGCAGGTATTTCACCTAGGAAAAAATATTTCTCCGTCATGAACGCGGAGTGAAACTAATGAGAAAATCCAGCAACACAAATGTAAAATGTCACTTCATGAAAAACAGAGGTGTAAATATGTGGAACAAAATACCAGAAGACATATTAATCTCAACTGTAAACACTTCTAAAAACAAACTAGACAAGTGGCTAGTGACACTAGACATAGACTATGGTCAAAACTGAAAATTTTATGAACTTTACAACAGTGCTTGATATGATTTATACAATATATTCCTTAGAAACCAGAGTTAAACATAACATCAATATGGATTTAACATTACATTTGATCCTAAAAACCACCTAATAAAGCTTTAATTCTGTACTTTAATTTTTTAAAATTAGTTGTAAATTACCTTTTTTGGGTTTTTTCTTGGGCTTCTTAATAGTCAACGGAGCATCCTCTTCACTGTCACTTGCAACGCGCCGTTTGATGGTGGAACGTTGGACAGCCTAAACAGTTACATATATTTTATTAATGACCCGGTTACACCCGTGTAGTGAGGTTGATTTGGTACAAATGGTAAACGACATAAAAATTGTGTATATAGGTTTAAAGTACGTTCTATATGTACAAAAAAAAGGAGGCCTCCTTTTCTTAAACCAGCCTATTGTTGGTCGCAAGCCCGAGACACCATTCTTCTCATCTCCTACCCACACACGATAGACCCGGCACCCGCACGGTGAATCCATGGAATGCTTAGAAATTTGTTATCTATTTTTCAGTTCAGTCTATTGTCGATGCAAGCCGAGAGAACATTCTTCTCATCTGTTACCCACACACGATGGACCCGGCACCTGGATTCACCGTAATCCATGGTTTGCTTAGAAATGTGTCTCTTCTATCTTTCTCTTATTACATACTCCTTAAAAAAACTGATCCATTAAAAATTCATGAGTAAATAAATTTACTTGTTTTGGCTTGCAAACTCCATATTTTTAAAGATCTTTAAAGTGTGTTCTTTTAAAAATACGAACTTTTTAGAAAATTTATCTACAATTAGATTGTTGTAGACTCAGATTTACGTTGTCTTCTCTCTCTTCATATTCGTAAAGCACCATCACTTATATGTTATAAAAAATTTCTCACTAAAGACTTTCACAAAAAGCAAGACGAATCTACATAACTTGACTAAATCAGTATATTATTGTATTGTATATATTTATATTATAGATATAATATCATTCTTTTTTTAGTTATAAGTTTTTAATTTAATAAATTTCTTTATCTCAAATATTAGCGGTCATACACCTTACAATCGCTGCTCACATCTTCCAAAGGTTAGCTGTTAGAAAATGTTTTTAGACATTAAGCTCCCTATGTACTGTAAAATGTATTATTTTCTGTAATATAAAGAATCTATCTTGTAGATTAATATTATGGCTAGTTATCATACCGGTTCATCATCACTGTCATCATCATCATCAGGTGGTAGTTGTGAGAGTGGTTCATCTTTAAACTGTGAGAGGGAATAGTCACAGGAGGAGGCCGTGGTGTTGGCCCCAGCGTACCCATCATCACTGTCCTCTTTAATTTCACGTTTTACTGGCTTATCTACCACCTCCTATAGAAAAAAAAGAAGTATCATCACTATCATATCTCGGGATGTTCAGAAACCGAGCTTTAAAAGCAAATTTACATTTAGCCAACTTTACTATACACAGCGGTGGCGGTAAGATCATTTTCATTATAATAGGTTGGGTTAGATCCACATGTACATTTGTCATATATTTATTTACAATACCACCGTTCTTGTGCCTCAGGGAGCATGTTAAGCCGTTGGTCCCACTATTTTTTTTTTCATATATTAGCAGGACATGTGACCTTCTGCCCAAATGATGGTAAGTGGCGCTCGAGGTCCATGATTGCAACTGGAATCTGATGATTGACACTCTCCAACACTATGCCGGCTTGACGGCAATTCGAGCCCGACACGTGTGGATACACTTTACTGGGTTTATCGTCACGAACGGTGGATACTTTCCCACCCTGGAAGACTGGACAAATTACAACCAACAGTTCGCCTACCACCTATTTGTTGTTCTCGTTGAAAGTATGTGCCATGTGCAATGATGTCAAATACCAATTTTTACTTCCAAGGGGAACTAATATTGTAAGCTTGCCACGGTGATATTATATAAAAATAACACCGCCTGAAATAAGACTTAGGGCATACCAACCCATCAGACCAGCATGGCGAGTGTAGGCCAAATTCTTTAGAAAATTCTGGAAGGCCTATCTCCCAACAGTGGAGTTCTGGGACTCATGCCCCATGACAAGCTTGTGGATTTCTTACAGTTTACTCTTTGCACTGCTTTGTTGCTATGTCTACCACTACCAGGAGAGACATTAAAAATAATGATGTGTCACAAATGCCTGTAATAGGTGTTTTGACTGACTAGATCCTTGAAACATGCCCTAACCATTGGAGATGTCTTTATTTTTGTCCCTATACTTTCTTTCATATCCTTTTGCGCATTGCGTCGTTACGAAGTCGTCCCGATAAAGGGACAATTTTTTCAGGAACATCAAATTCTAAGTTTGCAAATTTATTTCACATTTATTACTGTAAAGTTTCATCACAATCCGTTTAGTATTTTTTGTATGAAAGAATACTAAACATCCATCTATCTATCCATTCATCCTCACAAACTATAACATTTATAATATCATTATAATTACCAGCATAGGTTCATCTTTTATTTCCAAAGGATCAATGTCTTCTTCCTTGATTTTCTCCCGTTTTTCGCTTTTAGAACTGAAATTTTTAAATAACAATAAAGTTTGTCACTAAAATGTCACAAATAAATTAAATATATATTTTTGTGTTCTCAGGAATCAAAACCAGCACCTCCGCACTTCAATCAACGGCCTTAACCGCTAGACCACGGAGGCAGTCTTGGGCTAAGAACCAAATATAGGCCAATAAGAACCAAGTATAGGTTTACAACTTTTTATTACGCAACAAAACTATCACCATTCTGCTTCTCTCCCTACCCGACCGAAAGAGAGAGAAGAAAAATGATGTCCTGGACTTCAGGCATTTCTAGATCATTCTATGAAAATTCGGCAAAGAAAGTGATAAAACCCTCGCTCAAACATTCAAGAGTCGACGCAGCGCGGCTTCGAGGCCTTATCCTTATGCTATGTGCGACTTGAAAGAAAATAAAACAGAGGTTGCTTTTTTTTTTACCGAATTTTATATGAAAACCATACAAACGCCTAGTCGGACGACTTTTAAAGTGAAAGCGCTTAAAGCGAATAGTCGAACATAGAGTTCGAATAATGACAATAAGTCTTATCTGGGTATTCTTTGGCATTACATTGCAGTGAGCAAGTAAGCCTAATAAACATTTAAATGTTGCAATTTTTTATATGACAGGATAAATAAAATTAATATCTCAAACCCAGCCTAGGTAGTTAATTTTAAATTAGTTCAATGGTATTAAAGTACTACATTAGTTAATATACAGGTAATTTGTTATTGTTAAATTCCAAAATGATACAGAATTTGACAATTATACTTTTAAATTAAAATGTCATCAAGGCAAAGCTTTTCGTTAAGTGCGTTCGGAAAGCTCTCGATATTATATGACGGTATACGAGTATGGTGATCCCGATCAGTGAAATCGCGTGAGTAAAATCATTTAAGTGTTAAACTGTTGTACAACGCTAAACTAACCTTAACTTCCATATTTATTTTTGGAAAATTTACAGCCATAGTAATAAATGCAAGTTAACATATAGGCAACTATAAGCCATTACAAATTTTCACTTATAACATTTACAATATAGCTTGAATATATATAAGAAAATATAATAACAATTAAAAATTAATAAAAGCAAAACCACTAAACATATATATTTTTTAAATAAATCAGATTAAGCTCATCTATCCATTTGATGGTGATCGCAGTACTGTGTTGTCATTAGTCGCCTCAGCGCAGCGTGAGGACTTTGTTTGCGATCTGTTCAAATATTCGCACCTTTTATTTTTTCTCTAAATTTAAGTTCTGAACAAAATGGACAGCTATCCGAACGCACTTTTATTAACACATACAACTTTTTAAGGAAAAAACATTAAATATTGTAGAAATTAAGTAAATGTGTTTTTTGAAGACAACACCACGTCTGGTCATCTCCCCGTGGCTGGCTCTTTCTATGCAATTCAGTGGGGTAATGCAAAAAGCGATTGTGCCACCATACCATGCGGACGGGACATCTATCAGTAATATGTTTTTTATATTGTAAATATTTTTATAACATTAACTTTTTGTTAATTTTTATTAAATTATTTTTTATTAGGTTCTTATTAAGGTTCTAATTCATAAAAATAAGATGTTCCTCTTACCTGTGTTTATCCTTGGAGCTAGACTTCTTATCCTTATCACTCTTATGTTTATCCTTGTCACTCCTATGACGGTCCTTTTCCCGATCTCTATCTTTAGATTTGTGTTCCTTGTCTTTTGAAGAAGAGCTCTTATGTTCCCTTTCCTTATCTTTAGAAGACTTTTCTTCTCCACTTTTGTGCTTATCACTTTTATGCTTGTCGCTGCGATGTTTATCCTTACTCCGTTCTTTATCTTTGCTTCTATCCTTGTCATCCTTGCTCCTAACCTTATCATCTTTGCTCCTATCCTTGTCATCTTTGCTCCTATCCTTGTCATCCTTCCTCCTATCCTTGTCATCCTTGCTCCTTTCTTTGTCCTTACTAGATGATTTATGGGAGGAGCTGTGACTCTTGCTGCTATGTCCCTCTTTATCCTTGTCCCTAAAAAATAATGAAAGAAAATGAGAAAATGAATGGAATACCATTCAGATTGAATTAAAAAAATATATATATTCTTTAGATATATATATATATATATATCAATTTACAGAAAGCCATGTACATGACAGTACATATTTCAAATAATAATGGTTTAACTAAAATAAAGACAACTGGTTTACTATCTAATGATGTGAAAATGTCTTGAACAGTGGATTTATATAACACTTTATTGCTCTATGTACCAAGATGGACTTAATGTTGCTAGATATTCTTACTCGGGTTATATTTAGGGACAATTTAAAACATTATAACCCCATAAATATTTTTGATAGTAGCAACACTAACAACTTGGCAATACTACATTTATTTAAATAAACTTAAGATATTTGATTTTCTTTATACCCAATAAAATACACTTTTATAGATGAAATCAGGCTATCTATAGAGGACAAACCCCCAACCATGCCAGGACTTAGCCTGAAAAGAACTAAGAAAGAAGGGGGTTGGATAGGGTTGCAAGATTTATTAGTCTATTTATTTTCTAAGACTTAAGTTTTTTTTTCCACTATCCTCTAACCCCCACCAGCGACCTTCTTCAGGTCATATGGGTAATTAAAAATATACCTGCTGGAGCTATGTTTGGAAGAACTTTTGTGGTCGCGATCCTTGTCTCTATGCTTGTCCTTGCTAGAGGACTTATGACTCGACTTGTGCTTCTCCGGGTATCCATTCTGTACACCGTTCACGTGTTCACTCTTTGCCCCATTTACTTTTACCTGAACAAATATTATAATTAAAAAAAAAACAAACACGTGGTACATACTTTCTATTTTCATTAGAAAACATCAAAACCCTAATAAAACATGATATTTCACCGAAAAAAAAGTTAAAAATTACCGACGCTTCATTCTCTGGGACTTAGTCGCTGACGCCATATTGGGACTTAGAAAATTTTCGCTTCGCATCGCCCTTTCAACAGTGCACAGTGGAAACTACGGGCTCGATTACGTTAAAACTTTGCTAAACTGCATATCATTGGAATATAATACTATTTAGATACTTACAGATTCACCTTCATTATCACTGGCACCATTTTCGACGCTCATTTTGTCTACGTTGACCATTCACGACATAGATTACACGAGCAAAAACGCAAAATTCTCTAAGTCCGTAGAACGGACAATGCGCATGCGCGCTCTCCTGTCTTTCCCTTTCGAGATGACTTGCTGCCAACTTCAATTCAATGTCAATCAGAGCAACCATAGACAACAAGTACGGTTATCGCGTAAACTCATCGAACACTACCTACAACCGTATGTTCGACTTGTCGCTTTAAGCGCTTTTTTTCCACTATTACGTTTTGAAAGTCGTTCAACTTGGCGTTTGTCTATGGTCTTCATACAAAACCAAATTTGGTAAAAAAAAGAAACCAAGCTTCGCTTTATATTCTTTTAATTCGAACATAGCAGCAATATCTTGCACTTAAAATTATAAGTAATATTATTAGTAATGGGACAATAATATATAAACCCAATAATTTATTTTATTTATTTATTAGGGTCGCTAACAGTGTCAGCAACAATACATACGTGGATTTTCACTCACAACTAAAACAGAAACTAGATACACCAATTACAGGCAACCACCACATGCTATTACAGTATCCAATAATTGGGCCTTTGAGTAGCCAAAATAAAAACAATACAATTACCACAGAGTTAAGGAAGCAGAGACAACATATTATTTAGTCGTATAACCATATAAGTTGCGCTTACTCATTCTCATCGCAAAGATCATATAGCTATCTCACTTCCTCAGTTCACATACACACTGCATAAACGAGCAACCGTGGCATTTTTTCATTGAAACCATAGACTACAAGGCAATTGACAGACAATAAAGTAACAACAGCGAACTCAACCATCTCGACTTATTATTGTGATTATTCATTATTTAACTAAAATTACATCTTGAAAATTTTACTAAATCATGGTCTAGTGTAGTGCTTATATGTGCGACAGTGCAAAACATAAAAAAGTGCTAGGAATAACCTTCCACAAGTAAGTTTTAAATGTTGACACCATGCATTCAAACACATAATTCAATAAAATTAGTGATTATTCTTGTAATTTCAAAATATGTGAGAGACAGAAGATATATTTCATTGTATTCTAACGAAATTAAAATAATAATCTTACAATTTTTGTTGCTTTATTAGAGAAAAACGTAAAAATTGTTGCAAAACAACAACATTGACAGTTCCATCAACACAGGGTCGGATTTGTAAAATTAATAATTTTTATATTATTTTTTTACCGTTTTATTGTTGTGACCGCCTCCGTGGTCTAGTGGTAAATCCTATGGAATTGTATCCACAGAGTGCCCGCAGTGCGTAGATTCGATTCTTACCCAAGGCCAAAAATATATTTACGTTTTTCGCTTAGGTTGTCTGGGTGTCCATACTAATATTATAAACGTGAAAAAAGCTTTTTATGTATGTGTGTATGTATGTATGTATGTTTGTCCGTCTATCACGCCTCTATTTATCATCACAGCCCTTAGAATACAGAGACCTAGACCTCCACTATTGGAGATGGGTCTTCCAGAAATATTTCTGGAGAATTCGGCCTACACACGCCACGCTGGCCAGACGGATTGGCGAGGGTCTCATGTAAATTTTAATGACAATTTCTTAACGATTTCACAAGTTGGTATTAGTAGAACCGGGTTAATTAGTAAAAAAGGTTTTTTTTTTTTTAAATATTTCCAGACAAGTCACACAGCGCCATCTAATTTCTGTGGTAAGCTATGAGGCTTGTGTTACGGAAACTAGATGGTTGATAAACTACATATTATACTTTTTTTTTTTTGTAAATATATACATATTATACATATAAACACCCAGACCGAGACAAATTATACAATGTACAACTTGCCCCCGGTGGGAATCGAACCCACGACCTCCCGAGTTCACGGCAACGTTTGTTACCACTAGACCACGGCTTAAAGTGCTCTCCAAGTCACGGGAACGGTGGTGTTGTAAATCTGACTAATGTATGCAAGAAAAGTGTATTTCTCATTGGTACATGCCGGGGTTCAAACCGACCTTTTTTGGATTTTAGGGAATACATTCTATCAACCGAGCTACCTTTTTGGCCTTTTTGGTTTGGTTTCTGTCATTTCTAGTACTCAAACCTCAGTTGCTCCAGTAAAGACTTTTGATCCATATAAGAAACAGGATCGATCGGCATAAAAACAAAAGTTTTTGCTGACTAGATTTTTCCAAAATCTGTGAATGAAGTTCAGAATATCTCAATAAGTTATGGATGGTCTCCTAGGAACGTTTTCCTGTAACTATAACGGTTAAGATATTTGCCCTTACTGTCCCGTCTCAAAACTCCACCTTGTATAGATACAATACTTAGATTTATTTCATACTTACAAAACATTTATGGAAGTTAAGTTATAAAACAATAATTATTATTTATTTTTCAGAATAATATGAGAGCGGCCCATTTAAAAAAAAAGTACTTTTTTGGATAAAAGAAAAGAGACATGTTTGAAAATTTAAATAGGGTATAAACATTACAGAAAACTCCAAGCAACTTCAACCGCATTACCATCCGGTTGTCTCGTCATAATTTTTACGTTCCCCCCCCCCCGACCATTTAGGGCCCATTCGGCCGGTACAGAGGGGTTCGGTATCTCTTCGAGACCCAGATACCACTCGCCATCCGGTCCAAAATTAGCGTGCCATTGCTTTGAATAATATATGTAAGAAAATATAAATAAACGATTTTATTATATTATGTTGTATTTTTTAAAAAACCATATAGCTAAAAATACTCATTTCATTATTTTAATCATAGAACACAAAACCTATCTTCCGAAGTGGGCTTTATACACTGATTCAGGACGGATTTGTGAGCGATATGCATAATTATACTTATATAATAATATTTTGACATTTCGCAAATGTGTCCGGTCCTGTCTTCTGTATTAGTGTGCGAACATTACTTGTGTGTGAGAAATGCCACGCTTTGACCGCAGTTAGATCACCTCTGCTTCCCTATCTCTGTGACAATTACAATATTATTAATATTTTATAATTATATTATTATGTTGCGAATGTTTACTATTGCCGTGTTTGTATACGCTTTTTTACCGAATTTTGCTTAAATTGTATGAAAACCATAGAGCAACGCCAAGTCGAACGGCTATCAAAGCGAAATAAAGCGACAAATTCCAATTCGTTTCTTTTTTTTTTTCAACGCACGCGCTAGCGTACGGAAGCCTATGGGGTGGCCCCGTTAGGCTGCAGTTTATCTCAGCGGGCAAGAACCCGCCGGTTTCTAATTTTACCCTGGCCTAAGGGTGGCCAAGGAAGGGGCTACGAAAGGTGTGGCCCCTTGTGAGCGGTAATAGAAATTGATTTAATTTTAAGTAAAGTGAAAAATATAAGTAGAATGAATGGACTCTAATCCTGAGCCATAAAAGTATAAGCTAGGTCACGTGAGCGTGGAAGCGCCATGTTGACACTTGAGATTGAGAGAAAAACGTATAAGCATGTAACACTGTTTTTAAGATTTCTCCTATAAGATTTTAAAGTGTGTTTTAAGTATAAGTCTAAGAAAATATAAGTATAAGAATCCATCCGAAGTTTTATTTAAGAAGAATTACCGCAGTTTCCAACAAGCGGTGTCTATGTGTCAACAACGGCACGGGCTACGCCTCGGTCCTCAGGATCTCCCAGGGCAGGCGGCGGCCTTCCGGTGGCCGTGCGTGGAGAGGCGCGATTCCCCGAAGATGGTCGAAGCGGCTGTGGTCGGATCGATCGAACATGGACTTCGAGAGCCTGGCCACAAACTGCAATGGGGTGTATCAGGCAAAGCTTTTTGTAGATGTCGCTAGCGGCAATGGTACCTTGTTTTACACCTATATCGCTTCATTTCTAAATGTTTTTGTAGTTTATTATTTTTATAACAGAAAAATGAATTTTAAATTAATGTTACCTACCTTAAAAGACGAATTAAGAAAGCGCACACCGTCTTTAAAAAGAAAAATGGTTTTATTAATAGAACGGCAATGTGAGATCACCATATCTTTGATTTCGCTTAGCAATCTCGATTTGACCCTTAAAAGCTGCTCACTTCGGCATAATATCCAGAAAATAGTAAATTTCGTAATAAAAATACAAGTTTTCTATGCAACTGACAGCAATATTAGGTATCATCTATCATGATTAAAAGTTAGTGATACACCCCATTAGAACTTACACGTCAAACACATGGATAATATTAGCAATCCGGAAAGGAATTCATGCTATGTTCGACTTGTAGGCTAATAAAGCAAGCTTGCTTTTTTACAGAATTTTGTATGAAAAACAGAGAAACGCCAAGTTGAACGATTTTCAAAACGAAATAAATCGCTTAAAGCGACAAGTCAAACGCATGGTTACGCAATAATGCCCCAGTTCAACGTTCTCAATCAAAGCGAACTTCACACGTAAAATGTTGCCACCAAGAAAAAATCTTTATTTGTTTGTGGTATAGTTTTTCAATTTTCATTGGCCATTCGGTAACAAAAACCGTGAATTCTCGAATTGATGTTAATTTTTGTATTGTAAACAATTAAATATTAGTAAATACAATTTAGTTAAAAATGGGAATTATTGGATAAAAGGGACAAAACATATTTTACTAAATAAAAAATCTAATAAATAATACTAGTTTTAATTAATCATAAACTATAACAATGCGCGATTTACAAACTTAATGCTGTAGCTATTTGGTCTGTGGAGCTGTTGAATCACAAAAAGTTAGTTTTGCATATAATATTTATTTAAAACAGTTCACCGCCACGGTCAGTGTGTAGGTTTGTATGCCACTTAGATCACAGAGACCGCAAAACCGGGGTGTCCAGCGCCATAAGACACTTCGTCGCTTGTGGGGTAGGAGCCTAGAATCTCAGGACTTGTGAATCAAGATCAGGTGATCTTGTTTTAACTTAACACACTACCCATCCTCCCCCCATAGTCCCTTGTACCTATCCAAATACTGGCTATTACAGATAGTCCACTGTGCAGAGGAAGAGACAGGCGCGCGTGTGCTCATGGAGCGCTTCACTGTGCCTATACCCAGGCTGAGATTCCTCCAGACTGTGAGGTCTCTTCCGGAGGTCTGCAGTAATGTAACGGGTCTGGCCGCACTGGAGGAGATTGGATGGCTCCATTAATGGTCTTGAGGAGATTAAGTGTGGAAAATCCCTGGCCGTAACTGCCCATAGAGTGCAATATACTGTGTGACTTTCTATGGTGTTACATTAGACTAACAGTAAGTCCATACAAAAATATATTGTAGATAAGTGAATTTTAATTGCAAATTTGCTTGCTTGTTTTTGCATTTAGCTACTTCCACAAAACTATAGAAGCCATTTAAATAATATTTAACTATTAAAAGAAATGTCGATCATCTCATCTCCATGCGAAATGAATTTTTATTGACTATTTGGAAACATAGTCGGTATTGAGGCCACATTGGATGATAATACATGGACCTTTAATAACTCTCACTACCTTTTTCAATAATATTCTTTTAATTTTTACAAAACTATTTTATTCATTAACTATTAAATTACTAAAAACAATTGATTATGCTTTAAAAAAGAATCATAGCATTGCTATCCCAACTACTAATACTAAGGGCCGGTAATTCAATCTTTTTTTAAGATATGTATAACGTAAAAGAGCAGTGGTGGCTCGGTTAAAACGCCTTCCTTAAAAAAGAGGTAAATGACCAGCCTAAATATTAAAAAAAATAAGTCATACGAAAAAAACAAATCCTTGGCTACCTACCTATAAACATATATTATAATACATTAATACAGTTGATGTATGTATTTTCTCACAATTATTTAATTATTCATAATAAGGCCGCGCTCACATTGCATGCGTTTTTGTTCGAAGTCGGCCATGCGAACACATAAGGACGAACGATGCCGATCCTTTATGTCGTGTTTGCTTCAAAGCAAAGAAAAACTTTCAATCCAAAATTCAGTAAAAAAACTTTGCTTTGCTTCCAAGTCCAACATAGCATTAAACTGTTGAAATAAAATAAAGCATTTTTTTTTTTTAAACTGTATTTTGTATGAAAACCATAGAGAAACGCCAATTCGAACGACTTTTTAAGTAAAAAAATCGCCTAAAGCGACAAGTCAAACATAGGGTAAATAGTGAATCTAAGTTAACCCATGTTCGACTTGGCGCAGTAATAGCTTTTTTTACTTTACTTCGCTTTAAAGTCGTTAAGAGTTGCGTTTTTATTCATTTAAGCAAAATTCGGTAAAAAGCTTTCAAAGTCAATCACACGCGCGTTATTGTTGGGATATTTGCTGTCTTTCTTATTGTTTGTACTCATTATTACTCGCACAGAAAAATATTAATTAGGTTTTTGCCCACAAATCAGATGATCTTGCGAAAATTTAAAATTATATATTTGAAATATTGTATCTATGTTGTGTTCGACTTGAAAGAAAAATCAAAGCGCGCTTTTTTGCTTAAATTGAATTAAAATGCTATTCGAACTACTTTTAAATGGAAATAAAGTAAAAAACGCATTACAGCGCCAAGTCGAACATGGCACCTAGATAAAATAATTATTTTAACTATATAAATTCAAATTTCTGTCGTTAAATTTAACCGTGAAACTATTGTAGTCACTATTTAAGTATGTCATAATCCGCATGTTCGACTTGTCGCTGTAAGCGCTTTTTTACTTTATTTCCCTTTGAAAGTCGTATGACTTGGAGTTTTAAGCTAAATTCTGTAAAAAAAAAGCGTGCTTTGCTGTCCAAAACGGCAATATGTTAAAATTCATTGAAATAGTATCTTTTTTCTTTAATAAACTATATATATTGCACCTATTAGGTACTTCTACGATTACGTCGACGCTGCCATCATCTGAGAGATGAACATTAGCCATTATTAGACATTAATAATTATTCATTGCGCAACAATGATAAATCACAAACTCGGAAGCACCAGTCCAATGGTAGGTAATAGGAAAACTACCTAATTAAGTCATACACCATTAAGCCCCCTTATAAGTCTGAATCGGACTTGAAGTCAAGGGATGGTGTACGATCTGCATTATTAACGAAAATAAACTCACGCACTCAATGGGGTGTATCATTTAAAGCTTTTTGTAGATGTCGGTAGCGGCAATGGTACCTTATTTTACACAAATATCGCATTTTAAAAAATGTTTTCGTATTTTTATGTTTATAACAGAAAAGTGTATTTTAAATTAACGTCAACTACCTTAAAAGACGAATTCAGAAAGCGCACACCGTCTTTAAAAAGAAAAAAGGTTATTCTTGAATATTGATATCTGGAATATCTTTGATTTCGCTTAGAAATCCCGATTTGTACACTTAAAAGCTGTTCACTTCGGCATAATAGCCAGAAAATAATAAATTTCGTAATAAAAATACAAGTTTTCTATGCAACTGACAGTTATGTTAGGTACCATCTATCATGCGCCATCTATCGTGATAAAAAGTTAGTGATACACCCCATTTGTGTGCAAAGCAAGCGCGGCCTCAAGAGGGATTAATGCTTTTGCACCCCTCTCACTCGCACCATACATCATTTTATTCAATTTGGGAGAAGATCACAACATGAAGTCGAACAAATATTATGATCTCACAGAAGAAATGATCAGGAATGGGTTCACGACCCAGCTTTACAGAGTGGAAGTTGGCGCGAGAGGAGTTCCAGCAAAATCTTTAAACCACTTACTGAAAGAATTGTGTCTGCTGTCAATACATTTATGGAAAGAGATTCCAAGACAGCGTAAACAGAATCATACAGTATTTGGTTAGGTGGGGAGAAAAGTAAAATGGTGAGTGTCTTATTGTACAATAAAATAAAAAGGAGGCCTCCTTTGTAAACCAGGTATTGTCGGTCGCAAGCCCGACACACCACTCTCCTTATCTTTTACCTGGCACCTCCACGGTGAATCAATCCTTAGAAATTTGTCAACTCATAGATTTGTTTTAGTAAAATAGTCATAAATGTTACCTAGAAAGTTAGACTTTATTATTCAAAAGGATGTCGTATGGTGCAGAAACGTGGACACTGACGGTAGGTCTGGTCCACAAGTTCAAGGTCGCTCAGCGAGCTATGGAGAGAGCTATGCTCGGGATTTCACTAAAAGATAAAGTCAGAAACGTTGACATCCGTCAAAGAACCAAAGTTACCGATATAGCTTTTAAAATTAGCAAGCTGAAGTGGCAATGGGCTGGACACATATGCCGCAGAACCGATGAACGATGGAGTAGACGGGTTCTGGAGTGGAGACCACGTACTGGAAGACGCAGAGTGGGACGACCCCCCGCCAGATGGACAGATGACCTGAGGAAGGTCGCTGGTGGGGGATGGATGAGGGTGGCAGAAGATCGTGTGAAGTGGCGAGCCTTGGGGGAGGCCTACATCCAGCAGTGGAGAGACACAGGCTGATGATGATGATTCAAAAGGATACTTAGACTTGAATAGTCTTTAAAAATGTTGTATTGTGCGAGCGAGATGGATGCAAAAGCGTTAAATCCTCCTAAGGTATTATCACAATATTTTAAAAGTTTTTGGATTGATGGAGTGTTCTAAGATCAACACTGTTTTTGAAAACGTTAACATACTATAATACAACACACCATTAATGCATTTGTATTTATTTATTGTGTTGCATTGTATGAGGTATACCATCCCTAACCTAATTATTAAATTAAAAAAGAAAACAGCCAAAACTGCGATTTGTCATTCAATTGTAGAAGGTTCATACACAGGTTTTCCATTAGAGTCCCATGATTGTTTCTGCTTTTTGAAAGCAAATGCCATATATATTGCTAAAACAAAAAAAAATATACAAACAGGAGTTATCATTATCCAAAAAGTATCATCTTCCGGGATTGTCAGAAACCACGCTTTTAAAGAAGCGGGTTCTCATTTAGCAAAGGCTCATCATAAGAAGTGGCAAGCTCGTCGATGTCTCTAGCGTGCCACAACCGAGAAAAATCATAAATAAATTAATGTGTTCTGACCATGAATCGACCACAGAGGCAGTTCTAACATACCAGATTTAAGAATATGTCCAAATAAATGTACAGCGAGGTTAATATGTTGGCAGAAATAATTGCCAGCCTTCCTATCTCCATATTTCTTCTTCTTCTTGGTCCTATCACCACAACCGTATCTTTTCTGAAGTAATCAGAAGCCATGCTATTTTTTATTATTTTTTCACTTATGTAGCGGATTCACATTTAGCCAACTTTAACTTTTTAAGTCAAAGCTTTCTGTCTGAAAGATGCTACTACAGCGTAGCAGACTATCTTTCTGAAACATGAGAGGAACTGTTACCCAACAACATTATAAAATTTATTTGTAATGTTCATATAATTATTGTATGTCCAATGTTTTACAGCTTTTTGTACTGCAAACAATTCTTAGCAAGCACTGTACGTTGAAGTATGATATAAAATTAGAAGGTGTCATAACATTGTTTGTGATACACAATCGTTTCAACTTATGTTTACTCGAATTTTTCTGTTTTTACGGGTTTTTTTTATACAAAAAGGTTAACAGAATTCAAGCAATATACTCGCACTCAAAGTTTAACTGCTGCAAAATAGTGACTGACTGGTGTACATTCAATCATATGATGATAAGGAATATTTTTAAAAAGTAATTGTAAAGGGATAATATGTACCAGCATAGTTCTTTACTTATTTTAATAAATTTCCATGTGGCATCTGATATTTAAGGAACACAGTTTTAAATTGTTATTATATAAAATATATCATGAACACACTGAGAGGACATACCGCCGTGTTAGAATATTTTTATTCTAACTAAGTTAGCCATTATTGCACAAATAATATTTTCAGTAAATGCCTTTTGAATGTTTGTGGTCTTTTCTAACATATTTGTCACATTTAGAGATGTGCAGGTAGTTGATAATACTTTACTTTTTTTTAAACTGTATTTATATAATATAGTAAGAGTTTTTTTAAACAACTGGTATAATAGAGTGAATTTACTAAAAAAAAAAAGTTATTTGGTTTTAGCTCTAACCCGGCGATACATAATTTATTGATGTAACATTATACCACGGAAGAGCACTGATATCCAGCACTACAGGTCAATCTTGTGTAGGTATCACAAAAACATCACCCTATAATGTTCATCTCTTTTACATCTGTATACTTTTTGTGACAGTAAATGATTTTATAATTTAATGGACGGGACATAGCAACCATCATAATAACATGTAACCTATCTAAATATCTATCATCCACAATAAAATATTTTGAGTTTATATTTTTAATTTTAGGCCATCATAAGTGGAAATTTTAATGTCTCTAGCGTACCAAACTCAAGATAATTATATAGTTTATTGTGTTCCACCAGGAATTAAAACCAGTACCTCCGAGTCTAAAGTATAAATCCATGTACTTAACTGCTAAGCCATGGAGGCAGTCATTGGTTTTAAAATAGCCAAACTCATGTTTAGTATTAAATAATATGGAATTGTTAATGAATTGTCTTTAAAACTTGACATCAGATCCTCGCCAACCCATCTGACCAGTGTGGCGAGTATAGGCCAAATTCTCCAAATATAAGTTCTGGAAGGCCCATCTCCAACAGTGGGGCCTCTAAAACACAGGTCTAGGTCCTGTGTTTTAAAGGCTGTAATAAAAATAGTAAAAAATATTACTTACTCGTAGCTTCCCATTCACATTGACTCATTGTGCCTATTTTCTTGGATCCGTTCTGATCAAAGAATTGTTTTGCATGTTCATATTCCCATTCGTCCCCAACCAGTTTTTTTCCATAGTTAGGGGGATAACACTCAAAACATGTGAGCCTCTGCATCAAACCCTGGTCCAAATTTTTGAAAGTTTTGAAAAAATCAGCAAAACTTTCCTCATATACAAATTCTAAACCATACTCCAAAGCAATTTTCCTACATAGTTTGAAATTAACTAAAAACTCAGGACAGTTGACAACATCTTCTAACTGGAAATCATATTTGCCTCCAAATAATGGATAACCATTTACTTTAGGATCAAATAGCAATTTTATGTTATAAATTCTGTTCCCAAAGGCACCATCTGGTGATTTCTGAGACCGAGCAATAATTTCATTAGCATTAGGAATAGTTCCTATGAAATAGCCACCTGGGCGTAAGCACTCCGATATATTTCTAAACATCTGCCGGGCTTGTGGAAGACTTTCAAAGCTGTAATGTAAGCCAAACTGGCAACTCACAATATCAAATTTTAATGATGGATCTTTATACTTATCACGTAAAGTGTCTTTGGTGCAATCTGCAACTATGAATTCTGCAGAAAATAGTTTTTCATATGATTTTCCAGACATTTCTTCGTAACGAGCCCGACATTGCTGTACTGAGACATCAGCTATATCTGCAAAAGTTATGTGGTTTACTCTTTGGGTTTTCCATTTCATCAGGTCTCCTCCTTTTCCGCAACAAATGTCCAATGCTCTGATTGATAAACCATAATTCTTTTCCCTAAGTTTGTTTACATATTCTTGCATAAGTACACTTTTTACCCAGTTGTTAAAATTTCTTAAGTGGATGATTGGTGATTGGACCCGTCGTTCAAAGCCTTTTTCTTCTATATCATTGTAGTGAGCCGCTACAACACTGGCGTGCGATTGAGGCTTTGAATCTACTTTCTGCTCTTTTACACTATTTTCCAATTTAATTTGCTGTGTTAATAAAGATTTATTATTATCCACAAAGTTTTCGAATTCATTTTGCTGTGTATCACTGTTATCGTTATGTGAATTTTCAGACATATTAATGCTTCTTGTTAAGATTATAATTTATACTAAGAATCAAATATATATTATGAATACTTCCAAAAGATTGGAAAAAATATTAATAATACAATACGCCACGCTTTCAAAATAAAATATATTGCTGTCACAGATTAGGAATTACTGTGGATCACTCAACTGGGATCACCACAGACTATGCGAGTTCCCTTAACTGCTATGTTCAACTTGAAACCAAAATAAAGCAAAGCTTGCTTTTTTTTTACCTAATTTTATATGAAAACCATACAGCAACGCCTATTTATTGTCATTATTCTTCTATGTTGCACTTGAAAGCAAATAAACTAAAGTTTTATTTTTTTACCGAATTTCGTATGAAACCCATAGAGAAGCGCCTAGTTTAACGACTTTCAAAGCGTAATAAAGCGCTTAAAACGACAAGTCAAAAATAGGGCATACGTAATAATATTATGAACAAAATCACATTTAGATTTACATACAGTTAGAGTGTACCTACAATAATTTTATTTTCATATCATCGTTATCAGCCTGTATCTATCTCTCCATCTCCACTGCTAGATGTAGGCCTCCAGGCTCGCCACTGCACGTGGTCTTTAACAACCTTTATCCATCTAGAACCCGTTTGCCCCATCGGTTATGAGTTCATTTTGGTACCTATTTTGGTACTTACATATGTATGAGTGTTTTGTTTCTGATATTCTTTATTAGTTTTTTACTTGTATAGATAATTAATAAACTTAAAATACCTATTGCTCGTCACGCGGCTCTAAACTACATCATCCTCTTGTCTTTGCTGGAGTACCCACTATCATAGAACTCTCTGGGATTGCGCGGAACGATGGCAAGAGAGCAACCTCGTCCAGCGCGGGGAGTGCAGCGGTTTCTGCTAAGAACCTCAAGCTACGCAAATACGCCAACCTCGGTACTGGTTACGAGTTACTTAACCAAGCGTCTGGCCAAGGAGATGTTCATACGGCTGACGAAGAAATCTGGAGACAGGAAGGTTGGCAAATATTTCTGCTACCGTATTAGCCTCGCTATACAGAGGGGAAATGTTGCCAGTCTTCTTGGGATCTCTGATGGGACGTCTCTTGAGGACATTTTTTATTTATATTTTTTTTTATGAGGTTTAATTTATAGTCTTTAATTTAAGTAGTTTTTTAATTATTATTTTATATCTTGTAAATATTTATAAGTTATGTAATATGCATAAATAAACTATAATACACTACTGTAAGTACCTACCTACCTGAAATGAGTTATTATGTGTCTTTTATTTATATAACTGAATATTAACATTTATTCTAAAAAAATATTTACAACATATAATTTAAAATTAATACTAATATAAGTGCCGTCCGCGTGGAATGGTGGCAAGAACGCTGGCTGCATTTCCCCGCTGAATTTTATATAACTTGTACAACAATCTCTGTTTATTTATATTTAAAGTTTAACTCGATTAAAAGTAGTTTAAAACCCAGTCGAAACCCTGGGTTGGCGTCGACGTTCATGATAAATAATAGGTTACTTTCTAAATAGATGATGCGTTAAGAAATCCACTAGTTGGTAAAAACATAAATGACATGATACTGAAAAAGAAAGCAAGCTGCAACAGCAAGTTCACGCAATAAAGAGTGACGTAGCTTAGACATGCGCAAGCGCAGGTTCGTGGGGCCGCTGTGTTGTTGTGCGCGGGGGTCTGGCACTGCCGTTACGTGTGGCGCGGCGTTATGCGATGGTGCCACGAAGCGGACGTGGTTCACTCAGTTCGTGCGCGAAAGTCGCTAGGTACCTGCGACGCTCGACCGCGTTTCATTCACATGCGATCATTTCGCTTCATAATAACAATTTAGCGAATCGAATCAGTCTATGAAGCGAAAAGTATAGCCGTTGTCTACTGTTAAGTGTTCTGACCATTGTTTACAAATAGTTTTTACGACATTCCCTCAGACAGTCGCGAGAAAGCGTCTGACGTCAGAAAGGGACCGGTGGTGCGCAGGAGTCGATCATATGTGAATAGGCGGATGCAGTGATGGAACGTGTAGTGTTGTGCTTATAAAGTGTATGGTGACATTCCAATATGTTAGGTGTAGAATTACATATTTAGTAAGTGCGAGCTCAACATACCGCGCCGAGGCGCGGGAGTATACAGGAACCATGCGTAGAAAAAGATGAACCAGGATGCTGAAAGCTTGGTAATATCACTTATCTTAATTATTATTTACAGTTTATCATCCACTAGGTATACACCTGGATTCTACCAGTTTTATAAGATTGTTGGAATTCTATGGTAGTCTTAGGGTCGTGTTTATAAGGTGATCAATATATAGGCATTTAAATAAAGACTTAATGCAGTTTGAAGGTCACTTGGACTCCGTTTGAGTAATAATTAAGTGAGGTATGATTGCGATGACCTCCCTTGTGAAAGTACAATTAAATTTGTGCAAAATTCTTGGTTTATTGACGAAGCATGTTATGCTGACTTTAATGGCTGATATCCTATTTGGGGAAGATGATGAATATGCGTGGGAGAAGCCGGTGAAATAAATTACAACTTTAGTACAGTGACTCCAAACGCCCACAATAACAATTTTAACACACCAAATATTGATAAGCTTAGGCGATTGGTTCATGATTGGCAATTTGAGAAATACCTTACTCAACTATTATAGGGAACCTTGGCGGTAAATATTCTTAAGTAATCAACGCGACGTCAAGGGATAAAAAAAAGCATTTTATGAAGATAAAGGTGAGATCATAAGAAGAGAAACATAATTACTAGCATAAGTTATTTTTTTATTTATTAATAATAGACCTATGTTCACAATTCACACTTTCTAAATGGCTCACAGCTAGAAGTAATTTATACCAGTAGGTATATGTATGTTTATTAGATTGATATATATATATATATATACTAGCACGACACGTGACCTTGCGGCCACCTGATAATAAGTGGCGCGCGAGGTCCATAAATGTTAACAACCTAAGACTCAGTCAGTGGAGTCGTCCAGGCCCGGATGGCTAATGGGCCTGGGTTGGGGATGGGGTAACCACCCGCTGGTAATTCATGCAGTTACGGTGCTGGGCGCCGTTACTAGTGTAACAGCGCCCGTGTGGCTCACGAACCCAGTGGCAGACTGGGCAAATTACCACCAACAGTCCGCCAACCACCTATTTGTTGTTCTCGTTGAATTTTTACTTTTAAGAACTAATATTGTAAGCTTGCCATGGTGATATTTTTATATAAATATAACACCGATTGAAACAAGACTTACGTGAAATTTTATTACATATGATGTAATAAGTTATATTTTCCAATAATTGTATTTTTATTACCTTTATGATTATTTGGTTAAATGAGAATGCCCATTATTCTTAGAGAAATGAGCCCAATAAAATGTTCTCGTGACATAATGATTTATTTTTAATTTGTAAGTTAATATATTGTGTTTTCATAATCTGTAATTTATTTTATTTATTTTACCCTATCATAACGACAATTGACTAAAACTTTTTTTACGTTAATAATTACATAGTTTCTATCCCGCCGATTTGAAATCTAGTGTTTTATCTATAATAAAATACCTGATCATAATAAAGAACCTAATCGTATAAATAGTGCTTTGTACCTATTTCATACATAAATTTTAACCAATTGACTATTCAATGAAATAATATTTTAATGCTGGAGTAAAAGAGATGTTGTAATTAAATTTAAAAAAAAAACAATTAATTGTTATGATTATTGAATTGTATTTAGTTGAGGCACACTGCAAAAAAGTTGGGGCCTGCTTTTGGGCAATCTATTTTGTTAGCAAGGTTTGGCTGTCAGAAAATGTTTTAGGTCCACCTTTGTACTTTGTGCAATCAATGTTTTAAATAAAAATTAATAAATTTGATCGCGCTTTAAAAATAAAAATATGTTTCCCACAGATAATATTTTTTCCTTAGAAAGAGGGAACCTTTTGGCTAACAAGTATGCTAGAGCGAGAATTTTGGCAAGATAAACATTTCGTCATGATCGTAGAACAGTGACGGATCTGCTATATTTAAAATTTTCATGGCGGCCATTCAACTGTCATTTCGACTGTTTTTTTGTCACTTTTTAAGTCTCATAATAAGTGCAAACCTTCTAGATTTCATTTTGGAACCCTTTCTAATATTTGCACTATAAATTACAGACCACAAACAATATAAAACTATATATAAATATATATGCAAAATTGTGGCTATTTTTTAAATCCGACACTGTTCTACGATCATGACGATTTGCTCTTTAATACATATAATGAACTATGACATAATTTTGTTAAATAATATGTTAAATAAATAGCGAGCCTTGGTGGAGGTTTATAACCAGCAGCCCTATTCCGCAAACGTTATTTAATGGAATCCGTTAACTATTCGCAAACTGTAAAAGATAAAAACGTAGTGTCAAGAGGTTGTCACTCGTCTTTTTATGTTTCAATGAATAACAAGTAATTCTTTATAATTTTCTCTTTAGTTTAATTTCCTATGCCCATTTACATCCTTACATCGGTTATGAGCCGGTTATTACAAGCTCCAATTGTTATTTACAACGACAATCAGAGCACACATAGAATGGTCAGCGATCAAGCGTTTAGACGAACTAAACACATTTATGTTTGTCATCATTTTATTAGGGAATCGGTGGCGAACGAACAGGTTAAAATGGTGTACAAGCCTTCTGCTGAACTTGTAGCCGATTTTTTTACCAAGGCACTTCCAAAATGTAAACATAAAAAAATTGTTACAGATTTAGGTTTACATTAATGTTGATTTTACTTGTACATTTCTTTATTAATTGTTGTTTAGTATTAATTAACTTTGTGTCTTTTAGTTTTTCCCTGTTATTATTTTGTTCGTTATTTATATTTCTTTGATTGCTTTACTTTACTCGACCATTTCTGTTTTTATTCTTATACATGCTCGAGTAAGGGGATGTGTAAAAGATAAAAACGTAGTGTCAAGAGGTTGTCACTCATCTTTTTATGTTTCAATGAATAACAAGTAATTCTTTATCATTTTCTCTTTAGTTTAATTTCCTATGCCCATTTACATCCTTACACAAACGTTATTAGTACATTTCGTTATTTACGTCGCGTCGTCAGAGATTGCGTCATAATTTCAAAATATTATTGAATTCTGAACTCTATAAACGCTTGACCGTAATCTGCTATATACCTAACGTTTGCACTTAAGTAACACGAATACGGGCTGCACCTTAGAGCAACACCGTGTTGTTTTAAGCTGTGTATTGATGTCGGCCGTCAATTTCTTACCATTTTATTTATTATGATTAACAGATAATTTCGGAATGTAAATTTGTAGTTGGTATTTATTTGTGGATGTTGAAAGTGGTCGTGGGAGCGAATTTCCCTGTGACTTCTCTTGCTTCACATAGGCGTTCCGTTTCTCATCCATTGTGTTTTTGTGAGATACTACTGTTCATTAGATCTTACCTAAGCTGCACATTACGAGGGCTTTGCTTAGTCCATCAACATATTCTAAGATTCCTTAGCGGCTCCTTCACTGAACCCAGCTGATAATAAAAAGATAAATTCAAGGTATCCCCGAAATCAGAATTCTTGGTTGTTAACTCCCCGAACCTCAAAGGCATAGGTAAATGTTAAACGTAGAAGACTAGAAGACAAGATGACAAATACTTTTTTTTTTAATAGGCTGATTAACACAACCCTTTGCAAAACGGAAGACGGAAGAAAAATGCTAAACCATCGCCTGCAACATAAATTCATTCATTTAGCGTAGTAATTTATTAGTCTATTAAACTAAAAGTTTCTAACGGTTAAATCTGACTGGTGGATATCTTAACTGCCTCTCCGGCCTTGCGGTTAAGACTGTATGTCGTGATCGTGACAAGTGGCGCTCAATTATTTCTGCCTACCCCGCAAGGGAATTTGACATGAAGATATGTACGAGTATGTATGTAATTTGGATATTATCAGCAGTAAAATAATGACGAATACAAAAAAAATATAAACAAACACAAGTTAGGTAATCATGGTTGGAACGTAAGAGGTAATGATGATCCAGAGTTATGTGCGTTATAAGAACATTATTAATAGGTAGTAGGCGGACTGATAGTGGTAAATTGCCCAGACTGCCGGGGCGGGAAGGTATCCACCGTTCGTGCCGATAAACCCAGTAAAGTGTATCCACACGTTTTGGGATCAGGCTCGAATTGCCGTCATGCCCAGTCAAGCCGGCATAGTGCTAGGGACTGTTGTCAGTCATGAGTGTCTGATTCCAGTTGCTAACATTCATGGACCTCGTGCGCCACTTACGATCAGGTGGGCGCAATTCCACTTGTCGGGCTAAGATAAAAAAAACGAGGATTTGCGGATGAAAACTATATATTTATTTATTTAAATCTTTATTGCACAAAGTATAAAGGCAGACTTAATCCCGCTAGGCATTCTACATACATACATACATATCAAACTTTTTAAACTTTCGCGCATATTCATAATAGTTTTTTTAATAATTTTAACGGGTCTTTACGCGATTTACCTTAGAGACATATTTCTCACGACGTTTCAGCCAAGTTGCATTGGCCGTGGTCACGGGTCGACCCATATCTTCACGCCAAATCCCTTGCGGGGTAGGCAGAGACAATTGAGCGCCATTTGTCACGATCTCGACATACCTCTTTCGCTTCTTCGACATTCATCAACCTCTTCATACATGCCCTTTTGTTTCGATGGCTTTTCAACGCACCTTCAGCTATTGTTTTATCTATGACAGTCAAACCTTCGGGACAACAAAAGCAATTAAACAATGAAAGGTAGGTGCAATTACAGGCATAATTAGACAATATAATGACATATATAAATTAATACATACTTAGATACCTAAATAAATAATAAACTATAAGAGAGGAAATAACATCATACAGCCGCGGTTATCAACTGAGACTCGCATCATACCAAAACGTGCTCGCTTCAGACCTGACAGGATCTGGCAGTGTTCCAATATTGACATCAATACAGATAGGAGGCCTGTTGTATCCGTACGGATTGATACGAATGCAGTAATCAAAAGAAAAAAAGTAATTTTTGTTTTTACGAATTTATACAAAATATCCCAAGTTGTTGATATTTTCAGCCAGAAATTGCTGACGATTTGGGTGGTTTCCCGAGCGTGCAGTAACGATATCTGCAGCCGTTCTTTAAGCTTAATCTTCAATTCTCCAAATAGCCTTATCCCTTCTTCTATTTCAAAATATGACTTCAATTTGTCGCACGCTGAAAATGTGGAATGCTTTCCCAACCAGTGTGTTAGAGTATAAACACAAGAATAGCTTACGCCAGCCTCTGACGACCGACATCAGGTCCTACCATTATGCCGGACTATCAAGATACTTTTTCAAGGACTCCAGGTTATAGGAATGGGGAAACACACTGGCTAGGAGAGCATTCCACACGTGCGACAGATGTAAGACTCTCCAAATTTATATTCTATATAATATACTATTAACTGTCTGAAGCACTAATAAAAATTTTGGGCTATTTTAGTATTACTACTTGTGCTGTGTGCAATAATTAAAAAGGTAATACTGATAAGACTTAGTTGTTTTTACTATATATTACTGTGCAATTAAGTTATTTGTATAATAAAATATGTATGTATTATATTTCGTATCAATCAAGTCCTTTAATACTAGTGCTGCCATATTTTTTAATAATTTTTGCAACTGCTTTTATAGATACGTAGACGCCATCAGAAAATTATCAATTTCGTAATCAAAAACACTTTATTTAAATCAAATCATACTTACCTTTATTACTTACCGTTACTTAAACATTTTGAGCGCGAAAACATCTCATGACGCGCGCGCACCGCAGCACTAGTGCTCGGCTGATCGTATGTAAACACGACGCCCATGGCCGTACTGTACCACTTCGTTCCGAGACACGATGTAGTAACCTAAGCACGCTTAAAGGTGTTCCGAGACGCGCTTAAACTGTTTTGCCAAAGCTATGTGACGTCACAAATGGCATCATCAGATGTATATTTGTTAGTATTCATACTCAAAGATGTGGAATCCGCAATTTATCTTCCATACATTTAAAAAAAAACTAACATTTTATGAATGAAAATGTGATTTAATTGATATCACGATCTGAGCATCCAAATCGAGATATTTGATTCGGAACGACGACGGTCAGTGTCATATTCATTCTAAGCGTTCTGAGCACGATTCGGAATGATGGTACGTGTGGCAATGTAAAGTAAATTGTCAATGTGTGTGGACCCTTTTTTTTTCAGAGAAATCTTTTTCTACGATTTAGTGACAGTACGACAGTCTTAACTATATCTCTGGCGACAGTACAGAGTGGCGCTGCGCTCCTTGTGTAGTATGAAAATGGTACGCCCTGTGACGTTCAGATTTTTATACAATCCTAAAGTCGACCGTTGACAGGCGTTTTGTCATATCACATAAATTGAGTGGACGTCTATAGGCGGTACTGTACTTCGACGTGTTATTGTATGTAGATATTTCTACGAGTACATCTACACTAATATTATAAAGAGGAAAGATTTGTATTTTTGTGTGTGTGCGTGTATGTTTGTAATGAATAAACTCAAAAACTACTGTGCCGATTTCAAAAATTCTTTCACCATTAGAAAGCTCAATTCACCCTGAGTAACATAGGCTATATTTGTTGCTAGAAAAAAATAGGGGATCATTACTAAAACTTTAGTAACGTAACCCAAGGAGTAAAAAAATGCCATAAAACGTCTTTCGTCGCCTGCGCTGCGGAAACTATTGACGATAGAACAAAAGTATGTTTTACAATATTAAAGAACATCAATATCTACAAAAAACTTCGCGATACCATATGTCCAACTATTATCGTTATGTCACAATAACCACTTTTTACATTTTAAAAGTTCATAGAAATACCGACCAAAACTAGACCATGTTACTCATACTTCTGTTTAAATCCTTATCCATATAAATCATATTGTTTTCAAAACTGTTTCAATTCATGTAGATCACTTTTTGAATTGTTCAAATCGGCTATTCCATTCAATAGATATTACGAATTTAATAAGTCATAGAAATAGAAAAAATGATAATTTAATAAAAAGAAATATAAGACGTTAAAATCTAAATATGATATGCCTATTACCTGAAGGTTTTTTTTGTCGACGACACAACATTACACGGGCAGCGCCGGGACAAACACCTAGTATAATTGTGGTGTTCATGTATTCGATTGTCCTAACGTCTCGATATGATTATATTAGTAATCTGTGGTTGCTTACGTACGTTGCACCAGTTAGTTAGTCTGTGGTAAGAGTGTGGCTAGGACGCGGCTCGGCGCCGGTAATTAGAAGATAAATTAATTGTAACGCTAATCCAATAGTGGGTATATTCTTATATATATATTCTTGTGTGATCTGAGACTCCACAATAATATATAATTATGAATACAATTTACCCCAATTTCCCATACAAGATTAATGATGATTGATTACCTAATACAACTAGAAGGGAAAAGGGAAAGAAATAAATCATTGGATATATACCTATTAGAAACATAACTATTATTTTTCTACTAATTTAATTTAATTTTGACCTTTATATTGTTTTGATTTTTGCCATTAATTACATTTTTTTTGACAGTTACTTTTTTATTTTTATTATTATTATTAAGTGTATATTCAATGCATTGCACTGATAAATTGTGATTGGGGGTCGTCGGTTTCAAAATCACCTCCTTTTCTCATCCATATATGTATAATTAATAAATAATAAATAAATTGTTTGTATGTATCTGTTTATATTTTGGTATGACTCTTGTTATGAGCATCTAATAAATAAATAAATAAATGATGTCATTTTAAAATTTATAGTATTCCTGCAATAGCGCTTGCGTATGACGCATCTTATATCGAGGAAAACTCGGAAAATTAAAGCACATGCGTGAATTTGTAGGCGCACTGTGACACGGCCGACACAGGGCTTGCCTGAGCTCGGCTCACTTGCCGTGCGACGGTGTAGACGCGCGGAAGGGTCCGACCCTACCAAACTATAAATTATACCGGTCGAACGATATATTTCCCGCCTACAAAGTGCACTAGTGTTTAATAACAAATTTAACTCAACATTAAACTTGTGTGACTAAAATTTAAGTGTTAAAAAACGTTTTAAAGTTATGTTTTAAGTGTTCAGCTTCTAATTCTGGATTGTACCGGCCAGGTTGATGGATTCAATTATTTCCGTGGTAATTGCTAGTACTTGTACCTACTGCGTTAGGAGTGCAATAGTCAATGTCAAGTTTAATTTATCTCTAGTTTTATCTGATTTTAGTTTTCTAAATTGTCAATGATAAGATTTCTGCATTATCAAATCAAATTAGTTTATTTCCATTGGTTCGCTTAAAACAACTTGAATACAGTCAGAACTATTAAAATCAATACAATTATTAAAATTTATGTAGTAATCAAAGTAATAATCATATTTATGTATGTTAGGCACAACATTAATTACTGCTACAACTAACTTAGAAACTACTTAAATAAGATCGTGGCTGTAAAGAGGCCGTGTCAGTTTACATTCTAAATACTTAATAATTATGATGTACAGAAATTATATACATATGTCAGATAATTAAATAAATATATAAAACAAAAAATAAGAAAAAGAAGATGTGTCATCTTATAATCTAAATAATAATAATGATAATAATATGTCAATTAAACATAAATTCATAGCTGTAAAAGGGCCGTGTCATCTTATATTCTAATAGCATTAATGTTAATTAATATTCGTGGCTGTAAAATGGCCGTGTCACCTTATATATATATATATATATAGACGCCGAAATACCTCAAGGATGATTTTGCCTATCTTTCTTCGTTCCACGATAGATCTTTACGCTCCTCTCATAACTCTCTTCTTTCTATCCCTTTGCATAATTCTAGTTTCATTTTAAACTCGTTTGTCGTTGTCGCCACTAATTTGTGGAACAATTTGCCTCTTAGCATCAGGCAGGTAACCACCAGATCGCTATTTAAAAAAATGGTCTATTCGCATTTCCTATCGCAATAAAGCTAGTATATTATTATGTATGTATGTAGGTTTATACGAGTATATAAGTATGTATTAGTACGTAGTATATTATATATTTATACATCTAGTTAGTTATTAAATTTTTTTTTTATTATCCTTTATTTTTGCACCTACTTTTCAGTAAAGTGTTTAAAGTTATCCCAATGGTTGACTATGATAAAATGTCTTGCGGCATTAAAGCCCGCCTTTGTCTTTGTGCAATAAAGTATTAAATAAATAAATAAAATATGTTTATGATTCAACTGATTCAAGTTACATTCTACTTTATATTTGTTTTTATAATTAACTAACAAATAATAACATAGTCTTTTCATATCTGTATGTAGACTTAATAGATCACATGTTTTTAATGCTTCTTTCGCTTTCGCTCCGGGCTTTTCTCATGAAAGAGATTGCTTCACTCAAATGAAAAGTTTGTGGTGAAGTTGAACATGTTAAAAACATCTTAAGGGAATGTGCCAGGAGCCAGGGCGAAAGGCAATATAATAATTATTTATTTATCAAGGAAAACTATTGACATTTAATTCACAAGTATAGATACAAAAATAGAAACAGAAAGTCATTTACAAGTTTTCACTAGTAGTGTTAGAATAATACATATTATGAACGATGATCCACAAACTATCACTTCATGCAATAAACTAATAACTGTACAATAACAAAAACGAAATAAATAAAACTTCGAGTATATAAAGAATAGAAAGATCGAAAACTTTAATATAGTATATAGCCTGTGTTTGACTTGTCCCTTTAAGCGATTTTTTTCTCTTTATTTCAGTAAAAAAAGCAAGCTTTGGTTTTAAGTCGAACATAGCAATATTTGTTTAGTAATTTAGGTGTGATTTCGATAGGGCTATCAGGGTAACAGACCCAAATAAAATATGAATAAAGTAAGAACATATAGTAGTGGAATGTTATAATAATAATAATAAATTCTTTATTTAAAAATAGTGTGGGTACAAAGGCCAGCTTAATGCTATAAATGCATTTTCTACCAACTAACCTTTGTGAATGGGGAGCCATTATAAGCGGGTGCAGAATACTATTGTGATAAACAATAATGAAATATACATACGATAACAATGATATAATTGACCTAGGTTTTTCTATAATTCTACCTCAACTATGGGCTAGCCTAGTGATACGTTATGAATAACGCGGATAGGTTGGAAAATTTCTCTAGATTCACCATGAACGACACTTTTTGATACGAAGAAAAGTACTTAAGCTAAATCCATAGACACATTGTTCTTCAGTTTTATTTTTATTTATTAGGAGCTATGCTTTTCTCTGTGTAGTCATGTCTCTTTGTTCTTTAATATAGCTTTATGACAAATAATATCATTTATGGTCATGGTTTCAAATTGATCATCATAACAGGCCATATATCTCTACTGCAGAACTATTCAAAATCTTCTCTCACCACGCTGTTACGGGGAAAGGTTGCGAGATAACAATAGCTGTTAGGTTGGGTTCCAGTATTCATAATAATAGAGCTGTAATAGCTCGGTTGAAAGAATGCTTTCCTTAGAATAAAAGTCTGTTCGGACCCCGGCATGTACCAATAAGAAATACACTTTTCTTACATACATTTATCACAGGTTTACAACACCACCGTTCCCGTGCCTTGAAGTTATGCCGTCGGTCACTAATCATCGTGGAATCATTAATAAATTGTCATAAAAAAATATTATTAATAATAATAATACATTATTTATTGTACAAAACCACAACAAGTGCAGGTACATACGCGAGCTTAATGCCGTAAATGCATTTTCTACCAACTAACCTTTGTGACTGAGATATGTAACAAGCGGGTGCAGAATGTTACAAAGAAAATAGATAATTAAAATTATTTATTACTATATAAAACACAAATTAATTACATACATATAAGAACTATACTTATACATAAATAAATGTCATACGTAAACAAATAAATATATACCTAAATATAAAATACATATATATTTATATACATAATAAGTGAGTTATGGCAAATTATTCTGTTTATGAAGTAAGTATTTGTATAATTTATCTTTAAATATTTTAAGAGATGGTGCCTGTCTGATAATTAAAGGAAGTCTGTTCCACTGGCGAGCTGCAGATACTGTAAAGGAATCTGAATATCTGCTGGAAGAGTGGGGAGGGTTTTTAAGTAGGTTATTATGGGAAGAACGAATTGAAAGGCTGTGAGAGCATAGGAACAAAAATTAAATTCAGAACCCTCGCTAGCCTGTCTGGCCAAGTTATCCAGGAAATTCTGGAAGGCGCATCTGCATCAGTGAAGGTCTAGGATTCCGTGTTCTTGAGGGCTGTGATATAATAAGTACTTTAAAAAAAACTTTATCAAACATTAGCGGTCATGCATCACAATCCGTGCTGGTTTCTCCCAAAAGAAGCTGGTAGAAAGGTTTTTAGATTCAGCTCTCCTATGAACTGTAAAATACTGTTTTATTTTTTGTGCAATAAATAATTTATCGATCTACTTTTATATAAATACAGTATTCACATTGTTCACAGTACTAAAGTTCTTTGTTTCATTCCATGAGAGTATATTTACCTCTAGTACCTTCCACACAAAGCTAAAGTGACTAAGGAATTCTGCTGCCATATAAGTTACTGTGGATCAACAGCTTTCCTTAAATAAGCACAAGTGATTGGTTAGATTTAGCTAGCTTGTGGCTATTGAGAAATTTCCTTATTTGCTCTTACAACTGCCGTCGTGGTCTAGCGGTTAATTCCGTGGATTTAGACTCGGAGGTACCAGGTTCGATTCCTGGTCGGGATACAAAAATATTTATTAATGTAAATGAATACATTTAATTAACATTTAATTTATTTGTGATATTTCTCGAGTTTGGTACGCTGGAAACATCGACAAGCTTGCCACTTGTCATGATTGGCCTATAGTAAAGTTGGCTAAATGTGAATCCGCTTATTTATAAGCGTGGTTTCTGACCACCCCGAAAGGGAAACGGTCGTGATGATGATACTTGCTCTTACAGCATTTAATTCCTTTTCAAGCCGGCATAGTGTTAGGGACTGATGGCAGTTACGAGTATCTGACTTCAGTTGCTAGTATAAAAAAAAATATATATCTTCACGCCAGTTCCCTTGCGGGGTAGGCAAAGCCGATTGAGCGCCATTTGTCACGATCACCACATACCTCTTTCGCTTCTTCAGTCAGATTACAGTCATCAGCCTCATTTTGTTTCGTAGACTCTTGCACCTTCTGCTAGTGTTTTATTTATTTGATCTTGGTCTGCCAGGGCCTCTTTTACAGCATTCATATTTGTCATTCAGTTTATCAAATTAAATATTTATTTAAAAACTTAATTGCACTATGTACAAAGTCAGACTTAATGCCGTTAGAGTATTTGCAGCCAAACCTTTAGGACATTTACAGAAAGGCTGATTGTCTTTGGACATGTTTAAGGTATGCTTATGGGGCACGTCATTGGCTGAAATATCGTATATGAAAATCGATCACAGATTATTTTAATCATCTTTACTGCAAAACAATTGAAAACACTTTAAAAAAATTATCTAGTACTTAGCCTATTGTACATACATACATACATACATATCTTCACGCCAAATCCCTTGCGGGGTAGGCAGAGACAATTGAGCGCCACTTGTCACGGTCACGACATACCTCTTTCGCTTCTTCGACATTCATCAACCTCTTCATACATGCCCTTTTGTTTCGATGGCTTTTCAACGCACCTTCAGCTATTGTTTTATTAATTTGGTCGTAATATGTGAGTCTAGGTCTGCCAGGGCCTCTTTTACCCACGACTTTCGCATTATATAATTATATAATATATTATATTATATTTTAGCCTATTGTGTAGTTTATTTTTTCGTTAATAATGGTAATGTTAAGAATATGATGTCTTGATTTTTAAATTAGGAGTCCTTCTAAAACGCAGCAAGCTCCCCACAATCCTTCGTTTGTCGTTGCGATTGCTGCACTCTCTGGGTTTTATCTTATAATCTTAGAGCGACCTTCGCCGATCGAATAACCGAATAAAAGCCACTTTTTATATAGTAAAATACGCCAACAAAAGCAATAGTGATGGGTTTCCTAAGTTTTTTATCCAATTAAAGCATCCTATGTTGTTAGTTGATATTAGTGGTGCGTGTGAACCGTTTTTATTTCGCAAATCAGACAAAGACCAAATGATCCGAATAAGGCAGGTGGTAAACGAGCAGCCGGCTGTTCAACATCAGGTGTACCAAAAGGTGAAAAAAAAACACTAAACGAAAAAAAGATACTACCTGATTTACATGATACAGTTATTTTTAAGCAAGTTGAACAAAGGTTTTCGACAGGTACAGATCTACAGGTTCAAACCCCAATATCGCTCAGTTTTCTAGCTGATTTCTTTCTCATTCATATAAAATATTACCTGAGTATTGGAATCGATTAAGCGGCTAGTCTTCAGTTCGTGTATATTTATTTATTTATTATTAAAACTTTATTGCACAATATATACAAGGGGCGGACTTAATGTCGCTAGACATTGTGTATGTTGATTATTATTATTATTGATTCATAAATTTTGTAGACTAGGTTTAATTTTAAGCGCTGTTGAATCTGTAACTAAATGAATAAATAGATTAAACATATTTTCTTCTAAATTTATGCAAAATCCGTCTCGAAGGACCATTTATAAAATCATATCACGTGTGTCCATTCTGATATGACTTTTTTTTAATTATTATTATTATTGCAATTTTTAAACTTACTTTCTCATAGCTATCAATTCTTAAAACCACGTTTTTCATTTTACGATAATTATTGTTACATATTACATAAATCTCCAACGCAAATCTTAAAGATTTCAAAAATTTTTTCAACAGATTTCAAAACAATGAGTTGACATGTCCGGGTTCTGAGCTCCGAAAATCGGGGTTTTAATAGTTCTTGTTAGATTTTAGAGATGGCAACCGTACCTTTATTGAAACTTTAGAATGAAGAATCTCGAATTACGACTCAAACTGGCACAGCGACTGAACTGAGGAAATAAGATAATTGACAAGATTGCTTCACTACAACTTGCTCACTCCTAAACATTTCCTTTTTGACTAAAGTTCAAAATAAATTTAATAATATAATTCTTTATTGGACATAAAATATAAAATAATATGTGTGTATTATGTATGTATAGAATGTATTGTTGTTTATGTAGTTTATTGTACCGATATTATAATAAAATTAAAGTATCATTACGACCGTGGCCCCGATTCTCGCGCCTTCGACATGCATGTCCGCTCGATGTGCTCGAATGAAACTGACAGTTTTCTATGGAGATCTGTCACTTTTCATTAGAATATTTCTTTATTATTAAAAGGGCATGTATGAAGAGGTTGATGAATGTCGAAGAAGCGAAGAAAGTATGTCGAGATCGTGACAAATGGCACCTAATTGTCTATGCCTACCCCGCAAGGGACCTGGCGTAAAGATATAACTAAAATCTATTTCAATTTATCTACATATAGTGTGCTTTTTTTGTATAATGTGTACTTTATGTTTATATATATTGCGTAATTATGTATTTGTATATGTATTAGTATGTAATATTATTATGTATGTATTAATACTGTTAAGAATAACTTAATTGATGATTGCACCTACCATCTATACTAAAGGTCTTACAGGTTTGGCTGTCAGAGAATGCCTAGCAGCATTAAGTCCGCCGTTGTACATAGTGCAATTAAGTCAATCAATATACCGACTGGTTGACACATTCAATAACAAATTTCACTTTATAGACATTATTGCCTCGACTGCCGGTGCTTTTAGTCTATTTTGGATATACTAAAACCATAATGTGTTATTGATACCTATCATTATTGTTGTTTACTTATTTTTTTCTTTTTCTTTACTCATATTTTTCTTTTTTTACTAATTGTTGTTCAACTTCACTATCTGACGTTACCTATTTATATAATCTGTAAAATATATTATTATATATATATATATGTGTGTTACTGTTTGTGAACCTAAATAAATAAATAAAAAAAAAGTTTTTAAATAAGTAAATCATGTTATTATTATGGGGAAAATTAAATACGTTTACGTACGTCTACTGGTATTTCCAGTGTCATACCTTTCCTCCTAATAGCCTGTGTGGTGTAGTGACGTAAATATCTTGTAGGTAATTGTGGTTTTAATGATGACAAATTTATAAACCGCACCACGCCAAATAGATGTGACAATTAAAATTAAATCATTTACATGTTTCAGTAAAAAGTGTTTTAAATAAATAAAAAATATTTACTAACTACTAAAATAAAATTAAATACATATAAACTAAACCTAATAAAAAAAAAAACTATAAATAAAAAATATCTTCAAGAGACGTCCCATCGGAGATAGTCCCAAGAAGACTGGCAACATTTCCTCTCTGTATAGCAAGGCTAATACGTTGGCAGAAATAATTGCCAGCCTTCCTATGTCCAGATTTCTCCGTCAGCCGATTGGACAACTCCTTGGCCAGACCCTTGGCTGACGGTCCCTATGATCCCATCGTCTCGACCTCAAACGGCGCAAACTCATTACCTGTACCGAGGTTGGCGTATTTGCGCAGCTTGAGGTTCTGAGCAGAAACTGCCGCACTCCCCTCGCTGGACGAGGTTGCCTGGATGTGAGATGGGGCTAATGTGTCTACACATGTCGCATCCCACACCAGAGACCTGCCAATTTTCCACGACCCAACAGTCATGCCGTCGGGTCTCTTGCCATCGCTCCGCGCGATCCCAGAGGGTTGTAGTATAGCGGGTACCCCAGCAGTGACAAGAGAGATATATTATACATTATTAGATCTCAAGCCAAAAAGGTTTTATATTATTGTTACAGTTCATTACTCCAAAACAGTGAGTTAAATATTACAAATTTGGCAAACAAAAGTAGAGATATGCATAGCATTGGGTCAATTGACATAATTATATTATTGGGTTAAAATTATTATTATTTGATTACAGGAGGTAATTAATTAACAACGAAATTTTCAAATGTATATATTCCTGTTTTTTTTTTAAATTAAATAAATGTATACTATTTAAACTTCGAGGAATATCTAGCCAATTTTGATAAAAACTTAAATTAGTTTATTTCATATCCTAGCCGCGATTTAATACTGATAGTTCTACGTAAGTAGTTTTAGTAGATCTGTGGAAGAACGACTTTTTATGCCATAAAATACGCTGACAAAAGCGCCGGCGATTGGTTGCCGAACGAAATAGACAGACAGACAGTGGGGTCGTCCAGGCCCGGACGCCTAATGGGCCTGGGTTGGGGATGGGGATATAATTACCGGTAATTCATGCACTTTTAGTGCTGGGCGCCGTTAGCAGTATAACAGCGCCCGTGTGGCTCACGAACGGATTCAACTGCTTCAGCTCTCCTCCAGGAGTACTTCCCTAGGAAGTGGTCTCCCGTTGGGGGGCCGTGCGCAAGACGGGGCGATATTCTGGAGATGGTTGAAGTGTCCGTTGTCGGCCCGATAGAACATACGTCTAGTCAGGCCAGTGACAAACTCCGCAATATGTTGAAGGCTATTTTTGTTGTAGTTTTATTTTAATCAAATAATACATCCTGTATAAAAATATACTGTGTAAAAATGTCTAAAAGTAAATTTAAAGGAACATTAAAGTTGCTTTTGCTCAGTAAATACTAACTACTAACAGTAATGTGATTTGATGTTAAATAACTTTATGTTTTGACAAATATAGTGTAAAAAATACTGTAAAAAAAGAGTGTATAATAAAACTGCTATGTTTTTGGCGTATAATTTAAAAATATAAATAGTATAAGTTTTTATCTGAATAAACGATTTAATAATAATAATAACTAGCTGATAGTACATACATACATATCTTCACGCCAGATCCCTTGCGGGGTAGGCAGAGACAATTGAGCGCCATTTGACACGATCACGACATACCTTTTTCGCTTCGTCGACATTCATTAACCTCTTCATACATGCTCTTTGGTTACGAAGACTTTTTAATGCACCTTCAGTCTGTGTTTTATTTATTTGATCGTGATATGTGAGTCTCGGTCTGCCAGGGCCTCTTTTACCCACAACTTTCGCATTATATATCTGGTTCGTCAATCTTTCATCGCTAGTGTCGCTTATAAATATAAGGAACTAGTTTTTGGACGTAATATTAAACGTCAAACTTAAGAATAAAGCAGAAATCTTTTTGACAAAATTTCGGGTACAACGACTATGATATTATTATTTTTCAAATATTTTATGATCCAGCTTAAATAATAACAGTTAGGTAATACTAGAAATAAATTAAACTTGGACTTAAAAAATAGGTGAGGCATAAAATCAAAAGCGATGATTTGCAAGTGGAATACGAGCTCTGAAGAGTTCGTCAAAGGTTTTACTGGAGGGGGGTGAAGTCATCATGTTAGTTCGGGGTTGTTCTGGTGGTGAGCTTAGACATTCCCTAGCTGAGAGGACCAAGGCTTTCGCAGCCAGATGCCATGCCTTAAGGTCTCCGGCAAGGGGTGATCAACGGAGTCCAGAACGACGGAGAACGAGGCACCGGAAATCTCAGACGAGATGGTACGTCAAAGTAAGTTGTATTATAGTATTTTATTAAGCAAAATAAACATTAATTAAATCAAAAGAAATCAATTAAATGACGGTACGAGGGCTGTTATCACTGCTGGAGTGCCCGCAATCCTAGATACCCCCTGGGACAAGAGACACCCTCTGAGAGGTCTCTGGTGTGGGATGTTCAAAAAGTTCAAAATAGTTATTTCCATATGGTTCCCATGTAACACTCGGATATTGTAAATTTTTACAAATTATTTACAATATAATTAAAATTAAAAAAACATTACAAGCAACAAATAATAAATTAAATTAAATTATGGATAGACAGAAATAAGTAAGTGACATTGCTGCCATAAACAAGTACTGTAGCTTAACCTAAATTCGAGGCATTATAGCCGTGTCAACTTATAATCTAAATAATTATAATATAATGTGTAATTATAATAAATTTAAATGCGATGCGACATGTGTAGACACATTAGCCCCATCTCATATGCAGGTAACCTCGTCAAGCGCGGGGAGTGGGGCGGTTTCCGTAGCGCAAATATGCCAACCTCGGTACAAGGTAATAGTTTGCGCCGTTTCGTGTCGAGATGATGGGACCATGGGGACCCTTAGCTAAGCGCCTGGCCTATGAATTTTAGAGTCAGGAAGGCTGGTCATTATTTCTGCCAACGTATTAGCCTTGCTATACAGAGGGAAAATGTTGCCAGTCTCCTTGGGATTATCTCTGATAGGATGTCTCTGAAGGTAAATTTTTATTAGGTGAGTTTACCTTTAGTTTATTTTTATTTATGAAGAAAATTTGTTGACTTTGATTAGTATTATAATTGTCAAAGTCAAAGTAAAAAAATAAATTATTTTATAAAATGGCTATCCTGCTAGTGGTAGACTAAACAGAAAAGTAGTTCAAAGAGTAAGCTGTTAGCAGAAGACCAGCAGCATAGAAGATTCCAGTAAATTGTTAATACTTAATCTAACTGAAATATCTGCAAGGAAAACTCAGCTTTATCAGATTTACAAAATAAAACCAACCAAGCGGTGGTGGCTCGGTTGTAAGAACGCGTACCTTTAATCCTACAAAGGCCGGTTCAAACCCACCCGACATGTACCAATGAGAAATACACTTTTCTTACGTACATTTGTCATAGATTTACAACACCACCGTTCCCGTGCCTCGGAGAAAACGTTAAGCCGTCGGTCCCGGTTCCACTAATGCCAACTTGTGGAATCGTTAATTAATTGTCATAAAAAATGACATCATATCCTCGCCAAGCCGTCTGGCCAGCGTGGCGAGTGTATGCCAAATTCTCCAGTTCAGTGGAGGTTAGGACGCTGTGTTCTAGGGGCTGTAATGAATGAATAAATAAGTCTAAGATTATTTTAGTTTTTATATTATTGTTGACTTGATTATTGTTAAACTGTTGTTTATAGCATGTGGTGGTCACCTATAATAGTTGCAGCATCAGACTTTTCATTTATCCTTAGGTACAAAAGCATGTGAGCAGTTAACACTGTTGGCCCTATTACAAATAAATAAATAATGTTTGGAATACTCGTAATTGATATGTTTAACTTATATCTTTACATCTCATCCTTTTCGGATGAATGAATGATGACGAATGATCCTATATGGATATTACTACTTGTCACTTTATTAGTATTATTCTCGGATACGCCGCATGAATCAATTTCCTGCTATAATACAGCTGGTTGATTATTTTATATTTATGAATTAATTTTCACATAATTATTTGAACAATTATTTTTACCTTAAATTAAATTAAAAATAAAATATGACATCAGACATGAAACATCCCAATTATTACATTTTGGTTTACAACGGTGCAACGTGACAAGGTCAAAGCTATTTATGTGTTACCCACACATAAATAGGTAATTAACCGCTGAGTTTCTATTAAAACTAAACTAAAAATCTAAGTCCTCTAAAACCCCCAGATTACGTTATCTATGTATGTTTTAAATACTATATTAATTTTGTGGAGAGAATAGCGCTTTTTTTGTTTGTACCATTGAGAAATACGTTTTTCTTGCGTACATTTGTAATAGACAACACCGTTTTCGTGCCACGGAAAGCACGTTAAGCCGTCGTCGTCGGTCCCGGTTCCATTAATACCAACATGTGGAATCGTTAATAAAGTTATTTTAAAATGATATCAGACCTTCGCCATTTGAGTTTGACAACTTGTTTTCTTTGAAAATGTGTTCGTTAACTATAATAAATATTTTAACTTATTTTACAAAACTTTACAATAAACTAATTTACAAAACGAAAAACTTGGACTTGAAATATCCGTGCAAAATGGCGCCGAGAAGAACTAGGGGAGTTAGAGAACTGGAGAAAAAAACACAAACAAAAAAAGAAATACAAGTTTCAACAACTTAAAGTTTCTTTTTTATTAGGTTTAGTATAGCCTCCTAACCCCTGGTAGGTTATGCATAAGATATCAACAACAAAAAAATCTCAAGAGATAATGGATCGTCTATTTAATTAATTTTCTGCATTAAAACACTGACAATGAAAGCAACTCTTGGGAAAATAAGGTATTGACAGTTTTCCTTCACTCTAGCGGTTAAGTCCGTGGTTTAGATATTTCTCGAGTTTGGTACGCGGAGACATCTACGAGTTTGCCACTTGTCGTGATTGGCCTATAGTAAAGTTGGCTAAATGTGAATCCGTTTCTTTATAAGCCCCTATTCCCTATTCTGTCCTGCTAACCACGTAGGGATACTGCTGCGGGTCTTCGATGGCTCAATTAAAGAGTGTTTAGCGGACTGTATATGGTTAATTGCAGAAGTAGAAATTCCAGTTAATTACTTGAGTAAAAAGGCTATGAAAATTGTGAGAGAAAACGTGTGACCGCTCGGTGCGTGGATTGATTCCACTCTTCTGGGCGCCGCCGCTCGGAACGCTGGCCAGGCCACCGATCCAACGGTGGTATTGGCTGAGCGGCGATAATGTTGCTGTAATCGCCACTAATGATACTTTACTTTTACTGTCCTAAAACAATGGAGCGAAAACGCAGGACTAGCATTTTGAGTTTACAGCAAAGTAACGTGATGTGCCGAGGCGTCCCTCCGCGAATGATATTGATGTAATAATGAGATCTAGAAGATTTGGCCTACTGCCATAAATAATTATTATTGTAATTACGAGTATAAAATTATAAATCAAATCAAATCATTTATTTCCTTAGGTTAGTACATAACACTTGGATATTGTCAATACATATATATTACAATACAATACAAGCTTGGCTAGACCGAATCTAACAGCAATACCTACAATTTAAAACAAATAAAACATCGTTGCCATAAGCGAGGATTTTGTATTTATATAACTAGATACTTAAAATTTTATTCGTGGCTGTAAAAAGGCCTTGTCAGCTTATAATCTAATAACATTTATGTCCTTAAACATAAATTCGTGGCTGTAAAATGGCCGTGTCTGCTTACAATATAGTAATAATAATATTTATGTCCATAAATATATATTCGTGGCTGTAAAATGGCCGTGTCTGCTTACAATATAGTAATAATAATATTTATGTCCATAAATATATATTCGTGGCTGTAAAATGGCCGTGTCTGCTTACAATATAGTAATAATAATATTTATGTCCATAAATATATATTCGTGGCTGTAAAATGGCCGTGTCTGCTTACAATATAGTAATAATAATATTTATGTCCATAAATATATATTCGTGGCTGTAAAATGGCCGTGTCTGCTTACAATATAGTAATAATAATATTTATGTCCATAAATATATATTCGTGGCTGTAAAATGGCCGTGTCAGCTTACAATCTAGTAATATATGCTCCAAATACCTATATTGCTTTTAATAATTTTGTTTGTATTGTATGTAAATTATTTACGCGTACTTGCAAATTACTTTGTAAACATTGTTTTACAGCGCAGCGTTGACTAATAGTATGAGTCAGCTGATTGTTTGTTATTTGGTTGACATAGAGGCTATTTGTATGAATCAATTTTTAATAAAATAAAGTGCTGGTTTTTCTACGATTTTATTATTTAAATATTTTTTTAAACAGCAAAATATTTGCATCATTTACTGAAAGAATTGGGCCTAAGCAGGTCTGCCGTCAATATATTTATGGAACGAGCTTCCAAGACGGCATTAACGGAATCATACAGTATTTGGTTGGGTAGGGAGAGAAGTAGAATGGTGGATGGTGAGCGTATTATCGCGCAATAAAAAATGAGGAGGCCTCCTTTCCTTAAACCAGCCTGTTGTCGGTCGCAAGCCCGAGACACCATTCTTCTCATCTCCACCCACACACGATGGACCTGGCACCCGCACAGTGAATCCATGGAATGCTTAGAAATTTGTCTTCTCTTATTAAATAAAATATTTAATAAGTAAGTAATCCTTAAATTAAATAAAAACTAGGTATATTGAACATAAAAAAAGTAAATAAAAATACTTCCAAAAGAATAACTCCTCCAAATCGCTGTCCTGTGGCATACTGCCCAATACAGTATCATCAGTATCATCACGACAGTTTTCCTTTCTGGGTGGTCGTAAACCACGCTTATAAATAAGCGGGTTCACATTTAGCCAATTTTACTATATGCCAATCATGACAAGTGGCAAGCATGGCGATGTCTCCAGCGTACCAAACTCGAGAAATATCACAAATAAATTAAATATTAATTAAATGTATTTATTCACATTAATAAATATAGGAATCGAACCCGGTACCTCCGAGTCTAAATCCACGGACTTAACCGCTAGACCACGGAGGCAGTTTGAGGGTGCCCAATAATACACTGGCAGCATTTCCCCTCTGAATTAAGATACTAAATTTTTAAGAGAACAAACTGCCAGCCCTATTGTCACCAGAGACGTCAATGAGCCTTGGAATAATTTATTTATAGAACGCTTTCAGTTCTGATCCCCCCGGGTCCACCGTTCTACAGAAAATGTCGAAAATAAATTCGTGTCTTACGTCCACCTAATGGTAAGTGGCACGCGATGTTCATGAATGTTAGTAACTGGAATCAGATACTCATGACTGACATCAGTCCCTAACTTGACTGGGCATGACGGCAATTCGAGCCTGATCCCGAAACGTGTGGATACACACTGGGTTTATCAGCACGAATAGTGGATAATTTCCCCCCCCGACAGACTGGGCAAATTACCACCATCAGTCCGCCTACCACCTATTTGTTGTTCTCGTTGAAAGTATGTGCCATTTGGATTGATGTCAAAGTCAATTTTTACTTTCAAAGAAAACTAATAAAAATAACACCGCTTAAATGAAGAGTATATCAAAAAATATACATATATTATAGCCGTAATACTCAAAAGGGGAATCGGAATCAGCGGGTTGATATATAATTTGTCTACCCACATTAGTTGAAGTGAATGTATAATGCGTCGGGCATTCCTGCATAAGTATGTAGTTACGAACTGGAATGCTTGCATAGTTTATCAGGATCGCTATATGGCCTTAAAAAAGTATCATTACGAACGTGATCTCTTGCGAGGTGGTGAGAAATCATGCTTTTAAAGAAACTAATTCAATCATGACACGTGCGGCAAAAATGTCGATGTCTAGCGTACCAGACCTGAGAAATATTACCAATTAATAAGAAATAAATTATTGTGTCCCGATCTAGAATTAAACAGCTAAACCACAAAACATATTAAAAAAAAAAAACTCAGGAATAATTAATAAACTAATATTAAAAAAAAAACAGAGTTCTTCGCGCCATTTTGCGTGGACATGTCAAGTGCAAGTTTTTGTTTTGTTTAATTAATTTACTGTGGATATTATTGGTCAAAAGTGGTGTTGTTTTATTTAATAATGTGCTACAATGTGAATAATTATGGAAAACAATAAATTGGACTATGACTTGGATAACTTGGATAAATTGGGCCACAAGTTGCAGTTTATTTTTTGCGGTTTTCCCGCGCTGAACTCCCATATTTTACCCGACGTGTTTGAGCAGTGGATGGTTCCGCGAGTGACTCCAAGAAAAGCATCAAATTCTGCAGCATCAGGAATTTGACGATGACCTCATTAATTCATGAAAAACAAAGATATATTACGTCAGACTTGGCTGTATGGGCTAGACCCTTTGCCTTCCCTATCATCTCATTCATCATCCATCGGGAGAAGAGAACCAAAAAAAAAAAAAACATTTTATGATCAGAATGCTTAGAAAACAATATAGTACATTACGCAATACGTAAAAGGTCAACAACCGTCGCAGTGCAATTCTGGGGTTTACTCTGGAACTCCAAAAAAGTAGAAAATTTTGTGGTTGATACAAACTATCATAGATTACTTAAAGAGTCATTTACAATCGGTATCCGGACCCATTGGTGTGAAATTGGCTACCGAAACTTACGAGGTGGTTCATCAGGCCTAGGAAAGATGAGATGATTTTGACAACAGTTCTACGACATTAATAATTAATGATAGAATAATGATATACGAAGTTAATGATAGTAATTTTTTATTTAGTGTATACCTACTGATTATAATATAGTTTTGTATAGTCTTGTTTCAAGTGGTTTTATTTTTATATAAATATCACCATGCTTGCTTATAATATTAGTTCTCCTTGAAAGTAAAAATTGGCATTTGACATCATTGTAAATGGCACATACTTTCAACGAGAACAACAAATAGGTGGAAGGCGGACTGATGGTGGTAATTTACCCAGTCTGTCTGAAACAAGAAGTATCCACCGTGTGTGCCGATAAACCCAGAAAAGGGCATCCACACGTTTCAAAATCAGGCGCGAATTGATGTCATGCCTAGTCAAGTTAATAAAAAAAATGTCAAGATAATAAAATAATGTCATAATAGTAAAAATACACAGGCGCGGTGGTAGCTCGGTTGTAAGAACGCTTTTCTTAAAATCCTTCAAAGGTCGGTCCCCCGACATGTATGAGAAATAAAATTTTCTTACGTACATTTATCATAGATTTACAACATCACCGTTCCCGTGCCTCGGAGAGCACGTTAAGCCGTCGGTCTCGGTTCCACTAATACCAACTTGTGGAATCGTTAATAAATTAGCATTTAAAACCCCTCTGGCGAGCATGGCTAGTCTAGGCCAAATTCTCCAGATATATACCTATCTCCAGCAGTGGACGTCGTGTTCTAGGGGCTGTAATGAAATAAAATGAGGAAATTTAAAAATTTTATTTGAACTTAGTGAAAACATGTTAAATCTATGCTACCAATGATTTTCGTACGTTCAGACTGTAGCCCCTAAATCACGAATCTTGGCATTTGCCCAATGTTTTTCTTGCATTTTCCTACAATAATATCGCCAAGCCATGCAATTTTATGTATTCCCCCTTCTTCTTGCATTACTGAGGGTCATGACCTCGCGAAGAATTGGTGTGCGTCTTGATGATAGACTATCCGTTTCTGTCTTCAGCATCATGAACCCTGGTGGACCGAATTTGGTATTGCTCTCATATCTTCCACCTTTATTTATTTATTTGTTTGAAGAGAAAGGACAGAGACAGGCAACATAAGAACATAAAAGATAGCAACAGAGTAGAAGCAATTAAAATTATACCTGTATATAAGTATGTGTAATATTTCTCACTGTGAAGTACACTCTTTGTGCGATACAAAATTCGGGAAATATCACCTTGGCCAGGTATAAAGAAAACAACTGCATTGTATGTGTTTGAATGCATTAAAACTGTTAGGCGAACTCCGAAGCAAACTGCCCACACTTTGCGAGCTAAACCGAATGTAGCAGCTTCTTGATTTTGGCTTTGAAGGCGGCGCGGGAGTTACTGAATATATCCACGTCAGATAAACGCCTGTTGTACGTGTCGCACATCCGACGTACAGGTGCGCGCATGCCAGATATTGTACGTACGCGGCAGACATGGAAGAGATCGCATGAGCGAGTCTGTCTCGAGGGGGCATTATAATAAATACCTTCTGTCAGGTTTGGACAACTAAGTAGGCCTTGACAAATATTATACAATAACCTTGCCACTAACAAAATGTTATCTCCTCCTTTACTGGCAATGTGTCCGAAGTACTGGAGTTTTAGAAGAAGACCTATTGTGGCCTAGTCGATATGTCTATATGTTTTTAAATCGACACGTTAGTCTGATGCTTAGCCCACGAAATTCTCAGCATTTTTCTCCAACACCACATCTCGAAAGCTTTCTGTCGGAAAAAAAAACAGTGATCTAATTAATGAGTCTGGATTTAGTTTTTATGGCGATCTGGCACAAAAAATTAAATGTGATAATTTCTCGAGTCTGCAGCTGACTAACTCAATTAAATATCATTTATTTCAGGCATTTCCTATATAAAATACAATTTACAATAAAATAAAAAAATATTCACAATTTAAGCCTAAAACTACAATTAATTTACATACTATACCTAAAACTACTCAACCTATACTGACGCACCCAGCATAATCTTAACCCAATAATCTTGGATCGGGCAGTCATGGCGAGATGCAATCATGCCCAGAATACTGTTGCTACTGTTCCGCAGACGTTGGAAAAAAGAAGTTCCTTTCTTGCGAATAACCACAGGAAAGCAATCGGTACAGGCTTCAGCGAACATTCCAGACGCGCTGCAGAATACTAACGGTTTTATTATTATTATTAAAATACTTTATTGCACTTTAACTTAAAAGTATGTACAAAGGCGAACTTAAAGCCATTTCGGCCTTTTCTACCAGCTAACCTTTGGGGGAGTGAGACAGTATAATATGTGGGGTGCAATTTTAACCTTATTTTAAATTTGAATAAACTACATAAATAGTATGCATTATTTATTTATTAATAAAACATTACATGGCTTAACAATAAAGCCCAATTTACCATGCAGTCAATTTCATAATTAATACATACATTTTCATTAAAAATGGATTGTCAATATACCTATATATTTTTTAATTTACAGTATTTATTTATATACAGTATAAAATTAATATAAAAAGAAAGAAAAGACAAATAAATAATAATAATAAAATAAATAAAAATTCAACACTAATAAATCCAATGAAATAATAAAGTTAATACAAAACAATTAAAATTTGAATAAAAAGTGAGTAAGTAGGTATGTAGGTATGCATACATAGACTACTTAAATACTTATTAATATATAGTAGATATATATATATATGAAGATAATATCATATTAATAAGAAGAAATATATAAATTTTAAATACACTGTTCTGCTTGTTTAAAAAGAAAGTATTAAGTTGTTTTTTAAAGATGTGAATTGAAGGAGCTTGTCTGATGGTCAGTGGAAGCTTGTTTCACTGACGAGCAGCCGATTAAAGAAACGTAAAACAGCCCTAACAAATTTAATTTTAAATCCTACCTAGACCTTGCATGCAGATTGTCGAGCAAGTTGTCGTATATTACAACTCTTCGGCACGAAATTGTAAAGCGCGTGACACATCTGGTATTCGTCGTCTTGCAAATCTGTACTATCCACCATGCTGGCCAGTACGGATTGATACATTTCAGAACAATACCTAATTGTATTACAAATTGTACAATGCACAATAGATTACGTAAAGGCTGGTTATTTCGTTTAGTGTGTTGCATTTTCACTATCACCCCGGTTGTTGTTTTCAAAATACTTTATAATGAATGATTAATCAATATTACAATAATGTTTCCTAATAATATAACATAAATAATAAAAATAATGCCTCCGTGGTCTAGCGGTTAAGTCCGTGAATTTAGACTCGAGATATCGGGTTCGATTCCTGGTCGGGACACAATAATATTTAGTAAAGTATCATCACGACCGTTTCCCTTTCGGGATGGTCAGAAACCACACTTACGAGTATAAAGCGGATTCACATTATGCAAACTTTACTATAGACCAATCATGACAAGTGGCAAGCTCGTCAATGTCTCCAGCGTTTTAATATTAATTAAATGTATTTATTTACATTAATAAATATGTTTGTGTACCAGGGATCGAACCCGGTACCTCCGAGTCTAAATCCACGGACTTAACCGATAGACCACGAAGGCAGTTAGACAATAATATTTTTTAATTTAAACAAATCAATTTAATTTATTTGTGATATTTCTCGAGTTTGGTACGCTGGAGACATCGACGAGCTTGCCACTTGTCATGGTTGGCCTATAGTAAAGTTCGCTAAATGTGAATCCGCTTCTTTATAAACGTGGTTTCTGATCACCCCGAAAGGGAAACGGTCGTGATGATACTTTGCTTTACTTACAATTATGTTTTTTATACATTTTTGTAATAGTAGTGTATAATCGGTTCGCAACTGCTGCTTCCCTGGTCTAGCGCTTAGTTTTTTTTTTTTTTTTTTTTTTTTTTTTAGTAAAGTAAAGTAGGCGAAATGTGAATTCGTTTCTTTAAATGGGATACGGTCATGACTGACATCAGTCCCCAAAACTATGCCGGCTCGACAAGATTACACACTTCGATTGAAGGACTCCAGGTTATTGGAAAATGGAAACCCCCTTTGGAAGAGCATTCCACATCTTTATCATGCGACAGATGTATGAGTCAGCAAATTTACTAGTATACGTACGTGTAGGGATGGTGACAACGGTTTTTTAGATTTATATTCTGACCTGAGCGTGTGATGTCAAAGTCAAAATATCTTTATTCACGCAAACAGTAATAGAGAGACATTTATGAAACTTCATTAAATTATTTTGAATGATTCTACTCCTGCTAGTGGAAGACTAAGCAGCAAAGTGATCCAAAGACTAAGCTGTTAGCAGAAGACCTGTTAATGTTTAATCTGACTGAGAAAGGAATCTGCAAGAAAAACTCAACTATATCAACATATACAGAACTACACAACAAATATATATTTATTTATATAGTATACTTAAATAACAGGAGTAGAATCATTCAACATAATTTATATAATGAAGTGTATTTTACGTGAATAAGGATATTTTGACTGTCTCCGTGGTCTAGCGGTTAAGTCCGTGGATTTAGGCTCGGAGGTACTGGGTTAGATTCACTAATATTTAAATAATTAAATTAAAATAATATTTAATTTAATTGTGTTATATCCCGAGTTTGGACGCTAGAGACATCGACGAGCTTGCCACTTGTCATGATTGGCCAATAGTAAAGTTGGCTAAATGTGAATCTGCTTGTTTATAAGCGTGGTTTCTGACCACCCCTAGAACATAGTCCTAGACCTCTACTGTTGGAGATGGGCCTACCAGAAATTTCTGTAGTATTTGGGCCACACCAGCCACGCTGGTCAGACGGGTTGGCGAGGGTCTGATTGAGCTATTGAATGTTTGTCTAGCGGTGTTGCCAGGGTAATTTGAGTAATTAAAGAAATCGCCGTTGAAGGTGTAAGGTTGATGAACAAAGAGGCCAGTGACTGGCTGCGGTCGCAGGTCGTCGTCCTCGCCAATCGATATCCAGAGCACTGGAGCGAAAAGGAAACACATTTCACAAAAGTCTACTAATGAGATTTATAAAACGTTCTTGGAGGTATTTTAATATTTAAATAGAACACCTCTGAAGCTCAGCGAGCGGTGAAGAAGAAGAGTGGTGGTGGCTCGGTTGAAAGAACGCTTTTTTTTTTCTTTTTTTTTTTTTTTTTTTTTATATACTAGCACGACATGTGACCCTGCGACCACCTGATGGTAAGTGGCGCGCAGGGTTCATGAATGTTAGCAACTGAAATCAGACCCTTATGTCCGACATTAGTCCCTAACACTATGCCGGCTTGACTAGATGCCTTTTCACACTTCGCTCCAGGTGATAGGAAAGTGGAAATACAGAGGCTGGACGAGCATTCCACATCTTTATCGTGAGACAGATGTATGAGTCACCAAATTTATAGGTACGCGAAGGGATGGTGACTACGGTATGTGGGTGCATATTCTGACCTGTGCGTGTGGTTCGGTTGCGGAATGGAGACGAAGGAATTAGGTTAGGTTAGATTTTACTAAAAACGTCGCGTTCAAACCCCAATGAGAAATTCACTTATCTTCATATTTCTTAGATTTACTACATGCTAACTGCCTCCTCTAACTACCGTCTGGCCAGCGTGGCGAGTGTAGGCCAAATCCTCCACATATCCCACTCCAGCAGTAGAGGGCTAGTAGGATGCTGTGTTCTAGGGGCTGTAATGAACTGCCTCCGTGGTCTAGCGGTTATGTTCGTGGATTTGGACTCAAAGGTACCAGGTTTGATTCCTGGTCGGGACGCAATAATATTTGTTAATTTAAATAAATAAAATGTAATTTATTTGTGATATTTCTCGAGTTTGTTACGCTAGACAACGACGAGCTTGCCATTTGTCATGATTAGCTTGTAGTAAAGTTAGCTAAATGTAAATCCGCTTCTTTATTACCGTGGTTTCTGACCACCCTGGATGGAAAACGGTCGTGATGATACTTTTTTTTTTAACACTACCGTTCCCTCCGACGACGTTAAGCCGTCACGTCGATCCCGGTTCAACTAACTTTTGGAATCGTTATTAAATTGTCATCAGATCCTCGCCATCGTTTGTGTTAGGGACTGATGTCAGTCATTAGTTTCTGATTACAGTTGCTAACATTCATGGACCTCGCGCCACTTACCAACAGGTGGGCGTAAGGTCACATGTCGGGCTAGTATAAAAAATAATAATAAAATACAACGCGGTTCTGATAAAACGTTTTTTATTCCGATTCTGACATTTCTGACAGACGTAATCGATCTTAGACGATTCGTTTTCGAACGATTGTGCACATCGCCTCACCTCGCTGTTAATAAAGTGAGTTCTATTTATTGGTATGCTTCGTTTTGTGTCATGGATACAAAAGTACCTAAGTGATTTTTCATGTTTCAAAGTGTCTAAGGTGCTTATTATCTTGTAGGTCGGTACTATCGAAGGCTAGGTGCCTTTGTCAGTTGGTGGCAGGGCGCGGTGCACTGCCAAGCGTGTCGGATACGGTCGCCGCACCTCGTGAGCCCTCTGCTATCTTGGAGACTTCCTTTATTTATTTATTTATTTATTTAAAAACTTTATTGCACAAAGTACAAAGGCGGACTTAATGCCCGAAGACATTCTCTGACAGCCAAACCTTAGGGACAAATTTGAACAATTTTAGGTGCAATCATAGAAATAATAATAATACTATAATTATAAATGTTAATTTAATAGGATCGATATATACTTACATCATATATCTTCATATATATCATAATATCAATATACTACATACTAATAATACACATTATTATACCTAAACATACATATATACTACTTACTAACGCTGTCAGGAGCTATTTAAGAAGTGTGAATACACCAGTTTTTTAAAAGATGACCTGGTAGTTGCTTGCCGTATGATGACAGGAAGATCGTTCCATAAATTAGTAGCAACTACTACGAAAGAGTTGGAGACAAATGCAGTGTGATGTGAGGGAACAGATAGAAGGGAGTTGTAAGAAGAGCGAAGAGATATGTCATGGAAAGAAGAGAGATAGGCGAAATTGTCCTTAAGGTATTTCGGTGTCGCAGGCTCATTCAAAACCGAGAACAGGAGACAGAGAACTCTAAGATTTCTGCGACAACGAATTGGTAGCCACTTTAACTTAGCACGATATTCAGATATGTGGTCATATTTACGTAAACAATATATGAACCGGATACATGCGTTCAGTAACCGGTCCATCTTATTGAGTAACATCTCTGACATATCACTACCTATCGAGCCGATCACGTATTACCAGGGCTGTCAACCCAAACCCAGAGTCTATACAGTCTGTCTGTGCAGTGGATATATATATATATAGACATCTTAAAACCAGTAGTTATATTTATGTATAGTGTTTATAATAAATGTACCTATTTTCACTTTGGCGGACCGCATACGTAACGTCGAAATACGGAAAATGGTGGGTATAAAAGAAAGCATAGGGACAAAAATAAGGAAAGGCATGCAACGATGATTCGGGCATGTTGAGAGGATGAGCGAAGAAAGATTGACGAACCAGATAATGCGAAAGTTGTGGGTGAAAGAGGCCCTGGCAGACCGAGACTCACATATCATGATCAAATAAATAAAACACTGGCTGAAGGCACATTAAAAAGCTTTCGTAACAAAAGGGCATGTATGAAGAGGTTGATGAATGTCGACGAAGCGAAAGAAGTATGTCGTGATCGTGTCAAATGACGCTCAATGTCTTTGCCTACCCCGCAAGGGATCTGGCGTGAATATATGTATGTATGTACCTATTTTAATTTATTTATTTAGGCTAGGACAACTTACAGCTACATAATACATACATAAAATTGAAGATTAAACACAATTATATGAACATTTAAAAGATAAAGAATAAAAAACTAATTATAAAACCAAAAACATTATTAATAAATCGTGCTAAAACCAAACACACTTCCCTCACCCGAAGTGCTCATCTGACATCGCACGACTAATGGACATGGTACTGTCATTAAAAATATCAATATCTATGCTCAGGTCATTAATGAGTCTACTTGCTCTGTTGAAGAACGCGTTACGTCTGTAATTGGTGTTGCAGCGAGGAACATGTAAGAGTGGACGCTGCCTGAGTTTGAGTGAGGGTATTTTAAAGGTTTTATTTATTTATGTTTATACTAGCACGACATGTGACCTTGCGCCCACCTGATGGTAAGTGGCGTGCGAGGTCCATGAATGTTAGCAACTAGAATCGGAGACTCATGGCTGACATCAGTCCCTAACACTATGTCGGCTTGACGGCAGTTCGAGCCTGATCCCGAAACGGGTCGATACACTTATAGGATATTTTATTAACTCGGGAGAATCCACAATTCCACGCGCAACATCCAATACATGGTACGAATAAAAAAATGTTTTTTTTTAGAAAAAAAAGCAATATCTGCTGACTACTTATTTGGGTTGATTTATTTAATATACGCATAATTATTATCAAATTCTACCTAAAAATATCCTAAAAATATGTTTTAAATTTTTAAAATTATTTACAAATAAAATGCGATGTTTCAAAAAACTCCGGGTCTGCTTTTTTTGAAAGTCGGCAACCCTAATTATCTAACGTACGAGTGAATACAAAACGATTTTGTATCTGTGGTAGGTATTCTGTTAATCAGCCTCGAACGCCTAGTCGTTATTTAAAGGGCGCTGAATAAAAACCTTGGATGGCAAGACAGATGTCTGCTAAATTCACACTCATTTAAACGAAATTAAAATAGTCATTAATTTTAGTAGTAATGAATTAAATAAATTAGAGTATGACCAGGAATCGAACCCGGTACTTCCGCGTCGAAATTCACGGACTTAGAGCCGGTATTTGAATCCTTCCTTAGGTGCATTTGTTCAAGGCCGCGTTTCCATACAAATGTTTGTATTTAAGAGAAGAAATACCATTAAGGAATGATTCAGTTACCGGCCTTAAAAATGAATTAAAAAGAAAAAAAAAAAACAATAAAAATGAATTCTCTCTCTCCTTGAAAATCCGATAAATTGAATTTAGTTGATTCGTTTAATAAAGGGCGCGGCGGCAGGATAAAGAGGGGTGGTTGACTGGCAGGCATAGGGGGGTAGTGTCTATATTTAGAGACTGCAAGACCAATCGATACGAGTATTTCAACCTACCTTAAACAATTGAGTTTCATAACATGGCCGCTGTTTTTAAAAGTATATATATCGCAATAAGTTAACAAAAAAAATTACGTCAACTAAAGTTGTTGAACCGATAAGCGAAAAATATTGTTCAGTTAATTAAACTAAATATAAAATAAATACACTGATCATGGCGGTGTGCTTTCGTTTCGGAGCCTGGACTGTCCACCCGCACCAGTGTCGATGCAGAGAACCAGTTGATCATCTTATCTTTCTTCTACTAGAAGTGTTAGCCGCATTCCTCGTCACCCGGCTCTCAACGACATCATCCGAAGGGCTCTTGTCACTACTGGTGTACCCGCAATCTTAGAACCCTCTGGGATTGTGCGAAGCGATGGCAAGAGACCCGACGGAATGACTGTTGGGAGTGGAAACATGGCAGGTCTCTGGTGTGGGTTGCGACGTATGTAGACACTTTAGCTCCATCTCACATCCAGGCGACCTCGTCAGGCGCGGAACCATACGCCGACCTTGGTACCGGTTACGAATTTGCGCCGTTTGGGGTCTAGACGATGGGCTTAAGTAGGGACCTTTAGCAAGGCGCCTGGCCAAGAAGTCAAAGCGGCTGACGGAAAGTAATGATGATAGAGGCTGTAAAGATGAATATTTTTAAAAAAATATATATGTAATCAATTTGTAAAATGATTGCATGCGAAACTTTATTTAGTGTCATCTGTGGTGGAAACTGGAAACCTTTATACGTGAATACCAATTTTAATACCGTTGAAAGTTTTCGTTATTTTCCATTATTATAATATTTACGCCTAAGTATAACATAATATAACAGCGAGCTATGGAAAGAGCTATGCTCGGGATTTCTCTGAAGGATAAAGTCAAAAACATTGACATCCGTCAAAGAACCAATGTTACATAGCTTTCAAAATTAGCAAGTTGAAGTGGCAATGGGCTGGACACGTCTGTCGTAGAAGCGGTGAACGATGAAGTAAACGGGTCCTGCAGACCAGATCTTTATCTGGCTTCACTCTGCGTGGATGAGCTGAGGAAGGTCGCTGGGAGATGGATGAGTGTGGTAGAAGATCGTTAAAATGGCGAGCCATGGGGGAGGCCTATATCCAGCATTAAATAGACACAGGCTGATGATTGTGATGAACATAATATAGATGTATAAGACTATAGTTTTTAAAGTTTAGCGGGATGCCTATTTACATATGTATGTATGTGTGGATTTGTAATAAGGCAGCTAAAGTTTTTATTATCCCTTTTCTTGTTGAACATGTCAGTCACTTTGATGTTAATGGTGCGAGGATATTAGGGAAAGGTTATTTACTTTTAGCATTTTCCGGACGAACAACTTTTAGGAGGGAGAATGTGGCTCAAGTTTTGAAGGGATTGTACTTTGTGCTTTTGTAATGATTGCGGCCAGGGAATAAATTCCTTTACCTTGTACATTTACTACTGTCTCCAGGTTCCATTTATAGAAATTACCAGCTTATATTGTCTGTCATTCCATTAACAAAAAAAATATGAATCTGACAACAAACAAATCAAATGTCTTAGAGTACGGTTAGTGTGTCCGTTAATACCGTCTTGGAAGCTTGTTCCATAGGTAAATCTATTGACATCAGACCTGCAGCCCAATACTACTAACTTTGAGTCGATTAAACTTAAGTTACGTTATTTTTCGATCCCACATTAGTTATTGTCCCCGTACGTATACTACTTACTTACAAACTTGCATCGCAAAACAAATTGAATGAAATAATTGGACGCATTTATTAAAAAAAAAAAACAGAAATTTAATTATGAATTTTAATTAGGTACTTAGTATGACATATCTTATATCAAAAACGATCGATTTGGAGCAGCACATTGCAACCCAAATATACATAATTATAATCTTAAAATTATAGCTGCTGTAAATAGGCATTGTCATATTATAAACTAAGACATACACAATTATAAAATAAATACACCAAGAATTATAGCTGCTGTAATGAGGCATTGTCATACTACAAGCTAAGACGAAAACAATTATGAGGAAGTCACAAAGATTATAGCTGCTGTAAAGTGGCATTGTCATACTACAAGCTTAGACGAAAACAATTATGAGGATGTCACTAAGATTATAGTTGCTGTAAAGTGGCATTGTCATACTATAAGCTAAAACATTATTAAAATGTCACATAAATTATGTATACTATATATTATATATACTATTAGTAGAATTGGACTACTGCTTTAGCCCAATACGTACGTAGCTGTAAAAAACGTAAACTATGTCAAAAACCTAGGTGTTCCAGTAAGTGGATCATTGTTCTCATAAATTCTTTAGTGCTGTATATCTAATGCGATCTAATTGCGAACCGACTGTAATTAACTAATTGAATTAAATAACACTATGTTTTCATTAGCTGTATTGGACATAATGTTTTGTTTTGAATAGCCTAGAATCCACCAATAATAATGTGCAAAGGAAAGCGGCTAGAGATGACCCAGACTCGGGATAGATACGACTCGAGTTAAGCAACTCGAATTAAGCTTCTTTTTTTTCTTCTTAAATTACAAATATTGTGGATCATACTCGTTTTAAGATAATGAACAATATCCGAACGGTCCAATCCCAATAGTATACTAGATATAATGACGGGGTGGTCAGAAACCACGCTTTAAATATGCGGATTCACATTAAGTTAACTTTACTATAGGATCAGTAAGTCTTGTTATTTTTATGTAAATATCACTATGGCAAGCTTACAATTTTAGTTCTTTTATTAGAATAATTTCTTATGTCGTTCTCCCAAAGGTTAGCTGTTAGAGAATACCTACAAGGTATTATAATAATAATAAAAAATAATAATATTGAATTACTAGATTCATAGTAACAGAAAACCTTATAAAACTATGTTAGTACTAACCTAATAATAACCTAAGTTTCATTTACATTTATCTAAGGCCAACTCCCCGCACATGCACGCCACAGCAACGAGACATGTACGGAGTGTTAAGGCTCTCAGCGACCATTCTAAGGATACTGTTGGCGCTGTCTCGCACCCGACCAAGCAGAGACCCACACTTCTTGCGCATTGTGGCATAGAAGCAATCTACTCTCGCCTCCGCAAACAAATTTGATGCGCTGCAGTAGCGCGGCAGCGCCATCAGTACCCTGAATGCATTATTATACTGCACGCGTAACGCATTATATTGCCTATATGTGTAAAGAAGGCCCATAGGCCCACGGGCATTAAGCTTGCCTATGTACTTCATTTTATTTTGTATATTTTAATGTGCAATAAATAATTTTATTATTAATATTAATTTCAAATAGGTGGTAGGCGGACTGATGGTGGTAATTTGCCCAGTCTGCCAGGGCGGGGAAGTATCCATCGTTCGTGCTGATAAACCCAGTAAAGTGTTTCCACACGTTTGGGGATCAGGCTCGAATTGCCGTCATGCCCAGTCAAGCCGGTATAGTGTTAAAGACTGATGTCAGTCATGAGTGTCTTATTCCAGTTACTAACTTTTATGAACCTCGCGCGGTAAACATCATGGCGTATCGTGCTGAATAAAATAAGACCCATCATGATAAGTGGCAAGATGTCTCTAGCGTACCAAACTCGAGAAATATAATAATCTTAATAAATTATTGTGTCCTGACCAGAAATAGAATTCGGTACCTCCGCGTCAACGAATTTTAAAAGCTAGACCACGAAGGTAGTTGTTTTGATGTAGGTAGCTATAGGTATCGAATTTAATGATGCACCAGATGAGATCACACCGTGTTCGTCATGTCTGTGATTATAGACATAGTGGTTAATAATCAGTACTTACTATATAGTGATTGGTTGGAATATTGACGTTTTTCACGCGATCTCACTTCTAGAGAGCAGTATTCGTGCGCGTGCGCTGTTGAGCCAGCGTCTTGCTGCAACAGATAAAAAAATCGCGATTCTTCTACGTTATTTAGTACTTAAATAATTAAAGTTGTGTTATAGAACTTGAGTGACTAAAATAAATATACGTACGATAAACAAAGTTGAACTATATATTTTTTGTATGGGTAAGGCAACCTTAAAGTTAAGGAAGCTACTAAAAATGTGGTCATTTAAAGTAACTTGTATAAAATTAAATACTTTATTTCCTTTGTATTCGATTGTAACTTAGATATAGTTGGCATTAATATATATATTTTTAAATAAATAAATATTTCCAGACAGGTCACACAGCGCCATCTAATTTCTGTGGTAAGCTACGAGGATTGTGTTACGGAAACTAGATGGTTGATAAACTACATATTATACTTTTTTTTTTGTAAATATATACATATTATACATATAAACACCCAGACCGAGACAAAAATACAATGTACAACTTGCCCCCGGTGGGAATCAAACCCACGACCTCCCGAGTTCACGGCAACGTTTGTTACCACTAGACCACGGAGGCGGTCAAACTTTATTGGAATAAAATTATTCGAATAATTAATTGGAGAAGGTAGATCTTTTATATTGTTCTATAATTTAATAGCTTAATTCTTGTTGCTTTTTAAATTAATAACTAAACCATCCTTTCGGAAAATTAATGCTGGCATGTTCTTCTGTCAAAACAGTGTAGGTTACGTTATAATAAGTGAAAGTTATGTCCATCCGGCTACATTGATAGCCAGCGCGGTATCCATAAAAAGTTATATAACAATTGTAAAATGTTAATGTGATTTGTAGGCTATTATTTTTGCGAAATTGCATATTTTCATAGTATGCAATTAGTGGAAAGTGTTGATCGATTCGAAATGTAACATAGGTTTTAAGAGGCAGTACCAAAGGTACCAGATTTTTGAAAGGACAAAATCAAAGTCAAAATAATTTTATTCACGTAAATCTCTCTTCATTCCATGATAAGTCTCTTCGCTCTTCTCATAACTCTGTTCTCTCCATTCCCTCTCACCATACTGGATTTATGGCCAACTCATTTGCTGTTGTCGCCGCAAATCTGTGGAATGAACTACCGATAGAAATCCGACAAGCATCCAACCGAAAAATGTTTAAAAAAAATGGTGTCATCGTATTATTTAAATGGTTCATAAGTTATTTAATGGTATCATATGTAGTATATAAATAAATATAAAAATAAATATTTCCAGACAGGTCACACAGCGCCATCTAATTTCCGTGGTAAGCTACGAGGCTTGTGTTACGGAAACTAGATGGTTGATAAACTACATATTATACTTTTTTTTTGTAAATATATACATATTATACATATAAACACCCAGACCGAGACAGAAATACAATGTACAACTTGCCCCCGGTGGGAATCGAACCCACGACCTCCCGAGTTCACGGCAACGTTTGTTACCACTAGACCACGGAGGCGGTCAAATAAAATATGTATTATTAGTATTTAATTTATAATAGTTATTAGTATGTATTTAGTAATAGGTATCATTGTATTTTTATGTATATAGATTTATTTATTATTATTATATATAAATATTTGCACCTACCTTACATTTGAAATGGTCCCCATTGTCCCTAAGGTTGGCTGTCAGATAATGTCTAGCGGCATTAAGTCCGCCCCTTGTATAACGTGCAATAAAGTTTTAAATAAATCTATTACAGGCATTTATGAAACGTCATTAATTTAATTATATTAAATGAGTCTATTCCTGCTAGTGGAAGACTTAGCAAAGCAGTCCAAAGAGTAAGTTTGTACAAACGAAGCCATTTTTTACTCTAATCGTTACAATTGACCGTCTCCGTGGTCTAGTGGTAACAAACGTTGCCGTGAACTCGGAAGGTCGTGGGTTTCGATTCCCACCGGGGGCAAGTTGTACATTGTATAATTTGTCTCGGTCTGGGTGTTTATATGTATAATATGTCTATATTTACAAAAAAAAAAGTATATGTAGTTTATAAACCATCTAGTTTCCGTAACACAAGCCTCGTAGCTTACCACGGAAATTAGATGGCGCTGTGTGACCCGTCTGGAAATATTTATTATTATTTATTTATTTATAATTACGTACGTATAAATTTGGGGACTCATACATCTGTCGCGCGATATAGATGTGGAATGCTCTTCCAGCCTCTGTGTTTCCACTTTCCTATAACTTGGAGTCCTTCAAGCGAAGTGTGAAAAAGCATCTAGTCATGCCGGCATAGTGTTAGGGACTGATGTCGGTCTTGAGTGTCTGACTTCAGTTGCTAACATTCATGGACCTTGCGCGCTACTTACCATCAGGTGGGCCCAAGGTCACATGTCGTGCTAGTATAAAAAAATAATACAAAGACATCTCTTTGGTACAACGTAGTTAGGGATTTTGGCGGTACATGATACATCAATTATTATTATTCTACAAAGTTGAGATTTCTATTCCGCTACCGATCAGTTTTATTTTGAAGGTCAGCCGTCAAACGATTTTATTTACGTAATTTATTAATTACACGTTATTATTTAAATCATTTTGAATGATTCTACTCCTGTTAGCGAAAGACTAAGTAGCGAAGTTGTCCAAAGAGTAAGATGTTACCAAAAGACGAACAGCTTAGCAGATTCCAGTGACCTGTTAATGTTTAATCTGACTTAGAAAGGAATCTGCAAGGAAAACTCAGCTATAGCAGATTTACAAATAAAACAAATACAAAATTACACAATAATAATAAATAAATTTGATTTGTAAAATGTAGATTTTTGAGCCTAAATTTGACAGTAGGTAGGTAATAAATACGCCAATAATTTAATAATTTGACAGTAGGTAATTAATACGTCAATAATAATATCAAGCCGTCTGGCGAGCGTGGCAAGTATAGGCCAATTTTTCCAGATATATGTTCTGGAAGGCCCATCTCCAAAGTGAAGGTCTAGGGGCTGTAATGAATGAATAAGGCTTCTGATACTGCCTTTTAAATGACATTTTATTAAAACTACGCTATGAGTGAATCGGTTAATTAGTTACAAAGCCGGATACGGTAAAGTCGGTCGCTTGTCCACGCCAGATGTCCGAACCGATTTCTCTCGCGCCACGCACGTACGATTGAACATGCTTCCAGTTAATATTAGGATAACGTGATAAGTGAAAATTAAATATATCGACCCTTATAGATTTAAGGATATTTTACTTACATTTTTTTTTACTTACTTAGATATTTTTGTGACTTAGATTTTATCGTATCTATGCGTAAACAGTGAAAGTGACAATGTGCAGTATATGAACTCACCTGTGAAGTTCCATGTTAATTATGTGTGTGTGTTGGTGATGTTTATACCTTGATGTGGGCTAAATGTGCTACGTTAAGTGAAAATGAGAATGTGTGTGCGACGATCAGGTGTTTTGGTGACGTGATGGGCCATGTGGAGGATCTGCGGCGTCAGTAAGGCTGAGCCGGTACTCTTTGGTCACGTCGATGATGATTATGTAAGCATAACATAAATTAATTCAGTGACTTGTATACATGACTTAGTAAACAGAATTATTTCTATCCTTGAACTCACCTTTCTGAATACAGTGGAAATATCTAATAAAATCTTTTCAAGGTCAGACAAATAACAGATATCTAGTTGACATGAAATATTCTACAATTATAGTAAAAATAAAGTATCATCACGACCGTTTCCATTTCGTGGTGGTCAGAAACCACGCTTATAAATAAGCTGATTCACATTTAGCCAACTTTACTATAGGCCAATCATAACAATTGGAAAGCTCGAAAAATATTACAAATAAATTAAATATTAATTAAATGTATTTATTTACATTAATAAATATTTTTATGTCCCGACCAGGAATCGAACCCGCTACCTCCGAGTCAAAATCCACGGATTTAACCGCTAGAGCACGGAGGCAGTTTACAATTAAAGTATTTTCGGTAAAAAAGTTTTTTAGACTAGCACGATATGTGGGTTAGTAAAAAAACACTATACATTTGGCCAAATTAACTAGGCCCATCAAATGTCAAGCTCGTCGATATCTCTAGCGTACCAGACTACAGAAATATCACACAAATAAATTTAATTGTGTTCCAACCATCGATGTCTATAGATAGGCCTATCCAATACAAAACACAATCTAAAAACGTGCCGCTTGCCACGTGTACCTACCAACTTTGGGGGTCAATTCTCAAGCTATGATAATGTCACATGCGGTATTTATTGGAAATTCTTTCGCAAGGCATACAAAAAGACTAGTTTCACTTAATATTATTATTAGGTAAGCGCGCTCTACACTTGCTAGCTCGCGACTGTTGGTGCAGCTACATGACTTCGATTGGTTTTGCGGGAACGTTTTTATATCAGTGATAGCCTATCTATATACATCGATGGTTCCAACTAAATCGAACTAAATCTACAGTCTTAACCGCTAGATTACGGAGGCATTCTGTTTGTAGTTACCTATATTGTTTAATTGACTTGTACTTCAATATTGTTTAATTGATCTGTTTCTATATTGTATAATTGACCTATCTTTCTATATTGTTCAATTGACCTTTGTTTCTATTTTGTTAAGTTGACCTGTGTTTCTATATTGTTTAAATGACCCGTGTTTGTATATTGTTTAATTGATCTGTGTTTCTATATTGTTTAATTGACCTATCTTTCTATATTGTTTAATAGACATGTGTTTCTTTATTGTTAAATTGACCTGTGTTTCAATTTCAAGATTGTTATTGTTATATTCGTAAATTGTTGTGTTGACCTATGTTTCGCTTTGTTCCAGCAGCCGACGTGGCGGTTGTGGGGCGAGGAGCGGGTGGAAGGTGCCATCTACACGGTCTACCTGAAGAAGGTGCGATATCATAGACCAACTAGGAGCGCTTCCAGTGTGAGTATACTGCCAGTGTTTTTTTTTATTTAATTAGAATAATCACTTTTATTAAACTGGGTTTAAGAGTTACTTAACTTTAAATACCTTACAACATCTGCGCGAGTAAAAGCCCTTTTCTAGAAAACTAACGGTATAGTCTGTTTGCCGTCAGTTGATAAATATTATGATATCGTGTTGAATAGCGACTGTCGCTTAATTATCGCAAACGGTAACGTGGTCGTCGCTTATCGCCGCGCATACTGAGTATCGTGGTACGAGGCACGCTGTTGTTGTTAAGCGTGGCAGGAAGCCTCGGTAAAAATAATTAGCGGGCTGCAATTTTGTTTTAAAAGAAATCACGTCGAAGTTTAAAACAGTTTAAGGTACATGAAGTTTTTAAGCTATTGCATAGCTTTTATCGCGGACTTTGAGTATTTATTTTATTTTAAATTCTTTATTGCACCAAAACTTAAAATTAGGTACATAGGCGAGTTTAATGCCTGTTAGGCATTCTCTGACAACTAACCTTTGGGATGGTGAGAGATTATGAGTATGGCGACCGAATCAAGAAATTACGTAACGAAAATAAACCTAACGCCCCCCCACTCCGACCGGCACAGCGGTGCGGCGTTGAAAGCCGTGCATCGTCTGTCGTTTCAGTTCGGCAGACTTCGGCACGGTGTTTGTGTGCGTGCGACTAGACGTATGCGTGTAGACTAGCTGCTAACTGCTCATAACTGATTCTATCTCTTTTAGACACATTGCTAGGTGAGACAGTGTGCTTTTTGGCTGCGTAAAAAAATACTGCATAAATAAATAATTATAATTGCATAAGTTGATAAAAATTAAAGAGAAAATGTTTTGAATTCGTTTGAAAACAAAATAAAATGTTTTTTTGTCTGTTTATTAATAAAATGTACTGACCTAAATTTAATTATATAATGATGACTAAACTTACTGGATAATAATATATTTAAATAAAAACAATTTTTGCATGCCACAACAATGGCTAAATGTGCAGAGCCAACTTACTAACCATATTACCGTATGTACCACATTTAAAGCAAATAAACGATTTTGAATTTGAAACAAAAAAAATTATTGAAAAATGCTATGAAATAGCTTTACCGCGGCAGTCCCCGAGTGTTTTTTTTATAACTACCACCCTAAACTAGTGGTGCGTCGTTGTGTAATTTTTTGGAAAACGATACGGAACCGTCTGGAGAACAAAAACTAGTTTCGAAAACGGTTCTTGTTGAAACTGATTGCGGCTGCCGTTAAAAAATAGCGTAGGTTATAAAACTAAATACATGGTGATAGAAACAGTTATATAATATACCTACGTTTTTTCCAGTAATATGGTTACGGGTGATACAGATACGATAAAAAAAGGATAAAACTTAAATGTAATTTAAGTATGAAGTATAATATAAATAAAAAACTAAAAATCTTTATTGACACATTTTTTTCTTTTACCTATATATAAATGTGCTCTTTCTTCTGGATTAGTCTGGTGAAACAGAGTGTGTTCCATAAGACAAGTGCTCTTCGTTAAAGTATATGCGGGTGAGGCTGAGTTCACAATCGTATTGAAACGTAACGTTTCAGTTCGATTACATCTGTCATCAGGCGGAATGCCCAAGCTTTTGACATTTATGATAGACGTAGTCGATCTTAGACGATACGTTTTCGGACGATTGTGCACTCCGCTTGACCCCGAAGGTATATTTACATATCACTATCATTACATATTATAAAATAATTTGTTGAGTTTTTGTATACATTAACGGTATTTGTTGAAGGTGTCAGAAAAAAAATAGGCGTCTTCTTTTTAACGAAAACGCTGCCTAAACCCTTTGAGATATTATAAAATAATGTCTGGTAAAATTGTATATCTTATATTTATATGTAGGTCTACAGAAAAGTCCGCGATGGCATATGTCTATCTCTTAAGGATAAGAACCTATATACATTATAATATTAAAAATATAAAATAAAAAAAATATAAAGCAGTAATTTTTTACACAAATACAATATTAAACCTTATCATTTTAAATACGTTAGTTGGCTTGAGTATTTCATAAAAAAAAAATCATAAAGAATACCGTAGGAGATATAGGTGTCGCCATTTACACGGCCAAAGCCGGGTAAAACAGCTAGTAATAAATATAAAGGAGTTTATTATTTACAAAAAATGTAACACCGCGTCTTGTCGTCTCCTCCGGTGACAAAAGGGGTGGCGCTTTCTTCGACCAAAGAATCAGTATTGCAATTTAGCGGGGAAATGCAGCCAGCGTTCTTGCCACCATTCCACGCGGACAGGACTTATATCCCTGTCATCATCATCAACCATCTAGTTTCCGTAACACAAGCCTCGTAGCTTACCACGGAAATTAGATGGCGCTGTGTGACCTGTCTGGAAATATTTATTTATTATTAACAATACAACGAACACGGTTGTTTTGTTGCAAAACAAAAAACATTCGTATTTGCAACGCCCACCACTAATCACCCATTCCCGGTTTGACGTTGACTTATGCGACAGCTCTGTGTATGGTTTTATTCTATGTTCAACAGTTTATACCGGATGTGCTAAGATATACATCTACATAATACCAGTATAACAATGTGTTTAAGAGAGATATACATTTCTATGTCAAGCTATAGACATCATGTTAAATCTAGGTCAAGGACATTTGTCGTAAAATCGCCCGTAACATGAGTTTTGTTAACATTTTAAACTACAGAATTGTATAAGTGGGTGTTTTTAATTTTTAATGTTACGTTTATTTATTATTTGGTTTATTTTTATTTAGGTTTAATTATTAGCCCTAGAAAATACATAATTAAAGCGCCTGTAACAATTATAATATTTTTAACGAAGCAAGCCTCATTCATCTACTCTGCCATGCACTACAATGTTTACCAAGCTTTTTTGTATAGTTTTGTTAGTCTTTTTATTTATATATACCTTGTAATTCTTTTGTCGTTGTCGCCACAAATTTATGGAATGATCTTCCTGTAAACATAAGACAAGCAACTACCAGATCTTCGTTTCAAAAACTCGTCTATCTACACTACCTGAAAAGCTCCTCACAATATTAGTAAGTGTATATATGTATGTTTATGTATAGTATTATGTATGTATTAGTATTTAGTATATTGATATTATAGTATATATATATAACAATATAATGTGTAAGTGTATAATTAAGCTGTTAATTTTTCTTTCTAATTTATTAATATTTCTTTCATTGCACCTATAATAGTTCAAATTTGTCCCCAAGGTTTGGCTGTCAGAAAATGTCTACGGGCATTAAGTCCGTCTTTGTACTTCGTGCAATAAAGTTTTAAATAAATAAATAAAAAATAAATAATTTTAAAATTATAATCACTACGTGAGTACGGGAACAGGTTGAAAAACAGCGTTATTTATATTTCATTACATAGATTATATATTAAAAGGAATCGGTACAAATCAATACTCGTATACGAAAATATTTGTTAATATTCTACAAAATAGTTTGAGGCGGATATATTGCTATTTTTATAATTAATAGGGTTTAAGTATCTCTCTCGCTCGCAATACTAGGAAAGATTTTTCAAGACTTAGCGTACCTTCGAGAATGTAGTCTATCAACTATTTAGGAAATAAAATTGCGGACATTTTGGTCATCTTTCCGTTAAGAAGTAAGTCTTTCTAATGCAAGTGCCAGAAAGGGACTGAATACAAAAAAAAAATTGACCACATTTGTAAAGAAAGGGCATATTACGAAAACTAAATGCAAGCCCACCTCAATACTTGGCGCCGCATCAACCTGGAAAATTCTCATGGATACATTTGAACATCATTATAGGATCCCAGATGAACTAGCTGTATCAATCAGCCTATAGACCAGATATCTTAGTGTTTTCTCGGAACTTGAAAAAAGTTATCCTTATGAAACTTACCGTTCCGTGGGAATCAAATATACCAAAGGACCACAATATGAAATCGAATAAATATTATGATCTCACAGAAGATCTCCTGAATGATCAGGGGATCTAAAGAGGCCACATTGTGAGGAACGGGTTCAAGACTCAGATTTACACAGTGGAAGTTGGTGCGAGAGGAGTTCCAGCAAAATATTTGCACCACTTACTGAAAGAATTACAAGGCTATAAGGGAGCTGCCACTAAAACTGTTTAAATTAAGAATCAAACAAATGCTGGTTAATAAATGTTTATATTCGACAAAAGAATACCTAGACACTAAACTCGACAAAGTCATGTGACTAAATAAATATTTGTATGCTAGAAATAGCTAAAGATGTGATACAATTACATTAATAATTTACATTCCTGTACCCATCATGTTTCTGACAAATTAATTATTTTAATTTTCATTTTCATTTCATTTTTTTTAAATATAAAACTGCGGTAAATATAATATAACTTTAATATAGCTTTTAAAATTAGCAAGCTGAAGTGGCAATGGGCCGGACACATCTGCCGCAGAACCGACGATCGATGGGGCAAACGGGTTCTAGAGTGGAGACCACGTACGGGAAGACGCAGAGTGGGACGACCCCCCGCCAGATGGACAGATGACCTAAAGAAGGTCGCTGGTGGGGGTTGGATGAGGGTAGCGAAAGATCGCGTTAAGTGGCGAGCCTTAGGGGAGGCCTACATCCAGCAGTGGAGAGATACAGGCTGATGATGATGATGATGATGAAATATAATATAATGTTAAAAATACAACTTTTTGCTTCTACAAATTTTGATCGAATTTATTGTCGATTCTTTGATTTAAATATATTTAGAATCTATCTACGATCATAATTATTTTGACTTTTCACCAATCTTTCAAATTTTTCTTCCATCTCATACCATCGCTTTTTATAATTTATAGTTGTATTGTACTCACTTTCCAGATCAGCTTCATTAACAATATCCTGGCTTATAAGTTGAGCGTTAATTGATGAATCCAATTGAAACAATTTATTTGCAGTATCCTTCAAACACCTAAATATGGGCTGCAAATAACTTAACTCGGATCCATCGCTAAATTGCTCTGCCAACTCATTCACTGATCTCGTGAAACATCGCCACAGTTCTTTCAGCTAATAATTTCTCCATGATTTTACACGGTCGCCACTTTATGATAGAATAAATACTGAAAGTAAACTAGAAAACTGTGGTAAATAAAATATAATGATAAAAATACAACTTTAGGTTTTTACAAATGTTGATCGAATTATTGACGTCTTCATGACAATCAGTCATGAAGACGTCTTAGATTTAAATATATTTAGAATCTATCTACTTGTTCCACAACAGAAAGTTTTAGATTTCATCAGAGCCGAAGACTGGTCGTAATCTAGTCCCAATCTCAATCAACTTAATCAAGATTTAAGGTCTCTTTTAAAGAGTATGGCATGCTCTAAACGCCATGATAATTTGTAGTCTCTAAAACATTCCATAGAATTGGCAGTGACGAATATTACCATGAAGAAAGTACGTGTTTCAACTGGTCACAAAATTTAAAGGTGCGCATTGAGGCCAATGGAGATCATTATGAATAATCTTTAATTATTTAAAATGCTATATTAATGTGTATACTAAAGCAAACTGCAGTTTTATGTAATATAGTAACAATTTTTATGGCAAGACTAAGTATGTGTATTAAGATTAAAAAATAAAATAAATTAATTAAAAACTAAAAATTAATAAATAAAATTACGACTATTCGATGGGCGTAGTGTGTCGAGGACACTCGCTGCGTTCCCCCGTTGAACAGCGAGGCTGACCCTTTGAACAAGATATTCTCTACTCAAAGGTTCACCCGTCGCCAAGTGGAGTTTCTTACCAAGGTCGCGAGAAAACACAAGAGCCTCCTCGGACCACGGGCCAATCGTTTCAACTGCAAATAGAATGAAATGGTGATTGATAATGATCTCCGCGTACTTGTTGCGCTTAAGGCGTGCGGCTGATTCTGCAGCGGCCCCAGGTTTCTTATGGCTGGATGTCACATGTGACTGACAGTGTGTCAACACATCATCAACATCATTATCATCAGCCTGTATCTCTCCACTGCTGGATGTAGGCCTCCCCTAAGGCTCGCCACTTAACGCGATCTTTCGCTACCCTCATCCAACCCCCACCAGCGACCTTCTTTAGGTCATCTGTCCTGTCAACAAATGTGGCATCCCAAACCAGTGCGCGGCCTCTAGTATATGGAATTAATGACATCCCGTCCGGACGCCTACCATCATTTCTATCTATCCCCGATGGTTCGAGGATGCAGGGGATGTTAGCGTATTATGTTATGTGTATTTAGGTTTTACATTTATAACAAGACAATATAGATATACATCTACAAAAAAACAATAATAAATAATTTCCGGCCTGTACGTATTATAAAGTGTAGATTCGAGGCCACACATTGTGGGCCTGGCTATTGTCATGAAAAGCACACAGTATCACTAAACATAGTATCTACATTACTTGATTTACGTTATCCTTTGTTTTGACTCATATGAACCTAATTACCTACACGGCATTCACCGAGCCCTGATACAAAACGTAAACAAACCACCTAAAAGGTATTTTAAGAACTCTATTGCATCTTATTTGGAAGGTTATTAAATATCTTTGGTGCCATTGCATAAAATTTTTGGCTACCCAACATAGTGCTTTTTTTGCGCCTAAATAATTATTCTACTAGCATAACGCGTTTTAAAATTGCAATTATCCCTAAGAGTTTTAAAAAGTTCCGGGTGGCTTTTTTTGTCCAATAAAGATTCTAATCATTTCCACTACATTGTCCCACAATAATATCTCGACCTTATTTGACGCAACGTATCCATGTTATGCCTGAAGGGCGGTTTTTTCGTTATCTAATTTGGCTAATCGACACAAAGCGTAGACGAATCTATTTATTTTAGTTGTTATATTATTTATATGTTGGGTCCAAGAGCAATATTGGTCAATCATTATGCCAAAAATTTGCTTTTATTTCACTGGATTGATTTATTTGGTCGCCATTAATTTTTATAGTAATATGTTTCTTGTTATAGTTGTGCCTGTTTATTAATTTAATGTATGTCGTTTTATTGAATATTAATTGTTAGATTGTTAGCGTTTAGCCAATTTATAATGTCCCCAATAGTTTTATTTATTATGTTATTGTAGTTATTTATTTTATCGTCAATTATTATCAGGATAGATCGTCAGCAAAAGTATACAGGCACAAGAAGTAGTATCAGGTAGATCATTAATGTATAGTAGAAATAGCAAGGGTACCAGTATAGTGCCCTGGGGGACACCAGCTCGATTTACTTGTATTTTGGACCTAAAGACTTATTTTAGTCTTTATTCTACATAAAGTGGTCGCTACTTTATGAAGAAACAACGACTGAATAACACTTGACTGTGGTAAAATAATAATATTAAAAACAGACAACACAAAATTTACAAAAGTACATTTTCCAAAACCTTGATATCGACTATTCCTTTTAGGCCACGACTGTGTGGATCGAGCTTTATTAATACTTTCACTATGGAAAAAATCGCTTTATATCCCGATGCTGAGTCTTGTTGAAAGGACCATTTTTGGTTATGGAACATGGTGTTGTTAAACCACCTTCTCAAGTCTCGTATCTTGGTATACCTGGGCCGATGTTTTGATTCGCTTTTCACAAAAATATGGCTCAGACACTATCCTACATATAACATCTTTTGCTTTCGGACAGGATTTCTTCGGATACTTTTCTTCACTGCTTCGTTCGACTTTTTCGACCACCAAACTCGTGGCTGGAGTAGCCCAAATTTTGTCGAAATATATTCTGAAAAGTCCATCTTTAGTGAGGTTACGACTTACAGCGTTGATAAACTATAATACCACAATCCCTGTCCTCGTGTCGTTCAAGTTTTAATCCTAACAACGTGATTGTAATTTAATTTCAAAGGTTTCTTTTAAACGTGTTTGGCATTAAAAATAAATGTTTTTATTAAGTACGCACAGCATGCAGGTAGGGAAAGCATTCCACATCTTCAGCGTGCGACAAATGTAAGTCTTCAAATTTATATGTACAGTAGGTGACTTTAATATGGCACTTCGGGAGCAAACGTGTTCGGCTAAGATCGGCTATTACGGTTTTTATAGCGTTATCCCTATCGCATCACATCACAGAGATCTAGCTAGCATTTCTGAAGAGGCTTTCTAGAAAATATTAATGGAAAATTTGGCCTACACTCGCCACGCTGCCTGGCCAGACTGATTGGCGAGGGTACACAAGTTGGTATTAGAAGAACCGGCAACGCTTAACGTGCTTCCGAGGCACGGAAACGTGTTGTATAAATCTATGACAAATTGTACTAATTTTATGTCGATGAAAGTAACGTTACGTTCTTTTCCGATCCCACATTAGTTATTGTCACTTTTTTTTTATTTTTTTTATAGACGGTGAATCAATAAATCATCAATGATACGCCCCCTTCCTGAAGGGCCAACGCGGGTGGGGGTCGCATGCCCGACTCATCCGTGAAGCTTCCTAGTGAAGCCCCAGGGCGCTTACGGACTAAAATCCTATAAACCGTCTCTATCTCACTGTTGGCCCTGTGTGCCTTTACAGCTAAGTCTGAGTCGTGGCTACGGAGTGAAGGCACTCGTTCGCCGCGTAAGTTATTGTCCCCGTACGGTTTTCTACTTATAGTTCAAGTTGAATCGCAAAACAAATTGAATGGAATAATTGTGGAAAAAATATTTTATGAGGCTCAGACAATCTCCCATATGTTACAAATTATTTTAGAGCCTTAACTATTTTAAAAACAGCAAATATACTTATAGCTCTTTATATAATAATATCTTATACGTTTTGTCGACTTTCGGGTTGCACATAGGCATGTAGTCTACCTTAATTCTGACTTGCCTGGTGGGTTACTGCTGTACCAGGTATTGTATTCTCATAGGTACTGATAACTTAATTTAAAAGGTTATTAATTGATCGTTGTGGTGCAGTTTTGTATATGTTTTATTTTGTAAATCTGATATAGCTGAGTTTTCCTTGCAGATTCCTTTCTCAGTCAGATTAAACATTAACAGGAATTTGCTAAGCTGCTGGTCTTCTGCTAACAGCTTACTTATTGGACCACTTTGCTGCTTAGTCTTCTACTAGCAGGAGTAGAATCATTCAAAATAATTAAATTAACGACGTTTCATAAATGCCTGTAATAGGTTTACGTGAATAAAGATATTTTGACTTGACTTGAAATCTATATGTGTATTTAAAAAAACGAATAAAGTTTTTTTATTTTTTTTTTTGTTTTAAAAGTGATTTAAAAAAATAAGTAGTAAGTACTAGCACTTTCACTAGTATTATTTTAAATATATGACAATAATTCGGTTTTGAAATAATAACTAAACTGCAGCAATTGTAGAATTTGGGCATGACCGCAATTCAAGCCTGACTCCGAAGCGTGTGGATACACTTTACTGGGTTTATCGGCACGAACGGTGGATACTTCCCCGCTCCGGCAGACTATTAGACCTACTTTATTTATTATTTAGTTCTTAATATATAGTTTATATAAGGTCTTTAATATTTTCCAGGAATCAGACGACGAGATCTCTCACCTGGAGTGGGAGACGGTGCGGGTGCGATTTGTGAAGGCTGGCACTGTCGAACGACTGGTGGAGGCCCTCGCTACTGACGATGGGGAGCTCGAGTCTACGTACGTCAACGTGTTCCTCGCGACCTACAGGTCAGATTATCTATTTAAGCTTCGATCAATAATACACTTGATCAGGGTTTCCCAAATTGTGCGTTGTAACACCTTTGTACTAGAGGCTCAAAGGTTTTCAAATGCCTGCACTAGTTTAAAGGTGACAGCTCTGAAAACGGCCCGAGCAAAAACAGCACAAATCAAATCAATCAAATCAAAATCAAATCAAAATAATTTATTTCCGTATGGTTAGTACGTAACACTTGGATATTGTCAATACATACAAGCTTAGGTTCTTCAGTGTTAGGTTTACTATTAATAGGTTGCATTCATTTCATGCTTATGTATAATTTTATTTGTTAATTTTAACAATGTAACCAGTTTGTCAACTAATAAAAAAAAAGACAGTTCTTCGCGCCATTTTGCGTGGATATGTCAAGTGCAAGTTTTTGTTTTGTAAATTAATTTACTGTGGATATTATTTGTCAAAAGTGGTGTTGTTTTGTTGAATAATGTGCTACAATGTGAATAATTATGGAAAACGATAAATTGGACTTTAAATATGGGGCACAAGTTGCAGTTTATTTTTTACGGTTTACCCGCGCTGTCAACTTACATATTTTACCCGACGTGTTTGAGCTATGGTGTGCGCGAGTGACTCCAAGAAAAGCATCAAATTCTGCAGCATCTGGAATTTGATGATGACATCATTAACTTATAGAAAAGAAAGATATATTACGTCAGACTTGGCTGTATGGGCAATAAGGCAAAGGGTTTATTGCCTTCCCTATCACCTCATTCATCATCCATCGGGAGAAGAGAACAAACAAAAAAAAAAAGCTAAGAAATAAAAAAAAACAAATAAAAAATATCACCATTGACCACGGCTGGACCGAACCCAACATCAATACAATAATAATAACTAAAACATTGTTGCCATAAACGAGGAATTTGTTTTTCAGCTAGATACTTAATATTAAATTCGTGGCTGTAAAAAGGCCATGTCAGCTTACAATCTAAAAATAATGATATTTATGCCCATAAATATTAAAACAAATAATCATGTGCTGTTTTGTAAGCATTTTCATAGCTTATTATCTACTAGCTGTTTTACCCGGCTTTGCCTGTGTAAATGGCGATACGAAATTAATTTCGTTGCGCATGATTTTAATTTTGCTATATATCCTAAGGATTTTATTTGCATGGAGTAAAGAATAATCTTAGTGTATTTTTTTCAAACTTTTTCCATTTAGTTAGATAACGCGTTGTTTTCACACTGTAACTAGTTTATGGAAAACAGTTGCTTTCTATCTACAAATCACTTTTATTTATTTATTTAAAACTTTATTGCACTATGTACAAGGGGCGGGCTTAATGCCGCTAGACATTCTCTGACAGCCAATCTTTGGGACAATAAAAAGTATGACTTAGATCGAGGAGTAGCTAAGCTCGCCTTTGTACCCACACTATTTTTGGTTCTGTACAATAAAGAATTTATTATTATTATTAGGTGCGAAGACGTATTTAAGACTGATCATTATTAAATAATAACTATATTTATCAATAATATATATAGTACTTACATACATACATATATACTTTCGTATTTTTGGCACGATATGATTTAATTATTAATAATTACACGAGAATTGTATGAGAGTAGATTTAATGCAGTAGAAATGAGGTCGGATATGCGGCGTCACTTTGACAGATTGCATACGTAATCACGAAATACGCAAAAGGGTAGGTATGAAAGAAAGCATAGGTACAAAAATATGGTAAGGCATGCTCGTTGAAAGGATGACTGAAGAGAGATTGACGAACCAGATAAATAATGCGAAAGTTGTCGGTAAAAGAGGCCCTGGCAGACCAAGACTCACCCACCTATCACGACCAAATAAATACCAATAGGTGAAGGTGTATTAAAAAGCCATCGAAACATGAGGGAATGTATGAGGAGATTGATGAATGTCGAAGAAGCGAAAGAGGTATGTCGACATGTGTTTGGTTACGCAGTAAACTCGCGAAATTAAATTAGGTACTGTTTTTTTAATGCACACTTTATTTAGCACACACACATATTCAATTAAACTTTAAACAACTACACAGGTAAACAACAACATGAGGATAAATATTCACAGTAGTCTATTGACGTTCACGCCAAACCACCAGACGTGTAGTACTTAAACTATCCTAACGCCATCTAGTAACAATTGTGTGAACTACTGGAATTCCGATAATCTTAATTTCTATCTATATGTGATTGTACAACATGACAAATCCTAGATCTTATCACTTTGTTACTGTGTTTCAGATCGTTTGCTGAATGCGAACGAGTTCTGGAGTTACTATTACGGCGATATGAAGCCCTCGCGTCGGAAGATGTCGCTCCTTCAGGAGTCGACATTTCCAATCAGCATAGGAAGTAAGTTTTACGTACATTACTAATCAGATCATGCAAGTCATTCACCGTACTATTAATAGGCCAGTGCAGTTTTTTTAAAATAAACATCCTCCGTTTTTTAAGTCGGTTAAAAATAAATTTACGTTATAAATGTTGTATTGTACGAGCGAGAGGGAGGGAGAGGGATTTAAACCCTCTTAAGTATTTTTAGGAGTATGATTAAAAAAAAATACGCGATGCTTGTTATAACAACTTTACTTTTAAAACGTCTAGTTTTAATAATTCGACTAAAAATACTTGGATTAGGCAAACGACGACGTCTTCTTGACGAAACCATATCGAAAGCAACGCAAAATATTTTAGTTACCGTCATTATCTACATAAAAATGTAATAATAAATGCAGTTAGTTGTGATTCGTAAATAATGAAACAGTGTTGCCATATTAGAAAAATGCACACCGTTCTGAGCTAGAAAGAAAAAAGATAATCAGAGGAAATATACATATAAAAACATTGTTGACAAATGTTATAGATCTAAAGCTAAGATTCATAGTACTAAATACACAAATAAAAAATAAAAAAATAAAATAAAAAGTAAAGTATCATCACGACCGTTTTCCTTTCGGGGTGGTCAGAAACCACGCTTATCAAGAAGCGGATTCACATTTAGCCAACTTTACTATAGGCGAATCATGACAAGTGGCAAGCTCGTCGATGTCTCCAGCGTACTAAACTCGAGAAATATCACAAATAAATTAAATATTAATTAAATGTATTTATATACATTAATCCCTCTTGTTCTTTTACCGTCTACCTTGCCCGTGATTAGAAGTTAGACGGTAAAAGAACAAGAGGGAGAAGCCCCAAGCGATGGTCCAGTCAGGTGACTGACCACCTGAACATCCTTGTAAACCAGGCCATCCACTACGCTGAGGACCGAAACCTTGGAAACGGCTGGTGGATGAGCTGCGTCTGCGACGGAGTCACGATCCCCATCAGTGGGGTACCGACTAAGGAGGAGGAGGAGGATATACATTCATAAATATTTTTGTGTCCCGACCATGAATCGAACCCGGTACCTCCGAGTCTAAATCCACGGACTTAACCGCTAGACCACGGAGGCAGTTTTAAAAAATAAAATAAATAATAAAAATAAAGATATTATTTATTTATAGTTTATTATTATTTTCGTAGTTTGTAATTATTATTTTATATTTTGTAAATATTATTTTACAGCATTAAAAAAAATATTAAAAATAATAAAGGTTATTCTTTTTTAATGAAGAATAATCTATGTTCTTTAGCCTCAATAGGCGGTGATTCACTGTTTGTTTAACCCAATTCTTTTATCTAGATAGTAAGCCACAGCTTTATTTATAATTATATTATCTAATACGCAATAAATGTTTACAGTGGGTAGGTAATACATGATACAATTAAGCTTGTATTAGTCTAAAAACTACATGCTAAATACAAGAACAGATAAAATAATAATATATTGATTTATTATAAGTTTCTGCTAAAAACCTCAAGTTGCGCATATACGCTAATCTTGGTATTGGTTATGAATTTGCGCCATTTGGGGTCGTGACGTGGGGGCTGAGGGCCCATGGGGACACTCAGCCAAGCGCCTGCCCGAAGCGGCTGACGGAAAGGTCTGGATACAGGAAGGCTGGCAATTATTTCTGGCAACGTATTAGCTTCGATATACAAAGGTGAAATGTGGCCAGTCTGCTTGGGACTTTTTCGGATGGAACGTCTTAAGCTAGAGGATATTTTTTATTTATAGTTTATATTTATTTTTTAGCTTTTAATTTATATTCGCTTTACACAAGTATAATATATATAAATATTATTTAGATTGTACTTGCTTTCTTACTTAATTATTTGTATTCTTTCATAGTTCCTATATGCGAAAACATAATAATTGTCTGTAGATATATGCTTAATTATGTAAGATAATATTATAAATTGTTTGTAAAAAAAAGACTATTTTAAAAGTAAAGTATCATCACGACCGTTTCCCTTTCGGGGTGGTCAGAAACCACGCTTATAAATAAACGGATTAACATTTAGTCAATTTTACTATGGGCCAATCATGACAAGTGGCAAGCTCGTCGATGTCTCCAGCGTACCAAACTCGAGAAATATCAAAAATAAATTAAATATTAATTAAATGTATTTATTTAAATTAATAAATATTTTTGTGTCCCGACCAGGAATCGAACCCGGTACCTCCGAGTCTAAATCCCCGGACTTAATCGCTAGACCACGGAGGCAGTTTACTATTTTGTTTTATATCGTGTATATTTATATCTAACGACCGACATCAGTCTCTATCACTATGCCGGCCTAACAATAATTATGATACCAAAATAATTACTTGTTTGGTGTGTTTTTATTAACCAATTCGTTTGTTAACTTCCAGAACTTTGGTGGCATGTCTCCATGTATGGCTGGACACATACCCCTCTGATTTCCGCCAGCCGCCGCACTATCCCGCCATGCAACAACTACTGGCCTTTACACAGCGATATCTGCCAGGATCAGAATTACATACTAAGGTAAATATATCGTGTGTTCTAAACCACCGATGAATAATCTATACTTCAGTAATAACAACTTGGCCGGTGTTGCCGCTAAGAAAACAAGGCGACACTTTTGATTGGCCGGTGAGAGATGTAATGGCTATCAACGGGCATACATGACGATACTAATCGGTAAAGTAAAGTATCATCACGACCGTTTCCCTTTCAGGGTGGTCAGAAACCACGCTTATAAATAAGCGGATTCACATTTAGCCAACTTTACTATAGGCCAATCATGGCAAGTGGCAAGCTCGTAGATGTCTCCAGCGTACCAAACTCGAGAAATATCAGAAATAAATTAAATATTAATTAAATTTATTTATTTACATTAATAAATATTTTTTTTGTGTCCCGACCAGGAATCGAACCCGGTACCTCCTAGTCTAAATCCACGGACTTAACCGCTAGACCACGGAGGCATTAATCGGGTAATCAATCAGGCATACTAATCGGTGCAATCAATAAACAAGAAAAGGAAACTGGTGTCTTCTAAACCAGCACTTTGAATTTTGTTTTTATCACCAAATTTATATGTTATATGCCAAATTAGAATTTGACGTCTTATACCCCATATCCATTCCTAAATTTCAAGGATCACTACTGGTAAATACATGGTCAGTCAGATACATGGGTCTGGGGTTACGTGTAGTGGTCAGATAATAACTTCATATAGCCTATGCCCGTCTCGAGACTTAAATGAATAGTTTGTAAATTTCATCAAACACACAATCGTACAAAGCTTCTTTCCCATTTATAATATTAGTATGGATTGTTTTTCCAGGTGCTGCACAAGCTAGCGACGTGGAGCGCGGAGAGGAATGGCTTGTCCTCTGCTCCGTTTCCAGGCTTACGTTCCTCGGTACCACACTCCTCCCACCGACTCCTAACCGCCCCCCCAAGACATTTCGCAGAACAACTTACAAGAATGGACATGGAACTATTCAAAAGACTCGTCCCACACCAATGCTTAGGAGCTGTATGGAGCCGACGAGATAAGCTAAGAGATCATGATGCAGCAACTGTTTTAGCTACAGTCAATCAGTTCAACGCAGTTTCTTTCAGAGTAATTTCAACAGTATTAGTCGATCCAGGTCTTCGTCCTCATGAGCGTGCTGATATACTAGTGGCTTGGCTTCATGTAGCCAGAGAATTGCGAGTACTAAAAAACTTTTCGTCTTTAAAAGCAATTATTTCAGGTTTGCAAAGCAATCCAGTGTATCGATTAAGAAAAACGTGGGAGTTGTTACCCAAAGAAAAATCTGAATTATTTGATGAACTAGCTAGGATTTTTAGTGAAGATAATAATAGATGGGCTCAACGAGAGTTATTAATGAGAGAAGGTACAGCTAAATTTGCTGATACAGTCGGGGAAAATGATAAGCAATTGCAAAAGTTACTACACGAAAGAGGCTCGCCAGGAGTCAGTCATGGTACAATACCTTACTTAGGCACATTTTTAACTGACCTAACAATGATAGACACAGCCATACCAGATACAGTAGCCGATGGTTTAATAAACTTTGATAAACGAAGGAAAGAGTTTGAAGTTTTAGCTCAAATTAAACTGTTACAAGGGGCTGCAAATGCTTATCAACTTCCTGGAGATCCGATGTTTGATAGATGGTTTGATGCTGTGATTATTCTGGATGATCGTGAAGCTTACCAATTAAGTTGCGAAATAGAACCTCAAACGAATCCTCAGCCGAAAGATCGGAAAGCGAAAAAGGTTGATAGTAGTCACGGGCATAGGAAGAACGATTCAATTGCCAGCACCAGTTCTAGTAATAGCTCTCAATTTTACTGTGAAACTGATGGAGTTCATACTTGGAAACGTGATAGCTTAGAAAGAAGAACATCGCCAACCAGACTATCTCATGGTTCTTCAACTTCTTCTCTCCCATCTTTAGATACTTCTCTATCCAGTGCTAATAGCAATCCTAAGCAATTGAACGGCAAAGCTAATGCCACTTTAAAGTCTGGTCCAGATTTCTATATAATTAAAGTTACGTACGAGTCTGACTGTGTTGAGACTGAAGGAGTTGTATTATACAAGTCTATAATGTTGAGTAATAATGAAAGGACGCCTCAAGTCATTAGAAATGCGATGCTGAAATTGAATCTTGACGGAGATCCAGATGGTTATACGTTAGCTCAAGTATTACCTGAAAGAGGTGTGTACCTTTGTTTATTAATTTTTAAATATCACGTCAGATATCAATATAATAAATAAATAATAAAAAAAGTTGACACGGCATTCTTACAGCCACGATCTCAATTTATAGAGTTAAATTATATTCTATTTTTTTCACCAAGATTGGCCTAATCCTGGTCTTGCATGAGAACAGCTTGCTGGTCTTGATCTTGTTCTTGTGGTGGCTCGCTTTTCAGAATGCTTTCTTTAAAAATCCTACAAAGGTCGGTTCAAATCCCCCCGGCATGTACCAATGAGAAATATAATCAGCTGAAAATCGACGCTGTGACCGAGCGTTGCAGCTCATTGTTGAGCTGATTCCATATTTGTTACTACACTGAAAGAGAAATAAAATGATTGTTAAGACCGCCTCCGTGGTCTAGTGGTAACAAACGTTGCCGTGAACTCAGGAGGTCGTGGGTTCGATTCCCACCGGGGGCAAGTTGTAGATTGTATAATTTGTCTCGGTCTGGGTGTTTATATATATAATGTGTATATATTTACAAAAAAAAAGTATAATATTTAGTTTATCAACCATCTAGTTTCCGTAACACAAGCCTCGTAGCTTACCACGGAAACTAGATGGCGCTGTGTGACCTGTCTGGAAATATTTATTATTGTTATTATTAGATGTGAACAAATATATTTTGGGTTTGTTTTTAAAACGACCACCGACAATAAGCAAGCAAGAAGAAATGCAAATAATAACTAAAATAATTTGTGTTTTCAGAAATGGTGTTGCCATCGAACGCAAACGTTTACTATGCAGTGAACACGGCGTATAATCTGAACTTTATTTTGCGCCCGCGCAAGCCGCCGGCCAATGGCGGAACAGGTCACGTGGTTAACGGTAAACTACCACCTAAACGACCATAGAAACTAATAAAATTATAGGGTAGTCACTTTTTAAAAAGGCCTATTTTATTCAAGATAAACCAGCAGTAATATAAAAAACGAATAGGACGCTGTATTATTCTAATGAATGAATGAATAAGTTGTAAAATTCCCACTTTAGACTTTAAGGACCGGACACATCTACTGTCGAATTCTGCGGTCATAGGTGACATAGTTTTTGATAGTTTACGTGCCTTAGATAAACTTTTTATATCTTAATCCCCTCAGAAAACCAGCATTAGGAGGTCTAGATAACTGTGCTCACTTAATTAGAAACATAATTAAATATATACTCAAGTAGGTAATATTGTAAATGGTGTTTATAGTTGTGAATATTTTTTAAAATTTAAGTTATATTTGTATATAGGGTGTTTTATTTTGTTATTTAGGTTATAATAGTGCTCTAATCTACGATCAAGTATTCAACTAGATTAATAGTGAGATACAAAATTACTGCGAGAAACTGGCAAGCGGACTTTTAATGTAATCAAATCTAATTGTATTTAAATGTATACTAACTCATTTATTTTTACTCAAAAAAGTAAAGTGACTTTTACTTACATAAATAAATATTTTCCTTCCAAACAAAATTTTAACACGTCCTCACGTTGGCCGTAGTTGAAACGTACTGACGGATATATCATCACACGATTATTTTGTGCTGATATTTCTTTCGGCATTTTCAGAGCCTATAATCTAGTTGATTCTTGATCGATGGCTCTAATGTATTAAAACAATTATATTAAAAATGGAACAATCCAAAGCTCATAAATTAAAAAGTGTCTTTCACAGAGCTGAACTGAACGTATAGTAGAAAATGCTTAGGACAATTGAAAGCATAAAAAATAATATAAATATTAAATAATTAATTTTAAGAATGATGGCGCTTTTCTTTTAGAATTTTATGGACTAACTTAACTTAAAAATAAAAGTGAAAAAATCAGTTTTTTGCTAATAAATCAAAAAGGTGAACTCGAATTAAAAAAAGGTAATTTTTAAAGTTGTAGGTATTTAAATTATCTTTCGATTGCCGTGTCACAAGGTATTTTCCAGAGTGTAAAGAATTTTTTTTAGGTTCCCAAAAAATATTTTAAAAAAAAACACCGCTATCTTTCTTAAAATTAATTCTTTATATTTTTTTGATTTCTGCCTTCAATGGGATGTATCACTAACTTTTTATCACAATAGATGGCGCATGATAGATGGTACCTTATACGAAATTTATTATTTTCTGTATATTATGTCGAAGTGAGCAGCTTTTAAGTGTACAAATCGAGATTTCCAAGCGAAATCAAAGATATAGTGATCTCAAAATTGCCGTTCTATTAATTCAACCTTTTTTCTTTTTAAAGACGAGGTGTTCGATTTCTTAGTTCGTATTTTAAGGTAGGCAACATTAATTTAAAATACATTTATCTGTTATAAAAATAAAAAAAACTACAAAAACATTTAAAAAATGATGCGTCAAAGGTGTAAACAAGGTACCATTGCCGCTAGCGACATCTACAAAAAGCTTTGCCTGATACACCCCATTGTCTGGAGTAATTTTCGTAGATTAATTGGACGTTCAGTTCAGTTCTGTGAAAGACCGGCCCATTGCCACGTCAACTTTCTACTTTAAAGACTATGTCTATAGTTTTCTGACGGAAATTAACATTTCGGACTTTATGCATCAGAGAAATACTATGCTATGAAACTCTATAGCTCGACCTTGAAATTGTGGACCAGACCCACTGACATTGTTCACATTTCTACCACTTAAGCCCTGTGATTAGTTGTTCGTCCAAATTGTAGCTGGCCAATTACATTCCCACTGCCAGGAGTGTTTTCGATAAATTATACCTGAATCTATTTATCTTTATACTCACTTAAACTGATTTTTCGATTTGTATTTTTTTCTGAAAATTTTCAACTTGAGGTTGAAAATTCAGTATACAATGGTACCTGTATGGTGAATCTATGGATTGGTAAGAGTTATGAATTTGTACTAGTCTGGCTAATGAAAGTAGATAACGAAAAAGCGCGGCAAATTAAAAAAAAAATAAAGTTTCAAAGTTTTATAAAATATGTTAATAAATAAATACGGCAAAAAAATAGAAACAAAAGTAAAATGCTTTCACTACGAAAATAAATCATACTAACCTAAGAAATTCAACACCACACACAATCTTGTTTTTCGTTGAATTCAGCTTCAATTCCTTGTTTTTTTTTCTTGGAATTTGGACATCATGTAAGGCAATATCTTTCAAACTCCAATTTTAACAGTTTTATTCATATTTAACTGCCTCCGTGGTCTAGCGGTTATGTCCGTTGATTTAGAGGTACCAGATTCGATTCCTGGTCGAGACACAAAAAAAAACCATTTAATTAATATTTGTGATATTTCTCGAGTTTGGTACGCTTAAGAAAACATCGACGAGCTTGCTATATAGTTGGCTAAACGTGAATCCGCTTATTTATAAGCGTGGTTTCTGACCACCCCGAAAGGAAAACGGTCTTGATGATAATTTACTTTACTTTTTATTTATATTTTACAACGCAAATGAGGAATTAACGACAAAACAATTCAAAGCAAATGTAAAAAATTGATCATCAGCCATAAAAAATTGAGACTGTTTCAATAGTGTTGCCATTTGAAAGTTTCCAAATAAATCCACTATCTACTTTCATTAACCAGACTCTACCTACGAGTAAGCGTAACCAGATGCATAGTTAAACACAAAATGGTATAGATTGACTGATGTATTGGCTCTTAAGTATTATGAGACTTTTACAAATTTTTGGAATATGCATTTATTTAACTAACATCATGGCCGCAATTGTTAGCGTAATTTATTTTATAAAAAGTTGCTTTCACTAGTATAACAATTAAATAGGTGGTAGGCGGACTGATGGTGGTAATTTTCCCAGTCTGCCGGGGCGGGGAAGTATCCACCTTTCGTGCAGATAAACCCAGTAAAGTTTATCCACACGTTTCGGGATCAGGCTCGAATTGCCGTCATGCACAGTCAAGCCGGCATAGTGTTAGGGACTAGGAGTGTCTGATTCCAGTTGCTAAGATTCGTGGACCTTGCGCGCCACTTACCATCAGGTGGGCGCATAGTCACATATGGTAGTATAAAAAAAAAACTGATCGGTGAAGGTCGCACGGATCCCGGACTATAATATAATTTAGATTTTATTAATTTGTAAATATTTTGTGTAAAATTGTAGGTAAGTGGTGTGGAATGTTTTTTATTATGTAGAAATCGCCACCGTTTAACCAAATCTATTTTTTTATATATTTTTTATTACCTACACATGTATAATTTTATACCGACAGGACATATGAAAAAAAAAATAGTTAGCGCAAATTATTTATATACCACGTGATTTTGTATGCTCTTACTCAATACAAATATGTTATTCTATTGATAGAAATGATTGTTTCTTATCCTAAGAAAGCATATGTCGGAAGTGACAATTATTTTTGGTTTCTCCGTACAAGCTATTATTATTAAAATAACCAAACCAAAAAAAAAATTGTTACTTCCGACTCGGGTTTTAGGAAAAAATTTATGTTTCTATTGTGGCGACACAACGGTACCTCCACCACAAGGGTCACAGGTTCGATGGTGATGTGGTGACGAGATAGACCCACTATGATGTAGGCTAAGTTTAATGACCTGGAAAGTAGTGGGGATACCACATTGGTCTGACCTACTTCCCAATCCTAGTTTCTGGCTATATTTATTAACCTTTGACATTAAATGATGGGAGTTGTAGGTATATTGTTATATATATTATTGTTGGTCCTTTTTTTTACCGAACAAGTCGTCATGATCGTAGAACAGTGACGGATCTGTTATATTTAAAATTTTCATGGCGGACATTCAACTGTCATTTCGACTGTTTTTTTGTCACTTTTTAAGTCTCATAATAAGTGCAAACCTTCTAGATTTCATTTTGGAACCCTTTCTAATATTTGCACTATAAATTACAGACCACAAACAATATAAAACTATATATAAATATATATGCAAAATTATGGGTATTATTTTAAATCAGACACTGTTCTACGATTATGACGAAGTGTTCTCTTGAAAACTCCAAAACTAATAATAGAATAACATATTAGTTTTATTTTTAATACTAGCACGACACGTGGCGCGCAAGGTCCATGAAAGTTACAATGACTGACATCAGTCTATAATACTATGCCAGCTTGACTGGGCATGACTGCAATTGAAATGTGTGGCTTTGTTATATGAATTAATAAATAATAAATCTATGTTAGTTTTTAGTTAGCGATGTATTTTAATCAACAATAACATCAAATCTCCTAGCAACCAAAATAGGACAATTAGTCTTCAAATAAGTAGGGCTTAGACAATCCGTTATATAACACACTTTACTGGGTTTATCGGCACGAACATTGACTCCCCGGCAGACTGCAAATTACCACCATCAGTCCGCCGATCACCTATTTGTTCTCATTGAAAGATGCGCCATTTGCAGTGATGTCAAATGGCACTTTTTACTTTTTTAGAAGAACTAATATTGTAAGCTTGCCATGGTGATATTTATAAAAAAAACACAGTTTGAAACAAGACTTACCTTATTTTATATTTAGTGTATAAGAGCATACAAGGTCCTCCCGTATAAATATAATACATAAATACACTATTTTTTTTTATCTAAAATTAGTTACGCCTGTATTTAGCGGTAGCGACGTTATATATATATATATTGGAATATTTTAGTTTTAAAGGGCGATGTTTGTTTATAAGTTTTCCACCTCATGTAACAAGTTTATAAAGTTAATATAATAAATGTATAAAAAATAATATTTCCATTTTATTTCCCAAATACTTGGTCCCGTTAGTCCATCTACCACATATAAGGCGTCCTATACACCTTATATCGCAGCCTTTAGAACACAAAGTTCTAGATCTCCACTGTTGGAGATGGACCTACCAGAAATTTCCGGAGAATTTGGCCTACACTCGCCACGCTGGCCACAAAAAAAAAATCAATCAATTATTTACTTTCTAATACATATGATCTATTAAATAGCCCGCCAAACTGTAACTGTTTATAGTAGTTACGCAAAAAGGTGGGTATGAAAAAAAGCATAGGGACAAAAATAAGGAAAGGCATGCTCCGATGGTTCGGGCATGTTGAAAGGATGACTGAAGAGAGATTGACGAACCAGATATATAATGCGAAAGTTGTGGGTGAATGAGGCCCTGGCAGACCAAGACTCAGTAATCACGATCAAATAAATAAAACAATAGCTGAAGGTGCAAGAAAAAGCCATCGACACAAAAGGGCATGTACGAGTATGAAGAGGTTGATGAATGTCGAAGAAGGGAAAGAGGTATGTCGAGATCGTGACAAATGGCGATCAATTGTCTCTGCCTACCCCGCAAGGGACCTGGCGTGAAGATATGTATGTATAGTAGGTACATAAAAAACATACAACCCGTCCGCCTACAAGTACCAATAATTTAAGTCGATCTCTTTCTTAGGATTAACACTCATTTCTTCCGAAAATTATTTTAAATTTTGAAACTTAACTCAATAGGCAATAAACGAACGACTGCAGGCAGGAGGCGAGGTGAGGGCGCGCGACGCAGAGCGCATACATGGCTTACAGTCAGCCACAAATCACACCTATAAATTTATAAATAATTATATTTAAAAAAAACATCTGATATTAATTTAAATAATACAGGTGCGACATGTAGCCGTCTGCCACCACTTCTAACACATTTCAACACTTTAAAATCTTTCGTACATTATTAAATTAAATTACAACTTTGACAGTAGTTTTTGCTTTATTATTTTATTATAAGTTACTTTAGATATGTTTTGGTCCCTAATAGTCAAGCAATTTAGACTTGGCGAGGTCTAATGACAATTTATTAACGACCTAAGCTAAGAAGTTCTTTAAAGAACTCTCTAAGCGGCTGGGTAATGCTGTATGTGACAAGAGGGCTGGCAGTTTATTCGCGCAGCAAATCAGCATCGCTGTGTTTCGGGGGAATGCTGCAAGTTCCTTGTAAACTGCCACATATGATAATAATAAAATTACTACATTGTAAGCTGACACGGCTATTTTACAGCCACGAATCTATATTTATGGACATAAATATTATTATTACTAGATTGTAAGCAGACACGGCCATTTTACAGCCACGAATTTATATTTAGGGACATAAATCCATCCATCTATACGCTGACGACCTACAGCTCTCTTTGCATTTCAATATAACTGAAATCGACGATGCTCTCGACAAAATGAATAGGGACCTTGAGGCAATCCGTCTACAGTCTACAAGGCTTGGGTTACTGGTAAACCCGAGCAAAACCCAAGTGATTATCGTTGGCTCTAGGCATGCGCTAAGCAGAGTGGACTTGGATTCCTTATCATCATTAACTTTTAACAGTGTACCACTTCCATTCTGCGAAAGTGTAATAAATCTCGGTCTTCACATATCTTGTGATCTATCCTGGAGCCAACATGTGTCTGAGATCAGTCGGAAAATGTTTGCCAGTATACATTCGCTTAAGCGAGCGCAGTATTTTATCCCGTTTAAGGCAAAGCTAATGTTGGTCAGTTCCCTCCTTCTTCCCATTATTGACTATGCAGATGTTTGCTACTCTGACATCACTGAAGAGCTACTGAATAAACTCGATCGTCTGCTCAACTTATGCATCCGGTACGTATTCGGATTGCGTAAGTATGACCATGTTTCCCAATACCGTATTCAATTAAAGTGGCTTAATATCCGTTTTCGAAGATCTGCACATGTCCTTACTTCTCTTTACAACGTTCTTTACAATCCCCAAGCTCCTCTATACCTTAAGACTCGTTTCCAATTTCTTGGAGACAGTCACAACCTTCCTCTTCGGTCTGCTTCTAACAATCAGCTCAAAATTCCCCCTCACACTTCTAGCAGATATTCAGATTCTTTTACTGTTTTCGCTGCTCGAGAGTGGAACAAGCTTCCACTAGTCATTAGACGGGCGCCTTCAATAATTGTGTTTAAAAATCTACTTGTTGCTCACTTTTTAAATAAACAAAATAATTTGTCATGCTAACTAAAAGTACCTATGCATTATAATATTTATTTATTTCCTTAATTTTTATCGTGAATGATTGTACCTATGTAATATGATACGAGTGCCTATCTATTAGTGTGTTTATATATTCATACATAATATATATTTATGTTTATTATATATATTATTTTAATTATATATCATGTAAGTATTTGTGTAGTAGTATTTAATTATTCTTAAGTAATTATATTTATCTTAATGCACCCGCAATCCTCTGCCACACTCCCAAAGGTTAGCTGTTATAAAATGCCTGAAGGCATTAAGTTCGCCCTTGTACACTACTTTTTAAGTTATTTTGTGCAATAAAGAGTTTATAAATAAAAAATAAATAAATGTTATTAGATTATAAGCTGACACGGCCTTTTTACAGCCACGACTTAAATTTTAAGTATCTGGTTATAAATAAGTACAAAATCCTCGCTTATGGCAACAATGTTTTATTTATTATAGGGGAAGGTTGCTATGAATGGACCACTTAACATTACGACATCATATCTCAAAAAGTGTAAGTTATAAAATGAAAGAAGTTATGTATTTTTATTTCGTGGGACTTTTATTTATAATATTCAAACGCACACACAATTCGAAATTACACTTTTTAATATAAACGAAGAAAACTAAATCTTGTGCTGTTGCCTTCTTTGGACCATGGACACCATCATTGAACCACCAGGTTGCCATCAATGGACTTCGAGAAATTAGTTCTAGAGGTCCAATCAAGGCAACTAATTATAATTATCGATAGGTGGGGCATTATCAGTGTGGTGTTGTAAATCTATGACAAATTACGTACATTTGTGGATTTCTCATTGGTTCATGTAGAGGGCCGGAGGGGGGGAGGGGGGTTAGAACTGACCTTTGTAAGATTTTACAACCGAGCCGATAATTTTGTTTTATTTAATTATTGACTCCCAATAGATCTAATATAATATAATGTAAACAAGGCTTATCCATTCTTTACAGGATACGCTGTTATATCTAGTAAAGTAGTATAGTAAAGTATCATCACGACCGTTTTCCTTTCGGGGTGGTCAGAAACTACGCTTATACATAAGCGGATTCACATTTAGCCAACTTTACTATGGGCCAATCATGACAAGTGGCAAGCTCGTCGATGTCTCCAGCGTACCAAACTCGAGAAATATCACAAATAAATTAAATATTCATTAAATGTCTTTATTTACATTAATAAATATTTTTGTGTCAGTTATATCAGTTATTTTTGGAGGCAGTTATATCTAATAATAAAAAATACGTGTGGCACTCGGGGACTGCCGTGGTAAAGCTATTGCATAGCATTGTTTATCGACTTATGCAATTATAATTATTTATTTATACAGTATTTTTTTTTTCTTTGATATTAATTTAAGTTTTTTATATTACTGTCTCACCTAACATTGTGTCTAAAAGAGATAGAATCAGTTATGAGCAGTTAGCAGCTAGTCTACACGCATACGTCTAGTCGCACGCACACAAACACCGTGCCGAAGTCTGCCGAACTGAAACGACGTTAGACGATGCACGGCTTTCAACGCCGCACACCGCTGTGTCGGTCGGAGTGGGGGGTGTTAGGTTTATTTTCGTTACGGAATTTCTTGATTCGGTCGCCGCGCTCAAAGTCCGCGATAAAAGCTATGCAATAGCTTAAAAGATTTATTGCGAAATCCAAAATAACTTAAAAATAATGCGCATATGCGAGCTTTATGTCGTGAGGCATTTTCGACAAATAACACGCAATGTGATACAATTAAATTGCAGTGTGTTTTACTCTCACATTCTACAATTTTACAGGCAGCAAAATATATATTTTTTTGTTTTTGTTTGTATAAAACTCACCGCTTTGACGCCCTGACCCTATTTATCAAAAACATCGCTTCACCTCTGCATTTTTAACGTTAAAATAAAAGCGGGCGGCGGCAGGAAACAATAGACACGCTGCATCGTTGTCACTTTTTTTGTGACACAGACATACATTATATACAGAGTTTGGGTGGGTATACCAAGGGTTTTTATTCCTTATTTTTTATTGGGAAGTGATGGGGTGTATCACTAACTTTTTATAACGATAGATATGATAGATGGTACCTAATATAATAATAATAAATTCTGTATTGTACAACAACAAAACAAGTGCAGGTACATAGGCGAGCTTAATGCCGTAAATGCATTTTCTACCAAGGCGCGGTGGTAAGTACGCGTACCTTAAATCCTACAAAGGTCAGTTCAAACCCGCCCAGCATGTACCAATGAGAAATACACTTTTCTTATGTACAGTTGTCATAGATTTACAACACCACCGTTCCCGTGCCTCGGAGAGCACGTTAAGCCGTCGGTCCCGGTTCCACGAATGCCAACTTGTGAAATCGTTAATAAATTGTTATAAAAAATGACGTCATATACTCGCCAAGCCGTCTGGCCAGCGTAGCGAGTGTAGGCCAAATTCTCCAGGTATATGTTCTGGAAGGCCCATCTTCAGCAGTGGAGGTCTAGGACGCTGTGTTCTAGGGGCTGTAATGAATGGGGTGTATCACTAACTTTTTGTAACGATAGATGGTGCATGATAGATGGTATCTAATATAACTGTCAGTTGCATAGAAATCTTGTATTTTTATTACGAAATTTATTATTTTCTGGATATTATGCCGAAGTGAGCAGCGTTTAAGTGTACAAATCGAGATTTCCAAGGGAAATCCAGGATACGCTGATCTCAAAACTACTGTTCTATTAATTCAACCTTTTTTATTATTAAAAACGGTGTTCGCTTTCCTAATTTGTCTTTTAAGGTAGGTAACGTTAAGTTAAAATATATTTTTCTGTTATAAAAATAAAAAAAACTACAAAAACATTTTAAAAAATATGCGTCATAGTGTAAACAAGTCTCTGATGATAATGATAACACTTCCGAACCCGGGCATATACCAATGAGAAATACACTTTTCTTACGTACATTTCTCATTTATTTTACAAGATTCCAAGACGGCATTAACGGAATCATACAGTATTTGGTTGGGTAGGGAGAGAAGTAGAATGGTGGATGGTGAACGTATTATCGCGCAATAAAATAAAAAAGGAGCTTTTCTTTAACCAGCCTATTGTCGGTCGCAAGCCCGATACACCATTCTTCCCATTTCTTACCCACACACGATGGACTAGGCACCCGCACGGTGAATCCATGGAATGCTTAGAAATTTGTCTTCTCTTTCTCTCTTCTCACACCACACCGTTCCTGTGCCTCGGAAAGCACGTTAAGCCGTCGGTCCCGGTTCCACTAATATTAACTTGTGTAATTGTTAATAAATTGTCATTCAAAATTTAACTCAGATATTCGCCAACCCGTCTGGCCCGCCTGGCGAGTGTAGGCCAAATTCTCCAGATATATGTTTGGAAGGCGCATATCCAACAGTGAAGGTCAAGGACGCTGTGTTCTAGGGGCTGTATTAAAAAAAAAAGTATTGAACAAAAATCTATCCCAAATAGCGTATAAGTAATAATAAATTAAATAATTGTTGATACACCCCATAATGTACATTGATTAAAATAATATTAAATAAATTCAGCGAGGCGCTTGGCCAAGGAGTTGTCAAAGCGGTTGACAGAAAGGTTGGCAATTATTTCTGCCAATGTATTAGCCTCGCTATACAGAGGGGAAATGTTGGCAGTCTTCTTGGGACTATCTCGGATGGGACATCTCTAGAGGACATTTTTTATTTATAGTTTAGTTTATTTTTAATTTTATTATTTAGGCAGCTTTTATATTGTAATTCTTTTATACTGGTTGTATATTACTTCGAATAAATATATCAAAAGTGATTAAATAAACATATAACCCATCTTTCGTCGGATAAAAATTAATCTATTAAAAATATATGACCTAAATTGAATATAAAACTAAACACCAAACTGAATATATAATATATAACATATGTGGCAGTGTGCCAAGAACACTTGCAGCATTCCCCCGAAACACAGCGATGCTAATTTGCTGTGCGAATAAACTGCCAGCCCTCTTGTCACATACAGCATTAACCAACGGCGTAGACAGTTCTTTAAAGAAATTGGCCCCCACTTTCCCATTGTCTCAAATCCAAAAGGCACAAACACGTAGTATACAGACTCGTATTTGCGACATTTGGCCTTATCAGCTGAGTCCGCAGCCGCTCCTGCCCTGACAGATGTGCCCTGGACCTGTGCCAATAATAATATAATAATAAATTATTTATTTCAGAATTAATTCCATAATTATTAGTAACATTTTAACATAGAACTATATTAGTAGGTACATTAATTAAAAAGTCAAAGACAAACAGCAAAAATAATAATAATAATAACAATACGTAGTACTTAATTTAATTTATATTAATTCATAAATATTTGTAGGGATTTATGCAATGCAATGCTCGACCCATGGACCACGGCGCCAAAGTCAATTCCTCAGGTCTTTTACCATCACTACGAGAGGTTCAAGATCCGAAGGGATCCCGGTAGTAACCAAAGCTCGGTGGATCACGTTATTGACAGAACCGTGGCGGAAACAACCACCGGCACTTGTCTGACAAGATAGGCCGTGGTAACATTCTTGGAGACCACACATAACTTTTTGAGATATTCTAAACTGCATTCACAGATTTTGGAAAAGAAAAACAGTTGCTCGTTTTACACAAAACCTTTTTTGATGCCAATCGATCTTGTTTAATCATTAATCTTCTCAATATATGATTTCTGACATTTCTACTACTCAAACCTTAGTCGGTCCAGTAGGTACAATTGATCCTTATAAGAAACAAGATCGATTGGCATCAAAAAAGGTTCTGCGTAAAATTAGCAACTGTTTTTTGTTTTAAAATCTATGAATGCAGTTCAGAATATCTCAAAAAGTTAGGTCTCCTAAGTACGTTTTCCTGTAACTAATGGTTGTTCTTGTAGTGTCCTTACTGTCCCGTCTCAAAAATCCACCTTGCTGACCACTATACTAGGTGAGCGTAGCCGGGTAGTCGTAAAAATAAAAATACCGCAGGAGCATTGTTTTATGAAGCCACCTGCGTGCTACCGTTCGCCACTGGTTGACAGCTCGGCTGAAATTTTCATGGCCATGGGTATCGAGCGGGCAAAAAGGGTCGCGCAGTCGCGTCGAAACCACTGCTCGAGCAGCACGCCGCGCATCTTCAACCCCCAAACCTCGCGAGAAAAACATAAATTAAACGCAATTTAACCGCGATTTCTAACAGAGACATTCATCCACTAACTATAGGTTGCAAGTGTAGGAACTTTATTGTGTGATTAGGACAAGAAAACATACAGAAAATGCCTTGTGACAGTGCCGGTCTTAAACACGTGATGTGGCGCGAAAAGTAGAAGAAACATGAAATAATAAGGTAAGTAAAACATGCTAATCATTTAATAGAAATATAAATGGATAATTGCTTCTTATTAAACGAGGATTTGACCTCTACTAGTATCGATACTTGATTATTATTTATTAATGTTTTAAAGAAAGTTTTATCGTAGTTAACTAAAGAAATAAGAGGTACCTACAAAGTTTTTAACAGACGAAAGTAGACCGATTATTAATTAGTAAGATTGCGGGTAGTCAGAAATTTATAGGAAAAACTTGATCACTTGATCTTTAGCAAAATAATTACTAAGTTTCTAAAATGTAGGTAGAACGAGAAATTCTTACGCTGCGTGATGTGTAGGTTGCGTGTAGGTGCTTATGACGTAAATATTGTTAAATATAAATAGGGTATTTGTATTTTAATTTCAGAGGTAAGTACCTAATAAATAAATTTAAATATTATTATTATTATATTTTTATCGACAGACGCGTTCAGCTAGGATGGGTGGCATTCGGGAAACTCGTCCATACCACAATGTCTGAAGACAAAAGTCTTCAACCAAGGCATTCTCCCCGTAATGTCGTATGGAGCAAAGCAAAGTCAGCAGAACATTTCGTTTAGAGTGGTCCCCCGAGGTTCGTGCTTAATTCCCGAGATCTGGAGATGCCTACTATTAAGGAGTTTGTCGTCGGCATGACTAGACGTATGTTCTATCGTGCCGACAACGCACGGATCAAGTTTCTCCAGAATATCGCTCCGTCTTGCGCTCGCCCCCCCAACGGGAGGCAACTTCCTAGAAAAGTGCTCCTGGAGGGAGAGCTAAAGTAGTTGAACCTGGACCCCCTGTGTGCCCAGCATTAAAAGTGGATGAATTACCAGCGGGTAATTAGGCGCGGTGGTGGCTCGGTTGTAAGAACGCCTTCCTTAAATCCTACAAAGGTCGGTTCAAACCCCCCCGGCATGTACCAATGAGAAATACAATTTTCTTACGTACATTTGTCATAGACTTACAAAACCACCGTTCCCGTGGCTCGGAGAGCACGTTAAGCCGTCGGTCCCGGTTCCACTAACTTTCACTTCCTTCTTCTAACTTGTGGAATAGTTAATAAATTGTCATTAAAAATGACATCATATCTTGCCAAGCCGTCTGGCCAGCATGGCGAGTGTAGGCCAAATTCTCCAGATATATGTTTTGGAAGGCCCGTCTCCAGAAGTGGAGATCTGGGACGCTGTGTTCTAGGAGCTGTTATGATGATTACCCGATGAGATTCTGCCGGGGTGAACGGGGTAATGTCCCAGGCCTGAACGACTCCACTGTCTGTCTTTCTTATATACCTGGCTAAGGTGATAGTTTACTAAATATTGCATCGCACTATTGTTCACAGTGAGAAATATTCTGGTGGCGGTATAATTTTAATTGCTTCTGCTCTGTTGCTTTTTCTATCTTCTCATGTTGCCAGTTTCTCTTTGAAGAAATAAATAAAAATTTGAATAACTTTTAGCGTCAATTTAACTGACTGTACCCAGATAGGCACGGCTTGGGCCACTCCCCTGAAGCTCTACGACCGCAATCTGATTAGGACACACCCTGCACTATTTACTTTACTTATACTTGTACTTCTTAAAACTCGTGACGTTTTTAAAGCTAAAAATAGCACGCTTAAAATGTGGAGAACAAAATGTGGGGTAATATTTTTTTTTATTATTGGACAAAAACAATGCATTCGTGCTATTTGTAACACACCTCCTATGGCTTCCCGTTCGTCTTTCTATCTACATATTTGAGAATTATGTTTATTTGTAAAAAACCGAGGGAACATTTTAAAACATGGGGATAATTGCAATTTTAAAACGCCGTTTGGGGTCGAGACGATGCGCCCATGGGGACCGTCAGCGAGGCGCTTGGCCAAGGAGTTGTCAAAGCGGCTGACAGAAAGGTCTGGAGACAGGAAAGCTGGCAATTATTTCTGCCAACGTGTTAGCCTCGCTATACAGAGGGGAAATGTTGCCAGTCTCCTTGAGACTATCTCGGAGGGACGTCTCTAGAGGACATTTTTTATTTATAGTTTAGTTTATTTTTAATTTTATTATTTAGGTAGCTTTTAATTTATATTTAATGTACTATAATTAACTTCGAATAAAATTTAATATTACCATTTTAATTTTAAAACGCGTTATCCTAGTAGAATTTATTACAGCGCATAAGCATCGCTGTGCAGCGGGGGAATGCTGCGAGTGTTCTTGGCACACTTCCACATGATCAAATCATGGGTGAATATTTTTATATATAGTTTAGCTTTTAGTTTTATTCTAAATTTAGTTTATATATTTTTATTAGCTTATGTTTTATTGAAATCTAAATCATTGTATTAGATATGTAGGTATATATTTGTTCGAAATAATATATTAAATAATTTACATAGATTAGCAGGCAGATAATGTCTAATGACATTATATTAGCCGAACTTCTGTACAATAAAGTTTTCAAATTAAAAAATATAATATAAATAACTTTACTTTTTATTTACGCCAACAAGTTCAACAATGCTGTTAAACTAACTTATGTCATTACTATCACAATACTACGAGGTGCAGTGGTGTATTGGTTAAGATCGTACATTTAGACGCGGAGGTATCGCGTTCAATTCCTGGTATAATAATAATTTATTTGTGATATTTCTCGAAATTGGTACGTTAGAGACATCGACGAGTTTACCACTTGTCATGCTGGGCCTATAGTAAATTTGGATAAATGTGCGCACTAATTAAATTCACCATAAGCTTAAACACTCTCTGCTATATTTATTTCTCTCATTATAGTTATCATATAGTAGGTATATTATATTTATGTATATTCATAGAACGTATGTATGAAGTTTTATTTGTAAATAAGTATTTATTCACTGGTATATATTGAAGTTTAATATTTTCTATTGGTTTTGATAGCACCTGCTTTATCTTGTCGTAACTGCTTTAGTTGTCTCAAAGGTATTGACCAGTATAGAATGTCTAGCGGCACAAGTCCGCCTTTGTACTTTGTGCAATAAAGTTTATAATAAATAAATCTGCTGCTTTAAAAGCCTCTGTGTGACCTGTCTGAAAAAAGCGTGATTTCTGACATCCCGCAAGGGATACGGTCGTGATGATACTTTACTATTTTTTCTTTATATACACTTTAACATTATCATCACATATTTTCAAAATGAAAAGCTTTTTATGTTGTCTCATTCCTCATCCATAATTTACAAGACAAGCAATCTATTGCGGGTCTGTTTGAAATGGCGTAAACAATAGCTTCCAATTGAGGCCTCCTGGGACGACCCTGTCGCAAAATGTAGTGTTCTTTTTATATTTCGCAGTAAGAAATATGACGTGGATCTATCCAATAATAAGCCAGGATTTCTTTCTCTTGTCGTATCAAAGAATATATTTAAAAAAGAAAATTGTTATAACCTTAAAATGCTATTCTAAAAAACAATGCAAAAATGGCTACAAGTGGCAACCCTAGTTGAGAGGTTGACACGAGACCATTAGGGTTGTCTCCTTAACCTGAAAGCTTTTGCGAACAAAAAACGTTCAGTAGAAGTGTCAGTTAGAATGAATTTCCATTAAGGCTAATAGCTTGCAGTTGTCGCAAAATAATTTCAACTAATAATAAAAATACCGACAGCAAAAAAGAGTCAAAAGACTCAAATAGGCTCTGAAAGGATTAATAATATAATACGGGCTATTTGTAATTTTTATTAAATCTTAAAACACACAAAATACACAAATACTCATTTGGATTTACAAGCTTTTTTTTTTTTTTTTATTACTAGCACGTCATGTGACCTTGCGTCCTCCTGATGTTTAGCATGAATGTTAGCAACTGGAATTAGACACTCATGACTGACATCAGTACCTAACACTATGCCGGCTTGACTGGGCATGACGGCAATTCGAGCCTGATCCCGAAACGTGTGGATACACTTTACTTGGTTTATCGGCACGAACGGTGGATACTTCCCCGCCCCGACAGACTTGGAAAATTACCACCATCAGTCTGTCTACCACCTCTAAGAGTCTGTCTTACCTTTTTCGCATAAGAAGGTAGTATCCAAGGTCTTGTTCTAATCTTGGTAAGACCCTTGCTCTAAATTAATAAAAAAAAAAAAAAAATGTTTCTTACTGTAGTACGAAAACCTTATGAGACTTCAGTGTCTGTCCGCAAACTTATATCCCGAGAACTGCTGGTCTGATTTACTTGAAATCTGGAATTGTTACAGATCTTGTTGACCAACATTATATACAACAGTAATAAGTCAATTTTATGTATGTTTTTTTTTTATAAAAATAGTTAAAATTTATTTATTTTACTTTATTACTTGAAGTAGGTAATATTTTAGTTATTTTCGTTACTTTTACTTTTTATTTAAAAGGAATTGTATGTTTATATGTAATATATATATAAATATTTTTTTTAAAATTGTTTCAGGTTTTTTTTTTTTAATTTTTAATTTTGGAAAACCAACAGTTGACTATTGTATATAGATATTGAACAGTAAATTCCCTAAGAACTATTTAAGGTTTTCATATCATCATCATCATCATCATCAGCCTGTGTCTCTCCACTGCTGGATATAGGCCTCCCCCAAGGCTCGCCACTTCACACGATCTCCTGCCACCCTCATCCAACCCCCACCAGCGACCTTCCTCAGGTCATCCGTCCATCTAGCGGGGGGTCGACCCACTCTGCGTCCTCCCGTACGTGGTCTCCACTCTAGAACTCGTCTACTCCATTGTTCATCGGTTCTACGACAGACATGTCCAGCCCATTGTCTTTCATATATAAGCATAAAATTAACAAGCAAAGGAAGAAAACATAGCTACACAAGAATAATAACAATATAGGTGAAACACAAATTACTTAAACTAATAAACATTAGGTATACAAGCATTTAATTATAATTGATGTCTGCTATTGACCGATTCAACATACCGAAGCGTTAACTGCCGTCTAATGTCTGCAGTCTTGGCATTAAACAAATCAATGTCCAGCTCTTCCGCAAGGACATTGAAATCATTAAAGACTCTCAATAAATATCTGTTCTGCCTATACCTAGTACCAGCGTATGGCACGAGCAACAGGGGAGAACGTCGGAGATTTGGTCTTGGGACTCGCAGTCCTATACCAGCCAGCAACTCAGAACTATCGACTGTACCGTTGCCTATGTCAATTAAATATGCGACATCAGTTATTTTGCGTCGAACTTCCAATGGAAGTCATATGGTCGATCAATAATATAATATTTAGTTTTTGTATACTAATTGAAAATTTTATAATATTGTTATTTTTTATAGGCAATAAAGGCTACTATGGTAATGTGGTGGTCGCCTATAATAGGTGCAACATCTAACTTCTGATTTAGTGTTAAGTACAAATAAGTGTGTGATGTTAGCACTGTTGGCTACCCTATTATAAATAAATAAATACACATGTATCTAAAAATGTATTCAGAGTTGAGTTGAGTTATTTCAGAAATGTATTGGAGATATTGTAAGTCATCTATACCCTTATAGTTCGATATTTATATTTCTGAACTTCATAGTTGGGTGAAACAGTCTTTTTTATGAAGGAACCGAATTTGTGAATGTGTCCAAAGCGAAGGCGAAAAACATTACCAACAAGTGATCTACATTAAACTAATGAAGCTGTCTTTAACATTGGGACCTGTCGTAAACAGCTTACGTATTATTAGCACCCATTAAGTTAATTGGGCGACTTAATAAATATTTTGGTTGGCTCACCTCCAGGTATGGCGCTCATCAGGCGAAATATCCTAGCTCGTTCGCGACCAGCCGAGGGAGTTTTAATGCCCCGATTTATCTTATAGCAATATTATTAATAGATAGATAAATTATTTATTGCAAATAAATAAATAAATATTTCCAGACAGGTCACACAGCGCCATCTAATTTCCGTGGTAAGCTACGAGGCTTGTGCTACGGAAACTAGATGGTTGATAAACTACATATTATACTTTTTTTTTGTAAATATATACATATTATACATATAAACACCCAGACCGAGATAAATTATACAATGTAGAACTTGCCCCCGGTGGGAATCGAACCCACGACCTCCCGAGTTCACAGCAACGCTTGTTACCACTAGACCACGGAGGCGGTCATGAAATAAAACATTATATAGTACTATTATAATGTGCCTTCAAGTAATGTTAAGTGACGTCACTCACGCTGACTAATGTTTTTAAGTTATTTAAAATAAAAAGTAAAGTATCATCACGACCGTTTCCCTCCTAGGGTGGTCAGAAACCACGCTTATAAAGAAGCGGATTCACATTTAGCCAACTTTACTATAGGCCAATCATCCAAGGGGCAAGTTCGTCGATGTCTCTAGCGTACCCAAATCAGGAAAAAAAAAAATAACAATTAAATTATATATTAATTTTATTTATATACTTATTTAAATTTATTTTGTTTTTTCTTAATTTTAGTTTTTAGTTGTATTTTTATTTATTAATTAGGTTTATTTTTATTAATAGTCATTTATGTTTTAAAATGAAAGTTTTTAGTTTATTAGTATTTTATTCTATTTTTTTAAATCATCATCATCAGCCTGTGTCTCTCCACTGCTGGATATAGGCCTCCCCCAAGGCTCACCACTGCACGCGGTCTTTTGCAACTCTCACCAGCGACCCTCTTTAGGTCATCCGTCCATCTAGCGGGGGGTCGTCCCACTCTGCGTCGTCCCGTACGTGGTCTCCACTCCAGAACCCGTTTGCCCCATCGGTCGTCGGTTCTGCGGCAGATGTGTCCAGCCCACTGCCACTTCAGCTCGCTAATTTTGAATGCTATGTCAGTAACTTTGGTTCTCTGACGAATTTCAACGTTTCGAATTCTATCCATCAGAGAAATACCAAGCATAGCTCTCTCCATAGCTCGCTGAGCGCCTTGAATTTGTGAACCAGACCCACTGTCAGTGTCCACGTCTCTGCTCCGTACGACATTACGGGGAGGACGCACTGGTTTTTTAAAATCATTGTACCTTAATTCCTTCGAATAAAATAGATATCTCGTAATAACAAATATATATATATATATATTATTGTGTCCCGACCAGGAATCGAACCCGGTAAAGTATTTATTGACTTACATCTTTCTCTTCCTCGGCATTCATCAATCTTTTCATACATGCCCTTTTGTTACAAAAGCTTTTAATATACCTTTTATTAATATATATATATATATATTTATTTTTTCGACTAACACACAAAATTAGCCATCAAATGTAGGTACCAATTTTACTAGTTTCGGTTTATTGCGTATCAAATATTTAACCACCAATAAAGGGAAAGAAATGAAACAGTACCATAAAACCTCTCCTCTTAATGCATATCTTATAACCTTGTTCTTTCTCCAACAGGATACGTTTTGGGTAGTAAAAAATATACAGTACACACTACACTAGTGGACATTATGATACGGTATAGAGAGTGCACGGCCCCCTAACGGGAGACCACTTCCTAGACTTCGAGGAGAGCTGAAAGAGTCGAACCTAGCCCCCTGGGTTCGTGAGCCACAAGGATGCTGTTATACTAGTAACGGCGCCCAGCACAAAAAGTGCATGAATGGGGTGTATCAGGCAAGGTTTTTTGTAGATGTCACTAGCGGCAATGGTACCTTGTTTACCTATGACGCATATTTTTAAAAATGTTTTTGTAGTTTTTTATTTTTATAATAAAAAAATGTATTTTAACTTAACGTTACCTACCTTAAAACACGAATTAAGAAGGCGGACACTGTCTTTAAAAAGAAAAAAAGGTTGAATTAATAGAACACCAATTTTGAGATCAACATATCTTTGATTTCGCTTGGAAATCTCGATTTGTACATTTAAAAGCTGCTCACTTCGGCATTATATCCAGAAAATAATAATTTCGTAATAAAAATACAAGTTTTCTATGCAACTGACAGTTATATTAGGTACCATCTATTATGCGCCATCTATCGTGATAAAAAGTTAGTGATACACCCCATTACCGGCAGGTGGTAACCCGCTGAGATCCTGCCAGGAAAACGATATAATGTCCCCGTCCCCAACACAGGCGCATTAGGCCTGGACGACTGTCTGTCTGTCTGTCAAATATATTTAATAAGCTTCTAGTTACTTTAAGGGAGCTGCCACTAAAACTGATTATATTAACATTATATATTATATTAAAATTATATATTATATATATATATATATATATATATATATATAAAATGTATCATCACGACCGTTTTCCTTTCAGGGTGGTCAAAAATCACGCTTATTAATAAGCAGATTCACATTTAGCCAACTTTACTATATGCCAATCATGACAAGTCTCAAGCCCGTCGATGTCTCCAGCGTACCAAACTCGAGAAATATCGCAAATAAATTAAATAATAATTAAATGTATTTATTTACAATAATAATTAATTAAGTTAAATTATTAAGGATAAATTTGCCTATCTTTCTTCGTTTCACGACAAATCCCTTCGTTCTTCTCACAACTCACCTCTTCCTGTTCCCTTGCATCATTCTGGATTTGTTTCAAATTCTTTTACAGTTGTTGCCACAAATTTATGGAACAATCTCCCTGTAAACATAAGGCAAGCGTCTACCAGATCTTCGTTCAAAAAATAGCTCCCAACAATGTTAATAATTGTATATATGTATATGTATTAGTATTTAGTATATTGATATTACAGTATATTATGTAAGTATATATAATTATGTTGAATTTATCCTACTATTAATATTTATTTCATTGCACCTATAAATGTTCTAATTTTTCCCTAAGGTTTGGCTGTCAGAAAATGTCTACGGGCATTCAGTCCGCCTTTGTACTTCGTGCAATAAAGTTTTTAATAAATAAATATGTTTGTGTCCCGACCAGGAATCGAACCCGGTACTATGAATAACCACAACAAAAATAAAAAATATTTATATAGATAAAAGTAAGTATATGTCCATCTATTGATCTATTTTCATTGCTCCCGAGTGTAAGTTAACCTTTCAAAGATATGTTGTAAGGATCAAACCAAGTAGCTCTGCTAAAAGTGTTTTCTTGTTAGAAAAGTTCGTGTGTTGCAAAAAGCACCTCTTTCTGTAAACCGACCATTTGTTAGGTATTTTATTTTAATCTTTTCTCTGTTTTTGTTTAATTTTTGCAGTTAATTTTTCCAAAATACCTACCTATACGATTCGATACCTGCGAATTTTTATTTTCAATACAGGATGTATTTTGAGGTTTTGCTAGGATAATAACAACAGGCTCCAGAAAAAGTTTTATGAATATTTTAGTCTAAATATATAAGTGGGACACACCTATATGCGACGTGAGCGACAAATTGGTGCCTAAAATCATCCTATTATAAACAGTGGCGCAAGAGCTCTACAACTCGTGTGAGAGGAAGCGAAGTTTTAATTGAAGCCAACTTCAAAACGGAACAGCTCACTCGTTAGTGAAAATCATTTTAAACGCTACCCCGGCTGGGGACCTACTTTTAACCTACGAAATACTTTGGAATAATAAAATATTATAGTATCACAATATAGATTTGTTGTTATTACTTGATGTAGGTAATATTAGGTCCTTATATATGTATACATTATATATGGAAAAAGTAAAATGAAAAAAATATAATGGAAATATATATTTAATCAATCGTTGATTCCATTGCTGAAAAAATCTTTGGAGCGAGTTTCATAAATATTTTTTTTTATTTATAATAATTGTATTTTGATTTTTCTTTATTTTAGTTTTAAGTTGTATTTTTAACTATGGAGTAGTTTTATTTTTATTTTTTATTATTATTAATTTACGTTTTAAAATTATGTTTTTTATTTTTTTATTGATTGTACCTTACTTACTTTAAATAAATATTTGCAACAAATAAAGTGTGTTAGATGTGTTTCTTACTAGGTAAAATATATAAATTGAAGCTTAAAAATTTTATTGCCAAATATTTCGCCTCTCTTTGGAGCGGCGTCATCAGTGACAGCTAAAAATTTTTAAGCTTCCTTTAAATAAATAAAATCTTTGAAGGCGGTTTGGACTGCCCCATCGTAATTGTTTTTTTTTTGTTGCCAGACATTGTCCTAATTGCGATAAAATCTGTTGGGGCAAGGTCTGGGGAGTATGGTGGGTGCCGGAGACATTCCAATCGCAACCCCTCTAATTTAGCGACCGTCTGTCGTGAAGTGTGATTCTAGCGTTATCCTGAAGCAGCAGTGGGCGAGTTTTCGAAACATGTTTTGTAATTGTTGAATACAGATCTGCCGTAATCGTCTGGCCAGATCTTAAGATGCTGTAGTAAATGACACCAGTACTGGTCCACCAAACGGTCACCAGTTCCTTTTTTTAAGCCAACTTTCGCTTGGAACAGGATTTAGCCGGTTCTCTTGGGTTCAACCACTGTGATGAGCGTTTCCGATTATCGTACTGGATTCACATGTACATGCCGGGGGGTGGGGGGGGGGGGGGATTAAATAAACAATTTGATTTGATAATAAATCGAAATATTTGAAATTTCAGAGTAGACACGTTGCATTCGATTCAGTAATAAATTGAATCAAACGAAATAATTTAATACAAATTATGAATTATTAATGATTTATATTTGTAATTAAAATCACATTATCTACTTAAATAAAAGTAATGCCAATTATTGTTCCGAGTACATTCATACTAATTATAAATGTGAAGGTTTGTATGCTATATAAAAATATAAAAAAGAGTCCTTCGCGCCATTTTGCGCAGAGATGTCAAGTGCAAGTTTTTGTTTTGTAAATTAATTTACTGTTGATATTGTTAGTCAAAAGTGGTGTTGTTTTGTTTAATAATGTGCTGCAATGTGCTTAGTTATGGAAAACGATAAATTGGACTTTGAATATGGGGCACAAGTTGCAGTTTATTTTTTGCAGTTTTCCCGCGCTGTGAACTCCCATATTTTACCCGATTTCAGCTATATTGCTGTAAGTGACTCCAAGAAAAGCATCAAATTCTGCAGCATCTGCAATTTGATGATGATGACCTTATTAACTCATAAAAAATAATGATATATTACGTCAGACTTGGCTGTATGGGCTAGACCCTTTGCCTTCCCTATCACCCTTCTCTTCTCCCTATCATCCATCGGGAGAAGAGAACAACAACAACATAAAAAAAAACATTTGAGGTCTAGAACTTTGTGTTCAAGGGGCTGTGATGAAAAATAGCAAACACATTTATAACGTTTTTTTTCTATTTTACAAAAACAAAAATTAGATTATTGTATGTGTAATTTTTTTATTTCCTAGAAAGTTGATATGATAAAAAAACTTTGTAAATATTAGATTGTGCGAGTGAGAGAGATGCTAAAACCTTCCTAATAGAATATTTATGTATTAAAGTAAATAGAATTTGTCTGGTAGTCGGAGCGTGGAAGGAATCGCAATGAGGTCCAGCGTGTGTCGTCGCGACTTGAATAACAAAACAAAATTTTATATGTTTTATAAATTTTAACTTCAACCTCTAGTTTTTGAAAGAAATATTGACAAAAAAACATTATCCCGAAGAGAAGACAAAAGAGATTGCCCAAAACCAGGCTCCAACTTTTATGCAGCGTGCCTCAACTAAATAACATTCAATAATCATACAAATTAGTTGTTTTTTTTTAAATTGAATGGTGGTGGCTCGCTTGTAAGAACGCGTTCCTTAAATCCTACAAAGGTCGGTTCAAACCCACCCGGCATGTACCAATGAGAAATACACTTTTCTTACGTACTTTTGTCATAGATTTACAACATCACCGTTCCCGTGCCTCGGAGAGCACGTTAAGCCGTCGGTCCCGGTTCCATTAATACCAACTTGTGGAATCGTTAATATATTGTCATTAAACATTGACATAATATCCTCGCCAAGCCGTCTGGCCAGCGTGGCGAGTGTAGGCCAAATTCTCCAGATATACTCGTATGTTTTGGAAGGCCCATCTCCAGCAGTGGAGGTCTAGGACGCTGTGTTATAGGGGCTGTACTGAATACTGAAAAACTGAATCTCTTTTACACCAGCATTGAAATATAATTTAATTAAATAGTTAATTGGTTAAAATTCTCTTAAGAAAAATGGGCATTCTCATTTCTAAGCATTCCATGGATTCACTGTGCGGGTGCCGGGTCCACCATGTGTGGGTAAGAGATGAGAAGAATGGTGTCTCGGGCTTACGACCGACAATAGCCTTCATTCCTATTAAATGGGAAATATGTTCTTACGAAAATTAGTCATAGATGTAAACACCATCGTTGTCGATCCCGGTTCCACTTATAAAACTACCGCGACTATATTAGCTCTGAACTATTTTTATTATTGACTGTCTTTAAAGTTGATGTCTGTAGATGTCAGGCGAATTCAGTTCACGTTCGCTATCTCCTCGTTTTGTTAGTCCGTCTTCAATCGAACTGTGAAATTGGATTTCTAGTCTGCTGTGTTATGTGTACTATGCTATCTCAGGATTGATTTAAAGGCAATCCTATCAAATAAAAGCAGGTATTTGTTAATGATTAGTTGTTATAAAATCAGTATCTTTTATTATTACTGCGAACTTCGTACCGCCTGGCAGTCAGTGAATGTCATTATTAATAATACTCAAACAAAACAATTTTTAAAACAGACAATTTCGCGGCGTAAAAGTGAGACCAATCGATTTGACAGTTGTTTTTTTTAAAAATAATTTATTTGGTTATTTGTCATATATTATATAAATAAGCTAAATATAAATTTCTGAACGCACGCATAAATATTTGACAACCAACATTGTTTGACAGGTACAAAGCCCACGAACATGGGATTTCTTCGCGCCATTTTGCGTGAACATGTCAAGTGCAAGTTTTTGTTTTGTAAATTAATTAACTGTGGATATTGTTGGTCAAAAGTGGTATTGTTTTGTTTAATAACAATTTGTGCTACAATGTGAATAATTATGGAAAACGATAAATTGGACTTTAAATATGGGGCACAAGTTGCAGTTTATTTTTTGCGGTTTTCCCGCGCTGCCAACTCCCATATTTTACCCGACGTGTTTGAGCTATGGTGACGCGAGTGACTCCATGAAAAGCATCAAATTCTGCAGCATCTGTAATTTGATGATGACCTCAATAACTCATAAAAAAGAAAGATATATTACGTCAGACTTGGCTGTATGGGCTAAACCCTTTGCCTTCCCTATCATCTCCTTCATCATCCATCATTATATGGGAAAATGATTTTTTTCGTCAATTATCTAATATTATTATTAGTTATTCTGTTATTCGGGACAGAGACAAATCCAACAAATCAAAAACCATGAAAATCGATCCAGCTGTTCTCGAGTTATAAATGTTCTAACAAACCCGACTTTATTTTATATACACACATCAAAAGTGTCTAGGGATCAACATATATTTTTGCAATAACTTTTCTCCTGATTGATATTCATTAAAATATTCTTTAAGGATTGATCAAATAAAATGTTTTCGTTTGTCTACAGTAACGATAAACCAAGTCACCTTTGCATTAGTAAAAAAAATTGCCATTTTCCTAATAAAGGGATTTTTGACATTTGAACCACTAACATTAAAGTTCGAAAAAAAGACTGAAATAACAGTTTTTTTTTTAATTTTATTGGGTAACTTAAACAATTAATATTCCGTGTTTCTACCGCGAACACTAACAACACAAGAACATCGGTTTGGCATACTCAAAATGAGTTCATCCAAATCACGCTGTGGAATGGCCGCCCATGTTCGTTGCAACAACAAAAAAAGGTCTTCTTGCGACTGGATACCCTCCATATTCGGCAGAGCTCTTCTCTGAAGAATATCCCATGCATGCTCAATCGGGTTCAAGTCTGGCGACTGAGCAGGCCAGGGCAGGACATTGATGTTAGCTGCGGCGAGAGTCTGTCTTACAACTCTTGCGGTGTGCGGTCGTGCATTATCATGCATTAACTGAAATAAGGGACCGATATGCACTTGTAGAGGAACGATGACGTCTGATACAACCGTCTCAGCATAAATTTGAGCGTTGAGGTTGCCTCTGATCCAAATCAACTCAGTTCTTCCGCCGATCGAAATACCCGCCCATACCATGATGGTTCCACCACTATAAGGATGGACTTCCTGGCAGGATTTTAATCGCTGTTGGCGTCCAGGGGTTCTCCAGTGTCGTATACGTCTTGTATCCGGCCTCATACCAAAACGAGACTCATCAGAAAAGCACACGAAACGCCATTGTTCTTCTGTCCAATTTCTGTGTTCAAGAGCCCATTGATATCGAGTCCTACGATTGTGCATTGCTATAGGTGGTACCCGTAGCGGTCTTCGGGAATGAAGGTTCACTTCATGCAATTCTGACTGTTTGGTCGCTAATTAAGTTCCCTGAAGAGCGATGAAGGCTCACGGCTAACATCATGGCGGTTATTGTTGGAGTTCTTCGAGCTGTGATTTGAATGTATCGGTCTTGTCTCCGTGTGGTGCAGCGATACCGTCCTCCATGGCGCTCAGCCACGGTACCAGTGGTTCGGTAACGTGTCCAAAGTCGACTGATAACACTCTGACTTGTATTCAGAGCTAAAGCCACAGTACGTTGCCGGGAACCAGCTTCTATCATTCCCACGGCTCTAATCATTTCTTCCCTGCTTAAATGACGTCGCCGCTCCATAATAACGTTGGTTTTAATCAGTAGTAGGGAAACAGTAGCACTAATAATGTCTTCAATGCGTCTTATGTTTTTATAGGGAAAATATTGACAGCTGATTTTCATCTTTTACTCGAATTTGATTGACAGTTCCTGTTTTAAATTATGAAATGCACCAAAAAGGATCCATATAAATTTATAAAATCATAAATTTATTACAAAGCCACATCTCAATCACAAGAAATCCGCATAAACATGCTTGATCCCTAGACTTTTTTGATGTGTGTATTTAGATTATTATTCGCGATGAAGATTTTAAATCTAGAGAACTAAAATTATAGTTTTTTACTTATTTTTTTTTAAATTATATTTATTATATTAATAATTTATGTATGTGTATAGTAATTAAATGTATTCAGTTCTTTTTTTTTTGTTATTACATTGTAGTTTTTTACATGTGTCGATACTGGGTAAAAAAAAAATAGGCAAAATAAAGGCGCTCAGTGAAAATCAGTGCTGCAACAGAAATGTTGCCACCTATGCTGACCTGAATGCCTGTTTGTCGCAGCAGCTCACTCATTTATGTTATGCATTTATCTTGTCAATTTTTTTTTATATATCTTTTTACGTCTTTTATTATTGTATTAGCTGTTGTGTGCAAATAAATATTTTCTTTCTTTCTAAAATCAAATTATTTATAGTAATGTACTGATTACATCCAATATTAAAAATTGAGTGTAGATACAAAACTACACGTAGGAAAAAAAAAAACAAAACCATTAACGATGATATCTCGGCACCTTTTTTTTCTTCAATTTTGTTTGTGTTATCAATGCCAAGAACATTTTAAATGTTTAATAGGAAAGAATAAATAAGAGTTGGGTATAAAAATAAAAGTGGGTCAACCCGCGGCGGTCTTAAACTGACTGGAAACAAACAAGCAAACTGGGGACCGCTGAATAAATATAAATGAAAACAACACGCTAAAATACTTCACTGTTACAACCACGAAAAAAAACAAAGGTTAAGTATCATGAAAGAGAGCGGGAATCGGTTGTTATTTTGTTCTTCTTTATTTGTCGGAGAATTCTCAAAAAACTTAGATTAATTATTTATTTAAAACTTTATTGCACTTTTTTTTTTAAATATTTCCAGACAAGTCACACAGCGCCATCTAGTTTCCGTGGTAAGCTACGAGGCTTGTGTTTCGGAAACTAGATGGTTGATAAACTACATATTATACTTTTTTTTTTTGTAAATATATACATATAAACACCCAGACCGAGACAAATTATACAATGTACAACTTGCCCCCGGTGGGAATCGAACCCACGACCTCCCGAGTTCACGGCAACGTTTGTTACCACTAGACCACAGAGGCGGTCAATATATGTACAAGGGGCGGGCTTAATGCCGCTAGACATTCTCTGACAGCCAACTTTTGGGACAATAAAAAGTATAACGAGGGTAGGTGCAAAGACGTATTTAAGACTGATCACTATTAAACAATAACTATATTTATCAATACATACTGATAGTACTTACATACATACATATATATATACACATCTATACTACATACACTTATATTAATTCTAATCAACAAATCATATTACACCATAGATAATGCTTTAAAAGAGGAAAGGTTGGCTGTCAGAGAATGACTAGCGGCATTAAGCCCGCCCCTTGTACATAGTGCAAAAAAGATTTAAATAAATAAATAACTAAATAAATAAATATATTATGTGATATTCTTACTAGTTTTAATTAGGTAACTATAATAATATTTATAATAGTATATTTTATTTAGTTTTTAAGTGACAATGCCCTTTTATCACTAAATATTATAAAACAATGTCCTCCCCGTGCCGTTTGTCTGTCTGTTCACAATTAACTCAAACACTTTTCATGCTGTTTTTACCAATGAATAGGAAGGTTTTAGTATATAATTAGTAAAGTTAATAATATAATATATGGTGGAATTATGTATCTTATATATATATATATATTGTTTAATAATGTGCTACTATGTGAATAATTATGGAAAACGTAAAGTTAGACTTTAAATATGGGGCACAAAATGCAGTTAATTTTTGGCGGTTTTCCCGCGTTGTGAACTCCCATACTCGCATTTTACCCGACGTGTTTGGGCTATAACGCCGCGAGTGACTCCAAGAAAAGCATCAAATTCTGCAACATCTGGAATTTGATGATAAAATAATTAACTCAGAAGAAAGAAATACGTATATATTACGTCAGACTTGGCTGTATGGGCTAGACCCTTTGCCTTCCCTATTACCTCATTCATCATCCAAGAGAACACAACAACAAAAAAATCAACCAATTTACTCTTTGACCTAAAATGTATGTATAGTCTAATTTAGAGCTATGTAAATAGTGGTTACGTATTATAAATCTAAACATTTGTATGCGTGCCGTAGGTGTTGCGTGTCGACTGCTTTTAAAAGTAAAATTGTAATGTACCAGGTAACCACTAGGCCTACGTTGACAATATGGCCAGTGCAATTATTATCCAATCACACGCGCATATTTTGGGGAATTATTTTATTATGTATGTATGTATTTCGACATAGCCTTTATTAGTAAGCTGAAACATCTTCTTATCAGACATACCACAGTGTTTGAAGACGAAAGTTTTCAACCAGTGCGTTCTTCCATCATTGTCGTACGGAGCAGAAACGTGGACACTCACAGTGGGACTGGTCCACAAGTTTAGGGTCGCTCAGCGAGCTATGGAGAAGCTAAGCTCGGCTTTTTTTTATCGATAAAGTCTGAAACGTGGACAACGTCAGAGAACCAATGTTAACCAACATAGCCTTCAAAATTAGTAAGCTGAAGTGGCAATGGACCGGACACGTCTGTAGCAGAAGCGATGATCATTGGAGTAGACTGGTTCTGGAGTGGAGACAATGTACGAGAAGACGACGAAGAAGTGGGGCGACCCTCGACCAGATGGGAGGATGATCTGAAAAAGGTGGGGGCTGGATGAGGGTGGCGGTGGATCGTGTGAAATGGCGAGCCTGGGGGAGGCCAATATCTAGCAGTGGAGAGACGCAGGCTGATGATGATGTTGCTTATGATGTATATATTACATTCCAAAATACATGTATCCCAGATGAGCTAGCTGTATCAGCCTATAGGCCAGGTATCTTGGTGTTTTCTCGGAACTTGAAAGAAAAAATCCTTGGTCTTGCGGTTAATTAATTAGCGGGTTCGATTCATCGGGACACAATGATTTATTTCATTTATTTGTGTTATTCTCAAACTTGGCACGCTAGGAATATCGACGAGCTTGCCACTTATGACAGAACAGCTCTTCTGGTGTTTTTAGCACTATTTTTCACACAAAACTAATAATCTATGTAATAGTTTCGATCGATAGATACACGCGCGTTGCTACGCAGCAGAAACTGCTGCAATACCGAAAAAGCATACTCACTGTGACGTCACCGAAACACAAAACTGTAGACGTCTGCCGCCAACCGAGGCTGAGGTGCGACTGGTACCCTCCGATGGGTAACAGAACTGGCTTTAACAATAAATAATCTTAAATTAATTAACATCTTCAATACAATAATAACAAAATATTTAAATACAATAATAATAAAAATATATAATTAGATTAAAGCAACAATAACCAAGAGTTAATAGAAGACAAGTACGTCAAATAAATAAAATAAAATAAATACATTTAATTTATTTGTGATATTTCTCGAGTTTGGTACGCTGGAGACATCGACGAGCTTGCCACTTGTCATGATTGGCCTATAGTAAAGTTGGCTAAATGTGAATCCGCTTATTTATAAGCGTGGTTTCTAACCACGCCGAAAGGGAAATGGTCGTGATGATACTTATAACTTTTTAGCAATTGGCCCCTCGGTTCTAATGTCTCAAGATCAAACGGAACAAACATTTCGTTATTGCTAATAGCCACGTATTTGCGACGTCCTTTTCAGCCGAGACTCCTGCTGCTAGACCACGAAGGAAACAAAAGTGTATGATGAAAAAAAAGTTGGTGAATGTCTCTGCCTACCCCTCAAGGGACCTGGCGTGAAGATATGTATGTATGTACGAGTATTGTGAAATTTTATGGAAATTGACAAATAAATTACATTAGATCCTTGCCAACCTAAGTTAGGCAAGAGTAGCGAAAGAAAACCAAATTACCCAAAAAAAAGTTCGATAATGCACGGAAGTCATTATTCCTTAAGGTAATATGTTCCTTTTGCTGACTGTATCTAAAGTTAGGGAAGAGAAATGAGACCGTTTATATGCAAACGATAGTATTCAGGGATCGCTTTTATGCCTTTTCGGAGGTATAAAGGTCTTTCCATCGGATCAATAGCTGGACATTGGTACTATAGCTAGTTATATATACAATATGGAGACTAAGTTCGGAAAAGTAACGGTCACAATCAAATCACATCAAGGAGTGTATGAGCCATATTTTTGTCAAAAGGGTTTCAAAACAGACGGCCCAGCTATACCAAGATACGATTCTTGAGAAGTTAAGTTCCCAACACAATGTTCCATAAAATGTTCTACCGTCTCATCTTCAAGGAATATTGAAAATTACTAAAAACTGTTGATCTAAGCCGCAAAAACAAATAAAACTCGAACATCTACGACATTATCTCTGCCATCATTATTGACTTCCGCCTTGAACGCAACCTATGATATCGACATGCTAACGAGGTATTACTTGAATAATCTTGTGTCAATGTATGTAAGGATTAGTAAGAGACATCATGATCAATGTCTCCTTGATATATGTGGCTTCGTAATCTAGTCGAACTAGACAGCTTACAACTATTTCTGCAAGGTTCAAACATCTTGTCTATTCAGTAACCCATCCTTATATATCCTTTAATGTCAGTTAAAAATATCAGTTGAAATGAGGTCGTTGCGTCGGATATGTTTACTTTGACGAAACGCATAGGTAGTAACTGTTGTAAATGAAGAGAAGACAAATTTCTAAGCATTCCATGGATTCACCGTGCGGGTAGGAGATGACAAGAATGGTGTCTCGGGCTTGCGACCGACAATAGGCTGGTTTAAGAAAAGGAGGCCTACTACTTCTCTCCCTACCCAACCAAATCCTGTATGATTCCGTTAATGCCGTCTTGGAAGCTCGTTCCATAAATGTATTGACGGCAGACCTGCTTAGGCCCAATTCTTTCAGTAAGTGGTGTAAAGATTTTGCTGGAACTCCTCTCGCACCAACTTCCACTGCGTAAAGCTGAGTCTTGAACCCGTTCCTGATCATTTCTTCTGTGAGATCATAATATTTATTCGACTTCATGTTGTGGTCTTTTGGAATATTTGATTCCCACGGAACGGTAAGTTCAATAAGGATAACTTTTTTCAAGTTCCGAGAAAACACTAAGATGTCTGGCCTATAGGCTGATACAGCTAGTTCATCTGGGATCCTATAATGGTGTTCAAATGTATCCATGAGAATTTTTGCAGTCTATTGCGGCGCCATGGATCGATGTGGGCTTGCATTTAGTTTTCGTGCTTTGCCCTTCCTTTACAAATGTTGTCAAAGTATTTTTTTATATTTTATTTTGTTTGTATTTTTTTTAATGGTATTTAATATAAACTCTAAGGAAAGAAATGATAAAACTAGTACACGAGGGCCATCAAGACATAATAGTTCTAAAAGATTAGCTAGAGGGTCTATGTATGTTTATCTAGCAAAATAATTCGTCAGGAAATTTTCAAATTTAAGAGCACCAGATCGGAATGATCGATGAATCGGATGATAAAAAGTGCCATGTGAGGTTGAATTATGAATAAGCGTTCTGAAGTTAATACAATTAATAATAATAATAAATATTTCCAGACAGGTCACACAGCGCCATCTAATTTCTATGATAAGCTACGAGGCTTGTGTTACGGAAACTAGATGGTTGATAAACTACATTATATACTTTTTTTTTTTTTTTGTAAATATATACATATTATACATATAAACACCCAGACCGAGACAAATTATACAATGTACAACTTGCCCCCGGTGGGAATCGAACTTAATTGATTTGTTAAAAAAGAGATTCGAAAATGCTGCTCATATTATTGAAACCTACCACAAAAACCTGTTTTGATAGATAAAGGAGCTTTGATAGAGATAGAAATGTTCGTGCTTTTAGGACGTTATTCACGGAATTGTGAAGAAGAGGCGTGTCGCGAAGGTTCCTTCCACAATAGCGAGCTCGTAAAGAAATGTGCCAACAACGACGTATAGCCAGACAAATTAAGACTGGCTCATTTAATTTATTATTATTCATTTTGGAAAACCAATAGTTGACTATTGTAAATATATATATATTTTTTATTTATATATTTATCGTCATAGGATCCTATCGGAACACTCGGTTAAGTCAATTTTTCTTAATAACAACGCTAAACAAAATACCTGGCCAGATATGGTGATACAGTATGGCAAGGAACAGCCCCAATTTCCATTATTATATATATATATATATATTAGATATTAAACAGTAAATTCCCTAAGAACTATTAAAGGTTTTCAGTTTTAAGAGGTATTAACGCTTTAGCATTCGTCTCGCTCGCACAATCCTATATTTTCAGGGATTTTTCAAGTCTCAGTGTACTTTTCCAGAAATTTTGCCTTCACTCGCCACGCTGTGGCTAGAGTCAGCGATAGGGTTGGCGATTATGTTATGTAAATTGTTGATGACAATTTAAAATATACGTACGAGTACGTTCTTTATTTTTGTTCTAGATTATAATATTAAAAAAAAATATCTTTAATAAATTCCACGTTGTATAATCTTAAATTTTTGTATAGTGTGATTTTAAATGCTAAGGGCACAAGATGGAATTATATACCTAAATAAACCGAAACACACGCACAGGCCAAAATATGCATCCACATACCATACTCACTATCCCTACGCGTACTCATAAATTTGTAGACTCTTACGTCTGTCGCACGCTAAAGATGTGAAATGCCTTTCCAGCCAGTGTGTTCCCCACTCCTATAACCTGGAGTCCTTCAAGCGAAGTGTGAAAAAGCATCTTGCTAGGCCGGTATAGTGGTAGAGACTGATGCCGGTCGTTAGTGACTGGCGTCAGTTGCTCCCATTCTTGGACCTCGCGTACCGCTTACCATCTGGTGGGCGCGATGTCACATGTCGTGTTCAGTTAAAAAAATATATCCTAAATATATTTTTTTTCGTCACCGCAGAGGGCGTGCACGTCACCCCCAAGAAGTAAAAATTCCGACATATATGTATGTTATTGTTATACGATATATATTTATTGTTTATTTGTAGCGGTTAAGTCCGTGGATTTAGACTCGGAGTTACCGGGTTCGATTCCTGGTCGGGACACAAAAAATATTAATTAATATATATAAATACATTTAATTAACATTTAATTTATTTGTGATATTTCTCGAGTTTGGTACGCTGGAGACATCGACAAGCTTGCCACTTGTCATGATTGGCCTATAGTAAAGTTGGCTAAATGTGAATCCGCTTATTTATAAGCGTGGTTTCTGACCACCCCGAAAGGGAAACGGTCGTGATGATACTTTACAATTTATTAACGATTCCACAAGTTGTTATTAGTGGAACGGGAACCGACGTGGTGTTGTAACTTTATGACAAATGTAGTCGTACGTGAGAAAAGTGTATTTCTCATTGCTACATGCCGGGGTCCAAACCCACCTTTTTAGGGTGTTAAAGAAAGCGTACTTACAACCGAGCTACCACCGCTCTTTTATATAATACGAGTACATATCAATATCATCATTATCAGCCTGTGGATTGTCCTTTCCCAAGGCTCGCCACTGCACGCGGTCTTTTGCGACCCTCATCCTTCTCCCACTACCCCTTCTTTCTCTGCGTCGTCCCATACATGGTCTCCACTCTAGAACCCGTTTGCCACTGCCACTTCAGCTTGCTAATTTTGAAAGCTATGTCAGTGACTTTGATTTTATTAATCAGAGAAATACCAAGCATAGCTCGCTAAGCGACCTTAAATTTGTGGACCAAAGCGACTGTCAGTGTCCACGTCTCTGTTTCATACGACATTACGGGAAAGATTAGCGAGAACGCATTGGTTGAAGACCTTTATCTTCAGACATTGAGGTCTGGACGATGCGAGGATATAACGGAGTTTCCCGAATGCCGCCCATCCTAGGTAGAATGCGTCTGTCGGCTTCTTTGCTGAAGTTGGCTGTGCCTAACTGTTATATACGAGTATGGGTATAAATATATATATATATATATATATATATATATATCTGGCCAGTCCATAATTATAATGTCTTCGCCAACACCACCTTGTTATTATCAAAGGCGTTGAAATTTTAAATTATTATCTATTTTATTACATACGAAAATACATGGTTTGGAAAGCGAAAAATTTTGGTGTAAAATCGGAGCAAATAGCTTTTATTAAGCTTTTAGAATTTTTAAGGTAGTTTATTAAGTTTAACTTATTTTACATTTTAAAATAATAACACCTAGAAAATAACAGTCACGGAAATGAAAGAGGGATGTGCAGAAAAAGGACTCCGTTTGAATGCGAGAAAAACCAAGGTACTAGTGTTTGAAAGAAGTAGGATGACAACCGTGACGATAAAGATTGATGATGAAACTCTAGAACAAGTAAATGAAATTATATATCTGGGCAGTGTTTTCACTGCGGATGGGAAGTATGATAGGGATGTTGAAAGAAGAGTGAACGCGGGAAATAGTGTCAACGGTGCCCTGGGGTCACTGATCGCCAGTCGGAATGTCAGTGACAAAGCTCGACTCGCCATACACAATGCCATGCTGGTACCAACACTTATGTATGGAAGCGAGACGTGGATATGTCAGAATACGCATGAGAGTAGAGTTAATGCAGTAGAAATGAGATCGTTGCGTCGGATATGCGGCGTCACTTTGACGGACCGCATACGTAATGACGAAATACGAAAAAGGGTAGGTATGAAAGAAAGCATAGGGACAAAAATAAGGAAAGGCATGCTACGATGGTTCGGGCATGTTGAAAGGATGAATGCAGAGAGATTGACGAACCAGATATATAATGCGAAAGTCGTGGGTAAAAGAGGCCCTGGCAGACCTAGACTCACATATTACGACCAAATTAATAAAACAATAGCTGAAGGTGCGTTGAAAAGCCATCGAAACAAAAGGGCATGTATGAAGAGGTTGATGAATGTCGAAGAAGCGAAAGAGGTATATCGTGACCGTGACAAGTGGCGCTCAATTGTCTCTGCCTACCCCGCAAGGGATTTGGCGTGAAGATATGTATGTATGTATGTAGAAAATAACGAACAGTATATGTAGGTATAGGCAAAATTGTGAAAAAAATGGTTTAATCCAGAAAATTCGAATTAATATATTTTCGCGTGATCGCCACCGGCCACCATTACATACGATGTACTCGTAGGTAGGTTTTATACGCTCAGTAGTTTGACATTGTCAATTTATTAATACGGGAAATGACAAGATTGCGAAATTTACCGTCTTATTGCATACAGCGATAACTAAAAAGTATAAAATGAGCTAATTGAAAATCCCGACTGCGTAAAAAAATACCTTAATAAGAAAAATATAAAAAAATACAACTTTTGTTAAATAATATTTGTCGAGTTTGATACGCTAGAGACTTCTACAAGCTTGGCCGTATCGTGATAAAAACTTTTTTTTTTTTTTACTTTTTTTAGATTTTTTTCTCAAAATTTTAGATACTTCCGATGGCCTAACGGATCGCCAAGAATTCTTGATTCGATGATTTCCTATAAATGTATCTCTACTTGACGCATTTTAGTTAAGCAATGATGCGTAATTTCAGACTGGAAATATCAACCAAATGAATTATTTTACTTAATTATTTTAATTATTGAAGTATACAGGATGGCACAATTTTACAGTCCAGCAGTGTCCTACCATAATAGTATGCAATAAAATTTATTCGAAGTTACATTCATCATCATCAGCCTGTGTCTCTCCACTGCTGGATATAGGCCTCCCCCAAGGCTCACCACTGCACGCGGTCTTTTGCAATCCTCATCCAACCCCCACCGGCGACACTCCTCAGGTCATCCGTCCATCTATCTGGCGGGGGGTCGTCCTACTCTGTCAACTCTGTCACTCGCTCAAGGATCTTAGCAGAATGTTAAACGGCTTAAACGTGGCTTCTCAGCAGGTTGGCCTCGGAATGAACCTGGATAAGACTAAGGTTATGTTCAATGACCATGTCAAGCCGAGGCCAATCTATGTGGGAAATGCTACTCTCGAAGTTGTGCAGGAATACGTCTACCTTGGACAGACTATTCAGCTAGGCGCTGCTAACTTCAGCAAAGAAGCCGACAGACGCATTCAGCTAGGATGGGCGGCATTCGGGAAACTTCGACATATCTTCTCATCGTCCATACCACAGTGTTTGAAGACAAAAGTCTTCAACCAGTGCGTCCTCCCCGTAATGTCGTACGGAGCAGAGACGTGGACACTGACAGTAGGTCTGGTTCACAAATTCAAGGTCGCTCAGCGAGCTATGGAGAGAGCTATGCTTGGTATTTCTCTGATGGATAGAATTCGAAACGTTGAAATTCGTCAGAGAACCAAAGTTACTGACATAGCATTCAAAATTAGCAAGCTGAAGTGGCAATGGGCCGGACACATCTGCCGCAGAACCGACGACCGATGGGGCAAACGGGTTCTGGAGTGGAGACCACGTACGGGACGACGCAGAGTGGGAAGTTACATTACAATTACATTAAATATAAATTAAAAGCTACCTAAATAATAAAATTAAAAATAAACTAACCTATAAATAAAAAATGTCCTCTAGAGCCGTCCCATCCGAGATAGTCCCAAGGAGACTGGCAACATTTCCCTTCTGTATAGCGAGGCTAATACGTTGGCAGAAATAATTGCCAGCCTTCCTGTCTCCAGACCTTTCTGTCAGCCGCTTCGACAACTCCTTGGCCAAGCGCCTCGCTGACGGTCCCCATGGGCCCATCGTCTCGACCCCAAACGGCGCAAATTCGTAACCGATACCAAGTATGCAAACAATTATACATATGTCAAAATTACAACTAAATATATTTTTTTATGTCAACACTTATAATGTAAAAAATCTGAAATTTGATAGCTTATAGTAGCATACCGATTTGTCTACATAGGTTGTTTTATTGTATATTTAAGGTACTGCGGGTTAAAACTACTTGATCTTGTATTGCAATCATAAAAGCCTCTGTCTCAGGGAACAGTTCACCACTTTTCAACCATGCGTTCGACGCTTCTTTGTCGACATGAGGTTGATTAAGATCGGCCCTGTGTCTGCCATGTAAAGACTTTTCTGACCATTTATTTATTTTGTCTTGCATACTAATAATTGTTTCATTGGGTTGCGTTTCATAAGTTTATAAATTTAAAGGTGTATATTTTATATTTATTATTATTATTAACAGGTTTTGTGACTAAAATACTCATTTATCAAAATTAACTTAGTTTTTATAAAAAAATGTCGTTAGAAGGTTTTTAAATACGTTGACGGACGGTGCGCGCCTGGGGTATAGCCAGGGGTAGCTTGTTTTACTTTACTGTAGTATGCATCAATCTTGGGTTAATATTATTATTGAGACTTTATACTCTTTGGCACAAAGCAGGCTTATTGTATCAGTGCCTAGTCTACTTTGGGTTCACTCACTCACGTATAAGCTAAACACCGTACCTACTATTAATCAACCCAACACCGCTTCAAACCCCAGTGGAAATACTGAGAAGCTGAAAGCAAGATTCATAGGAGACGAAGCTACGTCTTATAGTAAATGGGAATTTTCTTATAATGTAATTAGGTATACAATGTAAGCAAGAAGAACACAAATTTCCTAGCATTCCACTACTACACTAGCATTAAATACTCGTAAGTGGAAATATTATTCGTAACCTACAACAAAAGAATTACGAGTAATATCAACCCTCATTTTTTCCCAATGCGGAAACAGGTGCAATGTATGGAAGAGAATGCCTCTGCGAAAATGCCATTCGACTGCTAACATCACAGGGGCTCGAATGTTTTCCACAGTATGACTGACAGAAACCTTTTTTTAATACATTCGCTTACAATCATGTATGGCAAGATTTTCTGTCGTACGATAAAGATGTGGAATGCTCTTCCAGCCTCTGTGTTTCCACTTTCCTATAACTTGGAGTCCTTCAAGCGAAGTGTGAAAAAGCATCTAGTCAAGCCGGTATAGTTTTAGGGACTGATGGCAGTTATATAAGTGTCTGACTTCAGTTGCTAACATTCATGGACCTTGCGCGCCACTTACCATCAGGTGGGCCCAAGGTCACATGTCGTGCTAGTATATATATAAAAAAAAGATGCTAGTGTGTGAAAGAAGAAGGATGACAACCGTGACAATGAGGTTTGATCATAAAACACTAGAAGAAGCCGCTGTGATGTACCAATGAGAAATACACTTTTCTTACGTACATTTGTCATAGATTTACAACACCACCGTTCCCGTGCCTCGTAGAGTATGTTAAGCCGTCGGTCTCGGTTCCACTAATACCAACTTGTGGAATATGTTCTGGAAGGCCCATCTCCAACAGTGGGGGTCTAGGACGCTGCGTTCTAGGGGCGGTAATGATGAATTGGTTAGAACACCTAGTCGTTTTTTAACAATAAATAGTAGCTATAAAATATGCTTACATTAAGTTCTTTTAGTTGAACTTTAAGTTCTTTTAGTTAAACTTTAAGCTGGCTTACATTATGTTAGTTTATATTTTTACATTAACGTGCACGCCAATGTTTCGTGACCTATTAAAGTACAAAATGAGGTATGTCTTATATTTATTTTTACGTGGCGAACAAAAACGAAAGCAAATAAATTACGATGTCAATAATGCCGTGTGGGAACCGGGCTTCGGACTGGGGGTGTACTCTGATAACACCAAGGTGAATTCAGATTGGATTTCGCTTGTGTAGTTCAGGCAATCAAATCAAATCAAATTAAAATAATTTATTTGCTAAAAAACATGGTTACATTGCAAGATCTTATAGCTAGAAAATTCGCTTCACATGTTTCACCTCAATGGCATGCAAATATTGGGCAATTACAATATGAGAAAAGTCAAAAATGGATATGGTATATACTTCACGCTATTATTATGAGTGTAAAGAAAGCTTTGTTTGTATGTGTGTATATTTATTTGTCTCGCCTTTACTTATCTGAAGATTTGTTATTTTTATACAAAATATTTATTACATTCTTCTCTTGTCGAAAAATAATCTGTTTTATACTTCTGTAGTATGCAGGTCGGACAATTGTCCGTAAACACATTTGGAGTACGCATCCACTATATGGAACCCGTATTATGACTTACGCGCAGCAAATAGAAATACTGCAATTGCTCCTTCATGCTCAGCACTGGAGACTGACCAAACCTAACATTTCCTGTAGAAACCTACTACAACGCTTGGATTCTCATACCATTTGGATTCTTGCCCCATCTTGTTATATAATAAATAAATAATAAATATTTCCAGACAGGTCACACAGCGCCATCCAGTTTCCGTAGTAAGCTACGAGGCTTGTGTTACGGAAACTAGATGGTTGTTTTTATACAATGAATCGAACCCACGACCTACCGAGTTCAGGGCAACGTTTGTTACCACTAGACCACGGAGGCGGTCTTTAATATCTTTGGCCTGAACTGATTCAAATAAAAAAAAAATACTTAACATGCAAGATATTTTAATTGTCGAGCGTAGGTCATCAAACGATGGCGCAAACAACTGGTTCGCGGTTCTAGTAATATTTGTTCACAGCTCTGATTGTCTCTGTATTTCGCATTTTGTACATCCAGAGTATGGTTTCAGATCCCGTGCTTCCGTGGCCCATTGACCTAGTTTTGTGACCATGAACCCGATTCCCGGGTGGCCTCTTTCATCTGCGGACTCACCCAATGACGTCACGCTTGCCCTTCGCATAATATTCATACACTATATTAAATCCATACTATTATTATATATATGTAAATGCGAAAGAAGCTTTGTCTGTTTATTTGACTGAAACTTATTATCTACTATCTTCCGATATTACAGCCCCTAGAACATCGAGTCACCTTCACTGCTGTGACAATGTGTGTCTTCCAATGACATAATCATAACATAATCCATGGGAATGATAAAAACATAATAATAGTAGTTTAGTTACTTTTATTATTAGGAAGTTTTTTTTTGTTTTTATTAATTAAAGTTTTTATTCGAAGTAATATATAAAAAATATAAAAGAATTACAATACTAAATAAACTATAATACAACAAAATCTAACCTAAAAAATAGGATTTAGACTCGGAGATACCGGGTTGGATTCCTGGTCAGGACACAAAAATATATTGACACTATAATATTATATATGCTTTTTTTAAAATTGATTACTAATCCGACGTTTACTAAACCGCAAAACTTGTTTTAGTTAATAAAAAATGTTCGCAAAAATCTTAGAAAACAATATATATTATTGCTTATAATAATTATTCAAGTTTTGTATATTGAATGGCGCCAATTTTTTTTTTTTTTTTTTAAATGACAATTTTACAGAATACATAAGTCCTATTTTTTTTTTTTTTAATTGTCTTTAAAGGACATTGTACAGAATACATCAGTCCTAAACACGTAATTTATTTGCATAATATATGTTCATAACAGAGTTCATAACCGAGTTGGGGATCATCACATTCCAGATGTTGCAGAATTTAATGCTTTACTTGGAGTCACTCGCGGCATTATAGCCCAAACACGTCGGGTAAAATGGGAGTTGACAGCGCGGGAAAACCGCAAAAAATAAACTGCAACTTGTGCCCCATATTTAAAGTCCAATTTATTGTTTTCCATAATTATTCACATTGCAGCACATTATTAAACAAAACAACACCACTTTTGGCCAATAATATCCACAGTAAATTAATTTACAAAACAAAAACTTGCACTTGACATGTCCACGCAAAATGGCGCGAAGGACTACACATAAGTCCTAAACAATGAAATGGCGCCCAAACCTAGCTTATGACCGCGCTTCCATAGACAAGTAAAAATTGGAATCAAAATATTTTGTAATGGAACCTTTGCCTTAAAAAAAATAAGTGTTATATAATATGTATGATTCTATTTTTAAAATGAAATATAACATTATATTTTTAGAGAAAAAGTGTTATAATATGATTCTATTTTTAAATTTCAGCGGTTTGTTTATAAAGTATGTCAATATAAATTCGTTTTGAACTTTGTAATTCGCATTTTACGATATGAGAGTAGATAAAATATATTTATTTACCAGCTATGTGTTATTTCGGCCTTTATTTCTCCATATCTTTATTAACATTGTTTTAAGTTTTAAGCATCACTAATATATCAGTTAAACTATATGTTTAGTTATAGCATCAGGTTTGATTCCAGTCGAGGGATTTTCACAAAGGGTTTGCAATTTCTTTCGCGTGATTGATCAAAGACTGGACGAGTCGTTTCCACGTGTAAAGTGGATTAGACTTCAGTGGTTCTCGTTATAGTTCGGTGCCACCTTTTGGTTGATTAACGTAATTGAAAAGAATGCATTATAGTAAAATATCCATAGAAATTATTTTCAATTCGGTTGGGGGCTCAAATATGTTTGACCGCCTCCGTGGTCCAGAGGTAACAAATGTTGCCGTGAACTCGGGAGGTCGTGGGTTCAATTCCCACCGGGGGCAAGTTGTAAATTGTGTAATTTGTCTCGGTCTGGGTGTTTATATGTATAATATGTATATATTAAAAAAAAAAAAAAGTATAATATGTAGTTTATCAACCATCCAGTTTCCGTAACACAAGCCTCGTAGCTTACCACGGAAACTAGATGGCGCTGTGTGACCTGTCTGGAAATATTTATTATTATTATTATGTGTCTTCATCAATGTCCGTGTGGAAAAGTGGTCGACCGTCTTCGAGATAGGCTATCCTGTTCCAAAAGTGCAGGCAGATTTTCCCGCCATGGCTCCATTAACGATAGTATTAAAAGGGCTCTAGCCACCAGTCTTCTGGAGCCGACGTGCTTAGGTGTGCAACGCCACGTGCGTCGAAACCCTCGCGCGTTGCATCTTAGGGGAACAGCGCATAAAGTGAGGGCGTCGGCGGAAAATTATTTTTATCTCGACATTTTTTTGCGTATTTTATCACGCGTCACTCAAAAAATATCCTCGACATTTGATAGAAATTGCTAAGTAAGCAATGTTTATTTACTAATTTAAGCTATTTCAATATTTTTCTTCATCCTGCCCATCACCTTACATGATCCCAAGGTTAGCTGGCGAAGAATGCCTTATGGCGTTATAGCTCACCTATGTACTAGGTTTTTAAGTGCAATTTTAATTTAAATACTTTATTAAATAAATAAATATTTCCAGAAAGGTCACACAGCGCCATCTAGTTTCCGTGGTAAGCTACGAGGCTTGTGTTACGGAAACTAGATGGTTGATAAACTACATATTATACTTTTTTTTTTATGTATTTTTTTTTTTTCCAGACAGGTGACACAGCGCCATCTAGTTTCCGTGGTAAGCTACGAGGCTTGTGTCACGGAAACTAGATGGTTGATAAACTACATATTATACTTTTTTTTTTGTTTGTAAATATATACATATTATACATATAAACACCCAGACCGAGACAAATTATACAATGTACAACTTGCCCCCGGTAGGAATCGACCCCACGACCTCCCGAGTTCACGGCAACGTTTGTTACCACTAGACCACGAAGGCGGTCAAAATAAATAAATAAAATACCAAAATCATAAATATGATGACAAGCTTTACTGTGACAAATTTTAAAACGTTTTTCCATACCTATTAACTTGTCGTTTTTATTGAAAAATAAATGGAACAGAATATCTTTAATATTTTAAGCAAATCTCGATTAATTGTATGAATATTTCATAAAAACAAGGTACGGGTATTTAGAGGAAGATTTATAGCTTGTAGTTTGTATTTACTTTGGGGAGAGCTCGTCGCTCGCAAATCCATTTATCAAATAAACGTTTATTTGTACCCACGAATGCAGGCGTAGCACGGGATGCTAGAATACTGCAAAATTTGTTTACTAAGTCAAGCACGTTATTCGGGGGGCACATTCAATCATTAGGACAACGATGTGTCAAGTCATTGTAATCATTATAGAATGACATTATAGGGGAAACCGAGGAGAGTTGCGATAAAGACGACTAACATCAGTCCCTACAACTATGGCGGCTTATAAAGATGCTTTTTCACACTTCGTTTGGAGGGCTCCAGGTTATAGGAATGGGGAAACTGTTTTTATCAATGGATAGAGTGGTTCTCGAGGAATGGTTCTAGTATAAGTATAATTTGTTAAGCTTTTGTATAAATTAACGATATTTATTGGAAGATGTCGTTAAAAAGCCGTCTGGGAGCTTTCAACGAAAGTATGGTGGAATTGTGTATCTTATATAGTTCTACAGAAAAGTCCCGAATGGCATATGTCGATCTCTTAAGGATAATATACTATATTCATTTTAATACTTAAAAAAATGAGCAATTATAAAGTGGCAATTGGAAAGCTATAAATAAATAAATATTTCCAGACAGGTCACACAGCGCCATCTAATTTCCGTGGTAAGCTACGAGGCTTGTGTTACGGAAACTAGATGGTTGATAAATTACATATTATACTTTTTTTTTTGTAAATATATACATATTATACATATAAACACCCAGACCGAGACAAATTATACAATGTACAAGTTGCCCCCGGTGGGAATCGAACCCACAACCTCCCGAGTTCACGGCAACGTTTGTTACCGTGACCACGGAGGCGGTCAGGCTATTTACATAACTACGGTATTAAACCTTTTTTTTTATTATTATTATTTATATTTATTTTATTTTAAATACGTTAGTTTGAGGATTTTATGAAAATTATTTTTTCCCTTTACACCATGCAAATTAAATATATAACTTAGGCATATAGCAAAATCAAAATAATGCGCAACGAAATTAATTTCGTGTCGCCGTTTACACGGGCAAAGCTGGGTAAAACAGTTAGTTATTATATACAATTTTAACTATACGTACGTACGATGGGCCCATGGGGACCGTCAGCGAGGCGCTTGGCCAAGGAGTTGTCAAAGCGGCTGACAGAAAGGTCTGGAGACAGGAAGGCTGGCAATTATTTCTGCCAACGTATTAGCCTCGCTATACAGAGGGGAAATGTTACCAGTCTCCTTGGGACTATCTCGGATGGGACGTCTCTAGAGGATTTTTTTTATTTATAGTTTAGTTTATTTTTAATTTTATTATTTAGGTAGCTTTTAATTTATATTTAATGTACTATAATTAACTTCGAATAAAATAAATTGATAAATTCACTATACGTAGTTCTGTTATTGTATCCAATATTGTGTATCATATATTACATGTATCTGGTATTGTATCGATTTAGTCGTAGCTATATGAAAGTTGATATCGGTTTGGCCGACATCGAAGCGCCCGGCGGTCCACTGGCGCGGAAAATGTGGCAAACTCGCGGAAATGGAAAATTTGACGAACTATCTGTTGGAGGGTTTACCTACCTGCTTTATAACTAAATATGTATTCGAAGGAGCAAAATAAAGAAATAATTAAAAAACTGTTACAAATAAATAAAACTAAATATATACAATCTATAAATAAATATATTATCTATTGATAATAAAATAAAAAAATCAGAGATGTCCCAACAGATATAGTCCCAAGGAGGCTGCTAACATTTCATCTCTATATAGCGATGCTAAACGTTGACAAAAATAATTGCCAGCTTTCTAAATTTCTCCGTCAGGCGTTCGGACAACTTAACAGGCGCTTGGCTGAGGGTGCCCATGGTCCTATCCGACCCCAAACGGCACAAACAACCTATACTGAGATAAGCATATTTGCACAACTTGAGGTTACATAGCGCCCATCTCTACTCTACAATAGCCTGCATCAGATTTACAGAAGTACCTTGAAGGTGGGAAGGGGCTAGTATATCCCAGCATGTAAAATCCCATACCAGGGATTGGTCTAATCTCCAAGGTACTAGTGTCATTCCGTCTGTACGCTTGCCATTGTCTTGTTTTAACCTATGCCAATGTAATCGTTACAGCATAGTAAACTAGCCAGTTTATCCAAACGTTTATGAAGTAGAGCTTAAAGTGGCAAAAGGCAATTGCTTAATTGTATGTCTGTGCATTATTTTCCAGTCCGCCTGTAATTAACGCCGTAAAGTGCAGCCGATCCGATGTGAAGTGACTTGACGAGGATTAACGACCGAATTAATACCAGTAATTACAGGAATTATTTCAGCGAGCGAGCTGTTTTATTTGAGATCGTTCGTCCGGATTGATTGGGGAACTTAGTTTTTGTTAATTTGACCAACTAGTTACCTAGGATTTTGTATCGAAATACTTTTTTGGCAACCCATGAATTCACCGTGCGGGTGTCGGTTCCGTCGTGTGTTTAGAGGAAATTAATAGTGTCTCTGGCTAATTGTAATTCATGATCATATATCTGAATATCGCACTAGGTGAAGTGGCTACCAATTCGGAGACGCAGGAATCTTAGAGTATTTTGCTTACTATTTTCTGTTCTGAATGAACCTGCGACACCGAAATACCTCAAGAACAGCTTTGCCTATCTCTCTTCGTTTCATGATAAATCTCTTCGATCCTCTCACATCTCGATTCTTTCGATCCCTTCGCATAACTCTAGTTTCATTTCAAACTCATTTGTCGTTGTAGCGACAAATTTGTGGAACAATTTGCCTCCTAACATCAGGCAAGTAACCACCAGATCGCTATTTAAAAAAATGTCTATTCGCATTTCATTTCCCAACAATTGTAAGTATATTATTATTATGTATGTATGTTTATAGTTTATGTATTAGTATGTTGAATACGGTAATGTTTATTAACTCGCTTTCTTTAATGAAGTAATATACAAACAGTATAAAATAATTACAATATAAATTAAAACTACTTAAAAGTAAAAATTAAAATAAATATAAACTATACCTAATAAAAAATAAACTATAAGTAAAAAATGTCCTCTAGAGACGACCCTTCAGTGATAGTCCCCAGAAGACTGGCAACATTTCCCCTCTGTATAGCTAAGCTAATACGTTGGCAGAAATAATTGCCAGCCTTCCTGTCTCCAGACTTTTCCGTTAGCCGTTTGGACAACTCCTTGGCCAGACGCTTGGCTGACTGAGTGTCCCCATGGGCCCATCGTCTCGACCCCAAACGGCGCAAATTCGTAACCTGTACTGAGGTTGGCGTATTTGCGCAGCTTGAGGTTCTCAGCAGAAACCGCCGCACTTCCCGCGCTTGACAAGGTCGCCTGGATGTATGATGGGGCTAATGTGTCTACACATGTCGCATCCCACACCAGGGACCTGCCAAGTTTCCACGGCCCAACGGTCATGCCGTCGGGTCTTTTGCCATCGCTCCGCGCAATGCCAGAGGGTTCTAGGATCGCGGGTACTCCAGCAGTGACAAAAGCCCTTCGAATGATGTCGTTTAAAGCAGCGTGACGAGGAATGCGGCCAGCACTTCTAGCGCAAGAAAGCCCATGGTGTCCGAGATGTTCCACGGGCTCTCCACACCGACACTGGTGTGGGTGGACAGTCCGGGCTCCGAGACGAAGGCACACCGCCATTGTCAGTGTATTTCGATCAATACTTAATTAGTATTAAGTTTAATATATATATTTATATGTGTGTATGTATGTATATGTAGTTATATGTATGTGGCTAATTATTAAATAATACTTTGGATATTTATATTTATATTTAATATTTCAGTATAAATTAGTGAAATGTAGTCTATAAACTTTCTAGGTAAAAATTACCGACATTTTATAGCTATGTTACCGTTATGTGGAAATCAAATATTTTAAAAGACCGCAACTTGAAGTTGAATAAGTATTATGATCTCACAGAAAAAAAGATCAGAGACTTAGCCTTACGCAGTGGAAGTTGTTGCGAGAGGAATTCCAGCAACATCTTTGCGCAACTTACTCAAAGAATTGGGCCTAAGCAGGTCTGCCGTAAAAACGACCTTCCAAGACGGCATTAACGGAATCATAAAGTACTTGGTTGGGTAGGGAGAGTAGTTCTTCTTCGCCATTGGCGGAACGCTTCAGGGTTAACCCTATTTAGCGGGCATTAATCTCGGCGGGCGTCGACCCGCTGGTTTCTTGTTTTGCCTCAGATGATGCGGGGAAGGGGCCACTGTAGGGTATGTGGCACCTGGGAGGAATTCACTATTGGTAGTGTATATCTACTAACTACTTGGACTAGTTACTACATGGAAGGGACCGAAGGGCAAGAGAAATAAAGGAAAGATGGGAGGACGAGATAGTAAAAGAAGCAGGACAACACTGGATGGACGAGGCACAGGATAGAAAGAAATGGATAGAAAAGGAGGAGAGCTTTACCCGACGAGGGGTCCTTAATTAGAAAGAAAAACATTAGATATTATTAGAATTTAGATTTGACATTACCATTTAAAATAAAAATTTTAATTTATAATTTAGACATAGCTTTAGCATAAACGTAAAATTATTATTATTTTGTTCATATTTTAATTTAAAATTATTAATTGTGTCGATTATATAAACAAACTGTATATGTTAATTAATTAAGGAATAAACGGCTTTATTATTATTATTATTATCATTAGTGTATATATACGCTGCGTGTGAGAGGAGAGTAATTATGCCGACGACTGCGGGTTATGCCTCGGGTCCCAGATCTCCCGGGGCAGGCGGCGTCCATCCGGCGGCCGTGCGTGGAGAGGTGCGATGCCCCGAAGATGGTCGAAGAGGCTGCGGTCAGCTCAATCGAACATGGACTTCGAGAGCCTGGCCACGAACCGCTCGATGGTCTCCATCTTCAGGTCATCGTGTTGCGCACGATCCACGGAACGCCGACGGTCGCGCGCAAGGAGATATTCTGTTGGGCCTGAATTGCGGCCGCTATGGATGGCGCCCCCAGGTGGTGCCACGCTGGTGCGCCGTAGGTCAGGCGTGGGTAGGGAGAGAAGCAGAATGGTAGTCAGCGTGTGTCAGCAGTAAGCGTCTAGTTCCGCAATAAAAAAGGAGGCCTACGTTGTAAACCAGCCTATAGTCGATCGCAAGCCCGAGACACCATTCTTCTCTTCTCGCTTTCATACACCCGATGGACCCGGCACCCGCACTCCCTTCATAGATTTGTTTTTAGTAATATAGGATAATCGTTATAAATGTCTGTACCTTGATTTAACTACGAGTTTATACCAACAATGTTGATATTCCTGACGAAGCGAATAATTGTGTTTCTTTTAATTTATAAGTGTCTACCCTATAATTTAAATTTTACTTCGTGAGAACAGAAACAGGTTGAAAACCAGCGTCGTTCAGGTGTAAGTACTTGTACTGCTGCACGACTAACGCTGACACCTGATTCCTTTTGTCACATATTGTTCGAAATTGTAAAACTATGTGATACTGTTATGTATAAATCAAATAATCATCGTTTATCTTGTTATTTTTGAGCCCGCCATGATGTGTCAAGGTTCATGACTGGTGAAGAACTTTCACAACACAGTTTCCCAACATTTTACTTCGGAATTAATAAAATTTAATTATAATATACAACGAAAAAGTATTATATAATGTGCAATAATATTTTTAACTAAGTATACCTAACATATTAGGTAACTAAATAAACTAGGCAGTTTCTTCATAGAGTTTAAAACGAATTTTAGCAGTTTGAGAAGCACTGATCGGCAAGAATGCCAATAATGGTCCAGTCACACTGGCAGCTCGCCAAAGACCTTGTTCCTAAAGATTCTTCCTCACGATTAACTTGTCAACATCAGGAAGCAAATAATTTCATAGATATTTTCTCTGGCGAACCTCTTCGGGAAGGATATTGGAACTTTCACGCTCTGATACCCAAACAAAGCATCGATATTCTTTATACTATACAACAAAATATACGAGTAGGTGACGCGGTTTTAAGACTTATTTATTTATTATTTGAAAAAAAAAAAAAAAAACGGGTTTGGTAGAAAAGAGAAAAAAAAACAGAATAATACTTTGTCTGTGTATTTAGACTCGGAGGTACGATTCCTAGTCCAGTCACAATAATTCATTTGTGATATTTCTCGAGTTTGGTAATGTAACGGTTACATGTAGGTTACGAAGTTTTATTTGAATTTTATTTGGCTTCAAACTGTATGAACCACAGTCTAGCACGCTGCCTCCAGAAGGTGGGGATTCTTGATGTAACTAATAGGCCCATCAGTTCCAGCGACGCCATATTTCGTTCTTGCTCAAAGTCCGTGCTAAGGTGAATTCTTCTTTTTCTGTCGGGGTCACCATTTTGGGAGTGTTTAGAATCAATGGAACTCAAAGTATGGATTGATGATTTTATTACTATTACTATTGGTCTTCTCACACCCTCGCTCCTTATAAAACGTGGTTCCTGACTACCCCGTAAGGTCGTGATGATTCTATACTTTACTTTGTAAAAGTACAAAATATAGGTGGTTTGGTTGTAATAACTTTTTCCTTAAAATAAAAAAAAAAACATCGACGAGCTTGCCACTTGTCATGATGGGCCGATAGTAAAGTTGGCTAAATGTGAATCCGCAAAAATAAATATATAGCGTGGTTTCTGACCACCCCAGACGGGATACGTCCGTGATGATACTTTAATGAAATGAAATAATTTATTTGTCAGAAACATGGTAGGTACAGGGATGTAAATTATTATATGTAATTATATCACATGATTCGCTATTTCTAGCATACAAATATTTATTTAGTCACATGACTTTGTCGAGCTTAGTGTCTAGGTATTCTTTTGTCGAAAAAAAACATTTATTAACCAGCATTTGTTTGACTCTTAATTTAAACAGTTTTAGTGGCAGCTCCCGTATAGTAACTGGAAGCTTATTAAATATCTTTGTTGCCATTGCATAACAATTTCGGCTATATTGAGTACTTTTATGAGCTGGAATAATTATTTAAAGTGTACCCTATTCTGATTACCTGTACTGTATTGCTATGGATTTTTGTTGAATAATAATAATAAATCATTTATTATCGGGCAACAGATGGCCCATAGATAAATACCTTACAACTAAAATACATTGAAAATAACATTAGAAAATAATAATAGTATGAATTAATCTGAAGCTTCCGTATCTTCATCTTCTTGTGGTCATAGAAGTATCCATCAGGTACTGTGATCACCTTCCGAGGAGTACGAGAATCTTCAGTGGTGCAGAGAGCAAGTGCTGCGCGGGGCCCTGCAACATCGTTAGTGCTGCGTGAAGCAAATCCACGAATGTATTTGCGGTACACAACACCGAGCGGCCAGAATCCCTTCGTCAGGAATATTTTGAGGTGCTCTAACCGCACACGAATCCTAAAGACCTTGAATAAATAAATAGATATAAAAAATCAGTGGAGTGCCATGATAATAAACGTTATGGGCCTAGGAAGTAGCGATGCTGGTGCAACACATTCTCTGCATTTAATGGAATCATAAATCAATAATACCTACTATTCCCAGGCATACAATTAGCGACTAATTGGTAATTAACTCCATGTTTATATAACAGCTATCTCGGGTAATATTGATATTAATGTGTTCTAAACTGTTATTAACGTGCTACTGACCGCCTCTGCAATCTGGTGGTTACGATCGCAAATTTAGGCTCGTATCGACTTGACTTTGGTCGGCACCCTTCGTAAATATCTGTGTAGGTTCCATAACTCACACATCCTTAGTAATGCTTATACCTAAATTAGAAATCTTTAGACTACATGAGTGCTAAAATATAAAATTGTTTGCCAAAGGTATGGACAGAGTTGCCTTATGAAAGATTCTGCAGAGTACTGCATACCAGAAATGTTTCTATACTTGGAAGGAATACTGATTCTCTGCGCGAAGAAAGAGCCCTCTTGTCACTGGAGGAGACGACAAGACGCGGGGTTGTCTTTTAAAAATTAAAAAAATAAATAAGGCTAAAATAGATAAAACCTGTCTATATTAAGGTTCTATTTTACCGATTCGTGTTCTTAAAGGCGTTCATAAATTGAGGCGAGCTCAGGTGCGCCGCCCGCCCAGGTCGCCGCCCGTCCATTTAGAGCGTCTCACAAAAGCTTTTCCTAATGAACTTGGTTTCATATACTTTGCTTTTAAAAATTGTACCTGTGTACCTACAACTATATTATATACGTTTTAAAACGACCAGCGATATGGTGGCTGGGTTATAAGAACGCTTACATTTAAAATTTTAAAAAGGGCGGTATGAACCCCTCATGCACGAATGAGAAATGCACTTTTCTTACGTACATTTGTCATAGATTTAAAACACCACCGTTACCGTCAAAGTCAAAATATCTTTGTTTACGTAAACCTATTACAGGCATTAATGAAACGTCATTAATTTAATTATAAATTAAAGTGGTCCAATAAGTAAGCTGTAAGCAGAAGACCAACAGCTTAGCAGATTCCAGTGACCTGTTAATGTTTAATCTGACTAAGAAAGGAATCTGCAAAGAAAACTCAGATATATTAGATTTACAAAATAAAACATATACAGAACTACACCACAACGATCAATTAATAACCTTTTAAATTTAGTTATCAGTACCTATGAGTTTACAATACGTGGTGCAGCAGTAGGGCAGGTCAGAATTAAGATAGACTGCATGCCCATGTGCAACCCAAAAGTCGACAAAACGCAAAAACCTCTGCTAATTTAAGAACAATAAGTTAAGCGTATTCGTAAGATGTCCCAGCAGCACCCGATCACGGACGTAACGCATGTGCAGCCATCCCCCCGCTCAACCAGGCCTTTAGGGTGCGGACCGGGACCCGACACACGTGCTACCACTGCAATGACCTTCTAAGGAAGGGACGACCACCGGACACGCCACACCATGAGAACCTGAACACTAACAATGACCTTCGGGACACACACAAGCATCTGCTTAAACCGTGCATGCACTTAAGCCGTCGGTCACGGTTCCATTATTACCAATGTAAATGTATCATTACGCAGTATCTCTTCCGGGGTGGTCAGAAACCACGCGTTGCTTAAAGAAGTGGATTCATATTTTACCAACTTTACTATAGGTCCATTATGACAAGTGGCTAGCTGATGTATCTAGCGTAAATACACACAATAAAACCTTAATACAGCTATTAAACCAGCTCGCTTCACAATAAAACCCATGCTATTTTAAAAAACGACCACATCATCATTTCAACCCCTAGATCACAGAGTCCTTGAAGATAGGCTTTCTGGAGAATTTGGCCTACACTCGCCACGCTGGCCAGACCGTTTGGCAAGTGTCTTATGTCATTTTTAATGACAATTTATTAACGATTCCACAAGTTGTTATTAGTGGTACCAGGGTTGAATAGTGGCTTAACGTGCTCTCCGAAGCACGGGAACGGTAGTGATGTAATCTATTACAAATGTACGTAAGAAAAGTGTATTATTCATTGGTACATGACGAGGTTCAAAATAAAATTTTAAGGTAAGCGTTCTTACAACCGAGCCACAACCACCATCTTTCTGATACAAATTCTTAGAAGTGACACCCTATAGATACGAAACCAATTATGCTTTCAGTCCCTTTTGTGGCAAGAGAATTCTTAGAACGGTAAATGGAATAGTAGGTAACCAATTTTGTTTAAAAGTTTTTCCTTTCAATGTTATTTAAACCGAATTTGTTTTTCACATTTCTTCGCTCTTCATCGCAGCTACTGCATCAAAGACAATGGTCAAGTCTGCAATGGACATTCCCTTCTTATGAAGTTTTTTTATTTTTTAATTAAACTTTTAACAAACTATTAATTTTAAGGACACGATTTGTTAAAGGTGCCACTAAGACTCAAAACGGGGACCAAAACCACTTGGCCAAGAGAGGTCGATGGTTATTATTCCATACTCGTGTCCTAAGAAAATGGGAATACGTGATTTGTACAACCTGTTTTTACTGTATTGAATTACCAATTATGGTAGAGCTTGCTCAGGGATGAATGATAGACGATAAAGTTCAATACAAAACTATTTTAATGAGTTTCGCAACTTCACAATTACAACAAAAATACAAAATAAAATTATACGTTAAGATTGGCGCGCGCGCGTGCTGTCGTCGGCGATGTGGCCGTGGTGCGTCTCGAAAGTCTACTCTTGGCGTCTCGCATCGCCTACAGCGGTGAGAGCGAGAGCAACAACACGCATGCGCAGTAAATCTACAAGTCGACGATGAACCGCGCCGGAAGTCGACCACGCGCAACTCTTGGCGGCAATATACGATTTACTACACAATCATTATTGAAAGCATTTTCTGCCAGTCTACCTTTGGGCTCACTGATAATATGATAGAAACGAGCTGGTTCATTTCGAGGCGAATTCAATTAAAAAGTTGGTTCATTCCTCGCTCAGAGAATCAGCTGAGCAATTTAGATATAGCAACAAATACGAAGGAATCAACTATGCGAGTATATATATATACAGGTTTCCCACCAGATATTTTAAGACCAATACTTTAAAACGTCTCCTAGGCGTCCTGCGAACCTCAATAGTTCATCCCAATTCATTTCAAAGTCGTAAAATTATCGAGAAAACCAGAGTGATGCAATGGTATCGCCAACAGCAACCAAAAATAAAACTCATGTTTATCTTTTGTTTGTTTCAGAGGGGTGTGACCCCCCGGCATGAGGTCGGGGGAGGGCTCCGAGTTGGCGGAGCTGGGAGCACGCTGGTGCGGCCCGGCGCCTCCGCCCTGGACCCGCTCCGCCACGCCGCAGCACCCGCCCGCCCATCATCTCGCCAGGCACTCGCGCTCGCAACAGGTAACCATCACGATGTCGATCATATGAAAATATGGTGTAGGTCATCAATAACTGGACAGAATATATATATATATTAATACTGGCATGACATGCGACCTTGCTCCCAACTCAAGTAACTGGAATTAGAAACTGACTGACATCAGTCTTGAACACTATGCCAACTGGACTGAGCATGACGGCTATTCGAGCCTGTTCCCGAAACGCGTGGATACACTTTACTGGGATTGTTGGCACCAACGGTGGATACTTCCCTGTACCGGCAGACTGGGCTGTTAAGATCGTAGATTTTAACGCTAAACTGCTGTATTCGACTTCTGGTCGGAAACACAGAAATATTCCAGTCAAATTTGTAATATTTTTTGAGTCTGGTACGCGAGCTTGCCATTTGTCATGATGAGCTTATAATAAAGTTTCCTAAATGTTTTCTCCTTAAAAGCATAGTTTCTGATTAACTCGTGAGGAATTACGGATGTGGTATTAGACTAGGAAACCAGTCTATTCTCAAACCTCACTCCTTTTGGACTAAATTAACCATGTAGAAATAAAAAAACACCTTTAATTTTAGAACCTATTTTACTATAATTATTTTGTTACCAGGACAACCGCCATGCGAGCTACGAGGCCGAAGATGCGCGGGCGAGGGCTCGGACTGGCATGTACTACTCTCCTCCAGGCACCTCCTACACCATCGTGGAGAGGCCTGCTTCTTCACAGGGCCATCACGCGCCCTACTCTTCGCATCACTATCAGGGAAAACTCACTAGGCAACCCTATCTTGGCTCCGCTACCATAGGAAATAGTTCTACTGGTAAGAACCTAAGTGAATAAGTAGGTAAACCTCGAGGGTTGAAGTGTTAACGTTGCAACGAATATGAGCTTGAAAAATTTGACACGAAATCTCACACGACTTCCACCATAAGATGTACTTCCATTTCGGTATTTGCAGCTCGCCAGTGGAACAGACTACCTTTGGTAATCAGAGTTCCATCTCTCAAAATATTTAAAGACAAGTTATACAATTTTTTACACCAACATAATAACTTACCATAACTTTCTACTATGTACTTAGATATGTATTTATTATTTATGTCACTTCAGCTAGCTAATTTTAAAAGCTATGTTAGTATCTTTCGTTCTCTGATGAAAATTAACGCATTCAATTCTATCAGATCAATACCAAGCATAGTTATCTCTATAGCTAGCTCAGTGACATTGAATTTGTGGTCCAGACTCACTGTCTGTGTCCACGTCTTTCCTTCGTACGACATTACCAGGAGGACTAGTCTTTAACCTTTGTCTTCAAATATTGTCGTATGTACGATGAAAGAATGTGTCAGAGTTTCCTGAATGCCGCGCATCCAAGCTAAATGCGTCTGTCGACACATTTTGACTTCAGAAGTCGACTGAATTCTGCTGAATATGTATAATATTGTATAGTGAGTCCGAGGTAGACGGACTTTTGCATAAATTCGAGAGTAGAAACGGGAAACGTCCCACACTGATTGCCAATCAATTGGAGATTGGTGAAATTAAATTATTATTATTAAATCGTAATACAACACGTAATAGGGATTTGTTTTCTGTACCTCGCTCTAAAACAAGGTATGCTCAAAATATTTTTCTGCGTCGTGCATGTACACTTTATAATAGCAAGTTGTTTGATATCGATTTGTTCAGTAATTCATATGCAGTCTTTAAGAAACGACTTCTGATACATTTATTGTAACTGTAACTGTATATTATTACTTGATATTTTTGTTGTGGTAATTTTAATTTTACTTATTTACCTATTAAAACTGTTTTTATTTTAAATCTGTCATTATCATTTATAATATCGCTTTCGTATCTTCTCCATCCTTACTATCAATATATTTCTTGATTTACATATATATATATTTTTATTTTTTCTAATGGTTTGGTGGAGACGATGTGTTAGCAAAATTGTTAATTATTGGAACTCTAGGTCTAATTTTGGTTTAATTTGTTTCATGTATTTTTACTTTATGTGACTGTATGTTTCCAAAATAAAATAAAATAAAAAAAAATAAAATAAATCGTTTATTCAGGTAAAAGCTTACACTATTTACATTTTTAAAATTATACGCCAAACTGCATAGCAGTTTGTTGGCGAATAGTACACTCTTTTTTACATACATACATACATATCTTCACGCCAGATCCCTTACGGGGTAGGCAGAGACAATTGAGCGCCACTTGACACGATCACGACATACCTCTTTCGCTTCATCGACATTCATCAACCTCTTCATACATGCCCTTTTGTTATGAAGGCTTTTTAATTCTCCTTCAGCTAGTGTTTTATTTATTTGATCGTGATACGTGTGTCTTGGTCTGCCAGGGCCTCTTTTACCCACAACTTTCGCATTATATACCTGGTTCGTCAATCTTTCTTCGCTCATCCTTTCAACATGCCCGAACCATCGTAGCATGCTTTTCCTTATTTTTGTGCCTATGCTTTCTTTTATACCTACCATTTTTCGTATTTCGACGTTACGTATGTGGTCCGCCAAAGTGACGCCGCATAACCGACGCAGCGACCTCATTTCTACTGCATTAACCCTACTCTCATGCATATTCTGACATATCCACGTCTCGCTTCCATACATAAGTGTTGGTACCAACATGGCATTGTGTATGGCGAGCCGAGCTTTGTCACTTACATTTCGACTGGCGATCAGTGACCCCAGGGCACCTTTAACACTATTTCCCGCGTTCACTCTTCTTTCAACATCCCTATCATACTTCCCATCCGCAGTGAAAACACTGCCCAGATATATAATTTCATTTACTTGTTCTAGAGTTTCATCATCAATCTTTATCGTCACGGTTGTCATCCTTCTTCTTTCAAACACTAGTACCTTGGTTTTTCTCGCATTCTTTCTTTTTTACAGTATTTTTTTACACTATATTTGTCAAAATACAAAGTTACTTAACATTAAATAACATTACTGTTAGTAGTTAGTATTTACTTAGCAAAAGCAACTTTAATTTTCCTTTAAATTATTTTTTTGTCATTTTTACACAGTCATCAATGGGCATAATATTATTAAATATAATGGGAGTTAAGAACTTTCTAGTTCTTTCTATCTAATCTAGTATCATAACCACATCCAGTATAAACATTTTTGTAGGCACTACCTTCAAATTGCTCCAGGGCTATTAAAAACTCACTTTATCCTGCACCGGAACTATACCAAACAGCTTGTCATAGTTCTTATTACAGCCACTCTTGACCCTCGCATCCACCAATAACTTCATGATCCTTATATGTAACTCATTATTCTCAATTAGTTTTTGTATTGTTATTTTTAATTCACAGCAGCTGCAAGTTTGCGGAATAGTACAAGCCATCTGAATGGCAAGAAAAGGCCGATCTCCCCTGAACAAGTGCTCAGGTTGTTTGGGCAAGGAGGTGCGGCGGCACTTGGGAAGGCACTGCCTCCATCACAGCCTTTGCCGGCACCGCGAAGGCATTCACCAGCTAGCAGTCCTAGCAGTACTACACATCATGTAAGTTATTTTATTAAATTAAAGTATGCAGGACATAATATGCCCTACCCGACCTAAAGTGTACCGAACCGTCAGGCGGAGTAGACAACGGTACATTTGGGATGCCTAACTGCCTCCGTGGTCTAGCGGTTAAGTCCGTGAATTTAGACTCGGAGGTACCGGGTTCGATTCCTGGTCGGGACACAAAAATATTTATTAATAAATACATTTAATTAATTATTAATTTATTTGTGATATTTCTCGAGTTTGGTACGCTGGACACATCGACGAGCTTGCCACTTGTCATGATTGGCCTATAGACACTTTTCTTACGTATACACATTTGTCATAGATTTACAACACCACCGTTCCCGTGCCTTGTCCGTGTCTCGGTTCCAAGAATACCAACTATTTGAATCGTTAATAAATTGTCATAAAAAAATGACATCAGACCCCCGCTAACCCGTCTGTGTGTGGCGAGTGTAGGCCAAATTCTCCAGAGATTTATGAAAGGCCCATCTCCAACAGTGGAGATCTAGGACTCTGTGTTCTAGGGGCTGAAATGAAACTCGATCAGGTTTAGTACCAGCATAAGTCGATATCTACACACGATGTGTGAAGGAGGGTTATTTTAAGGGGGCTTCACACGTGTAAATAATTTGTGGGGCAAGGTGGTAGTCGATACCACTATGTTATTCATGACCAGCCCGCTGACCGTTTAGACCTCTGTTAACTGACTATGGACACGGCTTAGATATTTTTTTAAAATAATTTTTTTTGCATACTAATATTATAATACTAGATAAGACTGACTGTTTTATTTTTATTTATTTATTGTTATCATCTTTATTGCACAAAGTACAAAGACCGGACCTAATACAGCTAGACATTCTATACTGGTCAAACCTTGGGACAATTAAGCAGTTATGACAAGATAACTACCTACGTGGTCTAGCGGTAAATTTAGACTATGAGGTACCGGGTTCGATTTCTGATCGGGACACAATAATTTATTTGTGTTATTTTTCGAGTTTGGTACCCTAGAGACATATACGACCTTGCCACTTGTCATGATGGGCCTAAATATAGATAAATATGAATCCGCTTCATTAAACAGAAAAAAGTGTTGTTTCTGACTAACCCGGAAGCGGTACTGTCGTAATGATATTTTCCTGCGATAAGCTAAGGGAGGTGTGATCAAAGCTGTTTTTTTGTTCGATTCCTGATCGGGACACAATTATTTATTGGTGATATTTTTCGAGTTTGGTACGCTAAAAACATCGTAGAGGTAGTCAATTAACATGATCGGTCCTATAGTAATAATGATAATAATAAGGCCGTTTATTCCTAAATTAATTAACACGGTCTATAGTAAAATTGGCTAAATGTGGACTTACTCCTTAAAAAAGTGTGGTTTGAAAGCACCCTTGAGACGTATTTATGCGTTACTTCCTAAAGTGGTATGTCCATATTATGAATATCATTGTCGTCAGTGGTAACTGCTTGCGTCAGTGTGGAACGGACGCGTGCCAGAGACGCAACGCGGTCTTTGGAATCCTACGCCATTCATTCAATTTATAACATTTAATAATAAAATAATGTTTAATTTAAATAACAATTCAGCTATAAGGACTTTCCTATATCTATAATTTTTTTTCTAATACTCCTACATTTAATAATAATAAATTAAATATATATAAACTAAACATCAAATAAATAAAAACTAGATATCTAATAAATGTTTTTTTACAATTTTATCTGCTTTTCAAGGTATCCATTTAAGTAACATTTAAAAACAAGTGTATTTTTGGACAGCAATATTTTGTACAAATTTTTGTGGTAATGTAAATTTTCAGCGTTAAATATTCATCGGTAAATTCCCTCTGGATGCGGTGCTAAAATAAAATATTTACATACATACTATAGCAAGGTTATTGCGTATCTCATTAACAAACGACCAACGAACACTTTAAAGTTGTTCCAGAATAGAGACCGTTCGCCGGACAGATGACGTTGATATTCATTAAAGAATCAAGTCATAGGCTAGCTTTTAAAATGGGCAAGTTAAAGTGGCAATGGGCCAGACACATCTGCCGCAGAACCGCAGAGACCAGGCATGGGATGGCCATGCCAGATGGATGAATGACCTGGAGAAGAAGAATTCTCGTCTAATGACGAACCTTGGGTAAACTCTCTCCAGTACTAGAAAGACAAAAAAAAAAACAGAATATAAAAAACATTTATTTCTTTTAAAAAAAAACAGTTTTTTATGGATAAACCCCAGACTTGGAATTATCTGGGTTAAACTGGGAATCAGTTTCTTCCTTTGGTTATATTTATTATTTATAAATGTTATGCCTCAATATTATTTTAAAATGTATATAATACAATATAATATAATAGGCGTTTGCTGTAGAAAATCTGGGTCCATGGAGTCCAAGCGCAAAAAAGTTTTTGAAATAAATAACACCGCGTCTTGTCGTCTCCTCCGGTGACAAGAGGTCTGGCTCTTTCTTCGCCCAAAGAATCAGTATTGCAATTCAACGGGGAAATGCAGCCAGCATTCTTGCCACCATTCCACACGGACGGGACTTATATCCTTAGTATTAATATTATTATTTTTTTGTTTTAGTTGTAGTGAAGTTTTTTTTTTAAATATTAGGTTTTATTTTTAATCATTTAATATTGTGATTGTTTTATACTGTTTGCATATTACTTCGAATAAATAAGTGCAATCATTTATATATATAAAAATACCTAATTAAATACCCGTTATACCTTGTGTCGGTATCAGTAGGTATATCAAATAAAACACGTTAAATTATGTATTAATGATGTTTCAGACTTAACGATTGACCTTCTATTGTATTGGTAAAATCAATAACTACGAGTATAATAATAATAAAAATAGATTTGTTTTGTAGAGTAATTTGTTGGTAATTTTTATATAATCAACATCAGATTGTGTCTTCCGCTACTGGATATAGCCCTCTCCCAAATTTAGACATTGCACGTGATCTTTTGTCGGCCTCATCCAACTGTTATCAGCGATATTCTTCAGACAAAGTTGACTTCAGACAGCGGAGTCGTCCGAGATGGCTTTGTACCACCGTTTTCCCCAGCGGGATCTTAGTAGGTAACGACTGTGTTGCATCCAGGTCCTAAGTTGGTTGCTTGGACGAGGGGTGGAAGGAATACAGGATGGTGAAAGACTCACGTGCAGGGTGGTTCGGACTCCTCTTACTTCCTATCCCAAAGACTACAGCGGCGCCGCTTCTTCTTTCTTGATGTGAACACACTTTGCACAACACCAGGAATAGGAAGGACACTAGCACACTTAACACTTGAACTTGAACTTTCTTCAACGCCTTCCGATTTAGAACTCGTAAAATAATGGCACTGACACACAGTTAAGTGTTGCGAGATATATAAAGGTTTCCCTTAAAATTGGGAAACTACAGTTGAGAGTGAACAGACTGGTAATTCATGCTCTTTTGGTGCTGGGCGCTATTTATTTATATATAACTATCACCATAGCAAGCTTACAATATAATAAAATAAATAAATATTTCCAGACAGGTCACACAGCGCCATCTAGTTTCCGTGGTAAGCTACATATTAAACTTTTTTTTTTTTTTGTAAATATATACATATTATACATATAAACACCCAGACCGAGACAAATTATACAATGTACAACTTGCCCCCGGTGGGAATCGAACCCACGACCTCCCAAGTTCACGGCAACGTTTGTTACCACTTAGACCACGGAGGCGGTCAAATATTAAGTTCTTCTTGCCGAAAAACCCAGTAAAGTGTATCCACACGTTTTGCGATTAGGCTCGAATTGCCGTCATGACCAGTCAAGCCGGCATAGTGTTGGGGACTGATGTCAGTCACGAGTGTCTGATTCCAGTTGCTAACATTCATGGACCTAGCTTACAATCAGGTGGGCCCAAGGTCACATGTCGTGCTAGTATATAAAAAATAAAATGCCACAACAGCGCCCGTGTGGCTCACAAACTTAGCGGGTCTAGTTTCGACCACTTCAGCTCTTCTCCTGGAGCACTTGTCTAGGAAATAGTCTTCCGTTCGGAAGCCGAACGTAAGAGGGAGCGATATTCTGAAGAGCCTTGAAGTGTCCGTTGTCGGCCCGATAGAATGTGTTGGCAATATATCCTCAATAGTTGGCATCTCTCTCCGCACTAACGCTGCTGTTCGTGCTCCATTAAGACGTCTTGTTTGCTCATATAATGATATATTTTCTAAAGTAGACATATTTGCTTTATCTGCATATAGGTATAAGAATAAGGTCAAAGAAACGTTAAAATTTATATAGGTATTTTAATTATTATTATTATTAATTTAATTTCACAATTTTTTTTTTTTTTTTTTTTTAAATGTTTAGTTTGTTTTTAATGTATTTTTTTTGTATAATGGAATATTAATAGTTATCTCTTTATAATATATATATATATATATGTGGATAACGGTGTTAATTGTATAATTACCTGTACTATGTAATCTATATTTGTATTGTATCCTTATTGTACAATTGTTTGTTATTCCAAATAAATAAAATAAAATAAAATCTCGAGCTATGACGGAATTACGCACGAGGAGATCACTCTTAGCGATATGTTCTGCTGACTACTTGCCCCTGTTGGTCTTCGTTAGAAGGTGATTCTTCTTCAGCTCATCTGGTGTTGTTCGTCCCACTTGTATCTTCCCGTACGTGGTATTTCCAGTGGTACTGATGTTTCCGGCCTATTGACATTTCTCTGACGAATATCAACATTTGGATTTTTTATTAATCAGAGAAATACATATAGCTCATTTATAGACACAGACAGTCCACGTTTCTGCTCTATATATATATATATATATATATACGCGTGGTGTAATAGTGACGTAACATAAGTAGGTAGTAAAAACTGTGATAAAAGTGTATTGTTAAAAAAAAAAAACAATAATGTTAAATGATGATGTGTTGTGTAGTGAATTTAAGTGAAGATAATTGCGTTCTACTTTCATCACATTGGAGCCATCGGAAAATCATGAGGTACTTAACAAAAACATACATATTAAGCTAACTTTGTCAAAAATTTTAACTGGCTCCGTGGTTAATTTGTTGGACCCTAAACAGGCTATAATCCATATCTATGTACTCGTATGTTAGGCACAACATTAATTCCTGCTACAAGCAAGTAACTTTAAACCAGTGACTTTAAAAGTATCAAAGCAACCAAAATACTTTATTGCTCGTTTGTTCGCAGTCACTTGGAATATGCAAGCCAAATCTGGAACCATCAATATACTTTTTATAAAAAACGTATTGAGGCTATCCAGCGAAAATTTTTACGTTACATTCAGTACAGAGCCAAAACGTACGATGCTGACTACAACCGCCGTTGTATTCGCTTTCATTTGCTTCCACTTGAAACACGTCGAAACATTTCTGACATCTCATATCTTCTTAAAGTAGCCAACGGCTCGGTTGATTGCCCTGAACTCTTGTCTAAACTGAAACTCCTTACCCCTACGTATAGAACGAGATGTCCCCGTTTGCTTGGTGTTTCTTACACATCGAGTAATTACAGAAATAACTCCTATTTCCAGCGTGCATGCAAAAGTTTTAACCACTTAGTGGAACGCGTACATGATGTTGACCTGTTTGATACCTCTCCGATGATTCTTAGACGATTGATGACTGCCCAGTACTGTGATGAGCATCTTGAGTAGGTTCGACAACGCAAATTACACTGTTTGCTTTGTGTGGCAGTTTACTATATTTACTATATTTAAAATCAAGTTTGGATAGGTCTACTTCACTACTAATTCTGTTTCGCTGGTTTTGTGTCTTTGCGTCTTCAGGAATTATACAACCATATTTTTGATATTATTTGTAAATTTTATTATTATTATTTTGTTTCTCGATGGAATTGTTTGTTTTTGTTTAATAGTTATACTGGTTTAGTCTTTAATTGTTCTCTTAATTGTATTGGTGGTGGCTTTGTATTTGAATTGTATTATTTTAACACGTTTTGTCTGCTGTGTTTACTACTAACTTAATGCTATCAGTGAAAATTTGTAAGGCTTTAAGTTGCTATATTTCTATTGTATTATTGTAGAGGCTGTAAATTTTCCTAAAAATAAATAAATAAATAAATAAACTAACTAACTTAGGAACTACTTAAATAAGATCGTGGCTGTAAAGAGGCCGTGTCAGTTTACATTCTAAATATTTAATAATTATGATGTACAGAAATTATATACATTTGTCAGATAATTAATAAATTTATAAAACAAAAAATAATAATAATAAAAAAGATGTGTCATCTTATAATCTAAATAATAATAATGATATGTCAATTAAACATAAATTTATAGTTGTAAAAGGGCCGTGTCATCTTATATTCTAATAGCATAATATCTAATATTGTGTCCCGACCAGGAATTGAACCCGGTTTTAGGAGCAAGTGTGTCGAAAAACACTTTCAAAAGTTAAGTACAGTTTCTCCCCTGTTGCTTCGATAGTAGGTTTAAGTGGTAGATGCTGAACCAATCAAATCAAGTTGGGATATCTAAGGAAGCAATTAATCGCGAACTTATCAAAGTGAATAGAAGTTACCAGTCAATCGTCAGGCACGCGGATGAGCAATTGGTTACCTGTTGGTCTTCAAAACTCCAATTAAAAAAGTTTGTATGATGAGCAGTTTTTCTTCCACTTACGTGAAATGAAATGAAATATTTATTTGCAAGAAACATGGTAACAAACAATATTAGGTCTTATTAATATTAAATGGGTCCACATATTTTGCCATAAGCATGCAAAAAATTACAACAACTGTTATAGAAGTAAAGGCATTGCTTCTTTAGTAACTTTACTTCATAAAAACCTTTGTGTTGCTTAAAATACACAAAGTATTCCTTCCAAGTATAGAAACATTCCTGAACTAGCCACGTATGCAGTACTCTGCAGAGTCTTTTATAAGGGAACTCTGTCCATACCTTTGGCAAACAATTATATATTTTAGCACTCATGTAGGAGGCGTTTCGTCTAAAGATTTCTAATTTAGGTATAAACATTGCTAAGGATGTGTGAGTGATGGAACGTTTGCCATTATTATTAGGTACTTTATTGAGGTGTTGGTAATTAATATTAGTGTACCGCCTTGAGAGGGTTTATATACTTCGCATTGCTTTCTTTCGCACAACATAATATATTGAATGTTTTTTTCTTAAAATTAAGTAATAATTTATTACTAATACATACACAAAATAATATATAAAAATTAAAATCTACCTAAATAATAAAATTAAAAATAAACGAATAATTATTTATTCGAAGTAATATACAAACAATATAAAAGAATTACAATATTAAATAAACTATATTACAACAAAATCTAAGCTAAAAAAATAATAATAATACATAGAAAATATTTTTTTTATAGGTACTTACAAAAAAAATAGCTCCTCCAAATCGCTGTCTTGTGGCATACACTAGCAGCATTTCCCCTTTGAATGATCAGACTTAATTTTTAGAAGAAAAAAACTGCCAGCCCTATTGTCACCAGAGACGTCAATGAGCCTTGGAACAATTTCCTTATAAAAGGCTTTAAGTTCCAGCCCCCACGGGCCCATCGAAATAAAATAAACTATAAATAAAAAATGTCCTCTAGAGACGTCCCATCCGAGATAGTCCCAAAGAGACTGGCAACATTTCCCCTCTGTATAGCGAGGCTAATATGTTGGCAGAAATAATTGCCAGCCTTTCTGTCTCCAGACCTTTCTGTCAGCCGCTTTGACAACTCCTTGGCCAAGTGTCTCGCTGACGGTCCCCATGGGCCCATCGTCGCGACCCCAAACGGAGCAAATTCGTAACCGGCACCAAGGCAATATTTGCGCAATTTGAGGTTCTCTGCAGAAAACGCCGCTCTCCCCGCGCCTGACGAGGTCGCCTGGATGTGAGATGGAGCTAGAGTATTTTAAAGAAATGTACTTATAAATTAAAATAAAATTACGGACCTTTGGGCATATTTTTAAAATATTATACCTAACTTTAGATAGAGATAATGGGAAAAACATTTATAACGATTTAATAATAAATAAATATTTCAAGACAGGTCACACAGCGCCATCTAATTTCCGTGGTAAGCTACGAGGCTTGTGTTACGGAAACTAGATGGTTGATAAACTACATATTATACTTTTTTTTTGTAAATATATACATATTATACATATAAACACCCAGACCGAAACAAATTATACAATGTACAACTTGCCCCCGGTGGGAATCGAACCCACGACCTCCCGAGTCCACGGCAACGTTTGTTATTATTTATTTATTTATTATAAACTTTATTGCACAAAGTACAAAGGCGGACCTAATGCCGCTAGACATTCTATACTGGTCAAACCTTTGGGACAACTAAAGCAGTTACGACAAGATAAGGCAGGTGCTATCAAAATTAATAGAAAAATATTAGACTTCAATATATACTAGTGAATAAATACTTATTTACATACTAATACATACACAAATACATACAAATAAAACTACATACATACGTTCTATGAATATACATAAATATAATATACCTACTATATGATGACTATAATGAGAGAAATAAATATAGCAGAGAGTGTATTAAGCTTATGGTAAATTGAAATAGTGCGCATAGACCAGTTTCTTAAATAGTGTTCTATTTGGAGCTTGACGGATGTCCACTGGTAACTGGTTCCAAAGATGCACAGCCACCACCGCAAACGACTTGGAAACGAATGCGGTGTGATGTGTGGGGAAGGAGAGCGTGGAGTTAGAAGAATAACCACTAGACCACGAAGGCGGTCATATTTATATTATATATTTCAGATTTATATTATATATTTCATATTTATATTATATATTTCATATTTATATATTTACTCGTATATATCTCCAATTATTTACTGGGTTTAGTTTATATTAAACTAGCTGTTTTACCCGGCTTTGCCCGTGTATTTAAATTAAATTCGTTGCGCATTATATATCCTGAGGTATATATTTAATTTGCATGGTGTAAAGGGAAAAAATAATCGTCTTGAAATGCTTAAGCCTACTAACATATTTAAAATTTAATTATTAATAGTGTAAATAGCTTTCCAATTACCGCTTTATAATTGCCCATTTTTTCAAAGTATTAAATTGGATATATTATGTTATCCTTAAGAAATAGACATATGCAAATGCGGACTTTTATGTTGACCTATATAAGATATACAATTCCACTATACATTATTTTGTTATATCTCAAAAGGTTTAGGCAGCGTTTTCGTTGAAAGCTCCCAGTCGGCTTATTTTTTTCCGATACTTTCAACAAATATTGTTAATATATACAAAAACAAATTATATACTAAAACATTCCTCGAGAACCACTCTATCCATTATATCCACTTTTGTAGGCCGGCATAGTGGTAGGGACTGATGTCGGTCGTCCGAGGCTGGCGTCAGTTGCTCCCATTCTTGGACCTCGCGTACCGCTTACCATCAGGTGGGCGCGGTGTCACATGTCGTGCTCCGTATAAAAAAAAAAAAAATCCATTATATCCACTCCATAAGTACATGCGCTGCCGTCTCCTCCTCTGCCATGCATTCTCTAAACAGTTGTCTATCTGTAATATTCTATATTAGAGTGTATAATAATAATAATAATAACAACAACCGACACACAGTACACTACAACCGACCTGACATTACTTTGATAAACAAAGAAAATAAAACAGCATATTTAATAGACATAGCCGTACCTAACACTCATAACCTAGTAACTACACATACAGAAAAAAATACTAAATACCTTACAATAGAGCTTAAATCTCAACTAAAATTAAAAAAGTAACAACTGTACCCATATTAGTATCTACGACCGGAGTAATACCCAAAACATTACATGACAGCCTCAAAACTATCAACGTAGACCAGCACACATACAGACAATAGCAAAAAGCTACAATTCTTAATACTTGCCGTATAGTCAGAAAGTTTGGAGTTAAGAAGCATGATGCTCACTTGGCCAAAGCCCGTGAACATCATTAGATTAACCGGTTAAATACCGAGATTCTTTAAGAATACACATTACATAATAATAATAATAAATACGTTTATTTTAGAAGTCTTATTTTTATTTTGTAAATTTGATAGTTTTTGTTAATTTTTTTTTTTTGTTTTAACAGTAACAAGTTTTTAATTTCTTCTTCTTTTTATATTGGTGAATGCTATCACACCTAATTGGTACATATATTAGACAAGTTATAATTATACTATGTTATGTGTGTGATAATATATGTACTGCTGTGTGTACTATAGAAATAAATAAGTACACTGGTAATACAAAATTAAAAAATACAAAAATTGATACAAAATAGGTTAGTTTATATTAGTCTATAGAGGAGTAAGGTTACTTTGCATCATTCAACATTTAGCAGTAAGACCTAGACTATATAGTCTTTCGATAGTCTCTGTTGATTTCAAAGTTAAACACCCAGTGTAGCTTTTAATGTAACATAGTTATTATTACATTATTATCTCAGTGTTTAAACATAAGTTAAGAATGATTAGCAATATGGTTTTGTAAAGTAGGTGGCGTTGTGTACGAACGTAGTCGTGTGCTGATTTCTGATTGGTTCAATAACGATGTTACGAGTCGCTTTAATGAATGGCGCGAATCATATCGCGCCAAGAAAGAAAACAGCAGACGAGTCGCCTTTAAAATAGTGAAGGTTGTAAATAATTATTGGCAATGGAAATAAATCATACAACATTGAAGACTGGTTTAATTTGAGAAATTAGTCCTAACATTACCTACTAAGGATTGGACTTTAGTTAACGTCCCAGCCACTGCACCAAAGTGATGTGTCGCAGCGGTCGGGGGGTTATAAGTGTTTATTTAATTTAAGGCACAATATCTTTATTTAGGTTTGTTCCCAATCGACTAGGTTAGTATTTATTTATGGGCCTTCCAGAACATATATCTGGAGAATTTGGCCTACACTGCTTGTCGAGGATATAATATCAATTTTTAATGACAAGTTATTAACGAATCCACAAGTTGGTATTAGTGGAACCGGGACCGACGGCTTAACGTGTTCTCCGAGGCACGGGAACAGTGATGTTGTAAATCTATGATAAATGTACGTAAGAACAGTGTATTTCTCATTGGTACATGCCGGGCACGCGCGGTTGTGGCTCGGTTGTAAGAACGCGTTCCTTAAATCCTACAAAGGTCGGTTCAAACTCACCCGGCATGTACCAGATAGATACATTTTTTCTTACGTACATTTGTCATAGATTTACAACACCACCGTTCCCGTGCCTTGGAGACAACGTTAAGCCGTCGGTCCCGGTTTCACTAATACCAACTTGTAGAATCGTTAATAAATTGTCATAAAAAATTTACATCATATTCTCGCCAAGCAGTCTGGCCAGCGTGGCGGGTGTAGGCCAAATTCTCCAGATATATGTTCTGGAAGGCCAGTCTCCAGCAGTGGAGGTCTAGGACGCTGTGTTCTAGGGGCTGTAATGAGAATAAAATAACATGCCGGGTGGGTTTAAAATCCTTCTATATTGATCGCAACCAGAGAAGCAATTTTGCAATATCGCAAGGAACTTGCCAGTTGGTAGTTCAATAGAAACGGTGAAATCCTAACACAAACACAGTCTCCGCTCTCAAGGATGTTTAGCATCTCAAAGACTTGGATAAGCTTGAACGAGAGCGAAATATTTGAGCTTTTACGGTCCAATTTTAAAACCTAGCTACTTTCTTTAAAAATAACGCTTTTCTTTTGCACAAATGAGAATGACAATTTTTCGTAGAGAAATGGGCCCATCATGAAATGGGTCATTTATACGCAGAAGGCATACAGCGCCCTTCGTATCCAGTACAATAACGCGTTCAGGGTGCTGATAGGGCTGCCCCGTCGTTGCAGTGCCTCTGGGATGCTAGCAGAGGCGCGGGTGGATGGATTCCATGCTATTATGAGGAAGCCTGTGCCTCAATCCTCGCCCGCGTGAGGGGCAGCCCCAGCAGCATCCTGGCCGTGTAGGCTGATAGGTGGGACTCTCCGTTCTTGGGGCACTGGATACGCCTGCATGTCAGCAGGTGACCTGGGCCCCAGAAAAGGAAAAAATAAAAATATATTTGTATTATAATTTTGTATTTTTACTAACACTAGATATTATAAGATTTTTTTGAAAATTGTTACTAACACATATGGAATTTATTCTAAAATAATAATAATTATTAATAACACTCCCCAGCTATTAGGTATTTATCACGATGGATGTCGCGTTTTTTCGCCTTATTCACCATGCAGTAGTGTTTTGTTTTCAGGATAATGATTTTTATCTTTTAAAAAAGTTGACCTATTTATTTCAAATAGAGATTCTACTAATGACATCTGAAGGCTAAAAAAATATATTTGCTCATTTGACAATTACACGCTGTATATAACTAACCTTAGCACGCTTAAAGGTGTTCCGAGACGTGTAGAAACTGTTTTGCCAAAGCTATGTGACGTCACAAATGACATTATTCCTCGCGCTTAGACCGCTCACGATATCGAGGTAGATCGCTCTGAGCGCTGTCAGTTTTTTGTCATTATGTCGCGCGCCATTTAATATTAGGTTTTCTTTTAAATTATTTAATATTGTAATTCGTTTATCCTGTTTGTATATTACTTCTAAAAAAATCTATAATTAATATTTAAGTAAGAAGTGAAAAAAAATATGTCTGTAACACGGCAAGTTATTTTAAAAGACCAAAATAAGTTAATAATATTAAACTTTACACATATAAAGATAAATAAACCGAGAATGTTTGTTAGTATTCATAGTCAAAGATGTGGAATTTATCTTCCATACATTTAAAAAAAAAAATCATGTTATGAATGTGATTTAGACCGTTCCGAATTGATATCAAGCTCTGAGCATCCAAATCGTGATATTTGATTCGGAACGACTGTTAGTAGCATATTCATTCTAAGCGCTCTAAGCTTGATTCGGAACGAGGGCTAAGGTTGTATACTTCGCTTGTTGACAATAATGGCCGACATGTTGAAATAATTGAACGAATTCCATCACAGCCACGAATTCCATTTTAGTGGGTGTGGCAAGATTGTGCGGAACAAACAAACTTTGACAGCTTTATCTTGTTTTAGGCAATTTACCGTGCAGATCGCGAGAGACCATACTCGTCGGGCGGTGCTCCGGCGCCGTCCACCGAGCCGACCACCCGCACGGTGACCATGAGCAGAGACCCCAACGACTCTCACGGCTTCGGCATCTGCGTCAAAGGAGGAAAGGAAGCAGGTGACTATCAATATCATGAAGTTTAGTGCCAGTAACTGGCGCCAAGAACTATCTCTCTCCCTTTCTACTTTCAAAACACTGTGCTGGAACCACAACCTAGATTAATCATATTCCGGGTTGATCTCAATCACCGAAACTACTTAGAGAGTTTTTTTTTTATTCTAGCACGACATGTGACCTTGGGCCCACCTGATGGTAAGTGGCGCGCAAGGTCCATGAATGTTAGCAACTGAAGTCAGACACTCATCAGTCCCTAACACTATGCCGGCTTGACTAGATGCTTTTTCACACTTCGCTTGAAGGACTCCAAGTTATAGGAAAGTGGAAACACACAGGCTGGAAGAGCATTCCACATCTTTATCGTACGACAGATGTATGAGTCCCCAAATTTATAGGTACGCGAAGAGATGGTGACTACGGTATGTGGGTGCATATTCTGACCTGTGCGTGTGGTTCGGTTGTATCTACAAAATTGCGTTCAGTATTGGGATGTTGAACAAGTGAAAACTGTTTATCCCGCCTTCATCTATGATTCATCATGACAGCCCCTGAAACACGGAGTCCTAGACCTCCACTGCTGATTCCACGTTCTGAATTTATTAATGACTAACTGACCCGGCGAAATTCGTACCGCCAAACCGTCATTGAATGTCGTGTTACTTATAAGCTGAACGAAATTTATGATTTTATGGAAGTAATACAATGAAAGAATGAAAGGTAGCTTTTAATTTATATTTAATGTACTTGTAAAATATTTATTAATGTATATAAATACATTTAATTATTATTTAATTTATTTGTGATATTTCTCGAGTTTGGTACAGAGACATCGATGAGCTTGCCACTTGTCATGATTGGCCTATAGTAAAGTTGGCTAAATGTGAATCCGCTTATTTATAAGCGTGGTTTCTGACCACCCCGAAAGGGAAACGGTCGTGATGATACTTTTACTAATACAATGAATATAAAATATATGACGTACCATAATGTCTAAACACTCCAATCGCTGCAGCTTCCCTGGGCGTGTCCTAGAAGCTATACCACGTACTAGTATTCTAAACATATAACCATGTCATCATCATCATCAGCCTGTATCTCTCCACTGCTGGATGTAGGCCTAACCCAAGGCTTGCCACTTCACGCGGACCTTCTTCAGGTCATCTGTCCATCTGGCGGGGGGTCGTCCTACTCTACGTCGTCCCGTACGTGGTTTTCACTCTAAAACCCGTGTGCCCCTTCGGTCGTCGGTTCTGCGGCAGATGTATCCGGCCCACTGTCACTTTAGCTTGCTAATTTTGAAAGCTGTGTCGGTTACTTTGGTTCTTCGACCAATATCAATATATCGGATTGTGTACATCAGAGAAATACCAAGCATAGCTCTCTCTATATCTCGCTGAGCGACCTTGAATTTATAGACCAAACCCTCTGTCAGTGTCCACGTCTCTGCTCCGAACGACATTACTGGGAGGACGCACTGGTTAAAGACCTCGTCTTTAAACATTGTGGTATGGACGATGAGAGGTTTTGCCGAAGTTTTTAGAATGCCGCCCATCCTAGCTAAATGCGTCTGTCGGCTTCTTTGCTGCGCCTAATTGAATAGTCTGCCCGAGGTAGACCTAATTTTGCACAACTTCTAGAGTAGCGCTTACAACGCAGATTGGCTTCGGCTTGGCATGATCAATGAGCATGGCTTTCGTCTTGTCCAGGTTAATCCTGAGACTAACCCGCTGGAAAGCCACGTTTAAGCCGTTTAACATTCCGTAAGATCCTTGAGCGTGCTGGTCATAATGACTATAACCATGACCTTATCCCTTTTTCTCTATTTCACAGGTCAAAATGTGCACCTCCATTTTATAGCCCAAGGCTTCGATAAACTTACCAAATAGTTTTACAATCAAATAAATCAAGCTTCGCATTCCTAAAACAGTTTCGATTTGTTTATCAACAAACAGTCGTCTATTTGCAAACCTATATAAACAGCATCGCAGTAGCTTGTATCGATCAGGGTAACGTGTGTATAAATAAACCTTTGACAGCGCCGCCTCGTCTCCCGGACCCTTAATGACCGGAGACCGCAAACACATCATTCTTTACCACCAAAGACATAATGTATACGGCCCAGTACAACAATTACAATGACACAAAAATGTGGATACAGGGAGCTGGGTATTTATCTAATGGATTGAAATTAAAACGTTGTCAAGGCAAAGATTCAGACAGTAGCAGACAGAAAACGGCAGAGTGGACAAAACTTTTATTTATTTATTGCACAAAAAACTTAAAATTAATGTACGAGTACTGATCGGACTTAATGCATTTTATTACAACTTCCACATCTACGGATGTTTTAAAGAATATCACTGACGGAGTTGGGCTGTCTTTACCAAAAGGTAGCATGTAAAGAACTATGGACAAGCTAAATAAAATATGGAGGAACAGGAACATTAAAAAAGCTACTAAAATCTTATAGTAATAGTGGGTATGGTATGTGGATGCTAGCGGTAAAGTTTGGAGGGTTCGGTTCCTGGTCGGGACACAAAAATATTTATTAATGTAAATACCTAAATACATTTAATTAATTTTTTTTTTTTTTTTTTTTACATTGAGACTTTAATGAAGTAATATACATAATAATAATATTTAATTTATTTGTGATATTTCTCGAGTTTGGTACGCTGGAGACATCGACGAGCTTGCCACTTGTCATGATTGGCCTATAGTAAAGTTGGCTAAATTAGAATCCGTTTATTGATTTATTTATAAACGTGGTTTCTGACCACCCCGAAAGGAAAACGGTCGTGATGATACTTTACTTTTATGTAAGAAATGCCGATAGTAACAAAAAGGCAGAGTTAGAATTATTTGGAATTGACGAATCAAAAATGCAATTTATAGGTCACGATTTTTTGCTGAAAATAGTCGATAAAATGCAATTTATACCTGCTAGGTAGTCGTATAGCCAAGCACGACATAGTTCATTAGACGAAGCGGGGTCAAAGGTCACTGGAACCATAATAATCGTGATTTCAGAAGCGATAACAAGTTATTAGGTTTTAAAATACAATCTTACTGAAGTTACCTAGCTACTTTTGAAGTAACTTTCGCTTTCAATTTTCTAAAGGGTATTAAAAGTTAGATGGAATCAAGCGTCGAATGGCAGTTACAAGATCTGCTATGGACATGCTGAGGAAGATATGAAGGAACCGAAACGTTACCAAAGCCACTAAAATTAGGCTGGTTAGAGCTCTTGTGTTCCCTATATTTCTGTATGCTGCGAAGACGTGGACCCTACGCGAAACAGAAAAAAAACGAATTAATGCTCTAGAGATGTGGTGTTGGCGGAGAATGCTGGGCATATCATGGACGGAGTTCCGAACAAACAAATCCATACTGGAGGAACTGGGGATCAGACAACGTCTTTCGTTGACTGTACAATTAATTACCTTCAATTATTCTCACTTTCTTCCGACACGTGTCACGGCGTGGAGAAACATCCATCGAGCGCTTGTTAGTCCAGGGGAAAGTCGATGGCAATAGGATGCGTGGTAGGTCTCCGATAAGATGGACCGATCAGGTAAAGGTTGCAATGGATCATCCCCTACATTAGTGCACTAGGAAAGCCGGGGTCCGAGAGGAGTGGCGACGGCTTGTTAAGCGTGCCACTAGCACCCCAATCGCGACCACCACCACTCTGCCAAGAGTGTAGCGACTAAGAAGTAGAATTAAAAGTAAGACAATGAACCCAAGTTATCATCAGCCTGTGTTCCTCCATTGCTGGATATAGGCCTCCTTCAAGGCTCGCCATTTCACAGGATCTTCCGCCACCCTCATCCAGCCCCCACAAGCGACGGTTCTGCGACAGACGTGTTTGGCTCATTGCCACTTACAAATTTTGAAGGCTATGTCGGTAACTTTGGATCTCTGACGGATATCCACGTTTCAGACTTTATCCATTAAAGAAATACGAGTATCGAGACGAGTATCCAGCGTACCAAACTCGAGAAATATCACAAATTAATTTAAAGTATTTATATACATTAATAAATATTTTTGTGTCCTGACCAGGAATCGAACCCGGTACCTCCGAGTTAGAGGCAGTTAATTATAAAAACATTTAATATGAGTTTACTAAAAAGCTGTTTTAAAAGAAATACTAAAGCCGTCTGTTCTACGACTTTGACAATTGTATAAAACCACACAATTTCCTGAACTTTCCTCTTGTTTTGTTAAACAAGACTTGTTCAGAAACAACTGCAATATATTGCCATTTTTCTCGTATTTGTAGTCTCAACTCAGCTGCAGTACGAGTATATTCATTTCTCCAACTTAAAGTAGTTTGCTGTCAAGTACAGTTGCAGCCATCTTTTGGTGTCACTCTCGCACAACGAATCTGAAAACGTAAAAGCAATCCTTGATTTATTTTTAAATATATAGAATGTGAATTGTGAATACGTATTTTAAGCTTGTGACTCTTCACTGCTGGCCTACAAGTTTTTCGCCATTGCACGCAATCTTGTACCACTTCCATACAATCCCCACTAGGTGCAGTATAATTATTTCCCTAACTTAAATTTGTTTCCTGTCAAGTACACTTGTGAATTCTTAGCAGCATTTTGTGTTGAACAAATCTGAAAATATGAACGCCAAATGCGATTTATTTCTAAATATTTTCATCATATAATTTGAGTTTGTAGCGAACAGGCAGACAAACGCGGCGAAGGACTTCGTTTAATAATATTTAATATTTCTTTCTATCTTTCGATAAATGATCTGACATAAGTTCAGCTTTGACTGAGTTTTTAATGTCCGCATCCGCGCCAACCTCATTACAACTTAATATAACTCTCACCACCCCTTTCCTTCCTGTCATAACTTCATAATTTCTTCAGCCATTAATTCAGCGGAGCACATTTTATTAGCTTTATGGTAATGTTTTCATAATATTTTATACTGAAAACTTATCTTCCAGCATTTTATAACGGTTCATAAAATATATCTTGAGCTTTGGGATAGCTGTCATCATTAATTAACCTTAAAATTATATTAAACACTATTACATTTATTCGAAGTAATATACAAACAATATAAAAGAATTACAACATTAAATAAACTATATTACAACAAAATCTAAATTTAACCTAAAAATAATAATAATACATAGAAAATAAAACTTAAATATTTACAAAAAAATAGCTCATCCAAATCGCTGTCTTGTGGCATGGTGCCCAATACACTAGCAGCAATTCCCCTTTGAATTAGGATGCTTAATTTTTGGGAGAAAAAACTGCCAGCCCTATTGTCATCAGAGACTTCAATGAGCCTTGGAACAATTTCTTTATAAAAGGCTTTAAGTTCCGATCCCCATCGTTTCTACAGCAAACGTCTAAAAAAAGTAACTATTGCAAATCGTTATTATATTAAATTAAAAATATTTTACCTTATATTATTTAAGCCTTACATGCTACGGTCTATCGGACAGGTTTATTGTGCAGGTCAACTAGACTTAGATAGCGGGGACGTTCTGGTGTACTGGAGCAGTCTTCAGTTATTTTTGCGATGGCATCAATTGAGGACGATGACGCGCTGGCATTGTTAGGCCTTGCTTTAGTTTTGAAGAAAAAATATATAAAAACAGAGAATAGAAAACTAAAAAAGTGGTGCAAGCATTGGTTATTGAAAAGAAAAAAATATAGTTTTATATATATATATATATATATAGTTAGAACCTTGGCCTTCACATGAGTAGTGATCTCTCCTGGGATCACCACGTTTCCGAAATTTATAGGAAAGTTCATGGCAGCATGCATTCATTAAAACGGTTACAATATTTTATTCCTTTCAAGGCAAAGTTAATGCTAGTCAGTTCGCTGCTTCTTCCCATCATTGACTATGCAGATATCTGCTATCCCGACGTCACTGAAGAGCTACTGAACAAACTCAATCGTCTGCTCAACTTATGCATTCGCTATATATTTGGCTTGCGTAAGTATGATCATATCTCTAATTTTCGTGTTCAGTTAAAATGGCTCAATATCCGCTTTCGCAGATCTGCTCATCTCCTCGTGTCTCTGTATAGTATCCTGAACAATCCTTGTGCATTTCCCACCGGAATTCCGATAAGTCTAAGGTTACAAACACAAGTACAACACATTTGTCCTGCCTGGAGAGTGCTATAAGGCAAGGAACAGAACTGCAGGTTAAAGCAGTGTCAAAGGAAATATAATAAAAGCAAAATAAAAACAAAAAGAAATATTAATATTTAAATAAAACAAAATTATACGGCTGTAAAATGGCCTTGTCAAAAAAAAAAAAAAAAAAAAAATAGGTATGTCAAAAAATAATAATATATATCAAGCTAATTACTAAAATAATTAAAGCAGATGTAAAGAGGCCTTGTCAATATCCTATACTAAGGTTAAAAAATAAATAATAATAAATTATTAATTTAGCAGCTGCAAATGAGCTTTGTCAAGAATATATTTCAATTTTATTATTATAATATGTCACATTTAAATAAATAATTACTGCTGTAAATGGGCATGTCAAATATTATTTCTAGGTATGTAATATATGTAGTTTGTATTACGCTATGTTAACATCCTTTAACGCTTCGTCAACCGTGTAATAAGCTTTTTGCATCAAGACTGATTTAATTTTGTTTTTGAATTCCTTATCATCTAGGCTTTTAATTTTATTTCCTAAGTTATTATACAGTTTAACGCAATTACAGATAAAGCTTTTGCTAAACTTGCTTAATCTGTGTTTAGGAACAGCTAAGGATTCTTTTTGTCTTGATGCACTTCTCACGGGTCTAATGTAATATAGGTCCATGTTTTCCCTGATATACACCAAACAATGCATTACATAAGTGCTAGCCATGGTAAGAACTTTTAATTCCTTAAAGGCTTCCCTGCAAGTGTCTCTTGCTCTAATTCCTGCTATAAATAAAATAAAAAATATTTTTTTTTTTTTTTTTTTTTTAAAGGCTTCCCTGCAAGTGTCTCTTGCTCTAATTCCTGCTATAAAACGGACTGCTCTTTATTTAACTGATGATTTAAAGAACAGACACTATAAAAACGACCTGCACAGGTGACCGAAGTACTTGCATACGTACAGTTACACCGTACAGTGTCATTCGAAATAATTGAGTTTTGATCTTGCGCCGATCGCCTGCGCAGGTCCAAAAAACTGCACAGGTGTATTCTCATTCACTCTCCGGACTCCCAACGCAGGCAGACCTCTCCGGTGGAAAGAACATCATTTTTTTATACTAGCACGATATGTGATCTTGCGTCCACCTGATGGAAAATAGAGAAAATAACATTAGTTTTGTCAATAAAAGTGCCGAAACTACTATTAAATTTTTTTTTAGTACACTGTGGTACATAGCCTAAAATGGATGATGTCTTTTCATTACAAATATAGTGGATTTATGTAGAATAATTATTGCAGAGGTACAATTTTTGCGCAGGTGTAGGCGTGTACATATCGCGGGTTGAGGAAGGATCTGTCGCTGAACGTTCCGGGTTGCGGCCCGGCGATACTATTCTTCAAGTCAATGGTACTCCCTTCTCGGGGATATCTCACGAAGATGCTCTTAAGGTAAGTCTTACAAAATATAATGTTAATTTTAAATAAAATACTTGGCCGTGGCCCGTGAACATCATTAGTTTAACCGGTTAAATACGAGATTCTTGAAGAATACACATTACATAATAATAATATAATTTATTTATTTATTTATTTTAGAAAAAATCACAGCTTATTATATTAAACATATAGACAGAGTAGCAATAGTGGAACACAAGCCAAAGAGATTTTATATTATTTAGACAAAACAATTAAAACAGAAATAAGAGTAAAATATAGTTATTAGATTTAAATTAATAGTGCAATTGAATCGTGACTAGCAGAAGTAAAAGAATAATAATAATAGTAAATAAGTGAAAACCAATAGGTTAATGATTATTGCACACAAAATATAAAATAATGTAATGTACATAGGCAAGCATAAAACCGTATGGTATTCTTTACCAGCTGACTTTTGGGAGAGTGAGAAATTATTATAATGGGTGCAGAAATTGGATTGTGCGAGCGAGACGGATGCTAAAGCGTAAACTTGGGTATTTTTTTTAGTGTAGGTATACTCGTATCTATACTAGTCTCATATTTTGGCGCCAAGTTCATTCCATATTTCCACGTTAGTATTCTATTTTAATTTATCCGGATTAAGATAATAAAATTCTTTGTGGCCATGAAAGCTGGACCTGTTGCATCTGGCAGCGCTGTGGGATCGCCAGCCAAATGGCTCAGCTTAGTACCGAGCTTTGCCAAAACATTCATTTTTGTATTAAACAATACAATTCTTATGCTGTAAAGTTGAGCTTTCAAGGTTATACAGAAATACCTAACTTAAAACAAACACTTTTATTTATTTATTTATATAGTACACACATCAGTACATATATTATCACATACATAACATTTTTACAAAAAGTTTTTTGTTTCTATCAATACAATTTGTTAATATATTTATGCGAAGTAATATACAAACAATATAAAAGAATAACAATATTAAATAAACTATATTACATCAAAATCTAAATTTAACCTAAAAATAATAATAATACATAGCAAAAAAAAATAAAAATCCTTACAAAAAAAAAATTGCTCTACAAATAGCTGTCTTGTGGGATGGTGCCCAATACACTAGCAGCATTTCCCCTTTGAATTATGATACTTAATTTTTGGGAGAAAAAACTGCCAGCCCTATTGTCACCAGAGACGTCAATGAGCCTTGGAACAATTTCTTTATAAAAGGCTTTAAGTTCCGATCCCCACGGGCCCATCGTTTAACATCGTTAACGTCGAAAAAAGTAACTATTGTAAATCGTTTTATATTTTCGACGCTTGCTGATCTGCGCTTGTTCCGCTGCAACACCAGCTCTAATAGAAGTTCATATAATAAGATAACATAATATAATTCTAACTTAACTAGCATCTTGTGTGAGTGAGGCTGGGCTGGCTGCGTGCTATACCTTCTCCCTATACACGCACACTGCTAGACGCCAACACACTTCGCATTGCTATAGCTTTACGACTGGGATGTAAGGTCAACATATTTGTTTTTGTGGTGCCAATGCCGACGAACTAGGCCACCATGCCTTATGCTGCCAAAAAAGTGCCGTCAGGATCTCGAGACATCATGTAATCAATGACATCCTGTCAAGAGCGCTTACATCTGCTAATATCCTCTGTACCCTCGAACCATCGGGGATAGTTAGGTCTGATGGTAGGCGTCTGGATGGGATGTCGTTGATTCCATACAAACGAGGCCATGTACTGGTTTGGGATGCCACATGTGTTGACACACTCTGTCCGTCACATGTGACATCCAGCCATAAGAAACCCGGGGCCGCTGCAGAGTCTGCTGAGCGCCTTAAACGCAACAAATACGCGGAGATCATCATTAATCACTACTTCATCCCATTTGCAGTCGAAACGATTGAACAAAAATTTTTACAGTATTGCAGGTACATGCTTAATTTACTAAAATACTTCTGTCTCCTATACTAAGGCCGCACGCCGACACGCAAGACCAGGCTTATAGGGGACAGCTATTTGACACTGCAAGGCGGAGTGGACAAATCGTGCGGCCTGCACAACTAGTTTTCCTAATTTTGCTATTTTTTGCCTCATAAGGATACCCCAAGGCGCCTACGGACTAAAACCCTATAAACCGTCTTTCTTTCGCTGTTGGCCCTGCGTGCCTTAACAGCTAAGTCTGAGTCGTGGCTACGGAGTAAAGGCACTCGTTTGCCGCGTTCATGCTAACACTCGAAGCAAAAGTCTACTCAACGGCAGCAGACCCAACTTGAGGGGTAGGGGTCTGCGGTGGAGCCATCGAAGGGGAAATGGGGGACGAAGCGGCGGCTGGATCGGCAACTGGAACGATAGGAGGGTCGGGGGTTCCTTAGGTTGGCGATCAGAGGGCGTGGAGGAGGCCTCAATCAGAAGAGTTATTTTAAAAAGGAAGAGCTCATAACTGGCGCCTCTAATAATAGTGACATTATATTGTGCACGAAAAGAGGGTATTGTAAAATAAAATTCACAATGCATTTATTTACAACGGGACGCATGAACTAATGCCGCGGCTGTAGAAAAGATATTCACATTTTGAAAGTGAATTTTCCCGCGTATTTTCTTGAAAGAAATATCTTGTTGTAAAGGATAAAGGAAGCCTTTGAACTTAACATCATCAAGGCTTTTTTACACATGCTTTTCAGAAAGAAAGTGTACCTACAGAATAAAGTAGAAAGAGCTACCTTTAGTTTTAAAGAACAACATTACGGGGAGGTCGCATTGGGTGATAGATTTGAACATTGAATACTTTACATAATGAAAATTGTATTGATTCCATTGTGGAGCTGTAAATAGCTAATGATAGCAATGAGGCATCATTAATATATTCCTGACATGTACCCTGACTACGGCGTCTGAATTGCAAATGACAACTAAACACGAAGTCAACTACATATACTCAATCCAGTCCAACAAAAGCTAGTAATTTTATGCAATCTATTTTTAAATCTTGTCTTTTTTATTTTATATTGAACACATCGCACCTACTTGATGGTTAGCGATACACGAGGTCACAGAAGTCACTAATGACTGGCATCAATCTCTACCAAGATGCTTTTTCACACATCGTTTGAAGAACTCTAGGTTATAGAAGCGGGGAAACACCACTGGCTGGTAGAGCATTCCACATCTTTAGCGTGCGACAGATTATGAGCCTCCAAATTTATGAGTACGCGTAGGGATGGTATGTGGATGCATATTTTGGCCTGTGCGTGTGGTTCGGTTGTTAATTTAACTTTTTATTCTTATACTACCACTATATGCCTCTGTGGTCTAGCGGTGTAGACCGTAGATTTAGACGCGAAGGTACCGGGTTCGATTACCGGTAGGCACACAATCATTTATTTAATTTATTTGTGATATTTCTCAAGTTTGATACGTCGACGTGCTTGCCACTTCTCATGATGGACCTATAGTAAAGTTGGCTAAATGTGAATCCGCGTCTTTATAAGCCGAAAGGGGTGATCAGAAACGGTCGTGATGATACTTTTTTTTATAAATAAAATATGCCCTCAAGAGACTGAGAGAAGAGATAGTCCCAATAAGACTGGTAACATTTGCCATGTGTATAGCAAAACTAATACGCTGGCATCATAACAAGTGGCAAGCTCGTCGATGTCTTCAGCGTACCAAACGAATTATCACAAATAAATTAAATATTAATTTAATGTATTTATTTATATTAATAAATATTTTAGTGTCCCGACCAGGAATCGAACCCGGTATTTATTATTTTTATTATAGTTTTTTTTAATTAGCTATAGTTTATAGTTATTGAATTATATTATTTATATTTAAGTAGTTTGTAATTTGATGAATTTTTAAATTTTATTATTTACATTGAACAGTTTTTAAATAACGAAATTTAAAAAAATTGTAAACATTTATTTTGTGACACTAAAATTCTTATAGTTGGCCCGTCCGTGGGCCATATATGTCTACGTCCGAAACGCTTTTATTAAACCAGTAAACCATTGTATGAGTATATCACCCACCTAGTTCCCCCCTTTTTGGAAATGTTCCACATTTCCCCCCACATTCCGACATAATCCATGGCACGCCATTTCTTATTGTCAGTCCGCATCGTCAATGCTTATAGACTATGGTTTTTGACCAGCCGGCAAAAGTTTTTACAAAACCTCTAGAAGGTATTTTATTTATACCTATAAAAAGTAAATGAGCTCGTAAATCAGGTGATAAAGAGCTGCTTTCCCGTCAGTACTACGAGAAATATGGGCCGCGTGCCAGCCTACAAAATTACCGTCTCCAACCGTACGTGACTTCACCCTGTTCGGAAAAGGACAAATAAACGTACTTCATGACAAAACATTACGTGAAATAGGTTACAAGAGCTGAGTTATTTAAAGAAATAAAGTTTACCTCCCAAAAAATAAATGCGATAGATGTACTTCTGAGGTGTCTGTTAGTCACCTCCAAATAGATTGCAGCGCTTATGATAATGACAGATCTCGCTTCAATGGGGTGTATCACTAACTTTTTATCACGATAGATGGCGCATGATAGATGGTACCTAATATAACTGTCAGTTGCATAGAAAACTTGTATTTTTATTACAATTTTTATTATTTTCTGGATATTATGCCGAAGTGAGCAGCTGTTAAGTGTACAAATCGACATTTCTAAGCTAAATCAAAGATATGGTGATCTTAAAATTGCTGTTCCATAAATAAAACCTTTTTTCTTTTTAACCCTTTAACGACAGCGGGGACACGGGCGTCCCCAGCCAAAAAAAAAACAATTACATACACATTATTTACTAGTTTCGGAACACAACTTTTGTTATTTTTAAGCTTAAAAAAGTACATCCTTGGCGCCTCTTTAAGTCATTGGAAGTTTATAATTCATTTGGTGCTATATATTTTTTTTACCAAAGTATTGTTGCGTGAAAATTTTGCAACGTTATAAAGTGTGAATTCACTTACCAGGCATTACTATAATAGTAGTCTGGTAAGTGAATTATACTATGCATTTATAAAACATTTTTTATGTTCACTTCAACGCAATTCAATATAAACATAAAGGAACTAAATTAATAACTTTCCATACTCTTATAATCCTGAAAGGGTTAAAGACGGAGTGTGCGCTTTTTAATTCTTTTTTTAAGGTAGGTAACGTTAATTTAAAATACATTTTTCTGTCATAAACATATAAAACCACGAAAACATTTAAAAAATGGTGCGATATAGGTGTAAAATAAGGTACCATTGCCGCTAGCGACCCAACACTAAAAATGTGCCTCAGTGATGAACATTATCAGGATGTGTTCAGCTTCTTAATTACGGTTAATATCTTTAAACATATTTAAACCCACTGTAGAATTCATGTGTTATTAGGCGGTTGCTTATAGCGACCGAGCCGCGTATATGTTGTTAATAGCGACCTTAAATAAATAAATAATAAAAAAAAGGTTACCTCCGTTGACTAGCGGTTAAGTTCGCAGCCGTATCTAAGACGTTACCTCAATAGCTCCTCCACTTCAAACTGACAAACGGGTTCCTCTCGCCATCGGTATTCCTATCGTACTCTAAGCTGTCAAACGAAAATGAAATTGCTGTAATAGTTACGATCAAAGTTAAAAATAGAGCCTAGCCGACTGTTTAATTTGAAGGTTGGCCGTAAGCTGTTACATTAAACGCTATTTTTAATTTTAATCGTCTTAATTATAGAAACTAAATTTTGATGCTGCAGCTGGAAGGAAATGTTGATTGCTCCTGGTTGAGGAAATGTCTTAGAATACGGGTGTTAGTTGTAAACCTGAAAAATGTTACCATTTTAAATATTTCCGTTAAGTTTTTTTTTCTGGCAACATTGAAGATTGCGCTCGCGTATCTAATGGGGTGTATCAAAAGCTTTTTGTAGATGTCATTAGCAGTACCTTGTTTTACTCCTATGTCACATAATTTTAAAAATGTTTTTCATATTTTATAACAGAAAAATGTATTTTAAATTAACGTTACCTACCTTAAAAGACGAATTAGGAAAGCGCACACCGTATTTAAAAAGAAAAAAGATTTAATTAATAGAACGGCAATTTTGAGATCACCATATCTTTGATTTCGCTTGTAAATCTCGAGCTGCTCACTTCGGCATGATATCCAGAAAATAAATTTCGTAATAAAAGTACAAGTTTTCTATGCAACTGATAGTTTTATTAGGTACCATCTATCATGCGCCATCTATCGTGATAAAAAGTTAGCGACACACCCCATTCTTAGTTCTAAACAAAATTTGTAAATAAATTTCGTAGATACATTAGTGATTCTCACGAGAGGACGGCCGATAATAAAACATCCATAGCACTTTTTTTTTATAGTACCCCGTTTTCACATGTAGTCATTTCAGTACATATTCAATTCAATTCGTTTATTTCTGTAATTAGGCATAGGACAAAAAAAAATGTATTTTGCACTTTTACATGTCAAATTTACAATAAGTATACTTTAATATTAGGCTACATAATTTCACAGCATTCTACCAGGTAGAACGCCATGAAACTACACAACCTTACTTAAATGTAAATGTAAGCATATAAACTGTAACGAATATAAACTGTACGAAACGCCTGCAAGAGAAGACTGAAGGTCTTTTATGGGAGGCTCAGGGAGGCTTTAGACCTGGAAGAGGATGCACTGACCAAGTCTTCTCGCTCCGCAATATCACAGAGAAGTTTTTGGCTTTAAACCAGAAAGTTTTCTGTGCTTTTGTGGATTTGGAGAAGGCTTTTGATAGAGTTGTAAGAAAGAAGCTTTGGGACATATTGCCGGAGTATGGAGTGGATGACAAACTGTTGCAAGCTATACAGTCTCTGTATAAGGGCTGTAAAGCTTGTGTGCGGGTGGAGGAAGTTATGTCGCCTTGCTTTGAATCCCAAATGGGCGTCAAACAGGGCTGTGTGCTTTCGGCCAGATTATTCACTCTATATCTCGACAAATGCCTAAAAAGAGTGAGAGAGAGTAACTGTGGGGTGAATATGAGTGATCTAGTGGTAAACTGCCTGCTTTATGCAGATGATGCCGTTCTTATGGCATCGTCCGAACAACAACTGCAATCACTAGTCACAGAAATGAAAGAAGGATGTGCAGAAAAAGGACTCCGTTTGAATGCGTGAAAAAAGAAGGATGACAAACTTGACGATAAAGATTGATGATGAAATTCTAGAACAAGTAAATGAAATTATTTATCTGGGCAGTGTTTTGACTGCGGATGGTAAGTATGATAGGGATGTTGAAAGAAGAGTGAACGCGGGAAATAGTGTTAACGGTGCCCTGGGGTCACTGATCGGCAGTCGAAATGTCAGTGACAAAGCTCGGCTCGCCATACACAATGCAATGTTAGTACCAACACTGATGTATGGAAGCGAGACGTGGATATGGCAGAATACGCATGAGAGTAGAGTTAATGCAGTAGAAATAAAGTCGTTGCGGCGGATATGTGGCGTCACTTTGGCGGACCGCATACGTAACGACGAAATACGGAAAATGGTGGGTATAAAAGAAAGCATAGGGACAAAAATAAGGAAAGGCATGCTACGATGGTTCGTATATATAATGCGAAAGTTGTGGGTGAAAGAGGCCCTGGCAGACCGAGACTCACATATCACGATCAAATAAATAAAACACTGGCTGAAGGTACATTAAAAAGCTTTCGTAACAAAAGGGCTTGTATGAAGAGGATGATGAATGTCGACGAAGCGAAAGAGGTATGTCGTGATCGTGTCAAGTGGCGCTCAATTGTCTCTGCCTACCCCGCAAGGGATCTGGCGTGAAGATATGTATGTATGTATGTATTATCTTCGACAGCTACACGACGCATTCTTACGAAACATTTCGCCAGTGGTTCTCATCAATAGTATATTTATTATATTTACATATATTGTAAATTTATTGTTTAGTTTATTTCATTATTATTATTTCAGATTTTTTTATTTTCTATTTTATTGATTTTATTAGGTATATATGTATAATTGTTTTTAATTTTTTGTTTTTGTGTTCTATGTTATGTAGTTTATTGTTCTTAGTTTTAAGTTTAGGCAAATTTTACTTTAGGTTTCGTGTTGTTATTGCAGCGAGAACCACCTTATTATGTATTTTTAGCTATCGGTGGCAACTTGTCAATAGCCATTCAATACCCATATGTACTGTATATATATTTTATGTATCTAGCTGTAAGTTGAACAATAAATAAAATAAAAGTCGCTTTGTGTTGGGGTTTCCAACTCGCTCAAGGGGTGCTATATGAGTGGACTGTATATGGTTTGACGGTTTGATGACGAGCCAGCTCTGTGACGTCCAAAGAAAGAGGCAGAAGCACTTACCACTTTCAGCAGCAGCTGACCACGTCTCAGTAGAGTCGACCCCAGAATTCCAGAGTGCTAAAACTCTTTTAACACATGTCATTTCACACAAAATTAATAATTTTATTTATTTATTTATCTTTAAGGAAAACTTACAGCTTCTAACAAATGATTACTTATATAAAAAACTAGATGCCAATTACAAGTTTCCACAAATATCTTATACAACTAAAAAAACTTATAAATAGAAGAAACATATAAATGATAATATTAAACCACAATAATTTGGAAAAATAATATAATATAAATAATATAATGTGTGTTATACTGCAAAAAATGCTCTAGACATCGCCCGACCAACTAATTTAGGCGATGTACAGCTAGGCGGTTGAGTTCTTTTGATGCTCTCGCTAAAAATGAGTTTTGACGGTAGTTGGTGCGGGCATATGGCACTACCAAAGGTCTATGAACCCTTTGAGACCAGCCGGTATACCAAATCCGAGTAATCCTAGCAGTTCACTGGAATCTATTTTCGATTGCGCAATTTTAAAGAGGTAAGTAATGTCCGCTATGCTTCTACGTAGCTTCAAAGGGAGTATGTGATGTCTTCTACATCTACTGACGTAGACGTAATCCTTGTAATAGTTCCGACCGATAGATACACGGGGGTTTACATAGCAGACACTGTTGCAGCACCGAAAAATAAGCACACGCGGTGTGACGTCACCGAAACACAACATTGTAGACGTCTGTCGCCGACCGAGGCTGAGATTTAACACTTTCTCTCTTTCAAGGTGGTCAATTTTGCGCTGGTATTTCTCAGTCCATGGAATATCAAATCTGTGGCTTAGTCCATTCTCTATCTATGGCCATATCCAAGCTATTTATAGTTAGCAATAACTTCGCATCTCATTTACCATAACAGGTGGTTGTGAGGTCAGAAATGGAAAAAAATATCCCCAGTAATAATTGGAATATAACTCCGACGAGCAAAGCCCAATTATAAAAAGCTAGAAGGCATTAATGTCGTTCTAAATAATAACAACGGGGAAGTTTGTCGATGGCCGTAGCTGCCGAGCAACGGCGAAACCTTGTATCTTATTGCATTATTATTACGGCAATTATTTCGTTTTTTTTTAAATTTATCATCAATTATGTATACTCATAGTTCACTCCGAGTCTCCTACATCTTTCACATGCTGCAGCTGTAGAGCTGGTAGCTCTTTAAATATGTTTGGTTTCTCTTCGTATGTATATATATATGTAAATATATAGATAAATTGTTTATTTAGTGCTCATAAAATAGTACATTGTACAGTACATAGACAATGTTGATGTCTACAAACATATTTTAACAGCTAACCTTTCGAAGAAGTAAGCAAGGATTGTGGTTGCATGACCGCTAATGTTAGACAAAGACATTTATTAATATTTTTTTTACTAAGAGGCAAACAACAGTGTACTTGTATATCCTTAACATTGGATCATTATACAATTCCCAAGGACTATTTTTTAATTTGTTTTTTTTTCTTCTATTTTTTGTATTTGTTAAGTGTCAGAAGGGTTTTTGTTTTTAAATAAAACCACCAAAATTAATTCTAATACGGTTTATTTGATACTAAATGAAACATTAATTATTTAATTTTATTTGTAAAAACCAACCGTATGCAAACGGCTACAATTGTAACTTTTTTTTCTAGTAAAATATATCCACTTCACATGTTATAAATGACTTGTTTGCTGTTCTTCACGCATATTCACAGAGTGGTAAGTCGCCGGAGAGACATCAACTGGCCACCAAGGAGACTAGACCTAACCCCACTGACTGTGGGGTTACTTAAAGACTAAAGTCTACAACCCAACCACCGAACCCAATTTGGATGCTACAAAAAATCACAGACGAAATTAAAGCTATTTCTAGGTCGATGCTCCTGCGAGTGATTAAGAATTTTAGTTCTAGGTTAAACCAAAGTTTCAAAGTAAAAAAAAAGGTAAAGAAGAAGTTTTGTTTTGTACAAATAAAATTTACAAACTAATTGAAATTAATATTTAATTGTATTTTTATTATTAAGTAATTTTATTATATCATTTTGCCATCCGATGTTCTGCTGGTTTGCGTCACGCTGTCTACCGGACGTGTGATGTCACCCGTTCCAGGTTCCGATCTTCTGACGTGTCAAAGTAATATGACATTGAATTAGATTGTACCCTCGACCAACTGACACATGGCTGTACGTAACCAATCAATACTGTTGTTTGTCCTTTAGTTAGATGTATCATCACGACCGCTATTCGATGTAGAGCGACTAAATTCCACGTATGTATAGTCTTGGCCAAAGTTTTGCTCGTAGTCAAGTTGATAATTTTGGAACACTCCACTGTAAAACAAATTAAAAGTTCAATTTGAATAACTATTTTTAAGTTCCGAGAAAACACTTCCTATGAGCTGATACAGCTAGTTCATCTGAAATCTCCATGATATGGTATACCATGGGATGGTAATTTATAAATGTCAGTAATTTTATTTCCTAGTAAGTTGATATACTTGTCGCGTAGAGGTTGAGACAGACTAGGGTAGGGGTTTAAGCCCGGAAGATGTTTATTGGCTTGCTGAGTTTAGGGAAATGACTAGCCTGTTAGTTTTAGGCTTCTTAAGCCTCGCCTTGCACCCCTCCACCCCTCCACAGAAGTTATTTGGCGTGAGTCAGATCGTACAATTTGTAGGGTAGAAGTAGGGTCCTGGAATAGACAACACCCCAGCAAGACGTGGAGGCTAGCTACACCGGCGAAGGTCCAGTAACCCGGAACCCCGCCCAGTGCAGCTGACGCATAGAGCAGTACAGCTAACAATATTCCTACCAGATTATGTCAACTCACTTCAGCGGGACCTTCTATGAAGATTCAGAAGTATTTACTACGACTAGCGATGTTCTTTATCCTATAGAGGCAGAACAACTAAGACAGAAAACAGATGCTGCACCAATTAGGGCAACCATCACATGCTATTACAGTATTTATTAATTGGGTCTTTGAGTAGCCAAAATAAAAACAATACAATTAACACAATAACTAAGTAAATCTAAGCAAAAATTACAACACAATACAACATGATGCAACCACAATGAAGGAACACAATTCCAAGGATCAAATTTGGTTAAACAGCAGTTCAGTTTACAGTCCATGCCAGGATCCGTTGCAGTAACAATACATTGCGCTTAAAAACATGCAAAGAATTAGCAAATATGTCTAGACTATCATTCTTATTTTTCGTGAAAATTTGTTGTATTGACGATATGTATTGTTTAGTGAAGAGTGGTAACCCAAATTGGATTTAGATTGTCGTAGAATGAATAGATCATATTTGCCAACCCTTGGCAGCCTGGTCGGCACAGAGACACGAACACGGGACAGTAGGTGGGGTGCGCCGATTTTACCGTTTGACAGCTCGTCCGCCCTTACGTTAAAAAGTTAAAACAACTACGCATGTCATATAAATTTATAGACAACTCTCTTTGGCAGCCGTAAAAATATTATATTTAGATTTGTATTTAATTACTTTATTATTATTTATATTAGTAAGTAGGTATTTTATTGTAGGATTTATTTATTCATTTTATTACTACATTTTAGTTAGATAATAGTTTATTTATTTTTCCATTAGCAACACAAATCCTGAGTCATACATACATACTGTAATTCTCAACAGCACATCCAGACTTCAATAATCTTTAAAAATATTGGATGCAAAGCTTAACAACCTTCTTAAAGAAAATTCTAAGCGAAATTTTTCAAATTAGATTAGATAACAATGTTATGTAGGAAGGTGTAGCAAAATAATTTCTGGGGAATTTTTGCTATAGAATAAACTTTTGTAGTAAATTATTGACCTATATGTGAGTACCAGGCAAAGCATACCATTTCTTGTCGTTTTGTCGACTTTCGGGTTGCACATAGGCATGTAGTCTATCTTAATTCTGACTTGCCTGGTGGGTTACTGCTGTACCAGGTATTGTATTCTCATAGGTACTGATAACTTAATTTAAAAGGTTATTAATTGATCGTTGTGGTGCAGTTTTGTATATGTTTTATTTTGTAAATCTGATATAGCTGAGTTTTCCTTGCAGATTCCTTTCTCAGTCAGATAAACATTAACAGGTCACTGGAATTTGCTAAGCTGCTGGTCTTCTGCTAACAGCTTACTTATTGGACTACTTTGCTGCTTAGTCTTCTACTAGCAGGAGTAGAATCATTCAAAATAATTAAATTAATGACGTTTCATAAATGCCTGTAATAGGTTTACGTGAATAAAGATATTTTGACTTTGACTTTGACTTTGGTCGCTGTTGCATACTCCTATACTATTCTTGTTAATAAAATCATTAGTATTGTAACTGGGCTTTTTGAAAAGTCTATACTCAGCGAGTATTCTGAAGAACTCCATAACCTTATTCTTTTCGATTCTTCTCGATTCCGCAAACGAAACACATACATGGTCCGAATATGCACCCTGTACCGAACGGACTATCTCTACGCGTATTTCCTAAACTGTCATCCTAAGCTACGGCTAAATCCTGTCCAAAGCGAAAGTTGACTCAGAAAAAGGTACTGGTGAGTGTTTGGTAGACTAGTGCTGTTGTCATTCACTACAGCTTCTTAAGATCTGGTCAGACTATTACGGCAGATCTGTATTGTTAACAATTGCAAATTATGAAAAAGCTCGCTATTGAACAACCAAAACTGGTCAATTGCTTTAGCCCACTGTTGCTTCAGGACAACACTCTAGCGGCTAGACCTCACACTTCACGATGGTCGGTCGCTAAATTAAAGCAGCTGTGATTTGAATGTCTCCGACACCCACCATGCTCCCCGGACCTTGCTCCCACAGATTACCACTTTTTTCGCAATTTGGACAATTTCTTGCAAGGAAAAAAAAATGCGATGGGGAAGTCCAAACCGCCTCAAAACCGTCTCAAAGATTATATTAATTCTCGCCTCCCACATTTTTTTCAGGGATTCAATGAACTACTTATAAAATGGCGAAAGTGCATAGATAATAATGGTACAATTGATTAAATATATAATTTCATTTTATTTTTTTCGTTTCGTTCGCTTTTTTCATACAAAACGTCAATTTAATATATAAATACCTATTTTTCTTCTTTAAATATATTTAACAACAAACCCCAATCGCAGTGCAGGTAGTAGACAGTTTTAATGGGTACATCATTGGATTTAGACTTTGTTTCGAGACTTACATTTGTCACACGCTAAAGATGTAGAATGCTCTTAAAATTCCTGGCTAGAATAGCAAAATGTATCATCATCAAGTTCGAATTCCTTTTCGGGTGGTCAGACACCACGATTTGCTTTTAAAGAAGCGAATTTAGCAAACTTGGAAGACAAGTTGGGAACTCGTCGATGTAGCAAACTTAATAAATTCTTGTGTGCCGACCAGGAATTAAAACCTCCGCATCTAGCGTTTAATAATAACACTCTGAGGAATTTATCACAATGGATATCGCGATTTGCAGACGCGGCCTTATTCATCATGCAGTAGTGTTTTGTTTTTCGGATAATGATATTCATCTTAAAAAAAAAAGTGACAAAAAGCAAATATGTTTTAAACAGAGGTTCTTCCACTTCCAATGCCACCTGAAGCCTAAAAAAAAGATTTGCTCTTTTAACAATTGCACGCGTCATATTCCTTATCAAGAAACAAACCCCCGTCATTTTATATAGGTCAAGTTGGTAAGCTCTTCGGAAGGTTATCGCACTATAAAATCCGAGAGTGTAAGAAAATTACGAAAGACGACGTCGTAACCGTCTTTCTGTGTTATATTCTGAGGCAAATGTAAATCTATGAAAGTCGTAAAAACTATAGTAAAACGTTGGAATACTGCAAGGGGTTGGAAATAGTTTTTACACAATCTAGTGTGTTATAGTTCTGGTTTTAGTAAGGATAAGTAATAAAAGATTGAGAATCCTAGACCTTCACTTCTGAAGATGGGTCTTTCAGATTATATATCTGACCCAGCTCCCACCTAATGATAAGTGGCGCGCAAGGTCCATGAAAGTTAGTAACTGGAATCAAAGACTGATAACTGATTTCTAACACTACTGGCTTGAATAGATGCGTTTTGTCACTTCGCTAGAAGTACTCCATGACCTGGGAAACGGAAGTAAACTGGAAATACAAAGAGCATTCCGCATTTGAAAGAGTCCATGAATTTATGGTTGGTGGCTACGGTATATGGGTGCATAGTCTGACCTGTGCGTGTGTTTTGGTGGTGGGATGGAGAGAATGGAATAAGGTTATAAAGTTCTTTAGAGCACTCATCATAGTATAGCGGTAGAACGCAATCAGAGAAGCCACATCTATTTTCGGAGATGCACAATTTGAACAGCTCGCCTTTGCTGGTCATTATGCATCTGTAAGGCGGAACCATTCCAAAAGTGAGAACAGTATTCCGCGTATGATCTCACATGATTTCACAAAAAGCAAGACGAATCTACATAACTTTACAGAGTCCGTGTATTATTGTATATATTAATTGTACATTTATGTGTATATATTACTTTTGTCCCGCTTCCTTCATCACATGAGTAGTTTTATTTTATATGTATTATTGTATATATACATATATATATATATATATATATAAGATATAACCTATTTACGTATTTGTATATGTAATAGTAAAACCATCAAAATGCTTCAGCCTATGTCTGGCTAGGCGAAACACTACATTTACGTCTTATGATCCTGGACTGAGTATAGCAGGGCAGAGAATAGCTCCGGTAAATGAAACCATGCCCTTTAAATTTCTTGGCAGAAGGATAAATTTTCAGGGAAAAACACCATCCCTAGAAGTAGTTGTAAAACAATTCACTGACGACATGAATAGGGTTACTCAACAGCCTATAAGCAATGTCAAAAAAGCTTGGATATATGACAACTACTTAGCATCTCGCCTCACTTGGCCTTTCCTAGTATATGATTTCAACAAAAGCCTACTATCAAGTCTGGACGCGGACGTCATAAGAACATTGAAGTCTTGGCTTGGATTAGCCCAGGGTGCTGACTCCTCAACATTCTTTAGAGGACGGAGAAACTTCGGAATGGATCTGAAAAGACCATCTGAATTATACAAACATCTACGTATAAGCAAATATCAAATTCTAACCAGCTCCCAGGATAATACAATTTCATCCCTTCCAAGAGACCCTCTCAGATATGGAACCGAGACTACTATTCTTCAAGAAATTCATGACAGGTGCCCAGACTGACAAAAGAGGCATTGGCTGGAAGAAAAAAGAAAGTGACAAAGAGGTTATAAAATCCTTCCTCAGGAAAGATGAAGAGCATGAATACAGAGTGCACGCGATGACTCTAGAAGTTCAAAATGACTGGCTAACTTTGGGCGATTTTTGCATCCCTCCAGCCCTAAAGTGGCGCACACTAATGTACGATTGGTCTCCGGCGTTGCTAAAGTTCTACCTAAACGCTTTTCAAATGTCCCTCCCGGACCAGAGTAATCTGGTAAGGTGGGGAAAAGCTACGGAAAAGAACTGTACATTGTGTGGTGCTGCCATAGGAACTGCTAGACACACACTTGTAGGGTGCGTTACTCTCCTAGAAAAGGGCTATTACTCACGCCGTCATGACAAAGTCCTAGGTGTTATCCGTGAAGCAGTAAGTCTTTCTATTGCAAGAGCCAGAAAGGGACTGACTACAAATAAAACTTTGACCACATTTGTAAAGGAAGGGCAAAGCACGAAAACTAAATGCAAGCCCACCTCGATCCTTGGCGCCGCATCAGACTGGAAAATTCTCATGGATACATTTGAACACCATTATAGGATCCCAGATGAACTAGCTGTATCAGCCTATAGGCCAGACATCTTAGTGTTTTCTCGGAACTTGAAAAAAGTTATCCTTATTGAACTTACCGTTCCGTGGGAATCAAATATTCCAAAAGACCACAACATGAAGTCGAATAAATATTATGATCTCACAGAAGAAATGATCAGGAACGGGTTCAAGACTCAGCTTTACGCAGTGGAAGTTGGTGCAAGAGGAGTTCCAGCAAAATCTTTGCATCACTTACTGAAAGAATTGGGCCTAAGCAGGTCTGCCGTCAATACATTTATGGAACGAGCTTCCAAGACGGCATTAACGGAATCATACAGTATTTGGTTGGGTAGGGAGAGAAGTAGAATGGTGGATGGTGAGCGTATTATCGCGCAATAGAAAAAAAAGGAGGCCTCCTTTTCTTAAACCAGCCAATTGTCGGTCGCAAGCCCGAGACACCATTCTTCTCATCTCTTACCCACACACGATGGACCCGGCACCCGCACGGTGAATCCATGGAATGCTTAGAAATTTGTCTTCTCTCTATTATTTTTATGTATTTGTTTTATAAATTGTTATTTTATATCTATTATTACTTACCATGAAAACTATCCTAATGTCCTAAAGGTTTGGCTGTCAGAGAATGCCTAGCGACATTAAGTCCGCCTTTGTACATAGTGCAAATAAGTTTTAAAATAAAAAAAATAAATAAATAAAATATTTATTATATAGTAAGTATAATTATGTGTTATTTATGTATACTCGTATATCGGTAGATATATTTATCTATAAATAATAAAGCTATGTTTAACAAAGAGTTTTATTGAGAAAACAACTTATAAATAAAATATTTATTTCTTTTATTTATAAGTTAGTGGTCATGCAGCCACAATCCCTGCTCACTTCTCCTAAAGGTTAGCTGTTAGATAATGTTTTTAGACATTAAGCTCGCCTATGTACTGTAAAATGTTTTATTTTCTGTGGAATAAATAATTTATCTATCTATCTCTGATCTGATTTGTGCTTTGTACAGCAACAATCTGATTAAGGCGGGATAAACCGCTTCATCTTGTTCAGTATCAGATTTTTTGACGCTAGTTTCGGTGATTAGAGTCTTTGCGTATTTCCACCCCGAGAATGTAGAAGCTGGGATCTTTGTAGGATTTTTAAGGAAATAGTTCTTACAATCGAGCCACCACCGCCTTATTTAGAATACCGGTTGCAGTCAATAAGTAGTTATCAAGTTATAATTAATATATTAATTTGTTACGGCAATAATGTTATTATAACAATAATGTTATTATAACAATAATGTTATTATAACATTGGTTGGGTAGAGAGAGAAGTAGAATGGTTGATGGTGAGCGTATTATCGCGCAATAAAAAAAAAGGAGGCCTCCTTTTCTTAAACCAGCCTATTGTCGGTTGCAAGCCCGAGACACCATTCTTCTCATCTCTTACCCACACACGATGGACCCGGCACCAGCACGGTGAATCCAAGGAATGCTTAGAAATTTGTCTTCTTCTTCTTGATCTGGATTATTACCTGTTACGGTCCAACTATGATTGCCAAACTATTTTGTGTTTATTTGTTATATTTTTTTTTTTTTTTTTTTATTATTCTATTTAGTAATATTTTTAAATAATTATATCTCGCCAAACCGCGTTTGTATTCGTCATTATTTTAGTGCTGACAATATCCAAGTTGTTACAAATATGCAAAAGTATAAATAAAAAATAACAGAAGGGGTCATTTTATATTACACCCTAGCCTAGTTAGGGTTACTTAGAGAAAAATAAGCTACAATATACTATACTATAGTTGGTAAATAAACTTTGTACAATTTTCCAGTAACTTTATCTCGCAACGAGTAGCAGTTCATGTCACTTCAATTGTGATAAACTTCGTGGTCAGTGTGCACGAATTTCATGACACAATTCTCGCTTATTCGTATATTATAAATATGTAGCCTTGGTTTTATTTATTCGGAGTAAAGTAGGTACAAAGATTAAAAAATAAAATAAATTAAGAACTAAATTATAAAAACTAAAAATTAATAAATAAAATTACGACTATTCGATGGGCGTAGTGTGCCGAGGACACTCGCTGCGTTCCCCCGCTGAACAGCGAGGCTGACCCTTTGAACAAGATATTCTCTACTCAAAGGGTCACCCGTCGCCAAGTGGAGTTTCTTACCAAGCTCGCGGGAGAGCACAAGAGCCTCATCGGACCACAGGCCCATCGTTTCAACTGCAAATGGAATGAAATGTTGATTGATGATGATCTCCGCGTACTTGTTGCGCTTAAGGCGTGCGGCTGATTCTGCAGCGGCCCCAGGTTTCTTATGGCTGGATGTCACATGTGACTGACAGAGTGTGTCAACACATGTGGCATCCCTAACCAGTGCGTGGCCTCTAGTATATGGAATTAATGACATCCCGTCCGGATGCCTACCATCATTTCTAACTATCACCGATGGTTCGAGGATGCAGGGGATGTTAGCAGTTGTAAGCGCCCTTGACAGGATGTCATTAATAGCATGATGTCTTGAGATTCTGCCAGGACTTTTTTGGCAGCATAAGGCATGGCGGCCTAGTTCGTCTGCATTGTCACCGCAAAAACAAATATGTTGACCGGATACCTTGCAGCCCAGTCTTAAGGCTACAGCTATGCGGAGTGTGCTGGCGTCTAGCAGCCTTTTTTTAGCCTTGGTTAGATATATTGAATTAAATCAGTTTTATTTTTTTAGTATCTTTATTTTGTTGCATTATTACTTTATTTATCACACTGCTTAAAATGTACTTGTTAATATAAATTCGGCGGACGCTATACGCTAATACTAAAAAAAACGACTAGTTGTCAAAACCAATCATTAATAATGATACGGATTATTCTCAATACCTCTAGGATCTTAGCAGTATGTTGAACGGCTTAAACGTAGCTTTCCAGCAGGTAGCAATCTGCATGGATCGATAAACCCAGTATCCACACGTTTCGGGATCAGGCTCGAATTGCCGTCATGTCCAGTCAAGCCGGCATAGCGTTAGGGACTGATTTCAGTTGCTAACATTTATGGACCTCGCGCGCCACTTACCATCAGGTGGGTGCAAGGTCACTTGTCGTGCTATTATAAAGAAAAAAAAACTAAGTTGTACAGGAATGCGTCTACCTTGGACAGACTATTTAGCTAGACACTGCCAATTTCAACAAAGAAGCTGACAAACGCATGAATATAGGATGGGCGGCATTTGATAAACTTTGGTACATCCTCTCATAGTCCATACCATAATGTTTGAAGACAAAAGTCTTCCACAAGTGCGTCCTCCCCGTAACGTTGTACAAAAAAAATACCATTCTTTCAGTATTGTCGTACGAAGCGAGAGCTATGCTCGGTATTTCTCTGACGGATAAAGTTCGAAACGTTTACATCCGTCAGTTACCGATATGCCTTCAAAATAAGTAAGCTGAAGTGGCAATGGGCCGGACATGTCTGTCGCAGAACCAATGACCGTTGGAGGAAACAGGTTCTGGAGTAGAGACTACATACAGGAAGACGCAGTGTGAGATGACCCCTTGCCATAGATCGACAGTCGATCTGAATAAGATAGGCTCTGGATGAGGGTGGCGGAAGATCGTGTGAAATTGCGAGCTTTGGGGGAGGTCTAAATCCAGCATTAAATAATAATAATGTTTCTTCATAGCCTTAATATTCTTGTTGCAGATGCTAAAGTCCTGTCGTCAGTTGGCAATGACGGTGAGGACAGGTGGTGCCCTGGTCGCCAGAGCATCGTGTTCCTGGATGGACCGGTACGGAAGACCAGCATCGCCGCCGCCTCAACGACCACACAGATCCGCAAGCAAAGATCGATCTATACGAAGGGTAAGATTTAATTTAATTTTGGAACAATATGATACGGCATTAGCAATATCATATAGCATTTGGTTGAGTAGAGAATGGAGCCAATAAAACTGGGTGGGAAATGTTTTTGTGATGTTTTCCGCCCATCTGATGGTAAGCGGTACGCGGGTTCCAAGAATGGGAGCAACTGACGCCAGCCTTAGACGACCGACATCAGTCCCCACCACTATGCCGACCTTTTTTTTTATTTTATTATACTAGCACGACATGTGACCCTGCGCCCACCTAATGGTAAGTGGCGCGCAGGGTCCATGAATGTTAGCAACTGGAATCAGACCCTTATATCCGACATCAGTCCCTAACACTATGCCGGCTTGACTAGATGCCTTTTCACACTTCGGGAATGGAGAGAAAGGATATAGAATAGAATTAGGTTATAGAGCTCTTCAGAGCACTCACCATAGTATAGCCGGTAGAACACGCTCAGAGAAGCTACATCTCGCCGAAGCTGCAGGGATTCGAGAGTTCCAGATATAGTGGCATCGTACACAATTCGAACAGATCGCCTCTGTAGGACATTGAGAGCATCTGTGAGGTACTTGGCTGAACCATCCCAAAGGTGTGAACAGTATTCCACGCATGATCTGATCTGTGCTTTGTACAGCAACAGTCTGATTGATGGCGGGAAAAACCGCTTCACCTTGTAACTATCCCTATATTGTACCTATAAAGAAGTTATTGCGCCACGATCACCCTTTATGTTGTTCTTCCGTGTTTCTTTTTTCATCGGTACCACTTCGTTAGGGAATTAGATGTTATACGATTATACTCGTCAGGTTTATGAGTCATGAGTCAAAAGTGGGTTAGGTATTAGAGGTGGAGAGTTGCCAGTAAAAAAATATACAGTTTACTAAATAATTAGCAGCACAGTCTCTTCTAATCTCGGGACGATGCTGGACAATGAAAATTTCAGCATTAAATAAATAAATAAATAAAAAATTCTTTATTGCACAAAAACTAAATTAACTTAAAATTAATGTGCACAGGCGAGCTTTATGCCGTAAGGCATTTTCCACCAGCTAACCTTTGGGAGTTTTAACGGATTACAGGCAGAGTGCCAAGTATTTACTAACAAAAACAATAATTTATACTAATACTACATAAACTACATATCATTTATATTATAATACATACAAGTATATCTATAATACAATACATATAATTACATATATACAGAAATAAATAAATACACACTATAATATAGGGTTAAGGTTAAAAATAGAGAAAAGAGTGAAAGAACAGTTTAACACAGATACATAACTTTAGTTATTCTGAATGGATAGAAAATGGGAGTAAAGATAATTTTTGAATGAAAGCGCAGTCGTTAGTTTTCGAAGAGAGAGAGGGAGAGTGTTCCAGAGATTCTCTGCGGTAACAGTGAAGGAATTTGAATATCTTGTCGAGGAGTGGAGAGGAATAGCAAGAAGGTTATTTTGGGTAGATCGCAAGTCACGAACATGAGTCGAAGAAAGAAATTTAAAACGTTCCCTAAGGTATAATGGGGAAAGGGGGTTGTTTAGGACTCCAAAGAGGGTAGTGAGAATATGCTGACGTCTGCGAAAGCGGATATTGAGCCACTTTAATTGAATTCGAAATCGGGAGACGTGATCATACTTACGTAGGCCAAATACATAGCGTATACATAAGTTGAGAAGGCGATCAAGTTTATTCAGCAGCTCTTCTGTGATATCAGGATAGCAAATCAAATCAAAATCAATTATGGGAGTAACAGTGTTTTCGCCAACGATAGCTTTGTAGATAGGGGCAGGAAGCATTGAGCTCGTTTCAGGGTGTGCATAGATGCGAACACTTTCCTACTAATTTCACTTACCTGGTGATTCCATGAGAGGTCCTGACTGATATATAGTCCTAGATTTTTGACTGTTTGGCAGTACGGAATATCTATATTATTTAATCTGACATATGGGATCGTGGAAAAGTCTACTCTACTAAGCATATCCCTACTGCCAACCATCATGACTTGCGTTTTGTCAGGGTTAACTAGTAAACCAAACCTATTAGTCCATACCCGAATTGTTTCCAAATCATGGTTAATTTTATTCACCGCATCTGCTGCTTTTTCCCTATCAAAATGTGTATAGAGCTGAAGGTCGTCTGCATAAAGGTGATAATTACAGTCTATTGATTTTGTAGCATTATTAATGAAGATAGAAAACAGCAGAGGGGACAGGACACCACCTTGAGGCACGCCAGCCGTAGATTGGCACCAGTCAGAAAAAGTGTTATCTACTAGCATTGCTGTCGGCCTTCGACTGCGGTCGCCGGTGTGCACTTAGCACAAGTGTCTGTGGGGTAGGGAAGTAGACAGCTTTGGAATCCACGGGCTTCTATATATAAAAGGCCAGAATTTCAATGATTCCCTAAATGAAACCATGAACCGGGCTCTTACCACCATTAAATTTCCAGCTATTCTGAAACCCACTGGAATAGTAGTGGCATGGACGAAACCAAGGTTACGGTTCTCGTACTCATTGATTTCACAAATGCCTTTAACACAGTAGATCCTGATTTGCTCATCGCCATTTTGTCTCGTCTAAAGATCGCATCGGAAACTCTCACTTGGTTCTCAAATTATCTACATGGTCGCCAGCAACAGGTCCGAGTTGATCGGGTGTCATCGGGGTGGTGCGATCTGGCTGCGGGAGTCCCCCAGGGAGGCATTCTTTCGCCACTGTTGTTTTCCCTGTTTATAAATGCTATTACGCGTTGTCTACATTGCCACTACCACCTGTATGCAGATGATTTGCAGCTCTATGTGCAGACAGATATCGCCACTATAAATAGTGCAATAGCTTGGCTAAACTCTGATCTATCTAACATACACTCATGGTCAACACGCTTCGGGGTCGTTGTCAATCCGAGCAAGTGCCAGTCAATCATAGTAGGGAGTTCTCGGATGCTAAGTAAGGTGGATTTGAACAGTATTGATCCTGTTCGGTTTGACAGCGTCCCGATTGCGTTTAATAGCGAAGTGAAAAATCTGGGTGTACACCTGGATTCTAACTTAAATTGGGTTTCCCAGGTTACCAATACTAGTCGTAAAATATTTGCTTCACTGCACTCTCTTAATAAGCTAAAGAATTTTCTGCCGTTGAAAGCTAAAATTACCCTTGCCCAAAGCCTACTCCTTCCTCTCCTTGACTATGGTGACGTATGTAGCGTCGATCTATCAGACGTGTTGCTCAACAAGATGGACCGGTTACTAAATACCTGTATCCGGTTTATCTTTTGTTTACGCAAGTATGATCACATCTCTGAGTATCGCACTAAGTTAAAGTGGCTACCAATTCGTTGTCGCAGGAACCTCAGAATCCTCTGTTTGCTCTTCTCTATTCTCAATGAGCCTGCAACACCGAAGTATCTCAAGGACAAGTTTACCTATCTCTCATCACTTCATAACAGGTCACTTCGCTCGGCCCACAATTCTGTTTTATCTATCCCATCTCATCACTCCAGCTTTCAGTCAAACTCCTTCGCAGTAGTGGCCGCCAATTTGTGGAACAATTTGCCAGTAGAAATTCGCCAAGCACCCAATAGATCACTCTTTAAGAAAATGGTATATTCACATTACTTAAATAGCTCTCAACAGCGTATGTAAGATATATAGTATGTAGTATATTAATGTGTAAATATGTATAATGTGTAGTATATGTATTATTGTGTACATATTGTATGTATATTAATATGTATTATGATATCATAGAATAAGTTTATTTTATTTTTCCTTTAAATTAAGTTTCATATTTGAGCCCTTTGCACCTACCTCTTAATCAAAATTCTCTGTATTGTCCCAAAGGTTGGCTGCTAGAGAATGCCTAGCGGCATTAAGCCCGCCCTTTGTACATAGTGCAATAAAGTTTTTAAATAAATAAATAAAATAAAATAAATAGTCCACGATTATGGCAAGAAACCTGATGGTATGACGCTGATACCCTAAGCAAGGGCGGGCCTTAGTGTGGGATGCTACATGTGTCGACATTTTAGCTTTGTCACACTTTAGCGGTACAGCGGTAGCTCTGATAGCGCAATCTGACAAACGGCTCAAATAAGTATCTTTAATTAATCAAAGACTATGTGTTTGTACCGTTTTGCTGTAGAAACTCTAGGCTTGTGGAGTTCAAGCGCCAAAACATCATTGCACTCCAGTGAAATAAATATACTTACTCACTCATTAAATATGTTACTAAGAAAATTAAAAAAACAACATTATAAAAATGATCTCATTTTTTACGACAAATTACGCGCGTACGCGGTACGGGATAATGTTAATAATTCTATTGAGGGGTGTAATAAAAATTTATGAACGCCAATTCGACTCGTAAATATGCAATGCTTGATGGGTGTCGGAATTCATTGTAGTACAGGAGCCAACGGCCTTAATATCTGCATTTCGCTTGTACCTTTGCATTTTAAACACAATTTAATAAGTTAGACATTTTATATATAAAAAAAAGGTACAATAATATAATCAAGGTACATAAATATGTCTTGGAGGTTATGTGCTCCTGTTCCAAAAATGAGGGCCCGACACGGCTCCCTTAACGATACTATTAAAAGAGCCTGCAGGAGATGTCCAAAATGATGGTAAGAGACCCGATGGTATGACGTTGGTATGACACCCTCGCCGCGTCGAACCTCGGGGGGACAGCGAATAAAGCGGGTCCCATGGAGTTCAAGTGCAAAAAGTTTTTAAAAGACATAACACCGCGTCTCTTCGCCCAAAGAATCAGTATTGCAATTCAGCGGGGAAATGCAGCCACCATTCCACGTGGACGGGACTTATATCCCTATCCGTAGTATAAATATTAATCTTACACATGTTTTCGGTAATGCTTGAGCTTAGTAAGTAATACGATTACATAGAACTTTTGAACGCACTTCTAAACGCGGATCCTGCAACTTCGAAAAATAGAGCAAATTTTTATCGAAAGTTAGCTTTATAGGTGCGATTTAAATAGATATAGTTATAGTGAAAAATTATAACAAATTACGATTTAATTATTAGTAGTTATAGGACTGGATAAGTATAAAAGAATGTTAGGGGAAACAAGACAATAAAAACAAGCAAGGGCGGAATAGAAGACAAGAGGTTTTTTTGTACCACAAAGAAGCATTTAAAATTACTAACAATACATACTAGGATTCAGTGTATTCGAAGTAATGTACAATGATTTGAATAAAAATGAAAATTAAAACAAAATCATCTTGTTTTACTATGATTCTAAAATTGCATTTAAAGTGCGGGATTGAGCAATCACGCGAGATTATAAGAACTATGGGATTGCATCTCTACTACCTACCCTGCAAGGCAACCTACATGATAATAATTTCATATCTTAAAACCATATCAAATTATTTATTCGAAGTAGATTTCGACACCAGTTCCTAGACTATTGGAGTGCTAATCGCGAAACAAGTGCCTACTAAAATGTCGTTAGTAACTATAATGAGGTACACACCACGCCCCTCTTCACAAATTACGAGGGCAGGTCCTGGACACGACATTTCGTCGGCTATCAGTGAAAATCTCATGTCTAAAATATTTTTTTTACAAGAGCTAACGTAGTGACGGGTAAGATTAGCCGGAGTACCAATTTACTCACTGTCGCCTGAAGAATAGTCATAGTAAATCTCTGCTTCTGCTCTTAGTTGCTCACGACATTAGTTCTGAATTGTGACCTCGTTTTTATCACCAGAGTCTTCGTCAGTTACGACAGTATTGCTGTTTTTAGGTGAGAGCTGCATCCACAGGACATTCATCGTTTCTCTCTAGCTCCTCGATTATCTCGTGCAATTTTAAATACCGCAAACGTGACTTAAATTAAAAATATTAAATTTAACCAATGATATGTAAACAGTTAGAAACCCTTCGGCAGCCTCATCGTCTCCGTTTATTCATTTTTATTTATAGCAACACATCCGTTTAGTTCTTACGACACTTTCCAAGCACAGACCAAATAGTTAATAAAAATAAAGTTCCCAAGTGCCGGAATCCGCGTTTGTCGCCCGACCCGGGAGCCATCGGAAATGATTATCACGTGACTATCTCTTGATTGGTCAATTAAAACTCCAAGCTATGATGGTTTACGATCGGGTGTTCCAAATTTAAATACTTTGTTTTAATCGGCCCTAAAGAATGACGTCTTTTGGACAGGAAATACTAAGTTCGTCGTTCAGAGATATTAATGTCATTTTTGTATGAAGTTATTTTGTATAAGTATAGGCGCGGTGGTGGCGCGGTTGTACAAACGCGTACCTTAAATCCTACAAAGGTCGGTTCAAACCCACCCGGCATGTACCAATGAGAAATACACTTTTCTTACGTACATTTGTCTTAGATTTACAACACCACCGTTCCCGTGCCTCAGAGAGCACGTTAAGCCATCGGTCCCGGTTCCACTAATAAACAATAGGATATTTCCTGTGTCAATTTTATCTCTTCGCATAAGTTAAACTTATAAATTTACTTGTTAACAGGTGGACCTCTGTATAGAACCTGGTCAATCCCTGGGTCTGATGATCAGGGGAGGTTTGGAGTACAGCCTAGGAATCTACATCACCGGCGTCGATAAAGACTCCGTGGCTGACAGAGCTGGTCTTATGGTAAATATGAAGATTTTTTTTTTTACCTGACCGTGCTACGCAAAAAAGGGATATGTGTTTATTGTTCGAAAGCTTTGAGCATGAGGGTTCTAGGATTCGGGTACTCCAGCAGTGACAAGAGCGTTTGGGATAATGTCGTTGAGAGCCGCTTGAATGAAGAATGGCACTTCTAGCACAAGAAAATCCGTCGTGTCTGAGATGATCGACTGGTATAGACTTATAGATATAGGCGCGGTGGTGGCTCGGTTGTAAGAACGCGTACCTTAAATCCTACAAAGGTCAGTTCAAACCCTCCCGGCATGTACCAATGAGAAATACACTTTTCTTACATACATTTACAACACCACCGTGTCCGAGATGATCGACTGGTATAGACTTATAGATAGACCTAAGATACAGACACGTTTTCACGAAACTAATCTTAAAATCAAATGTCTAATAGTCCGTAGTTGCATCTAATTAGTCGATTCCTACTGCACCTCCACCTGATTGGTTCATTTTTTATTTTTTATTGAGTTACCAGCACAACTGTAAGTGGCGCGCAAGGTCTATCAATGTTAGCAACTGAAAGCAGAAAACTCATGACTGACATCAGTCCCTAACACTATGCCTACTTGACTGGGCATGACGGCAATTTGAGCCTGATCCCGAAACGTGTAAATACACTTTACTGGGTTTATCGGCACGAACGGAAATTACCACCATCAGTCCGCCTCACCTATTTGTTTTTCTCGTTGAAAGTATGTGCCATTTTCAATGATGTCAAATGTATTTTTTTACTTTCAAGGAGAACTATTATTGTAAGCTTGCCATGGTCACTGCCATGGTGTCACTGGAATCTGCTAAACTAATAGTCTTCTGCTAACAGCTTACTTATTGGACCACTTTGCTGCTTAGTCTTCTACTAGCAGGAGGAGAATCATTTAAAATGATAAAATTAAATACGTTTCATAAATGCCTGTAATAGGTTTACGTGAATAAAGATATTTTGACTTTGACTTATGGTGATATTTATATAAAATAACACCGATTAAAACGAGACATACCTTCGTACTGCGCCTCATGTTTAACCAATTGTTTTGCCATTAAGAATCTTTCCAATTTTCCAATAAAAGCTGACGTAATGAGGTATCAATCGGATATAATCTTAAGAGCAGCATTCTAATAAAAATACGAATGAAGACGATAAGAAAGATATGATTTATCGTAGAAAATATCGCACAAGTTTCTAAAAATAGCAGATATTGTGTGTGGGGGAAATTCTTAATCTTTTTCTCGAATCCCTTTTGGTCTCAATTTGCTTTATAAACGAAAATATTGCTTATATCACAAAGCTTTATCGGGACTTCCCTTTATCCTCAAGCTTCAAAGATATTTTAATAATGGGATACCGCACAGAGTTCAAATTATATTAAAAATCTGTTACTTTTCACCTATATGCACACAGAGATATATTTATTCCTAATATTTATTTATTTAAACTTATACACAAAGTACAAAGGCGACATAAAGCCGCTAGACATTACCCGTATATGACGGTCAATTCTTTGGGACAACGAGAGCAGTAGCATTTAATGCAAATGACTTTTTACTGATGATGATGTCCGTATAATATATATTTGCTTTCCACTAAGCAAAAAAACCTTCAAATAGCCGTTGAGTCAAATATCACGTTTAGATGTTGACCTCATGTCCAACCCTAGCTTCCAGGGAATATCTATGCCGAATTTTATTAAAATCGGTCTAGTAGTTTGGGCGTGCAGAATATTTTAGCCGGCAGACAGTTTCTAGACAGGTCTACATATCGTGGTCCGATGAAGACGTTATGTAGCCTATGTTCGTTCCTTGGTTCCAAGGGATATTTCTACTATATTACATCAAAATCAGTCCAGTAATATAGGCGTAAAGGAGGGAGATAACAGACACACATTTATGTCAGACAAATATTTTTCTAAATACTATTTATCACTTAATGTTTCGACAAACGAGGGTAAGCTTAATCCTTTATCTATCACATACAAATGAAGAAAAATATACGGCCAGTTGCAGAAAGGATAATTAAAGTAATCTATGAACAATATTTTAATATACTCTACGTCATATATCATGTCAATTTGGTTATTTCAGGCAATGACGTGCCTCATATGCATACGTTGGACATGTCCAAAGATAATCAGCCTTTATGCAACTGCCCTAATATCTCATCAAGGGTTGATTCTTGATCAATGATAATATTGGCCAATGTTGCTATCGAGAAAACAACGCAACACGGGTGTCAACGGTCGTGCGAACACGTGTGTAATTAACCGTTTCTCCCTACTCCTTCGGTCACCAATCTATGTATTGACCACGCGCTTACCTTAAAAGGCACACAGGGCCAACAGTGTAGAGAGACGGTTATAGGGTTTTTTAGTCCGTAAGCGCTTTGAGATCTCCTTATAAGGTCCCAGTAAGTCATGCATGTGGACCAGGTATAACAACAAATAAAAGAAAACCTTCCTTCGTTACAGCGCTGTTTAAATCCAGATGCAACAGCCGGGCTTCTTTATTAAGCAGTCGGCCAAAGAGTCAGTCTATTGTTAATAGTAGCAATACATGTATTAACTATACCAGTCAGTCTTTAATTTGTGAACTAATTTAAAATAGACAATGTACGATTAGGTAGATTGTTTTTTTAATGAAGGAGCAGTGCTGAGAAAAGTGTACACGCAAAGCATCTTTTCATTAACACAAGTGTGGGATCCTTTTACATTCACTAATGCTACATCTACGTAATTTGAAAATCATTGGGATTCCCCTTTATCCTCCAGCCTCTTTAAGTAGGTCACAAGAGGTCACAGAAATACCAACCTCGAAGTAATAACAATAGATAGTAACTATCTTACATAATGTCGTATTTATTTGTTACTTAGTCATCACCATTACAGACCCTAGAACAGTCTTAGACCTCCACTGTTGGAGATGGGCCTTCCAGAACATATATCTGGAGAATTTGGCCTACACTTGCCACGCTGGACAGACGGGTTGGCGTCGGTCTTATGTCAATTTTAATGACAATTTATTAAAGATTTATTAGTAGAACGGAGAACGATGGCTTAACGTGCTCCCCAAAGCAATCGTAAGAAAAGTATTTCTCATTCATACATGCCGGGACTTCACCACTAACCTGTTCTTTTTGTTCAAAGCATTAGCAGTGTTATCGGTGAAGTCATTCGCTTCAAAGCTTTTGTAAAAGCTACTGTCAAAGCGAAATTTAGTAAAAAAGGCGCCAAAGCGAACTTGGCCTATATACGAGAATTTAGTGTCTGTCGGTCTCAACCAGAAATCAAACCCAGCACCTGCCCATTTAAATTTTGGTTACACGCACTGCCTTCTGCGAACCTCGGCACACTGCTTGACGACGAAAGCTTCCGTATCGCCGTTGGTCTTCGGTTAGGGGCACCATTATGTATCCTACATAGATGTCCGTGTGGAAAGGAGGTCGACTGTCTTGGAGTTCATGGGCTCTCCTGTTCCAAAAGTGCGGGCAGATTTTCCCGCCACGGCTCCCTTAACGATACTATAAAAAGGGCTCTAGCCACCATCGAGGTTCCAGCTCTTCTAAAGCCTGTTGGAGTTATCCGAGATGATGGCAAGAGACCCGATGGTATGACGTTGGTCCCCTGGGAACGGGGACGTGCGCTGGTGTGGGACGCCACGTGCGTCGACACCCTTGCCGCGTCGCATCTCAGGGGGACAGCGCATAAAGCGGGAGCCGCGGCGGAAAATGCGGAGTCCAGCAAGCGGCGCAAGTATGTAAGTATATTAAAAGATTACATATTTGTGCCGTTTGCTGTAGAAACTCTGGGCCCATGGAGTCCAAGCGCAAAAAAGTTTTTAAAAGACATAACATAACATAAAGAGAATTAGTATTGCAATTCAGCGGGGAAATGCAGCCAGCGTTCTTGCCACCATTCCACGCGGACGGGACTTATATCCCTATCCTTAATATTAATTTTATTTTATATGTTGTAAATATTTTTTCGAATAAATGTATCATTACAGCCCCTAGAACACAGCGTCCCAGACCTCCACTGCTGGAGATGGGCCTTCCAGAACATATATCTGGAGGATTTGGCCTACACTCGCCACGCTGGCCAGACGGCCATATCTTATATATATCTTTTTATAATTTTGTACATTAAACGACTAATATATAGATTTGAACGGTGGACACTTCCCCGCTCCGTCAGACTGGGTAAATTATATTATTGTTACTGTCACCTTCATTATATCTATATTTGTCCCCAAGGTTTGGCTCTCAGAGAATGTCTACGGGCATTAAGTCCGCCTTTGTACTTTGTGCAATAAAGTTTTTAAATAAAAATAAATAAAATAAATAAATTACCACCATCAGTCCGCCTACCACCTTTTTATTTGTCTCGTTAAAAGTATTTGCAATAAAGTCTTATGCCAAATTTTACTTTTTAATATTGTAAGCTTGCCATGGTGATTTTTATATAAAAATAACACTGCTTGAAACAAGACTTACATACATAAATAGGGATCAGGATAAACACTAATGTTATTTTAATGTACCTATCTTTTTACTGAAACGGTATAGCGAGCGGGTGTGGCGAGTAATTTATCGTTTAAGTAACGCGGCCGCCAGCAGTTGGGTCTAGTTTCGCCTAGTTACGGGCCACAAGCTTAACTTTTCTGGATTGTTTTCAATCCTGAAGACAGACACAATAAATATATCTATACTCCTTTTCCTACCCTTCAGGTCATTGTGGAACTTGTACTCAGCTTCAACATACCTGTTGGGAAACTAGCTGAGTCCTATCCATTTTCCTTTATCCAATTCAACCAAAACCACGATAACGCGGCAACGCCATCTAACGGTGTCGCCCGGAACTAAAAAGTGACAGTTCAAAAATTATGAAGAATTAGCCGCGTGCGCGCTCTTGTTATTTTATCAATTTAAATTAGTTAAAACAAGAAATAAGTGTAAATACTGTTCTAATCCAGTGCTCCGTGAATCCCTAAATATCCGTAAGTACCTAGATCTAATCCACAGCTAGTGAAATCTACGAACCAACGATATTTATTTTTATTTTATGTACTATTCCAAACAATACCTAAACCACCGAAACTACATTGAGAGTCTCACCAAGACAGTGTCCAAAAAATTTGACATACTGAACAAGGTGAAGCGGTTTTTCCCGCATGCACTAAGACTTATGCTGTACAGTTCTCACCTCTGGCATAATAATAATAATAATATAATTCTTTATTGCACATTGTTTACAAAAGTATTGTACAAGGGCGAGATTAATGCCGTAGGCATTTTCTAACAGCTAACCTTTGTAATGGGGATAAGAGAGCTCCCGCGGTGCAGATAATAAGAAAAATTGGCTTACAGGTGCTCTCAATGTGGACGACACCACAGTGTATTTTTTTTTATTGATGTCGGTCCTCAGTAGCTGGCGTCAGTTGCTCCTATTCTTGGACCTCGCATATCGCTTACCATCAGGTGGGAGCGATGTCACATGTCGTTAAATTTAAGACTTGTATTAAAAAACAAAGTCCTTCGCCGCGTCTCACTGTCTCGTCGCGATAAACTCAAAACTACTGGACCAATTTTCATGCTGTTTTCACCAATAGATAGAGTGGTTCTCGATAAAGATTTTAGTATATAATTTGTTAAGTTTTTGTACACATTAATAATATTTGTAAAAAAAAAAATGATGTCGGAAAAAATATATCCGTCTGGGAGCTTTCAACGAAAGCGCCCCCTAAACCCTTTGAGATATAACGACATAATGTATGGTGGAATTGTGTGTCTTTTATAGGTCTACAGAAAAGACTGCGATGGCATATTTCTATCTCTTAAGGATAACATACTATAACCATTTTAATACTTAAAAAAATGGCATAAAGCAGTAATTGGCAAGCTATTTATACAAATACGGTATTAATCCTTCGTCATTTTAAATACGTTAGTTAACTGAGCATTTCATAAAAAAAAATTTTTTCTCTTCTAAATAGTTTCTTATATATATATATCTGTGGTGTCAAGGAAAAAGGGGATAAGTACATAAGTTGAACTTTTCACTAGAGGCAAATTAAGAAAACAACTCATTTTTATAATTAGTAAATTGTAATTTACGTAATGTTCAACTTCATTAATCGTAAACTTTAGGTACGAGTCGACTTATCTCACTATGCATAACTGAATTATTGGCGGTAAAAGCGCGATACTGAAATAACTCTATTGAACTCTTTTTAATTATTTATACATTTTAATGTTACGACTAGCCCCTTTATATACGTAGGGGTGTAAAATAAACTGTACAGTGTATAGACTCATCTCCTTATTGCATTGACGCATATGAATGTTTTGAACCAATAGGTGCAAAAATCTTATTTTTAAATTTTTCGACTCATCTTCTTTTTCCTTGACACCACAAAAATATGACAAAGCTTGACATTAATAATATTAGTATAGATACTTTTATTTAAAGTTAAGGAGTATAAATATGTACATAATGATGAAGAAATTAAAATTCCTTAATGTTAATTTGTGGAGTTTAAAATGGCATAAATATTTCGTATTCCTGGTAAAAGATTAAACGCAAATACTAAAAGCACATTCAGTGCATCTGGCCAATGTAGATCTAGCACTAGGCACTATACGTATAGGGCTGACCAATTGAAAAATATAGTATCTGAAAAAGTTAAACAAAACATTATTTGCTTGTTTGTGGTCTCTTCTCCCGATACGTAATTCCGTCATAGCTCATCTGGAGATGCCTACTATTGAGGAATTTGTCGTCGGCCTGACTAGACGTATGTTCTATCGGGCCGACAACGGACACTTCAAGCATCTTCAGAATATCGCTCCGTCTTGCGCTCGGCCCCCCAACGGGAGACCACTTCCTAGAGAAATGCTCTTGGAGAAGAGCTGTTATACCAGTAACAGCGCCCAGCACCAAACGTGCACGAATTACCGGCGGGTGGTTGCCTGCTGAGAACCTGCCGGAGAAAACGGGGGAATGTCCCCATCCTCAACCCAGGCCATCCGGGCCTGGACGACCCCACTGTCTGTCTGTCTTCTCCCGATAGATAATGAATGAGGTGATAGGGTAGGCAAAGGGTCTAGTCCATGCAGCCAAGTCTGACCTAATATATCTTTCTTTTATATGAGTTAATGAGGTTATCGTTAAATTCCAGATGTTGCAGAATTTGATGCTTTTCTTGGAGTCACTCGTGGTATTATAGCCCAAATACATTAGGTGGTGGCGCGGGTTTAGTGGACTGTATCTAGGTGCGGGGTTTGCGATAATCTTCAAATCAGATACATAGACTACGATAATCGGTGCAATAAACAAACTAGAAAGGAAACTGGTAAAGGAACTCACCTTATTATTATCGCGATCGGCGCGAACATTAGGTAATACGAGTATATACATCGCATAATATACATATATATGTATTCAAACATACATATACACCGCTATTATTATTATATAATTTTGCGACAAGCAAATGTTATATAAAAGAATCCGTTAACTATTTAATATCACGCTATTAAAGTTGATATTTGCACGGCCGCTATCAAGTTCGAGCGCTTATAGAGTTGAGAATTGAATAATATTTTGTAATTATGACGCAATCTCTGATGTAAATAACGAAATTCACTAATAACGTTTGCGACTTTGTAACAAACGTAGCAGCTAACCCTAATTTTATGAAAACAATAAGAAATTGACAAAAAATAAATAGATATCACTCCCACGCGAACCCATCCAGACCGTTAGAAACTGTCCAAGACCTCTACTGCTGATAATTGGCTATGGATGAGCTCCGAACATATCTAGAGATTTTATCTTCCTTTCGCCACGCGTGCGCTGGTAAGACAGATTAGCGAGGTTGTAATGTAATATTTTTTGACAATAATTTAACGGATTAACAAGTTGTAAAAGCTCAAATAGGCGTAAAAAATTTTTAGATACAATGTTTCTAAATTAAACAGCAGATATACCTATATAGCGGTGGAATGTAGCAACTGTAGTGCCATTGAGAGGTAAATCAGTATTCACTACTCTGGGATCCATTAGCTAACTATATTCAAGTCCCGATCTAAAAAGCTGGGATAGATTTAGCATATTTCGTGTATCACGTAAACCAGTCTGGCCAGAGGTGGCGAATGTAGGCTAAATTGTCTAGAAATATATTCTGTAAAAAGTCAAAAGAAGTAAAGTATCATCACGACCGAATCCCTTGCGGGGTGGTTAGAAGCCACGCTTATAAAGAAGCGGATTCATATTTAGCCAACTTTACTATAGGCCAATCATGACAAGTGGCAAGCTCGTCGATGTCTCCAGCGTACTAAACTCGAGAAATATCACAAATAAATTAAATATTAATTAATTGTATTTAATTAGAGTCTAAATTCACGGACTTAACCGCTAGACCACGGAGGCAGTTAAATATATTCTGGAAGGCCATATACCAACAGTGGAGTCTAGGACAATGTGGTCTAGGGGCTGTAATGATGATTGATCATTTTAATTAAATGGACATTATCAATTACATACACAGTTCAACAAATAGAATAAAAACGGTGCCGAGATATTGTTAGTGGTTTTGCATTAGTTGTACACTGGCAACACTAAAATAATATATATATATTTATTTTCCTGTGTGTAGTTTTGAATCTTATTTTATCTTATCTTTTTTTTATTAAAAAATGGTAGAGGTGTTCGTAACATTACTGAGCACTACATGTGACCCTACGGCCAACTAACAGTTCTTTGTTTTTAACAACTATATTAAACTTAATATAATAACGAGTAAAGTAAGTCGGTTCTGGATGCTAGTGCGATTTTAATTGAATGCAAACAAGCAATTTCGTGCTCAGCCAGTCGCTGGGGCCGGACACAACTTTCGGCCAATCAGAAGCCGGTACTTAAAAAGTGATTCGCTAACACAATTCAAATTCAATTTGGTTCTAATTTATTTTTCATTTCTATCATTAGACATTTAATATTTAGCTTTATTTTAGTGTAGGTAAATAAGACAATGCCCCTTTACAGCTGCTATCCACTATTAGAATTAAGCTTGTTATTCTGAGGCACTATGCCCTTATTAGCAGACTGTTCCTTGCTAACAACAGCCAGCTATTTCAGCCATTTTTATGTATATTGACTTAATATTAATAGGTATTAAAAAAGAAAAATTTAAATTTGACGAATCCAAGTGTTCCTATAGGCTCCTAAGGATAATCAATAAACAATATACAATATACTTTTGAATCTTAATTTTCTTATTTGCAGTAAAATCGTAGCATATACCTGCTCTTATTAATAAAATCATCTTTTTATTTTCAAATTACAAAACTTGTTAATGCCTAGTACCATCGATACCGTATTCTGCCACTAAATCTGGGACGTGAACTCGCCGACATGCTTTTTCTGCACTCGTTGCACCCGTCACGTCCCGTCCCGTCTCGTCCCGTCCTACCCCATCCCATCCCATTCCAGCTGTTGGTCATACATTTAAATATACATTTATATTATTGTAAAGTCGAGAACTGATAACATCATATTGTTGTCCTGCCAGAGCTGCTCTTTTTTTTTTATTCGAAGTAATATACAAACAATATAAAAGAATTACAATATTAAATAAACTATATTAAAACAAAATCTAAATTTAACCTAAAAATAATATTAATAGTAATACATAAAAAAAAAAATACATATATACAAAAAAAATAGCTCCTCCAAATCGCTGTCTTGTGGCATGGTGCCCAATACACTAGCAGCATTTCCCCTTTGAATTGTGATACTTATTTTTTGGGAGAAAAACTGCCAGCCCTATTGTCACCAGAGACGTCAATGACCCTTGAAACAATTTCTTTATAAAAAGCTTTAAGTTCCGATTCCCACGGGCCCATCGTTTCTACAGCAAACGTCGAAAAAAAGTAACTATTGCAAATAGTTTCATATTTTCGACGCTTGCTGATCTGCGCTTGTTCCGCTGCAAGTTCCTTGAAGGTGGGAAGGGATCTGATTTGATTCTAATTGCCATACTCGGTTTGTTCTCCGTTTATCGTTGGCGACAATGGCATAGCGAGAGGGACGAGTGTTTACGCATTAGTGGCCTGGAGAGCAAAAAGTTAAAATCTGCAAACGGACGCCAACACCACATTTCAAACGCATCAATTGCTTTGATAATGTGGATTCTTGTCTTGTAGTGACTGTTAAAAAGAAAGAAAGAAAGAAAGAAAGAAGAAAGAAAATACTTTATTTATCACAACAATTAGAATGGTTACAAAAAAATTAAAATATGCAAGGAATAAATTTAAATGTAAGCCTATTCTATATACCGAAACATACAAACAGGTGTGGCGATAAATAGGTGGTCAGCTCAGCATATGCTACAGCCGAGGCTGCAGCGCTGATTTTCAGCTGATGCCTTATGTTGGGTGAGTCACGGGTCGCAGAGATATACAGTACCATTTACTTAATCGGAAGGAGCACTAAATGTACAGTTTACATATACAAATTAGAATATAATAAATAAATAATATTATGATAAATAATATAAGTCATAGTCAAGAAAAAAATCAATTGTATATTAATTAATAAATAGAATAAGATTAGGTAAGTTGCTGTGAAGTCTTTTGTAATATTAGCATATGCCTTTTGAGTGCCGATCTGAAACCTGCTAAGGAATGCATGTCCCGAAGCGGTGGAGGCAAGTTGTTCCATATTTTCACAGCAGCGTACCTAAAACTACCTCGAAACGCAGATGTCTTAAAACGAGGGATGCAGAGTAATTTATGACTTGCTCGCGTGTTGTAATTTTTTGGCTGGCTCGGCCATTTAAGTTTTTTATAAAGATAATTTGGTATAGATGTTCCAATTACATCAAACAGTAGCGTTGCTAGGTGTATCGTTCTACGACTACTCATTTTCAGCCGGTTATGCTGGTTAAGAAACGGAGTGACGTGGCACCTGTGCGGGATGGGATAACAAAACCGGGCGCAGGCGTTTTGAACACGCTGTATCAGGCGCTCGGTTCTACCCAGCAAGCAAGGACCATATACAGTATCAGCATAATTGAATTTTGAGAGCACGATAGATTCGCAAAGTTTCTCACGTATACTCACACTACAAAAGTTACGCAATCGATACAACACCTTCAACTTATAAAAACAACCACGCACTACCTCAGAGAGATGACTCTCAAAACGGAGTTCACTATCTAGCAGTACACCTAGGTTTCTTGCCTCCTTTACCTGTAGTATATATTCGCCAGAAATGGATAAAGTAGGGGGGGGACACGATTGTAATTTTATAGACACTTGCTTGGAACCTAACACCATAAATTTAGATTTAGACGGGTTTAGAACCAAGGAGTTTGCATGAGACCAATCCACCACCCGGCTTAAATCCTCATTCATTCTGTCCACAGCCAAACTCACCTCAAGTGGAGGAAACGATGTATAAATTTGGAGATCGTCCGCATAGAGATGAAAACCACAATGCTTTATACATCCCGTGATATCTGCACTGTATAAAACAAATAATAAAGGCCCCAAGATTGATCCCTGTGGAATTCCCCTCTCCACCACGCTCAGTGGTGATGAAGAAGTAGATCCCCCGCGCTCCCTTACCTCCACGAACTGTGATCTATCACTTAGGTAACTGTTAAACCATCCGATGGTGCGAGTGTCAAAGCCGTAGAAGGAGAGTTTAGAAAGAAGAAGAGCGATGTTGATGCAGTCAAACGCGCGTGAATAATCTAGAAGAGCCAATAAAGTACCTTGGCCCATGTCTCTGGCTGCAAGTATGTTATCCGTGATATCGATGAGTGCTGTAGCGGTGCTGCGATTTTTACGAAAACCAGATTGTTTATCTGGGAGAATATTGTGTGTCTCTATAAATCTAGTCATTTGCTCGCGTACTACAGTTTCCACTATTTTTGATAGACATGGCAGCAGACTGATCGGACGCAAAAATTATGGAAATTTGGTCAAGAATAGGTTTCTGCAAAGTCGTGGCAGTTTCGTTGGTTCTCAAGACCAAGTTTCTCAAAGTGTTATTCGCAACATTAAGTTCGCTGGGAATGTAAATTTATTTCCGCGCACCCTTTGAAGATTGGATTTCCTCGCCACTTACCTATACTATACAAATAATTTAACTTTTCTTTGCGAATTTTCATTATATTGTTCGTGGTTTATTGAAAATTCCGCCACATTCTTCTAGATGTTCAGATTCTTTTACTGTATCTGCAGTTCGCCAGTAGAACAGACTTCCCCTCGCTATATGAAAAGCACCCTCAGTCAACATTTTTTTAAAATTGCTCATCAAGCACTTACATGAAAAGCAAGACGAGACCACATAACATGACAATATTTACGATGTGTATTATATATTTTTTTTTTATTTATTTAAAAATTTATTGCACATAACAAGGGGCGGACTTAATGCCGCTAGACATTATCTGACAGCCAACCTTAGGGACAATGTGGACCATTTAAAATGTAAGGTAGGTGCAAATAATTAATTCTAACTTATGGTAAATATTATAATAATAATAAATAAGTCTATATACATATAAATACAATTAATTTACCAAAATGCTTCCAAGACGGCATTAACGGAATCATACAGTATTTGGTTGGGTAGAAAGAAAAGTAGAATGTGGTGAGCGTATTATCGCGCAATAAAAAAATAAAAAGGAGGCCTCCTTTTCTTAAACCAGCCTATTGTCGGTCGCTAGCCCGAGACACCATTCTTCTCATCTCTTAACCACACACGATGGACCCGCACCCGTACGGTGAATCCATAGAATGCTTAGAAATTTGTCTTCTAATAACTACGATCAACATAATGAAACAATATTATAATTTCTAGTCTATTCCTTGTTCTGTATTCTGGACAGACTAGTGTCCGGAACAGCCCCGGGTGCGAACAAATATATCCGTTTGGGAATAAAACTTCACTATTTCACTGGCAACTTTGTCAGCAATGTTAGATAACAGAATGGTAATAAGTTTTATTGGGGCACTCTACATGATTAATGTACAGCCGTAGATTTTGCTGTTTCAGTTGCTGACATTACGATAAAAATAGAACTTTTACAAAATGTTTTTATCTACGCATGATTCAACTTTTAAAATAAGCAATTGAAATGAAATGAAATAATTTATTTGTCAGAAACATGGTAGGTACAGGGATGTAAATTATTATATGTAATTATATCACATGATTCGCTATTTCTAGCATACAAATATTTATTTAGTCACATGACTTTGTCGAGCTTAGTGTCTAGGTATTCTTTTGTCGAATAAAAACATTTGTTTGACTCTTAATTTGAACAGTTTTAGTGGCAGCTCCCTTATAGTAACTGGAAGCTTATTATCTTTGTTGCCATTGCATAACAATTTCGGCTATATTGAGTACTTTTATGAGCTGGAATAATTATTCTACTAGGATAACGCGTTTTAAAATTGCAATTATTATTTATTTATTTAAGAGTTTTAAAAAGTTCCGGGTGGCTTTTTACAAATAAACAGCATTCAAGTATATAGATAGAAGGAACAGTGAGTCATAGGAGGAGAAGTCATTGAATGCATAATTGGGGTTTTTCTTTATAATAGCAGGCATGTGATCCTGCGCCCAAATGATGGTAAGTGACGCGCAAGGTCCATGAATGTTAGCAACTGGAATCAGACCCTTATGACTGACATCAGTCCCTAACACTATGCCGGCTTGATTAAGCAAGACGACGATTCGAGCCTGATCTCGAAACGTGTGAATACACTTCACCGGGTTTATCGGCACGAACGACGGTGGATACTTCCCCGCCCCGGTAGACTGGGAAAATTACCAATTTCTGGAGCTACCTTCGCCTCGACCCGTCACGCCTTTCCGATGCCTGGATGCATCTACCAAGCATGAAAGAAACAGAGGAACGAATAAAAAAAAAGTTCCATGCCATTCCATTGCTAAAAAAATATGAATTTCACTCGGATTCAAGGTCGCTCTTCTACCATCGATGTATATAGATAAGCCTATTCAATACAAAACGCACTCTTAAAAACGTGCCGCTTGCTTTGTGTACCTACCAACTTTGGGGGCCAATTCTCAAGCAAGGATAATGCCAAATGCTTTATTCATCGGAAATTATATCACAATTCATACAAAAATACTAGTTTTACTCGATATAAATATTAATATTAGGCGCTCTCGACGATGCTATCTCGCGACTGTTGGTGCAGCTACATGACTTCGATTCGTTTTACGGGAACGTTTTTATATCAGTGAGGGCCTATCTATATACATCGATGTCTTCTACATATACTGTCGTAAAAAGGTCCTAATTGTTACATAAACAATATATTAATTTTTTGAACTATCATTTTGTGTCATCTTTATTAGTAAAACCTATCCGAAGAGTTTTCCTTCTAACAGGAGCGGGTACATTCATGCATAATGTATAAGATATCCCATGAAGTAGGCTAAGTTATACGAGTATGTGGTCTACTACGGGTATATGTAAGCGATGACGTAAGGAAGCGTGCTTAATTTATTTTGTTTTTCTTTTCCTGTTTTTCTTTGTATGTTGCCAGTCTCCTTGGGACTATAGTCTGGCTAATTAAAATAGATAATCGAATTATTTGGAAACTTTCAAACGGCAACACTATTGTTGCAACACAATACTTCGTTGCTGTCCCGGCTGAACATAAATACACCAGTGCGGACCGAACGAGTGCCTTCACTCCGTAGCCACGACTCAGACTTAGCTGTAAAGGCACACAGGGCCAACAGTGAGATAGAGACGGTTTATAGGATTTTAGTCCGTAGGCGTCCATCACTAGGAAGCTTCACGGATGAGTCGGGCATGCGACCCCCACCCGCGTTGGCCCTTCAGGCAGGGGGCGTATCATTGATGATTTATTGATTCACCGTCTATAAAAAAAAAAAAAAAAAGCAGTCGGTACAAGCCCACTTTTCGCATACCAATGGCGAGCACTAACTACAGACAAAATACATTTTTAATTAGAGCTTGTAATACTCTTAATGCATTGATGAAACTGATGTTAATATCTTTCATCACAAAGTGATGGCAGTGAGAAATGCGTTTAACTTAATGTTATTTAAACGATAATAGTTTTTGTTATTGTACAGTTATTAGTTTATTGCATGAAGTGATAGTTTGTAGATGCTTTCATCGTTCATAATATGTATTATTCCAACACTACTAGTGAAAACTTGTAAATGACTTTCTGTTTCTATTTTTGTATCTATACTTGTGAATTAAATGACAATAGTTTTCCTTAATAAATAAATAAATAAACACTATGTTGGCTCCAAGGTTTTTTTTTTTTTTTTTTTTTTTTTTTTTTTTTATACTAGCACGACATGTGACCCTGCGCCCACCTGATGGTAAGTGGCGCGCAGGGTCCATGAATGTTAGCAACTGGAATCAGACCCTTATATCCGACATCAGTCCCTAACACTATGCCGGCTAAAGTTTGCTCGTTGCTGAAGACAAGTTAAAATCACTCTGTTTGTGGCATACTGCCAGGAGTTCTACACCAGTCATCTCTGGAAATTGTACACGAGGCGTGATTTTAACACGCATCTAGATGCATTCTAAAGTTGCCCTGGAGGTGTAGTGCGTCTGGTATATTTGCTGAGAACAGAGTCGACGACTTTTTTTGCCATACTCCGCAAGCGGCACGCCTCTTTTGTGGACCGACTGAGACAATCAGATAACGACATGATTAAACCTATTTTTGACATAAAGTCGTTTGAGTTAAATTAGAATCATCATTACATCATTATAGCCCCTAGAAAACAGCATCCTGAACCTCCACTGCTGGAGATGGGCCTTCCAGAACATATATCTGGAGAATTTGGCCTACACTCGCCACGCTGGCCAGACGGCTTGGCGAGGATATGATGTCATTTTTTTATGACAATTTAATAACGATTCCACAAGTTGGTATTAGTGGAACCGGGACCGACGGCTTAACGTGCTCTCCGAGGCACGGGAACGTTGGTGTTGTAAATCTATGACAAATGTACGTAAGAAAAGTGTATTTCTCATTGGTACATGCCGGGTGGGTTTGAACCGACCTTTGTAGGATTTAAGGAACGCGTTTTTACAACCGAGCCACCACCACTCTTAAAATTAGAATTATTGTTATAAAATAATTATGGGTTTCTAGATGCCTGAAATAAAATATATTTAATTTTAATTTAATTTATTGTGACAGTGTCAATTTTTCAATATGGCTGTGGTCAAACATATGCTTTGAATTGTTTAGTTGTTCCTCATTTGCGTTGTAAATTATGAATAAACCTATTAAAAGTGGAGTCCAAAAGATATTGTTTTAGATAATATCCAAGTTTCAAGAAATAAAAAGAAGATGAATTCAATCAAAAACAAGATTGACGTGTGGTGTTGAATTTCTTAGTTTAGTATGATTTATAATTTTCATACTTGCAACAATTAATTTTCCCAGTAAAAGCATTTCATTTTCGTTTTTATTTTTTTGTCGTATAGTTAACAAGTGTAATAACCTGAATATACATAGATGATCAATTGTTTGATAGGAAATTTTGAGGGATATCATAATAATATTTTTTGAATTATCCGCGCTTTTTGCGTTACTACTTTCATTAGCCAGACTCTAATCTGAGATAAGACTTTTTTAGTTAAAGTTTATTTTTAATTTAATTTTTATAATTTATATATATATATTAAGCTAGTTTTCTTTTCCTTATATCTCATTTTATATGCACTGAGATAGGATATACGAGTAATTACTATGGATATACTATAATAAATAAATAAAAATAATAAATATTTCCAGACAGGTCACACAGCGCCATCTAATTTCCGTGGTAAGCTACGAGGCTTGTGTTACGGAAACTAGATGGTTGATAAACTACATATTATACTTTTTTTTTTTGTAAATATATACATATTATACATATAAACACCCAGACCGAGACAAATTATACAATGTACAACTTGCCCCCGGTGGGAATCGAACCCACGACCTCCCGAGTTCACGGCAACGTTTGTTACCACTAGACCACGGAGGCGGTCAAACTGTTTTACATGAGACAATTTGTATAACCTCCCTTCGTTAAATTTTGTTAAATCCCACGCTAAATCATTTATTTTGTTCTCAGGTAGGCGATCAAATATTGGAAGTGAATGGCCAATCGTTTGTGGACGTAACCCATGATGAGGCAGTCGCTCAGCTCAAGTACCACAAGCGAATGTCACTTCTGGTGAAGGATGTTGGAAAAGTTCCTCACGCCTGCACTGCCTATGGAGAACGAGACACTGCACCAAGGTAATTGACAATTTGGTACCTGATGAAGTGTGGTTAATGTACGAGTACTTGTTTCTGGTAAAGTTAAAGTTGCAGTCATTGCCATACCTCGTGGACTGCAGCTTTCCTGGTGTACTTTTGGTGGGGTCTTACCTGGTTAGTTTTACCTACTACGCATTCTTCCCAATGATTTACCCCTGATCTTTAAAGTGATGATGTGTCTCCACGCCGCGAGACCTGTCCTTAGAAAGTGAGAATGCGTAATTGCACAGTCGAGCAAATTCGTAAAGTAAAAACTCTTAATCTACAATAAATATAGGCGATTTTTAACTGCCTCCGTGGTTTAGCGGTTAAGTCCGTGGATTTAGAGTCGGAGGTACTGGGTTCGATTCCTGGTCGGGACACAAAAATATGTATTAATGTAAATAAATTTTAAAAACTTGGTCTTGGTTGGTGGTTACAGACAGGTGGTTTTGTAACCTTGTTCAATACTTTTGTAAACAATGTGCAATAAATAATTTTATTATTCTTAAATGGTAATATGCGCACACATTGCGCTTTGATATCTATATTTTTTTAGCCAAGTATAGTTGACACAGGTTTACTATCATCATTTATGTCTAAGGTTAATATAAAAGGCCGAACTCCTGCTCTAAGTGTAACGAATAACCTTTGTGGCAGAAGACGTGGCGCAGCGGCGACAGCTGTAGAGCAGAAGGCGCGGTCATTGCTGGCCCCTTCAGAGCTACCTGCCTTGACTTACTACATGGAAGAGTATTCTGCAAGGAAAATGCCTCCAGATACATTCCTTACTGTACTACGAGATCTGCTGGACACACAACAGAAGGTAATATCCTAAATAATTTAACATCCCCATTGATAAACAAGGGTAAACAAAATAACAAAAGCGGTTGATCCATAATCTAGTATCAACACGACCGCTTCTCTTTCGGGGTGGTCAGAAACCACGCTTATAAAAAAGCGGATTCAGAATTAGCCAACTTTACTATAGGCCAATCATGACAAGTGGCAAGCTCGTCGATGTCTCCAGCGTACCAAACTCGAGAAATATCACAAATAAATTAAATGTTATTTACATTAATCAAGATTTTTGCGTCCCGACCAGGAATCGAACCCCGTACCTCCGAGTCTAAATCCACGGACTTAACCGCTAGACCACGTAGGTAGTTCCATAATCTAGATCGTTGCTATATAAGCCTAGTGCAGTTTTAAAAGTGGAATGTTTTCTACGATTTTCATAAAAGTAGAACACAATCTCATCATGCTCTTCCAGCCTCTGTGTTTCCACTTTCCTATAACCTGGAGTCCTTCAAGCGAAGTGTGAAAAGGCATCTAGTCAAGCCGGCATAGTGTTAGGGACTGATGTCGGACATAAGGGTCTGATTCCAGTTGCTAACATTCATGGACCCTGCGCGCAGGTGGGCGCAGGGTCACATGTCGTGCTAGTATAAAAAAAAAAAAAAAAAAAAAAAAAAACAATCCTAGATCTTTACTGCGAAAGATTAGTCGTTCAACATCATCACATCACATTCCCTAGAACACAAAATCCTACACCTCCACTGTTGGAGATGGGTCTTTCAGTTTTTTTTGCCAGAAACAGAAAAACTCGACACGCTGGGCAGACAGACGGGTTGGCGAGGGTCTGATGTCAATATTTCATGACAATAATCTTAAAATACAAGGAAACCATTTGTGTTGTATTGACTTTTTATTTGTTTACAAGTATATAAAAGACAGATGACTAGGTGATATATATACGCCTCCGTGGTCTAGTGGTAACAAACGTTGCCGTGAACTCGGGAGGTCGTGGGTTCGATTCCCACCGGGGGCAAGTTGTACATTGTATAATTTGTCTCGGTCTGGGTGTTTATATGTATAATATGTATATATTTACAAAAAAAAAGTATAATATGTAGTTTATCAACCATCTAGTTTCCGTAACACAAGCCTTGTAGCTTACCACGGAAACTAGATGGCGCTGTGTGACCTGTCTGGAAAAAAATATATATATATATATATATAAAATATTCTAACATCCTCCCGTTTTATGATGTCATCTATAGTCTTCTTAAACTTGCATCATTATAAACTTCGGGTTGATTCTGGCAAATTTCTTCCTCAAGGTGTATTTTTACTAAGCACTTACTTGAACTGTGTTTTTCTAACAGGAACGGATCTTACCAATTTAATTTAGTGAACCACGTTCTGCTACCATGTTAAAATACACTGAAAATACTTATTATTGCAAGGAAACCATTCGTGTTGTATTGTTGACTTTTTATTTGTTGATAAAGTGACAATTATATAAAAGACAGATTTTTTTTTTTTTTTTTTTTTTTTTTTTTTTTTTCCAGACAGCTCACACAGCGCCATCTAGTTTCAGTGGTAAGCTACTAGGCTTGTGTTACGGAAACTAGATGGTTGATAAACTACATATTATACTTTTTTTTTTTTTGTAAATATATACATATTATACAAATAAACACCCAGACCGAGACAAATTATACAATGTACAACTTGCCCCCGGTGGGAATCGAACCCACGACCTCCCGAGTTCACGGCAACGTTTGTTACCACTAGACCACGGAGGCGGTCAGATGACTAGGTGACATATATAAAATATTCTAACAAATAACGATTCCACGAGTTTGTAGGTACATTAGTGGAACCGGGATCGACGGCTTAACGTGCTCTCCAAGACACGGAAACGGTGGTTTTGTAAATCAATGTACAAATGTACGTGTTTCGGGGATCGAACCCACCTTTTTAAACATTTAGGATGTTAAGAAAAGCGTTCTTATTTATAAAACATATTTATGCACAAGATTGCCTTCTCTCGTGAAGATGGCCAGGCCGCAGGCTGTGTCTTGATGTTTTCTTTTATATTTTTCGGAGACAGAGCAAATGGTTCTTTAATAAAAAGGGATCTAATAAATTGAACACATCGGCGAACGTAAATGGAATTGAAAACTGGAATAGATTGACGATATGAAAGGGGTATTCTGTATTCGATATGTTGCCTGGTGTATATACAATTCGCACAGGTAGAGAAAGGGGAAATCATAGACATATTAGGGCATCTGTTAATTTAAGTATCTTTTATATCATGTTTGCTTAATTACTCTATCCTTGTTTTTATTTTTATATCCAGTTTTTTTTTTCTTTCCTTTCCATAGATAGTATTTGTGTTTAACTTCTATTATGTATAAAATATTTTTGGCATTATTAATTAATTATTAATTATTAATTATCATCATCATTACAGGCCCTAGAACACAGTGTCCTAGACCTCCACTGCTGGAGAAGGGCCTTCCAGAACAGAATTTGGCCTACACTCGCCACGCTGGCCAGACGGCTTGGCGAGGATATGATGTCATTTTTATTTTTTTAGACAATTTATTAACGATTTCACAAGTTGGTATTAGTGGAACCGGGACCGACGGCTTAACGTGCTCTCCGAGGCACGGGAATGGTGGTGTTGTAAATCTATGACAAATGTACGTAAGAAAAGTGTATTTCTCATTGGTACATGCCGGGGGGGGGGGGTTTGAACCGACCTTTGTAGGATTTAAGGTACGCGTTCTTACAACCGGGCACCACCGCGCCTATGCTTAATAATAGTATGGTACATTTATGGAACAAGGTCAATTATAGGTTTCGCTAAATTAAATTGATTCTAAACGAAATCCTTAATCAATTAAATCAAATCAAAATAATTTATTTCCATTGGTTCTCTCGAAACAACTTGGATAAAGTCAGAACTAATAAAATCAATACATTTTTTACAACATATGTACTAATCAAAGTGGTAATAATGGTTGGACCGTAAACAGGCAATAATCCATATTTATGTATGTTATGCACAACATTATTGCTATAAGCAAGTAAAACTAACTAACTTAGAAACTACTTAAATAAGATCGTGGCTGTAAAGAGGCCGTGTCACCTTCCAATCTAAATAAAACATTCTATGTCAAGTAAACTTAAATTTAAATTCGTGGCTGTAAAAGGGCCGTGTCAATTAAAAATAAATATAAAATTAAATAATTTAAATATTAAGATTTATTATTAATTTAATAATTATGATGTATAGAAATTATGCATACCGTACCTTACCAAGAACTTCAATTCGTTGTTTAATTATACATTACTGTCTTGTCTCAATTTCTCACCCTGAATATGTCGATGAGGATAATCAATGGATTGTGTTTAATGGCCTGTATTGATTGTCCCACCCTTGTCGACTGTAACAACAGTCCAGGAATGTGCGCGCATTTCGTGTTGCTCTGAAATTGAATGTCGCTTCGCTGTTATGTTCAATGGGGTACATCGTCCAATCACATGGACGATTTACGCTTCATATATTGTTATAGCTTTTACGAGGACAACATATATGTATTACTATTGAACAATGATTCATCATCGGAATTGTATTTTGTTTTTCCCTTATTTTAAATTCTAAACAATTTAAACTACTTAAAAGTAAAAATAAATATAAACTAAACCTAATAAAAAATGTCCTCCAGAGACGACCCTTCAGGGATAGTCCCAAGAAGACTGGCAATATTTCCCCTCTGTATAGCTAACAAATATATGCATATAAAATGGCCGTATTTTTTTGTATTGTATGTATTATTGTGTGTATGTATGTATATGTTTATGTGTGTATATAATTTATATATTGTTTATTGCTTACAATGTAAAAAATGAAGTGATGGAGGCAGATCAAATTCTGCAAAATTAATCAATTCATTACATACAAAATCCTGCCTCCGTGGTCTAGCGGTTAAGTCCGTGGATTTAGACTCGTAGGTACCGGGTTCGATTCCTGGTCGGGTCACAAAAATATTTATTAATGTAAATAAATACATTTAATTTATTTGTGAGATTTCTCGAGTTTGGTATGCTGGAGACATCGACGAGCTTGCCACTTGTCATGATTGGCCTATAGTAAAGTTGGCTAAATGTGAATCCGCTTATTTATAAGCGTGGTTTCTGACCACCCCGAAAGGGAAACGGTCGTGATAATACTTTACTTTTTTTTACATACAAAATCCATTCTTTTCCTTAACGCGCCTTTCAATAACTAATTGAATTAAAAGTCACTGTACTGGATGGAGCGATAACAAAATATTGAAGCTTAATCAATTCCGAGTGGATTAAATTTTCCGCACCAATGAGTAGACGTTAATATATTTTCTAAGAGATATAAGTGAAGAAATGACTGATGGGTCGTGGAAACTTGGCAGGTCTCTGGTGTGGGGTGCGACGTGTGTAGACACATTAGCTCCATCTCACATCCAGGCGATCTCGTCAGGCGCGGGGAGAGCGGCGTTTTCTGCGGAGAACCTCAAATTGCGCAAATACGCCAACCTTGGTACCGGTTACGAATTTGCGCCGTTTGGGGTCGAGACGATATGGGCCCTGTTGTCAGAGCGGCTGACAGAAAGGTCCGGAGACAGGAAGGCTGGCAATTATTTCTGCCAACGTGTTAGCATCGCTATACAGAGGGGTAATGTTGCCATTCTCCTTGGGACTACCTCGGATGGAACATCTCTAGAGGACATTTTTTATTTATAGTTTTAGTTTATTTTTAATTTTATTATTTAGGTAGCTTTTAATTTATATTTAATGTGTATTCATTTATATCGAATATATTTTTTATTGTTTTTAACTACTAACGTTATTATAAATTCTATTTATATAAATACATTATAAATAAATTGATTTTGTCACGTTTCTAAAGCTTTATTTATAATTAGTTTTTTAATCTATTTTATTTTAATATTTTTGTATCTACTTCGAATAAATTTGTTTAATTCTTTGTGAAATATATATTTTAGTTTAAAAAACAAACTTAATCAGTTCTGAATACCTTATTGTCGTAAAATGGTTAAAACCACTATAATTGTATTTAGGATTTGCAAGAAAAACTTTCCTAAATAGTAGTCTTCTTTGTGAGAACCAATTAGAAGACTAGCTACTGATTGTTGATTTCATGCACCAGCATTTATCTAGATGGCGCTACGATCGTTATTACAAACATCGATGTAACAAATAAGGACCGTAGCGCCTTATTTATAAGCGACACTATCAGCTAGAGTAATACAATACAGAACGTTTTCTATGTATCAAAACATAAAAAATGCGCTATAAGACTTTACTATCCGCTATTCTGCTCCTCTCCCTTCTTCTTCTTTTACTTCTTTAGATACCATCTCCTATCAGAGATATGCTATCATTAAGGCGATTTAATTTTGTTGGCCGCTGTCCGGAATAAGGATCGTGTGCTCATCCCAAACCACTCCCTGAGGCTCTTGAGTTAGGACGTGCGTCTTCTCCCCGGTCTTCTGGAGCCTTATATCTTGTCCTGCATGACGAGCTGCAACAAGCTATACTTTGTATAGCGCATGACGTGTCCCAAGTACTCTAACTTCCTTCGCTTTACTATTTTAAGTAGTTCCACGCCTTTGTTCACCCTCTGCAAGACAGTTTCGTTTCTTACTCTGTCTTTTTGTAATATCTTCAACATTCTCCTGTATATCCACAAGCTTCTAATTTTTATATCGACACCATACAGGAGAATGGAAAATATGTATCATTGGACGAGTCGGCATCTTGTAGGAAGTTTAAGTTTGTGATGGCAGAGAAGGTGGCTCATTTTAACAAATGCGCTTCTGGCTTGTTCTTTGCGGCATTTCATTTCAGTACTGTGGTCCTCTTCCGAGCCAACTAAATACCGGATTATAATTTCGCTAATGCCGTCTTGGAAGCTCGTTCCATATATGTCGCAGAAGTACGAACTTTTTAGTTCTAAGTTGGCCCAGCTATTTTGATGAGCTCGTTGTTTTCATTATTGGTCCAACCATCTCGACGACCTCGTAGTTTTGATTGTAAACTCCTTTTGTTCCATTTGCAATCTCCCGTCATCTGCAACAATAGTTTCCGTCTGGAAATTAGTTTATTGTTGCATAAATTGTGTATTTCTTAGGGCACGTCTACATGAAAAGAAACTGCGTTATGCATCGCTTCTAAAGTAAATTGAAAGAAAGAAAAAAGTTCATTTGGCACAAAAAAAAACACACAAGTAGTAAAAAAATAATAATATTAATACAACAAACAAGATAGTGTGGTGACAAAAATCAGCTCAGCAATAAGCTGCAACACTCGGTCACAGCGCTGATTTTCAGCTGATCCCTCACAATGATATACCTAAATATAAATAACATAATAAATAAATATAAAACTACCAAAGATATTCTACAAGGTATATAATATTGATTATAGTATTAAAAATAAAAAAGAAGCAATATTAATAAAAACTTGTCCTTCAAATAAATAATATAATATACATAAAACTATGGCTATATAAATTGGCTAATTTTAAAAATATTTAAATAATGTTTACAAAGTATTGTAACCTAGTTTTCTTGATTAGGCGTGCTGCTGCAATGATTGTTGAAATGTGAACAAATATATTTTAAGTTTGTTTTTAAAAGCGACGACAGACTGCACCGTCATGCAGTGGTGGTGGCAAGTTGTGCATATCTTTGCAGCAGCATACCTAATTGCGTCTCAATGTGTAGTTTGCAATAATGCCTAATGCAAACAGTTTTCTTGTTTGATGCAATCGCCGTTTATTTTTTTATGTAACTTACATTTATTGACATGCTATGGCTACAAAATTTGCAATTCGTTTTTTATCTTCTTTCTTTCTCAAAAAGTGTAGGTACTTTTTTCATTAAAGTGATCTAGTGAGTATGTAAAAAAAATGTTGCGTTGATGAATCTATTTCAGAATAAATTAACCTATACATTCTTTGTTTGCGTAAATTACGCTAATATGTTGGGTTGGATTAGGCATCTATATTGTAGCGGTGGTGCCTCAGTTGTCAGAAACACTTTCTTATACAAAAATAAATATTCGCGGTTCGAACCATGGCATGTACCTATTGATAATTGTGATAAATAAAATACAAAATATTTCTTATTGAGTCTGTTTATTTAACTGACATTTATTGCCCATGTCAAGTCGAACAATTACATTTTTATAATATATGACATCTCCCTTTTTCAGTATTATGTAGGTACAATAAATAATTAAATTACATTAAATAATATTTTAAACATAAACAAAACTTAAGCATAAATCCCTATGCCTTCACCATATTGATAATTGTGATAAAAAAATACAAAATATTTCTTATTGAGTCTGTTTATTTAACTGACATTTATTGCCCATGTCAAGTCGAACAATTACATTTTTATAATATATGACATCTCCCTTTTTCAGTATTATGTAGGTACAATAAATAATTAAATTACATTAAATAATATTTTCAACATAAACAAAACTTAAGCATAAATCCCTATGCCTTTACCATATTGATAATTGTGATAAATAAAATACATAATATTTCTTAACGAGTCTGTTTATTTAACTGACATTTATTGCCCATGTCAAGTCGGACAATTACATTTTTATAATATACGACAGTACCAATGAGAAATACTTTTTTTACGTACATTTTGCGGAGAGACTGTAAGCCGTCGGTCCCCGTACCAGTAATACCAGCTTGTAGAATCGTTCATAAATTGGAATCAGACGCTTCTGGGCAGTGTGGCGAGTGTAGGCCAAATTCTCCAGATATATGGAAGGCCCATCTCCAACAGTGGATGTCTGGGGCGCTCTGTTGTAGCGGCTATAATAATAATAATATATATTTTTAAATAGCAGCAATCGCATAAAAATAGCGAAACAATATTTGCAAAATTATAACGCAACGTATTTTTCATTGATGTAGACACAGCTTTAGTTGCGCGCGATATTGTCGTTGTGAATTGTTTAAGTTTCCTATTACACTCTGAAGGACGCATTTAAATCCGAAATGTTACGAGCTAAAGTGTCGTTTGGTACATTTTATAGCTCTATCTGTGTGTTTTATTTTCTAAGTTTCTTTTTATTCCTATTACCTTTAAAATACGAGTTGCACGCAATTTTATGGTGCAAGGAAATTCAGATCTAAAGCCTCTATCGTATTTTTTACGATAGAGTGGTAGGGACTGACGTCATAGTTTCAATTTTTTTTTATTAAAAATTTTTTTCTTTGCATAAATCCGTGGCTTAGTAAAAACAATTAATGAAATCTACGGTGATGTGTACGGGTGAACTTTTGTTAAGCGATTGATATCTTACTGATAAGACGCATGCCCGAATCACCGTGGGGCCTTAGGAGATCTCATCGCGCCTACGAACTAAAATCATATAACCGTCTGTCTTTACTGTTGGCCCTATGCCTATGTGCCTTTACTAGTCTTAGTCATGGCTACAAGTGAAGGCACTCGTTCGTTAAGAGTAACGTGCAAAATGCAAAGCAAAAGTCTTCTCGATGGCAGCAGACCCGACCTGAAGGGTAGGGGTCTGCGGTGGAGCCATCTAGGGGGAGTTGGGGTCGGGGGGTCCTTAGGTTGGCAGCCAGAGTATTGGAGGCATTAATCAGGTGATTGAGTCTCATCGTAAACGGGTCGTCAGTGTCGTGGACTACGCCTTTTCCAATATGACTTGAGGTTGTATAAGCAAGCCTCTACTATGAGAGTGGGACCTTGCCTTTATGAAGTAGCGATGCGACGCTCTTCTCAGTGATTGGCTTGATGTTGAAGTAGTAAATTAACATAAATGCTATTAATATTTAATTACAAAATCAACCTAATTCATTTAAACATAAGTTATAAATTGCCTCGCCAGAAAGTGAGAGTTATCATGGTTTGGAACCTAATAACTTTTAACACCATTTTTTTATTTAAATGTATACTACTGAATTGTATTTACAAAAAAACATAAAGTGACTTGTTAAAATGGTGGCTGTTTTTGCAGTTTATAAACGCAAACTGTGGCATTTATACGCGTCCTCACATTGTTGGTCGTTTGAAACGTACTGTCGGAAATATCAGCACACGATTATTTTGTGCAAATATTTTTTACGGCTTTTTCAGAACTGTCACCTTTAATCTATTTGATTGTTGGATATAATTAACAATTTTGTTATATATATTTTAAGTTTTATTTTGGTACGCGAGAATACATGGACTATCCTTTGTTCTTTGCAATTAATATTAATAATGATTTCTTTTTTTTTTTTGCAGTACACCCTTCTGACTGAGATAAGGGAGTTTATGCTGCCAGAAGACAGGCCAAGGTTCGATGAGCTAGTTTACAGAAGAGAGGAGGCACCTGAACACCATCTAAAGGTAATTAATCTATTAGAAAAATACATAATGAAATAAAATTGAATCGTTTGAAATTATGAAATTTATAGGCACATATATTTTATAATAAGTTCGTTAATTAATTTATTAGTAATTAAAAGCCACATATAGTATGTATACGTTTTCCCATCCGATCACTATATTTATAACACTGTGGCGTATCATATATACCGCGTGTAATTGTCACAAGAGCAAATATTTTTTTAGGCTTTAGGTGTCATTGGCTAGAACCTCTTCTTGGAATAAAAAAGGCAACTTTTATTTTAAAAATAAAAATCATTATCTGAAAAACAAAACACCACTGTATGGCGTCTGAAATATACGGCCGGTTGTGACATGTTTACATATCCAAAGTGAGAAACTAACTAGCAATCACGTGGAATATATCAAAATATTGATAATAGATTATAATAAATAATAATAAATATTTCCAGACAGCTCACACAGCGCCATCTAATTTCCGTGGTAAGCTACGAGGCTTGTGTTACGGAAACTAGATGGTAGATAAACTACATATTATACTTTTTTTTTTGTAAATATATACATATTATACATATAAACACCTAGACCGAGATAAATTATACAATGTACAACTTGCCCCCGGTGGGAATCGAACCCACGACCTCACGGCAACGTTTGTTACCACTAGACCACGGAGGCGGTAAATTATTTTAACCATGCTTTTTGTAACCGGCCATAAGTGATATAATTGATTGAACTCGCTCACAGCCGAGAGACGAAATAGAGAGAGAAATAATTACGTGTTGTTCACGCGATTGTCAGCCTTTCGATACCTGCTTGATTAGGCTCAGTATGAGTGGCAATATTTTTAGGAAAACTTCTCTGCAACATAACTTAAGATTTTATTATTGAATAATTAAAATAAAATATACGTAGTTCTTTATTTTTGTTCTAGATTATAATATGAAAATATTTGCTCTTTAATAAATTCCACGCAATATATGTATATATACGTATCTCAGTGTCATCGTATCGTACCCTATTAGGTATATCATTAAATGTCAACTTAAGCGTAATTATTTTATTTTTTATAAACTTCGGGTGCTTCTGTGGTGGCCTGGGATCTCTGCTGAACACGTTAAATTTCATCATAACTGACATTGACATTTATATTCTTATAATTGTGTCTGTCTTAGCTTATAGTGTGACAATGTCTATCTACAGCAGCTATAATGTTAAGCGTTATTCTGTATTTATAATTTTGTTATTTTATTGTTCCTCTTTTCAAATGATGGTTATCATGTACTGCTCCAGATTCACCAATATGTACTATAAAATTATATCGTTTTATATCAATATTGAAAAAATTGACGTGTAAAAGTGCAGAATACATATCTTATTGTCCTATGCCTACTTGCAAAAATAAACGAATTGAATTGAATCATTACAGCCCTAGAACACAGCGTCCTAGATCTCCACTGCTGGAGATGGGCCTTCCAGAACATACATATATCTGGAGAATGGCCTACACTGGCCAATTTTTTATGACAATTTATTAACAATTACACAATTTGGTATTAGTGGAACCGGGACCGACGGCTTAACGTGCTCTCCGAGGCACGGGAACGGTGGTGTTGTAAATCTATGATAAATGTACGTAAGAAAAGTGTATTTCTCATTGGTACATGCCGGGTGGGTATGAACCGACCTTTGTAGGATTTAAGGAACGCGTTCTTACAACCGAGCCACCACGGCTTCACCGTTCAATTTATTGTTATGAAATTAGCAAAGGTTTTGCGTTTTGTCGGCTTTTGGATTGCACACGGGAAAGTAGCCTATCTTAATTCGGATGTACCTGGGGCAGCAGTCTAGTCATCTCATAACGATTGCTAACTTAACGATTTAAGATGTCTATCGACGCGCCTTCCAACAGGCCAAAACGCGTGGCACTTTCGAAATTTATTTCACGATTGTCGAAAACGTATATAGTTTCTTAAACGACGAAACTTGGATTACGTCGTCTTCCAATTACGTCAGCTTCATAATCTTGTTGAAAGTGGCATCGTGAACGCTGAATGCGATAATCAATCAACAGTCTGCTAAATAATTCGACGCACGTCTATTCGAATAGTTTGATTAAAATGACGTCCGTTTAGGTGTATAGTGAATGCCTACCTTTAGTTATAACCATTAACCATTTTAATTATCGCGATAAATAAAGTGTTCCTATAACCTGGAGTCCTTTAAAAGAAGTTTGAAAAAGCATCTTTATAGGCCGGTATAGTGGTAGGGACTGGTGTCGGTCGTCTGAGGCTGGCGTCAGTTGCTCCCATTCTTGGAACTCGCGTACCGCTTACCATCAGATGGGCGCGGTATCACATGTCGTGCTCAGTATTAAAAAAAATATCTTTCTTTCTTTCTATATAAATGTCGGAATCGATTCGAATTTATCTGTCAAATTAGCGCTTTTCGCAAACTATTTAGCGACGAAATTCGATAGCCCGCAAAGTTATCGAATATTATTGATAAAATTTCACCATCCAAATTTTGTTAGGCAACCATTGTTTTATTATATTAAAAGTCGATTTTATTCGAATAACAGATCGGTGAACGTCGTTCTTCTACGTATCTTGTACTATTAGCTTCTTCATTCTTAGCTATACTTACCAATCATCGTCCCCATTTTTTTCATTATTCTATGAAAACACAGGTAGAACATGAAACAAATAGTTTAGATGACACGTGACCTTACAGCTACCTGAAGGTTTTTAGCTGACCACTACTAAATCTTTAAAAGTTATAAAATTAATAAATAACTTATTTAGTTCCTCAAGGCTAGCCATTGCAAGCGATCTTTTGCCACCATCATCTATGTCAGTATTCTGGTTCTCTGTTGTATTCGACACCCTCAAGTGGCGGAAAATATAGCGTCCGCAAATCGGCGCAATTATGTATATTAAAATATTACATATTTGTGCCGTTTACTGTAGAGTCCAAGCGCCAAAAATTTTTTAAAATACATAACACCGCGTCTTGTCGTCTTCGGTGACTGGCTGGCTCTTTCTTCGCCCAAAGAATCAGTATTGCAATTCAGCGGGAAAATGCAGCCAGCGTTCCACACTAAGAGGACTTATTACTATAGTAAGTATTGGTATTAATTTTATGTTATATTTTGTATTTTTTTTTCGAGTAAGTATTTAATAAACTACACCGCAAAATATATTTACAAAAAATAATACTAAATTAAAAATAAAATAAACTACAAAAGTATAAAGTAAACTATAATCACGACCGTTTACCTTTCGGATTGTGACCAGGAATCGAACCCGGTACCTCCGAGTTTAAATCCACGAACTTAACTACTAGACCACGGAGTCAGTCTTTGCTTTATATTTTTTGTGCATAAATATTTCAGGTTACTTTAGATTCACATATCATGCTCAGATTATGACGTTGTAAACCTTATATGTCCAACCTTGGCTTACAAAGAACATATATGCCATATTTTAAACAAATCGGACCAGTACTTTAGGTGTGAAGGCGAGATGAACATGCAGTACATCACAGATGCTCTCAATGTCCTACAGAGGCAAGCTGTTTGAATTGTGGACGATGCCACTATATCTGGAACTCTCGAATCCCTGCAGCTTCGCCGAGATATAGCTTCTCTAAGCGTGTTCTACCAGCTATACTGAGTGAGTCCTCGGAAGAACTCTATAACCTAATCCCACCTTTTCCATTATAATCACCCTCCGTAGCCACAACTCAGACTTAGCAGTTAAGGCACGCAGGGCCAACAATGAAAGAGAGACGGTTTATAGGGGTTTAGTCCGTAGGCGCCTTGGGGTCTCCTTAGAAGGCCTCACGGTGATTCGGGCATGCGACCTCCCGTGGTGGCCCTTCAGGCTGGAATCGTATATATATAAAATAAATGAAAAAAATCACCATCCCTTCGCGTACGTATAAATTTGCGGACTCATACATCTATCGCACAATAAAGATGTACTTGTAGAATGCTCTTCCAGCCTCTGTGTTTGCACTTTCCTATAACTTGACTATTAACTATAACCTAGTGTGAAGAACATCTAGTCAAGCCGGTATAGTGTTAAAGACTGATACAGTCATGAGTGTCTGAATTCGGATGCTAACATTGATAGACCTTGCACGCCTTCAATAGGTGGTAGGCGGACTGATGGTGGTAATTTGCCTAGTCTGCCGGAGCGGGGAAGTATCCACCGTTCGTGCCGATAATCCCTGTAGAGTGTATCCACACGTCTCGTGATCAGGCTCGAATTGCCTTCATGCTTAGTCAAGCCGGATAGTATTGGGGACTGATGTTAGTAATGAGTGTCTGATTACAGTTGCTAACATTGATGGACCTCGCGCGTCACTTACCATCAGCGTCAAGGGGGTAAAAAATAAAAAAAGATAAAGCTCCTTTTCTGATTTTATAATTTTATGTAAAGTTATATAATTGCTCTACTTTAAAATGTATGTATGTTTATTTTGAAACGGGTGTTGGAAAGTTTTAACTTTTCGCTGAAACACGGAATAACTTTTGTCACATTCTGGAGAAAAGTTAAAATTGCAGGTTATGTAATAATATATTTTATTCTCTTTAGTTCTGAGTTATTTTCAGCTTATATTTATATACTTAAACTTGTATTTCTTATTACCTTATTAATAATTAGTTAAATTACTCGTTTTATTTAAAGAACAATATTTTTAAACAAAACATATTTTAGAACACTTGAAAAATACCTGGTCAATATGTGCCAATAAAATACAAGGGGGTCAATAAAATAGATGACGTTACCAGTTCAGACAGACAGACAGCGGAGTCATCCAGGCCCGGATGTTCAATGGGCCTGGGTTGGGGATGGGATAAACTCCCGTTTTCCCCGGCAGGATCTCGGCGGATAACTACCCACCGGTGATTCAACGCACCTTTGGTGCTGGGCGCTGTTCCTACTACAACACCGCCCTTGTGGCTCACGAATCTAGTCTCCTAGATTTGTCTACTTTAGTTCTTCTCCAAGAGCGCCTCCCTAGGTAGTGGCCTCCCCTCCGGGGGCCGTGCGAAAGTAGGAGCGATATCCTGAAGATGCTTGTAGGATCCGTTGTCAGCCCGGTAAAACATACGTTTAGCTAGGCCGACAACAAATGCCTCGATAGTAGGCATCTGTTCTACTTTTTTTTTTTTAATAAAAACGTAACTACGAGTAGTACCTTACTAATTTAATTATCCCGAAAACAGTTACTTGATTCAATTAAAAAGTTTAATGAAAACGTCCAACTCCCTTGAATGAGTTATTTTACCAAGTAATCCTGAAAAGTTAGATAAGTTATTTGACAAAAACTTTTAGGAACGTCCGCAAACCTCAGTGTTGTCGCCATTTACAAAATCAAAAAATCAAAATTATTTATTTCCATTGGTTCTCTCAAAACAAATTGGATACAGTCAGAACTAATAAAATCAATAGAATTATCAAAACATATGTACTAATCAAAGTGGTAATAATGGTTGGACCGTAAATAGGCAATAATCCATAATTATGTATGTTATGCACAACATTATTGCTACAAGCAAGTAAAACTAACTAACTTTGAAACTACTTAAATAAGATCGTGGCTGTAAAGAGGCCGTGTTAGTTTACATTCTAAATACTTAATATTTACGATGTACAGAAATTATATACATATGTCATATAATTTATAAATTTATAAAACAAAAAAAATATATATAATAATAATATAGAAAAAAGGATGTTGGTATTCCGAAAGGAAATGGCATCGCACCGGGACGTCACCGAGAACTCACCAAGAATGAAGTGATCAAGATGATGTGATGGCGATCGATCCACCGAGACAACCTCGATGCATTGTAGTCGGTTGAACAACGCGGTATAACAGCAGTGTGTGTCAAACGGGTTTGTATTGCCAGCACATCGGCTCGTCATCAATCCTACGTTCTGAGTTTGGGTGTAATGTGACGTGGGGTAATTTTTAATAATAATAATAAGGGTAATATGTTGTTGTAAGGTAGCTTTTATTTTCATATTTTTTAACCACAATCGTCAGATGGCGCTACTGATTTGAAAGACAAGAAACAAGGATTAACATTGTCTAGTTATAAAATATATTTTTAACAATACCTACTGCTAACTAAACGATTTCATTGATCATGCTGATCCCACATGCTTAGTTAGGGTGTGAGGGGTAGTAGTCAACATTATTGCAGGAACGGCATTTACTGTCATTTAATTTTAACCGGCACCGTCAGATGGCGCTACTGATTTGAAAGAAGAGGAAAAAAAAAGAAAAGGATTTTTTTTCAATATGGCTAACTCAATAATTGTAAATGCAACCATGTGCTCAGTGAATCCTCACATATGTACATTTGATATGTATGTGGGGTAGTTAAGGGTAACATTTTATAGGAGGCGCTTATATTATCTTTGAAGTTTTACCTGATACGGCTAACTAAAGGATTGTTTAGGCAACTGTGTGCTTAGTTAGGGCATGAGGGCAATTTGGGGTAGTTAAGGGTAGAATGTTGTAGGAGGCGCTTGTTTTTTAATTTTAATTTTAACCAACGCTGTTAGATTAAGCTACTGATTTCAAAGAAGATGAAAGGAAGAATATTGATTAGTTATTTATATTATGTTTAACAATACGGCTAACTAAATGATTGTCATGGCAACCATGCTCATCCTACGTGCTCGGTTAGGGTGTAAGGGCACGTGGGGTAGTTAAGGGTAGAATGTTGTTGTAGGAGGCGCCGGTGGAGGCCCCGCTGGTGGGGGAGCAGCGGTCGCCTTCCGAAGACTCCGGCCTCGGGCTGCCCACACACGACCATGCTTTCAGGTGAATAAATAAAAAATGTCTACATGGGTACAGTACTCCCAATTTAAGACAAGCTATACCTTCTTTAATTTTACCTCAATCGAGAGACTCAAAGAGGCTTCTATCCAACTTTATGTTCTCTTAAGGTGAACTCGTTACGCTTCGTTTAAGACTTTCGATCAAGCAATACTATTGAATATATATTTGTAAAGGAATGTTTTATTTAGTTCTCTGTTTAAGTACTTCTATTATTTCAAATTAATAACAGTTTATTTATAAACATAAAAAATAATAATTTAATATGAACATAAATAACTACAAATATATATATATAGCGCGTGTAATTGTCAAAAAAGCAAAACTTTTTTAGGCTTCATGTGTCATTGATCCTCTATTTAAAATAAAAGGGTTACTTTTTAAAGATTAAAATCATTATCCGAAAAAGAAAACAATACTGCATGGTGAATAAGGCCCCGTCTAAAGATCGAGGTATCTATCATGATAAATACTTAAAGGCTGGAGATTGTTATTATTAATTGAACAGCCGAGAGACGAAATAAAAAGAGAAAGAATTACGTAAGTCATCGTTCGCGCGATCGTCGACCTCTTATTTGTTGATCTTGATTAGGCTCAGTATGAGTGGCGATATTTTTAGGAAAACTTCTCTGCACCGTAACTTAAGATTTTATTACTGAATAATTAAAATACAAAATACGTAGATCTTTATTTTTATTTTAGATTATAATATGAAAATATTTGCTCTTTAATGAATTCCATGCAGTTTATATATTCGTATGTTAAAATAATAATACTATACAATATTTAATTGGACATTTATTGTGTAAAAATAGTATTGATAATATCAATGTAATTATATAGTACTCAGAGAACTAAATTAAAATTATAATAAAATCAATATATATCGATAATAATAAGGTAACGGCTCCTATTAGTGAGGTACCTGAATAATGGGTGTCCTCGATGAAGGGTCGGTAATAGGTTCAGTTACGTTTTATAAAATTTGCTTGACCGAAATAATTAATTAAAGAGTAACCCGTTTCTCTGTTTAACCTTGACTTTTTTTCTGCTATCTTCTTCGTATTTCGCAAAATCTCTAAATAATAGTACCCGCAATATTCGTATTATGTCATAAGCCTCTAGAATTAAGAGCTAACGACACAAATCTACTCATATCATGTTAGAATATGTTTATTTACGAGGGAATACAATGAGCGCAGTGCGCCAATTTAATTTAGCCTTCAACACCACTTAAACAGGCACCTTCGTCATCTTTTTCTGCCAAAACTATTTTACACATGCCAGGATATAATGTTAGTTAAACTTCAATGTATACTTATAAAATAGTGACTCTTACGGCTGGATTAATGGTTGTTGGCCAGTGCTTAGCAGCAGTTGCTTAGAACTGTCAAAATGTCATTAATATAATTGTCAGTGCTCTGACCTGTGACTCAGGTCCGGATTAATAGTCGTTGCTCCGACGAAGTGACAGGTTTTACTAAAAAAAACTGTCACTTTGAGAGTTCTGTGCAATGGCTCGTGGTAAGCACTGGCGGAGCAACGACTAATAATCCGGACCTTAGGTTAAAGCCTAAGCCTTGGCTTAGTATTAAATAATAAAAATACAACTAAATAAAAGAACCCAAATATATTTACTAATATTTCTAAAGCACTAAATCCACCGTTCATAACATTTTAATGCCAGAGTTTAGAGCACTACAAATTCTTAACATTTTTTACCAATAATAAATAATTTAAAAATATCGTTAAATAAATTATAAATAACTTTTAACTATTAAAATTAATGAAACACTAAACCCGAAATCCAATGTTTTGTTAAACGAGGTTTCAAATATTAAAAAAAAAAAAGTAAATTCTTGCTTCAAAATTTCATCTGCAAAACCTTCTAGTGTCTATTTTTAAGGCTTTACTCTACAGAGTAAAGTATATAAATTTTAGCGTTTTATGCACCTACGAGTAAGTGTGACAAAAACACAAAAATATCATCAAGGATAATCTTTATTCAAATCTTTCATTAACTTTTCCGTAAATCCAGTTGACGGCTTAGTCAAATAGATAGATACTCTACTGGCTTGAAATGCTAGATTGATGCTGCATATACGCAGCCAGAGTATTACCTACTTACATCACAACATGCTCTCCAGGCTTCGTATTTTTCTTCTCCTTAGTCGGTACCCCACTGTTGGGATGGCTTGGTGTACTGGGATGTTTAGGTGGTCAGTCACATGACTCCTCCTATTCTTTTACCGTCTACTTTTCTTTAGCAACGTGGCCAAAATATTGCAGAATTCGGGTAAAGCAGACGGATGAAAGTCTCTTTCCCTTGGCTCTTCGAGCACAGAAAAGTTAATACGTCGTGCGTGCATGCATTCTGAGCAAACAATCCAGCACCACATCTCAAACGCATCAATTATTTTTCTATCTGCGGCTTTTATAGTCCATGTCTCCGAAATTAACTTCGTATACTACTCTAGTATTAATGAGCACACAAATATCCATTATGCAATCTCACGTCTGAAAAACAGCTTAAACTATTAAGGGTGTAAAATGAATAACGAAACAAGTTTACGAGGTGTTTGTTCACGCCATCGCTTTTTAGATTCAAAGGGGAAATATGTAGCGTTTGCCTTCGAACTCTGAAGCGTTTCAGTTTCACAAGCATCTCATTGGCTCCTAGCCAACACTTTCCACTTTTATTTGTGACTGCGATCGACTGCTTCACGGAAGACTAGTGCCCGGTCTACACAAAACAAATATTTTCAAGCTAGTAACTATTTTTAATAACTCAATATCTACAACCATTGAACTACGAACTGCGTTCATGCTCAGCCTGAAGCGACTGACTGGCCTCAGCGCCATCTATCTTCTATGGTCGTCATTATTAAGAAATCAACCTTTTAGTACTAGAAATACGAGTTTATTTATTCAAGGTACAACAAACAGATTACAACCATTGCACGATATATACACACTATTTGACAGCAGTTCTGGATTGCAATCCACAGCAGTGTACACTACAAGACAATACAATAATAATATAATTCAAATGTTCTTACATAACATGATCAATTTAAAATTTCTAACTTATATATAAACTTATTATAAAAGACAACTTAAATATACAAGTCATAAAAACAGTACAATCTAACTAATAATAACATACCTAACTAACTATAGTATAAATAAAATAAAATATGTAAGTGTAAGATTAGGCTGTTAATATTTATTTCATTGCACCTATAATAGTTGTAAATGTGTCACTAAAGTTTGGCTATCAGAAAATGTTTACGGGCATTAAGTCCGCCTTTGTACTCCGTGCAATAAAGTTTTAAATAAATAAAATAAAAATAAATATAATGTTACATAACAGTCCAAAAGGTGCTGCTGCAAAAATAAAGCTCTCTCGCTCGCACACTCCAACATTTGATGATTGTCTGAGGGTACTTTTGAAAAATGTAGCTTTCTAGGTAATAAAATGTCCGTACATTTTGGACATGCTATATAACGATTTTACTAAAACAAATCTATGCAGACAAATTTCTTAGCATTCCATGGATTCACCATGCAGGTACCAGGTGTGTGGAAACGGGAGTGGAGAAGAATGGTGTCTCGAGCTTGCGACCAACTATATTTTTGGATTACTGGTCTTTATTGTGGAACAATACGTTTAACATCCAACATTCTGAGTGTAGTTCTTTAGGGACTAAACACGTGAGAAATTGACGCATTTGTTTGTTCTAAGGCGCCATCTAGTAGATGTGCGCGCGTTATCTAAAATACCTGCAGATGACAACTGTTACAACTTCTGACCTGTATTATATTTATTGTGGCATTGTTCATCTGTGGGTCATCATTTGTCATGTAAGCATTTGTTATATCTCTTCTCTCTATACTTTTTTTACAATAATAGTAATGCAGTGACGTGTTCTTCTACATACACACATCTTCACGCCAGATCCCTTGCGGGGTAGGCAGAGACAATTGAGCGCCACTTGACACGATCACGACATACCTCTTTCGCTTCATCGACGTTCATCAACCTCTTCATACATGCCCTTTTGTTACGAAGGCTTTTTAATGCACCTTCAGTCAGTGTTTTATTTATTTGATCGTGATATGTGAGTCTCGGTCTGCCAGGGCCTCTTTGACCCACAACTTTCGCATTATATATCTGGTTCGTCAATCTTTCTTTGCTCATTCTTTCAACATGCCCGAACCATCGTAGCATGCCTTTTCTTATTTTTGTCCTTATGCTTTCTTTTATGCCAACCCTTTTCCGTATTTCGACGTTACGTATGCGGTCCGCCAATGTGACGCCGCATATCCGGCGCAGCGACCTCATTTCTACGGCATTAACCCTACTGTCATGCGTATTCTGACGTATCCACGACTCGCTTCCATACATCAGTGTTCTTCTCTTGCTCTTTATTGCTTAACTTCAAATTTATATGTGAAAACCTTTAATAGCTCTTAGTGAATTTATTGTATAATATTTATTATAATATTGTCAACTGATGGTTTTCCAAAATGAATAAAAACAAATTAAAAAAAAACTTTGTCCGCAATATTATTTTAGCTTACTAGCTAGACTTGTGTAGATCGGGCTTTACTCGTATTTACTGTCATGGACAGTTCCAGTTTGTTTATTTGTCGTTCTCTCGTAAGAGCTGAATAAAATTTAGTGTCAATAAAACCGTTTTGAGGAAGTCAGGTTTATGCTTCTTGATGCTGAGCAAAAGTTTATTTAGAGTAAATTACACATCAACTTTTCTTTATACTTTTTATTACTGACAATTTATTTATTTATTTTCAAACACTTTAATAAATTGTTACACATCAACTTTTCTTTATACTTTTTATTACTGACAATTTATTTATTTACTTATAAACACTTTAATAAATTGTTACACATCAACTTTTCTTTATACTTTTTCTTACTGACAATTTATTTATTTACTTATAAAGACTTTAATTAATTGTTACACATCAAATTTTCTTTATACTTTTTATTACTGACCATTTATTTATTTATTGATAAACACTAATAAATTGTTTAACATCAACTTTTCTTTATACTTTTTATTACTGACAATTTATTTATTTACTTATAAACACTTTAATAAATTGTTACACATCATTTCTTTATACTTTTTATTACTGACAATTTATTTATTTATTTATAAACACTGTAATAAATTGTTACACATCAAATTTTCTTTATACTTTTTATTACTGACAATTTATTTATTTATTTATAAACACTTTTATAAATTGTTACACATAACTTTTCTTTATACTTTTTATTGCTGACCATTTATTTATTTACTTATAAACACTTTTATAAATTGTTACACATCAACTTTTCTTTATACTTTTTATTACTGACAATTTATTTATTTATTTATAAACACTTTAATAAATTGTTACACATGAACTTTTCTTTATACTTTTTCTTACTGACAATTTATTTATAAATACTTTAATACATTGTTACACATCAACTTTTCTTTATACTTTTTATTACTGTCAATAAATTAATTTATTTATAAACACTTTATTAAATTGTTACACATCAACTTTTCTTTGTACTTTTTATTACTGACAATTTATTTTTAAATACTTTAATACATTGTTACACATCAACTTTTCTTTATACTTTTTATTACTGACAATAAATTAATTTATTTATAAACACTTTATTAAATTGTTACACATCAACTTTTCTTTGTACTTTTTATTACTGACAATTTATTTATAAATACTTTAATACATTGGTACACATCAACTTTTCTTTATACTTTTTATTACTAACAAAAAAATAAAATTATTTATAAACACTTTAATAAATTGTTACACATCAACTTTTCTTTGTACTTTTTATTACTGACAATTTATTTATAAATACTTTAATACATTGTTACACATCAACTTTTCTTTATACTTTTTATTACTGACAATAAATTAATTTATTTATAAACACTTTATTAAATTGTTACACATCAACTTTTCTTTGTACTTTTTATTACTGACAATTTATTTATAAATACTTTAATACATTGTTACACATCAACTTTTCTTTGTACTTTTTATTACTGACAATAAATAAAATTATTTATAAACACTTTAATAAATTGTTACACATCAACTTTTCTTTGTACTTTTTATTACTGACAATTTATTTATAAATACTTTAATACATTGTTACACATCAACTTTTCTTTGTACTTTTTATTACTGACAATAAATTAATTTATTTATAAACACTTTAATAAATTGTTACACATCAAATTTTCTTTATACTTTTTATTACTGACAATTTATTTATTTATTTATAAACACTAATAAATTAATAGTTTTTTTAAATAATTTTAACGGGTCTTTACGCGATTTACCTTAGAGACATATTTCTCCCGACGTTTCAGCCAAGTTGCATTGGCCGTGGTCACGGGTCGACTGAAGCTATGCGGTGTAGTCTCGTACATACTGGGCGGCAGATGTAAACCTACCCACTTATCACTTTTAAAAGTTTTTAGAAATCACGACACACGACACTTACAATATCCTTGGCGACACCGGGCGATTTTTCGGCGATCGAGAGGGGGGTTATAAGCTATCTTCATCGTGGAATCCAGTAATCAATAGGTTTCGACGCCGGGAAAAATCGCCCGGTGTCGCCAAGGATATTGTAAGTGTCGTGTGTCGTGATTTCTAAAAACTTTTAAAAGTGATAAGTGGGTAGGTTTACATCTGCCGCCCAGTATGTACGAGACTACACCGCATAGCTTCAGTCGACCCGTGACCACGGCCAATGCAACTTGGCTGAAACGTCGGGAGAAATATGTCTCTAAGGTAAATCGCGTAAAGACCCGTTAAAATTATTTAAAAAAACTATTATGAATATGCGCGAAAGTTTAAAAAACACTAATAAATTGTTACACATCAACTTTTCTTTATACTTTTTGTTACTGACAATTTATTTATTTACTTATAAAGACTTTAATTAATTGTTACACATCAAATTTTCTTTATACTTTTTATTACTGACAATTTATTTATTTATTTATAAACACTAATAAATTGTTACACATCAACTTTTCTTTATACTTTTTATTACTGACAATTTATTTATTTACTTATAAAGACTTTAATTAATTGTTACACATCAAATTTTCTTTATACTTTTTATTACTGACAATTTATTTATTTATTTATAAACACTAATAAATTGTTACACATCAACTTTTCTTTATACTTTTTGTTACTGACAATTTATTTATTTACTTATAAAGACTTTAATTAATTGTTACACATCAAATTTTCTTTATACTTTTTATTACTGACAATTTATTTATTTATTTATAAACACTAATAAATTGTTACACATCAACTTTTCTTTATACTTTTTATTACTGACAATTTATTTATTTACTTATAAAGACTTTAATTAATTGTTACACATCAAATTTTCTTTATACTTTTTATTACTGACAATTTATTTATTTATTTATAAACACTAATAAATTGTTACACATCAACTTTTCTTTATACTTTTTGTTACTGACAATTTATTTATTTACTTATAAACACTTTAATAAATTGTTACACATCAACTTTTCTTTATTTGCTTTATACTTTTTAGTACTGACAATTTATTTATTTATTTATAAACTCTTTAAAAGCACAAAAAACTAAAAGTAGCACAAGGGCGAACTTAATTCGGCATTTTATAACAGCTAACCTTTGGGAGTGTGGTAGAGGATTGCGCGGTGCAATATTATACAATTAATTACAACTTACACTACATAATAATCGTTACAATATATATATACATACACAATATATATATATATATATATATAAATATACCTACAAAAAAAGGTAAGTATAGAACTATTTACACACATTAAAAATATATCAGATGTAGGTAGTACCTACATTCTATAGAAGAGTTAAGTTGTTGAGAGAGAGATAAGGAGATTTTTAAATATACGGCGCCCGTCTGATAACCAGAAGAAGTTTGTTCCACTTATTATTTAGCATTAGTTATTTATATTTTTGAAAAATTTACAGCAATTACATAATAATGAAGAAGCTATTTAAAAAATATCACATATGAATATACAGACTAGTAGATACAGTGTAAAAGAACAAGTTATAGAATTAAACAAGAAACATGAGTAGGTATACTAAGTATTAATAATGACCTAAAAAAACATAAAACACAAGCAACAACAACAACAAGCTCATGCGGTTTTCGTTACGACAAATGAGCATTAGAACACGCCTCATTAAAAAAGTAACATGCTCTCTGCAGATACGAATTTTGTTCGTAATTCGTTCCAGCAAATTGGACGCATAACAGTCTATGGCTTCTGCAACGAGTAGTAGGACGCTAAACTATATCTGTGGTGTCAAGGAAAAAGGGGATAAGTACAAAGCTTGAACTTTTCACTAGAGGCAAATTAAGAAAACAACTAATTTTTATAATTAGAAAATTGTAATTAGTAAATGTTCAATTTCATTAGTCGTATACTTTAGGTACGAGTTCACTCATCTCTCTATGCATAACTGAATTATTGGCGGTAAAAGCGCGATACTGAAATAACTCGATTGAACTCTTTTTACTTATTTATACATTTTAATGTTACGACTAGACCCTATATGTACGTAGGGGTGTAAAATAAACTGTACAGTGTATAGACTCATCTCCTTATTGCATTGACGCATATGAATGTTTTGAACCAATAGGTGCAAAAATCAAATTGTAAAATTTTTGGACTCATCTCTTTTTTCCTTGACACCACAGATCATAGCTAACAATTACATCATAAGCACTATTTTTTTAGAATAAATTTTAGATTTGTATATTTTTGTCCGCTTTATGGCGCCATTATTTTTTGTTTTGATGACCCCAAAACAATCAGCAATGTTGCATCTGTACTATGCAATAAAGATTTTTTTTTAATGAATAAATGCATAAATAATGACATGGTGTTGCGTGACAGGAACGGTCGGCCATGGCGAGCAGATGCGCCGGCGCAGGACGAAGACCTGGATCCGCCACACGAGGTGATTTTGCCAGAATTACCTATAAGGGGGAAATTCATTTATAACAAAAATATAGTACAACTTGCGATTTTTGTTTAACTAAATTAGTATCTACCCTCTTTAAATTTGCACCTAATATCGAGGTATTAGTTTAGGAGACAGCGAAAAGAAAAATAAAAGATTTCGCAAAGAAGTCTCCTTAAATTTTAATATATATATTTTGAAATACCTACTTAAGTATTGGGTACCGATTAATTATAAGTAGAACGATCCAATAATGTATTAGCAAATGGCTTTGTCAAAACATTTTATACAATTATTTATAGTAAAGAAATATAATTGTAATATGTATTGTACTATTCTTCTTATTATAAATTCTTCTGAAACAAATATTTTTTAAATAATGAAATTTCCTCTTTACATAACACTTTCACTTCTTCTAGAGGTATCACCAGCTCTTTATTCTTCTGCGTATTTTTTTCATAATCGTAAAAAGTAGCTAAATGTTTTTCATATAAACTTCAGTCAATAATAATAGTAACTATTATTATTATGTATTTAAATTGCTTGACCGAGTTTTCTATTATGCTAATTAAATGTATTATGCAGTAGTTTTTTTTTAAGAGTGCTTGATCCCGATAATAATAATTATCTAATTATATAATTTTGTAAATATATCTATTTGCTATAGTATTTCTCATCTATTAACCAATGGCGCCAATTATTGACCCATCAAAAATGGTCCCTATTACCGAGGCATCGACAAAAAAAACATTTTTGTTAAGTTAAGTTTTTCTATCTAAATGTTTAATTTGTAAATACCTCGGTAATAGGTGTGGTTTTAAAGAGGGGCGATAATAGGTAGCGTTACTTTAAATCGCTATTTTTTGTATTAGGCTTTAACTGAGTGATACCTCTGCTTATTAAATCACAAGATTCACCTGCACAAATGATAACTTGGACCGCCATCTTGATTTTTGACAATAATAAAACTAATCTGCAAATAATAAACCAATCTATAATCCTTATCACGACCGTATCCCTTGCAGGGTGGTCAGACACAGTTAGCCAACTTTACTATAGTGGCAAGCTAGACACAAATAAATGTTTTAATATTATTTTTGTCTTGACTCGGAATCGAAACCAGTGCCTCTGCGCTTAAATCTACGGTCATAACCTCTAAACCACGCAGGTCTAAATTAATGTACATCAAAAGTTTGGTTGACTGGGCTTGACGGCAATTTAAGCCTGATCCCGAAATGTGTTACTGGGTTTATCTACCTAAAACCATTTTTTTTTTCTGATTTTTAAAAATAAGGGAATGTGTATTTGAGTATTTTTTCCACTCTGTATATTGTTAAAAGTAGTGCGTTCTAATATATATCACATTTTAACAACCCTACGTCATCGGCTCGTTGGTCTAGGGGTATGATTCTCGCTTCGGGTGCGAGAGGTCCCGGGTTCAAATCCCGGACGAGCCCAACATATTTTTTTTTCTAATTTCATTTATTTTTTAAAGATATTTGTTTTTATTGAAAAGTATAGAATATAAATAATAAAAAAAATCATAATGTATATTTCACAATTTCTTTTTCTATATTTCAAAGGATTTGGCCTGCACTTGCCACGCGGATTTGGACGCGTAGGTACAGGGTTCGATTCCTGATCTTTCTGAAGTCTAAATAATAAAGTTGGCTAAATGTGAATCCGCTTCCTTAAAAGCCTGATCACCTCGGAAGGGCGTATCCCTGGATGATACTTTACTTCCTTAAATAATGTTGCGAGATTTTTTTATTTGGTCATATAACCAACAAAATGTGTGAATTTTCCTCATAAATTAAGTTTTAATAGTTATTCTGGGCGGGAAAATCCAACAAATCAAAGAACACAAAAAAAACGATGGTGTAACAAACCGACTTTGATTTTTTATAGATTTATATTTTACATATTTGTGGTGGAATCGTTAATTATCACCATCATCAGCCTGTGTCTCTCCACTGAAGAATGTAGGTCTCTCCGAAGGCTCGCCATTGCACGCGGTCTTCAGCAACTCACATCCAACCTCCGCCAGCGACCTTCTTCAGGTCATATGTTCATTTGGAGGGGGGTCGTCACACTCAACGTGGTCTCCTCTCTAGAACCTGTTTACCCCATCTTCGTCGGTTCTGCGGCAGATGTGTTTGCTCTTAGTTTGCTTTTGAAAGCTATGTCAACTGTAAGGTACTTCGGTTCTCTGACGAATATCAACATTTCAGATTCTATCAGAGAAATAGCTCGCTGAGCAACCTTGAATTAATGGACCAGACCTAGTCAGTATCCACGTCTCTGCTCCGAACGACAGACGCGGACGCACTGGTTAACATATATGAACATTGTGGTATGGACGATGAAATATCTATATCATCATCATCAGCCTGTGTCTCTCCACTGCTGGATGTAGGCCTCCCCTAAGGCTCGCCACTTCACACGATCTTCTGCCACCCTCATCCATCCCCCACCAGCGACCTTCCTCAGGTCATCTGTCCATCTGGCGGGGGGTCGTCCCACTCTGCGTCTTCCAGTACGTGGTCTCCACTCCAGAACCCGTCTACTCCATCGTTCATCGGTTCTGCGGCATATGTGTCCAGCCCATTGCCACTTCAGCTTGCTAATTTTAAAAGCTATATCGGTAACTTTGGTTCTTTGACGGATTTCAACGTTTCTGACTTTATCTTTTGGTGAACTTGTGGACCAGACCTACCGTCAGTGTCCACGTTTCTGCACCATACGACATTACTGGAAGAACGCACTGGTTGAAAACTTTTGTCTTCAAACACTGTGGTATGTTCGATAGGAAGATATGACGTAGCTTCCCGAATGCTGCCCATCCTAGCTTCTTTGCTGAAGTTGGCTACTCCTATCAATATCTATACTCTATATCTCCTATATATATCCTATATCAATATCTATATATAAAATATAAATATATGTTCTCATCTCTAACAGTCAAGACCTAGGAGGTGTTCTAGGGACTGTGATAATAATAATAATAATATTTTATGCACAAGATACCATCGATGTAGTCAAAGTTTATAGAAGCAAATTACATCATGAACTCGGAAATGTTAAATATTATTCAGTTGGTAAGCGTGTTTTACAATGGGAAGGGGGATATTTTCACTCTCGGGACTATTTCGAAACCGTTCCCCCTATCTCACCCTTTCTCCTCCCCTTTCCCCTTTCCTCTAACTCTCACTGAATATATCCGCTGGCCGTAAATTTATTACATAATAATAATAATTAAATTAAAATTAAATTAAATTAAATATATTTTATTTCAGGCATTTAAAGACCCATAATTAATTTAAACAATAATTCTAATTTTAATCTAAACTATAATCTAAATAAATTTATATTTAACTAGGTCAAACGACCTTATGTCAAAAATAGCCTTAATTATGTCGTTATCAGATTGTCTCAGTCGGTTCACAAAAGAGGCGTGCCGCTTGCGGAGTATGTCAAAAAAGTCGTCGACTCTGTTCTCAGCAAACATACCAGACGCACTACACCTCCAGGGCAAATTTAGAATACATCTAAATGCATTATTATATTGTACACGAAGCGTGTTAAAGGCACGCCCCGTGTACAATTTCCAGAGATGACTGGTGTAGAACGCCTGGCAGTACGCAACAAACAGAGTGATTTTAACTTGTCTCGAACAACGCGCAAACCTTCGAGCCAACATATTGCTCTTGGCAGCGAGAGTCCTCCTCTGTCTTTCTAGGTCCTCATCATCCCTCAGACGATCAACTATTATATGGCCGAGATATTTGAATTTAGAGACTATCTTCAGCTGCGAGCCACATAGGAATATTTCCGGTATAATGTCTGGCCCTTTGTCATATTTAAAAATCATAACTTCCGTTTTCTTGACATTATACCTTAAGCCGTGATTACCAGCATATGACTCACAGATACCGACAAGCCTCCTAAGCGCCTTGACCGAGGGACTCAACAGAACCATATCATCAGCGTAGCTCAGGTTATTAACACATTCGTTATTTATATGACATCCTACTGTTGATCTATTGAGCTCCTCTATCAGACCGTTGACGTATAAGTTGAACAAGCACGGAGACGTTAAACCCCCCTGACGGACCCCTGCCTCCAGTCTGTATTCATTTGAGAAAGAATCAGCCCATTTGACAACATTAGTTTGGCCTCCGTACCAGTATTTCAGCAATAATAAATCGTTTATTTCCAATAAAATCCTATGTACATGTTTTCTATTGGAGACCCACACTAGGAAGGCCGGTATTGTGGGGTCTCAATTGCACTAAATCTATAATTTTTATAACTTCAAATTAAATTAAAAATTTAATTAAAAATTCAATTCTAAATACAATAATTAAAAAAAAATATATAAAAAACATTGAAGATATTCATGAAAGGGTAATAAATACACTATATATAATATAAAGAATAAATATAGTAAATAAATAAATAATTAGTCATATAAATGAAATCTCAAGAATGTAAATTATGAAAGACGGTAGGTATGCACTTGATGGAAGATTATATAAGTATTAGATTTATTTTGTGATGTCAAATAAATTCTCAGTTTCTAAATATGTCAGAGTCATTAGGAGAATATTTTTAAGTCTTGTATTTGTAGCATATATCATCTTTTAAAAAACTGGTGTATTCACACTTCTTAAATAGCTCCTGACAGCGTTAGTAAGTAGTATATATGTATGTTTAGGTATAATAATGTGTATTATTAGTATGTAGTATATTGATATTATGATATATATGAAGATATATGATGTAAGTATATATCAATCCTATTAAATTAACCTTTATAATTATAGTATTATTATTATTTCTATGATTGCACCTAAAATTTTTCAAATTTGTCCCTAAGGTTTGGCTGTCAGAGAATGTCTTCGGGCATTAAGTCCGCCTTTGTACTTTGTGCAATAAAGTTTTTTAAATAAATAAATAAATAAGCAAATTTTGGATTATAATATTTGATTTGATGCAGGAAGATTCCCGTTTTCTGTAATGTAAATAGTTATGGAAAAGGTTAAATTTTGATACTACATATGTATATTTCTCGCGCTGTGAACTCCTATATTTCCGACGTGTTTAAGCGATGTTGCCACAAATTACTCTAAGAAAGCACGAAACGTATCACTTGTAATTTGATGATCTTCAATTCGATTATAATAAATATCGTCGTTCCCGCGTAATTTACTGTGGATATTGTTAGTCAAAAGTCGTGTTGTTTTGTTTAATAATGTGCTACAATGTGAATAATTATGGAAAACGATAAATTGGACTTTAAATATGGGGCACAAGTTGCAGTTTATTTTTTGCGGTTTTCCCGCGCTGTGGACTCCCATATTTTACCCGGCGTGTTTGGACTATAATGCCGCGAGTGACTCCAAGAAAAGCATCAAATTCTGCAGCATCTGGAATTTGATGATGACCTCAATAACTCATAGAAAAGAAAGATATATTACGTCAGATCATATTGTCTGTATGGGCTAGACCCTTTGCCTTCCCTATCTTTTTTTTTTTTTTTTTTTTTTTTTTACATCAGGAAATCCCTACCGGATACCCCCCTCCGAGTCGGGGGACAGGGGGGAGGTTATGTCGGGCTCGCACCGACTAAAACCTGATGGTGTTCCTCGAGACGCCTTGTGTTGATGGCGGACGGCGGGGAGCAATATGCAAACGACCACCGCCCGCCGGCGTCGCCCGCTAGTGTGCGGGCGCCTTCATGGCGAGGAGGGAGAGAGAGAGCGAGTCTCCTCCCTCGCCTTCGGAGAGGCGCGCGGGAACAACCGCGCGCGCCGTCTCGTGGGGCCCTATGTGAGCGATGTCACCCCCGTGACACCGCTCGGGCCCCTCAGGTGGGCAGGAGGGCAGCGTACTGCCGCCTCCTGCGTTGTCTTCTCCTCTGGCGGAAGGGAGGGGCGTTCGGGTTTTCTTCCCTCTCCCGTTCCGCCGCCTCCTTCTGGAGCATGGCGTGCTCACAGAAGGAGGCCACAGCGTCCCAAGACGCTTCGCTCGCTACCATCGATTTGACTACCGATGGTAGCGAGAGATCGCGTCCCACCTGATTGACGAGGACACTGCGGAGCATGCTCATCGCGGAGCAATGCTCTAGGACATGTTGCGCAGTGTCCTCGACGTTATCCCGACATGATAAACATGTCATGATAAACACGACACAGATATCTGCCGAAGCAACCATGCCCCGACAGTATCTGCGTCGTTCGGTAGGAGAGCGACCCGTGCCGCCTGTCCACCCAACTTTTAAGGATGGGTCGGACTGCCTCGACAGTCCTGCTTCCAGCCGTGGCATATCTAAAGAAAGAAAGAAAGAAAGAAAAATATTTTATTTGTCACATTAACAAACAAGAAGAAAAAAAAAGTAAACTTAAAATTAAAAGTGTGTGGTGACAAATAGGGAATCAGCTCAGCATTGAGCTGCGACGCTTTTGAGAGTCACAGCGCTGATTTTCAGCTAATCCCTTAATATACAAGCATAAATGTGTCGAGGCTCTAGTGCAGAACTACAACAGTAAAACTTTACTCGACCAATGGCATCTATGGTCGACCGGCCCGCCCGGAATCCGAACTGCACTTCGCTCAGGTCGGGTCCCACCGACGTCATGTGCTCGACGAGTCGACGAGCAATTATTCTTTCGAATAACTTGCCGATCTCGTCGAGCAGCACGATGGGGCGATACGCAGAGGGAGAGTCTGCGGGGCGCCCTGCCTTCTGCAGGAGCACGAGTCTGCCCACTTTCCACTGAAGGGGAAACCTTCCCGACTCGAGACACTGTTGATACAGTCTCCCGAGCCGGTCCCCGAGGGCTTCTAAGGCCAATACCCAGGCCCTGCCGGGTATACCGTCCGGCCCAGGCGCAGTGTTGCGCCTGAGCTTAGCGACGGCGGAGACGAACTCCGCGGGAGTCACTTCCGGCACCGCAACCCGGACAACTTCCCCCGCTCGAGCCATGAACGGGGGCGCGTGATTCGCTCCCTCCACAGGGAAGAGGGCGGACACGACGCTGTCCAGCAGTTGCGGCTGGAGACTCTGGGTGAGAGAAGGCGCCCATGCGCGGAGCCTGCCACGCACCGAATGATACGGGCGGCCCCATGGGTCGCTGTCCAGAGTCGCCAGCAGTTCGTCTCGGGCCTGAGTCTTGGCCTTGCTGATGGTCAGCTGCAGCTCCTTCCTGAGCTCTCTGTAGGAGTCGTACAGCTGAGCCTCGATCGTGGGGTCGCGATGGCAACGCCTTCGGTGCCTGGTGAACCGACGACGAGCCGCGGCACACAGCACTCGCTGCGCGGCGATCTCGTCGTTCCACCAGTACACTTGCCTCTTCGGAGGTCGGAGTCGAACTCGCGGCATGGACGCGTCGCACACTTGCGTCATGGCGTCCCTAAACCATTCGGCTCCTTCCTCGACGTCTTGTGGCTCGCCACCGGCCACCCACGACCGCACGATCGAGGCTTCCACCAGCAGGTCTCTATTGAGACGCTTTAAAGCCCATCGGGGAAAGGCAGGGGTGTGCCCTCCCGGACGGCGAGGACTCGAGGCTGTCGGCGAGGTGGAGACGTCGAATCTGATGTAGCGATGATCCGACAACGTCTCCACCCCGTCCAAGACCCTCCAGCCGCGAGTCCAGCGTGCGACAGACGGGGACGCGAACGTCACATCCACGATTGACCCGCCCTGCTGTCGCACACATGTGTTGACCGATCCGCGGTTCAGTACACCCAGACCGGCCATCGCCGTCCATTTAACCTACTTTAACCTATCTTAAACTAGTTACTGATTTACCCGCAATTATTTCTAAATAGAGTTTAATGTTGTACAATAAAAAAATAAAATAAAATTCGGCCAAAAAGTTGACAACTCAGTATTTTTTTAGGGTCGTGGCTAATTAGATAAAATTAACTTTTGACCTACAAAGTACAATCCAATTACAGTTACATCAGATTTAATTCCAGAAGTAGCGTCGTTTTCCCTAATTTCTGCCGGATGTACTTAATTAAGCTCGTCACAGACGTAGCAAAAACATTTTTATGACAAAATATGTGTGTGTATATAAAATGTGATATAACAATTATAATCCCCATATTAACAATTCAGGTACCGGGTTCAATTCCAGGTCAGGACACAATAAATTATTTAATTTATTTGTGATATTTATCGAGTTTGGTACGCTAGAGGCATCGACGAGTTTGCCACTTGTCATATTTGTAATTTATTTTTTATAATAGTTGTATAAAATTTTGTATACCGTCACTGGCGAAACATGTAAGTTGTGTTTAATAACTGAGACGATACCAAAAAAAAAAAGTAAAGAATAGTTTCCTTTTGATACAGTCGATACTTAACTATCAATAAAAATATTTGGTCTATTAAGAAAATTTAACAAATAAATTAAATATTTTGTATTCTTGAATCCGGTAACTCCACGTCTAAATCTACGGTAGCTAGACCACGGAAGCAGTCAGAGGTTTATCAAAATACGAGGATAACTACTTTTTTTCATTTAATTTCATTTCATTTATTTATCACCGTAGGGACCGTCTGGAACACTTGGTTAAGTCAATTTATAATACTCTGTGACTAATATTAGTTACCTACAGTAAACGAGATAACACAATCATGCCCAGTCTATCAATTCAATTATGGAAGAGCCATATTGAATGCTAAATAATCAAATACAGAAAAAAAAATTAAATACTAATAATGTCAAACGATGTTAAAATAAAAATGTCAAGTACTACAAGGTGCTTTTAGGAAGTCTATTTTGGATATACTAAAACCATAATGTGTTATTTATATTTATCATTATTGTATTGTACTTATTTTTTTCATCTTCTTTGCTCATATCTTTCTTTTGTTACTAATTGTTGTTTAACTTCACTATCTGACGTTACCTATTTATATAATCTGTGGTTTACGTCGTTGGTAACATACTTAGCAATTTGTTTATTTAAATGTTATTATATATATATATATATTGTATACAACACTAAAATATGTCAAATAACTAACATAGAAATCTGCCACAAGGGCATCGTCATTAAAACTAAATAAGAAAGAAAGAAAATAAAAATAAATTTATTAATAAGCATGTCATATTAAAAACTAATAGTAATAAGTAATTATAATTTTATTAATTTGCCTGTATAGAGGCGTAGTCAATCTATAACTAACATAAACATATGTATTCTCATATATCGAATATATTATCATCGTCCAGTGCTTCATTTATAGTATAATATACTTTACCAATTAATATTGATTTAATTAAACTACGTGTATGTTGGCCTTAAGGGGGTGAGGTGCTGTGACGTCATAAAGTCGACCCTTGGTCCGGGTAAACGAACTCCACCCGAAACGTACCCCAACCGTTGTTAGTTATTTTTAGTCTAATTAAATACTTATTTAATAATTTACTTTATTTGCATTGATGAAATAAAATACAACATTTGGTGTACCCGCAATCTTAGAACCATCTGGGATTGTGCGGAGCGATGGCAAGAGACCCCGACGGAATGACTGTGGCCGTGGAAACTTGGCAGATCTCTGGTGTGGGATGCGACGTGTGTAGACACATTAGCTCCATCTCACATCCAGGCGACCTCGTCAGGCGCGGGGAAAGCGGCGTTTTATGCGGAGAACCTCAAATTGCGCAAATACGCCAACCTTGGTATCGGTTACGAATATGTGCCGTTTGGGGTCGAGACGATGGGCCCATGGGGACCGTCAGCAAGGCGCTTGGCCAAGGAGTTGTCAAGGCGGCTAACAGAAAGGTCTGGAGACAGGAAGGCTGGCAATTATTTTTGCCAACGTATTAGCCTCGCTATACAGAGGGGAAATGTTGCCAGTCAACTTGGGACTATCTCGGATGGGACGTCTGTAGAGGAATTTTTTTTATTTATAGGTTAGTTTATTTTTAATTTTATTATTTAGGTAGTTTTTAATTTATATATATATAATATATACTTATAAACATTTTTAAGGATTATTTAAGTGTTTTTTTTATACTAGCACGAAATTGACCCATCTAAACGTAATTGGCGCGCGAGGTCCATAAATGTGAGCAACTGGAGTTAGACACTCATGATTAGTCAGTGGTGCGGTGGGGGCTCGGTTGTAAGAACGCGTTCCTTAAATCCTACAAAGGTCGGTTCAAACCCACCCGACATGTACCAATGAGAAATACACTTTTCTTAAGTACATTTGTAATAGATTTACAACACCACCGTTCCCGTGCCTCAGAGAGCTCGTTAAGCCGTCGGTCCCGGTTCCACTAATACCAACTTGTGGAATCGTTAATAAATTGTCATAAAAATTGACATCATATTCTCGCTAAGCCGTCTGGCCAGCGTGGCAAGTGTAGGTCAAATTCTCTAGATATATGTTCTGGAAGGCCCATCTCCAGCAGTGGAGGTCTAGGACGCCTTGTTCTAGGGGTTGTGATGATTAGTCAGTCCTTAACTTTATGCCAGCTGGACTAGGCATGACGGCAATTCGAGCCTGATCCCGAAACGTGTGGATACAGTTTACTAGGTTTATCGGCACGAACGGTGGATACTTCCCCGCCTCAGCAGACTGGGCAAATTACCACCATCAGTCCGCCTACCACCTATTTTAATTTGTCTGTCTGCAAACTACTATCTCGAGAACTGATTAACGTGAAATTATCAGTAAAAATATTTAAAAAGAATGCTGATAAAAGGCTGCTTCTGTAATATTGGCGAATTATTCAAACGGAATATAAACCAGAAAGAATTTGTGCATGACATATTTTTATTAATACAAATATTATATCTGTTGACCTAAATAAAATTTTGTAAAGATGACTTTTTGTTAATTTATAAATATTTTTTTGCATACCACAACAATGGCTAAATGAAAAAATGTGCAGAGCCAATTTTCTAACCACATTATAGCGTGTACACATACATTTTGACTTGTGGAATCGTTAATAAATTGTTATAAAAAAATGGCATTAGAGTCACCGAAACAGAAAATTGTAGACGTCTGCCGCCGACAGAAGCTGAGGTGCGACTGGTACCTAATTGTACTCTTTATAGTCTGTGCTGGTACCCTCCGATGGGTCACAGAACTGACATTACCAACATGTATATTATATTTATTTATAATTATAACTGCCTCCGTGGTCTAGCAGTTAAGTCCGTGGATTTAGACTTGGTGGTACCGGGTTCGATTCCTGGTCGGGACACAAAAATATTTATTAATGTAAATAAAAATACATTTAATTAATATTTAATTTATTTGTGATATTTCTCGAGTTTGGTACGCTGGAGACATCGACGAGCTTGCCACTTGTCATGATTGGCCTATAGTAAAGTTGGCTAAATGTGAATCCGCTTATTCATAAGCGTGGTTTCTGACCACCCCGAAAGGGAAACGGTCGTGATGATACTTTTACTTTACTTATTTACATACAAATACATACATATAAAACTACGTTATTATTATTATTATTACATACATACGTTTATAAAGATACATAAATATAATATACGTACTATAACTGTAACTGTTTAAATTACTATTTTTAATATTGTCATGACTTTATGCACTTTTTAATTGATTGTTTTCACTGTTAGATATATATTTTTATCTGTAAATTGTGAACCCATTCCTGGTGTTATGTATTGTATAAACTTTAATAATATTGTATTTTCTTGGAACTTCATCCAAATAAATAGTTGAAATACGCTTATACTAAGTATCTAATACTGAATCCACATATTGGGAAGGTACTTAAACATTTATAATTACTGTCAAAGGATCCTTCTGTGGAGATAATATAGAGAGAGCGAATGATAAACAACCGAGCAAATTGGCATTAATTTACGATGCGTTCATGTTCAATGTAAACCGTATCTTGGTTAAGGGAGAATATTCTCGTAAACTCCAATAAATGTAACACAATTTCGAGACTTTAAACTTCTATACATATAATAAAATCCGTGCAAGTATAATTTTTTACTTCATAATTTATACTTGTGGTATATTTATCTAATTGTTTTGACTGAGAACTGTATTATTATATATACCCAACGTATCTATTAAGGTTCCAGCTGTTCAAGAACCCACTGTTTACAGTGAGAAATTTATCTGGTGGCGGGTATAATTTTAATTGCTTCAACTGTTCTTATGATGCCTGTCTCTGTTCTTTCTTTTCGTATAAATAAATAGTCCGCGATGATGGCAAAAGACCTGATGGTATGACGCTGATCCCCTGGTAGCAGGTACTTAGTGTGGGATGCCACTTGTGTCGAAAATTTGGCTTTGTCACACCTCAGGGCAACAGCGTTAAAGCGGGAGCCGTAGCTGAAAGCGCGGAGTCTGGAATCATAGACTACGTGGTTGTGCCGTTTGCGTAGAGACTTTAAACCCGTGAGGTCCAACCGCTAAAACATTTCTTAACTATATGTTAATAAATAAATGTTTTCTATCTTGATCGTTCACTATAACAACACAAATCGTTTCATTGTCCCAAAGGTTGGTTGCTAGAGAATGCCTGGCGGCATTCAGCCCGCCTCTTGTACACAGTGCAATAAAGTTTTCAAATTAATAAATAAAAATAAATATATTAATAATAATAATAATAATTTGGAATGGTTATTTATTTATTTATTTATATATTTATCTGGAACTCCAACAGCATAACCAAAAAACAATATTATCAAATTTTACACAATAAATAAGGCCATGAATGGGTTTACAAATTATACACAAAAATATAAATCCACTGTGAAGACAGATTAAGAAATCAACAAAAACAAATAGTGCATAAAATTAAGGAAATTTACAAAATACAATAAAAACTCAAAGAAAACAATAACATACAACAAGACGGAAGAAAATATGTATTCATTCCTACCCATCAGCCACAGACACCAAAGCGTAAACTGTAACATAAACAATGATAATAAATTTAAGAATACCAATAAGTAAATTGGTTGAAGGACTGTAAATAAAGTGTGTGTGTATGAGCGCGTGAGAGTGTATGCGTGTATGAGTGTATGCGTGTATGTGTGTATGCGTGTGGGTGTTTACCTATATGTGATCAATGTGTATAGGGATTAAGTTTTTGCACTACTATTATTTTATGTGTTTTAGATCTAATGTTTGTAAGAGCAAAAAATATTATCTAAAGTAAACTAATGAAGTAATATACAAAAAGTAAAAAATAATTACAATATAAATTAAAACTACTTAAAAGTAAAAATTAAAATAAATATAAACTAAACCTAATAAAATAAAAACCATAAGTAAAAAATGTCCTCTAGAGACGATCCTTGAGTGATAGTCCCAAGAAGACTGGCAACATTTCCCCTCTGTATAGTATAAGCTAATACGTTGGTTAATAATTGCCAGCCTTCCTGTCTCCAGACTTTTCCGTTAGCCGTTAAAGGAAACTTAAATCTTGGATTGTGCGAGTGAAAAGAATGCAAAACCCCTACGCGATTATGGTCGTGTTGATACTTTACCTAACCAATCTATTAACGTTACGATTCGATCCTGTATTTTAAAAGCTTGGCAGATAACAAAGAGTGTGAGATGGTATGGATTTTACGTAGCTATATATTCTTATAGCTATATCCTATGGGAAGACTCGGGTATTCTGTGGTGTTCATTTTGGGGGCCTGAATTAGGGCTGCCATTGGATTCCCCCAATCTGCCCTAGTTTTCCAAAACAATTAACTTTATTCATAAACGCTTAGCTGAATCAGTAGCCCTATTCTGTTTCTTAAGCGCAAACGTTATATAAAGGAATACGTTAACTATATATTTCATTATATATTTAGTTTCCTCTAGCACACCTAGCCCTTTATATGACCAAAAGACTGTTGAAAGCTGTCACAGCAACTAAAGTTGCCCCGTTGGCACCAAGCGTTACAATTATCTATCCTGTGTCAATAATACAAAAATTTTCATAGTATAATTATCATTAAACTAAAGCTTGGATAGGAATGTACATGCAATGTGTTATGAAAATAAAGGCTGAGTTTAAAAACATGGAGAAAAAAAAAGAATTTAGGTCCCGGGTTTATATTTAGGAAAATAAAACAATTTTAGTAGTAATATTTTACTTGTATTGTCTCTATATTCATCATCATCATCATCATCAGCCTGTATCTCTCCACTGCTGGATGTAGGCCTCCCCTAAGGCTCGCCACTTAACGCGATCTTTCGCTACCCTCATCCAACCCCCACCAGCGACCTTCTTTAGGTCATCTGTCCATCTGGCGGGGGGTCGTCCCACTCTGCGTCTTCCCGTACGTGGTATCCACTCTAGAACCCGTTTGCCCCATCGATCGTCGATTCTGCGGCAGATGTGTCCGGCCCATTGCCACTTCAGCTTGCTAATTTTAAAAGCTATTTCTGTAATTTTCGTTCTCTGACGAATATCTACGTTTCGAATTCTATCCATCAGAGATACACCAAGCATAGCTCTCTCCATGGCTCGCTGAGCGACCTTGAATTTATGGACCAGACCCACTGTTAGTGTCCACGTCTCTGCTTCGTACGACATTACCGGGAGGACGCTCTGGTTAAAGACCTTAGTCTTTAAACATTGTGGTAGAGACGATGAGAGGATGTGCCGGAGTTTCCCGAATGCCGCCCATCCTAGCTGAATGCGTCTGTCGGCTTCTTTGCTGAAGTTGGCTGCTCCTAATTGGATAGTCTGCCCGAGGTATACGTAATTTTGCACAACTTCGAGAGTGTCGTTTCCTATGCAGATTGGCCTCGGCTTGACATGATCATTGAACATGACTTTCGTCTTGTCTAAGTTCATTCCGAGACCAACCCGCTGGGATGCTACGTTTAAGCCGTTCAGCATTCCGCTAAGATCCTTGAGTGAACTGGCCATAATGACTATGTCATCCGCAAATCGGAGGTGTGAGATGAATTCTCCATTGATGTTTATGCCGCAGTAATTCCAGTCTAGCATTTTACTTTTATTGTCTCTATATTATACAATGTCATCTTTTATTTTGACACTAAATAATAAAGTAATGGATATGAAAATGTCCCTCGTTTATTATTACATAAGATAAGATTAAAATAACAAACCACTTAAATAAAATAATTAAAATTAAATAACTTAAATAACTATAAACTACACCTAATAACAAATTAAACTATAAAAAAATGTCGTAAAATGATATCCCATCAGAGATAGTCCCAAGAAGACTGGCAACATTTCCCCTCTGTATAACGATCATAATTTTTCAAGCTAATAAAGTTGATATTTGCATGGCCACTATCAAGGTCGAGCGCTTATAGAGTTGAGAATTGAATAATATTTTGTAATTATGACGCAATCTCTGACGAGAATAACGGAATTCACTAATAACGTTTGCGACTAGTAACAAAATAGAGCTGCAGGGGTAGTTTAATATGCCACTATCGTATTAACATGGAACTGGAATATACTTGGGGTGGAAATACGCTCAGATCTCAACCACCGAAACTACATTGAGAGCATCACCAAAACAGCGTCCAAAAAACTAGGGATACTTAACAAGGTAAAACGTTTTTTCCGCCCTCACTCCGGCTTATAAAGCGCAAATAAGGTCATGCGTGGAATACTGTTCTCACCTCTGGGCTCTCAATGTCCTACAGAGGCGGGCTATTCGAATATAGGCCGGCATAGTGGTAGGGACTGATGTCGGTCGTCTGAGGCTGGCGTCAGTTGCTCCCATTTTTGGACCTCGCGTACCGCTTACCATCAGGTGGGCGCGGTGTCACATGTCGTGCTCCGTATAAAAAAAAAAAAAAAAAAATGCAATTATATATGTGCAGTATTTTTAAACTTTCGCGCACCTTCATAATATTTTTTATAATTTTAACGGGTCTTTACGCGATTTACCTTAGAGACATATTTCTCCCGACGTTTCAGCCAAGTTGCATTGGCCGTGGTCACGGGTGGACTGGAGCTATGCGGTGTAGTCTCGTACATACTGGGCGGTAGATGTAAACCTACCCACTTATCACTTTTAAAAGTTTTTAGAAATCACGACACACGACACTTACAATATCCTTGGCGACACCGGGTGATTTTTCCCGGCGTCGAAACCTATTGATTACTAAATTCCACGATGATTATAACCCCCCTCTCGATTGAAATTTTGGTGTTTCTTTATTTCAATCGCTTCACGTACTATTCTAGGGTAATAGTGACGATCGGTGGAAAGTATCCTTGAGTCATGCAGCTCAATCCAATGGTTTGTGCCACTATCCATTAGGTGTTCTGCTATTGCTGACTTGTTTAATTGGCAATTTTTTACAGCTGCTATCTGTTCCTTGACCCCCTCGGCTATCGTGCGCTTAGTTTGTCCAATATATGATCATTAACCTATTGGTTTTCACTTATTTATTATTATTATTATTCTTTTACTTCTGCTAGTCACAATTCAATTGCACTATTAATTTAAATCTAATAACTATATTTTACTCTTATTTCTGTTTTAATTGTTTTGTCTAAATAATATAAAATCTCTTTGGCTTGTGTTCCACTATTGCTACTCTGTCTATATGTTTAATATAATAAGCTGTGATTTTTTCTAAAATAAATAAATGAACTCCCACAGCTGCAGTCCACTTTATATACGCCAGGCGTTTGGAAAGGAATGACATCTTTTTGACGTAAATTGCTAACATTTATGGGCCCTGCGCGCCACTTACCATCAGCATAATAAAAAAATAAAAAAATACACATATTTTTTAAATTATAATATTATTACCAATAAAACCATTTATCTTATTATTGGCTTCCTATAAGTTAACGTTTAAAACATGTTTTTAGTTTATCTACACATAGGCTAGTTAGTTCATTTGGCAGTGTTATATAAAATCGAGCACCAAGACTCAAAAAATACTTACTTGTTTTGCTGAGACGAAATTGAGGCAAAGCTAATTTGTGCTTATTGCGTGTGTGGACGTAGGTATATAATATTATCTTTTATATACTGATATAGCTTTCACGTAGCACTAAATAATTGCCTATTTTTTAAAGAATTAAAATAGATCAAATCAAATCAAATATATTTATTGTGATATAAGTACATATTTTTATAACATGCTAAATAGCTCTGTACGATAGAGTGAAGCAAGTAATGTGTCTGCACACTTCGCGAGGTGACCCCGTGCTGAAGTTGAGCATGATTACCCTATTCTTACTAACATACCAAAATTTTAATGTGGTAATGTTTTGTTTATAAACAATGCGTAAATTACCTACTAAATACATATATAAATATATAAAACATAATACTTATATAATACATATATTGTAATAGTAAATAAAATAAATAAATATAAAATAAATGTTCTTATTGAATTATGATATCCCTCACCACAAAACGATTAAACAACATGCAAATACACCCATCTACCTTTAAATCCATTTAGCTTAATTTATAGTTGGAATTATTTTGGAACGTATTTTAGTAATATTTCTGATTTCGCCAGACCCAGGCCATTCATCCATTCCTTGAGACGTGTCCTACCGCTGTGTTTACTAGGGCCGAGCCAGTAATAGAAACGTGATCCAAAACGTAGTATTAGTCCTATCAAAGAGTAAAACTTTGTTTTTCGACGCACGAGTACGCTCATGTGATGCATAGCTTTGCAAACATATCCTTAAGAGATAGACATATGCCATCGCGGTCTTTTCTGTAGACCTATATAAGATATACAATTCCATCATACATTGAAATCTTCCAGACGGCATTTTTTTTCGACACCTCCAACAAATATCGTTAATGTATACAAAAACTTAACAAATTATATACTAAAACCTTCGTCGAGAACAGCATGAAAATTGGTGCAGTAATTTTTAAGATTATTGTGAACATACAAGACATACAGACCCGGCGGAGGACTGTGTTTTATATGTGATAGTGATGATAAATGTTCTTGTTCTTCATTCGAAGTAAATTGTTATTTTATTTAAAAAAATATTCTGGAGGTTTTTTGGTCCTCGTAGCTCGTAGCTAACGGCAGCCCTTATCAACCATGAGGATGCTACGAGGTTGCGTAGCGTAGCCCTCCGAAAGTTGGTTCAGTACGCGGCGCGCTCGGCTGACGGAATGTCGTCACGCCGGCGTCGCCGCGTCGCTTTCCGCGATTACATACCCATGGACGTCAGTGCTATGGCCAAGGTAAACATTATAATGAAATATATTTACAAATAATTTACTATAATAAATAATCTCGATAAAATGATAAACTGTGTTAAATTAAAGTTAATTAATTAATTTATATTAAAAAGAAACTATTTTGACGGTAGTTGTTAAGTATTCTTGTCTGCAAAAGCATTTTATAGCAGTGGATAGTTAGGACTTAAGATGTTTAGTAAATGATATATGATCATGTAAAATATGTTTTAAGTGATATTAACTGCACTAGCAGTTAAGTCCGTGGATTTAGACTCGGAGGTAGCGGGTTCGATTCCTGATCGGAACACAATAATATTTATTCATGTAAATATGAATTATATTTAATTTATTTGTGATATTTCTCGTGTTCGGTACGCTGGAGACATCGACGAGCTTGCCATTTGTCATGATTGGCCTATAGTAAAGTTGGCTAAATGTGAATCCGTTCATAAGCGTGGTTTCTGACCAACCCGCATGGGATACGGTCGTGATGATACATTAGATATATATGAGTGAATTCCCGCCTTTTGCACGGACATATCAAGTACAAGCTTATTGTTTTGTAAATTTCTTTATTGTGGATATTGTTGTGGTGTTATTTTATGGTAAACAAAAAATATTACTGTATATTTGCCGTTTATTATTTGCGGTTTTCCCGTTCTGTGAACTCCCATATACCCGACATGTTTGGGCGATATTGTCGCAAAGCATCAAATTCTGCAAAACTTGGAATTTGATGATTCCCAACTTATTCCCAACTGGGTTATAAGCACTGTTACTCGTAAGAACAAATATTATTAATAAATTAAGAATTTAAAGAAACTTTACTTTTATTTGTATTTATAATAAATTATAATATATGACGAACTATGCATATCACTCTGTACTGTATAGAGCCGCGCGTACATATAACTTGGAGTACTCGGAAATTGTCATTTTTAATATATCTAAATATTAATTAAAGAAGGAGATAATTGCAAATTAACTTTAAATAAACATACTAAAACACACACGCACACACACACACACACTCATTTAAACAAACACATGCACTTACTCTCATACTTACACAAACATGCATGCACCATAATTAAAAATAACAATAATACGTGTAGGAGTAATTAATACATTACATTATTATAACTGTTCAATTGAAATTTAGGATTTAGTTTTTATTTTTTCAAATTTTATGCAATCAATTTTACATTTTAAATTCTTAAATATGTATTTTTAACTTTTGAATTTTTACTTCTTTTATTTTGTATCACTTATCAAAGTTTTTAATATTATATGTGGAATCCTGTTAGTGGCCTAAAATTGTTAATTTGTAAGTACTTAATTTATTAAAGTTGAAACGCTGTTGGATTCTCAATAAATAAATAATATCATTAAAACTACTTAAAAAGTAAATATTAACTAAAATAAAAACTATAAGTAAAAAATGTCTTCTAGAGACGATCCTTCACGGATAGTCCCAAGGAGACTGGCAACATTTCTCCTTTGTATAGCTAAGCTAATACATTTAAAGAAATTATTGCCAGCTTTCCTGTCTCCAGAGCTGTTTAGACAACTCCTTAGCCAGACGCTTGGCTGAGTGTCCCCATGGACCCATAGTCTCGACCCCAAACCGCAGAAATTCTTAAGCTGTACCGTGGTTTGCTTATTTACGCAGATTGAGGTTCTCCGCAAACTTAAAAAATAAAATGAAATGAAATGATAATATTTATTTGTATGAAATATGGTATGAAAACACAGGTGGTTGGTAAGTTTTGGCTCGACACATTTCGCCATTTCTGGCATACAAAATTTTATTTTAAAAACTAAACTTATATCTAACATAAATATAACACAAAAAATAATAATGAAAAAATAAGACACAAAAAATAATAATAAAGAAATAAGACACAAAAAATAATAATAAAGAACACAAAATAACCCAAATAATATTAAATAAAAAATACCAAGTCTATTTTGCTCTTATATTTGTGGCAGTTCAGGTAGTCCTTGAAAAACGTAAGGTTTTGTTTAGTTTATTTTTAATTTTATTATTTAGGTAGCTTTTAATTTATATTTATAGATTTGTTTATTTTTTATTTTATTATTTATGTAGTTTTTAATTTAATGTTCATTAAAAAGCATATGAATATTCATTGTGATTTCTCATTATCGCGCCAATTTTTGCTAAATATTCATTGTGATTTTAAATTGGAGTGCAGTGATGAAGAGAACCTAATTGCTGTGATAATTGTGAAGTATTAACCGTTAGATCAAGGAGGCAGTCTTAAATTAGGTTTTCTTTTATGTTAAGTGGCGGGCAAGGTCAATGAATGTCAGCAACTGGTATCAGATACTCATGACTGACATCATTCACTAACATAGTGGCTTACTGGGTACGACGACAATTCAAGCCTGATCCAGTAAAGTGTGGATGCACTTTACTGGGTTTATCGGCACATCATGCTTCTGTACAATATACTTAATAATGGGATAGAATGTCCTAAACTCGTGGAACGTATGAAATTGTGCGCACCGGTAGGCGTCTTCGTAGTCCGTTATTGTTTGTGGAGACTAAAACTTATACAAAGTACGCGCAAAATTCTGTTATTAATAGATGTACACGCACTTACAATAATAATAGTTTAAAAAGGGATGTGGACATATTTTTACACAAAAAAACATATTTAAAAAAAATCATTAGCCGGTCAGCTGCAGCATTCGTTTACTTCAACTTCTAAGCACGCCTCACACACACACTTACACTATCACACCAACACTTATATTCACTCACGCACACGAGCACAATAATTACATTCCATACTTGTTTTCACTGGATCAATGTTATTACCCAATATCTAGTTTAGTATTTTTAATTTTATTGCAATTTTTATGTTTTATGTTTAAGTTAGTTATAGTTTATCATTATTTTCTTTTCTTAATATCTGTTTAAATTTAAATTCATTAACATAACTTTCAAGTAAATAGTGGAACCTATGTTGGCTAAGGCAATTTTAATCTGTTTTTTTTATTGATCTGGGAATATAGCTGTAAGGTTTAACATATAATAAATAAATAAATAAATAAATAAATAAAAACGGTGAATATGGCTGGAGTCCTTCAAGCGAAGTGTGAAAAGGCATCTAGTCAAGCCGGCATAGTGTCAAGGACTGATGTCGGACATGAGTGTCTGATACCAGTTGCTGGTACATTCATTGACCTTGCCCGCCACTTAACATAAAAGAAAACTTAATTTAAGTCTGCCTCCTTGATCTAACGGTTAATACTTCACAATTATCTCTTCATCACTGCACTCCAATTTAAAATCACAATGAATAATTATCAAAAATTGGCTCGATAATGAATATTCATATGTGTTATTATTTTTTAAGTGCGAGGTGGTTTCTGCTGAGAACCTCAAGCTGCGTAAATAAGGAACCTCGGTAGAGATTATGAATTTGCACCGTTGTGGGCGCAAAGTCACATGTCGTGATACTATAAAAATAAAAAAACTTCCCCGCCTCGACAGACTGGAAAAATTACCATCAGTCCGCCTACTACCTATTTGTTGTTCTCATTGAAAGTATGTGCCATTTGCAATGATGTCAAATGCCAATTTTTACTTTCAAAGAGAATTAATATTGTAAGCCTACATATAAATATCACTTATATAAAATAACACCGTTTGAAACAAGACTTACTTTGCAAGACTTTTTGTATTTTTTGTTTTAGTTTATTTTTATTGTAAGTTTATAGTTTTTTTTTAATTTAAAATATATAAATTCATTCAATAACAAATAAATGCTTAATAACGCAAAATTATTACAGTTAATATGACCTCATACATCATCTGATGACGTCATATCCACAAATAGGCGTAACTGAGGTGTGTTTTATGCATGCATATTATACGATGGTAGCGCCTGTCACCGACAGATATTATTTCATTTAAATCAGGCGTTCAACGATGGAGTCCTTCGCGCCATTTTGCGTGGACATGTCAAGTGCAAGTTTTTGTTTTGTAAATTAATTTACTGTGGATATTATTGGTCAAAAATGGTGTTGTTTTGTTTAATAATGTGCTACAATGTGAATAATTATGGAAAACGATAAATTGGGCTTTAAATATGGGGCACAAGTTGCAGTTTATTTTTTGCGGTTTTCCCGCGCTGTCAACTCCCATATTTTACCCGACGTGTTTGAGCATGGATGAATCCGCGAGTGACTCCAAGAAAAGCATCAAATTCTGCAGCATCTGGAATTTGATGATGACCTCATTAACTCATGAAAAGAAAGATAAATTACGTCAGACTTGGCTGTATGGGCTAGACCCTTTGCCTTCCCTATCACCTCATTCATCATCCATCGGGAGAAGAAAACTAAAAAAAAAAAAAATCAGGCGTTCAACTTTTATTAATCGTAATTTCACTGCAATCAAAGTTGGGTACACCACTTTTGCTAGAGATATTAACCATTTTACATCCGTCATTACGTCATAGATTTTACAGCGAATGTTTTTATTTTTGGGTAGGGCAAATAAAGCAAATTATCCATGGTCAAAAAAATCTTTAAAAAGAGATTGCCCAAAACCCGGCCCCAATTTTGTTGCAGCGTGCCTCAAGTAAATAAAATTCAATAATCATAACATAACATTGTGCTATTTTTAAATGTAATTACAACAGCTATAATTTAATTAAATAGTCAATTGGTTAAAATTTATGTATGAAATTGTTGCAAAGCACTATTACGATTAGGTTCTTTATTATGATCAGGTACTTTATTATAAATAAAACACTGGATTTAAGAATGAAGGAGGGATGTGCAGAAAAAGGACTCCGTTTGAATGCGAGAAAAACCAAGGTACTAGTGTTTGAAAGAAGACGGATGACAACTGTGACGATAAAGATTGATGATGAAACTCTAGAACAAGTAAATGAAATTATATATCTGGGCAGTGTTTTCACTGCGGATGGGAAGTACGATAGGGACGTTGAAAGAAGAGTGAACGCGGGAAATAGTGTTAACGGTGCCCTGGGGTCACTGATCGGCAGTCGAAATGTCAGTGACAAAGCTCGGCTCGCCATACACAATGCCATGTTGGTACCAACACTGATGTATGGAAGCGAAACGTGGATATGTCAGAATACGCATGAGAGTAGGGTTAATGCAGTAGAAATGCGGTCGTTGCGGCGGATATGTGGCGTCACTTTGGCGGACCGCATACGTAACGTCGAAATACGGAAAAGGGTTGGTATGAAGGAAAGCATAGGGACAAAAATAAGGAAAAGCATGCTACGATGGTTCAGGCATGTTGAAAGGATGAGCGATGAAAGATTGACGAACCAGATATATAATGCGAAAGTTGTGGGTAAAAGAGGCCCTGGCAGACCGAGACTCACATATCACGATCAAATAAATAAAACACTGACTGAAGGTGCATTAAAAAGTCTTCGTAACCAAAGGGCATGTATGAAGAGGTTAATGAATGTCGACGAAGCGAAAGAGGTATGTCGTGATCGTGTCAAATGGCGCTCAATTGTCTCTGCCTACCCCGCAAGGGATCTGGCGTGAAGATATGTATGTATGTATGTACTGGATTTAAAATTTTGGCGGAATCGATACTATATCATTATTTAACGTAAAAAAAGTTTTTGTCATTTGTCGTTATGCTAGGGTAAAATAAATTACAGATTCTGAAAATACAATATATTAACTATCAAATAAAAGATAAAACATTCTGGCACGAGAACATTTTATTGGGCCCATTTCTCTAAGAAAAATGGGCAATGTCATTTGCAGCATTATTTTCTATTTTAATTTACCATCGTCGTGTTTTTATTTAATTGTTATATTTAATACATTTTCGGGTTTTAAAACCTATTGTATATTGTTTATTTATTATCCTTAGGAGCCTAATTAATATATCAATTTTTTTTTTCTTATTTTATACCTATTAATATTAAATCGATAAAAAATAAAAATGGCTGAAATAGCTGGCTGTTGTTAGCAAGGAACAGTCTTTTAATAAGGGCATAGTGCCTGAGAATAACAAACTTAATTCTAATAGTAATATGCGATATTATTATGTGACATTATATGTTTTTTTTTCTAATACCCTCCCCCACAATCTTGTATTTTTTATCAAAAAAAATCAAAAAAAAAAAAAAAAACAAAACATTAATTTTCTACAATACGGTACATATTGTGGCTAGTAGTAGTAGTTTTCCGGCGTATCCTGCCGTCATGCAGCGTGAAAATATTTACATTTATATAGTATTATACAGTCAATAGTTTCAACACACCTATACATAAAAAAAAAAAAAAAAAAAAAAATAGAACAATAAATTACATGTCAATTACCTACTTATATTATGTCAAAGATTTATTATGATACTATTTATGATAATAATTTAATTATCCTACTCAAGTACATCACTAAGAAATTCCTTATTTGAATAGTATACCTTTAGTACCAATAGCTTAAATAACTTTTTATGAAAATCCCTTACATTTAATGCTTTTAGATCAGATGGCAAATGATTAAATATTTTAATTGCCATACAGTAACAATTTTTCGAGTAAATCTCCAAGCGTTGAGATTGGGTACATAGTTTGTCTTTGTATCTTTGACCTCGGTAACCCATTTCTCCGTTCGTTTTAAAAAAATCCTTGCCACGATTGTTTTGTTATATGAAATTAATGTTCTCGCTTACATTATGATTGATGACTTGTTATAAATTTGCTTACTCGTTACACGTTTTCATTATTTTCTATTAGCTAAATGATATTAAAAAATGTTTAGAATTTATTTTGAAACAATCTTAATTGATAAAGTATACCACGATCGTAATTCCTTTTTATTCTAGCACGAATTATAACCTTGCGATGGTAAGTGGCGCGCAGTTAGCAACTGGAATCAGACACTCATGACTGACGCCAGTCCCTAACACTATACCGGCTTGATTAGATGTTTTTTCCGACTTCGCTTTAAGGACTCCAGGTTAATGGAAGTGGAAACACGGAGGCTGGGAGAGCATTCCACATCTTTATTTTGTGACAGATGTATGAGTACCCAAATGTATACCTACGCGAAGGAATAGTGATATCATCATCATTACAGCCCATAGAACACAGCGACCAAGACCTCCACTGCTGGAGATGGGCCTTCCAGAATATATATCTGGAGAATTTGGCGTACACTCGCCACGCTGGCCAGACGGCTTGGCGAGGATATGATGTCAATTTTTAATGACAATTTATTAACGATTCCACAAGTTATATAGTATTAGTGGAACCTGGACCGACGCCTTAACGTGCTCTCCGAGGCATGGGAACGGTGGTTTTGTAAATCTATGACAAATGTACGTAAAAAAGTGTATTTCTCATTGGTACATGCCGGGGTGGTTTGAACCGACCTTTGTAGGATTTAAGGAACGCGTTCTTACAACCGAGCCACCACCGCGCCAAATTTAATTAAAAAAAAAAAAATGCTCATGATCAATAAATAGTTTAAATCTTTTATTTTAATTTTTGACTAGCGTGCAATATGTAGGAATATGTATTTTGTATTATTGTCGTAAATTACATAGTAAAAACACTTACATACTCACTCACTAACACACACACTCACTCATACTCTCACACTCACTCATGCACACACAAAGAAAAATACAAACTGTGTCAATTCTAAACGCGGGTTACTAAAGTTTGCGTGTCTAATATAATAAAAAAATAAAATATTTTTTTCCGACCGCCGTAGTGGCCTAGCGATTATGACGGTAGATTTAGCCGCACGGTTCGATTTCTGTTCGGGTACAAAAAAAATATTTAATTTATTTGTGACAATAAACTAGTATAATAATAATAATAAATTATTTATTGTACAAAACCAAAACAAGTGCAGGTACATAGGAGAGCTTAATGCCGTACGGCGGCGGTTTAGTATGATACGCTAGAGACATCGACAAACTTGCCACTTGGCATGATGGAGCTATAATAAAGTGGGCTAAATGTGGATCCGCTCAGGGGGTGGAAACAATAAGCAATTTACAAACAAGAAGCTGATTCACATTTAGCCATCATGACATGTTTCAATTTAGCATCGCATTTAGACGATATTGTCGCGTATTACTGCATTAAAATCATCAAATTCTGTAACATTTGGAATTTGATGATCCCAACTTGGTTATGAACTCTGTTAAATAAACAAATATTATGAAAAAAATACGTGTTTGGGACGGATGTAATTATCAGGAACGGGTGCTTTACGCAGTGGAAGTTGGTGCGAGAGGAGTTTCAACAAAATCTTTGCATCACTTACTGAAAGAATGGTGAATGGTGAGCGTATTATCGCGCAATGAAATAAAAAAGGGAGGCCTCCTTTTCTTAAACCAGCCTATTGTCGGTCACAAGCCCGAGACACCATTCTTCTCATCTCTTACCCACACACGATGGACCCGGCACCCGCACTGTGAATCCATAGAATGCTTAGAAATTTGTCTTCTACCATGTCCTTTAATGACAAATAAAATTAGCAGTGTGTAATAATAATAAATTAAATGAATAAATAACGGTCGTGATGATACTTTGCATACATTTTCATACTTAGTTATAATTTAGCGTAAAAACGAAATCGGATATGTTTGTTTTCATTTAAAACTAAATCACACGCAACCATTTCCTAATGGCGTGCAAGCTTTTTATTGGAATTAGAAAAAGTTTACTATTTCGTACCGGATTTGCCTTCTATTATTAAATCTATACCTACCTTGAAAGCGATTAAGATATTAACTTAATGCTAAGTACAAGGGAACTTGTAGAGAAATTATATAATATAATTTAGCGCAATTCAACCTCAGTACAGGTTACGAATTTGCGCCGTTTGGGGTCGAGACGATGGGCTCATGGGGACACTCAGCCAAGCGTCTGGCCAAGGAGTTGTCCAAACGGCTAACGGAAAAGTCTGGAGACAGGAAAGCTGGCAATTATTTCTGCCAACGTATTAGCTTAACTATACAAAGGGGAAATGTTGCGAGTCTTCTTGGGACTATCACTGAAGGGTCATAGTTTATTTTTTATTAGGTTTAGTTTATATTTATTTTAATTTTTACTTTTAAGTAGTTTTAATTTATATTGTATTTCTTTTATACTGTTTGTATATTACTTCAATATAAATAAATACATTTTTAATTTAGCATGCTGAGACAAATATATCCCCAGGATCTTAAAATATAAATTCAGCGTCAAAATGGCGTACACTACTAAAAAAAAATACCAGGCGTCCAAACCATTTTTACAGATAAACATAATTATAGTCTTAAGCAAGTATTTCGTTATAAATTTGTATGTGCAAATATTGCACAAAAATAACTCAAGGACAAATTTAGCTATCTCACCTCATTTCACAACAGATCTCTCCGTTCGTCCCATAATTCAGGTCTATCTATTCCTTCTCATCACTCTGGCTTTCAGTCTAACTGTTTTTCCAGTAGAGGCCGCAAATCTGTGGAACAATTTGCTGGTAGAAATTCGCCAAGTGCCCAACAGATCACTTTTCAAAAAGATGGTATACTCACATTATTTAAACAGTTTCTTACAGTGTAAGTAGGTATAAGACGCCTAAATACGACGGGTATATGGGAGTTTACAGCGCGAGAAAACCGAAAAAAATAAACTGCATCTTGTACCCCATATATACGATATATACAAATTCATCGTTTTTTATAATTATACATATTGCAGCACATTATTAAACAAAATAATACCACTTTTGACTAACAATATCCACAGTAAATTAATTCACAAAAAAAAAACTTGGACTTGATATGTCCATGCAATATTGAAATATCACTTCAAGTATAATAAAATCAAAAATAAGGTAAAGAGACAAGTCATACTTAAGTCAGTAATGGAGTACATGCAAATGTTCTAATAAAATAACTCTTTGCCATTTTACGCTAAGTGTAAAACCTTATCGATTTCGTTCAAAGTCAGCTGAAATATTTTCATTTCTCACTTTTACTTGAAACTTGAGCCAAGTTCAAGTGATTTGTGACTACAGTAACAATGCGGCGACCACACACGTTATTAGTCGGACCTGCCCATCAATGCAATTTAAAATCGCCGACGTTGGCGGTCTTTGTAAATGTCCCCATTAAAGTTAAAAAATAGCGTTTATTGTACGTTCGATGCCATTTTTAACTATAATCTTTACGTTTTCTGATGCTTTATTTTGGTGCAACTCAGGCTTAATTATATTATGCAGTACGAATAAATATAAAAATATATATATCATCGTCACAGCCTCTTAAAGTCCGGAGATGGGCTTTTTAGAAATATTTGGAGAATTTGGACAAATTTATGTATTATAATAAATAATATTAATTATCTAAAAATACAAAAATACTACCCAAGGAGAGTGGAAACATCTTCCCTTTGTACAGCAAGGCAAATACTTTGGCAAAAATAATTGCCAGCCTTTCTGTCTCCCGATTTCTCCGTCAGTTGTCAAGACTAGTTGTTTTGATTCATAATTGTTATAAGATAATTTGTAAAATTAAGAAATGACTCTCTTTTACGCGACACATTCCAACCGCCCATCAGGAGCACATTTGTACTATAACGTCAAAAACTTATTATCTGTTATTGCTTTTTTACTATTTATATTATTGACTGCCTTCGAGCTGTAGTTTATTTGTGATATTACTCGAGTGTGGTACGCTGGAGATATCGACGAGCTTGCCCTAGCCATAATGGGTCTATATAGTAGAGTTGGCTAACTGTGGTTTCTGATAGTCGCGGTCGCGTACTTGTTTTTTTATTATTTCTTGTTATTTGATTCAAGATTCAAAAGTATAGTTTGACATCCTTTGACTACAAAATTATTTTCTGATTTCTGCTGATTTAAGTTAGTCCTTAAAAAAGTGTTTGACTTGTCCTATTTTTTTATGTCTACAACAACGACTTTCTATAAGAGACGAAGTAAGTCGGTCTGGTGCCAACATGCAAAAATAGCATGAAAAATCAATTGTTTGGATTTTGGATGCAAGCTGACTAAATCCGCGCCAGTCTGATCTCGCGCCTTATTCCCGCCGCTTCGTTCGAAATTCAAATTTCGAAGGCAATTTATAAAAAGTTTTCAACATCGATTGTGGCTTTTTATGATCGAATAATCGAATTTTATGTGCATTCGATTTATTACCGTTGCGAGTTAAATTTTATTCGGTTTGAAAGTTCGAAAATTAAATTTCGAGCTTTTGATGTTAATCGGAGTTCGTATCAAAGGTCACGTTCGTAAAGTTGGATGTATTTTTGTGGTAATTTATTTATAGTTAGAATAACGTTATGTGTTTTATTTGTATGATTCTGGTTATCATACTAGCCTAAATTCAGCAAATTTAAATTGTATTCGTATAGTTACATAATTATTTTCTGTTGTTACTTTTCTATGTAACGTCAACTTGGAAAAGACCGATGATTTTATTAAAAGTAATATTTAAGTTGCCACTGTTGACTTCGTTGTCTGTGGATTTAGACTCGGAGATACCGGGTTCGATTACTGGTCACACAATAATTTATTTGTGATATTTCTTGAGGTTGCCTAAAGTTGGCTAAATGTTAAACAGACGGTTATAGTTTTATGGCCGGTTGAAGAAAGGCTGATTATCTTTTGACATGTTTAACCTATGCATATGAGGCACAACATTAGCTGAAATTAGTGTTAACCAAAATAAGACCAAGACCAAGACGTCTTGGTCTTTTATTAGGTCACGTGGTCATGCACACTTAATCTTGGTCTTGCGCAAGAGTCTCTTGTTCTGACTTAAAATATATATTAGTTCCAGTAAGGAAACCTTAGCGCGGTGGTGGCTCGGTTGTAAGAACGCGTTCCTTAAATCCTACAAAGGTCGGTTCAAACCCACTCGACATGTACCAATGAGAAGTACACTTTTCTTAAGTACTTTTGGCATAAATTTACAACACCACCGTTCCCATGCCTCGGAGAGCACGTTAAGCCGTCGGTCCCGGTTCTACTAATACCAACTTGTGGAATCGTTAATGAATTGTCATTAAAAAAAAAATATATCATATCCTCGCCAAGCCGTCTGGCCAGCATGGCGACTGTAGGCCAAATTCTCCAGATATATGTTCTGGAAGGCCCATCTCCAGCAGTGGAGGTTTAGGACGCTGTGTTCTAGGGGTCTTCTTTTATGTTTTATTTATTTTTATATTTTCATTTGTAATGACTATTTGTGTACATAGTAAAATAAAATGAATAAAATGAATAGAATGATTAAAAATGAATAAAATTAATAAAATAAGTTAAATGATTATAATTAATAAAATAAATAAATAAAACGAAAATTTAATGAAGCTAATTTAATAATATATTTAGTTATTAATTTATAAACAAAAAACTGAACTACAAAAAAATGGATTAATTAAATATTTACATAATAATATACGTAAAAAAAAGCGAAGGTTCGCGAAATATTTTTCATACTAAGGGTGACACCGTCATGAAAAACACTGTTTCAAGGTATCACTAATATATATTTAGATTTTTCACGTAACATAACATTCGCCCTGCTTAGTTTAGTCTCTTCATCGAACGATCCATCACATAATCACGTTTATCAATCACCATTATAGATGCCCTAAATATCCACAGCGGCGTGTCTATACGGAAATATATACAGGGTGGAAGCAATAAGTGATCATACAGCTAGTTTCCCGAACGTATTTTTGGTACTTAATTATAACATAAGTAATATTACCATAGCTGGACACCGTTAATCAAATAGTTAACTTCGTTAATCGTTAATCCGCTACAAAAAAAGTTAGCTTCGTTAAACGTTAAAGCGTTACATTTCGGAAGAATTAACGGAAGTTAATGTTAATCGTTAATCCGATAATATGCGTAAAATTGCATTTTTATATCGTTGCGTTAGTGTACTTATAAAACCTGTTGGTTTAGGTTCTGGAAGTTAACAGGTTAATATATAATATTGTCAGAATGAGTTCTCTTTTTTGTCTTGCCTCGGGTAGAGCCCGCCTTAAAATCTCTTGAAACTGTACGTATTGTGACTCATGTACCCTTCTTACATGTTGTTTCAAATTATTCAGGCTTGATACATGAACTTTTATTTTGGTGTCTTTCGGCAAGCAACGCTTACAAGCAAAAAGTATTTGCTGGCCCGATCTGGATACATATTCCACCAGTCAAATGTGGCCAAGGATTCTCATCAGGACCGCTGAAATCAGATTCCATGTCTTCCATGATATAGTTTTAATTACTAAACTGCACAGTACACTTTTCTATCTAACTAATTACACTGCACTCTTCTTTATTAACACGCAAATTATCACTGACAGTAATTTATAATACCAACAAACACAACACTCGTCACTCTAAGCACTGGCGCTAGCACTTCGCAGTTTTCTTACTCGCACGCGCCGGCAAAATATGTCTGAACCTATTTTTCGCGCCACACCGCGGTGCCGTGCGGTAAATAGTGGCATTGGATTAACGATTAACGGACTTCTGCATATTAACGGAAGTTAACATTTTGATTAACGGAAGTTAACGTGTCCGTTAACGTTTTTAAAAGTTAACCCGTTAATCAAAATGTTAACTTCGTTAATTAACGATTAACGAGTTAATGCCCAGCTATGAATATTACTTAAGATATAATTAAGAAGGGAACTGTCATTTACATAAAAGTATAGGTAATTGACAAATTTGCGTTTCAAAAAGCGAAGTAAAAAAAGTTAAGTATCATCACGACCGTTTCCCTTGCGAGATAGTCAGAAACCACGCTTATAAATAAGCGGATTCACATTTAGCCAACTTTACTATAGGCCAATCATGACAAGTGGCAAGCTTGTCGATGTCTCCAGCGTATCAAACTGGAGAAATATAACAAATAAATTAAATGTATGAATCGAACCTGGTACCTTCGAGACTAAATCCACGGACTTAACCGCTAGACCACGGAAGCAGTTCACTTCACGAAATAGTTCAAATTTTTTTTCTTAATAATATTTAAATAAATAATAAATATTTCCAGACAGGTCACACAGCGCCATCTAGTTTCCGTGGTAAGCTACGAGGCTTGTGTTACGGAAACTAGATGGTTGATAAACTACATATTATACTTTTTTTTTTTTTGTAAATATATACATATTATAGATATAAACACCCAGACCGAGACAAATTATACAATGTACAACTTGCCCCCGGTGGGAATCGAACCCACGACCTCCCGAGTTCACGGCAACGTTTGTTACCACTAGACCACGGAGGCGGTCGAAGTAGCCGAAGGTCCATTAATTTTTTTAACTACTTAACTCTTTCTTATCGCCTACATTAGCTACCAGAATATGAACTTAAATACAGGTGTTTTATTATTTTCACAGTATAATATAAACAATTATACCATCGTGTTATGAAGTAAGAATTCCCATTTTTCTTAAAGAAATGGGCCTAATAAAATGTTCATGTGCCAAAATGATTTCTTTTTTATTTGATAGTTAATACATTGTGTTTTCATAATCTGTAATTAATTTTATTTATTTTACCCTAGCATAACGACAATTGACAAAAGTTTTGGTACGTTAATAATTACATAGTTTCGATCCCGCCGATTTGAAATCCAATGTTTTATCTATAATAAAGTACCTGGTCATAATAAAGAACCTAATCGTATAAATAGTGCTATGTAATTATTTCATACATAAATTTTAACCAATTGACTATTTAATTATATATATATTTAATGCTGGGGTATAAGAGATGTTGTAATTAAATTTAAAAGAACACAATTAATTGTTATGATTATCGAATTATATTTAGTTGAGGCACGCTGCAAAAAAGTTGGGGCCTTGTTTTGGGCAACCTTATGTATAATATTTGTATCATATTTGTAATGTAATTCTGTATTTGTTTTAAATTGTAAATCTGTTATAGCTGAGTTTTCCTTGATTCATTTCTCAGTTAGATTAAACAATAACGTGACTGGAATCTGACAAGAAGACCTTCTGCTAACAACTTACTCTTATCAGAAATATGACTAAATGCAGGTATTTGTTTTTTCGCAGGAGTACGAGGAGGAGGGTAGACGATCTCGGAGACACTCTTCGCCGTGTCACTCTCGAGAGGGCAGCACGAACGCGCTTCATACGCAACATTTCGACGACCCCGTGAGTATTATTAGAAAAAAAAAGATATTTCAGGGTTTTTACAAATATTATTGACGTTATTATTAACAATGTTGTATATTAAATATTAACAATAAATCGTGGAACATATAACAGGATCAACAAACATATTTTGGTGAAGGCAGTGAAGCCTGATATGTGGCACCAAAAAACCGTCCTTCAGGCATAACATGGATATGTTGCTATTGGAATTAAGAACACATTTGTATTTGTCTATGGCTAAACGCATAGAGAACCCAGTTGTCATTGTCTATGCCCATTCTGTTTTACGCCATTTTTCTGTTCATACGATTGAAATTACTTTTATGTACTAAATAAACGATTATACCTAATTGGTGCTGGCTTTTACTAAAAATAACCATAGTTGTGTCAAATATAAGTTACGGCATATTATTGCGGGCTTTAATGCCGCGAGACATTCTCTATAGCCAACCATTGGGACAACTTTAAACACTTAAATGAAAAATAGTTGTACACATATTAAAATATAAATTATGAATTATATTTTATAACTACATATAAATTTATACATAAATAATAATACAATTATATATACATAGATAATATACTAATAATATACTTACAACCCTTGAGATAAGAAATAAGAATAAACCATTCTCTTGAATGCAAATCTAGTAGATGCTTGTCTTATATTTTGTAGTAGATTATTCCACAGATTTGTGGCAACACCTACGAATGAATTTGAAACAAAACTAGAATTATGGGAAGGGACGGCAAGAAGAGAGTTGTGGGAGGAACGAAGAGATTTGTCGTGAAAAGATGAGAGAAAGGCAAACTTGTCCTTGAGGTATTCCGGTGTCGCAGGCTCGTTTAAAACTGAATAAAGAAGACGAAGAACCCTAAATTTCCTGCGACAACGAAAATTTTTAATGCACCTTCGGCCAGTATTTTATTTATTTGATCGTGGTATGCAAGTCTCGGTCTGCCAGGGCCTCTTTTACCCACAACTATATACCTGGTTCGTCAATCTTTCTACGCTCATCCTTTTAACATGCCTGAACCATCGTAGCATTCCTGTCCTTATTTTTGCTTTCTTTTTGCTTTTTAATTTCGACATTACGTATGCGGTCTGCCAAAGCGACGCCGCATATCCGACGCAACGACCTCATTTCTACTGTATTAACTCTACTGTCATGCGTATTCTGACTGACTGATTGATATCCACGTCTCGCTTCGATACATAAGTGTTGGTACCAAAATAAAAAATAAAATAAATAATAATAAATATTTCCAGACAGGTCACACAGTGCCATCTAGTTTTCGTGGTAAGCTACGTGGCTTGTGTTACTAGATGGTTGATAAACTACATATTATACTTTTTTTTTTAAATATATACATATTATACATATAAACACCCAGACCGAGACAAATTATACAATGTACAACTTGCCCCCGGTGGGAATCGAACCCACGACCTCCCGAGTTCACGGCAACGTTTGTTACCACTAGACCACGGAGGCGATCGAAAAGTGTAGGTACATTAAAACATACTCTGTCAAATAAGGGTTAATATGTTACAGATATTTTGGTTAGAATATGTGTGGGGTAATCTCATTTTATGCTGGCAACACGCCAACCAATTCACTTATCTTCAGCGTATTACGAAATTCGTCAACTTGAAATATGGGCCACTTTTACTTATCCCAAACCTTTTTTGTCTGTATATTTATCAGTTACTATTAAAATGAGCGGTGATCCAGTGAAATATCCACCAATGACATCACTATCACATCACGCAGTTATAAACTGACACTATTGCTAGATGTGTTACAGATAAATAAGCTTTGAGAAGTTTTAGCGTTTGTAGTAGTGTAAATAATCCAGTCTGCCGGGGCGGGGAAGTATCCACCGTTCGTGCCGATAAACCCAGTAAAGTGTATCCACACGTTTCGGGATCAGGCTCGAATTGCTGTCATGTCCAGTCAAGCCGGCATAGTGTTAGGGACTGATGTTAGTCATGAGTGTCTGATTACAGTTGCTAATATTCATGGATCTCGCTCCCCACTTACCATCAGGTGGGCGCAAGGTCACATGTCATGCTAGTATAAAAAAAAAAAAAAAAAATACTTTGCGCATTATTAATGTATTTTAAATGATAAGCATTAATACCATATTTGTATAAATAGCTTTCCAATTAGCACTTTATAATTGCATTTTTTAAAGTATTAAAATGGATATAGTATGTTATCCTTAATAGAAAGTCATATGCCATGGCGGATTTTTCTGTAGACCTATATAGGATTCACAATTCCACTATACATTGTTTTGTTATATCTCAAAGGGTTTAGGCAGCGTTTGCGTTGAAAGCTCCCAGACGGCTTATATTTTTTCGACAAAAACCGTCAATGTTTACAAATACTTAATTATACACCAAAACCTTCCTCGAGAACCACTCTATCCATTGGTGAAAACAGCATGAAAACAAGAGAGAAGATATAAGACAAATGTGAATGCCCATTTTTCTTAGGGAAATGGGCCCAATAAAGAGTTAAGATAAGATAAGATAAGATAAAAATTCTTTATTTGCATAAATGTTAGTCTAATTTACAGATCTTATAGTAAACTAACTTAACGTAACAACATTTGCCAAGTAAATTGGCGAGCAAATATGTCAAACATTAATAAAAAGAAAAAATTAAACTTTTAAATAAAATATGTCCAAAAACTTACATCTAGGTATTCATACAATATTGTCAGCTTAAACTTAGGTATTACAATTGTCAAAATATTCTTTTAAATTATAAAACATATTTTGTTTTAACCAAATTGTTAATTGATTTTTAAATACATTTTTTCCCAACGATTTTAATGTGTTGGGTAATTTATTATAAGTTCGTATACACATAATAAGGCAATTTTTCAAGAAATTTTTAAATTTTTCAATTTGGCAATAGTTCTCGTGCCATAAGGATATCTTTTTTAGTTTGATAGTTAATACTTGTATATTGTGTTTTCATAATCTGTAATTAATTTTATTTATTTTAGCATAACGACAATTGACAAAAACTTTTTTTACGTTAATAATTGCATAGTTTCGATCCCGCCGATTTGAAATCCATTGTTTTATCTATAATAAAGTACCTGGTCATAATAAAGAACCTAATGGTATAAATAGTGCTTTGTAACTATTTCATACATAAATTTTAACCAATTGACTATTTAATGCTATGATTATTGAATAATATTGTTATAAAATAACAAAAGTTATTTATTTTCTCCCAAAAAGCTTAAAATTAGTAACAATATTTTTAAAACATTTATGTAGGAGACTAAACTAAACTAAGCGAAAGCTTAGTCTGTGTTAAAGTACTCCAGGTTCCTCTGACTCAAACTTAATAATAAATACATCTATAGTGTAGTGTAATTTAGTGTAGTGTAATGTAGTATAGTGTAATGTAGTGTAGTGTATATATAATTAGGTGTATATATTATTTTATTTAATAAAGAAATAGTTTTTATAATTTTTTTGATCATATTTTATAATATATATTTATTTATATCTTGTATATTTATTTTATAAGTATTTATAGATTGGTCTATACATATATTCTTACATAACTCTAATTCCATATTAAAATATAAATTAAATATTATATTATATCTTATTATGGATTTACTATGCGGGTGCCGGGTCAATCATGCATGGTAAAGCGAAATGAGGAGAATAGTGTCTCATGCTTGCGACTTGTATTTATCAACCTATGTATGTATGTTTGTTTGTTCCTTTGTGGAGACCAAACGCATGGGACGATTTTAATGATTTTCACGTCAATCGATTCGTCTTAATCATGCGAGTATCATTGAAGATATGTCATTAATCAAATTTCAGTAAGGCCACTACCAGACGCCATATTGTAGAAAAAAAAAAACTCGACGAACAATATTAAGTGGGGTATCATTAAATATGATTCGTAAATAAAATAAAACAAACAATTCGTATAAAAATATAAACGTATAATAAACCAACATTTAACTTACGAGATTCTATAATATTACCTAAAATTATTATATCAGTCTAAAAATAAGTACAAACATATTGTATTGCCATTTCTATATGTAATAATCAAGATATACAGATGGCAAAGTTTCTATTTTGAAATGTTTCTACTAGCTTTTTAAATAGGACAGCTAAGGTGGCTCAAATACTTACAACCGTATTTTTAAACGTTATCTCAACGGGTCCTCCACTCAATGGGGTGTATCAGGCAAAGCTTTTTGTAGATCTCGCTAGCGGCATTGGTACCTTGTTAACACCTATGACGGATCATTTTTTAAATTTATTTGTAGTTTTACATTTTTATAATCTAACTTAAAATACGAATTAAGTAAGCGAACACCGTCTATAAAGTAAAAAAAAGTTGAATTAATAGAACGGCAATTTTTAGATCACCATATCTTTGCTTTCGCTTGGAAATCTCGATTTGTGCACTTAAAAGCTGCTCACTTCTGCATAATATCCAGAAAATAATAAATTTCGTAATAAAATACAAGTTTTCTATGTCTAATTAATAGTTAGTTAAATTACGTCTTTTAGTTAAAGGATGAATTTCTAAATAAAATAAATCATCAAACTCATTCTTAAAATTAGATTTCGTTCCATAATTATAAATATTTTTCTTTACACATTTATTTTCATAATATGAAAGAGACTTATGGAAATACTAAAGCGTGTAATAATTATGACAAAATGAATATTTAAAATCCGGGAACACAATCTTTAATGTTGCCAGAATAAAAACTTATTTTACCGGAAATATTTAAGAATAGGTAAAATTTCTGCCTTTCGAGGTTTGGAGAATTTACAACTAAGAATTTCGAGGGTAGCTGAGGGAATCATTTGACAGCTGGAAGGAATGATTGAGTGGAAGGGCGATCAGGAAACGTCTTGGTATACCGGTGTTAATGCTAATAATATAACTAGTATTATCTACTAAAATACATGATGATGAACAAGCAAAATTAATAAGTAGTACTTCGTACAAAACGTCACAGCCCCTAGAAAGAGTTCTAGACCTCCACATGGCAATGGGCTCTTCTTAACATATTTAGACGGGTTGGCTAGGGTCTGATGTCAATTGCTGAACGTCTCCACAAGTTGGTATTAGTAGAACCGAGACTAACAACGGCTTAACATGCTCTTCGATGTACGGGAACGTTAGATAGATAGATAGATAAATTCTTTATTGCACAAAAAAATAAAAAAAAACATTCCAATGTACATAGGCGAGCTTAATGTCTAGGCATTTTCTAACAGCTAACCTTTGGGAGAGTGAGAAGAGAGTGTGGGTGCATGTGTATAAGAATATTTAGAAACTATGATTTAAAATTACTAACTAAAATACTTATCAACTAAATAAACAATAAATATATATCATACAACAATAAAATACATATAGAAATAATAATATATGTTATACCTATATAATATACATAATTATATAATATACCTACACGATATATATATATATAAAATACATCATACATATTGTCATGTTATGCGGTCTTGTTTTGCTTTTCATGTAAGTTGGTATTGTAAATATATTATGACAAAAGTGTGTAAATGCCAAGGTTTGAATAGCAACCTTGTTTGGATTTTAAGGAACGCGTTTTACAACCTGACCACCGCCGTCTATAATTGACGAATAAAAAGAATACATGTGAAATTTTATTAAAATCGGTTCATTCATTACAGCCCCTAGAACACAGCGTCCTAGACCTCAACTGCTGGAGATGGACCTTCCAGAACTGGGGAATTTGGCCTAAACTCGCCACGCTGGCCAGACGGCTTGGGGAGGATATGATGTATTTTTTTTATTTTAACAAGCTTAACGTGCTCTCCGAGGCACGGGAACGGTGGTGTTGTAAAATGACAAATGTACGTAAGAAAAGTGTATTTCTCATTGGTACAGGGTGGGTTTTATGGGGGGAAACGACCTTTGTAGGATTTAAGGTACGCGTTCTTACAACCGAGCCACCACCGCAAAAAAATCGGTTAATTAGGCGTAAAGAGGATTTATTGCTTTTACATATCTCTCGCTCGCACAATCCAACATTTTCAAGGTCTTTCAAGACTGAGTCACAGGGAATAAAATTACGGACGGATACTAATCATACTACTCATGTCATAAGTCTCTAATTCTAGTTGGACCTCGCTCGCCACTTGCCATCAGGTGGACGCAAGATCACATGTCAGGATAGTAAAAAAAAAAAAAAATGTAAAAAAATTGAGTAAAATCATTATAAATGTTATTCTCTGTCTAAAATTACATTATATGAAAGTGAAAATATGTGTAAAATGTCCGTAATTTTATTTCCTAGAAAGTTAATAGACTTATCGGCGTGTTGCAGAAAGGCTGAGCTGATTATCTTTTGACATATTTAACGTATGATTATGAGGCACTTCATTGGCTGAAATAACCAAAGTGACAAGCTACCCAATCACGTGGCGTATATAAAAATATTGAACAGAGATTATTTTAGCAACTGGCCGTAAATTTAAAGACTTTTACACAGACAGACAAGCGTGAAACCCTCTTTAGGCGAATCTAGTAGGCAGACAGTTATATGAACGTGCAGTCACATCTAGTAGTCAGATCATGACGTTATAAAGTCTATGTCCATCCCTGGGTTCCAAAGAATAACTCATCCAAACATTAAAATCTGGAGCTGATTTTGCTTGTTCATTCATTAAAGACACTAAAAAACTAAACACTAAAAAGACTCGGAGACGGGTCATAGTTTCTCCTGTAAGCTCCGACGTAGCTCTTCTGTGGCTTTTGCTAGATCCTTATCATCATGTCGTCTCTTGCCGAGATCGCCGCAGTCTTCGAGATAGTCCTTAGGCGGTTCTACGGGATATTTCCCGCCAAATTTAGGACGAGGAATCCTCACTCGTTTAACATCGTCTAGCCAACTTTCCATTGTATTTGAGGTTGTTAGGTATACCTGTAACAATCAAAAATATAAGTTAGTTATATTTTAGTACAGTTAGTTAGTTAGTCAGCAAAGAAGCCGATAGACGCATTCAGCTAGGATGGGCGGCATTCGGGAAGCTACGTCACATCTTCCTATCGTTCTTCCAGTGATGTCGTATGGTGCAGAAACGTGGACACTGACGGTGGGTCTGGTCCACAAGTTCAAGGTCGCTCAGCGAGCTATGGAGAGAGCTATGCTCGAGATTTCAATTCAATTCAATTAATTTATTCAGTAAGTAGGCCTACTTTAGGCACTTTTACACGTCAAATACATCAATACAATAACAATTATTTATTTTAACAATAGAAATTAAGACAAAACAGACACATTAATCCACCAAACAACTTTATATACATTCTGAATGTATATATAATGTCATAAATGTATTTTGCAGCTATATACGGGCGTTGTCATACTACATACTAAACTTATAAGCTAAAAAAAAAATAATATAAATATAAATGTCAATATAAAATATATATAATTGTATGTAAAATTATAGTAATACAACTAAAATGACCAAGCCTTTTTGTCCTGATGATATTCATCAACTGTAAAATATGACTTATGTATTAAGATTTTTTTTATGTAAGTTTTAAAGATGTGTGCTGGCTTTGTTAATATTTTTTCAGGAATTTTATTATATATTGGTACACATTGTCCCATAAATGAACGCCTAGTTTTTTGTAGTCTATAGCCTGGTACATACGAGGGGCGTTCAAAATATTCTCGGTATTGATACGTTACAACCTCTTTTATATATATATTTGTTACTGGCCGCTAAGATTCATCCATTGACATTAAAAAAAAGTAAAATTGGAACCGAGATGTTCTTTTGTTTTTCTGCAATTGCCGAACAAACATGAACACCATGAGCGAATTAACAATTTTAACGAAATTAGAGCACCGATCCGTCATAAAATTCTTGACAAAACAGGGTAAAAATCAAAAAACCATAAAAGAGGAAATGGATTGTGTTTACCGTGAGTCTGCTCCTTCTTTATCTACTATTCAAAAATGGTCAAGCGAATTTAAGCGTGGAAGGGAGAGTATTGAAGATGACCCTAGACCTGGCCGGCCTGTAGTGGCTACCTCACAAGAAAATATCGATAAAGTGGAAAAACTTATATTGGAAGACGGCCGAGTGAAGGTAAAATCTATAGCTCAAGTAACCAATCTCTCTATTGGTACCGTACATGACATTATACATGACCATCTTAATATGTCAAAAGTAAGTGCAAGATGGGTTCCGCGAATGCTGACGCTTCTTCAAAAGGATATGCGTGTGGCTTGCTGTTCAGATTTTATCGACCTGTGTGGTGAAAATCCCGATGAGGTGCTGTAAAAAATAGTTACTGGAGATGAAACCTGGGTTCATCATTATGACCCAGAGAGCAAACAGGAGTCCATGCAGTGGCACATTAAGGGTTCAGCTCATCCCAAGAAGTTCAAGGTAATCCCGTCAGCTGGCAAGGTCATGGCCACAATATTTTGGGATTGTGAAGGAGTTTTGATTATCGATTATAAAGAAAAAGGTGTAAATATCACAGGGCAGTACTACGCTAACGTTATACGTCAATTAAGAGATGCGATCAAAGAAAAGAGGCGAGGAAAGTTAACCAAAGGTGTTCTGCTTCTGCATGACAACGCCCCTGTCCATACTGCTCATATTGCCAAGGCAGCTATTGTTGAATGTGGGTTTGAAACTGTTACTCATCCACCCTATAGTCCGGACTTAGCCCCAAGCGACTTCTTTTTGTTTCCCAATCTTAAAAAGGATCTGCGTGGAAATAAATTTTCTGACGATGAAGCGTTGAAGACGGCCGTGGAGGAGCATTTTTACACCAAAGATAAAAAATATTTTTATGAGGGATTAAAAAAAATAATTGATCGATCTTATAAGTGTATGAACATAGGGGGGGAGTATATTGAAAAATAAAAATATCAAACTTTTCGTACTTGTTTGTTTTTATCCACATACCGAGAATATTTTGAACGCCCCTCGTATAGCTTATTTTTATTTCGTGTATTCAACGAATGTAAATCTTTATTCTTAGGGAATTTATGGATATTTTTATGTATATACAATAAATTTTCCAAGATAAACTGAGATGCTACGGTAAGATTGTTAATGTCCCTAAACTTATTCCGAAGAGATGTACGAGCGCTTAATCTATAGATGGACCGTATAGCTCTTTTCTGTAGAATAAATATCGATTGAACATCAGCTGCATTGCCCCAAAACAAAATGCCATATGTCATGATGGAGTGAAAGTAAGCAAAGTAGACAAGTCTTGCTGTTTCAATATTAGTTAGTTGTCATTTCACTAAAAGATAAAGTCAGAAACGTTGAAATCCGTCAAAGAACCAAAGTTACCGATATAGCTTTTAAAATGAGCAAGCTAAAGTGGCAATGGGCTGGACACATATGTAGACGGGTTCTGGAGTGGAGACCACGTACTGGAAGTCGCAGAGTGGGACGACCCCCAGCCAGATGGACAGATGACCTGAGGAAGGTCGCTGGTGGGGGATGGATGAGGGTGGCAGAAGATCGTGTGAAGTGGCAAGCCTTGGGGGAGGCCTACATCCTGCAGTGGAGAGACACAGGCTAATGATGATGATGATAATTAGATAGTCACATTATAGTATAGTTAGTTATATTACTTCAAGCAAATACTGAAATCAACAAGTTTCTACTTGGTCGTAGATATAACAGATCATCTAAAAAAAGTGTGGTTTCTGAGAACCCCGAAAGGGAAACAGTCGCGATGATACTTTTATATCGGTTCATCCATAGGAGTCCATAAGAAACACACGAATAGATTTATATGTAGATAAATATTACTCGGAATACGCAATAACACCACACAGGTCGTTGGCAATCGACTACTGACCAACTTACACAATTATTGACAAACATGAAGAAATACGTGCGTTTTTGTGAATAATGAGATGTTATAATCAGCAAGTTAATGTTTTTCTAAAGGTCGCTTCGGCAAACAAATTATTGCATATTACGTGTTATGTAACATATTTCTTAATCATCATTATCAGCCTGTGTCTTTACTCTGCTGGATATAGTACTCTCCCAAGGCTTCATACGATCACTTCACACGATCTTCTGCCACCCTCATCCATACCCTACCAGCAACCTTGCTGGCGGGAGGTCGTCCCACTCTGCATCCTCCAGTACGTGGTCTCCACTCCAGAACTCGTCAACTCCATCGTTCATCGGTTCTACGACATATGTGTCCAACCCATTGCCACTTCAGCTTACTAATTTTAAAAGCTATGTCAGTAACTTTGGTTCTCTGATGGATGTTAACGTTTCTGACTTTATCTAGAAGTAAAAAATAAAGTATCATCACAACCGTTTCCCTTTCGGGGTGGTCACATTTAGCCAACGTTACTATAAGCCAATCATGACAAGTGGCAAGCTCGCCGATGTCTCCAGCCAGCGTACCAAACTCGAGAAATATCACAAATAAATTAAATGTATTTTTGTGTCCCGACCAGGAATCGAAATCAGGTACCTCCGAGTCTAAATCCCGAACTTTACCGCAAGACTACTGACTTTATCTTTTAGAGAAATCTCGAGCATAGATCTCTGACCTTGTGGACCAGACTTACCCGTCAGTGTCCACGTCTCTGCACCATAACACAAGTAGCTTGGTGTGGAGTTAGCAAGTCTAAAGTAACCCTTTGTACAACTAACAAATAGCCTAAGTACTGTACTAACAAACTTTATTATTATGAAACTGTTGTACTTATAAACGTTGGTGTCGTAAATCTATGCCAAATGTACGTAAAAAAAGTTTATTTCTCATTGCCGTATGCCGGGGAGGTGCTTTGGAGAGCACGTCGCAACGTCGTCGCACGTAGCAAGCTGTCGGTTCCTGTTCTACTAAAACTAATGTGTTGAATCGTTAAATAAATTGTCATAAAAAATTAAAACCCTCGCGAACACTTCTGGCCAGGCAGCGTGGCGAGTGTAGGCCAATTTCTCCAGAAATTTCCTGAAGGGTCATCTCTAACTGTAAAAGGTCTTGGATTCTGTGTTCTGTGATGATGTTGATTAATGCCGCTATAAAATGAGAATAAACTTTACAACTAAAACGCGGAAGAGATAAATCTAACATTCATTAGTCATATCTTAGTTGGATATAATATAATTAGTTATAAATAAACTAATAGTAACCGCTATGAGTGTGACAGGCGCACTATTGTATGATAATGAATGCATAGACATATATTAATTAGACCGACGCAACGCAATGGCCCTAAAATTAGAGTTTAAGACCAAGGGATTACTATGATAAAAAATCTACTACTAAAATCTAAATAACTTGAGAATTATCGCGTATGCACATAACCCTTTCATATATATATATATATATATATATATATATATATATATATATATATATATATATATATATATATATATATATATATATATTATCAAAGTATATTTATAAAGAGAAGTTTATAGTCCGCTAAAATTTCGTCCGTCCTTGATCCATCAGGTCTATTACGTAGTGACGGTAAAATGCCGGATGGTATGTCTCTTATACCATGGAGTAAGGAAAGATGTCTTGTTTGGGATGCCACCTGTGTAAGCCGGATACCTTTGCCGCTTGCCACATTTCCTCTACGTCAAAAAAGTTCGGTTCGGCTGCTCATTCAGCAGAATCTTTTTTTTTTTTTTTTTTTTTTTTTTTTTTTTTTTTTTTTTTTTTTTTTTTTTTTTTTTTTTTTATTACTTGATACCCATAAATTCGTAAAAGAGCTGGGTAATCGAATTTATCAAGAGTGTGGCGACCCCAAATGCCATAACTACCTACAACAAAATTACCTTTACTGGGTTTATCATCACGAACGGTGGATACATCTCCGCCCCGGCAGACTGGGCAAATTACCACCATCAGTCTGCCTACCACCTATTCAATGTTAGCATAAAGACCATGTACTAAGATGTAGAGTGCACGACCTTACGCCAGATGGACGAATAAGATCGCGTTAAGTGGCGAGCCTTGGTCCTCCCCATTACATCCATCAGTGGAGAGATACAAGCTGATGATTGTTCAGATGATTTATTTATTCAAAATAACACAAACAATATATACGAGTATCTATGTCCATGGTCTTATGTTTATAAATGCAAGTCTCTTGGTCTCATAAATAATAAGACAGGGTAATCAGATGTTAATGATATCAAGTACCAAAGATTGTAACAATCAATTTTACGCTCCATTGGCTTTCGCCAGTGAAAGTGATATTTAAAACGTGGTGTTATTTTTAACTGCTGCTATAGTTTTATTATAGACCGGCAATTATGGCCGTTAATTAAGGTTAGAGTCGATAAAACGTGCTTAAGTTTATACTTAAATTTCTCTATACAACAATCAATAAAAAAATAAGTATTATCAAATAAGAAATAAATAAACAAAGAAAGAAAATATTTATTTGCACACAACAGCTAATACAAAGCAATAATTAAGATTAACTATTACCAATATGCATATACTACACAATATAATGCCTAATAATGATGGAACATACATACTACTGGAGGAACAGAACAGGAGGAGAGAATGTAGTGAGCATACACCAGTTTTTTTAATACCTTTATTCGAAGCTTGGCAGATTTTAACCGGCAGCTGATTCCAAAGATTAATAGCCACAACTGCGAATGATTTAAACACAAAGGTAGTATGGTAAGTGGGAATAGACAGCGTATCATTGGAAGAAAAGCGAAGGGTCTCATGCGTGGCATCAAGATACGTTGTAGCAATTAAGTCCGTAGATTAGGACGCGGAGGTAGCGGGTTAAATTCCTGCTCGGGACTCAGGATACAATAATTTAATTTATATGTTATATTTTTTGATTCCGGTACGCTATAGACATCGACGAGCTTGTAAGTTCGCTAAATGTGAATCATCAGCTTCTCAAAAAAGCTTGCAATCTGATCACCACGCAAGGCTTTACAGATAGGCAAAGTAGATAGTCAAAAATTGACAGTTTTATGTTAATTAATGACATCCCAATATACAATTAATAAGAAAGTAATAGTTATGATGGTTAACAACGTGCAATAATACTTTGTATATATATATATATAATAGATACTTGTGAAAGCAGGTCGAGACAGTGGCAGATACAATAAACGATTGTGACCCGTAGACATATATTTACGGATTATAGGCTGTAAATAAAGTGATGGTTAAGAGGACTTAATCACAGATACGGAACTGGATATTTGTATTTCAGACTGACGCCACATTCAAACCGTAGACTTATAACTGACATTACAGCTGTACAATATTTTTCGAGGCCTATTTATTTATTTATTTAATTAGGATCACCAACCAAGTACACATTTAATTCAATTATATTAATAGAAGCAAACAGTAAAAAAAAACATAAATGAATACCCTGGTAATACCCTGGTAATAGGTGACCACAACATCATATCATCAGTCATACTACGTTTAATTATGATACATTATATGGTTAAGTTAATTATTATTATTAATAATAATATTTAAATATAATAATAACAAGAACAGAACAGTTTAAAAATTTAAATAAATGCTATGACTAAAAGTAATACATACGAGTAAAACGATAAAAGTATCTTATATAAAATCTTTATTAAAAAGCAAAATATTTATTTATTTATTTATTTCAAAACTTTAATGCACAAAGTACAAAAGGCGGACTTAATGCCCGTAGACATTCTCTGACAGCCAAACCTTTGGGACTAATGAGAACAACTGTAGGTGCAAGGAAAGTATAAGTGACACATCAATTAGATATAAATACTTATATAATAAACTTACTTATATATAATCTACTTATAAATATAAATATACTAAATACTAATATATACACAATAATAAACTAAACTAAAAGAATACGTAAAATATCTGAATAGAAAGGTGTAAGTTATATTCCTAATTGTTATCACAAACAGACAATACAATAAACAAAAGCAACAATAAATGAAAATATTACAACTACAACCCTCCAGCGGAACGCTTCAGAAAGTCAGTTAATAGTTTTGACAGATACTCGTAAGGGTTACCACACGTTTATTTATTTTATTACGTATAATGACTTTATATCATTATTAGACTGACAATTTAAATTAATCTCATCTATTTACCTTCATAAAATTATAATAATTGAAAACATTGTTTTACCTACTTAGTTGTCCAAACCTGATGGAAATGTCTCCCGCGTACGTACAATAACTGGCCTCCACACATCTGTACGTCGGATGTGCGACACGTGCAACAGGCGGTTATTTCAGCCGCCTTTTCGGTTTAGCTCGCAAAGTCTGGCATGTTTGCTTCCGAGTTTACGGTTTTAATGCATTCAAACACATACAATGCAGTTGTTTTCTTTCTTAAATACCTGGCCAAGATATTTCACGAAATTTTGTATCGTATTGTTCACAGTGAGACATATTTTGCTGGCTATAATTTTAATTGCTTCTACCCTATTGCTTTATTCATGTTCTAGTATCACCTCTCTCTATAAATCTTTGAATAAATAAATAAATATACGCCACAACTATTTAAAAAAAAACAGTACATTCCCGCTATTTTGCACAGAAATGTCAATTAAAAGTTGTTTTGTAAATTACTTATCAGTGGATATTCTTAATCAAAAATGATAACAAAAGCATCAAATTCTGCAATATTAGGAATTTGATAATAACCATAAATCAAAAGAAAGAAAGATTATATTACGACAGACATGGCTGTACGGGCTGGATCCCTTTGCCATACCTATTAACTTATTGAAATCATCGTACAAAATAATGCTTAGGTATACGTCTATGTTTTCGGTTTAACGTAGAAGTAAATATCGTGAGTCAGAATCGTGGGCGAAACTAAGACCATTTCGAAAAAAAATGCTTACTCAGAATACATATTTCTTACTCACAATACCTGCACTCGTATATTGTATCCCTCCCTAGGTTACGAGGCAAATCCCTGAGACCCTGGTGGGTAGTTAGTTTTGTCATATACATATATGTAGATTGTCTTAAAATCAGTAGCTATATATGTATAGTATCACTACATATGTATTATAAAACAAAGAACTCCGCGTCTGTCTGTCTGTTCGCGATAAACACAAAAACTACTGCACCGATTTTCATGCTGTTTTCATTAATATATAGAGTGATTCTCAAGGAAGGATTAAGTATATAATTTGTTCAGTTATTGTATACATTAACGATATTTATTGGAGGTGTCGAAAAAAAATAAGCAGTCTTGAAGCTATCAACGAAAATGCTGCCTAAGCCTCAAATATAACAAACAAAATATGCTGGATTGTGTAGGATTGTGTAGGTCTACAGAAAAGTCCACGATGGCATGTCTATCTCTTAAGGATAACATACTGTATCCATTTTAATACTTTAAAAAATTGGCAGTTATAAAGCTGTAATTGGAAAGCTATTTACACAAATAAGTCAAAAGTCAAAGTCAAAGACAAAATATCTTTATTCACGTAAACCTATTACAGGCATTTATGAAACGTCATTAATTTTATTATTTTGAATGATTCTACTCCTGCTAGTAGAAGACTAAGCAGCAAAGTGGTCCAATAAGTAAGCTGTTAGCAGAAGACCAGCAGCTTAGCAGATTCCAGTGACCTGTTAATGTTTAATCTGAAAGGAATCTGCAAGGAAAACTCAGCTATATCTGATTTACAAAATAAAACATATACAGAACTGCACCACAACGATCAATTAATAACCTTTTAAATTTAGTTATCAGTACCTATGAGATTACAATGCCTGGTACAGCAGTAACCCACCAGGCTATTACGTACGGTATTAATCTAAGTAATACGGTATTAATCCTTATCATTTTAAATACGATCGTTTGCTTGAGTATTTTATGAAGATTAATTTATCCCTTTACACCATGCAAACTAAATGAATACATTAGGAGATATAGAAGTATAAAGTAATTCCGGGTAAAACAGCTAGTTTTTAGGCTTTTATAATTAAAAATACCTACATTCTTAATATTATCCTTAATCTAACAAAGAAATCTCATGGTCATAGATCTTATTGACCAATATAAATAAATGTACAACTTGCCCCCGGTGGGAATCGAACCCACGACCTCCCGAGTTCACGGCAACGTTTGTTACCACTAGACCACGGAGGCGGTCATCCAAGATATCCAGATAGATAATTCTCTGAGCAGTTTTGGAGATATTTCATGTCATCTTTTACCTCTATTTTATATTTTTACCTCTGAACCAGTAAAAAGACAGACACGAAATGGTAACATATTAAAAAAATGTAGGTTTATAAAAAAGGCCATATTTAGCAAAATTAAAGAAAAATGGGTTCGCCTTGGTCTCTAAATCATCAATACCAAGACGTTATTGCAAAAAAGCAAGACCAACAAGATTGGGCAACCTTAATATCTACGGACTTACCCACGGAGGCAGTAAGTTTTCCTATTAGCATGTTAATTAAATTCAGACTCGGTTCAATGCAGTAGCAATAACTTGGTAAATTCGGAAGTGCATGAACAAAAGGCATTAAATATTTATAAGTGATAAAAACAGCTGTTGGTACCTATAGGAAATCGTTAGAAAGTTTTTGATCTATCTGTCTGTCTGCATCTCACAATACAACGATTGTAATTTTGTACAAGTATAGCACGAAGCTTTGTTGTTGATAAATAATTGACGCTAGGCTTGGGTAGTTCGCGAACGAACTAGTTCCATAGAGCTCTCTCACAGAGGAACTACTGGAACTAGTTCCAGCTTTGCCAGATCTCCTTAGTCCATTCCATTTTATCTTGAACGACTTGTAATAGTGAGAGGCGGAAGCGAAGCCTGTAACGTCGCACTATCGCTCACTCAACAGTGCTCGCATCTCTCGTTTGTTTAATTCAGCTGTTAAAATTATTACTAAATTTGTTTATTTGCCCTGATTGATCCATTGGAGTTATGAATGTTAGAACAAAATATGTGCTATAGAGTCAACTACTAATGATCCTAATACAGAAAATAATACCTACATATTAAAACCCATTCACATAGTTTATAAGTAAAGCGAGAGCGACTTCCTTGAACTACAAAACCCTAGAATTGACCGCTTCCTTTCTCTGGGTAGAGACAGGAGCTAAGGAGCTAAAAGAGCGACCTAGTTCACTAGGTAGCGGCGAACTAAACTGCGCTCATAGTCAGGAACTACGGTGCGCATCTTTAGTAAGGGTCAGGTATTCAATAATTGTATCTATTTCAACTAAAATATATTTACAAACTGATAGAACGGTGTTGCTATGTAGTTAATAGATATTTACATTTTCACACAGGGCATTTAGTTATGAATTATGTTTATGTAATTAATTTAAGTAAAAACAATGTTAAAATTAATAATAACAATATTTCCATTCTTATCTTTTACATGACATCACTAATTTTGGGCTATTTTCGTACTAGTTGTGCTGTGTATATTGATAAAATAATGTAAACGTTGATGTTTATATAATAAAAAATAAAAATATATATATAATAAAAAATATCTTAAGCAAGTCCTTATTACATAAGTCAATTTATGTGACATAACAATAAACGAATCGTTTTGAAAGCAATGAAGAGGAAATAATGTATTCCGGAAGTATGGAGATGGTCGCGTGACTGCCCACCCCGCTCGCAAACCACATTCTTGATTTAGTCTAGGAGCCCACAGCTAATAAATAACCTACGGAATCCGATATCTCCTTTTGCATCCTTCCCGCTCGCACAATTAATAATAATAATAACGTTTATTGGCCCAAAAAATACACTTACATATAACATTTAAAATAGTGCAGAAAGAAAAATAAAACAAAGTTGATCGCCCTGGACCGGCACCTGTAATTAAACTGTATTACCAAACCCAGGTCACTCAGCCATTTGTTAAGACATTTTTAAAACTAGAAGAAACTTTTTAAGAAATAAAAACACAATTTTAACAAAATATCAAACACAAATAAATGATAAACAATGAACGTAATTTTAATTTAGTGACAAAAAGTGAGGGTGATGCAAAAAATACTTTTGGCCTATAGCGATGCATGGAGTAGTCTGTTATCATTCGTGTAATTAATAATTTTACAGAATTCCGCAATCAACCAGTACATTTTGGAATAGGTTAACTAAATCTACCTACTATTGTTGCAATATCTCATTAACAGCTTCTTACACAGAATAGATAATCTAGCGATAATTCAACAATTTAAAGGTTTTTCAAACACTCAACTTTAAGTATACATGAAAAAAAAGTGTCTATCAACACTCTAAAAAATACAATTACATTGTTTTGCGAAACTAGAAGTAGACTGTTGCATGTGAAATTTCTTAAAAAGTAAGGTATTGCAAAAATTTGAAATATTTGTATAATTTGTAAGTCATATAACCTACCTACCTATAATAAAGATATAATAAAAAATCATATAAAAAGTAAAAAAAGTATCATCACTGCGGTATCCTTTTCGACGTGGTCAGAAACATTATATATACATAAATATATCAAATCAAATCATTTATTTCCTTAGGTTAGTTCACAACACTTGGATATTGTCAATACATATATTTTTATACAACATAAGAGAATATATATTTATAAAAAATATACTATCAGCATATAGCTGGACCGAATCTAACAGCAATACAATTATAATAAATAAAATATTGTTGCCATAAGCAAGGATTTTGTACTTATTTATAACTAGATACTTAAAATTTAATTCGTGGCTGTAAAAAGGCCGTGTCAGCTTATAATCTAATAACATTTATGTTCTTAAATATAAATTCGTGGCTGTAAAATGGTCGTGTCAGCTTACAATCTAGTAATAATATTATTTATGGCCATAAATAAAAATTCGTGGCTGTAAAAGGGCCGTGTCAGCTTATAATCTAAAACAATAACAGACAGCGATAATCAAAAAGATAATTCCAACAATGTTGGGAAGATTCGAACTTGTCTCAGTTTTTGATGGGTCCTGACTGTTAAAGTCGCTATGTAGTAAATTATATTGATCTTAACTACAAGCCGTTATCAACTTTTGGAACCTTTGTGCTTGTTTTTCTTATTAGTTTTTATTTATTTATTTTCAGTTTTAACAAAGTTAATTTTTTACGCAGACGGGTTTTTAACTGCCTCCGTGGTCTAGCGGTTAAGTCCGTGGATTTAGACTCGGAGGTACCGGGTTCGATTCCTGGTCGGGACACAAAAATATTTATTAATGTAAATAAATACATTCAATTAATATATAATTTATTTGTGATATTTCTCGAGTTTGGTACGCTGGAGACATCGACGAGCTTGCCACTTGTCATGATTGGCCTATAGTAAAGTTGGCTAAATGTGAATCCGCTTATTTATAAGCGTAGTTTCTGACCACCCCGAAAGGGAAACGGTCGTGAAGATACTTTACTTTACTTTTACGGGTTTTTTACTTTTTTTCAAAAAATATATATAAAACATTGATTGACTCGAACGATATTTGACGATTAATTACGACAGCGGGCTCCTAGACTTTTCACGAGGAAATTTCTATTCACAGATTGCACTTGAATGAATAAGATTGATTAAGATTTGCACGAAAAGTCGATTTGTCTTTAGATAATCGTAACTTTTCTATTTTCTTTGGCGTATACGGTATACAAGTATAAACTCGTAAACTAGCTGCATCAGTCTATAGGCTATGGTATTTTCACGGAACTTGAAAAAAAAATATTTTAATTGAACTTACCGTTCCGTGGTAATAAAATATTCTAAAAGACCACAACATGAAGTCGAACAAATATTACGATCTTACAGAAGAAATGAACAGGAACATTCTAACGCAGTGGAAGTTGGTGCGAGAGGAAATCCAGCAAAATCTTTGCACCACTTACTAAAAGAAATGTGCCTAAGCCGATCACAATTATGAAACGAGCTTTCAAGACGTCATTAATGGAATCATACAGTGTTTGGTTGGGTAGGGAGAGGAGCAAAATGGTGGCCTCCTTTGTAAACCAGCCTATGGTCGGTCGCGAGCCTGTGACTACACTATTCTTATCTCTCTCTTCAACACCTTCAGAAAAAATATTCTCAAACATTTCAAACCATCAATATTTGAGTAGCTTATAATTTATTTGACAAGTGTTTTGTTTTCGTTTTTTTTTTTTTTTAGGGAACCAAATTTGTGCAATTCTATGGTCGGTCGCAAGCCTATGACTACACTATTCTTATCTCTCTTTTCAACACATTCAGAAAAAATGTTCTCAAACATTTCAAACCATCAATATTTGAGTAGCTTATAATTTATTTAACAAGTGTTTTGTTTTCGTTTTTTTTTTTTTAGGGTACCAAATTTGTGCAATTTTTATGTTTCCTTATTAGTTCTATTAAAAAAGAGAAAAATGTATAATTTTATTTTAGAAGTCATATTTTTATTTTGTAAATTTGATAGTTTTTGTTTTTTTTTTTTTTGTTTTAACAGTAATAAGTTTTTAAATTCTTCTTCTTTTTATATTGGTGAATGCTGTGACACCTAATTGGTACATATATTAGATAAGTTATAATTATACTATGTTATGTGTGTGATAATATATGTACTGCTGTGTGTAATAATAAACACACGATGGACCCGGCGGCACCAGCTCAGTGAATCCATGGAATGCTTAAAAAAAAAATATTCTTCATCTTTTTCAATACCAAATATTTGATATTACAGTACAGACAGATCAAACTTCATTTCCATATATAATATGTGTTTATCAGCCTATGTATGCGGTGGTGGCTCGGTTGTAAGAACGCGTTCCTTAAATCCTACAAAGGTCGGTTCAAACCCCCCCGGCATGTACCAATGAGAAATACACTTAAGTCCATTTGCCATAGATTTACAACACTCATATCAACTTGTGGAATCGTTAATAAATTGTCATAAAAATTGACATCAAATCCTCGCCAAGCCGTCTGGCCAGCGTGGCGAGTGTAGGCCAAATTCTCCAGATATATGTTCTGGAAGGCCCATCTCCAGCAGTGGAGGTTTAGGACGCTGTGTTCTAGGGGCTGTAATGATGAATGATGTGATTTGACCGCCTCTGTGGTCTAGTGGTAACAAACGTTGCCGTGAACTCGGGAGGTCGTGGGTTCGATTCCCACTGGGGGCCAGTTGTACATTGTATAATTTGTATATATTTACAAAAAAAAAAAGTATAATATGTAGTTTATCAACTATCTAGTTTCCGTAACACAAGCCTCGCAGCTTACCACGGAAACTAGATGGCGCTGTGTGACCTGTCTGGAAATATTCATTATTATTATTATATATGTATGTATGTTTGTTCCTTTGGGGTACACTGGAGACCAAACGCGTGATCCGATTTTGATTTGTTTTAATCACGCGAGTGTCACTGAAAATATGACATTAATCAAATTTCAGAAAGGCGACAACAGACGCCATATTGTAGTTCAGAAAAAAAAAATAGGGCTACTAACTATATTGAGTGGGGTATCATCGAATAGGTATTCCAAAATCATATTGAGATTTCTCTTATAATTTTTCAATTTAGGATCTATAACGATTTAAAGTTGGCTAGCAACCATTATACTACGTCTATGGTACTGGCATTATTGACATTCAATTAGACAAGTGTGCTATACAAACAAGGCAAGTCAATGGTATGTTTCCCACACGACGGGTCACGGCACCATTGGAGAAGAACGAGTATTCTATTTCACATGTGTGCTGCTTTTTAGACTAATGGACAACTGATATACATATGAGTTCTTATTATAGTTTTTTTTTTTTATTAAAAACTTTATTGTAAATCTATACAAAAGGCGAACGAAATGACTTTTTTTTTTTTTTTTTACGGTGAATCGCAAAATGCGGGTAGGGGTCGCATCGACTCATCCGTAAAAGGATTTTTTTTTTAAGATAAATAATCTTAAATCCTAAAAACAAGTGTTATTAAGAGTATTAATTGATCTCGATCACAGCCGATAGACGGAATAGAGAGAGAAACAATGACATAATTCATCGTTCGTCGACCTTTTGCTACTGATTAGGCACAGTATGAGTGGCGATATATTTAGGAAAACTTCTCTGCTCCGTAACTTAAGTTTTTATTACTGAATAATTAGAATTAAAAATACGTGGTTCTTTATTTTTATTCTAGATTATATTAGCAAAATATTTGCTGTTTAATAAATTACAAGCGATACTTATGAGAAAAATAGTCTCTCAATTAATAAAATTACAGACATATTGGACATATTTTCACTTTTATGTACTTAATTTTAGATTTTAGAGAAAATTAAACGCATTTTTTGTTCATCTTGACTTAAACAAATATATGATTAATATACATACATACATATCTTCACGCCAGATCCCTTACGGGTTAGGCAGAGACAATTGAGCGCCACTTAAGATGATCACGACATACCTCTTTCGCTTGAAATGAAATGTAATGATGTGTGTCTCGGTCTGCCAGGGCCTCTTTTACCCACAACTTTCGCATTATATACCTGATTCGTCAATCTTTCTTCGCTCATCCTTTCAACATGCCCGAACCATCGTAGCATGCTTTTCCTTATTTTTGTGCCTATGCTTTCTTTTATACCTACCATTTTTCGTATTTCGACGTTACGTATGTGGTCCGCCAAAGTGACGCTGCATAAACGACGCAGCGACCTCATTTCTACTGCATTAACCCTACTCTCATGCATATTCTGATATATCCACGTCTCGCTTCCATACATAAGTGTTGGTACCAACATGGTATTGTGTATGGCGATCGCTTACATTTCGACTGGCGATCAGTGACCCCAGGGCACCGTTAACACTATTACCTGCGTTCACTCTTCTTTCAACATCCCTATCATACTTCCCATCCGCAGTGAAAACACTGCCCAGGTAAATAATTTCATTTACTTGAAGACAAATTTATAAGCATTCCATGGATTCATTGTGCGGGTGCCGGGTCCATCGTGTGTGGGTAAGAGATGAGAAGAATGGTGTTTCGGGCTTGCGACTGACAATAGGCTGGTTTAAAGTAAGCCACCATTCTGCTCCTCTCCCTACCCAACCAAATACTGCATGATTCCGTTAATGCCGTCTTGGAAGCTCGTTCCATAATTGTGACCGGCTTAGGCACATTTCTTTTAGTAAGTGGTGCAAAGATTTTTTTGGATTTCCTCTCGCACCAACTTACACTGCGTAAAGCTGAGTCATGAGCCCGTTCCTGATCATTTCTTCTGTGAGATCATAAAATTTGTTCGACTTCATGTTGTGGGCTCCCTTTTTTATTATGGAAGACAAATTTCTAAGCATTCCATGGATTCACCGTGCGGGTGCCGGGTCCATCGTGTGTGGGTAAAAGATGAGAAGGATGGTGTCTCGGGCTTGCGACCGACAATAGTTGTTGTATGGTTTAAGAAAAGGACGCCTCCTTTTTTTCTATTGCGCGATAATACGCTCACCATCCACCATTCTACTTCTCTCCCTACCCAACCAAATACTGTATGATTCCGTTAATGCCGTCTTGGAAGCACGTTCCATAAATGTATTGACGGCAGACCTGCTTAGGCCCAATTCTTTCAGTAAGTGATGCAAAGATTTTGCTGGAACTCCTCTTGCACCAACTTCCACTGCGTAAAGCTGAGTCTTGAACCCGTTCCTGATCATTTCTTCTGTGAGATCATAATATTTATTCGACTTCATGTTAATATATCTCCAAAATTTCCGTAATTTTATTCCCGATTAAGTTGATAAGCTACAATTCTCCTAAACTACAATTAGACTTAAAATATATTTGAAAATAATGGTTTGTGCGAGCGAGAGAGAGATTTGTATTTTGCTTGTCAATGTCAAAAAAATCATTCATTAATCGAAGTTAAATCAAAGCTAATCAGATTGCAAATAAATAGAAAGTCAAGTTTACAGTTATTAGTGTTTAAAAATAGTATTTAATGACATGAGTGAGAAAACTGTACATTCTGTCCGTCATTCTTCGTCGGCACTCGGCCCTCCCTTTCAGCAATGACGTAGCTCAAAAACGCTCTGGTGCATTAATATGTCCGGAAATGAAATGTAGAACTGCATTTGCACGCAGGCAGTATGAGTCTGTAAGTTCAAGGTTGTACAACGAAGTCAATAAAATAAACTCCATATACCTATTAAATAAATACGAGGTTAAAAAGAAAATATCAAGCTGGTTACAAAATCTGAGCTACGACCAGACTGAGATGCTTCTGTCCGTTATGGAATAGTATTATAGTATCTTGATCTGGTCGTCTAACTATACATACCTTTACCTACTTTTTATGTTGGTATCATAACTTAGTCTAGAAGTACATAAAATATTTATACATATAGGTAATATATATTTTTATTTATTTATTTTATTTATTTAATTATTATCTGTAAACACTAATATTTTTAATTGTAATTTATAACCTAGAATAATAGGCTAACTTCCATAACACAAGTAGCTTGGTGTGGAGTTAGAAAGACTACTTTAATACACCCTTTGTACAACTAACAAATAGCCTTAAGTACTGTATTAACAAAGTATATCATTATCAAACTGTTGTACTTATGCAATAAAAATATTATTATTATTATTATTATGATACTTGAAATGTATGTCGTGACCGTGACAAGTGGCGCTCAATTGTCTCTGCCTACCCCGCAAGGGATTTGGCGTGAAGATATGTATGTATGTATGTATGATACTTGAAATAAATACCACGAGGGAATTGGATGTTGTCAGGAAACTCACAGAAAAAAAAAAACACTAACTAAAATTATTCAGATATCTATCTGGTTGCTTTTCTACGTATCTTGTAGTATAAGGCGAACGGACTATAGTGACTTTCCAGAAATAGGGCCTGGCAGCCCTTTAGCTTGTAAATGATTAGAGAATGTTCTCCTTTCTCAACGGATCGCATTGTTACGTCGCAGTTCCGCGTTCGTGTGCCACCTTAGACCTCTCAGACTGGAACAATTTACCCACGTTCTAACTTTTCCGAGAAGTACACTCATATTTATTACTATTAGGCAAAGTTTAAGAAAATACATTATTTTTATGGAAACTCCCACGACCAAGGAGTCCCCACTTTTCAAGGTACCACGCTGGACCTACAGCCCAGCTTCAACATTCTTGGTGTGGAAATACGATCAGACCTTAACCAACGCAACTACATTGAGAGCATCACCTAAACACTATTCCGTTGCTTGCGTGTTTCAGACCTACCATGTGTACCTCATGCTCATAGCAATTATAGGCAAAAATAACTAGTATACCTAGAGCAGTATCGTTGTTTAACTTACTAAGTCACAATTTAGACATAGACCTTCAGTCACTGTCACTGATGACGCCGCTCCAAAGAGAGGCGAAATATTTGGCAAAAAATATTTTAAGCTTCAATTTAGACATAGACTTATTTTGTGATAGTATTTATTCCGTGAGGAGCAAATTAATTTCCGACTCCGTGGTCTAGTGGTAACAAACGTTGCCGTGAACTCGGGAGGTCGTGGGTTCGATTCCCACTGGGGGCAAGTTTTACATTGTATAATTTGTCTCGGTCTGGGTGTTTATATGTATAATATGTATATATTTACAAAAAAAAAGTATAATATGTAGTTTATCAACCATCTAGTTTCCGTAACACAAGCCTCGTAGCTTACCACGGAAATTAGATAGCGCTGTGTGACCTGTCTGGAAATATTTATTTATTTATATTTAATTTCTATTTTTATAACTATAAATGTATAACTATTTTTAGTTTAGTTTTTATTACTTTTGGTTTTTATTTTTTTAACTTGTATTTTTGTTATCTGTGGTAACTTTTAATTAGCTTGTAGTCATTAACATAGTCTTTAATTTATTGTATTAGCTGTAAGTTACCCAAATAAAAAAAAGGGTCTATAAAGCTCGGGTTACTAAACAAAGTGAAGCGGTCTTTCCCGCCTTAAATCAGACTGTAACTGTGGAAAGCAGAAATCAGATCATGTGTGGAATAGTGTTCTCAACTTTGGTTCTGCAAAGTACCTGCTTTCAATTGTGAAGAAGTCTAGATGTTCTATTCTAATTGTGGACTATATCTGGAACTCTCGAATCCCTGCAGCTTAGCCGAGATGTGGCTTCTATAAACGTGTTCAACTGACTCTATGGTGAATGCTCCGAAGAAGTCTATAACCTAATTAATCCCTTCGTCTCCATTCCGCAATCAATTAAATTAAAAATTAAATTAAATTTAACTTGTTATGACGACGCCAGCAGATTTTTCAATACCTAGGTAGTAGAATTTTTGATTATTTGTTATTAATAATAGTTTTAGTTTTAAATTTTGACATTCAATAGCTATTTTGCTCAATATTTGTATTTCTTAGTCTTAGTGACAAATTTTTAGTTTTTTAGTGACATCCACAATTGACAACTGATTTTTTTAGTGACATATTTCTATTTTATTGTTAAATATTTTTATATTAGAACTGACAAGGCCCATTTACAGCCAATTCAGACGAACCTTAACTTAACTTTATGATGTCATCACTATCTGGCCAGGTTTTCGACTATTATATTGTTTTCTAGTATTGTTTCTTTCTTTGTTTTTGGTTTTTTCATTGTTCTGTAATTAACGTAAATTAGGACGTAACCAAGTGTTCCGATAGGTCCCTATGGTGATAAATAAATAAATAAAAAATAAATAAAAATAAATCGAAACACACATACGTATAAATTTGGTGACTCCTACATCTGTCGCACAATAAAGATGTGGAATGCTCTTTCAGCCTCTGTGTTTCCACTTTCCTATAAACTGGAGTTCTTCAACCGAAGTGTAAAAGCATCTAGTCAAGCTGGCATAGTGTTAGGGACTGATTTCGGTCATGAGTGTCTGATTCCAATTGCTAACATGCATGGACCTTGCGCGCCACTTATCATCAAATGAAATGAAATGAAATAATTTATTAGTCAGAAACATGGTAGGTACAGGGATGTAAATTATTATATGTAATTATATCACATGCTTTGCTATTTCTAGCATACAAATATTTAGTCACATGACTTTGTCGAGCTTAGTGTCTAGGTATTCTTTTGTCGAATAAAAACATTTATTAACCAGCATTTGTTTGACTCTTAATTTGAACAGTTTTAGTGGCAGCTCCCTTATAGTAACTGGAAGCTTATTAAATATCTTTGTTGTGGTGGGCCTGTGCTATGGTTGGGTGTCAGGTGGGCGCAAGGTCACATGTCGTGCTAGAATTTTAAAAAATATATATGTTTTTCCTTTTTAATTTCTACTTGTAATAGGATTGTCTCTCGTGCTGACTGTACTTTTAAAACTAAAGTTTTATAACCACGTATTTGACTTAAATCACGTTTAGTCACGGCATTCTTATCAACCGTTAAAAATATCAACAAGACGGCACGAAATAACAATAACCAGTTATATTTTAAATTTTGTTTAATCTTTCTATGTATTAAAAAATTTTTTGAACGGCCGCATGTTTGTTGCTATTGACCAATAGTCATGGATTATTTAACTCATCATCACGACCGTTTTTCCTTTCGGGGTAGTCAGAAACCACGCTTATAAAGAAGCGGATTCACTTTTAGCCAACTTTACTATACGCCAATCATGACAAGCGGCAAGCTCGTCGATGTCTCCAGCGTACCAAACTCGAGAAATATCACAAATCAATTAAATATAAATTAAATGTATTTATTTACATTAATAAATATTTTTGTGTCCTGACCAGGAATCGAAATCGGTACCTCCGAGTCTAAATCCACGGACTTAACCGCTAGACCACGAAGGCAGGCAACAATTAATCTTCTCATAGAAAGCATTTCACTTTTATTTCGTCAAGTTTAATAACCCAAACAAACATATATATGAAATTTTAAATGATACTATATTAATATTTTTTGAATTTGCCGCGAATTTTCGTTATCTACTTCCATTAGCCAGACTCTGCCTAATTATAGATAAAGCAAATACATTTATGGCAATTTTCCTCAAGTTTATTGTCTTTTTTCCTTGAAAACTATATTCAAAGCATCTTTATAGGCCGGCATAGTGGTAGGGACTGATGTCGGTCGTCCGAGGCTGGCGTCAGTTGCTCCCATTCTTGGACCTCGCGTACCGCTTACCATCAGGTGGGCGCGGTGTCACATGTCGTGCTCCGTATAAAAAAAAAATAAAAAAATAATAATTCGAACTTTATTTACGCGTACAATTAATTAAAAAATAAAACTAAAAACTAAATCTTAGTGGAGTTAAATAATTTAATTATAAAAATAAATAATAATAGTAAAGTATGATCACAACCGTACCCTTTAGGAGTGGTCAGAAACCACGCTTTTAAAGATGCCAACTTTACTTCCCATCACTTTAGGCCCATCATTACAAGTGGCAAGCTCGTCGATATCAGTAGCGTACCAAACTCGAGAAATACTACAAATGAATTATTGTATCCCGACCAGAAATCGAACCCGGTATCACCACGTCTAAATCCACGGACTCAAGCGCTAGACCGCTGAGGCTATTGTCTAATTTAATAAATTCACCATTCAATCAAATCAAATCGAATCAATCAAATCAAAATATTTATTTCCATAGGTTATCTTGTAACAACTTGGATATTGTCAACACTAAAATAATATAAAACAAAAACATACAAAATATATAAACAAACATAAGTTAGGTAATCATGGTTGGACCGTAACGGGTAAACAATCCAGATATATGTGTGTTTTAATAGCATTATTGTCATAAGCAGGGTAATTGTAACTTAATAACTACTTAATATAAGATCGTGGCTGTAAATAGGCCGTGTCAACTAAATATAAATTCGTGGCTGTAAAAGGGCCAAGTCAGCTTACAATCTAACAATAATAATAAATATCAAATTTAATACTAGTTCGTGGCTGTATCACCAGAAAATACTATATCAATACGAAGAGCGTTGGTGGCTCGGGTGTAAGAACGCCCTTCTTAACATAGAAATACACTTTTCTTACGTACATTTGTCATGGATTTACAACACCACTGTTGCCGTGCCTCGGAGAGCAAGTTAAGCTGTCGGTCCCGGTTCAACTAATACCGATCTGTGGATACGTTAATAAATTGTCATAAAAAATAATGACATCAGACCCTCGCCAACCTGTATGGCCAGCTTAGTGAAAGGCCTATCTCCAACAGTAGAGTTCTAGGACTCTGTGTTCTTAAGGGTTGTGATGATATCAATACTAAATAAACTATTATTCATTAAAAAACAAAATATTGAACGTAAAAGATAAATCCCAAAGAACACAAAGAAGAAGTTAATCGGAAAGTTTATTAACGGGGATATTTCTATCTTCATTTTGTCCAGAGTCTTGATCACGAACAACACAAATTTCATTTAATCCTCACGATACTTCTGCAGGTGTTGAAAGAATTAATAAGGACCTCGATCGTGTGGTGAGCTGGACAAACGACAACTGCTTAGTTTTAAACCCCTCGAAGTCAAAGTTCATGATTTTAGGAACCAAACAGGCCATCAGCAAAGTTAAATCCCTCTCTCCAGCAGTGTTTATTTCGGGTCAACAAATAGAATGCGTTACGGAGGCAAGAAATTTGGGTCTTCTGATGGATGGAGAGCTACGATTCGAGAAGCATATTGCAGACATTGTGCGTAACTGTTTTTATAGGCTTAAAGTTCTTTACAAGGTTCGTGGCTATGCAAGCGTCAGCGTGCGGGAGAAGCTGTGTGAGGCGGTTGTCTTGTCAAAGTTCAACTATTCTGACACCGTGTACGGGCCCTGTTTGTTGTCAAGGACTAGCCGTCTTGTACAACGGGTGCAAAATGCGTGTGCACGATTCTGCTACCCCATGCCGCCTAGGTCTCACATCACCCCCTATTTAAATCAGCACGGCCGCCTAAAAATGAGCGCTCGAAGAGACATCCACCTGGCAACGTTACTGTTTGGAGTAATAAGGAAATCTACGCCTCGTTATCTCTACGATAAACTTAGCTGGCCGCGCTTTCCTAGACCATTTGTTACACGTGGTAGCTTAAACCTCCTGTGCATTCCGCGCTGCATGGCATCGGCATTCCGTGGTAGTTTTAGATACGCAGCTGCGAAGATCTGGAATAACTTACCTCCGCCACTTCGCGACATGCAGTCGCGAACTGGGTTTAAGTCTAATCTTAAAAAGATACTTCTATCTGCGCAGCTGCAGACATAACTGTATTTTTTATTTTATGTGTATGTATTTTGTTGCTATGTATATTGTATGTGTGGGTATGTATATATGTATTTTATAGTTTTTTTACTGTTTTATTATTATTTTTAAAATTATATTTACTATATAAATAATTTATGTATGTTATTATAAATTATGTAGTTATATTATGTTGACAGTTCTTACTTCTTTGGTTATTACATTGTAGTATTTTTTACATGTGTCTAATGGTTAAAAGAAAAATTTAGGCAAACTGTCGCACCTAGCATAATTTTATTATATTTGATTTATTATATTACGTAATTTTATTTGATTCATGGGGCTCAGTGAAAATCAGCGCTGCAGCAGAAATGTTGCAGCCTATGCTGACCTGAGTGCCTATTTGTCGCAGCAGCTCACTCATTTATTTTTTATGTATTTATCTTGTCTATTTTTTGTTGGTAATTTTATATATATTATTTTTTACGTTTTTATTATTGTATAAGCTGTTGTGTGCAAATAAATATTTTTTCTTTCTTTCTTTCTTTCAAACAAATCCGTAATACGATATTGTCATAGACCTATAATTATTTATCTACCAATATAAATAAATCTAGAATAGGGAATATGCACGTTCAGAACGAATTACAATTATCCCAAATGATTTGTCGGATGATAGACTATAAAATTTCTGAAGTTGCAGAAATTCAGAATAAAATAATAAGAGATACAGTCGACCAAAAAAATGGTCAACCACCTTTCGGTTAAAATTTATTTGCACGTCATCCAACACTAAGGTTGATTCTCCCTTGAAACTATTACTAAACTAACCTATTACTCAACCTTTCACAGAGCATCGACGATCAATGCAGAGGGCCTATCACCTAAGTCCAAGGTCTGATCAAATATATAAACCTAACATTATATATTATTTTATTTGAAAACGAAAGTTTTCAACCAATGCGTTCTTCCAGTATTGTCGTACGGAGCAGAAACGTGGACACTGACAGTGGGTCTGGTCTACAAGTTTAATGTCGCTCAGCTAGCTATGGAGAGAGCTATGCTCGGTATTTCTCTGATGGATAGAGTCCGAAACGTAGACATCCGTCAGAAAACCAAAGTTACCGACATAGCCTTCAAAATTTGTAAGTTGAAGTGGCAATGGGTCGGACAAGTCTGTCGCAGAACCGATGACCGATGGAGTAGACGAGTTCTGGAGTGGAGACCACGTACAGGAAAACGCAAAGTGGGAAGACCCCCGCCAGATGGACGGATGACCTGAATAAGGTCGCTGATGGGGGCTGGATGAGGGTGGCAAAAGATCGGGTGAAATGGCGAGCCTTGGGGGAGGCCTACATCCAGCAGTGGAGAGACATAGGCTGAATTATAATGGTAGTATAAAGATAGAAGTCTTAATGTCGGAGACAGGTGGCTAGGTGGTTGATACACGTTTAATCGAGCAGGATTACAAGATCGTACCTAGAAGAGGTAGCACGCAAAGGTGTCTTGGGCAACGTGTAGGAAATGAGATAAACAACGAAGTGTTACAATCTGATTTAATTTACTTTGTACAATTACTTAAATACAAAATTTCTATTCACATCATTCTAAAATTTGCTATCTACTATAATTGCGAAGGTTGCAGCCCAGAATCGAGAACACGAAGCGTGTGTGCTGCATATTTAGTCAGCTAAATAACCTTTAGTCAGCTAAGCATTTTAATTTCAAATGAAGTTTTTTCCACTTTACCTTCCTAAAACCTAATAAAAACATTTGTTTATTTATTTATCTGCTGGCCGTATTCTACTACAATCGAAAAAACGTCTCCAACCTGTGTCTGTACTATGCTGTTCTCTTCGCTCGTCTCACAATAATCAATTAAAAATTCCGCCACATTATTCTAGAAGATGTTCAGATTCTTTTACTGTATCTGCAGCTCGCCAGTGGAACAGACTTCCCCTCGCTATACGAAAAGCACCTTCACTCAACATTTTTAAAAATTTGCTCACCAAGCACTTACATGAAAAGCAAAACAAGACCGCATAACATGACAATATGTATGATGTATCTTATATATATATAGATTGTGTATGTATATTATATAATTATGTACATTATATAAGTATAAAATATATTATTATTTCTATATGTATTTTATTGATGTACGATATATATTGATTGTTTATACACACATCAAAAAAGTCTAGGGATCAAGCATGTTTATGCGGATTTCTTGTGATTGAGATGTGGCTTTGTAATAAATTTATGATTTTATAAATTTATATGGATCCTTTTTGGTGCATTTCATAATTTAAAACAGGAACTGTCAATCAAATTCGAGTAAAAGATGAAATCAGCTGTCAATATTTTCCCTATAAAAACATAAGACGCATTGAAGACATTATTAGTGCTACTGTTTCCCTACTACTGATTAAAACCAACGTTATTATGGAGCGGCGACGTCATTTAAGCAGGGAAGAAATGATCAGAGCCGTGGGAATGATAGAAGCTGGTTCCCGGCAACGTACTGTGGCTTTAGCTCTGAATACAAGTCAGAGTGTTATCAGTCGACTTTGGACACGTTACCGAACCACTGGTACCGTGGCTGAGCGCCATGGAGGACGGTATCGCTGCACCACACGGAGACAAGACCGATACATTCAAATCACAGCTCGAAGAACTCCAACAATAACCGCCATGATGTTAGCCGTGAGCCTTCATCGCTCTTCAGGGAACTTAATTAGCGACCAAACAGTCAGAAACCGCTTGCATGAAGTGAACCTTCATTCCCGAAGACCGCTACGGGTACCACCTATAGCAATGCACAATCGTAGGACTCGATATCAATGGGCTCTTGAACACAGAAATTGGACAGAAGAACAATGGCGTTTCGTGTGCTTTTCTGATGAGTCTCGTTTTGGTATGAGGCCGGATACAAGACGTATACGACACTGGAGAACCCCTGGACGCCAACAGCGATTAAAATCCTGCCAGGAAGTCCATCCTTATAGTGGTGGAACCATCATGGTATGGGCGGGTATTTCGATCGGCGGAAGAACTGAGTTGATTTGGATCAGAGGCAACCTCAACGCTCAAATTTATGCTGAGACGGTTGTATCAGACGTCATCGTTCCTCTACAAGTGCATATCGGTCCCTTATTTCAGTTAATGCATGATAATGCACGACCGCACACCGCAAGAGTTGTAAGACAGACTCTCGCCGCAGCTAACATCAATGTCCTGCCCTGGCCTGCTCAGTCGCCAGACTTGAACCCGATTGAGCATGCATGGGATATTCTTCAGAGAAGAGCTCTGCCGAATATGGAGGGTATCCAGTCGCAAGAAGACCTTTTTTTGTTGTTGCAACGAACATGGGCGGCCATTCCACAGCGTGATTTGGATGAACTCATTTTGAGTATGCCAAACCGATGTTCTTGTGTTGTTAGTGTTCGCGGTAGAAACACGGATTATTAATTGTTTAAGTTACCCAATAAAATTTAAAAAAAAACTGTTATTTCAGTCTTTTTTTCGAACTTTAATGTTAGTGGTTCAAATGTCAAAAATCCCTTTATTAGGAAAATGGCAATTTTTTTTACTAATGCAAAGGTGACTTGGTTTATCGTTACTGTAGACAAAAGAAAACATTTTATTTGATCAATCCTTAAAGAAAATTTTAATGAATATCAATCAGGAGAAAAGTTATTGCAAAAATATATGTTGATCCCTAGACACTTTTGATGTGTGTATATTGTTAGTAATTTTAAATCATAGTTTCTAAATATTCTTATACACATGCACCCACACTATTTTCTCACTCTCCCAAAGGTTAGCTGTTAGAAAATGCCTAGACATTAAGCTCGCCTATGTACATTGGAATGTTTTTTTGTTTTTTTGTGCAATAAAGTCATCAAATAAAGTAATCAATTAAAAATCCCGCCACATCGTCCAGCAGATGTTCAGATTCTTATACAGTATCAGCTGCTCGCTAGTGGAACTGACTCCCTCTTCATATTTGTAAAGCACCATCACTGATATGTTATAAAAATTTGCTCACTAAAGACTTTCACAAAAAGCAAGACGAGTCTACATAACTTGACTAAATCGGTATATTATTGTATGTATATATATATAAATATAGTATGTAACCAGTATATGTATGTGTTATCTATGTATTGTATGTATTTATATTATAGATTTAATATCGTTCTTTTTTTAGTTATAAGTTTTTAACTCAATAAATCTCTTTATCTCAAATATTAGCGGTCTTGCACCCACAATCCCTGCTCACAACTCCCAAAGGTTAGCTGTTAGAAAATGTTTTTAGACATTAAGCTCGCCTATGTACTGTAAAATGTATTATTTTCTGTGCAATAAAGAATTTATCTATCTATCTATCTATGTCGTTCGTCTGATATTACTCTAGATCTGATATAAAAAGTAAAAAAGTAAAGTATCATCACGACGGTTTCCCTTACGAGGTGCTCAGAAACCATGCTTATAAATAAGCGGATTCACAATTAGCCAACTTTACTATAGGCCAAAATAATTTTAAATCGGATAATTTTGGGTATTTATGTCGATGCTTGTCTTGTCCATTTTTTTATGTCTATGGATATCCTTCTCTTTTGCAAATAATACTTATCGCTCGGATTTCCTTCAGGAAGTTTTACTAATTGTTTTAGCACGAGAGCTAATTGAGTTGAGAATTAGTTTTTGAAATTGCATCCAGTTTTTTGAAAAAGGAAAATTGACGCCCTTAGTTACTTTACGGCAGGGGTTATTAGATTTCAATTACCCCTAATAAATAATAAATCATCAATAATCTAGCTATAGATAGGTAGACGTACGAGCTAAAGTAAGTCGCTGGGGGAGAGTTGCAAAAGACCACGTGCAAAGGAGTGGAGTGCAAAGGAGTGGAGTGCAAAGGAGTGGAGTGCAAAGCAGTGGAATGACACAAGCATTTACATACTTAATCGCCAGGCATTTTCTAACAACCAACCTTTATTGTAGTCCGGAAAACTGTGTAAGGATGCAAATTAATTATGATAAATTTCATACAAGTAATACATAAATAATAAATATATACATACATAAGCCTACACACAAATAAACAGTAAATGATATATCATATTAACTGCTTCCGTGATCTAGTGGTTAAGTCCGTGGATTTAGACTCGGAGGTACCGGGTTCGATTTCTGGTCGGGACACAAAAATATTTAGTAATGTAAATAAATACATTTAATTAACATTTAATTTATTTGTGATATTTCTCGAGTTTGGTACGCTGGAGACATCGACGAGCTTACCACTTGTCATGATTGGCCTATAGTAAAGTTGGCTAAATGTGAATCCGCTTATCCATAAGCGTGGTTTCTGACCACTTCGGAATGGAAACGGTCGTGATGATGATGATATATCATAAATATAAAAAACAAAATTTAATTAAATTTGGATTTAGGCGATATTTTGCTTGTTGGTAGAGCTAGTAGGTGGGAGCTTGTTCCACTGGCGAGTTGATGACACGGTGAACGAATCTAAATATCTGCTGGAACTATGAGGCAGGATTATGAGTTGAACTCATAGTAAATGAGCATTCATGCATTCATCATTGCATATTTCAGTTGGCTAGATAATATTGTCCTACTTAAATCTCATTGTTGATAAATAATAAAATCACTTATTTCGAAAATACCTACCATTTTGGACGTCCAAACGAGTTGGTTGAAGCTGGAAGTATTTATTTTAAAACAGGTTTCTTGTCGTCAAACAATAGAGGGCAATTATAGTGTGGTACCGTGGGAGAGTTGTTACGGCAGTATGTGACGAATTTATGGCATCCGACTGGGGTTTCGCTTTTCTCGACCTTTTTCCGGGAACAAATTTTCGGCAATCCCGTAAACTCCCAATGCCCGGAAATAAGTCATCGCCTTTTTTATTCACCAACTTTTTTTAGTAAAACTCGTTATTAATAAATACATTAACAGGTCACTGGAATTTGCTAAGCTGTTAGTCTTCTGCTAACAGCTTACTCCTTGGACCACTTCGCTGCTTAGTCTTCCACTAACAGGAGTAGAATCATTCTAAATAATTTAAATATTGACGTGTCACAAATGCCTGTAATAGGTTTACGTGAATAAAAATATTTTGACTTTGACTTTGACTTTTTTTTTTTTAGTTTAAAGGTTGATATTATTATCGTAAATTAGGCAAGTATATAATAATAATATTAATTAAATAATAATTGTTTACTATGCAGCGGAACACAGATCAGCAAGCGTCGAAAATTTGAAACGATTTGCAATAGTTTTTTTTAAAGCTTTCTATAAATTGTTCCAAGGCTCATATATGTATGTACGTATCTGGTGACAATAGGTCTTTTCTCTCAAAAATTAAGCATTTTAATTTTTTTTTTTTTTTTTTAGATTAAATTAAGTTTTTGTTGCAATATAGTTTATTAAAGGTTTTGTTTAAAATAAATACTGATTAAAATTTTAACGAATATTATGTATTGTATAATAATGCACCCGGCAATCCTCTACCACACTTCTAAAGGTTAGCTGTTATAAAATGCCGAAATGCATTAAGTTCGCCCTTGTACATTACTTTTAAATTTATTGTGCAAGTTTATAAATAAATAAAAACCCTCAACTCTTCTGGCCAGCCTGGTAAGAGTAGGCAAAAATCTGGAATGTCCATCTAGCCTCTCTATATCCGTTAAATATCCAATTCGCGTAGCTAAATCGGCTTCATTAGAAGAAGATATCTGATCTAATCTGGTTGCGGAACGTTCTCTCGACTCGTGCGAAGCCGCTGACCTTGGGGTCAGTGAGGCTATTACGTAGAACTATCGAAGAGCGGCTATTAAACCGATTACTAAATCTTTTGTGTAGTACCCATACACATACATATCTTCACGCCAGATCCCTTGCGGGATAGGCAGAGACAATTGAGCGCCACTTGACACGATCACGACAGACCGCCTCCGTGGTCTAGTGGTAACAAACGTTGCCGTGAACTCGGGAGGTCGTGGGTTCGATTCCCACCGGGAGCAAGTTGTACATTGTATAATTTGTCTCGGTCTGGGTGTTTATATGTATAATATGTATATATTTACAAAAAAAAAAGTATAATATGTAGTTTATCAACCATCTAGTTTCCGTAACACGAGCCTCGTAGCTTACCACGGAAACTAGATGGCGCTGTGTGACCTGTCTGGAAATATTTATTTATTATTTATATTTATTTTATTTAATACCTCTTTCGATTCGTCGACATTCATCAACGACTTCATACATGCCCTTTTGTTACGAAAGCTTTTTAATGTACCTTCAGCCAGTGTTTTATTTATATGATCGTGATAGTACCCATATCGTAAATAAATAAATATAAATAATAAAAAAGGTATAACATTACTTAATAAGATAAGACAATCGCCTCAGAATTAATCTATAACTTTTTGACGTGCACTTTCAAATTATTTGACACTGCCTCCATCGTCTAACGAACGTCTACAAGTGATATTGTAGTTCAACGTATAAAAAAAATGTGGGATACGCGATAGCACCTTTAAAGCGGCCGAGTACAGACGGCGTGTTCCATACTCGTCCGGGTGTCACATTAACCCCATTGCTCCGGCCGGGTCGTGCGCAGACCAATTTGATCCGCTAAGAAACCAATTTACAATAACACTTTAAGTGTTCTCTTTATGTTGTGATAATTTAAACGTCGCGTTTAGAACACACTTGTTATTTAGTAGGGTTGCGCATAGTACTTCCTGACCACGAGCGCTCAGTTTAAGGATTAGCCATCGCGAATCGCGAACTTCATTTGTCTCGTAATTTATCACTAAAGCCGCACGTCTAAAACATATTTTTACACCTAAATTGTTGTGTTATGTCAGTCTTATATTTAACATCAGAGTCTGACTCTTACCCTTCGTTTCGATACGCGATAATAGTAACCTAAGCACGCTTAAAGTTGTTCCGAGACGCGCTTAAACTGTTTTGGCAAAGCTGTGTGACGTCACAAATGATATCATTAGACTGCTCACGATATCGAGGTAGATCGCTCTGAGCGCTGTCACTTGTTTGTATTTTAGTTTAATATTAGGTTTTCTTTTAAATTATTTAATGTTGTAATTCGTTTATACTGTTTGTATATTACTTCTTAAACAAATCTATAATTAATATTTAAGTAGGAAGTGAAAAAAAAAAAGACTGTAACACGGAAAGTTATTTTAAAAGACCAAAATAACTTAATAATATTAAACTTTACACATATAAAGATGAATAAACCGAGAGATGTATATTTGTTAGTATTCATACTCAAAGATGTGGAATCCGCAATTTATCTTCCATACATTAAAAAAAAACTAACATTTTATAAATGAAAATGTGATTTAGACCGTTCCGAATTGATATCACGCTCTGAGCATCCAAATCGCGATATTTGATTCGGAACGACGGTCAGTGTCATATTCGTTCTAAGCGCTCTGAGCGCGATTCGGAAAGAGGGGTTAGTCAAGTGATCTTCAAAGATAAAAAACATAACCTCAAAAATGGACTCCACGTGTGACATGTTTAGTAATTACTGTTATTTTCTCACTCTATCTGTAAACATCTCTGTAGTATAAGTTGTACATTGCATAATTTGTCTCGGTCTGGGTGTTTATATGTATATATTTACAAAGAAATAAAAAAAAAGTATAATATGTAGTTTATCAACCATCTAGTTTCCGTAACACAAGCTTACCGCTTACCACGGAAATTAGATGGCGCTGTGTGGCCTGTCTGGAAATATTTATTATTTATTATCTGTCATCGTGAAATTGAAATTACAGGTTAAAATAATAAGAGATACACGTAATATCTGTGCACACGTCTAACCACAAGACGCGTACGTCCTACTATGGCGACGCTGTGTTCCCGCGTCGCCTCGCCTTGCTTGGTTGCTATGGTGATATTTACATAAAAATAACACCGCTTGAAACAAGACTTACATAGACTTAGTGGAATGCGATCTTAAGGGACCTTCTAATGTTAGAAAGCGTGTCATGGAGCTTCATTAGATAAAAAACATTGATTTAATACTAAGAACCTATTTTATTTATAAAAAAAAAAACAAAAAAATCAGCTAACTACTCAACATTCATCAAGCACTGTGACAAAAAGTAAGCAGGTATTTTAAAGGGTTGATAATGGAAACAAATATGGAAATATCCATCGCAAATTTTAAAGTCAAAGACTAAATATCTTAAATTCACGTAAACCTATTACAGGCTATTATGGAGGAACCGAAACATTACGAAAGCTACTAAAATCCGGCTGATCAGAGCTCTTGTGTTCCTATTTTCCTGTATGCTGCAGAGACGTGGACCCTGCGCGAAACCGAAATAAAACGGATTGATGCTCTAGAAATGTGGTGTTGGCGGAGAATGTTGGGCATATCGTGGACGGAGTTCCGAACCAACAAATCCATCCTGGAGGAACTAGAGATAGGACAGCGCCTTTCCTCGATCGTATAATCACGCATTCTCACTTTCTTTGGACACGTGTCGCGGCGTGGAGATACATCCATTGAGCGTCTTGTAGTTCAGGGAAAAGTCGATGGCAAGAGGTTAAAGCAGTAATGGATCACCCCCTACATGAGTGCTCCAGGAAGGCTGCAGTTCGAGACGAGCGGCGACGGCTTGTTAAGCGTGCTACTGACACTCAAGTGACGACCACGACCACTCTGCCAAGAGTGTAGCGACTAAGAAGAATTACAGGCATTTGCGACGCGTCATTATTAATATTTCGAATGATGATACTCCTGTTAACAGAAGACTAGCAGCTTAATAAATTCCAGTGACCTGTTAATGTTTAATCTGACTGAGAAAGGAATCTGCAAGGAAAACTCAGCTATAGCAGATTTACAAATGAAACAAATACAGAAAGTTGTTTGATGTTTTCCTTTTGTTTCTTTGACATTATTATTATACTCGTAAAACAATTGAGTATTGCCTATACATTTTCTTTTGGAAACCACTGTTTTTTTTTGTTTACATTTAGTCTCAGGGCCTGATGAATGCCATATAAGCCATATAATAGTTAAGACTGCAACCAAGGCCCAGACTTTACGTAATCTGTTATTTAAATCTGTAAATAATCCGGTATATTTATTTATTAAGGCATAATAATAAAAATAAGGCGCTCGATTGTAAGAACGCTCCTTGTAGAATACAAAGGTCAGATCAAACCCCCTACAGAAATACACTTTTCTTACGTACTACATACATACTCGTACAATTGAGTGCCACTTGTCACGATCACAACATACCTCTCTCGCTTCTTCGACATTCATCAACCTCATCATACATGCCCTTTTGTTTCGATGGCTTTTTAATTCACCTTCAGCTAATGTTTTATTTATTTGATCGTGATCTTGGTCTGCCAGGGTCTCTTTTACCCACAACTACGGTAATATTGTCATAGATTTACTACACCACCGTTCCCGTGCCCGGAGAGCACGTTAAACCGTCGGTCCCAGTTTCACGAATACCAACTTGTGGAATCGTTAACAAATTGTCATAAAAAAATACATCATATCTTCGCCAAGCCGTCTGGCTCATCTTCAACAGTGGAGGTCTAGAACGCTGTGTTCTAGGGGCTGTAATAAATAATAAAAAAGGAAAAAAAAAAACATTATTACTATGGATGTAGATCTCTTTCAAGGCGTGTCACTGCACGCGGTCTTTTACGTTTTACGCAACCCTCATCCAACCCCTGCCAGCGACCTTCTTTAGGTCATTCGTCTAACTGACGGGGGTCTTCCCTCTCTTCGTCATCCTGTTCCTGGTCTCTACTCTAGAACCCGTTTGCCCTATCGTCGTCCTTTTTGCGGTAAATATGTCCGGCCCATCTCTTCTTTTCTCCATATCTTGAATTTGTTAGCATTCCGCCTAGCTTTATGACATTTCTGACAGACGTGATCGATCTTAGACGATACGTTTTCGAACGAATGTGCACTCCGACTCACCCCGCAGACCCACTGTCAGTGTCCCATCTCCGCTTCGTACCTTACAGGGAGGACGAGCTGATTGAAAAATACTAAAAATACTACTAATTCTAAATTTAAAGATATATTTAATAATTCGGAGTACAGTTCGAAAGGTGTTTAATTTGATATATGATAAAATAATACACAATTTATTTAATAAAACAGGTTGTAATACATAAGATAAAACAAATACGCACAATATTTAAGTATATCACACTTACATCACCATGCACACACAAACACGTACACACTAACACAACCCATAGGTACACTAACATAACACACATGCACTCGCGCATCCATAACTATTTACTGTATTTTGTCCTCTTACGAGTAACTTTATTGTTGTGTACACGCATATTATTATTGTTATGAATATTGGCTTATGACTTATGTTTTTGTTTGTATTCTTTATATTATTATTTCTAGTTTTTAGTTTTAGTTTAGATTTATTTCCACAAATAAGTACTATTTATATAAAGTAAAGCCATGTATGGCCAATGTGTTACTTATAAGGTATACCTATGTATTTATTTCTGTAATGAGCTGTGGTTTTTGTAATAAATAAAAAAATAAAAAAAAACTTTTGTCTTTTTACAGTTCGCATATTAAAAAAAATGGTTCGTACTCTTTATATAAGTCTATGATTAAACATAAAAAATCTTGTATATAATACTCGTACAATAGCACAATGGCTAATAGATGTTGTTGAAGGTTGAATGACGTCCTTTGTATAAACAAGCCACTCATCCGTGACCGATCAACAAATCTAAATCTAATCAAAACATCATTATGCAAAGATGAGCATTAATTTAATTATTAAATGCAGTATAGTAATTGATATTGCAAACACACACCGGTAGTGGCCTAGTGATAAAAATGCCGACCTATAAATAATCTATGGGAAGCAGGATGTACACTGTACAGGTAAATTTGCTTGCAGATGTTTTTGCGTGCGTAGTGTACACTGATGCCCAGCTTAACCCAAAGAATTCTAGTCTGGGATTCAGAGTTCCCCCAAATTAAAACTGTATTTATTTATTTTTTTGAAGTCAGACAAGCATCCAGCAGACCAATATTAAAAAAGAGTGTACACTTTTGCCGGTGCGGGGAAGTATCCACCGTTCGTGCCGATAAACCCAGTAAAGTGAATCCACACGTTTCGGGATCAGGCTCGAATTGCCGTAATGCCCAGTCAAGCCGCCATAGTGTTAGGGACTAGTGTCAGTTATGGGTATCTGATTCCTGTTGGTAACATTTACAGACATTGCGCGCCACTTATTATCAGGTGACATGTCGCGCTAGTTTATAAAAAATAAAGGATTCTTAGTGTACATCTTTTGTAATAAATTATATGGGCGAGGCCTGGTCAAACAGCTAGTATTATAATAAGGATATGTAATTGTCCGATGTAATGTATTAAAAGGTAAATGTTAAATGCAGTATAAGCAAGGACAAGGGACTGTCCGTGGCCCAAAAAGAACCGGATTAAACGTGTATAGACCTATATGAATACAACCTACGAGAGCAGATCGCTCACCGGTGTGAAGTTAGCAGCCAAATCTCAGCAGCCAATTATAACTGACCGATTTAAGAAGTCATTTTTTTGGATTGAAATACATAAATAACTAAATTCACACCGGTAGATCGCTTCTTTGAAAGCGGTGATGGCTCGGTTTTTAGAACGCCTTCAAACTCAAACTCAAAATATTTATTTACATGACATGGGTTAGACAATGGTCTTCTTAAATCTATATTAGTACACAACGTTCTCCATGACTGCATATATATATAATATACATTTTTATTATCTCCTAAATATTTATATATTCTATATTTCAAACTTTATTGCACGTTATACAAGGGGCGGACTTAATGCCGCTAGTCAAGCCGGCATAGTGTTAGGGGCTGGTATCAGTCATGGGTGTCTGATTCCTGTTGCTAATATATATATTTTTTTAAATAAATAAATATTTCCAGACAGGTCACACAGCGCTGTCTAGTTTCCGTGGTAAGCTACGAGGCTTGTGTTACGGAAACTAGATGCTTGATAAACTACATATTATACTTTTTTTTTGTAAATATATACATAGTATACATATAAACACCCAGACGGAGACAAATTATACAATGTACAACTTGCCCCCGGTGGGAATCGAACCCACGACCTTCCGAGTTCACGGCAACGTTTGTTACCACTAGACCATGGAGGCGGTATATATACAACATGTAAAAAAATACCCCGTAAAGACGAAAGGAGGTTACATGGCGCCTTATAACGAGTCCATTCACAATATTTAAGAATACTGGCTCGTTATTATAAAGGTAACACCATCAATAAATGTGTCTGTAACCCATCAACCCACAAACTACCACTGGCTATTAGACACACACCGTCTGTCCACGTCTTTAGCAGCAGTGCATCGGGCATTTTTGCGGAGGCTCGTGTGGATGGATTTCCGGCTATCATCCGCAAAAAGGCAGCGTCGATACTGCATAGAGTAAGAGGTAGTGACAACGGCATTCTGAAGAGTCAGTCAGTGGGGTCGTCCAGGCCCGGATGCGTAATGGGCGTGGGTTGGGGATGGGGACAGTCCCCCGTTTTCCCCGGCAGGATCTCAGCGGGTAACCACCCGTCGGTAATTCATGCACGTTTAGTGCTGGGCGCCGTTACTAGTATAACAGCGCCCGTGTGGCTCACGAACCCAGGGGGCTAAGTTCGACTGCTTCAGCTCTCCTCCAGGAGTACTTCTCTAGGAAGTGGTCTCCCGTTGGGGGGCCGTGCACAAGACGGAGCGATGTTCTGGAGGTGCTTGAAATGTCCGTTGTCGGCCCGAGAGAACATACTCGTACGTCTAGTCAGGCCAACGACAAACTCCGCATTCTGAAGATGATATCGTCGCGTTTTGACAGCGCTTTTGTTAAGCGCTGGATTGGAGTTGTAACTAGGAACTTGTAAATCTGTACAGCGTTAGCGTTACCCAATGTTATGGGGCTGTGACTTAATGTCACACACAATAAACAATATTTTTTATATTTGCATTGTTTTAATTTTTGATTAATGTGTATTTCTACTAACATAGTTCTAAGTTAAATTGTTACTAACATATATGGATCAAATCCGAAATAAATGAATTATTATTATTATTATTATATTTAAACGGTTGGTCACTGCATTATTTCTAGACAAAGAGGAATCAGCATCAAGCTGACAATAAATATATGGCTAATATATACATGTGTATAATAATAATAATATCTTTATTCAGTAAAAAAGTTACAAGATATGAAAACAATAACATATTTTATTATGCATTATGGTACAGAAAAAACAGACATTTGCAGCCGAACTAAGCCTATATATAAAGGTCTGTCCGTCGGCAGTCAACGCCCAGACAACCTTTTAAATATATTATTACTTTTTATTACAAAATAAAAAAAGAAACAAAATGTACTTACACATAAAGAAAAATAAAATAATAATAAAAAAATGTGTGGAGATCCTCTTTTTGTGTATGATGTAAGTGTGTGTAAGAGGGTGTGTAAACTTTACATACTTTGTTATTATCGCATTTATTATGTATTTATATGTACTTGTGTTATTATATATTTATATATTAGTGTATAAGTATTTTAGCTTTAGTTGCTAGTAATACACACATCAAAAGTGTCTAGGGATCAACATATATTTTTGCAATAACTTTTCTCCTGATTGATATTCATTAAAATTTTCTTTAAGGATTGATCAAATAAAATGTTTTCGTTTGTCTACAGTAACGATAAACCAAGTCACCTTTGCATTAGTAAAAAAAATTGCCATTTTCCTAATAAAGGGATTTTTGACATTTGAACCACTAACATTAAAGTTCGAAAAAAAGACTGAAATAACAGTTTTTTTTTTAATTTTATTGGGTAACTTAAACAATTAATAATCCGTGTTTCTACCGCGAACACTAACAACACAAGAACATCGGTTTGGCATACTCAAAATGAGTTCATCCAAATCACGCTGTGGAATGGCCGCCCATGTTCGTTGCAACAACAAAAAAAGGTCTTCTTGCGACTGGATACCCTCCATATTCGGCAGAGCTCTTCTCTGAAGAATATCCCATGCATGCTCAATCGGGTTCAAGTCTGGCGACTGAGCAGGCCAGGGCAGGACATTGATGTTAGCTGCGGCGAGAGTCTGTCTTACAACTCTTGCGGTGTGCGGTCGTGCATTATCATGCATTAACTGAAATAAGGGACCGATATGCACTTGTAGAGGAACGATGACGTCTGATACAACCGTCTCAGCATAAATTTGAGCGTTGAGGTTGCCTCTGATCCAAATCAACTCAGTTCTTCCGCCGATCGAAATACCCGCCCATACCATGATGGTTCCACCACTATAAGGATGGACTTCCTGGCAGGATTTTAATCGCTGTTGGCGTCCAGGGGTTCTCCAGTGTCGTATACGTCTTGTATCCGGCCTCATACCAAAACGAGACTCATCAGAAAAGCACACGAAACGCCATTGTTCTTCTGTCCAATTTCTGTGTTCAAGAGCCCATTGATATCGAGTCCTACGATTGTGCATTGCTATAGGTGGTACCCGTAGCGGTCTTCGGGAATGAAGGTTCACTTCATGCAAGCGGTTTCTGACTGTTTGGTCGCTAATTAAGTTCCCTGAAGAGCGATGAAGGCTCACGGCTAACATCATGGCGGTTATTGTTGGAGTTCTTCGAGCTGTGATTTGAATGTATCGGTCTTGTCTCCGTGTGGTGCAGCGATACCGTCCTCCATGGCGCTCAGCCACGGTACCAGTGGTTCGGTAACGTGTCCAAAGTCGACTGATAACACTCTGACTTGTATTCAGAGCTAAAGCCACAGTACGTTGCCGGGAACCAGCTTCTATCATTCCCACGGCTCTGATCATTTCTTCCCTGCTTAAATGACGTCGCCGCTCCATAATAACGTTGGTTTTAATCAGTAGTAGGGAAACAGTAGCACTAATAATGTCTTCAATGCGTCTTATGTTTTTATAGGGAAAATATTGACAGCTGATTTTCATCTTTTACTCGAATTTGATTGACAGTTCCTGTTTTAAATTATGAAATGCACCAAAAAGGATCCATATAAATTTATAAAATCATAAATTTATTACAAAGCCACATCTCAATCACAAGAAATCCGCATAAACATGCTTGATCCCTAGACTTTTTTGATGTGTGTAGTTTAAGATTTTTATTTTTTTATAATTATTAATCTCGATTTTAAATTAATGATTAAATGCACCCACATTCATTGCTCACTATCCCAAAGGTTAGCTGGTAGAAAATGTCACTAGACATTAAGTTCGCCTATGTACATTTAAATGTGTTTTTGTTTATTGTGCAATAAAGAATTTATCTATCTATCTATCTATCATTCCTATTTTAGTATTGACAGTGATTCCTCCGTTATATTATAATCAAGAGACTGTAGCCATTGTGTGACATTCTACACGGATGTATATATATTATTTGATATTTTATTTTATATTAGCGCTACCCTGCATCTCTTACTCTTCCAAGAGTTACCTAGATGTTAGAAAACTACTTATAAACATTAATCAACACATTTGTACAGTTTTTTCGTGCAATAAAGCATTTAATAATAATTTGTTTAAAATATAAAATGGGTGATATTTATTTGTGATATTTTTCGCTGTGATACGCTAGAGACATCAACGAGCTTGCTATTTGTCATGATGGGTCAGTCAGAGTAAATTATTGCGTAGTTATATAATTATAATTTAAACAGACATGCAGCATGACGACAGGATAAACCGGAAGACGGTACAGCAGACAATATGTACCCTATTCTAGAAAATAAATTTATTGATTTTTATAGTAAGGTTGGCTAAATGTTAATCCTCTTTAAAGTGTGGTTTCTGAACACCCCAAGAGAAACGGTCGTGATGATACTTTTTTATTATTTTAATATAACGGTAATATATCATTATCACCAAAATAATTAGTGCAAAGTGATTTTATCACGTAACACAAAACGACAAAAGAGAATATCCAATTTTACTAGTAATAAATATAGCTACAAATCTTAATATAAAAATAATACATAATTAAAGAACCTACCTCAACAGTAGAAGATAGAACGAAGCACACTTTGTTTGTAAACAAATTAGAGAAATCGACAAGCAACAATAAACACGTCCGTCCGCAACGACAGCTGCAGTAAAACTAAATCGCTGGTAGTGCCGTTCGAAATTCGAGTTCACCCAACAATTAAATGCGTCTGCGCAGGAGGCCCTATTCTGAACGTACGGTTATAATTATTCCACAATTGCGTTCTGCAAATTAAAAATCGCGTAACGAACAATAAAAAAATCATACAGGCAAACTAAAAATCTCCTACTTTTTTGAAGTCGGTTAAAAAAAATCCATTAACAAAACGAAGTGTTCCTATAGGCTTCTAAGGATAATAAATGAACAATATACAATGTAGTTCCCTGAAACCCTAAGACGGGCATAAGCTATATGACGTCATCATCTGAACACAAAGTCAAAGTCAAAATATCTTATTCACCTATTACAGGCATCTGTGACTGTTGGTGGAAAGTGGAAAGACTAAGCAGAGAAGTGGTCCAAAGAGTAAGCTGTTAGCAAAAGACGAGCTTAGCAGATTCCATTCATTCCAATGTTTAATCTGACTGAGAAAGGAATCTGCAAGGAAAACCCAGCTATAGCAGATTTACAAATGAAACCAATACTGTTAAAAATAACTTAATTGATGATTGCACCTACCATCTATACTGTCTAAATGTCCTAAAGGTTTGACTGTCAGAGAATGCCTAGCGGCATTAATATGCATAGTGCAAAAAAGTTTTTAAATAAATACAGAAATACACAACAATAATAAATAAATAAAATGTGCCTTCGCGTATCTCTATTTATTTCGCCTTCACATTTATATTACTGAAGCGATTTGATGATAATGACGTTTGATGACATTTGACAGAAATAATCCTTGAATTGATGGTTGAATAGCTACTTCGCGCCATTTTGCGTGGACATGTCAAGTGCAAGTTTTTGTTTTGTAAATTAATTTACTGCGGATATTATTGATCAAAAGTGCTATTGTTTTGTTTAACAATGTGAATAATTATGGAAAACGATAAATTCGACTTTAAATATGGGGCACAAGTTGCAGTTTATTTTTTGCGGTATTCCCGCGCTGTCAACTCCTATATTTTACCTGACTCCAAGAAAAGCATCAAATTCTGCAGAATCTGGAATTTGATGATGACCTCATTAACTCATGAAAAATAAAGACATACCTATTACGTCAGACTTGACTGTATGGGCTAGACCCTTTGCCTTCCCTATCACCTCATTCATCATCCATCGGAAGAAAATAACACAAAAAAAAAATGAAGGTTGAATAATATAAGGCGCGTTTTAGACTGCGTTAACATTAAATAGGCTACGAGTATATACACCCATAGTTATTTTGGATTTTAATCATATATTTATGATGATTAAAGATAATCTTTAATCAAATACAAGTATAAGCACTTTGAAACGATTTGCATTTAGATAAATAAAATAATTATTTTAATAAAATTAAAGTATTACATATTTATTTAAAAAGGTGTTATATATGTATTTATTTATTTTAAAATCACAGCTTATTATATTAAATATATAAACAAACTAGCAATAGTGGAACACAAGCCAAAGAGATTTTATATTATTTAGACAATACAATTAAAACAGAAATAAAAGTAAAATATAGTAATTAGATTTAAATTAATAGTGCAATTGAACTGTGGCTAGCAAAAGAAAAAGAATAATAATAAATAAGTGAAAACCAATAGGTTAATGATTGATGAAAACAAAATGAATGAATGAGAGGCAGGAGCAAAATTATATATACTATATATACGACTATTAATCATGGGTGGACCATGGGCGTGAGTTTGAGCTAATACTACTTCGAGGCATGCATCACATCATCATTAGAACTCAGAATACTAGACCATTGAAGATGGGCCTTCCAGAATTATCTGGAGAATTTGACCTACACTCGTCACGCCTGGTGGCTGGCCAGACGGGTTGGCGAGGGTCTAATGTCAATTTATTAACGATTCCACAAGTTCCATTAATAGAACCGGGACAGACGCTTTAAAGTGCTCTCCTCACCCGGGAACGGTGATGTTGTAAATCTATGACTGCAGTACGTAAGAAAAGTGTATTTCTCTTTGGTACATGCCGGGTGGGTTTGAACCGAGCTATGTAAGATGAAAAAAAAAAACTATTAGTTACACTTAGTTCATTATTTCCTTTAACTCTGCATCCCACACGTTCTTTTGTCATTCTCCCAAAGGTTAACTGTTAGAGAATACCTTTAAGGTATTAAGCTCGCCTATGTAGGTCCTTATTTATTTATTTTAAAACTTTATTGTAAAAAATAAGGTATAAAATTTTTCTGCCCGTTAACCTTTGGGACATTAAGATCATTTAATATTGAGTACGGTGCAAATAAATAGAATAATCAATCGTAATAATATTTAAAAACTGAAATATATATATATACACATACATATAATAATATAGATACTTACTTACTAATATTACATAAATAATATATATATATACCGCCTCCGTCACTCCGCCACTAGACCAGTGGTAACAAACGTTGCCGTGAACTCGGGAGGTCGTGGGTTCGATTCCCACCGGGGGCAAGTTGTACATTGTATAATTTGTCTCGGTCTGGGTGTTTATATGTATAATATGTAGTTTATCAAGCATCTAGTTTCCGTAACACAAGCCTCGTAGCTTACCACGGAAACTAGATGGCGCTGTGTGACCTGTCTGGAAATATTTATTATTATTATTATTTATTTTATTATTATTATATATACATAATACATAAATAATAATGATACCTTTAAAAACTGCCTCCGTGGTCTAGCGGTTAAATTCGTGGATTTAGACTCGGAGGTACCGGGTTCGATTCCTGGTTGGGACACAAAAATATTTATTAATGTATTTAAATAAATTTAATTAATATTTAATTTATTTGTGATATTTCTCGAGTTTGGTATGCTGGAGACATCGACGAGCTTGCCACTTGTCATGATTGGCATATAGTAAAGTTGGCTAAATGTGAATCCGCTTATTTATAAGCGTGGTTTCTGACCACCCCGAAAGGGAAACGGTCGTGATGATACTTTACTTTACCTTCAAAAACAACTGCCACGTTCCCGTGAACTGGTTACAGTAGGAAATACAATAAGAAAAAAATTAAAAAAAAAAAGGAAAATAGAAACATAAAAAGTTAAACAAATAAAAAATACAAATAAAATTTAGGCTCAATCAATAGAAATAATAAATCAAATAGAAATAAGTATATACTTACTTTATTTTATTTTATATATATATTGTGCAAATAAGAATTTTTACTGTTACTTACTTCAATGGTCTTTAAGATCCTTTATATCGCCTTGTTTTTTTATGTTTATATAATTGCTCACAGCAATTTAATTTCAAAACAATAAAAAACTGGTTTGTGGTTTTAGTGTCAGTCAACTTCTAACCACCTACCTAATTAATTAAATAATAATATACAAATATAAATCGCAACACATTGACTGGCATATAATGTACTGGGCATCCGTTTTTCTTTTAATCTCAACTTCGTAGTACTTAAAATTTATCGTGCATATTTAACTCTCGTTCCGAGACACGATAATAGTAACCTAAGCACGCTTAAAGGTGTTCCGAGACGAGTAGAAACTGTTTAGCCAAAGCTATGTCACGTCACAAATGACATTATTCCCGCGCTTAGACTGCTCACGGTATCGAGGTAGATCGCTCTGAGCGCTGTCAGTTTTTTGTCATTATGTCGCGCGCCATTTTCAAGTTTATTTAATATTACGTTTTGTTTTAAATTATTTAATATTGTAATTCGTTTATACTGTTTGTATATTACTTCTGAAACAAATCTATAATTAAGTGAAAAAAAATGTCTGTAACACGGCAAGTTATTTTAAAAGACCAAAATAAGTTAATAACATAAACTTTACACATATAAAGATGAATGAATCGAGAGATGTTATGATTGTTAGTATTAATACTCAAAGATGTGGAATCTCACGCTCTGACCATCCAATTTAATTCGGAACGACTGTTAGTACCATATCCATTCTAAACGCTCCTAGTTAATGACGAATAAAACAAAATGAAAAGGGCTATTCTCGAGTTTTAGCCAGACTCAAGCACGGCAATTGATTTTTATGTATTATACCGCATGTATTTGACAAAAGAGCAAGTATTTTTTTGGCTTCAAGTATCATTAGAAATAAATTTAAACGTAAGCGTACTTGTTTATCTAAAAGTTATCTTTATAAAACTACTTCATTTTCTTTGTTTTGTAAAGTTATCAATTAACAGTAAGGACGAATTGCCCATTCACAGACGATTTAGCGTGTGCATAAACATGTATAACTAAGACTTCTACATACAATAAACAATAATGCAATATACTCGTAAGGTGCATAATTTGGTCCGATTTATTCTTTTATACTAGCACTACATGTGACTTTCCGGCCACCTTAGCGACTGGAATTAGACTCTCATTACTGACATCAGTCCCTAACACTATGCCGGCTCGACTGGGACTGATCCCGAAACGTGTGGATACACTTTACTGGGTTTATCGGCACGAAAGGTGGATGGTGCCGGCAGACTGGGCAATTCACCACCATCAGTCCGCCTACCACCTAGTAAAATTGTTTAAAAGAGCGAAATAAATAAATTGATAACCTGGTCCTTATTACTAAGTCAATGGTGGTGCCGTTAGGACGGACGAGCGGATACCCAAACTGGCCAGACCGGAAATTATAATGCCTATAAGACATACACCTGTCCATTGTTGGTCATTAAATTTAATCACAATTCCCATAAGGCTAACAAAACTGACGTGTGAAACAAATCCATACATTCTGTAAATTACGAGACGAGACATTAGTATTATTACATTTAATTTTCTGTATTTGATTATAAGGCAAGCGTCTACCAGATCTTCGTTCAAAAAACTCGTCTATCTACACTTTCTAAATAGCTCCCAACAATGTTAATAAGTGTATATATGTATATTTATGTATATTTTTGTGTATGTATTAGTATTTAGTATATTGATATTACAGTATATGTTAAAGTATATTATGTAAGTATATATATTATATTGAATTTATCCTACTATTAATATTTATTTCATTGCACCTATAAATGTTCTAATTTGTCCCTAAGGTTTGGCTGTCAGAAAATGTCTACGGGCATTAAGTCCGCCTTTGTACTTTGTGCAATAAAGTTTTTAATAAATAATAAATAAATAAATAAATATTTAGGTACATTCAATTATAGAAGAGTCTATAATTGTATTGATAGTTTGGGCTGTTTCTGGTTTTTGTCGTGTTGTTTCGTATTAAGCGGTCTGACCATGATTGTGCTATCTCTAACTAATATTAATTACAGAGTATTGTATAATTGACTTAACCAAGTGTTCCAGACGGTCCCTACGGTGATAATTAAATGAAATGAAGAAAGACCGCCTCCGTGGACTAGCGGTTAAGACAGATTTGGGCTGGGTTTGATTTTTGGTCTAGAGCACAAAAAAATTATAGCTAAGCAGAGAGAAAGATCCGGCAAAGTTCCGGTAGCTCCTTTGTGGGAGCGCTCTATGGAACTAGTTCTATCGCGAACTACACAAACCTATTTTGACTATACAAAAAATAAGATCCGCCTCCGTAGTCAAGCTGTTAAGTGCGTGGATTTAGACTCGGAGATACCAACACTCAGCTAAGCGTCTGGCCAAGGAGTTGTCCAAACGGCTAACGGAACAGTCTGGAGACAGGAAAGCTGGCAATTATTTCTGCCAACGCATTAGACTCGTTATACAGAGGGGAAATGTTGCCAGTCTTCTTGGGACTATTTTTGAAGGGTTATCTCTAGAGGTCATTTTTTACTTATAGTTTTTTTTTATTAGGTTTAGTTTATATTTATTTGATTTTTTACTTTTGAGTAGTTTTATTTATTTCAATAAATAAATACGCACAATTAATAAATATTGATGTTGGAAAAGGAAGGAATCGAACCCGGTACCTCCGAGTCTAAATCCACGGAATTATTCGTAGTAATATAATAGTAAAATTAATGTAAGTCTTATTTAAAAATGTAAAGTCCAACTTGCGTAATAGTAATCTCCATTTTTTTATATTTGTTTTCAAGTATTTTTTATTTACCTATATAAATAAATAAATAAATGTTTCCAGACAGGTCACACAGCGCCATCTAATTTCCGTTGGAAGCTTCGAGGCTTGTGTTACGGAAACTAGATGGTTGATAAACTACATATTATACTTTTTTTTTTGTAAATATATACATATTATACATATAAACACCCAGACCGAGACAAGTTATACGATGTACAACTTGCCCCCGGTGGGAATCGAACCCACGACCTCCCGAGTTCACGGCAACGTTTGTTACCACTAGACCACGGAGGCGGTATATTTTTTATTTTAGTTTATTGTTGTATAGTTGTATTTTTTTTTATTAAGTAGTTTTTATTAATAATAATTTATATAATAGATGTATAGTAGCACTATAAAATTAATGCCAATATTAATTTGTGTATTCGTATAATGAATGATCTGAAAAACATGACCAGGCTTTATTTTTACAGATATAGTGCGGATAATGTTGGGTAAAGTTACTGGTATTTTTGTCACGAAATAGATGGCCGACGAAGGCAGGCTTTGTAGATAAAATTAACCCAAGTCACGCGAAGACGACCAATTTATCTATCTGTATATACTTATCTAGAACTTGCAGCCTATAATCACAAATAATCCTGTTTCTTGCCTTAAAAGGCAATTATTATTTTATAAGTTATTAGTGGATTTCATTATTTACGTCAGAGATTGCGTCATAATTACAAAATATTATTCAATTTTGAACTCTATAAGCGCTCGACCTTGACTGTGGCCATGCAAATATCAACTTTAATAGCGTGATATTATATATATAGTTAACGGATTCATACATTTACATTGTAAGGTGACACGGCCCCTATACAGCCACGAATTTATATTTAGTTGACACGGCCTATTTACAGCCACGATCTTATATTAAGTTACAATTACCTTGCTAATGACAATAATGCTATTATAACACACATAAATCTGAATTGTTTACCTGTTACGGTCCAACCATGATTTATTTATGGTTTATATTATTTTATTGCTGACAATATCCAAGTTGTTACAAGATGACCTAAGGAAATAAATATTTTGATTTTAATACAATATGAATAATAATAAAAATGAATATGAAATATATACAATATGAATTTTATTGAAACGGCCCGGCCCTGTCAAAACAAAAAATCATTTATTCACCGTTTCATACATTTAGTACACTCGGTTTCGTCAGATAACAAATTAAATATTTTACTAATCATGATAGCGAATGAATATCAGCAAAGAACAGCCTTCGTCGTTACCAGATAAGTACTACCTACACCAATAGATGCTGCTGTAAAAGGGAGTTGTCATGGTAATAATAATATGGTGTAATTATGTCAAAACAAAATAATAATTTATATTACTAAACTAAAATTAAAATATATATAAGTATATAACGAAATTAGCGGTAACTTTAATACCCAAACTTAAGCTAACTTAACAAATAGAATAAATAAATAAATAAATAAAAAATAAATAAATACCTACTCGTGCATAAACATAATATTGGTATGTCATTTAAAAGATTAAATTAAATAATAATGTCATTATAAGTATAATAAATAGGAAGCGGCTGTAAATCGGCGTTGTCACTTAAATGTCACTATAACTTATACTAACTTAACTAGACAGGTCACACAGCGCCATCTAATTTCCGTTGGAAGCTTCGAGGCTTGTGTTACGGAAACTAGATGGTTGATAAACTACATATTATACTTTTTTTTTTGTAAATATATACATATTATACATATAAACACCCAGACCGAGACAAGTTATACGATGTACAACTTGCCCCCGGTGGGAATCGAACCCACGACCTCCCGAGTTCACGGCAACGTTTGTTACCACTAGACCACGGAGGCGGTATATTTTTTATTTTAGTTTATTGTTGTATAGTTGTATTTTTTTTTATTAAGTAGTTTTTATTAATAATAATTTATATAATAGATGTATAGTAGCACTATAAAATTAATGCCAATATTAATTTGTGTATTCGTATAATGAATGATCTGAAAAACATGACCAGGCTTTATTTTTACAGATATAGTGCGGATAATGTTGGGTAAAGTTACTGGTATTTTTGTCACGAAATAGATGGCCGACGAAGGCAGGCTTTGTAGATAAAATTAACCCAAGTCACGCGAAGACGACCAATTTATCTATCTGTATATACTTATCTAGAACTTGCAGCCTATAATCACAAATAATCCTGTTTCTTGCCTTAAAAGGCAATTATTATTTTATAAGTTATTAGTGGATTTCATTATTTACGTCAGAGATTGCGTCATAATTACAAAATATTATTCAATTTTGAACTCTATAAGCGCTCGACCTTGACTGTGGCCATGCAAATATCAACTTTAATAGCGTGATATTATATATATAGTTAACGGATTCATACATTTACATTGTAAGGTGACACGGCCCCTATACAGCCACGAATTTATATTTAGTTGACACGGCCTATTTACAGCCACGATCTTATATTAAGTTACAATTACCTTGCTAATGACAATAATGCTATTATAACACACATAAATCTGAATTGTTTACCTGTTACGGTCCAACCATGATTTATTTATGGTTTATATTATTTTATTGCTGACAATATCCAAGTTGTTACAAGATGACCTAAGGAAATAAATATTTTGATTTTAATACAATATGAATAATAATAAAAATGAATATTAAATATATACAATATGAATTTTATTGAAACGGCCCGGCCCTGTCAAAACAAAAAATCATTTATTCACCGTTTCATACATTTAGTACACTCGGTTTCGTCAGATAACAAATTAAATATTTTACTAATCATGATAGCGAATGAATATCAGCAAAGAACAGCCTTCGTCGTTACCAGATAAGTACTACCTACACCAATAGATGCTGCTGTAAAAGGGCGTTGTCATGGTAATAATAATATGGTGTAATTATGTCAAAACAAAATAATAATTTATATTACTAAACTAAAATTAAAATATATATAAGTATATAACGAAATTAGCGGTAACTTTAATACCCAATTTAAGCTAACTTAACAAATAGAATAAATAAATAAAAAATAAATAAATACTTACTCGTGCATAAACATAATATTGGTATGTCATTTAAAAGATTAAATTAAATAATAATGTCATTATAAGTATAATAAATAGGAAGCGGCTGTAAATCGGCGTTGTCACTTAAATGTCACTATAACTTATACTAACTTAACTAAAACTAGTATATATAAATGTACAAGCATATGTGTACTGTGTACTGTGTAATTTGATTTTAATATACTCGTAGAATATACATAATGTAATAGGTAGGTATATAATAGTTCTATCTTATCGACAGGGAAGTTAGATAGCATCTCAAAACATTTACCTACAATTAACAGAAAGTGTGCATTTCCTTGCAACCGTGCGTTAATGTAGCGAATGCAAATTATGACGCAACTGGCGCCAACTTAAATGTTTATTTTGCAAAAGTGAAACGCGTGTAAGTTTTAAATGATACAGAAAATAGACGTGTATGGACATTAATAAACAGGCCTAAAATAATAAATTGTTTTTTAGGTTTTTGTTCTCTTCTCCCGATGGATGATGAATGAGGTGATAGGCAAAGGGTAGCCCATACAGCCAAGTCAGACGTAATATATCTTTCTTTTTTATGAGTTAATGAGGTCATCATCAAATTCCAGATGCTGCAGAACTTGAAGTCACTCGCGGCACCATAGCTTAAACATGTCGGGTAAAATATGGGAGTTGACAGCGCGGGAAAACCGCAAAAAATAAACTGCAACTCCTGCCCCATATTTAAAGTCAAATTTATCGTTTTCCATAATTATTCACATTGTAGCACATTATTAAACCAAACAACACCACTTTTGACCAATAATATCCACAGTAAATTAATTTACAAAACAAAAACTTGCACTTGACATGTCCACGCAAAATGGCGCGAAGGACTCATAATAAATTGTATTAAAAGGCCATTTTCACATGCATACTGTTGCCGTCTAAACAGCTCTGGCGAAATGTAGATATACAGGAGAATGTTGAAATGAAATGAAATTAAATAATTTTATGTCAGAAACATGGTAGGTACAGGGATGTAAATTATTATATGTAATTATATCACATGCTTCGCTATTTCTAGCATACAAATATTTATTTAGTCACATGACTTTGTCGAGCTTAGTGTCTAGGTATTCTTTTGTCGAATAAAATCATTTATTAAACAGCATTTGTTTGACTCTTAATTTGAACAGTTTTAGTGGCAGCTCCCTTATAGTAACTGGAAGCGTAAACATATCATGAAAAGACAGAGTAAGAAACGAAACCGTCTTGCAGAGGATAAACAAAGTCCTTAGGACACATCATGCGCAATAAAAAGTATAGCTGCAGCTCGTCATGCAAGGCAAGATACAAGGCTCCAGAAAAGGGAACTTGAACTTGAATAATGCAAATGGTGTCATACCTCCTTCCTTCCTCTTAATTTTTTTTCCTTTTTTATTTATTATTTCCTATTAAATCTTTTTTTTTATTTATTTTTTTTATTGATGATAAATATATAATGTTAATGTAGTACATTCACATACACACACATACACACTATACACTTTACACACTCATTCATATTATTTCACATAGTACTTGATGTGTTTATGGCAATTTGTGACATTTTGATTATTTATTAGTTTTGTTTCATTATTATTATTATATATTTTTTGGACGTAATTTTTATTTCAGTTTATGTTTAATAATTTGTTATTTATGTTTGTATTTAATTTAATGTTAAATTCGATTCAAAATGTAATTTACTTGTAGATCAGATTATAAATGTATATTAAACGGTGAAATCTTTTGGTTTGGCATGTAAAATTTTAATTGTATTGCTTTGTAAAATGTATTTCTGTTTTGGATTTTCTTAATAAATAAATAAAAATAAAAATAAAACCGGGGAGAAGACGCACGTCTGGCTCAAGAACCTCAGGGCTCATGGAGTAGTTCGGGATTTCGGCCAACGGCCAACAAAATTTAAATCGCCTCAATGATAGCCGACCTCCAATAGGGGATGGCATCTTAAGAAGACGAAGAAAGCGATAGTGATTATAGTGAAATGATGATTTAGTGATTAATTTTTTTATCATGTATATATTTTTTTGAATATATCTCTATTTCCCCTTAAGAATAAAAAGTTAAAATTCGTTTTCCCAATGATTTTGAAATTGCAACCCCATGTAGGTACGTCATATACGTCTATGGCACTGAATCACATTTAGTAATGCTCCAGATTAAGCATTACATTGGGTAATGGACAGGTTTATTTACAATAATAATGTATACAACTGATATTTACTTAAAGTCATTTAAAATTCACTCAAAGGAATATATTAAACTACTTAAGAACCCTGTCTTAGCTAGTAGCTTCGGGTCCCTCTCGCTCGCACAATCCAACATATTCAAAGATTTTTTAAATTTGAGCGTACTAAAAAATGTAATCAATCTAGGAAATTTTAGGAAGAAAAAAAAGAAAAATCGATTAAAAAAAAATAATCAGGCATCTTTTCTAGATGATTATAGATAATTAATTTATAATTCTAATTTTACTCTAAACTATAATCTAAATAAATTTATAATTAACAATGTCAAAAATAGCTTCAATTATGTCGTTATCTGATTGTCTCAGTCGGTCCACAAAAGAGGCGGTGCCGCTTGCGGAGTATGGCAAAAAAGTGGTTGTTTAGCAAATATATTTATTAAAATGATATAACTAATCTAACTTTTATATAATTTTTGTTGGTTTTTCTTTATTTATTTACTAGCTGACTCGGCGAACTTCGTATCGCCTGATAGACAATGAATGCGCAGAGTGGGCTCGCGCAGGAGTCTCAAGAGCAACGACTGAGTAACTATATACTCGTATATATATATATATATATATATATATATATATTTATATAATAAGAGGGCCAGGGAGTTTAGGGCTTTAGCTCGATACCCTCGGTCGGTATGACCCACAAATGATGATGCGCGATAACAGTAGTACTATGTCAGAAACCTTCGCCGACACACAACAAATTCCCAAAGTTTCATCCCGATCGGTCAAGTAGGTTTGAAATGCATAGGGAACATACATACACACAGACATTCATTTATATATATATATAGATTTATTAGATGCTCATTCGTTCATTTCATTCATTACAGCCCCTAGAACACAGCGTCCTAGACGTCCACTGCTGGAGATGGGCCTTCCAGAACATATATCTGGATAATTTGGATTGGATATGATGTCAATTTTTAATGACAATTTATAACGATTCCACAAGTCCGTATTAGTGGAACCGGGACCGACGGCTTAACGTGCTCTCCGAGGCACGGGAACGGTGGTGTTGTAAGTCTATGATAAATGTACTTAATAAAAGTTTATTTCTCATTGGTACATGCCGAGTGGGCCGGCGTTCTTGCCACCATGCCGCGCGGATACGATTTATATTTAAATTAGGTTTTGTATGTTTTTTTTTGTTTTTGTATTAGTTTTTTTTTATTAAAATTGTTACTTAAACATAGTTTAAATTTTTTTTTACTGGTATTAGGTAATCTTTAGAAAAGTGATAGTCTATGTTGTCAACTTAACGTATTCTCGATATTATTGCGAACTCGAGCGCTTACCGAGTTCACTGACAAGTGAAAAGTGAAATTTAAAACTGACAATATGAAAAGAAGTTTCACTATCAAATAGCGCGTGCGGCTTTGTGGGAAGGCTTTCGCGCCATTATTTTATCATTTATTATGGTTTATAAGTTATTTTGATAGGTTTTCTGCAGTTTTTACAGAAGATAAATACAGTTTTTATTAAAGTAAAAAAGAATGGTTGACCGCCTCCGTGGTCTAGTGGTAACAATGTACATTGTATAATTTGTCTCGGTCTGGGTGTTTATATGTATAATATGATTTACAAAAAAAAATATAGGAAATTAGATGACGCTGTGTGAAAAAAAAAAAAAAAAAGGTTGTACAAGTAAAATTGACCATGCCCAGTCAAGCCGGCATAGTGTTAGGAACTGATATCAGTAATGAGTGTCTAATGCCAGTTGCTAACATTCATGTACCTCGCGCGCCACTTAACATCAGGTGAGCGCAAGGTCACAAGTCGTGCTAGTATATATAAAAAAAAAACGCGTCCAAAAATAAAAGTAAAGAGTAATACGCTATTCTTACGTACATTTGTCATAGATTTACAACACCATCGTTCCTGTGCCTCGAAGAGCACGTTAAGGCGTTTCGGATTCACTAATGCCAACTTGTGGAATCGTTAAAAAGTGTCATCAGACGCTCGTTAACCCGTCTGGCCAACGTGGCGAGTGTAGCCGAAATTCTCCAAAAAAATCTAGTTAATAGAGGATGGTAAGATAGGTTAGCAGAAGATTATCAGATTTGATAATGTTCTAACTTAGCAAGGAATCTGCAAGGAAAACTCAGCTATATCAGATTTACAAAATAAAAACCAGACTAATATAGCAAATATGTCTATAAAGCTGAACGGAACGGAATTATTACAGAAATGAACACTTTAATTTAGAAATGATTACTTCATTCTTGATTTTAAATAAAAATCATAAATTTTGTCTTTAAATTTAATTTATTACGACTTCAATTTTTTTTTGGTTCTCTTCTCCCGATGGATGATAAATGAGGTGATAGGGAAGGCAAAGGGTCTAGCCCATACAGCCAAGTCTGACGTAATATATCTTTCTTTTCTATGAGTTAATGAGGTCATCATCAAATTCCAGATGCTGCAGAATTTGATGCTTTTCTTGAAGTCACTCGCGGCACTATAGCCCAAACACGTCGGGTAAAATATGGGAGTCCACAGCGCGGGAAAACCGCATAAAATAAACTGCATCTTGTGCCCCATATTTCAAGTCCAATTTATCGTTTTCAATAATTATTTACATTGTAGCACATTATTAAACAAAACAACACCACTTTTGACCAATAATATCCACAGTAAATTAATTTACAAAACATAAACTTGCACTTGACATGTTCACGCAAAATGGCGCGAAGAACTCCTTATTACGTCTTCATTTCGTTGTCATCGTCTGTATTCTAAATTCAAAGTCATTCTGTCATAAAATAATGTCTTTTAAAGTTGTCAGTCAGAAAGGAGGTCAAAGTCTGTCCAAAGAGGTTGCAAAAAGACGCAACCGGAATCATACAGTATTTGGTTGGGTAGAGAGAGGAACAGAATGGTGGATAGTGAGCGTATTGTTGCACAATAAAATAAAAACAGGAGGCGTCCTTTTTAAACCTATGCCTATTATCCATCGCAAGCCCGAGGCACCAATCTTGTCATATCTCTTTCCCACACACGATGGACCCTGACCCTGGTAAATAAAAATATCCCTTTTTTTATATAGAGCACGGTCGCAGACAGTTTTTATTTGAACATCTTGCAGATGAACGCAACAGACGTTTTGCCGTTAGGCTATAAACTATGAACATTATTATAATCGTGACTTTACCGAAATCGATCGGCAAGTTACTTCGGCGGCAAATACAAAGACCTCACCAATTTATCGATGTGCTAAATCTAACATCATTATTTGATAGCCAGTAAACAAGTGTGCATAGAGCGGCGTTGGTTGGAATCAACCAGTTTTTTATTCGACTGCGCGACGCAAAGAAGTTTTATGTTTATCATGTATTTTTAGTTTTTTATTAAAAACTTTATTGTTTAATACAAAAGGCGTATGTAATGCCGCTTGGCATTCTCTTACCATCAACCTTCGGGACAAGAAATCGAAGTTTGGGCATGGCAAAATAAAAAACACAAAATGTAAAAAAAAAAGAAATTAAATCACTTATTAGTACAGTTAAATTAAATATACGATAAACATCATAGAAATAATAATTGACCGCCTCCGTGGTCTAGTGGTAACAAACGTTGCCGTGGGTTCGATTCCCATCGGGGGCAAGTTGTACATTGTATAATTTGTCTCGGTTTGGGTGTTTTATATGTATAATATGTATATATTTACAAAAAAAAAGTATAATATGTAGTTTATCAACCATCTAGTTTCCGTAACACAAGCCTCGTAGCTTACCATGGAAACTAGATGGCGCTGTGTGACCTGTTTGGAAATATTTATTTATTAAAAAAAAAATTCTTACATAATAATAATATAAAATAAAATTCCTTATTGCACACAAAATATACAAGATAAAAATATGTACATAAGCCAGCATAATACCATGAAGGTATTCTCTACCAGCTAACCTTTGGGAGAGTGAGAGATTTATATGATGGGTGTATGAGATTTTTTAAGTAAATGTAAATATATTAGAATTAAATAATTAAGTACGTAAAAATATAAATACTTTATTTAATACATATTACATAAATTCGTGATACGTGACATACACTACATAGACTACATAACTAATTATGTAAAATGTACCAATACATGCCCATTTGAAAAATTAATTCCGTATAGCCTTGCACATATATTATGTCGTTAACGCAACCCATCACTACCGCTCTTTTAGCGTTCTTTATTATATATTCGGTAACCGACCGGTAAAAGTCGCTTCTACGCATCTCAAAGAAAAAATATCACAAGTTTTTTCGTTTAGGAATCAAACCCGAAATCTTTGCAGCATGTCGTGCCCAAACTGAATTAGGATTAAGCCTATGTAACACCTAAATTGAGTCTGTCCGTGTAACGTTTAAAGTTAAATCGAAGTATTAGTTTTCCATTAAACCTCAAATCATCCTTAAAAAATACTATCCACGTGGTCTCGAAGCGCCGTGAATGTCAAATCCCCATTTACCTAATAGCACTAAAAGTGCCGTACGCGTCACGTCCTAAAAACTTTCCTCTCGTAATCTCGGCGACCTGCGTGTAACGGACCCGTATGTAGGTGTACCAAAACAGATACATATATTTAAAGGACCAGCCCTATTATAATATACAAAAAATTTAAATAAAATAAAAATATATGCCTAAACTAAATTAAAAAAAAAAAGTGGACAAGCGGATTAAGTATGTAAGTATATTAAAAGTTTACATTCAAATTCAAATAGTTTATTAACCAAAAATTAAAAGCATTTATTTGAAAAAAAATATCAAAATATAAAATAAATTAATATTAATACTAAGGATAGGGATATAAGTCCCGTCCGCGTGGAATGGTGGCAAGAACGCTGGCTGCATTTCCCCGCTGAATTGCAATACTGATTCTTTGGGCGAAGAAAGAGCCAGCCCTCTTGTCACCGGAGGAGACGACAAGACGCGGTGTTATATCTTTTAAAAACTTTTTTGCACTTCGACTCCATGAGCCCAGAGTTTCTACAGCAAACGGCATAAATATGTAATCTTTTAATATACTTACATATTTGCGTCGCTTGCTGGACTCCGCATTTTCCGCCGCGGCTCCCGCTTTATGCGCTGTCCCCCTAAGATGCGTCGCGGCGAGGGTGTCGACGCACGTGGCGTCCCACACCAGAGCACGTCCTCGTTCCCAGGGGACCAACGTCATACCATCGGGTCTCTTGCCATCGTCTCGGATAACTCCAACAGGCTCTGGAAGAGCTGGAACCTCGATGGTGGCTAGAGCCCTTTTAATGATCAAAAATATACTTTTTACTAGGGTTTCACCGTATAATTAATTATATTTTAATTATAATATATATATATTTAAGTATAATATTAATTATATTTATAATTCCGTAAATATTTTTGTTTAATAAATGAATAATAAACAAAAGTCTTCGACCAGTGCGTCCTCCCCGTAATGTCGTACGGAGCAGAGACGTGGACACTGACAGTGAGTCTTATCCACAAATTCAAGGTCGCTCAGCGAGCTATTGAGAGAGTGATGCTTGGTATTTCTCTGATGGATAGAATTCGAAACGTTGATATTAGTCAGAGAACCAAAGTTACTGACATATCATTTAAAATTAGCAAGCTGAATTGGCAATGGGACGGACACATCTGCCGCAGAAACGACTATCGTAGGGGCAAATGGGTTCTAGAGCGGAGACCGTGTATGGGATGTCGACACAGAGTGGGACGACCTCCAGCCAGATGTACGGATGACCTAAGGAAAGTCGCCGGTAGGAGTTGGATGATGGTTTCAAAAGACCGCGTGCAGTGGCAAGCCTTGGTCCCGGGAGACCTACATCTAGTAGTGGAGTGACACAGGCTGATGATAATAATAATAATAATATCTTTATTCAGTAAAAGTTACAAGATATAAAAACAATATCATATTTTATTATGCATTATGGTACAGAAAAAACAGACATTTGCAGCCGAACTAAGCCTATATATATAGGTCTGTCCGTCGGCAGTCAACGCCCAGACACCCTTTTAAATATATTATTAGTTTTTATTACAAAATAAAAGAGAAACAAAATGTACACATAAAGAAAAATAAAATAAAAAATGTGTGGTTGAGATCCTCTTTTTGTGTATGATGTAAGTGTGTGAGTGTGTGTAAGAGGGTGTGTAAACTTTACATACTTTGTTATTATCGCATTCCTATTTTACTATTGACAGTAATTCCTACGTTATATTATAGTCAAGAGACTGATGATGATGATGATGTTGATGAGAATATTCCAAAAAAAATACATGTCCTTTTATATGTCTATGTAGCAACCATAATTAAAACAACATACAAGTCTGTTACTCCAAAGTTTTACTATTTAATGATACTTTAAATATATTTTGTGACCCATGTTAACTCGTAAACCTCGTCATAAACTCACCTGTAGCACTTTGTTTAACACTGAACCTAGTCTTAAATTGTCTGGTTTAAATTCCTTATGACTTTATTATACAATAAACATATTTTTAAAAGTATAAAGTACATAACTGCCTCCGTGGTCTAGCGATTAAGTCCGTGGATTTAGAGTCGGAGGTACTCGGGCTATTAATGAAAATAATAATAATAAATTTATTCGAAGTTCATTAAATTAATATTGTATTTATTTGTGATATTTCCAGAGTTTGGTACGCTGGAGACATCGACGAGCTTGCCACTTGTCATGATTGGCCTATAGTAAAGTTGGCTTCCGTGAATCCGTTTAAGTATAAGCGTGGTTTTTGACCACCCCGAAAGGGAAACGGTCGTGATGATACTTTACTTTTTACTTTCACACATCGCGGCCTTAGAAAATAATAAATTTGACACTATATGGAGCACAAGTTGCAGTAATTTTTTTATGTTTTTCCCGCGCTGTGTATTCCCATATTATACCCGACATTATTTTTTTTATTTTTTAAATAAATATTTCCAGACAGGTCACACAGCGCCATCTAGTTTCCGTGGTAAGCTACGAGGCTTGTGTTACGGAAACTAGATGGTTGATAAACTACATATTGTCCTATTTTTGTGTTTGTAAATTACCACTAGACCACGGAGGCGGTCAATGTTTGGACGATAATGCTCTCCATGTCTCTCCATGAACAGCATCAGATGATAACCTTATTAACGTATAAAAAAGAAAGATTATATATGGACATGGCTGTTACATTAATAATAATAAATAAAGGAAAATCCTTCGCGCCATTTTGTGCCGACATGTCAAGTGCAAGATTTTGTTTTGTAAATACTTACTGTGGATATTATTGGTCAAAAGTGGTGTTGTTTTGTTTAATAATATTCTACAATGTTAATAATTATGGAAAACGATAAATTGGACTTTAAATATGGGGTACAAGTTGCAGTATTTTTTTGCTGTTTTTCCGCGCTGTCAACTCCCATATTATATCCGACATGTTTGGGCTATAATGCCGCGAGTAACTCTTAGAAAAGCATCAAATTCTGCAACACCTGGAATTTGATTATATTCATTAACGCATAAAAAATAAAAATTATTACAGACATGGCTGTATGGGCTAGATCCCTTTGCCTTTCCCATCATTCCATTCTAATTCATCGGAAGAAAAGAAACAAAAACATAATAACATTGGCTTTCTCATTTTCAAAACTTTTATGCTGATATGCGTGACAACGTACCCACGTGACTGACATCAGTCCCTCCCACTATGCAGGCATTAAAATAGTCATGTGTAGTCATATAGAAAGCATACAAAATCCTTACGCAAGTGCAATTTTTTCTCAACAACAATACGCTATTGTTCTTAAGAAATCACCTGCAATTTGTTTTCAAAAACATTACAGTTTCATGCCAAGGAATTAATTTTACATCACATCATTCATCTTGAATGGGGATTTTGGCTAAATTCTATTCACAGTAACATATGTATTTTTAGATAAATTATTCTAACAAGATTATTTAATATAGTTTAGATGTGCAAATTGTTTAAAATATTATCATGACAGCTTTAGTACCAAAGAAGAACTAAGAACTTGATTGATACGAACGCTGCATATTTTATTTCCAAATAACTTAATATATAGTAAAAATTACATTAGTCTTATTAATAAAAATATTAAAACTACTATTAACATTATTTGCACAAGTTGTACAAAAGTAGCCCAAACTGTATGATGTCATTTCTGTATGGAATCTCATCATCATTTTAGTCCTTAGAACACAGAAAGCTGGACCGAAAGAAGAAGATAAATTTCTAAGCTTTCTATGGATTCACCGTGCGGGGTCCATCGAGTGCGAAAAAGAAAGATGAAAAGAATGGTGTCTCGGGCTTGCGACTGACAATAGGCTGGTTAACAAATCAGGCCTCCATTTTTTTATTATTATTGCGCAACAAGACGCTCACCATCTACTATTCTGCTCCTCTTGCTACCCAACCAATTACTGTATGATTCCGGTAATAATTGCTGGATAAAATAAGATTAATAAAACGCCTGACACATTTCGCGTTAGCAATTAACTTAGTCAGATACAAGTGTCATTTTCGTAATGTAATTTAATTTCAGGCGCTTTTTTATTTTAGGAAGACATGTGACCTGATGGTAAACGGCGCGCGATGTCTATGAATGTTAACAACTGCAATCAGACACTCATGACTGACATGACGGCAATTTGAGCCTGATCCCGAAACGTGTGGATACACTATACTGGGTTTATAAGCAAAAACGGTGGATACTTCCCCGCCCCGCCAGACTGGGCAAACTTACTATCAGTCCGCCTACCACATATTTGTTGTTCTCGTTGAAAGTATGTGCCATGATGTCAAATGCCAAATTTAATTTCAAGGAGAACTAATATTGTAAGCTTGTCGGTGTGATTTATATAAAAATAACACCACTTAAACAAGACTTATCTAACGCTTACGTCAACAATCATTATCAAATCGCGTCTAAAATAGGTTAATTGTCAATTTTTCAAAATGTGTTGAATTTTGACGCAATCTCTGATGTAAATAACGAAATCAGAATAGGGCTACAGGGCCCGTAACCTAAACTTAGTAGCATTGGGCAAAAGAGGTGTTGCTAGACTTTTGCCTCGTTAGTACCTAGAAACTTAATTAATCCGTTTTATTTATTTTCTTTTCATGTAACTTCATCGTTGGAATAAAACGTCACTGCTGTCTTCTAAAAACCATAGGATCAGGTATGAAATTCATAAATAGTTTTATTTAGTTATATATTATTATCTGTATCTTAAGTACAATTTAATATTTCTAGAAGTTTTGAACTAGTTATAAATTATAAGCCAGATGCTAGCAACCTTGATATTTTAAACTCCCAGTTTCTTAAAAGATAAATATTTTTTTATATATTATTCTTCCTTTAGGGAACTGGAGGCAAGTAGTTTAATTCGAATGTAGTGTTTGCTCTATATTTATATGTATGTTTTTTTTTTCATCTGATTCCCAATATATTTAATCAAGTAGGAAGGTAATTTGTGATTCTTGATAATATCAACAACGTGTTTTAAAACCTCACTTATTACTATATTTTTTTTAGGTTCTTCTTTTTATTAAAAAAAAATATATATCGTCACTGGAAAGGTAAAAAGTTTTAAGAGACACTTTACAGGAAGCAAAGACATTAAATATGTATCAAGATGGGGCAAGAAACAAAGCGTTATGAGAATTATTCGTCTCATAATGTATTAGTCAGTTAATTTCAAAATTTTTTTTTCACTAACATAATATAGATATGCATGCTACGGAAGTGTAAAAGACAAGAAAAGAACTAAGTAGATTGCGTAAAAAGTATGTAACTTTTTGTATAAAAATAACAAATCACAGGAAGCAATTGTAAAATATATCATTTTAAGCCTAATTTGGACTTTTTGTCTTTCCATTGACGATATCTGCAATACAGGCTAATAAAACAAATGTTTTAGCAGCTTTCTTAGCAGCTTTATTTACTTAAAAACAAATTTATAATATAAAAACAGTCGCTAAGTGGTTAAGTTACCGGTTGTTTAGCTCCGAATAAATATCAAATATTTATTTATTAAAATAGCCGATTATGTAATGTTAATTATTGTTATTTTGAATTGTTTTTTCAGGGCCTTCTTAAACTATTAAAACGTTGTCTAATATAATTTGGAATCACATCTCCTTTGTTTTTTTTTAAAGATTGCCTAGAGTAGTAATTTTACTATGTACACGAAAAGGCTAAATGACGGTAGATTCGTTTGAGGATGAGGAGGGAAGTGTTGCCATATCCAAACGCCAATATTTAGAGAAGTTAGTTTTTAAATCCAAATTCAAGTTTTAGGGTTCATTCATTTAAATAAATACAAAATTGGCACCACGATAAATCGAAATGTTTTTATCCTATAAGTTTAAGAGGTTTGCATCTCTCTCGCTCACACAGTACAATACTATTAAAGATTATACTTTTGAGAAATGTAGTCTGTCAACTTACTAGAGAATAAAATAACTAGCATTTTGGAGATAATTGCCTCAGTAGTCTAGCGGTGAAGTTCGTGGATTTAGTAATAAAAATATTTATTAATGTAAATAAATACATTTAATTAATATTTAATTTATTTGTGATATTTCTCGAGTTTGGTAAGCTGGAGACATCGACGAGCTTGTCACTTGTCATGATTGGCCTATAGTAAAGTTGGCTACGTGAAACCGTTTATTTATAAACGTGGTTTCTGACCACCCCGAAAGGGAAACGGTCGTGATGATGCTTTTTTATTTTGGAGATATATTACTAATATATTTTTTTTTGTAAAATAGAGGATAATCGTTAAAAATGTTTTTGCTTTTTGCTACTTATCACTGTAAAATTTGGTATATGAAAGTGAAAATATGTCCAAAGTGCCCGTAATTTTATTTACTGAAAAACATTTCTCAATAGTGAACTCAGACTTGAAAAATCATTAATAACATTGGATTGTGCGAGCGAGATGGATAGAAAAGCATTAAACCCTCTTAATACAAGAACTCTCTTTTTATCCCTTTTATTTATAAAAGCATAAACATCGTGTATATCTAAAGCGTAAAAATCTAGATTTACTCGTATCTCTAAACTCAATAAAATTGGCGTGTGTGAAAACCCTAAAATTAGGGAATGTGGGATACTGGCAACACTAGTTGTGAACGAATGGATATAAGCATGTGCTGAGTGAATGTAGGGTTGCCATCTGTAAAATTAATAAACTAGGAAAAGAAGCGCGGTTTTTGGATAGTAATTATGGCGGATAGTGGATCCGAAATGAACCGGTTAATATATTTTTTTGTTGATCCAGGATATTGTTAGGGGAATCGTTCAATGTTAAATATTGGGTACAGAATTGTGTGCACTCCGAAAAATGTGTATTTGATGTAATGTAAAATCTTCAGTTAACTGCTACATTTTAGGATTTACGCCAATAACATCACTAAAAAAATATAGGATATACGCCAATAAGGTCATAATTTACGAATAAAATGCCATCAAACTAACTCATAAATCATCGTATTCCTTGGTAATAAAGAAATGTGATATTTTTACGGCTAACACCTCGTAGTATCGTGATAGTTATACCAGCAGTTAGTTTAACGTCATTGTGTTTGTAAAAACTGATCTTATTGGCGTAAATCCTATATTTTTTTAGTTAACTGATTTTTTTCCATTACATCGCTACTTTAATAGTTATTTACTTACGTCAATTTACCTAGATGTTTATATATTTCTAGGGTAAAGCGTGTCAAGACTATTTTCTTTATATAAAAAAATAAAACAATTATGATTGTGGGGAAAAGTTTAAAAGACGCTAGTGTTAGGACAAATCCGGGTAAATCCGGACAGATGGCAATCCTAAGCGGGTATGATTTTTCAGTGCGGATATCTGGACGGGCTTCGCTCATCACTCGGTGGGTGGACGCAGAAGGTCAAGTCGTGGTATTGGGGACGACCTCTAGTAAGTGGCCCCTGAGGGACTGGAATGTACTCAGCGATTTGTCTTAGCACATCAACGACAGGGCACTGTCATAGGCACGGTTTAGTTGTCTAATTTGGAGGTCTTTAGCTGAAATGTATGATTAATACACCCATATTTGATGACGTTTTCTCGACGGTACGTCTTACGTTAAGCTAAGGATTTTTCCAATGGATCCACGTAATCGATATTTTTAAATGTCATCTCGAATAAGGCATGAATTAAATATTAAATGGCTAAATTTTTACTATTTGAAATTTTGAGTAAAACATTTTTTTTTAATCCTCGTTATACTATATACGAGTATATGCGATTGAGTAATTTAAATAATTAATATTTAAAAAATAACACACATGGCATCTGCGCCGAATTTTACGGGTTACGCCGTTTTTCGCGCTACAACAATTTAGAATCCCGAAATTTAGTAAATTTAATACGCGATAAAAGAATAATTAACATGTAAACATTTTTTTACATGCTTCCTATAACAAAAATATAAAACTAACGATTTTGTCATAAAATTAGGCCGTTTTAAATGTCTCCATAAACAATTCTTTAAAACCCGTATTTTAAATGCTGGTAACCCATTAATCAAGAAGTGTCAGGTGGCAACCCTAGTTGCGACGTATCGTAATTTTGACAATAAAAAGAAAAAAACGGGGAGTTCTTCGCGCCATTTTTTTAGACATGTCAAGTGAAAGTTTTTGTTTTGTAAATTAATTTACTGTGGATATTGTTAGTCAAAAGTAGTGTTGTTTTGTTTAATAATGTGCTACAATGAGAATAATTATGGAACACGATAAATTGGACTTTAAATATGGGGCACAAATCGCAGTTTATTTTTTGCGGTTTTCCTGCGCTGTGAACTTCCATATTTTACCCGACGTGTTTGGGCTATAATGCCGCTAGTAACTCCAAGAAAAGCATCAAATTCTGCAACATCTGGAAATTAATAATAACCTCATTAACTCATAAAAAAGAAATATATATATATATTACGTCAGACTTGGCTGTATGGGCTAGACCCTTTGCCTTCCCTATCACCTCATCCATCGGGAAAATGGAACTACAGCAGTTACGAATTTTGACCTTTCATTACACGTTGGTAAAAGTTGTTCTGATTTATGTATAAAAAATATGGTCTTATTCGTATATTTCAGCAAAATGCCTTCTATATTTTACAGCAATAACCGTGGATTATGGTACTGTTCCTTAATACATTTGCACGAAATTTTAATTCTTTATCTAAAAGTCTCTTGGAACTATCGCTTCGTCAACATCAAAACTCGCTTGGTGTTAGATATTGTCTTTTCACTAAATCACTGCACTTTAATTTGGTGTTTATTTTTGCCTTTCGGAGTTTTGTTTCTTTATTTATTTCTTAAAGGCCCTCTTCGCCGCCATTTTTTGTCTTAAAAATACAAATCTGAGAGTAATAAACCAATCTATAAGTTATTTTAATTTATATTTATTGAGAGATGTAGAATAGTGTTTATTCTGTCATAATAAAAAAGTTTAAGAAGTGTTTAATAAATTACCAGCGAATTTATGATTGGTAAAATAATTAAACACTTAAAATACTTTTTAAATATGACAACAAATAGTATATCGTACAACTCTTTACAGTTTAAATTACAAATACATCTATGATTGATTTAATATTTTCGGATTAATATTTTTGACACACCAAAAAAGATGGCTGCCGAAGTGTTCATAGATTAGCAATGCACAAGTTGATTTAACAAGACTCTTGTTTAGGTTGTTTTAAATTAGTATTTAGGTTTTGTAAATTAAAATTTAATATTTCTGGTGTTACCAGCTGCATGGATTTCTTAGATTTATACATATGTACATACCGTGTGTACAGTTAAATTAAACAATCATTTACCTTTTAGGTAGATTGTACAAAGTCCACATTAGTTTTCTTGTAGAATATTGTACAGTACATAAAGTAGCGAAGCCTATTATCGACCCATTTAAAATAGGCATCTATTACCGAGTTAATTCACATATATATTTTTTTAAAGTTACGAATACTTTAATGCAAAAATACAGATTTAATGTTTTTTCGCATATAAGTCTTCTATACTATTAGAAAAACGCATATTTTAATATACCTCGACAATAGGTGCTAAATTTAAGTATTTCGATATTAGTTACGTTAGATGTTAGGAACATTGTTTTGTGAATTTGATTCATTACACGCTCATTTTTTTTTCTGCATGGTGGCGTTAATTTTTTACTATTATTTACATTATATTTGTTTTTAATTTAAATTACGTTTAGTTTTTTTTTTTATTGAGAGGAACTGCTGTCATTTTATTTTGTGTCCAAAATTAAAATAAATGTGATGAAAACATTGATCTTATATAAAATACTGTAATTTAGTGAAATAGAGGATATCCGCTAATAATATTTTTGTTATGTTCTCTGTCTTAAGGTATATGAATGTAAAATATTATAGGTTCTTTATTCGAAGGAAGTAAGGTACAATGATAAATAAAAAATAAAAAATATATATAAACAAAAAAACTAAAATTTCAAAACATAATTACTATTAATAAAACAAAAACTTAATAATTAAAAATACAACTAAAAACTAAAGTCATCACGACCGTTTCCCTTTCGGGGTGGTCAGAAACCATGCTTATAAATAAGCGGATTCACATTTAGCCAACTTAACTATAGACAAAACTAAAAACTAAAATAAAGAAAAAACAATATAAATAAAAAAAATGCTCCATATAGCTGGCAATGGGCAAAGTGCCAAGGATACTGGCAGCATTGCCACATTAAATGGCAATGCTGATGCTTTGGCCCAAATTTTGGCGCAGCCCTCTTGTCTCCCGAGCTGTTTTGACAAATATGTTGACAATTTATGACCAAGTCATAAAAATGTTCCCCCTAAGTATTGTTTCAAGCAGTGTTATTTTATATAAATATCACCATGGCAAGCTTCTATTAGTTCTCCTTGAAAGTAAAAATTGGCATTTGACATCATTGCAAATGGCACATACTTTCAACAAGAACAACAAATAGGTGGTAGGCGGACTGATGGTGGTAATTTGCCCGACTTCAGACTGCCGGAGCGGGAAAGTATCCGCCGTATAAAGCCTATAGACTGTATCCACATTCGGGATCAGGCTCGAATTACCGTCATGCCCAATCAAGCCGGCGGCATAGTGTTAGGGACTGATGTCTAATTCTAGTGACGACTCTAACATTCATGGACCTTGCGCGCCACTTACCATCACTTGGGAGCAAGGTCACGAATTACCGTCATGCCCAATCAAGCCGCCGGCATAGTGTTTGGGACTGATGTCTGATTCTAGTGACTCTAACATTCATGGACCTTGCACGCCACTTACCATCACTTGGGAGCAAGGTCACTTGTCGTGCTAGTATAAAAAAATAAAAAAATGTCTAACCCACATTTGAATAGCCCCTAACAGCGCACTTATTATCTACATTATTTTAATAATAGTCACGTATTACCGTGGTAAAAGTTTATTTTATTAATTTTATGCTAAAATAAAATAATATTATTAATAACTGATTTTAATATTTAAAAATACGTTAATTTTCTGGTACCTTGTTAATAGATGCCTTTTTTAAGTAGGTATAATATTTTGCACACAAATAAATATGATCGGCGAAGTTCGTCCATTGCTCTTTTAGTTTGTCGTTTTTTTTTTTTTATTTGTTAGGGTAAAGGCGATCATTTTGTAAATTTTAAACACTAATTTGACCAGCAACTTGGACCACGCCACCGAGTGATACAGACTAAAGCATGCACATCAACTATACAGCTTGTCAATACATTTATTTAACACTTTCTCGCCTTACAAGCCGGCATAGTGGTTGGGACTGACGTCACTAGGCTGTACGCAACTAACAACCGTATTCTGAAGACGTTTCCTCAACGGGTTCTCCACTCAACCATTCCTTCCATCTGTCAAACGGGTTTCCTCAGGGAATGAAAAACTATTTTATATTTTCGGCAAGATTTTTTTTCTGGCAACACTGAAGTAAGCATTCCCGTATTCTAAATATTTATTATATAGTTATTGCTACACGCTCTAGCACTTATGACATCTATAAGTTTGGCTCTTTTATATTATGAATTTTTTCATGTGTAACAAAAAATATTTATAATTTTTGAACTAATTAGACAATTTGATTTGTTTAAAAATGTGTTCTTTAACTAAAATAAGTAATTTAACTAATTATTAATAATAAATATAGGTTTAAATAATATACATCATCATTCATTATCATAACCTAGACCTCCACTGCTGGAGATGGGCCTTCCAGAACATATATCTAGATAATTTGGCCTACACTCGCCACGCTGGCCAGACGGCTTGGCGAGGATATGATGTCAATATTTAATGACAATTTATTAACGATTCCACAAGTTGGTATTAGTGGAACCGGGACCGACGGCTTAACGTGCATTCCGAGGCACGGGAACGTTGGTGTTGTAAATCTATCACAAATGTACTTAGGAAAAGTGTATTTCTCATTGGTACATGCCGGGTGGGTTTGAACCGACCTTTGTAGGATTTAAGGAACGCGTTCTTACAACCGATCCACCACCGCGCAATAATATACATAATGGTCTAAAATAACACAAAAAAACACGCTTCAAGGAGGCTTCAAGGTGCTTTACGATTTATCTTGAGTTTGACAGTTCTATTTGTCGAGTAGTGACGTGCCGAGTTGTAGCTCCATTTGACAGCTGGAAGGAATAATTAAGTGGACGTCTAGGTGTTAATTATAGCACAATAGTTGATATCTTATTTGGCGACAGTTCGTAGGCTTTGCGCCAGCACTGTAGCACGTGCTTTTAAAATAACAAAAAATGGCATTTGTGTGTGAGTGACGAAATTTCGAGTATAGGACGGAGTGACAGCTGACAAAATTGCCATATAAAAAAATGACAGCGTGGCGATATAATATAAGTATTATTACTATATAATTGTATTTATCTTAAGAGCCGTATTACATATTTTGTCCAAATAATAATAAAATCATTTATTGTCACAAAAAGTTTACAAATGTCAAATAGTTGAACAATATAGGGTGATGTGTTTGTGATACCTACACGAGGTTGCCCTGTAGTGCGGGATATCGGTGCTCTTTCGTGTTATAAATGTTACAACAATAAATAATGTAATAAGCAATAAAGTGTGACTTTTGGTGCTCTAATTCTGAGAAATAGAAAGGTTTGTACTAAACTTGTATTGCAGAATTATTTTAATAGTTTTTTGATATTGTACGTAACGGCCTTTGATTTTAGATTTAACGATTTTTTTTTTTTTTTTTTTAGAAATTTACTTTTTTGGTTGGAAAACTTTGAGCTCTTAATTATGTAGGACATTCCCGGTCAGCTGTTTTAAAATCACAGAAGATATTAAGTATAAGAAGGTATTAAGTATTAAGCCATATATATCGTATATATTTTTAAGTTATTTGTGCAATAAAGTCTATAAATAAATATCGTGCTACACGGGGGAAGCCATCTTTGTTGCCGCGGAATTTAATCAAAAATACAATGCTTATTATGTATGTATGGATATACTGGGTGACTTTGTATAGCCTCGCGTTACACTAATATGTGATTCTATTAATAGAAACAAACAACTTTTCCTAAGATACCATATGCATATGTGTGGTGTATGGGAGCTTGCAATAAATGAAACGACCGTGCTCTTTGACAGAATGACGTTTACTGACTCGCTTGACAACTTAACTATAATACATAGGTACATATATAACATTCCTCTCCAATTACATAGAAGCAACAATAAGTGGATAGAGAGAAGAAGGTCTACAGTCTAAACAACGTTACAGTTACAGCAGTTATTTACGTTTTATAATTAATATTCTTAACCCTAGGCCGAAGGTTTGGACATTTATGCGGCTGTTCAATCTCATTGAACTGAGCCTCCTGAGCAACCGCAGACGCCTCGGCACTTGCGTACTCGTCGGGTGTGGCCGGCCCCTCGTGCGGCTCGTCATCCGGCTGCCCGGCCGGCACAGCGGAGGAGGGCCCGGCCACACTCGACACGGGACCGCTTCCTATTATCTCTCCCCCCTTATACTGCCACATCTGATCTACGTGCCGCTTGCATATAGGTCCGTTATTCTCGATCTCAACATTGTATCAATAGCAATTTTAACATCATTATCCCATCCTCGTCGCCACTGTGGTGTATGGGAGCTTGCAATAAATGAAACGACCGTGCTCTTGACAGAATGACGTTTACTGACTGGCTTGACAACTTAACTATAATCCATAAGTACATATATAACAATATGTCGGAATGTCAAAAAAATAGCTTCATCATACGAACTGTTATTTTTAGAATAGAGATGGAGAAGCAAAACATATTATTTTTTTTTATTTTAATTTTATTTTACACAGGATTACAAACAATTGTACAAATTTCAAAATTCTTTATTGTATAGATTGCTTATTCTTATTACAGTTGTATGTACATGTCATGATGATGCAATCTGCCCATACAATATGCTTATGTCAATTGATATTTATTTACAATATTTATTTGTATATAGTTTATATTTAATATTGTTCTTGTCAATTTATTGGAATACAATGTTAATGAAAAAAATATTTTATTGAGTAAAAACAGTTGTCAATAAGAATTTTATTTAACTCAATAGAGAGAGATATACACAATAAATTGGTTTTACAAACAATGTTAATATCTGCACAACCAGCTTCAATAATCCAAATGTTATAAAAGAAGTAAATGTAACCCATGAGTTGTTTTAAAACTATCACTAAAAAAACAACCTGTTTGGTACAGTAATATCTACCGTGCCAATCCTTTTAGCACAACTACTAGATTCTCGTATATACCATTTTAATTATCTCTTCTAAGGTTAACATTTGCAAGACGTGATTTCTGTAAGAGACAGGCGAGATCGACACAATGAAAGAGATCGTTATAGGATTGAAGAATTCGCCTTAGTGGCATTATTTATTATTATTATTTGTGAAATAGGGTGGGACTATTCGTCACCAAGTCACTGCGACCAGTAGTGATCTATTGTGACCTCCCTATATTATAGTTCGTTCGCTAGACCTACGGCTTCAAGGAACCTTAGTATGGGCTTAGGGACGAGGCGTCGCACCTCCTCGGGGCTTAAACTGTGAGCACCCAAGATGGTGCTACGCTTGTGATGCAGGGCATAACAGTCGCAAAGGAGATGGGTGATGGGTGATGGGTGTCTAGTGGCATACGTTTACCTGCGTTAGTTCGGCAATATTTAACTGCAAATAGACGGTGGGGGTATAGTTCACGAATACGTACGGAGCTACTGGGAATGAGATAACTGATTATCATTTACCATAGTAAGTAAAGTTGTTTCTTTCTATCAATAGAATCACATAATAGTCTAATGTAAGGCCATACATAGTCACCCATTACATTAAATATACCAGTGACCACGGCCAATGCAACTTGACCAAAACGACGGGAGAAATATGTCTCTAAGGTATATCGCGAAAGTTTAATCAAATATCCATTTTTTTCTTAGTGTCGTTAACGTAATACAGGTAGTAATTCGTGACGTCAGTTCCTTTACCATACCTCGCCAGGAGGGAGTGGAGACACATGTCGTGCCTTGTAGGTATCTTATAAAACTGTTATTGAGAGGTAACCAGCAAATACATTTTTACTGGTAATTTTTTGCTATTTTTAGATTTAATCGTAATATTGCTTCTTTAAGAGTCGGTAATGTAAACAGGTAATAAAATAAATAATTAATAAAATTAACACTTTATCATATTTGCAACAATTTTTACTTGATTGTCATAGTAACTCTTTTCAACAATTCTTGACAAATCAAACGCTTCATACTAAACATAAAATGTTAAACAAGTTACAACATCCTCCGGTCGCCAATTTGTTGCGGTATTAAAATAGATAATTATGAAAATAAACACTTTATCATATTTGCAATAATTTTTACTTGATTGTCATAGTAACTCTTTTCAACAATTCTTGACAAATCAAACGCTTCATACTAAACATAAAATGTTAAACAAGTTACAACATCCTCCGGTCACCAATTTGTTACGGTATTAAATTGATAATTATTAAAATAAACACTTTATCATAATTGCAACAATTTTTACTTGATTGTCATAGTAACTCTTTTCAACAATTCTTAACATAAATCAAACACTTTATACAAAACATAAAATGTTAAACAAGTTACAACATCCTCCGGTCGCCAATTTGTTGCGGTATTAAAATAGATAATTATTAAAATAAACACTTTATCATATTTGCAACAATTTTTACTTGATTGTCATAGTAACTCTTTTCAACAATTCTTGACATAAATCAAACGCTTCATTCTAAACATAAAATGTTAATAAAGTTACAACATCCCGCGCATTCCTATTCAACCCTAGGTTTTGTAAATGGTGTCTTAGAATATTTTTTTGTGGGTACAATCGTAACACATTTTTCCAGCAAGAGCAAAAATAACATGTTACATATGACTGGTTAGCTGTCCCTTACAAGTTATTCCCTGACAAGGTGATAAGTCGCCGAGGAGATATTAACCTGCTGATTTTTCCTGTGAGGCTACTTAGGAGGGTTTAACGGTTTTTCATGCCACTCGCTCGCACAATCCATACTTTTTCAGGATTGAGTGAACTTAAAAAAAAAAAAAAAACATATTTGTTTATGAAAGTATCATTACGACCGTTTCCCTTTTGTAGTAGTCAGAAACCACACCTATATATAAGCGGATTCACATTTGGCCAACTTTACTACAGGCCAATCGTGACAAGAGGCAAGCTCGTCGATGTCTCCAGCGTATCAAACTCGAGAAATATCTCAAATAAATTAAATGTATTTATTTGACCGCCTCCTTGGTCTAGTGGTAACAAACGTTGCCGTGAACTCGGGAGGTCGTGGGTTCGATTGCCACCGAGGGCAAGTTGTACATTTTATAATTTGTCTCGGTCTGGGTGTTTATATGTATAATATGTATATATTTACAAAAAAAAAAAAAGTATAATATGTAGTTTATCAACCATCTAATTTCCGTAACACAAGCCTCGTAGCTTACCACGGAAACTAGATGGCGCTGTGTGACCTGTCTGGAAATATTTATTTATTATTTATTTATTTATATTAATAAATATTTTTTTGTGTCTCGACCAGGAATCGAACCCGGTACCTCCGAGTCTAAATTCACGGACTTAACTTAACCGCTAGACCACGAAGGCAGTTTTATTAAAATAATGTTCTTTAGTAAAATAGAGAAAAATCATTATATTTCTTTGTTATATTTTTCTGTCTAATATTAGGTATATGAAATTGAAAATATGTCCAAAATGTATTTCCTAAAAAGTTGATAGACAACATTTCTCAAAAATACACTCAGACTTAAAAATACTTTTGAAATATTGGATTAGATTTTTATTTTATTGGGTACTAGTGCAAGAACAGCGTCGCGGATCCAACTATGTAATTCGCGACACATGCTGAGCTTAGGGCCCGTTCATCGCTGCAGGAATTACGGTGTGAATTGTAGTGCAGCGCGCCTCGATGTCTGCCTGGTAGTGCTCGGCATGTGGCAGTGGGTGTAGAGGCGGCCAATTCCATATTTTAATATCAATTCATGGTCCGTGCCATCCCATATCCAATGCGCGGCTATATCCTGGAGTAGTGTTGGGTGCCTGTCGGGGCGCGTTGTAAGTTGTATCTGTTTGGCGATAAATAAACGTATTTCTTTCTTTTCTTTCTTAGGCGTGCGAGCGAGATTTAATAGTCCAATTTGTTTCAAAGCAAAGACGATATAAAAGCTATTCCTAGGTCGATGCTTGAGCGTGTGATTAAGAATTTTAGTTCTAAGTTAAACGAGTGTGAGGAAGTGAACGGTTGTTTTCGCAAATAATATTTAAAAACTTATCTTTTATTGCGTATTAAATAAACAGAATTAGAATTAATACTGATGTCTTTTTTTTTTAATATCAAAAATGAAAAATATTCCCAGACACACTTATTTACATTTACGTACGTTTGAGAAATGTAGTCTATGTATTTATTTCTTTATTTTAAAACTTTATTGTAAAACTACAAAAGGCGAACGTAATGCCGTTAGGCATTCTCTGCCTGTTAACCTTTGGAACATTGGGATCATTTAATATTGAGTACGGTGCAAATAAATAGAATAATCAATCGTAATAATATTTAAAAACTGAAAAAAAAAAAGTACAATAATAATATAGGTACATACACGTACATACTAATATTACATAAATAATATATATATATATACATAATACGAGTATAATTTAATTACTTAACACATAATACATAAATAATAATGATACCTTCAAAAACAACTGCCACTTTTATTAACATTCTAGGAAATAAAATCACGGACATTGTAATTATAATTAATAATAAGTTTGTTTTAGTAAAATTGAGTAAAATAGCTATTATTCTATGTTTAAATTTTTTTTTTTTAATTAGCTAGCGTGAAAATATGTACAAAATGTCCGTAATTTTATATTGGATTGTGCGAGAAGCGCAAGCGTTATACCCTCTTAAAATGCGTTTGATTTTTTTTTTCAAGCAATATATCGCCATTGTTCTCTGACAGAACTAAACCACAATTACTGACTCTTAAATAAGGTGTATTTTAGTAATTAAATTAACTAATTAATTTTAATAATAAATACCTCTCAAAAACAGTGAATAACAATTATTTTTAGAAGCTGTCCAAATTAGCTAAAGTAGAAAGAAAAATATTTTCTGTATGAATGTGGTATCTTTTTGAATCTAGAATTAAGGTCGTGTTAGGTCTAGATAGACGCGACTGTGTGATGTTCATTAATTGTATAAATACACATTTTACCATTCTCATTACTTAACAGTACACAAAGTAGTTTATTATTGTATATACATTTTAGTATATTTGTACATTACATTAAGTTTAATATTATTATTTAGTAAGTAAAACTACACTAACAAAATCGGCAGTGATGGGTTGCCTAACGAACTAATTATTATAGTATAGTAGTCAATTTATCTGTGCCTACCCTACAAGGGAAGTTCTATGAAAATATGTATGTATGTATGGACATAAAAATATGGTGATTATTTGAAAAAGCAATTTGGAGCTACAATTAAAAAAAATTGAATTTAAAAGAAAGTTATTATATAATAAAATGAACGCAGGATACTTAATAACTAACTAACAGTATAATACATAATTAAGCAATTTTCATTCAGTTTATAATTACAACTCAATTATTATATTAAAATAAACGCAAGATACTTAATAACTAACTAATAGATAATACATAATTAAGCAAATAGTTCATCTGTTTATAATTACAACTCAATTATTATATTAAAATAAACGCAAGATACTTAATAACTAACTAATAGATAATACATAATTAAGCAAATAGTTCATCTGTTTATAATTACAACTCAATTATTATATTAAAATAAAGGCAAGATACTTAATAACTAAACTAACAGTATAATGCATAATTAAGTAAATAGTTCATCGGTTTATAATTACAACTCAATTATTATATTAAAATAAATACAAGAAAGATACTTAATAACTAACTAATAGTATAATGCATAATTAAGCAAATAGTTCATCTGTTTATAATTACAACTCAATTATTATATTAAAATAAATACAAGAAAGATACTTAATAACTAACTAATAGTATAATGCATAATTAAGCAAATAGTTCATCTGTTTATAATTACAACTCAATTATTATATTAAAATAAATACAAGAAAGATACTTAATAACTAACTAATAGTATAATGCATAATTAAGCAAATAGTTCATCTGTTTATAATTACAACTCAATTATTATATTAAAATAAACGCAAGATACTTAATAACTAACTAATAGTATAATGCATAATTAAGCAAATAGTTCATCTGTTTATAATTACAACTCAATTATTATATTAAAATAAACGCAAGATACTTAATAACTAACTAATAGTATAATGCATAATTAAGCAAATAGTTCATCTGTTTATAATTACAACTCAATTATTATATTAAAATAAAGGCAAGATATTTAATAACTAAACTAACAGTATAATACATAATTAAGTAAATAGTTCATCGGTTTATAATTACAACTCAATTATTATATTAAAATAAACGCAAGATACTTAATAACTAACTAATAGATAATACATAATTAAGCAAATAGTTCATCTGTTTATAATTACAACTCAATTATTATATTAAAATAAACGCAAGATACTTAATAACTAACTAATAGATAATACATAATTAAGCAAATAGTTCATCTGTTTATAATTACAACTCAATTATTATATTAAAATAAACGCAAGATACTTAATAACTAACTAATAGATAATACATAATTAAGCAAATAGTTCATCTGTTTATAATTACAACTCAATTATTATATTAAAATAAACGCAAGATACTTAATAACTAACTAATAGATAATACATAATTAAGCAAATAGTTCATCTGTTTATAATTACAACTCAATTATTATATTAAAATAAAGGCAAGATACTTAATAACTAAACTAACAGTATAATGCATAATTAAGTAAATAGTTCATCGGTTTATAATTACAACTCAATTATTATATTAAAATAAATACAAGAAAGATACTTAATAACTAACTAATAGTATAATGCATAATTAAGCAAATAGTTCATCTGTTTATAATTACAACTCAATTATTATATTAAAATAAATACAAGAAAGATACTTAATAACTAACTAATAGTATAATGCATAATTAAGCAAATAGTTCATCTGTTTATAATTACAACTCAATTATTATATTAAAATAAACGCAAGATACTTAATAACTAACTAATAGTATAATGCATAATTAAGCAAATAGTTCATCTGTTTATAATTACAACTCAATTATTATATTAAAATAAAGGCAAGATATTTAATAACTAAACTAACAGTATAATACATAATTAAGTAAATAGTTCATCGGTTTATAATTACAACTCAATTATTATATTAAAATAAAGGCAAGATATTTAATAACTAAACTAACAGTATAATACATAATTAAGTAAATAGTTCATCGGTTTATAATTACAACTCAATTATTATATTAAAATAAAGGCAAGATATTTAATAACTAAACTAACAGTATAATACATAATTAAGTAAATAGTTCATCGGTTTATAATTACAACTCAATTATTATATTAAAATAAAGGCAAGATATTTAATAACTAAACTAACAGTATAATACATAATTAAGTAAATAGTTCATCGGTTTATAATTACAACTCAATTATTATATTAAAATAAATACAAGAAAGATACTTAATAACTAACTAATAGTATGATGCATAATTAAGCAAATAGTTCATCGGTTTATAATTACAACTCAATTATTATATTAAAATAAAGGCAAGATATTTAATAACTAAACTAACAGTATAATACATAATTAAGTAAATAGTTCATCGGTTTATAATTACAACTCAATTATTATATTAAAATAAATACAAGAAAGATACTTAATAACTAACTAATAGTATGATGCATAATTAAGCAAATAGTTCATCGGTTTATAATTACAACTCAATTATTATATTAAAATAAAGGCAAGATATTTAATATTTAAACTAACAGTATAATACATTATTAAGCAAATAGTTAATTTAATTTATATTTACAACTCAATTTGTATTTTATAACGAAACAAAGCAAACACTATATATTCTACAAATATCATACATATCCCATCAACGCCATCAGCTATAAAATAAAAACGCTCGTGTGAGAATATGAAATTGTTAAACATTTACAGGAATTGGCACATAAGTTATCAAGGAGCTTTGACATGAAGGAAGAGGCATTGCTCGAGGATCGGGGGGGCATCAGAAGGCATCAGTCCATGCAGAGGTTGCAGCATGGGGATGCTGGAGATGATGCAAGGGCTGCGAGGGTCATATCTGATCATCACGGCAACCTGCATATTGCTGTAAAGAAAACCAAACCTATTTTGGGCATAGCTATAGAAGGCGGGGCTAATACAAAGCATCCGCTGCCTAGAATTATTAATATACATGTAAGTATTTTGTTAGTTGCGAACACTTCTTTTTATCGGGCATACCAGTGTTTAAATGCGAAACTTTTCATCCAATGCGTTCCTCCAGTATTGTCGTACGAAGCAGAGACATGGACAGTGACAGTGGGTCTGGTCTACAAGTTTAAGGTCGCTCAGAGAGCTATGCTCGGTATTTCTTTGATGATAAGTCCCAAACGTGTACAACCGTCAGAGAACCAAAGCCTTCAAAATTAATAAGTTGAAGTAGCAATGGGCTGAGAAAGTCTGTCGCAGAACCGATGTCCGTTGGACGTACGTGTAGACGGGTCCGGAGTGAGTCGAGACGGAAAGACGCAGGGTGGAATGATCCCCCGCCAGATGGACGGATGACCTGAAAAAGATCGCCACCAGCTTGACTGAATGACATTGGATGAACTTGACATTGTAAAACCGTATTTTTCAGGAGCATGGAGCAGCGTACGAGGCTGGTGGATTAGAAGTGGGCCAGTTGATTCTGGCAGTAGATGGGCACAGGGTGGACGGCATGCAACACCAGGACGTCGCCAGGCTTATAGCAGAGTCCTTTGCGAAGAGGGATAAACAGGTAAAAGACTAAAATAAATGCTTAACTGCACTGACAAAAGTCTTCAACCAGTTCGTCCTTTCCGTAATATCATATAGAGCAGAGACATCAATACTGTCAGTGGATCTGTTTTTCAAATTTATGGTTGCTCAGAGAGTTTGGTATTTGTCTGATACATAAAATTCTAAACGTTGATATTTGTCAAAGAACGAAAGGTACTGACATGGCTTTTAAAATTAGCAAGTGCATTGGGCTGAACACATCTGCCGCAGAACCGACCACATAAAGGCCGACGCAGCGGCAACTCTTGGGCCTACATCCAGCAGTGGAGGAACACAGGCTGAAGATGAAAAAGAATACTGAGCAAAATATACCTAGGTTAAAAATATGAATTTAGCATCTCTTTTCCATTCTTGGTAATGATAACTTGTGATTTTCTTATTGCCGGCATAGCCAACAGTTAAGTAAAGCTTAAAAAGTTTAGTGTCAGGCGTGTCATAAAAGCGAGTAATAGGATATGAGTTTTTATTTTTACATTACCAAGCCAACTTGACGCGTGGCCTTCCCGCACTCAAACCGCCTCATGTACCTCGTTTTAATGTTCGACGCAATACATGTTGCGAAAATAGTCTACGCTACTATTAATTTGTGTAATTGTTCTGTTAATGTTGAGTTTATTGATATATTTTTTTGTAGCAACAGCGATTCTGGCTCTAAAAATAAAAATTCCTAAACGTACGTTGAAATGTCATAAATTAAAGAAACAGATGTTGATAATAATGTGATGTGAAAAAAAGCACTCGTTGACTATCGTATATCTTAAAGTATTTTTACTGTACGAAACATGTGCTGGTGACGTCACATTTGCAGGTGTCTAGTTGGCTTGGTGACTTGTATAGTGATGCATTTTGTTTTTTTTTTTTTTTTCAGGAGATAGAGTTCCTAGTTGTCGAAGCTAAGAAGTCAAACCTGGAGCCGAAGCCCACTGCGTTGATTTTTTTAGAAGCCTAACATCTACTTTCCCTCCCCGCCAGCGACCCGCCCGCCGCGAAGGGCAGCGCGAGTCAGGGGGTCGACCTCACCGCGGCATAGCTAACTCCAATCTACGCTGTCATATGCTCTTCTAATTAAACTGCTAATAAACTAAATCGGTCGTTTCAAAAACTTCATTTTTTGTTTCTAATTATTCCTCAAAGCATTTACTGTTTGATCTAGATTTGACTTATATTATGTAGTTTTTGCAACGACCGATTCAATTGTTTCAAAATAAAGACTGTTTTAGGTTGGGAATGTTGGTAAAATGTTTAATCCAGATATGTATGTTTTTAGATAAAAATCTTTATTTGTAACAAAAAAAATTGTTTACGTCAATTTTAAGAAAAAATCTAAACTAGAGTCTTTATTTTAAAACAATAGAAATAATAATTAGATAGACTGCATGTATTACTGAATTGTGCTAAAAAGCCCCGTGTCATCGAGGCTTAAAAACGACGAATATTATTAAAATTAAATTGATATTTTATCTAAAGAAAATACGCGTCAAAAGCAACAGTGATGGATTAACTAACAAAAAATGTTCACGTTTTTTTCTCATATAAAAACATTATGTATTAATAAAATAGTTAATAGTGTCGCTTATAAGGATTCCATTTTGGGAAGTAATGTCCAACTGCAGGAATTTACAATGTTGGCCAAAACTATCGGGTCCTAAATAATAGCATTTATTCTTTATCAAAATATTCCCGCGGACTACTTTCAGTACTTAAAAATTTCATAGTCTTGAAGATATACAAACATATTATTGCTAGGAGATATACAACCGACATAGCCTTCAAAATTAGTAAGTTGCAATGGGCCGGACACGTCTGTCGCGATGGAGTAGACGAGTTCTGGAGTGGAGACCACGTACAGGAAAACGCAAAGTGGGAAGACCCCCCGCCAGATGGACGGATGACCTAAAAAAGGTCGCTGGTTGGGGCTGGATGAGGGTGGCTCTTGCCATAGTGTAAAATGGCGAGCCTTGGGGGAGGCCTACATCCAGCAGTGGAGAGACATAGGCTGATGATGATGATGATACAAATAGGGAACATCCGTGGTAACTACGACGGCAGTAGGACGCGAGAGTATATAGAGAGAGACTTCCCAGCATACAATAGTCTATCTCAAGAAATAAGAACAAAAAAAGGTGACATATAAAAATAAAATTAACAAATAACTACCTAACGCTAACAAAATCAATAGATTGTTTGTATAAAAAATAGTGTCTGATTAGAAAGAGACAACCTATATTTATTTTTGTTATTTCGTCCTTTCGCATTAAAACTGTATAACTCTCAAAACCTACATTTTTTACAGGAGAGCGTTTTAAAGATTCAACGTGTTATAGTTTTATTAATAATGAACTTTTGAATGTTTATTTTTATTTCTGGCTGGTTACGATATCTATCTAGCAATAAGTGTATTATTTTCAGATTGTATAGTATTAATGAAAAATAATGTTTACCTTTGCGTAAAATTTTCGTTTTTTAATACTTTCAAAGTGAACCGCTCGGTCCCTTGATCTAACCCAGCGGTTCTCAAACTTTTTTGGTGACGGAACCCTTTTGGAAAGCAAAATACTTGATGGAACCCTACAATAAAACAATAGTTTTTAAAAGTGTATGAGTCGATTTGAATTTATGAGTCAAAAGTCGCTTGTTCACAACTATAGCGTCTAATTCAGAGGCGCCTTTTATCAAAAAAAGTATACGGCGGACGGAGTCAAAACGTTCGACCAAAGAGAGGTGTTTTGATTATTTTTTTCTAAATTCTTGCGGAACCCCTACAGGGGTATCGTGGAACCCTAGGGTTCCGCGGAACACACTTAGAGTATGGCTGATCTAAACTAGTAATTGCATAATATTCGCGCGACACAGTTCTTACTTCGGCCAATTTAAAATTAAACAACGCGCCATCTAGCGAGTGTGGGTTGAACTATGCTCATTAGTCAATATTTAAAAGAAAACTATTGCCGATACTGAAAGTTTCCGCACACTAACTAAATTTTAAATGTTTTTTTTGAAATTGTACACTTTTAATGCGAAAGGGCGATTTGACTGCTATTTAATATATTTATAGTCGTATATTTTATTTGTTTTTAAGTAAACTAAACTGTATATATATATAAACTATTTTATAGTTTGGCAGAATAATGTTATATTTAAATTTTATGATATATGAAGAAAAAAATTATTTATTTTATTTATTTATTTATTAATACAACATTACATGGCTTAACAGTAAAGCCCAATTTACCATGCAGTCAATCTTATAATTAATACATACATTTTAATTACAAATAGATTGTCAATATACCTATATTTTTTAAATTTACTATACAAATATTATTATTAATAAAGCTTTAAAGTTAACAATAGTTATATACAGTATAAAATTATATACAATATAAAAAGAAAGAAAAGACAAATAAATAATAACAATAAAATTAATCCAAATTCAACACTAATTAAATCAATGAAATAATAAAGTTAATACAACAACAATACAATACAATAGTTCGAACCCATCACCGCTGCCTTTGTTAGCATATTTTATTAAATAAAAAGTGGATTTTATTCGGACAATACTATTAAGAAATAAGAATCAAGCGAAAATCAGTAAAAAAAAACGACTAGTTCACTTACATTCAATTTTATTCGGTCACGTATCGGTCAACAAAAATCGAACAGTTCTAGTTGAATATGCAGTCTTTCTTAGCAGTTTAAACGTCAATAGACGACGCTTAGGCCTGAATTAATATGTTTCAAGGTCTTGCTTCATAGTGACATTTTATTATTTTAAAATCGTTTAGAAGCAAGACTGAATAATCATCAATTAATCTAGGCCTATGACTCTCTTCTAACTGTCTTTGTTCTTAGTAAGGTGTACGTTATAATATGTAATGTGGGGCATTTATAAGGCCTTAAATATAAAATATTTTTACAATCACATTTGGGTTTCACTGTAAAGTGTTATAGTAACATTTCAATATTTAAGCTGTTTTAAAATATTACAAAGGGTATAGCCGGATAACTATGTGACATCTGCTCTGGGTTTAAATAATAAAAATTAACAAATAAAAATATTTGACAAATTAAATATTTTCAATTATTCATCCTTTAATCTACATACTTTGAAAATTAGTATTTAGTATGAGTGGTGGTGGCTCATGTGTAAAAACATTGCAAGTCGAACCCCGGCATGAAGAAATACAGTAGGACGTTCATTTGTCATAGATTTACAACACCACCGATCTCGTGCCTCGGAGACAACACACAGTCCCGGTTCCACTAATACTAACTAGTGGAATCGTTAATGAATTGTAATTAAAAATGTTATCGGACCCTCGCCAACCTTTCGACCAGCATGGTGAGTATAGGCCAAATTCTCCAAAAACGTGTTCTAGAAATCTTTAATAGGATTCTGTGTTCTAGGGTATGTGATGATTCAGTAACCCCTACTACTGAGGGGCTACTGAATCATCACACAATATTCAATAATTTAAATGCCAAAGTCAGTATGCCTAGTGTGACAGTGAAGTTTCGTAAACGCAACTATAGTAGTAGAGTTTTTTTATTGAATTTTCGATGTTCATTGCCTGTTATTATAGCCAAACTTGCAATAACACGCAATGTAAAATAAAATAACGTAACTACAGCAGTTACGTTTTCCGAAACTTGCATTTTACACTAAGCACACAGATTATTAAATTAAATTATAATCCGTTTTTAAAACAGTTTTTTTTATTACTCTAAAGTGGGTTAGATTTCCCCTGTATAATGTATATTCGGCTATACCCTATAAATGTTGTAAAAATATTTTAATTTTAAAGAAATGTATCTGAACGAAACTATAAGGGTCCTACGTATTAATAGCGTACACCAAAAGACGAACAAATGTCTAAAGCGCTCTAATAAACAAAAATGGCAAACAACGGACTGAAATGAGAAGAATGATGACAAAATGCAGAGGATTTAAGTAGGTTGTATTATGGCACAAGGGAGGCTGATAACACTTCTACAGCAAAAGCAATTTTTTAAATAAACTAAAATTATAGTTATGTATACGGCTGACCCATTTTAAAACCCAGTAATAGGCGTTGTAATGTAATACTAACGGGAAATATTTTTAAATAAATTATTTATCCCACCTATTCGAAAATCGACGTTTTGTTCTTAAATAGGTCTTTTCTGTATTATAACTTAGTTTTTCATTAAATCAGGTCAAATCGTATTACTTTAAAAAAATACGGAATAATAAATTTGGATAGGTGCTTCTCGGTTGGTTTGATTAGGATTAAATGTTTGGATAAAACGTGGCGAATTATGATATTAGGAGAAAGTGATCGCTTATTATTCGCTAAGTTTTTTTTTTGTAACATTTTATTGTACTAAAAATATACATAGGCGGGCTTAATGACTAAGCATTTTCTGACAACGAACCTTGAAATTGATCTCGCTGACATTTACGACACTTTTATATCTTGATTTCTTGAAAAAGTTAATTATTGAGGAAAAAAGGGCCTCGTTCTTTGAGCTAAGTAATGAAATTTGAATTTATAATATAAAGAATGAGAGGGGCGCATGAGGAGAAACGTCAACGCGTCTTGAATTTAAAAAAGTTTTGGCGCCAAAATGTAACTCTTGTGGTTTTTTGTGTTAGATAGGAGAGTGTGTCACGTGTTCTCGTAGTGAGCAAAGCGCGCTTTTAGTAATTGAAATTTCATTTAAAGTGAAATAAAAACGCAGTTGAACGCCTGTCAAAGCAAATTAAATAAAAAAGCGCTTTAGGGCGCCATATCGAACATTTTTATTTTACTCAAGAATCCTTCTTCAGCTTGGGATTCAAAATAGCGCCATCGTCGTAAAATATTGTTTTCCGTCCCTATGATACAATCTCATATTAAGAAATAATTAATAACAATAATGGCTGTTTTCTCGCGGATGATATGTCAAAATGTGACATTTGACGGGATCAAGTGGGATAGAGAGTATGATGTATGAGATCTTTCTCTCACTATCTTGTCACACACAAGATATATAAAAAAAAATGACATTTGCCTACTACCGAGGCATATTACAAGGTTCTAAATGTTTGTGTAGTTACTTAAGTCCGGTAGACATTAAAAAAAGCGTGTTTACCGACCACCTCACATGGAAATACTGTCGTGATTATACTATACTTTAGTTTTCTCCACTAATTATTACATATTTTCTACTTTCCTTTAAAAATAAAATCAATAACACTTACTGGGTTTATAAATGGGCAGTTCAACTGCCTAAATCCAATTTCTAATGGAAGTGGCAGTTTTTTAAGGTTTTAACTTCGTCAGGAAAAAATACATAGGCATAATATAAGGACCGGCACTTTATACCAATTAATTTTGGCCAAGATGTGCTAATGAAGAGTACTTGTAAAGCTATTCACGCGTGTTTTTGGTTTAGGACCTTTTTTCGATCACGTAGATTTGCATGACATGCGCCCGCTCACAAATCGTTTCATACCTCAGAATACGTTTTTTTTTTTACAGAAGTCGTCGCAAATAAAACTGACTGATGATAAAATTAAGCGTATCATAAAAAAGAATTGTTAATATTTCCTGTAAGACTATATAAATATGATTTTATCTAATGAATCACAATTTCATTTTTATTTGTTTATTGTGACTTATCAAAAACATGCATGTCAGACTAGACATCAGTACTGTTTCTTTTTATATAATTATAAATTGGCTTGATCTACATAAACATAAACAAAATATCATTTTTAACAGTGCGACTGAACTGCGTTCCTTTTTGTGACACCGCGTAAAGATCTGATGTCATGAGTGTAAGTTACTCGACACTGACGTTTACGAACGATTTTGTGTTGCGAAAAGTCAAACAATGTTTTCAATGTCAAAAAGAAACAAAATCCATTCCAAGTTCCATTTATCGAAGCTAACGGAGCTAAAAATTGTAACACGCCTAAATTAAACGGTAGGTGGCGCTGGTTTATGATGTTAGTACGTGATTTTTTTATCTAATCTATTTTTAATATATATTTATCTTACTTATATGTATCTTATTTTATTTATATAAATACTATATTTTATGTATTCTATATAAAAAATAAAAATATTATTATGATTGCTTAAAGTTCATTTAATATCTATTTATTCCATCATAGTTTCTTAGGTGTATAAATACATATATCGAATCATACTCATTCCGCACTCAATGAATACTGCTTCCCGAAACACAGGTACTCTTCGTTCGGGTTGCAGGGTTTTACTAATGCTGGTGGATAGTTTACGTCACTCTATGATCTGCGTTAAATATTTGTCTTATACCTACTTCCTTATAAAATGTAAACTTGAACTCTTTGACTTCGAATAAAGATATTTTTATTTTTTTATTTATTTTTATTTATTTATTAGTATAACGCAAACTATAAAACGTAACTTGCTTTTTCTGACATGCTACTTGTATGCGGGTGCGTAGCGTGTTAACTTCCGCATGCAGGGCGTACACGCACACAAATCCACGTAAATGGAAAAAAAGACCTTACTTAACACATATGAGACACTTAAATACATTGGCGTTCCGTGAGACTAATTTGACTTTGTTCCTAGAACTTGATTTTTAGGACCACTGCGTCGTCCAAAATAAATTGGAATAATTACCGGTTAATATAATAAGTCTATGTGAAATGTTAAAGATTTTCTAGAAGTAGCAGTTTTACCATTTTAAAAGTAGTATGCGACTGAATTTTTAAAATGAAAAATTAATATTTTTAACAAAATAATTGTCATTTAAAACTTTTTACACATAAAACCTTAATTGCTGGTAGTAAAGAAAAATAGAGCTAGAAGTGAGGGGTTTGCATTGATCAGTGCATTATTGTATCACACACAAAAATGTTTCGGTATAATATCGCTACGATAACGCAACTGTCGATGCTCACTTCAATATAGATTAACTGTTTCTTTCCATAATGATTCTTACTAAAATTTTAGTCTATGGCTATGGTGCTATATATTTCATCATTTTATCCAAATTTTTTCTTCAAATTCGTTTTATTGTAGCTTGTAGATTAAAAATTAGATTTTTTCAACCTTTTTGAATCGATGCATGATATTCGAATCATTTCATATTTCTTTGACGTTAATGAATTTGATTTCAGGGAGCTTACTATTATTATTTTTTAATTCAAAATATATATTTCCATACGGACTGTAATAATTTTAGCTTTTTTTTTTTTTTTAATGTAGTTTTATTTTTATTAATGTTTGTTTTTTTTTAATTATTTAATATTGTATTGTATTCGAATAAATGTTTTAATTTGTCAATTAGTAAAAAAAAGGACCGAAAGAATAAAGAATGTAACATTGTTGCTATAAACAAGTACTGTAGCTTAACCTAAATTCAAGGCATTATAGCTAACTTATAATTTAAATTTTGACTCTAAACCATTTTAGATAAATTATTTTTACAAATTGCCTTTTTTCAACTCTCTTTTATATCGTTACTTATTTATTCAAATTATTATATATAATAAGATTTTGCTTACTAAATCAAATTGAAAACATATATATGGTAGTAGGCTTCCTGGACTTTGTATTCCGATAACAAAATACAATAATAATAATATAATAAATGAAAATAAAATATTACTTTTTTTTTTCAAATTTCGAATCTATGCATGACTATCCATTTCATGTCTTCAAAAGTTAAACGTCATCCATGTGCCATCTTGAATGAGATCATGCAGTTGTCATCTCATCCCAGATCGTTGTGAGTGGCCAGCCCTTAATGTTAAGGGTCGGTCGCCTCGGCTTTGCGTAGTGTTAGAGAATCACCTAGCGAAGTCATTGGTAGAAAGAGCTTGCAGCAATTGTAAGGCTTATTTTGCTTATTAATAATCTAAGTTACGCAAATCTTAATATAATAATTTAAAAAAAAATTCTATATGTAATGTGTATATAGTGTCGCGTTTTTAATTATCTAAAGGACAAATAAAAGGCGACCAAAAATAATATATTTAAAACTAATAAAAGTATAAAAAAGACTATCCTAAAAAAAAAAAGAACGCTGATAGTACTGTATATAAAAAATAAACAAATTAAAGTATACCCTATAATTAAGCAAAAGACAGGTCAGGGTGTAGGTAATAAAGATCAGTTCTCTTTCAAGTTAGCTATACAATATACCAGTCAGTGATTTGAATACTAGATTCTCATTCAGGGGATAAGCTAGTGCGAGTAGCTGTGGGGTCACGTAGCGCTGGGTGTTGGTGAGGCGTAGAAATCCGAACATGAAATTTGAGGTTCATCACACACTATTTTGATACTTTCTATTAAGATTTAGGCAAAAGAGGGAAATAATAAAAGGTAAAAAATAAAGGTTGTTTATATGTATAATATGTATATATTTACAAAAAAAAAAAAAAAAAAAGTATTTTCCGTAACACAAGCCTCGTAGCTTACCACGGAAACTAGATGGCGCTGTGTGACCTGTCTGGAAATATTTATTTATTTAATTAAATAACTTGCTCTCAAGAAACTTCCACTCTCTGAAAAGTTTTTAATACAATGCAAACTCATAGCGCCTGAGAAACGCTAAACAGCAATAAAAGTTTGTATTTATTAATATTCTTTCTATTTATGATATTAAAATAAGGCGTATGGTTTGCAATGTTACAGTAGGTTAAATTGTTCAAGTGGGCCTACTCGTAACTCAAACTGAATCATTAGATTTTTAAAAACAATATTAACCGGAAAGCAAAGTTTGTATAAAAATTCAAAACTATTTTTTGGAATCAAACGCCTCATCGATTCATCTGGCGCATTATTGCGACCGAAAACTTGACGTAATGGGGTGTGTCACTAACTTTTTATCACGATAGATGGCCCATGATAGATGGTACCAAATATAACTGTCAGTTGCATAGAAAACTTGTATTTTTATTACGAAATGTATTATTTTCTGGATATTATGCAGAAGTGAGCAACTTTTAAGTGTACAAATCGAGATTTCCAAGCGAAAGCAAAAATATGGTGATCTCAAAATTGCCGTTCTATTAATTCAACCTTTTTTTTATTTTAAAGACGGTGTTCGCTCACTTAATTCGTCTTTTAAGGTAGGTAACGTTAAGTTAAAATATATGTTTCTGTTATAAAAATGTAAAACTACAAATAAATTTAAAAAATGGTCAATTATAGGTGGAAACAAGGTACCAGTGCCGCTAGCGACATCTACAAAAAGCTTTGCCTGATACACCCCATTGGCGAACTGTTTTCGCAAAACTTTCACCATTTTCGTAGTGTGTTTTTACAATAATCAAACGTTGCTTGAAATACTTCTTCATATTCTTAAATTGCGTGGTTTTTACGTGACATCTGTCAAAAAATCATCACCGTACAACTCGTATTGACAAAATGGTGGCAAATTTAAATTCGGCGCTTTTTGCAAGACACCCTTCATCATTATATGATGACAAACATACATATTAATATATTTCACCATTTTCTTGTTGAATGTATAATTAGTACAAATATTGTCTGTATATTTTCCGTTGTTTTTTTTATTACATAAATTGTAGGGTCATCAAGGTGCATTTGTCCGAAAATAAAGTCTTCGTGTAACCAACTGACAGTCACTACGTGGTTTCCCCACTACATAATAACGCGCTAAACTGTATTAGTAACTTAGTAGTCGGTTAACCGGGTTCCATTCCTGGTCGGGACACAAAAATATTTAATAATGTAAATACATTTAATTGATAATTAATTTGTGATATTTCTCGAGTTCGGTACGCTGGAGACATCGACGAGTTTGGCACTTGTCGTGATAATAATAATAATAATAGTTTATTTCAATAAAACCTAATACAAGTTGGCTCTTATGATAAGTTACAATTTATTGTGTGTTACAAACATAAAGATACTTCTGTGCCTGAACTAAGTGGTCTTGTGTTTCAGGCAGCAGTGCTCAAACTCAGATGCAAAACACCCGATCTCTGGAATAAAGGAGTCATTATTTTATTAATTGTACCATAATATTTACCTATTAGTACCTATTCTGGTACAGAGACAAACCCAGAAACCGGGAGAGGTGCATTGGTTTCAACTTAATACAACAAATTTTATTAAATAAAAAAATTTGAACCCAAAAACTGCAAAAGTAAATATAAATATAAAAAATAATAATATATACATATATATAATATAAATATAATAATATTAAAAATAAATATAAAATATAAAATTATATGTGATGGGCCTATAGTAAAGTTGGCTAAATGTGAATCCGCTTATTTATAAAGGGAAACGATCGTTATGATACTTTACTTTACTTTTACAAGTTAACTATTATTGTTAGAGACACCCTCTATTAATTTATTTAACTATATAATACTACATATAGAACTAAATATTAAGATTTGCCAAACTTAAGTTTATATAGAGCGAAGTTGAAAGCCTGAAGCATACCACTAAGCAAATATTGCTTAGTCAGGTCATTGCATCTGGTAGTTAAGCGGTGAGTATTGGAAAATTATGGCGGAGAGGGATTTTAGCCCATATGATTAGCATAGTTAATAAGTCAAATGTGTGCATTAATAATTATATTTATGGTTGATTAAAGCTATACTTTGGATAACAGCATTTTTAGTTTAGTTCTTTAGTGTTAAGGGTAAATGAGAATGCACATTTTTCTTAAAGAAATGGGCCCACTAAAATGTTTTCGTGCTATAATGATTTCTTTTTTATTTAATAGTTAATATAATGTGTTTCATATTCTGTAATTAATTTTATTTATTTTAGTCTAGCATAACGACAATAGACAAAAACTTATTTTTAAATCATCGACCTTTTGCTACCTACTTGATTAGGGTGTGTATGAGTGGCGATATTTTTAGGAAAATTTCTCTGAACCGTAACTTGAAATTTTATTATTATTTTATTTTTAAAATACGTACGTTCTTTATTTTTATTCTAGATTTATAATATGTAAAATGTTTCATCTTTAATAAATTTCACGAGGTATATGTTATTTCAAGATGCTACTAACAGTGCTGTTATCCTTAATTATATTAGAGTTATATTGTGTTTTTCTATTCCTATATAAGTGTTAAATAATTTATAAAGTCGTTTAAGTTGCTTATAAGAAGATAAAAAATATGTTTATGCTTGCAACGTTTAGTTTATTTTAAAATATTAAATAATAACAAACTAGTCATAGATTTACAACTCCACCGTTCCCGTGCCTCGGAGAGCACGTTAAGCCTGTCCTGTAAGGTCCCGGTTCCACTAATACCAAATTGTGGAATCGTTAATAAATTGTCATAATAAATAAAAATAATACATCAGATCCTCGCCAAGCCGTCTGGCTAGTGTGGCGAGTGTAGGCCAAATTCTCCAAATATACTCGTATATGTTCTGGAAGGCCCATCTTCAACAGTGGAGGCCTAGGCCGTTCTAGGGGCTGTAATGAAATGCTGAAAGAAATAAAACTAGGAGACTGTAATTAACATACGAGGTGTGGCTATAAAATAACGAGACTGATGATTCCACAGAAGAAGTATGCATGCGCGAAACGAGAACGACCGACAGCTGTGTAGCGCGAAAACTTCTCTTTCTAATAAGGTGCCTCCCGTGTTTGTAAACAGATTAGTCTGCCCGTAAGCTTCGTTTTTATAAGAGCTGTTGTTTTGTTTTGCCGGAAAAATGATAAGTGTAATAATAGAGCAACGAATCGTCGTAAAATTTCACATGAAACTTGGAAAAAACGCCACTGAAACTTAACTTTTATTAAAAGGCAGTAACTGTTTATCATGTGCGCGAGTTTTTGACTGGTTTAAGCGTTTCCAAGATGGCCGAGAAGACGTTGAAGATGATTCACGCCCGGGTCGCCCTTCCACGTCAAAAACGGATCATTTTTTTCGGTATTCATGGGATTGTGTACCTTCACTGGGTTCCAGAAGGGCAAACTATTAATCAACATTACTACCTTGAGGTTCTTGCTCAGCTCCGTGAAAGAATAAGAAAAAAAACGACCCGAATTAATATAATATTAAAGAATAAGAAAAAAACGAGGTCGCCTGGATGTATGATGGGGATAAAATGTTAAATAGGTGGTAGGCGGACTGATGGTGGTAAATTGCCGGTCCGATAAACCCTGTAAAGTGTATCCACACGTTTCGGGATCATGGTCATGGGTCATGCCCAGTCAAGCCGATTCCAGTTCCTATCATTCATGGACCTCGCGCGCCACTAGTATATATTAAAAAAAAAAATGTTAACCTACACCAGTGATCTCCCAAGTTATTTATGTGTGTTATTGAATAAAATGATTTATAAGCAACTTAATCGGAATTTATAAACTTTCTTAATAAAATCTATGTGTGTTCTTGCTAAAATAATGCTTATGTGTAAATGAATAAAATTTATAATGTAGAGTCATCTAACCACATGTTAAAGTTTTGCGCTAACAAAACCTATGTATTTATTCGGCTAAGCAGTTTTGAGCGCAATGTATACTTATTACATTATAAGCTGTAAATACCGAATTTGAATGTATGTAAAAATATATATATTAATGTTAGTGCCAAACAATTCAATTCCACAGTATAAATAAAATATTACGAGCTACGAAATGTTACCTGCAATTGTGTAAATAAGATTAGATTGCTAAAGCTTGTAAAAAAAAATTAGGATTTAATTAAATTACAATATTTTATTGAACTTTATTAACACATTGCATAGATAGATATTTTTAAAATTATATATTTTCACAATATTGAAATTTTCACGTGTAGATTGCATTATTATTGCAATTTTTAACTATTTTAATAACGTAAAGAAAATACTATAGTCATAGAAAATTTGACGAAGGTGCTCCCACACTCAGATTGTTATAGTTTATGCGTAATATACCACATGTAATTGTTAAAAGAGCAAATATATTTTTTTAGGCTTCAGGTGTCATTGGTAGAAGAAATAAAGTAGGTAACTTTTTTTTAAACTAAAAAATAATTATTTGAGAAACAAGACACTCGTGATAAAAACCTAAAGGGTGACAAGTCTATGTTATGTATGACAAGGGTATGTGTTGTAAAAAATAAAATTATAAATTCGATTTACTTTACTATCACTCTCACACACCAATTTACATATATTATATTATTTATTTATTATATTGTATTATGTTATATTATATTATTACACACAAATACAAAAATATGCTTCTTCTTCTTTATTATTATTGCATGATTTTATAGTTTAGTTTCTTTAAATATACCTAATAATTTATAGAAATAATTATGTAACTTTTAAATATGTTGTGCCCCGGAAAGAGACCTGCTAGCTATATTTAACAGTAGTTGAAAGACTCTAATAGTACTCTAATAGTTTAGCTAGCAGCGACACATTTGTCTAAATTACTAGTTTAGATATTATTTGTAAAAGTGCCTACCTACATCTTCTGTAGGATTATTTTTTGTGAAACCCTAGTAACAAGTATTTTTGATTAATAAACTATTTGAATTTGAATTATTATTAATTGATCATGCTCACACTCAAGGTAACAAAGATAGAAAGAAATACGTTCGCGCGACCGTCGACCTTTCGCTACCTACTTGATTAGGCTCAGTATGAGTTGCGATATTTTTAGGAATACTTTTCTGCGCCGTTAGTTAAGATTTTAGTACTAAGTAATCAAAATTAAAAAAACCGTAGTTCTTATATTTATTCTAGATTATAATATAAATATATTTGCTGTTTAACAAATTACACCCAGTATATAATAATTGTATATATATATTACATATAAACTATACCTATATGTGTATTTTATCTTATTAACTGTGCTTTCATACTGTTTTTATATTGTTAAATTACATTATTAAACATGTTAACATTAATGTTTTACGTATTATACATAATTATGTAAATTTATAATTTATATAAGAGACGAGTATACAACAAATAATCAAAAATAAAAATAATTCATAACAATAAAATATCTATCTAAAATATTAATAATTTGATAAATTATTTTTTTATTTTTTGCCAACTGCTAATTAATATTACTTTTTTATAAGTCCCGTCCGCGTGGAATGGTGGCAAGAACGCTGACTGCATTTTCCTGCTGGATTGCAATACTGAATCTTTGGGCGAAGAAAGAGCCAACCCTATTGTCACCGGAGAAGTCGCCTGGAATAGGTTTACGTGAATAAAGATATTTTGACTTTGACTTATAATTATATTAAGTTATGTGCGTATTAATATATGTATGTACCTACTGCTGTGTGTACTATATAAATTAAGGGAATCTTGGCGGGAAAATCTGCCCAACACACCAATTGCTATAACGTATTTTAAAACTGCAGTACGGAAGCACCATATAATTAGATTGACACAGCATGGGAGCACCCAAGGCATGGGGTACTGGCATCAAATTTTCTTAATATAGGACGTCTGTTTGAAATTTTAACCTATAGATAAATAATTATGCCTATTGTATAGCTGGATTAGCACAGAAGCCTATATTTTGTACGATTAATTGTAGTTAATTTTAAAATGTAACTAATAAATAAGTTTTAATTAATTACGAGTAGTTTATATTTTATCAAGGTGAAGGCGCTGGACATTGCTTCATACTTATGCTTCTCTTCTATCGATGGATGATGAATGAGATGTAAGGGAAGGCAAAGGGTCTAGCCCATACAGCCAAGTCTGACGTAATATATCTTTCTTTTTAATGAGTTAATGAGGTCATCATCAAATTCCAGATGCTGCAGAATTTGATGCTTTTCTTGGAGTCACTCGCGGCACCATAGCTCAAACACGTCGGGTAAAATATGGGAGTTGACAGCGCGGGAAAACCGCAAAAAATAAACTGCAACTTGTGCCCCATATTTAAAGTCCAATTTATCGTTTTCCATAATTATTCACATTGCAGCACATTATTAAACAAAACAACACCACTTTTGACCAATAATATCCACAGTAAGTTAATTTACAAAACAAAAACTTGCACTTGACATGTCCACGCAAAATGGCGCGAAGAACTCTTCTCATACTTATGCAATGTAGGAACAATATATATCTTACCCCTCATTCCGAATCGTGCTCAGAGCGCTTAGAACGAATATGACACTGACCATCGTTCCGAATCAAATATCGCGATTTGGATGCTCAGTGATATCAATTCGGAACGGTCTAAATCACATTTTCATTCATAAAATGATAGTTTTTTATTTAAATGTATGGAAGATTAATTACGGATTCCACATCTTTGAGTATAAATACTAACAAATAGACACCTCTCGGTTTATTCATCTTTATATGTGTAAAGTTTAATATTATTAACTTATTTTGGTAATTTAAAATAACTTGCAGTGTTACAGACATTTTTTTTTTTCATTTAATTTTTCACTTAAATATTAATTATAGATTTGTTTAAGAAGTAATATAGAAACAGTATAAACGAATGACAATATTAAATAATTTAAAATAAAACCTAATATTAAATTAACTTGAAAACGGCGCGGGACATTATGACAAACAACTGACAGCGCTCAGAGCGATCTACCTCGATATCGTGAGCAGTCTAAGCGCGAGAAATGATGTCATTTGTGACGTCACATAGCTTTGGCAATACAGTTTAGGCGCGTCTCGGAACACCTGTGTGTTCCTAAACGGCTCCTACACTCAATTATTTATTCCAGCTGTCAAACAGGGGGACACTTCGGCGCGACACTACGCTCGGGAAACAGAACTACAAAATAGAAATACAAGTACATCGCATATGAACTGACTCCGTGGTCTAGCGGTTAAGTTCGTGGATTTAGACTCGGAGGTACCGGGTTCGATTCCTGGGACACAATAATATTCAATTGATTTGTGATATTTCTCGAGTTTGGTACGCTAGATACTCGTACATCGACAAGCTTCCCACTTGTCATGATTGGCCTATAGTAAAGTTGGCTAAATGTGAACCTGCTTCTTATAAGCGTGGTTTCTGACCATCCCGAAAAATATTTTTTAGGTAAAGAATATATTATAAAACAAAACATTTTTTTAATTCATACAAATCAGATTTCGTTCCAAAATTATGAAGAGACAGACTTATGGATGTGAAAAGTGCTAGAGGCGTGTAGTAATACAAATTGAATATTTAGAATGCAATCTTTAATGTTGCCAGTAAAAAAACTTATTTTACAGGAAATATTTAAAATGGTAACATTTAAATGGGGAATGGAGAGGTTACAACCAAGGAAATTGATTGTCAAAAGTGCACAGTTCTCGAAGTTGCTTACTATGTATGTGTCTATACAACTGACAGTTATATTAGGTACCATATATCGTGATATAAGGTCAGTGATACACCCCATTCAAAATGGATATCTGTGTTTATTTTTGTGTGACAACACTAACTTTTCATATGATAAATATTTCTAATGTTTTCTTTCTGTTCTGCATTCAGTATGAACAGAGGTCTAACGCCTTCACGAGGTTATTAATTTTAAAAGATTATTCAAGTAGGATTGAACTTTGAAAAATGTAGTCCATTAAGTTTCCAGGACATTGTTTATAGAAATATTTTAGACACTCTATAACCTAATCCCTCCCTCTCCATTCCGCAACCGAACCACACGCACAGGTCAGAATATGCACCCACATACCGTAGTCACCATCCCTTCGCGTACATATAAATTTGGGGACTCATACGAGTACATCTGTCGTACGATAAAGATGTGGAATGCTCTTCCAGCCTCTGTGTTTCCACTTTCCTATAATTTGGAGTCCTTCAAGCGAACTGTGAAAAAGCATCTAGTCAAGCCGGCATAGTGTTAGGGACTGATGGCAGTTACGAGTATCTGACTTCAGTTGCTAACATTCATGGACCTTGCGCGCAGTGGTAAGTGTACCATCAGGTGGGCCCGAGGTCACATGTCGTGCTAGTATAAAAAAAAAAATAAAAAAAATATTTTCACTTTCATATTTATATCTAATTATAGACAGAGAAAAATAGCTAAAACATTTATAACGATTTTGCTGTATTTTATTTACTATAACATAGAGTTGGCAAACCGTTACCATTTTGTGCCATTTGCTGTAGAGACGATGGGCCCTTGGTCTGAGGACTCTAAATCTTTAATACGCGACATAAGTGTTGCCATCCGAGCGTCAACAGGTGATCCTCTGAGTAGGGAATATCTTATTCAGAGGATCAGTGTTGCCATTCAACGAGGCAACGTCGCCGGAGTCCTCGGAACATTGGGTTCATCTTCTCCTGGATTCGATGACATGTAGATTATAATCAAGATATTTGTAAGTATTTAGTTTTTATATTAATTAGGTTTATCTTTTAGTTTATTTAATTTAAGGTTTTGTTTAGTTTATTTTTAATTTTAGCATATATTTTTTTTATTTTTTCTTTTTACCATTACTAATATAGGAGAGAAGACAAATTTCTAAGCATTCCGTGGGTAAGAGATGTGAAGAATGGTGTCTCGGGCTTTTGACCGACAATAGGCTGGTTTGAAAAGGAGGCCTCCTTTTTTTTTTATTGCGCGAGAATACGCTGTGCCTCCGTGGTCTAGTCTAGACTTGGAGGTACCGGGCTCGATTCCTTGTCGGGACACAAAAATATTTATTAATGTAAATAAAAATACATTTAATTAATATTTATAATTTATTTGTGATATTTCTCGAGTTTGATACGCTGGAGACATCGACGAGCTTGCCACTTGTCATGATTGGCCTAAAGTAAAGTTGGCTAAATGTGAATCCGCTTATTCATAAGCGTGGTTTCTGACCACCGCGAAAGGGAAACGGTCGTGATGATACTTTTTTACGCTCACTATCCACCATTCCACTCATCTCCCTACCCAACCAAACCTGCTTAGGCCCAATTGCAGTATGTGAAGTATTAATCTAATAAATATATGTCCAAAATGTCCGTAATTTTAGTTCCTAGTAAATTAATAGACTACATTTCTCATAAGTACACTTTGACTAGAAAAATCTTTGAAAACCACTTAATGTAACCTTAAAGCCTATACAAAAAGCAGTGGTTATGACCCGGCTTTAGTCAATTCTTTATTTAACTAATAAAGGCTCAGTATCATTGGTCATGATTCGAAATGTCAAAATTTTGCGTTTTACCAGAAATTTTACTGGACATGCTACGACCTGCATGGTTGTCGCCAGCGCCATGATTCTCGCACTTTCGACATGCATATCGACTGAACGAACTGACATTTTTATATGGAGATCTGTCACTTTTCACTCCAATATATCGAACCGACACGTAAGTCGATAGTGCCAGAATTAAGGCTCAGGTGGTCACTGATATATGTATTTGTAATCAGGTTAATAAAATAAATAAAAATTAAATGTGTTTATTTCGGAAAAGTATCCATAGGGGTTAGTAACATAGTGTTTGCTTATTCTATATTAGTAAAAAGAGGACATTTACTTTTTATATTTGCCTTGCCCTCCTGAGGCACTGGGCACATACATGTGAGTATGAGCCAGTGCCTTATGCTTGGGCAATCTGGCTTCTCACTAACTGCCCTTAAGATGATGTTGCCGCTACCTCGTACTCTGTGCATCAACGACGCGACTCGTTTCCGCAATACTGAGTAGAAAGCATCTGTGTGCGCGTACGCAAACATCGCTGATGCACTGCACCAACGAGGAAGCCTCATCATTATCCTGAAGGCGTTATTATATTGTACTCGAAGAGCGTTGGCCCTCTGCGTATAATTGACCCACAGGCTGCATGTGTAAAGATTTTGACAGAATACCTTAAACAGGGTCACCTTGACATCTGCCTTACAACGAGCAAACCTGCGGGCCAGCATATTGCAGCGGACCGCCAACGCTCACAACGAATGTTATTTATTTATTTATTGTTATATTACATAATTATACAGTGTGAAAACGGTAAATGATCACTTGATATTTTCCAAAGTAAACAAAATATAGTTAAACATTTTACTAATATTAAAAGAGCGTTACAAACTATATAAATCAGCATTCACTTTTTTTAAAGATACTTAAATTTTACATTATGTCATTAGGAACCAAATATTTGTTTTTATTTATATTATAAATCGTAAGATTGTGTAACGTTTTCAACTATATCATCTGTGAACTGGCAAATAGTCATATCTCTTACTTTAATGAAAATATATTGTTCTTTGTGACGTAATTAATCATAAATTAAAATGTTATACATCAATAAAAAAATAATCAATGAATAAAATTCGTTAGATTCTTTATCATTCAGCAATTAACAGTTAGGACGAATTGCTAGTTTACAGAACGATAGTCTCTACGTAATATATCGAAACAGAAAAACTAGGTACATCTTACTCGTACATCATTCGTCAGTGTAGGAGCTCGAAACGGATGTGTATTACAACAATCGATTTTTATTTTCAAATGCTGTTTGATGTAATAAAATAATATGCAAATTTTCATATTTAATAGTTTGAGAAGACATGCTATTTTGTTTAAATCTATAAAAAAAAATAAGTGAAGATATTTGTGTTGACTTTATTTCCTGCGATATCGATAAGTTAGAAACATATTGTAAGATACTGAGCCTTAATAAACATTATATCATTTCGACTGCATTTTAAAAGCAATTTTACTTGTACCTAGTCTAAATTGCTTTAATTATACTATATTAAACGTCCTATAAACCTCTTACGTGTTTAAATAATTGGTATTTTAGTACTTCGTATAATGACACTGTCCTCTTTTTTAAAACGTACAAAAAACGTATTACCCTTGGAAGCAATGCAAACGGGTCACTTTACCACTTTTTTACCCACTCAGTCTCCTTGAGACCATTGTTCATGACCTGGACCTTATTAATGGAGTCATCCTATCTCCTCCAGCAGGACCATTATGTTACTTAAGCGGTATATAATGATATAACTTAAATAACTGTCAGTATAAAACGCTATTCAAATTGCTATTCTCGTATAAAGGATTCCGCTTCAACATACATACATATCCTCACGCTAAATCCCTTACGGGGTAGGCAGAGAAAATTTTTGCTTCTTCAACATTCAGTCGTTGGTGACAAAACTTGACTCGCCATACACAATGCCATGCTGGTACCAACACTTATGTATGGAAGCGAGACGTGGATATGTCAGAATACGTGCGGCGTCACTTTAATGGACAGCTAATGTAATGACGAAATACGCAAAAGGGTAGGTATGAAAGAAAGCATAGGGACAAAAATAAGGAAAGGCAAGCTCCGATGGTTCGGGCATGTTGAAAGGATGAGTGAAGAGAGATTGACGAACCAGATATATAATGCGAAAGTTGTGGGTAAAAGAGGCCCTGGCAGACCAAGACTCACACTATTACGATCAAATAAATAAAACAATAACTGAAGGTGCATTAAAAAGCCATCGAAACAAAAGGGCATGTATACCTATCTATATCTTACGATAGTATAATTTACCGGCTCTTAATAAGATTGTAAACGTTTTGGTCTCCCGTTTTAATTGCTTCTTTATACTGGGTGACTTTATATGACCTTACGCTAGACTAATACAAGTATGTGATGTAAGTAGCTTGCCCGCGTACCTATATATTTTTCAATGTTATGTGCACTACTCATAAATTACAGTCTGGTTCCTTAATTCAGTCATAGAAATGTAAATTGTAAATGATTGTAATTTGTTTGTTGCACCACAATAAATAAATAAATTCTATTGATAAAAACGATCATTTTTTTTTTAAATAGATAAATACCGGGTTCGATTCCTGCTCGGGACACAAAAATATTGATTAATGTAAATAAATACATTTAATTTATTTGTGATATTTTTCGAGTTTGGCTAGAGACATCGACGAGCTTGCCACTTGTCATGATTGGCTTATAGTAAAGTTGGCTAAATGTGAATCCGCTTAAGCGTGGTTTCTGACCACCCCGAAAGGGAAACGGTCGTGATGATACTTTACTTTATAATTTTTTTCTAAGAAACCATACTCGTATGTCGGAAGTGATTTTTCTTTTGGCTGGTCCATACTAGTATCAACTGTTAATTAAAAAAAAAACATTTTATAAAGAAAAAAGTATTTGTCAATTCCGACAGCATCGCTTCTTAGGAAAAACTGTTTATTTCTATCAAAAGAATCACAAAGTAGTCTAACGTAATACTATACAAAATCACCCCGTATAATAATATATTTTTTTTTTAAAAAACAAAAACTTCAATCTATGCTTAAAATTATTTTAATTTTAAAAGCCGTCCATGTAATTTCGATAATTAATATGCATATAATAATTAATTTATATTTAAATAAAATACCTATTATTATTTTTTACCATAGCAATGAACATATTTTTTTTTTTTAAATACACTCAATAATTTTGCTATGAAACTAAAATTTAAATAAATATTCATTATTTGAAAATAAGAACTAAACTGCCTTATTATTCTTAACAGTTTTAAGTTCACCAAATAATTTTATTATTATTATCAAAAAAACATAAGCGGATTTAACGATTTAGCACCCCTCTCACATTCCAATATTTTCATAGATTTACAAGTTATAGTGTACTTTTGATAATTAAAGTCTATTAATTTTCTGGGTAATAAAATCAGTTTAGAGATATATAACAATTGGGCTTAAGCAGGTCTGCAGCCCTATTCTGTTACTTTAGCGCAAACGTTATATAATGGAGTCCGTGAACTATATTTATCACGCTATTACACGGCCGCTGTCAAGGTCAAGCGCTTATAGAGTTGAGAGTCGAATAATATTTTGTAATTATAACGCAAGCTATGACGTAAATAATGTTTGCGTCTAAGTAACGAATAGGGCTGCTGCCGTCAATACGTTTAAAGAGCTTCCAAGACGGCATTAACGGAATCATACAATATTTGGTTGGGTAGGGAGACGAGTAGAATGGTGAATGGTGAGCGTATTATCACGCAATAAAATAAAAAGGAGGCCTCCTTTTCAAACCAGCCTATGGTCGGTACAAGCCCGAGACACCATTATTTTTATCTCTTACCCACACACGATGGACCCAGCACCCGCACGGTGAATCTACTGTCTACTTTCTTCTAGATTTGTTTTTAGTAAAATAGAGGAAAATTGTTATAAATATTTTACTTTGTCTAAAATGAGGTGAATATATGTCATTAATTTTATTTCCTAGAAAGTTTTTCAAAAGCACACACAGACTTGTAAAATCATTGGTAATATCGGTTTGTGCGAGCGAGAGGGAAGCATAAGCGTTAAATCCTCTTAATACCAAAAATAAACAAATTCGCATCGGATTCATAAAAAGATGCTTTGTGTAATTTTAAGTTTCTTGCAGATGTTTCGTTTAAGAGGTCTATGTTGTAGTATGTTGTTAAGTTTGTCCCTCGGGGACAAAATATATTGTTAAATAGATAAATTATAGTTTTATTTCAATCCCTATAATTAGGACCTGATTTGCCCGCAGGCTAATAAAGCTAGAGCCTAGGGCGTAAGGCATAAGAAGGCGGCGGCCGCAGCGCGCTGTGCTGAGAGTTACATAATTATCAACATCGTGCTAGTCAGATCTCTCCCCATTATAGATTATGCTGACGTATGCTATCCCGATCCTACTAAAGAGCTACTAAATAAACTAGATCACATTCTAAAATTTATGATTCCGAATTTTTTTTTTTAAAAGACGGTGAATCGATAAATCATCAATGATACGCCCCCTATCTGAAGGGCCAACGTGGGTCAGTCAGTCGCATGCCCGACTCATCTGTGAGGCCTCCTAAGGAGACCCCAAGACGCCTACGGATTAAAACCCTATAAACCGTGTCTCTTTCACTGTTGGCCGCACAGCTAAGTCTGAGTCGTGGCTACGGAGTGAAGGCACTCGTTCGCCGCGTTGCATCCGATTTGTTTCCGGCTTGCTTTCAGAATGACCACGTCGTATTTATTTCGTCGAAATTCATCAACCTCTTTATACATGCCTTTTTGTTTCGAAGGCTTTTTAATGCTGTTTTTTGTTTATTGAAGTTGCAAAATCATCTAATGATTTGAACCACGGCCTGAACAGGCGAACCCGGGTTGTTGTTCATATGTTCGACTCACCCTGGGGCCTCATAAGGAGACCTCAAGGCGCCTACGGACTAAAACCCTATAACCGTCTCACTACACTGTTGGCCTGTATCACCTTTACAGCTAAGTGTAAGTTGTGGCTACAAGTAAAGGCACTTGTTCGCCGCGTTAAGAGTAACTTGCATAGCAAAGCAGACTACTCGATGGCAGCAGACCCAACTTGAAGGGCCCTACCCTCGTGTGTTTGCGGTGGAGCCAACGAGTGGGAGCTGGGAAATGGAGGCAGCGGCAACTGGATCGGAGGTTCCGTGGCTTGGCAACCAGAGTACTTGGAGGAAACCTCACCTCTTTTTAATGCACCTTCGGTTATTGTTTCATTTATTCATTCATGAAGGCGAGTCTTGGTCGACCGGGCTTCATTTACCCACAACTTTCCCATTATATATCTAATTCGTCAACCTCGCTTCACTCATCCTTTCAAGATGCCTATGGACATTTTAGTGCAATAAAGTATTTTAAATAAAAAAACCGTCAGTAATGCCTTTTCTTATTTTGCTTTCTTTCATATCTATCCTTTTACATATTCAAATTCATATATTTCTTTATAATAACAATAGGTATTTTATAGGATGGTACAATGGTTATAAATTGGGTACATAACACGCCCATGGGCGTATAAAGATTAAATAATTAAGTATAGTAGACAGTAGACATATAGTAAACTAAAGAAAGGTATAATAATTTTATTGAAATGACAAATAGGATTAATTAATTAATGTCAAGGTAAGAAATTAATGTTGTTCATTCAATCTTCTAGAAAATCTTGCACAGAGTAGTAGCATTTGTCAATTAGCATTTTCGTTAGTGTTTTTTTAAATCGTTGTATAGGCAGTAACTTAATATCATCATTTATTTTATTGTAGATTTTTGGAGCCATACAGAATACACTTTTTTGCATGAGTGTTGTTTTTGATCAATAAATCATCAATGATACGCCCCCTGCCTGAAGGGCCAACGCGGGTGGGGGTCGCATGCCCGACTCATCCGTGAAGCTTCCTAGTGAAGCCCCAGGGCGCCTACGGACTAAAATCCTATAAACCGTCTCTATCTCACTGTTGGCCCTGTGTGCCTTTACAGCTAAGTCTGAGTCGTGGTGGCTTGTTTTTATACCGCACTCTACGGTTGCGATTTTGATTAATAATTGGGAAAAGTTCCCCATTATTTTTGACAAAGTTAGCAATTTTCAGTATATACAAACATGGTACTGTGAGTATATGTAGGCTTTTAAAATAAGGTCTACAGCTATCAGTCGACTTAAGGTTGCATAAAGTCCGTATGCACCTTTTTGTATTTTAAATATAGCTTCTTTATTAGTGGAATATTTCGTCTTTACGTATTTTATTTCGCATTGGTACATGCAGGGGTCTGAACCGCCAACCTTTTTGGATTGACAAAGGGTTCTTACAACCGAGCTACCGCGTGTTTTAAATAATTTGAAAGTAAACTAGTAAATAGATTATAGTGCTTTAACCTGTGACGTCATGATGATAGTGTTATCTGTTGCTCTTTTGGGGCGCGGCCAGAGGACTACCTATGCGCTGAACCATGCAACAATTATAGGCCATTGACTTGCTGTATAGAACAACGTTTGAGTGGAAAAACTGGACTCAATATTACAACTGCTAACATCACCTGCATCCTTGATAGTTACCATCGTGGGATAGTTATGTCTAATGGTAATAGTCCAGATGGAATGTCATTGATTCCATACAAACTGAACTGAACTCTGTGAACAACCATTATGAAGAAATTACTTGTTTAGGGTTGATGAATTTTGAACAATGTTCTTTAAAGAAACTTTTTAAAAAATCAGTAGTTCTTCGAGACATTTTTTACGGACATGTCATGTGCAAGTTTTTGTTTTGTAAATTACTTTTCTGTGAACATTATTAGTCAGAAATGGTATTATTTTGTTTAATAATGTGCTGCAATGTGAATAATTATGGAAAACGCTAAATTAAACTTTATATATGGGGCACAAGTTGCAGTTTATTTATTGCGGTTTACCCGCGCTGTGAACTCCCGACGTGTTTGAGCTATAATTCCGCAAGTAACTTCAAGAAAAGTATTAAATTCTGCAACATCTGGATAACCCAATTAACTAATAAGAAAGAAAGATATATCAGACTTGCCTGTATGCGTTTGACCCTTTGTCTTCCCTATTACAAACAACAACAAAAAAATAACAGTTGCCTCGCACCAATACCTAAAGTAATAAAGAATCCATATGGGACGACCCCCCAGACAGACAGATGAAATTAAGGAGGTCGCTGGCGGGGGTTGGGCTGGCTGATGATGATGAACTAACAAAATTTAGAAACCAACATTGTCTACTTTTAGCACATAAACACGTTAAGCCGTCAGTCCCGGTTCCACCAATACTAACTTATGCATTAAGAGATTGTGAAAAAAAATAACATAACACCCTCGCTAACCCTAGCTAGCGTGTCTGAACAAGGCCAAATTATCCCGATATATGTTCTGCAAGTTCCGTCGAGGTCTAAGATACTGTTTTATAGTGGCTGTTACGTTGCATCCACCTGGTAAAATGATTCAATTATTGTTGAGATTTTGGAATCTTTTCAACCAAAACGTTCTATGAAGTTCCATGTCCATAGATCTTAAGTCAATGGTCCATTATTCTTTTATTACGATTATTTTGTTTACATACGTCTTTACAAGCGTCATCACGATTCTCTTGAAATGACTCGACAAGCGTTTGACAAAAAAACATTGTAAAGTATTTTCCAGCGGACCACACACTTGAGCAGCAAGCGCCGCGCTGTACATCATTTTCTTCTCAACATTTAGCACTTGAAGCATTTGCGGCGTATATACTGTTATCCTTTAATGTAACATAGTTATTATTACATTATTATCCTAGTGTTTAGACATAAGTTAAGAATGATTAGCAATATACACACATCAAAAAAGTCTAGGGATCAAGCATGTTTATGCGGATTTCTTGTGATTGAGATGTGGCTTTGTAATAAATTTATGATTTTATAAATTTATATGGATCCTTTTTGGTGCATTTCATAATTTAAAACAGGAACTGTCAATCAAATTCGAGTAAAAGATGAAAATCAGCTGTCAATATTTTCCCTATAAAAACATAAGACGCATTGAAGACATTATTAGTGCTACTGTTTCCCTACTACTGATTAAAACCAACGTTATTATGGAGCGGCGACGTCATTTAAGCAGGGAAGAAATGATCAGAGCCGTGGGAATGATAGAAGCTGGTTCCCGGCAACGTACTGTGGCTTTAGCTCTGAATACAAGTCAGAGTGTTATCAGTCGACTTTGGACACGTTACCGAACCACTGGTACCGTGGCTGAGCGCCATGGAGGACGGTATCGCTGCACCACACGGAGACAAGACCGATACATTCAAATCACAGCTCGAAGAACTCCAACAATAACCGCCATGATGTTAGCCGTGAGCCTTCATCGCTCTTCAGGGAACTTAATTAGCGACCAAACAGTCAGAAACCGCTTGCATGAAGTGAACCTTCATTCCCGAAGACCGCTACGGGTACCACCAATAGCAATGCACAATCGTAGGACTCGATATCAATGGGCTCTTGAACACAGAAATTGGACAGAAGAACAATGGCGTTTCGTGTGCTTTTCTGATGAGTCTCGTTTTGGTATGAGGCCGGATACAAGACGTATACGACACTGGAGAACCCCTGGACGCCAACAGCGATTAAAATCCTGCCAGGAAGTCCATCCTTATAGTGGTGGAACCATCATGGTATGGGCGGGTATTTCGATCGGCGGAAGAACTGAGTTGATTTGGATCAGAGGCAACCTCAACGCTCAAATTTATGCTGAGACGGTTGTATCAGACGTCATCGTTCCTCTACAAGTGCATATCGGTCCCTTATTTCAGTTAATGCATGATAATGCACGACCGCACACCGCAAGAGTTGTAAGACAGACTCTCGCCGCAGCTAACATCAATGTCCTGCCCTGGCCTGCTCAGTCGCCAGACTTGAACCCGATTGAGCATGCATGGGATATTCTTCAGAGAAGAGCTCTGCCGAATATGGAGGGTATCCAGTCGCAAGAAGACCTTTTTTTGTTGTTGCAACGAACATGGGCGGCCATTCCACAGCGTGATTTGGATGAACTCATTTTGAGTATGCCAAACCGATGTTCTTGTGTTGTTAGTGTTCGCGGTAGAAACACGGATTATTAATTGTTTAAGTTACCCAATAAAATTAAAAAAAAAACTGTTATTTCAGTCTTTTTTTCGAACTTTAATGTTAGTGGTTCAAATGTCAAAAATCCCTTTATTAGGAAAATGGCAATTTTTTTTACTAATGCAAAGGTGACTTGGTTTATCGTTACTGTAGACAAACGAAAACATTTTATTTGATCAATCCTTAAAGAAAATTTTAATGAATATCAATCAGGAGAAAAGTTATTGCAAAAATATATGTTGATCCCTAGACACTTTTGATGTGTGTAGTTTTGTAAAGTAGGTGGCGTTGTGTACGAACGTAGTCGCGTGTGATTTCTGATTCAATATCGACTATTTACGAGTGGCTTAGAGAATGGCGCGAATCATATCGCGGCAGATTACAAGAAAACAGCAGACGAGTCGGTCGTTACGCGCCTTTAAAATAGTGAAGGTATTGGCAATGGAAATAAATCATACAACATTGAAGACTTGTTTAATTTGACAAATAAGTCCCAACAATACTTACACCTAAAGCGCAATTGGTTACATGTCGTCTTCCGATAAGATAACTTTTTGATGTGGCAATTGTTACGAAGAAATAGAAAACAAAAGACGGTACTGTACTGTACCTATAATCTAAATAAAATTTGAAGGCTGGCAATTATTTCTGTCAACGTATTAGCCTCGCTATACAGAGGGGTGGAGGGCGGTGGTGGCTCGGTTATAAGAACGCGTTCCTTAAATCCTACAAAGGTCGGTTTAAACTAACCCGGCATGTACCAATGAAAAGTACACTTTTTCTTACTTACATTTGTCAAAAAGCCTCGGAGAGCACGTTAAGCCGTCGGTCCCGGTTCCACTAATACCTTGTGGAATCGTTAATAAATTGTTATTTAAAATTGACTTTATATCCTCGCCAAGCCGTCTGGCTAGCGTGGCGAGTGTAGGCCAAATTCTCCAGATATATGTTCTGGAAGGCCCATCTCCAGCAGTGGAGGTCCAGGACGCTGTGTTCTAGGGGCTGTAATGAATACAGAGGGGAAATGTTGCCTGTTGTCTAAAGAACATTTTTATAGTTTTGTTTATTTTTAATTTTATTATTTAGGTAGCTTAAACAGATAGCTCTGTATAATAATAATAATAATAATTCATTTATTTCGGATTTGATCCGTATATGTTAGTAACAATTTAACTTAGAACTATGTTAGTAGAAATACACATTAATCAAAAATTAAAACAATGCAAATATAATAATTATTGTCTATTGTGTGTGACATTAAGTCACAGCCCCATAACATTGGGTAACGCAAACGCTGTACAGATTTACACGTTCCCAGTTACAACTCCAATCCAGCGCTTAACAAAAGCGCTGTCAAAACGCGACGATATCATCTTCAGAATGCCGTTGTCACTACCTCTTACTCTATGCAGTATCGACGCTGCCTTTTTGCGGATGATGGCCGGAAATCCATCCACACGAGCCTCCGCAAAAATGCCCGAAGCACTGCTGCGTCGAGGCAGTCCCATCAGCATTCTGAAGATATTATTATATTGGACGCGCAGAGCGTTGTAGGCCCGACCAGAGTATCTCACCCACAGACTGCTGGTGTAGAAAGACGTGCAGTACGCTTTAAAAAGCGTGATTTTAACACCATCTGAACATTGTGCAAATCTGCGTGCGAGCATGTTCCCCCGTACCGCCAACGCTCTGCGTTCCCTCTCAATGTCCATATCGTCATTCAGATCTTCTGTAACCATATGGCCCAAATATTTAAAAGACTTTACGACCAGCAGCTCAGTACCATCTAATACAACTGGCGGTATATGTTGTGGCTGCAACTTACCTGCCTTAAATATTAGCATCTCGCTCTTTTTGGAGTTGTAACTGAGACCGTGCTCCTTCGCGTAGTTTTCACAAACTTTTAAAAGCTTTCTCAGCCCCCCAATTGTCGGGCTCAGCAGCACCATGTCGTCCGCGTAACTAATATTATTAACACATACACCATCAATATGACATCCGACATGCATGCTGCTGAGCTCGGCAATCAGGTCATTAACATATAAATTAAACATCGTCGGCGAGCTTAAACGTATAGCGAGGCTAATACGTTGGCAGTAATAATTGCCAGGTTTCCTGTCTCTTGATTTTTTCATCAGCCGTTTGGACAACTCTTTGGCCAGACGCTTGGAAGCGTCCCCACGTTCATGTCGACCCCAAACGGGGCAAACTCGTAACCTTTACCGAGGTTGGCGTATTTGCGCAGATTGAGGTTCCTAGATAGGTTTATCATACATATAAATGGAGCTTTATTTATTTATTATTTAAATACTTTATTGCACTTAAAAACCTAGTACATAGACGAGCTATAACGCCATAAGGCATTCTTCACCAGCTAACCTTGGGGATCATGTAAGGTGATGGGCAGGATGAAGAAAAATATTAAAATAGCTTAAATTACTAATTATTAAATAAACATAATTACGCATTTATAGCACTAAAAATACTTATACGTACACAATATAAAAAACAATACACATACATACATAAACATACACTATAAATAAATAGATATATATATATATAAATAAAATGTCAAACAACTTCGAGAGACATACATTCTGTTTCTCAAGAAATAATGTGGTTAGAAGGTTTTCAAATACGTGGACTTATAGCCAGGGGTAGCTTGTTCCACTGACGAGCGGCAGCAACAGTGAAGGAATCTGAATATCTGCTAGAGGAATGGGAAGGAATCTTTAGCTGATTGTTGTGAGAGGAGCGAAGAGCACAGTTGTGCGTATTAGAGAGAAATTCATGCGTGTTTAAGGTACAAAGGTGTTTTGGGGTGCTTAATCAACATAAGATATTGATAGTGGAAAGAGGCATAATAATAAAAACACCAAATGAAACATATCACTTGAAAAACAATACGTGATGTTTTAAAATCATAATTGTTTTGAAATTGATAATCCAATTTCCAGATCATATGAAGTCATCGATAAAAATATATTTTTTTTATTACTGCATGATAAAAAGTGTTTTTTGTTTGGGACTTTGCTTAAACTACCCTATCATTATTTTGTTTTTTTTTTTTTTTTTTTCAATATTAACTTCAAAATATTACCGTATGGTACACAGGTAACACAATATTTTAGAATTAATTTACCATAAAAAGTGTCTCAGAATAATTTTCCTACTTATATCTAAATAAAAGACATTAATTCCAATTAGTTTTATTTCATACTAAATAAAAAATCAGTTCGTTTAACCTGGAACACTCTTTCAGAAATTTATGGAGAATCTGGCCTACAATCGCCATGCTGACAAGACGAGTTAGCTATGATGTTAGGTATGATGTTAATTTTTAATGACAATTTCTTAACGACTCCACAAGTTGGTATTAGGGTAACCGGGACCAACGGCTTAACGTACTCGAGGCACGGGAACGGTGGAGTCGTAAATCTATGAAAAATGTCGTAAGAAAAGTGTATTTCCTATTGGTACATTCATTACAGCCCCTAGAACAGCGTCCTAGACCTCCACTGCTGGAGATGGGCCTTCCAGAACATATATCTGGAGAATTTGGCCTACACTCGCCACGCTGGCCAGAGGGCTTGGCGAGGAAATGATGTCAATTTTTATTGACAATTTATTAACGATTCCACAAGTTGGTATTAGTGGAACCGGGACCGACGGCTTAACGTGCTCTCCGAGGCATTGGTACATGCCGGGGCTCAAACCCACGTTTTTAAAATATTAATAAAAGCATTCTTACGACTGGGCCACCACCGCTCTCCGAGCCACCATCGCCTGCCTTCTCTATACAAACTGTTAATTTTAAAATTGGACCCATTTTTTTACCCTTTAGACATATCTGGAAATTATTCTAGAGTAAGGGCATACATCCTCGCCATCGAGGCGAGTGTAGGTCAAAGTCTCCAGATATATGTTCTGGTAGGATGTCAGTGGAGGTTTAGTACGTTGCTCTAAAGGGCTGTGATGAAGGGCATACAACGCCACCCCGTATAGTATATATATATATATATATATATATATATATATTAATTTTACCAAATTTTTATTTATTTATTTATTTATTGAGAATCCAACAGCGTTTCAACTTTAATAAATTAAGTACTTACAAGTTAACAATTTTAGGCCACTAACAGCCACAATAATATTAAAAACTGTGATAAGTGATACAAAAAAAATCAAAAGTTAAAAATACATATTTAAGAATTTAAGATGTAAAATTGATTGCATAAAATATGAAAAAATTAAAACTAAATCCTAAATTTCAGTTGAACAGATATAATAATGTAATGTATTAATTACTCCTACACATTTTTTTTTTATATATATTATGGTGCATGCATGTTTGTGTAAGTATGAGAGTGAGTGCATGTGTTTGTTTAAATAAATAATAAAATAAATTTTAGATTGTTTATTATCAAAGATTTAACGAAAACCGGAGAACCTAGTATTGTATCCACCTAATTATCCATGAGCCATAATTTAAATGATTTGACTTTTTCCGAGCTGACGCAACTGCATGCCGGCACCGCGCACGTGCGGACAATGTCAAGGCAAAATAACTGTAACTAAACCGGATTATCTTGCTTGTTCAACATTTAAGATTTACATTTTATGAAATTAGATGATAGGCGGTCGTCATCTTCTTGCGTCATATATTATTTTAGTTCTCTTCTTTCGTTGGATGATGAATGAGATGAGAGGAAAGCAATCTAGCTATCAATTTCAGATGGTACAGACTTCGCCGCGATCATTCGTGCTGTTACGGGCCAGGAACGTGGAGACTTTTTTAAAACAACGTGTTCTTCCTTTGTAGATTGTTTATTTTTCTTAGATGTGCCCGTGACGAAGCCTGATTCTGAACTAACTTGAAAACGCATGGAAACTCATAATTATAGAAATTATTGCATCATCCACTGTACTTTAGCTGACGCCTTGTTTACGCGAAACGTAGCAACAATGCATCGCCAGCTACTTACTGTACAATGGATTAGCGTAGGGTGCATATTATAACAACCCCCTCATTAAGATTTATCATTACAGAAAGCAATGATAAATACTGGAACTAGAACAGGATATATAATAGCGTTTCAAGGAATTAAGGATGATGCTTGTCACGACACGGATACAACATTTTTAGGACTTACACAATTTGAACTAGGATACTTAGCAAAACAGGAATATTAACATGGAAACAGAGATTTTGCTAAATATCGGAATTGAATATAATGAATAGCAAAACGGAAATAGAACATTGGATACAGAGAGTTTGCTAAACATTATGAATAGTTTATTATTTTAAACCTAGATATATATAGTTCAAATAAGTCGAATATGGTTTATTTTTTTTTTAACCAGGATATAGTAATTAAAATAAATTGAATAAGAAACATTAGGAAATAGAACTTGATTTTAAACATAGTATATAAGGACGAGACATTTATTTTATATAGTAATGTTTCTTCGAGTAAGTTGACTTGATTTAGCATGGACTTCTTCTTCTGAAGTTTCTGATTCTTCAGAGACTCTAGTGACAGTCTTAGTATTGTTACGTGAAGTGTTATTATTACATCGATTATATATATGAATACAGCAATTAGCTGGGTTTGTTCTTTTAAACGATTTTCTAAATTTATAAATTAAAACAATAAAGATTATTAACAATACGAAATATGATATAGACATATAGTGAACTTGATACTTTTCAAAGTGGCTTAATTTTACATCATTTAACTTTTTATCTAATTAATCCAAATGGATACTGGCATGAAGCAAGGAATCTATATTATTTATATTATGCAACTTTGAAAACGGAATCATGGACATAGTACAATTATTAATTTTAATATTTTGGAACAGTCTCACATGTAGGATCTGCTACTGTGGAAAACACATTAATTAGTTCACACACAAAACACTGATTGTTTATTACTTTGCACTGATTTAAACTCTCTAGTAATGCATAGAATAAGCGATCTGAGGTTATTGCCAGATAAGGATTATTAGGGGCAATAAGAGCAAAAGTGTTTGGTTTCGAAACATCATATGGAATTGGAAAAGGAAGGATATGGAATAAGTTATACGATTGGGGCAACACTAACGGAATTTGTATAACTATGATTATCTTATTATTATGGTAATAAATAACTTATTTAGAGATATCAATTAAATTATGAACATTATGAAAGGATATAGAAATTAGGAAATTACATTTTTATTATTGGATTTATTTTATCATCATTAAATGGATTTGTTAAATATTTTTATTTAGAATATTTTCATAATGTATTATTAAATTTAGAAACAGTAGATTTCAATATAATCTTTCATTAGAATATACTGTTGTTAAACTACGTTAACGTTGGGAAATACCGGACATAGAAATACGATAAACTTATGATACAGCGATTTTATTATCATCACGACCGTTTTATTTTCGGAGTGACTGAATACAGCGGTTTTGTTATTTATTATAACAATGGATATAGAGGTTAGTTATATTTCGTAATAACTAAGGAAATAGAATCATATTAATATTATAATTGATTAGAACATAAGTTATTTGAACTTGTTAAGGTTAACGTTACGCTTTGTTTAACTTGAATTAACGTTTAGGAAATACAATGACATAGAAATAAGATATACTTAATAACTATGATACAGCGATTTTATTATAATCACGACCTTTTTTTTAAATTCGGTATGACTGATTTTTGTTATTTATTATAACAATGGATACAGAGGTTAGTTATGTTTCTTAATAACTAAGGAAATAGACATTAGTTAGTTTATTTAACTAGAATATAGAATTTTATAATCAGTAAAGCTGAGATTTTGGGGCTGGTTACCCTGTCCGTGAGCTTCTGATTTGGAATAAGTAAAGCTGAGATTTTGGGGCTGGTTACCCTGTCCGTGAGCAATTACTTTTGATTCAGATTAGTTAGTGTTTCTAACTAGGATATATAATTTTAATAATCAGTAAAGCTGAGATTTTGGGGCTGGTTACCCTGTCCGTGAGCTTCTGATTTAGGATAAGTAAAGCTGAGATTTTGGGGCTGGTTACCCTGTCCGTGAGCAATTACTTTTAACTTAAAGCTGAGATTTTGGGGCTGGTTACCCTGTCCGTGAGCTTTAATATTTATATATATTATTAATTAGCAAAGCTGAGAGTTTGGGGCTGGTTACCCTGTTCGTGAGCTTTGAACTAGAATAAGAATTATTTTAATTTTATTTAGGAATAGCAGGTTTTATTTCGTCATAGTGATAACGAATAAACTTTCGATTCACTGAAATAGTAACTGAATGACTTCCGTTTACTTTAACGATTTTATAAGGGCCTTTCCATATTGGGGATAGCGCTTTATTTTGCCTATGGTGACATTTTAAATACACCATATCACCGATTTTATATTTGACAGGTTTAGAACGGACGTCATAATATTCTTTTGATTTTTCTTTAGAATTATTAATATTTTCTAGTGCTTTGATACGACTATAGTATAATCTATGGTTTAAAGCACGTACATAATCAGTATAGGTATTATTTTCTAAAGTATCAATGCTACTTGGTATGTAAGGTTTGTGACCAAACAATAGCTCGAATGGGGAATAACCCGTGGTAGAATGAACATTTGTATTATATGCAAACATTGCAGTATTTATATAAAAATCCCAAGTATTTGGATTTTCATCGATATAGGATCTGAGATATTCTTTCAAGGTTGCGTGACTTCTTTCAAGTGCACCGCAAGTTTGAGGATGATAAGGGGATGCATATATATGCTTTATGTTAAACAATCTTTCTAGTTGTTTAAACATATCGGAACAAAAGTTAGTTCCTTGATCAGTTACGATCATTTTAGGAATACCTATATGAGAAATAAAATGAACTAGATTTTGAGCAGTTTCTTCTGCAGAACATGAACTCATAGGATAAGCTTGAGAATATTTAGTTAAATCATCTTGTATGGTTAGAATGAATTTGTATTTTTCGGTGACCGTTTCTGGTAATGGACCGACAATATCAAGGAATATTTTTTCTGTTGGCTTAGTAGCCGTGGAAGTTATGATCATAGGAGAACGATTAGTTTTTCGAAGTGGTTTATTTACTTGACAAGATTTACAACTTTTTACGTAATTTTCGATATCTTGACGCATTGATTTCCACCAATACATACTTTTTATTCTATCAAGCATGCGATTTATGCCGGGGTGTCCAGCAGTTAGGGAATCATGATTATCTTTTAGGATTTTCTTTACTTCATCTGGAGTAGGATAAGAAACATTATTTTTATATATATTAATTTTGATGCCGGAATTATGGAATATATAGGCTAACATATTATATATTCTTGAATAAGAAATTTTATTAAAGGGATCTCGGAAATCTGATATAGCAAATTCTTTTTCTTCGCTATATAATAATTCAATCATATCTTTATAATCTTTTAATAAATTGAAAATGTTTTTGTAGGGAATTTCATCATAGTGATGAACACGAAGAAATAAATGAGTAAACAAATGTTTATTATTGGAAGTAGAAAAGTTAGTGAATAATTCTCGTTCAATTTGACTTACATCGGGAACATTATTTGATAGGTTTATTATTTCATTTAAATATGGAACAGATTCATCTAAGTCTATGGATGAAGGAAATACAATTAGTTTACATTTCGTTTGTAATAATGACTCATTATGTTCTTTAATTTCTGTGTCATATGGGACGGGAGTTTGACGACTATGTTGTAAGTATTTTTCGTAGGAATCAGAGTTATTATCTTCATTTATGGTTTGTATATTACGAGATAGGGAATCGGCATTGCAATTTAACTTTCCTTTTTTGTATTGAATATTATATTCATAATCTTCTAACTTTAAGCGCCATCTTATCAATCTGGAGCTTGGATCTTTACAATTAAATAACCATTGTAGTGGTTTATGATCTGTGACTACAGTGAATTTATGACCGTACAAGTATGGTCTAAAGGTTTTTGTACCAAATATTATAGCAAGACATTCTTTTTCAGTAGTAGAATAGTTTCCTTCGGCTTTATTTAAGGTTCTAGAAGTATATGATATTGGTAAGTCTTTACCAATTTCTCCTTGAGATAGTATCGCGGAAATTGCATAGTTTGAAGCATCAGTAGTTAAAATAAAAGGTTTGGAAAAATCAGGGAATTGCAAGATAGGAGCAGTAGTGATTTTATTTTTCAATATTTCGAATGAACTTTGTTGATCTTCTGACCAATTGAATTTAATATTTTTCTTTAAAAGACTGGTTAAGGGTTTTGTAATATGAGAAAAGTTATTTATGAATCTTCGATAATATCCGACTAATCCAAGAAAGGATTTTATATCTTTAGGGTTTTTAGGAACTGGAAATTTATTAACACATTCGATCTTTTTCGGATCGGGTTTTACACCTTGATCTGTAATTATATGACCTAAATATTGAACTTCACGACAAAGAAATTCGCATTTATCGGGTTGGAGTTTAAGATTATGTTCTCTTAATTTATTGAAAACTAAATTTAATTTTTCTATATGAGATTGAAGATCATGACTAAAAGTTATTATGTCATCCATATACGTAAAGCAATGAATTCCTTGGAGACCTGATAATACAACATTTATTAATCTTTGAAATGTAGAAGGGGAATTTCGGAGTCCAAATGGCATCCTTGTAAATTCGTAATGTCCAGACGGGACAAAAAATGCAATTTTTTCAGAATCTTTAGCGTTCATAGGAATTTGATGAAAGGAAGAGGCAAGATCTAGGGTTGAAAAATATTTACTGTGACCTAACTGGTCTAGAATATCTGTGATATTAGGAATAGGATAAGCATCACCTATAGTTATTTCGTTTAATTTACGATAATCAATAACTATACGCCATTTCGGTTTTCCGGAGGCATCTTGTTTTTTAGGGACAACCCAAATTGGAGCTGACCATGGGGAAATAGAAGGTCGAATTATTTTTTGGTCTAACATTGATTTTACTTGTTTATTAACTTCTTCTTTATGACATTCGGGAAATCTATAATTTTTTACATTTACGGGAGTTTCTGAAGTAGTACGTATTTCATGTTTTAGAGTTTCAGTGGAGGTTAACATATCTCCATCTAAGTAAAATATATCTGAGTATTCTGAACAAAGAGTTTTTAAAGCAGAGGTTTCTTCTTTATTTAAATGATCACATCTTAAAGTTTGTAATACAGTTCTTTTTCGATTAAAATTATTATTTATAGGATTAATAGAATTTATATTTTGACAATTATTTTCGGTAGTATTTAAGTTATTTTCTAAAATTTCAGTTACAGGTTCTAAAGTAAAAATTGGATTTTTAACAGTTATTACATCATCTGAGACATTGAGTACTGACAGATTAATGCGATTATTAGGTTTTACATTGACAAGACATTTTGAAAAATATAATTTGGGATATTCTTTTAATTGTGAATTTAATATTAAACCTTGGTTTATTTCAGGATTAGAGACTTTACATTCTATCATCATTTCGCTTCTTGGCGGAATCAAGTAAATAGGATCATGAGTTTTAAACTTTATATAAGTACTTAAATTTTCATTTAAAATTAGTTTACATTGAGAATACTGAATAGACACATTATTTGCTAAAAAGAAATCGGAACCAATTATTCCGTCATAATTTAAATTTATGTTATCAACTAAATGGAAAAAGAATGGTATGGACATGTCATTATTTATTTTAAGAGTTAGTAAAAATTTACCTTTCGTTTCGGCGAAAGAGTTTATATCATTTATACCTTTGAATTTTATAAAGTTTTCATCAACATCGGGGATTTTGGACAAACTTGAGTTTTTTATTATACACATAGCACTACCTGTATCAATTAATAGTTTTATTGGATTTTTTGTATGAGAAGTATTTATTTCTATATAGGGAAGAGAAATAGATTTTATATTGTTAAGTTGAACATCGAAAATTGTAGAAATATTTGGAGACTCGAATTGAAAATAATTATATACGTTGGACTTTGCTATGTCCTCATTAGATATCGTTGGATCTGATTCAGCGGTTTTTATGTAAGAATTATTTTTATTTAAACAAACAATGGGGTCATTGTTTAGAATTGATGCGCCTGCAGTTTTGGATTCTCGTCGGCACATGTTCGGAATCCTATTAATTAGTTTAAATTATTTGAATTATCGTTTGATTGTTCAATAGCGTTAACATTTTCATTATTTGGCAATAATGGACGATTTAGGAATTTATTGTTATATTGACGTTTTCTACAAGTGGATATAGTATGACCGTTTTCTTTGCAGTATCTACAAAACATACTATTAAAATTAGGATTTTGGAAAATTCTAAATTTTGGTTTTTCATGATTTTGATACGATTTATTTTTATTAAAGTTAGTTTTTTGGAATTGAAGTTTAGGAATCGAGGATTTATAAAAATTTTGGATTTTCTCCTCTTCTATAGCGATATTTACGGCAGAATTAAATGTTTTCGGATTTCGACATCTCACAAAATTGCTTAGTTCGACTTTTAAGCCTAATGTGAAAGCATGTAAAGCGAGATCTTCTGTCATCGCAATACGACCGGATATATCTTTCTTTAAAGTGTCTGAATTATGGATTTCGGATTGGAGTTGCGTTAGACAAGTTTCTACACGTTGGGAAAATTGAGACACGGTTTCTAAATGATTTTGCTTACAATTTTGTAAATCTAGGAGAAGATGGCTATAGTGTTTAACTTCTCCAAAATTCGACTTTAAGAATGATTTTAATTCGGAAAAATTATCAAATATTTTATTAGAGGCAGCGATTTGTGCTTTACCTTCTAACTTCGATATTATATACTTGAAAAGGATGAATTTTTGATTTTCGTTTGCCAGGTCTAATGCGCTTTGGCAATTTGAAATAAAGGCTAACAAGTTTTGTTTATCACCTTTATAGGGATTTATAAACTGGCATAGGATTTGGATAGGGACTTCGGGATTTGCGAAACCAACATCTTTTTTGTCAACTTGAGACATTATGAACTTGAAATATAATGAAACTGGCAAATAACGATCTGAAAGCTTACTTACAGCGTTACTGCGATAAAGCTGAACATCTGGTGACTGGCCGGATACAGTGGAGCACGACGGCAGGAACGAGGACCAACACGATGCTAGCAGGAAGAAGCAGGAACAGAGGTCTTGAAGACACGACGACGAAGGCGGCAAGGAGGCGGCAAACGCTCTCTTCGGATTAGAGCTTTCTTCGCTTCGCTCTCTTCGGATTAGAGCTTTCTTCGCTTCGCTCTCTTCAGATTAGAGCTTTCTTCGGAGTTTAAAATACAACTTGAGACTCGGTGAACCCGGAGGCACTCAGGATTGTAAGTGAGTTAGAACAGGACTTCAGAGGAATATAGATACGGAGGCACGGAGACAGAGATTCGTAGAATCACGGTGAACCCGCAGAGACAGAGACACGGAGAGAAACACGGAGTCACGGTGAACCCGGAGGAAAGTACTCGACGATCTTGACACGCGTAGACAGGACGAGAGGGAGGATGTCAGCTCAACTAGAGAAGCGATTCTGGAACGGTATCCCTCAACAATCCCACTTCTGACACCAATTTGTTACGGGCCAGGAACGTGGAGACTTTTTTAAAACAACGTGTTCTTCCTTTGTAGATTGTTTATTTTTCTTAGATGTGCCCGTGACGAAGCCTGATTCTGAACTAACTTGAAAACGCATGGAAACTCATAATTATAGAAATTATTGCATCATCCACTGTACTTTAGCTGACGCCTTGTTTACGCGAAACGTAGCAACAATGCATCGCCAGCTACTTACTGTACAATGGATTAGCGTAGGGTGCATATTATAACAGTGCGTCACGTCAGTCATACACCGCATCAATTTTCGCCGCAATCACTCGTTCGCCGCGTCAGTCATTTGCCACGATCACTTGTTTGCCGCGTCAGTCGTTTGTCGCGATCATTCGTGCGTCGCGTCTATCGTTCGCCGCAACAGTTTTTGTTGATGCTTGATTTCCTGCAATATCGCCCAAACACGTCGAGTATATGCAATGAGATTAAATAAGAATGTCTCTAGGTATATGGGAGTTTAATATAATAGCCATTTCTGCCCCATATTGTAATTAACCTCAATTATTATTATCACTATGAGGCCGTCATAGGGAGTCCGAATAGCGCGTAAGGATTAAATTTCTATGGCCCTGTGTGCCGTTACAGCTACGTCTGAGTAGTGGCAACGAGTGAAGGCACTCGTTCGCCGTGTCAGACATTCGCCGCGATAGTCGTTCGCCGCGATCATTCGTGCGTCACTTCAGTCGTTCGCCGCATCAGTTTTCGCCGCAATCACACGTTCGCCGCGTCAGTCATTTGCCACGATCACTTGTTTGCCGCGTCAGTCGTTTGTCGCGATCATTCGTGCGTCGCGTCTATCGTTCGCCGCAACAGTTTTTGTTGATGCTTGATTTCCTGCAATATCGCCCAAACACGTCGAGTATATGCAATGAGATTAAATAATAATGTCTCTAGGTATATGGGAGTTTAATATAATAGCCATTTCTGCCCCATATTGTAATTAACCTCAATTATTATTATCACTATGAGGCCGTCATAGGGAGTCCGAATAGCGCGTAAGGATTAAATTTCTATGGCCCTGTGTGCCGTTACAGCTACGTCTGAGTAGTGGCAACGAGTGAAGGCACTCGTTCGCCGTGTCAGACATTCGCCGCGATAGTCGTTCGCCGCGATTATTCGTGCGTCACTTCAGTCGTTCGCCGCATCAGTTTTCGCCGCAATCACACGTTCGCCGCGTCAGTCGTTTGCCACGATCACTTGTTTGCCGCGTCAGTCGTTTGCCGCGATCATTCGTGCGTCGCGTCAGTCGTTCGCCGCCTGGCTATACAGAGGTGAAATGTTGCCAGTCTCCTTGGGACTATCTCGGATGGGACGTCTCTAGAGGACATTTTTTATTTATAGTTTAGTATATTTTTAATTTTATTATTTAGGTAACTTTTAAATTATATTTAATGTATATTAATATAGAAAATTCTTAGTAGATAGATTATTAGCCAAAAATTAGGATTGGGAAGTCGAACCACCACCTCATTTTCATAGAACCCGTAACGTTCTACGAGTGTGTGCCGCCACAATATTATACTTCTCGGGGTTTTTCGTAATCCTTATTCTTATAAAAAAATATCTTCAACCCCACAAGAAATGACAGTCATGATGATAATATAATTATCATTTCCTGCTTTTGCTTTGATAATAAAATATTGTTTTATATAAATAGGAAAATCCGTTCCGATACAAAGTGTTCATTCATTAAGTTATAGTAAATTTGTAATTAATTTATTATAATCAGCGACAACTGGTTTAAATCAGAATATGTATATGTTAGATTACCATTTTATCTTATTATTTGTATAAGCCTGCCTTCGTGGTCTAGCGGTTAGGTCCGTGGATTTAGACCGGGTTCGATTCCTGGTCGGAAGACAAAAATATTTATTAATGTATATAAATACATTTAATTAATATTTAATTTATTTGTGATATTTCTGGAGACATCGACGAGCTTGCCACTTGTCATTATTGGCCTATAGTATAGTAGGCTAAATGTGAATCCGATTATTTATAAGCGTGGTTTCTGACCACCCCGAAAGGAAAACGGTCGTGATGATACTATTATATATTATAGCTATAAAATACCTAAGTAGTATTATTTCGTAAATACGACCACATCTCTGAGTATCGAACAAGTGGCTACCAATTCGCTGTCGCAGGAATCTCCGAATTCTCTGCTATTTTCTATACTTAACGAGTATAGATAACTATCATCACGACCGTTTCTCTTACGGGGTGGTCAGAAACCACGCTTATAAATAGGCGAATTCACATTTAGCCAACTTTACTAGAGGCCAATCATGACAAGTGGCTCGTCGATGTCTCTAGCGTACCAAACTCGAGAAATATCACAAATAATTAATAAATATTTTTGTCTCCCGACCAGCAATCGAACCCGGGACTTAACCGCTGGGCCACGGAGGCAGTAAAGTGTATTTTTTTTTTCAAAAATTATGTTGGATTTTTATTTTAGTTTTCAAAATCGTGCCCGAGATTACTTTGAACATTTGTCGCTATTTTTGTAGTTACAGGTAGGTATATAGATATATGTACCTACATCATAGATAGAGTTCAGCTACTATCTTAATGTATGACTCCAACTATGACGTTAATAGATAAAAATAAACAATAATATTATTGGTACAAAGAAATTGAAATTTTTCTCCTTTATTTTATTATAATTTTTATTCGTGATTTGCAGTGAATTTTTAGAATATCAATTATTATTTTCCCAACAAATAAAATTTACAAACTGATCTTTTATTTACTATCAAATAAAACTAATATCTAGCTAATATAAAAACTAAATACTTACAAATATCTTGATTATAATCTCTACATGTCATCGAATCCAGGAGAAGATGAACCCAATGTTCCAAGGACTCCGGAGACGTTACCTCGGTTGGATGGCAACATTGATCCTCTGAATAAGATATTCCCTACTCAAAGGATCATCTGTTGACGCTCGGATGGCAACGCTTATGTCGCGTATTAACGATTTAGCGTCCTCAGACCAAGGGCCCATCGTCTCTACGGCAAACGGCACAAAATGGTATCGATTTGCTAATTGGAATTAATACTGATGTCTTAAATTTAAATATCAAAAATGAAAAACATTCTGAGACACCCTATATTACCCGGATATTTATAAAATTATGTTGTAATAAACTATTGAAACATTTATATACCTATTTCTAGTTTATCTTGTATAGTAAGTAGTTAAACTCCACTATGGTGAACTCCACTATGGTGAACTCCACTATCACAGATGAAGGAAATATGGAGTATCGAAACATTACTATCAGGACCAAAATAAGACTTGTCCGCAGTCTCGTGTTCTCCATATTCCTGTATGCTGCCCAAACCTGGACTCTTAGAGCCAATGACTGAAGCCGCGTCGACGCCTTCGAAATGTAGTGCTGGAGGCGTATGCTGCGCATCCCGTGGACAGCGCGCAGAACAAATGTCAATACTCAAGGAGCTCAAAGCCACTACCAGGCTCTCTTCCATCTGACTGCAACGAGTCCTTGAGTATTTTGGTCATATAGCCCGTAAAATCTCTTGCAATCTTGAAAGGCTAGTAATCCCGGGAAAAATTGAAGGCAGAGACCCCGTGGCCGGAGCCCGACAGGCTGATCAGACCAGATCCGCACCACACTTCACACACAAGTCCTCGAGGCCCTGCACACCGCCGTTATCAGACCCGGATGGCGCAGCATTGTCAGTCAGTAAGGGAGTGATCCGAGGAGGGAGTCACGACCCTCAGCAGTGAGGAAAACGACGCAAGGAGGAGGATATGTCGTATGGTAAACTAACAGTAAAAAATAAATATTTTTTTTTAAATTTTCACGCGCATATTTTAATGGTTGCCGGCTATACCTCATATAGGTATGTATGGCATACATATGTTATACATATATAGCTTTAGTTATATATAATTTTAGTTATATATTAGATATGTATGCCAATGTATGTGACGGTTAGCCTAGCTTTGATTATCATACTGTTTGGCTTCTTGGCCTGTCTATATATATTGAATGTCTCTGTCCATAGAAAGAGATACACCTTGTATTGTGTTCCTTGAGCTATACAGCTTTTATTGGACAAGAACTAAGACGATGATATACGTAAGTACTGTTTTTGTTAAACGTTTATAAAAAAAAAAAATCATCGACTCTATTGACATCAACTTCACTTCAAGCACTGAAAACACGTCATTTTTAAATCAAAGCGTAGTGGCCGAATGGTACAGTAAAACAATTCATTACCGTGTCGAACCTTTCAACTTGTTTTTTTAAACAATTCTCTTTATCGGGAATATTTATGATTCCCAATATTATCAATAATATGTCAAGTTAATGTGCAAAGAAATTATATAAGTGTTTTTTTTGTTACCAAGGTAACGAAAGTACTACAACAATACCCTGCTACAATCGATATTGTTGGTTCCTGTTTTACACAAAAACTACTAAACCGATTTGGATTAGATTTTTTATTTTTTATAATAATTACACGGGTAGACCTATTACAGCAATTATAGTCATGTCACAAATAGAGTTCTAATTCTTAACACAAAAATTAAAAGTCATTACAAATCATAATTAAACTCCGTTAATGGGGTGTATCAGGCAAAGCTTTTTGTAGATGTCGCTAGCGGCACTGGTACCTTGTTTACACCTATGACGGATCATTTTTTAGATTTATTTGTAGTTTTACTTTTTTATAACAGAAAAATGTTTTTTAACTTTACGTTACCTACCTTAAAAGACGAATTAAGTAAGCGAACACCGTCTTTATAATTAAAAAAGGTTGAATTAATAGAACGGCAATTTTGAGATCACCATATCTCTGCTTTCGCTTGGAAATCTCGATTTGTACACTTAAAGCTGCTCACTTCTGCATAATATTCAGAAAATAATACATTTCGTAATAAAACTACAAGTTTTCTATGCAACTGACAGTTATATTAGGTACCATCTATCATGCGCCATCTATAGTGATAAAAAGTTAGTGATACATCCCATTAAAATCCGTTCAGCGCGGCTATCATACGACAGAGTGGAGATTGAACGCGACCTACCGTGCGACGGAACGGCATCATAAACAGCGAAAGTTGCACCAAAAAGAACTCTCTGTAATGAAAATAAATGTAAATTTAAACGAAGATCATATAAATTAAATAATGTCTGGTGTGGGATGCGACATGTGTAGACACATTAGCTCCAACTCACATCCAGGCGACCTCGCCCCCTAGAACACAAGAGTCCTTGATCTCCACTGCTGATGGGCTTTCTTAAGCTAGCTTCCCACGGTCCGCGATATCGGACCAGCTCGCACGACACACCGTGGGAACGGTCTCGTCCGTAGTAGCACAGACACGTATGTGGCGGTGCGCCGGTATCCGTCGCGAGGCGATAACTTCAAAGCGTGCGGTGCGATATTATGATAAATTTTTCCGAATCATCATCACACCGGTAGGATCACAGGACAGGGAATATTTTATGTCATTCGTTTATTTTCTACCGTGATCAAAACAGAAAACAAAATTAGATATTTAGGTACACTTACCTTAAACGACTTTTGTTGTATGCTGATCCACCAGCGACGTGGTTTCTTTTTAATTTTACTAGATCGCATAATTTGGTAATTGTTAATTAATACCACAGCCGCAGCTGCAGCGACGATACGTTTGCATTTTGAAATGAAGCTATCAAAAGATCTACACAGACTGACACGCACCGTTGGAAGAGCTCTGTCTGTGTGCGTTGCCGTCCGTGGCCGTCGGCTGTGCGCGATGATCCGCAGAATCACAGACCGTGGGAAGCTAGCTTTACATATTCTGAATAATTGGTCCTCTCACCACGTTGGCCAGACGAATTGGCAAGTTCGACATCATTTATTTGACGATTCACGATTCCACAAGTTTGTGTGACAAATAGGTTCTGATATTAAAATATTCCCGTCCTATGGCAATGATATTGACCAAATCAGCTTTTTGATTTTGAAAGTGGCAACATTTTATGACTTACCGACCGAAATCGTTGAGTTTGTTGTTAGAGATTAGGGATAAACGCGACTCAGTGATTGTCGTTATATAGTTATGAAATTCTATGGTTAAAATAAAATAAATTTATTCTATTATGAATTTTGTGGTTTAATTTGTCTTTGAAATCAAGTAAGTACCTATAATGTTATATAAATATATCTTGAATTGTTTTAAATATATTTTAAAACGCAGTGTCTGATAAATAGCCTGTTCCATTGACGACTGCCTCCGTGGTCTAGCGGTTAAGTCCGTGGACTTAGACTCGGAGGTACCGGGTTCGATTCCTGGTCGGGACACAATAATATTTATTAATGTAAATAAATACATTTAATTTATTTGTGATAGTTTGGTACGCTGGAGACATCGACGAGCTTGCCACTTGTCATGATTGGTCGGCCTATAGTAAAGTTGGCTAAATGTGAATCCGCTTATTTATAAGCGTGGTTTCCAACCACCCCGAAAGGTCGTGATGATACTTTCTTTCTTTTCCATTGACGAGCTGCAGACACGGTAAGAGAATCTGAATATCTGCTGGAAGAGTGATAGAAATGGGTATAGAAATAGAGGTATATGAGAAGTCTTATCCATTTCCTTGGTACCTTAAATACAAAAACAAAACACTTGTTTTGACCGCCTCCGTGGTCTAGTGGTAACAAACGTTGTCGTGAACTCAGGAGGTCGTGGGTTCGATTCCCACCGGGGGCAAGTTGTACATTGTATAATTTGTCTCGGTCTGGGTGTTTATATGTATAATATGTATATATTTACAAAAAAAAAGTAAATTATTGTATGTAGTTTATCAACCATCTAGTTTCCGTAACACAAGCCTCGTAGCTTACCACGGAAACTAGATGGCGCTGTGTGGCCTGTCTGGAAATATTTATATTTATTTATTATCTTACAAACGGATCCGTTCGAAACGTGCGATGCCGAACTATGGACGCGTACCTCAATACTAACATTGTAAACCGTTTAGTTTACCGCTGTATACATTATGAGCTACTCCTTTTTTTTATATTAAAAAATGTATCTTACAACAAAAACTAAATCTAACCTAAAAAAAAATAAAAAAATAAGCTCCTTCAAATCGCTGTCTTGTGGCATGGTGCCCAATACACTAGCTGCATTTCCCCTTTGAATTAAGATACTTAATTTTGTGAAAAATAACTGCTAGCTATTGTCACCAGAGACGTCAATGAGCCTTGGAACAATTTTTTTATAGAAACCTTTCAGTTCCGATTCCCACGATCCCATCGCTTCTACAGCAAACGTCGAAAAAAAAAACCTCGTAACTCTTAGTTTCCTCCCGACTCTAGCCTATTCTATATTAGTTTCTATATATCATATACATACTATCATATACTATCATATTTATATTATTAGCAATATGTGTTTTCTATCACTAGTTGCATTGATAAGAATGTTATGATGCACCAAGGTTGTCTGTCACTAAGAAATACTTAGGTAGGATATGTTTTAATAATATAAACTAGCTAATTGACCTGGCGTTGTCCGTTTAAGGTGACACTCATTGTTAAAATCACTATGTAGTAAAATATATATAATTATTTAAATTCAAATTCAAATTTTTTTGGCGACGGAACCCTGAGTCTTATTTTTTTTTCCTTTTAGTGGTAATTGTTTCTTTTCAGTTTATAATTCCTGCTTATTTTTAGACATTTAAAAAAAATATATATATAAGGAGGCCTCCTTTTCTTAAACCAGCCAATTGTCGGTCGCAAGCCCGAGACACCATTCTTCTCATCTCTTACCCACACAACTCTAAGCGAAAGCAAAGATATGATGATCTCAAAATTGCCGTTCTATTTTTTCAACCTTTTTTTATTTTAAAGACGGTGTTCGCTTACTTATTTCGTCTTTTAAGGTAGGTAACGTTAAGTTAAAATTAATTTTTCTGCTATAAAAATGTAAAACTACAAATAAATGTAAAAAATGATCAGTCATAGGTGTAAACAAGGTACCAGTGCCGCTAGCGACAACTACAAAAAAGCTTTACCTGATACACCCCATTGTTACAATTTCTATATCAATAGAATTGTATTTGAGACATGACTATAATTGCTGTAATAGGGTCTACCAGTGTAATTAATATAATTAATAAAAATTCTAATCAAAATCCGTTTAGTAGTTTTTGCGTAAAGCAGGAACGAACATCCATCCATTCTCATAAAATGTAAAGTACCAGTAGAAATATTATACACATGTATGTAGGTACTATGGACGCATGTTGTCGAACATAAATTATACGTCAATAAAATATGGATATTAAAATTATCTAATTCATTTGTAAACACGGATTTTTTTCCTCTTAAGTTATTATTCAGTTTATCATTTTTGTTGGATATTTTGCCCAATTCTTCGCCTAATATTTACAATGTTTAAAACCTTATTTAACTCCGCAATAATCGAGATTTTCAAAATACCAATGTTATTTACAATACAAATACAAATGAGATACAATGAGTATATATAACCGGTATAACAACTATTATGGTAAGAGAACTAGAAAGTTCTTAACTCCCATTATATTTAATAATGGGGTGTATCACTAACTTTTTATCACGATAGATGGCGCATGATAGACGGTACCCAATAGAACTGTCAGTTGCATATAAAACTTGTATTTTTATTACGAAATTTATTATTTTCTTGTTATATTGCCGAAGTGAGTGAGTATTTAAGTGTACAAATCGAGATTTCCAAGCGAAATCAAAAATATGGTAATCTCAAAATTGCCGTTCTATTAATTTAACCTTTTTTCTTTTTAAAGGCCGTGTTCGCTTCGTATTTTAAGGTAGGTAACGTTAATTTAAAATACATTTTTCTGTTATAAAAATAAAAAAACTACAAAAACATTTAAAAAATGATCCGTCACAGCTGTAAACAAGGTACCAGTGCCGCTAGCGACATATAGAAAAAGCTTCGCCTGATACACCCCATTGATGACTGTGTAAAAATGTCTAAAGGTGAATTTAAAGGAAAATTAAAGTTGCTTTTGCTAAGTAAATACTAACTACTAACAGTACATAATAATAATACATAATAACGTTAACTATATATTATATCACGCTATTAAAGTTGATATTTGCACGGTCACTGTCAAGGTCGAGCGCTTATAGAGTTGAAAATTTAATAATATTTTGTAATTATGACGCAACATCTGACATAAATTACGAAATCCACTAATAAAGTTTGCGACTAAGTAACAGAATCTCCCAAAGTTACAAAATGTTTTTAGACATTAAGCTCGCCTATGTACTGTAAAATGTATTATTTTATGTGCAATAAAGAATTTATCTATCTATCTAACTTTTTATGTCGACTCCATGTGCCTAGGTGTGGCACGCGGAGGCTTGTCGGTCCGTCCCGCTGTTTGTGATGCCATTCTGCCGTAGGTCGCGTTCAATCTCCACTCTGTCGTATGATTGCCGTGCTGAACGGATTTTTGAACGCAGAATCGGCGTGTGATGTGTTTGTCGAGCTGTCCATCTATTGGCTACATGCGTTAATGTTGAACAATGCAACCTATCCAAATTCTTCTTGGGGTTGACTTCCCGATCGTTGGGTGGAGCTGTACAGTTAGTACGTATGGAAAAAATATCATTATTCTCCCAGTTCTCTGCTTAACGGTTGGGAGAATTAACCCCTAGTCATATTGTATCCAAATTTTATATTTTCATACCAATGCACCTTATTACTCAATAAACGCATTTTATTATTATTAAGTTAAATCGGGTTTCACGAACAAATTTCACAATACTTTAGTTCATTTAGTAAAATATATACATTTTATTAAATTTATTTCATACAAAACTTTAAATTAAATAAACTATATTACAACAAAATTTAAATTTAACCTAATAATAATAATAATACATAGAAAATAAAAATTAAATACTTACAAAAAAAATTGCTCCTCTCAATCGCTGTCTTGTGGATACACTAGTAAAATATATTGTTTAAAATAATATAATGTTTTTTTGTACAGGAAACAGTTTTTAAAACTCAACTTAATTATTTCTTATTGCATTGGGAAAAGCAAGTATTAAGTATTTTCTAAGATATGTTTGTGAAACGCAGTTCTTGCAAAACCTAGTTAGTTTTAACTTAATGCTCTGGTGTGGGACGCCACGTGCGTCGACACCCTCGCCGCGTCGCATCTCAGGGGGACAGCGCATAAAGCGGGAGCCGCGGCGGAAAATGCGGAGTCCAGCAAGCGGGGCAAGTATGTAAGTATATTAAAAGATTACATATCTATGCCGTTTGCTGTAGAAACTCTGGGCCCATGGAGACCAAGCGCAAAAAAGTTTTTAAAAGACATAACACCGCGTCCTGTCGTCTCCTCCGGTGACAAGAGGGCTGGCTCTTTTTTCGCCCAGAGAATCAGTATTGCAATTCAGCGCGGAAATGCAGCCAGCGTTCTTGCCACCATTTCACGCGTACGGGACTTATATCCCTATCCTTAATATTGTTGTATGTTGTAAATATTTTTTTAAAATAAATGTATATTTTAGAAATAATTAAGTACCAAAAATATGTTCGAGAAACTGGTAGTCTTTCTATGCATTATTATTCTATGACAATAGGTATGTGTAATAATAATAAATGCCTAAATGTCATAATATAATATACTATTAGAATAATGTTTTGTGGACATTGGGCACACGTCTGATAACATTTATGACACCAATAAAGGGAATTGCGCCTTCCGAAAAGTGCGCTCTAAATGTGGGTTTAGACCGAATGAATGCTCATTATTTTTATAAAATTATATTTGGGTTAAAAGAGACGAGCATTTGGCTGTTCATAGCATAAATCAATATTTTTCAATTACATAAATCCATCACTGTAATCAGCTAAAATGTTGCGTCATCCATCACTTACGCTTTCAATATCACGAATCTAGTGATTTTGCAAGAATAAAAAATAACAAAGGTAATTAAAAAAATTAAATACCCGACTGCGTAAAAAATATCATGCATTAAAAATAAGTAACAGCTGAAAAAAAACAAGTTCAAGGGTTCCGTCGCCATAAAGGTTGATAACCATTAAACCACCGTTAAAATATATAAAAAAAAATTAATACTTTTTTTTTTTTTTTTAACATTCAGGACCCATTAAAAACAGAGACGGGTTCAAATCTTTCCAACAATGGGCCCAGACTGTTTTATACTTTATATTTAAATATATAAATAATTTTAATAATCTTTTGAGAGCAATTAAGAAAAAACCTATTCGTGTAAAAAAAAAACAAAATGGCGGTTACGATGCTTTTCCTTAAAAGTCTCTGATGTTTATACTTGTGGTAATTCTTTAAAAAAACAATAATATTTTTAATGGGGGTATGTACGTTTTTACGTCACTAGCCCAACCAAAATATTATGCTATTTCCTATCGCCTGTTTGTGACGTTTTAAAATCTGTTTGATCTAGCGTCATCAAAACAAACAATAGCATCATTCCTTATTATGTAGGTACAATACACTTCCAGAATTATACTGTGTGGAATTTATTAAAGAGCAAATTTTTTATATTATAATCTAGACCAAAAATTAAGAACTACGTATTTCTTATTTTATTTATTCAGTAATAAAATCTTAAGTTACGGTGCAGAGAAGTTTTCCTAAAAATATCCACACTCATACCTAGTCTAATCAAGAAGGTAGCGAGAGCGAACGTTGACTTACGTAATTCTTTCTCTCTCTATTTCGTCTCTCGGCTGTGGGCAAGATCAATTAATAATAACAATCCCCAGCCTTTAGATATTTATCACGATGGATATAGCGATTTACGGACGCAGCCTTATGAAATTAAATATTTATTTAGTAGATAAAAACGTAACATATAAATAAATAATATTATAAATATTTCCAGACAGGGCACACAGCGCCATCTAAGTTCCGTGGCTACGAGGCTTGTGTTACAGAAACTAGATGGTTGATAAACTACATATTATACTTTTTTTTTTTGTAAATATATACATATTATACATATAAACACCCAGACCGAGACAAATTATACAATGTACAACTTGCCCCCGGTGAAAATCGAACCCACGACCTCCCGAGTTCACGGCAACGTTTGTTACCACTAGACCACGGAGGCGATCGATATATGACATTTGTTGGCCCCCACACCAGTGTTTTGTCCTGCAGGGGCCCTGAAGGTAATTCCAGATAAATAAATAAATAAATATTTCCAGACAAGTCACACAGCGCCATCTAATTTCCGTGGTAAGCTACGAGGCTTGTGTTACGGAAACTAGATGGTTGATAAACTACATATTATACTTTTTTTTTTGTAAATATATATATATTATACATATAAACACCCAGACCGAGACAAATTATACAATGTACAACTTGCCCCCGGTGGGAATAGAACCCACGACCTCCCGAGTTCACGGCAACGTTTGTTACCACTAGACCACGGAGGCGGTTGATATATGACATTTGTTGGCCCCCCCACACGAGTGTTTTGTCCTGCAGGTAATTCCAGATAGTTTCTACCACTAGACAATGTAAAGATAATTAAAACTATACAATAAGTAGAGGTGTAGGATATGATTAAATAAGTGTAAATGATAAATAGTGACAATAAGTGTAAGTAAATATACTTTAATATATAAATACTAATATCATTACGTATATAAAGATAAAGTAAGACGGCATTAACGGAATCATACAGTATTTGGTTGGGTAGGGAGAGAAGTAGAATGGTGGATGGTGAGCGTATTATCGCGCAATAGAAAAAAAAAGGAGGCCTCCTTTTCTTAAACCAGCCTATTGTCGGTCGCAAGTCCGAGACACCAATCTTCTCATCTCTTACCCACACACGATGGACCCGGCACCCGCACGGTGAATCCATGGAATGCTTAGAAATTTGTCTTCTAAAATTAAATTATAAATACTTGTATACCGTGGAGTGTTAAAATTGTATTTTTTTTATTTTTTATTTGGTGGCCAGTAACATCCTTTCGGTTTCTTCGTAGTTTATTTTTAATAAATGTTCTTTTCTTATTCACCATGCAGTAGTGTTTTGTTTTAAGGATAATGAATTATGTCTTTCAAAAAAGTTTTAAATCAAATTTCAAATCGAGGTTCGACTAATGACACCTGAAGCCTAAAACAATTTTTGCTCTTTTCTTAACGTAATTTGTCATGGATTTGCAACAACACCGTTCCCGTGCATCGTAGAGCACGTTAAGCCGTCCCGGTTCCACTAATACTTATGGAGTCGTTAATAAATTGTCATCAAAAATTGGTATCAGGCCAGCGTAGTGAGTGTAGGCCAAATTCTTCGGATATTTCTGGAAGTCCGATCTCCAACAGCTAGTGTGTTCTAGGGGTTTGATGAAGTATATAATATTTGCACATTATATTATAATAAAACATATTTACTATAATGGGCTATAATAATATATAACTATGGACTCAGCCAAGCGTCTGGCCAAGGAGTTGTCCAAACGGCTAACGGAAAAGTCTGGAGATAGGAAAGCTGGCAATTATTTCTGCCAACGTATTAGCTTAGCTATACAGAGGGAAAATGTTGCCAGTCTTCTTGGGACTATCACTGAAGGGTCATCTCTAGAGGACATTTTTTACTTATAGTTTATTATTTATTAGGTTTAGTTTATATTTATTTTAATTTTTACTTTTAAGTAGTTTTAATTTATATTGTAATTCTTTTATACTGTTTATTTCTTTACTATAAATAATTAAATATCAGCATAGAAGGACAAGGTATTATCTAATAATTTTATTAACAGATATAAGTGTAATAGATAGGTATATATTATATGTATTTTCATTATTTCACATGTTTACGAAAACATAGTCATTATTAAAGTGTCAACGAACTACGTTTATGTACCTAATTATCTAGCATTGGAAACAGGATTATTAAAATAAAATACACCCATATATTTTTATATATTTATATTTATCTAGGTACCTACGTAATAACGGTGGATGCGAAGATGAAATCAAGCGTCGAATGGCAGTTGCTATGGACAAGCTGAAGAAGATATGGAGGAACCGAAACGTTACCAAAGCCACTAAAATCCGGCTGGTTAGAGCTCTTGTGTTCCCTATTTTTCTGTATACTGCGGAGACGTGGACCCTACGCGAAACAGAAAAAAAAAGAATTAATGCTCTAGAGATGTGGTGTTGGCGGAGAATGCTGGGCATATCATGGACGGAGTTCCGAACAAACAAATCTATACTGGAGGAACTGGGGATCAGACGCCTTTCCTCGACTGTACAATTACGCATTCTCACTTTCTTCGGACACGTGTCACGGCGTGGAGAAACATCAATCGAGCGCTTGGTAGTCCAGGGGAAAGTCGATGGCAAGAGGATGCGTGGTAGGTCTCCGATGAGATGGACCGATCAGGTGAAGGTTGCAATGGATCATCCCCTACATGAGTGCACTAGGAAAGCCGGGGTCCGAGAGGAGTGGCGACGGCTTGTTAAGCGTGCCACTAGCACTCCAATGGCGACCACGACCACTCTGCCAAGAGTGTAGCGACTAAGAAGAAGGTACCTACGTAAAATAAGTACCTACCAATATTTGCACAAGGTTTATTTACAATAAACATTAAATTAAAAATATTAATAAAACTGGAAAATGTACCAAATCCTAAGTTTATAAATTATTTATACAAAATATGGTTAATAACAACTGCCTCCGTGGTCTAGCGGTTAAGTCCGTGGATTTAGACTCGGAGGTACCGGGTTCGATTCCTGGTCGGGACACAAAAATATTTATTAATGTAAATAAATACATTTAATTTATTTGTGATATTTCTCGAGTTTGGTACGCTGGAGACATCGATGAGCTCGCCACTTGTCATGATTGGCCTATAGTAAAGTTGGCTAAATGTGAATCCCCTTATTTATAAGCTTGGTTTCTAACCACCCCGGGAAACGGTCGTGATGATACTTTACTTTTTATACTTTACTATAACAACAAAATATATTATACATTTAAGTATAATTTATTATTTATCCGTAGAAACATTATTTTGGGAACACTTGGACATGTCAAAGTTTATATTTTTGTCATATAATATATATAAATAAGCACGCTTCACACACACACACACACACTTACACTATCACACCAACACTTATATTCTCTTATTATACTCACGCACACGAGCACAATAATTACATTCCATACTTGTTTTCACTGGATCTATGTTGTTACCCAATATCTAGTTTAGTATTTTTATTTTTATTGCAATTTTTATGTTTTATGTTTAAGTTAGTTATAGTTTATTATTATTATTATTTTCTTTTCTTAATATTTGTTTAAATTTAAATTCATTAACATAACTTTCAAGTAAATAGTGGAACCTATGTTGGCTGAGGCAATTTTAATCTGTTTTTTTTTTATTGATCTGGGAATATAGCTGTAAGGTTTATCATATAATAAATAAATAATAAAAAATATGCAATAAATATATATTAGGTAATTTTTTTTTTTTTTTTTTTTTTTTTTTTTTTTTTTTTTTTTTTTTAGACAGGTCACACAGCGCCATCTAATTTCCGTGGTAAGCTACGAGGCTTGTGTTACGGAAACTAGATGGTTGATAAACTACATATTATTATTATACTTTTTTTAAAATTATATATACATATTATACATATAAACACCCAGACCGAGACAAATTATACAATGTACAACTTGCCCCCGTTGGGAATCGAACCCACGACCTCCCGAGTTCACGGCAACGTTTGTTACCACTTGACCACGGAGGTTGGTATATAGACTAAGGATAGGTATGTATAAAAATAAATATGAATTCAAAATTTTTTTTTACATAATATAAAATAAAATAAATATTAATACTAACGATAGGGTTATAAGTCCCGTCCGCGTGTAATGGTAGCAAGAACGCTGGCTGCATTTCCCCGCTGAATTGCAATACAATATCTTTGGGCGAAGAAAGAGCTAGCCCTCTGGTGACCGGAGGAGACGACAAGAAGCGGTGTTATGTATTTTGAATACTTTTTTGCGCTTGGACTCCATGGGCCCAGAGTTGTATAGTCTGTATATATTGTATGCCTTCTTAATTATTTATTATATCTGGTTTAAACAGGGGAACTCCTTTTTTATTTAGTATTTTTTACATTTATTTATTATTTTATATTTATCTAGGTACCTGCGTAAAATAATAGAATTAGGACCGGAAGAATGGTGGGTCAGCGGTCTGCGTATGCGCCGGTAAGGTCGAGCAAGATAAGAAGATCATTACATCAGATTCGCCGGCGCGTGCGACCGCCGTATATAATCACTGCCATACACCAAACCGGCTCATTCACAACTCAAACGTTACATGTAATACTACTCCAATTTTCGTGGCAATGTTCAACGTTCTCATGCAACATTTGATTTTGAGAAGTACGATCAATTTACAGTGGTGGCAAAGTGATTACTGGTGTGTTTGGTATTCCCCGACCTTCGAACAACAGAAAAGATAGTTAAACGCTTCGGAACTAGTGGACTTTTTTCAGGTAACTACTAAACAATATACATCTTAATCCCTCTCGCTTGCACACTCATTCACAACATTTTTTCAACTCCAAGTGTTCTTTGGAGAAATATTGTATATATTTACTTACTAGGAAATAAAATTGAGATTAATTTAAGAATTGTTTTGGTAAAATCATTATAAATGTTTTGCTATTTAAGGTAAAAATCTGTCTGAAATAACAGTACCTAATTTTATTTCCTAGAAAGTTAATACAGACTACATGTCTCAAAAGTTCACTTATAATTAAATAATATTTAATAATGTACGAGTGAGAGATGCCAAGCGTTACACCCTCTTAACCCTTAAGAGGGTTTGTTTCTCTCTTGTTCGCACACTCCAACAATTTTAATGATTTTTCAAGTCTTCGTGTATTTTCTAGGAAATAATATTACGGACATTTTAGAGTTATATTAATCGTAGATTTGTTTTAGTGAAACGTAGATAATAGTAATAGATGTTTTTGCTATTTTTCTCTGTCTAATATTAAGTATATCATCATTATCATCAGCCTGTGTCTCTCCGCTGCTCGATATAGGCCTACCCCAAGGCTCTCCTGCCACCCTCATCCAACCCCCACCAGCGACCTTCCTCAGGTCATCCGTCCATTTAGCGAGGGGTCGACCCACTCTGCGTCTTCCCGTACGTGGTCTCCACTCCTCGGTTCTACGACAGATATGTCCAGCCCATTGCCACTTCAGCTTACTAATTTTGAAGGCTAGGTAACGGATTTCCTCGTTTCGGACTTTATCCACCAGAGAAATACCGAGCATAGCTCTCTCCATAGCCCGCTGAGCGACGTTAAATTTGTGGGCCAGACCCACTGTTAGTGTCCACGTTTCTGCTCCGTACGACAGCACTGGAAGAACGCACTGGTATTAAGTATATGAAAGTGGGAATTGATTTTCTTAGACAGTTAAAAGACTACATATTTACAAAATTACAAGTAAATAAATGTTTTGAAAAAGAAGAAACTTAAGGTATTCTAAATATATGTGAGATCCAAAAACTTTATCATATTATTAGTTAGGTAAATATAAGTTTTAATTATAAACAAAAAGTAATGCGTTTAAGGATTAAGACTTGCTTAAGTTTGAACGATAACGACTAATTAATTCTGAGATTATTGTCCTAGTTTTAAATCTCGTTTGGCTTCTTAACCCGTCTTCAATATTTAACGTCTTTGAAGAATAAAGTATCATCACGACCGTTTCCCTTTCGGGGTGGTCAGAAACCACGCTTATAAAGCCGATTCACATTTAGCCGAACTTTACTATGGGCCAATATGAATCGAACCGGTTACCTCCGAGTCTAAATCCACGGACTTACTTATTTTTATTATTTATTATTATTATTTATTAATATTTCCATAAATGTTAAAAAATAAACATCGCGAGTCCATTACTATGTTTTGAATTTACATGTTCGGAATTTAAATAAGATTTGTGATTAGGTAACGGCTTTATCGCAAAGTTCACGCGTTCAGGTCAATCAGTGATAGTATGTTTGTATTCTAGCTTCTAAAAATTGGCGAATTTGACTCATTGATAGTGTTGCCCAAAACAAGACCAAGACTTGGCTAAGACAAGAAAAATGGCTAGAACGTCACTAAATAAGTTGCCTCATACATTATCAATATCATCCGATATTTAAAAATTTAAAACTTTGCTGTTAAAAGCTGTATCTTATATTAAACAATTCACTATCTCAGTAATTAAATTTATCAACATTTTCAAACTAAAACATTCTAGTTTCTATTATCACTAAAATGACGCAAATAAAATGCTTTTATTTGAATTATTTATTAATTTCCACAGCATCAAAGTACAACAAAAAAGTTAAGTTAATTATAAGTCAGTCTAAGGCAGCTATACTCTAAGTGTGTTCCGCGGAACTCTAGGGTTACACGATACCCCTGTAGGGGTTCCGCAAGAATTTTGATTATAAAAATCAAAACACCTCTCTTTGGTCGAACGTTTTGACTCCGTCCGCCGCGCGTATACTTGGAGCGCGCAGTCCCTTTGATAAAAGGCGCCTTTGAATTGGACGCTATAGTTGTGAACAAGCGACTTTCGACTTCATAACATAAAGTAAAGAATACACTTTTAAAAACTATTGTTTTATTGTAGGGTTCAAGTATTTTGCTTTCCAAAAGGGTTCCGTCACCAAAAAAGTTTGAGAACCGCTGGTCTAAGGCATTTTTAAAGGGCTTGACTGATAATAGGCGAGCCTGATCCCGAAACGTGTGGATACACTTTACTGGGTTTATCGGCACGAACGGTGGATACTTCCCCGCTCAGGCAGACTGGGCAAATTACTACCATGAGTCCGCCTACTACCTAAGTTGTTCTCGTTGAAACGATGTGCCATTTGCAATGATGTCAAATGCCAATTTGTATTTCCAAGGAAAACTAATATTATAAGCTTGCCATGGTGGAATTAATATAAAAAAAACAAGACTAACTGTGCGAGCGCGAAGGATTAATCTCGTTAAACTCGAGGCATTAAACTCTTTGACTTGATAATCTTCTGTTACAATCATGACTTAATATCGTTAAAATAGAAAAGAGCTTTCCCATGTTTTTAAATCAATAGACCGAATAGTTTTAGGAAAACTCTTTAATACTCTTACTGTGAAACAATTGTTAAAGGTAGTGTTATGTATACGCGCATGGGTGGGCACAGGTAAAATATTATTAATTTGAGAATCTACTGAATGTCTGTGTCCATTCATGCGAGTACGAAGGGGTGTCGTAGTCTCTCCCACATAAAAACTGTTACAAAATCTGCACTCCAGCATATATACGCAATGAGAAGTAGTACATTGTGCGAAATTTTGAATTTTGATGACAACAGGGTTATGATGAGTTTGTATATTGATATCGGAATTTATTATGGGACATGTTTTGCAACGAGATTGGTTGCACTTGTGTGTACCTAACAATGTATTATTACTCCGTGTATTTTTATTTTTTGCTAAAATAGCTTTTAAATTTTTATTTTGTTTATACGTTACACTAGGGCACGTTTCCAAAAGATTTCGTGTAATATTATTATTCTTAAGGATAGAAAAGCTATCCTTTAATAAATTTTGAATTTTGTGTGCCCCGTGGAAGTATGGTATTATAAGCCGAAGGGAATTTTGTTGTTGTGTGTGTATAGCGTTTGGAGTGTTAGAAGGCCTGTTCATGTGTTTGTGTAAAAAGTTTGGGGGATAATCGCGCCTACATAACCCATTAAAGATTTTGCCTTGATATTTAGCCAAAGATGTTGAATTATTACAAATTCTTTTACCGCGGATAGAAAGTGAATGTGGTATAGACCAGTATTTAGCAGTCTAAGATTCACTCATGAAATTTCTAAAACTAACATAACATTTTTAGATGTAGATATTACTTATAATAATCATAATATTTCAACTTCTGTTCATTTTAAAGAAACCAACAAGTTACAGTATCTGCATTACAGTAGTTGCCACCCGTCGCACACAAAACGGTCTATACCACATTCACTTTCTATCCGCGGTAAAAGAATTTGTAATAATTCAACATCTTTGGCTAAATATCAAGGCAAAATCTTTAATGGGTTATGTAGGCGCGATTATCCCCCAAACTTTTTACACAAACACATGAACAGGCCTTCTAACACTCCAAACGCTATACACACACAACAACAAAATTCCCTTCGGCTTATAATACCATACTTCCACGGGGCACACAAAATTCAAAATTTATTAAAGGATAGCTTTTCTATCCTTAAGAATAATAATATTACACGAAATCTTTTGGAAACGTGCCCTAGTGTAACGTATAAACAAAATAAAAATTTAAAAGCTATTTTAGCAAAAAATAAAAATACACGGAGTAATAATACATTGTTAGGTACACACAAGTGCAACCAATCTCGTTGCAAAACATGTCCCATAATAAATTCCGATATCAATATACAAACTCATCATAACCCTGTTGTCATCAAAATTCAAAATTTCGCACAATGTACTACTTCTCATTGCGTATATATGCTGGAGTGCAGATTTTGTAACAGTTTTTATGTGGGAGAGACTACGACACCCCTTCGTACTCGCATGAATGGACACAGACATTCAGTAGATTCTCAAATTAATAATATTTTACCTGTGCCCACCCATGCGCGTATACATAACACTACCTTTAACAATTGTTTCACAGTAAGAGTATTAAAGAGTTTTCCTAAAACTATTCGGTCTATTGATTTAAAAACATGGGAAAGCTCTTTTATATGGCAGCTTGGTGCATACTATAGCCCTGGTCTGAATGTAATGCATTAGGTTTTGTCTAACTTGTTTTGTAAATTTATTAATATCGAACCAACAATGGACATAACATACTGATGATGTTTTCCATGATGCGCGAGGTGATGATGATATTTTTCTAAAAAATAAATACAAAACTATATAGTGCATTGCCTTCACCATTGCTAAAAGAAATAAAATTACTTTTTTCAAAATTTATGACAAAGACCTTCAGTCACTGTCACTGATGACGCCGCTCCAAAGAGAGGCGAAATATTTGGCAAAAAATATTTTAAGCTTCAATTTATATATTTTACCAAGTAAGAAACACATCTAACACATTTTATTTGTTGCAGATTATCGTTAAAATAGGTTATTTATTACTATTATTATTTATATATTATTTATTACGCGGTGGTGGCTCGGTTGTAAGAACGCGTTCCTTAAATCCTACAAAGGGCGGTTCAAACCCCACCGGCATGTACCAATGAGAAATACACTTTTCTTACGTACATTTCTCATAGATTTACAGTGCCTCGGAGAGCACGTTAAGCTGTCAGTCCCGGTTCCACTAATACTAACTTGTGGAATCGTTAATAAATTGTCATTAAAAGTTGACATCATATCCTTGCCAAGCCGTCTGGCCAGCGTGGCGAGTGTAGGCCAAATTCTACAGACATATGTTCTAGAAGGCTCATCTCCAGCAGTGGAGGTCTGGGACGCTGTGTTCTAAGGGCTTTAATGATAATGATGAGGTTATTCATTTTCATTATTTCATTGCAGCCCCTAGAACACAGCGTCCCAGACCTCCACTGCTGGAGATGAGCCTTCTAGAACATATATCTGTAGAATTTGGCCTACACTTGCCACGCTGGCCAGACGGCTTGGCGAGGTTATGATGTCAATTTTTTATGACAATTTATTAACGATTCCACAAGTTGGCATTAGTGGAATCGGGACCGACGGCTTAACGTGCTCTCCGAAACACGGGAACGGTGGTGTTGTAAATCTATGACAAATGTACGTAAGAAAAGTGTATTTCTCATTGGTACATGCCGGGTGGGTTTGGACCGACCTTTGTAGGATTGAAGGTACGCGTTCTTACAACCGAGCCATCACCGCTCTTTGATGAGGTTATTAGTCCGGTTTAATTTGACAAGGCTTCGCGCAACGCAATGTTTAGATTAAGTCATTCGCCTATTCCTTTATTAAACCTTATATACTTGCTATCTTACGGCTAAAGTAACAGAAATACTATACCAGTCAAACGTATCACATTTACCTACCTGTACAGATATATCGTTTCAAAAAGACATCGCTTAATCGTGTGCATGCATGACAAAAGCATTATATAGCTGCAAACGTTTTATAAAGAAATAATTTAACGGTAACTGTCAATATGGAAAAGGTAGAGTTCAAATTCGAACGGACACTGTCAGTATCAAATGCTGTTAGAGTTGATAAGTCTTATAATATAATGTCACTTTGACGTAAGCTCGACCAAACTGGTACCAAAATTGACTGTAAATAACGGAATCCTCATTTTTTTTTTTCAATGTATAGTTTAATAAAAAACAATTGTACAAATAGGACTTAATCACTTAATAAATAAAATAACATGAGAATTTGGTACAATGAACATCAATTTGCACATACTTTAACGTGATTTATACAATTAAAAAGCTAAACATATTAGATTAATATTAGTAATACTATCAGTGAAACTATTTATATTTACATAAACTATAAACATTATTATTATTATTAAGTACATTACAAACATATCACACAATAAATTATTTGTAATATTTCTCGAGTTTGGTACGCTAGAACCATCGACGAGCTTGCCACTTGTCATGATATAGTAAAGTTGTAAATTGCATATATTTTAATTTTATATGAAATTAAAAACATAAACAAACCCTTTATATAAATGTGAGCAGCAGGTTTATTTTAGCAAATAGCGTAACGGATCTGATTCAGTACACCACCACAACCAATCGGTAACACTTTAAAACAGTACATCTATAACAATCTTTCAGGGTTGTCAATATTAAATAATATAATATTTAAACAAATAAATTTATTTCATACAAAACCTTAAACTAAATAAACTATATTACAACAAAATCAAAATTTTACTTAAAAATTATAATAATAATACATAGAAAATAAAAAATAATTTTTTACAAAAAAAATAGCTCCTCCAAATCGCTGTCTTGTAGCATGGTGCTCAATACACTAGCAGCATTTTCCCTTTGAATTATGATACTTAATTTTTGGGAAAAAAAAATTGCCAGCCCTATTGTCACCAGAGACGTCAATGAGCCTTGGAACAATTTATTTAAACTACTGCCTAACTTAATACACGTTTTGTCTCATTTTTATCTATTACATTTTGAAGCACTAGAACGAACAAATAAATATAGTAAAAAAAATATACACCGTTTTAATTACGGCCGTGTCTAAATTATCCCGATATCCATCGTCATAAATACCTAAAGGTTGGGAAGTGTTATTATTAATTGATCTCGCCCACAGTCGAGTGACGAAATAGAGAGAGAAAGAATTAAGTAAGTCTTTAATTAACTTCGTCGACCTCTCGCTACCTACTTGAGTAAGCTCAGTATGAGTGACGATATTTTTAGGAAAACTTCTCTGCGCCGTAACTTAAGGTGCTATACCTGAATAATTAAAATAAAAAATACGTAGTTATTAATTTTTATTCTATATTATTATATAAAAATATTTGCTTTTTAATAAATTCTACGCAGTATAGCAGGGCAACGTAGAAATGCAACCAATGTACTTGGCACTTTTAAATATGAAATTTTGTTGGTAGAGATTTTATCTGTTATAAATATGTTGTACTATATTTTTTAATAAATTATTTTATTTGAAAATCATAGTTTTCTAAAAAAAAATGACATTGATGTAGTTACGCGTGATGGGGATATTTAATTTAATTTTAAAACCTATTAAGTAATTTCCAATTTAAAATCAAAGCAGACAAATGTATTAAATTTATCAAACCGCACAACACCAACCCTGAACAAGTGAAGTGAAAATTCTGACACTAATATGGTTTCGTTATTACAGAGGTAATTAAAGCTGAACTCGAGAATTCGCACGGCAGACTAAATCGACGCGCACACTCGAGCGGAAGACAAGACAAAAGTCTAATAAAGAGAGACTAAATCGGAGAGAGACTAAAGAACAAACTTATCGGAAAAACAATGGCTACAGTTCAATCTCAACCAGAAATCAAGCTGTCGCCGATTCAATCGGACGAATCGGATTTTCTGTCTTTAACAATGGCAGCGCTTCGTCTAGTCAACCCTTGGGCTGAGAAGTGGATCGAGCCTACGCCAGAAGACCCAGAGAATAGAGTGATCACCTTGGATGAAGTATCATACCATGACACTCCGAAAGACTGTTGGGTCATAATTTACGATCGCGTTTACGATATCACAAACTTTCTTGATGAGGTGAGTTTTTTTTATTATTTTTATTCTAGCGATTAATAGAGGGTTTAGGATCATCCCTGTGAAATTTGTTCGTGAAACCCGATTTGACTGGAGAAAAGCTGATATATATTTTATCGTCACGAACGGTGGATACTTCCCCGCCCCGGCAGGCTGGGAAAATTTTCACCATCAATCTGCCTACCACCTATTTGTTGTTCTTGATGAAAGATGCAATTATGTCAAATGCCACTATTTACTTTTAAAGAGAACTAATATTGTAACATTGCGATGATAATATTTATATGAAAATAACAGCGCTTGAAGGAAGACTGAAGTATTAAATAAAAAAAATACCTACCTTAAATATGAACACCAGATTTCTAAACCGCTCGCGGCGTAGGCCCGTGTGACCGCGGACCGCAGATCTGAGATCACTCAGCGCGATATGTTCGGCTCAAAAATTTGCCTGTCGGAATCTTACAATAGGGCTGGCATGGACATTATTATGTCCAAAGCCCTGATAAAAAAATAAAAAAAAACTTCCAAGGATGAATAACTTTAAAGAATCTTGAGGGAGTTCTTCGCGCCATTTTGCGTGGACATGTCAAATGCAAGTTTTTGTTTTGTAAATTAATTTACTGTGGATATTATTGGTCGAAAGTGGTGTTGTTTTGTTTAATAATGTGCTACAATGTGAATAATTATGGAAAACGATAAATTGCACTTTTAATGTGGGGCCGAAGTTGCAGTTAATTTTTTGCGGTTTTCCCGCGCTGTCAACTCCCATATTTTATCCGACGTGTTTGAGCTATAGTGCCGCGAGTGACTCCAAGAAAAGCATCAAATTCTGCAGCATCTGAAATTTGATGATGACCTCATTAACTCATAAAAAAGAAGGATATATTACGTCAGACTTGGCTGTATGGGCTAGACCCTTTGCCTTCCCTATCATCTCATTCATCATCCATCGGGAGAAAAGGACAAAAAAAAAAAAAAAAAAATTAAAGAATCTTGAAGTTTTCACAAAATTTACCATTAATTATTTTTGTTTCAGCATCCTGGTGGAGCAGAAATAATGCTGGAATACGCTGGAAATGACGCAAGCCTCGCTTTCAGAGGTACGGGTCATAGTAAAGGGGCGATTCGGGCTCTCGACCGGTTTCTTATAGGCGAGCTGCCCATGCACGAACGTTTATACAGGAAAAATGGGGGCATCCGACTAAGTGACATTCCGGATTAGGATATCAAAGCTGTGATATAATTTTAGTTTAGTATTTATTAAATTAAGTATCGACGTGTAATCCAGCAGCCATATTTTGTTACTTAAGCACAAACGTTATGTAATGGGAATGCCTAAATAGTGGAATCTGTCAATGTAAAACGCTATTAAAATATTTTTTTTTTTTTTAATTTCTTTGAAGTATATTGTACAAAATACATTAGTCCCAAACACGTAATTTGTTCATAATATTAGTTTATAACTGAGTTGGGGATCATCAAATTCAAAGTGTTTCAGAATTTGATGCTTTTCATCGAATAATTTGTGTCAATATCGCTTAAACACATCTGGTATATTTCTACGCGGGAAAACCGCAAAAACACAACTGCAACTTCTGCCCCATATATAGAGTCAAATTTATCGTTTTCCATAATTATTTACATTGTAGCACATTATTAAACAAATTAACATTATTAATAATTATTAGTAATGTACAAAACAAAATACATGGACTTAATATATCCGTGCTAAAATTCTCTCTTAAAATATTCGTAGGTATAAAGGTAGACGACACTCGACGACAGAAAATAACGTTTCGAATGCGTTCATTTAAAAAAATACTAACAATTTATTTTCGCATATTTACTATAATGTTTTTTATTTTATATTTTTTTATTTTATTTTATATTGACAACAAACAGTCATTTACATAATATTACAAACATAATTACCACTAACAAGACCTTGAGTGTCGAGAATTTACACAAAATACAATAAACGAAAACAAAAACAAGCACAGCAGATTAATAATTAAGCAAAAAAAAAAATTATTAACTGTTGTCTTATTAATTAATGATGTTTTTAATTAATGTGTTATAATAAATACTATGTTAAATGTAAATATATAATCTAATTTTAATAAATATAAATGTTGTTAAATATATAGCGCACCATATAATATGTTAAAGTTAGTCATAGCAACCCTATGAGTGACTTTTAAAATAGTGGAATACGTTTTGACGTAAGCTCGGCTAACATCGGCAGAACTCGGGATAAAAGTGACAGTAAATAACATAATCCACTATTTTGGCAATCTAACTTTTGCGCTTAAGTAATTAAATATGGCTGCTGGACCGTCTAACACTGGGCGGCCGCAAGTTGATTAATTAGTCCTTAATTAATATATTTATCTATTGTTTATTTTACACGTAACCTTTTTGAATTAAATTAAAGGCTATCTTAGGCCTAACGCTGATGACCGACCTTTGTCACACAATTTTATGAAGCAGATTTCGTTTACAATTTCGATTATTTAAATGTTGAAAATTAATGTCAGCGATAAACTATCGACTTTTTAATTTGTTTATTTGGTGAACTCCTAAGCCTGTCATAGACGTAGCAATATGAGAAATAAAATCCTGGGCCATATGTGAATTTACTGCCTAATTCAATATTCTATTGCATTATTTAAATTTACTTTTTTTTCAAGTTTTATTCCAAACAACATACATCATATTTTGCTCTTGGATAAATATTTAATATTAACTTAATTTGACAGCAAAATAATTTAAAACTTATTTAATAATAGAAACAAAATATAAATTTACTTAATAAAAATCTTAAATAATAATAAACAAAGCATGTCCTCTAGTGACGTCCCAGAGATAGGATAAGAAGACTGGCAACATGTTTACCCTGTATAACGTAATATCTTGGCAAAAATAATTGCAAGTCTCCCTGTCTCCAAATTTTTCCGTTAGTCGTATCGACTGCGCAAACTCGTAATACGGAGGTTGGCGTATTAGAGGTTTTTAGTCTTAGCAGTAAACTAACTTGCTATATCCTAATTTTGCATAAGATATTATGCTATGAAATTAAGATATAGGTACTTAAATGTTTCTTAAACAAGTTTCTATTGTAAATAATACCTATATAAATATATAGTATAAATACGCTATAAATTAATACTAAGGATAGGGATATAAGTTCCGTCCGCGTGGAATGGTGGCATGAACGCTGGCTGCATTTCCCCGCTGAATTGTAATACTGATTCTTTGGGTAAAGAAAAAGCCAGCCCTCTTGTCACCGGAGACGACAAGACACGATGTTGAATTCGTTTAGGATGGTTTAACGCATTGTATCCCTCTCGCTCGCACAATACAACATTTTTAGAGATTATTCAAATTTGAGTATCTTTGAGAAATGCGGTCTATTAATTTTCTAGGAAATTAAATTAGGCACGTTTTAGACATATTATCACTTTCATAATTTTAGACAAAGCATAAATATTTATAACGATTTTACTCCATTTTATGATGAATATATCATTAAAAATAAATAGAATATATATTTTTTTATATATATACTAGCACGACATGTGACCTTAGGCCCACCTGATGGTAAGGACTCGCAAGATCCATGAATGTTAGCAACTGAAGTCAGACACTCATAACTGCCATCAGTCCTTAACACTATGCCGGCTTGACTAGATGCTTTTTCACACTTCGCTTGAAGGACTCCAGAAAGTGGAAGCACAGAGCATTCCACATGTTTATCGTACGACAGATGTATGAGTCCCCAAATTTATACGTACGCGAAGGGATCTTAAAATTGTATTGTGCGGGCGAGAGGGCTGCAAAAAACGATAAACCATCTTAATATAAAAAAAAACATTTAATGTGCGATTAGCTACGTCTATTTAAGAACTTAAAAGCTTCTCTTCTTAGTCGCTACACTCTTGGCAGAGTGGTCGTGGTCGTCACTTGAGTGTCAGTGGCACGCTTAACAAGTCGTCGCCACTCGTCTCGAACTGCAGCCTTCCTGGAGCACTCATGTAGGGGGTGATCCATTGCTGCTTTAACCTGGTCAGTCCATCTCATCGGAGACCTACCACGCATTCTCTTGCCATCGACTTTTCCATTTTCAATAAAACAATATAAAAAGGTGTGTGTAAAATATTTTATGCATTTATTAATATTTTAAGTAAATTAAATTAAGTTGCTGTTTTATATCAAATCTTTATTCCTAATTAATAATATTATTTTTTGACAGTATTTTTGTGTTTTAAACCCTTAAATATATAAAAGCTTTATTTATTTATTTAGTTTGAAAATTGGTTATGTTGCGAATACTTTCGCAGTGTTAAAAGTTCCTATTTTTTTAATAATTATTATTGTATTTTTTATAATAAACTTTTTAAAGCCTAAATTGTTTCTTTTTAATTTGATAATTTTCCATTTTTATCCAATGTTAGATACTCGTAAGTACAGGTTGTAACTTAAAATAGATGTTGCGCTGACATCTGACGGGAAAAGTAAGCAATTATTTAACGAATGTCTCGATCGATAAACTTAACGGATGTACCGATGGATAATACTTACTAATGCCATTATTCTAAGGATAATAATGATGGTATTTCCACTTAGAATAATGACAATAGTAAGTATATAATATTTACTTATTTCATCAATATTAATTAATATTTAGTATATGTTTAAATTAATAATAATTAATTAAATAATTTCATACTCTACGCTTTAAAAAAATACTATAATAATATATCTTACTTAAGTTTTTTTGTAAATATACCGGTAACCCTGAAATTATCAAAACCAAATAACGGTAACGCTGTTACGAATGCCGATTTGTTTTGTTATTTATTTAATTATCTTTTTACGCGAACCACCTCGTTAACGCGTCTGGCCTGCATGGCGAGTGTTGGCCAAATCTCCAGAATTTTCTTGAAGGCCAACTTCAACAGTAAAGTTCTAGGACTTTGTGTTCTAGAGGCTGAGTTGATAAAAAAATATCAAAAAAATAATTTTTAAATTTGCCGCCATAGCTTGTTCGGTGGGAACCCGTAGTAGCGCTGCCCAAACTTACACATTTTTCTTCTATGGAGAAAAACTTCTTCTTTACCTTGATTATGTGTTAGCGACGTCACTCTTACAATGATCTATTTTATTATTTTAGAGCTTTTAAAGTTAGGTGTTCGCAATGGGGTGTATCAGGCAAAGCTTTTTGTAGATGTCGCTAGCGGCATTGGTACCTTGTTAACACCTATGGCGGATCATATTTTAAATGTTTTTGTAGTTTTCATTTTTATAACAAAAAAATATTATAACTTAACGTTAGGTACCTTAAAAGACGAATTAAGAAAACGAAAATAGGTTGAATTAATAGAACGGCAATTTTGAGATCACTATATATTTGATTTCGTTTGGAAATCTCTATATTTACACTTAAAAGCTGCTCACACTGCATAATATCCAGAAAATAATTAATTTCGTAATAAAAATAAAAGATTTCTATGCAACTGACAGTTATATCAGGTACCATCTATCATGCGCCATCTATCGTGATAAAAAGTTAGTGATACACCCCATTACCTCACTTTCCCCTAATGTAAAGTATGATCACGACCGTTTCCCTCTCGAGGTGGTCAGAAACCACGCTTATAAATAAGCGGATTCACATTTAGCCAACTTTACTACAGGCCAATCATGACAAGTGGCAAGCTCGTCGATGTCTCCAGCGTACCAAACTCGAGAAATATCACAAATGTATTTATCAAAATCAAAAAAAATATCAAAATAATTTATTTGCTAGAAAACATGGTTACATTGCAAGATCTTATAGCTATAAAATTCGCTTCACATGTTTCACCTCAATGGCATGCAAATATTGGGCAATTACAATATGAGAAAAGTCAGATTGCAAAATAGTAGGTAAATTGAAGCTACGCTCGGACTATATACACTTTAGCATCAGTTATTGCTTAGATATTCTTTAATTGTATAAAAACATTTTTTTATTAAATAATTGTACAGATCCTTTTTGAAACGGTTAATCGGTAATACCTTGATATTTTCTGGTAAGTTATTAAAGAGTTTAATTAACATTGCATGACTGTTTCTAGAACACATTGTTGTTTTGCAAAAAGGTAATACCAAACGATTTGGATATCTTGTATTAAAAGTACAAACCTGATGATTTTTTGTAAACAAGTTGTAATTAAGCTTTACAAATTTGCAACATTCGAATATATATATACCTACTAGTGTCAAAATGTTGAGTTTCGTAAACAGGGGTCTGCACGACTCAATGGAACTTACACCAAACATAGCCCTGATGCATCTTTTTTGGACTAGGAATACACGATCTATGTCAACAGAATTTCCCCAGAGAACAATTCCATATCTTAATATAGAGGCAACGTACGCATGATATGCAATTAAAGCAGTTTTTTGATCAGATATTCTGGAAAGCCTATATATTGGATACACAAATTTATTGATTTTTTTAAACACATCATCTATGTGTGACTTCCACGATAGCTGACTGTCCAAATATATACCTAAAAATTTAAAACTATTAGATTCATGTATAGGTTCATTATTATAATTTATGTTAATACTTTTTGGATGTCCGTTTTTAAATTGCATGTAACTAGTCTTACTTATATTAATTTGTAAGTTATTTATATTTAACCAGTCTATTACTCTAATTATTGTATTATTTATGTCAAACTCGTATTTGTCGTTATATTTAATTATTATAGATACGTCATCCGCAAATAAAGTGCATTTATGATTTGTAATGTCAGGCAGGTCATTTATATATAAGTAGTAAAAATATTATTTACATTAATAAATATTTTTGTGTCCCGACCAGGAATCGAACCCGGTACCTCCGAGTCTAAAGCCACGGACTTAACCGCTAGACCACGGAGGCAGTTTCTCTAATGTCTTTGTAACAATACAAGTATTCGAAAAAACTGCATTATTTTATTGAATGCCCGGAAGATATTAGGTCAATTGACGTCAAAGGTCTGCAAGTCTGCATCAAATGGCGACGTCACGTCTATCTATCTCAAGGTCAACCATCTCGACAATTATACCCTATATACTACCTATACTCAAGCTTTTATCGCTCATTAACCCGTTTCAAGGTCCAATACCTACCAACCTCTATATAGCTAACACAAAAACGTAAATAAAGGTTGTCTCAGAATGCTATTTTTTTTTTATATTAAAAAAAACATCACCAACAATTTTAATTATGTTTATTTAATACTAAATAAAATGTAAGTTTTAAATTGTATTTGTGAATAACAAGCGTTCATTACTTAAAAAAAAATTATCAGAATACCTATGTTTATTCGAAAATAAATAAACAATCATAATTAAAAACTACTTTAATAAAATAACTATAAACTAAACCTACTTAATAAAAAAATAAAGTATGAATAAAAAATGTTCTCAAGAGACGTCCCATCAGGGATAGTCCCAAGAAAATAGAAGATAAATTACAATGAAAATTTCAGTGATATTGATTTGTTCAGTGTTAGTGTTGCTAGGTTAAAAAAAGAAATTAATAATAGATTATGCTTGTAGAACTTTTAATTAATTTCTTTTTGATTACTATTTTTTTTTTCTCATTTTCCATTATTTTACTATATACTTATATGTATATTATTTAGTTGTGTTTGTTCTATAGGTATTGTTTTTAAGCTTATCCCTATTATTATAATATTTTTTTGAAAAATCTATGTTTGATATTTAAGTGGAAACTTTGCTGGATTGTGTAACTTTTAGAATTGTTGTAATTATGATTTAAGATCTGTATGTTTCCTGAATAAATAAAAATAAAATAAAATAAGACTGGCAACATTAGCGAGGCTAATAAGTTGACATAAATAATTGCCAGCCTTCATGTCTCCAGATTTCTCCATCAGCCCTTCAGCATCAACACCTTGGCCCCGTCGTCTTGACCCCAAACTAGTAATCTGTACCGAAATTGGCGTATTTTTACACCTTGAGGTTCTCAGCAGAAACCGCCGTACACTCCGCGCTGGACAAGGTTGCCTGGATGTGGTATGGGACTAATGTGTCTACAGATGTCGCATCCCCCACCAGAGACCTGCCAAGTTTCTACTGGTCGGTCATGACATCGATGCCAGTGACAAGAGCCATACGAATCAAGTCGTTGAGAGCCGCACCACCGGTTCCCATCATCTACACTTATAGTCCGGGTTTCGAGATGAAATAAAAAAGTAAAATAAAAGTCAGAATGTAGGTAAAATAATTTATTTTTATCAAATACAACTTTGTAAAAATTTGTACATCTTAAACTTAATTAAATAATAATAATAATTTATTGGCACAAAAGAAAATATACATATTGAACAAAAAAAAAATACTTTACACTTAATTTAGTAGACGACTTCTGTCCCCCATACTAAGGTTGCCCTGGCCTTATAGGGGACAGCTAGTTGACATTATGTCGTTCAATATAATCTGTTACAAGTCTAATTTACACACGCCTTAGGTCATACTCAATTTTTAGAAAAATTGAGGGCAAGGCGGAATTGAAATAGTACGAGTACACTATCTATTTGTAACAAATGTGCAGTTGAGGTAAGCACTAGCAGTTTTAAATTGTCCAATTAAATGCAATTTTAAAGTTGTAAAATCTTTTTTTTTTTGAATACCTTGGCGTACAAAGGTCGTAAAAGCCATAAACCTACTTTACAGTAACGAAAACGAATCGTCTGTTAGAAATGTCAAAATCTTGGGCATTCATAGCTTTTGACATTTCTGACAGACGTAATCGATCTTAGACGATTGTGATCTTAGACAGTGTGAAACTGAAAACGTCAGACGATTGTGCGCTCTGCCTCACCCCGCAGGACAAACAAAAAACATTTTAAAAACTATTCAGCTAAATTTTTTTTTGTTCTTATAGGTACCCTATTAGGTGACATTTTGATATAAGTGTGTGGCGTCTACACACAACCCTTCGCGACCAGTCCGCAGTAGTGGGAAGTCAATCCCCTCCACAAAATGCGGGTTGCAAACGTCCCCACTAAACACACTGGGACTGTATATATTTTAGTTTCTCTGACAATAAAATCATTACCTTTAAGACGACTACTGTGTATTTATATATTATATATATATATAATATATATATATATATTTGCCCATACCCTGTCCGTAGTTACGGAAAGCGAACGCAACCTCTGTTAGAAGGCAAATACCTTGACAAAGATTCCCCACTCCCCCTTGCGGGGGGTGTGAGAAGACCAAACGACGATAAAATCATTAATCCATACTTCGGGTTTCATTTATTTATTTTTATTTATTAAAAACTTTATTGTTTAATACAAAAGGCGTATGTAATGGCACTTGGCATTCTCTTACCATCAACCTTCGGGACAAGAAATCGAAGTTTAGGCATGGCAAAATAAAAAAAAACAAAAAAAAAATAAAAAAATTAATCACTTATTAGTACTAGTTAAATTAAATATTCATTGATTCTAAACACTCCCAAAATGGTGACCCCGACGTAAAACGTATGAAAAGGGAAAAGTCGATGGCAAGAGGATGCGTGGTATGTCTCCAATGAGGTGGACTGACCAAGTTAAAGCAGCAATGGATAACTTCCTACATTAATAATTGTAATATTCTTAATACATTCATTGATGAAACTAATGTTGATATAAAGCGCTCAAACCGACAAGTTTCTCGAACGTATTTTTGTGTGCTTAATTATTACTTAAGTAAAAAATAACAGATTGTGCAAGAAATGCGTTTCACAAACATAGCTTAAGAAATAATTATGAAGGGAACTGTCATTTACACAAATGTATGGGAAGTTGGCAATTTTGCGTTTTTATTTTATTTTCATTTATTTAGGCAACAAATAGTCAACATACACAAACAATATCACAGATAAACAAAATTGTCACTCTGCAAGATACTAAAATTGAAAACTAATAAATAATATGAACCACTAAGGGGCCCCTTTAAAGGCTTTGCCGGCACGTGACAAGTTTGAACATCTGTGTAATAAATTAATAACAATAAGAAGACATTGAGAGCCAAAAATATTTTATACATAATAGAAGTTAAACACAAATACTATGGAAAGGAAAAAAAAACTGGATATAAAAATAAAAACAAGGATAGAGTAATAACGCAAATGATATAAAAGATACTTAAATTAACAGATGCTATAATAGTAATTTATAAATACATACTTATAATACTAATTACGGATTTGCTGGTAGAAATTCGCCAAGTGCCAAACAGATCACTTTTCAAAAAGATGGTATACTCACATTATTTAAACAGTTCCTCACAGTGTAAGTAGGTATTATATGTAGTGTATAATATATATATAGTATGTAGTATATGTAGTATTGTGTACATATTAGTATGTATCTGTCTATATAGATATAATACTTAGATTTAACTTGAATTATACCTTTTAACCTATTTAATGGTTGCACCTACCTCACAACACAAATCGTTTCATTGCCCAAAGGTTGGTTGCTAGAGAATGCCCAGCGGCATTAAGCCCGCCTCTTGTACATAGTGCAATAAAGTTTTTTAAATAAAAATAAATAAAAATAACAACAAACTTTTTGGAACATTAGAAATAATATAAGAATTAGAAATAAGTGATTTTATTATTTATCAATAATGAGATTGTAGTAGGATAATATTATCTAGCCAACTGAAATATGCAATGATGAATGCATAAATGCTTGGGACCCGGCAAGTTCAAGTTCAGAGCAGCAAAGAAAATACACTCCTCTTCACTACTCTGGAACTGGTACCGAACACGTCATGTACATTACAAAGCAATAACAATTAATTAAATAAATTTGTTCGTGAAACCCGATTTGACTTAAGAAAAACTTAATAATTTCTTAGCTAGGAAATAATTAAGTAGAGCTTCGAGAAACCGGACGAGACACAGGGAAAGTAATGAATCAGAGTGACAAATTACTTTTTGTTGAAAAATGTACTTTATTTCTTCTTTCCAGGCCTGAAATTAAAAAAAAAAAAACTTATTTATTATACACAAAACATCACTCTTTAATTGGAGTTCTTTGCGCCATTTTGCGTGAATATGTCAAGTGCAAGTTTTTTTTCTGTAAATTAATTTACTGTGGATATTATTGGTCAAAAGTGGTGTTGTTTTGTTTAATAATGTGCTACAATGTGAATAATTATGGAAAACGATAAATTGGACTTTAAATATGGGGCAAAAGTTGGAGTTTATTTTTTGCGGTTTTCCCGCGCTGTCAACTCCCATATTAAAATATTGTTTGAGCTATGGTGCCGCGAGTGACTCCAAGAAAGGCATTAAATTCTGCAGCATCTGGAATTTGATGATGACCCCATTAACTCATTAAAAAGAAAGATATATTACGTCAGACTTGGCTGTATGGGCTAGACCCTTTGCCTTCCCTATCATCTCATTTATCATCCATCGGGAGAAGAGAACCAAAAAAAATCACTCTTTAATTGCTGTCAAAAATGATGATTTATGATATTACTTAGTGATATTTCTCGGGTTTGGTACGCTAGAGACATCGACAAGCTACCGCCTACTAGTCTTGTTTTTAAGAACCATTTATAAGGCTAGCTACGTTTGTCGATTCCATGCGCCATTATTTTAGCTGGATGGCGCTATTGTCGACAATTTCGGGGATGAGAGAGCCCTTATACACAAACTCCTCGTTCCGAATCAAACTGAGAGCGCTTAGAATTAATATGATTATTATTTTTTTTTTATTAATTTATTATTATTTTCTTTTGTTTTTTTTCTGTTTTATACATTTATAAATTATCTGACATATGTATATAATTTTTATACATCATAATTATTAAGTATTTAGAATGTAAACTGACACGGCCTCTTTTAAGTAGTTTTTAAGTTAGTTAGTTTTACTTGCTTGTAGCAATAATGTTGTGCATAACATACATAATTATGGATTATTGCCTGTTTACGGTCCAACCATTATTACCACTTTGATTAGTACATATGTTTTGAAAATTGTATTGTTTTAATTAGTTCTGACTGTATCCAAGTTGTTTCGAGAAAACCAATGGAAATAAATTATTTTGATTTGATTTGATTTGATACTTACAGTCGTTCCGAATCAAATATCACGATTTGGATGCGTGATATCAATTCGGAACGGACTAAATTCCACATCTTTGAGTATGAATACTAACAAACATACATCTTTCGGTTTATTCATCTTTATATGTGTGAAGTATAATATTATTAACTTATTTTGGTCTTTTAAAATAACTTGCGGTGTATTAAATTATTAAATATTTTTGTGCCCGGACCAGGAATGGAACCAGGTACCCCCGAGTTTAAATCTATAATTTATTAACGATTCCACAAGTTGGCATAAAGGTAGTGGATTTTTTATACTATATTAAAAATATTTCTCACCATCTCTTAATCCAAGGTGTTTTAGCGTTGTAGATATATTTCATGTAGAGGACTAGTAGAAGCAACAATACGCCACACGACCACTTAATGGTAGATTCGCGAGGTAACCCGCACTTAGATACCCTGATCTCATCTGGTGTTATGGATAACTGGAAATAGTTAATAATAATAATAGTTTAATTCTTATTACACACAAATTACAAAAATAATGTACATAGGCGAGCATAATACCATATTGTATCCATAGATTACATCATTCAATAGGTATTATAAATACATACATTTCATTCATTACAGCCCCTAGAACGCATCGTCCCAGACCTCCACTGCTGGAAATGGGCCTTCCAGAACATATATTTGGAGAATTTGGCCTACACTCGCCACGCTGGCCAGACGGCTTATTAACGATTCCACAAGTTACTGTTAGTGGAACCGGGACCGACGGCTTAACGTGCTCTCCAAGGCACGGGAACGGTGGTTTTGTAAATATTGTACATAGGCGAGCATAATACCAAATTGTATCCATAGATTACATCATTCAATAGGTATTATAAATACATACATACATACATTTAATTCATTCATCATCATTACAGCCCCTAGAACACATCGTCCCAGATATCCACTGCTGAAGAGGGGCCTTCCAGAACATATATCTGGAGAATTTGGCCTACACTCGCCACGCTGACCAGACGGCTTATTAACAATTCCACAAGTTAGTATTAGTGGAACCGGGACCGACGGCTTAACGTGCTCTCCGAGGCACGGGAACGGTGGTTTTGTAAATATTGTACATAGGCGAGCATAATACCATATTGTATCCATAGATTACGTCATTCAATATGTAAATACATACATACATTTCATTCATTCATCATCATTACAGCCCCTAGAACGCATCGTCCCAGATCTCCACTGCTGGAGATGGGCCTTCCAGAACATATATCTGGAGAATTTGGCCTACACTCGCCACGCTGGCCAGACGGCTTGGCGAGGATATGATGTCAATTTTTAATGACAATTTATTACCATTCCACAAGTTAGTATTAGTGGAACCGGGACGGCTTAACGTGCTCTCCGAGGCACGGGAACGGTGGTTTTGTAAATATTGTACATAGGCGAGCATAATACCATATTGTATCCATAGATTACGTCATTCAATAGGTATTATAAATACATACATTTCATTCATTCATCATCATTACAGCCCCTAGAACACATCGTCCCAGACCTCCACTGCTGGAGATCGGCCTTCCAGAACATATATCTGGAGAATTTGGCCTACACTCGCCACGCTGGCCAGACGGCTTATTAACGATTCCACAAGTTAGTATTAGTGGAACCGGGACCGACGGCTTAACGTGCTCTCCGAGGCACAAGAACGGTGGTAGAAGACAAATTTCTAAGCATTCCATGGATTCACCGTGCGGGTGCCGGGTCCATCGTGTGTGGGTAAGAGATGAGAAGAATGGTGTCTCGGGCTTGCGACCGACAATAGGCTGGTTTAAGAAAAGGAGGCCTCCCTTTTTTTTTCTATTGCGCGATAATACGCTCACCATCCACCATTCTACTTCTCTCCCTACCCAACCAAATACTGTATGATTCCGTTAATGCCGTCTTGGAAGCTCGTTCCATAAATGTATTGACGGCAGACCTGCTTAGGCCCAATTCTTACAGTAAGTGATACAAAGATTTAGCTGGAACTCCTCTCGCACCAACTTCCACTGCGTAAAGCTGAGTCTTGAACCCGTTCCTGATCATTTATTCTGTGAGATCATAATATTTATTCGACTTCATGTTGTGGTCTTTTGGAATATTTGATTCCCACGGAATGGTAGGTTCAATAAGGATAACTTTTTTCAAGTTCCGAGAAAACACTAAGATGTCTGGCCTATAGGCTGATACAGCTAGTTCATCTGGGATCCTATAATGGTGTTCAAATGTATCTATGAGAATTTTCCAGTCTGATGCGGCGCCAAGGATCGAGGTGGGCTTGCATTTAGTTTTCGTGCTTTGCCCTTCCTTTACAAATGTGGTCAAAGTTTTATTTGTAGTCAGTCCCTTTCTGGCTCTTGCAATAGAAAGACTTACTGCTTCACGGATAACACCAAGGACTTAATCATGTCGTCATGAGTAATAGCCCTTTTCTAGAAGAGTAAATCTATGACTGCAGTACGTAAGAAAAGTGTATTTCTCATTGGTACATGCCGGGGGGGTTTGAACCGACCTTTGTAGGATTTCAGCGTTCTTATAACCGAGCTACCACCGCGCCTTAACATACATACATACTGGCCCTATTTGACTCATATTGTCTTTATCCTTTTGTTAAATTATTGTTACCTTTTTTATAATTAACATTAACATACATTTTATGGTGACATGGTTTACATCTACCGCCCAGTATGTACGAGACTACACCGCATAGCTTCAGTCGACCCGTGACCACGGCCAATGCAACTTGGCTGAAACGTCGGGAGAAATATGTCTCTAAGGTAAATCGCGTAAAGACCCGTTAAAATTATAAAAATCTATTATGAATGTGCGCGAAAGTTTTATTGTTACCTGTATCTACGGGTATGTTGTGAATGTATATTTTGTTAAAAATTGTATTTATATTTATGTAAGGAATTATTTGATTGATATTATTGAATTTTGATTGGAACTGCCTCCGTGGTCTAGCGGTTAAGTCCGTGTATTTAGACTCGGAGGCACCGGGTTCGATTCCTGGTCGAGACTTAATTATTTATTAATGTAAATAAATACATTGAATTAATATTTAATTTAATTGTGATATTTCTCGAGTTTGGTACGCTGGAAACATCGACGAGCTTGCCACTTGTCATGATTGGCCTGTAGTAAAGTTGGCTAAATGTGAATCCGCTTATTTATAAGCGTGGTTTCTGACCACCCCGAAAGGGAAACGGTCGTGATGATACTATACTACTTTGATTATGTTTGAATTTAATTTGTGTAATTTGTATAAAAAATATTATAATTTGCATGTTGTATGTGCTGCTTGGATTCCAGTCTAGTCCATGTATAAATTAACTGAACCCAGACGAAGAGAAGAGTGTCGCAAGACTCTTGCACAGACTTTTTTCCAAATTATGCTAGTCCTAATTTTTTTTGGGGGTTAGATTTTTCAATAATAATAATATTTAACAAGTGTTTTGTTTTCGATTTTTTTTAAGGTACCAAATTTGTGCAATTTTTATGTTTCCTTATTAGTTCTAGTAAAAAAAGAGAAAAATGTATAATTTTATTTTAGAAGTCATATTTTTATTTTGTAGATAGTTTTTGTTAATTTTTTTGTTTTGTTTTAACAGTAATAAGTTTTTAATTTCTTCTTCTTTTTATATTGGTGAATGCTGTGACACCTAATTGGTACATATATTAGATAAGTTATAGTTATACTATGTTATGTGTGTAAAAATATATGTACTGCTGTGTGTACTAAATAAATAAATAATTTATTGCGTCGTGTCAGTAATTTTAATTTTTTTTTTGTTGGTAAGGAAAAAAATAACGTTTAGTTATTTGGAACTTGGAAGAGAGCTTGTTTGCAAATAATTTTATTTTAGTATACCTAAATCTTACCTATACCTACTGCCTCCGAGGTCTAGTAGACCCAGACCAAGACCACCTATTCTGATGCAAAACCAAGACAAGCTAAGTCTTGATCTTGGTCTTGCTTTTGGCAACACTAATTGAGATTTGTATTGAAACTTCATACTCACCAAATAGTATTTAGGATCCGGTCGATTTCGCCACGAAAACGACGGAACAGTGTGTTCTATAAATTCTACTCTATGATGAGAATTTGGGACAAAACTATGTCTTATGACACAGCTGTGATGTGTGTGTCCACCAAATGCACCCCGAGGTTTTAGACTTTCAACCAAATATTCAGTGGACTCTTTAGACAAACAATCCCATCTTTCTTCAAACATATTGTTTCGCTCTGGTAATGGAGCGGCATCCGCATCTGTACATATACTATCCGATTCTCTGTATAGTGGATAATGCTACAAATAATAAAGTTTATCTTATTATTTATCTTTTTGGAAAAAATTATAGCATTTACATAATGATGAATAAGTTTTTTTTTTAATTGTCTTTAAAGGACATTGTACAGAATACATCAGTCCTAAACACGTAATTTATTTGCATAATATACGAGGGGCGTTCAAAATATTCTCGGTATGTGGATAAAAACAAACAAGTACGAAAAGTTTGATATTTTTATTTTTCAACATACTCCCCCCCTATGTTCATACACTTATAAGATCGATCAATTATTTTTTTTAATCCCTCATAAAAATATTTTTTATCTTTGGTGTAAAAATGCTCCTCCACGGCCGTCTTCAACGCTTCATCGTCAGAAAATTTATTTCCACGCAGATCCTTTTTAAGATTGGGAAACAAAAAGAAGTCGCTTGGGGCTAAGTCCGGACTATATTCATAATGATGAACCCAGGTTTCATCTCCAGTAACTATTTTTTGCAGCACCTCATCGGGATTTTCACCACACAGGTCGATAAAATCTGAACAGCAAGCCACACGCATATCCTTTTGAAGAAGCGTCAGCATTCGCGGAACCCATCTTGCACTTACTTTTGACATATTAAGATGGTCATGTATAATGTCATGTACGGTACCAATAGAGAGATTGGTTACTTGAGCTATAGATTTTACCTTCACTCGGCCGTCTTCCAATATAAGTTTTTCCACTTTATCAATATTTTCTTGTGAGGTAGCCACTACAGGCCGGCCAGGTCTAGGGTCATCTTCAATACTCTCCCTTCCACGCTTAAATTCGCTTGACCATTTTTGAATAGTAGATAAAGAAGGAGCAGACTCACGGTAAACACAATCCATTTCCTCTTTTATGGTTTTTTGATTTTTACCCTGTTTTGTCAAGAATTTTATGACGGATCGGTGCTCTAATTTCGTTAAAATTGTTAATTCGCTCATGGTGTTCATGTTTGTTCGGCAATTGCAGAAAAACAAAAGAACATCTCGGTTCCAATTTTACTTTTTTTTAATGTCAATGGATGAATCTTAGCGGCCAGTAACAAATATATATATAAAAGAGGTTGTAACGTATCAATACCGAGAATATTTTGAACGCCCCTCGTATGTTCATAACAGAGTTCATAACCGAGTTAGGGATCATCAAATTCCAGATGTTGCAGAATTTGATGCTTTACTTGGAGTCACTCGCGGCATTATAGCCCAAACACGTCGGGTAAAATATGGGAGTTGACAGCGCGGGAAAATCGCAAAAAATAAACTGCAACTTGTGCCCCATATTTAAAGTCCAATTTAATGTTTTCCATAATTATTCACATTGCAGCACATTATTAAACAAAACAACACCACTTTTGGCCAATAATATCCACAGTAAATTAATTTACAAAACAAAAACTTGCACTTGACATGTCCACGCAAAATGGCGCGAAGGACTCTCCATGATGAATAAGCTTTTTTTTTGTTTGTTCTCTTCTCCCGATGGATGATGAATGAGGTGATAGGGAAGGCAAAAGGGTCTAGCCCATACTATATAAATTCCAGATGCTGCAGAATTTGATGCAGCGCGAGAAAACCGCAAAAAATAAACTGCAACTTGTGCCCCATATTTAATGTCCAATTTATCGTTTTTCATAATTATTTACATTGTAGCACATTATTAAACAAAACAACACCACTTTTGACCAATAATATCCACAGTAAATTAATTTACAATACAAAAACTTGCACTTGACATGTCCACATAAATGGCGCGAAAGACTCCTTAATTTTTTTTTTAATTGTCTTTAAAGGACTTTGTACAGAATACATCAGCCCTAAACACGTAATTTATTTGCATAATATATGTTCATAACCGAGTTCGGGATCGTCAAATTCCAGATGCTGCAGAATTTGATGCTTTACTTGGAGTCACTCGCGGCACCATAGCTCAAACACGTCGGGTAAAATATAGGAGTTGACAGCGCGGGAAAATCGCAAAAAATAAACTGCAACTTGTGCCCCATATTTAAAGTCCAATTTATCGTTTTCCATAATTATTCACATTGTAGCACATTATTAAACAAAACAACACCACTTTTGACCAATAATATCCACAGTAAATTAATTTACAATACAAAAACTTGCACTTGACATGTCTACGCAAAATGGCGAAAAGACTTCTTAGGATTTATGTATTGTATTGCATAAGAGCGCTAGGATTAGGTACTTTATTATGATCAGGTACTTTATTATAGATAAAACACTAAATTTCAAAGTGAAAATAATTATCTGATTTATTGCTTAGTCATTGTTAATTGTGTTTAGGTGGGGTTAGGGTGTTATTGGTAATTTAAGATTTATTTTTTATTTTCCTTTTAGTTTTATTTTATTAGTTTAGTTTTAGTCTTATTAGGTTAACTTAATTTACTACCGCCTCCGTGGTCTAGTGGTAACAAACGTTGCCGTGAAACTCGGGAGGTCGTGGGTTTGAAGTTGTACATTGTATAATTTGTCTCGGTCTGGGTGTTTATATGTATATATTTACAAAAAAAAAAGTATAATATGTAGTTTATCAACCATCTAGTTTCCGTAACACAAGCCTCGTAGCTTATCACGGAAACTAGATGGCGCTGTGTGACATGTCTGGAAATATTTATTATTATTATTTTATATAATTTCTTTTTTTTTCTATAGTTTTAATGTATATTAAAAGACGTTATGATTAATGCATGCTGTAATGGTCTGTAATGAAAATGGCAATAACCATGAGTTAGTTCTCGTAATATTATAAATATAATTGTACCTTTTGTTGACTGTTCCTTGAACAAAATAAATAAATAAATAAATATCGGCGGGATCGAAACTATTGAATTATTAACGTGAAAAAAGTTTTTGTCAATGGGGTGTATGAGGCAAAGCTTTTTGTAGATGTCGCTAACGGCAATGGTACCTTATTTGCACCTATGACGAATCATTTTTTAAATATTTTTGTATTTTTTTATTTTTATAACACAAAAATGTATTTAAACTTAACGTTACCTACCTTTAAATACGAATTAAGAAATCGAACACCGTCTTTAAAGAGAAAAATTAATTAAAAAACGGCAAGTTTGAGATCATCATATCTTTGATTTCGCTTGGAAATCTCGATTTGTACACTTACAAGCTGCTCACTTCGGCATAATATCCAGAAAATAATAAATTTTGTAATAAAATACAAGTTTTCTATACAACTGACAGTTATAATGGGTACCATCTATCATACGCCATCTATCGTGATTAAAAGTTAGTGATACACCCCATTGTCTTTATGCTAGAGTAAAATAAATAAATTTAATTACAGATTATGAAAACACATTATATTTACTATGAAATAAAAAAGAAATTATGGCACGAGAAAATTTTATTGGGCCCATTTCTCTATGAAAAATGGGCATTCCCATTTCTAGAGTTAATTTTAGTATGATAATTAATATTATTTATTTATTTAAACTTAATTGCACAAAGTACAAAGGCGGACCTAATGCCGCTAGACATTCTATGACGGTCAAACCTTCGGGACAACGAGAGCAGTAACTACATAAGGTAGGTGCAATACTGAATAAACTTGAGTAATTTTATTGCAGATAACATATACATACTTATTAATAATTACATACTAATACATACATATAACCTAAATAAATAAAATATTAACAATACAATATAATATATACACAATACTATACCTACTAATGATAAATCACAGTCTGATTAAGACTAAGCTAAAACAAAAGGAGGAACATGGAAAATTTGTTAAAAGTTAGTACCTGCATAATTATCGGTCTACTAAAATCCTCTAGTTTAATTTTTCCGTTACATATTGAAGAGCCGCTGCTACATCGAAATATATCTGAAAAATTATGAAAACGTAACAAGAGGCCGTCCATTAATCACGTGATGTCTATTTAGCATAAAATATTTTTTTGAAAAAAAAATATTTATCTGTTTGGGATTCGAAAACGAATGAATTAAAAAAAAACTCATTCTGTATTATTGCACCATAGCTGGGCATTAACTCGTTAATCCGTTAATCGTTAATTAACGAAGTTAACATTTTGATTAACGGGTTAACTTTTAAAAATGTTAACGGACACGTTAACTTCCGTTAATATGCAGAAGTCCGTTAATCGTTAATCCAATGCCACGGTTCAGACAAGTATGAAACGACAAGTGCCGGGCGCGGCGGCGCGTGAGACAAAAACAAAACAAGATATATTTTTCCGGCGCGTGCGAGTAAGAAAACTGCGAATTACTAGCGCCAGTGCTTAGAGTGACGAGTGTTGTGTTTGTTGTTATTATAAATTACTGTCAGTGATAATTTGTGCGTTAATAAAGAAGAGTGCAGTTTTAATAATTAGTTAGATAGAAAAGTGTACTGTGCAGTGTAGTAATTAAAACTATATCATAGAAGACATGGAATCGGATTTCAGCGGTCCTGATGAGAATCCTTGGCCACATTTGACTGAATATGTGGAATTTGTATCCAGATCGGGCCAGCAAATACTTTTTGCTTGTAAGCGTTGCTTGCCTAAAGACACCAAAATAAAAGTTCATGTATCAAGCCTGAATAATTTGAAACAACATGTAAGAAGGGTACATGAGTCACAAGACGTACAGTTTGAAGAGATTGTTAAGGCGGGCTCTAACCGAGGCAAGACAAAAAAGAGAACTCATTCTGACAATATTATATATTAACCTGTTAACTTCTAGAACCTAAACCAACAGGTTTTATAAGTTCACTAACGCAACGATATAAAAATGCAATTTTACACATATTAACGGATTAACTTCCGTTAATTCTACCGAAATGTAACGCTTTAACGTTTAACGAAGCTAACTTTTTTTGTAGCGGATTAACGATTAACGAAGTTAACTATTTGATTAACGGTGCCCAGCTATGTATTGCACCAACTGATAGTCTATCAAATAGTATTAAACCATGGATCAAATAATGGAAAATAACTTAAAAATGCGAATTAAAGAAAAAATATATAAATAATAATCTTACCAACTATTCTTTCAATTTCATTGACAGCTCTGGAACATAGTGAGCATCCATCGCCTTCCATAGCCATCGAGTTGATCAGAACAAAATGGTTTCCTCGAATTGAAACCAACTCAACTGGAGGTGACTTCAGTCTACTCTCAAACCTCTTCAGAAGGTGCGGAGTGATCCTTTCGACACACTATATAATGATTATTCATATTTTCAAATGGATAGTATATTGTCTCATTATTATTGTATTAGCTTGTAGTATGACAATGCCTCATTACAGCAGCTACAATCCTTGGTGTATTTATTTTATAATTGTGTATGCCTTAGTTTGTAATATGACAATGCCTATTTACAGCAGCTATAATTTTAGGATTATAATTATGTATTTTTGGGTTGTAATGTGCTGCTTCAAATACAAGCTATTTTCCAGAAAATGAGCTTTTCGTTATATCAATGATTTTTTTGAATTTAAGTACATTATAATTATTGTCCTATGCCTACTTACAAATAAATAAACTGAAATTGAATTGTCGAAGACAATATTCTAAGCATTCCATATATTCATTGTGCGGGTGCCGGGCTATGGTGTGTGAGTAAGAGATGAGAAGAATGGTGTCTCGGGCTTACAACCAACAATAGGCTAGTTTACAAATGATTCTTTATTATTTTACACAACAAGACGCTCACCTTGCACCATTCTACTCCTCTCCCTACCCAACCAAATACTGTATGATTGCGTTAATGACGTCAGACTAGCTTAGACCCTATTCTTTCAGTAAGTGGTGCAAAGATTTTACTGGAATTCTTTTTGCACCAAATTCCACTGCGTTAAGTCTTGAACCCATACCTGACCTTTTTTTTTCTTTGATTGACTTCATGTTGTGGTCTTTTGGAATATATGATTCCCATGGAACGGTAAGTTCAATAATAATAATAATGTATGTTTTTTTAAAAGACATAACACCGCGTCTTGTCGTCTCCTTCGGTGACAAGAGGGCTGGCTCTTTCTTCGCCCAGAGAATCAGTATTGCAATTCAGCGGGGAAATGCAGCCAGCGTTCTTGGCACCATTCCACGCGGACGGGACTTATATCCCTATCCTTAATATTAATAATAATTTTATTTTATGTTGTAAATATTTTTTTCGAATAAATGTATTCTGGACATAATCTTAGCAAAAAAAAATAATGTATAATGTAAAGTATCATCACGACCATAACCCTTCCAAGGTGGTCAGAAACCCCACTATAAAGAGGCGGATTCACATTTAGCCAAAATCACTATAGGCTCAAGCTTGTCATTGACCTAAAAATTAATATAATGCCTATAATTGTTTTTTTGTGGGAAAAGAGTGGTAAAGCCTGGTTGTAAGAATGGTTTTAAAACCATGCATGTACCAATGAGAAACACTTTTACTATGTACATTTTCATAGATTTACAACACCACCTCGGAGACCATGTTAAGCCATTAAAAGGCCAAAATTCGCCAGAAAAGGCTCATGCTGCGATTATGATGTTTGGCTCAAATAAATTGTTAAAATTGTTAAAAAGGCTCAATGAAAAAACTAATTTATTTTAAATATTTCCAGAATCATTTACTAACATGCCCCATCAAATAAGGTTTGATAATGAGTTGATAAGTCTTACCCATAATGGAATCCAATATCATGATTTCCGACAACAGAATACATTTTAACGTACGTAGGTACTTTGAATAGGTGATGGAATCTTTCCACATAGTCATTAAATTCTTCATCACTACACCATTTGCCTTCATCAAATAAATCACCTAAAATAATAACATAATTTTATTTTTTTGTATTTTTATTCTCCCAATCGATTTGAATGAAAAAATAGGAAAGGCACAGGGTTCTAGCTCACACAGCTATGTCTAGTAAAGTATCATCATGACTGTATCTCTTCCAGGATAGTCAGAAATCACACTTTTTTTTATGAATTCACATTAAGCCAACTTTACTATAGGCCCAACATGACTGCAAGCTCGCCAAGGTCTCTAGTATACCAAACTCGAGAAATATTACAAATAAATTATGGTACATGTAAACCTGAGGTACCAGGAATTAAACCTGGTCTTAACCGCTACACCACGGAGGCAGTCACAGACACAGCTGTCTGTCTAATATATTGTGTGAATGATGCCTAAATATATTTTTAATAAATTATTGACAATTATAACTTTAACCTCCACATCTTCTACAATAATATTTTGGCTCACGGCATGTTCCTTATGACATAACAACAGAATATAGTGTTATCTATGGTTATTATAGTGTTGAGGCTTGTACATTTGTATTAAAATCCATGTATGTGACCCCACTGACATGTGAAAGTTTTTTTTCGTTGACCATTATTTCTAGCTTATAGTATGACAATGCCTCTTTACAGCAGCTATTATCTTAACTGACATTTATATTTTTATTTTTATAATTGTTTCTGTCTTAGCTTATAGTATGACAATACCTATATACAGCAGCTATTATCTTAACTGACATTGACATTTATATTCTTATAATTGTGTCTGTCTTAGCTTATAGTGTGACAATGCCTATCTACAGCAGCTATAATGTTAAGCGTTATTCTGTATTTATAATTTTGTTATTTTATTGTTTCTCTTTTCAAATGATGGTTATCATGCAGATTCACCAATATGTACTATAAAATTATATCGTTTTATATCAATATTGTAAAAATTGACATGTAAAAGTGCAGAATAACGCCTACTTGCAAAATAAACGAATTGAATTACGCAGGAAATGTCCAATCAAACAGCTAATTTAATAAATTAATTAAAAAACAATATACAGTGTAAACTCCATGTAACGTTGATTTAACGACAAACTCCCTAAAGCGTCTAAATCAATTGGCTTTGGTTGGTTTAGCTTGTCTTCCAATTCTGATATTTCTTCTCTCCATTTAATGACAACTCTCTATAACGCCATAAAATGCACAGTCCCTTCAGTGTTGTTATATACAGTTTACACTGTATATATTATTTTAATATTATTAGTTAATGTAATCAATCAACAATTTTTTTTCCATTAAATTTTTAACTTAGTCATATTTTACAATTAGACATAGTCATCCAATCCACATAGAATATAGCCTACACTCTCCAACCTGTCTGGCCAGTGTGGCGAGTGTAGGTTATACTTGATGTTCTGTGCCCATCTCCAACAGTGGAGGTAATGAATGATGATGAAAAATTGTATTTTTTATCTGGATTGTTTATGATATTAAAGATATTATCCTCAGAACCTGATTGACATTTATAATCAAATTTCTGAAGAGAAGACAGAAGACAAATTTCTAAGCATTCCATGGTTTCACCGTGCGGGTGCTGGGTCCATTGTGTGTGGGTAAGAGATGAGAAGAATGGTGTCTCAGGCTTGTTACCGACAATAGGCTGGCTTAAGAAAAGAGGGCCTCCCTTTTTTTATTTTATTGCGTGATAATACACTCACCATCCACCATTCTACTCCTCCCCCTACCCAACCAAATACTGTATGATTCCTTTAATGCCGTCTTGGAAGCTCGTTCCATAAATGTATTGATGGCAGACTGCTTAGGCCCAATTCTTTCAGTAAGTTGTGCATTGGATCCAAAAAGTGTAACTACACCAATTTGTGAATGCATTAAAATAAAAAAACATAGTATAGACAGTTACTCTAAAAGTCAAAGTATCATTATTTACATAAACCTTACAGCTTATGTAGCCTTATTCTGTTACTTAGTCCCAAACATTATTAGTGAATTTCGTTATTTACATTGTTACATTTAATATTTAGCTTTATTTTGGTGTAGGTAAATAAGACAATGCCCCTTTACAGCTGCTATCCACTATTAGAATTAAGCTTGTTATTCTGAGGCACTATGCCCTTATTAGCAGACTGTTCCTTGCTAACAACAGCCAGCTATTTCAGCCATTCTTATGTATATTGACTTAATATTAATAGGTATTAAATAAGAAAAATTAAAATTTGACGAATCCAAGTGTTCCTATAGGCTCCTAAGGATAATGAATAAATAATATACAATATGATTGAGTCACAATTACAAAATATTATTCAATTCTCAACTATATAAGTGCTCAACCTTTACAGCAGCCATGCAAATATCAACTTTAATAGCATAATAAATAAATATATAGTTAACAGATTCCATTAGATAACATTTGCGCTTAAGTAACAGAATAGGGCCGCTGGGTTATAGTATTTGTTAATAAGATATAAAATATCCCTTACCCAAGACAAAAACTACTTCTGGCTGATGAAGAGTCAATGCTGCTTGGAAAGCTCTGTGCATTTGCCATTCCCTACGCCATTTATCGAACCAGTGACCTTCTTTCGACCCCAGAAGGTGAGTATCAGCAATTATCATGGCAAAAACCGGTGCCAGCCCAGGCTCCGGAGTTTTAACCAATTCCGGCCAATCGCACTAAATTAATACTATAAATTTAGTATATTCATATATGTATTGAAATCGGTTTCAAAATGAACAGGCTTACCTGAATCTGTATAAGATAATAAATGAGATATTCACAATAAATGTAGATAAAGAAAAGTCCAAATATAATAAGCAAAAGCCTGGTTTTTATGAACTTTTTAAGATATTTTCTTTGGAGAGACAACATATTTGCTCATGGTCAATAAATTTTGTTAGTTTAATCCTAATATTACAACGTAAAATGTGATAAAACTACGAAAAATTATTGTAAACAATAAAACAAGGATCGACCAAAAAATACTTTTTTTTTTTTTTTGGTTCTCTTCTCCCGATGGATGATGAATGAGATGATAGGGAAGGCAAAGGGTCTAGCCCATACAGCCAAGTCTGACGTAATATATCTTTCTTTTTCATGATTTAATGAGGTCATCATCAAATTCCAGATGCTGCAGAATTTGATGCTCTTCTTGGAGTCACTCGCGGAACCATCCACTGCTCAAACACGTCGGGTAAAATATGGGAGTTGACAGCGCGGGAAAACTGCAACTTGTGCCCCATATTTAAAGTACAATTTATCGTTTTCCAGAATTATTCACATTGTAGCACATTATTAAACAAAACAACATCACTTTTGACCAATAATATCCACAGTAAATTAATTTACAAAACAAAAACTTGCACTTGACATGTCCACGCAAAATGGCTTCTTGTCATCGCATTCATTGGGGGAATGGGACGTAAAAATTATAATTTTAAAACTTTAACAGTTTGTTTCAATATTAAAAAAAAACGAAAATTGATGTTAGAAGTGTCAGAATTATTACTCGCTCTGGCACGCTTGATAACTATGAATCTGTATCTTTCTTGAAAATGTGTAACAGAAAAAATATATTTTGAAGCGGAAACTAAAGTTATCAAATAAATAAATCAAAATACGCCTTGTGTTTTGGTTTTTGAATAATTTTATTTAGGTACATTGTTAAGGAAGGTAGTCTTAATTAAAACACATCACAATTACCCAAAGATTAAAATGTCGGTGCACTGGAGTTCTGAAATTATGAAGCTGGAATATCGTGATTTGCAAGCAACGGCTATGTCCGTGGATTACACAGGGAATAATGTGCTGTTGGCTGGTAGAAGGTGGCTGGCTATTAAACAGATCTACCTAGACGACGATGTAGGTGATATTATTATAAAATATCCGAGGCACAGCAAGTATGATGCTGCTGGTGCCGAATGGTGCCATACTCAACATGGACAGAAGTTGTGTGCTATTTCGGTACGCATATTCCTAATATTTTGCTACTCCAATTACATCCACCTCTGGCTCTTCTGGAATTAATAGCTTTCATAAATAATCTCCATAACATAATGACTAATTCAATAATTATGGCTATTTTATGTTATTAATAGGTACAATATGTTTATTTTAGAGTAATCAACGTGTAGATGTATATGAATGGAGGGAAAGTGACTTGGCATGTATTTCTTCCCTCCGAGGCCATACGAGGGTAGTCAGCGATACACATTTCCATAGACAAGACCACAATTTGATAGCATCTTGCTCTATAGATACATTCACTTATCTATGGGACCTCAGGGATTCTAGGAAACCTATCATTTCATTATGTGCTGTTGGTAAGATCTTTATTATTTAAATATAGAGAATTTTTGGATTTTTATGAGTAAAGTATCATCATGTATCCCTTCCGGGGTAGTCAGAAACCACATTTTTTTTAATGAAGCAGTTTCAATTTTGGCTAAATTTACTATAGGCCCATCATGACAAGTGGCAAGCTCGTCAATATCTCTACTGTACCAAACTCGAGAATAATCACAAATAGATTAAATAGTTTATTGTGTCCCGACCAGGAATTGAAACCGGTACCTCCGAAAATAAATCCACAGACTTACACAGACCACAGAGGCAGTTAAGTTTTAGATTATCTTTGAATCATGATTATTTAAGCAGTAGGACATTTGATTTATAATTATACAATATATAATTGTCTTACATGTTCCTAAAACAGAGCTGGTAGTGTTCTTGTATAAGAACATAATTCTTATGGTAAGTCAGCAGGTATTATTCTCAAAATGTCCCTCTATTTATTCCTGAAAAACAAGTTAATTACAAACTTTTTATACTGTAGAGCGGAAAATTCCTAATTCAATGATATATGCATTTTTGCCATAATAACCTTACAATAATTGATGATTCTGTTATTATCATTTACCCTTTTTGCACAATTACACATTTTTAATATTAGTATGGATTTTTTTCAGCTGGTGCATCACAAGTCCAATGGAACAAAGTAGCTAGTCATTTGATAGCAACAGCTCATGACGGAGACATAAAGATTTGGGACTACCGAAAGCCCAGCGCCCCTCTAAACTACATTTCTGCACATCTTTGCAAAATCCATGGCGTAGATTGGAGTCCACATCACGAATATCAACTAGTCACTTCTAGTCACGACGGCAGCATTAAATACTTTGATATTAACAATGCTAGACGTCCAGAAAATGTTATATTAACTAACTTTCCTGTTTGGAGAGCGATTTACACACCGTTTGGTAGTGGTTTGCTAACAATTGGTGTAGGATGGGGTGGATTGCCGCGAGTGGAACAAGCCGGTGTTATAGGAGTTTGGGTTGGAGGGTCCTTGACCCAAAGGCTTGTTGGTCACACGGATACTGTGTCTACGATGGTATGGAGACCAAATACATCACCCTCTAACTACCAGTTAGTGACGTGGGGAAGAGATCAGACGTTACGGTTGTGGTCTATGCATGCTTCACTTCTCAAAATGTGCAATCATTACCTACCTGATGATTCGGATGGTGAAGAAGAGAATAGTGATGGTTAGTATTATTTTAACACAGATTTTGTCTAATATTTTTAATCCTCTAAGATAAATACTTTAATTACTTCTTGCTCTAGCACTTTTGACAGCCATAAGTCTGTCTCTTAGGGATAATATTTAGGATAGGATAAATCCATCCTTTGTATATTGAACTTACCAATCTGTGGGAATTAAATATTCCAAAAGACCACAACATAAAGTCAAAGAATTATGATCTCACAGAAGAAATGATCAGGAACAGATACAAGACACAGCTTTACGCAGTGGAAGTTGGTGGTTGGTATCTTTATGACACTTCAACAAAATAATTGGGCCTAAGGAGGTCTGCAGGAGATACATGTATTTAAAGAGCTTCCAAGACTGCATTAACAGAATCATACAGTATTTGGATTTGGAGAAAAGTGGGGCCTCCTTTGTAACCCAGCCTATTGTTGTTGGCAACCCCGACACACTATTCTTCTCATCGCAGATAATAATAATTATTTATTGTACAGAACCAAAAATATTGAGGGTAAAAAGGCGAGCTTAATGCTATATATGCATTTTCTACCAACTAAGCCACACACCATTGCCCAAGAAGAAAAAGTCCCGGTGAATCCATGGAATGCTTAGAAATTCTCTTTAGCGAATACAGAATGGTGGATGGTGAGCGTCTTGTTGATATGAGCGTTGCGCAATATAATAAAAAGAAGCCACCTTTATAAACCAGTCTATGGTATGTCTTAAATCAAGTCAGCAAATATTTTTTAATTTGTACAATTTACAACAAATTTGCTGCATCCACAATCCAGTGCATTTTTAGTACCTGCTGTGTGAAGCGGAATGCACAATCGTCCGAAAACGTATCGAGTAAGATGGATTACGTCTGAAATATCAAAAGCTAGGCGGAATGCCCAAGGTTTTGACATTTTTGACAGAATCGATTTAAGACAATATTTTTTTTATTGTTTATTCAGACGATTATGTACTCCACCTCACCTGTACTAAATGTCAAACCAAGAAAATATTTTTTTTGTAGAAATTACTTAAGTAAGTATCTGATCTTAAGGTTATGCCAGTCTTCTTCTTAGTCGCTACACTCTTGGCAGAGTGGTCGTGGTCGCCATTGGAGTGCTAGTGGCACGCTTAACAAGCCGTCGCCACTCCTCTCGGACCCCGGCTTTCCTAGAGCACTCATGTAGGGGATGATCCATTGCAACCTTCACCTGATTGGTCCATCTCATCGGAGACCTACCACGCATCCTCTTGTCATTGCCATTAATACATATAAAAAATATTTAATATTATTTTTCTTTCAGCTGTAAGCTATGCTTCTACTGTGGAGTCCTTAAACGAGCTTTCAACAAGTGATTCAAAAGACAATCAATTGGTATGTAAACTCAGCTATAGCATATTTACAAATGACAGACAATGGGGTCGTCCAGGCCTGGATGTCTAATGGGCCTGGGTACATTCCCCCATTCTCCCCAGCAGGATCTTAGCGAGTAATCACCCGCGCGCTGGTAATTCATGCACCTTTAGTGCAGGGCACCGTTACTGGTATAACAGTGCCCGTATGGCACACAAACCCAGGGGGTCTGGGCTGGCTTCTCAGGAACTTTACAAATGAAACAATTACAGAATTTCACAACAACAATCAATAATTAACAAGCTATGAGTACTTATGAGATTACAATAACTGGTACACTCATGCCACCACTGCAATGACTTTCTAATGAAGTCGTCCCTTCCTTAGAATGTCATTGCTTCAACGGTCACACCACACCACTAACATAACCTTCGAGACATTCACAAACTTTAACATAACAATTAGATCGTAGACACATATCACTGTGCAATTCTGTGTCAAACAAATGAATAACTAACGTTAATAAAATACAAAGGAATAAATACATAATACATCATAGTCTCTAGAACACAGAGTCCTAGATCTCCCCTTTTGGAGATGGGTCGTCCAGTAATTTCTGGAGAATTTGGCCTACACTCGCCACGCTGGCCAGACGGGTTGGCGAGGGTCTGATGTCATTTATTATATTTTTATTTATGACAATTTATTGACACTTCCACAAGTTGGTATTAGTTGAACCGGGACCGATAGATTAACATGCTCTCAGAGGCACGGGAATGGTGGTGAAAGAGAAGACAAATTTCTAAGAATTCCATGGATTCACCGTGCGGGTGCCGGGTCCATCGTGTGTGGGTAAGAGATGAGAAGAATGGTGTCTCGGGCTTGCGACCGACAATAGGCTGGTTTAAGAAAAGGAGGACTCCCTTTTTTATTTTATTTTGCGATAATACGCCATCCACCATTCTAGTCCTCTTCCTACCCAACCAAATACTGTATGATTCCGTTAATGCCGTAATAAATCTATGACAAATGTACGTAAGAAAAGTGTATTTCTTATTGGTACATGCCTGGGTTCGAACCCACCTCTTTACGATGTTAAGGAAGGCGTTCTTACAACTGAGCCACCACTGCTACATTATTTAAATGATATTAACTTATTTAATGATGCTAGATGCTGGCCAGACAGGTTGGTGAGGATCTGGTGTCAAACGATTCCACGGCTTAGCATTATCTTCAAGTTATGGACATCTTCCAACTGTAAGTGTATTTCTCATTGGATAATTCCCTTTAACATTACAGAAAAAGGTAGCAACCACAATTGATGAGGAATTTGATTCAATACGTGAAATGGCAAATATAGAAGTGACAGATATGAACATCCAGACGAGGACCTGCTCCATACATTCCGAGAGAAATGGATATATCGCTAATTTACAGGTCATTCATTATACTTTATTATTCATCATCATATTATTATATATTTTCGCTTTAAGCTTTAAATAGTAGTTTTGTTTTTTTTTTATAGGAAAGGCAAAGGGCAAAGCCCATACAGCCAAGTCTGACGTAATATCTATTTCTTTTTATGGGTGAATGAGGTTATCATAAAATTCCAGATGTTGCACAAAATGTGATGCTTAATTTACAAAACAAAACTTGATATGTCCAAGAGGATTATTTTTGCTTGTGTTATGGAAACTAGATGGTTGATAAACTATATATTATATATATATTTTTTTTTCTTCCAAATCACCTTCGATATATAAAATATCCTAAATTTAAACTTCTCGTTTACAGGTAACATTCCCCAAAAGTCAGACAGAACAGATTATACCAAAGTTTTCTTGGCTTTCCGGAACTAATATTGATAGCCAAGGAACCATAAAGATATTGCAGGCCATCAACAAGACTGCGTTTAGAAAAAAAAAGGAAGGCCAGAGATGTTTATTGTATTGTTTAAAGACTTTAGCCACTTCCATTGATGAGGTAAGTTAATTTAATAAAAGACCAGCATCAAACGGAACATATTTTTTTAAATAGTATCTTTAGATGGCTGCCTTTAGGAATCAGAGTCTTTTTTCTTCTTTATTCAGTTAAACAGTTTTAAATATAATTTAAAAATACTAAAATATACATGAAAAGTTGAGAAACATTTATTGTGTAACTTACCCATATATGCCCAAAGGGTCGCCAACGACCCAACTTTTTTATTTTTATAAAAAACATTTGTTGTAGAATTCATCAAATGACGTATGGTACACCTAAAATACACCTTAGGACTACCTTCGAGTTCTGTATGTTCTTATATGGCGAACTTCTCGATAATTGTCGGGTGAAGAACGCACTGCACATAGTGTACAGCAATAAAACCACAAAGGCCTGTAAGAAATGTAATGTAAAAAGGAATACAGTGTAAGAAATACTCGCCTGATGTCCTCGGTACCGGCAATTATAAACTGTTCTTAGACTAATTTTGCGGGTTTGGCGAATGCGGGCGAAAACAATGATCGCGGCGATTTCTTCAGCGTCTTCTATGACGACTGTAGGACAACGACTGCGCGACGACGACGACTTCGACTCGACGATTACGACCCTGCTGCGCGGCCAGTTATATAGGCACTGCCTCTCTTCAGCGGGATGGGTAACATAGAAAGGAAGCGGCAAGAAAGAGATAGGACAAGGGTATAGGGGTAACAAATTAGGACGTCCGTTTATGCACCGACGAATCACAATAACGCCTAACCATCCATAATTGGTCGAATTACCGCGATCTACGCGAACACGATTCAACAATGAACGTAAAATGAAACGTTTGAACATGGAGAAAACGTTACTCGGGTTTTGCTATTTTGTTTTGTTCGTGACAAGGAGCTAATGAACATTAATTTCTATGTTATTTTGTCTGTGTCATTTGGACATGGAATGAATGAAACATTCACCTGAGTGAACTAAATTGGATTATTTTACAGATACCAGTAAAAACCAGCGACGATTCTGATTCGTTGCAACTAGATCAAAAGAGCCAATCGGAGAGCGAGAATGCCGGAGACGCTTGCATTCCTTTCCCACGTACAAGCGGAGCAAAATGGTCTGGTGCAAGCTCATTGGTCGTTTTTAACCGCCCGCCAAACGCTAGAAGATTATCATTAAAGCATGAAAATGGTACTCCAAGATCGATGTCTTCTCTGTCTACAATACCAGTGTTTAATACCAATTATGGGTCGATTTCTCCCCACGCCACCACCACCCCATCCCCAACCAGCGGGCCCGGGTTTCCTCAGCAACTACATTATAGACATGCGTCCAATTCCATCACTACATTCTATTTTCAAGATCGTTGGGTAAGTTAAGTACTATATTTTTTTGACTATAACAATAAAAATACTCATTATAGCGCTCCTAAAAAAACATATATTATGGAATCTAAATTATTACCATAATTGTATATAATAATAATGAATTAATTAATGAAGTTGTATAGATAGTGGCGGTCACTCGACTCGCCATACACAATGCCATGCTGGTACCAACACTTATGCAACGTGACAACACTTATGTATAGAAGCGAGACATGGATATATGAGAATAGAGTTAATGCAAAATGCTAGGTATGAAAGAAAGCATAGGGACAAAAATAAGGCATGCTCTGATGGTTTGGGCATGTTGAAAGGATGAGTGAAGAGATATCGACGAACCACATATATAATGCGAAAGTTGTGGGTAAAAGAGGCCCTGGCAGACCAAGACTCACATAATACAATCAAATAGATAAAACTATAGCTGAAGATGTGAAGGTGAAAGAGGTATGCAGTTCAGATTATCTTAAAAAGTTATCACACATACATTTAGGAATATTTTCCGGTAACAATAACGGTTAAGGTACCTTCTGACATCAACACTGTATATTCATCTATGATAATTTGACATAGAAAGCCCACAACCGTCGCGCGGGGAGTGTTCGAAGTCGCACCAGCATATCAGGTTGCGGTGCTCCGCGGGTGGTGGTATATGACGCGACCCACCTGTTCCCCATCAGCAGAGTTTTGGCTGACAAATACACCATCGACGCCGATAACCCTGTTGGTTTGTATATATTAGTAAAATAACAATCGATTACACTACTTTACAAGGTTTTTATATGCCTTAGTTAGATAATAATAATAAATATTTCCAGACAGGTCACACAGCGCCATCTAGTTTCCGTGGTAAGCTACGAGGCTTGTGTCACGGAAACTAGATGGTTGATAAACTACATATTATTATACTTTTTTTTTTGTAAATATATACATATAAACACCCAGACCGAGACAAATTATACAATGTACAACTTGCCCCCGGTGGGAATCGAACCCACGACCTCCCGAGTTCACGGCAACGTTTGTTACCACTAGACCACGATAGATGATACCAATGTTGGCAGAATAATACCAAAGTGTAGTCAAATGAAAAAAAATGTCTTAAAATTATAACTAATTTGTTATAAATAGTTGGGATTGGCCAATAGCACTGTCTTTTTTTTTCACCAGAGACAAATTAAACTTATTTTCTATCTACCCTCTTAATTTCAAAATAATTTTGTGTCATATTTTTACCACGTATTTTTTTTATATTACCCTTATTAAGTAATTAGACATTTTAGACATATTTCATATACCTAATTATAGACATATTTTCACTTTCATATACCTAATTTTAGACATATTTTCACTTTCATATACCTAATTTTAGAAATGTTTTCACTTTCATATACCTAATTATAGACATATTTTCACTTTCATATCCCTAATTATAGACATATTTTCACTTTCATATACCTAATTTTAGACATGTTTTCACTTTCATATACCTAATTTTAGACATATTTTCACTTTCATATACCTAATTTTAGAAATATTTTCACTTTCATATACCTAATTTTAGACATATTTTCACTTTCATATACCTAATTTTAGACAGAAATATAAATAGCAAAATCATTTGTAACGATTTTAACGATAAATAAAATCTTAAAATATTTCCTAAATGTGGAAACCCTCTTAATAAATTTCAACTTTTTTCAATTAGTTTTTCCATACTCCCTAAGTTGGTTGTTAGAAAACGCCTGGCCATTATTCCCATATCTCATTTTCAGTGCAATTATTTTGGAAGAGTGAAATAAATCTATTTTGAATAACTGGTAGGCGGACTGATGGTGGTAATTTGCCCAGTCCACCGATAAACCCTGTAATATGTATAGACACGTTTTGAGATCAGGCTCGAATTGCTGTCATGCTCAGTCAAGCCGGCATAGTTTTAGGGACTGATTTCAGTCATGAGTGTCTGATTCCAGTTGCTAACATTCATGGACCTGGCGCGCCACTTACCATCAGGCAGGACTCACGTTCATAGTTTTTTTTTTATAGACATGTGCATTCACAATGCTAAAGTGGCTTCAGAAGAAGGTGCGATTGGTCACGCTCAGGCTTGGAATCTGGCTGCTTTAGCTGCACAAACTTTAAGTGTAAAGACAGAAGAAAATATGATATCCAGTGAAGAAAGTATGGGATGGGTTGGACATCCGCTCTGCTTAAATTTGATACAAACTCTGTAAGTATACCTCCATTGGGATTTAGGTGATTTAATTATTAAATCATCAGGGTACTGCATTTGTGCCTGGGGGGGACGCATTTAAATCACATATACTTGAATTAGATCGGGCACAAAGAGCAGTCCTCAAAGTTTCCATGATTCAAGCGGTTTTTTCTGCCTTCAATTAGAATTGAATTTTTATAGAATTGTACAAAGCACAGATCAGATCATGTATAGAATACTGTTCTCACCTTTGGGATGGCTCCGCCAAGTACCTCACAGATGCTCTCAATGTCCTACAGAGGCGAGCTGTTCGAATTGTGGACGATGCCACTATATCTGGAACTCTCGAATCCCTGCAGCTTCGCCGAGATGTGGCTTCTCTGAGCGTGTTTTAAGCTATACTATGATGAGTACTCAGAAGAGCTCTATAACCTAATCCCTCCCTCTCCATTCCGCAACCGAACCACACGCACAGGTCAGAATATGCACCCACATACCGTAGTCACCATTCGCGTACCTATAAATTTGGGGACTCATACATCTGTCACCCAATAAAGATGTGGAATGCTCTTCCAGTCTCTGTGTTTCCACTTTCTTATAACTTGGAGTCCTTCAAGCGAAGTGTGAAAAAGCATCTAGTCAAGCCGGCATAGTGTTAAGGACTGATGGCAGTTATGAGTGTCTGACTTCAGTTGCTAACATTCATGGACCTTGCGCGCCACTTACCATCAGGTGGGCCCAAGGTCACATGTCGTGCTAGTATAAAAAAAAACCGATACCCAACAACCTTCCTTTACCAAGTAGCAGACGTACTAACAGTCAGGAAGCTTTTTATCTTCCAATGCGTCAAAAGGTACCACAAAACAGCTCAAATCACACCATTATCTAAAACTATAAGAATACAAGAATTTTATGTTCGCTTCACCCGCAGTACATATGCGCAGAAACAGTACAAGTGCCTATCCCCCAAGCTGTACAACCGTTTCAACTCAATAACTAAACTAAAAGAACTAAAAATAGCACTAAAATAAAAAATAAGTAGGTAGTATTAAGTATAAATATTTCCAGACAGGTCACACAGCGCCATCTAGTTTCCGTGGTAAGCTACGAGGCTTGTGTTACGGAAACTAGATGGTTGATAAACTACATATTATACATATAAACACCCAGACCGAGACAAATTATACAATGTACAACTTGCCCCCGGTGGGAATCGAACCCGAAATAATAATCGAGGTTTATGACAGTATCGAAGAGATGATGACATGACAAAATGTAAACTAGCCAACGAAAGGAATATATATATATACTATATATATGAGTATATATATATATATATATATATATATATATATAGTATATATATATGGCAGGAGACAGTATCTTCCAATATTGATCATACAAAAAAAAAACGAAAAAGAGGTTACACAAACAGCAAGTAAAGTATGTAAGTGTGTGTGTATGTGTGTGTGTGCGTGTGTAGATAAAGGTGAGGGGACTAGGAAAGAGGGAAGAGGGAGTGTAAGATTGTTAATTAAATAATTATACTCGTATATACTTTTTCGTTTTTTTTTTGTATGATCAATATTGGAAGACACTGTCTCCTGCCTCCGTGGTCTAGCAGTTAAGTCCGTGGGTTTAGACTCGGAGGTACCGGGTTCGATTACTGGTCGGGACACAAAAATATTTATTAATGTAAATAAATATTTAATTTATTTGTGATTTTTTTCGTGGGTAGTTGTAAATAAAAGCAGACCTATTTTGTTTTCATCTATTTAATTAAATATAAAATAAAACTATTTAATAAGTATTTATAGTGTTTAACACAAATAAGCTTTATTAGTTTACTGGTACCAATAAAAGAAACAACTAAATACTGGTGTTATAAAGTTATGTTTTGACATACCTCATCTCCTCTTCACCGCCATCAACTTTCATCACATCTCTCACCATCACAAGGTACAACTCACATCAAACACTCACTAAAATGACTACTCAACAAGATAACATCTCTTCACTGCTAAATTTTGAAGAAAAGTTCTATAAAATGATGGAGTCATTTGAAAGCAGGATTACAAGGGCGACATCATCCACAATCACTCTGCAGCAACTTTTTGAAGATTTCCAGTTATTTAAGGAGTTTGTGAAGGACACCTTATCATTAATTCGAGCTGAAATATCACAGGTTGCAATCGGAACTGATGATTTGGAGAACAGAAGCCGGCATAGCTTTTTGTTATTCCGGGGAGTAAAAGAATGTGCAGGGGAGAATACATCTCAACTTATTTGTGAGTTGGGTACGGGCAAGCTTGGCGAGTCCCTCTCTTCTCAGGACATTAGTTTCAGCTATAGGCTTGGTGCAAAGAGTGACCCAGACAAACACCGGCCAATACTGGTCAAATTCCGGGACTCTGGAGTACGTTCAAGGCTTTGGTTTGCGAAGAAGGCTTTAAAGGGCAGCAGTGTATCTATTGCCGAGTTCTTGACACCTGTACGTAGACGTATTCTGATAGAGGGACGACGACTGTATGGAATGCACCATTGCTGGAGTCAGGATAATCATGTGTATGTCAAGCTTCCTGATGGTGCAAAGTTTCGTTTATTGTCTGAAGCCCAGCTACAAGAGTTTGCTGCTAAACACCCCCCGACACTACCTGAAAGCAGAAATCGGAAAGTCAGACCTGCAAGATTGTGTACAAAGCAAAAACATTAAGTCTGAGGCACTAGGTACTTACTATGTTGTGCAAAGTACATAATTCTCAAAAATTCCTTCATTATTTAGTAAATAGGCTAGGTACTTTCTTAATTTTAAAACAATATAATTATATTGGGCAAATCATGCAATGACGCAAAATTTTTAATTTTATTTTTTGTTTTTAAATTAATATTTTCTTATGTGGCATGGCATTGGACACAAGTCCTTCAGCCATTTAAATCCATACCATTTCTTTTAAATAATAAAAATATATTTTCAGTGGGGTTTATTACTGACTTTCTGACGGCACCTAATATAACTGTCAATTGCTTGGAAAACTTGTATTGTATTACGAAATTTATTATTTTCTGGATATTTGCCTAAGTGTGCAGCTTTCAAGTGTACAAATCTGGATCTCCAAGCGATACCAAAGATATGGAGATCTTAAGCTTGCCATTTTATTAATTTAACCTTTTTTCTTTTTAAAGACGGTGTTCTATTTCTTAAATTGTCTTTTAGGGTAGCTGACGTTAACTTAAAATACATTCTTCTGTTATAAAAATAAAATAAATAAAAAAACTACATAAACAAGTTACCATTGCCGCTAGCGTCATCTACAAATTGCGTGATACATCCCAATAGTACCTACCTAGTCATGCACAGTATATATAATATTTGAATTCTATAAACATCGTAGCTCGTTTTAATTAGTTATGTTTATAACCTATGATTTTCGGAATAGCATCACCTAACATAGTGGGTACCTGGCCTTTATTGTTTGTTTTGTTGTTTGGTATTTCAGTTTGTTGTTTCTTTTGTAAACCAGCTGGCTGGCAGGTGAGTGAGGAATGAGGCTCACTACTGATAGGCCTATCATAAAAGTAAAATTAAAGAATATATATTTATTATAATTATATTGTACATTTATAACAAAACTTACACTATGTCAGACTCCTCTTCTTCTGATGAGTTTTTTTCCTGTGGTTCGACGAATTCGGATGACGAGTGTGATGTCAGCCTGGGTGCTGTTCACCTGAGTGATGATTTGCATACTACTTTCTCGCCTTTTTCTAAAAACCTAAATGTTTGCCACATCAATGCTCAAAGTATTCCGAGTCATTACTCGGATCTCCTTGCCACGTTTGAAAGTATACATATCCACGCTATTCTTGTTTCAGAGTCATTTCTTAAACCCACTCTTCCTTCTACATCATATTCACTTCCTGGCTTTATTCTGATACGTAATGACCGAACTGGCAAGGGGGGTGGTGGTGTGGCTATCTATCTCAGATCTAACCTCTCCTTTAAAATCGTTTCCCAATCCTCTTCTTCTTATTCTGGTTCTTCTGAACATATATTTCTGGAAATAGATTTGAATTCTGTCAAATTCCTTCTTGGTGTAGTGTATGCTCCTCCTACTATAGATTACTTCCCTACCTTAGAACTACTGCTCGAGACACACATACCTTCTTATGATTATAATTTAATCATGGGAGATTTTAATACATGTTTAATAAAAAACGACTCGCGCAGTAGAAAACTCAAACTTATCACTTCCTCTGTTAACCTTTCTATTATACCATCTAACTCCACTTATCATTTAAATAACTCTAGCAGCTTGCTCGATTTAATTCTCACGACAAGCCCTGACAAGCTATCTGCCTATGGACAGTACCTGGCCCCAGGTTTTTCTCATCATGATCTCATCTATGCTTCCTACAAAGTTAAGTCTCCCCGTTTTAAACCTTGCATCTATCTTCAGCGTAACTTTGCAAAAATGAATCTGGAGTTGCTGTTGGCGGATGCTGCTGGCATGGGTTGGATAAATGTCACACTTCAACAATCTGTTGATGATATGGTGACAGAATTTACACGGTTACTAATAGAGTTGTTCGACAAGCATGCGCCTATAAAACCGGTACGCATGAGGAAGCCCCCCGCCCCTTGGCTGGATGACTCCATTCGGAAAGCTATGAGGTGGAGGGATTCTTTGAGAAGAAAACACAAAAGATTGCCTTGTGATGACAGTTGGGATAAATTTAGACGTGCAAGAAATCAAGTCAACCAGATGTGTAGGAACGCAAAACGCCGATACATTCATGACTCCATTGAAACCAGTACACCTTTAAATATCTGGAAATTTCTTCAAACTTTAGGTTTTGGCAAGTCTAAGGCTGATGCGCTGCCATCTATGGATGTTAACAGCCTCAACAATCACTTCTCTTCTCCCCCTATTTTCATGGATCCTATGTTAAAGGCTCATACAATCTCACAAATAAACGCTTCATTTTCTTCCACTGGTAATACCTTTCAATTCGAACCTATGTCCAGCTGTGAAATAAAAAAGATTATTTTATCTGTAACGAGTAAGGCCGTAGGGTACGATAATGTAGGTCGCGCCCTTCTCACTCCAGTTATAGACATAGTTATTCCATATATTACCTACATTATTAATTTCTCCCTTTCAACTGGGCAATTTCCCACGTCATGGAAAAATGCCCATATAATCCCTATTCCGAAAAAATCTCCCTCTACTGATTTTAATAATTTACGACCTATTTCTATTCTTCCATTTCTATCTAAAGTCTTAGAACGTGTTGTTTATCGGCAGTTGGCCGCATTCCTTAATCATAATAATCTTTTCAACCCTTACCAATCGGGCTTCCGAACATCCCATAGTACAACTACTGCTCTTATAAATGTGACTGACGACATCAGATGTGCTATGGATAGTAAAAAGCTTACACTTCTCACCCTTTTAGACTTCAGTAACGCTTTTAACTGCGTCGATCACGACATCCTTATGGCCACTTTGCTTTCTCTTAATATTTCACAGAATGTTGGACAATGGTTTGAATCCTATCTTCGCGGGCGCCAGCAACGAATTCGGTTGAATGATGTCTACTCGGAGTGGTGTCCGGTGACAGCTGGTGTCCCGCAGGGCGGCGTATTATCTCCATTGCTCTTCTCGATTTTTATTAACTCGATCGTTCAAATTATACACTTCAGTTCCTATCATCTTTTTGCTGACGACTTGCAACTTTCCCTGGCTTTTGATGCCGCAGATATAGATAGCGCGATAGTTAGGATGAACAGTGACCTAGAAGCCATTCGGGTACGCTCTGAGAGTCTAGGGCTTTTAGTTAACCCCGGAAAAACTCAGGTCATGATCGTCGGGTCTAGACAGATGTTGAGCAGATTGGACGTGGGATCTCTCTCCCCATTATTGTTTAACAACATTCCACTTCCTTTCTGCCAACATGTAAAAAATCTTGGCCTCCATATAAGCTGCGATCTCTCTTGGGATCATCACATTGTGGAAATCAGCAGGAAAATCCACGCCAGTATGCATTTGTTAAAGCGCTCCCAGAATTTCATACCACTTAAAACAAAGCTTACGTTAGTCAGTTCGCTGCTTCTTCCCATCATAGATTATGCTGATACCTGCTATCCTGACGTCACCGAAGAGCTACTGAACAAAATCGATCGTCTGCTCAACTTATGCATTCGCTATGTGTTTGGCTTGCGTAAGTATGATCATGTCTCTCAATTTCGCGTTCAGTTAAAGTGGCTCAATATCCGCTTTCGTAGGTCTGTCCATGTTCTCACCTTACTTTATAATATTCTTAATAATCCCAATACTCCCGCATATCTTAAATCCCGCTTCGAATTTCTTTGTAATACGCACAACTGTGCCCTTCGCTCCTCTTACAACAACCAACTTAAGATTCCTTCTCATTCCTCAACCAGATACACTGATTCCTTTACAGTATCTGCGGCTCGCCAGTGGAATAAGCTGCCCTTGGCTATTAGACGTGCACCGTCTGTCAGCGTCTTTAAACGTTTAATAACCACATCGTTCCTGGAGAAACAGAATAAAACACTATTTAAATAACCGTGTATTTATTTAAGTTATAATGTACTTGTATGTATAATTGTATGTATGGTTTATGTATGTTTATGTATTTAGGTATAATGTGTAGTATATTAGAATTAGTTAAGAAACTTATTAACTGTATCATTAAAATTTCTTATTTTTTTCATACTGCCTATCACCTTACTCGATCCCCAAGGTTAGCTGGTAAAGAATGCCTACTGGCATTATAGCTCGCCTCTGTACTATTTTTAAGTGCATTAAAGAATTTAAATAAATAAATAAATATTTCTTGAGTTTGATACGCTGGAGACATCGACGACCTTGCCACTTGTCATGATTGGCCTATAGTAAAGTTGGCTACATGTGAATCCGCTTTCTGATCACCCCGAAAGGGAAACGGTCGTGATGATACTTTACTTTCTGTCTCCTGTTATACAGTACAGCTCATGCAGGAGACAGGGTTAATAAACAATTTTGTATTTTTCAAATCGAATCTGTCTAGAAATTTCTGGAACTAGCTCTAACAGTGGAGGTCTAGAATTCTATGTTTTAGGGGCTGTGATGTATGTGTGATATTTTTTTTTTTTGTTTTAGTATAACTCAATACGCGAACGCATCGGATATTCAGATGGCGGCCATGTTGGCATGTACTTTTTCAGTGTTTAACGATACTAATACTTCTTGTTCGCAATCAACTATCAGCACATCTAGTTATGTAAGTGTTGTTGTAATAACTTAGCTTTATAGGTTCATTTTAAACTCATAAAACTCGCTGCTGGTTAAGGCTAACCCGTCATACATGATTGTACAACTTGTTCTGTGTCAATTCAATTCATTTATTCTGTAAGTAGGCATAGGACAATAAATATAATGTATTCTGCGCTTTTACATGTCAAAAAAAGAATTAATATAACGAAAAGCTTATTTTTCTGGGAAATAGCTTGTATTTGGAGCAGCACATTACAACCCAAATATACATAATTGTTAATCTTAAAATTACAGCTGCTGTAAATAGGCATTGTCATATTACAAACTAAGACATACACAATTATAAAATAAATACACCAAGGATCATAGCTGCTATAATGAGGCATTGTCATACTACAAGCTAAGACGAAAACAATTATGAGTATGTTAGTAAGATTATAGCTGCTGTAAAGTAGCATTGTCATACTATAAGCTAAAACATTATTAGAATGTCATATAAATTATATCTGCTGTAATGAGGCATTGTCATACTACAAGCTAAGACGAAAACAATTATGAGGATGTTAGTAAGATTATAGCTGCTGTAAAGTAGCATTGTCATACTATAAGCTAAAATATTATTAAAATGTCACATAAATTATAGCTGCTGTATAAAGGCATTGATTGATTGATCATACAATAGCTAAAACAAAAACAATTTACGGTGTCACTTAAATTATAGCTGCTGTAAAGAGGCATTGTCATACTATAAACTAAGATACACAAAGTGTCAACAAAATGTAAATGTAGATTCGATACCTTTATTGATAAGACATTTTTTTATCCTAGAACACAGTCCTAGACCTCCACTGCTGGAGAGAGGCCTTCCAGAACATCATCACATAACCATCACATTCCCTAGAACACGATCACTAGGTCCTAGACCTTCACTGTTGGAGATGGGCCTACCAGAACTCATTTCAAAAAATTTTGGCCTAACTCGCCACGCTGGCCAGACGGGTAGGCGAGGGTAGTATTTAGACGTGTTTCTAATGCAAAAACGTGAGTTATTAGTGGCATTTCTTAGTGAAATAGTAAAAAGAGGCCTTAAAAAGACAGCCTATAGTCGGTCGTAAGCCCGAAACACTATTCTTCCCCGGTACCTGCACTAGGAATCTATGGAATGCTAAGAAATTCTTCTTCTTATTTGAACCCTGACTTAATTTGTTTTAAGGTGTAAATCTGACTTATTTAAGACGTGTTTCTAGGTGGAGATCTGACTTATTTAGACGTGTTTCTAGGTTGACATCTGACTTAATTTGACATGTTTCTAGGTGGAGTCATGACTTATTTAGGCGTGTTTTTATTTGGAGATCTGACTTATTTAAATGTGTTTCTAGTTGGAGATCTGACTTATTAAGACGTATTTCTAGTTGCGAGATCCGACCTAAATAGATATGTTTCTAGTTGGAAATCTGACTTATTAAGACGTGCTTCTAGTTGGACATCTGTCTAAACATGTTTCTAGATGGAGATCTGACTTATTTAGAAGTGTTTCTGATATCTGACCAATTTAGACGTGTTTCTAGGTGGAGATCTGACTTATTTAGACATGTTTCTAGGTAGAGATCTGACTTATTTAGACGTGTTTCTAGGTTGATATCTGACTTAATTGGACATGTTTCTAGGTGGAGATCTGACTTATTTAGGCGTGTTTTTATTTGGAGATCTGACTTATTTAAATGTGTTTCTAGTTGGAGATCTGACTTATTAAGACGTATTTCTAGTTGCGAGATCCGACTTAAATAGATATGTTTCTAGTTGGAGATCTGACTTATTTCGAAGTGTTTCTGATATCTGACTAATTTAGACGTGTTTCTAGGTGTAGTTCTGACTTATTTAGATGTGTTTCTAGAAGGAGATCTGACTTATTTAGACATGTTTCTAGATGGAGATCTGACTTATTAAAATGTGTTTCCAGTTGGAAACCTTGCTCATTTTAACGTGATATCCAGCTATCAGACTTAGCCGTGTTAGCTTTTATTATTATTAACCGAAATACACTTCTACAGGACAATGCCACATCGACATATCTAACAATGAACCAGTTTAGCGAAATGAGTTCAGAGGGTTGGACCGTGCCTATAGTTAGAAGTAACTCATGTTCTGAAGCAGAAAACCTTATTTCCGACTCATCCTTAGTCAAATGTGACTCAACCGTTAGCTGTGTATTGGATGAGTCTACTGTTCATTTGTACCATTGCTTCAAGAGACGCTATGCTGATATATTACATCGATGGCAGCTTCTCTATGTTCGGACTGAGGTATGTAATAATTATTTTATTTATTTAAATTTAAGACAGTAAAGTAATTTACAAAACAATAACTTGCACATGTCCATGCAAAATGGCGCGAAGACATCGGGACTGTTTTTTTAATTGTTGATGAATGAGATGACAGGGAAGGCCAAGGGATCTAGCCCATTCAGCCATGTCTGTCGAAATATGAGGTTATCATTAAATTCCAGATGTTTCAGAGTGTGATGCTTTTCTTGCTTGCGGCATTTTTAAGAGTTAAAAAATAATCCGTATCTTATACCCCATATATATTTTTAATTCATTCATTACAGCCCCTAGAACACAGCGTCCTAGAACTCCACTGCATATGATGTCAATTTTTTATGACAATTTATTAACGATTTCACAAGTTGGCATTAGTAGAACCGGGACCGACGGCTTAACGGCTCTCCGAGACACAGGAACGGTGGTGTTGTAAATCTATGACAAATGTACGTAAGAAAAGTGTATTTCTCATTGGTACATGCCGGGCGGGTTTGAACCGTCCTTTGTAGGATTTAAGGTACACTTTCTTACAACCGAGCCACCACCGCGCCTATATATGTATATAGTCCAATTTATTTTCTATAATTATTTACATTGAAGCATATCATTAAACAAAACACACTTTTGATTAACATCATCCACAGTAAGTAATTTACAAAACAAAAACTTGCACTTGACATGTCCGTGTAAAATGGCGCAGCCCCCCACTCTATTATTCCTTCCAGCTGTCAAACGGAGGGATTCCTCGGCACGTCACTACGCTTAAAGAATAGAACTGTCAAACTTAACTCAATCTGATCAACGCAAAGGGAGTCTTTCGCGCCATTTTGCGCGGAGATGTCAAGTGCAAGTTATTGTTTTGTAAATTAATTTACTGTGGATATTATTGGTCAAAAGTGGTGTTATTTTGTTTAATAATGTGCTACAATGTGAATAATTATGGAAAACCATAAATTGGACTTTAAATATGGGGCACAAGTTGCAGTTTATTTTTTGCGGTTTTCCCGCGCTGTGGACTCCCATATTTTACCCGACGTGTTTGGGCTATAATGCCGCGAGTGACTCCAAAAAAGCATCAAATTCTGCAGCATCTGGAATTTGATGATCCCCAACTCGGTTATGAACTCTGTTATGAACAAATATTATGCAAATAAATTACGTGTTTAGGACTGATGTATTCTGTACAATGTCCTTTAAAGCCAATTAAAAAAAAAAAAAAAAAAACTCAATCTTAACTTCGCGCCATTTTGCACGGACATGGCAAGTCCCAAGTTTTTCGTTTTGTAAATTAGTTTACTGTGGATATTGTTAGTCAAAAGTGGTGTTATTTTGTTTAATAATGTGCTACGTTGTGAATAATTATGAAAAACGATAAATTTGACTATACGAGTATATGGGGCAGGAGTTGCACTTTATTTTTTGTGGTTTTCCCGCGCTGTAAACTCCCGAAACGTGTTAGGGCGATATTGACGTGAATTACTCCATGAAAATCATCAAATTCTGTAGCACTTGGAATTTGATGATCCCCAACTTCGTTATGAACTCTGTTTATTAACATATATTGTGTAAATAAATTACGTGTTTAGGGCTGATGTATTCTGTACAATGTCCTATAAAGAAACTTAATAAAAAAAAAAAAAACTTCTGATAGCGTATTTATTTTATTTTCGACTAATATTATATAAATGGCACTGTTAAAGAACCTATTTATTAAAATATTAATTTATTAAGAATAAAAAACAGTACAATGATGGAAATTTCGATTTGTACACTTCGGCATAATATCCAGGAAATAATAAATGTTTATGATAAAAATGCAATTTTTCTATGCAACTGACTGCCTCCATGTAGTCTAGCGGTAAAGTACGTGGATTTAGACTCGGAGGTACCGGGTTCGATTCCTGGTCGGGACACAAAAATATATATTAATGTAAATGTATTTATTTACATAAAATTTAATTTATTTGTGATATTTCTCGAGTTTGGTACGATGGAGACATCGACGAGCTTGCCACTTGTCATGATTGGCCTATAGTAAGTTGGCTAAATGTGAATCCGCTTCTATATAAACGTGATTTCTGATCACCCTGAAAGGGAAACGGTCGTGAAGATACTTTACTTTTTCACAGTTATATTAGGTACCATCTATCATGCGCCATCTATTGTGATAAAAAGTTTACAGACATGGCTGTACGGTTGTCAGTTTTTTTTTTTAATACGCAGGTAATGAAACTTGTGAAATCCAAATATGAGAAAGTTCCGCCAAAACATGTAGGGCCGGATATTTTGAGCGAATGCCATTGGTGCGGGAAGACTGGTGATTATTGCGGTGCGATGTGTGCCGATTGTGGCAGAATTGCTGTACGGTGTGCTGTCTGTAATATAGGAGTACGGGGATCAGTATGTGCATGTGCTTTATGTGGACATGCTGGCCATGCTAAACATATGTTTCATTGGTATGTATGTCATATACTTTCTAAACAGTTAAGGTTATTGAAAGCATTTTATAAAGAAATTGTTCCAAGGCTTACATGCAGTTTTTTCTTACAAAAATTAAGTATCCTAATTCAAAGGGGAAATGCTGCTAGTGTATTCCGTGGTCTAGTGGTAACAAACGTTGCCGTGAACTCGGGAGGTCGTGGGTTCGATTCCCACCGGGGACAAGTTGTACATTGTATAATTTGTCTTGGTCTGGGTGATTATGTGTATAATATGTATATATTTACAAAAAAAAAGTATATTATCTAGTTTATCAACCATCTAGTTTCCGTAACACAAGCCTCGTAGCTTACCACGGAAACTAGATGGCGCTGTGTGACCTGTCTGGAAATATTTATTTATTTATTTATTATTGGGCACCATGCCACAAGACAGCGATTTGGAGGAGCTATTTTTTTTGTAAGTATTTAATTTTTAATTTCTATGTATTATTATTATTATTAATTTAGGTTAAATTTAGATTTTGTTGTAATATAGTTTATTTAATTTAAGGTTTTGTATGAAATAAATAAATTTTAATAAAAAAATATAAAACAAGTTAAGGTTATTGGGTTTGGTAAGTTTTGAGCGGTGCGGGGTGACGCAGTTGTTTATTAAAATCCACAAAAACGTTGCGGTTAATAATCCGTCGTGTACCAATGACAAATACACGTTTCTTAAGTACATTTGTCATTCCTCGCCAACCCGTCTGGCCAGCGAGACGAGTGTAGACCAAATTGTCCAGATATATGTTCTGGAAGGCCCACTTTCTTTTCTTTTCTTTTCTTTTTTCTTTTCTTTTCTTTTCTTTTCTTTTCTTTTCTTTTCTTTTCTTTTCTTTTCTTTTCTTTTCTTTTCTTTTCTTTTCTTTTCTTTTCTTTTCTTTTCTTTTCTTTTCTTTTCTTTTCTTTTCTTTTCTTTTCTTTTTTTTTCTTTTCTTTTCTTTTCTTTTCTTTTCTTTTCTTTTCTTTTCTTTTCTTTTCTTTTCTTTTCTTTTCTTTTCTTTTCTTTTCTTTTCTTTTCTTTTCTTTTCTTTTCTTTTCTTTTCTTTTCTTTTCTTTTCTTTTCTTTTCTTTTCTTTTCTTTTCTTTTCTTTTCTTTTCTTTTCTTTTCTTTTCTTTTCTTTTCTTTTCTTTTCTTTTCTTTTCTTTTCTTTTCTTTTCTTTTCTTTTCTTTTCTTTTCTTTTCTTTTCTTTTCTTTTCTTTTCTTTTCTTTTCTTTTCTTTTCTTTTCTTTTCTTTTCTTTTCTTTTCTTTTCTTTTCTTTTCTTTTCTTTTCTTTTCTTTTCTTTTCTTTTCTTTACTTTACTTTACTTTATATTTCTTTACTTTAATATAGTATTTAAATATGGGGGGGAGATTTCCAACTCCCTCACCCGTGGTAGATGAGTGGACTGTATATTGTGTGGAGGTTTTGATGACGAGCCAGCTCCGTGAAGTCCAAAGAAAGAGGCAGAAGCACTTACCTCTTCCAGCAGCAGCTGACAACGTCTCAGTGGAATCGACCCCGGGGTTCCAGAAGAAGACCAGCTCTTCTGATGCTAAAACTCTTTTCACATAAATGTCATATCACATAACCCTTTCAGCACGAACAATACCAAGCGTGCGTTAACTCTTTCAGCACGGACAGTATTAAGCGTGCGTTATTACAACAAAAAATCTAGCGGTCTCCAAATTCTGTTTTGCTGCTCCGAAACTCCCTCGATAGTTCGTGCACTCATCTAGCTACTTAGTTATTATCTCTATTACATTGTTAGGACTAGTAAAGACAAAAAGATAAATGCACGATGGTGCGTTAGAAAATTAGAAAACGAATATGCAATTTATATTATGATTTTTTTCACTATTTTTACGAGATATTTTAGACCTTAAGGACCTCAAAGTTATGAATAAAACTTTTAATATTCAAAATATTTTTGTCGTGCTGAAAGGGATAAAACTAATAATCCAAGTAACAGTTCCGACCGATAAATACACTCGCGTGGCTACTCAGCAGACACTGCTGCAGCACCAAAATTTGAGCACACGCGGTGTGACGTCACCGAAATACAAATTGTTGACGTCCGCTCCCGACCGAGGCTGAGGTGCTTCCCACCGATGGGTCAAGTATAAGTAATTCTGACTTTGCATTACTTATTTAGAGAAGAAGACACATTTCTTAGCATTCCAAGGATTCACCGTGCGGGTACCGGGTCCATCGTGTGTGGGTAAGAGATGAGAAGAATGATGTCTCGGGCTTGCGACCGACAATAGGCTGGTTTAAGAAAAGCCTCCTTTTTTTTATTTTATTGCGCTATAATACGCTCACCATCCACCATTCTACTCCTCTCCCTACCCAACCAAAATACTGTATGATTCCGTTAATGCCGTCTTGGAAGCTAATTCTTTCAGTAAGTGATGCAAAGATTTTGCTGGAACTCCTCTCGCACCAACTTCCACTGCGTAAAGCCGAGTCTTGAACCCGTTCCTGATCATTTCTTCTGTGAGATCATAATATTTATTCGACTTCATGTTGTGGTCTTTTGGAATATTTGATTATTACTACTACTAAATCTCAACCGTAATGTGGGTAGACCACTATTTTGTTGGTAGACAACGTAAGATATTTAAAAATATTTTCTCTTTTCAGGTTTTCTAAACATGACACCTGTCCAACAGGTTGCGGTTGTAAGTGTGTTATAGAATCGTCATCACTATGGAAATCTGTAAAATTTGGATAAACCTTCCCAAAGTGTGTTCTAGGGGCTGTGATTAAATCGCTAAAAGACCCATTGTTATTTTCTGGTTTTTAATATAGAAATATAATTATCATTATTCTTAAGAGCGTTCAACGGTTTTGCATCGTACTCGCACAATCAGCATTTTAAAAGATTATTTAATTGAGATAACTGACATTTATATTTTTATAATTGTGTCTGTCTTAGCTTATAGTATGACAATGCCTATCTACAGCAGCTATAATGTTAAGCGTTATTCTGTATTTATAATTTTGTTATTGTTTCTCTTTCCAAATGATGGTTATCATGTACTGCTCCAGATTCACCAATATGTACTATAAAATTATATCGTTTTATATCAATATTGTAAAAATTGACGTGTAAAAGTGCAGAATACATTATCTTTTTGTCCTATGCCTACTTGCCAAAAAATAAATAAATAAATAAATAAAAAACAGGTTTGTTTTTAGTAAAATTATTTTAAGTGATTTTGATATTTTTCTGTCTAAAATTAGGTATTTCTACTTTCATATACTTAAGTTTAGACAGAAAAATTGCTAAATAACTTATAATCATTTTACTAAAAATAAATAAGTGGAAATACAGTGTAACCTCTATATAACGATACTGGAGGGACTGTGCATTTTATGGCGTTAACCCTTTCAGCACGGCAAAAAATATTTTAGATATTAAAATCTCATAAAAATTGTGAAAAAAATCCTTCACTACCGAATTCCACAAAGCCCCCTCCGCATACCTATTTAGTGCGTTGTTATGTGCTAGCGTACCTTCGTGCGTTGGGTACTTGTAATTATGATGGCAATAAAAATCACTATTGTATGTTTTTTTCTTAAAAAGAGGACTAAGGACTAACCTAACAATTTAATAAAGATAATCGTTAGGTAGCTAGATGAGCGACGATCTATCGAGGCTGTTTCGGAGCGGCAAAACATAATTTGTCGTTTTTTTTTGTAACAAAACACGCCTGGTATTATCCGTGCTAAAAGGGTTATAGAGAGTTGTCGTTAAATGGAGAGAAGAAAAATCAAAATTGGAAGACAAGCTAAACCAACCAAAGCCAATTGATTTCGACACTTTAGGGAGTTTGTCGTTAAATCTAGTGACGTTACATGAAGTTTACACTAAATGTCTAAATTTATTTTCTAGAAAGTTAATAGACTACATATCTCAAAAGACTTGAATAATCTTTAAAAATGCTGTATTGTGCGAGTGAACCATTGATGTATATAGATAAGCCTATTCAATACAAAACGCACTCTTAAAAACGTGCCGCTTGCTTTGTGTACCTACCAACTTTGGGGGGCAATTCTCAAGCAAGGATAATGCCACATGCTTTATTCATCGGAAATTATATCACAATGCATACAAAAAGAAGTTTTACTCGATATAAATATTAATATTAGGCGCTCTCGACGCTTGCTATCTCGCGACTGTTGGTGCAGCTACATGACTTCGATTGGTTTTACGGGAACGTTTTTATATCAGTGAGGGCCTATCTATATACATCGATGGAGTGAACGCTCTTAAATTCTTTCGAATTTTATTAAGATTTTTTTACCTATTATTTTATAAGAATTTTATTTTGTTATTTTTTTATATCAATTACTTTGGTAATCCGTATAATGGGAAGCACATTACATGCATGGATGCTAGAGGATTAAATTCTGAGTTTCCTATTTCCGGGATTAAATATTCAATCCCGGAATCCCGAATTTTGGGTTTACGAATCGTATCTGGCTGACTGCCTCCGTGGTCTAGCTGTTAAGTCCGTGGATTTAGACTCGAAGGTACCGGGTTCGATTCCTGGTCGGGACACAATAATTTGTGATATTTTTCGAGTTTGGTATACGCTGGAGACATCGACGAGCTTGCCACTTGTCATGATTGGCCTATAGTAAAGTTGGCTAAATGTAAATCCGCTTTTTTATAAACGTGATTTCTGATCATATCAGAATTTCTACACCATTAGGATTTCTACACCAGAATTGAGATTTCCGGGATTAACATGTCAATCCCGGAATCCTCATTTTCGGGATTGACATCAGTCAGTGTGGCAATAGAACGCCAAATTCTCCAGAAATATGTTCTAGTGTGGACTCTTGTGTTTAAGGGAGTGGGGTATGATGAATTCATTTTAAGACTGCATTTTGTACATTTGGAATAAAATATTATAAATTGTTTTACAAAGAGTTTTATTAAACAAACTTTTTTTTTTCTATTTTGCATTTATTATAACATTAGTATTGCAAGGTTTATTTCCTTTAAATCAAGTCTGCTCAACCATTTTAACAGTTACCCAAACGTGAGATTAAAAAAAAATAGTGATTCACCTTAAATAAACAAAATAGTATGTCAATTCAATGTATTTAATGTTCATGGGCTCTCCTGTAGTATAGTCTTAAAAAGAGAACTGTCATTTATGTGGAACTAATTGACACATTTATTTTAGTAATTACCAAGTTAAAATATCATAAAAAGAAATACATGTTTATAATTAATGACATAATTACGCGTAATGGGGTGTATCACTAACTTTTATCACGATAGATGGCGCATGATAGATGGTACCTAATAGAACTGTCAGTTGCATAGAAATCTTGTATTTTTATTACGAAATTAATTATTTTCTGGATATTATGTCTACAAGCTTTTAAGTGTACAAATCGAGATTTCCAATCGAATTCAAAGATGATCGTAAAATTGCCGTTCTATTAATAAAACCTTTTTTCTTTTTAAAGACGGGGTGTGCGCTATAGATGTAAAATAAGGTACCATTGCCGCTAGCGACATCTACAAAAAGCTTTGCCTGATACACCCCATTAATACGTAACGTCGAAATACGGAAAATGGTGGGTATAAAAGAAAGCATAGGGACAAAAATAAGGAAAGGCATGCTACGATGGTTCGGGCATGTTGCGATGAAAGATTGACGAACCAGATATATAATGAGAAAGTTGTAAGTGAAAGAGGCCCTGGCAGACCGAGACTCGCATATCACGATCAAATAAATAAAACACTGACTGAAGGTGCATTAAAAAGTCTTCGTAACTAAAGGGCATGTATGAAGAGGTTAATGAATGTTGACGAAGCAAAAGAGGTATGTCGTGATCGTGTCAAATGGCGCTCAATTGTCTCTGCCTACCCCGCAAGGGATCTGGCGTGAAGATATGTATGTATAGTTCCACATAAATGACAGTTCTCTTTTTAAGAGTATACTACACTATTGTTCCAAAAGTGCGGGCAGATTTTGCCGCCACGGCTCCCTTAATGATACTATTAAAAGAGCTCTAGCCACCATCGAGGTTCCAGCTCTTCTGGAGCCTGCTGGAGTAATCGAGAGATGATGGCAAGAGACCCGTTGGTATGGGACGCCATGTCGCTCCTCAGGGGGACAGCCCATAAAGCGGAAGCCGCGGCGGAAAATGCGGAGTCCAGCAAGCGGCGCAAGTATGTAAGTATATTAAAAGATTACATATTTATGCCGTCTGCTGTAGAGGCCAAGCGCAAAAAAGTTTTTAAAAGACACAACAAGAACAATATAAACTATATACAAATAAATATTGTAAATAAATATCTATTGACATAAGCTTATTGTATGCCCATAATATGGGCAGTATTCTTGATGATTGATCACCATGACATGTACATACAACTGTGATTAGAATAAGCAATCTATACAATAAAGAATTTTGAATTTGAACACCGCGTCTTGTCTTCTCCGGTGACAAGAGGACTGGCTCTTTTTTTGATTATTTTCGCGTCTCTGGGGTTGAGCAGCCTTGCCTTAAGTAGGTACATATCATATCTTCCTGAAAAAATAACTCTTAAATAGACGGAAGTCTAAAAAGCTTGCATAATAATTATTGCATAAAATTAATTACATATATTAGTCCGTAAATCGTGTTAAGAGGGTTGGTAAGCTTTGCATCGTTCTCGCTCGCTCACTTCAACGTTTTTAAAAATATTTCAATTCTGAGGGTACTTTGACAAATATAGTCAATATTGAGACATTACCTAATTTTGGACAGAGTGGTTGGGCACATTTACACTGGCAACACCAACACTTCCCTCCCGCCCTCCACCCTCGCAGCTCGTGTTGACGACAGCTCGAAAAAGTATCCGAGAATTTAACATGTCAATTAAACTAAAAATTCAAACTCCAACCGCCTAAAGGTGAGTTTCCTAATTTTTTTTTTAGGTCCATTAATGTTAGCAACTGTAATCAGTCATGACTGACATCAGTGTCTAACACTATTGCCGGCTTGACTGGGCATGACGGCAATTCAAGCCTGATCCTGAAACGTGTGGATACACTTCACTGGGTTTATCGGCACGAACGGTGGATACTTCCCCGCCCCGGCAGACTGGGCAAATTACCACCATCAGTCCGCCTACCACCTAATTAATCATACCGCACACAGATATAAATAGCAAACCATTTAAATAAAACATCTCTGTATTTATATGTAGGTACTATATATATTAATAAACTGCCTCCGTGGTCTAGCGATTAGGACTCGAAGTTCCCGGGTTCGATTCCTGGTCGGGACATAAAAATATTTATTTATACTTTTAATTAATATTGTGATATTTCTCGAGTTTGGTACGCTAGAGACATCGACGAACTTGCCACTTCTCATGGCCTATAGTAAAGTTGGCTAAATGTGAATCCGCTTATAAGCGTGGTTTTTGACCACCCCGAAAGGGTAACGGTCGTGATGATACTTTACTTTCTATAAATAATATATGTCTAAAATGACCGTATTTTATTTATTTCTATATTAATTGTTGATATACTACATTATGGCGCAGTGGTGGCTCGGTTGTAAGAACGCGTACCTTAAATCCTACAAAGGTCAGTTTAACCCCCCAGCATGTACCAATGAGAAATACACTTTTTTTACGTACATTTGTCATAGATTTACACACATAAAAAAAAGGAGGCCTCCTTTTCTTAAACCAGCCTATTGTCGGTCGCAAGCCCGAGACACCATTCTTCTCATCTCTTACCCACACACGATGGACCCGGCACCCGCACGGTGAATCCATAGAATGCTTAGAAATTTGTCTTCTCTCTCTTCACCACCGTTCCCGTGTGAGGAGAGCACGTTAAGCCGTCGGTCCCGGTTCCATATCCTCGCCAAGCCGTCTGGCCAGCGTGGCGAGTGTAGGCTAAATTCTCCAGTTCTGGAAGGCCCATCTCCAGCAGTGGAGGTCTAGGACGCTGTGTTCTAGGGGCTGTAATGCAATGTAATACTATATTTCTCAAAAGTACACACAGCAGACTTGAAAAGATCTTGGAAAATGTTTGTGTTAGATTTATTCATTTAAAAACTTTATGATCGGGTGCTGCTGTGGGGGCCTGGGACCTCTGCTGAACACGTTCAATTTATTGTTCTTAAATTAACAGAGGTTTTTGCGTTTTGTCGACTTTCGGGTTGCACATAGGCATGTAGTCTACCTTAATTGACTTGCCTGGTGGGTTACTGCTGTACCAGGTATTGTATTCTTATAGGTACTGATAACTTAATTTAAAAGGTTATTAATTGTATATGTTTTATTTTGTAAATCTGATATAGCTGAGTTTTCCTTGCAGATTCCTTTCTCAGTCAGATTAAACATTAACAGGTCACTGGAATTTGCTAAGCTGCTGGTCTTCTGCTAACAGCTTACTTATTGGACCACTTTGCTGCTTAGTCTTCTACTAGCAGGAGTAGAATCATTCAAAATAATTAAATTAATGACGTTTCATAAATGCCTGTAATAGGTTTACGTGAATAAAGATATTTTGACTTTGACTTTGACTTATTGCACTATGTACAAAGGCGGACTTAATGCCGCTAGGCATTCTCTGACAGCCAAACCTTTAGGACATTTAGACAGTATAGAGGGTAGGTGCAATCATTAATTAAGTTATTCTTAACAGTATTAATACATACATAACATTGTGTGTGATTGTGCGAGCGAGAACGATGCAAGTTAAACCCTCCTAACTCGGATAATAATTTCGGATTTCTAAATGATATTTTTCAGCTACTGTATTATCTAGGTACCTTCGAAGTAGGAATTTGATAAAGATTTTGTAAATATACAAATTTTTGGTGACAATTTTTTATATAGATGTGTATAATTTTCGTGCTACAAAGTCTTAAGAATAAGCTTGTCATAGATTATATTTTGGTCTAATTTTACTAAGAAATAAATGTCGGCTTTAAATTTAAAAATTACATTATAATAATCAAGATTTAGACCAGCTCGCCTAATGACCTTTTAGTATATATAACTCATGTATCGCTAATTATCATCACACATACTTTTATCGCATCTACTATCTATAAAATACATATAAAAAAAATTGCCTCCATATTAAAAAGCCTAAGTCAGTGTTTGTTACTATTGATTTATATCAATGTGATATTTAACTAGGATTGCAGCCGTACCTATTCCATTACTTAAGAGCAAACGTTACATTGACATAATAGTGTATTCTGATATTTACTGTCATTTTTATCCCGAATTTTACCGATCATAGCCGAGCTCACGTCAAAATTACTGTTACTAGTTGCCGGCCGAGATAAACGGGACGAACGGGGCCACTTCAAGCCTTCCGCACGCGCCAGTTTCATCATCATTTATATTTATTAAAATAACATATATTTACATACAGAACCGACGACCGATGGGGCAAACGGGTTCTGGAGTGGAGACCACGTACGGGACGACGCAGAGTGGGACGACCCCCCTGCCAGATGGACGGATGACCTGAGGAGGGTCGCTGGTGGGGGTTGGATGAGGGTTACAAAAGACCGCGTGCAGTGGCGAGCCTTGGGGGAGGCCTATATCCAGCAGTGGAGAGACACAGGCTGATGATGATGATGATATTTACATTAAACATAATTTTATAACAGTCAACCAGCCAATTGTTGGTCGCAAGCCCGAGACACCATTCTTCTCATCTCTTACCCACACACGATGGACCCGGCACCCGCACGGTGAATCTATGGCATGCTTAGAAATTTGTCTTCTTCTTCTATTATTTTATAAGGCAAAATTATGGTAAATGTTATTTGTTGTCTTTCGTTTATCGTCTCGTTCCGATGCTATGTTCGACTTCAAAGCAAATAAAGCAATGCTTTATTACCGAATTTTGTATGAAAAACCATAGGCAAAAGCCAAGTCGAAAGACCTTTAAAGCCAAATAAAGTAAAAAAAAGCGCTTAAAGCTAGTCAAAGACAGGGCGAATCATGCTCAGAGCGCTTAGAATGAATATGATACTGATAGTCGTTCTAAATCAAATATCACGATTTGGATGCTCAGCATGCTATTCTATTACTTAAGCGCAAACGTTATATAATGGAATCCGTTAACTCTATATATCACGCTATTAAAGTTGATATTTGCACGGACGCTGTCAAGGTCGAGCGCTTATAGAGTTGAGAATTGAATAATATTTTGTAATTATGACGCAACATCTGACGTAAGTAACGAATTCCACCAATAACGTTTGCGACTAAGTAACAGAAAGCTGCAGAGCGTGATATCAACCCTACGTTCGACTTGTCGCTTTAAGCGCTTTTTTTCACTTTATCTCGCTTTGAAACTTGGCGTTTGTCTATGGTTTTCATACAGAATTCGGTAAATAGAGTTTTTCACTGAGGTTTTTCACTACTTATGTTATTTATTAGATAACGTAACTCTCTTAAGTAATAGAAAACGGATGCTTGTTTAGCAAAACGTGTATTGCTTGGTATAATACCACAGAGTACAAAATAAAGTGAAGTTTTAATATTTTATAGCTTCAATGGGGTGTATCAGGCAAAGCTTTTTGTAGATGTCGCTAGCGGCACTGGTACCTTGTTTACACCTATGACTGATAATTTTTTAAATTTATTTGTAGTTTTACATTTTTATAACAGAAAAATGTATTTTAACGTAACGTTACCTACCTTAAAAGACGAATTAAGTAAGCGAACACCGTCTTTAAAATAAAAAAAAGGTTGAATTAATAGAACGGCAATTTTGAGATCACCATATCTTTGCTTTCGCTTGGAAATCTCGATTTGTACACTTAAAAGCTGCTCACTTCTGCATAATATCCAGAAAATAATAAATTTCGTAATAAAAATACAAGTTTTCTATGCAACTGACAGTTATATTAGGTACCATCTATCATGCGCCATTCGCCTCCGTGGTCTAGTAGTAACACAACGTTTGTGAACTCGGGAGGTCGTGGGTTCGATTCCCACCGGGGGCAAGTTGTACATTGTATAATTTGTCTCGGTCTGGGTGTTTATGTATATATTTACAAAAAAAAAAGTATAATATGTAGTTTATCAACCATCTAGTTTCCGTGACACAAGCCTCGTAGCTTACCACGGAAACTAGATGGCGCTGTGTGACCTGTCTGGAAATATTTATTATTATTATCTATCGTGATAAAAACTTTGTGACACACCCCATTAAAAAAAAATATGTGTTGCGTAAAATTATCTATTTAGCCGCCAATATAATTTTAAAAAAGCAACTAAATAACCAGTTTTAGCTTTTAACACTGGAATTCTATACTATTATATTATATTACAAAACAAAACAAAACAATTCTACACAATAAATAAAGTATTAGTCTTAAATTGCAATAAAATGAACTCTATAATCCTAACGATTAAAGTTATCTGCAACAAATAAAATGTGTTAGATGTGTTTCTTACTTGGTAAAATATATAAATTGAAGCTTAAAAATTGTATTGCCAAATATTTCGCCTCTCTTTGGAGCGGCGTCATCAGTGACAGTGACTGAAGGTCTTTGTCATAAATTTTGAAAAAAGTAATTTTATTTCTTTTAGCAAAGGTAAAGGCAATGCACTATATAGTTTTGTATTTATTTTTTAGAAAAATATCATCATCACCATATATATCATATTATATATTTGGCAATAAAATTTTTAAGCTTCAATTTATATATTTTACCAAGTAAGAAACACATCTAACGATTAAAGTTGAAATTGGCCTCGAATGTATCTTCATTACAGCGTCCTAGGCCTCCGCTGTTGGAGTTGGGCCTTCCAGAACATATATCTGGAGAATTTAGCCTACACTGACATACAGGTTGGCGAGGATCTGATGTCTAATTTTAATGACTATTTATTAACGATTTCACAAGTAGGTATTATTGGAACCGGGGCCGACGGCTTAACGTACTCTCCGAGGCACGGAAACGGTGGTGTCGTATCGTAAATCTATGACAAATGTACATAGGAAAATAAATAAAATCAGTTTTTATTTGTCACAAAAATAATAAAAAATGGTCTATGGTTCAGAAAATGGTGTTGGAAGCAGGTTCCAACAACCTCTGTTATTATACCATAGCCGACATTTAAATTTAGTGGAACAGTAATATAAATAAAAGTTATAAAACAATAATGAAACAAAATTTAAAAAAAAAAACAAAACAAGAACATAAATAAATAAAAAACAGAAACCTAGACGGGAGCTGCCCCAGCCTGCTTCACAAGCAGCCATGCTGCACACATTTTACGGAAAGTGGGTAACGTTGTAACTATCGCGTCCCGAACGGGTGGAAGATCATTCTATATTTTGGCAGCGGCATGCTTGAAGCAGCCCCGGGCGCCTACCAGGCCGTACATGGGAAGGTTAAACAAAAGACCTGTGTCTGAAGGAACGTTTGTACGACTTGTAGTCAAACTTACTATGCAAATAGTCAGGATAATTATTTATTTTTTATTTTATTTAAAAACTTTATTGCACTATGTACAAAGGCGGACTTAATGCCGCTAGGCATTCTCTGGCAGCAGATCTGACATTTAGTGTTTGTTAAAGTGTAGATTAAACATATAGTGTATTTCTCATTAGTACATTCCGGGGAGGTTTGAACCGACCTTTGTAGGATGTTAAAGAAACCGTTCTTACAACAGGGCCTAATGTATCTACCAGTTTTATTTTAAAAGTCAGTCGTCAGCTGGTACAATCGACGCCATGTTAAACTTTAATCATTGCATTTACAGACTTCGTTTTGCAACAAAACCTTAAAGTAATACATTAAAAATTTAAGGCATTCTATCTACAGCGCGGCTTTATTATTATTATTATTATTATTATAAAAATATAAAACAATAATAAATAATAATAATCTTACGACAGTTTACAGTAATTTATCTTTCGCCATTTTATTTTTAACTAACAAACAGTAACGACATTAGTAGGGGAAAATTTGCGCAATCGGTACAGCGGGGTAAGGCGGAGTCACAGAGATAGGGAAGCAGAGGTGATCTAACTGCGGTCAAAGCGTGGCATTTCTCACACACAAGTAATGTTCGCACACTAATACAGAAGACAGGACCGGACTCATTTGCGAAATGTCAAAATATTATATAAGTATAATTATGCATATCGCTCACAAATCCGTCCTGAATCAGTGTATAAAGCCCACTTCGAAAGATAGGTTTTGTGTTCTACGATTAAAATAATGAAATGAGTATTTTTAGCTATATGGTTTTTTAAAAAATACAACATAATATAATAAAATCGTTTATTTATATTTTCTTACATATATTATTCAAAGCAATGGCACGCTAATTTTGGACCGGATGGCGAGTGGTATCTGGGTCTCGAAGAGATACCGAACCCCTCTGTACCGGCCGAATGGGCCCTAAATGGTCGGGGGGGGAACGTAAAAATTATGACGAGACAACCGGATGGTAATGCGGTTGAAGTTGCTTGGAGTTTTCTGTAATGTTTATACCCTATTTAAAATTTCAAACATGTCTCTTTTCTTTTATCCAAAAAAGTACTTTTTTTTTACCGCTCTCATATTATTCTGAAAAATAAATAATAATTATTGTTTTATAACTTAACTTCCATAAATGTTTTGTAAGTATGAAATAAATCTAAGTATTGTATCTATACAAGGTGGAGTTTTGAGACGGGACTGTTCGGAACGAACATTTTTTATCCAGAAAAACCTGGCAACACCTTTTTTCGTCTGGTCACTCTCTCTCTCTTGTCATTTCTCGGCCGACGTATCTCGTTTAACAAAATTGGAAAAAATAAAGATTTTTGTATAAAATACAAAGTTGTTTTCTTGTGTCGAACCTGCAAGAGCTCTCCCCGACACAAGAAAATTGGTGCCGAAACCCAAATAGTATTGTTCGCGGATTCGCGAAGTTTTTGTGAAAAACACGTGCCGGCGCGGCGCGACGGCAGCGTGGCGACTCTTCGTGACGACTCTTCTGGCCGGAACGTGGAGGCAAGGTGCAATAGAATCCGTGAGCAATTCAATTCAACCTATTCGATATGGAAAAAGCAGATGACGCTAGAAAAATTGCTGCGAAAATATCGCAATGTAAAAGTGCGATAACAAAAGCGGGTACATTTTTACGAGAACAGGAGGCGCAGCCTTTATTGGATACTGATGCAATACACACCAGACTTGAACAACTGCAAAGTGTACTAGATACTTATTTAACGTGCAAGTTAGAATTGCAATTGGCAAAGGACAAGTGTGAGGAGTCAGACTTCAACGAAGATGACGTCAGTGATAGGTGCTTGAGCACAATTTCTAGATTCAAGAAGCTGTTAAGAAACAAGCCTGTCGAAGCCAGCAAAAGCCACGTCAAGCTACCGGACATCGAGATACCTGTGTTTGACGGAGCCGAGATGACAAAGTTCCAGCCCTTCTTTGACTTGTTTAATGCGGTCATACACAATGATGAGCGACTTGGTGATATACAAAAACTCTTTTATCTTAGAAAATATTGTAAGGGGGAAGCGTTAGCATTAATAGAGTGCCTACCTTTGAGCAATAGTTCCTACAAGCAGGCCAGAGAGCTGCTAACTAATCGTTATGACAATAGGTGCCTATTAGTTATTAATCATGTGCATAGTATAATAGACTATCCCTCAACAGCCAAGGGGACTTCTGCCAGCCTGAGGAGTCTGGTATCTCATTCCCGACAACAAATAGCAGCATTAAAGAATTTGGGGCAACCAACAGATCATTGGGACATGATAATCTTACCTATTTTGCTTCGAAAAATTGACACATTTAGCTGCCGAGCGTTCCATACAGACAGAGAAACCACCAACCTGCCAACACTAGAGGACTTCTTCAAATTTATAGAAAAGAGGGCCTGCAGCTTCGAAGAGAGCAACAAAAGTGAAGGTAAAATATCATTTTTAAAAGTTAATAATACTAATTATTTTAAACCAAGTAACAGTAAAGTTGTCAACGTAATAAATCCAGTCAAACAGTCAATTTGCAAATTTTGTGACAATTCAGAACACAAACTGTTTAGTTGCCCAATGTTTGGGTCAAGTTCGGATGCCGACAAAATCAATTTTATTACAGCCAACAGCCTTTGCAAAATATGTTTAAAAAAACATAGCCAAAAGTGCAAATTTCACTTTAAATGTTCAGTTTGCAAGAGCAAAGAACACAACACTCTCTTGCATACTGACAATGAAGGTTTGAGGGCCAATAACAATTCAATTACATTACAGAATAATAGTATTTGTAGTACAGCTGTGCTGCTACCAACATTAAAGGCTAAAATTGTAAAACAAGATAGCACTCATGTGCTAGCAAGATGCTTGTTAGACAGCGGAAGTCAAACTTCATTTATTACCTCCGAGCTTGTCCAAACATTAAACCTTAAACCATTTAATCATAATTTAATGGTAACAGCCCTTGGCAATGTACAAAAGTCTATATCCAAGGCTGTCAATATTAATTTAACTTCCTTGCTGAACAATTATACTTGTAGCATAACTTGTTTTGTCATTGACGAAATAACTACACAATTACCTCAGCAAAGATTTAATTTACAAAACTTAAAAATACCTAGGTATGTTCAATTAGCTGACCAAGACTTTAACAAACCAGGAAATATTTCATTACTATTGTCAGCTGATTTTGTTTTCAAAATTATATTACCGGATATAATATCATTAGATGGCAGTCAATTAAGATTATTAAATACTCAGTTTGGTTATGTTGTGTCCGGTGAGATGATTTTCAATGCTGGTTGTTATAACAGCCAGGTGTCCTTGCATGTGAATACAATCAATAATATTGACAATATTTTACAGAGATTTTGGGAAACAGAGTTTATCTCCGACACTACTGAAAATGTTACACAAAATTATTCTGACATCTGTGAAACAAATTTTAAAAATTCCATGCTACTGCTAAATAATAAATTCCAGGTTTCTCTGCCCTTATCAGTTCCTGTCGAAGAAATCAATTTGGGCAACACCTTTGGCATTTCGTTGCGAAGGCTGATGCATCTACAAAATAGGTTTGAGAAAGATAACAATTTAAAATTACAGTATAATAGCTTCATCAACGACTACATTAATTTGGGTCATGCAAAAATTCTTGAAATAAATCATTATAAATCATTAGGCATCACACCATACTTCTTGGCTCACCATCCTGTCATCAGGAACGATAAAAAGACAACTAGGCTTAGAGTAGTTTTTGATGGTAACACCAAGGCTTGTGGCAATAATAATAGTCTCAATGAGGTTTTATTATGTGGGCCAAACATTCAGAAGGACTTGTTTGACATCTTAATCTTGTTTCGTTGTCACAAGTATGTCATGTTATGTGACATAAAGCACATGTACAGATGCATAAACATCAGCTCCTCGCAGAAATTCCTACAAAATATATTATGGAAAGAGATATACAGTGGTGATCTTAAAATTTTACAGCTGCAGACGGTCACATATGGCCTTAAAAGTTCAAGTTTCCTCGCAACGCGCTGCCTGCTGGAACTTGCTGACAGATTTGGAGATGAGTATCCCCTGGCGGCCAAGGTGATCCGGAACAGCATGTATGTAGATGATGCCTTATTTGGAACTGATACTATTAAAAATGGACTGGAGGTAAGAGAACAAATCATTAATTTACTAAATAAGGGAGGTTTTAGCTTGCACAAATGGGCATCGAATCACCCATCCTTGCTGGTTGATATACCTCTGGATAAACAACATTTTGATGACAAACAATTGTCTGATAATGAACTACATATGAAAGCACTAGGCTTATCATACAATATTAAATTTGATAAATTTATTATTAGCTGTCCTAAAAGGCACATCAAAACATGGAACAAACGAAACATTCTAAGTTTCATTGGATCATTTTATGACCCTCTTGGTCTGGCAGGCCCCTTGATTACAAAGGCAAAAGAATTCATGCAAAAATTATGGTTGGCTAAATTACAGTGGGACTCTCCTGTACCGGAATTGTTGCTCAAAGGCTGGTTACACTTTTATAATGGTTTAATAAATATGCCTATTATTTGTGTTGATAGATATATGAAAATTTCAAATTCATCTTATGTACAAATGTTTGGTTTTTGTGATGCGTCTGCAATAGCTTATGGCTGTTGCATATACATCAGAATTAATAATAATAATAATATTACCACAACGCTACTTTGTTCTAAGTCTAGAGTAGCACCAATTAAAAACCAATTAACTATTCCTAAGTTGGAATTGAGTAGCGCTTTGTTGCTGGCTAAGCTATATTCAAGGGTCAAATCTGTGTTACTTGAATTTAATATTAAGTCAATTCATATGTACTCTGACTCACAAATAGTATTATGTTGGATAAAAAATGGTAGTAATAAATTGTCTCCCTACATATCTAATCGCACAAATCAAATCAAGTTATTGACTGTTGAGTGTCAATGGCATCATATAGAAGGATCTGTGAATCCAGCTGATATAATATCACGGGGCTGTGAACCCGCAGAACTCAAAAATAGCCTTTTATGGTGGAATGGCCCGCCTACATTAGCTTCAGTTAATTTTAATCAAAATGACACCTTGTCATTTCATTGTAACCACACTTCGTGTGGCATGGCTCAAATTGATATTTGTTTAACAACAAAGGCAGTGCTGCCAGATTATATTGTTAAATTTTCAAGCCTAATAAAATTACAGAAAGTTGTGGCATGGCTCTTGCGCTTCATTAATAATTGTAAAATGAAAATTATTACTAATAAAAATCTCAATAAAAGCTTATCTGCGTTGGAGTTAAAATCAGCTATGCACCTAATAATTTATAAGGTCCAAACGTTCTACTTTTCCGAAGAAATTACTTGTATTAAAAATAATAAAATTATAAAAACAAATCTTAAAATGTTACATCCATTCATTGATAGTAACAATTTATTGAGAGTGAGTGGAAGATTAAAAAATGCAAACATTCCCTACTCACAGAAGTACCCAATCATCTTACCTGCAAAATGTCATTTGACAAAAATAATTATTACAAATGAACATTTATCCTTAATGCATTCTGGTTTTAAACTAACGCATAGTAGCCTGTCACAAAAATATTGGATTGTTAATGCTAACCGTGAAATTAAAAGTGTAATAAATAAGTGCGTAAAATGTTATCGCTTTAGAGCTGCTACAGCACAACAACTCATGGGATCCTTACCCTTTGATCGAGTCAATGAGGCCCACCCATTTATTAAGGTTGGAATAGATTATTGTGGACCATTTCAAATTAAGCAGTCCACATTACGGCGCTCTTTCACCAGCAAGGGGTATGTTGTTGTATTTGTGTGCTTCGTGGTCAAGGCTGTACACTTGGAACTCGTATCAGATATGACGACTAACACGTTTTTAGCTGCTCTTAATAGATTTGTGGCAAGACGTGGTTTACCACAAAAAATTTACTGTGACAACGCAAAAACATTCAAGGGTGCCAACAATCGACTTAACGAGCTATATAAATTAGTAAATTCCCAAGCTCATCAAAACTCAACAATGAATTACGCTACATCAAAGGGAATCGAGTTTAACTTTATACCGGCCTACTCACCAACATTCGGCGGTATTTGGGAAGCTGCCGTCAAGAGTACAAAATATCATTTTAAAAGAGTGGTTGGCGATGTACCACTTACTTATGAACAATTCACTACAATAATAACCCAAATAGAAGGAATACTGAACTCTCGACCTATTACTGAGTTAGTTAAAGATACTGAAAGTTTGGAAGTGCTTACACCTGCACATTTTTTGATTGGACGATCAATGAACATGGTTCCAGAAGACGATCTTACGCTGGTACCAACCAGCAGGCTGCGCTTCTGGCGGCGATGCGCACAGGTACAACAACACTTCTGGAACATCTGGCATAAACAATATCTCAATCAGCTAACCGTGCGAACTAAATGGAATAAAACTGCACCCAATATTGAAGAAGGTAACCTTGTACTTATTAAGGATCTCAACTGCTCGCCATTGCAATGGCCATTAGCTAGAGTCACGAGGGTGCTTCCTGGCGCTGATCAAAGGGTGAGGGTCGCAGAGGTTAAAACTGCTTCGGGTATTAAACGCCGAGCAGTGAACAAACTCATTTTGTTGCCTGTCAACATTTAATGATCTATTAACAAATTCCTTTTGTTAACAAATAATAAGAATTTTGTAAATGAAACACATGCTGTTTGTGTATATTTATAATTAAGTAAATTATAAGACTAGCATGCACACATTTTTTGTAAATTAGTTTTAGGTTGATACATATATGATTGTTTTAGGTGTACTTTCATTTAGATTTAAATTTAAAATTAAATCATCTTACACTACAATTGCTTATGACATAATAGATTACATTGTAAAAACCTCATTTTCAGTTTTGTTATTTCCAATCCTTGCCCCTTTCAGTTTAGATTCGTATATTTTAAGCGATATGTAGCAAACAAATTTTACAAAGTATACGGATTTGGGCTGAGGGGGGCGGGATACCATTGTGGCAATGACTTTCAGTCTAATATTGAATAATTGAACTGAAAGTGAGGCAAATAATTTGCAGTTTAATCTATCTGCCCTCGGCAGTGTGTTCGGAACGAACATTTTTTATCCAGAAAAACCTGGCAACACCTTTTTTCGTCTGGTCACTCTCTCTCTCTTGTCATTTCTCGACCGACGTATCTCGTTTAACAAAATTGGAAAAAATAAAGATTTTTGTATAAAATACAAAGTTGTTTTCTTGTGTCGAACCTGCAAGAGCTCTCCCCGACAGGGACAGTAAGGGCAAATATCTTAACCGTTATAGTTACAGGAAAACGTTCCTAGGAGACCATCCATAACTTATTGAGATATTCTGAACTTCATTCACAGATTTTGGAAAAATCTAGTCAGCAAAAACTTTTGTTTTTATGCCGATCGATCCTGTTTCTTATATGGATCAAAAGTCTCTACTGGAGCAACTGAGGTTTGAGTACTAGAAATGACAGAAACCAAACCAAAAAGGCCAAAAAGGTAGCTCGGTTGATAGAATGCATTCCCTAAAATCCAAAAAAGGTCGGTTGCATACATTAGTCAGATTTACAACACCACCGTTCCCGTGCCTTGGAGAGCACTTTAAGCCGTGGTCTAGTGGTAACAAACGTTGCCGTGAACTCGGGAGGTCGTGGGTTCGATTCCCACCGGGGGCAAGTTGTACATTGTATAATTTGTCTCGGTCTGGGTGTTTATATGTACTTATATATTTACAAAAAAAAAAAAAAGTATAATATGTAGTTTATCAACCATCTAGTTTCCGTAACACAAGCCTCATAGCTTACCACGGAAATTAGATGGCGCTGTGTGACTTGTCTGGAAATATTTAAAAAAAAAAAAACAACCTTTTTTACTAATTAACCCGGTTCTACTAATACCAACTTGTGAAATCGTTAAGAAATTGTCATTAAAATTTACATGAGACCCTCGCCAATCCGTCTGGCCAGCGTGGCGTGTGTAGGCCGAATTCTCCAGAAATATTTCTGGAAGACCCATCTCCAATAGTGGAGGTCTAGGTCTCTGTATTCTAAGGGCTGTGATGATAAATAGAGGCGTGAAAGACGGACAAACATACATGCATACATACACACATACATAAAAAGCTTTTTTCACGTTTATAATATTAGTATGGACACCCAGACAACCTAAGCGAAAAACGTAAATATATTTTTGGCCTTGGGTACGAATCGAATCTACGCACTGCGGGCACTCTGTGGATACAATTCCATAGGATTTACCACTAGACCACGGAGGCGGTCACAACAATAAAACGGTAAAAAAATAATATAAAAATTATTAATTTTACAAATCCGACCCTGTGTTGATGGAACTGTCAATGTTGTTGTTTTGCAACAATTTTTACGTTTTTCTCTAATAAAGCAACAAAAATTGTAAGATTATTATTTTAATTTCGTTAGAATACAATGAAATATATCTTCTGTCTCTCACATATTTTGAAATTACAAGAATAATCACTAATTTTATTGAATTATGTGTTTGAATGCATGGTGTCAACATTTAAAACTTACTTGTGGAAGGTTATTCCTAGCACTTTTTTATGTTTTGCACTGTCGCACATATAAGCACTACACTAGACCATGATTTAGTAAAATTTTCAAGATGTAATTTTAGTTAAATAATGAATAATCACAATAATAAGTCGAGATGGTTGAGTTCGCTGTTGTTACTTTATTGTCTGTCAATTGCCTTGTAGTCTATGGTTTTAATGAAAAAATGCCACGGTTGCTCGTTTATGCAGTGTGTATGTGAACTGAGGAAGTGAGATAGCTATATGATCTTTGCGATGAGAATGAGTAAGCGCAACTTATATGGTTATACGACTAAATAATATGTTGTCTCTGCTTCCTTAACTCTGTGGGCGGAGTGTACAATCGTCCGAAAACGTATCGTCTAAGATCGATTACGTCTGTCAAAAATGTCAAAAGCTAGACGGAATGCCCAATTTCTGACAGACGTAATCGATCTTAAACTATACGTTGTAATACGATTGTGGACTCCGCCTCACCCTGCTGTACCGATGCGCAAATTTTCCCCTACTAATGTCTATGCTAGAACAAAAGGTTATATATATATACCGCGTGTAATTGTCAAAAGAGCAAAAATTTTTTTAGGCTTTAGGTGTTATAGCAACTATATTACAAACAAAAAAGGTCTATTTTTAAAAAGAAACACTACTGCTTGGTGAATAAGGCCGTGTCTGAAATTCGCGAAATCGATCGTGATAAATACCTAAAGGGTGGTGATCAGACCTGCGCGAGGGCTTACGCTGATACTATCGATAATTGTGCTAAAATTGTAAAATATATTTAGGACATAAATAAAGAACACAGAATCAAATGGTTTAAGAGTTAATGACCTTCTCATATGGAAAACAGGACTTACCCCAAAGCAATCCACGTATCCACGTGTAGGATGGCCATCCACCTCGATTAAACACTAGATTTCTTGTCCAATTTTATAGTCTATGCACCACAAGCTTTATTATACACGCACATACAGTTTAGATCACTAATATTCTCCAAAAACATTCGAATTATAATTTAAAATTCATAAAAAACACACGCGAGGCATGAGTCGGTGCGGTTGAAAAATTGCAACTGATATGGCAACTTGATCGTCATTGGCCCGTAGCTCGTGACGTCAGTTGCAAACGTTTTGGATGCGTTTATACTGGGAATTGAACCTGCTATCATGCGAGGCCGCAACAGGTGGGGAGTGTTATTATTAATTGATCTTGCCCACAGCTGAGAGACAAAATAGAGAGAGAAAGAATTACGCAAAGCATATGTCGCGCGATTGTCGACCTCTCGCTACCTACTAGATTAGGCTCAGTATGAGTGTCGATATTTTTAGGATAACTTCTCTGCACCGTAACTTATTTTTTTTTACTGAATAAATAAAAATAATAATATGTAGTTCTTTATTTTTATTCTAGATTATAATATATTCATTTTTGATCTTTAATAAATTTCACGCAGTACGCATATACGTGTCCAGGGAGTCGGTCTAAGTTCGACTACTCCAGCTCTCCTCTAGAAGCACTTCTCTACGAAGTTTGGGGACCGTGTACAAGACGGAGCGATCTTCTGGAGATGTCTGAAGTGTCCGTTGTCGACGACAAACTCTAGATCTCTAAGCTATGACGGAATTACGCTCGAACCACGGCGCTCGGGAGTCCGTTCTGAGCTGAGACGGGATGAACATCTTGCCAGTGTCATCCGGACTTTTAACCTGAATGGCAAGCAAGATCGTTTTCCACTTTATGTTTTATCCCCGAAGCTGCAGTGGTAAAGGCAGCCGGTATCTGGGTGTCATGAATTGCCGACATTGACAGACAAACGTGTCCAACCTGACGCAACTGACTGTTTTCCGCGCCATCTATCTTCTCTTGACGTTACTATGAAATGTGTTATTATTATTCATTACTAGAAAAAAAAAATGGCGACTGATTCATTAACTGTTATTTCTCTCGAAACAATACTACCTAAATAAATGTGTAAAACTATAAATAGACACTTCTCATTGTAAAATTTACACATACTAACTAATTAGGTACTACTCTAATTTATATCCTAATTATAAATCTGTTATTATGTAACTAAAAAAAATAGTCCAAAAAGCGGGTCATGTTTATCAATATTAAACTATTATTATAAATTAACTAACTTTTGATAAATGTAAACTAATAATAATTAATCGAAGTTAACGGAGCCAAAAAAAGGTAACACAGCTTTAATAAAAAGGTTGGGAACGCTGGTTCATGATGTTAGCACGTGTTATAACTGGAACGCGCTGTCGCTTTCGTTATTTAATAAGAATTAACATCACCCTTGATACTAGTTTTTTTTTAAATAATTTATAGCTCTAGTATTTATAGCACTGTGACAGCTGTCATAGAAAATACCCTACCAAGTTCTGTAGTTTCGGCCAAAACGTAATAATTGCCGCAATTGCACAATATACTATAAAACTTAATAAAAATATGCACTTTTTAAAATAGATTTATAACATAATTAAAATGAAATTAACTATAATAAAAATGCCCTGTAGAGACAACCCATCAGGGATAGTCCCAAGAAGACTGGCAACATTTCTTCGCTCTATGTATAGCTAGACTAATACTCTGGCAGAAATTGTCAGCTAAAGTACTGTAACGAATGAATATTTGCATGCATCGACGGATAGTCCTCATCGCTTCTCAAAGACGAGTAGTTCTATTGTAGCAGCTAAAACAAATATGAATACTTATTATTTATTAAATACAGAAAATAAACACTATTAAAATAAACTAAACTATACTACTTACATACATAATTAGGAAAAAATTTAGGTAATTTAAAATTGATTTTAAGCTAACTCTATCTACTATCACAAGTGCTCTTAAGACTACAGACAGACAGTGGGGTCGTCCAGGCCCGGACGCCTAATGGACCTGGGTTGGGGATGGGGATATTCCCCCGTTTTCCCCGGCAGGATCTCAGCGGGTAACCAACCGCCGGTAATTCATGCACTTTTAGTGCTGGGCGCCGTTAGCAGTATAACAGCGCCCGTGTGGCTCACGAACCCAGAGGGCTAGATTCAACTGCTTCAGCTCTCCTCCAGGAGTACTTCCCTTCTTGGAAGTGGTCTCCCGTTGGGGGGCCGTGCGCAAGACGGAGCGATATTCTGGAGATGGTTGAATGATTGTGTACATCTATAATAACGCCATCTATGATCGAGTAGCGGAACTTCTTTCTAATGACATGTTATTTATAGAAAATAAACTTCTAAAATTAAGTCTGATCATTCAAAGGGGAAATGCTGCTAGTGTATTGGGCACCATGCCACAAGACAGCGATTTGCAGGAGCTATTTTTTTTGTAAAAAAAATGTCAGCTGGCTGCTGTCAAACTGTATCGATAATATTCGATAACTTTGCGGGCTATCAAATTTCGTCGTAAAATAGTTTGCGAAAATTGCTAATTCGACAAATAAATTCGATACGATTCCGACATTTTTATGACTAAAGGTATATACTATACATCCAAACGGACGCTGTTTTAATCAAACTATTCCAATAGACGTGCACCTAATTATTTAGCAGACCATTAATGCTATGACGTCGTTTAAAAAACGATATACGTATTGGACAATCCTAAACAAATTTGAGAAAGTGACCACGCGGTTTGTTCTTTGGGAAGGCACGACAATGGCCTTAAATCAGAATAATATAGAATGTGTTATTTTCATAAGTAAATATTGATTTTAATTAAATGTTCTGTATATTCTTTAAATAACAAGTCATTAGAATGAAGTTTCGTTATTCTATTATAGATGGCGCTATTATAAATGTACATAATTATAGTCTTAAAAGCACTTATCATAAGGTTGATATTGGCTCCACTATTTACGAAGTGTACGAAATTCATTTGAAAGTGCACGTTCTTGCCCTGTCTTATTATATATTTAATGTCTAAAAGATAGTTAATTTAGATAATTTTATTTTGTACTTTATTTCACTCTAGTCTGTCTAATAAACGGGGTCAATAGTACAAGCGTTGATTTGTTAGAATAATACCTTTCTAGGAGTCTTCGTTTAAGGTCAGGCGGGTATGTAACATAGATGTAGTGGTCATCTGGATCGTCTAACCCTTCCTCGCCCGGCAGTCTGTCAGCGCGGGTCGGAGACGAGTGGGTAGTCATGGAAACCGACGCGCTACCCGCTATGCTTGCTTCTTCAGAGCTGCATAAACAAATAATAATAACTGGACGTAGTTTAGCAGAAAAGACTCGATTTAAATTGGTCAAAAATACTTATTGGGGTACCAAAGCGGTCTATTAAGTTAGGTCTTTGATTTAGCAAAAAAACCTAGATAGCCCTATTCTGTTATTTAAGCGCAAACGTTATATAATGGAATCCGTTAACTATATATATATCACGCCATTAAAGTTGATATTCGCACTGCCGCTATCAAGGTCGAGCGCTTATAGAGTTGAGAATTGAATAATATAATGTAATAAAAAATATAATGCGAGGGAATGTGGACTCTCCTGAGTTACTAAGCAAAATTCTATTACGTATACCCACTAGAAACACCAGGCAAAGTCCACTACTGCTCATTCCCCGTTTCAGCACAAATGGGGTGTATCAGGCTAAGCTTTTTGTAGATGTCGCTAGCGGCACTGGTACCTTGTTTACACCTATGACTGATGATTATTTAAATTTATTTGTAGTTTTACATTTTTATAACAGAAAAATGTATTTTAACTTAACGTTACCTACCTTAAAAGACGAATTAGGAAAGCGAACACCGTCTTTAAAAAGAAAAAAGGTTTAATTTATAGAACAGCAATTTTGAGATCACCATATCTTTGTTTTCGCTTGGAAATCTCGATTTGTACATTTAAAAGCTGCTCACTTCTGCATAATATCCAGAAAATAATAAATTTCGTAATAAAAATACAAGTTTTCTATGCAACTGACAGTTATATTAGGTACCATCTTCATGCGCCATCTATCGTGATAAAAAGGTAGTGACACACCCCATTACAGGCGTAATGCGTTCTTTATTAGGGCAGGTGAGTTGTTCAATAATCTTAATATCGATATTGATCTTTTTAATTCTACTACTACGCCTATAAGACGCGCGATGACCGACGAGCACTTCAGGCGAATAGAGGTGGTTTAGGTAGTATGGCAGAATTGAATTGTACTATTTTATATGTTTTTTTTTGTATGTAAATTCTCATGTTTTATTTTTATTTTTATTTTTTGTTCAAGGTGTAAAAATAAAAAAATAAAATAACTTATAAAATCCCAGCTTAGCTTAGCTTACGAATAAATCATATTTATAACTTCGTGAGCCATATAGGTGTTATTCCAATAACAGTGCCCAGCACGTAATTGTTGGGTTGACAGAACCCCACATTAATACTTGGACGATGCAGGGTGGAACGGGTGATCCAAAGAATCTCGCTGGTGGTGATTGGATGACAAATCCCGCAGTGAAAAGACTGATGATGAATACTTACTCAAAAACTATCCAGATGATGTAGTAACACATGCACAGAGCCAAGGCTAGTCCTGTGGCGAGCGCGAACAGTAGAGGCCAGGGGAATACCCGAACTGCAGGAGCCGTGTCCTCCCAGTAGCGGTCACAACTCAGGTACCAGCATACAGCTCGCTGCATCTCCTCTGAAACAAGTATTAAATAAAGTAGAGTATCATCACGACCGTTTCCCTTTCGGGGTAGTCAGAAACCACGCTTATAAAGAAGCGGATTCACATTTAGTCAACTTTACTATAGGCCAATCATGACAAGTGGCAAGCTCGTCGATGTCTCTAGCTTACCAAACTCGAGAAATATCACAAATAAATTAAATAATAATTAAATGTCCAGGAATCGAACCCTGTACTGTACCTCCGAGTCTAAATCCACGGACTTAAACGCTAGACCACGGACGCAGTATTAAAGAAAGTTATTAATTATCTCAGCGCAAGCTTTTAATGGAAGATAATGCTTTCTGAACTAGCCTAACGATAGGAGAAGATGGATCAATGGGGTGTATCAGGCAAAGCTTTTTGTAGATGTCGCTAGCAGCAATGGTACCTTATTTTACACCTATATCGTATCATTTTTAAAATGTTTTTGAAGTTTTAATTATAACAGAATAATGTATTTTAAATTAACACCACCTAACTTAAAAGACGAATTAAGAAAGCGCACACCGTCTTTAAAAAGAAAAAAGGTTTTATTAATAGAACGGTAATTTTGACATCACCATATCTTTGATTTCGCTTGGAAATCTCGATTTGTACACTTAAAAGCTGTTTACTTCGGCATAATATCCAGAAAATAATAAATTTCGTAATAAAAATACAAGTTTTCTATGCAACTGACAGTTATATTAGGTACCATCTATCATGCGCCATCTATCGTGATTAAAAGTTAGTGATACACCCCATTGATGGTCAGTTTCTTCAGATTTTTTCAGTGCAGTTCGTGTTTATAGGGTTTCAAGACTAGTGGGAAGTGAAGTAATTTAAAAGTGTTATTAATTGGATCAGCGCCATCTGTCAGTTTCCTCAGAAAGGACAGATATTCAGTGGGGTGGCTAATGGGCCTGAGCTGGGGACGTTCCCTCCTTTTTCCCCGGCGGGATTTCGATTTCATGCACTTTGGTGTAGGTAGCCGTTACTGGTGTAAAAGCGCCCATGGGGCTCACGAACCCAGGGGGTCTAGGTTCGACATCTTCAGCACCTTTCCTTAATGATGTTAAGAATTAGCTCAGCGCCATCTTTGGACTGTAATGAAAGATTATGCTTCTTGGACTAGTAGATAGATAAACATAGATGACGCAGATCAGGGACGTGTTTTTTCGGTTGTAACTCTACTTGTAGAATTGTGGGATGTGAAGTTATTTAAGCCATCTGATTTAAAACAAGAGTCTTCTGAAGAATTTGGCCGACTAATACCACGTTGACCAGACACTTAAATTTATTATTTTGTAAAAATATTTATTTAATGGTTTGGTATTTAATATTATACTTGTGTAGTTGTAAGCTGACATGGCCTTTTTACAGCCACGAATTTATATTTATATTTATGGACATAATTATTATTAGATTGTAAGCTGACATGGCCTTTTTACAGCCACGAATTTATATTTATATTTATGGACATAATTATTATTAGATTGTAAGCTGACATGGCCTTTTTACAGACACGAATTTATATTTATGGACATAATTATTATTAGATTGTAAGCTGACATGGCCTTTTTACAGCCACGAATTTATATTTATGGACATAATTATTATTAGATTGTAAGCTGACATGGCCATTTTACAGCCACGAATTTAATATTAAGTATCTAGCTGTAAGTAAAAACAAATTCCTCGTTTATGGCAACAATGTTTTAGTTATAATTATTGTATTGATGTTAGGTTCGGTCCAGCCATGGTCAATGGTAATATTTTTTATTTTTTTTATATATTGGCTTGTATGTATTGACAATATCCAAGTGTTACGTGCTAACCATACGGAAATAAACTATTTTGATTTTTTTTATTATTATTATTATTATTTTTTCCAGAAAGGTCACGCAGCGCCATCTAATTTCCGTGGTAAGCTACTAGGCTTGTGTTACGGAAACTAGATGGTTGATAAACTACATATTACACTTTTTTTTTTGTGAATATATACATACTATACATATAAACACCCAGACCGAGACAAATTATACAATGTACAACTTGCCCCCGGTGGGAATCGAACCCACGACCTCCCGAGTTCACGGCAACGTTTGTTACCACTAGACCACGGAGGCGGTCAATTTGATTTGATTTGGTGAAAAAAAACCTTGGAATCTACTTACCTTCCATTTCAGTGAACTGGTGGTTGGTAAGATGCAGCAGAAGTGTCGCTATACAGGAATGCACCACCCTTTCACAGCGAACTTTGATCTCATGAAGACGGACCGGGTCACATGCAGCTCTCTCTGCTTGCAGTTCGGCTAATCTAATAATAATAAAGTTCATTAAAATAATTTCATTTTTGAGGTCTTATAGCGAGTAGGTATGTACTTATCCTATGAAACAGTTATGTACGACAAATAGTTAAAACCCTACTTCTAAGACTAGTTGGGCAGAGTTGGGCTGTGGCCATTAAATTTATAACGTTTTATTAAATATAAATTAAAAGCTACCTAAATAATAAAATTAAAAATAAACTAAATAAAAAATGTCCTCTAGAGACGTCCCATCCGAGATAGTCCCAAGGAGACTGGCAACATTTCCCCATTTGCCAGCCTTCCTGTCTCCAGATCTTTCTGTCAGCCGCTTTGACAACTCCTTGGCCAACCGCCTCGCCGACGCGCGCGACGGTCCCCAAACGGCGCAAATTCGTAACCGGCACCAAGGTTGGCATATTTGCGCAATTTGAGGTTCTCCGCAGAAAACGCCGCTCTCCCCGCACCTAACGAGTCGCCTGGATGTGAGATGGAGCTAATGTCTAAACACGTCGCATCCCGCACCAGAGACCTGCCAAGTTTCCACGGCCCAACAGTCATTCCGTCGGGTCTCTTGCCATCGCTCCGCATAATCCCAGATGGTTCTAAGATTTGCGATTGCGGATGATGTCGTTGAGAGCCGCGTGACGTGGAATGCGGCCAGCACTTCATTTTATTTATTTATACATTTCATTAATTTACATTGCATTGGTAAGTTGTAGAGGGTGTTTTTTAGAGGTATAAGTAATAGTTTGAAATAAAATAAAACAAGGGAAATTGATTTATCATAAGTTTTTTTCAGTAAATCAATTGTGACATGTTGCGCCATCTTGTTGGTTGACACCACAGCTCCTGCACATCATGGTTGTTTAATTGTGGAACGAAAAAGTCAGTAATCATAGCTCTATAGCGGATGGACAAATATTCAATTCCTGTGCACGATGCCGGATAGACTGAGTCGGGTCTTCCTCTACACTACTACCAACAGCAGCAATGGCTTCTTCTGTACGCACTGTACTACATCTCTGTGGATGCGGATTATCATTTAAAGTAAATGTGATGCGAAAACAGTCCATAGTTAGTCGAATTAATTGCTCTGATGGACCGTAAAATGGATGTAGTGCGCGATATTTCGAACAGAACCATTATTTTCAAAATAAATTTGCACATTTTGGAAGCGTTGTTCAGGCGTCAGTCTATTCATGTTGAAATGCCAAATCAAACTAAACCCAAATCACTTGACAGCTGACAAAATGGCCGCCAGTTAAAACAGTGTTGCCAACTTAAAGTTATATCCTTTAAAAAAAACACTCGTTATAAACAAAATGTAAAGAAAGAGAAAAACAATTCAGATACATGTCAAAAATTGAAAATAGTAGCAAAATCTAAAGACTTGTTCATTTCCTCCTTTAGCAGAACAAATTATGCAAAAAACACCTTTTTAAGACGTGCAATAAAACTATATAATGATTGCTTGGTTGACGTGGACATATTTGCTTGCTCTAAGTCAGTGTATATGTCAGTGTATGTGTATATATATATATATATAGTTCTCTTTTACAGTTTTGGTACTCCAGGTCTAATTATATGTATATTGTTTGTTATATAAATTGTATTATGACTGTTTGTTACCATAATAAAATAAAAGAAATACTTATGAAATAAGTAAGGATAGTAAAGCAATATTTAAAATTAGACATTATGTAAAAAGTAAAAAAAAACCTATGTAGGTATAGGAGTTAGGTCCTATGGTATTTTGTCTTTGGTTAAGGTTTTTTTCTCATTACTATAGTCATAAAGTTCTCAAAACCCAGAGATTTACCTGCGATGGCGACTATCAGGGGGCAGAGCAGACTCCACAGTGTCCGCGTCACAAAGTTCTGCAGTTTGATTGTTTTCGCTCTCAGTATCTTCAGCTTTCTTAGAATCACCTACTGGAATTTTCCAATCGTTATTTATTGTACTATATTTAGGAGGGTTTTAAGCTTTTGCATTTCTTTTGCTCGCACAATCCAAAATTTTCAGAGATTTTTCATTTCTGAGTATCAATTCAATTTTTTTTAAAAATGTACGTATAGGAGAGCTTAATGACTAAGCATTTTCTAACAACCAACCTTTGGGAGTGTGGAGAGGTAACAACGAAGGGTCCAATTTATTATAATAGACTTATGTACATACTAATATTACATAATATTAAATATAGGTATTATAATTAAGTTAAAATAAGTACACACATGGTTAAAGTAACAAAAGATTTAGAAAAATAAAATGATAAGCATAAAATATATAAGATAAGTGATCAATATATTGAACTAGGGGAAGCTATTCTTCTTATTTTGAAAAAAGGTGGTGAGTAATTGTTTAAAGATGTGAACAGAGGGAGCTTGTCTGATGGTCAGTGGGAGCTTGTTCCACTGGCGTGCAGCAGATACGGTGAAAGAATCTGAAGAGAAGAAGAAGTGTGGGGTGGGATTATAAGTTGATTTTTATGAGAAGAACAGAGGGCGGTTGTGCGAGTCGCAAAGAAATTCGAATTGTGTTTTTAAATAGGAAGAGTTATAAAGGACATAGTATAGAAAGATAAGAAGATGAGTAGACCTGCGAAACCGGATATTGAGCTATTTAAACTGAGTATACGTTTGAGAAATGTTTTTTATTTACGGACTTTGATACCTGCTGCGAAGTGAAGGGCGAAACCCACCAGAAAAAAATACTGTATAGATTGACTCTACCATTTTTTTGTTTTTACTACAAAAATACTAGCATTAAATTACGAATAGTTTTAACAGCTACTGTTTCAAGGCTTGATGTTAAAGTATCATTTAGACTTCTAATAGCATTATTTCCCTAATGTCTTACCAAAGACAATAAATCTAATGATTTTGATGAATTTTCCGACTTGACTACCGTATCTAGATTCGATGTTTGAATATCAATTAGGTGATTATTAATTTAAGATCAATGGTGTACTATTGAATTACAACTAATTTTAACATATTACTGTTTCAAGACTTGATGTTAAAGTGCCAATTAGACGACTACCTATTTCGGTGGTATATATATGGTGTTCTAGTGACTTGCCATTAAATCAATGTGATAATCTAATAATGACACTTAATAATTGTTCGGAACGAACATTTTTTATCCAGAAAAACCTGGCAACACTTTTTTTCGTCTGGTCTCTCTCTCTCTTGTCATTTCTCGACCGACGTATCTCTTTTAATAAAATTGGAAAAAATAAAGATTATTGTATAAAATACAAAGTTGTTTTCTTGTGTCGAACCTGCAAGGGCTCTCCCCGACAATAATGATTTAATGACTAACATATTAACGTTTATATAGACGTAGAATTAAATAAATGTTTTCTTATCCAAGTTTTCCGACTTCACTATCGTGTCTAGATTCGATGTTGGAATATCAATTGGATGTTTAACAATCTAAGATTAATGGTATACCATTGAATTACGACTTGTTTTAACAGAGTACCGTGTGTACTTGATGTGGCAATTTCAGGTCTACCTATCTAAGTCCAATGGTTTTCTAGTGACGTACCATTGAACTAATGTGATAGACCAACACACACTCAATGCTACTAAATTACTCGAATGAACTAGCGAACTAGACATTATAGTGTAAAAAAGAAAATTAACAACCTGGTTCATCAATCAACGAATCGCTTTTTGGGCAATCAGCTGGAATGATAATGGGCGGAGCTTGAGAAGTTCTGGAACGTCGCCTCCTGGGGACCTTGGCTATACTTCTGGAAGCTGCTGGGGCGAGGGCCCTCTTGGCTGCGGCAATGTCTTGCCAGACCTCTACATCAGTTCCTGGCGCAAGAGAGCCGCTGAACATCCCATGCGCCATCAGAACCTGGCAGCGCATTATGTCGCAGTACTCAGCCAGGCATACTGCGTCTTCAGCCTGGAATTTCAAGGTTTAATATTTAAGTGGCGGCTGAAATCCACTCAATTCAATTTTTTGGTTGCGATTTGTAAGATGTTATTAATAATTATAAAACAGCCTCCGTGGTCTAGCGGTTAAGTCCGTGGTCTAGCGGTTAAGTCCGTGGATTTAGACTCGGAGATACCGGGTTCGATTCCTGGTAGGGACACAAAAATATTTATTATTGTAAATTAATATTTAATTTATTTGTGATATTTCTCGAGTTTGGTACGCTGGAGACATCGACGAGCTTGCCACTTGTCATGATTGGCCTATAGTAAAGTTGGCTAAATATGAATCCGCTTATTTATAAGCGTGGTTTATGACCACCCCGAAAGGGGAAGCGGTCGTGATGATACTTTTTATTAATAATTATAGCCCCTAAACCTCCACTGTTGGAGATGGGCGTCTGATGTCAATTTTACTGACAATTCATTAGGAGCGTTTAATGCTTGTGCTTCCGTCTCGCTCGCACAATACAGCATTTTTAGAGATGCGTGTACTTTTGGGAAATGTACTCTACTAACTTTCTAGGAAATAAAATTACGGGCATTTTAGACATTTTCATATGCTATTATTATTTCACATATTAGACATAGAAAATTACCAAATATAACTTACTCAATTTACTAAAACAAATCTATGATTAATACATCTCTAAAATGTTCGTAATTTCCCAAGTAGACTACATTTCTTAAAAATACACTCTCTTAAAGATTTCACAAGTTAGTATTAGTGGAACCGGTACCGAAAGGCTTGACGCTCTCTCCGAGGAACGGGAACAGTATAGTGTTGGTAATCTATGACAAATGTACTTAAGAAAACTATTCGTCATTGGTACATGACGGTGTTCAAATCTAATAATTTCAAAGTCAAAGTCAAAATAACTTTATTCACGTAAACCTATTACAGGCATTTATGAAACGTCATTAATTTAATTATTTTGAATGATTCTACTCCTGCTAGTAGAAGACTAAGCAGCAAAGTGGTCCAATAAGTAAGCTGTTAGCAGAAGACCAGCAGCTTAGCAGATTCCAGTGACCTGTTAATGTTTAATCTGACTGAGAAAGGAATCTGGGTTGGCGAGTGTTAAGAAAGAAAGGATATTTGTAAATAAAAATAAATAACAAAACACCAGTATAATAACGTTTAATACTAAAGTGCATTGAATTTCTGCCGGTTGTTGCCTTAGATTAAAACAAAAGAAGATACGTTACGAGAATATTACGCGTGGAACTAGCAAACTAGATCTACCTGACACACCTAAATCGGTAGCAAGGTCAGTAGCTAAGCTAGCTAATAAATAAAATAAATAAATATTTCCAGACAGGTCACACAGCGCCATCTAGTTTCCGTGGTAAGCTACGAGGCTTGTGTTACGAAAACTAGATGGTTGATAAACTACATATTATACCTTTTTTTTTTGTAAATATATACATATTATACATATAAACACCCAGACCGAGACAAATTATACAATGTACAGCTTGCCCCCGGTGGGAATCGAACCCACGACCGTTCACGGCAACGTTTGTTACCACTAGACCACGGAGGCGGTCATTCTAGCTATAGAGCTATCTAGTAAGGACGAACGCGTGCCTCTATGCATCCTGTCTTCATCGCTTTACTATGACATATTCGTTAACGACATCGGTGATGCAGCTGTGGTCACACCCAACGTTGCGTGTCTATCGGTTTCAAACTTAACAATATATTTTTTATTTATTTATTTTATTTAAAAACTTTATTGCACAATAGTACAAAAGGCGAAGCTTAATGCCGTTAGGCATTCTCTGACAGTCGACCTTTGGGACAAGAGAGAGATCAAAAAATAATCTAGGAGTAGGTGCAAAAATAATTACATAAAGAGAATAAGTTAACTTGACCTAACCCTGATAAACATACACATTATTACATACATAATATGATAAATATATAAATAACTACTACACAGTAAAAACAATAACACATTTAAAATGAACTACACATAACCATAAAACAAACAAAAAAGAAAATAGTAAAGATTCAATGCGACTTCATTAGATGTGTGAAAACTAGTTTTCTAAAGGTGGCTTTGTTTGGTGCTTGTCGGATAGCAACAGGTAGGCTGTTCCACAGGGATGATGCTGTGACTACGAAGGATTTGGATACAAAGTTAGAATTATGGGATGGAATAGAAAGGACGGAGTTATGTGAAGATCTAAGGGTTCTATTATGAAAGGAGCTAAGGTAAGAGAAGTATTCTTTTAAGTAAATAGGTGTATTAGACTCATTTAATATTGAGTACAGTAGACATAGGATTCTAAGATTTCGTCGAGATCGTATAGGTAACCATTTTAGTCGCGAACGATATTCGGAAATATGGTCAAACTTACGAAGACAAAAAATGAACCTAATACATATAGGGCGGTACCGTATTTTTTTTTTAAATCAAAGTGTTGCTAATCCTGCCGGGGAAACGGAGAAATGTCCCCATCGTCCGGGCCTGTCTTTCTTTACCTTGTTAATCTGGTTCTTGTGTCGTATGTCGAAGTGCGTGTCGAGATGTCGCTCCTCGTAGAAGGACTTGCCGCAGAAGAAGCAGGTCCATTGAGATGGCCGATGCTGCAGTTTTGCCGCGTGTTGAGGGGCGAATATATCCCGCGCGGGGTGGAACGGACATTCCAGGGGGAGTTTGACCTGGAAAATATTTTTTTTACATAGCACAGTGCAGACAAATTTATGCTAGTTATATTTAACTATAGTTGAAAGGTTATATAAGTTTAGCTAGCAGGGACACATTTGTTTTTTTTTTTGTATAAATCCCTACCTACCTACATCTCTTGTTGAATTATTTTAATGTAGGTAATTAGTACATTACTGACGCGGTCTATAATGATTACTTTGCTGGTCGCGCTGATGATGGCCGACAGCGCAGCTCCAGGCCGACACAGCGCGGTCAGCGTGCAGTACTTGATGGACGAGCTGAGATAACACCTGATATTACAGCAAGGACCACAAGGGCTGCAATGATGGCCAAGCTGGAAGGCCTAGAGCGTAGCTAGGCTAGCTTGAGGCAATCATAGCATGACCAGCGAAGCAGTCATAGTGGGCCAAGGCTTGTATAGTGCTTTACTCAAAAATGCAAGTACCTAATCCAAATAAAACCAGCAAGTAATTTAAATAAAATACCTGTATATTTAACGTTGAAACGTCAAAATAGCGGCCGGCAATGTTTTGCTGGCCTGTTAGAACGACCAGCAAAACTTTGCCGGCTTTGAAACAGGACGGCAAGGTCGACTTTGCTCAAACAAGGTTATCAAAATAATGACCACATTACATGTATTTTTGAGTAAAAGTATTTTTTATGATAAACCATTTTTAATTTTTAATTTGTTTTTCTTTTTGTGTACATTTTGTTTCTTTTATTATGTTGTAATTAAAAGTAAAAGGGTGTCTGGGCGTTGACTGCCGACGGACAGACCTATACATATAGTCTTAGTTCGGCTGCTAATGAAATATGTTATTGTTTTCATATCTTGTTACTTTTTTACTGAATAAAGATATTATTATTATTATTATTAATTTGAATTTTGAACTTGTAATCAGCTTTTATTTATTTATTTATTCGAAGTAAGGTACAAATAACAGCTAACAAACAAAACAATTATTGAAATCATAGACAAATAATCTTGTCGGGTTTGCCAGCCTAAAAAAAATGTACACAACATTGAATAATACAAAAAATGGTAATAATATAAAATAAAAGTTAATAGTAAAAAAATATATAAAAAAGTAAAACCTATAAAAGCTTGGAGATGTTTTTGCGTTTTGGGTCAAGATTCGTAAAGAGTGACCTTCTTCTTATTTCTATAAGCCCACTTTTTCTATAATTAAATACACTAACAATGGGTGATGGGTTTTTTTGAGTGCATGTGGATCTCAGTGGGCTTGTGTTCCCTATTTTCCTGTATGCTGCATAGACGTGGACACTGCGCGAAACAGAAATAAAACGGATTGATGCTCTAGAGATGTGGTGTTGGCGGAGAATGTTAGGCATATATATTATGGACGGAGTGCATAACGTCCATCCTGGAGGAACTAGGAATAAGGCAGCTCCTTTCCTCAATCATACTGATTATATATATTATTATTATTATTATAATGTTACTTACCTGAAATCTCTCTAGAACTGGTAGCCATTTGTTCTGTATGACTTTCCGCACAATTTTCGAGTTGTCACGTGAACAGGTTATCTTGAAGACAGAGGGCCCTGGCCACGGGATCAGGGTCAGGAACAATAGGGCCAGGACCTAAAAGATAGAAAACCATCAGTACATCAAGAAAAAACGACTTTCTTTTACGGAACGGGTCCACGTTTGCCAACCTTACTATATACCCATATCTCTACCGTTTTTACTCTGAAGGTAGATTTGTGATTATCAACAACATTATTTATTACAATATTATAAATGTAAAATAATCTTTGTCTGTATGTATGTTTGTCCGTCTTTCACACCTATATTACTGGACCGATTTAGGTGAAATTTGAAAGAAAACGCAAAAACAGACATAGGCTATATGACGCCATTATTCCAACACAACATGTGACCCCATACCTCATATATTTGCATGCCTGTTGAATTCACCTTCACGCCTATATTACTGGACTGATTTTGATGAAATTTGGCAGAAATTTTAAAACCGAGAAACAGATATATGTTATACGACGCCATCATCTGATCACGACACGTGACCCCACATGCCATATAATAATATGTATGTCTGTTTAATTCGCATTTACGTCTAGATAACTAAACCGCTTTTGATGAAATTTGGTAGAAATGACCCTTAAAATTCAGGAATGGAATCGTCAAAATATATGAACGCTGACCCCAATATTACACGGTCAACGCTGCCGGGTCAAACAGCTAGTAAATAATAGAAAATATAATAAAGTTTATTTATCATAATTAAATAATTTCAGTTAGTGAGAAATTCTGGAAAAGAAATCTGGGCTCCAGAAGGCAGATTTTCTATTTTTGACACAATAAAACTATACTTACAAAAATAATAATACATATTCCCATCCCCATTAAACATTGTTTTACTGTAACCAGCCTCTCGGCAACTGTGCTGCAGTAGCAACTAATGACACTATTTCCGAGAGTCGGTAAATATTGAAACAAAAACTATCTGAACGAATTGTGGCAATTTTCATATAGTATCGGTGTTTAAAACATACATCCATAGAAATAACTAATAAAACTGTTGAGTTAAAAGCATTTTCTGTCAACAAAACTTGGGAATGCAGTAGAAATGCAGTCGGATATGCGGCGTCACTTTAGCGGACCGCATACGTAACATCGAAATACGGAAAAGAGTAGGTATAAAAGAAAGCATAGGGACAAAAAATAAGGAAAGGCATGCTACGATGGTTCGGGCATGTTGAAAGAATGAGCAAAGAAAGATTGACGAACCAGGTATATAATGCGAAAGTTGTGTCAAGTGGCGCTCAATTGTCTCTGCCTACCCCGCAAGGGATCTGTCGTGAAGATATGTATGTATGTATGTAAAACTTGGGAATAAGATTCCTACATAATTTGACATATTTTACTTTTCCTGTGTTTAGTTTATTTAAATCAAATTATCTAATCAGTACTGCCGGGTTATTAAAAAATGCAGTTAGTAGGACAATAATTATAGACAACATAACTAGATTTGGTTATATTGATCACACTCCATTTTTAAATCACAAGAATATTTAGCGAAATTTGGCGATGAGACAATCAGACAACACAATGAATATTCATATAAAAATGACAGATTCCAAATTCAAATGTAATATTATTGTTTTTTTTTTTAATGTAACAGTATTTACGACCAGACAATCATTATGTCGACAGAGGAAGTAAAATGTAAACACAAATAGTATATATTTTTTTTATCATACCTACGTTTGAATTACGAAATTATTAACCTATTGTATTTTTCAATAGCGCTGCAGAGTTGCTTGTAGGTAATGTCATCCTTATTATCGATTTCGTAATCTGCACCCATTTGACGTTAAATCCTCATTTCCACGTCTATATTGCGTCTTTGATTCAAATAGCTATCATGGTTTTGAAGATTAATTAGTAATAATCCAAAAATATAATCTTAATCCAAGTTTAAAAGGAGAAAAGTGAGAAATAAATTAATATGATCAGAAAAACATACCTCGATATAAAACGCTGTGGTCTTCATTCATATCTTGTTAGCGACAATATTATTAAAACTTCTTAAACGTTGTTTTTATATGTATATTGTTTATACAAAATTGTGGTATTTTTCGTTGCGTTGACTTTTTACTTGCCCAGTGACGCCGGGTTGGTGGTTACGCATGCGCAAAGTTAGGGATGCCACCCTTGTTAAGAGGGTGAGTTTATTTTCAAGGCACTCTTTATTCTTGACTCTTAATGTACGCGAAATGAAGAGGGTAAGAATACTGAATAATAATAATGATAAATCATATTATCATGCATCAAAAAAAAAAGTGATTATTAAAAAAATTTTTTTTTGCTAATTAGCACGGTTGTAAGAACGCTTTTTTTTAATCTAAAAAGTTACGCGGTTCTAACCCCGGCATGTACTAATGAGAAATACCACCGTTCCCGTCAGACAGACAGACAGCGGACCCGACGGTGATTCAACGCACCTTTGGTGCTGGGCGCTGCTCCTACTACAACACCGCCCTTGTGGCTCACGAATCTAGTCTCCTAGATTTGTCTACTTTAGTTCCTCTCCAAGAGCGCCTCCCTAGGTAGTGGCCTCCCCGCCGGGGCCGTGCGAAAGTAGGAGCCTGAAAATGCCTGTAGGATCCGTTGTTGGCCCGGTAAAACATACCTTTAGCTAGGCCGACAACAAATGCCTCGATAGTAGGCATCTCCAGATCTCTCGCGTTTACAGAATTTCGCACGAACCACGGCGCTCTGGATACCACCCTGAGCGATATGTTCTGCTGACTCTGGATCTTGTCGCTGTTGGTTTTGGCCAGAAGGTGATGCCAAGCTGGCGCAGCATAAGTAAGTCGGGAACGGATGAACATCTTGTAGATCCGCACCTTCAACCTGAGCGTAAACTGGAGTTCATTACAGGACGTAACATGGTTCGGGACGCCTTCGCCTGATTACCTGCATGGCAGGACATCTCACCCATTGTTAACGTCCTGTTAATGATGCAGCCCAGGTATTTGACGGTGGGAGTCCACTCGATGTCCTGAGCGTTCCCGTGGCTCGGAAATCACGTTAAGCCATCGGTCTCGGTTTCACTAATACTTGTGGAATCGTTAATAAATTGTCATTAAAATTAACATCAGACCCTTGCTAACACCGGCCAAAATCAATTAAAGTGCACGTCGAATACGATCATAGCCGGCAGTGCACAGTCATAATTAATTCTGAGATGATTGTCCTAACTTTTATTCTCATACCGTTTAGCTTCCTGCCCCGTCTTGTTTGTAGGGGAAAATACCTACTGGCTGACGGAGACAGTTTAGTGAAAGGAAAATAAAGGTTATTCACGTGGGTCCAGCTGTCACCTGTCTTCCTCGTGGAAGCCTTCAGATCGAATCCAGCAGATACGTGGACTGTATTGTTTCACATAGGGTTTTAGCACAGCACTTTCACGAAAGTTTATATAGTGGGTTGAGCCGGCTAGCTAGCGCACACTCGGAAACCAGCGGTTGTTGACGTTCTGATGAAGATCACCGATGGAAGACGTAGACACGTCGCGGTCTGATAGCTGTACGATGAACTGCTTATTTTTTGTTGAGAAATCATGACCATACGCGAGGGCTGATCGATGACGACTGCCTCTAGATAAAGTATGGTTTCTCCACCAACATTACCACAAATTGCATCCGTGGTGTACGTGTTTATTGTCTTACCTAGGCCCCAATAGCGGAGTCATCCTATGTCGCACAGGAAACCTGTCACGTTCCTGCAGACCTCTAGAAGTATCCTCGCAATTGGAGGAACTTCAGCCTGGTTGTAGCCTCACTGGCTCCATAAGTACATTATGAGTGGTCAGAAGAAGTAAAAAAGTAAAGTATCATCACGACCGTTTCCCTTTCGGGGTGATCAGAAACCACGCTTATAAATAAGCGGATTCACATTTATCCAACTTTACTATAGGCCAATCATGACAAGTGGCAAGCTCATCGATGTCTCCAGCGTACCAAACTCGAGAAATATCACAAATAAATTAAATATTAATTAAATGAATTTATTTACATTAATAAATATTGTTGAGTCCCGAACAGGAAAAGAACCCGGTACCTCCGAGTCTAAATCCACGGACTTAACCGCTAGACCACGGAGGCAGTTTGTGGTCGGAAACCACGCTATTTACATTTAGCCAACTTTACTATAGGCCCATATGACAAGTGGCAAGCTCGTCGATGTCTCTAGCATACCTCTTGAGAAATGTCACAAATTGATCATATTTTATTACTGTATACATATTTAAAATTTTAATTAATTATAATATAGAAAATAAACTAAAACAAAAATAATACCTACTTATAAAACCTAATTTAAATATAAATCGTATCCGCTCGGCATGGTGGCAAGAACACTGGCCGCATTTCCTCGCTGAATCGCTATACTGATTCTCTGGGCGAGGAATGAACCAGCTTTCTTGTCACCAGAGCAAACAATTAGACGAGGGGTGATGTTTTTTAAATGTCAAAAATAAATTAAATCAATTATTTGTCCCGACCAGGAATCGAACTCGGTACCTCCGCGTTTAAATCACTACGGTGGCAGCCAAGGAGGAGAAGACTGCTGCGCATAATGAGCTCATGAAATGCTCCAGTATGCGTCGAGATACATGTCCGCGGGATCTATAGTCTGATCCTTCGACGCATAGGCCCCGGGGCACATTTAAATGTGAATGTTTTACAATGTGAAGCTGTTTTTCCTGCTTGCACTAAGACTTATGCTGTATAAAGCATAGAAGGACATGAGTGGAATACTGTTCTCACCTCTGGGATGGCTCCGCTAAGTATCATATAGATGCTCTCAATGTCCTGCAGAGACAGGCAATTCGGATAGTGGACAACACCACAGTGTCTAAAACTCTCGAATCACTGCAGCTTCGCCGTGACGTTGGCTCTCTGAGCGTGTTCTACAAGCTATACCACGGTGAGTGTTCTGAGGAGCTCCATAACCTTATCCCTTCTTCTCTATTCCGTAACCGAACCACACGCACAGTCCAAAATATGCATCCACATACCATACCCACTATCCCTACGGTACTCATAAATTTGGAGACTCTTACATCTGTTGCACGCTGTAGATGTGGAATGCTCTCCCAGCCAGTGTGTTTCCCCACTCCTATAACCTGGAGTCCTTCAAGCGAAGTGACTACATTTCTCAAAAGTACCTACACTCGGACATAATAATATCGTTTTTTTTTTAAATAACACTTCGTTTATTTCAAACAAAACCTTAAATTAAATAAACTATAATACAACAAAAACTAAAGAAAAAAAATAGATAGAAAATAAAAATTAAATAGGTACTTACAAAAAACAAGCCGTCCAATCTTTAAAATTGTTGTATTGTGCGAGCGAGAGTGGTGCAAAATCTTTAAACGATCTTAAATCGTTTCTTGTGAACTACAAAATACATAAATGGCTGCATATTGTCGTGCAGTGAAATAGGTCGTTAAGTGACCTTTTAAGTTTTATCACAAAAAATATCAAAATTAAAACACTAACAATGTCAACCTTAAATGGTTCAGTACATACTTAGGTTTAGAAGTGTCTGAAAATGGTTTCGATTGTACCAGCTGACGGCTGACCTTTAAGTCTTTCGACGCCATTTTTAACTTTAAACATTACACTTACAGAGACTTCATTGGTGCAACTCAGCCCTCTCGTATTATAAATGCGAAAGAAGCTTTGTCTGTTTATAAAGAACTAAACTTATTCAAATGTTTTCGTGCCATAATGATTTCTTATTTATTTGATAGTTAATAGGTATAATGTGTTTTCAAAATCTGTAATTAATTTTATTTATTTTACTCTAGCATAACGACAATTGACATAAACTTTTTTCACGTTAATAATTCAATAATTCACACTTTGAAATCCTGTGTTTTATCTACAATAAAGTACCTAATCGTTGCGCCCTTATTCAATACATAAATCTTAACCAATTGACTATTTAATTAAATTATAATATATATTGCCGGAATAATATATAATAATATATAATATATAATTGCCATTATATATAATACATATTGCCGGAGTATGGAGTGAATGACAAACTGCTACAAGCTATACAGTCCCTGTACAAGGGCTGCAAAGCTTGTGTGCGGGTGGAGGGGGGTATGTCGCCTTGCTTTGAATCCCAAATGGGCGTCAAACAGGGTTGTGTGCTTTCTCCTAGATTATTCACTCTATATCTCGACAAATGCCTAAAAAGAGTGAGAGAGAGTGACTGTGGGATAAGGATGAGTGATCTAGTGGTGAACTGCCTGCTTTATGCAGATGATGCTGTTCTTATGGCATCGTCCGAACAACAACTGCAATCACTAGTCACAAGAATGAAGGAGGGATGTGCAGAAAAAGGACTCCGTTTGAATGCGAGAAAAACTAAGGTACTAGTATTTGAAAGAAGAAGGATGACAACCTTGACGATAAAGATTGATGATGAAACTCTAGAACAAGTAAATGAAATTATATATCTGGGCAGTGTTTTCACTGCGGATGGGAAGTACGATAGAAACGAAAGAAGAGTGAACGCGGGAAATAGTGTTAACGGTGCCCTGGGGTCACTGATCGGCAGTCGAAATGTCAGTGACAAAGCTCGGCTCGCCATACACAATGCCATGTTGGTACCAACACTGATGTATGGAAGCGAGTCGTGGATACGTCAGAATACGCATGACAGTAGGGTTAATGCCGTAGAAATGAGGTCGCTGCGCCGGATATGCGGCGTCACATTGGCGGACCGCATACGTAACGTCGAAATACGGAAAAGGGTTGGTATAAAAGAAAGCATAGGGACAAAAATAAGAAAAGGCATGCTACGATGGTTCAGGCATGTTGAAAGAATGAGCAAAGAAAGATTGACGAACCAGATATATAATGCGAAAGTTGTGGGTGAAAGAGGCCCTGGCAGACCGAGACTCACATATCACAATCAAATAAATAAAACACTGACTGAAGGTGCATTAAAAAGCCTTCGTAACAAAAGGGCATGTATGAAGAGGTTGATGAACGTCGATGAAGCGAAAGAGTTATGTCGTGATCGTGTCAAGTGGCGCTCAATTGTCTCTGCCTACCCCGCAAGGGATCTGGCGTGAAGATGTGTATGTATGTATATTTTAATGCATTTGGATAGAATGTGTTTCTTTAAGCTCCTCAATAATAAGATCGATTCGCCTTACCTGCTATCAAAGATTACACTTTGCGCTAGTAACAGAACATTTAGGGTATCTACGTATGATCCGTTTAGACTGTCAACGTCTAAATCAAATCTGCGCCATTTCTCACCGTTGAATCGAATGATCAGGCAGTACAAGTTCATGATTTTGACGTTTTTTCATCAAGAGAACATAACTATAAAAGGTGCTTAAAACAAATAGAGGTCAGCAGTTTTAATCAATAAATACTATTTTAATTATTAATTGTTGGGGTGTTTTATTGTGTAATTATTAATTATTAGGGTATTTTATTGTGTAGTTATTAATTGTTAGGGTATTTTATTGTGTAATTATTAATTGTATCTTAATTTAAAATTGTATTTTTAATTATAGTTTTAAGTATTATTATGTTTATATAAATTATCACTTTATAATTTTTTATTGTTTTACATAGATTTTTTTAACAATTGAACTTAATCTAATTTATATTAAAATTGTATATTTACTCTAATTTGAATGCTGTAATCTCCTATAATTAAGGTGGCACTTAGACCCATATTATTCTTATTATGTTGTAATGAATTGGTGTACATCTTGTTGGAGATCTAATAAATAAATAAATGCTAAAGTAAAACAGATGTTAATATTAATTTTAAAAAAAACACAGAACATAATTATGATAATATATATTTAGTTGCATGCTGCAAAAAAAAATAGGGCCTGGTTTTGGGCAATCTCTTCTGGCAGAAGTTCTTTGGAATCGTGGAAGGATATGGCTATATGCTAGGATGGACTGATGGTGGTAATTTGGCCAGTCTGCCGATAAACCCAGTAAAGTGTGTCCACACGTTTCGGGATCAGGCTCGAATTGCCGTCGTGCACAGTCAAGCCAGCATAGTGTTAGGGACTGGTGTCATTCATGAGTATCTGATTGCAGTTGTTAACATTTATAGAACTCGGGCGCAAGTTCACATGTGCTAGTATTAAAAAATATTAAACAAGTATTAAAAATATATAAAAATATAATCAATACGTTCGATTCGACTTCACTACTGGAGCATTTTTTTTAAAGTGAGACCTTTATTGCGCGTGCTTGGTTGGGGACCTATTTTGTTGAACACGGACGTACCGTGTCAGAACAGCGCTCAAGGGGAAACAGCGCGGCGGGGAATGGGAAGAGGGGCGGATAGGCGCGCGCGTATAACCGCTGCCTATCTCGCTCTCTCCCGCTCCTTCTTTCTCTTTCTTTCTTCCTCTCGATACAGCGCGGCGGGGAAGGGGAAGAGGGGCGTTATAACAAGTGATGAGCTTGTCGATGTCTCTAGAATATGAAATATTAATAAAGTATTTTGACATCATTTACTTTGCAATAAAATCGTAATAAACAACTGAATACCCTCTGTTGCGGCCAGAGCGATATCTAACCGCGGGGTGCGGGGTCTGGGGCAGCTATACGCGGTGGACAGCCTACGGTACTCTTTATAGTCTGTGCCTACGGCCTTGAAGAGCGAGGTCGCGCCACTCATTACAATTTTAGGCAGTTAGGGCTTTTGCCAATATACTGGTGAGCTGAGAAGTTTTTCATTTACCTGACCATCCTCAAAGTATAGTATTTCGTGAGGAACTTACTACATTTACATTTATCATACCATGCATTCATTTCATCTCCATAATCCTACCAACTACGAAATACCGCTTTTGCGGTACGTCCCGCGACGCACCTGTTCTTTTATTTTTTTGTAAAACAAGGATCGATTCTATCACCTAACAATTCAAGTTTACGGCCTCAACCGCTAGACCACGGAGGCATATATAAGCATAGAAGATTTCAGTTTATGCCTCAGTTACTAGTTAGGGCATTAGCCCTAATGTTTCCTTTTCATATTAGCCAAAGGAACCTAAATAAAATGTTTTCCGTGCTGCACGACGACGTCTTATTGCCGTATCGACTAAAACTGCACTTTGCATAGACGTATATGCATAATAGTAAGTTAAAAGAAGGACGATATTGCAAACAGCTAATAAAAGTCGGGAGCTCCCAACTGTTATGAAAAGTTGACCTTACCAGAATTGACAAGCTTTGGTATGACAACGCGCCAATTGCGTTCTGCAGCGAGGTAAATAATCTTGGATTACACGTTGATTCTCATCTTAGCTGGGGACGTAAATCGCCGACACCATTTCTAAAATATTTTATTCACTGCACTCTCTTAATAAACTCAAAAAAAAGCAGTTGAAAGCTAAAATAACTCTTGTACAAGCCCTGCTATTCGCGTTGTTCGACTATGGTGACATGTGTTGGTGTTGTGTGGATCTCAGTGAGAAATTATTAAACAAAATGGAACGACTACACAATCATCAGGTTTATATTCGGTCTACAAAACATATTATCTACGGCCAGACTGACATGCTTCTGTCCGTCATGGAATAGTATTATAGTATCTTGATCTGGTCGTCTAACTATACATACCTTTACCTACTTTTTATGTTGGTATCATAACTTAGTCTAGAAGTACATAAAATATTTATACATATAATATTTATTTTTATTTATTTATTTTATTTAACTAATTATCTGTTTACAAATGTAAACAGTAATATTTTAAATTGTAATTTATAACCTAGAATAATAGGCTAACTCCCATAACACAAGTAGCTTGGTGTGGAGTTAGAAAGTCTACTTTCATACACCCTTTGTACAACTAATAAATAGCCTTAAGTACTGTATTAACATGTAATATTTGAAGACAGGTCACACAGCGCCATCTAATTTCCGTGGTAAGCTACGAGGCTTGTGTTACGGAAACTAGATGGTTGATAAACTACATATTATACTTTTTTTTGTAAATATATACATATTATACATATAAACACCCAGACCGAGACAAATTATACAATGTACAACTTGCCCCCGGTGGGAATCGAACCCACGACCTCCCGAGTTTACGGCAACGTTTGTTACCACTAGACCACGGAGGCGGTCAAAACTGTTGTGCTTATGCAATAAAATTATTATTATTATTCGGTCTATTAACTTTCTAGAAAAATAGCAAAAACTTTCCTTTATTTTATTATTAAATCTATGATTAATATATCTCCAAAATGTCCGTAATTTATTCCCTAGTACATTTCTTAATCCTCGCAACTCGTCTGGCCACCGTGGCTAATGTAGGCCAATTTCTCCAGATATATGTTCTGGAAGGCCCATCTCCAACAGTGGAGGTCTAGGACACTGCTCTAGGGGCTGAAATGAATAAAACATATCTTAAAATTACATTTGTTCATAATATTGGATTGTGTGAGAGGGATGCAGAATCGTTAAACTCTTGACGTCTCTTTAATCTTATTTGGGCCGCGTTCGTTTAATAGCATTTCCAACATTTCGTAGCAACTTCATAAACCAGCGCGAAATGTCGTTTTTGTTACGAAACACCACTTTTTTTAACAATGCTAACATTTGTTAAATAAATCGAGCGGTAAAGCTACTTTCTGACAAGTGTTTTCGTTCATGTTTTATCATACCATGACATCCAACACACATGATATTATTATGGTCTTTGAATTTATTACATAAAATCGTTTAAAACACCTTTTTAACAAATATAATAGAAAACTATAAAGTATATAACAATGTAAACAAACCATTTTATATGTTAATGACATCTGTCAAATAGTAACATCAATAACCCTCCTTTCAACACGGTACTGACATACGAAATTTGCATCAAATGTTAGAAGTTTCATTAAACGAACGACTTGTGCTAAAAAAAAGTGGTATTTTCATGCTAACATTTCTTAAAACGAACGCGGCCTTAAGCTGGTTAGCGGTTTATGTCTACGGCATTTAATTGAGTTTTAAAAAAAGTATCGCATGTGTTGACTTACTTTTGCATAACCATAACGAACGCCAAACAAAACGATTACAGGCAATTAAACAAACTGTTTCGTATCAAACTGCTAACAATGGCTTTCTTTCCTGTTATTTAAGTAAAAGAAAACTATAATTACGACCAAGGTAAGTTGGGGTAAGTAAGGCATACTCGTATAAATGCGAGAGATAAATTTTAAATGGTGACGTCTCATTGTTACTTACTTTTGTCGAAATTAAATGCAGATAACTTTTTTTTTAACTCGTTCAAATTAAAACATTCTGTATTATTACCCTAGCTTACAGTGTTCCTTAGTTCTATGCTTATAAGGGTTAAATTTTGAGAAGTAATGTCAAACATAACACTAAAGTAGGGGTCGGCAACCTGCGTCTTTTTGTACGTAAAGGGAATCTTTAGTTCCATACGCAAATATTATTTATTTTATATTTAAAAAAAATAGATTTAAATCCATCGCGCCATTTTGCGCAGACATGTCAAGTGCAAGTTTTTGTTTTGTAAATTAGTAAATTTGATATTTGAGTTGATATTATTGGTCAAAAGTGGTGTTGTTTTGTTTAATAATCTTCTACAATGTGAATAGTTGTGGAAAACGATAAATTGACTTTGAATATGTGGCACAAGTTGCAGTTTATTTTTTGCGGTTTTCCTATATTTTACACGACGTGTTTGGGCTATAATGCCGCGAGTGACTCCAAGAAAATCATCAAATTCTGCAGCATCTGGAATTTGATAATAACCTCATTATATCATAAAAAAGAAAGATATATTACGTGAGACTTGGCTGTATGGGCTAGACCCTTTGTCTTCCCTATAAGGTGTATTCATCATCCATCGAGAAAAGACAACACAAACAAAAAAAACATATAAAAATAGTTCTGAATAGATTAACAAGGATTAGGCACCATTTCACCTCACCCCTCCACTGTAACACTGTCTTCTTTATTGTTGGATTGTTGGCAAGAAAGAAAATTGAAGCAATTAAAAAAAAACTTTTCCGACGCAAAAGGTTGCCGACCCTTGAACTAAAAGAAACTGCAGAAATCGAACCCTATTGTCAAAATCGTCGAGTGTAGGCCAAATTCTTCAGATATATGTTCTGGAAGGCCCATCTCCAACAGTCAAGGTCTAGAACGCTGTGTTCTAGTGGCTGTAATGAATGAATGAACTTGTGTGGGAGTTTACTATTAAGTGACGTCACTCACGCTGAATATTGTTTTGAGTAACGTTCCAATATCTCTAAAAATCAGTGTTATTGTAGGTATTCTGGCAAAATAAAGATTATAATAAAACAAAAAAACTATTTTTTATCAAATATATTTTGGTTTCGCATGATTGTAAAAATATATACTTGTAAAGATATAGATGTAATATGAAATAGATAGATCGCAAATAATTGCTATATTTACTAATATTTATTAATATTATAATCAAATTTAATCAGTTAAAGTATTGTCCTTTTATCATTTACGTAGACATATTATATTGTGTTTTACGTACGACCTGAAGAACATTTATTTCTTTTAATTAGCCAAAAAGATATTTTTATTTGATTTAAAATGCCGACTCTGACATTGGTTGTTATTTTTATTTTTTATTTTATACTAGCACGACATGTGACCTTGCGCCCACCTGATGGTAAGTTGCGAGCGAGGTCCATGAATGTTAGTAAAGGAATCAGACACTTATGACTGACATCACTAACTCTATGCCGGCTTGACTGGGTATGACGGCAATTCGAACCTGAGCCCCAAACATGTGGATAAACTTTACTGGGTTTATCAGCACGAACGGTAGATATATCCCCGCCCCAGCAGGCTGGGCAAAATACCACCATCAGTCCGCCTACCACCCATTTTCATACAAAATGTGAGGACTCGAAGGACCATATATAAAATCGTCAGTCCCTATTCTGTGCTGCTAACCCGTAGGGATACTGCTGCGGGTCTTCGATGGCTCAATTAAAGAGTGTTTAACGGACTGTATATGGTTAATTGCAGAAGTATAAATTGCAGTTAATTACTTGAGTAAAAAAGACTATGAAATTGTGAGAGAAAAAATGTGTGACCGCTCGGTGCGCGGATTGATTCCACTCTCGTGGGCGCCCGCTCGGAGCGCTGGCCACCGATCCAACGGTGGTATTGGCCGAGCGGCAATAATGTCGCTGTGATCGCGACTAATGTTTGTCATTTTTATATTTTTTTTATACCTCTCATGACATGTAACCTTGCGCTCTAATTGTGATTCCAGTTGCTAATATTCATGGACTTTGCGCCCCACTTACCATTAGGGGCAAAAATAAAGTATGACACATGAAATGTCAGTCACTGTCTTGTCCATATTTATATGGTCTATGCGTAAATATTAATTTGTATATCTCTTTGATAGGTTTACCTATCGAATAATTTAGATTAGCAGTTCTTGTTTTATTTTAAAGCATAGTGGATGTTATTCTTCAGTGTTTTAATGTTTTAAACTTAAAATAACCCGCGTTAAATTGTGTTGTTGAGAAATTATAATACAATTTAGAATAATGTAAGTAACTTTTTTTTAATACTTTTCACTTTTCGGCAGACCTTATATCGCCAAAACGAACTTAAATGGTGTTTATTTAGCTGCATGTTGAGCAGTTTATTGTTGTCTATGGTTTAACAGTTGAGAATGTCAAACTGTGTTGACATTTCTGTTTTTTTTTTTAAGTGTCTTTAAATGACATTGTACAGAATACATCAGCCCTAAACACGTAATTTATTTACATAGTATATGTTCATAACAGAGTTCATATCAATCACGTCAATATCGCCAAAACACGAAGGGTATACGGGAGTTCACAGCGCAGGAAAACCGCAAAAAATAAAGTGAAACTTCGGCCCCATATATCGTATAGAGTCAAATTGATCGTATCCATAATTATTCACAACGTAGCACATTATTAAACAAAATAACACTACTTTAGACTAACAATTTCCACAATAAACTAATTTACAAAACGAAAAACTTGGACTTGGCATGTCCGTGCAAAATGGCGCGAAGAACTCTGACATTTCTGTCCAGTGGGGTTTGGCAATTCATCATCAATCGTTTGACGCCAGAAAAACGCTTCCAAATTGTGGAAATTAATTGTATGTTTTCATAGATTTGTTTATTGATCTTTTTGGCACAAATTTTACTCTTGTCGATTTAAAACCATTAACAAGACAATGAAATGTGCGTACGGAAGAGAATAATGCTGCTGTCGAAGTGTTGAAGAAGACGCCGAAATGTCAATTCGTCGCAAAGTAGTGAAAAATTGAACTGATCGAATGGACTATGTAACTCGTAGCCGCGGCTAATATAATCCGGATAACATATATAAAAAATAAATGCCATGAAATTATCTAGCAGATTATAATAATAATAAAAAAAATCAACAATATTTGTGTAAGTTCCCAAGCTCTTAAAAAAATATCCATTACATACATATCTTCAAACAACGCATTTTTCCATTGGCCACACTTTTTGAATTTTTTCATTGATCACGGTACGATATAACTTTTGTCTTGTCCAAATTCATTCCAAGACAAATCTGCTTGGATACCACGTTTCATCCGCTTAGCATTCCGCTAAGATCCTCCAGCGAGCTAGCTATTATGACTATGTCATCCGCGAAAAGAAGGTGTGAGATGTATTCTCCGTTGACATTTATGCCGCAGGTTACGTCCAGTCCAGCATTTTAAAGACGCGTTGGACAACAGTTTCGGCTATATAACATCATCCAGTCTTAAACCTCTGCGCAGTTGGATTGGTTAGCATGCTGGCCTTGTATGTGGACGATCATAGAAATCAGGAATAATCGCAAAAAAATCCCTTCTAAAAAAAACTGTATCCTTCGGCTGTTGATCTCGACGCTATCCTATTTCTATAGGTGTGCATATATGATAGCACGGCTGTCGAATTTTAAAACCTAGCAACCAAGTCAAAATTTTTATTATGTTCATAATCATCAGCTGGTTTTTATCTTCTGCTGAGAACCTCAACCTTGGTACCGGTTACGAATTTGCGCCGTTTGGGGTCGAGACGATAGGCCCTTTAGCAAGGCGCGACCATGGAGTTGTCAAAGCGGCTGACGTAAAAATCTACAGACAGGAAGGCTGGCAATCATTTCTGTCAAAGTATTAGCCTCGCTGTGCAGAGGGAAAAATTTGCCTGTCTCCTTGGGACTATCTCGGATAGTCTCTAGAGGATATTTTTTAAATTATAGTTCATCTTTTATTTTATTATTTAGGTAGCTTATCTACAAGTACTATTTACTTCGAATAAAATTATAGATACAATAATATCGGCTGGTTTCTCTCCACTCCTGAATATCAGCCTGCCGCAATGCTAGCCATTTCACACAGTCTCCGGTCATCGTCATCCAACCTCTATCAGTGACACTATTGTACTTGTCCAATACGTGTTCTTCGCTCTAGAACCGTACAGATAAATTGTCATGAAGAAGTTTTTATGTTTGTGGTAGTGTAAAACGGACTGGCTTTTAAACTGAAATAAACCAGTTTGCGACAGGAACACCACTGCTGGATATAGGCCTCCCCCAAGCGACCTTCCTTAGGTCATCCGTCCATCTAGCAGGGGGTCGACCCACTCCGCGTCTTCCCGGACGTGGTCTCCACTCTAGAACCTGTCTACTCCACTGCTCATCATGTCCAGCCCATTACCACTTGAAGGCTATATCGGTAACTTTGGTTCTCCGACGGATTTCCTCGTTTATGACTTTATCCATATTAAAAATAATTTGAATATTTTAAAATATTGTGTAATTTGTTACTAGTTTACCATACGATAGGCAGGTACTAAAAGTTATGAAAGAGATATACATTTATTGGAAAAAATATTTACAACATATAAAATAAAATTATTATTAAGGATAGGGATATAAGTCCCGTCCGCGTGGAATGGTGGCAAGAACGCTGGCTGCATTTCCCCGCTGAATTGCAATACTGATTCTCTGGGCGAAGAAAGAGCCAGCCCTCTTGTCACCGGAGGAGACAACAAGACGCGGTGTTATGTTTTTTAAAAACTTTTTTGCGCTTGGACTCCATGGGCCCAGAGTTTCTACAGCAAACAGCACAAATATGTAATCTTTTAATATACTTACATACTTGCGCCGCTTGCTGGACTCCGCATTTTCCGCCGCGGCTCCCGCTTTATGCGCTGTCCCCCTGAGATGCGACGCGGCAAGCGTGTCGACGCACGTGGCGTCCCACACCAGAGCACGTCCCCGTTCCCAGGGGACCAACGTCATACCATCGGGTCTCTTGCCATCATCTCGGATAACTCCAACAGGCTCTAGAAGAGCTGGAACCTCGATGGTGGCTAGAGCCCTTTTTATAGTATCGTTAAGGGAGCCGTGGCGGGAAAATCTGCCCGCACTTTTGGAACAGGAGAGCCCATGAACTCCAAGACAGTCGACCTCCTTTCCACACGGACATCTACTACTCCTCTACATCAAAAAAGGCCGGTTCGGCTGCTCATACAGCCGAATTTAGAAAGCACATCAAATACAATAGCATTAAACAAAATTATAACTTTGTGACATTTGGGGTTGAAACAATGGGGGTATATTCTCTTGATACCCACAAATTCATAAAAGAGCTGGGTAAACGAATTTTTCAATAGTGTGGCGATCCCAAATGCCATAACTACCTAAAACAGAATATTTCGTTTATAATTCAACGAGGAAATGCGGCGAGTGTTTTAGGTATCCTCCCTGGTGGTAAGCCCTTAGTTTATTTTGTAGAATAGTTTTAATTTCATAGGTATTTTTAGTTTAGTTTTATTTATAATTAGTTTTTTAATCTATTTTATTTTAATATTTTTGTACATTCTACTAGGCTGCGCCACATTCATTAAGAACCGAAATTTGACAATTGCTTGTTCTAAGTTCCCATTCCCTGTACTTACTAACTTTTTAAATTGCCTAGCTGTAGGTTATAAAACCACGGCTATTTGACGCATGCGCCCTGCATCCTTCTGGACCAGCCGCGGCTTTCATTGCCTAACGTCAGCTGGGACGAGTCACATATCTGACCGACATATCCAATCCAAAATGGATCAAAAACACATTAAAACGGCCTATCGATACTATACACTGATACATTTTATGTGCTATACTTTATTTTGAGTCTAAAATATGTGTTAATTAACAATTATCTATGTGGAATTCTTATTTACAATAAACGCTGCCTTTGGATGCTGACAAATGCAATTTTAAGATTATCTACGTTTAGGTAAGTTATGTGTTTATTTATTTATTTATATAGTACACATAGCAGTACATATATTATCACACACATAACATAGTATAATATAATTATTTACTTATCTAATTAGGTGTCACAGCATTCACCAAATTCACCAAAATAAAAAGAAGAATAAATTTGAAACTTATTACTGTTAAAACAAAAAAAAAAAAAAAAATTAACAAATTTACAAAATATAATTTAAAAATATGACTTCTAAAATAAAATAATATATTTTTTCTTTTTTAATAGAACTAATAAGGAAACATAAAAATTGCATAAATTTGGTACCTTAAAAAACGAAAACAAAATTAAATAAATTATAAGCTTAATATAACTGCATATTTATTTATCCAAATACGTGTTATTTGTATGATTATGTATAGCTAGGCGGGATTACAAACATTTTTTTATTAAATTACAAATTTAAAATACTTACTGTATTTTTTTTAGTGTTAAGAAAACTAAACAAAAAAAACTACAAAAAACAGGTAATTGTAAATGACCTACCATAAATTGTATAATATGTACTTATATTTTTTTTTTAATTAGTAATTTAAAATATCTCTTTTATTTTGTTATAAAATGATGTTTTCGCAAAATTTTTCTAATAAACAAAAAAGGTGCGTATAATTTAAATAAAATAATTATACGACCCCGACCAGCACACATTGTACGTAAAATGTGAGCAATGTTCTCAGCCCCGTTTTTTTCGAGGAAGCAGAGGTTTAAAAATACATATTGGCAAAACACATAAACAAAATTCTATTCAAGCTTCCTCGAATACCTGCCCGGACCAATCAGATTTTAGCAATATTTTAGGCCATTATAAAAATTCTTTACCTTTAATAAAAAGAATTCCGCGTGGCGCACGCATTACTGTTGCAAAGGCGCTAACAAAATTAATAAATAAAGTAGTAGCTGAAAATTCAAAAATAAGCTGGGAATTTCTGCTTACTTTTGCGTACCGGACTCTATATGTCAAGAGAGGAGAGGGTCACAGCGTTTCCTTAACCCAAAAAATCAAAGACAATTGTGACCAAATTTCAGACGGACTAAATATCATCACCCCACCCCCTTTCAAAAACCACTCCAAAAACTACAGCATTAAAAAAATTGAGGACAAAATTAATGACGGTGACCTGAAGGGAGCTGCTGACCTTCTCTTCTCTCATGATGTTGTCGCTCCTGACTCTCCAGAAACTTTGGCTGCCCTCCAAAACAAACACCCTCCACCAGCAACAACACTTCTGCTCCCCGATCCTCCAGGACAAAATGAGCCTTGCCTCCAAATAACATCCTCGGAAGTGCAAAATGCCATTTTGTCCTTTAAAAATGGATCGGCAGGTGGCCTTGATGGTCTTACTCCACAGCACTACAAGGATCTGATCGGCGGTACAGCAGGCGACGCTGCTGAACCCCTCCTTGTCGCCTTAACCTCACTTGTGAATATTATGTTGTCCGGCCAAGTACCTATTAGCATCACTGACATACTATACGGCGCAAACATATGCGCACTTAAAAAAAAAGACGGTGGTATCAGACCGATTGCCGTCGGCTGCACTTTGCGCCGTATAGTATCCAAAATTTGTAGTAAAATCATATTACCTACTCTTACCTCGAAATTTCAACCTTTACAAGTGGGGTTTGGCTCCAAGGGTGGCTGCGAAGCTGCTGTACATGCTGCTCGGAGCTTTGTAGTGCATCACGGGGGAGATGTGATGTTAAAGGTGGACGTCAAAAACGCGTTTAATTCGGTTGATAGAGGTGTCATGTTGGACCAAGTTAAACAACAGACCCCGGAAATTTTTAGTTACCTTTGGCAGTGCTATAGCACCTCTTCAAAATTAATTTATAAAAACAACACTATACTCTCGGCAGTTGGTTGTCAACAGGGCGATCCGCTCGGTCCTGCCATCTTTAGTTTGGCAATACATAATATCATAAGCAGCCTAAATTCAAAATTTAATATATGGTATCTCGATGATGGCACGATCGGAGGAAATGCAGATACAGTTCTCGATGACCTTCAAAAACTTATATATGATTTTGGCACCATAGGTTTAGAATTAAATTTTTCAAAATGTGAACTTTATTTATCAAATTTATTAACTCATGACAAACAAATTGAAATTATTTCCAAATTTAATAGTCTAGCGCCCAATATCAAAATTTTAAATAATGAAACCCTTCGGCTCCTAGGATCACCAATCCTAGATGAATCCATCCAAATTTATGTTCAGGAACAATTAACTAAATTTAACTTAACTTCAGAACGCTTATTCAAAATTCAACCCCACATGGCACTTTTTATCATACGATATTGTTTGTTCGCTCCCAAATTTATGTATGTACTCCGTTGCTCTCAACTTTGGAAATTTTCAGAAGAACTAGTTTTATTAGACAAACAATTGCAAAATTCACTAACCGAAATTCTAAATTGCCCCATGAATGACCGTACTTGGGCCCAGGCTTCACTACCAATTCGGTTCGGAGGCCTGGGAACCCGCAAAATTTCTAGTGTAGCACTGCCAGCTTTTCTGTCGTCTGTACATAGTACTGTCGAGCTCTACGGGAGAATCACTAACCCATCTCTGGGTTCCGTTGAGCCGTCGTACTTGTCAGATGCCAGAGATGCCTGGTCAGTAGCATGTCCAAATGTTTCGGTTCCAATTTCACCAAAAATCCAACGACTATGGGACGAGCCGCTCTGCAAACTGGTACAGGAAGATATTTTATCTGCTAGTAATATAAAAGAGCGGGCTCGCCTCATGGCCGTTTCCACTAGGGAGTCAGGTCTTTGGTTGCAGGCTTTTCCCTCAGCATCGGTTGGCACACTCCTTGACCGACATACACTGACCATGGCGGTGTGCCTTCGTCTCGGAGCCCGGACTGTCCACCCGCACCAGTGTCGATGCGGAGAACCAGTCGATCATCTCGGACACCACGGGCTTTCTTGTGCTAGAAGTGCTGGCCGCATTCCTCGTCACGCGGCTCTCAACGACATCATCCGAAGGGCTCTTGTCACTGCTGGTGTACCCGCAATCTTAGAACCATCTGGGATTGTGCGGAGCGATGGCAAGAGACCCGACGGAATGACTGTTGGGCCGTGGAAACTTGGCAGATCTCTGGTGTGGGATGCGACGTGTGTAGACACATTAGCTCCATCTCACATCCAGGCGACCTCGTCAGGTGCGGGGAGAGCGGCTTTTTCTGCGGAGAACCTCAAATTGCGCAAATATGCCAACCTTAGTTCCGGTTACGAGTTTGCGCCGTTTGGGGTCGAGACGATGGGCCCATGGGGACCGTCAGCGAGGCGCTTGGCCAAGGAGTTGTCAAAGCGGCTGACAGAAAGGTCTGGAGACAGGAAGGCTGGCAATTATTTCTGCCAACGTATTAGCCTCGCTATACAGAGGGGAAATGTTGCCAGTCTCCTTGGGACTATCTCGGATGGGACGTCTCTAGAGGACATTTTTTATTTATAGTTTAGTTTATTTTTAATTTTATTATTTAGGTAGCTTTTATATTGTAATTCTTTTATACTGATTGTATTTTACTTCGAATAAAATATTATTTGTGAAAAAAAAAAAAAATAATTATATATTTATATTATTTACATTTGATTAATAAAAACACAACATAGTATTTATTTGTATCTAACATACGAATATATTAATAAATTTAAGAAATAGTTTTTGTTTAGTTAAGCAATACTTATTTTTAATTTATTTTATATAATAAGTTTAGTTTTTAATTTTGTAATTAAATATTTTTGTTATTTCTCATAATAAATAAATTATTCACTTTAGAAATTAAATAGCAAAAACTATGCAATAGGTGCAAGTTTTTTGTTTTGTAAATAAATGACTTTACTGTGGATATTGTTAGTCAAAAGTGGTGTTATTTTGTTCAATAATGTGCTACAATGTGAAAAATCGAAAAAAAAAAACACTATATATGGGGCAGAAATTGCAGTTTTTGCGGTTTTCCCACGTTGATTGGGCGATATTGCGAAAATGACTCCAAAAAAACATAAAATTTTGTAACACTTTGATAATCCCTAACTCAGTTATGAACTTAAAATAATAACGCAATAATGAATAAATTTCGTGCTTAGGAGTTTTTTTATTTTTAATTTTTTTTATTTAATGTTTAAGGACAACTTACAGCTAGATACATAAAATATATATAGAGTACATATGGGTAGGGTATGGCTATTGACAAGTTGCCACCGATAGGTAAAATTACATAATTAGGTGGTGTATTCTGACCTTTAAATTACATAAAAAAATATTGAAATCCGAATATCGAAAATACGAAGAGTTTTGCACACAAGTTTTTTGTTTTGTTGATTATTTTACTTTGAATATTGTTAGTCAAAAGTGGTGTTATTTTTTTTCATAATGTGCTACAATATGAATAATTATGAAAAACTATAAATATATTTGACACTTATTTGGGGCACAAGTTGCAGCAGGTACTTGTATTTTTTGCGGTTTTCCCGATGCTTCAAACTTCCATATAGCCGACGTGTTCGATGCCGATGCCAATGACTTCAAGAAAAGCTTGAAATTTTGTAACACTTGAATTTTGATGATCACGATTTTTATTTATAACAGAGTTAGGTGGTGGCTCGGTCGTAAGAATAATTGAAAAAGGTTGGATGGAATCCCAGCAATCCCAATTACTTTAATTTGTCATATATTTATCATTATAGGATCCCAGATGAACTAGATGTTCAGCCTATAGGCCAGACATCTTAGTGTTTTCTCGGAACTTGAAAAAAGTTATCCTTATTGAACTTACCGTTCCGTGGGAATCAAATATTTCAAAAGACCACAACATGAAGTCGAATAAATATTATGATCTCACAGAAGAAATGATCAGGAGCAGGTTCAAGACTCAGCTTTACGCAGTGGAAGTTGGTGCGAGAGGAGTTCCAGCAAAATCTTTGTATCACTTACTGTAAGCCGTCGGTCCCGGTTCCACTAATACCAAGGTATGGAATCGTTAAATCGTCTGCCCAGCTTGGCGAGTGTAGGCCAAAGTCTCCAGAAATTTCTGGAACTTTCTAGCCCATCTTGAACTGTGGAGGTCTAGAACTCTGTGTTCTAGGTAGTGTTGCCCAAAGCAAGACCAAGACCAAGATTGGCCAAGTCTTGATCTTCCATGAGAACAGCTGGTCGCGATTTTGGTATTCTTCTTGCACTCCTAATCAAATAATGTGCTGCAGACGTTTTCTGTATAGATTGCTTTTCTTCTCCAATTTGTTTGGCGGCGGGCAAGCGCAATTTAAAAATTACAAAATAAAAAATCTTTTGGCTTAAGCAAGAGTCTTGTGTGAGTCTTTCTCTGACTGAAAATATATTTGTTTGTAATTGTAGTAAGGAAACATTGTGAGACTGTAGTGTCTGTCCGCAAACTAGTAACCCGAGAACTACCTTACAAAGAAACGATGTTTATATTTCGTTCTTTTACAACGCGGAAATCAATCGTTAAGTGTTTTTCAACAATTTGGATTATAGGTACTGAAGTACTTAGGTTAGCAGTTCTGTTTATCGGATATGTAGGATGGATGTATTACTATTAATGCGATTTACTCTTTACTCAAACAGGTATATATCCTTCTTGTTAAAATAATAAATTATTAAGGCTGAGTTGCACCAAAATAAAGACTTGTATTTTTTTTATATTTTAGTTTTTTTATTTTAGTGGTGGCTCGGTTGTAAGAATGCTTTCCTTTATAAATCGTACAATTTTCTTACGTATATTTGTTATAAATGTACAACACCACCGTTCCTGTATCTCGGAGAGCACGTTAAACCGTCGGTCCCGGTTCCACTAAATACCAACTTGTGGAATCGTTAATAAATTGTCATTAAAAATTGACATCATATCCTCGCCAAGCCGTCTGGCCAGCGTAGCGAGTGTAGGCCAAATTCTGCAGATATATGTTCTGGAAGGCCCATCTCCAGCAGTGGAGGTCTGGGACGCTGTAATGATGATGTACCAATAAGAAATAAACTTTTCTTACGTACATTTGTTATAAATTTACAACACCACCGTTCGTTCCCGTGCCAGCACGTTAAGCCGTCGGTCCCGGTTCCACTAAATACCAACTTGTGGAATAATTAATAAATTGTCATTAAAAATTTATTTACATCAGATCGAGAAACGGAAGTTCAATCGTTGAACCCTCTTGAAAACTTTAACTTATCTAATGCGCTTATAGAAAATCTTAAAAATTATACAAGACGTACCTATATTCTATCGGGCCGACAATGGACATCTCCAAAACATCACGTTTTCCTCCACACGGCCTCCCGACGGGAGACCACTTCCTACAAAAGCTCCTGGAAAAGAGCTGAAGTAGTCGAACCTGGACCTAGGCACTGGATTTGGTTTTCCGCTAAAATCCAGCCGGGGAAAAAAGGAGGGCTATCCCCAACTCAGGCCGATTGGCCATCTGGGCTAGGTTAATGTCTAAAAACATTAAACATTGGCCCAATGTGAACTCTAAACCCGAAGCAATTATATCAACATTCATTTCATCATTACAGCCCCGCGAACACTGTGTCCTAGACCTCCACTGTTAGAGATGGGCCTTCCAGAACATATATCTGGAGAATTTGGCCTACACTCGCCACGATGGCCAAACGGGTTGGCGAGGATCTTATGTCAATTGATTGACATTAACAATTCTACTAGAATTGGAATCAGTGGAACCGGGACCGAACGCTTAACGTGCTCTCCGAGGCACGGGAACGGTGGTGTTGTAAATCTATTACAAATGTACGTAAGAAAAGTGTATTTCTCATTGGTACATGCCGGGGGGGTTTGAATCGCCCTTTGTAGAATTTTAGGGAAAGCGTTATTTTATTACATTTTATTTTGAAACCGTTTTTGTTGTCTTGGTGAGAACTTGTTTGCCTTAGGTTTTAATATCTTCGAATAAATTTATACAATAAAATGGGTTTCTTTTCGTTTGCAGTATGAAAATAGGACCAAACTTGCGACCCAGCGCAGCGACGCTCAGTTACAAGCATTTGTTCATACTAGCAGTCGTCGGCTCTGGCTTCCTCATCCTCTCCATCGGCTACGGCACCGACCTTCGAGATATCATTCCAGAACAACAACAGGAAATACTCCAGAATATCCACGAGATACAAGATGAAAAACATTTTACAATAAAAACTGAAGGTTGCACCATATCAGCATTGCAACCTATGAACGACCACGTGAAGCCGTTTGTAAAATACCCTATCGAAATTAAATCTTGCTCATTCAGCAACGGAACTTTAATAGAAGGTAACGATACTCATATTTGGATGGTAAAAAACAACTTAGAGTTGTACAACATATCAGAATATGATAGCTTTAATTGCTGCTACAATGCCTTCTATCGTCCTGATATGATTAGAAGTATTAAATCCAGATACATCGACGATAGAGTCAAATATAAGAATTGTCACAGTTTTAGTGATAGTGTTAAAGTGACAGATGAGTTTGTGCAAGTGATTTGTGTATATGAAGGCGAGGAGATATATGAAGATTTTTTCGTTTTCACTCCCAAGAAAGAAGTCCCAGAACCGACTAATGACCCAACAGACAGCCCTAAAAACTTAGACACTTATAATGTTATCATAATGGGTATAGACGCTGTATCCAGAATGAACTTCCATAGAACGATGCCAAAGACCTTAGCTTACTTAAAAAATAAAGGGGCTATAGAATTATCTGGATATAATAAGGTAGGCGATAATACATTCCCTAACGTTATGCCTTTGCTATTAGGTATTGGAGAAAGTGAACTAAGAAGAACCTGTCTGCCTAATTCACACTCTAGCTTTGATAACTGCCCGTTTGTTTGGCAATGGTTCAAAGATAAAGGCTACTATACTGCTCTTGGCGAGGATAGTGCTAAACTTGGTACATTTAATTACCTGAAAGTAGGTTTCAGCGGAACGCCTACCGATTACTATCTATACACCTTCATGCACGAATCTGAGAAACGAATTGGCAACAATAAAGACTTCAATTCATATCTTTGCATGGGTGATAAATACTACTATCGTGTTTTGCTCAATTATATAAGAAATTTGACTTCTACTCTAAAATCAGAGAAGTTATTTGGGTTCTTCTGGGAAGTAACAATGAGTCACGATTACTTAAACTATCCAATGGCCATGGACGAAGATTACGAAGAGTTTTTTAATGAAATTGAACAGAACGGTTATGGAAATAACTCTATTATCATTCTCATGAGCGATCATGGAATCAGGTGGGGTAAAATACGCTCCACGAAACAAGGCAGACTAGAAGAGAGACTACCATTTGTTTTTATGCTATTTCCGCAATCGTTTAGAGAAAAATATCGAATGGCTTACAGCAATTTAAAAAGCAACTCTCGAAAACTGACTACCCCTCATGACATGCACGAGATGTTACTAGACCTTGCTAGTATGGAGAGTTTGGTTGATGATGAAATATTAATACGAATGAAGAGTTCTTACGCTAAGAATCGTGGTATAAGTTTGTTTCTACCAGTGCCTGGTAACCGTACGTGTGAGACAGGTGACATAGCTGAGCATTGGTGTACATGTAATAAAGGGATAAAACTGCCAACAGATCACAGCGATGTGTTTAATGCGTCTACAGAATTATTGAAGCATATAAATTCGTTGCTTCACGGTAGGTCTCAATGTGCTCGGCTTGTAATGGCAGAGATTATTGAAGCTGTTGAGATGCAGGTTTCTGGAACTGAAGATGCGAAAAGCTCGTGGAGAGAAATGTCTTTGACAGTGAAAGTAGCTCCAAGTACTGCGGTGTTTGAAGCGACTTTGAGAAAAGATGAGGAATGGACAGTTTCAGGCAGTGTAAGTCGACTCGATCTATATGGAGACCAGAGTCGATGTGTCAACGATTATCGGCTTAAACTCTATTGTTATTGCCAATAATATTTATCAAAGACTTAAGAGGCCCAATTTCCAAAACCCAAAATTCAATTTATCATTAACTTTGCTGCAGAATAATAGTTATTGGAGAGCTAGCAATTTTAATCATTGTACGGAACGAATGTTAAAATGCGAACAAGCAAAAATAATTAAAGAGAAGACATTTTTCAATTTCGAATATTCCATGGATTCAACGTGCGATTGCCAGGTCCATCGTATGTGGGAAGAGAGATGAGAAGAAGTGATGTCTCAGACTTGCGACCGACATTAGGATGGTTTATTTTACTGCGCAACAAGACGCTGACCATCCACCATCTTCCTCTGCTCTATATTTGATGGGCTGTAGGCCTCTGGTGACGTGTGACAAAGACGTGTTGTGAATGACAAAAATAACGTTTGAAATTGTCAGGACGTCGCCAGCCGATCCACCAGGGGGCAAGTTGATTTGGAGAATGGAAAAAGTATGAATTGTGGGTACATTGTGAGCACATGAAGCATTACAATTGTTTATTGTGTGCGTCTTAGGTACTATAAATAATGATATAATTATAAGTGATTGTAGACAAAGCTATTAATTATATTTATAAGAAAAATATAATGAGCCACAATTATAGGTGAAGCAAGTCAAGAGAGTGGACTTAGGACTTTATGATTTTCATTAATATCTAGGGGAGGACAGGACCGCAACCTGCCCCCCCCCCCCCTTGGCGTCGCCCATGATCAATAGTATAATTTTATGATAAAGTGAAGTTAAGTACCGCTCGTTTCCGTCATACACCTCTCGAAGATATTGGCCTCTATTCCTCAGTCATATTAGTGTAGTAAAAGTTCGAGCTGTGATATTATTCTATATATTATATTTATTGTAAGTTTAGTCTGTTCACCGAGAATTGTAAAAAAGGGGTTTTTAACTCATTACAAATTGCGGCCCGCTAATTAATTTTATCTACTCTCATATTGTAAAATGCGAATTAGAAACTTTAAAACGAATTTATATCGACATACTTTATAAACATACTGCTGAATTTAAAAATAGAATCACATTATAACACTTTTTCTCTAACAAAATAATGTTATATTTCATTTTAAAAATAGAATCATACATATTATATAACACTTATTTTTTTTAAGGCAAAGGTTTCATTACAAAAAAGTTTTGATTCTAATATTTACTTGTCTATGGCAGCGCCCGCCATAGCACGTGCGCGGTCATAAGCTAGGTTTTGGCGCCATTTCATTGTTTAGGACTTATGTATTCTGTACCATGGTCATTTAAAAAAAATAAAAATAAAAATTGGTGCCATTCAATACGTTTTGTTGTATAGCATTTCGTGTCATTTTTTATATTCTTGCGTTAAATTCTTACTCTTTTAACTTTTATCTTTTATTTAGTAGTTTCAATCCCAATGTATGAGAGTAGATAAATTAGTGTATGAAACTACACATAACTAGGTATTGAAACACTCGTGTATAATATCCCTAATTATGCAACAGTTTCATAAACTACTATTAAATAATCACTCGCTCGGCCATGCGCTTGAGTACTACGATTCATAGTTATCGACTCACGGCGAACAGAGTTTAAGCCCTCTATACACGGCACAATCCGTTGTTTGATCTGCTGTTCCAACATCTTGAAGTCGCTGTGCTCTATTCACATAATGACGGCGATTACAATTTCATTCAACTTACAGCATACGTGTATAATAATGGCTTCAATGCTGTCCGAACATAAGAAAGTGGTTCTTACAATCTTCTACAATATAACCTGCTGATAGAAAAAAAAATTGGCAATTAAATGGGTACTGTTGAGAAAACATATATATTTTTTTAAATATTTTTTAGGCCAAGACCAACAGGGACAAGATCCAAAGTCAGCAGAACATATCGCTCAGAGTAGTCTTTCGAGCGCTCTGCGTTCGTCCGTAATTCTGTCATAGCTCGAGATCTGGAGATGCCTACCTACGAAGAGTTGGTCGTCGGCCTGACTAGACGTAAGTGTTCTATCGGGCCGACAACGGACACTTCAAGCATCTTCAGAATATCGCTCCGTCTTGCGCTCGGCCTGGGAGGCCTAAAGAAGAGCTTAAGTAGCCGAACCTAGACCCTCTGAGTTCGTGATCCACACGGCAGCGTACCAGAACTACGCCCAGCACCAGAAGTGCATGAATTACCAGCGGGATGTCCCCATCCACAGCCCAGGCCCATTAGCCATCAGGGGCTTGGACGACCCTACTGTCTGTCTGTCCTATTTAAAAGTGCAGGTGCTGGGTTTCGTTTTATATAACACAAAAAAAAATGTTTCATTATCGAGTTATGATAAAATTTAATATTATTGTATATTTTCTTACTAGTTTACCATACAATAGATAGGCAGGTACTAAAAGTTACACAAAACATTTAAATTTCATTGACAACAATGAACATTAAATATAGTACCGTCTACACTTTCTATGTGAACCGAAATTTGTCAACTGCTTGTTTTAAGTTCCACCCCCTGGGTCTAGTCGTGTTAATGTTGAAAGCCTACAGACGCCTAGGTGGTAAAAATTGCTGGATCACAGGAGATCGCAACTGCAGATCGTACGACAGATTGTGTCGTGTGTAGATGCTTTTAGTGTAGGTAATCGTTGTTGTGTTATTTGGATAGGTCGTCAAGTCGCCACACGGAAATTGGTACTCTGTTTACAATCGAAATAGTTAATAAGTTAATTATAAGTTGAATGATTGCTCACTCAGTTCAATGGGGTGTATCACTAACTTTTCATCACGATAGATGGCGCATGATAAATGGTACCTAATATAACTGTCAATTGCATAGAAAACTTGTATTTTTATTACGATTTTTATTATTTTCTGGATATTATGCCGAAGTGAGCAGCTTTTAAGTAGTGTAATTGGGATTTCTAAGCGAAATCAAAGATAAGGTGATCTTAAAATTTCCGTTCTATTCATAAAACCTTTTTTCTTTTTAAAGACGGGATGGGGTGTGCGCTTTTTAATTTGTCTTTTAAAGTAGGTAACGTTAATTTAAAATATATTTTTTTCTGTTATAAACATATAAAACCACGATAACATTTAAAAAATGATGCGATATAGGTGTAAAATAAGGTACCATTGCCGCTAACGACATCTACAAAAAGCTTTGCCTGATACACCCCATTGCAATTACAAAGTATAACAGCACAAGTATATAAAAAAGGAAGGAAAAATAGATTAAAGACGATCAGAGTTAGAAATTAACTTAAATGGAGTGAACTTTCTACTGTGGAAATGTTTAATAAAACAGTTGTAGTTGATAAGGTAAAATAAAAATCCAATAATATTGTTTATTTTTATATTTATAAAAACTACTTTAAAAGTCAAAAAATAATTAAATATAAACTAAACATAATAAGAAATTAACTATAAATAAAAAATGACTAGCAACATTTTCCCTCTGTAAGCGAGGCTATAACACGTTGGCAGAAATAACTACCAGCTTTTCTGTCTCCAGACTTTACCGTTAGCCGTTTGGACAACTCCTTGGCTTGACGCTTGGCTGAATGAGGATTCCCATGGGCCCATCGTCCTACCTATATCAAGGTTGACGTATGCGCAGCTTGAGGTTCTCAGCAGGAATTGCCGCACTTTCCGTGCTTAACGAGATCGCCTGGTTGATGGGGCGAATGTGACTAAACATGTCGCATCTCACACCAGGGACCTGCCAAGTTTCAACGGTCATGCCGTCGGGTCTCTTGCCATCGCTCCGCGCAATCCCAGAGGGTTCCGAGATCGCGGATATTAGAGCCCTTTGGATGATGTCGTTGAGAGCAGCGGCCAGCACTTCTGTGCGAGATGTTCCACGGGTTCTCCACACCGACACTGGGGTGGGCAGTCCGGGCTCCGAGGCGAAATAACACAGTGCATTTCGATGAAGGAGTGTACCAACCGATGCTGAGGGAAAAAAAAATAAAGTCAATACATTTTCTACAAACTATTTTTCCCTGATTGTGCTATATTTCCTTACTTTTTTAGCTATGCTCATGCTGTGCTTTTTTCTTTCAAAACGAAGATTTCAGCGTTAGGCTAATAAAATAAAACGTGCCAAAATCGTTATTTACTTTTAAATCTAAACCCTATTCCACGAGAACTGAGAGTGACGTCATCAGACAATGTGTTTCAACCTTTTAGAGAATAATAAAAAAACATACATATTTATTTACAATTATACTTTTTTACACACTACTAAGCGCTGTGGTGCCTCGGTTGTAAGAAAGCTTTCCTTAAAATCCCTACAAAGCCCCTAGAACACAGCGTCCTAGACCTCCACTGTTAATCATTTATTTACTTTCCAATACATATAACTTATTAAAGAGCCCGCCAAACTGTAACCACAGTTTGTTGGCGGAGATAATTACTCTCGAAGCTTAATAATAAATATTTATAGTAGGTACATAAAAAAGATGCGCGGGCGCGAACCACTCTCCCCCCGCGCGACCACCCCGTCCGCCTACAGGTACCATTCATTTAAGTCTCTTTCTTAGGATTAACACTCATTTCTTCCGAAGATTATTTTAAATTTTGAAACTAAAACTCAATATGCAATAAACGAACGACTGCAGGCAGGAGGCGAGGAGAGGGCGCGCGGGGACGCGGAGCGCATACGTGGCTTACAGTCAGCCACAAATCACACCTATAAACTTATAAATACTTATATAAAAAAATATAAAAACATCTGATATTCATTTAAATAATACAGGTGCGACATGTAGCCGTCTGCTGCCACTTCTAACACACATTTTCACACTTTAAAATCTTTCGTACATTATTAATTTAAATTACAACTTTGACAGCAATTTTTGCTTTATTTTATTTTTATAAGTTACTTTAGATATGTTTTGGTCCCTAATGATCAAGCAATTCAGAATTTTAGGGACCAAAAATTGTCTAGACGCTCACCATAGTAGTTCTTTGCTCTAGGAACAACATAAGTTTGTTGGCTGACAGATCTAGTTGTATAACAGTTACTTACAATTGTCTTAAATTTGTTTATACGAAATTCCTCCAAGGCAATTCCTCCAACCTTTTCATGTGCTGGTAGTATTTTAGATAATGTAAACAAAACATCGTTATTATTATCATCACCCTGTTTCTTTTTATAATTATACACTAATTGTTTCAGAATTATTAATTTTAAGTTGGAGATGTACCTTCCAGAACATATCTCTGGTGAATTTGGCCTACACTCGTGGAACCGGGTCCGACGGCTTAACGTGCTCTCTGAGGCACCGGCACGGTGATGTTGTAAATATATGACAAATGTACGTAAGAAAAGTTTATTTCTCATTGGGTTTGAACCGACCTTTGTAGGATTTACGGAACGCGTTCTTACAACCCATGGTCCGGTGGAGGTTCGTGCCACTCTGCATCTTCCTGTATGTTGTCCTCACTTCAGAACCCGTCTACTCGAACCGGCATCGGTTCTGCGACAAACGTGTCTACCCCATTGCCATTTCAGCTTACTAATTTTGAAGGCTATGTCGGTAACGTTTGTTCTCTGGCGGATGTCCGTCTACGATTCGGACTTTATCCATTAAAGAAATACAGAGCATAGCTCTTTCCATAGGTCTCGTCTTTGCTCCGTGACAATACTGGAAGAACGCATTGGTTGAAAATTTCAAACACGTCGTATGTATAAGGAGACATGGCGCAATTTCTCAAATGTAGTTTAGGAAATATGTTTATTTGTGTAAGTAATAAGAGTTTGGAAACCAAAGTCGTCAAGCGCTTTGCCATTTCTCCTTTTTTTAGTTATTCTGTGGTTAAATCTACTACCTCTTGCCCTGTGTATAACTTTAAGCGCTTTATTTCGCTTTAAAAGTCGTCTTGAACTTTGGCCGCGTTCGTTTTATAGCATTTCCAATATCTTGTAGCAACTTCATAAACTAGCACGAAATGTCGTTTTTGTTAAGAAATGCCACTTTTTTTAACAATGCTAACATTTCTTAAACACAAATAAGTAACAAATAATAACAAATCAATTGACAAGTCTTTGAATTTATTACATAAAATTGTTTAAAATACATTGTAAACAAATATAATATAAACTATAAAGTATACAACTATTTAAACAAACAATATCTTATGTTAAATGACATCTATCAAAATGTAACATCAATAACCCAACAACACGGTAGTGACATACGAAATTAGCATCAAATGTTAGAATTTTCATTAAACGAACGACTTGTGCTAAAAAAGTGGTATTTTCATGCTAACATTTCTTAAAACGAACGTGGCCTTTGCGTTGCTCTATGGCTTACATAGTTTACGTTGAACGCTTTGCTTGGCTATCAAGTCGAACACATCTTTGTTCAGTTGATATAAGTTGCTTGCATTCTTTAACCCTTTAGTACCACGCGGGCGAACGAGTGCCTTCACTCTGTAGCCACGACTCAGACTTAGCTGTAAAGGCACACAGGGCCAACAGTGAGAGAGAGACGGTTTATAGGATTTTAGTCCGTAGGCGTCCTGGGGCTTCACTAGGAAGCTTCACGGATGAGTCGGGCATGCGACTCCCACCCGCGTTGGCCCTTCAGGCAGGGGGCGTATCATTGATGATTTATTGATTCACCGTCTATAAAAAAAAAAACCCTTTAGTATATTGTGTTCCTTGCTTTGACCTCGCGTGTAACTTACTCGTCTACCATAATTTATGTGTTTGTATTTCAAAAACTTGGCACTGTTTGAGATAAAAGTTCAATATCGATTTATAGCACCAGAAATTATTGAATAGAGCCATTAACTTATGTTAGAACTGGGCTTTTCAATTAATTATATGCGTGAAATGCTGGTGGCAGGCACGGTGGTGGCTCGGTTGTAATAACGCTTTCCTTAAAATCCTACAAAAGTCGATTCAAACCCCCCGGCATTTGTCATTGTAAGGCCGCGTTCGTTTTAAGAAATGTTAGCATGAAAATACCACTTTTTTAGCACAAGTCGTTCGTTTAATGAAAATTCTAACATTTGATGCTAATTTCGTATGTCACCGTGTTGAAAGGAGGGTTATTGATGTTACTTTTTGACAGATGTCATTAACATATAAAATGGTTTGTTTACCATTTTTATATACTTTATAGTTTTCTATTATATTTGTTAAAAAGGTATTTTAAACGATTTTATGTAATAAATTCAAAGACCATAATAATATCATGTGTGTTGGATGCCATGGTATGATAAAACATGAACGAAAATGCTTGTCATAAAGTAGCCTCACCGCTCGTTTTTTTTAAGAAATGTTAGCATTGTTAAAAAAAAGTGGTTTTTCTTAAGAAAAACCGACATTTCGCGCTGGTTTATGAAGTTGCTACGAAATGTTGAAAACGAACGCGGCCTAAATTATAGTGCTTGCACTTACATGCAAGTCTAGAGCATCCCAGTTGGCAGTATTCCAAATATAATTAATTATCCAAGAGTGTAATCTATGCTGACAGGTAGTAGGTATATTGCCAAATCATGATAATACTTCTATTGCTTGTGGAACGTATAAGTAGGTACAGTCAACCAAATCGTATCTGGCTCATTTGCGAATATACCTACCAGCTAAAATGAAGCTGCGAGATCGCTAACCTTTTATTGACTACACATTAAAATCCAAACTACTTAAGTTATGAAACAATAAATGAGTATAATTTTCTTTGATTAAACAAAGAAAGAAAGAAAAATATTTTATGTGTCACATAAACAAAAAAGTAGTGTTGAAAGAGTCACAGCGCTGGTTTTCAGCTAACCCCTTAGTATATACTCGTAAATGTGTCGAGGCTTTGGTACAGAAATACTAAAGTAATAATAATATAATTTATTATACTGCGTGCAATTTATTAAAGAACAAATATTTTTATATTATAATCTAGAATAAAAATAAAGAACTACGTTTTTTTTTATTTGAATTATTCCAGTAATAAAATCTTAAGTTACGATGCATAGAAGTTTTCCTAAAAATATCGACACTCATACTCATAGCTAATCAAGACCGTCTCCGTGGTCTAGTGGTAACAAACGTTGCCGTGAACTCGGGAGGTCGTGGGTTCGATTCCCACCGGGGGTAAGTTGTACATTGTATAATTTGTCTCGGTCTGGGTGTTTATATGTATAATATGTATATATTTACAAAAAAAAAGTATAATATGTAGTTTATCAACCATCTTTCCGTAACACAAGCATCGTAGCTTACCACGGAAATTAGATGGCGCTGTGTGACCTGTCTGGAAATATTTATTTATTATTTATTTAAGTAGGTAGCGAAAGGGCGACGTTCGCGGGTACGTTGACTTATCTCATTGTTTCTCTATTTCGTCTATCGGCTGTGAGCGAGATCAATTATTAATAATTATTAATACACGTAATAACACTTGTTTTTAGGATAATGAATTATCTTTTAAAAAAATACCTTTTTTATTTTAAAAAGGGATTTTAAAGGGGTTTTTGCTCTTTTGACAGTTACACGTGGTATGTATTACACAAATAAATAATAAATGATAATGATAATTACATATTCATATATGACAATAACGATATAGTTAAATATAATATTTATATAATAAATAAAACAAATTACATAAATATAAAAATTAATAAAAATAATAAACTATAAAATATTGAGTAGGTATACTGCTACAGTAGCAGTTGAGATGCCAACAAAGACATTGTATATTTATTTTTAAAAGCCACCACCGACTGCTGATCGTGCAGAGGAGGAGGCAAGTTATTCCAAATCTTTTTTAGCAGCATAACTAAAACTTCCACAGAACGCAGAGGTTTTACACCGGGGAAGACATAGTTGTTTGATTACAGAAGTTGTCACCGAATACCAAGCATATTATAAAGATGGTTCTCAAGAAATGTGCTGTTTCGCTACTTTTATTTACCAATTTTATAAACAATATCTTTACAAATAAAAATAAAGATGTATTCACTATAAAAACGGACGGATGTGTTATCCAAAGCCTTCATTCAATAGATGAAAGCATAAGGACTGAAATACATGAGCCATTTCCCACCTGTGACATAGACAAGTTACCTCCAGTAGATTATAACGAAACGAATATATGGATCCTAAATGATAATTTGGATTATTTTAATAAAGATGGATTTAATTGCTGTTACAGGAATTTCTCAGACAATGTTTTTAATATGTCAGAATGTATAATATTCAATGATAGTATCGCTGTTGAGAAAGAACACGAATTTGTTCACGTAGAATGTTTTTACTTGGAAGACAGCGTTTATAGTACACTATTTACCAAAACACCGATTAAAAATAGAAAAAATCCTAAACGAAATAACAGAAATAAGTTAAACGTCATTATACTAGGACTAGAAAGTATGTCACGAATGAATTTTCACCGAACAATGCCAAAAACGCTTGAATTTCTGAAAAATAAAAACGCTATTGAGTTAAATGGTTATAATAAAGTAGGCGATAATTCGTTGCCAAATTTAATTCCATTACTAGTTGGAGACGATGTAAAATCAGTTAAAAAGAGATGTCATAATGAAAATATATGGAGTAATTCGATTAAGTGTTCTTTTATTTGGGATTATTACGAACGTGCAGGATATCTTACAGCCATGGCAACTGACAGTGCAGCAGGCTTATTTGAATCTTACATAACTTTCCAAAAAAAACTCACAAACTATTATTTACATCCATTTATGACACAATCCAGTAAAGATATAGGCCGTTTGCAACCTATTAATTACTACATCTGCATGGGCAATAATTATTATTACCGGGTTTTATTAGATTATATTCAGAAATTAACCAACGTAAATAATAATCTATTTGGTTTCTTTTGGGAAGAATCTGTCACCCACGATTATATAAATACTCCCGCGATTATGGACGCAGATTACGCTGATTTACTTAAAACTTTTGAAACAAACGGTTACCTAGATAAGTCTGTAATAATAATGTTAAGTGACCATGGGATTCGTTGGGGTCAAACCATGCATACGGTTCAAGGTCATTTGGAAGAAAGACTTCCCTTCGTTTCTATTCTCCTTCCAAATCAATTTAGAAAAAAATACAAAGCAGCTTACAGCAATTTGAAAACAAATGCAAAGAGATTGACAACTGCTTACGATATGTTCAAAACTTTACAAGATTTAATAAATCCAGAGAAACTAGGTAGCATTTCTTTGAAGAATAGAGAAGAGAATTTAAATCAAATTGATAGAGGAATAAGTTTATTTCTACCAATACTTGAAAACAGAACGTGTGCTGTTGCTGGCATTCAAGAACATTGGTGTGCTTGTTTTAAAGGACAACAACTGCCCATAGACAATGAAACAGCAAAAGCAGCCGGCCAAGAAATAATAAAGCATCTCAATAAACTATTAAAAACTTATCATCAATGTAGTAAACTTTATTTGAAGAAGATTGTCAGAGCTTTTGAATCAAGAGATAAAGCCGGGTTAAATATTAACACAGTTGTGGTGGAAGCTACCCCAGGAGGAGGAGTTTTTGATGGAACTCTATGGCAAGAAGGCATAGCATGGATTGTTTCAGGCACTGTAAGCCGTTTAGACCGATACGGACAGCAGGGATCGTGTATTGAAGATTACTATCTTAGAATGTACTGCCATTGTACATAAATAAATATGTTGTCTAAGAGTATGGGTTTTCCTGACTACCTATATACATTTTCGCATTTGAGAGAGACTGAATTACCGGCCCTCAATCTTAAAAATAATATGACAATAAAATATTTAATTAATTTAATCGAAGTTTCTTTAATAGTCCAGTAAAGCCCAAGTCTAATTTTACAAAAAACTATAACTGTCATTAGTGTCATTGTGTCACATTTCTCTGCGTTTCTAGCATTGTTATTTGTACAAAAATGTGTAGAAATTAAGTTATTATTATATATTTTACCGTGTAATGACGTTACCAATTAGGCTCTTTTATAGGCATTATCAACTACCGTTGACGAGGCCATTAAAATGGATTTTACATAGAAATAGTTCATTAAAAGTCGGGGTTTATAGTGCCAGTTATAATTTTAGAACATTGAGCAAGCCGCACAGGTTTTACGGAGGTTCTCAGTTGATAGCCTGTAGGAACTATGCAGCACAAACGGAGCCGCCTGAGAAGACCCCTGCGGTTGAGAAGGAGAAGAAGAAGGCTGGTTTGATTCAAAGGTTTAAGGAAATGGCTCGAGATTACTGGTATGTCATGCTTCCAGTGCATGGCGTAACTTCTATGTTATGGTTTGGAGGATTCTATTATGCAGTATCCAGGTATCTATTTCCACTACATGTTTTCAAGTAGTAAACAAGAGCCAAAACTTTAACCTTGCAAAGAACATGGAGATTTATTTAAGGTACACAACTAACCTTTATCTCACCTTAATCACATGAGCAAAAGGGGAGCTTACATTCCCAATAAATATTATTTAAAATTAAGACCAAAATAATTTCATTGAAATTAAGTTACTTAAAAATTAGGTCTATTATCACTATCAATTAATCCCCATTTTATCAATTAACATTTTTATTTGAATATTGATTGACTGCCTCTGTGTCCGTGGATTTAGATGCGGAGGTGCCAGATTTAATTCCTGGTTGGGGCAATAATTTTTCTTAAGTTTGATACACTGGAGACATCAACAAGCTTGCCACATCTCATGATGGGCCTATAGTTAGTAGTTGGGACCTAGAAGTTAGCTAAATGTGAATCCGTTTCATTGAAAATAAAAAAGCTTGGTTTCTGTCCACCCCAAAAAGAATAATGGTTGTGTTAATACTTATTTTTATTATCTAGTAGTTTTACTTTTGTCATAGATTTACAACAACATTATTCCAGTGCTGCGGAGAGCATGGTAAGTATTCGTCCCGGTTCCACTAATACCAACTTGTGGAATTGTTAATAAATTGTCATTGATAATTGACATCTGACCCTCGCCAACCTGTTTGGCCAGCGTGGCGAGTTTAGGCCAAATTCTCCAGAAGTTTCTGGAAGGCACATCTCCAGCAGTGGCTGTCTAGAACCCTGTGTTCTGGGGGTTGTGATGACCCAATAATATGGAAACTACAATACACTCACTACAATAAATGTCAGTCACAAAGCTTGACTCGTCATACACAATGCCATGCTAGTACCAACACTTATGTATGGAAGCGAGACGTGGACATGTCAGAATATGCATAAGAGTACAGTTAATGCAGCAGTGCCGCTCAATTGTCTCTGCCGGTATGAAGATACGTATGTAAGTATTAGTCATTCTTTTAATCATGCTAATTTTATTTTCATGTTTCAGTGGTGTGGACGTGCTTGGTTGGATAGAATCATTGGAACTTAGTGAAAAAATCATGGCACCAATAAGAAAGAGTGGTGCGGGGTACTTTGCTCTGGCCTTTGCCTGCTACAAGGTCATCAGTCCTTTAAGATATGCCGTAACTATAGGTTAGTATTCCATGATTTGGTAATTAGTGGTAATCAGAAACCTGTAAATTGACATGCAGCCAAACATGGAGCAAAAAACATTTTATTTATTTAAGAATTTTTATGTACTAATTAGTGATAGGTGCTGTATGTAAATAATAATAGTTGTGTGCATTGTTTATGTATATAATGTAGTATGACTTGTCATAAGAATTTTTATTAAATCATATTTCATAGTAAAAACTAACAGTTTTCACTGTTGATTGCTAAGCAACAGGCCTAAGCATGTCTGCCGTCAATAGATTTATGGAACGAGCTTCCAAGACAACATTAACATAATCATAGAGTATTTGTTTGGGTAGGGAGAGGAGCAGAATGGTGGATGGTGAGCATCTCCTTGGATAAGGTCTCCTTTGTAAACCAGCCTATAGTTGCCTAAGACACCATTTTTTTCATCTCTCTTTTCCACACGCAATATTTTCGGCACCAACATTATATATTCATGGAATGTTTAGAAAATTATCTTTATTTTACTTGTATTTTAGGTGCAACAACATTTGCAATAAAGAGGCTAACTACAATGGGCTGGATAAAGCCAATGCCGTCCAAGCAGCGAATCAAGGAAGTCCTTCAAGAACAGAAGGAGAATTTACAAGACAAACTGATTGAAAGCAAAGAGCACTATCAGGAGAAAATACAAGAAAAAAAGGCACAAATACACGAGAAAAAGGCACAAGTGATAGAAGAAATGGCGAGGTACAAAGCCGACATACGAAACATTAAGGACAAAGTCAAAAAAATGTAAATCAATATTCTCATAGCTCTTTGAACTGTCAAAATTTGAGGCTTACACAAACTGCGGGGTGAGGCGGACTGCACTATCGTCCGAGAACTTTATCTTTAAAATTTATTTTTAAACAAGACCTAGTAGTGTTAATTGCCACTAAGGCATTTATGCCACCATCACGTTCGTCGGATTAATAAACTTAATTATTTTAATAGTTCATTTTAACTGGAGATGGTGAATCACAAACAGTAAAATGTACTTACTTATTAACTCACTAGGGAATAAAATTTCAGACATTTGAGACATATATTCACTTCCGTATAACAAATATTAGACAGAAATATAGCAAAAACATAATGATTTTTCCTCTATTTTACAAAAACAAATATATGACTAAAATGTCTGTTATTTTATTTCCTAAAAAGTTTAGTCAGACTTAAAAAATATTAGATTGTGCAAGTGAGAGGGATGCAAAAGCGTTAAACACTCTTTAAGTAAATTCACTATTTATCTGCAAAAAATCTGGTAATCCCATTTTATTTTCTCCTTAAAACAATGTACAATCAAGAACGTTAACAAATAAATGTTCGAATGTTGTGGATTTACAAAACATGTATATATTTATAGGTGGTAGGCACTGACGGTGGTAATTTGCCCAGTCTCCAGGGGCAGAGAAGTATCCACCGTTTGTGCCGATAAACCCAGTAAAGTCCATTCACACGTTTCGGGATCAGGCTCCGTCATGCCCAGTCAAGCCGGCATAGTGTTAGGGACTGTTGTCAGTCATGAGTGTCTGATTCCAGTTGCTAACATTCATGGACTTTGAGCGCCACTTACCATTAGGTTTAGTTTTTGCTAAAAAACCTAAAATTTTGACAGTTCTAAAATGATTAGTGAGGACGACTCAATTTTAGTTGAAATTCAAACATATTTAAAAAATATGGCTGCAATTTCAATTTAATTATAATGAACATTCTGATATTTATAGCAATGGCAGTGATTAATGTAATCAAATAAAAATATATAGAAGTTTTTACTTTTGAAATGATTTTATTGTTAAACTGTTTAATAAAAAAAATCCAAATATATATAAATAATGTGTTTATTATTTATTACCTACATAAAATTTACATCATAGTCAAGTATAATTCATTCATTAACTACCTCCGTGGTCTAGCAAGCCTATAGTAAAGTTGGCTAAATGTGAATCTGCTTATTTATAAGCGTGGTTTCTGACCACCCCGAAAAGGAAACGGTCGTAATGATATTTTACTTTTATTACTAGTACTATTGTAAACGCAGCGATAACACGACCAAATGTTTAAACGCTCTCTTTGAACCAACAAAGTGATAAAAAACAGGAAATATTTTGTTTTGTCTGTTTGTAACTTAGGGCCTGTAATTACCTATTAGTTTGTTGCGTCTAATCTCGAACCCAGTTAGTACCTATCTCAGTAGGAGTATGAGTTACTTGGAGCTTCTCACAAACGTGACGCAGTCTTGGGATGAGCAGTCACGAAAAGAGTGCTCCTGCCCAAAATATAGGTATACCTACTACTATCTCTCCCGCACTCCTGCTGACACAAAGACCCAAATAACTGAAGTTAGACAGACACACTTTGTTATAAGTGTATGCAATTCGGGTTAGAGGTGAGTTATTTCCATAATTAGTGCGATGGGGTGATGGTGGTGGTAGCTCGGTTGTAAGAACGCGTTCCTTAAATTCTACAAAGGTCTGTTCAAACCCACCCGGCATGTACCAATGAGAAATACACTTTTCTTACGTACATTTGTCATAGATTGACAACACCACCGTTCCCGTGCCTCGGAGAGCACGTCCCGGTTCCACTAATACCGACTTGTGGAATCGTTAATAAATTGTCATAAAAAAATTACATCATATCCTCGCCAAGCCGTCTGGCCAGCGTGGCGAGTGTAGGCCAAATTCACCAGATATATGTTCTGGAAGGCCCATCTCCAGCAGTGGAGGTCTAGGACGCTGTGTTCTAGGGGCTGTAATGAGTGCGATGGTACTAGCAAGAGATCTGTAGAGCGGGTACGTTTCGATGCTCTGTACCCAATACCACTAACTCCTCGCAGTCCAGCCGACCTCCTACACCAAGATTAGAAGTGCAAGAACAAGACCAGCAGTACATGCAAGACTTCTCATCAAGAGATGTGGCTTCTCTAAACGTGTTCTACCGGCTATACTATGGTGAGTGATCTGAAGAGCTCTATAACCTAATCCCTTTCTCTCCATTCCGCAACCGAACCACACGCACCCACATACCGTAGTCACCATCCCTTCGCTTACCTATAAATTTGGTGACTCATACATCTGTCGCACAATAAAGATGTGGAATGCTCTTCCAGATCCGTGTTTCCACTTTCCTATAACCTGGAGTCCTTCAAGCGAAGTGTGAAAAGGCATCTAGTCAAGCCGGCATAGTGCTAGGGACTGATGTCGGACATAAGTGTCTGATTCCAGTTGCTAACATTCATGGACCTTGCGCGCCATTTACCATGAGCGTGGGCGCAAGATAGTATTTTTTTTTATTTTTTTTTTTATTTCCAGACAGGTCACACAGCCATCTAATTTCCGTGGTAAGCTTCGAGGCTTGTGTTACGAAAACTAGATGGTTGATAAACTACATATTATACTTTTTTTTTTGTAAATATATACATATTATACATATAAAGTATAAACTAGTATTAAAAAAAAACTAGTGTTAGGTGTGACGTAATTAAGAATGACCCAAAACAATTATAATGACATAGTTTATTATCAAAATGTACATATACAACATAATATAGCCTAAGTACATAAAAAGTATATCCACCAGAAATGCGCGAGGATAAATTATACCAGTAGTATATAATTTCATTACGTCATCATCAAGTGAAACTGTTATTTTTATAACGACGAATAACAAAATACAATTTGCACCTATAATGTTTTGTTTCCTATAAGATTCTATCTAAACATTAGCAACTATTTATTTAGGTACTGAACTATCAACCAGGTTTCCAAATAAAACTATCTACTTTTCATAACATAACTTGACTAAATCGGTATAATATTGTATGTATATATATATAAACATAGCAGTATATGTATGTGTTATCTATGTATTGTATGTATTTATATTATAGATTTAATATCGTTCATTTTTTAGTTATAAGTTTTTTAGTCAATAAATGTCTTATCTTAGCGGTCATGCACCTTACATCTCCCAAAGGCTAGTTCTTAGAAAATGTTTTTAGACATTAAGCTCGCCTATGTACTGTAAAATATATAATTTTCTGTGCAATAAAGAATTTATCTATCTATCTAACACTCTACTTGTAGCGATTGGCAGCGATCTCGCAACGGAGAGACTGCGAAGCATAGCGTTGCGTACGAATGAAACGAATAGATTAGGACATTGCACATTCTCACAAGTGAAAAAGTAGCACGGAAGTGACATTGTGGTTAAATTACAAAGATTAATCATCTTTTGTGTAGTATGCATAAGTTAGATAACGAAATAAATGAATCTAATATGTCTTTTGAACACGCGACGTATTTGAATTATAGTTATTAAAAGCTGATAGTTTCTTAACGTTTTTTAAAAACGGATAACGGTTACGTTTTGTTATTTTAAAAACCCATAACAACACAACTCTAATGCGAAACAGATGAGCATTGTGCTGCTAGTTCTTTCGCCTGATATATTTTTACTACCTATTGGTGGATTATTCCTCGCACAATTCTGGTCGATAAGCAGTATAAAGTATGGACCCGTTTCTTGAATTTAACAAATTTTAAAGTCACAACTACAATCTTAACATTTTTTTCATAGGAATGGAGAAATGATTAGATTTATTAGCAGGTTGAAACTCGTGACTTCAAGAAATAGGGCCCTGGAGGGCAATTCTCGAAACTAATAAAATTCATATCCTCCAAAAAAAGTGTACTTATCGCTGCTTCAATACAAAAGAGCCACAAATGACAAAAAACAAACTATTATATTCAAAAAATTGCGATGTTAATCAATAATTAATAATTCTAACACCCATATTCTAAGACAAACTGCCTCCGTGGTCTGGCGGTAAAGTTCGTGGATTTAGATTTGGAGGTACGGGATCGATTTCTGGTCGGTATTAATGTAAATAAATACATTTAATTTATGTGTGATGTTTCTCGAGTTTGGTACGTATTAGCAATAATAGAAGAGTGGATTTCGGGCTGTATTTATTTATTAGTTATTATGTTCTTACAACAGGTATTAGGTTTTTAATAATATATTTTTACACTTTACGTTCTTAACATTTTAATTCTCCATCTTGTCTCAATGACATCTGTCAGTTTTGACGTTTACATTTTTAATCTTTTGTGATGTGCAATTATTATTCAACACCCACCCTTAATTGCACACCCCTAATCCATACTATTTAACTTAGGTACATTATTTCAAATGTATTATCATATTGATACTTTTAGATTTTACAACTTACTAATCATTTACTCATTAAACTAATATTTTTAGTTTTGAAACTTAAGATATTATTCTAGTTTTTTTTTTGTTTTTTTTTTTTTTATACACTTTAAAATAAAATATTAACTTAACAAAACTCTATATAAAAAACACAACTTGTTTTATGAAACTATTTTAGAACAAAAATAATCAAATTTAACTTTTCCCAATGCTTTAGTAAATATATCTGCAATCTGCTCATTAGTTGGGCAGTAACTAATTTTAATATCTCCATTATAAACTTTTTCATGGATAAACTTAAATCTTACATCTATATGTTTAGACCGTCTATTCATTACACCATTTTTAATTAACTTTATAGCACTTTGATTGTCCACATATAATCTTACATTTACAGTTTTACATAATAGTTCTTCACATAAACTTTTTAAATATAGTAACTCCTTGACACACTCGGCAGCAGCAATATACTCCGCCTCGGTGGTGGAAACTGCAACCACGGGTTGTTTTCTTGTGCACCAGCTTATTGGTCCTCCACAAAAGTATATAACATATCCTGTAGTGCTCTTTCTCGATTCTACATCACCTGCATAGTCTGAATCACAATATGCAGTTAACTCAGTGTGGTTAGTGTTCTGTTCATATACTAGACCTTGATCCTTGGTCGCACTTAAATATCTTAAAATCCTCTTAAGATTACAAACATCATTTTCTGATGGGTTTTCAACATGTCTACTACATATGTTAACCCCGAAACTTATATCAGGTCTGGTTTTATTAGTAATGTAATTGAGACTTCCCAACAATTCTCTAAATGGGAAACTTTTATTAAACTCAGATTTTTCTTCCTTAGGTGATTCAACTGGTGTTGGAGCTGATTTCGCATCCTTCATATTATATTCATTTAATAAATTTTCTATGTAATTTTTATGATGTAGTTTTAATTTATTTTCTCCTCTTTCTATCTCCATTCCAATATATTTCTTAGGATTTCCTTGAATTTTAGTTATAAACTTATTTTCAATACATTTTAAAAACTTTTCAATTTCAGTTTCACTTTCTCCTATTATTAAGCCATCATCTACATAAATACCAACGTACATGTTGTTATTACAGTTCTTAAATATACATGCTTCTGTTTCTAACTGTTTCATACCTGCTTCTATCATGAATTTTGTTATTGTTTTATTCCATTTCAAAGGTGCTTGCTTCATTCCATATAGGGCCTTTTGGAGCTTACATATGCCATCATTTTCCATTCCTTGAGGAGGATACATGTATGTTTCTTCATCTAACAAACCATATAGAAAAGCTGTTTTAATGTCAAAAGTTTTAATATAATAATTCATATTCTGTGCCAATGCAAATAATATTCTTAATGGACTGCTATTGATGACTGGGCTAAATGTTTCATTGTAGTCGATTCCTTTCCGTTGTTCAAAACCTCTCACTACTAATCTTGCTTTAAAACAATCATTGTCTTTAATACTTAGCACCCACTTACTTGTTAATATTTTCTTTCCTTCTGGCACTTCATCCACTATAGTCCATGTATTGTTTTTAATTAGAGATTCTTTCTCATCTTCAATTGCTTTTAACCATTTTATTTTATCATTACCATTAATAGCTTCTTCATATGTTAATAGCACATAGTCTTGATATCTGTTAGGTGGCTTTATTGTCCTCTTGGGCCTTAGATTTTTATTTATTTCTTCTTGTATTTCATTTTCACTATTAATAATTTCACTTATTTCTTCTTCTTCTTCATTTGTTTTAATATTTTCATCCCTTTTTATAACCATTTCATCATTTTCATCTTCATTATTGTAGTTAACTTTTATTATGTTATTATTATTTATTTTGTTTTCAAATACAACATCTCTTCTTATTATTATATTTCTTTCTCTAGGGTTCCATAGTCTGTAACCTGTAGGAGCATACCCCACAAATGTTAGTTTTTCATTTCTCTCTTCTAGTTTGTTTAATTTATACAATTTCTTGCAGTAGGCATCACTTCCAAATATTTCCATATATTTCATGTTTGGTTTAGTCTTATTCCATTTTTCAAATGGTGTCTTATCAATTGTATCTGTTGGCATTCTATTTATTATATATGTAGCAGTTCTTACTGCCTCGCCCCAAAGTTCTTTTTCTACATTTGATTGAAACATTAATGCTCTACATTTTTCCATTAAAGTCCTATTTAAACGTTCAGCTTTACCGTTTAACTGTGGGCTATATGGCACTGTATAATCTAGCGTTATACCTCTATTCTTTAGCCATGTTTTTAGGTCATTACTTGTGTACTCACCTCCATTGTCACATCTTATTGTACATATTTTTTCTTGTAATTTTCTTTCCACCTCCATTACATAGGTTTTTAAATATTCAAATGTCTCACTTTTATTTGCTAGTAAATATACCTGAGCAAAATGTGTATAGTCGTCAAGAAATGTAAGTATGTATTTCTTACCATCCCAAGTCATCGGATCTATTGGTCCACAAATGTCAGAATGTATTATTTGTAAAGGTCTTTCTGCACATTTTCGAATAGTATTGAATGGCAGCCTTGTCTGCTTAGCTTGCAAACATATTTGACACACATCTGGTAAGTTTTCAATTTCACTTTCATTTATACTGATACCATTCACTAATTTTAACAACTTTTTCATTGAATTTTTACCTGGATGACCCAGTTTCACATGCCACTCCATTGCATTTTCCTTTTTAGTACTTATTAATGTTGAATTTTCTGTGTTACTTTTAAAATCTATCATAAATAATCCACTTTTCTGATCTTTGTTTCCTGTGAGCACAACACTATTATTCTTGCTTATTATCACTTTATCTTTTGTAAATAATACTTCTCCATTGTTTTGTGTGATTGCATTTACAGACAACAAGTTTCTTTGAACATCTGGCACAAATAAAACATCCTTTAATACACAACTGTCATATTCTATGTCTCCAATGCACTGTGATGTTATTATTTCACTTTTCTTTGCAGTATTAATATTTGTTATATGTTCACTAGTGTTTTGTAATATTTTTATATTGTTTGTCAAATGTGATGTTGACCCAGAGTCCACAATAAACTTTTCTTGAATATCTGATTTGTTAGTGGTTAAAAATGACACTCTTGGCTTGTTTTTTCTAAAATAACATTCACTCTCATTATGGTTATCTTTCTTGCACAATTTACATTTATATGTCTTAAAATAACAATTCTTTTCATCATGATTATTTTTCTTGCAAATTTTACAAAACATTCTGTTATCCTTATTTCCCTTGAAACTGTTAAAATTTTTATTACACAATTTTGCTAAATGAGTGGGACTATTACATTTAAAACATCTTTTATTGGCCATGAATGATATGCCTTCCTCATTTTTATGTTGAGATAACCTTTGCTCTTCACAGCGGAGTCTAGATGTTAAATTATTAAGAGTCTTTTCCGACAAGGGTGAAGATTCCCATGCTGTGGCAAAGTTTTTAAACTGTTCCGGCAAAATACTTAGTAACTTTGATATTATCATATTGTCATTAATTTTTTCATTTAATGCTTTTAATTGATATGCTATATTCTCAAGGCAACTAATCTGTGACGATACATCCTTTCTGATATTGTAATTGTATGAGAAGAAATCTTGCAACAGCTGACACCTTCGTTGATCAGTATTGCTCTCAAATATAGAACTTAACTTTGTGTACATTTCACGTGCAGTTTCACAGTTCATGATATAGGTTATATGTTTTCTGTCAATGGTAGTCATTATCAGCTTCTGGGCACGAGCATTTTTTCTATTATAATCTTCAGTGCTTTCCTCTAAAGCCACGGCTCTCGACTCGCCATGAACTATTTCATAAAGCCCAAGGCTCTTGAATAATATGTTTATTTGAAATTTCCAAATAGGAAATGTTTTTTCATCAAATAATTTCTGTATGTTATCACCTGTATTTTCGTTGAAATATTCCATTTTAGAGTTTTAATTTTTCTACTTACTTGAAATTTAGTATTAGTTTTCTTGCTTGAAATATTCGCGTCATGCGCCGCCCGTATAAATCCTTTTTAACCAACGCAATCTTGCGTCTGGGCCCATAACCTATTAACAATAATAGAAGAGTGGATTTCGGGCTGTATTTATTTATTAGTTATTATGTTCTTACAACAGGTATTAGGTTTTTAATAATATATTTTTACACTTTACGTTCTTAACATTTTAATTCTCCATCTTGTCTCAATGACATCTGTCAGTTTTGACGTTTACATTTTTAATCTTTTGTGATGTGCAATTATTATTCAACAGTACGCTGGAGACATCGACGAGTTTGCCACTTGTCATGATTGGCCTATAGTAAAGTTGGCTAAACGTGAATCCGCTTATAAGCGTGGTTTCTAACCAGGGGTGCAATTTTAAGATCACCATATCCTTGATTTCGCTTTGAAATCTCGATTTGTACACTTAAAAGCTGCCCACTTCGGCATAATATCCAGAAAATAATAAATTTTGTAATAAAAATACAAATACAAATGACAGTTCTTTTAGGTACCATCTATCATGCGCCATCTATCGTGATAAAAATTCTAAGGGTGCGATATATTACACATGCAATGACATTAATTGATGTCGAAAGGAGTTATGTTTTTAATGTCACTTAGGCAAATAAATACAACAAAAAGTGATAAGAATTAATTTTACTAAAATATTCGAGAATTGCCCTCTTGGAATGTGTTTATTGTGACCATGTTAACCTAACACACAGCAACGGTCCTTTTCTTATGATATATTGTAACAAAAAGCTTTCCACATGTGCTATAACACTGTTTAGCAAATTTTTTGATTACACTGGCAGTCTCGACATTTCGTAACCATCGCTAACTTAAGGTTTCAGCTCCAACAGACCAAAAATTTGTTCACGATTGTCGAAAACATTTATTGTTTTTTTAATTGCCTTTGATTATGTCTGCGTCCATTTAGTTTATTTTGAGTTGCGTCGCCGCTAGTGAAATAAAGAAATAATATTATCGATACAGTTTGACAGCAGCCAGCTGACATTTTGGCATTTGCTTCTAGTGTTGCAAAGGAATAAATATTATTGTCCATTGATATTGATTTATCGCCATAGGATCCTTTTGGAACACTCGGTTGAGTCAAAATTTATTAATAACAATTATAAACAACATACCTGGCCAGATAGAGTGATACAGTATGGAAAGGAACAGCCCCAATTTCCATTATTGTTATTTTATTATTATTATTACATATAATCTTCCACTTCTAAGTCTAATATTTATTATAATAATTTAGGTCTAGTTTGTGGCTGTAAAGTTGGGTATTTTATGAAATATTAATTAAAAAACTATTTTAGAATGCATATATTAGGTCATTAAATGAGTTAATATGAAGCTGCATGAGTTTTTAATGGCATAAGTTTTCATATTAAAATATTAGCGTGCTTTGAAACTAATGATATTGACAAATCAGCTTTTTGATTTTGTAAGTGGCAACATTTTTTTATGACTTACCGACCGAAATCGCTAAGGTATCTGTAGAGACTGCCGGCTCTGTAGAACTATTCTCTTACTTAAGCGCAAACGTTCTATAGTGGAATCCGTTAACTATATATATATATATTTTCAACTCTATAAGCGCTCGACATTGACAGCGGCCGTGCAAATATCAACTTTAATAACGTTATATATATATATATATATATATATATATATATAACGTTATTAAAGTTGATATTTGCACGGCCGCTGTCAATGTCGAGCGCTTATAGAGTTGAAAATTGAATAATATTTTGTAACTATGACCCGTTTGCGACTAAGTAACAGAATATTGTAATTGGTTTGTTATATAGGTATGTTAATCATACAATTAAATGAAAATAATTATAAATTGTACTGCTACGATGGCAAGTATCACAATATCTGAGCTAAAATTAATAAATGCAATTTTAAAGCATTCCATTTTAGCTTAATTTTAAAACTAGTTTTTGTGATGCATGTCATGATTATCATTTAAAAATTAACTCTACTACCCACAATTATGACTTATTTTTGTTCTAGAAGCAAAATATACAAACAATTTAGGCCCAACACTTACACGCGTATTCTAAGGCATTTCCTCAACGGCTCCTATATTATTAAGTATCTGTAATGGGGCGTATCAGGCAAAGCTTTTTGTATATGTCGCTAGCGGCAATGGTACCTTATTTTACACCTATATCGATTCATTTTTTTAAATAAAAAATAATAAATATTTCCAGACAGGTCACACAGCGCTATCTAGTTTCCGTGGTAAGCTACGAGGCTTGTGTTACGGAAACTAGATGGTTGATAAACTACATATTCTACTTTTTTTTTTTTTGTAAATATATACATATTATACATATAAACACCCAGACCGAGACAAATTATACAATGTACAACTTGCCCCCGGTGAGAATCGAACCCACGACCGCCCGAATTCACGGCAACGTTTGTTACCACTAGACCACGGAGGCGGTCTTTGTAATGTTTTCGTGGTTTTATACGTTTATGACAGAAAAATGTATTTTAAATTAACGTTACCTACCTTAAAAGATGAATTAAAAAGCGCACACTCCGTCTTTAACATAACAATAGGTTTTATTAATAGAACGGCAATTTTGAGATAACCGTATCTTTGATTTCGCTTGGAAATCTCGATTTGTACACTTAATACTCCTCCATTCGGCATAATATCCAGAAAAAAATAAATTTCGTAATAAAAATACAAGATTTCTATGCAACTGACGGTTATATTAGGTACCATCTATCATGCGCCATCTATCGTGATAAGAAGTTAGTGATACACCCCATTGTAAGCGCTTTTTTTAATTTAGTATCATTTTCATTCGCCTTAAAGTGAAAAAAAAAGCGTTTAAAGGTTAAAGGAGTCTGCCCACTACACCGTATCATACCATGACCGTGCTATGAACGTATCAAGCACGGAAGGCAATACGATACGGCTTGCTTTGCCCACTGAAACGAATCGACGGCGTTTAATGTCCGTATGATGCCGGTGTGGTATCCGTATGCAACCCGTAATTTGTATGACGTAAAATGGGGTGTATCACTAACGTTTTATCACGACAGATGGCGCATGATAGATGGTACCTAATATAACTGTCAGTTGCATAGAAATGTTGTATTTTTATTAAGAAATTTATTATTTTCTGGATATTAGGCAGAAATGAGCAGCTTTTAAGTGTAGAAATCGAGATTTCCAAGCGAAAGCAAAGATATTGTAATCTCAAAATTGCCGTTCTATTAATTCAACCTTTTTTTATTTTGAAGACGGTGTTCGCTTACTTAATTCGTCTTTTAAGGTAGGTAACGTTAAGTTAAAATACATTTTTCTGTTATAAAAATAAAAAACTACAAACAAATTTAAAAAAGGATCCGTCATATGTGTAAACAAGGTACCAGTGCCGCTAGCGACATCTACAAAAAGTTTTGCCTGATACAACCCATTGATAGGAAGCCGTTTCATTCTTGCAATGCCTGGACGTTTGGGGAGTGCTATCTATTAACGCGGTTATAACCCGTATGATCACCGTTTTGCTGCCTGCGCGCATCGGTTTGGCAACGTGGCGTGCCATGCGCGGAGCGTATCGGCACCGGAAAAATATTCTCGCCGACAATTATTAACTCTCCGTGCATTAGAGATGAAACGGATAGTGGTTTGGCCGGATACCGGTTACCGAATATTCGGCAAGCTACGAGGCCGGAGCGCCGGATATCCGGCAACCGAATATTCGGCCCTTTATCGAGTTACATGACGCGACCAGTTTGATTTGAAATTATTATTACCAACAAATGCAGAAAACTTGGTATTCACCATATTTTGCCAATTGTTAATTTTGAGTATCAAGCTAATTAATAAAATGAACATTTTTGTCGAGTGATTATTAAAATAAACTGTGTCCAGAACGTAGCGTGGTACCATTTTCCTCATATAAAATAATGAGAATGTTTTGAATATAACTATCCGGTATCCGGTCGGATAGTAAAAATAAGGCCGGATATCGGATAGTTACCGGATATCCGTTTCATCTCTACCGTGCATGGCACGCGACGGTACGGGTCGGTGACGGAACGGTCTAATGGACGTAGTGCCATGCTTTTCAATACAAAGAATATTTTTTGCCTGACACGTTCCTATTACGGTCATGGTATGATACGGTGTAGTCGGCAGACTCCTTTAACGGGTTTAATCATACGAGTACAATATCAATTTTTTCCTCTTTCAAGATAACATTTTACTTAAAGGTTTAAGTTCTGAAATGGCACTAGTTGCCTGTTAACCCTTTCAGCACGACAAAATATATTTTAGATAATAAAAGTTTTATTGATAACTTTGAGATCCTTGAGGTCTAAAATATCTCGTATAAATAGTAAAAAAAAACCTCCCCTAGCGTTGTCCTTTTCTAATGTGCTAGCGCACTATATACTTAGCCAGTCTTGGTCTTGCATCAGAATAGGTGGTCTTGGTCTCGGTCATGGTCTTGCACTCCTAATCTTGGTCTTGGTCTTGCAGTCTTGATCTTGGTCTTGCAGTCTTGATCTTGGTCTTGCACTCCTAATCTTGGTCTTGGTCTTGCAGTCTTGATCTTGGTCTTGCACTCCTAATCTTGGTCTTGGTCTTGGTCTTGCAGTCTTGATCTTGGTCTTGCACTCCTAATCTTGGTCTTGGTCTTGCAGTCTTGATCTTGGTCTTGCAGTCTTGATCTTGGTCTTGCACTCCTAATCTTGGTCTTGGTCTTGGTCTTGCGCAAGAGTCTCGCAAGACTTCTGCAAGACTCTTACTCTGACTCAATATAAATTTTAATTTTCAAATGTACTAAGGAAATCTCTCTCCGCGATGTCTTTAGGGTATCAAACTTGAGAAATATCACAAATAAATTAAATAATTTATTGTGTCCCGACCAGGAATCAAACCCTCCAAGTCCAAATCCACAGAATTAACCGCTAGACCTCGAGGCATTAGGTATAGGTAGGATTTAGGTATACTAAAATGAAATTATTTGCAAACGAGCTCTCGCAAGTTCCAAATACCTAAACGTTATTTTTATTCCTTAGGAACAATAAAATATTAAAAATTACGGACACGACGCAATTAAAATTTATTGAAAACAAAAATCTAACCACAACAAAAGTAAATTTGGAAAAAAAACTGCAAGAGTCTTGCGAGACTCTTGTGCAAGACCAAGACTAAGGTAGTCTTGGTCTTGCAACCATATCGGTAGTCTTGCTTTTTTGCAAGACCAAGATCAAGACTGCAAGACCAAGATCAAGACTGCAAGACCAAGATCAAGACTGCAAGACCAAGATCAAGACTGCAAGACCAAGATCAAGACTGCAAGACCAAGATAAAGACTGCAAGACCAAGATAAAGACTGCAAGACCAAGATAAAGACTGCAAGACCAAGATCAAGACTGCAAGACCAAGATAAAGACTGCAAGACCAAGATCAAGACTGCAAGACCAAGATCAAGACTGCAAGACCCAAGACCAAGATTGGGCAACACTAGGTGCATGTGGTGTGTTACAATGTGGCCGAATTATTTTGTTTTAAGTCAAAAACTTTTAGTTGTGCCGTTTTAGAACGTTAAATCTGTAACATGTAAATATATATATATATTAAACAAATATGTATGAAGACTATCATACTAAACTAACATTTAATTTTTAAAATTTAATTCCAATATCCCTCGCTTGTAACAGTTTTAGAATTATTATTATTACCATTATAGCCGCCTAATATATAAAAAAATCAAAATATCCATACCTTGGAAGCATTAATCCGTTGCTCTTTAAATATACTCTTGGTTCTCATCAATAGTATTATATTTACATATATTGTAAATTTATTGTTTAGTTTATTTCATTTTTATTATTTACCATTTTATTGTTTTTAATAGGTATCTATGAATAATTGTTTTTAATATTTTTTTTGTTCTATGTTAGGTTAGTTTAGGTTAATTTTACTTTAGGTTTCGTGTTGTTATTGCAGCGAGCACCACCTAATCATGTAATTTTACCTATCGGTGGCAACTTGTCAATAGCCATACCCTACCCATATGTACTATATATATATATTTTATGTATCTAGCTGTAAGTTGTCCTTAAACATTAAATAATAATAAAAAAAAAATATACGGGGTTAATTTGTATGCTTTTACTCTAGACTAATAATTAATATGTTATTCTATTGATAGTGATGGCGCGGGTTTAGTGGACTGTATCTAGGTGCGGGGTTTGCGATAATCTTCACATTAGATACATAGACAATACTATGATAATCGGTGCAATAAACTAGGAAAGAAACTGGTAAAGGAACTCACCTGATGTCCTCGGTCGACTTATAAATTGTTCTTACACTAATTTTGCGAATGACTATGAAATATGAAATACTTCGATTCGACGATTACGACCACGACTGGCATGCTGTGCGGCCAGTTATATAGGCGCTGCCTCTCTTCAGTCCGCAAGCGCCGGCCTTTGGACTAGTGAGCGGGATGGGTAATATAGAAAGGAAGCGGCGAGAAAGAGACAGGACAAGGGTATAGGGGTAACAAATTAAGACGTCCGTTAATGCAATAATGCGAATCACAATAACGCCTAACCATCCAAAATTGGTCGAATTACCGCGAGCGGCGCGAACAGATATAGACAATCATTTTTTTCTAAGAAACCATATCATCATCATGATTTTTATTTAGTGGAACCGGGACCGACGGCTTAACGTGCTCTCCGAGGCGACTGTGGTGTTGTAAATCTATGACAAATGTAAGTAAGAAAAGAGTATTTCTCATTGATACATGTCGGGGCTCGAAACCACCTTTTTAGAATGTTAAATTAAAAAAAATTAAGTCGGCTCGAATTCCGCCATGTACCAATAAGAAATACACTTTTCTTAGTGTTCTCTTATAATATCATCTTAGTGTTTTCTCGGAACTTGAAAAAAGTTATCCTTATTGAACTTACCGTTCCGTGGGAATCAAATATTCCAAAAGACCACAACATGAAGTCGAATACATATTATGATCTTACAGAAGATATGATCAGGAACGGGTTCAAGACTCAGCTTTACGCAGTGGAAGTCCAGCATCACTTACTGAAATAATTGGGCCTAAGCAGGGAAACGAGCTTCCAAGACGGCATTAACGGAATCATACAGTGTTTAGTTGGGTATGGAGAGGAGTAGAATGGTGGATGGTGAGCGTATTATTGCGCAATAAAATAAATAAGGGAGGTCTTCTTTTTTAAACCAGCCTATTGTCGTTCGCAAGCCAGAGGCACCATTATTCTCATTTCTTACCCACACACGATGGACTCGACACCCGCACGGTGAATCTATAGAATGCTTAGAAATTTGTCTTCAAAGTAATTATAATCATAATAAATATAAAACAGCAAAATAAATGAGGTACGTGTAGTAGAGTCAGTGTGATATATCAAATGTGTGGGTATAGTGTAGTGAGTTAGTGTGATGTATGAAATGTGTGGGTATAGTGTAGTGAGTTAGTGTGATGTATGAAGTGTGTAGATGTAGTCAAGTGAGTTAGTATAATCTAAGTTGAGTAGCCTACGAATAATGCTTCAAAGGTTAAGATATGTTACACCTATAAACCTTTTTAACCTAAAAATGTCTTTTTTTTATAACACAGAGGAACAATAGTGTTCTTTTTAAATTATACATTTATAATAAGGGGCCATCAATTAATTACATCATACATTACGTGATTTTTGTTCAGGTGTCAGGTCATACTTTGCAATAGTGAATTTTTATATTGCCTTTAAAAATAGATTATTTACTAATATACCTACCTTAAAAATATATCATAACTCAAATGAATTTTTTTTCGCAATAATAATAAAATGCCTTGTCGATGGTATGTTTACATTTTGTCTCAGGTTTCGATGAATGGCGTATAGAAATAATTACACTAAAACAGCAGTACAGTTGTTTTAAATATTACGTTTTAATTTCGACGTAACGAAGCTAATGACTCCTACCTCCATTTGTTACACAATGTCACAGTCCCCTCTCCATAATGTGTGACGTAATTTTAGATGGCCCCTAAGCGTTTAGCGTGCATGTATACTATAACAGTAGTATTCAGAGACGGTTCCCTAAGCTTACGTTGGTCTAAGATTGGTTTTAAGAGGGTTTAACTATTTGCATTCCTTTCGCTCGTACAATCCAACATATACAAAAAAAAAAAACATAATAATTTACAGAGAAACAAATAACTATAGCCTGTAAGAAATTGTTGCACACTGCACTTCGACATCTTTGTACCAAACTCAGTATCGGTCTAGGTATTATAGACGTAGGTCCTGGATGTATTTTGAGTGTACCATACTTCATTAGAAGAGTTCTACAACGAATGTGTTATAAATAAAAAAATGAAGGTAGTTCTGTTGGGTCGTTGGTGGTCGACCCATTAAGCATATATAGGTTGAGACCGTTTTTTTGTTAGTTGGATTGTGGGTCGTTGGCGACCCTTTAAGCATATATAGGTTAAGACGGTTTTTTTTTAATGTTGAAGTGTGCGAGCGAGACCGAGGCAGTCCTCTTAAAGAATACATTGCTGCTTTAGCGAATCTTTCTGAATAGCTTTACAAGTTATTATCCCATGTATTGGTAGGAGGCGGGCGAGAGGTGCGGCGCGGGCGGCTGGCCGGGCCCCGACGTGGCTCCGATGGTGGTCAGGTGGCATGCTCGACACATCAACTTACCTACAAACATTGTGGTTTCATTTATTCAGGAAACATACAGATATAAAGAGGTCTCCATTTTAGATACCGATTTAAGGTGGCCATTAAGAAGCCATCCAATAGACCAAATCGCGTGGTCACTGTCCAAAATGTGTTCACGATTATCAAAACCATATATTGTTTTTTAAATGACGTCACAGCCTTGGATTATGTCTACGTCCATTTAGTTTATTTTGCGTAGCTAGTGTCTTGTTAAAAATGGCATCGCGAACGCTGAATGCGATAACCGATCATCAGTCTTCTAAATAGTCATGAAAATGTTAATGTTATCGAATTTCGCGACAAAATTTGACAGCCCGCAAAGTTATCGAATATTATCGATACAGTTTGACAGCAGCCAGCTGACATTTTGGCATTTGCTTCTAGTGTTGCAAGAGAATAAATATTATTTACTTGGCAACTTTTTTAAAATAACTACCGACAGTAATCGTTAAGATAGCGGTATCAAATGTCGAGATTGCGATCCCAGGCGTTCGAAAATAAAAATAATATGACGCGCGCGCCTCTACTAGAATTGTCATGAGCATTACAAGATCATGTCGGAGAGTTGTCATATACGACAACTTGTGCGTCAGTCTGCATTGCCGCCTGTGACATTTGTTTTTTTTTTAAACTAGCACGAGATGTGACCTTGCACGCACCTGATGGTAATGAGCGCGCGAGGTCCATGGATGGTAGCAACTGGAATCAGACACCCATGACTGACATCAGTCCCTAACTCTGTGGATACACTTTACAGGGTATATCGGCACAAATGGTGGATACTTCCCCGGCCCGGAACACTGGGCAAATTGCCACCATCATTCCGCCTACCACATATTTGTTGTTCTCGTTGAAAGTATGTGCCTTTGCAATGATATCAAATGCCAATTTTTACTTTCAAGAACTAATATTGTAAGCTTGCCATGGTGATATTTATTTTAAAACAACACCGCTTGAAACAAGATATATTGAGAGATAATTCCCTAGTAGAGGCGCGCGCGTCGTCTTACAAAGTCTGAAGAATAAGAGCAATGTTTGATATATGATACATACCCGCCAGTGGATAGCATCTCTTGTCGGTTTCGTCTGTCAGTTGCATTCCACAAACACAACACATGTAGCAGTCCACGTGGAAGTCTCGGTCCATAGACACTACCCGGACTGTCTCGTCTGTACCCTCTACTGGGGTGATACCTGGTAAAAGTAGACAATTAAAAAAAGTTCGTAGCAACTGTGGGATTTAATGTGTGCGAAAGCAGGGGCGAAAAAACTTAATAACCCTTACTAGGGAATATAGACTATATTTATATCGACCGCCTCCGTGGTCTAGTGGTAACAAACGTTGCCGTGAACTCGGGAGGTCGTGGGTTCGATTCCCACCGGGGGCAAGTTGTACATTGTATAATTTGTCTCGGTCTGGGTGTTTATAATATGTATATATTTACAAAAAAAAAAGTATAATATGTAGTTTATCAACCATCTAGTTTACGTAACACAAGCCTCGTAGCTTACCACGGAAATTAGATGGCGCTGTGTGACCTGTCTGGAAATATTTATTTCTCTTTAAAATTGATCGAGTTACAAAAAATGGATTAATATTTAGCCATTAATAATTACATCCAAAACGCTAAATTAAATGGCTCCGTGGTCTAGCAGTTAGGTTCGTGGATTTAGATGATTTAATTAATATTTAATTTATTTGTGATATTTCTCGAGTTTGGTACGCTGGAGACATCGACGAGCTTGGCACTTGTCATGATTGGCCTATGGCAAAGTTGGCTAAATGTGAATCCGCTTATTTATAAGCGTGGTTTCTGATCACCCCGAAAGGGAAACGGTCGTGATGATACTTTACTTTTTTTTAAATTGATCGTAAAAAAACGGGTTACAAAAAAGAGATTAATATTTAGCTATTGATGATTACATCCAAAAACGGTACATTACTATCAAACGCCATCTCTGTGACGTCACAACACATTAAACAAGAGTGTTTACCCCGACCCGCACGGTGAATCCAGTAAATACTTTCGTCTTCTGTCACACTACCATCCACCTACTTATCCCTAGTGATATCTTACCTTTGCCACAGCTAGCACATTTAGGGGCAAACATTCTGTGATAATCATTGACGCAGTAGATTTTGTTATCAACATCCACAGTGAAGGGCACTCCGTCCAGACACTCATTGCAGATACAACAGCGGAAACACCCAGGGTGATATGATTTACCCATCGCTTGTAAAATCTGAAATATATAAAAATATATAGGTATATAAAAAGGACCATTGTGAAAGCTAGAAGCGGCTTTGTTAAAGTTCCACCTTCTCTGCAATCGCAATCTCAAACTTCCTACAAGATGCCGACTCAACTACATATTTTCCATTCTCCTGTATGGTGTCGAATCATACACCCTGACAAACACAATGTCGAAGAAGTTAGAAGCTTTTGAAATATGGATATACAGGAGAATGTTGAAGATATCATGGAAGGACAGAGTAAGAAACGAGGATGAACAAAGGCGTTGAACTACTGAAAATGGTAAAGTGAAGGAAGTTGAGAGTACTTGGGACACATGATGCACAATAAAAAGTATAGCTTGCTGCAGCTCGTCATGCAAGGCAAGATACAAGGCTCCAGAAGACCGGGGAGAAGACGTACTTCCTGGCTCAAGAACCTCAGGGAGTGGTTCGGGATGAGCACCAGATCCTTGTCCCGGACAGCGGCCAACAAAATCAAAATCGCCTTAATGATAGGAGATGGCACCTTAAGAAGAAGAATTGTGACAGTATAATTGTTGGCCAATAACACTATTCATAATAATATATATTTTATTTTAACAAGTGCGGCTCAGTTGTAAGAATCATCACAACCCATAAATCACGTTGTCCTAGACCTCCACTGTTGGTGATGGCCTTTCCAGAATATATATCCAGAAAATGTAGCCTACACTCGCCACGCTGGCCAGACAGGTTACCAAGGGTCTGATGACAATTTATTAATAATTCCACTAGTTTGTATTACTGGAACAGAGACTGAAGGAAAACAATTTTTTAAGTATTCTATGGATGCCAGGTCCATCATGTTTTTTTTTTTTTAATACCAGCACGACATGTGACCTTGCGCCCAAGTGGGGAGCGAGATCCATGAATGTTAGCAATTGGAATCACACTCATGACTGACATCAGTCCCTAACACTATGCCGGCTTGACTGGACATGACGGCAATTCGAGCCTGATCCCGAAATGTGTGGATACACTTAACTGGGTTTATCGGCAAGAACGGTGGATACTCCCCGCCCCGGCAGACTGAGAAAATTACCACCATCAGTCCGCCTACCACCCTAACTGCCTCCGTGGTCTAGCGGTTAAGTCCGTGGACTTATGACTCGGAGGAACCGGGTTTGATTCCTGGTCGGGACACAAAAATATTTATTAATGTAAATGTATTATTTACATAATATTTAATTTATTTGTGATATTTCTCGAGTTTGGTACGCTGGAGACATCGACGAGCTTGCCACTTGTCATGATGGGCCTATAGTAAAGTTGCCTAAATGTGAATCCGCTTATTTATAAGCGTGGTTTCTGACCACCCTGAAAGGGAAACGGTCGTTATGATGATGATGATGATGTGTCTCGGGCAACCGACAATAGGCTCGTTTACAAAGTAGGCCACCTTTTTTATTTTATTGCATAATTAGACGCTCACCATCCACCATTCTACTCAATTCTGCATAAATCTATGACAAATGTAAAGTATTTCTCATTGGTACATGCCGGGATTTGAAAGCGTTTTTACAACCAAACTACCGCTTTAATTAAGGTATAGTAGTGCTTACCATTTCCATAATGAGGTGACCGCAAATGGCACATTTTTCAGCAGTTTGTTGGAATCCAGAGTACTGAAAAACAAAATATGTACATACATAAGTAAACTCGGACCTAAAAAATATTTATTGAATTGAGCGAGCCTCCCTTAGACCAGCAATGGGTGACCCCCACAGTCCCATTTTTCATTTGGACGGCTTTTATGCATATTATAGGCGTATTTATTATTTTATCTTCACGCCAAATCCCTTGCGGGGTAAGCAGAGACAATTTAGCGCCACTTGTCACGACATTCATCAACATCTTCATACATGCCCTTTTGTTTCGATGGCTTTTTAATTCACGTTCAGCTAATGTTTTATTTATTTGATCATGATAGGCAAGTCTTGGTCTGCCAGGGCCTCTTTTACCCACAACTTTCGCATTATATATATGGTTCGTCAATCTCTCTTCGCTCATCCTTTCAACATGCCCGAACCATGCCTATGCTTTCTTTTATACCTACCCTTTTGCGTATTTCGTTATTACGTATACGGTCCATCAAAGTTACGCCGCATATCCGACGTAAAGACCTCATTTCTACTGCATTAACTCTATTATCATGCGTATTCTGACATATTCACGTCTATTTTATCACAGAATCCAACTTAGCTTACAAGGTTTTATCGCTGTCTAAACACTGAGTGAAATATGAGAAATGTAGTCTATCAATTTCCTGGAAAATAATTTTACAGACATTTTACGACAGACTCGAAAAATCTTTTAAAATGTTGGATTTTTCTCGCTTGCACAAGCAGGATACCAAAGCTGTGAACCCCCTTAACTTTAGTTAGCCTTATCACTCCTTAACATAAAAGGTTTTTAAAAGTTATATAAATAATAATAGGCAATTAATTGTTTCGAGCTAACACACACTTACCAAATAATCTTCTTCGCAGTAGACCTTTCCATGTACGTTATAAAATGCCTTGCCTCTTAAGGCCCTTCCACACGAACAGCAGATAAAACAGTTTGTATGGTACAAGTTACCCATAGCTTGACACGCTTGTCCTGCGCCAGTCACTCCTGCACCACATGTATGACAAATACCTTAAAATAAAACAAAAAACATTTGTATGTAGTATTTATATTAGAAGACAAATTTCTAAGCATTCCATGGATTCACCGTGCGGGTGCCGGGTCCATCGTGTGTGGGTAGGAGATGAGAAGAATGGTGTCTCGGGCTTGCGACCGACAATAGGCTGGTTTAAGAAAAGGAGGCCTCCTTTTTTTTATTTTTTATTGCGCGATAATACGCTCACCATCCACCATTCTACTTCTCTCCCTATCCAACCAAATATTGTATGATTCCGTTAATGCCGTCTTAAAAGCTCGTTCCATAAATGTATTGACGGCAGACCTGCTTAGGCCCAATTCTTGTAGTATTATATGTAGTACGTAGTATTATAAATGTGGAAAAATATAGACAAAGGTTCCTTCCAACTACCTACTAAAGGTTTACGGCAACAATATGTATATATTCAATGCAAAGTGGAGTCTACAAAAATGTTGCTTGCCACATATTAACATGGGCAGTATGAATCAACCAATCAGGTGCAACTATGAAGTAATAGACTTTTGCGATTTAGATTAGTTCCCGGTTCCACTAACACAAATTGTGGAATTGATACAATATTAACAAAAATTAAAAACATCAAGACCAACCCGTCTGGCCAGCGTGTCGAGAGTAGGCTATATTCTCCATCAGTGGAGGTCTAGAAATCTGTGATGATTAAGTACAGTCAGTAAAAGATACAAAGGTCATTCTCAGCCATCTTCTTGCAGCTGTTCTCAGATAATTCATTTCTTTAATGTTTTATTTGTAATAGTCTGATGTGCCAAAGATATTGATTCCCTTCTTCCAACCTAGCTATCCAAATCAAGTTGGATATTGGGAACTCACAGTACTAAGCTCCTGTTGGAAGATGGGAAGAAAAAATAATAATTAATTATATTCCCACTATCCAACCTGAGGCAGGTTGGAAGGTGGCAGTGAGTTCCCAATATCCAACCTGGGTTGGATAGCAAGATTGGAAGAAGGGAATTACTCGGAGAGAATTATTCGGGATATTGAGAAGCTTGTCATTTGTTATTATGAGTCTAAAGAAAATTTATTAACGATTGCACAATTTGGTATTAATGGAACTGGAACCGACAACTACTCAGAATTTTCCATCATCATTACAAACCCTACAACACAAGAGTCCTAGACCTCCACTGTTAGAGATGGGCTTTCCAGAACATATATCTGGGGAATTTGAGCCTACACCCGCCACACTGGCCAGACGGGTTGGCGAGGAACTGATGTAATTTTTTTATGACAATTTATTAACAATAGATTTTTAAAATTTTAACGGGTCTTTACGCGATTTACCTTAGAGACATATATATGGATAGTGGCACAAACCATTGGATTGAGCTGTATGACCCAAAGATACTTTCCACCGATCGTCACTATTACCCTAGAATAGTACGTGAAGCGATCGAAATAAAGAAACACGAAAACTTCAATTGAGAGGGGGGTTATAAGCTATCTTCATCGTGAAATCCAGTAATCAATAGGTTTCGACGCCGGGAAAAATCGCCTGGTGTCGCCAATGATATTGTAAGTGTCGTGATTTCTAAAAACTTTTAACAGTGATAAGTGGGTAGGTTTACATCTGCCGCCCAGTATGTACGAGACTACACCGCATAGCTTCAGTCGACCCGTGACCACAGCCAATGCAACTTGGCTGAAACGTCGGGAGAAATATGTCTTTAAGGTAAATCGCGTAAAGACCCGTTAAAATTATAAAAATCTATTATGAATGTGCACGAAAGTTTAAAAAGTTTAATTTATTAACAATTCCACAAGTTGGTATTAGTGGAACCGGGACCGACAGCTTTATGTGCAACGAGGCACGGGAACGGTGGTGTTAATAATATAAGCATGCCGGGGATTTGAACCAACCTTTTTAGGATTTTAAGGAAACGAAGGAGCCACAAACGCTTGGAATGTTGCATACTAAAACAATCCTAATTACAAGGGATTATATCTATGATAATACTTTTGTGTGTTACTTTTTAATGTAAACATGAAAATTAAGTAATCTTTTTTGTATATCAAACAAAACAACAATGATAATAATAAATAGGTTTAAGTAGTGTCAAATATGCATTATCAGTTATTATCAGACAGTACCTAAATTATTATCAGTCAACCTAAAAGTAAATAACGTTTATACTTTCAAATCAAATGATGAATTTGTTACTATGGAAAATAGTTTTTGTACTTTACTTAGTCACATGTAAGCTTCAAATTGATGTAGATTGCAAAATAAATAATAGCAACAATCAATCCCAAAGGTTAGCTATTAGAAAATATTTTTAGACATAAAGCTCGCCTATGTACTGTAAAATGTATTATTTTCTGTGCAATACAGAATCTATCAAATCTATCTATCTATCATCAATAAGAGCAGTGGAGGCTTGGATGTAAGAATGTTTTCCTTAAAAATCTAAAAAAATATGTTGGTTCCAGCCTCGGATTTAGTTTTCTCACATACAAAGATTTACAACACATTTAAAGTTTAACAACCCTGTTAAGCTAATGTGTTAAAATTTCTTACCAAAATATTCTCCTTCCTCATCCTGCTTCTCCATTTCCTCTTCAAGTTGCCGAGTGAGCTCTTCTATCTTTCTCTGAGCTTCACTCGGGCCCGGTGGTCTCGGTGGAGTTATACTGTATGGAAGTAGGCTCTTTCCACGACCTCCCGACCCTCGTGAACCTCCAGACAATTGGGAAACTGAACTAGGAGTGGGACTGGGAGCTGGAGATTGAACTGGAGAATAACCCGATACCATAGTCCTTGAAACATCAGACCCAATAGATATATTATCCCGATTAACGCTGCCAGACATACAAACATAATCGGAGCCATTTGTGTCATCTAAAATCTGCATCCTACCAGTGGTACTTTTGTTATAATTTCCGTTTACTGGACCATGGGCTAGTGATGCTTTTGCATGATAGTACTTAGGTGAAGACATAGCAGTCTGGACTTCAGTAGCTATATTAGCCTTAGGACGTTGAGCGCTAGGAGCTATTGAAGCATAAATAGCTGTTGATGGAACTGTAACAGGTTTATTAGCTATAGAATTCTTCTCAGTCAGTATTGTGACATCTGAGTACTTAGGAGGAGCAGATTTCATAACCGTGTAGTCGCTGCCGGGCATGTCGTGAGCTACTGAATATGGGGGAGGTGGTGGCAGCTTGTCTTTTAACTTTGTACTTAACATCTCACCAGTAACTCTAATTGTACTTGCAGGAACTTGTGGACCTGGAATAGACCCTTGCTGTATAAAGTGCTGATCTCCACTAATTAAAGACTGCAAATCACTCCGCTTATCCTTCTCGCACATCATGTTCTCATAAACTATTGGATGCACTTTGGAATTAACAGGAACTTGCGGTTGAGCCTTGCTATAACGAGTGTCGTAGTAGCCCTCGGAGACTGGAGGGGGTGGCGTGTGCTGGTACATATGGTGGTAATATGGTGGTTGAGGTGAACGCTGCTCGCCATAATAGTCTACATTCTCATAAACTGGGGGTGCAAATGGAATTCCAGGGTTAGCTGGAATCTCATACAAATCGTCAGTTTGATAACTTAGTGATCGCTGGGATAGACTATCTATTGACCGTGTAGGGCTGGATAGAAGCGCTGTTGAATTTATATCGCGCTTAGTACTTGAAGCGATAGTTTCAACACGCTTTGGTGTCGCGAACTTCGAGGATGCGATAACGTTAGACCTTTCGTAAAAACTGTAGTCCTGCCTAGCTTGCGTGTTATCTAACACAAAGCTCTCTATCGCTCCGACTGGACGAGATTTCGGCCCTGAAGCACCGTGCGCCTGCTCCGTAACATCCTCAATATTGTTGCCGAGTTTCAAATCTTGTAATCCCAGTATACAGCGTTGGTCTTCAGAATTACTTCGTCTTGAGGTATTCATCATTTACAAAATCACAATAATAAATACTTATTTATGTACAAATTAAAATAATATAACTTTTACAAGAGAAAATGAATCATTATTTTGTAAAACCTCAAACAAAACATCGTTTTGGTACGTAGTGATGTAAAAAACCGATTTTTTTATTTGTCATGAATGCATAATGATGTTAATGGAATGATGTGAATGATAAACTATATGATATTATAAATTTTATTAGAAATAATATATAAACAGTATAAAAGAATTACATTATTATAATTAAAAAGAAAGTTGTTAGAAAAAGCTACATTTTAATTTGTACATAAATAAGTATTTATTATTGTGATTTTGTAAATGATGAATACCTCAAGACGAAGTAATTCTGAAGACCAACGCTGTATACTGGGATTACAAGATTTGAAATTCAAATTCAAAAAAATAAAATTCAAAATGAATCATTATTTTGTAAAACCACTCTGTGGTAAAACCTCAAACAAAACATCGTTTTGGTACGTAGTGATGTAAAAAACCGATTTTTTTATTTGTCATGAATGCATAATGATGTTAATAGAATGATGTGAATGATAAACTATATGATATTATACATTTTATTATAAATAATATATAAACAGTATAAAAGAATTACATTATTATAATTAAAAAGAAAGTTGTTAGAAAAAGCTACATTTCTATTTCGCCCGTCCCTATATAATCTGTGGCCCGGCCGATCTCGTATCGCCTTGACCTCGCCGGTCGCCATTTTGTATTTTTGTACGCCTCGCTGTCCGTACATCGCGGGGCCGGTTATTTTGTTGTAAAAACTGTATTTACTAACTGTTTACCTGATAAATAGACATTTAATTATACAAGAAATCATTTTCTTGCATTAATCATGTATGATACGGAAGATGACCAGTATGACGAAGAGGACGTCGAGGAAATATCTTCAGAACTGTGGCAAGAAGCTTGTTGGATTGTTATCAACGCTTATTTCGATGAAAAGGGTCTCGTACGACAACAACTCGATAGTTTCGATGAGTTTATTCAAATGTCCGTCCAGAGAATCGTGGAAGATTCTCCTCCTATCGAATTGCAGGCGGAGGCCCAGCATTCTTCTGGTGAAATAGAAATACCGCCCAAATATTTGCTTAAGTTTGATCAAATCTATTTGTCCAAGCCCACACATTGGGAAAAAGATGGTGCGCCCTCACCCATGATGCCTAACGAGGCTAGGCTTCGAAATTTAACCTATTCTGCACCTTTATATGTGGATATCACTAAAACCATTGTAAAGGAGGGTGAAGAATCCATTGAAACTCAGCATCAAAAGACATTTATTGGTAAAATCCCGATCATGTTGCGATCCACCTATTGCTTGCTAAGCAATCTTACTGACCGTGATTTGACTGAATTAAACGAGTGCCCATTGGACCCGGGTGGTTATTTCATTATTAATGGTTCAGAAAAGGTGTTGATTGCTCAGGAAAAAATGGCTACTAACACTGTGTATGTGTTCAGCATGAAGGATGGCAAATATGCCTATAAAACTGAAATTCGCTCTTGCCTCGAACACAGCTCCCGACCTACTTCTACCTTGTGGGTTAACATGATGGCTAGAGGTGGACAGAGTATTAAAAAGTCTGCTATTGGTCAGAGAATCATTGCTATCGTCCCATACATTAAGCAGGAAATTCCTATAATGATTGTATTCAGAGCTCTCGGATTTGTGGCTGACAGAGATATACTGGAGCACATTATTTATGATTTTGATGACCCTGAGATGATGGAGATGGTGAAACCCTCTCTTGATGAAGCTTTTGTCATTCAGGAGCAAAATGTAGCTTTAAATTTCATTGGTGCTCGTGGAGCAAGGCCCGGAGTTACCAAGGAGAAGCGTATTAAATATGCCAGAGAAATCCTTCAAAAGGAAATGTTGCCTCATGTGGGAGTCTCGGACTTCTGCGAAACTAAGAAGGCATATTTCTTAGGATATATGGTACACAGGCTACTGCTGGCTGCTCTCGGACGGAGAGAATTAGATGACAGAGATCACTATGGTAACAAAAGATTGGATTTAGCCGGACCCCTACTAGCATTCTTATTTAGAGGTTTATTCAAAAACTTACTGAAAGAAGTTAGAATGTATGCACAAAAGTTTATTGACAAGGGAAAGGATTTCAACTTGGAGTTGGCTATTAAGACCAAAATTATTACTGACGGGTTAAGATACTCCTTGGCTACTGGCAACTGGGGTGATCAGAAGAAAGCTCATCAGGCCCGAGCTGGTGTGTCCCAGGTGTTGAACAGGTTAACATTTGCGTCAACCTTGTCCCATTTACGACGCGTCAACTCTCCTATTGGTAGAGATGGAAAGTTGGCTAAACCTCGACAGTTGCATAATACTCTTTGGGGAATGATATGTCCTGCTGAAACTCCTGAAGGTGCAGCTGTAGGCCTTGTGAAAAATCTAGCTCTGATGGCCTATATTTCTGTAGGAAGTCAGCCTTCTCCAATTCTGGAGTTCTTGGAAGAATGGTCGATGGAAAACTTGGAGGAAATAGCTCCATCTGCTATTGCTGATGCAACTAAAATCTTTGTAAACGGTTGTTGGGTTGGAATACATAGGGACCCTGAGCAGTTGATGGCCACTCTTCGTAAATTGAGACGTCAAATGGATATCATTGTGTCAGAAGTAAGCATGATTAGAGATATCAGAGACAGAGAAATTAGAATTTACACTGATGCTGGACGTATCTGTCGTCCATTGTTGATTGTAGAAAATGGATCATTGCTCTTGAAGAAGAAACACATTGACAATTTAAAAGAAAGAGACTACAATAACTATGGGTGGCAAAACTTGGTGGCCAGCGGAGTAGTGGAATATATTGACACTTTGGAAGAAGAAACTGTTATGATTGCTATGAATCCGGACGATTTAACTCAGGCTAAAGAAGGTGCCTATTGTACTACCTACACTCACTGTGAGATCCACCCCGCCATGATATTGGGGGTCTGTGCTTCTATTATTCCATTCCCTGATCACAACCAAAGCCCTAGGAACACTTATCAAAGTGCTATGGGTAAACAAGCTATGGGAGTCTATATTACAAATTTCCACGTACGGATGGACACTTTGGCTCATGTGTTGTACTACCCTCACAAACCTCTTGTCACAACCCGGTCCATGGAATACCTGCGATTCCGAGAATTACCTGCAGGAATCAACTCTATAGTAGCAATTTTATGCTACACTGGATATAATCAGGAAGACAGTGTCATCTTGAATGCGTCTGCTGTTGAAAGAGGTTTCTTCAGATCTGTGTTTTACCGTTCCTATAAGGATTCTGAATGTAAGAGAATTGGAGACCAGGAAGAGCAATTTGAGAAGCCGACAAGACAAACTTGTCAAGGCATGAGAAATGCGCTGTATGACAAATTGGATGATGATGGTATCATAGCCCCTGGTATTAGAGTCTCGGGCGATGACGTGGTCATTGGAAAAACTATAACACTCCCTGAAAATGATGACGAGTTAGAAGGCACAACTAAACGCTTCACAAAACGTGATGCTTCAACATTCTTACGTAACAGCGAAACTGGTATTGTTGACCAAGTGATGCTGACTCTAAATAGCGAAGGTTATAAGTTTTGCAAAATCCGTGTGCGATCTGTTCGTATCCCACAAATTGGAGATAAATTTGCTTCCCGTCACGGTCAAAAAGGCACATGTGGTATTCAATATAGGCAAGAGGACATGCCGTTTACATGTGAAGGTCTCACGCCGGACATTATTATCAACCCTCACGCCATCCCATCTCGTATGACAATTGGCCATTTAATTGAATGTATTCAAGGAAAGGTTTCTTCAAACAAAGGCGAGATAGGTGATGCTACGCCGTTTAACGATGCCGTCAACGTGCAGAAAATTTCGTCTCTATTGCAAGAGTACGGATACCATTTGCGTGGAAACGAAGTCATGTATAATGGGCATACTGGCAGAAAGATTAATGCCCAAGTATTTCTGGGGCCTACTTATTATCAACGTCTCAAGCATATGGTGGATGACAAGATTCATTCCCGTGCTAGAGGCCCAGTACAGATTCTGGTGAGACAGCCCATGGAAGGTAGGGCAAGGGATGGTGGTTTACGTTTTGGTGAAATGGAGCGCGATTGTCAAATAGCTCACGGCGCTGCGCAGTTTCTCCGAGAGCGTCTGTTTGAAGTATCTGATCCGTATCGTATCCACGTTTGTAATTTCTGCGGTTTGATTGCTATCGCAAATCTAAGGAATAATACTTTTGAATGCAAGGGCTGCAAGAATAAAACTCAAATATCCCAAGTTCGACTGCCTTATGCAGCTAAGCTTCTGTTCCAAGAACTTATGTCAATGAATATTGCTCCTCGTCTGATGGTAGTTAGTTAAGATTGCTGAAACTACACGACACTCTGGAATGCTTTCATTTGCGATGTTCAAAATAATTTATGTAAGCATAGGCTAGACCTACAATAATATTAAAAATAAATATTACGCAATAAAATTTAATCTTGTTCAATACAAAATTTTGATTAATTTGAATGAAAGCGCAACTCGAACGACTTTCAATGCGAAATAAAGTAAAAAAGCCCGGTTATAATAATAAGAAATACCGATGACGATAGCTGTATGGGCTCTGCCTTTTGCCTTCCCATAAAAGGAAAATTAAAAAAAAAAATGCGCGGGAAATAGGACGTCCAATATTATTAGGCAATTATCAATATTGCGCAGTATTGTAGGTGGTATGGGCCTAATTCAAGAATGAGTAATTTAAGTTACTATTTTTAGCTATAATTTAGATAGGGTTGAGAATAAGTTAAAGCAATGTAATAATTTTCTTTCAATAAAACAATATAAACATTTCATTCGACTTTTATTATCACAAAATGACAACATTAAATGCAACTTAACACAACAATCACAATACAAAAGTGTACAATATATTAAACAGGTAATATAATAATTTAAATCTATAATCTTGATTATATGTACGAAATACAAAAACGACAAATTTTAGATCATGTAAAATATTACTTCGACAAATTGATAAAAAGCAAAATAATTGATTAGAAAATGTTTGCAACTGTCATTTTTGTATCTCGAATTAAAAATCATGCTACGAGTAGATACTTAAATACAAGTTGAGGTAAATTCATTGTTCCGTTTAATGGAAGTGCTTGATTTATATTAAAAGTAAATTTCATAAATATTGTATAATGGAATAAATAATTTAATAACAAAATCATTAATTTGATATTACGAAAGTTCATTATAATTATTAGAACATTCACAAAAATTAAGGTAGGCACCTACACTATCAAGAACCTAAATCTGGCATTTAAAAAATATAATAATATGTGTGCAATAGTGGTGGGTCGTTGTCGAACTTATTGAAAACGAAATGCAAACGTTTTTCAGAGAACGAAAACTAGTAGCCGAAACGGTTCCCGCTGCAACTTGTAAGACGGTGCGGCGGAATCGTTTAAAAACAACGCGAAACTAAAAACATACTGATGGAAACGGTTAGAAACTAATATATGATTTTTCGAGTAAAGATAATGGATAAAACTGTTACCTATTAAACTAACTATATACATTTCATTGATTTCAGCCTCTAGAACACAGTCCTAGACCACTATTGGAAAATTTGGCCTACACTCGCTACAATGGCCAGACGGATTGGCAAGGCACATGTCAATTTTGAATGATAGTTTATTGTTATACTCGTATAGTTGATATTAGTGGAACCGGAACGGCTTAACGTGCTCTCCAATGCACCGGAACGGTGTTGTAAATCTTTGACAAATGTATGGGTACGTAAGAAAAGTGTTTTTCCCATTGGTACATGCCGAGGTTCGAACCCGCCCTTTTTATGATTATGTTAAATCCCGAGTCCTTACAACTTAGGCACCACCAATATCAACTATAATTACTTTTTAATAATTAATATAAAGGTTAGATATTTTATTTTAGAACAGAACTATTAAGCAAAAGATTTGCGACAAGGAATTCGAATGAGTAGCACCTGCGACGAAAAAACGGTTCTATCGTCGCAGAGCAAAAAACGGTTAGTTTGTGCAACGCCCACCACTAAAGTGAAATTTAATAAGCGAAGACGCAATTATGTTTATCAACTTGCAATCGGCAATTTTTTGCCAAAGATATCTTTGACACATAAATTATTGGAGTTATTCTTATTTAACTCTATTTACAATTCAGTTTAAACATAAACTGCCACTGGTTCTCAAACATAAAGCGTTATTTGTGTATTTACATATCAAAATCGCCTAAGTCACACTTCCTGCTAAAACGACTTTTTTATAATATTAATTACCTATCTTTATTCTATTTAATCGCACCTACGTCTTATTTTGTAAATCTGATATAGCTGAGTTTTCCTTACAGAATCCTTTCTCAGTAATTTTTTTTATACTATAGCACGACATGTGACCTTGCGCCTACCTGATGGTAAGTGGCACGCGAGGTTCATGAATGTTAGCAACTGGAATCAGACACTCAAGGCTGACACCAGTTTCTACCACTATGCCGGCTTGACTGGGCATGACGGCAATTCGAGTCTCTTATCCCGAAACGTGTGGATACACTTTACTGTACTTACTTGTTTTGATTATTTTTTTCCTGTACCAAATTTTGTAACTCAATTTACTTTTGCTTCAATAAACGATTTTTACTTTACTTTACTGGGTTTATGGGCACGAACGGTGGATAGCTCCCCGCTCCGGCAGACTGGGGCAATTACCACCATCAGTCTGCATACCATCTATTTAAAAAAATAAACATTAACAGGTCACTAGAATTTGCTACGCTGCTGGCCTTCTGCTAACAGCTTACTTATGGACCACTTTGCTGGTCTTCCACTAGCAGGAGTGGAATTAATAAAAATCATTTTTTTTTCTTTAATAAATATTTCCAGACAGGTCACACAGCGCCATCTAGTTTCCGTGGTAAGCTACGAGGCTTGTGTTACGGAAACTAGATGGTTGATAAACTACATATTATACTTTTTTTTTTGTAAATATATACATATAAACACCCAGACCGAGACAAATTATACAATGTACAACTTGCCCCCGGTGGGAATCGAACCCACGACCTCCCGAGTTCACGGCAACGTTTGTTACCACTAGACCACGGATGCGGTCAAAATTATTTATTAATAATTAAATTCACGACGTTTTATACATTCATGTAATACTCGTAGGTTTACGTGAATAAAGATGTTTTGACTTTGATACATAGAAATAAAGCATCAAACTCACTACGCATTAACGTTCCCTAAGTCCAATCTGACCAATCAAACGCCAACATCCAACTAGCGTGGCCGCCATTACTTTTTTTTATAATGTTGCCAGATGAGTATTCCTGGTCGGGGACACAATAATATTTATTTTAAAAAAGTAAAGTATCATCACGTCGGTTTCCCTTTCGGGGTGGTCAGAAACCACGCTTATAAAGAAGCGGATTCACATTTAGCCAACTTTACTATAGGCCAATCATGATAAGTAGCAACCTCGTCGATGTCTCCAGCGTACCAAAGTCGAGAAAGAGAAATTTCTAAGCATTCCATGGATTCACCGTGCGGGTGCCGGGTCCATCGTGTGTGGGTAAGAGATGAGAAGAATGGTGTCTCATGCTTGCGACCTACAATAGGCTGGTTTAAGAAAAGGAGGCCTCTATTTTTTATTTATTTTTACGTATAACTTAATTGAATGTATTAATTTACATTAATAAATATTTTGGTGTCCCGACCAGGAATCGAACGCGGAACCTCTGAGTCTAAATCCACGGACTTAACTGCTAGACCACGGAGGCAGTTATTTAAATAAATAAATTTGATTATTATTTAATTTATTTGTGCTATTTCTCGAGTTTGGTACGTTGAGACATCGACGAGCTTGCCACTTGTCATGATTGGCCTATAGTAAAGTTAGCTTAAGTGTGAATCCGCTACTTTATAAGCGTGGTTTCTGACCACACCGAAAGGGATACGGTCGTGATGATACTTTACTTAGAAGTATTTTTAAACGTTAAATGTAACTTTGTGGTGCAAAAGAAAGACAAAATAGAGATTAATTGAATAATGGCTTTTCCCTAAATGAGAAATGGGCCCAATAAAATGTTCTCGTGTCATAATGATTTCTTTTTTATTTAATAGTTAAGTTAGTGTTTTCATAATTTGTAATTCATTTAATTTATTTTACCGTAGCATAACGACAATTGACAAAAACTTTTTTTGTGTTATTGTTATTGTTATTGTTTATTGTTATTGTTTATTAATTATCCGTAGGAACCTTGTTTCTGGGAACACTTGGATTTGTCAAAGTTTACCATTTTTTTATATGCAATGTAATTAATACAATGACACAGAAAAATAGCCGGATACGAGAAAGCAAGGAACAGTCTGCTACTATATTGATTATATAAACTAAGGTTGGATGCAGCTGTAAAGGGGCATTGTACTTGCGCGTTCATAATTACATAGTTTCGATCCCGCCAATTTGAAATCCAGTGTTTTATCTATAATAAAGTACCTGGTCATAATAAAGAACCTAATCGTATAAATAGTGTTTTGTAACTATTTTATACATAAATTTTAACCAATTGACTATTTAATTAAATTATATTTTAATGCTGGGGTAAAAGAGATGTTGCAATTAAATTTAAAAAAAGCACAGTTAATTATTGAATTGTATTTAGTTGAGGCACGCTGCAAAAAAGTTGGGGCCTGGTTTTGGGCAATCTCTTTTATTTGTGTGTAACTTAGACGAGTTGGATAAGCATCGACACATTTGTCATAGTACGTGAGCTCTTACGAATGCGGTAACTTACACCCGCAATAATTTATTATCATAATTTATATAGTAGAAAAAAATCGTAAAAACTATACAAAATTAATCACATTAAATTATAAAAAGATGGAGAAAGAAGCCAATCGGTATGAGAATCAAAGTTAGGACAAAAATAGGCGGTAGACGGACTGATGGTGGTAATTTTCCCAGTCTGCCGGGGCGGGGAAGTCCACTGTTTGTGCGAATAACCCTTTAAAGTGTATTCATACAGGCTTGAATTGTGTAAGAAAAAAACAAAATCAATTTGAAAGTGCACGTTAAACACGACCATAACCGGCAATGTACTGTCATAGACTAAATCAATTATTTAGTCATAACCGGCAATGTACTGTCATAGACTAAATCAATTATTTAGTCATAACCGGCAATGTACTGTCATAGACTAAATCAATTATTTAGTCATAACCGGCAATGTACTGTCATAGACTAAATCAATTATTAAATCATAACCGGCAATGTACTGTCATAGACTAAATCAATTATTTAGTCATAACCGGCAATTTAGTCTATGACAGTACATTGCCGGTTATCGTTTTTGGCTAGCTTTATTTACATACCGTTTGGATTTTTGTCCAATCTTGTGATATATTTAATGTCTCTGAATACAGCCATGTCTGTCGTAATATATATCTTTTTTTTCATGTATTATTGAGGTTATTCCAAATGTTGGAGAATTAGATGAATTACCCAAATATTACCAAAACAAGTTGAGTATATGTTTATTTACTATTACGTGACGTCATTAGGTAGCCATTTTCAACTGCAGCGTTTGTGAGCGACATTTCAAACACAATAATTACGACTATGGGTATTTTTACTTTGACTCCATTAAAAAATACTAGTATTTTTTCAGGAACACATCATCACAGACCGGTACAGACATAACCTAACACACAGAACACATAGTGCTTGACTTCCAGCGGGGGGTGGCGAGGGTCTGATGTAATTTTTTTTCTCCGTACCGACTAGGTACCCCACTGATGGGGATCGTAACTCCACCAGCCGTCTCCAGCGGTTTCGGCCCTCGGCGTAGTGGATGGCCTGGTGTTCAGGGATGTTCAGGCTTCTTCCTTTTGTTCTTTTATCGTCTACCTTGCCCGTAATTGGAAGTTTTACTAGATTATCGTCTCCTCTTCTTTCACTCATCTCTACATGTTTATATTTTTAAATATTATAATCGTCGATATATATTTACCTATATATATATATATACGTTTTTTATCGTTGTGGTGCAGTTCTGTATATGTTTTATTTAGTAAATCTGATATAGCTGAGTTTTCCTTGCAGATTCCTTTCTCAGTCAGATTAAACATTAACAGGTCACTGGAATCTGCTAAGCTGCTGGTCTTCTGCTAACAGCTTACTTATTGGACCACTTTGCTGCTTAGTCTTCCACTAGCAGGAGTAGAATCATTCAAAATAATTAAATTAATGACGTTTCATAAATGCCTGTGATAGGTTTACGTGAATAAAGATATTTTGACTTTGACTTTTGACTTTGACTTACAAATGTACCATAAAATAATCGACATTCTATTATTTCGAATAATAACATAATATGTGTATTTTTTACTAAACATAAATATTTCCTTTTTTGCACCAAAAACGGAACGTCATAAATCTTAAGTAAAATATTAACTAAGAAAAACTTGATTTTGCAAAATTAGTTCGTGAAACTCGATTTGACTTAATAAAAACTTAAAGATTTAATGATTCATTGGCTAGGAAATAATTAAGTAGAGGTTTGAGAAACCGGCTAACAACTCCCATTTACCCAACGTGTTTAAGAAATATTGACGCAAATTACACCAAAAAAGTACCTATTAAATCTGCAACAATTGGAATTTAATGACTCCCAACTCGATTAAAAACAAATAATTGTTAGAATTATCGTGTTTAAGACTGTACAATATCCTTTAAATAGACAATATAACGACATATGACAACTATTGCCTCACACTTCACCGTGAAGGTGGTGGCAAAGCCCTTTGTTCGTCAGTTTCTTCTTTAGGTCGACTCCACTTGATCATGGTCTCCGGAGATCGGTATAAGAACACAAGTTTAGCAAACAAGTCTTCTTCCAAAGCCAATTCCAACGCTTCTCGCACCTGAAAGGGAAGTTTACAGTGAGTTTGAAAACATAAAATGAAAAGAGGGTAGTTAAAAAAGTAAAATTATTTATTTTTATCTGTAGCGCCTATTGCTGTTTGTCTGCAATCTGTGGAAATTGCAATGTAACCTTACCAAATATAAGTCTAGGGACAGTTACGGCAATCTATCGACATTGCAATGTGAGCGCGACCTGATTACTTACCAAATATATGTCTAGAGATAGTTGCAGCAATCTATCGACATTGCAATGTGAGCGGGACCTTGATACTTACCAAATATAAGTATAGAGATAATTGCAGCTATCTATCGACATTGCAATATGAGCGCGACCTGATTACTTACCAAATATATGTCTAGAGATAGTTGCAGCAATCTATCGACATTGTAATGTGAGCGCGACCTGATTACTTACCAAATATATGTCTAGAGATAGTTGCAGCAATCTATCGACATTGCAATGTGAGCGGGACCTTGATACTTACCAAATATAAGTATAGAGATAATTGCAGCTATCTATCGACATTGCAATATGAGCGCGACCTGATTACTTACCAAATATATGTCTAGAGATAGTTGCAGCAATCTATCGACATTGTAATGTGAGCGCGACCTGATTACTTACCAAATATATGTCTAGAGATAGTTGCAGCAATCTATCGACATTGCAATGTGAGCGCGACCTGATTACTTACCAAATATATGTCTAGAGATAGTTGCAGCAATCTATCGACATTGCAATGTGAGCGCGACCTGATTACTTACCAAATATATGTCTAGAGATAGTTGCAGCAATCTATCGGCATTGCAACGTGAACGCGACCTGATTACTTACCAAATATATGTCTAGAGATAGTTGCAGCACTCTGTCGACATTGGGCAGGTCGTCGAACATGATCTTGGTGTAGATCCCCGAGAAGAATCCTCGTAAAAGTCGAGACGCCAAGAAAACAAATGTCGTGTACAGACCAATTATACTAAAAACAAATAAATATATAAAATAAAACTATTAATTTGTTAGAAGTCTTTTGGACTATGGTTTATTTATTTATTAATTAAGGCGGACCTAATGCCGCTAGACATTCTATGACGGTCAAACCTTCGGGACAACGAGAGCAGTAAGTACATAAGGTAGGTGCAATACTAAATAATTTTGAAGAGTTTTAATGCAGATAACATATACACATACCTACTAATGATAAATTCACAGGTTCTTTGTAGGAGCTATTGTCTTAACTGACATTTATATTTTTTATAATTGTGTCTGTCTTAAATGAAATGAAATAATTTATTTGTCAGAAACATGGTAGGTACAGGGATGTAAATTATTATATGTAATTATATCACATGATTCGCTATTTCTAGCATACAGATATTTATTTAGTCACATGACTTTGTCGAGCTTAGTGTCTAGGTATTCTTTTGTCGAATAAAAACATTTATTAACCAGCATTTCTTTGACTCTTAATTTGAACAGTTTTAGTGGCAGCTCCCTTATAGTAACTGGAAGCTTATTAAATATCTTTGTCGCATTGCATAACAATTTCGGCTATATTGAGTACTTTTATGAGCTGGAATAATTATTCTACTAGGATAACGCGTTTTAAAATTGCAATTATCCCAAGAGGTTTAAAAAAGTTCCGGGTGGCTTTTTACAAATAAACAGCATTCAAGTATATAGATAGAAGGAACAGTCAGTAATTTTAGTTTTATAAATAAAGGACGACAGGAAGTCATAGGAGGTGTGTTACAAATAGCACGTATGCATTGTTTTTGTCCAATAAAGATTCTATTTATTTCCACTGCATTGCCCTACAATAATATGCCGTACCTTATATTTGACGCAACATATCCATTATTTAGCTTATAGTGTGACTATTCCTATCTATAGCAGCTTTGTTTCAGCGCATAAAAGTACTCAATATAGCCGAAATTGTTATGCAATGGCAACAAAGATATTTAATAAGCTTCCAGTTACTATAAGGCTGCCACTAAAACTGTTCAAATTAAGAGTCAAACAAATGCTGGTTAATAAATGTTTTCATTCGACAAAAGAATACCTAGACACTAAGCTCGACAAAGTCATGTGACTAAATAAATATCTGTATGCTAGAAATAGCGAATCATGTGATATAATTACATATAATAATTTACATCCCTGTACCTACCATGTTTTTGACAAATAAATTATTTCATTTCATTTCAGATGGTTATCATGTCCCGACCAAGAATCGAACCCGGTACGTCTGAGTCTAAATCAACGGACTTACTAGCGGTTAAGTCACAGAGGCAGTCACAAGTAACAAGCGAATCAATGGTTATAAATTATTTGATTTTAATTATCACCATGTCGTGGTCGGATGATAGCCTATCATTCAACAGTGAAGCCAACGGCCATCTCAATGTTATATTCCCTTACAGAAATAAAATAATGGAATCCACCAAAACATATGTAGATATCTTACCCGCTGCCAGAGATGAAGTTGAGTGTTTCTGGAAACAGTTTGTCGTTGAAGGTGTACATGATCAGCATGTCGCAGTTATTTCGAGGAAGCTCCTTCAAAGTTCTGTCGCTCTCCTAAAATTGTACATTATAAAAATTAACACACATCGTCGATCCTACCCCAAAAACACCAGTACAGCGGAAGCAAGATATATTGTATACAGTATAGGAATCATGACTTAAATAATAATTAATTTAAAGAATAATAATAATAAAATAAAAGTAAAGTAAAGTATCATCACGACCTTTCGGGGTGGTCAGAAACCACGCTTATGAATAAGCGGATTCACATTTAGCCAACTTTACTATAGGCCAATCATGACAAGTGGCAAGCTCGTCGATGTCTCCAGCGTACCAAACTCGAGAAATATCACAAATAAATTAAATGTATTTATTTACATTAATAAATATTATTGTGTCCCGACCAGGAATCGAATCCGGTACCTCCGAGTCTAAACCCACGGACTTAACCGCTAGACCACGGAATAAAATATGCAAAAAAATATATAACAAATTCAAGAAACCAAACTGAGTAATAAATTAACTGTATATAAAAAATAAGCCCAAGAGTTCCGTCGCCAAATAAGCTTGAGAACCGCATTGAAATAATTTTATGATTGATACACACATAAGACAAATAATAAATTCTAATATGGAACATAGCGACTTTAACAGTCGGGACCTATTTTTGGGAAGGTTTGTTCCGGTCTCGGTTTCGAATGGGTCCCGACTCTTAAAGCCATTATGTTTTGCATTAGAATTTATTATTTGTTTTAAATGTGTATTAATCATAAAATTATTTCAATGCTCAATAATAGTTCGTTGACATTATTTTTCTTTTCCACTATATGGCGTCTGGTTATCGCATTACAGAAATTTTATTAATGTCATGTCTATAGTGACACTCATGATTAAGACGAATCGATTGACGTGTTAATCATCAAAATCACGGAACAAAGGAACATTTTTTTTTTTTTTTTATATATTCAGGAAACATACGTATCTTAAATCATAATTACAACAATTCTAAAAGTTAAACAATCCAGCAAAGTTTCCACTTAAATATTAAACATAGATTTTGCAAAAAAAAATAATAATAATAGGGATAAGCTTAAAAACAATACCCATATAACAAATACAACTAAATAATATACATATATATATATATATATATATATATATATATATAGTAAAATAATTGAAAAAGAAAAAAAATTGTAATCAAAAAGAAATAAATTAAAAGTTCTCCAAGCATTCCAATTATGATTCATTTAGATAATTTGATATTAATTTCTATTTTTAACCTAACATACATGTAACAAAGGCTGATAAACACATAAGTCAAAAAAGGTCATAAGATCTTACCAAAAAAGATAAGGTTTGTGTTTTTACAATGATTTTAATAAACTTACCGAATCACAGTTTTCTCTGACTCGCCAGTACTTTTCAGTACTCGTGTGCTCCAGTCTCATCTGTACATTACGGTAGAGGCGTTCGTTTTCATCTTAAATAACAAAAAAATAATATGTTATTTACACAAAAAATATAATCAGTACTACCTCTGTTGTGGCTTGGTACTTCCATCTAAAGTCCTAATTGATTCCTAACCCTGTGTTCCATCACTGCGCGCCGCCCGCGCCCTCTGTCTTGGATGGCGAGCATAAAAATGGGACAGTTCGACTCGGACGGAGTCCTTCGCGCCATTTTGCGCGGGGGCAAGTTGTACATTGTATAATTTGTCTCGGTCTGGGTGTTTATATGTATAATATGTATATATTTACAAAAAAAAAGTATAATATGTAGTTTATCAACCATCTAGTTTCCGTAACACAAGCCTCGTAGCTTACCACGGAAACTAGATGGCGCTGTGTGACCTGTCTGGAAATATTTATTTTATTTATTAAAAAAAAAAATGCACGGAGATGTCAAGTGCAAGTTTTTGTTTTGTAAATAAATTTACTGTGGATATTGTTGGTCAAAAGTGGTGTTGTTTTGTTTAATAATGTGCTACAATGTGATTAGTTATGGAAAACGATAAATTGGTCTTTGAATATGGGGTATCTATCGTGATTAAAAGTTAGTGATACACCCCATTGGATACTTTGCCTGAAATTGTGGGTGGGTGACATGGCGTTGTTGACGCATAGCATCTAAAATATCTATCAAATCTTTAACAACCTCGATTAAAAGAATGACGAAATGAATGTATACATTCGACCACATTTTTATAATTTCTAGAAAAACTAAAGATGCCTATTTGGAAACGAATAAATCGCCGAATTCTTCCTGTTGGAGGAATTTGGCCTACACTCGCCACGCTGGCCAGTCGGGTTGGCGAGGGTCTGATGTCAATTTTACTTGTCGGGCTTGCGACCGACAAAAGGCTGGGTTACAAAGGCCTCCTTTTTTATTTTATTGTAGAACAAGACGCTCACCATCCACCATTCTACTCCTCTCCCTACCCAACCAAATATTGTATGATTCCGTTAATGCCGTCTTGGAAGATCTTTCCATAAATGTATTGACGTCAGACGTTCTTAGGTCCAATTCTTTCAGTAAGTGGTGGCTGAGTTCTTAAACCCATTCCTGATTATTTTAATACATACATACATACATATCTTCACGCCAGATCCCTTGCGGGGTAGGCAGAGACAATTGAGGGCCACTTGACACGATCACGACATACCTCTTTCACTTCGTCGACATTCATCAACCTCTTCATACATGCCCTTCCTTGTTTCTTCCTTGGTTACATTTTATTATTTACGAGTATAAATAAATAAATATTTCCAGACAGGTCACACAGCGTCATCTAGTTTCCGTGGTAAGCTACGAGGCTTGTGGTACGGAAACTAGATGGTTTGATAAACTACATAATATACTTTTTTTTTTGTAAATATATACATATTATACATATAAACACCCAGACCGAGACAAATTATACAATGTACAACTTGCCCCAGGTGGGAATCGAACCCACGACCTCCCGAGTTCACGACAACGTTTGTTACCACTAGACCACGGAGACGGTCAAGTATAAATGTTATGCCTCAATATTATTTTTGTTTTATTATTTATTCAATTAATTTATCATGCCATGCATTATACTATTATTATATTATATTATATCTATTTTTGTATATATATATTACTATATTATATTATATTCCACCATATTTATTTTATGACTATTATTAAATTTATAAATCTATAGGTATATAATTTGAGTAGTCTGGTGTGTAGTTATTTCAGGTGTATTTTATATTAACGTTTATTATATATATATATATCTAAAATATCCGTTATTTTATTTCCCAGTAAGTTGATAGACTACATTTAGACTTAAAAAATCTTTAAGAATATTGGATCGTTAGTAATCTTACCAGAGCCAGTGGGATGCGGCATCAATTGGTAGGCAGGCTTGGCTGTTCCCTTATTGAACACCTTCACAAATTTCGGGAATAACGTGCTCACGTTTAACCTGAAAATTTTAAAGAATTGTATATATAGAGATTCTGAAAGTTCTCTTTGTGTGTAGAAAAGACAATTGATATTCTGAAGCATTCAAATTAAATTAAATCAAATATTTTATAAAATTTGATATGAGGGTAAAATGCAGCAAAGACGCTTCATCATCATCAGCCTGTGTCTCTCCACTGCTGGATATAGGCCTCCCCCAAGGCTCGCCATTTTACACGATCTTCTGCCACCCTCATCTATCCCCTTCCTCAGGTCATCTGTCCATCTGGCGGGGGGTCGTCTTCCAGTACGTGGTCTCCACTGCAGGACCCATCGTTCATCGCTTCTGCGACAGACGTGTCCAGCCCATTGCCACTTCTACTAGCTAATTTTAAAAGCTATGTCGGTAACGTTGGTTCTTTGACGGATGTCAACGTTTCTGACTTTACCCTCCAGAGAAATCCCTAGCTCTCTCCATAGCTCGCTGAGCGACCTTGAACTTATGTATGTATTATGTACTTATGGCCCTTAAAAGGTAAAATGCAGCAAAGACACTTACCATTGATGCTGTGAAGCATTTCTGTCAATTCGTGTACAAAATGTATCATTGAGCTGTCTTCTTTGATAGTGGCAAATTCTTAAAGAGTAAAATTCAGCAAAGACACTTGGTGGCGCGGGTTTAGTGGACTGTAACTAGGTGCTGGGTTTGCGATAATCTTCACATTAGATACATAGACTACGATAATCGGTGCAATAAACATACTAGAAAGGAAACTGGTAAAGGAACTTACCTGATGTCCTCAGCACCAGCACTTATAAATTGTTCTTACACAAATTTTGCGAATGGGAGATAACAATGATCAGGGCGATTTCTTCAGCGTCTTCTATGACAACTGTAGAACAACGACGACTATACTTCGATTCGACGATTACGACCACGACTGGCATGCTGTGCGGCCAGTTATATAGGCGCTGCCTCTCTTCAGTGCGAAAGCGCCGGCCTTTGGACTGGTGAGCGGGATGGGTAATATAGAAAGGAAGCGGCGAGAAAGAGATAGGACAAGGGTATAGGGGTAACAAATTAGGACGTCTGTTTATGCACCAACGAATCACAATACCGCCTAACCATCCAAAATTGGTCGAATTACAGCGATCGGCACGAACAACACTTACCATTAATGTTCTGAAGCATTACTGTCAATTCGTGTAGAAAATGTATCTTCTATTTTTGAGCTGTCTTCTTGGATAGTGGAAAATTATTTAAGGGTAAAATGCAGCAAAGACACTTACCATTGATGTTCTGAAGCATTTTGTGCCAATAGATGTAGCAAAGTATCTCTCTCCGGGTTTCGCTTGCCCCCGGGTAGGTAGGCGGGGAGAGTGACTTCGCGTTCCTCCTCGATAGTGGGTGGGTTCTGAGCACTGTTGCTGGGGTGAGTCAGCACGTAGGTGAATTTTATTGTTAATGTCGCGTCTGGAAGAAAGTAATGGGTCTTTACACTTCTTAATGAGTGGTAGTAATGTTATTCCAGTTGTACTATAGTAAAGTATCATTATTTAATATTTTAGTACGAAAGGATCAAATATTAAAAATAATTTAATATTGAATTTTAATAATTTATTATACTATTTTGACAGAATAATGTAATGATCTTAGAATTCATTTATGTATAATTTATTATACAGATAGTAAATGTTTTTATTTGATTATTTATTGATTTTTATTGGGAGTTTAATTTTAATTATTGGTATTTCACACACACACGCATACACATTCACCCGCTCATACATACACACTTAATTTACAGTCCTTCAAACAATTTACTTATTAGTATTTTTAATTTATTATCACTATTTATGTTTTTAATGCAGTTTACGATAGATAGCTTTGGTATCCGTGGCTGATGGGTAGGAATAAGTACATATTTTCTTCCGTCTTATTGTATGTTATTGTTTTGTTTATGTTTTTGTAATTATTGTCTTGGTTTTGTAAATTCTCTTAGTTTTACGCACTTATTTTTTTTTGATTGATTTATTTTGTGTGGATTTATATTTTTGTGTACCTATAATTTGTGAACCCATGGATGGCCTTATGATTCAAATTCAAAATTCAAATAGTTTATTAATCAAAAATACTTATTACTAGGGTTTCACAAAAAAATAATCCTACAGAAGATGTAGGTAGGCACTTTTACAAATAATATCTAAACTAGTAATTTAGACAAATGTGTCGCTGCTAGCTAAACTAATAGTCTTTCAACTACTGTTAAATATAGCTAGCTAGAAACAAATTAAGTTTATCATGACTTCATGAAGTGTGCATATACAAAAAAATATTTAAAAATAGCCCTGCTCGGGGTCTGAAGGATTTTTATAGATAACTGATTCCAGAGTTTCACAGCTACAACTGCATAGGACTTTGAGACAAAAGAAGTGAGTGGGTATAGAGAGAGTGGAATTAGAGGAAGAACAAAGAGTTTTGTCATGAATAGGTCTAAGACGTACGTAAAGTTAAGATGAGAGGTACTGACGTCATGTATGTATGTGAGAAGGACTGATGAACATCTAGCTGTCTATTATTTATTTATTTATTTTCAGAAAAATCACAGCTTATAACTATGACATAAAAATATTATAAATTATTAGATCTTAAGCCAGAAAGATTTTATATTATTTGTACATTATTCCTCAAAAACAGTGGGTTAAATACAAAAAAAAAATACAAATTAAAAATATTAAACATTAGTATAAGTCTTTCTCAAAGTGGGTGTTAACGCCCCCTGGTGTGCGCTGGACGCCTAGGGAGGGGCGGTAAGGGGCCCAGAAAGAAATTGGAGGCGTTGGCATGGTTTAGGGGACTTTTTTAAATTTAAAACCTACCTCTGTGGTCTAGCGGTTAAGTCGGTAGATTTAGACTCGGAGGTACCGGGTTCGATTCCTGGTCGGGACACAAAAATATTGATTTATTTGTGATATTCTTCGAGTTTGGTACGCTGGAGACATCACTTGTCATGATTGGCATATAGTAAAGTTGGCTAAATGTGAATCCGCTTATTTATAAGCTTGGTTTCTGACTGGAAATAAGTTTGAGAATCTCTGGTCTAGGTGGACAAAATCGATTTTATTTTTTATTTTTGTTAAATACTCACTCGAAACAGCTTCCTTTTCCAGTCGCTCGAGTTCTGGTGGAGATATCTCCCAGTTCATGGTGGAGTTCGGGTTGAGGGTCACCACCGCCACGTCATTATACATATAGTTAGATAGAAACGTCTGAGCTGTACGATCTCGGGCGTACATATTACTCAGTTGGGTGTAGTCTTCTTCTGTATATCTAAAAATACAATAATAGTAGTTTTATTTTTATATTATTGTTTATTTATGATGTAATTTATGTTTATATATATGTATATATTTATATATTACGTATTTATGTATTTGTATATGTATTAGTATGTAATACTGTTATGTATGTATTAAGATACAGAAGTATACTGTTAAGAATAACTTAATTAATGATTGCACCTACCATCTATACTGTCTAAATGTCCTAAAGGTTTGGCTGTCAGAGAATGCCTAGCGGCATTAAGTTCGCCTTTGTACATAGTGGAATAAAGTTTTTAAATAAATAAATAAAAAAAATAGTAGTTTATGAAACTGTTGCATAATAAGGGGTATTATACACGAGTGTGTGTTTAAAAACCGAGCCGTAGGCGATAGTAACTAGGTATAATCACACGAGTGTTATAATACCTAGTTATGTGTAGTTTCATACACTAATTTATCTACTCTCATACATTGGGATTGAACCTACTAAATAAAAGATAAAAATTAAAAGATTAATTTTTGTTTTTGGTTCTCTTCTCCCGATGGATGATGAATGAGATGATAGGGAAGGCAAAGGGTCTAGACGTAATATATCTTTCTTATTCATGAGTTAATGAGGTCATCATCAAATTCCAGATGCTGCAGAATTTGATGCTTTTCTTGGAGTCACTCGCGGCACCATAGCTCAAACACGTCGGGTAAAATATGGGAGTTGACAGCGCGGGAAACCGCAAAAAATAAACTGCAACTTCGGCCCCATATTTAAAGTCCAATTTATCGTTTTCCATAATTATTTACATTGTAGCACATTATTAAACAAAACAACACCACTTTTGACCAATAATATACACAGTACATTAATTTACAAAACAAAAACTTGCACTTGACATGTCCACGCAAAATGGCGCGAAGAACTCTTAAAAGAGTAAGAAATAGACGTATTGAATGGCACCAATTTTTTTTTTTTTTTTTAAATGACCATGGTACAGAATACATAAGTCCTAAACAATGAAATGGCCCCAAAAACTAGCTTATGACCGCGCACGCGCTATGGCGGGCGCTGCCATAGACAAGTAAAAATTGGAATCAAAACTTTTTTGTAAAGGAACATTTGCCTTAAACAAAATTGTTATATAATTAATATGTATGATTCTATTTTTAAAATGAATTATAACATTATTTTCTTAGAGAAAAAGTGTTATAATGTGATTCTATTTTTAAATTTCAGCAGTATGTTTATAAAGTATGTCAATATAAATTCGTTTTGAAGTTTGTAATTCTCATTTTACGATATGAGAGTAGATAAAAAATATTATGAAAATCCATTACGGCCTAATGATAAAGCTACACTACGTAGGAAAGTTGTATACTTTCGGGGTTGTGACCAAAATGCTGTGTAGAGAGGTTGGGATATATATGCATTATTTATTTTATTTAAATCTTTATTGCACAAAGTACAAAGGCGGACTTAATGCCGCTAGGCATTCTATGACAGTCAAACCTCCGGGACAACAAGAGCAATCAAACAATGAAAGGTAGGTGCAATTACAGGCTTAATTAGACAATATAATGACATATATAAATTAATACATACTTAGATACCTAAATAAATAATATATTTATAGCTACATACTAATACTACATGCAAATACATATATATATAAACAATAAAAATATACATACATATAAAATAAAATGTAATACTATCTATAACCATATCAAATACAAGTAAAATTATCAGCAACGCCAGAAATAAATTAAGTTTATTATGACTTCATGTAGTGTGCATAAACAAGTTTTTTAAAGATAGCCCTGCTCGGGGCCTGCTGGATTTTTATAGGCAACTGATTCCAGAGCAACTGCAAAGGACTTTGAGACAAAAGAAGAATGGTGAGTGGGAATGGACAGAGTAGAATTAGAGGAAGAACGGAGAGAGTTTTGTCATGGGTAGCGCCAAGATAAGTGAAGCACTCTTTTAAGTAATTGGGGGTAGCGGGCTCATTAAGTATTGAGTATAACATGCAGATATATCTATTATTTTCATTATATCGCTATTTTGGATCGATCCAGTCTAAAATATATTTAAAAAAAACAATTGCAGTGCGTGTGTCTGGCTTAAAACTGGATGACTTTGTATAATAAACTATATGTCGGCAATACATATATTTTTTAATTCTCCATACAAATAATAGTTTATTTACAAACACGTAAACCTAACATAAGCCAATTCGTTAGTAAGTGTTCTTCACATATGGTTAATACCATAAACATACAAAAATACCTAAGTAATTTGAAGTAATAATAATAATTAATAAAGAAATCAAATTATTTATAGGCATAGAACATGGTAATAGTATTCAATTCAATTCGTTTATTTTCTGTAATTAGGTATAGGACAAAAAAATGTATTTTGCACTTTTACATATCAAATATACAATAAGTATACTTTAATATTAGGCTACATAATTTCACAGCATTCTACCAGTTAGAACGCCATGAAACTACACAACCTTACTTAAATGTAGAGCAGTGCGTTACAATAAAAACATAAAATAACTTTAAAAAAAAAAAACCTACGTTATTTATACACACAATAATAATTCCACACAAAACTACACTTATAATTATAGCTGCTGTAAATAGGCATTGTCATCTTATCAAATAATATATATATATACCATATAAGAAGGTCATTAACTCTTAAACCATCTGATTCTGTGTTCTTCATGTATTTCCTAAATTAATTTTATCATTTATCTACAATTATCGATAATATAATAAATTATTGTTAATGGTATTTAGAATATAAGATGACACGGCACTTTTACAAGCTACGAATATATGTTAAATTGACATATTATTATTATTTACATTGTAAGGTGACACGGCCCGTATACAGCCACGAACTAGTATTAAGATTTGATATTTATTATTATTGTTAGATTGTAAGCTGACTCGGCCCTTTCACAGCCACGAATTTATATTTAGTTGACACGGCCTATTTACAGCCACGAATTTATATTTAGTTGACACGGCCTATTTACAGCCACGATCTTATATTAAGTAGTTATTAAGTTGCCTTATTATTATAATTACCTTGTTTATGACAATAATGCTATTATAACACACATAAATCTGGATTGTTTACCTGTTACGGTCCAATCATGATTACCTAACTTATGTTGGTTTATATTTTTGATTTTTACGATTTTACTGACAATATCCAAGTTGTTACAAAATAACCTATGAAAATAAATATTTTGATTTGATTTGATATCAGCGCAGGTCTGCTCACTATCAATAGTTTCCTAATTAGGCCCTTAAACTGATTGTCAGGTTTATAATCGACAATGGCCAAGGATGAACGTTAATAATAATAATACTTACAAGTCGATATTGTGAGACTGTGCCGACATCTGATATACTGGTAAGAAGGGACCGATTCGAATCTTCACCGTGACGTCAGTCGGAGGATTTGGTTGACCGACCTGATCGAAATAAAAAAAGTAAAGTATAACTGCTTCCGTGGTCTAGCGACTAAGTCCGTAGATTTAGACTCGGAGGTACCGGGTTCGATTCCTGGTCGAGACACAAAAATGTTTATTAATGTAAATAAATACATTTAGTTGATGCTTAATTTATTTGTGATATTTCTCGAGTTTGGTACGCTGGAGACATTGACGTGTCCTATAGTTGCCTAAAGCGTGGTTTCTGACCACACTTTACTTTTTTTTTTCATTATTTTTATCTTTGCATATAAACTTCTTTCCTCTCGTTCCGAGACACAATAATAGTAACCTGAGCACGCTTAAGACGTGCATAAACGTCACAAATGACATCATTCCTCGCGCTGTTTGTCATTATGTCTCGCGTCATAGATTTACAACACCACCATACCCGTGCCTCGTAGAGCACGTTAAGCCGTCGGTCCCGGTTCCACTAATACCAACTTGTGGAATCGTTAATAAATTGTCATTAAATATGACATCATATCCTCGCCAAGCCGTCTGGCCAGCGTGGCAAGTGTAGGCCAAATTCTCCAGTATATGTTCTGGAAGGCCCGTCTCCAGCAGTGGAGGTCTAGGACGCCGTGTTCTAGGGGCTGTAATGAATGCATGAATGCCGAAGTGAGCAGCTTTTAAGTGTACAAATCGAGATTTCTAAGCAAAATCAAAATATGGTGATCTCAAATTTAACCGACCTATTATTATTATTTTTTTCTTAATTCGTCTTTTACGTTAAGTTAAAATACATTTTTCTGTTATTACAATAAAAAACTGCAAAATCATTTTAAAAAAATTGCGACCTAGGTGTAAAACAAGGTACCATTGCCGCTAGCGACATCTACAAAAAGCTTTATACTCTACACACCATTATAATAGCGTTTGGCACTAACATTTTCTACTTAAAGGGATTCCATTATATAACGTTTGTGCTTAAGTAACAGAATAAAACTATATATATTTATTTGTATTATAATGTTTTTGTTGCTTACCGTATTACCAAAGGCGAAGAAAACTAACGGGAACCAGATGATGGCTATGACGAAGGCGAGCACACCTCCGCCTAACAAATACTTGACAGTATTGGACTTCTTAACACCTCGAGGAGAAGGAAATTCGTCTTCTACGTAACGGGAACACTAAAATATATATTATAAATAAAATATAAATATAAATAAATAAATATTATAAATATAAATATTTCCAGACAGGTCACACAGCGCCATCTAGTTTTCATGGTAAGCTACGAGGCTTGTGTCGGAAACTAGATGGTTGATAAACTACATACTATACTTTTTTTTTTAAAACACAAAATAAATATTAAACAATGTATAGTTTGTGTGGACACGGCCTCCTTAAAGCTACGATCTAAATTTAAGATTTAAATTACTTTACATAATGAATATTACTATTTTAGATAATAAATTGACACGGCCTCCTTAAAGCTACGATCTAAATTTATAGATTTAAATTACTTTACATAATGAATATTACTGTTTTAGAGTTGACACAGCCTCCTTAAAGCCACGATGTAAATTTTAATTTACATTTATTTTAATTTAAATTATTTGACATAATAAATATTACTATTTTAGAGAATAAATTGACACGGCCCCTTTACAGCAACGAATTTATTTATGTTAGGTTAAGATATAAGTAATTGTTTATGGCAACAATTTAAAATATTATTCAAGCTTTACCTTCACGGTCCATCCGTAATTTATGTTTTTTAATAATCTAGGTTATTTATAAAAATAATAATAATAATAACGTTTATTGAGCTATCTTATTGGTAACTATATACAATGTTGAGAAACAATATATAAAATATTCCTTGAATTTTACATTTTAAGCATACAAACATTTTTGATTGAATGCAAACCACAAGGATAGGCAATTTTAAGACGGTCCAAGGTCCAGATAACTTGTGTCCTAGGATGTCAGACAGTTCCATATACAAAAATGTATTTTACTATACTACATGTCGTAGTTTTTATTTCTTGGGGTGAGAATTGACGAGCCCTCTGTGTCTCCGTTTGTCATACGCTTATTAATTTTTATTTATTTAAAACTTTATTGCACTCTGTACAAGGGGCGGGCTTAATGCCACTAGGCATTCTCTAGCAGCCAACCTTTGGGACAATGCAGACAATTTTGATTATGAGGTAGGTGCAAAGGTCTTAAATATGAAACTTATCAATGGCAACACATCCGCTTAGGTCTTACATCACTACGCAAGTGCTCGAAGTAACGCCCCGCCAAGGAACAACAAGACCCCGGCAGTCATCGTAAAAGATTATCACGTGACTATCTCTCGATTGGTCAATTAATCGCTCCAAGCTATGATGGTTTACGATCCAGTGTTCCAAATTTGAATACTTTGTTGTGATCGGCCCTAAAGAATGGCGTCTTGTACACCGGAAATACTAAGTTAGTCGTTCAGAGATTTTAATGTCATTTTTGTATGAAGTTATTTTTAAAACTTAAATTAATTGGAACACAACGTATATAGTTCTGGGCGCCATTTTGCACGGACATGTCAAGAGCAAGTTTTTGTTTTGTAAATTAATTTACTGTGGATATTGTTAGTCAAAGTGGTGTTGTTTTGTTTATTAATGTGCTACAATGTGAATAATTATGGAAAACGATAAATTGGACGTTAAATATGGGGCACAAGTTGCAGTTTGCGGTTTTCCCGCGCTGTCAACTCCCATATTTTACCCGACGTGTTTGAGCTATAATGCCGTCCAAGAAAAGCATCAAATTCTGCAGCATCTGGAATTTGATGATGACCTCATTAACTCATAAAAAAGAAATATATATTACGTCAGACTTGCCTGTATGGGCTAGACCCTTTGCCTTCCCTATCACCTCATTCATCATCCAACAAATGGAACATCACAGTACCTTCAAAAGGAAAACGCTAGCAAAGATATCCTCCATTTTGAGCCAATCCATGAGAGTCATCGATGTATCAGTCCACATCCAATCCATTAGAGTCCGTAATTCAAACACAAATGGTACCGCCATGAAACTGAAAATTTATTTGCAATTAGTTACACAAACTTAAGAAAATTAAAAAGATTAAATTACAATTCGGCTTGCAATGACATATTTTTGTAAAAACACGTACAGTTGAAACGAGTACGGCTTATTATGCAACTTGCAACAGCAATGCGTCAGGCATAAATTGCACAATAGTCACTGTCAAAAAATAATTTACTATTTATCGATAATAGACCCCCCACTGAACAGCGATAGCTGCCTTCATACCAGTCGCGTAGTTTACTTTTTAATTTTACTTAAATAGGGTTTGCACAAAAGAGTTTTTTTTTTTTTTTTTGGGGTATGTTATACAGCGTTACTACGGTTCTTAAATAATGTCAATGGACTCTTTATAAGCCCCATTTAGCCTCCTTTCGGAGCTGTGATGTGATTTGGCTGGAATTAGGGTCCATTCGATTTTTTGCCCAGAGTGCCCAATGGGCAAAAAACCTGAGTAAAGAATAAAAATAAATAAATAAAAAGGTTTTTATTTTCTCCCACAAAGCTTAATATTAGTAGCAATACTTTAAAACATTTATGTAGGCGTAGGAGACTGGAGGCAAAACTAAACTAAGCGATTAGTCTGTATTAAAGAACTCCAGGTTAATATAAAATTAATAATAAAATAATAAATATTTACTGACACCAATTTTTAACATCCTATATACATACATAGATTACAAACTAGGAAATTATTCATTTATTTATTTATTTGAGCTAGGACAGGCTAACAGAACTGTTAGTAAGTGCACTGGTTTCTGCACTAGATAATTCTGTCAAGGCACAGAAACCAGATTGATCAGGCAAGGTGTAGTTTCTTGATGCTAGTTTTGCAACACTCGAATGTGGTTGTTAATCTTATTTGTGTATTTATTTATATTTATTTACTTATTTATTTTGTTTATCCTGTGATTGTGTTTAATCTAATTTTATGTACTTAATCTTGTTTTCACCATTATATATATATTTGCTATTATTGATTTATTATTGGAGTTAGGGTTTACTGAGGGAATAGGGATTCCTAAACTATTATATTGTTATTTTTAATGAATTCTTATTTGGTGTAGTATTGTAGTGTAATTTGTAATTAAAATTAATTGTAGTGTATTGTAGTGTAATGTAGTGTAGTGTGATTATATAAATATGTAAGGTATATTAATTATATATGTTTTATTATTTTTTGCGTATTTATTTAAAATAAAATATAAATACCCTCTAAAGCACAGCATGTTGACATAGTTGTATCCCTTGCAGAGGAAGTTTCCAATGATCCTGCGCGGATATCCGCAGCGGATCTGGTAAGCCGATAGCAACAAGTACACACTCTTGATCATGTACCACATAGGAGGAGGCGGCAGGGCGTTGAATGTTCTGCAAGGAAAAACATTTTGCTGCTTCATTTTTGTTACTGAAGGCAAAACAAACTGACTGACAGATTTCTGTGTAGTCACGTGTCTTTATTTATTTTGGAAGTAGAAAACAATATTAGGCCCAAAACATATTATTACAGTGATCAATAGTTATAAAATACAATAATACCTTAAGGATCACCGATTTAGATTTTGTAAGTATGAAATTCTTAAAAAATAAATATCCTAAATTACTTAACTTAATATATCTCTAAATGTCCGTAATTTTACTAAAACTAATCTATGATTAATATATCTCTAAATGTCCGTAATTTTACTAAAACTAATCTATAATTAATATATCTCTAAATGTCCGTAATTTTACTAAAACTAATCTATGATTAATATATCTCTAAATGTCCGTAATTTTACTAAAACTAATCTATAATTAATATATCTCTAAATGTCCGTAATTTTACTAAAACTAATCTATGATTAATATATCTCTAAATGTCCGTAATTTTACTAAAACTAATCTATGATTAATATATCTCTAAATGTCCGTAATTTTACTAAAACTAATCTATGATTAATATATCTCTAAATGTCCGTAATTTTACTAAAACTAATCTATAATTAATATATCTCTAAATGTCCGTAATTTTACTAAAACTAATCTATGATTAATATATCTCTAAATGTCCGTAATTTTACTAAAACTAATCTATAATTAATATATCTCTAAATGTCCGTAATTTTACTAAAACTAATCTATAATTAATATATCTCTAAATGTCCGTAATTTTACTAAAACTAATCTATGATTAATATATCTCTAAATGTCCGTAATTTTACTAAAACTAATCTATGATTAATATATCTCTAAATGTCCGTAATTTTACTAAAACTAATCTATAATTAATATATCTCTAAATGTCCGTAATTTTACTAAAACTAATCTATGATTAATATATCTCTAAATGTCCGTAATTTTACTAAAACTAATCTATAATTAATATATCTCTAAATGTCCGTAATTTTACTAAAACTAATCTATAATTAATATATTTCTAAATGTCCGTAATTTTACTAAAACTAATCTATGATTAATATATCTCTAAATGTCCGTAATTTTACTAAAACTAATCTATGATTAATATATCTCTAAATGTCCGTAATTTTACTAAAACTAATCTATAATTAATATATCTCTAAATGTCCGTAATTTTACTAAAACTAATCTATGATTAATATATCTCTAAATGTCCGTAGTTTTACTAAAACTAATCTATAATTAATATATCTCTAAATGTCCGTAATTTTACTAAAACTAATCTATGATTAATATATCTCTAAATGTCCGTAGTTTTACTAAAACTAATCTATAATTAATATATCTCTAAATGTCCGTAATTTTACTAAAACTAATCTATGATTAATATATCTCTAAATGTCCGTAGTTTTACTAAAACTAATCTATAATTAATATATCTCTAAATGTCCGTAATTTTATTCCCTAGTAAGTTAGGCCACGTTCGTTTTATAGCATTTCCAACATTTCGTAGCAACTTTATAAACCAGCGTGAAATGTCGTTTATGTTAAGAAATACCACTTATTTTAACAATGCTAACATTTCTTAAAAAAAAACGAGCGGTGAGGCTAATTTTTGACAAGTATGACAAACAATAACAAATCAATTGACAATGTATTATGGTCTTTGAATTTATTACATAAAATCGCTTAAAATACATTTTAAACAAATATAATATAAACTATAAAGTATACAACAATGTAAACAAACCATTTTATATGTTAATGACATCTGTCAAAAAGTAACATCAATAACCCTCCTTTCAACACGGTACTGACATACGAAATTAGCATCAAATTAAACGAACGACTTAAATAATCTGTAAAAAGGCTTAATACAACATGGTGAAATATGAAGTAGTGTTTTGACTAACCTTTCAGTAATAAATGGCAGTATAAAGAACATCCATATATGTACCCCGAGCACCAGAATGTATTGGAACAGTATCTTGCCAAGAATGAACTTGCGCAGATACAGAGCTCGGTCGACCACGATGAGGCCGAATTGTAGAATTAACATGACCAGAAAAGGTATTGGCACCTTGTTCTCCTCTAGGTAAGCCTGGACACCTCCGTCTCCTTGATGTGTCTACAAAAATACATACACACACATTTTTTATTATATGTCCAATATCCTCCGTGATCTAGTGGTAACAAACGTTGCCGTAAACTCGGGAGGTCGTGGGTTCGATTCCCACCGGGGGCAAGTTGTACATTGTATAATTTGTCTCGGTCTGGGTGTTTCTATGTATATATTTACAAAAAAAAAAGTATAATATGTAGTTTATCAACCATCTAGTTTACGTAACACAAGCCTCGTATCTTACCACGGAGATTAGATGGCGCTGTGTGACCTGTCTGGAAATATTTATTTATTTATTATTTATTTTATATTTACCGTGTGACTTTGTATGGTCTTACGTTAGACTAATATGTATGGAATGACAAATAAAAATAACTTCTCCATACAAACTGTTAATTTTAAATTAGCAAATTTTTATGATGAAGCCAAAAGAAAAACTCATTTCATTTGGAAAAGTTGTTTGTTTCAATCTATAGAATCACATATTATACGATTTCCATTTCTTTATTTTCTCGATGACAGATCTAATTTGATAGTTGTAGTGTTGTTGCCAAATAAGTAATGATATCGATTATATATATACTTTATTAAAAGTACAATTAGTGAATATTTTAAAATCGAAAAAAAGGCCTCCCTAAAAGATATGTTATCGACGAAATAGCTGCCGAATGTGGTCATTGGGTTCTTCGACTTCCGCCATATCATTGCCAGTACAATGCTATTGAACTAATATGGGCACAAATCAAAGGACACGCCGCTAGAAACAATGCCTATCCCCCTTTTACGGCAAACAAGATGTTAGATTTATTAAAAAATGCATGTGAAGAACCCAAAACACTATAATGTCGGATTGGGAAATTCATGTGGCTTTCGATAATTTAGAAGAACAGGAACTTATAATAAATGTTGGGGAGAACTCATCGAGTGACAATCAGATTTTGATTAAAATAAATAAAAAATAACTGTCGTTATAATTATTTCGTTTCATTGTCGAGTACCTACCTATACCGACTTAATTTACAACAGCTATACTTATTACAATAGGCATGGTGACAGTGGTAAAGAATCAATTCATTAAAATATCGCTATACATAAAAGATGATAAAAAAGGATCAATATTGTATAAAAATGTTGAGATTAATAATATTTTTAAATTTAAAATATGCAGTCTAAACCTTCAGTTAAAACTGTGAATGACGTCACAAATTTATATACAATATCGATACATCAATCACAACATCACTATTCATATTGCCATAGAATGTAACTTTAATATTTATCGTACTTTAAAAAAAAATACTGCATATATGGACTCAATTTGTCTTGGATGAATATTATATGGGATAAAGAAACAAAATTAGGCAGTTGTCGTATTTTTATACCTCGCATTTAAAAGTTATTTTTTTGTGTAATATGCGGAGTTACATTCTACAGGAACTGTCATTGAGAAAATAAAGAAATGGAAATAGTATAGTCTATCGTAAGACCATACCAGACCATCGGACTTTAAACATCGATATGATATTTACCCCAAAAGCAGCAAATCCGAAGATAACAACGAGAAAGTTGAGGAAGTCGCATAGAAACATGTAGGCGTATACATCTGCAGTGACGCGCGCTCCCGGAGCTAACATCCGGAGGAAGAAATGACGAACTGGCATTAAATACCGCTTTACACTGAGAAAACAAATAAATATTACAAAATAGCTTGGCCAGGCATTGACAGTCATCATCATCAGCCTATGTCTCTCTACTGCTGGATGTAGGCCTCCCCCAAGGCTCGCCATTTCACACGATCTTTTGCCACCCTCATCCAGCCCCCACCAGCGACGTTTTTCAGGTCATTCGTCCACGTTTCTGCTCCGTACGACAATACTGGAAGAACGCATTGTTGAAAACTTTCGTTTTCAAACACTGTGGTATGTTTGATAACAGGATGTGGCGTAACTTCCCGAATGCAGCCCATCCTAGTTGAATGCGCCTGTCAGCTTCTTTGCTTAAGTTGGCTAGGCCTAGTTGGATAGTCTGGCCAAGGTAGACGTATTTTTTCACAACTTCGAGAGAGGCGTTGCCCACGCAAATTGGTCTCGGAATGGCATGATCGTTGAACATGACTTTAGTCTTGTCCAAGTTTATTCCGAGACCAACTCGCTGGGATGCATTGACAGTACTTACACCTAAACTGTATTCCACAAGAAGTGGGTGAATTCATTGCATCTAGACATACTCCGTTATACAAAAGCTTGGCCCGGCATTGACAGTGTAATTACAGTACTTACACCTAAACTTTATTCCACAAGAAGTGGGTGAATTCATCGCATCTAGACATACTCCGTTATACAAAAGCTTGGCCCGGCATTGACAGTACAATTACAGTACTTACACCTAAACTTTATTCCACAAGAAGTGGGTGAATTCATCGCATCTAAACATACTCCGTTATACAAATGCTTGGCCCGGCATTGACAGTATATTAACAGTACTTACACCTAAACTTTATTCCACAAGAAGTGGGTGAATTCATCGCATCTAAACATACTCCGTTATACAAATGCTTGGCCCGGCATTGACAGTATATTAACAGTACTTACACCTAAACTTTATTCCACAAGAAGTGGGTGAATTCATCGCATCTAAACATACTCCGTTATACAAATGCTTAGCCCGGCATTGACAGTATATAAACAGTACTTACACCTAAACTTTATTCCACAAGAAGTGGGTGAATTCATCGCATCTAGACATACTCCGTTATACAAAAGCTTGGCCTGGCATTGACAGTGTAATTACAGTACTTACACCTAAACTTTATTCCAGAAGTGGGTGAATTCATCACATCTAAACATACTCCGTTATACAAATGCTTGGCCCGGCATTGACAGTATATAAACCGTACTTACACCTAAACTTTATTTATTTATTTATTATTTATTTATTATAAACTTTATTGCACTAAGTACAAAGGCGGACCTAATGCCGCTAGACATTCTATACTGGTCAAACCTTTGGGACAACTAAAGCAGTTACGACGAGATAAGGCAGGTGCTATCAAATCTAATAGAAAAATATTAGACTTCAATATATACTAGTGAATAAATACTTATTTACATACTAATACATACACAAATACATACAAATAAAACTACATACATACGTTCTATGAATATACATAAATATAATATACCTACTATATGATGACTATAATGAGAGAAATAAATATAGCAGAGAGTGTATTAAGCTTATGGTAAATTTAAATAGTGCGCATAGACCAGTTTCTTAAATAGTGTTCTATTTGGAGCTTGACGGATGTCCACCGGTAACTGGTTCCAAAGATGCACAGCCACCACCGCAAACGACTTGGAAACGAATGCGGTGTGATGTGTGGGGAAGGAGAGCGTGGAGTTAGAAGAAGAACGTAAAGTTCTGTCATGAGTGGCACCAAGAAAATTAAATTTCTCTTTTAAATATTCCGGTGTATTAGGCTCATATAATACTGAGTACAACATGCAGAGAATCCTACGGTTCCTGCGATGGCGTATAGGCAACCACTTTAGTTTGTCACGGAATGGCGAAATGTGATCGTACTTTCTTAGACCGAAGATAAATCTGATGCATGCATTGTGTAGTCGTTCCATTTTATTTAATAATTCCTCAGTGAGATCCACACAACACACGTCACCATAGTCGAGCAACGGGAGTAGCAGGGCTTGTACAAGAGTTATTTTAGCTTTCAACGGCAGAAAATTTTTGAGTTTATTAAGAGAGTGCAGTGAGAAAAAAATTTTACGACTGGTGTCGGCGATTTGCGCTCCCCAGCTAAGATGAGAGTCAAGGTGTAATCCAAGACTCTTAACCTCGCTGCGTTGTCATACCGAAGCTGGTCAATTCTGGTAAGTTCAATTTTTGATAACAATCGGGAGCTCCCGACTATAATTGCCTGGCACTTGTTCGGGTTGACAACGACGCCAAACCGCGACGACCAAGAGTATACATTATTAAGATCGGAATTTTGCCAAGCTATAGCACTGTTAAGCGTGGTAATATCCGTCTGCACATAGAGTTGCAAGTCGTCAGCGTACAGATGGTAGTTACAGTGAAGAGATGATGTGATGCCATTAATGAATAATGAAAATAATAATGGAGACAAAATACCGCCTTGTGGAACGCCTGCACCCAAGTTACACCAGTCCGACGTCGTATCATTAACACGTACTTGTTGCCGACGACCACAAAGATATTGTGTGAACCAATCTAGGGATCTTGACGAGATCTTAAGACGAGACAAAATGGCGATTAGCAACTCAGGATTAACTGTGTTAAAGGCATTGGTGAAATCAATCAGTACAAGTACGGTTACTTTAGTTTCATCCATGCCGTGTCTGATGTCTTCAGTTACTTTCAGTAAAGCTGAAGTTGTGCTATGACCAGGACGAAAGCCAGATTGAAAGGAGTTAAGAAGCCTATTATCGTGAAGAAAATCTGATAATTGTTTATGAACAATAGACTCCAAAACTTTAGAAAGGAATGGTAAGATCGATATAGGGCGGTAATGTGTAGGAAGAGTTGGTGAGGAAATTTTGGGAAGTGGAATGATAAAGGCTTGGCGCCACAAGGATGGAAATTGGCCGGAGGTGAGTGAAAAATTAATAATACGAGAGATAGTGGGTAAAAGTAAATCAATAATAATTATGATCATAGCACGACTAATGAAATCACATCCTATTGCTTTCGAAGTTATGGAGCTGATCGTCTTAAGGATCACGTCACTTGATACCTCTATAAAATTAAATGGCTCAATATTGTGTGTCGGCATCTGGGCAATTTCGGTCAATGTTGCTGTTCTTACAGCAGCATTTAACGTCGGAGCTGAAGCAAAATGAGTGTTAAGCTGGTCAAGCGTTACAGAGCCAAAAGACGGTTGGCTCTGAGAACGACCCAGCCCAATAGATTTAAGAAATTTCCAAATATTGGATGAAGATTTATTACTGATATTTTCATGAAAGTGGCGGCGTTTGGCTGTTCTACACACCTGATTACATCGGTTTCTGGCAACCCTATATGCAGACCAGCTATCATCACTTCGACGACGTCTATACCTGCGATAAGCGCAATCACGTATTTTCATCGCGGTACGGACTGAGTCATCTATCCACGGCGCCGGAGGACGCCTCAATTTCGTGGAGCGCATTGGAGCATGATGATCATAGAGCTTTACAACCTCACGATTAAAGATATCAACCATCTCATCAATACTTTTAGGATTATCAAAAGAGCTCCAGTCAATAGAACCAGCATCACTACGTAAACGTTCTATATTTATACGACTAAAGTGCCGCATAACAACAGTTGGTGGTCGGTATTTAGGAGGCTTACATTTGTATGACGCATAGATGAGATCGTGGTGGGAGAAGGCAGGGGCTGGGAGCTGACCATGACACACAACAATATCAGGGCGAGATGTGCACATTAAATCAAGAAGTGTATCGGACGAAACAAGATGATGGGTTGGGCCAGTTGGCAGAAGGGAGAGATTTGCGGAAGAAAGATTTTTTAATAGTTTTGAGGCACGGGATTTGGCAACTGAATGATCATCAACTAGGCAGGTATTAAAGTCCCCCATTATTATATTATGAGAATATTCCGACACGATCTCATCCAGCGTACTCTCAAGCTGCAAGAAATAATTAATAGATGGCGGGCAGTAAACAACTCCAACCAGTATGCGTGCACCCGAAAAGCTGACTTCAATGAATAAGTATTCACAAGACGCGGCGTACAGTGAAGGCGAGTAAGAAACAATTTTGTATGAAATATCAGCGCGAAGATAGATTGCCACTCCACCTCCACCGCGACCCGTACTATCGTTGCGAATGAGAACATATCCAGGAAGAGAATAAGAGTTTGAAGTTAAGGAAGGTTTGAGCCAGCTTTCAGAAACTAGAATCGCATCAATGACGTCAGGAGAAGAAAAGGTAGTGAAAAGATCGGTGTAGTGTGCAGGCACACTCTGTGCATTAATGTGGCATATGTTGAAGTTGTTTTTACGAGTATGCATAGAAAATTCCTTCATTAACGAAGCGCCAACGCTCTCCACAGCATCATAGTATGCACTGGAGTCACTGCTTACAATCGAGTAAAATGAGTTATCGCTATCATCATCAGTCATCTAGTAAAATAATACATATATATATATATAATAATATAATATAATAGTAATATATGAATATACTAAAATAGGTTAACAAATATGTATAGTACCTATAGTCTGGTAATCTGCGTGTCCTGCTGGTGTGAGCAAATAATAACAACATTAGAGCAGGTGAAACATGAATAAAAAATACTAGATATAAACTACGGCTGCAAGACAAGTCTTGTAGCCCAGAAAACAAAACACATATAAACAATATAACATATAGATGCAGCCACTGAATTATTACCCATTAATATAGTCCACACAGCAGTACATATATTAACACACACATAACATAACATAAATATAACTTAACTAATATAAGGTATCACAGCATTCATTCATATTCCACAAGAAATGGGTGAATTCATCGCAACTAAATATACTCCGTTATACAAAAGCTTGGCCCGGCATTAACAGTATAATAACAGTACTTACACCTACACTTTATTCCAGAAGAAGTGGGTGAATTCATCGCATCTAAACATACTCCGTTATACAAATGCTTGGCCCGGCATTGACATTATATTAACAGTACTTACACCTAAACTTTATTCCACAAGAAGGGGGTGAATTCATCGCATCTAAACATACTCCGTTATACAAATGCTTGGCCCGGCATTGACAGTATATTAACAGTACTTACACCTAAACTTTATTCCACAAGAAGTGGGTGAATTCATCGCATCTAAACATACTCTGTTATACAAATGCTTGGCCCGGCATTGACAGTATATTAACAGTACTTACACCTAAACTTTATTCCACAAGAAGTGGGTGAATTCATCGCATCTAAACATACTCCGTTATACAAATGCTTGGCCCGGCATTGACAGTATATTAACAGTACTTACACCTAAACTTTATTCCACAAGAAGTGGGTGAATTCATCGCATCTAAACATACTCCGTTATACAAATGCTTGGCCCGGCATTGACAGTATATTAACAGTACTTACACCTAAACTTTATTCCACAAGAAGTGGGTGAATTCATCGCATCTAAACATACTCCGTTATACAAATGCTTGGCCCGGCATTGACAGTATATAAACAGTACTTACACCTAAACTTTATTCCACAAGAAGTGGGTGAATTCATCGCATCTAGACATACTCCGTTATACAAAAGCTTGGCCTGGCATTGACAGTGTAATTACAGTACTTACACCTAAACTTTATTCCAGAAGTGGGTGAATTCATCACATCTAAACATACTCCGTTATACAAATGCTTGGCCCGGCATTGACAGTATATAAACAGTACTTACACCTAAACTTTATTCCACAAGAACTGGGTGAATTCATCGCATCTAGACATACTCCGTTATACAAAAGCTTGGCCCGGCATTGACAGTGTAATTACAGTACTTACACCTAAACTTTATTCCAGAAGTGGGTGAATTCATCACATCTAAACATACTCCCTTGGATTCCCAATTTCACAATAATTAATTATTTATTTGTGATATTTTTCGAGACATCGCCATTGCCACTTATAATTTATTAATTAAAATAGGGCCTATAGTAAAGTTGGCTAAATGAGAATCTGCTTTTCTGAATGCGTGCATTTCTGACCACCCCGCAATGGATACGGCCGTGATGATACTTAAATAAAACTCGTTACTCTCCGCTTAGGTTATATATTAAATTATAAAAAAGACCATTGAAAATAGAATACTTACGATAGTGCTATAACTTGCGGATAATGTTTGTATGGGTTTTCTAATGTTGTAGTCACAGCTATGATTGGCTCTTGGTCATCGTTAACGCTGTAAATAAAAAAAATCTTTTTATTTAAGCTATATTTTGTGTATGTTTATTTGTGAATATATATATATATATGCACATAGGCGAGTTAAATGCCTGTTAGGCATTCTCTGACAATCCTTTGAGATGGTGAGAGATTATGGGCAGGGTGCAACAATCTTATAATAATAGTCTAATTTATAAATACACTACTACATACCAAGCAATTACATAAACTAGATGCAAGTTTTATGAACATATACATATATATATATATTTAAAATAAATAAATAAAATTTTATTTATCTTTATAAAAATCAAATAAAATCAAAACAATTAAAATTAAAAAAAATTAAGTAACAATTTTTCGAGTAAATCTCCAAGCGTTGAGATCGGGTACATAGTTTGTCTTTTTTTTTTTGACCTCGGTAACCCATTTCTCCGTAATAACTACCTCCGTGGTCTAGCGGTTATGTCCGTGGATTAAGAGACTCGGAGGTACCGGGTTCGATTCCTGGTCGGGACACAAAAATATTTATTAATGTAAATACATACATTAAATTGATATATAATTGACCGCCTCCGTGGTCTAGTGGTAACAAACGTTGCCGTGAACACGGGAGGTCGTGGGTTCGATTCCCACCGGGGGCAAGTTGTACATTGTATAATTTGTTTCGGTCTGGGTGTTTATATGTATAATATGTATATATTTACAAAAAAAAAAGTATAATATGTAGTTTATCAACCATCCAGTTTCCGTAACACAAGCCTCATAGCTTACCACGGAAACTAGATGGCGCTGTGTGAACTGTCTGGAAATATTTATTTATTTATTTTATTTATTTATTTTATTTATTTGTGATATTTCTCGAGTTTGGTACGCTGGAGCCACTTGTCATGATTGGCCTATAGTAAAGTTGGCTAAATGTGAATCAGCTTATTTATAAACGTGGTTTCTGACCACCCCGAAAGGGAAACGGTCGTGACGATACTGTACTTTTAAGTAATTGTAGTCCACGAGCTTTTATGTGCTCTTCTATTTTTAACCCACTCGAATAGTCTGCGATAATGGCAAGAGACCTGATGATATGACGCTGATCTCCTGGAAGCGGTCACACCTTAGGGAAACAACTCAAAAAGCGGGGCAAAAAACGCTGTTCGGTACCTAGGTTTAGTTTATATTTATAATATTTTTTGATAGGGAATTAGAAATTATATACTGGCTGGTAAAATCCTTGTTCCCTATATTTCCATTGAATTTCTAACGTGGCGCCATCTAGTGGCTTACTTCAGAACAATGGCTGAGGTTAAAACCCTCTAGAGGCAGCAAGTCGTCATCGATCAGCCGTCGCGTATGGTCATGATTTCTCAACCAAAATAAGTAGTTCATCGTACTACTATCAGACCGCGTCGTGTCTACGTTTTCCGTCGGTGATCATCATCAGAACGTCCACGACCGCTGGTTTCCGAGTGTGCGCTAGCTAGCCGGCTCAACCCAAAACTATAAACTTTCGTGAAAGTGCTGTGCTAATAAAAACCCTATGTGAAACGATACAGTCCACACATATCTGCTGGATTCGATCTGGAGGCTTCCAGGAGGAAGACAGGTGACAGCCGGACCCACGTGAGTAACCTTTCTTTTCCTTTCTCTAAACTGTCTCCATCAGCCAGTAGGTATTTTCCCCTACAAACGCAAAGTCTGGCAAGCGGCGCAAATACGTATCAATAATCAAAGACACGGCTTTTTTACTTAAATTTATGTTTAATTGACATTTATTTATTTATATAATTAAGCAAGTCAACAACATGTTTACAAAGTATTATACAATATACAATCTAGAAGGTATCTTAATAGTTTAGTAAACATGTTACTTACAGACCAGCATTGCATTCAAAATGTAGGTAACATCGTTTACTAAAACACAAAAACTATGTAGTACAATTTAAAAAAAAATGCCTCATAAAAACAGTTAACTACAGAAAACAACAAAAATGAATATCGCAAGTACTTACAGATGCAAACAGTATAATCTAAATAAAAATAATTGAATTATATGTACAAATCAACACAGCGACACCACAGTCACCAGCAGTGCACAATAACAACAAAAAAACAAAACATATCATACTTTCTTCTTCTTAAGGTGCCATCTCCTATCGGAAATCGGCTATCATTAAGGCTTTATTTTTATATTAAGGATTTATTAATAATTGTTCTCGCCCACAGCCGAGAGACGTTATTAGAGAGAGAAAGAATTACGCAAGTCAACGTTCGCGGGATTATTAGTGTCAAAGTCAAAATATCTTTATTCACGTAAACCTATTACAGGCATTTATGAAACGTCATTAATTTAATTATTTTGAATGATTCTACTCCTGCTAGTAGAAGACTAAGCAGCAAAGTGGTCCAATAAGTAAGCTGTTAGCAGAAGACCAGCAGCTTAGCAAATTCCAGTGACCTGTTAATGTTTAATCTGACTGAGAAAGGAATCTGCAAGGAAAACTCATAAACATAAACTCAATATCAGATTTACAAAATAAAACATATACAGAACTGCACCACAACGATCAATTAATAACCTTTTAAATTTAGTTATCAGTACCTATGAGAATACAATACCTGGTACAGCAGTAACCCACCAGGCAAGTCAGAATTAATGTAGACTACATGACTATGTGCAACCCGAAAGTCGACAAAACATTGATGGCGCGGGTTGAGTGGACTGTATCTAGGTGCGGGGTTTGCGATAATCTTCAAATTAGATACATAGACGATACTATGATAATCGGTGCAATAAACAAACCAGAAAGGAAACTGGTAAAGGAACTCACCTGATGTCCTCGGCACCAGCACTTATAAATTGTTCTTACACAAATTTTTGCGGGTTTGGCGAATGCGGGCGAAAAAAAAGATCGCGGCGATTTCTTCAGCGTCTGCTATGACGACTGTAGGACAACGACTGCGCGATCACGACGACTATATTTCGATTCGACAATGACGACCACTTCTAGCATGCTGCGCGGCCAGTTATATAGGCACTCCTCTCTTCAGTCCGCAAGTGCCGGCCTTTGGACTAGTGAGCGGGATGGGTAATATAGAAAGGAAGCGGCGAGAAAGAGATAGGACAAGGGTATAGGGGTAACAAATTAGGACGTCTGTTTATGCACCGACGAATCACAATAACGCCTAACCATACAAAATTGGTCGAATTACCGCGATCGGCGCTAACAATTAGGGTCAGTATGAATCGCGATATTTTTAGGAAAACTTCTCTGCACTGTAATTTAAGATTTAACAACTCAATAATTAAAATGAAAATTATTAGTTCTCCATTTTTGTTTATATTATAATATAAAAGAAATTTTGTCTTTAATAAATTTAAGTATAATAAAATTTAACTAACTTGTAATGGTCATCATCAGGATGTTTGGAAGGACCAGCGCCATCTTCATCTAGCTTGTCTATTTGTGTAGACCCCCCATTCTCTATGGCGCCCACTACTTCGCTATGCTCAGGAGAATCATTCGCGTCGATTTCTCTCCTAAAAAGTCAAATCAAATCACTTTTAGTCATTCATTAAAACTGTGATCATTGGTGAATAAAATTTGTCATTTAGGTTACTTTTCATGTAGTTTTTTTTTAAATAGCAATGTTAATTTAATACAAGATAGTACAAAATCCGTAGTAGATCGATCTTTACTGATCGGTTATTCGAATGAAATCCCATTTTTTAATCATAAAAAAGCTAAATAAACAAATATATAAAAAATCATATTTCTTTAAGCAACCCATCACTGTTGCTTTTCTTAGCGTATTTTATTATATAAAAAGTGTACTTCATTCGGATAACCGATCGGTGAAGGTCGCTCTTAGAATATACTACTGCCTCCGTGGTCTAGCGGTTAAGTCCGTGGATTTAGACTCGGAGGTACCGGGTTCGATTCCTGGTCGGGACACAAAAATATTTATTAATGTAAATCAATACATTTAATTAATATTTAATTTATTTGTGATATTTCTCGAGTTTGGTACGCTGGAGACATCGACGAGCTTGCCATTTGTCATGATTGGCCTATAGTAAAGTTGGCTAAATGTGAATCCGCTTATTTATAAGCGTAGTTTCTGACCACCCCGAAAGGGAAACGGTCGTGATGATACTTTTAGACTATACTGTGTCACTACAAACTAATGGGTTCAGAAGTTAAACTATGCCATCGGCATTGGACAAAATTTTAGTTTAGATTTTTTCTAGTTTTATGTTTACACAAATATTTTAAATACAATTTATTATTACAATAAATCTTGTTTTGTATTAAATATCACCATGGCAAGCTTACAATATTAGTTCTCCTTGAAAATAAAATTGGCATTTGACATCATTGCAAATGGCACATACTTTTAGCAAGAACAACAAATAGGTGCTAGGCGGACTGATGGTGGTAATTTGACCAGTCTGCTGCGGCGGGGAAGTATCCACCTTTCGTGCCGATAAACCCAGTAAATTGTATCCACACGTTTCGGGATCAGGTTCCAATTGCCGTCATTTCCAGTCAAGCCGGCATAGTGTTAGTCAGTCATAAGTGTCTGATTCCAATTGCTAACATTCATGGACCTTGCGTGCCACTTACCAGGTGGGTGCAAGGTCACATGGTGGTGGTATTAAAAAAATATCTGAAAAATAGCTATATATTAACATACTTATTGCTAATTGGTTTATGATAATCTCTACAAATATCAAATAAATAAACATACATTTTTATAATTTTAACGGGTCTTTACGCGATTTACCTTAGAGATCGATCGTCACTATTACCCTAGAATAGTACGTGAAGCGATCGAAATAAAGAAACATAAAAATTTCAATCGAGAGGGGGGTTATAAGCTATCTTCATCGTGGAATCCAGTAATCAATAGGTTTCGACGCCGGGAAAAATCGCCCGGTGTCGCCAAGGATATTGTAAGTGTCGTGTGTCGTGATTTCTAAAAACTTTAAAAGTGATAAGTGGGTAGGTTTACATCTGCCGCCCAGTATGTACGAGACTACACCGCATAGCTTCAGTCGACCCGTGACCACGGCCAATGCAACTTGGCTGAAACGTCGGGAGAAATATGTCTCTAAGGTAAATCGCGTAAAGACCCGTTAAAATTATAAAAACTATTATGAATATGCGCGAAAGTTTAAAAAGTTTAATGTATAATTATTTAAAGGCTGGGAACTAACCGTGCTAAGTCTACGAATGTTGTGAATCTATGTCTACAAAAATGAACCCCTATTACTTGGGCCGCGTTCGACTTGGAATATTGTTACTTCAAAGCGCTCTAAGGCTTTAAGCCAATCCAAACAGTTCGACTTGCGTAAAGCAAAGCGAAGCGAAATAAAGCGATTGCAGCCTTTTAACGCTACGCGAACCGATATACTATTATTTTTTACACGATATACTAATTAGAAAACAAAACAAATCACAACGATTGTAATAAAAATTATAAAAAACCCGATAATATATATAAGATATATTTACATTAAAAAACAATGCACGACGATGGTAAAAATAGAAAAAAAAAGGAATGCAGCAAAATTTGGCAACATTTTCGACCACGGACAATTTGCTTTGATTGTACCTATTTATCAATTAATAATAGTTGTGATGTGATTCGCTGTGAAAACCTTGTCTTTGGTTATTCGGCGTCATCAAAAACTCCTCGAACGCCTGTCAAAGCGAAATTAAGTAAAAAAAAGCGCTTACAGTGCCAAGTCGAACACGTGGTATAATGATATTGCCCTCTCGCATGTAAGAAAAAAATGTTGTTTTTTTTAATGAAGGTTTTTTTCAATAATCACTAACAATACATATATGAAGTGCAATTTTTATACAAAAAGATAGATCCTTCGTTTATTATATAATTACAAGTAGGTATGAAATATAAATTCGTTTATTTTACTTTTTTTGACATATCCATAAAGATATCTGATATATACTGCGCATTCTATGGAAAGCGCGGAGAACAAATATATCAATACTCAAGGAGCTCAAAGTCACTACCAGGCTCTCATCCATCTGCCTACAACGAGTCCTTGAGTATTTCGCTCATATAGGTCGTAAAAGCTCTGGAGATAATCACGGGCAAGATTGAAGGCAAGAGCCCGACATGCTGGTCAGACCAGATCCGCACTAAACTACACACCCAAGTGCACAAAGCCCTGCATGCCGCCGTGAGCAGACCCGGATGGCGAGCATTGTCCGGGACAAACTGATCCGACGAGGGGGTCATGACCCACAGCATTGAGGAAAACGACTCAAGGAAGAGTAATATATCAAAATCAGACATCACTAGTTGATTAATAATCATAAGATGATTTAGTTTGCGTTAGATAAGTATGTAAATGTTATATCTTCTTTAACTAATGAGACCGTGGTCTAGTGGTAACAAACGTTGCCGTGAACTCGGGAGGTAGTGGGTTCGATTCCCACCGAAGGCAAGTTGTACATTGTATAATTTGTCTCGGTCTGGGTGTTTATATGTATAATATGTATATATTTACAAAAAGTAGTTTATCAACCATCTAGTTTCCGTAACACAAGCCTCGTAGCTTACCACGGAAACTAGATGGCGCTGTGTGACCTGTCTGGAAATATTTATTTATATTTATATTTATTTATTTATTTTATATCTAGTTACCGTAACACAAGCCTCGTAGCTTACCACGGAAACTAGATGGCGCTGTGTGATCTGTCTGGAAATATTTATTTATTTAACTAATGCTATTATTAATCCCAGCCTTACTAACTACTACAAAACAGATTTAATACCGTTGCACAATCCACTCTTTTCGTCTACGGTTGACGTTAATCCAAATTTTCGATATTATAGACGGAGGCCTGGTTCTTGAGGTTAGTCTTTCTACTGCGTAATGTAGTACTCTTGGATCCGAACGGTTCGCGCCCAGTTCACGAACGGCTTCCTCTATGGCGGTCTGAACGTGGTACAAGCGGTCTACGAACGGGTGACAACTGACTCATCAATGTTGCCGTACTTATAAAGCGACAATGGATTTTATATCATCAGAACAGCCCCTAGAACATAGAGTCCTAGGCCTCCACTCTTATTACTGAACGGTTCGCGTCTATTTCACGAACGACTTCCTCTATGGCGGTCTCAACGTACAAGCAGTCTACGAACGGGTGACAACTGACTCATCAATGTTGCCGTACTTATAAAGCGACAATGGATTTTATATCATCAGAACAGCCCCTAGGACATAGAGTCCTAGGCCTCCACTCTTATTACTGAACGGTTCGCGTCTATTTCACGAACGACTTCCTCTATGGCGGTCTCAACGTACAAGCAGTCTACGAACGGGTGACAACTGACTCATCAATGTTGCCGTACTTATAAAGCGACAATGGATTTTATATCATCAGAACAGCCCCTAGGACATAGAGTCCTAGGTTTCCACTCTTATTACCGAACGGTTCGCATCTATTTCACGAACGGCTTCCCCTATGGCGGTCTGAACGTGGTACAAACGGTCTACGTATAGATGACAACTGATAAATAAACAGTGAATTTACTATCATCATAATAGCCCCTATAACATGGAATCCTAGGCCTTCACTCTTAGTTCAGAACGGTTCACGTTTATTTCACGACTGGTTTCCTCTATGGCATTCTGAACGTGGTTCAAATGGTCTACGAACAGGTGACAACTGACTCATTATTGTTGCTGTGTTTATAATGCGACAATGGATTTTTTATCATCATAACAGGCCCTAGAAGATATTTTGTTTATAAAATCAGCCCCTAGACTCCTTTGGGAATTTTTCGCTATTCCTTGTAGTTCAGGATTACATAATAAAACGCTAGCTTCGTCGACATTCATCAACCTTTTTATACATGCCCTTGAAAAGTTGGAGTTTAACCTTCAGTGAATGTTTTATTTATTTGGTCGTGATAGGTGAGACTTGATCTGCCAGAGCATCTTTTACCTACAACTTTCGCATTATACAGGGTGTTTGGAAGGGAGCTGTACATACGCCTAGGGTAGAAACTAGGGATAGTCTGCTACCTACCCCCGCCCAATATATTGACCTTGGCCTCAAGGTTTTTTTTTAATTTATTTTTTATTTTTTATTTGACTTTTATGTGATTTTTTTACTAAAACTACCTGTAGCTCAAAATCTATCTATGGGACCGGTCTGCTAATGGTCTTGTTTTAATCGTTAGAGTCTTAGGGTCCTGCAAAAAAATATTTTACACCAGAAAATTGTGGAGTAGAAAAGTTATGGGGCCTGAAGTACCGTAGTAAGGTAAAGAAATAATTTTAAGGCCAACTTTTTATGGGGTTTAAAAAAAAACTAACAGGGTTGGAGTTCTTCTGATTTTTTTAAAACATCCTCAGTCCATGCCCTTTCTAACGAAATGCTAAAAGTGTAATTATCACTTTTAGTTTTAAAGTTATTAATTAATTTCCGCAACTACGGCACTTTTACCACCACGACTTCAGGCCCCATAACTTTTCTTCTCCACAATTTGCTGGTGTAAAATATTTTTTTTGCAGGACCCTAAGACTCTAACGATTAAAACAAGACCATTAGCAGATCGGTCCCATGGATAGATTTTGAGCTACAGGTAGTTTTAGTAAAAAAATCACAAAAAAGTCAAATAAAAAATAAAAATAAATTTAAAAAAAAACCTTGAGGCCAGGTCAATATATTGGGCGGGGGTAGGTAGCAGACTATCCCTAGTTTCTACCCTAGGCGTATGTACAGCTCCCTTCCAAACATCCTGTATATCTGGTTCGTTAAAATTTCTTTGCTAATTCTTTTAAGAAGTCCGAACCAGCCGTTCCTTAATTTTATCCCTACCCTTTTGCGTATGATAAAAAAAAGTGTACTCACGCTCCAGTAGCTGCATGAAGCTGTATGTACTTCCTAGCGACTTCATCCCCTCTTCCCTGAACCACCAGCTGAGTATCCTCAGGACTGAGTGGATATTCCATGTCTTCGTGCAATTCCACATCCGGAGTGGATTCCTTCCACAAGCCGAGTGATTTCAACATAAACCTATCAAGGAAAACGTTTTAGTTGTTTGTAGATGGTGTATTATCTAATAAAACTACTACTTGAAATATACAATTCTAACACAAACAATCATTCATATTATAGCGTCCAAGTTGTCATCTCTGAGATACGTCCCAATAACAGCTAACGTGTAAGGATACGTCCCAATAACAGCCAAAGTGTAAGGATACGCCCCAATAATAGCAGTATTGAGATACGTCCCAATAACAGCTAACGTGTAAGAATACGTCCCAATAACAGCCAACTGTAGGGATACGTCCCAATAACAGCAGTATTGAGATACGTTCCTATAACAGCCAGAGTATAGGATACGTCCCAATAACAGCCAACGTGTAGGGATACGTTCCAATAACAGCAGTGTATTGGGATACGTTCCTACAACAGCCAGCGTATAGGATACGTCCCAATAACAGCCAACGTGTAGGGATACGTTCCAATAACAGCAGTGTATTGGGATACGTTCCTATAACAGCCAGAGTATAGGATACGTCCCAATAACAGCCAACGTGTAGGGATACGTTCCAATAACAGCAGTGTATTGGGATACGTTCCTATAACAGCCAGAGTATAGGATACGTCCCAATAACAGCCAACGTGTAGGGATACGTCCCAATAACAGTAAGCGTTTCAATACAACAGTGTGGAATGAAACAGCTGTATTTATTTGTTTTGCTGAGCCTCCCGGGATTATATACTCATATATTATTTTTATTACAAAAAACACATATTATTAATTTTAAATCAGTTTTTGATGAATGATGGATTACCATTAAAAAAATTATACCATTTTATAACAGAGTAGACATCAGTAAGTCTTGTTACAAGCGGTGTTATTTTTATATAAATATCACCATGGCAAGCTTACAATATTAGTTCTCTCTGAAAGTGAAAAATGGCATTTGACATCATTGCAAATGGCACATACTTTCAACGAGAACAACTTCAGGTGGTAGGCGGAGTGATAGTGGTAATTTGCTCAGTCTGCCGGGGCGGGAATGTATCCACCAATAAACCCAGTAAAGTGTATCCACACGTTTCGGGATCAGACTCGAATTTCCGTCATGCCAAGTCAAGCCGGCATAGTGTTAGGGATTGATGTCAGTCATGAGTGTCTGATTGCAGTTGCTATTATTCATGCAACTGCCTTCGTGGTCTAGCGGTTAAGTCCGTGGATTTAGACTCGGAGGTACCGGGTTCGATTCCTGGTCGGGACACAAAAATATTTATTAATGTAAATGAATACATTTAATTAACATTTAATTTATTTGTGATATTTTTCGAGTGTTTGGTACGCTGGAAACATCGACGAGCTTGCCACTTGTCATGATTGGCCTATAGTAAAGTTGGCTAAATGTTAATCCCCTTATTTATAAGCGTGCTTTCTGACCACCCCGAAAGGGAAACGGTCGTGATGATACTTTACTTTTTTACTATTACCATTCATGGACCTCGCGCGCCACTTACCATCAGGTGGGCCATCGTGTCGTGCTAGTATTTTAAAAAGTATAATTACTTGCACAAGTTTCACGATTTTGTCGCATTTTCATGTGGTGCTCTTAAATTTAAAAAGGCATTAAAAACATACAAAATCGGCAGTTTTTGTTAATTTTAGCTTTTTGATTGTAATTTTGTTTGTAAATTTTTCTTAAAACTGTTTTATTTTTCAAATTCAAAATTCTTTATTGCATAAAAACATCTTAACCTAATATGTTGATGTCAGCACCATATATGAGTACATTATGTCAGAAAAATTATGTAATGTCAAAACTTAAATCTAAATAGCTATACATGTCAATATTTCATTTTAGTTTTTTATTTAAGAATTAATTTGTGGAATATAAACAAAACTCGCACAACCAGACGTAAATTACTTTTTTAAATTTAATTGTAGGCAATTCTTGAAATGTAGTAGGTATTTTATTGTACAATTTTATTGCCATATTGTACAAGTTGTTGTTCTCATTGTTATAATATTTGTAACATTTATTTAGGTAGATATTAGTTTTATAAATTATAATTTAATTTAATAGATTATACTGTTAGGTAGGTAAATAATTTGTTTATATAATTACTATCTATTGCATGCCTAGTTTTAAATTTATACTCAATGGTAATTATGAGCAGGCCGTCTTCTCCATTAATGAAAATCACATTTACTCCGTTAATTATGTATGCATGTGTGTAAATTGAAATATTGTTGATTTTGTTGGAGAACTAATAAATAAATAAATAAATAAAAGGGACAAAAATGAGCTGAAATACTTTACCTATGTAAGAATATAATAAGTAAGAGCAGAAGATCATATAATGCGTAGTTAGATTTCCTTTCTATTCCTATGATCCTGGGCGCTGTGAAGGGCATGTTGGCAGGAATAGCCTTCTGGTTCCAAGGGAGGATCTCGAATTGGAACATACTCTTCAATAAGACTATAACCTGAAAGATAATAATTCAATAGAAATATACAATTTGTCATAATTACAACAACCTCTAAAACACAGAATACCGTTGAGACTACAGGAGCTAGATTTAAGAGAAATGAAGAGAAGACTTAAATATATACTAATTGACAAGGCATACTAGACCGCCTCCGTGGTCTAGTGGTAACAAACGTTGCTGTGAACTCGGGAGGTCGTGGGTTCGATTCCGACCGGGGGCAAGTTGTACATTGTATAATTTGTCTTGGTCTGGGTGTTTATATGTATAATATGTATATATTTACAAAAAAAAAAAGTATAATATGTATGTTTATTTATTTATTTTATTTATTTATTCGTGGGAAAATTTACAGCCTTTGCAAAATTATGTATACAAAAAATATCTAATCTCAAAGCCTTACAACTTATCAACCATCTAGTTTCCGTAACACAAGCCTCGTAGCTTACCACGGAAATTAGATGGCGCTGTGTGACCTGTCTGGAAATATTTATTATTTATTTATACTACACAATCAATGACTTATTTACAGACAAAAATATAATTACATAACATTTTCTTTCACTTATAATTTATTAATATTAAATTTTAGATACAAATAATATTGTCATTTATATTTTTTATTGTATCTCAATTTTGTTTATTTTATTTATTTATTTTATTTTAAAACTTTATTGTAAAAAAAATACAAAAGGCGAACGTAATGCCGCTAGGCATTCTCTGCCCGTTAACCTTTGGGACATTGAGATCATTTAATATTGAGTACAGTGCAAATAAATAGAATAATCAATCGTAATAATATTTAAAAACTGAAATATATATATATATATATATATATGGCAATACACATACATATAATAATATAGGTACATACTAATATTACATAAACTATATATATATATATATACATAATAAGAGTATAATTTAATTATTTATAACATAATACATTAATAATACCTTCAAAAACAACTACCACGTTCCCGTGAACCGTTTACAGTAGGAAATACAATAACATTACAAAAAAAAAAAAAAAATTGAAACAAAAAAAGCTAAACAAATAAAAAATAATTAAAAAATTAGGCTATGGACTCATAGAAATAAGTATACACTCTTCTTTTGAATATTGCTCTGCTGGGTGCCTGTCTGATCTCAACAGGAAGTTTGTTCCAGAGGGATGAAGCGGATACAACAAAAGATTTGCTAACGAAGTTTGTGTGATGGGAAGGGATAGAAAGGAGAGAGTTATGTGAGGAGCGAAGAGTTTTATTGTGAAAGGAGCTGAGGTAAAAAAACATATCCTTTAAATATTTCGGTGTATCAGGTTCACTTAGCACAGAGAATAAAAGACATAGTGATCTCATATTTCTTCGTAAACGGATTGGCAGCCATTTAAGTTTTGCACGATATTCAGAAATATGGTCAAATTTGCGTAGCGAGAAAATAAACCTGATACACGTATTAAGGAGACGATCCATCCCATTAAGTTGATCCTCTGTCATGTTCACACAGCACACATCCCCGTAGTCAATAAGTGGCAATAGAAGACTCTGGGCTAGCGATATTTTTGCTTTTACTGGCAAGAAATGTTTTAGTTTATTTAACGAGTGAAGTGAGGCAAAAACTTTACGCTTCGTATTTGTGAGCTGTGTAGTCCATCCAAGATCAGAGTCGATAAATACACCTAGGTCCTTTACGTCGCTACAAAATGGGATTATGTTATGTTTATGTTTATGTTGTTAAAATTAAATGCTATCCACAATATTTGTATGCCCTATGGGCAGAGCACTGGTGCACCTTACCTAAATCTGTTGTTTATAATATTAACCTGTGTCTAAACAAATAAATAAATTGAATTTGAGATTCCTCTATAGAACATATTTCTGGAGAATTTGTCCTACACTAGCCAAGCTGGCTAGACGGGTTGGCTAGGAGAAATTAAAATTCATAATTTTTCATCATTACAGTCCCTAGAACACAGCATCCTAGACCTCCACTGTTGGAGATGGACCTTCCAGAACATATATCTGGAGAATTCGGGCTGCACTCGCCACGTTGGCCAGACAGATCATATGTCCACAAGTTGGTATTGGTGGAACCGGGACCGAAAGCTTAACGTGCTCTCCAAGGCACGGGAACGGTGGTGTTGTAAATCTATATACACCACCAGGTGGCTCGGTTGTAGGAAAGCTTAAAATCCTACAAAGGTCGGTTCAAACCCACCCGACATGTACCAATGAGAATTACACTTTTCTTACGTACATGTGTCATAGATTTACAACACCACCGTTCCCGTGCCTCGGAGAGCACGTTAAGCCGTCGGTCCCGGTTCCACTAAAACCAACTTGTGGAATCGTTAATAAATTGTCATAAAAAATTACATCATATCTATCATATTCGTCTGGCCAGCGTGGCGAGTGTAGGCTAAATTCTCCAGATATCTGTGGAAGGCCCATCTCCAGCAGTGGAGGTCTAGGACGCTTGATGAATAAATGATGAATGATGATTTATTTGTACACTAAAAACCTGAAAAAAGTTTTCTTAAAGACTCTTGACACTTGCAATTTTATTTGGAAATGGCCATACTGTTTGTCCAGTTGAAATGGCTCGTCACTGGCGACCTTAACAGAGTGAATACCAGTAACAAAAAAAAAGTATCATCACGTCAGCATCAGTTATTGTGACCCGATCAGGAATCAAACCCGGTACCTCAGCATCTAAATCAATGTAATAATCTTACCTCAGTATAAGCTATAAGAGTAACCCAGAATGTCTTGGTAGGTCGCGGAATTGTCAGAGTGCCCCACATAAATACCATCAAGGGAAGGGGAATCGATAGAATCGTAGCTGATTGAATCTGAAAAATAATGTTTCAATAGCATTTTTTTTGTACTATAAAAAAAGTATCATCACGACCGTTTCCCTTTCGGGGTGGTCAGAAACCACGCTTATAAATAAGCGGATTCACATTTAGCCAACTTTACTATAGGCCAATCATAACAAGTGGCAAGCTCGTCGATGTCTCCAGCCTACCAAACTCGAGAAATATCACAAATAAATTAAATATTAATTAAATGTATTTATATATATTAATTAATATTTTTGTGTCCCGACCAGGAATCGAACCCGGTACCTCCAAGTCTAAATCCACGGACTTAACCGTTAGACCACGGAGGCAGTTTTACTATAAACTATTTAAAACCAATGGCAAATCAGTGAAGCAGGGAGTGGACAAGCAATTGACAAATTTCGGTTCTTATAGACAGTGGCGCCACCTAGTAGACGGTACTAAATTTTATGTCCGTAGTTTGAACATAATAGAGTTGTCATTCATTCATTAGTTCAATTCATTCAACATGTCGATCGAACATGCCATAATTGTCAACAAGCGAACCAGTGGTAGATTTACCAGTAGGCTGATTAGGCTGGACCCTAGGGCGGCAGATTTTAGGGAGCGGCAAATTGGGCCCAATTTTTTATTTATCTTAAATAAATAAATAAAAAATATTATCCAACAAAGAAACAAGTGACTAAAGTTTAAATATTTTAGTACACTGAACACTGTTACGTCCGTAATCCGTAAAATATACGGATTATATTATAAGTTACTAAACGCACTGTAAAATGGGATGTATCACTAACTTTTTATCACGATAGATGGCGCATGATAGATGGTACCTAATATAACTGTCAGTTGCATATAAAACTTGTATTTTTATTACGAAATTTCTTATTTTCTGGATATTATGCCGAAGTGAGCAGCTTTTTACTGTACAAATCGAAATTTCTAAGCGAAATCAAGGATATGTGATCTCAAAATTGCCGTTCGATTAATAAAACCTTTTTTTCTTTTTAAAGACGGTGTGCGCTTTCTTAATTCGTCCTTTAGGTAGATAACGTTAATTAAAAATACATTTTTCTCTTAAAAAAATAAAAAAACTACAAAAACATTTAAAAAATGATGCGACCTAGGTGTAAACAAGGTACCAGTGCCAGTAAAATTAAATAGCCTACTAGCGGCAAATTTGTAAATCCGCCACTGAAGCGAACTATACAACTTGAGTAGAAATTGAATAGCCTACTAGCGGCAAATTTGTAAATCCGCCACTGAAGCGAACTATACAACTTGAGTAAAAATTTAATAGCCTACTAGCGGCAAATTTGTAAATCCGCCACTGAAGCGAACTATACAACTTGAGTAAAAATTTAATAGCCTACTAGCGGCAAATTTGTAAATCCGCCACTGAAGCGAACTATACAACTTGAGTAAAAATTGAATAGCCTACTAGCGGCAAATTTGTAAATCCGCCACTGAAGCGAACTATACAACTTGAGTAAAAATTGAATAGCCTACTAGCGGCAAATTTGTAAATCCGCCACTGAAGCGAACTATACAACTTGAGTAAAAATTGAATAGCCTACTAGCGGCAAATTTGTAAATCCGCCACTGAAGCGAACTATACAACTTGAGTAAAAATTTAATAGCCTACTAGCGGCAAATTTGTAAATCCGCCACTGAAGCGAACTATACAACTTGAGTAAAAATTTAATAGCCTACGAGGGGCGTTCAAAATATTCTCGGTATTGATACGTTACAACCTCTTTTATATATATATTTGTTACTGGCCGCTAAGATTCATCCATTGACATTAAAAAAAAGTAAAATTGGAACCGAGATGTTCTTTTGTTTTTCTGCAATTGCCGAACAAACATGAACACCATGAGCGAATTAACAATTTTAACGAAATTAGAGCACCGATCCGTCATAAAATTCTTGACAAAACAGGGTAAAAATCAAAAAACCATAAAAGAGGAAATGGATTGTGTTTACCGTGAGTCTGCTCCTTCTTTATCTACTATTCAAAAATGGTCAAGCGAATTTAAGCGTGGAAGGGAGAGTATTGAAGATGACCCTAGACCTGGCCGGCCTGTAGTGGCTACCTCACAAGAAAATATTGATAAAGTGGAAAAACTTATATTGGAAGACGGCCGAGTGAAGGTAAAATCTATAGCTCAAGTAACCAATCTCTCTATTGGTACCGTACATGACATTATACATGACCATCTTAATATGTCAAAAGTAAGTGCAAGATGGGTTCCGCGAATGCTGAAGCTTCTTCAAAAGGATATGCGTGTGGCTTGCTGTTCAGATTTTATCGACCTGTGTGGTGAAAATCCCGATGAGGTGCTGCAAAAAATAGTTACTGGAGATGAAACCTGGGTTCATCATTATGACCCAGAGAGCAAACAGGAGTCCATGCAGTGGCACATTAAGGGTTCAGCTCATCCCAAGAAGTTCAAGGTAATCCCGTCAGCTGGCAAGGTCATGGCCACAATATTTTGGGATTGTGAAGGAGTTTTGCTTATCGATTATAAAGAAAAAGGTGTAAATATCACAGGGCAGTACTACGCTAACGTTATACGTCAATTAAGAGATGCGATCAAAGAAAAGAGGCGAGGAAAGTTAACCAAAGGTGTTCTGCTTCTGCATGACAACGCCCCTGTCCATACTGCTCATATTGCCAAGGCAGCTATTGTTGAATGTGGGTTTGAAACTGTTACTCATCCACCCTATAGTCCGGACTTAGCCCCAAGCGACTTCTTTTTGTTTCCCAATCTTAAAAAGGATCTGCGTGGAAATAAATTTTCTGACGATGAAGCGTTGAAGACGGCCGTGGAGGAGCATTTTTACACCAAAGATAAAAAATATTTTTATGAGGGATTAAAAAAAATAATTGATCGATCTTATAAGTGTATGAACATAGGGGGGGAGTATATTGAAAAATAAAAATATCAAACTTTTCGTACTTGTTTGTTTTTATCCACATACCGAGAATATTTTGAACGCCCCTCGTACTAGCGGCAAATTTGTAAATCCGCCACTGAAGCGAACTATACAACTTGAGTAAAAATTGAATAGCCTACTAGCGGAAAATTTGTAAATCCGCCACTGAAGCGAACTATACAAATTGAGTAAAAAATTAAGTATATTGTGTAACTTTTAGTGCCTTTACGTATCGTATGGTAAACTAGTTGTGGGCTCACAAATCGAATTTTGGATATAATACTATTCCTATATAGAAGATATACCTAATATATGGTATTTTTAAGTATTCTACCATCTACTTGGCTAGGCTAATGTTTGGGTGAACGAGTTTTTTTGCGTGATTAGCCACTCTTTTCCCAATGGGGTGTGTCACAAACTTTTTATCAAGATAGATGGTACCTAATATAACTGTCAGTTGCATAGAAAACTTGTATTTTTATTACGATTTTTCATTTATTTTCTGGATATAATGCCGAAGTGAGCAGCTTTTAAGTGTACAAATTGAGATTTCCAAGCGAAATGGTAATCTCAAAATTGCCGTACTATTAATTAAACCTTTTTTCTTTTTAAAGTCGGTGTGCGCTTTCTTAATTCGTCTTTTAGGGTAGGTAACGTTAGTTTAAAATACATTTTACTGTTATTAATGAAAACTACAAAAACATTTAAAAAATGATGCGATACAGGAGTAAAACAAGGTACCATTGCCGCTAGCGACATCTACAAAAAGCTTTGCCTGATACACCCCATTAGTTCTATACTTTTTCAAGTGAAGTGACAGCCGTAGTAGTGACGTTCTAAATCTCCATCGTGTAGCGTCGTAGTCTCCGAATAATTGAATGACTATTTTCGATGCATTGGTAAATAACATTCTCACAATACTCACTTGATTTATGAACACCATAACATAACACGCTATGTCGGTGTGAGCTATGACAGCGTACCATAACGCATAAGCAAGATGGACGATTGCGGATTTCTCCTGTCGAAACATAGAGTCGTCTTGTTCCTCCAAAAGTGTAACATCCTTACTGAAATGCCATTTAGTCGGGTTATAAATATGTATAGAAGTAATAGTGTTTGATAGGTACCTTATCAATAATATTTATAGTATGTGTAATAAAAAATATGTTTTAATTGGTTAAATGTAGAAATGGTAACTTAAAAAGGATATATAAAAGTGTATAGAAGTAATAGTACGAATAATCCTATTATAATATGTGTTTGATAGGTACCTTCTCAATAATATTTATAGTTTGTGTAAGAGGTGTAAATAAAAAATAAATTTTATTTCAATAAAACTGAAATGCAATTTAGTCGGGTTATAAATATGTATACAAGTAATAGTGCAATAAATCTGAATTATAATTGAATAAAACCAGAAATGGTAACTATAAAAGCATACCTACAAAGTGTAACATCATTACCGAAATACAATTTAGTCGGGTTATAGAAATGTATAGAAGTGAAAGTGCAAAAAAAAACATTTTATTATATGTTTAATAATAGTTATAGTATGTGTAAGACTTGTAAGTGAAAAATCAGTTTTAATTGAATAAAACTAGAAATGGTAACTTTAAAAGCATACAAAAGGCATTAACCTGTTACTTGTTATTCCGAAAGTGTTACAATTACCTCCTTACTTACGGGTTATAAATATGTATGGAACGAATAGTGCAAGAAATTTAAATATTATACGCATTTAAAAATATGCTAATAAGAAAAATAAATGTTCTTACCGGCTGTAATAAAAAATATGAGGCCAACTTAAACAATGTAAAAGTTTTTGTTCCACGTTTAGGTTGGCCAAAAGTTACAAACTAGTCAAAAAGACAAAAAAGCGAGCAGTAAAACGTTGAAGTGAAGACAACATATAGAATAGATAGAAATAAAGCGATAAGAAACATGGCAAAGCCCATTGCAAGCCTGACTGACGACCATTGATGCTTCTATTTGTATCTTTATAAAATCCAAAGATTATGCAATTTATTACGAACAAAAATATGAAATATCCCATAACATTTTTACTCAAAAATGCTCTTTTTCAGCCACGAATTACTTTAATTTAACATTGTTAATATTTATTATTTTAGATTGTAAGCTGACACGGCCCTTTTACAGGCACGAATATCTATTAAGTTGACACACTAATTAGATCTTAAGTCAAAGTCAAAATTATTAACGTAAACCTATTACAGGCATTTGTGACACGACATTATTTAAATTATTTTTAATGATTCTACTCCTGCTAGTGAAAGACTAAACAGCGAAGGCGGTCAAAAGAGTAAGCTGTTAGCAGAAGACCAGCAGCTTATTAGTTCAAATGACCTGTTAATGTTTAATCTGACTCAGAAAGGAATCTGCAGGGAAAACTGAGCTATATCAGTTTTACATTTTAAAACAACTATATATATATATATATTTGTTGTGTAATTCTGTATTATATATATATATATATATATATATATATATATATATATATATATATATATATATATATATATATATATATATATATATATATATCATTGTAAGCTGACACAGCTGACATACTTAGGTAATTTAATTTAGTCTATAAGCTGACACGGCCTCTTTTCAGCCACGAATTAATATTAAGTAGGGTCCACCAATACTCTTGGTAAGTAAATTATTACAATTACAATTGCCTGGTGATAAGACGTCGACCGCGACAGATATCCAATCACAGCGCGGTTCGACGCGACACAGCGTATGATTGCTGCCCTATATTTAGAGACGGTTTCTTGACAATTGTGGTATAATATTAAAGATTTTATAGCATATGGATATACGAGTAGGTTATGGTATATTTGGACATATCCTTTTTAATTAATAAAATAACTTTATACTGGTTATTTACCACGTGTAAACAAAGATAAAAATAAAAGCTTGTGACATCACAATGGAGAATAAATTCTGCACCATTTTGTAAGCTTAGTATTTATCATAATTCTTTCCTAATTTTAAAGTAAATTTAATAGTGAACAATGTTTTCTTATAAATGATATAATTATAGAGTATTTCATATGTCAAAAGTAGTAATTAAAAAATTTAAGGATTGTTTAGTCATACAAAATGGTGCAAAATAACCAAAGCCACCTGGAAGTGGACTGCAAACTAAACGCGCTCTCGTGTTCCGAGGTGTCGTCATCGGACACGTCCCGAGGTGCTGGAATCAGGTGTCCCGCCTTTCGGCGTGGTTCGGGGGTATCGTCCAACCCTCGTTCCATACTTGGCGCCAAAATGCGAATCTCTGGGACGCTTATTTCGCTTAATTTACGGCTGTGAACATCATAATATGATGTTCTTAGATATGTTTTTTATTATTAATAACAACAGACCAACATTACATAAATATTGTATAAATTAAGTCAACAACAGACTTTAAACTTAAAACAAGTCCAAACAGTATAAATATATCCAAACAAAGTCCGCTGACCTACAATTAACATTTAAAAAAAAGTGTTGGTGGCCGGGAAATCCTCAGTGTAGTAGCACTAGTAGCTAATCAAAAACAGCTCGGTGGTCGGCGGCAAAGAGCTTTAGTTTCTAAGGGCTCTACCGTCTTCTGTTATAACCTTCGTCAAATGGCTTCTATTTTCTCAATTGCCTCTTTAATGATTTTAGTACTGATTAAGTTTAGAGTTCTATCTAACGATGGGACCGAAGCCCGAGTTCCAGTTAAAAGCTTGGATTTTCTCCTTGCTTTAGCAAAAAGGATTTATAGCTCACATCTCGACCGACGCGGACGCTCGTCAACACTTTCTGCGGTTTTCGATCCATCGATTCTGCAGTTTCAATTGGAACCGCTCTGATTCTAATACAGCTTGTAGCAGGGACGGTCTGAGACTGGTCTTCATCATGCGGTACCTTTCAAACTTTAGTCTGTATTCAGGAAGTCTCTTAGAAGTCAGTGATCACAACCCTGAATAAACGCCCTTTGTCTGTCGTGATGAGGGGTCCCCATCTACTCGGTTTGAGACTGAACCGAAAAGACGTGCTTTAGCTGACGCTGTCTGTCGTCCTTTCGTCCCTCAATAGATCTTCTCATGTATTTACCCAACGATTATTAAGTGGCGCTATCGCCGCTTGGATTTAGCTATAAATAAGGAAGTATTTCCTTGGCTTTAGGAAATAATGTCATTGAGATGACATATAATTTTCGTTATTTATTCTATTTTCATTTTTGCGATGTTGACTGACTAAATTTAAAATCAATAACTGACTGAAGTTACTAAGTACAACAGGTATTATGTTATTTTTGTCTGCTTTATCAGGTTAGTTAATTTGTAAGTATTGAAAGTTTATGAATTTATTAATTACTTTTTTGTTTATTAATATTTGTGTTATTATTATTAATAATAGCAATCGAAATGATGATGAATCGAAATGACAGATTTAGTCAATAGAGAGGCAAGTAAATTTGATCAGTATTATATAGGATAAATTTATCAAATTAAAAAAAAAATCGATGTTATATTGCGAAGAATGTTGAGAACTGCTGAAAGCTCGATGTCTTTAATAAAAAATAAAACTGCATCATAGGAAGTTTGTTAAGATAATAGAATTGGCTTGACTATATACCTATATATGTCCTATTATTATTCATTCTTTTCCCACACATGCGCCTGAACCAAAAGATCCACGCCACGCCGATCTGCGGTCTTGTTATTCTATTAATTTTTATTTTGACAATTCTTTTTACGGCATACCTAGTGTCTATCAGTGGTATCACGAAGAAGCTTTCTGATGTCAGCCGACTATCAATAGCACCTCAATGCTCACTTCTTCACTCTCCGTAAAAGTTCAACAGTAATAAGTTTATAAAAAATCAAATGACGCTGTTTTAGTTTTTATCAAGATCCGAGATCTTCTCCCCACTCCTTCCCACATTTCTCGTTTAGGATTTACCCATCCACACACACTTTTAACATTTACCCAGTATTTATTTTAAAGTAATAATATTATATTAAACTTAACTATGAGTTAATAGTTAAATACCAACCAGATATCTCCAATAGGCATAAGCAGATGCTCATCGGGATATTCCGTACCATTGTTGGTACTATAGCAGCATGCAACAACAACAATCTACTCACTAGGGCACTAATATACTAAACTAAGCGATTAAATACCAACTTAATGATATATGAAAGTAATTGTGTATGACAATGTTAATGAATCTACCTCTAATAGATCATGTGTCTGTGATGACATAAAGGAATAATTGAACTAAAAAATAAAATTAAAAATTTACTAAAAAAAAAAAAAAACATGATTCTAGGATATCATTGTTAAGGTTAAGAGTGTTGTAAGCTTTACATCTCGCTCGCACACTCCAACATTTACAAAGATTTTTTAAGTATTAAGTGTCATTTTCAGAAATGTCACATTTCCTTGACAGTACCCTATAATATTCCACGTCGTCCTATAACTAAGCTCCTGTGCTGTCCTCCCTCAAGAACTAATGTAGGTTCACATTAGTCAACATCCCGAATGTGCAACACCTACAGTAGTCTCTGCAGTGCCAATAATGAAATAGACATATTTCATGACCGTTACAATGTATTCAGAAAAAATGTTCTCGAATATTTCAAACCATCAATATATGAGTAGCTTATAATTTATTTAACTAGTGTTTTGTTTTCGTTTTTAAGGTACCAAATTCATGTAATTATTATGTTTCCTTTAAAGTTCTTTAATTTTTCTATTTTTTTTTTTTTTTTTTTAAGTAATAAGTTTCTAATTTCTTTTTCATATTGGTGAGTGCTGTGACACCTAATTGGTACATACATATATTAGATAAGTTATAATAATATTATGTTATGTGTATGATAATATATGTACTGCTATGTGTACTACATAAATAAATAAATCAGCTTTAAAAGAAATAAAATTACTGTTTATTACTGGTGTTTAGAATCAAAACTTTTTAATGGGAAACTGGGAAAATCATTGGTTGAAGTTTCTGTAGATAGTCGGTCTAAATAATATTTTAAACCAAAAAATCTATAGCAGTGGAACTTGGGATTGAAGCCAGGGTACTTGGTACTTAGCAAATAGATTTATAATAATTTTTATCTATTTTACTAAAACAAATCTATGATTAATACATCTCTAAATAATCTGTTTTTTTTTTAAAGCCTATTGAACCTCTTCTCAAACGTTCTTTACTTGAAAATCTTAGAAAATGTTGAAGTGTGCGAGAGAGAGGGATGGAAAGCTTAACACCCTCTTAAATTAATAATTAAGTCATATTAAATTAAACAATCAAGTAACAAAGACAGATTGTTATATATAATTGTATACGCTTTAGTATTATATATTTTTTATTGAGAATATCCAGATTCGTTGACATTTATTTAAAAAAAAAAACTTTTTTTTGTATACCATATATTTTGGTAAAACATAATAATAATAATTATACAAAGAAAAAAAAGTAAATTATTCCTTGTTGTCATCTTATATCATTCCAATCTAAAGGGTAATTACACAGCCCAAAACAACAATACAAATTATCTAATAAAAACAATATAATTACCACTATTGTGACAAAAGCCCAGCTTCCTAATAAAGACTACGAGTATTAACTATAAAAAAATCTAGACTAAAATCCTATAAAACCTACACCATGCTGTTACAACCAAGCATCTGCAGTACTGAAGCGAACCCTTTTCGAGTCAAAATCAATGTCACTAACCGTGTAACTATATTTTCAGGTAGGGGCTCCCAAATCATCTGCGAACCTTCTCGCAAACCTATGCCGAAACCCTCTTTTTCCTGAAATTACGAAAATTTGAGTTACATAGATATCGATTAATGAGATGTCTGGTGATTGACACCAGTAAACTTTTCACAAACGTGTCAGATTTATTTATTTATTTTGTGTAGGCATAGGACAATAAATATAATGTATTCAGCGCTTTTAAATGTCAAAAAATTAATTAATAAAACGAATAGCTTATTTTCTGGGAAATAGCTTGTATTTGGAGCAGCACATTACAACCCAAATATACATAATTATAATATTAAAATTATAGCTGCTGTAAATAGGCATTGTATAAACTAAGACATACACAATTATAAAATAACACCAAGGATTATAACTGCTATAATAAGGCATTGTCATACTACAAGCAAAGACGAAAACAATTATGAGGATGTCACTAAGATTATAGCTGCTGTAAAGTGGCATTGTCATACTGTAAGCTAAACATTATTAAAATGTCACATAAATTATAGCTGCTGTAAAAAGGCATTGTCATACTTTAGCTAAAACAAAATGTGAGTTCAGTTTGAGTTTAGATAAGTTATGACAGTTTTACCTTAAGAATCTTTTTCTCAATGGAAATAGTACTCGATGCATAGATATCGATTAATGAGATGTCTGGTGATTAAACCATTAAGCTTTCCACAAACGTGACAGATGCGAGTTCAGATAAGTTATGACAGTGTTACCTTAAGTATTTTCTTCTCAATGGAAAGAGTTCTTGATACATAGCGATAGTCTCTGGAATATTTCATCAAGTGCCGCGTTATTGACACCAGTACACTTTCCACAAAAGCCCATACTGTTTCGAGTATTCGCTTCAATTTGTCAAACCATGTTTCTTGTTCTAAAATACATTAATTAAACTATTTCAGTTTTTAAACTTAAATAAGTTATTAACACTAATTAGGACGTATCGTGTGAAAGACAGTGAAATTTTAAACGTGATTTTTATCTAATAGAATAAACTGTCAGACACAATCCATGTGTACCTACAAACGTAAACATGGCTATAAAATAACTTTAATTTTTGGAACTTTGTGTTAGTTTTTATTTTATTGTCAAATGATTGTGTATGACTTTGCATGGTCTTCATCATCATCACAAAGTCCTAGACCTCCACTGTTAGAGATGGGCCTTTCAGAAATTTCTGGAGATTTTGGCCTACACTCGCCACGCTTTGGCCAGACGGGTTGGCGAGGGTCCGATGTCAATTTTATAATGACAATTTATTAACGATTCCACAATTTGGTATTAGTGGAACCGGGACCGACAGCTTAACGTGCTCTCTGAGGCACGGGAACGGTGGTGTTGTAAATCTATGACAAATGTACGTAAGAAAAGTGTATTTCTCATTGGTACATGCCGGGTGGGTTTGAACTGACCTTTGTAGGATTTAAGGAACGCGTTCTTACAACCGAGCCACCACCGCGCCGTAAATATTACCAATTATTAAATAATATTGTGCCCCGACCAAGAATCGAACCTCTAGAGTCAAAATCCATACCTGGTGCTGGAGCAAAATCATCGATTTCCGAATAGCCATCCTTTTGGCTTCGTTCTGAAACTCCGACATCGACTTCAGTTTCATGTACCGGCTCCGTGTGAGCTCGTGACGATCGCCTGCGCACCTATGTATATTACATTTGATGTATTTTATGATAATTATGAATAATAACAAGTTGTGATCAGATTTCTCTAGACGCCTAACTCTATTTTTAATAATAATTTGATTTTTTTGTACCAGACAATTAAAAAGGAAAATTATTTCTGATTACAATATTATTAATTAACCTAGAAAAATAAACTAAATCTAAATAACAAATTAAATATAATAAAAATTTACCTAATGTCTCAAAACTTACAATATAAAATTTTCCTCCAGGCCATTGTCCAGTGGCATGGTGCCCAAAACACTGGCAGCATTTCCTCGTTGAATTTCGATACTAATCTTTTTAGCGAGGAAGCTGCCAGCCCGTGGGTCACCAGAGACGTCGACTAGTTTTTTTGAAATTTCTTTAAATAAAGTTTTTGCCTCGAGGCTGCACGGTCCCATGGTTTCAACGGCAAAGGCCACAAATATATAATTATTGCAAATGTTTATATATTTGCGGCGCTTGACATTTCTGATTAGTTGAAACATGGAGTTTGACATTTGGAGAAATTTAGTTCTAAACCGATGGAGCCAAAATCGTCTATAAGTTTGTTTAAGGTTGAACTGTATCCGCATTTCCTCCAATCGTGCCATAATCGAGATACCATATGTAAACATTTTAATTTAAGCTGCTTATTGTATTATGAATTGCCAAACTGAAGAAAGGAACCCCTTATTCCGAATCATGCTCAGAGCGCTTAGAATGAAAATGACACTGACCGTCGTTCCGAATCAAATATCGCGATTTGGATGCTCAGAGCGTGATATCAATTCGGAACGGTCTCAATCACATTTTAATTCACAACATGATGGTTTTTTTATTAAATGTATGAAAGATAAATTGCGGATTCCACATCTTTGAGTATGAATACTAACAAACATACATATCTCGGTTTATTCATCTTTATATGTGTAAAGTATAATATTATTAACTTATTTTGGTATTTTAAAATAACTTGCCGTGTTACAGTCATTTTTTTTTTTCACTTCCTACTTAAATATTAATTATAGATTTGTTTTAGAAGTAATATACAAACAGTATAAACTAATTACAATATTAATTTAAAAGAAATCCTAATAATAAATAAACTTGAAAATGGCGCGCGACATAATGACAAAAAACTGACCGCGCTCAGAACGATCTACCTCGATATCGTGAGCAGTCTATGCGCGAGGAATAATGTCATTTGTGACGTCACATAGCTTTGGCAAAACAGTTTCTACACGTCACGGAACACCTTGAAGCGTGGTTAGGTTACTATTATCGTGTCTCGGAACGAAGAAGTGATTGAATAACTTGTGTCTGTTTGTTTTTTGCTTTTCTACCTATTTTCATGTATCATTTCTGTTGTTTTCTTCGAATAACCTCTGCTAAGTAAAAGTATAATTAGGCGTCCAGAGTTATCGGTCAACAACAAGAGGGTTTAATGTATTTGCATCCCTCTCGCTCGCACAATCCATTTTTTATTAAATTTCGAATGAGTCTGAGTGTAGGAAATAAAATTGAGGACATTTTGGATATATTTTCACTTTCATATACAGATAAAATTAATTCAAAATTTGCAAGCTGAAGTGGCAATGGGCCGGACACATCTGCCGCAGAACCGACGACCGATGGGGCAAACGGGTTCTGGAGTGGAGACCACGTACGGGACGACGCAGAGAGGGACGACCCCCCGCCAGATGGACGGATGACCTAAGGAGGGTCGCTGGTGGGGGTTGGATGAGGGTTGCGAAAGACCGCGTGCAGTGGCGAGCCTTGGGGGAGGCCTGTATCCAGCAGTGGAGAGACACAGGCTGATGATGATGATACAGATAAAATAGATATAGTCGACATTTATATATATTTAGACAAATCAAAAGACAAAAATATGTAAAACGATTTTCTTCTATTTTACTAAAAAAAAAACTAATATATAATTAAATAGAAGACAAAATTCTAAGCATTCCATGGATTCACCGTGCGGGTGCCGGGGTGTGGGTAAGAGATGAGAAGAATGGTCGGACTTGCGACCGACAGTATTCTGGTTTAAAAAGGCCTTCATTTTTATTTTATTGCGCGATAATACGCTCACCATCCACCATTGTACTCCTCTCCCGCCCCAACCAAATACTGAATGATTCCGTTAATGCCGTCTTGGAAGCTCTTTCCATAAATGTACTGACAGGTATATCTCCAAAATGTCCATAAATTTATTTCCTAGTAAGTTGATAGACTACATTTTTTTAAAGTACACTCACGATTAGAAGAATTATTTAATATACTGGATTGTGCGCGCGAGAGGTACGCAATAGTGTTAAATAATAATTGAAAACATAACCATAACATGCAACCCCAACAGTAATGTTAGTACAATTCGGGAAAATGCATTAATAACAAAGAATACTACATGCAAATATGTTTAATCTTACCTTAAAATGAATGTTTAGGTTATAAAGTCCTCTTGCATATAAATTGCGTCTTAATTTAGAATTTAGTAGTAGTTATTATTAATTATAAATTAACTAATAAAGTGCCAAACATAAAACCAAAATATATTATTTAATTAATTTTATTTTAACTTAATTAAAAGTTTAATAGAATGGATTGAGTGACTGAGATTATCCAATTATTAGGTAATAATGTTGAAATCAATTTATTAAAATGTTGATAGAAATATAAATACGTTAGTTATGTTACCTATATTTTTAATTTTGAAAATTTTTACTTAGCAAAATAATATTGTCGCTGTACCGCACAGCTGGCGAAGAGCAACTGTGCGCTTAACGTCTTCAATTGGCTTTTCAGATAATCAACTACCCTCAAACCGTTGTATATTTATTTTGAATATTATTATCTCAATAATTATTATTATTATATTATTATCAAAACGTTACTAGTCATAAAATAGGTACTAGATGTTTGTTACGCTCTTTTTAAATGAGTCCAAGCCATAACAATAAAATATTTTAAAAGTTTTTTTTATGAATATCACTCAACCCGTTTAGAATTATATTTTTATCGAAAATTTAGTGCTTAATATGCAAGAGACGCTTACGTCATGGGGATAGGAGTGCGGGTATGTTGCTAGGGAGGCGTGCCTGACGCGCACGGCCGGCGCCGACGCCCGCCGGAGAGAGACTGCGCGCTTCACATCCGTCTTGATGACCGTCGACAGCAGCTGCGCATGCGTACCACTTCCCATACTCAACTACCCTCATATCGTTGTAGCTTGCATTTTTGTATGCAATCGAATTCTTTCATTTATATTTACACTATATTCGTTGCGTTTAAGGATTCTTACTATTACTTGACTCTAATAATAGGTAATCCTCTTTGTCACACCTGAATTGTTTTTTTTTTGTTTTTTTGTCCAGGATAGTTACATTTTAGCAAAGTTCGTTTATGTAACAGACTCATGAGAACGAATCGAACCCAGTATACATTTCCAGCTGTACCAGGTAGACCATAGAAGCAGCCAGCTCAAGTAGCAGACATTTTGAATTTCTGTTGACTTACAATATATTCGATTGCATATACAGTCTAAACCTAGACTCAACAAATCAATGGAATGATTAAACGATGGTAAAAACAAATGATGCAAGCTAAAACAGCTATAAGGATATTTGGATAACACAGCAAGTTAACAATCACAAATTATATTATGTTAGTCACTTAAAGCTACATTACTCAGGACCGCAAACTAAAGAACTTAAATCATAAAAATATATTCTTTAATAAATAGTTAAGATCCTTAACCCTAGAAAGATTATTATGGCTGCCATTTTTAACTAAAGCGCAAGCTTGTTTTTCCAAACTAACTCAGTCATCGATTAACAATTTTATTGCTATAGCGATTTGCGTTTGAGAGGCGCATGTTTATCGCAATAATTTTCTCTAAACATAAGTTTTTTTATTATTTTTTTGTCGCGTAGGGGTTTCGACAGATTAAATAGGGGTTCAATAAAACCTGATTTTAGAACTGATATTTGTAATTAGCCTATTATTGCACAGACCGGAAGATGTTTATTGACCTGATGGGTTTAGGGAATCGACTGGCCTGGTAGTCTTAGGCTTCTCCAGCCTCGCCTTGCACCTTTTGACAGAAGTTCTTTGGAGTGGTATTTCAGACTGATCATATCGTAATTCATTAGTTAGCAAGGCAAAATATTTCTGGATACAAGTTACTTATTTCTGGAAATTTCCACCAAATACAGAAGACGTCTAATTATTGTATATATTTGTTAAGGATTCATAAAATCCTACATATTTTTCATTTGTGTTTTATCTACTTATTATAATGTAACACTTGGTTGAAGTAAAAAATAAATTTATCTTTCTAGTGTTCATTTATGTTTTTTTTTAAATAAACGTTCCTTCCTTAAAATGTTTTTTAGACTAATGTTCTTTATTCTGCAGGTCCATTTAGGAACTAAGCGCCCGAAAACCTTAAGCACCCAAACTGAAAATCTAAATTAAACTAATAGACAATTAATTTCATATTCATTCTAATCTTAACAGGGATTTAAAAGGAATCTTGGAACAATCATGCGTATTTTTAAATACATTAAATTTTGTAGTTTACCCTCATGCTAAAACCAAAAGCTAAGGCATGACATATGAAAAAAAAACAATCAACATTTTCATAATAAAAAATAAAGTTTTAAAGATTTCCTTTGGTTTTTTAAATTTCATATTATTATATTTACCATCACCAGGATTTAAAAGACTAATTATCTTTATGTCAACGTCTCTCGCAGTCGTGGTAATTATTAAATAACAGAGCCATAGAATTATATTAATTAAAAAAAAAGACAGAATCAAAGAACAAAATGTGGCAGTTCTTAAAATTGCCTATGGATTATTCTAAATCAGTTTTTAATTTATTAAAATACAACATATTTTATTTAATCAGTTTTTTGTAGGAGTGACCTTGTTGTGTTTGACAATACAAGTTCGTTATTTATTTATGACTGCGACTGCCAAAACTGTATCTGTGTAAAATAACTAAGCTAAGAAAAAAACTAAAATTTACCTTCCCAATGCCCATATCCTTCGGTGCATCTTCATCAGAACTACTTTCTTCTTCCTTAAGGTTGACGTCCGTATCATCGAATTCATCAAACATATAATAATCACCAGATCGTATAGCTGTATGGAAAAATGTTTATTTATTTCACTGTTGGTACTAAGTTTAACAACTTACTGATCATATTATGTATACGGTTTTATGTACTTTATATAAAAGGCTGGCAGCAAATAAGCATTACTTTGCAGCGAGGGAATGCTGCAAGTGTTCATGTCACAATGGATACACACAAGGATATTTTTTATTGTCTAGGTCAAAACAGTATGTTAAATGAATATTACATACCCACTGTTTAAACCGTTTAAAGACGAAAAAAGACGTGGACACTGAGAATGGGTCTTTCATAAATTCAAGATCGCTCAGCGAGCTTTGGAGTGAGCAATGCTTAATATTTCTCTGATAGATAAAATTCGAAACGTTGATGTTCTGAAATAGCAAGGGGCCTGATACATCTGCCGCAGAACTGACAACCTAGATTGAAGACCACTTACGGAATGGTGACAGATAACTTAGGTCGCTAGAGAAAGCCTATATTCAGCAGTAAAGAGACACAGACCTGAAGATAACGATGATGATGACCCAGTGTTTAAAAATATGTATAGAATGAGCGGTGGTGGCTCCGTTGTAAGAATCTTGTCCAAGGGTCGCGATTCGAACCTCGGCATGTAATGAGAATTTACAACACCACCATTCCCGTGTCTTGGAGAGCACAAAATTGTGGAAACGGAAATAACTGTCATTAAAATTGACATAAGGTGCTCGCCAACCCACCTGGCCAACGTAGCGAGTGTAGACGTAGAAGTTCTACAAAAATGTTTTCTAAAAGCCACATCTCCAGCAGTAGAGGTCTAAAATATTGATTGTAGGAGCTGTGATAATAATTCAAATAATACGCCACGTGATCAGCCAATCACGTACCTTATGAGGTCAAAGGTACGTTTATTAAATCATCCTTAGAGAGTAAAACATATAGTGACAGAGTGACACAACAGCATTCCCCCGCTGCACAGCAATGCATTTTTGATGCTAGCCCACTTGTCAAACAAATATATATTCATTACTTGTTGTATGTAACATAACTATGATCATTAAGAATCAGTGATACTTTATTAACTTGATAAATTACTCAAATATTATAAATTTATTGATTCTTTCAATGAGTTTTATGAAAAAGGCTGCTTCACCCAACTGTGAAGTTTGTGGAGAAATAGAACACATCTTAACCCTTTCAGCACGACAAAAAAATATATATCTCATAAAAATAAATACATATATCCAGACAGGTCACACAGCGCCATCTAGTTTCCGTGGTAAGCTACGAGGCTTGTGTTACGGTAACTAGATGGTCGATAAACTACATATTATACTCTTTTTTTTTGTAAATATATACATATTATACATATAAACACCCAGACCGAGACAAATTATACAATGTACAACTTGCCCCCGGTGGGAATCGAACCCACGACCTCCCGAGTTCACGGCAACGTTTGTTACCACTAGACCACGGAGGCGGTCAAAATAGTAAAAATAATCCTTCACTAGCGAATTCAACAAAGCCCCATCCGCATATTAGTGCGTTGTTGTTTTCTAATGTGCTAGCGCACCTCGTAATATAATAATGGCAATAGAAATCAATATTGTATGTTTTTTTCTTAAAAAAGAACTAGGACTAAGGATTAGCCTAACAAATTTAATAAAAATATTCGCTAGGTAGAGATGAGTGACGACTATCGAGGCTGTTTCGAAACGGCAAAACAGCATTTGGCGACAGATTGATATTTTTTTTGTAATAACGCACGCCTGGTTTTATTCGTGCTGAAAAGGTTATGGGATTTTGCCAGGAGCCAGGACGAAAGGCAATACCTGATACAACATCTAAAACTGAATCCATATAATATGGGTGCCTTTAATTCGGTGCTAGCTGACCCTTGTTCCCAATCGGCTAGGTTAGTATTTTTTTTTTTATATTTATAATAAGAATAGGCTGATGGAAAAATTTAAATTGTTTGTTTATTTAGGTTAAGTTACAATGGGGCTTGAGCATTCAATTTGGGTAAAAGCCCCAAAGAAAATATCATTAAAAAAAAATCAATGAGTTCGATCATAATTGTGAATAGGTAGCATGATATCAGTGGATAAAAGTATCATCACGACCGTTTCCCTTTCGGGGTGGTCAGAAACGACGCTTATAAATAAGCGGATTCACATTTAGCCAACTTTACTATAAGCCAATCATGAAAAAAGACAAGCTCGTCGATCACAAATAAATTAAATATTATTTAAATGTATGTACCTTCGAGTCTAAATCCACGGACTTAACCGCTAGACCACGGAGACAGTGGATGTATACATTTCAGTCACTTACCCTCCATTTTCGGCAACAATTTAGCTATTTCCTTTCATAGCTTATTAATAACATTCTGTTCATATGATAACGGTAATTGCTTTGCCAAATTAGACTTTTTTATATTTTTTAATTATTTATTCTTTATTTTCTCACCGGAATTTGGTTAGGTCTATGATTAAGTACATAATTGTATTAGGTACGATTGTTATGTTATATAATTTACTTACTACATATACTATTGTGCCTGGAAAGTGTTATATTCGAGCAAAGAACAGAACTGGCAGTAGGAACCTTATGATGAAGACACTTAAATAACTTAAATGCGGCTGTAAAAGGGCCTTGTCAAAATTTATTAGTATAGATACCTAACATTAACTTAAATTGTTTCGTAAATTATCAAGATAATAAAGTATCACAATTAAATGAATAAAAAACTACTTTGTGCATAATTGTGTCCAAAACATAACCAAAATTTTGAAAAAAAAACGGTGTATAATACCAATGCAATAAAAATTTAGATAAAGTCATGCATGAACTTGCAAATAAAAAAACTATTTATATCCAATTAGTAAAATCTTGCAATTTATAAATTTAAAATAAAATTTAATGCACAATATGTATAAGAATATAATAATAAATTTAACTATAAATAAGTATATACAAAATAAAAACAATCCAAACGACACACATGTGGAAACAACATGCGCATACGCAAATAAAGCTGCAAGACAAAACGTAGTAAGCAATGGCGTTATCTGTCTTAAATTTGACGTGACAAAACAACATTAATTTATATACAAAATTTACAATAGTTGCTAAAATTGTCGACCCATTCAATGCGGCAATAATATTTAATTACTATTAAATTTCAAGGACAATTTTGGCTATCTAACTAACTTTCATGACAAATCCCTTTGCTCTTCTGACAACTCTCTTCTATCTGTCCTTCCTCATTACTCTTTATTTGTAGTTGTTGCTACTAATTTGTGGAATAATCTACCTGTTAACATATGGCAAGCAACTACCAAAACATTATTCAAAAAACTTGTGTTTTCACACTTTCTAAATAGCTCCACATAGCGTTAGTGAGTAATATATATATGTATGTTTATGTATAATAATATGTATGTATTAGTATTTAGTTTATCGATATTATAATATTTATTCCATATAAAGAATTCAAAAAGTTTTTAAAAGACATAACACCGGGTCTTGTCGTCTCCTCCGGTGACAAGAGGGCTGGCTCTTTCTTCGCCCAAAGAATCAGTATTGCAATTGAGCGGGGAAATGCAGCCAGCGTTCTTGCCACCATTCCACGCGGACGGGACTTATATCGTTAGTATTAATATTAATTTTATTTTATATATTGTAAATATAAAGTAAGTATATATTTATTAGCTGTTAATTTTATTATTGATTTCTCGTATTATCTTTATAATTGCACCTAGATTTGATCAAAATCGGTCCCCAAGGTTTGGCTGTCAGAGAATGTCTTCTGGCATTAAGTCCACCTTTGTACTTTGCCGCAGAACCGACGAACGATGGCACAAACGAATTCTATAGTGGAGATCAGGTGCGGGAAGACGCAAAGTGGGGCGACCCCCGGCCAGATGGACGGATGACATACAGAAGGTGGGGGCTAAAAGATAGTTGCATACACGGAATAACTAAAACGAGAGGAAATGACATACGCAGTAAATATATATATGTATATATATATATATATAGGAACCAATGTGTCTACGAATATATCGAAATTAGGATTTAAAAAATCAGAGTGTAAAATGTTTTTATATTTGGAGTCTAAAAGTACGCTGGTTAATAAATTCGACAAAAGAATACCTAGACACTAATGAGACTGTATGCTAGAAATACCGAAGCATCTGATATAATTACATATAATAATTTACATCCCTGTACCTACCATGTTTCTGACAAATAAATTATTTCATTTGAAAATCGGTATAGCAATATAGGCGTGAAGGCGAGACAAACATACATTTAGGAAAGTGCTAATTATCGATGCCCTCTAAAATGGATACCTATAACCGAGGGATTGTATAATATATTTATTTTTATTTATTTCAAAACTTTATGCACTAGGTACAATGCCGCTAGGCATTCTTACTAGTAAACCTAGGACAATTTAGAGCATTTGTTGCAGGTGCTAAGCATAATAGGAGCATTCAGGTCTGTGAAAATAACAAAATAAATCAAACTTAAATACTAAATCTAATATACTATATACTAAACTATATACTAATTAGTAAGTATACACTAAATAGACTACAATAGAATACATAGGTACATATAAATAATAATACATACATATAATATATCATCGCAGCCGTAAACTCTTGTTTTTCTTAGGATCACATTTAGTAACTTAACCCTAAATACCGCAAAGAATGGGTAAAAATCACCTTTTTAGCAATTTATCCTTTTTTTTTTCTATTCTGTTTTCTAATAAATAAGACAGGGATCGCCGTTCATTAAAAACCATCACCCAAAAACGGTTAGTTACAACATTAGTAATAATGTTATTGCATAGCCGTAGATTTACCCTTTTGATGGCTGGATGGAGGCCGCGTACGGTAACCTCTGCCAGAAGTGACTATAAGAGAAATAGGAAGCTAAACACCAAGACACACACCAGAAAAAATAAATCCATATCATGGAAAAGAGCGGCCATTTATTTTACACAAACTTCAACTTAAAAAGTGCAAGAAATTCTGCCAGAAACGCAGAACGTAAGTGCATGAATTAAGAGTGACTTTTCTTAAACACAATTCCATTTGGATAATATTCACGTTTTATTTTAGTACGTACAACTATCAAACTAAACTAAAGTACACTTTTTTTTGTTGCTATATTATTTAACTTCTGTTAAGTAACTGTCAAGGTATTGTACTGCGCGTATGTCCGAAGCCATGTGGAGTATAATAATAAATATTTCCAGACAGGTCACACAGCTCCATCTAGTTTCCGTGGTAAGCTACGAGGCTTGTGTTACGGAAACTAGATGGTTGATAAACTACATATTATACTTTTTTTTTTGTAAATATATACATATTATACATAGGTATAAACACCCAGACAAGGCGTTGTCAAAACAGCTCGTCAACACCTCGGGAGACAAAAGGGCTGGGCAATATTTGGGCCAAAGAATCAGTATTGCCATTCAATGTGGTAATGCTGCCAGTATCCTTGGCACTTTCCCCATTGGCAGCGATTTGGAGCAAATTTTTTATTTATAATAATTTTAATTTTTCTTCATTTTAGTTTTTAGTAATATTTTTATTTATTAATGGTAATTTATGTTTTAAGATGTAAGTTTTTAGTTTAATTAACATTTTTTTTTATTTAAAATCATTGTACCTTATTTCCTTCGGATAAAAAACTATTAAAACCCAGACCGAGACAAATTATACAACTTGCCCCCGGTGGGAATCGAACCCACGACCTCCCGAGTTCATGGCAACGTTTGTTACCACTAGACCACGGAGGCGGTCGTATGCTTGGAATCCACGCTATAATATTAACTTAAGTAAGATTGAACAGATCCAGAGAAAATTTATCTCTTTCCATCAGACGCGATGTAGCTGACCTGCCTCTTCTAATCAAGATTGCCAGAGGTACCATTGACTGTTCAGAATTGTTAGATATTATTGGTCTTAAGACACCGGTCTGTTGCTTGCGAGCTAATCAGACCTAATAAGTGCATAATAATAGTTATATGCCTAGAGCAGTAACGATGTTTAATTTACTAAGTCACAGTTTAGACATTGACTTAAATTGTATCATCATCATCACGACCGTTTCCCTTTCGGGGTGGTCAGAAACCACGCTTATAGATAAGCGGATTCATATTTAGCCAACTTTACTATTTTATTTATTTATCTTCAAGGAAAACTTACAGCTTCTAACAAATGATTACTTATATAAAAAACTAGATGCCAATTACAAGTTTCCACAAATATCTTATATGTTTCTTCTATTTATAATTTTTTTAGTTGTATAAGATATTTGTTTAAAACCACAATAATTTAAATAAAAATAATATAATATAAATAATATAATGTGTGTTATACTGTAAAAAATGCTCTAGACATCGCCCGACCAACTAATTTAGGCGATGTACAGAACATGTCAATATCCATGACCTCAGTACATGACCTATAGGCCAATCATGACGAGTCGCAAGCTCGTCGATGTCTCCAGCGTACCAAACTCGAGAAATATCACAAATAAATTAAATATTAATTAAATGTAAAATAAAAAATACATTAATAAATATTTTTGTGTCCCAACCAGGAATCGGGCCCGTTATAATTTCCTCCGCAAATTATATCGAATTATAATAATCATATCATTATGCATTATTTGTTAGAAAATTTAAATAAGCTAAATATATTCGAAAAGTCACTCCTCAAATGTATTCGAACATGGATCTTGAAATTAAATGTAAATAGCTGTTAAAACAAATATATGAAACAAAAAGTGATAAGAAGTTAAAATTTGTGTAAAAAAAAAAAATGCGCCGCTCGAAATACTTGTCAACCAACATATACCAAAAGCGAGTTGGAAAATTAATAAGGATTTTTTTTATTTTAAAACTTTGATCTATAACTGGTGACATTGTTTTTTTTTGTAACGTAACTGTTGACATAGGGCCTCACAGGCCGCTGGCGTAACTGGACTATAAAAAAACTACTAAACTCGTAAGTAAAAAGTTAAGTTATCATCACGACCGTATCCTTTCCGGGGTACTCAGAAACCATGCCTTTAAAGAAGCGTATTCACATTTAGTCAACTTTACTATAGGGCCATCATGACAAGTTGCACGCTCGAAAAATATCACTAATACAGAATAATTAAATTAAACTTTTTAAACTTTCGCGCACATTCATAATACATTTTTATAATTTTAACGGGTCTTTACGCGATTTACCTTAGAGACATATTTCTCCCGACGTTTCAGCCAAGTTGCATTGGCCGTGGTCACGGGTCGACTGGAGCTATGCGGTGTAGTCTCGTACATACTGGGCGGTAGATGTAAACCTACCCACTTATCACTTTTAAAAGTTTTTAGAAATCACGACACACGACACTTACAATAAATATCCTTGGCGACACCGGGCGATTTTTCCCGGCGTCGAAACCTATTGATTACTGGATTCCACGATGAAGATAGCTTATAACCCCCCTCTCGATTGAAATTTTTGTGTTTCTTTATTTCGATCGCTTCACGTACTATTCTAGGGTAATAGTGACGATCGGTGGAAAGTATCTTTGGGTCATGCAGCTCAATCCAATGGTTTGTGCCACTATCCATTAGGTGTTCTGCTATTGCTGACTAACTTAAATTGGCAGTTTTTTACAGCTGCTATATGTTCCTTGACCCTCTCGGCTATTGTGCGCTTAGTTTGGCCAATATATGAACTCCCACAGCTGCAGTCCACTTTATACACGCCAGGCGTTTGGAAAGGAATGACATCCTTTGGGGTGCGTACGTATTTTGCTACTTTGGAGAATGGGGTGTACACAGCATTGATAGATAACTTTTTGAAAGCTGTACCAATTTTACCCGTTACTCCTTTCACATATGGTAAGAACGCGGGCAGCCGATTGACCTGTGGATATCTCTCCTTGTTTTTCTGTCGCAGCAACCTCGGACCTAAGGTAAATCGCGTAAAGACCCGTTAAAATTATTAAAAAAAACTACTATTACAGGCATTTATGAAACGTCATTAATTTAATTATTTTGAATGATTCTACTCCTGCTAGTAGAGGACTATACAATAAGTAAGCTGTTAGCAGAAGACCAGCAGCTTAGCAAATTCCAGTGACCTGTTAATGTTTAATCTGACTGAGAAAGGAATCTGCAAGGAAAACTCAGCTATATCAGATTTACAAAATAAAACATATACAGAACTGCACCACAACGATCAATTAATAACCTTTTAAATTTAGTTATCAGTACCTATGAGAATACAATACCTGGTACAGCAGTAACCCACCAGGCAAGTCAGAATTAAGGTAGACTACATGCCTATGTGCAACCGAAAGTAGACAAAACGCAAAAACCTCTGTTAATTTAAGAACTCTAGCGTACCAAACTCGAGAACAATTACAAATAAATTAAATATTAATTAAAATTAATAAATATCTATTATTGTGTCTTGACCAGGAATCGAACCCGATACTTCCAAGTCTAAATCCACGAACTTAATATCTATACCACGGAGTACTCATAACTAAGCTTAAGTATTAAGTAAAAAGTATTGCGCGGGAATAATAGTAAAATTTGGTATTGATTCTATAATACCAATTCATCTTTATTCAGTCACCACATTAAAGCAGCTTGTAATAGGTGAATTGGTTCTTATTTCTACCCGCGGAGTATAGCTAATAGCCACGCTGTCTATGAGACCTCATGTCACCAGTTAAAGGTTAAATAACGTTTCGTTTAGAGATAAAATGTAGTTTGGTGTCTGGAAGAAGAAGGTACATAAAGTCAAGAAGAAAATTAGATTCGATCGATTGGCGAAAGGCGACGTCACATGAGATGTTAAACACCTCTAAACCAATAAATGTCGATTAATTTTATACCTCGATGACGGCTCGTATACACAGGCCTTGGACAGCTCTGACCAATTCCTAATAAATTAAGAAACACATATAAATACAATATCGAAAAAATCTGTGAAAAAAATGCTTTACATTATTTACATGTGGCACAAGACACATAAAAATGTCGGTCTGCAATTTAAAAACCCAGTAATTGTAAGTAGATTAATCAGAAGTTATGATAACGACTGGATTATATACAAGTTTTTAAATAAACATAAAGGACTTCATTCATCTTGTATTGGCTAAATTATATTCACAGTTACACCGCGTGTAATTGTCAAAAGAGAAAATACTTTTAAACGTTATATAGTGGAATCCCTTAAATAATGGAACTGTCAGTGTAAAACGCTATAAAAATTTGTATTCTCGTATAAAGGTTTCCACTACAGATGAAAGCTAAATAACATTACGATGCGTTCATTTAATAAATTTATTTCTTTTGGTATTTGATATATTTTTAATTTATTACCTAATGTGTATGTTTAATGTAAATATATAATCTTAGTTTAATTAATATAAATGTTGTTAACTTTTTTTAATATAAATTCGCGGCGGACAATTAAAGTATTTAATTCACGTTTTCCCAATGTTTTTGAAGTTGCAATCCCATGGGTGAGTGACCTTTGAAATAGTGGAAAACGCTATTTTGACGTAAGGTCGGCTATGATCGGAGAAACTCGGGCTAAAAGTGGTGGTAAATAACAGAATTCACTATTTTGACAATCTAACGTTTGCGACTAATAGGGCTGCTGGTGTCATTGGTAGAACCCCTTTTTGTAATAAACATAACACAGTAACATCTTTTTAAAGATAAAAAATAATTATCCGAAAACCAAAACACTACTGTATGGTGAATGTCTCTAGGCGCGGCCTATGAATCACCAATCACGTGGAATATATCAAAATGTTGATTATAGATTATTTTAATTTCTGCATCCAGCCGTTAGTGTTATTATTAATTGATCTCGCTCACAGCCGAGAGACGAAATAGAGAGAGAAAGGATTACGTTAGTCAACGATTGTCAAACGTAAACTAGGCTCAGTATGAGTGACGATATTTTTAGGAAAACTTCTTTGCAACGTAACTTAAGATTTTAATAGTATATAATTAAAATAAATAATACGTTTTTATTTATTTTTATTCTAGATTTTAATATAAATATATTTGCTCTTTAATTAATTCCACGCGGTATATGCATGTTAAGATAAATATCTAACAAGATTACAATTTAAGTAGAAATAATCCTTTATTTTAAACAGTGTGCAAAATGTTTGAAATATCACCATGACAGCTCTAGTACTAAATTTATATAGTATAACTAATCAGAGTTTTAAGCAAATGATAAAAAAATAACTGTCAGTGTCAAAACTTTTTTATTTTTTTACTAGACCTAGATTGATAGGAAAATAACATATTTTATTTTTCAAAGAAATTAATTGCACAGTAAAATATAGTAAAAATTATATCAGTCTTATTACTACAAGCATCGACTATTTACAATTTTTTTATAACTGTACACAGCCCAAGTAGTAAAAAAAAACAACAAAATGGATGTTGTCCTTTTTTTTTATTACAGTTGCTAGATTTTTAATAGCAAACCGATCTATGTGCATAAAAATTGTAGTAGTTACACGTATGATGAGAATTTGGTTCAGCGCGACTTGATTGGGATATGATTGAAGTTCTTTGCAAGATGCTTGGACTTGCGACAGTGTGACGTCTTCTCAGAGGAGGGGGAGAGAATACTGGGTAGGATTCCTCTGGGCTTTGAGCTCTGGGAAGAAGATCTGAAGACGGGGGAGATTCAAAGGAAATACGACGAGGTTCCAAATAGGCTTCAAGGGAGACAGTCATTAACGCTGAAGATGGAGAAGGTGGTCCACCTATGCTTGGAGGTTGTAAGGGTAACGGTGGTGGAATTGGGATTATAGGTGATGTTGGTCGTGATTGGGGTGCAGATTCGTCGGAAACTGGTGTGTGGAATCCCCTAGGAGATGTGGGACTTTGAGGAGTGTGATATCCTCTTCCTGATGCGTCAGAATCTCCCCTGACGAGCGGAACTCGGTCAGATTCCCCGCGTTGACTCTCTTCATCATCCTCGTCGTCTGGTTTTGCCGGGTAAAATAATCACAAGTTTTTATTAGCTTTGTATTAAATCTAGTTTCAACTAATGGACGCCATCTTAATTATTTTATAATACTTTGTTAATTTACTGTTCATTTAATATTCAATTCTGACAAAAATAAGGGTTAATATTCTTCGTAGTAATGAATATTTATTCCAATAAAAAGTAAGTATTATGGCTATCAGAACATCTCCGAAATCACGTGTTTCTAGTTAAGTAGCAGAATGATAGAAAATTAAAAATATTTCTAAATCACTAACAGAACTACACAAATATAGATATATATAAAGATACTATAGGCCAATCAAGACAAGTGGCAAGCTCGTCGATGTCTCCAGCGTACCAAACTCGAGAAATAAATTAAATAATAATTAAATGTATGTATTTACATTAATAAATATTTTTGTGTCCTGATCGAACTACACTAATATTGGGTTTAATTGAAAGGAAACGACATATACAGAATAAAACGATATAGAAAAAAAAATACATATTTCATTATTAAAATGTTCCACTACTGTTGTTTCTGACAGACGAAATATATGTAGATATAACATATATGTATAAGCGTCATTACTTATATGCGGGGTTAAAGTTAAAGCTGATAGGCCCCCCCTGGGGGGGGTGTCAAAATGCAACAAATTGAACCCCCCATATGTATGGCCGTAATACAATAGAACGAAATATATTTAAATTTGAATGTTTTTCCATTATTATTATTTTATTGTAGGAGATAAATCTTTCAGAAGTGTCTGGAGAATTTGGCCTACATTCGCCACGCCGAGCTGGTCAGCCGGGTTGGCGAGGGATATTTTGGGTAAAAATTAAACATTTATACCAAATATGTGTGCGGTGGTGTCAATAATTGTAATAACGCTTTCCTTAACATCCTAAATCCCACTTAGAAATATACATAGATTTATATACACCACGTTTCCCGTGCCTCAGAGAGCACGTTAAGCCGTCGGTCCCGGTTCCACTAATACCAACTTGTGGAATCGTTAGTAAACCCGTCAGGCCAGCGTAGTGAGTGTAGGCCAAATTCTCCGGAAAATTTTGAAAGCCTATCTCCAACAGTAGAGATCTAGGACTCTTGTTCTTATAATGATGAATAACAAATAAAATAACAGTTTTCTTTTATATAATGTTAAAATTCAAATATCTCGACAACTATTACTATATGGAGGGGTTCAAGTTAATGCATTTTAGCCCCCCCTATCAGCTCTTGCCGAATATATGTCGAATTACTACTTATTGAAAAAATGTCCATGGTTTTACATCAAATTAGGTTTTGACTATGTAATAAGGATTACCTATTATTAGAATAACAAAATGGCGGACTAAAGATTTTATAGGGGAATCACTGTAATGTAAAAAAACATTAGATATGGCAAAAATCATAGAAACACATACCAACGTCATGTTGAGAAGATTCCTTCGCCAATTCTCCTTGTATCTTCTTCTGATTAGCTTTGATTCTTTCCATTTTAACTTTTATCTTTTCCAGTATTTTAGTTTCTTGTTCTTCTTGTTGAATCATTTGTTTTTGTCGAAGTTCCTCCATTAGGTCTGCACCTCTGAGGTAGGTAGTATTTCATGTTAGAAAATTATGTTTCAATCTTAACCTTAACACATAGCTAATATATATAAATATATATATATATATGGAGAAATATATATATAAATATAAGGAAATTAGCGGTAACTTTAATACCTAAACTTAAATACATCTATAGTGTAATGTAGTGTATATATTATTTTATTTTAAATATATATTTTTATTTTTTATTATTATTATATATTTTTGTAACATATTTTATAATATATATATATATTTTATAAGTATTTATAGATTGGTCTATACATATATTCTTACATAATTCTAATTCCATATTAAATTTAAAATTTATAGTTATAATATTTAAGCAATATAATATATATTCATAATATATATAAAAATATATAAGTGTATATATGCGGGTAATACAAGGTTAAATAAAAAATAACAAACCGTGAAGCTAGTACAGTTGTAGCTTTGCTCTCATCGATAACCCTGTAGAAATAATGGCTGTGAAAGAGCCGTTGTTGGAGTATTAGGAAGGCGAAGCAAACTCCATCCCACGCGAGACCTATGTCTTCTTGAGGAACACTGCAAGTCGCTTCCTATAAAAAAGACACTGTGTCATTAGTAGTTGTTATGTACTCCCCTGAAGCCCATTTAGTGTGTATTATGATAATAATAATAATAAATTAATAATAATAATAATAATTTTACTCATAATTAATAATAACTAATAATTAATAATTTACTAATAGCTATTAAGCTGGACACGGCCATTTTACAGCCACGAATTTTGTTTAATTTAACATTCTTAATTTTATTATTTTAGATTGTAAACTGACACGGCCTCTTTACAGCCACGAATATATATTAAGTTGACATACCAATTATAATAATTATTATTATTTCGATCGTAAGCTGACACAGCCTCTTTAGAGCTAGGAATTAATTATCAACTTGACATGTGTAATTTATTTTAGTCTATAAGCTGACACGGCCTTTTTACAGCCACGAATAAATTTTAACTACCTAGTTTTAAGCAAAATCTTGTTTATGGCAACAGTGTTTTAGTCGAAGATGATGGTATAGCTGATATGATGGGTCCACCCATAGTAGCTGATAGTTATTTTATAATCGAAATAATAGTGAACTATGGAGAAAAAATGTAATGACAATATCCAAGTGTTGTTGTGACAACCAAAGAAAATAAATTATTTAATTTGAATTTGATTTAATAATAATTCTGCAAAATGACAATATTCGACTCTACTGGGACAGAACGATTATAACTGACAAAACAGTACACTACAACCGACCTGACATTACTTTGATAAACAAAGATAATAAAACAGCATATTTAATAGACATAGCCGTACCTAACACTCATAACCTAGTAACTACACATACAGAATGCTACAAATACTAAATACAGAGACCTTGCAATAGAGCTTAAATCCCAACTCAAATTAGAAAAAGTAACAACTGTACCCATATTAGTATCTACGACCGGAGTAATACTCAAAACATTACATGACAGCCACAAAACTATCAACGTAGACCAGCACACATACAGACAATTGCATAAAGCTACAATCCTTAATCCGCGATAGTAAACCGCAAAACTTGTTTTAGTTAATAAAAAATGTTCGCGAAAACCTTAGAAAACAATATATAGTTTATTGGTTATAATAATTATTCAAGATTTGTATATTGAATGGCGCCAATTTTTTTTTTTTTTTTTTTAATGACCGTGGTACAGAATAAATAAGTCCTAAACAATGAAGTGGCGCCAAAACCTAGCATACGACCGCGCACGCGCTATGGCGGGCGCTGCCATAGACAAGTAACAATTGAAATCAAAACTTTTTTGTAATGGAACCTTTGCCTTAAGAAAAATAAGTGTTGTATAATATGTATGATTCTATTTTTAAAATGAAATATAGCATTATTTTGTTAGAGAAAAAGTGTTATAATGTGATTCTATTTTTAAATTTCAGCAGTATGTCAATATAAATTCGTTTTGTAATCCGCATTTTAGGTTATGAGAGTAGATACAATTATTTATTGCACAAAATGAAATAACTTAAAACTAAGAGCATAGGCGAGCTTTATGCCTTAAGGCATCTTCTACCAGCTGACCTTTGTGAAATATAACCATTTTTTTTATTATCAGGCAACAGACGGAGTGGTGTATTTATTTATTTGTTTATTCGAAGAGAAAGAACAGAGACAGGCAGTATAAGAACAATTAAGAAACGATACAGTAGGAGTCATGAGAATTATACCCGCCACCAAAATATTTCCCACTGTGGACAATAGTGCACCATTTATATTTTTAGATACGTTAGTACTACGTATACCTTGGCCAGGTATAATGGAACTATGGAACTATCAATGAACTCCGAAGCAAACCCCACCCAGCGAGCTAAATCGACAACAACAGCTTCTTTATTTTGGCCTTAAATGCGGCGAATGGTGAATGAAGATGGCCAATGATAATTGATTGACACTTATTTGGGTTGACAGCGACGCCAAACCGCGATGACCAAGAGTAAACATTATTGAATAGTTGGGATAGAATAGCAAACAAAATTAAGATATGCATAGTGAGCAGACCTGCGCGAGGGCCTACGCTGATATTATCGATAATTGTGCTAAAATTGTAGAAAAATGATAAAATTAATTTAGGACATAAATGAAGAACACAGAATTACATGGTTTAAGAGTTAATGACCTTATCATATGGAAAACAGGTCTCACCCCAAAGCAATCCACGTGTGTAATGGCCATCCACCTCAAATAAACCCTAGATTTCTTGTCCAATTTTATAGTCTATACACCACAACCTTTATTAGACACGCACATATAGTTTAGATCACTAATATTTACTAAAAGCAATCGAATTATGATTTAAAACTAATAAAAAAAACACGCGAGGCATGAATCGGTGCGGTTGAAAAATCGCAACTGATATGGCAACTTGATCGTCATTGGCCCGTAGCTCGTGACGTCAGTCGCAAACATTTTGGATGCGTTTTTACTGGGAATTGAACCTGCTACAACTGACACAATTATACTATCAGATTAAATTATTTTTAAGTGGATATCATTACTGACCTTGACATAATGCATTTTGAGGAACTTGGAGATGCTTCCACCGACGAATTTATCTACGCATCCTATTCCGAAGAGCTGCACGAGCCAACACGCGTGTTCCTGCATTACGGAACCAAACACGCAACCGGGAATTTGTAGAAGCGCTTTGATTACCACAACGGAGACGTTGTAACGAAGAAGCCAAGACCACCTGAAAAATATTGACATAGAAATATTTAATTGCATGAAATGAAATCAAAATATTTGTATGAAATATGGTATCAAAATACAGGTGGTTGGTAAGTTTTGGCTCGACACATTTCGCCATTTCTCGCATACAAAATTTTATTTTAAAAACCTACATATATCATACATATTGTCATGTTATGCGGTCTTGTTTTGCTTTTCATGTAAGTGCTTGGTGAGCAAATTTTTAAAAATGTTGAGTGAATGTGCTTTTCGTATAGCGAGGGGAAGTCTGTTCCACTGGCGAGCTGCAGATACAGTTGTAGCTGCCACCACAGAAATAATCTAGCATCAGTCCAGTTTCGTCTTCGTTGAACCCGATGACATCGTGTGGCAGAAGTCACAAAGTCTTCGCTCGCCGGGCGCACCGCCGTACTGTTACCACCCTGCGCGGTGCGGGGGACGAGGAAAGTTGTAGTAGGGTATCGTAGTAGCGGGTTACAACCACAACTAGTTTTAAGAATTTAATTGTATATAGATAGTGTAGTTTTAACAAATAAACATTCTGAAAACTCCAGTCTTCTTTTAATAAACACTCCACAAGTAACAGTGCTCCTACCTCAACACAGTAAAAGAATCTGAACATCTGCTAGAAGAATGTGGCGGAATTTTTAATTGATTATTGTAAGAACAGCTATGGGTATCGCAGAGAAATTGGAAACGATCTTTCAGGTAAGAGGGTGCATTGGGATTATATAGGATGCCGTAGAGGAAGGTAAGGAGGTGTGCAGACCTGCGATTTCAAATATTGAGCCACTTTAACTCTTTGCAAAATTGAGAAATATGATCATACTTACGCAAGCCAAAAACATAGCGAATGTCATGATGTGCCTATTGTATAGTTGGTTAAATGTGAATCCGCCTCGGACTTACCATCTCAAAATAGCGTGTTTTGGTCTCAAATAGAAGTCTGTTCCTTGCCACAAGAAGATGAAGGATCCAATTAGGTAGCCCATTGAGAATAGATTGACTCGATTCGTTCCGGTCAAAAACATTATGGCCAAAGTTACCCATAACATGCCCAGAAAAACCATGCGCTTTAAAACATCCAACCATGTACTGAAATAGACAAAAATAAAATTCATGGGCGTTCATTAGTTAGTGATAATTACACGCGGTATATATATATTGACCGCCTCCGTGGTCTAGTGGTAACAAACGTTGCCGTGAACTCGGGAGGTCGTGGGTTCGATTCATATCCGCCATTGGTCATATCCGTGGATTTAGACGCAGGGTTTGATTTCTGGTCGGGACACAATAATTTATTTGTGATATTTCTCGAGTCTGGTACGCATGACATCGACGAGCTTGCCACTTTGCATGATAGGCCAAAGATGATAGGCAAAGTTGGCTAAATGTGAATCCACTTCATTAAAAAGAAGAGTGGTTACTGACTACCCCAAAAGGGATACGGTCGTGATGATACTTTACTTTTCATAGATAAGCTGGTTATTATACAAATTGAAATTTCCTAAATAAAAAAACTTACCCAACATAACCTAAAAAGTCAGGCACTGGATTGACAAAATTCAGAGTTTCCCAATCTTTGCCCACATTTTCACTATTTGAACCTCCTCCGTAACTATCGCCTTGGGTTTTTTCAACTCTAAAAACTCTTAGTTGGCGAGAACAGAATAGTAAAAGGAAATAATCAAATATAAGTTTGCTAGCGTGCGGAGGTGTTTCAGCGTATGGGAGGAACATCCAAGTTCTTATGTGTTTCATTTGCTGAAAAAAAAAAACAATAACAAAATATATAAAAATATATATATATATATTTCCAGACACATCACACAGCGCCATCTAGTTTCCGTGGTAAGCTACGAGGCTTGTGTTACGGAAACTAGATGGTTGATAAACTACATATTATACTTTTTTTCTTTGTAAATATATACATACATATTATACATATAAACACCCAGACCGAGACAAATTATACAATGTACAACTTGCCCCCGGTGGGAATCGAACCCACGACCTCCCGAGTTCACGGCAACGTTTGTTACCACTAGACCACGGAGGCGGATATATTGCCACAATATTTTCTTTCATGTTTTATCTCATTGTTTTTGTTGTATATATATTTTTTAGTATTAAGTCATCATCGGCCTGTGTCTCTCCACTGCTGGATGTAGGTCTCCCCCAAGGCTCGCCACTGCACGCGGTCTTTTGCAACCCTTATCCAACCCCCACCATCGACCTTCCTCAGGTCATCCGTCCATCTGGCGGGGTGTAGTCTCCACTCTGGAACCCGTTTGCCCCATCAGTCGTCGGTTCATTTCAGCTTGCTAATTTTCAAAGCTATGTACAGTTCTCCCAAAGTGATAATGCGCATAGAAATCTTCGTCACTGTTCGGCAACGGTCGTATTCCCCGAGCGTTGGAAGACGATATGTATATAGAGTGCATTTTCTTCATGCATAATTTAGCAGAATTATGTGTTTTGTGCTAAAAGAGATAAATATTGATTTATCAGTAACAAAATTTGATTCGATAATTCCATGTAAGTAAATAGCAAGGAAAACCACACGATTGAGAATATGCTACAATCTTTGTTGGATTGATTTACTTCGAAAATTGTATAGTACTGTAGTGACCTCCTTTAAATATAAAATCTCTGCCTGTGTCAGACAGACAAGCAATTGTCAAATAAACTATTTAAATAAGATAATTAAAGTTGAAATTAAATTCACCTTTGAAAACAAAACCAAGAAGGGTGTGTGTGTAATAGCAGCTCTATATAATTCCACACAGAGAGAACACGTGCAGTCACCGCCAAAAAAACAAAAACAAAAAAACGACTGCTTGAATTGTTTTCGATTGTGTACTTATGATATTGACTTCTATTTCTTTGGAACAAGGTGCAAAATGCAAGTGCATTGTTTAGGGCTCTTACGATTCGGGTGTTTCCGGGAATACGACAATTAGCAAAGATCTGTATGTGCATTATTAATTTGGGAATACTGTATGTCGGAATTAGGATTCATTTTGTTTTTTAAGGAAGCGTGATAATAATAGTTTTTTAAATATATGGAGCCTGTCTGATAAATAGAGGTAGACACGGTAAGAGAATCTGAATATCTGCTGGAAGAATGAAGAGGAAAGTTGGTCGTTGTGCGAAGGTATTGTAATCTCATAGGTACTGATAACTAAATTTAAAAGGTTATTAATTGATCGTTGTGGTGCAGTTCTGTATATGTTTTATTTTGTAAATCTGATATAGCTTCCTTGCAGATTCCTTTCTCAGTCAGATTAAACATTAACAGGTCACTGGAATCTGCTAAGCTGCTGGTCTTCTGCTAACAGCTTACTTGTTGGACCACTTTGCTGCTTAGTCTTCTACTAGCAGGAGTAGAATCATTTAAAATAATTAAATTAATGACGTTTCATAAATTCCTGTAATAGGTTTACGTGAATAAAGATATTTTGACTTTGAAGAACGAAGAGAACGGGAGTGAGAGTCGCACAGATATTCAAAACGATCGCTCAAGTAAGTATAACTCCTAACCATTCAAAATTGGTCGAATTACCGCATTTGTTAGCTGTTATTTGTTCAAATAAATAAATATCACAAGATGGCGCTAGACGTCAATAACCATGATAAATCTACTCACCGAATCGTCCCCACTCCACGGATAAGAAATGCACAGTTGTGGTAGAAATCCCACGGCCAACATGTACTGCAGTGGAATTAGCACGGTCACACACCCCGTGAAGGCAGGCCAAGCACACGCCTGCTTCAATCTTTTCACAGAAATTAAACCCAATAACCATCCCGCATATAAAACGGCATAGAAATCCATTCGAGAACCAATTACCCCCATCAGACATATCAGGGTAATCTAAAAACAAATTTAATAAGAAAAACAGTATCATCACGACCGTTTCCCTTTCGGGGTGATCAGAAGCTAATTCACATATAGACCAATCGATTTCTAGTCATTATTATTACATAACATTACGGTTCAACCCCCCCCCCCCCCCCCCCCTCCCCACCCGGCATGTACCAATGAGAAATACACTTTTCTTACGTACATTTGTCGTAGATTTACAACAACACTATTCCCGTGCCTCGGAGAGCACGTTAAGCCGTCGGTCACGGTTCCACTAATATTTGTGGAATCGTTAATAAATTCACATCATATCCTTGCCAAGCCGTCTGGCCAGCGTGGCGAGTGTCGGCCAAATTCTCCAGATATATGTTCTGGAAGGCCGATCTCCATCAGTGGAGGTCTAGGACGCTGTGTTCTAGGGGCTGTAATGAATTATTACATAAATTATGTAATTTAATTGTGATATTTCTCGAGTTTGGTACGCTAGAGACATCGGCGAGCTTGCCACTTGTCATGATTGGCCTATAGTAAAGTTGGCTAAATGTGAATCCGTTTATTTATAACCGTGGTTTCTGACTACCCCGAAAGGGAAACGGTCGTGATGATTGATTATTGTTAAAGTTTGTTTAGTTAATAAAATCTGAGTCAGCGAAATCAGGTGAAAAAAAAAACTCCCAGAAGCGAAAACAATAAGAAAAATAAACACGATTTAAAAAAAATCTCACCTCAACGCCGAATTTGTAAAAGCCGTAATTGACTAGATATTTAATACAATGGAACATATCTTTGTCGGCTTCTTTACGACCGACATTCACAAACATTATTTTATCAGTATTTGGTCCAATTAAACCGTAACTCCTGTGTAAAAAAAAAATATATATAGTCATTGGTAAGGTAAAAAGCCTAAAGCGACACTATGGCAGCGTTCGTTTTATAGCATTTCCAACATTTCGTAGCAACTTCATAAACTAGCACGAAATGTCGTTTTTGTTAAGAAATACCACTTTTTTTAACAATGCTAACATTTAACTAAATTTAAAAGGTTATTATTAACTGATCGTTGTGGTGCAGTTCTGTATATGTTTTATTTTGTAAATCTGCTATAGCTGAGTTTTCTTTGCAGATTCCTTTCTCAGTCAGATTAAACATTAACAGGTCACTGGAATTTGCTAAGCTGCTGGTCTTCTGCTAACAGCTTACTTATTGGACCACTTTGCTGCTTAGTCTTCTACTAGCAGGGGTAGAATCATTCAAAATAATTAAATTAATGACGTTTCATAAATGCCTGTAATAGGTTTACGTGAATAAAGATATTTTGACTTTTGACTTTAACTTTCTTTAAAAAAACGAGCGGTGAGGCTACTTGTTGACAAGTAACAAATAATAACAAATCAATTGACAATGTATTATGGTCTTTGAATTTATTACATAGAATCGTTTAAAATACATTTTAAACAAATATAATATAAACTATAAAGTATACAACAATGTAGATATATAAACCATTTCTTATGTTAAATGACATCTGTCAAAAAGTAACATCCATAACCCTCCTTTCAACACGGTACTGACAATTAGCATCAAATGTTAGAATTTTCATTAAACGAACGACTTGTGCTAAAAAAAGTGGTATTTTCATGCTAACATTTCTTAAAACGAACGCAGCCCTACACTAATAGATGCTGCCGTAAAAGGGCGTTGTAATGATATGATACTTTATAGTTTTCAATTATATTTGTTAAAAAGGTATTTTAAACGATTTTATCTAATAAATTCAAAGACCATAATAATATAATGTGTGTTGGATGCCATGGTATGATAAAACATGAACGAAAACACTTGTCAAAAAGTAGCCTCACCGCTCGTTTTATTTAAGAAATGTTAGCATTGTTAAAAAAAGTGGTTTTTCTTAACAAAAACGACATTTCGCGCTGGATTATGAAGTTGCTACGAAATGTTGGAAATGCTATCGCTGGATTATGAAGTTGCTACGAAATGTTGGAAATGCTATAAAACGAACGCGGCCTAGGTAGTACTTATCTGGTAACGACGAAGGCTATTTTTTGCTGTTATTCATGATTAGTAAAATAATTAATTTGTAATCTGACGAAACCGAGTGTACCAAATGTATGAAATGGTGAATAAATGAATGAAATGAAATGAAAACCCAACTAGAAACCAGACTTAATTAAAACCAATCACATGGCGTATATTGATCAGAAATTATTTTAAAAGATACTGTCTTTTAGATATCATTTAAATGTTTATTAAATATTTATTTCAAAACTTTAATGTACAAAGTACAAAAGGAGGACTTAATGCCCGTAGACATTTTCTAAAAGGATGGACATTAGTCATTACCAAATTTTTTGTTTCATTTGCCATCCTTTTACGATCGAACACATTTAATTTTCATTAGTTGAAATTTTTGCTTAAAGTGCCCTAGTTGCGGAAATTAATTAATAACTTTAAAACTAAAAGTGATAATTACACTTTTAGCATATCGTTAGAAAGGGCATGGACTGAGGATGTTTTAAAAAAATCAGAAGAACTCCAACCCTGTTAGTTTTTTTTGGAAAATGAAATCCTCGAAATGGAAACGGTCGTGATGATACTTTTTATTTATAAATATAAATATACTAAATACTAATATATACACAATAATAAACATACATATACAACTTACAAATTTTGTTTGGAGCTATTTAGAGAATGTGAGTAGACCAGTTTTTTTTAAATAAATACTTACCTATTTCTCCTTTGTCGGTATGTTACAAGAGAATAGAAGGTGAATATAGCAATCAAACCGATGTAGCCTTTCAAAATGGCCACTAGAGGGCGCTGTTTGGACGCTTTGGTAAACCCAACCCACTCTGCATTGTTATAGTTTGTTAAATTTATTGTGTTGTTTTCACCTTCCTAAAATAAACACAAAAATATTCATTAAAAATAAACTTTAAATTTAGTTCGGAGGGTTCAACGATTGTGCTTTCCTCTCGCTCGCACAATCCAATATTTTCAAAGCTTTTTCAAGTCTAACACCTGTATTCTAAGACATTTCCTCACTAGCTGAGTGGGCTCAACATTTCCTTCCAGCTGTCAAACGAAAATTAAGTCTCTTAAACTTTTTAAACTTTCGCGCATATTCATAATGGTTTTTATAATTTAGACGGGTGTTTACGCGATTTAGCTTAGAGACATATTTCTCCCGACGTTATTATATTAATAAAGAAACACAAAAATTTCAATCGAGAGGGGGCTTATAAGCTATCTTCATCGTGGAATCCAGTAATCAATAGGTTTCGACGCTGGGAAAAATCGCCCGGTGTCGCCAATTGTAAGTGTCGTGTGTCGTGATTTCTAAAAACTTTAAAAGTGATAAGTGGGTAGGTTTACATCTGCCGCCCAGTATGTACGAGACTACACCGCATAGCTTCAGTCGACCCGTGACCACGGCCAATGCAACTTGGCTGAAACGTCGGGAGAAATATGTCTCTAAGGTAAATCGCGTAAAGACCAGTTAAAATTATAAAAACTGATTATTATAGATAAAACACTGGATTTGAAAATCGGCGGGATCAAAACTATGTAATTATTAAAATAAAAAAAAGTTTTTGTCAATTGTCGTTATGCTAGGGTCAAATAAATAAAATTAATTACAGATTATGAAAACACAATATATTAACTATCAAATAAAAAAGAAATATTTTTTGCACGAGAACAGTTTATTGGGCCCATTCCTCTAAGAAAAATGGGCATTCTTATTTATAATATTAGTGTAGATAACAATTTATACTTACAGTAGTACAGTTGACGTCGAAGAATGAGTGCTTGATGTAGTCTATCTGATAAACCATTTTGGCCATAAAGTACACGCTGATTAGAGTCGAAATAACGAGAACGCAAACGCGTTGTTTTTTGGAACTCAATAACAATGCTGGTGCTGCTAACAGCATAATGGGAACGTGCATAGCACATACCTAAAAATATAAATATATTTTACGGTTATGGATATCAAATTATTTCGAATTATCCGTTAGTTTCGGATAATTGTAAGTTACAGATATTCAATTATTTCGAATCATCCGTTAGTTTCGGATAGTTGTAATTTACAGATATTAAATTATTTCGAATTTTCCGTTAGTTTCGGATAATTGTAAGTTACAGATAATAAATTATTTCGAATCATCCGTTAGTTTCGGATAGTTGTAACTTACAGATATTAAATTATTTGAATTATCCGTTAGTTTCGGATAATTGTAAGTTACAGATATTTTATTATTTAAAATCATCCGTTAGTTTCGGATAGTTGTAAGTTATCTTGTATGAAGGCTTCTTAATGCACCTTCCAGTATCCAGGCCAGTATTTTATTTATTTGATCGTGGTATGCGACTCTCGGTCTGTCAGGGCATTTTAGCCACAACTTTGCCATTATATCTGGTTCGTCGATCTTTCTTCGCTCATTCTTTCAACATACCCGAACCATCGTTCGTAGCATATCTTTCCTTATTATTGTCCCTGTGCTTTCTTTTATACCAACCCTTTTCCGTATTTCGATGTTACGTATGCGGTCTCCTCTCAATTCTACTGCATTAACCCTAATCTAATACAAATATGAAATTATTTCGGATTATTCAATAATTATATCATTTAGTTAGACTCTGCCCCTATGCGAAATTCTTCGAAAGTTTTATATCAGATTCGGTTACAATATAATAATATTTTATTTTTCGGATATCCGAAAGTTTCGGTTACGGTTACCATAACATCCCTAGTAACAATTACTTACATTCATAACGCTGAGTAGCATCATCGATATGAAGACAATCTTGATGAGATGTATTTCCAAGTAAAGGAATACGAAATCTATGACAATGTCAAATTGACTTCGCGCATTTTTCCATCTCTCCACCAACCATTCTCGGAATGATGTCGAAGGTCGTTCAGTTATTGTCGGCGCGTAAGAACGAGAACGAGATGATTTTCTATAAAAAAAAAAACAACTTATATATTATTATAAATATAATTATTTATTTATTTTATTTCTGCAGTATTTTTTTTTTCTTTGATATTAATTCAAGTTTTTTATATTACTTGTAGACGCGGCCAAAAAGCACGCTGTCTCACCTAGCATTGTGTCTAAAAGAGATAGAATCAGTAATGAGCAGTAAGCAGCTAGTCTACACGCATACGTCTAGTCGCACGCACACAAACACCGTGCCGAAGTCTGCCGAACTGAAACGATAGACGATGCACGGCTTTCAACGCCGCAGCGCTGTGCCGGTCGGAGTGGGGGGTGTTAGGTTTATTTTCGTTACGGTATTTATGGATTCGGTCGCCGCGCTCAAAGCCCGCGATAAAAGCTATGCAATAGCTTAAAAATCGTCTTATATAGTATTTTAAAGTTTAAAAGAAGTCACTAAGTGGTTAAATTTGGGTTGATTTTACATGCGTCAGTACTACTGCTTCCCGAAACACAGGTACTCTTCGTTCGGGTTGCAGGGTTTTACTAATGCTGGTGGATAGTTTACGTCACTCTATGATCTGCGTTAAATATTTGTCTTATACCTACTTCCTTATAAAATGTAAACTTGAACTCTTTGACTCCGAATAAAGATATTTTTATTTTTATTATTTTATTTTACTACTATGAAACAATTATATATATATTTTTAAAACGTACCTATAAGCAGACCTTCTGGTAGACTTGTCAGGGACATTCATAGAAGACATTTCTATGGAATGTTCAGCCTCCGTGGCGCTGTGATGGGATCCTACACTTGGAGATTTGGGAGCCTCTTCGTCTAAAGGCATTTGGGGGAGCTGGAAATAAAAATATTAAGACGCTATAGAGTCGTTCCCGCCATTTTGCACGGACATATTCTCTTCGTTCCGATACGCGATAATAGTAACCTAAGCACGCTTAAAGGTGTTCCGATACACGCTTAAACTGTATTGCCAAAGCTGTGTGACGTCACAAATGACATAATTTCTCGCGCTTAGACTGCTCACGATATCGAGGTAGAACTCTCTGAGCGCTGTCAGTTTTTTGTCATTATGTCCCGCTATTTTCAAGTTAATTTAATATTAGGTTTTCTGTTAAATTATTTAATATTGTAATTAGTTTATACTGTTTTCTATATTACTTCTTAAACAAATCTATAATTAATATTTAAGTAGGAAGTGAAAAAAAAATGTCTGTCACAAGCAAATTATTTTAAATTACCAAAATAAGTTAATAATATTAAACATTACACATATAAAGATGAATAAACCGAGAGATGTATATTTGTTAGTATTCATACTCAAAGATGTGGAATCCGCAATTTATCTTCCATACATAAAAAAAAAACTAACATTTTATGAATGAAAATGTGATTTAGACCGTTCCGAATTGATATCACGCTCTGAGCATCCAAATCGCGATATTTGATTCGGAACGACGGTCAGTGTCATATTCGTTCTAAGCGCTCTGATCGCGATTCGGAATGAGGGGATTAAGTGCAAGTTTTTTGTTTTGAAAATTACTTAACTGTGAATATTGTTAGTCAAAAGTAGTGTTATTTTGTTTTAAAATGTGAATAATTTTAGCAATGATATATTATACTCTTGCTAACCCGTCTGGCCTCGTGGCGAGTGTAGGCCTAATTCTCCAGAAATATATTCTGGAAGGCCCATCTTCAGCAATGGAGTTCTAGGGGCTGTAATGATGGGGCAAAAATTGCATTTATTTTTTTTACTCACATCATCTTTCATAGTAGAAGCACCAGCTTGACTAGGTCGACTTGAACCTGGGTCCTTTACTATACTGTTTGTCCTGTAAAGAGAGAAGACAAATATCTAAGCATTCCATGGATTCACCGTGCAGGGTCCATCGTGTATGGGAAAGAGAGATGAGAGGAATGGTGCCTCCTTTTTTTCACCATCAACCATTCTGCTCCACTGCCTTCCCAACCAAATGATTCCGTTAATGCCGCCTTAGAAGCTCGTTCCATAAATGTATTGGCAGACCTATATACTATAATAAATAAATAACATAATCCGAACTAAGAACAACCTTATTCGATTAGTTAACCGATTTTTTAATGAAAGGAATAATTCTAATAAAAGCAAAAGGTTGCCTAATGAAACATGTCTAAAAGGCTTGTTTCATTAGGTTTTTTTTTTAAAATCTGAGGGTAGTTTTTAAAAATTGACTACATTTCTCAAAAGTACCCTCAGACTTTCTAAGAAATAAAATTACTGTCATTTTAGACATATTTTCTCATACACATAATTTTAGAGAGAGATTAGCAAAAACATTTATAATAATTTTACTCTATTGAACTAAAACAAATGCATGATTTTAAAGTATGTAAAGTTACACCCTCTTACAAACTGTTGGGAAACTAGCTGAGTCCTATTCATTTTCCTTTATCCAATCCAACCAAAACCACGATAACGCGGCAACGCCATCTAACGGTGTCGCCCGAAACAAAAAAGTGACAGTTCAAAAATTATGAAGAATTAGCTTATTTTATCAATTTAAATTAGTTAAAACAAGAAATAAGTTTAAAAACTGTTCTAATCCAGTGCTCCGTGAATCCCTAAATATCCGTAAGTACCTAGATCTTATCCACAGCTAGTGAAATCTACGAACCAGCGATTTTTTTTTTTATGTACTATTTTATACACAAACACTCACACACTGACATAATACACAAAAAGAGGATCTCAACCACACAATATTTATTTTATTTTTCTTTTTGTGTATATTCTCTTTCTTTTTTTTATTTTGTAATAAAAAGTAATAATATATTAAAAAGTGTCTTGGCGTTGACTGCCGACGGACAGACCTACATACATATAGGCTTAGTTCGGCTGCAAATGTCTGTTTTTCTGTACCATAATGCATAATAAAATATGTTATTGTTTTCATATCTTGTCACTTTTACTGAATAAAGATATTATTATTATTATCAATCAAACCCGCGCCAACTCTAGACCAAATTCTCTTAAAATATGATCTAAAAGACACATCTCCTACAGTGAAGATCTAGGACTCTGTGTTGTATGGATAATCTCTGTGATGATTCTCACCTGGTCCTGGGGTCTGAGAGTGCTATGAAGTCCTTGTGGAAGTAGTGGACCTGCATGATGGTGATGATAAGGAAGCAGGTCGGAGTCAGCAACTTGACGAATAGGTCTGCCGGGTGATACGGCTCTAGGCCTAGATCATGTTGTCTGGAATAGTTTGTTGTTTTTTGAAATAATAAAATTACTTTAGAGTCTAAAATAAGAACATACAAATGCTTTTGAGTCTGAAGTAAAAACATTTAAATACTTTAGAGTCTCTAGTAAGAACATTCAAATACTATAGAGTACAAAGTAAGAGCATACAAATAGTTTAGAGTCTAAAGTAAGAGCATAAAAATAGTTTAGAGTCTAAAGTAAGAGCATACAAATAGTTTAGAGTCTAAAGTAAGAGCATACACATACTTTAGAGTGTAAAGTAAGAGCATACAAATAGTTTAGAGTCTAAAGTAAGAGCATAAAAATAGTTTAGAGTCTAAAGTAAGAGCATACAAATAGTTTAGAGTCTAAAGTAAGAGCATACAAATAGTTTAGAGTCTAAAGTAAGAGCATACACATACTTTAGAGTCTAAAGTAAGAGCATACACATACTTTAGAGTCTAAAGTAAGAGCATACAAATAGTTTAGAGTCTAAAGTAAGAGCATACACATACTTTAGAGTCTAAAGTAAGAGCATACAAATAATTTAGAGTCTAAAGTAAGAGCATACAAATAGTTTAGAGTATAAAGTAAGAGCATACACATACTTTAGAGTCTAAAGTAAGAGCATACACATACTTTAGAGTCTAAAGTAAGAGCATACAAATAGTTTAGAGTCTAAAGTAAGAGCATACACATACTTTAGAGTCTAAAGTAAGAGCATACAAATAGTTAAGAGTCTAAAGTAAGAGCATGCAAATAGTTTAGAGTGTAAAGTAAGAGCATACAAAGTCAAATTGTAAATACCACTATATGCCTATAAGTTAAGCTTTTGAAGATGTGAGAAGGGATAGTGGGTGCATGATCTAACTCACTATACTTACAATCTTACATTGATGAGCAGATATTTCTCTATGGTAAGCGGGAAGTTATCAAACTGATATATGTAGATGAGGATAAGATTGATCATAGAGTATATGATCACTGTGATCCAAAAGGCATACATCAAACGACGCCACCAGTACCAACTTATCTAAAAAAAAAATCGATTTTATCATAAATTTAAACAACAAAATGGTAATTATAAAATTTGTTTTAACTGCCTTCGTGGTCTAGCGGTTAAGTACTGCCTCCCTGGTCTAGCGGTTAAGTCCGTGTTACCGGAGTTACCGGGTTCGATTCCTGGCCGGGACACAAAAATATTTATTAATGTAAATAAATACATTTAACTTATTTCTGATATTTCTCGAGTTTGGTACGCTGCAGATAAAGTTGGCTAAATGTAAATCCGCTTATTTAGGTTTCTGACCACCGGACAGGACAACGGTCGTGATGATACTTTACTTTATTTATGAGGCAAAAGTAAAGTTGGCTAAATGTAAATCTGCTTATTTGAAAGCGTGTTATCTGATCACCTCGGATGGTGAAATATAAATTTCATTTTACTTCTGAGAACGTAACTAGTATTACAAAAATCGAAAAAAAAAGCCAGTAAATCACTATTTGAAAATTAAGGTTGGTCTCAGAATGAACCTGGATAAGACTAAGGTTATGTTCAATGACCTTGTCAAGCCAAGCCCAATCTGTAGGAAATGCCACTCAGGACAGACTATTCAGCTAGGCCCAGCACTAACTTCAGCAAAGAAGCTGACAGACGCATTCAGCTAGGATGGGCGGCATTCGATAATCTTCGACACATCCTCTCATCGTCCATACCACAGTGTTTGAAGACAAAAGTCTTCAATCAGTGCGTCCTCTTTATAATGTCGTACGGAGCAGAGACGTAGACACTGACAGTGGATCTGGTTCAGAAATTCAAGGTCGCTCAGCGAGCTATGGAGAGAGCTATGCTTGGTATTTCTCTGATGGATAGAATTCGAAACGTTCATATTCGTCAGAGAACGAAAGTTACTGACATAGCTTTCAAAATTAGCAAGTTGAAGTGAACCGTCGACCAATGGGGCAAACGTGTTCTAGAGTGGAGACCACGTACTCCCAGCCAGATGGACGGATGAGCTAAGGAAGGTCGCTGGTGGGGGTTGGATGAGAGTTGCAAAAGATCTCGTGCAGTTGCGAGCCTTTGGGAAGGCTTATTTCCAACAGTTGAGAGACATACAATACAATAATAAATCCGAAATATATTAAAAATAATTAACTAACCTGGAACATCAATATAAAGGACAGGAACAGGAACATGTAGATGATTCGGAATATAGTCATTCTTTCTCCCGTGATTCCGATGACAAACAACATAATGACCACCACGTAGATCCAGTACCGGACACACGCAGCGTGCAACCAATCTCCCAGCACTTTCAGCAAACGAGACCTACCCACTTCGTCTTTCTGCTCTTCTATCACTAGAATTGGAAAATACATGAATATAATTTCATGACACATAGCTACTATTCGAAAGAAAGAATGAAAAATATTTTATTTGTTAAATAAACAAAAAAGTGTTTGTGACAAATAGGGAATCAGCTTAGCATTAAGCTGCGACGCTCTAAGAGTCACAGTAATAAAGTAAAAATTAATAGAATTTAATAAATGTATTACACAAATAAATAATAAGTAATAATAATAAATACATATTCATATATAATATTAAAGTAATTATAAAGGATAAAAATATAGTATAAGAAAACCGTACAAATAAGGATAATTTTTTTTTTTTTTTTATTATTATGGTAACAAACAGTCATAATACAATTTATACATATAATTAGACCTGGAGTACCAAAACTGTAAAAGAGAATTATACTTATTACATTTTCAAAATACAATTAAACCATAAAAGAAAGTAAAAATTACATTTAAGTCTATTCTATCGAATACTTAACTCTAATTATCTCACGGACCCTGCTCCTATACACTGACTTAGAGCAAGCAAATATGTCCACGTCAACCAAGCAATCATTATATAGTTTTACTGCTTGTCTTAAAAAGGTGTTTTTTGCATAATTTGTTTTGCTAAAGGAGGAAATGAACAAGTCTTTAGAACGTGAGGTAAGTCGAGGCACTCTAAACGTGACATTGTCTAAAAGAGTAGGAGAGTCTATGTGATTATTCACTATTTTGTACAGAAACATGAAATCGTTTAAAAAACTTTTTATTTATAATTTATTTATTTTGAAAGAAAAATGATTTTAAATTTGTGGTTAACCACCTATTAATACGAAATAATACATGAATAATTATTTATTTGTGATAAAACTGTGATGTGTGTAAGTTATAATAATAATAATAAATTATTTATTGTACAAAACCAAAACAAGTGCAGGTACATAGGCGAGCTTAATGCCGTAAATGCATTTTCTACCAACTAACCTTTGTGACTGAGATATGTAATAAGCGGGTGCAGAATGTTACAAAAAAAAAGATAGTTAAAATTATTTATTACTATTTAAAACACAAATTAATTATACACATATAAGAACTATAGAAAGTAATGTATCATCACGACCGTTTCCCTTTCGGGGTGGTCAGAAACCACGCTTATAAATAAGCGGATTCACATTTAGACAACTTTACTATAGGCCAATCATGACAAGTGGCAAGCTCGTCGATGTCTCCAGCGTACCAAACTCGGGAAATATCACAAATAAATTAAATGTATTTAATATTTTTGTATCCCGACCAGGAATCGAACCCGGTACCTCCAAGTCTTAATCCACGGACTTAACCGCTAGATCACGGAGGCAGAATTACACTTATACATAAATATAAAATACATATATATTCATATATATAATAAGTGAGTTATGGCGAATTATTCTGTTTATGAAGTAAGTATTTGTATAAATTATCTTTAAATATTTTAAAAGTAAATAAATTCACGGATAAATATAATTACCATACGCCAGACCTGTATTTTATTATATAAAAAATATTATTTACATTCATATCGACCGCGTTTCGTTTATATAAATTAATAGCAGCGCTAGCATAAAATGCTAATAATTTCAGCCTGAACTGCAGCACTATTCTGTTATCTAGTCGCAACCGTTATTAGTGGATTTCGTTATTTATGTAAGAGTTTGCGTCATTACTACAAAATATTATTCAATTCTCAACTCTATAAGCGCTCACCAGTCAACCTTGACAGGGGCCGTGTAAGCATATTTCATGACCGTTACAATGTATTCAGAAAAAATGTTCTCGAACATTTCAAACCATCAATATTTGAGTAGCTTATAATTTATTTAACAAGTGTTTTGTTTTCGTTTTTTTAAGGTACCATTTTAGTTTCCTTATTAGTTCTATTAAAAAAGAGAAAAATGTATAATTTTATTTTTGAAGTCATATTTTTATTTTGTAAATTTGATAGTTTTTGTTAATTTTTTTTTTGTATTAACAGTAATAAGTTTTTAATTTCTTCTTCTTTTTATATTGGTGAATGCTGTGACACCTAATTGGTACATATATTAGATAAGTTATAATTATACTATGTTATGTGTGTGATAATATATTATGTACTGCTGTGTGTACTAAATAAATAAATAAATATCAACCTTAATAGCGTGATAAATGTATATATAGTTAACGGATTCCATTATATAACGTTTGCGCTTAAGTAACAGAATAGGACTGCTGTTCCATTACCAAAAGAAACTGACTTTTGATGTCAACGAGCGTTTACCGCTTGTGCTTCCCTCTCGCTCGCACAATACAGCATTTTTAAAGATTATTCAAGTCTTGGGTGTAAAATTAAAATAGACTATCTATTAACTTTCTGAGAAATAAAATTACGTACATTTTAAACATATTTCCAATATCATATACCTAATTTTAAATGAAGATTATTTTTTTAAATACTAATACTACAATTGACCTTGCACCCACCTGATGGTAAGTGGCGCGCGAGGTCCATGAATGTTAGGAACTAAAATCAGACACTAATGTCTAACATCAGTCCCTAAAGGGGGTGATATACGTATGAGCAAGTACGCGTACTTATGGCTCGAAGACCTTTTTCGCTAGTGTGTCACCGTAAGTACGCGTACTTTAAAACCGCCGCGCAAAATCGTCGGCGATCCACCCCTCATTCCGATTTTAGAGCGCTTAGAACGAATAGGACACTGACCGTCGTCGTTCCGAATCAAATGTCGCGATTTGGATGCTCAGAGCGTGATATCAATTCGGAACGGTCTAAATCACATTTTTATTCATAAAATGTTAGTTTTTTTTTAAATGCATGGAAGATAAATTGCGGATTCCACATCTTTGATGAATATCTTTTATGAATACTAACAAATATACATCTCTCGGTTTATTCATCTTTATATGTGTAAAGTTTAATATTATTAACTTATTTTGGTAATTTAAAATAACTTACCGTGTTACAGATATATTTTTTTTCATTGTCTACTTAAATATTAATTATAGATTTGTTTAAGAAGTAATATAGAAACAGTATAAACGAATTACAATATTAAATAATTTAAATAAACTTGAAAATGGCGCGCGACATAATGACAAAAAACTGACAGCGCTTAGAGCGATCTACCTCGATATCGTGAGCAGTCTAAGCGCGAGAAATGATTTCATTTGTGACGTCACACAGTTTGGCAAAACAGTTTAGGCGCTTATTGGAACACCTTTAAGCGTGCTTAGGTTACTATTATCGCGTATCGGAACGAAGGGGAAATCTTGCTCGTAGCTCGTCGTGGCTCGTACGTGTGGCAGCACTGCGAGCCGCCATTTTGTTTCGACAGTCCGTGGACGCGGACGCTTGTCGGTTGTGTTTAGAGATTAAAATTGCAATTTTTGTTAATTTTAATTCAATTATTTCTCAAAATGAGTGATTTCCGAACTTATTCCCATGAACTGCTTACCGAATTTATAGAAGCTTTCCGAAATAACCATTGTCTATTTTTTTTGTTTTAGAAATATAATACGATATAATGGGGTGTATCACTAACTTTTTATCACGATAGATGGCGCATGATAGACGGTACCCTATAGAACTGTCAGTTGCATATAAAACTTGTATTTTTATTACGAAATTTATTATTTTCTGGTTATATTGCCGAAGTGAGCAACTTTTAAGTATACAAATCGAGATTTCTAAGCGATATCAAAGATATGGTGATCTCAAAATTGCCGTTCTATTAATTAAACCTTTTTTTCTTTTTAAAGACGGTGTTCGCTTTCCTAATTCGTCTTTTAAGGTAGGTAACGTTAAGTTAAAAATATTTTTTTGTTATAAAAATAATAAAACCACAAAAACATTTAAAAAATGTCCGTCATAGCTGTAAACAAGGTACCAGTGCCGCTAGCGACATCTACAAAAAGCTTTGCCTGATACACCCCATTCCCAAATAACACAAAGCTTCTTCTGTCGAAGACATCGCAATACAGAGTGAGTAAGCTTCACGTGTGTCACCAACGTCGAGCCGAGTAAGTTCGCGATCTTAAAAACGCGGTTTTTAAGTTCATACGTCTATCACCCACTTAACACTATGGCAACTTGAATGGGCACGACAGCAATTCGAGTCTGATACACTTTACTGGGTGGCTTTACGGTGTGGGTCCAGGCTCCGAAACGACGGCACAACGCCATGTTCAGTGTATTTCAATCAAATCAATAAATAATTAAAAATAATAAATACTTAAATAAACTCACCACTAGCAGCGGCAGAAACGGTTAGATGTAAAGGTGCGGCCATATCGGCCACGACAGCAGATTGTCGGCGCTGTCTGATGTCTTGTATGCGCTGTCTCAGAGTTACCCAAAACATGCAGGTGAACAGCGACTTTATTAATAAAGGCACACATGGTTCGCCATCTACACGACCAAGCCCTATTTGACGAAGATTAACTTCCTACAAAAAATATATACATATATATATATTATATACTGCATCACTTTTATGGTCTTACGAGTACGTTAGACTAATATGGGATCTTATTAATAGAAACAAACAACTTTTCTAAGAAACCAATATACATACAATAAACCGCCTCCGTGGTCTAGTGGTAACAAACGTTGCCCTGAACTCGGGAGGTCGTGGGTTCGATTCCCACCGGGGGCAAGTTGTACATTGTATAATTTGTCTCGGTCTAGGTGTTTATATGTATAATATGAGAAGACAAATTTCTAAGCATTCCCAAATTCACCGTGCGGGTGCCGGGTTCATCGTGTGTGAGTAGGAGATGATAAGAATGGTGTCTCGGGCTTGCGACCGACAATAGGCTGGTTTAAGAAAAGGAGGCCTCCTTTTTTTTTATTCCGCGATAATACGCTCACCCTCCACCATTCTACTTCTCTCCCTACACAACCAAATACTGTATGATTCCGTTAATGCCGTCAAACAATTACAACAAAAAAAAAGTATAATATGTATGTAGTTTATCAACCATCTAGTTTCCGTAACACAAGCCTCGTAGCTTACCACGGAAACTAGATGGCGCTGTGTGACCTGTCTGGAAATATTTATATTTATTTAATATATGTCGAAAATGTCATTTTTTGGCTTCTTAATGTATATTGGCTATTTTAAAATAATTAAAATAAAATAAAAATAAGTTAACTGCCTCCGTGGTCTAGCGGTTAAGTCCGTGGATTTAGACTCGGAGGTACCGGGTCCAAAAATAGTCACAAAAATATTTATTAATGTAAATAGTATCATCATCATCACGACCGTTTCCCTTCCGGGGTGGTCAGAATCCACGCTTATAAAGAAGCGGATTCACATTTAGCCAACTTTACTATAGGCCAATCATTACAAGTGGCAAGCTCGTCAAAATCTCCAGCGTACCAAACTGGAGAAATGTCACAAATTAATTAAATATTATTGTGTCCCGACCAGGAATCGAAACCGGTACCCCCGGGGTCTAAAACCACGGACTTAACCGCTAGACCACGGAGGCAGAATATCCGACGCAACGACCTCATCTCTACTGCATTTTAACTCTACTCTCATGCGTATTCTGAAATATTCACGTTTCAATTCTATACCCTAAGTGTTGGTTGTGTATGGCGAGTATTTTTTACTTTAGAAAATTTCGAGATAAAAATAGCTTGATGTATAACGCCGATTGGCGTATGTTTTTCTTCATACCAGCATTCATAACATATAATCATATCAGTCTAGACATATTTCCTAATTCTTTGCATGTTTTTAAGCGCAATGTATTTTCACTGCAGCGGATCCTGGCTGGGACTGTAAACTGAACTGCTGTTTAACCAAATTTGATCTTTGGAATTGTGTTCCTTGATTGTGGTTTCATCATGTTGTATTGTGTTGTAATTTTTCCTTAGATTTACTTGGTTATTGTTGTTTTTATTATGGCTACTCAAAGGGCCAATTAATGGATACTGTAATAGCATGTGGCGTAATTGGTGCAGCATCTGTATTCTGTCTTAGTTGTAAGTAAAAATCAATGTATGTTTTGTTGCTGTCACTGTTGGCGTCCCTAATAAATTAATATTAAAGCCCATCAATTTACTTACAGTAATATTAGAAGGTAGTTCTGCTTCAGTGAGATTCATGCCATAAATGTACTGGGAGAGCAGAAGTAGCATCGCGTAGCATACCAGCACCGGGCTGGTCTTCAACATGAAGGATCTCTGGTCTTGGCACAACCAGACGATGTTCGCCCACATCAGAAACACAAACGTCAGCCATGAATGGAACATTATACTCCAAGCCATCATGGTAATACTTGTAGCTATGTATGATGACCTACGAAATACGGTAAACCATAGTATTGCTGATGCGGTAGTGGCTCGGTTGTAAGAACGCTTCCTTAAATCCTATAAGCCCCAATAATAAATACAAATTTCTTACGTACATTTGTCATAGATTTACAACACCACCGTTCCCGTGTGAGGAGACACCGGTCCCGGTTCTACTAATACCAACTTGTGGAATCGTTAGTAAATTGACAATAGATCCTCGCCAACCCGTCTGGCTAGCATGGCGAATGTAGACCAAATTCTACTCAAATATGTTCTGAAAGGCCCATCTCCAGCCGTGGAGGTCTGGGACGCTGTATTCTAGGGGCTGTAATGATAGTATTGTTGGCATTGAAGCATCTTTTGGTATTTTTACTGGTAACAACTCAAGTTATGATAGATCATTTTATTTTTAATATTTACATATAAATTTTAGATATGTGTCCTTGCGCCTACCTGATGGTAAGTGGCGCGCAAGGTTTATGAATATTAGCAACTGGAATCAGACAATCATGACTGACATCAGTCCCTAACACTATGCCGGCTTGACTGGGCATGACGGCAATTCGAGCCTGATCCCGAAACGTGTGGATACACTTTACTGGTTTTATCGGCACGAACGGTGGAAACTTCCCCGCCCCGGCAGACTGGGCAAATTACCACCATCAGTCCGACTACCACCTATTTGTTGTTCTCGTTGAAAGTATGTGCCGAATTTTTTGTAGTATTATTATATAAGATTACCTTATTAAAACTTGAAAGAAATCTATAATGGCAGTGATAATTTCATCCACAAGTGTTGGCTCTTCGTTTTCCATCATCGATTCTGAAATTTTAATATATTCTCATTTAAAAAATAATGTAGTAGTGTACGAGCGGGAGGCATGCAAACCTACGTACATTTGTCATAGGTTCATTCTTATTGAACTTACCGTTCCGTGGGAATAAAATATTTCAAAAAACCACAACATGAAGTCGAACAAATATTATGACCTCACAGAAGAAATGTTAAGAAACAAGTTCAAGACTTAGCTATACGCAGTGAAAGTTGGTTTGGTGGGAGAAGAATTCCAGCAAATACTTTTGAAATCTTACTGAAAGAATTGGGTCTAAGCAAGCTGCAAGTCTGCCGTCAATACATTTATGGAAGGAGCTTCCAAGAAGGCATTATACAGTATTTGGCTGGGTAGGGAGAGAAGCAGAATAGTGGATGTTAGGCGTCTTATTGCGACATCGAGGTCTCTATCAAGGCCTCCGTTATAAACCAGCCCGACTATATCAAAGCCCAAAACACCATTATTCCCTCTCTTTCCCACACACGATTGATCCGGCAACCGGCACTAATACCAACTTGAATCGTTAATGAATCGTTGTAGAAATTTACATCAGACCCTCGCTAACCCGTCTGGCAAGCGTGGCGAGTGTAGGTCAAAGATACGAAGAAAGAATATGTAATTAAACAATATGTTCTGGTGGGCCTCATATCCAGCAGTCCAGGTCTAGGACAGTGTGGTAGTGGCTATGATGATGATAATAATTTTCAAGGCATATCTCCAACAGTGGTGAACTCGGAAACTTCAATCATCTTCAGAATATCGCTCCGTCTTGCTGACGGCCCCCTAACAAAAGACCACTTCCTAGGGATGTGCTCCCGAAGGAGAGCTAAATTTGTCGAACATAAACCCCCTAGGTTCGTGGGCCACGTGAGCACTGTAACTCTAGTAACGACGCCCTGCACCATGTGAGTATTGAATTCCCGACGGGTGGTTGCCTACTGATGATGTCCCCATCCCCCACCCAGGCCCCTATCATCATCCGTAACTCGACGACCCCATTATTATTGTAGATGTGTTTTCTGCATTCCGGAAGCTATAATAAATGATTGAACGTACCTTCATCAGGTATGACGACGGAACCAGTAGAATCTTGATGAACAGGTTTGACTGACGAAGATCGGACGCTTGATAATCGTTTAGTTGGACTGATGCCACGGATTAACTGTTACATAAACATTATATTGACATATCAACACAAGATTTGACCTTATTTCACCAACATTAATTATTTTATTTATTTACGTATTCTTGGAAAAAAATATAGTCATAATATATTTAAAAAGTTTATAGATACAAATAAAATTTCATATTTTTCATAAGTTAACTCAAGAAACAGTTTCATCATCATCAGCCTGTATCTCCCCACTGCTGGATGTAGGCCTTCCCCAAGGCTCGCCACTTAACGCGATCTTTCGCTACCCTCATCCAACCCCCTTCTTTAGGTCATCTGTCCATCTGGCGGGGGGTCGTCCCACTCTGCGTCTTCCCGTACGTGGTCTCCACTCTAGAACCCGTTTGCCCCATCGTTCGTCGGTTCTACAGCAGATGTGTCCGGCCCATTGCCACTTCAGCTTGCTAATTTTAAAAGCTATGTCAGTAACTTTCGTTCTCTGACGAATATCAACGTTTCGAATTCTATCCATTAGAAATACCAAGCATAGCTCTCTCCATAGCTCGCTGAACGACCTTGAATTTATAGATCAGACCCACTGTCTGTGTCCACATCTCTGCTCCGTACGACATTATCGCTGTTGTATGGACGACGAGAGCTTTCGGATGCCAGATTTTCCCGTAAGACGTAATTTTGCTCAACTTTGAGAGTAGCGTTGTCCAAGTCATTCCAAAACCAACCCGCCGGAAAGCCACGTCTAAGCCGTTTAACATTACGCTAAGATCCTTAAGCGAGCTGGCCATAATGACTATGTCAACCGCGAATCGTAAGTTTGAGATGAATTCTCCATTGACGTTTACGCCGCAGTAATTCTAGCCTAGTATATTAAAAACAACTTAATATATACATATACTGACCTTAAATTTAAAATAGAACATATAGTAATTATTAAACTTAAACATACAAACACTCATACACAAAACAACATAGAGATGATATGATACACCAGTGAATGATGCAATGTATATGAATGATCATATTGAATCAAAATAATGTACAAGTAAGATATTTTTTTTATATAATACTATTAAAATAAACTACTTAATAAGTAAGGAAATAACTAAAACAACAAAAATAATCCAAATCGCTACCAATGGCCGAAGTGCCAAGAATACTGGCAGCATTGCCACGTTGAATGACAATGCTAAATAGTAAAGTAAAGTACCATCACGACCGTTTCCCTTTCGGGGTGGTCAGAAACCACGCTTATAAATAAGCGGATTCACATTTAGCCAACTTTACTATAGGCCAATCATGACAAGTGGCAAGCTCGTCGATGTCTCCAGCGTACCAAACTCGAGAAATATCACAAATAAATGAAATAATATTTAAATGTATTTATTTACATTAATAAATATTTTTGTGTCCCGACCAGGAATCGAACCCGGTACCTCCGAGTCTAAATCCACAGACTTAACCGCTAGACCACGGAGGCATTTATTTATTGTAGCTAATATATGATATGATAATATAAAGCGACTATTTTCTTAACAATAGTATTGTTACCAACATTAAAAATGCAATTTCAAATTAATATATTTTTAACGCAGATTTTACTGTCGATTTTTTAACAAATCATAAATTTATAAATTTAGTTAGTTTCCTTTTTTGTAAATGTATATATATATACATTTTATTTATTGTATTACGTATTATATCTTCTGTATACTGTCTGTACAAAATATCTTACTAATACATTAAAAAATGTACAATATATTTATTTGATTCAATATACAGCCCAAGCAGAGAAGACAACACATATAATATAGCATGCAGGTATATATATATTGGCCGTAATATATTGGCATTATTTATTATACAACATCAATTTGGTTTAATTAATAAACATTATGTATACTTATGGTAAACATTTAAGACCCAGTCCCACTAGTCTAGCGATTTGTAATCTTTTCCCTGACTATTAGAGCAATTTTTTTTAAAGTAAATAATATATCAAATTTGGTTGTAAGAACGCGTACCTTTAATCCTACAAAGGTCGGTTCAAACCCACTTGGGATGTACCAATGAGAAATACACTTTTTACAACACCACCGTTCCCGTGTCTCGGAGAGCACGTTAAGCCGTCGGTCCCGGTTCCACTAATATCAACTTGTGGAATCGTTAATAAATTGAAATAAAAAATTGGCATCATATACTCGCCAAGCCGTCTGGCCAGCGTGGCGAGTGTAGGCTAAATTCTCCAGATATATGTTCTGGAAGGCCCGTCTCCAGCAGTGGAGGTCTAGGACGCTGTGTCCTAGGGGCTGTAATGAATGAATTAATGAATATTAATGGCGGCAAGAACGCTAACTGCATTTCCCCGCACTGATTAATTGATTTCTTCGGAGGAAACAGGACGCGGATTTCAAACTTTTAGGCATATGGACTACATGGGCCCAGAGTTTAAAAAAAAATATATTACATACAATATAAATATTATAATTGAAACTACAACTAAAAGCAAAAATTAAAATAAATATGAACTAAACATACTAAAAAAAATGTCCTCTAGAGACGACCCTTCAGTGATAGTTCCAAGAAGACTGGCAACATTTCCCCTCTGTATAGCTAAGCTAATACGTTGGCAGAAATAATTGCCAGCTTTCCTGTCTCCAGACTTTTCCGTTAGCCGTTTGGACAACTCCCCCAAACGAGGAATATTTAAATAATATACATTGATATAAACATATTTAAAAAAAATACTTTGAAGCTTACATCAAAAGTGGGATAAGTATACATAATGTTTATATAATATTTTAAACCGGTAAATGTATGAAAAAAAGCATAAAATACGTACTGGGGTGGTCTCACTAGGGCTCCCTCGGAACGGAAGTCTTTTGCTATCTATGTACGGACATGCAACCTACGAAACAATAAATGCAGGTTGCAAAAAGAAAAATACAGGTGTCAAAAAACAAAAAGTGCTACCAAAATTTATTGTCATGCTTAAAATCTTCAATGCCTGGACGAGGAGAAAAATGGTTATGTATAATATGAACTACAAGATAAACAAGAAATGTGTAAAGATTAAACTAACTACATACAACAAAAGAGATCAATTAGAATATTGTTAAATTTAAAAGCCAGAACGAAATTATTTTATTGATGCCAAGATTATGATAGTCACGTCTCTGTGTGTATATATGTATTGCTTACAGGAGGTTCGTGCGAAAGGTTCTCTAGTTTGACTAAGTAAAACCTAAGAAACAAAATCAAGGCAAACCAGGTTAAGAAAAACGTTTAAGCAAGGTTTGCCGTTCAAAATTACATTATACAATAAACTACCTGCTCGCGCCTAAATAATTTTAAATGGGTTATTTGTTATTTTTTAGTTGGCACACTTTTAATATGCCCTCCGTTTCCGCTTTCCGTTAGCAGTGCACACCGCTCTTCACTCTGCGTGTTGGTGTCTCTGCCGACGCGTGTCCCCGCACCGCCGTTATATTTAAATTTCGTTTATATTTAAAACCGCAAAAGCCTAAGTGTGTACGTTTACCATCAGGACTATGATTCCTCGTGAAATTTGTGTTAGTGTTTATGGATCCACATCAGCCGAGAAGACGCCTAAAGGTTAGTGCATGCTTTCTTTTCCTGAAGACAGATCATTTTCTCTAATTTCTCCGCACTGTCTCTTCTTTTCTCTTTTCCTACACCTTATTATTAGTCTGTCAAGCAGGTTCTTCGAATTTTTGATATATTTAAAATTAACCCAAATAGTTGCCGCACGCCACATGGGCTTGGCCATTTTGGCCACCCCACTACCTGAGATTATAACTAGACTACAACCAAGTGAATTTAAAACAAAATTAAAACTCTTTTTCCAAAATAATGTTTTTTTATAACCTGTCAGAATTTATTGACATGCCTTTGACGAAAAATTCATTAGCATACCTCTCTCTCCGAATCAAGCTCAGAGCGCTTAGAATGAATATGATACTAACAGTCGTTCCGAATCAAATATCACGATTTGGATGCTCAAAGCGTGATATCAATTCGGAACGGTCTAAATCACATTTTATTTCATAACATGATAGTTTTATGTTAAGATAAATTGTGGATTCCACATCTTTGAGTATGAATACTAACAAATACATCTCTCGGTTTATTTATCTTTATATGTGTAAAGTTTAATATTATTAATTTATTTTGATCTTTTAATTCAACTTGCCGTGTTACAGACATTTTTTTTTACTTCCTACTTAAATATTAATTGTATATTTGTTTTAGAAGTAATATACAAACAGTATACGAATTACAATATTAAATAATTTAAAAGAAAACCTAATATTAAATAAACTTGAAAATGGCGCGCGACATAATGACAAAAAACTGACCGCGCTCAGAGCGATCTACCTCGATATCGTGAGCAGTCTATGCGCGAGGAATAATGTCATTTGTGACGTCACATAGCTTTGGCTAAACAGTTTCTACAGGTCTCGGAATACCTTTAAGCGTGCTTAGGTTACTATTATCGTGTCTCGAAACCTCGTCGAACGATAGTTGTATAGTTTTATCTTGTATATATAGGACTTATGCCTTCTGCTGTATTGTGTTCCTAATGCACTTTTGTCAACGATGCATAGTATTAATAGCAATGAGTTATTATTTAAAAATTTTAAACTGATAAGTATACCAAAATATAACGATTATTATATAGGTGACATATACATATATACAAAAAAATATACAAAATACATCAACAAATAAAACTATTTGTTACAAATATTGTGTGATTTAAAAGAAGTGCTATAAGCTGTTAGTTACAAATTATATGATGAAAGAAAAACTCAAATAATAATGACCTAAAAACAAACTAAATTACATAAAATTATCTACTGTATATACGCACAAGCATACTCAACGAGCGCGGTGGTGGCTGGGTTGTAAGAACACGTTCCTTAAATCCTACAAAGGTCGGTTCAAACCCACCCGGCATGTACCAATGAGAAATACACTTTTCTTACGTACTGCAGTCATATATTTACAACACCGCCGTTCCCGTGCCTCGGAGAGCACGTCAAGCCGTAGGTCCCGGTTCCACTAATACCAACTTGTGGAATCGTTAATAAATTGTCATAAAATCCTCGCCAAGCCGTCTGGGCAGCGTGGCGAGTGTAGGTCAAATTCTCCAGATATATGTTCTGGAAGGCCCATCTCCAACAGTGGAGTTCTAGGAAGCTGTGTTCTACTGGCTGTAATGATGATGATGATACTCAACGTGATTCATTAGAGTAATTTAATATATTTACATAGAATCGAACAATATACATTTGAACATAGGTACTATATCAATACCCGTAATTGTAATAATGCGCGCTTACACGAGCTTACTCATCCACTTATCCCGAGAGCTTGCCTACTTACTATAATGTGCTAAAAATAACAATGTTAAAAAAATATATTAAGCAGTTGTGCTATTCTCTATTAATGTATGTTTATTTACAGTAATATCTACAGTAAAATGAGTTTCAAGTCTTACACGATCTCTTTTGGTTTATCATCCACTTATCCCGAGTCATAAATCGCCTACTACCGAATGAACTAAATCGAAACCTTTGAAACAATATTCATTTTATATTATAATGTGCTAAAATATAACAATATTGAAAAAATATAATAATCAATTGTGCTCTATATGCATATTGTTTTATAAATAATTAACGTGCTAAAAATAACAATGATACAAAGAATAATTATTAGCTATTGTGCTCTATATCTATGTTTATTTACAGTAATATCTACAATAAAATGAATTTTAAAACATGAAAAGTCTGGATTATACGCGCGCTTATACGATTTTTCTTTACCCCGACTCATAGCTAGACTACTACCAAATGAACTAAACCAAATCTTGCATATCCATTTTATGCTATAATGTGAAAAAATAAGAAAGTTAAAAACTATAATAAGCAATTATGCTTTATATGTATATCAATTTATCTACAATAAAATGACTTTCAAGTCTAACACATTTTTTTTTTGTTTTATCATCCATTTATCGCGAGTCATAGCTCGCCTACAACCGAATGAACTAAATCAAAAACGCTAAAAGCATATCTGTTTTATAATGAACGTGCTAAAATTAACAATGTTGCCAAGAATAATTGTGCTCTATATATTGATTTACAGTAATATCTACAAAATGAGTTTCAAGTCTGGAATACGCGCTTACACGGACTTTCTTGGTGGCACTCATCCATTTGTCCCGAGTCATAGCTCGCCTACTGCCGCGTCGGAACGAGAGACCGCGTACAAGCGAGCCGTTCAATTTCCCAGCCTCGACGCCAGTTAATGCGCTCTTTTTTTTCGGCTATCCAAAAGTAAGCAATAAAAGCGAAAGAAATCTAGTTATACACTGGGCACCATGCCGATAAACTAATAAACTCACGTCAACTAGGACAGCAATAAAAATACAAGACATAATTATTCATACGATCCTTCTATCATTAGCCATTTAAGTGTGTCAAAATTATATAAAATATTTACCTTTATTCCCAAATACAGTGTAAACTCTATATAACGACACTGAAGGGACTGTGCATTTTATAGCCTTATAAAAAGTAGTCGTTAAATGGAGAGAAGAAAAATCAGAATTAAAAGACAAGCTAAAACAACCAAAGCCAATTAATTTCGACGCTTTAGGGAGAGTTTGTCGTTAAATCGAGTGACGTTACATGGAGTTTACACTGTATACGTCTCAAGATAGCAGAATAAGGTTTCTTGCTCAATTAATATCCATGTCCACACCAGTAAACTTTGAATTGCGTTTTTGTGTCTATCTTGCGTTTCAACTTCAATTCGAATGTTATAACCTTTGTTTCCGCCATTTTGTTTGTTAAATCTTTTAGAATGTTGCACGCGAACCCACTGGTGAGGGGGCTGTCCATTAATCACGTAAGGCTCGAGGGGGGGGGGGTTTAATTCAGTAATAAATATCACGTGTATCAATTTTTTTGTCAAACAACAACCTTTCTGTGTAGACATGACATTTATATCATGGTCCTTAATTTTCTTGATTATACTTTATACCTGTATTTAAAGATCAAATTCTAAAAAAAAATAAGATACTTTGTAAGTACTAAAGATACACGTGATTTGGGGGGGCGTTAAAAATGCTAATTAAACATCACGTGATAAATGGACACCCCTTATAGATAGTGTGCGCTACTTTCTCCTCGCTCGCACAATACAGCATTTTTGAAGATTATCCATTCTAAGTCTATTTTTAAGAAATGTAGTCTATTTTTTCCAGACAGCGCCATCTAGTTTCCGTGGTAAGCTACGAGGCTTGTGTTACGGAAACTAGATGGTTGATAAACTTAATATTATACTTTTTTTTTTTGTAAATATATACATATAAACACCCAGACAGAGACAAATTATACAATGTGCCCCCCTCGGTGGGAATCGAACCCACGACCTCCCGAGTTCACGGCAACGTTTGTTACCACTAGACCACGGAGGCGGTCACTATTAACTTTTCAGGAAATAAAATTAAGGGATATTTTAGGCATAAAGCCCATCTCCAACAGTGAAGGTCTAGCATCTGTTCTGGGGGCTGTGATGATGATAAGATATTATGAAAAGACACTTTATTCTCCATCTCTTGAATGATATTTTTAAAAACGAATTAATTCGTTATCAATTTAAAAGATTCGTCTCTTATTGTTGGATTTGTTAATTGGAAAATTTTTGACACAAAACAAAATGGCTGACGCTTAAAGGACCATTTAGAAATTAATTAGAAAAAGCTTCGAGAACATGATTCAGGTGTTAGTCAAAATTCAAAACAGTCCTCGACTCATATATTATACTTAATATAGTAATATGTTGGTGGCATCTGATCGTTGGTGATGTGACAAAAATACTATATCAAAAGATTACATCGATTACTCCTGAGTAGTACTGTCTAGTAAACTATACTTTTGTATTGTCTCGATTTTCTGATTATGTTACTAGGGTTGACAATATTTTTTACGGGGTATTTTGTAACACGTTGTATATTGCTGTAAAATGTATCGATATTCCTTTGTCGCTTTATAACACCTCACTAATTTTACACATACTACGTGTGTGCAAGTGAGCCAGCATAGTATCCATAGGTCGCTGGTTCATCCGGCTCGAAGGACCATATGTAAAGTCGTGGGGATACTGCGGGTCTTCGATGGCTCAATTGAATAGTGTCAAGCGGACTGTATTGATTTATTGTAGAAGTAGAATATAATATGAAAGAATTACTTGATTGGTTTTACTTTGAATAAATTAGGGAAAAATATTGTGTGACCGCCCATGGCGCGAATGATTTAACTCTGAAGGACGCCGCTCGGAGCGCTGGCCTACGAACCAACGGTGGTATTAATGTCGCTCTGATCGCGACCATATTTTTTTTTTCTTCTGGAACACACTCTGTTTTATCAGACTAGTCCAGGAGACAGAGCACTTTTATATATAGGTAAAAGAAAAATAAAAATAAAGATTTTTATTATTATTATTATAAATAGTTAACTTTTTGTGTTTTTTTCTATTGGTTTTGTTGATCTGTAAAATGTTTGATTTTAACATGTTTTATTGCTAGGTTGACATATTATATTGACTAAATAATCACATCATCCATCAGGTGCCACCAAAACGTTGTACAAAACCTAGATACTATAACATACATACCTTAGGCTTAAATAGTTCCCTAGTTTCTAAAGCTAGTATGAAATATGTGAAGAGTATGACTAGAGGGCTGGCCAGAGTAGCCCACATGTGATCCTCCACTACCAGGTAGGTAAAGTGGGAGGGACTGGCAGGGTCGATGTACACCAGCTTCGTTAGGCCAAAATACCTAGGAAGAAAGAGAAGATAAATTTCATTTAAATGCACAAGGAAAAGGCAGAAAGTTAATAATTTATCATGAAAATTCTAAATCTAATCTAATCGCTTGCCACATTTCCTCTACATCAAAAAAGGCCGGTTTGGCTGCTCATACAGCCGAATTTAGAAAGCACATCAAATACAATAGCATTAAACAAAATTATAACTTTGTGGCATTTGGGGTTGAAACAATGGGGGTATTTCTCTTGATACCCACAAATTCATAAAAGAGCTGGGTAAACGAATTTTCCAAGAGTGTGGCGATCCCAAATGCCATAACTACCTAAAACAGAATATTTCGATTATAATTCAACGAGAAAATGCGGCGAGCGTTTTAGGTACCCTCCCTGGTGGTAAGCCCTTAGTTTATTTTGTAGAATAGCTTTATAGGTATTTTTAGTTTTAGTTTTATTTATAATTAGTTTTTTAATCAATTTGATTTTAATATTTTTGTATCTAAGTACCTTCTTCGAATAAATCATTCTATCTAATCATGCCCGAACCATCGTAGCATGATTTTCCTTATTTTTGTCCCTATGCTTTCTTTTAACATTAGTGTAAATTGTTGTAAAGTTGATGTCACATTTTATAATTGATTGTAACATCGTGTAATGAAGTAACATTGTCATACCAAGATGTCACATCCCTAATAAATTACTATTATTTAGTAAGTAATATTTTTATACGCCTCCGTAATATTTTTATTCGATTCCTGGTCGGGACACAAAAGTATTTATTCATGTAAATAAATACATTTAATTAATATTGAAATTATTTGTGATATTTCTCGAGTTTGGTACGCCTGGAGACATCGACGAGCTTGCCTCTTGTCATGATTGGCCTATAGTAAAGTTGGCTAAACGGGAATCCGCTTATTTATAAGCGTGGTTTTTGACCACCCCGAAATTTACTTTACTTTTTAATATTTTTATAATTTGAAAACATGAATGTACGTGAAATACTAGCCATTACTTTATTTCTATAATTAAAATTAGCATAACTCACCTAGCGAATTCGTTATCAGGTGGTAGAAATGAGCTGATCCAAGTGCACTGGTAGACTATAATAAGTGTGACATGGACCGCCATGATCGCCATCAGACACCTGCCTACGACTGCAAATCCTCTTTCCAGCGGCTTGCCTACAGCCCAGGCAGTAGCCGCCCCCATGAACACCAGGAAGTATAATCCAGATGTAATACTAGGCCTCATTATACCAGAAAACATTATTAGAAAGAGACAGATGTATTTTCCTGAAAAATAATAAACAACAAATTAAATATACTGCTGAATAACTAAAATTTAAATAGAAGAAGACAAATTTCTAAGTATTCCATGGATTCACCGTGCGGGTGCCGAGTCCATCGTGTGTGGGTAAGAGATGAGAAGAATGGTGTCACGGGCTTGCGACCGACAATAGGCTGGGTTACAAAGGAGACCTCCTTTATGTATTTTATTGTGACGCTCCCCATCCACCATTCTACTCCTCTCCCTACCCAACCAAATACTGTATGATTCCAATTTTAGGCCCATTTTTTTCAGTGAGAGGTGCAAAGATTTTGCTGGAACCCCTCTCGTACCAACTTCCACTGCTTAATACCTCTTGAACCCGTTCCTGATAATTTCTTCTATTAGATCATAATATTTGTTTGGTCTTTTACAATATTTGATTCTTACGGAACGGTAAGTTCAATAAGAATAACTTTTTTCAAGTTTCACTAAGATGTCTGGCCTGTAGGCTGATACAGCTATTTTATCGGGATCCTATAATAATGTTCAAATGTATCCATGAGTATTTTCCAGTCTGTTGCAGCGCCAAGGATCGAGGTGGGCTTGCATTTAGGTTTCGTAATTTGCCCTTCCTTTACAAATGTGGTCGAAATTTTATTTGTAGTTAGTCCCTTTCTGGTTTTTTATTCTAACAAAAAAAAATACATTGTGAAGTATCATCACGACCATTTATTTATTTATTTAAATTCATTAATACACTCAAAAATAGTACAAAGGCGAGCTATAATGCCAGTAGGCAATCTTTACCAGCTTGGGGATCGAGTAAGGTGATAGGCAGGATGAAGAAAAAATGTTACAGTTAATAAGTTACTTAACTAATTATAATATACTACACATTATACCTACACACATAAACATACATAAACTATACATACAAGTACATCATATACCTACATTATAACTTAAATAAATACACAGTTATTTAAATAGTGTTTTATTCTGTTTCTCCAGGAACGATGTGGGTTATCAAACGTTTAAAGACCATTTGTGACATTTCTCGAGTTTGGAACGATTGAAAGAAGTATGAATTGTCATGATGGGACTATAATAAAGTTTGCTAAAGGTGAATCCGCTTCTATAAAAATAATAAAATTTGTATGGTTTCTGATCACTCCGGAAGGTCATAATGATACTTTACTTTTTTGTAATAAAATAATCGTTTGTCAGAATAAAAGGTAAAAGACAGACTATAAACAAATTATTCGAAGTACTTAGATACAAAAATATTAAAATAAAATGGATAAAAAACTAATTATAAACTAAACTAAAATACCTATGAAATTAAAACTATTCTACAAAATAAACTAAGGGCTTACCACCAGGGAGGGTACCTAAAACGCTCGCCGCATTTCCTCGTTGAATTATAATGAAAATATTATGTTTTAGGTAGTTATGGCATTTGGGATCGCCACAGTCTCTCGCCAGCTCTTTTATGAAAAAAAAATTTAAAAAAATAAAAAAAAAAAAAAAAAAATTAAAAAAAAAAATTTGATGTGCTTTCTAAATTCGGCTGTATGAGCAGCCGAATCGGCCTTTTTTGATGGCAAAATGTGGCAAGCGGCAAAGGTACACAGTATAAACAATATTTTGAACTAGAACTGGAAACTTGTAGAAGACATTACAATATACTGACCTGCGCTAGTAAGGAATGGATGCTGTTGGTGTCTTGAATCCTTTGCTGATAGTTCCGAATCATCGTTTGGATCCAATAGTATTTTCTTCAAAAATATATACACTAAAAGCGATGTAGCAGCCATTACCAGCTATAAAAATAATTATTCATTACAAGCAGAGAACCTCAAGCGGCGGAAATACACTCAGCTTATTGGGAGATGTGTTTTTGCGCCGTTTGGAGTTGAAACTCTCGGTGCTCATGAAATTTTCAAGGCGTTGTCTTAACAGCTCGTCAACACCTCGGGAGACGAAAAGGGCTGGGCAATATTTGGGCCAAAGGATCAGCATTGCCATTCAACGTGGCAATGCTGCCAGTATATTTGGCACTTTGCCCATTGGCATCGATTTTGAGCAATTTTTTTATTTATAATAATTTTATTTTGTTTTGTCTTCATTTTAGTTTTTAGTTGTATTTTTATTTATTAATTAGGTTTTTTTATTAATAGTCATTTATGTTTTAAAATGTAAGCTTTTAGTTAATTTTTTTTAAACATTACCTTATTTCCTTCGAATAAATTTATTTATCCATTTAAAAAAAAACAACCAAAAAAAATTCATATATTCCATTCTTCGCGCAATGAGACAAAATGTAAACAAAGAAACCAGTGGTATAAAACCGGTTACAGACCAAAACCTAGGCTATTCCGAAGCTAAACTAAGCCAACTTAGTTAAGATAAACTAAAAATATGTCCCGTGCCAACCCGTCTGGCCAGCGTGGCGAGTGTAGGCCAAATTCTCCAGTAATTTCTGAAAAGCCCATCTTCAAAAGTGGAGGGAGCAGTTAAAGATAACCCAGCTAAATACAAAACAACATTTCTACGTAAAACAAATGTGTAACCACACAACCGGCACATTTCATTTGTCAGTATTACAATATACATTCAATAAAGGTTTTAAGCATAGGTATGAATGCAAAACATGCAATATTGAGTATTTATTGCTATTTCTATAATTAAGATACTTTAAAATATATATATATATATTATGTAGTTTAAGTATTATTATTTTTTATGATGTTTATCGTATATTTAATTTAACTAGTACTAATAAGTGATTTAATTATTTTTATTGATTTTTTTTTTTTTTTGTTTTTTTTTTTTGCCATGCCTAAACTTCGATTCCTTGTCCCGAAGGTTGATGGTAAGAGAATGCCAAGCGGCATTACATACGCCTTTTGTATTAAACAATAAAGTTTTTAATAAATAAATAAAAATAAATAAAATAAAATACCTTTTTGGTGGTTCATTTACATTTTGTCTCAGGGCTCGATGAATTTAGTATCACTAATATACTAAATTGTAAAATCAAATATTGTATAGAAGTAGATGCGGGTAATAATAATTTAATTTTAAGTTTGTAATTTTTTGACATTTAAATTAATTTTATATAAGTAGACTTAATTTAGTTTTTAGTCTATAAACTTATAAAAAAAAACGAAAATTGACAACGCCCCTGTACAGCCGCATCTAATTTTAAGTTTAAATAACATTAATTTATGTATCTCAAAAGGTACTGCCAGTTCTGTTCTTCGCTTCTAACATAACACTATCCAGGCACGATTTAGTTAGGTAATTAAATTAAAATATGTAATGTACAATTGATGTAATCATGGACCTATCCAAATTTCGGTGGGAACGTTCGGTGACAAATAAAGAATAATAATAAGATGACACAGATGCTCCTGGAGTGAAGTGGCATGGCAAATCATAACAATTTAAGGTCTGCAGGAATTTGTCGTGTCACCAGGCCTTATTCAAAATCATCCACCGAAATCAGATGTGTCCGGATCATTGCCGCTTCAGCTTGCAATTTTTTTAAGCTACATCCGTGGTCTAGCGTAACCGTCCGTGGATTTAAGACTCCGAGGTACCGGGTTCGATTCCTGGTCGGGACACAAAACTATTTATTATTAATTAATATTTAATTTGTTTGTGATATTTCTCGAGTTTGGTACGCTGGAGACATCGACGAGCTTGCCACTTGTCAAGATTGGCCTATAGTAAAGTTGGCTAAATGTGAATCCGCTTATTTATAAGCGTGGTTTCTGACCACCCCGAAAGTGAAACGGTCGTGATGATACTTTACTTTACTTTTATCAGTAACTTTGGTTCCCTGACGTTTCGAACCGCCTCCGTGGTCTAGTGGTAACAAACGTTGCTGTGAACTCGGGAGGTCGTGGGTTCGATTCCCACCGGGGGCAAGTTGTACATTGTATAATTTGTCTCGGTCTGGGTGTTTATATGTATAATATGTATATATTTACAACAAAAAAAAGTATAATATGTAGTTTATCAACCATCTAGTTTCCCTAACACAAGCCTTGTAGCTTACCACGGAAACTAGATAGCGCTGTGTGACCTGTCTGGAAATAAAAAAAAGAAAAAAAAAAAGAATACTATTCTTAAGAATAGCCTCCAAAAAAACCTAACTTAACTTAACCTCGCCGCATTTACTTACCTCTGGAGCTAAATAATGTACTGCCATCCAAGGATCTATTCCATTGTATGACACCAGTCCCAGATTGTGCGCAATGACTGACAGTAGTCCACCCTCCTCCAATATTGAGCCGTACGGTGCAAAGGATACCAGAACTATGTGCCAAGCCACGTGAACTATGAGAAGGAGCCATGATGCTATTACACTTAATAATATTACCTTTCCACGGAAACCTGAAAGTATTTGAGACAAAATAAGTTTTATTAACGTAGCCAGCAAACAGGCAATGATTTTGTAATCGTACAAATTTGTTACAGCCGTTAAAAACCTTACTCAATTCAGTAGGTATGTACTATTAAGGAGCGATGGCAAGAGATCCGACGGCATGACAATTCGACCGTGGAAACTTGGCAGGTCTCTGGTAAAGCGACATGTAAAGACACATTAGCCCCATCTTATATTATCAACACATTATCTCAGGCGCTTCGTCAAGTGTAAATGCGGCGGTTTCTGCTGTCAACCTCAAGCTCCTCAAATACGTCAATCTCGATACAAGTTGCGAATTTGTGCCGTTTGGGGTCGAGACGATTGCCTCTGGTCAATACAAATCATTTATTGACCAAAGTTTACATGAATTGCAGAAAGAAAGGAAGAAAGAAAATACTTTATTTATCGCAACAATTACAATGGTTACAAAAAAATATATATATGCAAGGAATTAATCAACTATAGAGAACTTTAGTGGTTCAAAATATGAGAGATATATTGTTTACGGAGGAACATCTCTGCTGAACACCACGTATGGTTGAGTCACCAATAAGGGCCAGGGCCCGCGCATTGATTGACTCCGTTGAAGCTCATTACGGTTATTATAAGATATGTATGATGTATTCTGGAATGTGGTTATAGATGACCAAGAGTTGCCCAAACGGCTGACGGAAGTCTGAAGACAGGAAGATCGGCAATTATTCGCTATACAAATAATGCTATACGGATATTGTTTATTCTATGCTTATTTTTATAAGGTTTAGTAAATCATCATCATCAACCTGCTATCTCTCCATTGCTGGATGTAGGCCAACAAGGCTCGCCACTTAACGTGATCTTCACCCTCATCCAACCCCCCCAGCAACCTTCTTTAGGTCATCTGTCCATCTGGCGGGGGGTCGTCCTACTCTACATCTTCCTGTGGTCTCCACTCCAGAACCTGTTTGCCCCATCGTTCGTCGGTTCTGCGGCAGTTGTGTCTGGCCCATTGCCACTTCAGCTTGCATATTTTAAAAGCTATGTCAGTAACTTTCGTTCTCTGACGAATATCAACGTTTCGAATTCTATCCATTAGAGAAATACCAAGCATAGCTCTTTCCATAGCTGGATGAGCAAGCATTATTTTGTTTTGTTGCATATGTGGATTTTTATTTATTTATTTAAAACTTTATTGCACAAGGTTTTGTACATTGGACTTAATGCCTGTAGACATTTTCTGATAGCCAAACCTTGGGGACACGTTTGAACTATTATAGGTGCAATGAAAGAAATATTAAAATATTAGGAAAAAAAAATAACAGATTAATTATACACTTACATATTCAATCAATCAAAATCAAATCAAAAATGTATTTATTTCTTTTAAATAGTTTTTTACAAAATTGACACCGAGGCTCCCGTACAAGGCCGGTTAGGACCCGTGCTACAGGCAGCCCGCTTCCAGAGTTTATATAAATAAGAAAATAAATAATAATAAATTCGACTTAATAACAATAACTATGGTTAAATAATAAAAAGAAAATTAAATATATATACTATTAATATAATAATATATTATTAATACATATACATAACACAATTATATAATATACTTATAATTATTAATAAAGTAATAAAATATAATAATAACAATAATATAATAATATGTACTCGTATTTATAAATAGTTTATATCATATATATTTTTATGTAAGCACATCAAGTAGCTGTTCTGTAGCTTTATAGTCAAATGCCTTAAACCAATCTGTTATCTTAACTTTAGCTTCTGAGTGCACATTAGGGTATATATTCAATGATTGGTTTATTTTGTTGTAAAGATATCCGGAACGCTTAGGGTATTGTCTTCTCGCAAATACTGTTTTAGTACTATGAGGTCTGCAAATGTAACCTTGACGACGTATGGTGTATAGCTGAGGAATTATAGGTAAAGTCTTGTGAATTCTGAGTACTGTGAGAAGAACATACAATTGTCTGACAGTAAGCAGTTCATACATTGAGTATAGTAGATGTGTGCGGAATCTACAACGTTTCTTAAAAATCACTTTCAACAAGCATCGCTGGGCCCTTTCCAATGTTAACATTTTACTTGAGCATGAGCTACTGTTATATATACTATAATATCAATATACTAAATACTAATACATACATAATACTATACATAAACATACATATATACACTTACTAGTATTGTGAGGAGCTTTTCAGGTACTGTAGATATACGAGTTTATTAACAAAGTTCTGGTAGTCGCTTGTCTTATGTCTTATAAATAATTAGTAACAATAAGATGTAACAATGATATCTTACCATTAAATGTTTTCGAGGTCGGAGCAGGTATCAAAGGTGATAATAAGTACAATAGCAGATATATAATTGATAATCCAAATGGTCGTAAGGCTATACCTGGAAACAAAAAGAAAATTCATGTTAACATGGGCGATAAAATTATAAAAGAAACTACGCACAATAAATTTTCATTCATTACAGCCCCTAGAACACAGCGTCCTAGACCTCCACTGCTGGAGATGGGCCTTCCAGAACTGGAGAATTTGGCCTACACTCGCCACGGCTTGGCGATGAAATGATGACAATTTATTAACGATTCCACAAGTTGGTATTAGTGGAACCGGGACCGACGGCTTAACGTGCTCTCCGAGTCACGGGCACGGTGGTGTTGTAAATCTATGATAAATGTACGTAAGAAAAGTCTAATTTCTCATTGTACCAATGCCGGGTGGGTTTGAACCGACCTTTGTAGGATTTAAGGTATGCGTTCTTACAACCGAGCCACCACCGCGTGAAAAATATACAATAAATAGACAATAAATTTCAGTATAATATACTTAATTCATTTATTATTGATAAAATAATGAAATCCATAGAAATATTACGTTGCATGTTGCACTTAAAAAAAAAAAGAAATATATTTTATTTGCCACATATCAATAAACACAACTTAAAAAATAAAGCCTGGTAGTATACACAATATGTGTGATGACAAATAGGGAATCAGCTCAGTATGGGGCTGCGACTGCACCACAGCGGTGATTTTCGGCTAATCCCTTGTTAGGAGAGGTGTAAATATACATATATACAGTGTGGTGTATGTATGTATGCATAAAAGGTTAACCTAATACTTTTACGGACAAATAAATAATGTAATTGCTAATGCAGTCAGAAAAAGTGTTCGCATAAAAGGTCATTATAAGAAAGGTGCGGTACAAATTGCGTTTTAAATGTTTCTAACTATCCTATAGGGACAAGTTTTATGTTATTTAATATAATCATAAAATCATTGAACTAGTTTAGAATTATGATCATCAAACTTTTACTGTAAGAAAATTAATCGCTGATAATTCAGTTTTTATTGTAGAAAAAATATTTAAAATCAATAACCTAGTTTTGAGGTTTATCCATTACAAAAAAAATCTTTCCTACATACATATCTTCACGCCAGGTCCCTTGCGGGGTAGGTAGAGACAATTGAGCGCCATTTGTCACGATCTCGACATACCTCTTTCGCTTCTTCGACATTCATCAACCTCTTCATACATGCCCTTTTGTTTCGATGGCTTTTTATTGCACCGTCAGCTATTGTTTTATTTATTTGATCGTGATAAGTGAGTCTTGGTCTGCCAGGGCCTCTTTCACCCACAACTTTCGCATTATATATCTGGTTCGTCAATCTCTCTTCAGTCATCCTTTCAACATGCATCGGTCATGTATTGTCGGATTGAGAGGATTCAGTGTCATTGATATTGACATAAAAAATCTTTCCTTTTTGATAATATTAGTACAGTGTAAACTCCATGTAACGTTCACTCGATTTAAACTCCCTAAAGCGTCAAAATCAATTGGCTTTGGTTGGTTTAGCTTGTCTTTCAATTCTGATTTTTCTTCTCTCCATTTAGCGACAACTCTCTATAACGCCGTAAAATGCACAGTCCCTTCAGTGTCGTTATATAGAGTTTACACTGTATTTATTTTTTATATACCTAACACAAAATGTGACATCGCGTCCACCTGATGGTAAGGTCCACGAATGGGAGCAACTGACGCCAGCCACTAACGAAATATATAAAACCAGTTTAACTTAAGTCAATTTTAAAGATTATTCGTGTCTGAGTGTCTATGTTTTGAGAAATATAGTCAAGAGATTTACTTTATATCTCAGAATTAAAAAATCTTTGAAAATATTGGATTGTGCGAGCGAGAGGGATGCAAAGGGTAAACTGCAAGAAATTTAGATTACGCATGAGAGTAGGGTTAATGCAGTAGAAATGCGGTCTTTGCGTTGGATATGCGGCGTCACTTTGGCGGATCGCATACGTAACGTCGAAATACGGAAAAGGGTTGGTATAAAGGAAAGCATAGGGACAAAAATAAGGAAAGGCATGCTACGACGGGCATGTTGAAAGGATGAGCGAAGAAAGATAAAGGAACCAGATATAGAACGCGAAAGTTAGAAAAGAGGCTATGGCAGACCGAGACTCACATATCACGATCAAATAAATAAAACATTCACTGAAGGTGCATTAAAAAGTCTTCGTAACCAAAGGGCATGTATGAAGAGGTTACTGAATGTCGACGAAGCGAAAGAGGTATGTCGTGATCGTGTGAAATGGCGCTCAATTGTCTCTGCCTACTCCGCAAGGGATCTGGCGTGAAGAAATTGTAACGGGTACATGTAGGTTACGGAGTTTTATTTGCATTTTAATGAAGAATAGTATTGTCAATATACGACAATGACAGTCGATCGGTTTTGTTTTGTAGAAAAAAAAAGAAGATCTGGAGCTCGAACCGAGAGGTCGACAGAGTGAGAGTATTTTTATAAATATTAGGATTAAAATAATAACTCCGGTTAAAGTCAATCGCGTAATAGTGTACCTCGTAGGAAATTGTTTAGTTTTTGTAAAGTTGTAATTATATCGCAAATATAAAGTATAAAAAAATTTTATGCATTTTTTATTAAAAAAAGGAGTTCCGTAGAATCAAAAGCAACTACATCCAACCGCAGGCATTGGATAATCTTGTGACCGCAAACGCAGGTTACAATATGAAATAATAATAATAATAATAAAATCTTTATTGCAAAATAAAAATACATTACAATTCAGTTTTTACATAGGTTAGGGCATAAAATAAATCGTACATAGTTACAAAAACAGTTTAGCTGTGACATCTGAAATAGTCGGTGGACGGTGTTTCAGATGTCATTGTAGGAATTAGTACTTACAACATTTAATTTTACTCCAGACAATATTTATTTATATTTGCTGAAGGCAAGACTTAAATAATTGTTTGTGTGTATGGTTAGTGTGTGTGTGTTGTTGTGTGTGTGTGTTGGTGTTTGTGTGTGTTGGTGTACGTGGGTTTGAATGAATGTATATAAGTATGCATGTGTAATGAATGTAATGTATTTAGATTATACAATACCGTTAATACGACAAATCTGACGTATCCAACAAAAATATGTAGGTTGATATACTTCATACATTTTCAAAGAAAAGCTAACTGAATGTTAAACGTTACGCGGTGGAATGAATAGAGCGCACAAAGTCGATAAATCATTCCACTTTGAAAGGTCGGGAAGTGGATAGAAGGAATACAAACCTGTGTAATTGAATCAAATGGTTATAATACGACACATTTAGGAAATCCATCGGTAAAAAGATAACCCACATTAAATCGTTTAAAATATAGGTATTACTTTCTGCTAGCAAACAGAGCAGCAAAAAGGAAGCAAGATGGAAATATGTATTAAAGATTACCAAACGATCACAAAACTGTTTTTTTTCTGTTAATTTTCTTTAAAGGAATTATTCATAATAGTATTTATAACGGAGTTGGGATAATCAAATACAAAGTGTTGCAAAATTTGATACTTTTCACTGAGTAATTTCGCGCCAATATCGCCCAAACATCAATAAGTATATTTTTTTTGTTTTTTTGTTTTTTTTTTTTTTTTAAGTTAGGAAATAAATTTATTCGTTTTTTAATTGTAACGATAAAATATATATTTTTATAAGTAAAGTATCATCACGACGGTATCCTTTGCGGGGTGTCAGTAACCACGCTTATTAAAGAAGCAGATTCACATGCGGTCGTATCGACTAGACTACCGAGGCAGAATTTTCTTTCTTATTAAATTATCTATGTCAAATTGTCAATGCATAAAAAGAATATGCTTCTCGTATAGTCGGCGGTGAAATGGGGCGTGATATACTTAAGTGGTTTTACGACTCAAAATGTTAGTGTGACATTTAGCTAGTTGCCGCTACGACGCCATTGTTTATGGTCTGCAGTCTACAAAAATGATTTCATAAGCATTTACCAAATAATACTTTATTTATTATGTATATAGTAGGTACACATAGCAGTACATACGAGGTGACTTTGTATGCCCTTACTTTAGACTAATATCCTATTCCATTCATAAAAACAAATAACTTTTCCAATGAAACCATAATAATGTCGGAAATAACAAAAATAAAATGGCTTTTTCATACAAACAGTTGATTTTAAAATAGCCAATTTGTAACGCATACCTTAAATCCTACAAAAGTCAGTTCAAACCCCCCGGCATGTACCAATGAGAAATACACTTTTCTTACGTACATTTGTCATAGATAGAACACCACCGTTCCCGTGCCTCGGAGAGCACGTTAAGCCGTCCCGGTTCCACTAATGCCAACTTGTGGAATAGTTAATTAATTGTGATCAAAAAATTTACACCAAGCCGTCTGGCCAAATTCTCCAGGTATATGTTCTGGAAGGCCCATCTCTAACAGTGGAGGTCTAGGACGCTATGTTTTAGGGGCTGTAATAATAATAATAAAAGTGTATAGACTACATTTCTCAAAAGTACACTCAGACTTAAAAAAATAAAAAAATATTGGATTGTGCGAGAGAGATAGATAGTAGATAGAGAGATAGAAAAGTTTTAAACCTTATTAAGATAGTTTAGCCATTTCTTTTGTTGGCGTATGTTAAGACATCCAACAGGACACTAATTTATCCCATCCACATTCATTCCAAAATTCCTACCACCAAGCCTGGTAGAATCGTCTATGGATCGCGAGTAGTTTCATGATCTACCACTAGAGGCGCCCAAGTTGGCGCCAGCTCGGCCCGTGCGGTTCGAAAATCACCGCGAGTTTAGTGTGAAAGCTCCCAAGCCGGGTTGGACTCTAAATCGTGCCTAAAACAGTTCCAAGAAAGTGAAGTGTGAGAAGAAAGCGTGTCCGCAGTGAAACACTGCCTTTTTTCCGTGGTATATATCATTTGCTTTAGTGACTCATTTTCTAGACAAAGTAGCAGAATAGACCGCCTGACCGTTGGCTGGACCCGTTTTTTTTTTTTCCTTTTGGTAAGTGAAACGCAAGGTCCATGAATGTTAGCAACTGAAATCAGACACTCAAGACTGATATCAGTCCCTAACACTATACCGGCTTGACTGAGCATGACGGCAATTCGAGTCTGATCCTAAAACGTTTACTGGGTTTATCGGTGGATACTTTCCCGCCCCGGCAGACTGGGCAAATTACCACCATCAGTCTAGCCTACCTATTAATAAAAACTTGCTAGAACCCCTTTTGAAAAGAAAAAAAAAACTTTTTTTAAAGATAAAAATCATTATACGTATAACAAAACACTACTGTATGATAAACTCGTATATCGTGATAAATACCTAAAGGCTGGGGTGTATGATAAGTCTATTTTAGTAGGTGTTATTAATTGATCTCGCTCACACCCAAGGGACTTTCTACGAAATAGAGCAAGAAAGAATTACGTAAGTCAATTCGTTTGCGCGATCGTCAACCTCTCGCTACCTACTTGATTAGGATCGGTATTAGTGACGATATTTTCAAGAAAATTTCTCTGCGCCATAACTTAAGATTTTAGAACTGAGTAACAAAAATAAAAATTACATAGTTCTTTAATTTTAATATAAATTATAATATGAAAATTTTTGCTCTTTAATAAATTCCACGCGGTATAAAAAGTGGATTTCATTTGGATAACTGATCGGTAAGTTCGCTCTTAGACGTATCATAGTTAGCCTGTTATTCGGTTCGGGAGAGTTTGATAACAGCTTTACTTTTCTTCCAAGTTAATGGTTTCTAAAAGTGACTGTTTCATATCACATCGCAGTTAATTTGAAATCTCGTCTATGTAAACAAGGATTTCTGTATTATTTAGATAAATGTACCAACTGATATGTTTGCTTACTTCTTTTATTTTCACAGATAATACTCGGTAAGTATTTAGCTAATAATTTAAGTATTTTGTTTATAACATATCAACAACCTTAAAATCTTATAGAAATCCGTCCTCACTGACAGTCTGACTGCTTCCGTGGTCTAACAGTTAAGTCCGTGGATTTAGAACCCGGTACGGGTTCGATTCCTGGTCGGGACACAAAAATATTTATTAATTATAAAATAAATACATTTTCATTAATATTTAATTTATGTGATATTTCTCGAGTTTGTAAAAAAAATTAGCATGTTGCAATATAGACATTAATTTTGGTTTTGCGTACAAAACACACATCATGTAACAAATAGAGCAAACAAATGTTTACATAAACAGACGATAATAAAGTAAGTAGATAAGTGTATAAAAAGTAATATTCATATAGATTATTGTAGATAGTATGTAAAGTATCAGTAATAGATATGTTTTAACTTTTTTACTGTATTGAATCTTATTTATTACCATATTTGTATATATATATATGTATGCAGTTAAACTTTCGCGCACATTTATAATTTTAACGGGTCATATTTCTCCCGACGTTTCAGCCAAGTTGCATTGGCCGTGGTCACGGGTCGACTGGAGCTATGCGGTGTAGTCTCGTACATACTGGGCGGTAGATGTAAACTTATAACTTTAAGTTTTTAGAAATCACCTTGTCTGTAACGTCGGGAGAAATATGTCTGTAAGGTAAATCGCGTAAAGACCCGTTAAAATTATAAAAACTATATACATATGTAGTATTAATTTTAATTTAATTTCTTTGGAATGTTCTATTTTATTATTTGATAGTGTAAACTGTAAATGAATTATTTAGATGTTAAGGCATGTTTTATTTTATTATTATTGTTTTTGCTTACATTAATATTTTTTAATCATAGTTTTAAGTTGGTCTAGTATAATCGTATTATTGTTTGCCGTATGTTCACATTTTGAGCAGTGGTCCAGATTAGTACCTAGCAGATTAATTTATAAAAGTAGCAGGCGTCGACTATTAAATATTAATAAAATTAATAAATATTATTGTATCCCGACCAGGAATCGAACCCGGTACCCCCGAGTTTAGAATTTATATAAATTAAATTAAGTACGTATTGTTATTATTATTATTATTTTTGCTGTTTGTTTTTAACTTTTTAATTAATGTGTATAAGTACCTACTAACATAGTTCTAAGTTAAAATGTTACTAATAATTATGGAATTAATTCTGAAATAAATAATTTATTATTATTATTATTAAATCCACGGACTTAACCGCTAGACCATAGAGGCAGTATATAAATATGACATGCGACCCTATGGCCCGCCTGAAGGTTTGTTTCGCCGACCACTTTATTACATTACCGAAGATATTTAAATTAATAATTAAATGTATTTATTTATTCTTATATGTATTATTAGTATGTAGTTTATAATAATAAATTTGCACCCATACATAGTTTCTCCACACTCCCAAAGGTTGGTTGTTAGAAAATGCCTGGCCATTAATCCCGCCTATGTACAATTTTATGTACAAAATAAAAAATAAAAAGAAGACAGGGTTCAAACAGCTATTTTAATTTGATAATAAAACACATAAATCAAAAGAAAATGTAGGTTAAGTTAAAAATAAACTTAGTAGGTGTGAGAATTAGGAGCAGCAATACGTGCCTTTCGTCGAAATAATCCTAGCAGTTTGGGAAGTAACAACATAACATGCAGAAAATACGCGATTTCGTAATCTGTAAATATCAATGTTTATGTATACAAAAGTACAGTCCTATTCTTGTTTATTTACTTTTAAAATATCAAGGAGCCTATTCATATACACGAAGCATTTAAATCGCTCCGTGTTTAGAGCGTTCTCTCGGTATTATCGTACGGAGCAGAAACATGGACACTGACAGTGGGTCTGATCCACAAATGAGAATGACCATTTTTCTTAGAGAAATGGACCCAATAAAATGTTCTCGTGTCATAATTTATGTTTCATTTTAATATTTTATTTCTCTATTTGCACCGTACTCATATTTAAATGTCCCAATCTCCCAAAGGTTAAGGGGAAGAGAATGTCTTGCGGCATTACGTTCGGCCTTTTGTATAGATTTACAATAAAGTTTTTAAATAAAAAAAAAATAAATAAAAAAAAAATATATTTTATTTATTCATTTACTTATTCCACAGCTGTCTTTTACAAATAAATATTTATATTCAAATGATTACCGAATACCTAGCCAATAACATTATTTTCACTAAAAATATAGTTTGTGCCACTATCGTTAAAATTATAATAAAATTATAAAAAAAAACTATTATGAATGTGCGCGAAAGTTTAAAAAGTTTAATATACATGTACGTAAAAAAGTAGGTATATGTCTAATTGGTATATGCCGGGGTTCTTCTCTCATTCATAGAATACAAAATTTGTCTTGATAAAATAATAAATAACACACTGTTTATGAAGCATCGTTTGATACTGTTTATCTACGCGTAGTTTCGTCTTCGTTGCTCCGTCATCGACATTGTCTGGCATTAGGCAGCTCGTGACCTTGATGACGTCATCGTTATTACCGTCTTCACACTTGGGGGGCAATTTCTATCGCGATGTATTACGGCACTATACGCGTGATTATCACAACATACATTAAAATAGGTATGAATTTAATAAATATATATATATCTACGTCGTCCAGCGGTTAACGTTCTTTTGCCCGTGTAATATAGGTAGTGTTGCCCAATCTTGTCAAACCCTAGTCTTGCGCAAGAGTCTCGCAAGATTCTTGCACTTTTTTTTTTCAAATTTTGCTAGTGTTTACATTTTTTTGGGTTAGATTTTAATAAATTTTAATTTCGTCGTGTCCGTAATTTAGATTTTTTTTTTGTTCCTAAGGAAAAAAATAACGTTTAGGTATTTGGAAATTGGGAAAGCTCGTTTGCAAATAATTTTATTTTAGTATACCTAAATCTTACCTATACCTACGGCCTCCTAAGTCTAACGGTTTATTCCGTGGATTTAAACTCGGAGGCACTGGCGGACTAAGACTTTTTGAGGCCCGGGGCGATCTTTAATTTTAGGCCCCCTTAGGATACACTAATTGTTAGGAAATACTGAAGTATCAGACATATGTTGGGTAGGGATTCGGTAAAGTCCCATCTAATAATAAATTCAAACATTTTTTTAGCACTCCATGAAGCAGCTTCCTCCGTTGCAGTATTAGTTGCGCTTACATGTCTTCGCAATCAATATATATATACGATGATATATATATATAATAAATATGCCAAACCAAGGCCCCTCTTAGTTGTGGGGCCCGGGGCGGATCGCCCCCGCCGCCCCCCTGTTAGTCCGCCAGTGCTCGGAGGTACAGGGTTTGATTCCTGGTCAGGACACAATAAATTATTTAATTTATTTGTGATATTTCTCAAGTTTGGTACACTAAAGACATCGCGGAGAGAGATTTTCTTAGTACAATTGGAAAATAAAATATATATTGAGTCAGAGTAAGAGTCTTGCGAGACTCTTGCGAAAGACCGAGACCACCTATTCCGAAGCAAGACCAAGTCTGAACAACACTAAATATAGGTACTAAACCCGTATTCACAGTGGCGGATTTACCAGTAGGCTGAAGCCTAGGGCGGCAGATTTTAGGGGGCGGCAATTTTTTTTTATCTTATAGCATTAAAAAAAAAAAAAAAAAACAATATTTTAGTAATGCACAGTATACTGAACACTCTTACGTCCGTAATCCGTATAATATACGGATTATATTTAGCAATAAAAAAATCTAGACACTGACACAACTATCCCCTAGTTAAATCGGAAAAAGCCGATGTAATAAGGACGATAGAACACAAATCAAAAAGTTGCAATTTCAGAATAAATGTATATAATATGATTGTGAACTAAACAAACGTATTGAATTTTAATGGTCAGTAGGGGCGGCAAAAATTGAATAGTCTACTAACGGCAAATAGGTGCTTTATTTACTCAACTTTGCTTTGACAGGCGTTCAAGTAGCGATGTCATTCGATCCAAAGGAAAAATCAACGAACACGGGTTAGTGGTTAGCAAAAAAATCTTCAAGTAGCCGTAGGCCCACATGTCATATTTAGATTTTATAGTCTTAAACACTATATCCATTCCTGGATTTCAAGGATCATTTCTGACAAATTTCATCCTAATCGGTTCAGTAATATAGGCAAGCTGAAATGGTAATAGGCCGGACACATCTGGCGCAGAAGGCAATCGGCTTCTAAAGTAGACCGCGCAAGACGGACGGACGACCTAAAGAAGGTCGCTGGTGGGGGTTGGATGGGGACCTACATCCAGGAGGCCTCTCTGCTGATACTGTTACTATGAAAGACGTGATGCGTAAATAATAATATACATAGATAGATAGATAAATTCTTTATTGCACAGAAAATAAAATATTTTACAGTACATAGGCGAGCTTAATGTCTAAAAACATTTTCTAACAGCTAACCTTTAGGAGAAGTGAGCAGGAATTGTGGTTGCATGACCACTAATGTTTGACAATGAGTTTTGTTAAGAAAACTAATTATAACTAAAAGAAAAAAAAAAAAATATTTAAAAAAAAAATAGAGAAGAGAATCTCAACTATGGTTTGGTAGTTTTCCCGTCGCCACAGAATAGGTAATTAACCCGATTCAGTTAACGAGCTTCGTCTTTCTATACTTAACCCATCATCATTTTAACAATTAGAGCCCCTATATAACTTTTGACATTTAGTTTCATTTTGTCTATTTAATATAACGGGCCTATCTCTCTCAATAAAATGACAAGATTGCAAAATTTACCATCTTATAACAAACTGCCTCGGGACACAATAATATTTACATACATACATACATATCTTCACGCCAAATCCCTTGCGGGGTAGGCAGAGACAATTGAGCGCCACTTGTCACGGTCACGACATACCTCTATCGCTTCTTCGACATTCATCAACCTCTTCATACATGCCCTTTTGTTTCGATGGCTTTTCAACGCACCTTCAGCTATTGTTTTATTAATTTGGTCGTAATATGTGAGTCTAGGTCTGCCAGGGCCTCTTTTACCCACGACTTTCGCGTTATATATCTGGTTCGTCAATCTCTCTGCATTCATCCTTTCAACATGCCCGAACCATCGTAGCATGCCTTTCCTTATTTTTGTCCCTATGCTTTCTTTTTAATTTTATTTATTAATTTAAATAAATAAAATTACTTATAGCTGCCTCCGTGGTCTAGCGGTTAAGTCCGAGGATTTAGACTCGGAGGTACCGGGTTCGATTCCTGGTCGGGACACAAAAATATTTATTAATGTCAATACTTAAATACATTTAATTTATTTGTGATATTTCTCGAATTTGGTACGCTGGAGCCATCGACGAGCTTGCCACTTGTCATGATTGGCCTATAGTAAAGTTGGCTAAATGTAAATCCGCTTATTTATAAGCGTGGTTTCTGACCACCCCAAAAGGGAAACAGTCGTAATGATACTAAATTTAATTATTATTTGTGACATTTCTTCACATCGTAGCATGCCTTCCTTATTTTTATCCCTATGCTTTCCTTTATTATTATTATAGAATTCAATCCTTCCTTAATTAGATAGATAGATAGATAGATAAATTCTTTATTGTACAATAAACAAAAACACATTTAAATGTACATAGGCGAACTTAATGTCTAGTGACATTTTCTACCAGCTAACCTTTGGGATAGTGAGCAATGATTGTGGTTGCATTAAATCATTAATTTAAAATCGAGATTTATAATAAAAAATAAAAATCTTAATTCATTACTTTGTTTACCTAAGTATAGAAAGTATGGTTAAGGAAGTGTTAAATGTACCCGGCAAATGTAAATTCAGGATAGACGCCCAGACTCGTGCCGATCGTAAGTAGCCGGCAGATGTAATGATAGAACCGGATTGGACAAATATTTTTAAACTGCTTATAATTCGCTCATAACACGTATTCTAGCTGCCAAAGTGTCGAGACGAGAAGAGCAAAGGTCAATAAGATTACGCTTGTACTAGATGAGACAATATATTAAAAAAAAAAAGGTTACGACTATCCAACAGTAACCAATCATAACGACAATTCACATTATACAATTTTACTATAGGCCCGATATAATAGGTGGTAGACGGACTGATGGTGGTAATTTATTTATTTATTTTATTTATTTTATTTTATTATGGCACAAACAGTCATTACAAATGAAGTTATATAATTTAAAAAGAATACATAAAAGAAGACCTTTAGGGCCAATAGTTAAACAAATTGTAAGCAGTTAATTATGAATATTGAATATTATTGAATTTACCCAGTCTGCCGGGACAGGGAAATTCAAATTCAAAACCGTGGTCTAGCTGTTAAGTCCGTAAATTTAGTTAGACTCGGAGGTACCGGGTTCGATCCCTGATCGGGACAAAAAAATATTTAATAATATAAATAAATTCATTTAATTAATATTTAATTTATTTGTGATATTTCTCGAGTTTGGTACGCTGGAGACATCGACGAGATTGTCACTTGTCATGATTGTCATGGTGGTCAGAAACCACGCTTATAAATAAGCGGATTCACATTTAGCCAACTTTACTATAGGCCAATCATGACAAGTGGCAAGCTCGTCGATGTCTCCAGCCAGATACCAAACTCGAGAAATAACAATTAAATTAAATATTAATTAAATGTATTTAAATGTACCTCCGAGTCTAAATCCACGGACTTAACCGCTAGACCACGGAGGCAGTTATAACAACAATGTAACAATAGATTACGCAAAAAGTATAAATAAATAAAAAAAAGTATTAGGCATATAAAAAACGATAAAAACGTTTGAACCAATTCGTAAACCGCATTAATAGTTTGTTGACACAGATACGCGCGCCTAAAATAACATCCAAACACGTAAACTGTTCAGTATGTTTAGAAATTAGACAATGTCTTTGAAAAATGTCTAATTACAAAGAGAACAAATATGTTTATTTTACAATATTTTTAAAACAGATTTCTGGTTTTCCAGAACTAAAATACATATTTCACAAAAAAAGTAAGAGGAAGTATCATCACGGAAGCATCCCTTGCAAAAAAGCAAGTCCTAGAGCAGCTGTTCTCAAACTTTTTTGGTGACGGAACCCTTTTGGAAAGCAAAATACTTGATGGAACCCTACAATAAAACAATAGTTTTTAAAAGTGTATTCATTATAAGCATAATAAAAGTACAATGTAACAGTTACTAATTATTAATTACACCAGAGAGAGGTGAATTGTTTTTTTTTCTAAATTCTTGCCGAACCCCTACAGGGTTCCGCGGAACACACTTACCAATTTGACCAATACCTAAATCGTTTGCTGTCGTCGTCGCTGCAAAAGAGATTGCCCAAACCCAGGCCCCAACTTTTTTTGCAGCGTGCCTCAACTAAATACAATTCAATAATCATAACAATTAATTGTGTTTTTTTTTTAAATTTATTTACAACATCTCTTTTACCTCAGCATTAAAATATAATTTAATTAAATAGTCAATTGGTTTAAATTTACGAGTATGTATGAAATAGTTACAAAGCACTATCTATACGATTAGGTTCTTTATAATAATAATATATTCAATTTAACAGATAATTACAATCCATTTTTGTTAGTATACCTATCACTATGTTAGTAACAATGGCTTACATTAAAGTTAGTAAACTAACATTTTATGTTAGTGCCTTATTTATACTTATTTGTACACGTGTCAATTTGTGTGAATCTTAATAAAGTGATACTGTATTGGACAGTCCACTTTATCCGATATGACATTAAGCATATTATGACCAGGTACTTTATTATAGACAAAACACTGGATTTCAAATTGTCCCGAAGGTTGATTGGAAGAGAGTGCCTATAGGCATTATATCCGCCTTTTGTTTGCATAACAATAAAGTTTTTAAATAAATAAATAAAAAATTGCTCATTGGTACACGCCGGGGTTCGAACCGAGCCACCACCGCTCATAGGTAATATACGATTTGAAATATACAAGCGGCACTGTATGACATCACTTTTAGGTTGTGTTGCCCCTTCGAACTGCCGATGACCTTGCCAATCGTATGCCGATAAGGCGATGCTTCTCACATAAACTATTTTAGTCGGCTTTGGTAATGTTCATTTGTTGCAATTAAATGTGTGTCGAAAATTTCAAAACTGTTGTAGGTGAAGTCTCAGAATGTTTTTCGTTTTTGATATTTAAATTAAAGACATCAGTATTAATACCAATTAGTCTTATTTGATAGTAAATAAAAGATCAGTTTGTAAATGAGAATGCCCATTTTTCTTAGAGAAATGGGCCCAATAAAATATTATCGTGTCATAATGATTTCTTTTTTATTTCATAGTTAATATATTGTGATTTCATAATCTGTAATTGTTTAATTTTTTTTACCCTAGCATAGCGACAATTGACAAAAACTATTTTTTACCTTATAATTATTTATTTATTTAAAACTTTATTGCACGTTATACAAGGGGCGGACTTAATGCCACTAGACATTATCTGACAGCCAACCTTAGGGACAATGTAAAATTTCAAATGTAAGGTAGTTGCAAATATTTATATATAATAATAATAAATAAATCTATATACATAAAAATACAATTATATTACTAAATACATACTAATAACTATGATATATTAAATACTAATATAATAATACATATACTACATATGATACCATTAAATAACTTATGAACCATTTAAATAATACGATGACACCATTTTTTAAAACATTTTTCGGTTGGATGCTTGTCGGATTTCTACCGGTAGTTCATTCCACAGATTTGCGGCGACAACAGCAAATGAGTTGGCCATAAATCCAGTATGGTAAGAGGGAATGGAGAGAACAGAGTTTTTAGAAGAGGGAAGAGACTTATCATGGAATGAAGAGAGATAGGCAAATTTACTCTTGAGGTATTTCGGTGTCACAGGCTCGTTGAGTATAGAAAATAGTAAACAGAGAATTCAGAGATTCCTGCGACAGCGAATTGGTAGACACTTTAATTTTGTTCGATACTCAGAGATGTGGTCGTATTTGCGAAGGCCGAAGATAAACCTGATACAGGAGTTGAGTAATCTGTCCATCTTATTGAGCAACACCTCTGATATATCGACACTACACACGTCACCATAGTCGAGAAGGGGAAGGCTTTGGGCTAGGGTAATTTTAGCTTTTAACGGCAAAAAATGTTTGAATTTATTTAGAGAGTGCAGTGAAGCAAATAATTTACGAATCGTGTTGGGAGACTTGAGTTGTCCAGCTAAGATCAGAATCTAAGTGTTTATCCAGATTCTTTATATCGCGACTAAATGGAATTGGGATGTTGTCAAATCGAACAGTGATCCTGTTTTTATTTTATTTATTAAGTCAACCTTTCTTAAGAGCCTAGCACTCCCTATTATAATTGCTTGACATTTGTTCGGGTTGACAACGACCCCAAAACGTGACGACCAGGAGTGAATGTTACAAAGATCTGAGTTAAGCCAAGCTATTGCACTACTAAGTGTGGTGATGTCAGTCTGCACTTAAAGCTGCAAATCATCAGCATACAGGTGGTAGTGACAGTGAAGGGACAAGGTGATAGCATCGATAAATACAGAAAACAGTAATGGAGAGAGGATGCCACCTTGCGGGACACCAGTAGCCAGGTCACACGACGACATCTGATCAGCTTGAACCCTCTGCTGATGACCGTGGAGATAACTAGAGAACCATTTGAGAGCCGCAGGTGAGATCTTTAGACAAGACAAGATAGAGACAAGTAAATCAGGATCTACTGTGTTAAAAGCATTTGTGAAGTCGATCAGTACAAGGACTGTAATCTTGGATCTTCCATGCCACATCGGATATTTATTTATAAAGGATAATTACATAGTTTTTATCCCGCCAATTTGAAATTCAGTGGTTTATCTGTAATGAAGTACCTGATCATAATAAAGAACCTAATCGTATAAATAGGTTTTGTAACTATTTCATACATAAATCTTAATCAATTGACTATTTAAATCAATTATATTTTAATGCTGGGGTAAAAGAGATGATGTAATTAAATTAAAAACACAATTAATTGTTATGATTATTCAATTGTATTTAGTTGAGGCACGGTGCAAAAAGTTGGGGCCTGGTTTTGGGCAATCTCTTTTATTTGTAAAAAAACACCTTTTTTTAACTTTAAAACCTTCTTTACCTAGATCTAAAATTCTTAATCAAACGCTGGAGCATCGACCTAGGAAAAGCTTCAATTTCGTCTGTGATTTTTGTAGCATCCAAATTGGATGGTTAAGGGTTGTGTAGACTTTACTCTTTAAGTAGCCGCACAGGAAAAATATAGGTCTGGTCTACTTGGTGGCCAGTTAATGTCTCCTCGGCAACTTATCTCTCTGTCAATAATTCGTGAAGAGCAGCAAACAAGCCATTTATAACATGTGAAAAGGAATCATTTTACTAGAAAAGAAAGTTACAATTGTAACCGTTTGCAAACGGTTGGTTTTTAATTTATTTTAATAAATAATCTTTTTTTTTTTTCATTCATTACAGCCCCTAGAACACAGTATCCTAGACCTCCACTGCTGGAGATGATTCTCCAGATCATATATCTGGAGAATTCGGCCTACACTCGCCACGCTGGCCAGACGGCTTGGCGAGGATATGATGTCAATTTTTTATGACAATTTATTAACGATTTCACAAGTTGGTATTAGTGGAACCGGGACCGGACGGCTTAACGTGCTCTCCGAGGCACGGGAACGGTGGTGTTATTAATCTATGACAGTGGTGTTGTTGGTACATGCCTGGTGGGTTTGACCTTCGTAGGATTCAAGGAACGCGTTCTTACAACCGAGCCACCACCGCGCCAACAGCGTTAACCCTCTTAATCTAAGGCTGAAGGTGCAGTTAAGAGTCAACAATAGGGGCATGGGAAAAAAGTGGCGCTTAATTGTCTTTACCAACAAAACATCGTAAAGAAGACACCATACAGAGTTCATCGTGTCCCCACAGTAGAGTAGAGAGCCAGGAGAACTGTCTCGGGGTTTGTTTCAGGTATGACTAAACAAGTTTTTTTAGTTAAAAATTATAGTAGGTATAAATGATAAAGGCGAAATAAGTTTCACTTTCCCTAAACAAAAACGTATTATGAACACGAATGTCTATCGACTTTTTACATAATATTTATGTATTTGGATCAAAAGTGAGTCATACAGAAGCCGCGTCGAGAGCGATAACCTTACGTGACATCATCTTGTCAATTTAAACTGCTTTGATTAGGTAAAACATTGACATGCATTTGAGCGAAGACCGAGAATCTCGAATCGAGAACACAAGGTACCAAAACGAAGTTAATAATAAAAGTTTATTGAACCAAAGAAAGAAATTAGCGTACAGGTAATATTGGTGGTCCCACACTAGGCCTTTTAGGCTCGACATATAGGAGCCATGACAGTTTTGCGTTAAAAATTAATACAGGTTACATTAAAAACTTAACTAATGTATATAATGTGTAGTAAATGATAATACAGCGTAAATAAATAATAAGGATATATAGGATAGGTAATTATAAATAAATAAATAAAATAGTGTAAATATTATATATAAATAAAATAAGGATTACTAAGAGATTGAGAGCTACACGCTAAACCACGGCCAGCAAGTCTTTCGGTTTCTTCATAGTCTAGACCAAGGAGAAACCCCCAAACCATACGTTTGGCCTTAAAGACAGTTGAGATTGTAATTCTGTTTTCAATGACCGCAGCAGTTTGTTGTATTATTTAGACTTATGCTTTAAAAAGCACAAATACTACAAATACAAGACGAAGACCGAGACCAAGACCACCTATTCTGATGCAAGACCAAGACCAAGACCGAGACCAAGACCACCTATTCTGATGCAAGACCAAGACCAAGACCAAGACCACCTATTCTGATGCAAGACCAAGACCAAGACCGAGACCAAGACCACCTATTCTGATGCAAGACCAAGATTAGGAGTGCAAGACGAAGACCGAGACCAAGACCACCTATTCTGATGCAAGACCAAGACCGAGACCAAGACCACCTATTCTGATGCAAGACCAAGATTAGGAGTGCAAGACGAAGACCGAGACCAAGACCACCTATTCTGATGCAAGACCAAGACCAAGACCGAGACCAAGACCACCTATTCTGATGCAAGACCAAGATTAGGAGTGCAAGACGAAGACCGAGACCAAGACCACCTATTCTGATGCAAGACCAAGATTAGGAGTGCAAGACGAAGACCGAGACCAAGACCACCTATTCTGATGCAAGACCAAGACCAAGACCGCGACCAAGACCACCTATTCTGATGCAAGACCAAGATTAGGAGTGCAAGACGAAGACCGAGACCAAGACCACCTATTCTGATGCAAGACCAAGACCAAGACCGAGACCAAGACCACCTATTCTAATGCAAGACCAAGATTAGGAGTGCAAGACGAAGACCGAGACCAAGACCACCTATTCTGATGCAAGACCAAGACCAAGACCGAGACCAAGACCACCTATTCTGATGCAAGACCAAGATTAGGAGTGCAAAACCAAGACCGAGACCAAGACCACCTATTGTGACGCAAGACCAAGACCAAGACCGAGACCAAGACCACCTATTCTGACGCAAGACCAAGACAGGCTAAGTCTTGGTTTTGGTCTTGTTTTGGGCAACACTACTCACTATGGACCTCTTTAAGATTACCTCCCGATGGATCATGGTCATGATGATGAGCTTACCCAGAAATAAAAAACTAGTTAGCACACTTACTGTTCACACTGTCTGACTCATGTGCTAAATGGTCATGCTATTACTAAGAAATGAGTCTGTAATTTTGCATTATTTACCTCTGTCGAATGTAATCAAATTAAATTGTACCCATAGACAGGTATGTAAACACTATTATTTTTTTCCCACGCGTAGTTTTTGCAATCTTGGTGTTGGTCTTGCAGTCTTAATCTCACTTTTTTACAAGTTTTTTTATACTAGCATGACATGTGACCTTGCGCACACCTGATGGTAAGTGGCACTATATAATTTTTTTACATAGTTGTCACATACAGACCATGCGATTTAAGAATATGGAGAAGTATTCAAACCAACAACGTTTAATTATTGTAAAAACACATTACAAAAATGGTGAAAGTTTGTTGTTTTGTTTATTTATTTATTATTTAAGGTACACTAACAGGTTACAATTAATACATATCAAGCACTTATTTACAATAAATTATACGGTCGGAATTGCAACCCAAGCCAAACACGGCATGGTATACATAGCTACTTAGATGATTAGAATCAACTGCGTTTTCCAGATTTAAAAATTTCTCACTTTGATCATTATTAATATATTAATACTATATATACGAAAATAAATATATTATTATTTATGTCAATTGGTGCAAGAAATTAAGCCAAATTTTTAGTTATTCAAATCCGGCGCTCTTGTTGGAACACCCTATAATATTATGTAAGTATAATATTATTATTTATTTTTTTATTGCACTTTTCTTAAAAGTATGTACAAAGGCGAACTTAAAGCCATTTCGGCTTTTTCTACCAGCTAACCTTTGATTATGTTGTTGAATTAATTCCTATCGAACTATTGATATTTCTTTTATTCCACCTATATTTTTTATAATGTGCTCCCAAGTTTTTGCTATTTATGGGCATTACGAGTAAATCCTATATGACGGTGTGCAATAAAGTTAAAAATAAAATAATAGACGTTTCTAAAGTTGCGATATATGGCGCGTGCTAGACCTCCACAGCTGAAGAACGCTTTCCAAAATATACTTTTAGAGAAAGGCTACACTTGCCAGGCTGATTTTTAGGAAATTTGGTGGTTACATTTTAGTATCCCAAAAACACTAATATTTTAGATTCAATTTTTATTTTTGTCCTGGTCTATCAAATGCATATTTTTAAAAATAAATTTTATGTTAACAAGAATAAAGCTGACTCAGCTAATCGCTAACGGTGACCATAAGTCGCGTATGTTAATGTGTTTCTAGCTTAATTGTCATGTTTTGGAACATCCATTCGCGGAAAGATTTGGCTTTTAATACAGTTAAGTGGGTAGGTGTAATAATATAGCTAGGTTGTTGTGGCGGGGCGGGCGCGGCGTGCGTGCGGGCGGCTGCGATTACGTGCCAGGGAGTGTTCGCAACTACCCTCATTTAAACAAATATGCGACACGCTGCGTTCGTCAAGGACCAATATGACTACCGGTTTTGGTTAACAGCAGAGACAAAGGCAGAAACAAAACAATATGAGAATCAAAGCTAGACCAATCGGTACGGAATTAATTAGTGTATGACACTCAATTGCGGGTTATGGTCGTTTTCGATGTGTTTTAATTATATTTTTGTTGTTTCACGGACAATATTCCGAACTGTGGAAGTGTAAAACACGTTATTTATTAACAAGAGAACCAATCATCATTTAAAAAGATTTTTCAAGTCTGAGTGTGAAAAAAAGGTACTTTAAAAAATGAAATCAATCAATTTAATAGGGACTAGAATTACGGATAAATTTTGACTTACATTTCAACACATTTATGACGATTTTTCTCTATTTAAAAACAAATCTAGAGAAGAAAAAATTCTATGCATTCCATTGATTCTCCGTTCGGCCTAAGGGGTCCATTGTGTGTGGGAAAAAGAGATGAGAGGAGTGTTGTCTCGGGCTTGCGACCGACAATAGGCTGGTTTACAAAGGAGGCATCCTTTTTCATTTTATTGCACAAGACGCTCACCATCTACCATTCTGCTCCTCTCCCTACCCAAACAAATATTGTATGATTCTAATAATGCCGTTTTGGAAGCTCGTTCTATAAATGTATTGACGGCAGTATGTAAAATACTTAGCGAACTCCTTACAGCAATTAACGTGATTTAATTAAACAGAATCAGTAAACAAACATCGTTTAATACCACTCGCATAGAGTGACCAAAGTCGTAAAAAAAGGTGAAACAATTTATGATTGCGATTGCTGTAATTGTTTTGGTTGCCTGTAATTAATATCCGGAGGTAGACAAAGGTTGGCACGACGTTTCTTAAGGCGAGGAACGATAATAGTTTGAGAGGGTGATAAAAGTCGAATATTATACGATTAGACGAGACGTGGCAAATGTAGGCCAAATTCTTCAAAAAAATATGGAAGACTCATCTCTAACAGTGGAGGTCTAGGTCTCTGTGTTCTAGATAGGGAGTATGTGATAATGATTATTCGATTAAGGTTGCGTTTGCAAATTCTGAGAATGCATCATTAACGTCTAATAAACATGTGCAGCAAGATGTCAAACGGTATGAGAATTAAAGCTAGGATAATCGCTTCAGAACAAATTAGTCTATGACAGAATATTGACGGTTATGGAATTTATTGTATCACTAATAATATGCTGACCTGCATGCTATGTAAAGTAAAAGTAAAGTATCATCACGACCGTTTCCCTTTCGGGGTGGTCAGAAACCACGCTTCCAAAGAAGCGGATTCACATTTAGCCAACTTTACTATAGGCCAATCATGACAAGTGGCAAGCTCGTCGATGTCTCCAGCGTACCAAACTCGAGAAATATCACAAATAAATTTAAATATTAATTAAATGTATTTATTTACATTAATAAATATTATTGTGTCCCGACCGGGAATCGAACCCGGTACCTCCGAGTCTAAATCCACGGACTAAACCGCTAGACCAAGGAGGCAGTTATGCATGCTATGGAAGTGTAAAATACATAGTGCATAGACTAATTAATTCTGATATGATTGTCCTAGGTTTGATTCTCATACTGTTTGGCTTCTTGTGTGCTATAAATAAGTATTTACATTTATTTTAGTAAATTTCTTATTTTTGATTGTTCTGCTCAACCAACACCTTTGATGATCTCCAAGGTTAGCTGGAAAATTTTAATTTATTATATTATAATTAATAAATAATGTTTGTTACGAGTATAGCTCGCCTATATACTATGTTTCTATGTGCAATAAAGTATTTAAATAATAATAATAACTTTAGTTCTTTGAAGAATGTCAACGTTTCTGACTTTATCCTTCAGAGAAATCCCGAGCATAGCTCTCTCCATAGCTCGCTGAGCGACCTTGAACTTAGATCTTAAATCCGTTTGTACACCTATAATATATAAATTAATTATTTCAAAAACAGTCAGTGACCGATTGCAGGTTCTTTGAAGAAGCCGGCCTTTACGGTCAGGTTTGTTGGTTTAATTAGTGGATTTCTATGGGTAGGAGGTAACTCCAGGCGTGGCCCATTAGCTCGCCAAACATCGCGGACTCACGCCATTCTCATATGGACATTTAGCTTACCCACCTCGACAGCTCGGCTGGCCAAATTAAAAACCTAGACACTGACATTGTAAGACATAGCAAGTTGTTCACTTTTAAATACTTAAAGCTTTTGCATTCCTCCTGCTCGCACAATCAAACCTTTTTTAATCAAATGATTGAGTGTACTCCTGAGAAATGTAATCTATTTTTTTTTTCTAGGAAATAAAATTACAGTCATTTTTATATAGTATAAATATAATAATAAATATTATGATCTCACAGAAGAAATGATCAGGAACGGGTTCAAGACTCAGCTTTACGCAGTGGAAGTTGGTGCAAGAGGAATTCCAGCAAAATCTTTGCATCACTTACTGAAAGAATTGGGCCTAAGCAGACATTTATGGAACGAGCTTCCAAGACGGCAATAACGGAATCATACAGTATTTGGTTGGGTAGGGAGAGAAGTAGAATGGTGGATGGTGAGCGTATTATCGCGTAAAAGAAAAAAAAAAAGGAGGCCTCCTTTTCTTAAACCAGCCTATTGTCGTTCGCAAGCCCGAGACACCATTCTTCTCATCTCTTACCCACACACGATGGACCCGGCACCCGCACGGTGAATCCATGGAATGCTTAGAAATTTGTCTTCTCTAGAAAATCTATATTATAGAAAGGAGCTATTACTCGCGCCAACATGACATAGTCCTTGGTGTTATCCGTAAAGCATGCCTATTGCAAGAGCCAGATTGCAAAGGTCGGTTCAAACCCATCCGGCATGTACCAATGAGAAATACACTTTTCTTACATACATTTGTCATAGATTTACAACACCACCGTTCCCGTGCCTCGGAGAGCACGTTAAGCCGTCGGTCCGGGTTCTATTAATAAATTGTAAAGTGGAATCGTTAATAAATTGTTATTAAATATTGACATCATATCCTCGCCAAGCCGTCTGGCCAGCGTGGCTAGTGTAGGCCAAATTCTCCAGATATACATATGTTCTGGAAGGCCCATCTTCAGCAATGGAAGTCTAGGACGCTGTGTTCTAGGGGCTGTAATGATTGCAAGAGCCAGAAAGGGACTGACTACAAATAAAATATTGACTACATTTGTAAGTAAGGGCAAATGCAAGCCCACCTCGATCCTTGGAGCCGCATCAGACTGGAAAATACTCATAGATACATTTGAACATCATTTTAAGATGAACTAGCTGTATCAGCCTACAGGCCAGACATATTAGTGTTTCTCGGAACTTGAAAAAAGTTATTCTTATTGAACTTACCGTTCCGTAAGAATCAAATATTCCAAAAGACCACAAGTTGAAGTCGAACAAATATTCTTCTTACAGAAGAAATGATTAGGAACGGGTTCATAACTCAGCTTACGCAGTGGAAGTTGGTGCGAGAGAATTTCCAGAAAAATCTTTGCACCACATACCAAAAGAATTGGGTCTAAGCAGATCTGCCAATACATTTATGGAACGAGCGTCCAAGACGACATTAACGGAATCACACAGTATTTAGTTGGGTAGGAGGAGCAGAATGGTGGATGGTGAGCGACTTGTTGCACAATAAAATACAAAAGTAAACCAGCCTATTGTCGGTCGCAAGCCCGAGACATCATTCTCCTTATCTCTCTTTCCCATACACTATAGACCCAACACCCGCACGACGAATCCATGGAATGCTTAGAAATTTGTCTTCAAGCTCGCTAACTATATCGGATACGGTCGTGATGATACTTTACTTTCAAAAGGTCTTTATAACTTCTGTTCGATTTCCTCGCTAGATTTTTATTTAGGCAAAACTCACGCCTTAATAAAAGTAAAGTATCAAGTATCATCACGACCGTTTCCCTTTCGGGGTGGTCTTAAATCACGCTTATAAATAAGCGGATTCACATTTAGCCAACTTTACTATAGGCCAATCCTGACAAGTGGCAAGCTCGTCGATGTCTCCAGCGTACCAAACTCGAGAAATATCACAAATAAATAAAATATTAATTAAATGTATTTATTTATATTAATAAATATTCTTGTGTCCCGACCAGGAATCGAACGCGGTACCTCCGAGTCTAAATCCACGGACTTAACTAACTAACTAGACCACGAAAACAGTCACGCCTTTATAGCTGACGTAAATCCTTAAAGATGCACGTTTTACGAGACCAAATATTCCATTCGATTTAGTTTCAGATATTTTGTGAAATCGGTATATTATTTATAACTGTATAATGTAAACATAATTAAGACACTACAACATTTTAACAGTTATTCAAGTTTGAGATTCTTGTTGAAATTACCGTATTTTTTTTTTAAATTCTTTATTGCACCAAAACTTAAAATTAGGTACATAAGCGAGTTTAATGCCTGTTAGGCATTCTCTGACAACTAACCTTTGGGATTGTGAGAGATTATGGGCGGGGTGCAACAATTTAATAATAATAGTCTAATATATAACGGTAATATTAATAATTGTTATTATTAATATTACCGTATATCATCACGACCGTATCCCTTGCGGAGTGGTCAGAAACCACGCTTATAAAGTAGCGGATTTACATTTAGCCAACTGAAGATATTAAATATAAGTAACTTGAACAGTAAGGCGTCTACTTTCCTCTCAATTCTTTAACCCTTCGGCTTCTGTATATTTCTAGGATTTGTTCTTTTTGTTTCTTTTGTTGTTTTTATATTTTTGTCAGTGTATTAATGTATTTAGTTACTATAGGCAAAATTTTAATTGGCTCATTTTTTTATTATATCTTTTCATTTATATTGAACATGCTGGCCCGCAGATTCGCTCGCTGCACAAAACAGGTTAAGTTAACATTATTTAGGGCATATTGCCAATCCTTCTACACCTGCAGTCTGTGGGTCAACTATACGCAGCGAGCATACAGCGCCCTACGAGTCCAGTATAATAATGGTTTCAGGGTATTGTTGGGGCTGCCACGTTATTGCAGTGCGTCCGGAATGTTTGCAGAGAATCGTGTTGATAGTTTTTCTGCTATCATGCGTAAACGCACTGCATCTCTAGTCAATAGAACTAGAGGCAGCACCAACAATATGCTTAAGGTCATATCGGATAAAGTGGACTGTCCGATACAGTATCACTTTATTAAGATTCACACAAATTGACACGTGTACAAATAAGTATAAATAAGGCACTAACATAAAATTTTAGTTTACTAACTTTAATGTAAGCCATTGTTACTAACATAGTGATAGGTATACTAACAAAAATGGATTGTAATTATCTGTTAAATTGAATATATTATTATTATTATTATATTGTTATCTAGCTCTAAGTTTTCCTGTAATAAATAAAGAAATAAGCCAGAGCGGACATTGACTGTTATTTTCATATAAAGTGTTAAGAACATTTTTACGCCATCTAATTTATTCTTCTCTTGTCAAAGAAGAACGTGTTTTACACTTCCGTAGCACGCAGGTCGGAAAACAATAGATCAATTTGTGCCCGTCGAACACGACCATAACCGGAAATGCACTGTCATACCCGTCGTTCCGAGAGACGATAATAGTAACCTAAGCTTAAAGGTGTTCCGAGACGCGCTTAAACGGTTTTGCCAAAGCTATGTGACGTCACAAATGACATCATTCCTCGCGCTTAGACTGCTCACGATATCGAGGTAGATCGCTCTGAGCGCTGTCAGTTGGTTGTCATAATGTCCCGCGCCATTTTCAAGTTAATTTAAAATTACGTTTTCTTTCAATTATTTAATATTGTAATTCGTTTATACTGTTTCTATATTACTTCTTAAACAATTCTACAATTAATATTTAAGTAGGAAGTGAACAAAAAAAATGTCTGTAACACGGCAAGTTATTTTAAAATACCAAAATAAGTTAATAATATTAAACTTTACACATCTAAAGATGAACAAACCGAGAGATGTATGTTTGTTAGTATTCATACTAACAAACATACATACATAAAAAAAACTGTAATGTTATGAATGAAAATGTGATTTAGACCGTTCCGAATTGATATCACGCTTTGAGCATTCAAATCGTGATATTTGATTCGGAACGACTGCTAGTACCATATTCATTCTAAGCGCTCTGAGCTTAATTCGGAACGAGCGATAGAATAATTAATTCTGAAACGCGATCGTCCTAGCTTTAATTCTCTTAACGTTTGACTTCTTACCCTGTCTTAATACACATTTAATGTTTCTGTTACTAGGATGATCTTAGGTTAGAGAATATGTGATTCTATTGATAGAAACAAACAACTTTTCCTAAGAAACCATATGTCGGAATGACATTTTTTTTATACTAGCACGACATGTGACCTTGGGCGCACCTGATGGTAAGTAGCGCGCAAGGTCCATGAATGTTAGCAACTGAAGTCAGACACTCATAACTGCCATCAGTCCCTAACACTATGCCAGCTTGACTAGATGCCTTTTCACACTTCGCTTGAAGGACTCCAAGTTATAGGAAAGTGGAAACACAGAGGCTGGAAGAGCATTCCACATCTTTATCGTACGACAGATGTATGAGTCGCCAAATTTATACGTACGCGAAGGGATGGTGACTACGGTATGTGGGTGCATATTCTGACCTGTGCGTTATTAGGTTCTTCATACAAATTGGCTATATAAAACCACTCATACATGAAAAATCTTTGAAAATATCGAATAAAAGTCGGTCAACTGACATTAAACTGAAGTCTGAGAATCATAACATTCTTATCTAGTAGTTCAATGAAGAGTTATGTCGTAACAAAAGGTGAGGCGGGGTCAACAACTTCATTCCACGTAATAATATGACTATATATAATAATATGACTTCGTGGTCTAGCAGTTAAGTCCGTGAATTAGGACGTGGAGGTGCCCGGTACGATTCCTGGTCGGGACATTGCTCGCGCCTATTTAATTTGAAATGGGTTATTTGTCATTTTTTAGTTGGCACACTTTTATTATTCGCTCCGTTTCCGCTTTCCGTTAGCAGTGCACACCGCTCTTCACGTGTCTCTGCCGACGCGTGTCACCGCACCGCCGTTATATTTAAATTTCGTTATAAAACCGCAAAATACTTTGAGTGTGTACTTTTACCATCAGGACTATAATTCCTCGTGAAATTTGTGTTAGTGTTTATGGACCTACATCAGCCGAGAAGACGCCTGAAGGTTAACTTTCTTTTTCTGGAGACAGATCTTTTCTCTAATTACTCCGCACTGTCTCCACTTTCTCTTTTCCTACACCTTATTATTAGTGTGTCCCGAAGGTCCTTCGAGTTTTTTATGTATTTAAAAATTACCGCTAAATTAAATTCCCATCAACCCAAATAGTTGCCGCACGCCACATGGGCTAGGCCACTTTGGACTTGGACAGTTTGGTCCTTCGAACCGGATCGTGTGTAGTGGAAATAAATTATTTGTAATATTTCTCGGAGTTTAGTAGGGCCAACACTGAGAAAGAGACGGTTTATAGGGTTTTAGTCCGTAGGCGCCTTGGAGGTCTCCTTAGGAGGCCTCTCGGTGACTCGGGCATGCGTCCTCCCGCGGTGGCCCTTCAGGTTGGGGTCGTATCGTCAGGCGATTTAGCGATTACCCGTCAATACAAAAAAAAAACGAAGAAGCGAAAGAGGTATGTCGTGACCGAGACAAGGGGCGCTGAATTGTCAAACGGATGTCAGTCTACGCAGAAACCACTATTTTGATAATCTAACGTTGTGCTTAAGAGCGTTTAACCTCTCTCATGCCTACGGCTGTTGGCATATCATAATGAGATAGACATACGTAATAACCATAAACCCATTAACGCCTATTAAGGTACAGACGTGAAGTACAAGACCTTTAACATAATGCTCATGTAATTTGTGGAAGGTCATGACGGTTATTTTAAGCAGTGGGAACTTTTCATAGTAGGTAATAAAAGGGCATTAATACTAGATTTAAGTTTGTCGATATTTCTACTAACCTACTCGTATGAAAAAACATAAAATATAAAATCGATATAAATAGACGAAATACCTGTAAAAAAAAAAAAAAAAACAAGTTCACAATTCGTCTTCAAAAAGGTTTGAAAACCGCTGAACTACATGGATTTTTGAGTTATAGTGTTTCAAGAAAACATTTCTAGATTCATACATAACCTTTAGAGATATTCTGAACTGCATTCACAGATTTTGGCAAATATGTACAGACAGCAAGAAAATGGTAATTTTACACAAAAACATTTTTTGATGCCAATCGATCCTGTTTCTCATATGTATTAAAAAGAGAGTCAAACTTAAACATTAGCCAAACTTTTTGTTGAAGAAGACTGGCTAAATAAAGAACTAAAATTTGATTCAAATATATTTAGGCCATTCTTATGTTTGCGCCGACAAAAATCTAGATGGTTTGTTGCTTAAATAATAGAAATGAATAAAACAGGTGGTAGGCGGACTGATCCTAGAGGGAAAATATCCTCCGTTCGCGTCGATGTATAGTGTATCCACACGCTTAGGGATCAGGCTCGTATCTGATTCCCCCTGCTAACATTCATGTATCAGTCAGTATCATCACGACCGTTTCCCTTTCGGGGTGGTCAGAAACCACGCTTATAAATAAGCGGATTCACATTTAGCCAACTTTACTATAGGCCAGTCATGACAAGTGGCAAGCTCGTCGATGTCTCCAGCGTACCAAACTCGGGAAATATCACAAATAAATTAAATATTAATTTACATTGATAAATATTTGTGTGTCCCGACCAGGAATCGAACCCGGTACCTCCGAGTCTGAATCCAGGGACTTAACCGCTAGACCACGGAGGCAGGATTTGTTGATCTCTGACCAGTAATAACTGTATATATTAACAAATTATACTAATTGTAAATAGATTTAGGTAATTAAATATGAGAGGAAGAAAAATTCATGTAACTTGTGGCAAAAAAAGAAAAAATAAAAAAAAAAATAAAAAAAATCCGTGTGTTATCGTACCTTTTAATTTGATTTTAAAATAATGGTCTTCACACACTTCTTGAATAGCTTCTAACAACCTATTTAAATAAATGCCGTATTGGTTAAAAATACACAATACAATGGCTTTATTTATTATGGGAAACATGGCAATTATGGTTAATGTTTCATTTACCACTTTGTTAGATACGAAGGTTTTTGTAAATTAGGCGGAACGGAACAAGATGCGCGATTACATTTTTATAATACCAACTGATTAATAATCATCATTTATCACAGAGCCTAGAACACAGCGTTTTTTTTATTTTATATATTTTTCTATTACTTATGTTTCATTTATATTTCTTGTCAAAATTTGTAAAGTGTTGTTTGAGTACCTACTTATTGTTACTAATACTTGTTGTTACACTTAATTACTTTTATTATATTGTATAATTCATAAGTTGTAAAACGGGATCAGTATACAAATGCAATTGTTATTTCATATCTCATTGTTATTGTACTGATTTTGTTGGTTCTTTTTTTTTTTTGGTAATCTCATAGCTAAATTTAAAATGTTATTAATATTTCGTTGTAGTGTAGTTCTGATGTTTTATTTTGTAAATCTGTTGAAGTGTTCTTATCCAATCTGAAGCCGGTCTTTACAATTCAATTTATTTATTCTGTAAGTAGGCATAGGACAATAAATATAATGTATTCTGCGCTTTTACATGTCAAAAAATTAATTAATATAACGAAAAGCTTATTTTCTGAGAAATAGCTTGTATTTGGAGCAGCACATTACAATCCAAATATAAATAATTATAATCTTAAAATTATAGCTGCTGTAAATAGGCATTGTCATATTACAAACTAAGACATACACAATTATAAAATATATACACCAAGGATTATAGCTGCTGTAATGAGGCATTGTCATACTATAAGCTAAAACATTATTAAAATGTCACATAAATTAAAACTAAAACATACACAAATAACATTTGAAATAAATTAGGACCAAGCACGCTTATCATCAAAATACTCGCTGATGGTATAATAACCCTTTAAAATCAGTTTTTCCTTAACATATGATTTAAATAGATTTAGTGGTAGGGTTGTTACCTCATCTAGAATTTTGTTGAAAATACTCTTCTTATACTCTGGCATTCTTATTATTTTAGTAGTGTTTGTAGTAAATTTCCTGCCCAATCTCATTAAAATAACATTTCCAAGCTTCAACCTAAAACCACGATCGTTAAAGTTTTATTTGGAATTTGGGCTATGAGACACCCACATTGTGTTAGGTTGTACTTTAATATAAATGGTTGTGGTCACTTCACTAGACGCGTGGGTTGGTATTCTTTTATATTACCCATAGAGTGATTCGCCTTTGACTAACGCTCGTACACTGGGAAAAATGGATATTTGATGTAATTGAAAAATAGAGACTAACAGTTATACCTAATTATCTCATCGATCGAAAGCTATGCATATCTTCCCTTTGTTTCCTATTAGTTCTATATAATATAATGATTAACTGATTTTCACTAACTAATTTCATAATAATCCGATTCTACTTGTATATAGCTATTTGTAAATATTTTAATTTTTATTTTACTAATGTTTAATATTTTTAATTTTTAACTTGTAATTTTTTTTTTTTTTATTTAACCCACTGTTTTTGAGAAATGAAATGTACAAATAATATAAAATCTTTCTGGCTTAAGATCTAATAATTTATAATATTGTAATTTTTATGTCCTAGTTATAAGCTGTGATTTTTCTGAAAAAAAATAAATAACTAGAGATGCACAGAATATTCGTTTGATATTTGGTATTTCCGGGTATGGCCGTCTGGCCAGCGTGGCGAGTGTAGGCCAAATTCTCCAGATATATGTTCTGGAAGGCCCATCTCCAGCAGTGGAGGTTCAGGACGCTGTGTTCTAGGGGCTGTAATGATGAATGAATGATGATTTGGTATTTTAGGCGCGGTGGCTCGGTAACGCGTAACTTAAATCCTACAAATGTCGGTTCAAACCCCCCCCGGCATGTACCAATGAGAAATACACTTTTATTAAGTACATTTGTCATAGATTTACAACACCACCGTTCCCGTGCCTCGGAGAGCACGTTAAGCCGTCGGTCTCGGTTCCACTAATACCAACTTGTGGAATCGTTAATAAATTGTATTTAACATTGACATAATATCCTCGCCAAGCCGTCTGGCCAGCGTGGCTAGTGTAGGCCAAATTCTCCAGATATATGTTCTGGAAGGCCCATCTCCAGCAGTGGAGGTGTAGGACGCTGTGTTCTATGGGCTGTACTGATACTGATTCGGTATTCGACGTATTCGGCATCTTTTCCACTGTTTGTATTCTGCCGAATTATTCGGTTTTGTTTCCGAATATATTCGGTTCGAGTATTTCTATTTTCTTGGCTACATGACATGGTATAAAACTAAAAGACAACATTTTTTATGTAAGATTTATGTCGAAGAAGAAGAAGACAAATTTCTAAGCATTCCATGGATTCACCGTGCGGGTGCCGGGTCCATCCTGTGTGGGTAGGAGATGAGAGAAATGAGATGAGATAAGTCAAAGAAAACCTATGAAGAATGTGTTAAATAAAGCTAATAAAATAAAGCAATTAAACTTCAAATCAACATTTATTTATAAACTTAAAATAATCTTTTTTTTTAAACCTCAATCAAATCCACATGTCTTTATAAAACTTATACCAACATTTATTTAGAAACCTCAAATCAACATTTCAAATTTTTAAGGAACACATTTAAGCGGCAAATTGACAATAATAGACATTATAACAAAGATATATATATATATATATATGAGACAAAGAGACACTATTTATGTTAGAACCTGTTTACGCGGCAAAATAATGAAATGGTAAATCGAATAATTCTACCGAATATCCGGTTCGGTAAAGGTTAAACAGAATAATAATAAATATTTCCAGACAGGTCACACAGCGCCATCTAATTTCCGTCGTAAGCTACAAGGCTTGTGTTACGGAAACTAGATGGTTGATAAACTACATATTTAACTTTTTTTTTTTGTAAATATATACATATTATACATATAAACACCCAGACCGAGACAAATTATACAATGTACAACTTGCCCCCGGTGGGAATCGAACCCATGACCTCCCGAGTTCACGGCAACGTTTGTTACCACTAGACCACGGATAATAGTATTCGGTATTCGGTGAAACCAGTCTAAAAATTACTATATGTCGTCAGAAACATTTTTTTTTCTGCTACTCCATACTAACTGTTAATTTTAAAATTTGCCAATTTGTATGGAGACGACATTTTGTTTTTGTCATTTTCGACATATAGATAGAAACGATATTTCTATCAATAGAATAACATATTAGAGTAAGGGCATATAAAGTCACCTTTTTGCAAGCATGTTTTTACATATAAAAAAAAAAATCTCTAACTAGGTATATGACGAAACAGATGCCCTATATTTTTGGCCCGACAATTTGCTAAATGTACAGGGAGGTGTAAACAGAGGGTTGGACGGGGTTTCAAATTGTCGAATTTATGAGCCATGCGGAAATTCGGGTCAGGAAGCCTAATCTGGACGCACGAAAAGAAAAGATTCTGTAAGAAATATATATATTGCGCCTATGATATTCTTTTGGTCAATGAAATACTTCACAATCTACGTCTCTTACATAGCCGAGTAGTATCATCATGGGTTGGTCGGAAACCACGCTTATAAAGAAGCGGATTCACATTTAGCCAACTTTACTATAGGCCAATCATGACAAGTGGCAAGCTCGTCATTGTCTCTAGCGTACCAAACTCGAGAAATATCACAAATAAATTAAATATTAATTTAATTTGTTTATTTAAATTATTACACTGCCACCGTGGTCTAGCGGTTAAGTCCGTGGATTTAGACTCGGAGGTACCGAGTTCGATTCCTGGTCGGGACACAAAAAATATATATTAATGTTAATAAATACATTTAATTAATATTTAATTTATTTGTGATATTTCTCGAGTTTGGTACGTTGGAGAAATCGATGAGCTTGCCACTTGTCATGATAGGCCTGTAGTAAAGTTGGCTAAATGTGAATCCGCTTACTTATAAGCGTGGTTTCTGACCACCCCGAAAGGGAAAACGGTCGTGATGATACTTTACTTTACTCCTAAATTATTACATATTATCAGACTGCTTCCGTAGTCTAGCGGTTAAGTCCGTGGATTTAGACTCGGAGGTACCGGGTTAGATTCCTGGTCGGAACACAATAATATTTATTAATTTAAATTATTAAAAGTTAATTAATATTTAATTCATCTGTAATATTTCTCGAGTTTGGTACGCTGGAGACATCGACGAGCTTGCCACTTGTCATGATTGGCCTATAGTAAAGTTGGCTAAATGTGAATCAGCTTCGATATAAGCGTGGTTTCTGACCACCCCGAAAGGGAAACGGTCGTAATGATACTTTACTATATTATTATGTCGCGACCAGGAATGGAAACCGGTACCTCCAGGTCTAAATCTACGGACTTAACCGCTAGACAACGGAAGTCGAAATACGGATAAATAGTAATATCAGAGTAGACGCCCAGGACACGTGTCCTTTTATACCAAAACGCAATGTCGTCATCATTCCCAATATGATGATGGACATATCATCGCATTTTCGCAGAAACGTTCTTAATTCAAGACATAGCTCAAATAAAATTAAGTAAGTTATTGTAGTGACTCAAATAAATTACTTCCTTCTCTTAAGTGATTGATAGTGTCACTACACTCTAATCCACGAGAACTACGTCGTGTGAACGTGTCTTTATGTACGTGTTACAAAAGTAAGTAAATATTGGTATGTATATATTGATATATATTGACTTACTAAATGGTTGCACCTACCATTTATTTATTTATAAACTCTTTATTGCACAAAAAACTTCAAAGTAATGTACAAGGGCGAATTGATGCCTTTCGGCATTTTATAACAGCTAACCTTTGGAAGTGTGGTAGAGGATTGCGGGGTTTATTATTATAAATATACAACTACAATATATATATACAAGAATTGGTAACTATAGAACTATTTATAGTTTGTTCCACTCACGAGCAGCGGACACTGTGAAAGAATCTGAATATCTGCTGGACGAATGGGTAGGGATTTTGAGCTGATTGTTATTAGCAGAGCGAAGGGGATCACCATCTATACTATACTGTCTAAATGTCCTAAGGTTTGGCTATCTGAAAATGCCTAGCGGCATTAAGTCCGCCTTTGTACATAGTGCAATTAAGTTTTTAAAAAGTAAAGTATCATCATGACCGTTTCCCTTCGGGGTGTAATAAGCGGATTCACATGTAGCCAAACTTTACTATACTCGTAGGCCAATCATGACAAGTGGCAAGCTCGTCGATGTCTCCAGCGTACCAAACTCGAGAAATATCACAAATAAATTAAATATTAATTAAATGTATTTATTTTTTATTATTAAATATTTTTGTGTCCCGACCAGGAATCGAACCCGGTACCTCCGAGTCTAAATCCAGGGACTTAACCGCTAGACCACGAAGGCAGTCTTAAGTTTTTAAATAAATAAATAAACTGATAATACGTCATCAGACAATGCAGAATACCATACGAGGAGATGGGCAGATCTTGGTTGTACTATAAAAATACTATCGCCAAACTTTACAAAAATTTTACGAGCATCTACGTTAAGAATACATGATTTGTAATGATATAATATGGCAGCAGGGCCGGCAAGGTCGTCACAAGTCGGTTATGGGGTCAGGAGAGGACGCGCGGACGCACCCAAAAAGCCACATGGCATCTCGTACAACTCTATAGGTACCTACGTCTGCAATGCGACGGAATTAAAAACATATTTAATTCAACAAACATTTAATGATTTAAAAAAAAACTGACCACGACATGTGACGTCGCGCCCACCACGCCGCCAGCCACTAACGATCGTCATCAGTCTCTGCCACTATGCCGGCCTAACAAGATGCTTTTTCACACTTCGCTTGAAGGGTTATGTGAGCGGGGAAAGCCAGTGTGTTTAGGAGAGCATTCCCCATCTTCAGCGTCCGACAGATGTAAGAGTCGCCAAATTTATGAGTACGCGTAGGGATAGTGGCTATGGCACATGGATGCATATTTGCGTGTGTAATAACGAATAGTTTTATTATAGCAATTAAAAAACTTATTTGCTGCAAAAAATCTGACGAATAGTCAGCGCTTCAAAGATGACATAATACTTATTCTCGCCTGGGTTTCGGGAAAATAATAAAAAAATTGCCCGATGCGGATCACGTCGACGCCTACCACTACCGGTTTCGACATTATAGAAGAACACGTTGTAAACTGCACTTGATTGAACGTCAAGAAAATGAGAGAGTGATCTGGTTAGGAACCAGATACGTATAAAACACGTCTTTTACCGATCAGTTATCCGAATGAAATCCACTGCAACTTCGCCAAGATGTGGCCTCCCTGAGCGTGTTCTACAAGCTATACTACGTTGAATGTTCTGAAATGCTCCACAACCTTATCCCTTCTTCTCTATTCCGCAACCGAACCACTCGCACAGGCCAAAATATGCATCCACGTACCATAGCCACTATCCCTACGCGTACATACAAATTTGGAGACTCTTACATCTGTCGCACGCTGAAGATGTGGAATGCTCTCCCAGCCAGTGTGTTTCCCCGCTCCTATAACCTGGAGTCCTTCAAACGAAGTGTGCAAAGCATCTTTATAGGCCGGCATAGTGGTAGGGACTGATGTCGGTCGTCTGAGGCTGGCGTCAGTTGCTCCCATTCTTGGACCTCGCGACCGCTTACCATCAGGTGGGGGCGGTGCCACATGTCGTGCTCAGTATAATAAATAAAAAAAACTTTTTATATTTATTTATTATTTATATGTTGATCTAATAATAAATAAATAAAAAAAAACCTGACCGAGAAACCGATAAAATCCTATTAGGGTTACATGAATCTTTACATGACTTTGACTAACCTCATAAGAATATCATTTATGTAAAGGCATCGGAAGAAGCTATAAATTACGTAAACATACATTTATGGATCAGCAACATCTGGATCAAATAAAATCGTCTTGTGAGATCATTTATTTATAGATAAATATTTTATTAATTGAGTCTAGTTTATTATTGTTATTGATTAACAGGCGAGCAGCGCATTGCTGATATGCCTATATCAAGCACTGGTGAAGTTTATAAAACTAACAGTTATGACCATAGTCTATTTCTATTTTCATCAGCCACTTGTCCAGTTTGTTTTTAAGTGTTTACAGTTGAGGACTTTAGTACACCTTCTGGTATTTTGTTCCACATATTAACAACTCTGTGTTCATAGTTTTTTTTTTTAATATTCTAGCTTGACATGTGACTTGCACCCACCTGATGGTAAGTGGCGCGCGATGTCCATGAATTTTAGCAACTGCAATCAGACACTCATGATTGCCATCAGTCCCTAACACTATGCCGGCTTGACTGAGCATAAAGGCAATTCGAGCCTGATCCCGAAACATTTTACTGGGTTTATTGTAACAAACGGTGGATACTTCCGCGCCCAAATTACCACCATCAGTCCGCCTATTAAACTAATTAACTTCTAATTGACCCTTTATGTTTCATATTTTATTCCTATTTTATTATACTAATAAAAAAATATATTAGTGATTAATAATAATGAAATAATAGCTACTTACTTAATAATAAGCCAGCTGGCAACACCAGTCGGACAAGCAGAAGAGATATGTAATGCTTAGGCATGTTGATACTGAAACAAAAAAAGTATTTTTAAATGCAAATATTTGAATGAACTCTTTATAAGCATAACAAAGTACCCACAAAATATGTGGAAAATAGTTACAGTGATAAATACAAAATTACCAATTTAAATTAGCATAATTAAATTGAAGACAAATTTCTAAACATTCCATGGATTAACCATGCGGGTTCCGGGTTCATTGTTTGTGGGTAAGAGATGAGAAGAATGATGTCTTGGGCTTGCAACCGACAATAGGCGTTTATATATTATTACTATGTGATAATACACTCACCATCCACAATTCTACTCCTCTCTTCTCCCTACCCAACCAAATAATTAATGATTCAGTTAATGCCGTCTTGGAAGTTCTGTTATGTTAACTTAATTATTGACCACAAAGAAAAACTAATTATTTCCATAACTATAAAGTACAAATAAAAAAACACATAATTTTAAGTTCCATTTATTGACTATTTTTGCTTCATTCCACAAAGAATAATTTGCGACTAAAATTTTTTTTTCTTAAATGTTGAGTTTGGTCTTATCATCAGTTCACAGATAATATATAAAAATTAATTGCAGTGTGTAAGTCTTGCTTATCCTCGAAAACGGCATAACTAATTTAAATAATTTTTGTTTTGTTATAATTAATTCAGTGTCAGCCATAAAATTTAAAAAAAATTATAAATTAAAACTTTATAACAGTTAGAACAAATTCACCACCACCAGCAGTGCAGTGCCTCGGAGAGCATGTTAATCTGTTGGTCCCCATTCCACTAATACCAACTTATTATTTTATTATATCAAGCACTGGTGTAAAGTTTATAAAATTGACAATTATCACCATAGTCTATTCCAATTGTCACTAGCCACTTGTCCAGTTTGTTTTTAAAAGTGTTTACAGTTGAGGACTTGTGGAATCTTAAAAAAAAATTGACATGAGGATATCGCCGGCTGGCCAGCGAGTTTAGGCCAAATACTCCAGATATATGTTCTGGAAGGCCCATCTTCAACAGTGGAGGTCTAGGACTTGTGTGTTCTAGGGGCTGTAATGAGGTAGGACAAATTGCCAGTTCACAGACGATAGATATACTTAAATTGAGTAATTTCATATAACAGGAAATTAAACAAATTGCATCACAGTAAATAGGTATCAGTTACTTTATATAGATATGATAATGTTTACATATGAAACCCGAATTACCATATTTAAATACAAAAGTTGTTTCTATATCTGAACCATTAATTAACATCTTGGGAATATTGTTTGATTGCAAGCTATAATAGATAATTACTGGTGTAATTTTTTGTTAATAATATCATTTTAGACAAAATATTTACATATAGTCTTTGCCGATTACCCAAAAGGAAAGAAATCAAATAGGTAATTTTACGAAGAGTAATTATAGCAAGTTTTATTTAAATATTGTAGTTTTTTGAATAATTTAAATACACTGACTTACCTTTAAAATTATAAACTAATAATATGTAATAATGTGGTTATTTCAAGTCACTTCATTAGGATATATGCATTTTAATCCTATTATTATAGTCATTCGTTAACATACACATAAATTGCCGTAAAAGTTCGCACATTTCAACATTTTAAATTAAACCAAAACAAAAACACGTCCACAGTCACCTGCGTCCAAAATGACACTCCAAAGAAATGTTACCAGTCGTTACAAATTTAAAAAAATAAATGAAATTGTATGTTTGCAACATTATAGTTACTTGTCAAATAATTTAAATAGTGATGTGCAAATCCTGAATCAATTACATTAATTGATTCATCATCGGCAATTTGTCGGCTTTGACAAAATATTACAATAGATATTTATAATTTTAACGGGTCTTTACGCGATTTACCTTAGAGACATATTTCTTCCGACGTTAAATGTAAATCGCGTAATATCTCTAAGGTAAATCGCGTAAAGACTTGTTAAAATTATAAATATATATTATGAATGTGCGCGAAAGTTTAAAATATTATAATGTTGGATCTGGATTACCTGTATGCCTAGTGTGGCAGTGAAGTTTCGTAAACGCAACTATAGTGGTAGAGATTTTTTACTTAATGTTCGATGTTCATTGCCTGTTATTATAGCCAAACTCGCAATAACACGCAATGTAAAATAAAAAAACGTAACTACAGCAGTTACGTTTTCCGAAACTTGCATTTTACACTAAGCACACTGGATAACAAGTAGAACCAGGCATAATCCACTTCACTAGTCAAGTGTGGCTTAGGCTGATATTTATTACTTTCAGCCCATAATAACACTTTGTTGTGCGCAATTGACCTAATAATAATAATGCGAGTATGAAAAAGAGACTCTCCGTCTGTTTGTATTTCGCCTTGAAGCAAATTATATTAAAATGAATTACATATACTCGTATATATCGTATTAACAGCACCACCATTAAAAACGGACGTCAGCACTACTGCTAACTTCATGGTCGTTATTTTACATCTCGATCACTTATTATTGAAGCTAAATTAGAACTTGTATATTTGTACACTCACTTCGCTATAATATACAGAAAATAATAAATTCATAATAAAAATACAAGATTTCTTTGCAACTGACAGTTATATTAGGTACCATCTATCTTGCGCCATCTATCGTGATGAAAAGTTAGTGATACACCCCATTCACCATGCATTTACGAACGCATGCCCGGTGTTGGGACGCGGTGTTAAAAACCTTAGGAAGTTACCGAACGCGGCTCAGGGCCCCGATTCTCGCGCCTTCGACATACAAGTCCGCTCGATTTGCTCGAAGGAAACTGACAGTTTTCTATGAAGATCTGGAGATTTTCATTTTAATATTTCGAACCGACACGCAAGTCGAAAGTGCCTGAATTACCCCAGGCTTGGATGTTCAATAGGCCTAGGTTGGGGATGGGATAATCTCCCGTTTTTTCCAGCAGGGTTACTACCCGCCGGTGATTTAACCCACCTTTGGAGCAGGGCGCGGGTCCTAGTATAACAGCGCTCTCTGGGGTCCTACATTCGTTTACCTTAGCTCTTCTCCTAAAGCGCCTCTCTAGCGAGCCCCCTCCGGAGACTTTGCTAAAGTAGAAACACTATCATGAAGATGCTTGTAGGATCCGTTATCAGCCCGGTAAAACATACGTTTAGCAAGACCGACAACAAATGCTTCGGTAATTAATATACAATAAATAAAATAATTGAATGAAGAAAACTTATGCCGATACATCACTATTGTGAAAATTATTTTTTTATTGCGAATTAATGGCGTAGCCAGCCAGGTAAGTTTTCTTGTTTATTTCCTTTATGTTCCATCGTATTCTTTTGTTTTTACCAAATGATTTTCAGCGAGCAAAATACGTTTATTTCTTAAAGTCAAAATTTTGTTAATTGTCCTATTTTTATTACAATAAAACCATAATATAAACGAGTGATGAACACGTATTATAATTCTGAATTTATTCTCTAGAATCATTGTCATCACTTTCACTTTTCACGCGTTTCGATAAAATAGTAGTTTCAGCGCTCAAACAGAACCGGGGCGCAGTCGCCATGGATGAGTGAGTTATTTAATTCCTTGAATAGTTTGGTAAATACAAATAGACAAGGTTACTCATTCTTTGTGAAACTTCGTGATTTTTCGTTGTATGTCGGGTAGGGGTTGCGGTATTCAGTAGCAACACAAGCCTTTACAATGCCGTTTTTATTGCACACCCTGGAATATTCATTTATTTACACTCTACATGATATTCCAGACACTCCAATACACCATGCAAGAAGTCAATTTACATTTTATTTTACTCTAAAAATGACAGCTATCAATATTCTTTTCTGCTTTGATTATAAATTTTTTTTTACCTATATTACAAAAATAATGTGTAATCCAGCATAGTTTTATTTTTAGCAACATGTCGACCCTAACGAAAGTGACCCGCACCGTAAAAAAACTGGACATGCCAAGACCCCTGATGAAATCTACCACAACAAATTCAGCACATAATCGCAACTCAGTTTCTGATCTCAAAATAAATTCTGGTAAGATTCTTAAAAGATATTATAATATTATAATTCTTATATACAATCCAATAAGGTAAAATATATATATGACAATGGTCCAATAGAAACTAAGGGCACAAAAGTCAATATATTTATGGAAAGAGCTTCTAAGATGGAATCATACAGTATTTGGTTGGGTAGGGAGAGGAGTGGAATAGTGGATTGTGAGCATCTTGTGCAATAAGCCTATTTCTTGATTACAATCCTGAAACATCTTTCTTTTCCTCTCTCTTTCCCACACATGAAGGACCCGGAACCCAAATGGTTAATACATGGAATGCTAATGCTCTGGATTCAATATATCACTGTCTCCGTATATATCCTTACAGTACAACAAGTCTGCCGTCAATACATTTATGGAACGAGCTTCCAAGACGGCATTAAAGGAATCATACAGTATATGGTTGGATAGGGAGAGAAGTAGAATGGTGGATGGTGAGCGTATTATCGTGCAATAAAAAAAAAAAGGAGGCCTCCTTTTCTTAAACCAGCCTATTGTTGGTCGCAAGCCCGAGACACCATTCTTCTCATCTCCTACCCACACACGATGGACCCGGCACCTGCACGGTGAATCCATGGAATGCTTAGAAATTTGTCTTCTCTCTACTATTTAATTTTAAACAATTAATCTGACAAATGACTATATATGACATTACTATAACTTGTGTCCAGGTTAGCTTTTTTATGATTATTTATTGTCTTCTTTTGTCCTTTTTTAGTTGATGAACTGATAATGCTGGCTGAAAATGTTGCGTCGCAGATCATGAAATGTAGTTACGATCGCAACCTGCCCAGCAATGTGTCCACTATGTATTCCAACCTCAAACTCTATGGGGCACAACTAGAGGCTTTGTATAAGGACTTATTAGACAGGTAAATATATATTGTCAGTAGAGTCCGTCACATATTTATTATATATGGAAAGTCATCTATATTTTGATATGCCTATCAGAAATTTGCTTCTCACCTATTAATCAATAATAATATTAATAAAATATTTGCAAAAAAAACATCGCTACACTAATAAACATAGAAAAAAACTAGTTCAGTGATAATATATTTACTATACAATGATTACAAAATGAAAATTAAGCTATTAATTAATTATATAAATTAAATTAGAACTAAAACCTAACTTTATATAAAAATATTCACCCTGACCTGATCATGTGGCAGTGTGCCAAGAACACTTGTAGCACTCCCCTTCTGCACAGCGATGCTGATTTGCTGCGCGAAAAAACTGCCAGCCCTCTTGTCACTTACAGCGTTAACATGCCGCTTAGACAGTTCCTTAAAGAACTTCTTAGCGCTTGGCCCCCACGGTCTCATTGTCTCAAGACTAAAATGCACAAACACATAATCATTAGCAACAGACTCATGTAATATATTACTTATTTTTAGCTGAACACCTTTTATTACCTTTTGAATTACAATTTAATTTTGCTTGTAATCAAAATAATCCACTATGAATAATTTAGTATCATCATCAAATATTTTATATCTTGCAAGGAATCCCTGGGGCAGCAGTCTTGATATTTCAACAATCGCTAACTCAGCGATTTATGGTAGCCATTGATGAGCCTTTCAACAGACCTAATCACATGGTCACTTTCCAAAATTTGTTCACGATTTTCGAAACATATATTGTTTTTTAACCGACGTCAAGCCTTTGATTACGTCTATGTCCATTCAGTTTGTTTTGTGTTACGCCGTCGCCTTTTAAGACGTGTGCTTCATAATCTTGTTGGTCATAAAACACACTTACAAAAAAGCGGATTCTTATATAGCCAACTTTACTAAAGGCCCATGACAAGTAGCTTTGTTGATGTCTCTAGCGTACTAGACTAAAGAAATATCATATATTGTAGGTGCCAAGTAAAAATTACATTTACCTAAAAACTACAAAAGCATTGCACATGCAATCTCATTTGTTAAAAAAGTGATAATTTGTTTGTAGGTACTTTGTGATGTTCCGGAATGGTTCCCAGGATGAGAACCTAGACAAGAAGACCCGGCTACACTTGCTGGAGCTAATCGAGCTCCGAGCCAAACACTGGCAGGGGTCTGACTACATGAGCCAGTACTACAGGCATCGCGGGACACATGCAGAGGTCAGTTTATTGCTATTTAATAATATAAAAAAAATGATTAAATTGATTGAAAAAAAACTGTATTGACACATGCCATTTTATGGGTCTACTTGTGCAGATTGTGGTGGATGGTGAGTGTCTTGTTGCACAATAAAGTAAAGGAGACCTCCTTTTCAACCCAGCCTATTGTGTGTTGCAAGCTGGGGACACCATTCTTCTCATTTCTTACATACGTTGGACCCGGCACATGCACGGTGAATCCATGGAATGATTACCATCCGACCCTTAACAATAACCCATTTATCATTATCATCATCACATCACCTAGAACACTAGAATCCTAGATCTTCACTATTGCGGTTGGAGATGGGCATGTCAGGTCCTTATGGCATGCCACAATCAACCGCCTGAAAGCCACTCGGGGTCCAACTACTGCATTACGACTCCGGCTGAAAGTAAACTATAAGACGTTCGTCTGTCCGCCATACATAGGGGCTGGAAAAATCATTCCTTGCGCACGACAGTCGCAGAACTTGTCCATTCTCGACGACAACCTGCAGATAGAGGCCATCAAACACTGCAGATAGAGACCATCAAACAGTTTCAACAGCTCTCGAAATCCATGTTGGATCGAGCCCACTGCAGCCGCTTCAACCATCTTCGTTGCATCGCAACTCTCCACGCACGGCCACCGGAAGGCCTTCCTTGGGAGATCGTGGTGGCCGAGGCGTAACCAGCAGTCGCTGACGACATTTGCTAATAGACTATCCCACAGGTGCCACAGATCCTATAGTGGTTCCTTTCACCTGGCTCCCGTCGCCGAGGTAAAACAAGCAACTGGCGGGCCGTCGCCATTTAAAAATATGTTCTGGAAGTCCTTTCTTTAGCAGTAAACATTTCTATTCTAGGAGCTGTAATGGTATCATCAGGTTTATAAGGGTTTTCTCTTGCAGCCCCTCTTAGTCCCTACAATGGAGGGCTCAGGTGGCCCACCTCCTATCCCTGCACCGGTCGAACCGGCTGCCCTGCTAGCTCCAGGAGAACTCATCAAACCTTCAGGAAAGTTCCCTAAACCTACAAAAATACCTGGGAAAAACTACTCCAAAGACGAAGTCGTCATCAGAAATGCAGACTCCGGCAAAGGTAAGATAAATTACACTTTTACTAATAATAATTATAAATTAATATATTTTTTAAAATTAAATTATACAATTTAAAAACGCTAAACTATCAATGTTTACAATTTCAGGACAATTTTTATTATAGCAAATCCCACTCAACATTTCCTTCCAGCTGCAAACAAAGGTTGCTCTAGGGATTTTGTACTAATAACAGAAAATCCACTCTGTTAATCGTGTTATGAGTAAACCAGCAGTTATTCTAATAATCTGCTCTAAGAATCTATCGTTATTTGTACTAGAATTGCATGATATATTTTAAAGTAGAAACTATGAATGTTAAATCGGTTGCATGAGACACAGCCTTATAATTTAGTAATCAAATTTATAAATATGTTCAAAATGCATGTCTCAGGGGTATAAAATATGGTGTCCTAGCATGATAATGTTAGTACTGGGGTTACGTGGTTTGGTATACATGTGGAAATTCTTGGAGACCTTATTTTATTCTAAACGGATGAAAAACATTATAAATTATAATAGTTATCTCCAGGCCAGCGGTTATATAGTCACCGACTGTCTTTTGGTGTAAAATATATAAAATCTGATAATAACACATATCCATGATGACATTCTCTTCTAGAATGTTTGGTGGAAATTGGACAAGTAATTCCAAGTTGTTTTTCAATTGGTGCAATAATAACAATATAGGTAATTTTTAAAAATATATTAATTATTCCTCGCAAACCTGGAGTAGCCCATTTTCCAGATATATGTTCCGGAAGGCCCATCTCCATCAGTAGAGGTCTAGGAATTTGTTCTAGGGGCTGTGATGATTAAGATGAATAATTATACATAAAATGGAGCCCCCACCACAGATGTAATCTAGGGGCCCACGACCCTAAGCGACGCTCGAAAGAGTTAATCAAGCTAGAAATATAGGTTACATGTTATCATGGACATGTCTGTTATTAACTGATTTCTTATATTTTTATCAGAAAAAGATAAATATATTGTTAAAGTTTTGGTAAGTGACATTGTGTTGTGGTGTTCCAGTGATGGGTATCAAGGGCAGGCGGGTTCACATGATCGAGGAGCTAAGCGACACGATCATATCGTTTCAGCGAGGTACGGCTTTTGGGCATGGTCTCGCTCTACCCTTAACTCTGTCATTCAACATGTAACACCTATTTTAATCAGTCATTTGTCATTGTTAAATTGTTTAAGTGTTGGTATTGCGGTGGTCGTATGGTGCTTTGTATCTAAATCATATCATTTAAGTATCGACCAAAAAAGCGGTCCACCACCTTACGGTTAAGATTTTTTTGTACGTCAATCAATAAGGTTGATTGTCAAATTGTCAAACTAATTGAAACAAAACCAATTGGTTTTCAGTAGATTGTTCGTTCAGCTATACTTTAGATAGATAAATTCTTTTTTGCACAATAAACCAAAACATATTGAAATGTACATAGGCGAACTTAATGTCTAGTGACATTTTCTAACAGCTAACTTTGGGATAGTGAGCAGTGACCCTTAACTTACTTTACCCTTAAGGGCATACAGATATATGAATTTAAATGCCAAAGTCAGATTTATTATATAAATAAGTCAGGTATAAAAAATACTAAAATAAAAATATAATGTCTTATTCAAAATATTATCGTCAATTGTACTCGTATAATAAATAACATCTCAGTAAAGATATTTTAGTTTTAACTTAAGCATCTCTTGGTATAGTATAGTTGGTTAGTCTCTGTCTTTTTATTAAAGTTAATAATTATCTGCTGCAGTCGTTTCATTACCTTTGTTTATAATAAAATTGTTAACTTACTTACTGGCAATTTTATGACTGTCTTGTCCTCTTTATTTACCGGGAGAATACATTTTGAAATCGAAGTTTTTGCTATATTGATAGCCAAAGATGAGATACATTCCTCGCCAACCCGTCTTGACTTGATGTAGACTCCAAAATAAACATGGCTAATGTAGATAATAAAACTAAAGTTACCCACATCAGCAATTTAGCTTTACCAAGTGACTGTTTAAGAACAAATTATATTCACGAACATGTAACAAATGAATCTCTCTTCTCATCATAAATGTTGAAGACTTTAGCTCACGTTTATTTATTAATAAATCGTTTAAAATTACAATTGCACGGATATGGAATCATGTTGAACTTTTTTCAGAATGTGACTGCATTCATAAAATTTGAATTTTAAATATAATGTTCATGAAAATCTGAGCTAAGTCTTGCTTTGACTCTTCTGCATCTTGATTAAAAACTTGAAAATTAATGGAATTGGTGAATGGCATGGCACTTTGGGTGGTGTTGTTTATTTCAAATAATAAAGTGTTCCAAACTAGTGTTTATTGTTGTTATAATTTACAATGCTGTTTTAACCTTTTAAATGTCCTTTGTTATAAAATCTATTAATTAGGTCTATATGATAGAGAAATATTGTTCCATGTGTGTGTTGATGGCTAAATCCAAAACTCATAAGGTATATGCAAAAAGTTTTCCATTTCTGACTGGAATCATTGGTTTTCTAAAACCCTTTTTTCTCTTACTTAATAACTATTTACAAAATTAAGCATACTCGTATACTCGTATCTACAGACCATTAATGTTTTCACATAGAAATGAAAGATAATAAAGAAAGCAAGTACCAAGGAAATAAATAAAGTATGGAATAACAGTTTAGGTAGGTAGTTTCGAAAACATTCAAAGAAAATCTGTCAAACCAACGTTTTGGCAGGGTATTCTGGAAAATATCTGTAGTTGAGTTTAATAGGTCCAACTCTGAAAAGTCAACCAGTTGAATAAATTAGCGGCAGCAAAATCTATTGTATCAAAATTCCTATGTAAATTTTCGATATACCCTCTTAGTTCTGAATTTAGTATCTACCCACATTTGCAGAAAAACATTATAAAATTTACAAATAAAATGCATAAGTTTCTAATAATACAATTTATCATTGTGTGTTACTAAACTTAATCATCATCATTATCATCACGACTATCTTGATGATACATCTAATAACTTTCTTCTGCACATACTAACGGCGGCGTTATGCTTTGTTTATTGCATAATAATATCCAGCTAAGTTAATATTGTATGTAATTCTGATTGACCCGGTTTCAGTGAGTCCCGGTGCCAAAGAACGTTTAGTTCAAATTACTGGACCTAACGAAGAAAATGTTAAGTAAGTAAATTATGAATTATTATTGGTTGGTTTAGCCAAATCGTCTGGTCAGCGTGTTGATGTCGAGTGTAGGCCAAATTTTCCAGAAATATGTTCTTAAAGGATTTTAGCAGTTGAGACTTTATTGTAATGATAATTGTTTTGTTATTTTTGATTCACATTTATCAAACTATGGGCCCAAGATAGCAAGTGGCAAGCTCGTCGATAAACAGAACTCATCTAAATCCACATACTTAACCGCTAGACCACGGAGGCAGCTAGCAACTTTTCTATACAAACTGTTAATTTTAAAATAGCCATATTGTACGAAGAACCCAAACATTTTTGTCACTTCCAACATACAGTTTTTTAGGAAAAGTTGTATGTTTCTATCAATAGAATCACACATTAGTCTAAATTAAGACCTTACAAAGTCGCCCCATTTCATCAGCATCATCATAGCCCCTTGAACACAGAGTTCTAGACCTCTATTGTTGGAGATCAGCCTTCCAGAAATTTCTGGAGATTTTGGCCTACACTTGCCACGCTGCGCACTTGTCAGATTGGTTGGCAAGGGTCTGATGTCAATTTTTAATGGCATTTTATTAACGATTCCACAAGTTGGTATTAGTAGAACCGGGGCGACGACTTACCGTGCTCTCCGAGGCACGGAAACGGTGGTGTTGTAAATCTATGACACGTAAAAAAAGTGTATTTCTCATTGGTACATGCCGGGGTTCTTCTTTTGATTTTAAAGAAAACATTCTTACATCCGAGTCACCACCGCTTAAAGTACTCCGTGTATAGTATAATAATTTTGCTTCTCTACCTTAATAGGTAGCCAATGCATGCTGATAATAAATTTACTTGTATTAGCGTTTTAACATCTACCCTCATATAGTTTTTTTTTTGTATATATCATTATTCATCAATAAATTATATGAATATACTAGAAAAGTAGCTGCTTCCACATGGTAGCTGATACAATAAAGCATTAAATAGTTTTTACTGTCATTAAGTACAATAATTTTGACAGTCACGCGAAGCATCTCATTGGCGATACAATTCGCCGCAACGCTTCTCCCGTGAGACTGGACGCTGGCTTGGAGTCCGGGGGAGGGTCAAGGGGCTCGCTGCAATCCGACCCTGATGATGAACCCATCATTAGGGAGGTCAGTACTTATTTACTTGGGATATAGTTCACAAATTGTCGTTATTTTGTAGGCTTACTACCCATTGTGCATTATAGCAGGGAACGGTTACTACTAAATGATAAGAAAGAATACGTATCAAAAGGCGATACAAGTATTTTTATCCAGTGCCCCAAGAACGGAGACCTATGAGCCCACACGACCAGGATGCTGCTCACGCGGGCGAGGATTGAGGCCTCCGCCAGCATCCCAGAGGCACTGCAACGATGGGGTAGCCCCTGAACACGTTATTAATATAACATTAACGTATTTTTTTTAGATATTTTTCCTTTACCCTTAATACTAGTAATCTTCATTCAAAATTCCATCCATCTGTTTAAATATACAACGTAAAATATATTTTCAGAAATCTCCTCACAATAATTCCCGAGCTTTACTTCATAGTTTCTCAACGAACGACGCCGCTTTAGGAGAGTATAAGTATACTGTCACTTTTGGACAACATTCCGTCAAGATTACTGGAAACAACTTGGACCTTGTCAAGGTAACATTAATATATATTTTTTACCCTTTATTACATTATATTCTCTATATTTTGTGTAAATAATTTTTCAGACTGCAAAGCTAGTGTTAGACGAGTATTTTGAAAGTGGCAGCGTGTTGGAGTGGAGTGGAGCCGGTTCTGGAGACTTCTTCACTCTCTCCCAGAGACCTGATGCTGCGGCATTGTTGGACGACGATGAGGTCTTCCACACTGAGACCAGTGAAGAACCGCAACCTGGTGAGTAAAGGAATTATATTTGTAGGACGCATAAAAATATTCCCAATTCATTTAAAGTAAAAATTAAAATGGGAAGCTCGATATTCTGAATCTCTCAGAATGGCCGCCCAGAATAACTGTCTAATCCCAAAAAAAAACTGTCCAGTCGTGTACAACTCCACAGTCGACGTCAACTTGATGAATGTTTAAGATATTGTCTAAAAGTGATATCAGACCCTTGCCAACCCGTCTGGCCAGGCGTGGATAGAGTAGGCCAAATTCTCTATAAATAATGCAGTTGACTTGTTAGGTTTAGAGGGCGATTATGTCGATGAATATTGAAATACCAACGTGTGTAGTAAATAATTTCATACTACCCGCAGAATTGTTTTTTTTTATTGCACTTAGTAATATGATAGACAAATAATAGTATATTTAAAAAAAAAACAGTTTAAGATTAAATTATAGCATGTATTTTATTTTGTTTAAATTTTCAGCTTTATTACTTTGGAAATAAGCATGATTTTTGCTCACTAAATATGTGTGCGTTTTTTTTATTTAAGGTTTTATTCTAAATTATTATAGGACTGACTGAAGCATTTAATTTCTTCATTAGATGATAATATCGTATCATTATCAGTCATTATTTTATTAACATATTTGTAGTTAAAATATTATATTTATTCATTATTTCAATGCTCAAATTCATACATAAAAATTATCAAAATTACTAATACTTTATCATTTAAAAGTGGTGGATAAATCCGGTATTCGTTTTGTATTGTTTGTAAGATGATTTCACATTTTAAGCGTACGACAGTTGTAGAAATCTATCATTGTCAAATGTCGCCTAAGGTTGTGTTGATGATCGACTATCGCTTGAGTAACTATTTTACTAGTTTTTATCATAAAAAAAAACATATTTTTTTGAGCTTCCATTTTTATTTGGTTACTATATTTTGATCCTATGATAGCTAGTAAATATTATTTTCTATGTAACACTCACATACCAATTTACATATATTATATTATTTATTTATTATATTGTATTATGTTATATTATATTATTACACACAAATACAAAAATATGCATGCTCTTCTTCTAAAGAAGAAGAAATTATTATTGCGTGAATTTAATAAGTTCAGTTTCTTTGAATATACTTAATGATTTATAAAAATAATGTATAACTTTTGAAAATGTTGTGCCCCGGAAAGAGACCTGCTAGCTATATTTAACAGTAGTTAAAAGGCTATTATTTGTAAAAGTGTCTACCTACATCTTCCGTAGGATTATTTTATTGTGAAACCCTAGTAATAAATATTTTTGATTAATAGACTATTTGAATTTGAATTATTTGAAATTGCCAGTTAAAAATAAATTATTATTATTACACCAAATACATACATACATATTCACGCCAAATCCCTTGCGGGTAGGCAGAGATAGTTGAGCGCTACTTGTCACGGTCACGACATAAGTACCTCTTTCGCTTCGTCTACATTCATCAACCTCCTTATACATGCCCTTTGGTTTAGAAGGTTTTTTAATGCACCTTCACTAGCTTTTTGTATTTGATCGTAATATTTGAGTCTCGGTCTGACAAAAAAAAAATATATATATATACGGAGCGACTTTGTATAGTTAGTTATGTGATTCTTGATAATGATTCGTGACTAATATTGATAGAAACAATTAAATTTTCATTTGGAAATGATAAAAAAAATACTTCTCCATACAAAATGACAAATTTTATAATAGCCAATTTGTATGGAGCCTTTGCCCATCACAATTAAAGAAAGTTGATTGTCATACTTCAAAAGGTTGTCAATAAATACTTGCTTAGTAGAATTTTGGTTGTCAAACAATATAAATATTTACTTTTAACTCAAATACTATTTTATTGCATAAATATAGATAATATACAACTGCCTCCGTGGTCTAGCGGTGAAGTCCGTAAAACTCGGAGGTACCAGGTTCGATTCCTGGTCGGGACACAAAAATATTTATTAATGTAAATAAATACATTGAATTAATATTTAATTTATTTGTGATATTTCTCGAGTTTGGTACGATGGAGACATCGACGAGCTTGCCACTTGTCATGATTGGCCTATAGTAAAGTTGGCTAAATGTGAATCCGCTTATTTATAAGCGAGGTTTCTGACCACCCCGAAAGGGAAACGGTCGTGATGATACTTTTATAGATAATAATTCCCAAATGAGAAGCCAGAAAAAAACGTAATTTCCGACATCTTAGGACATATTAGTCTAACATAATACCATACAATGTCACCCAGTAAGTATATATTATTTAAAAAAGTTTGAGATTTGTTAATAAACTAAATTATACGGTATATACATACCCACACATACAATATGCTCAGCAACATCGTATATACACACACAGAGTCAAATAAAAAATATGGATAGCTGCGCAGATAGTATATTTTTAGACTTAAACCCAGTCGCGAAGTTGCAAGTTCAGAAGCGATAGTCGTTGATCGATTAGTGTAAGATATGTTTGTGAGTCGGTGTGAGGGTGGATTGTGTTTGTACAGTCAGCCCGGAGAGCGCCCCGCGCAGACCTCGCTTCTCCCGCGCAGCCAGTACCGACAAGAACCATGGTATGTATCCTACACACACAAATAAAAACATACAAACATTACCAAAGATAATCTAAATTAAAAGTACAGTTTATTGAATCAAAAGAGTTAAATTAAAAAAAAAATTCTATATGAAGGTACAAATAACAGCTAACAAACAAAACATCTATTAAAATCATAGACAAACAATTCTATTGGGATTGCTAGCCTAAAAAAATGTACACAACATTGAAAAATACAAAAAAAAAATCATAATTATAAAATATATACATACATATATATAAAACATAAATTAAAAGTAATAGCTATAAAAACTAAAAAAATAAAATATAATAACAACAAAATGATATACCGCGTCATTTCGTATGGTCGTACTCCAGACTAATATGATATGATAATAAAAACAAACAACTTTTAGACTAATATGTCATTGTTAAGTATTGTAATGTTTTTTTACACAAATGTCGGTGTCGGGAACCAGTGGAACATCTTGGACACCACGGGCTTTCTTGTGCTAGGAGTGCCGGCCGCATTCCTCGTCACGCGGCTCTCAATGACATCATTCTACTCTTGTCACTGCTGGAGTACCCGCTATCCTAGAACCTTCTGGGATTGCACGGAGCGATGGCAAGAGACGCGACGGCATGACCGTTGGACCGTATGTAGGAAGGAGATGATAAAAAAAATTGACTTCTCCATACAAATAGGCAATTTAAAATTTAACAGTTTTGCTGCTTCCGACATACTTATGACGGCCTCCGTGGTCTAGTGGTTGCCGTGAACTCTATATGAGTGAGGTCTATATGTAGTTTATCAACCATCTAGTTTACTTAACACAAGCATCGTAGCTTACCACGGAAACTAGATGGCGCTGTGTGACCTGTCTGGAAATAGTTATTTATTATTATTATTACATACTCGTATGGTTTCTTAGGAAAAGTTGTTTGTTTCTATCAATAGAATAAAATATTGGTCTAGAGTAAGACCATACAAAATCATTCCGTAGGTATTATATAAAAAATTAAACAAAAATACTATTTTTCTTCCCTAACACATTTTAAAATTTATTTTACCTTGTATTTATCATGCATACCTACCTATCAATTTGGAGAGAATAATCTTAAATGAGTCATTGTATATTATTCAGTTATTTATTTAAATCAAAAACATTTAATGGACGTAATTTTAATTTAGAATATCTCCACACTACATACGGGGTGACTTTATATGCCCTTACTTATATATATATATAATATGTTATTAAATAAAAATAATAAAATTAAATAATTATAAACTATAAATAATATTTATTCGAAGGACTTATACTTACGTACAATGATTTTATTAACAACAAATAATTAAATTTACATAAATACCTATATAAAAATAATATTAATTAACCTAGAAAAATAAACTAAATCTAAATAACAAATTAAATATAATAAAAATTTAAGCATCCTAATGTCTCAAACCTTACAATATAAAAATTTCCTCCAGGCCATTGTCCAGTGGCATGGTGCCCAAAACACTGGCAGCATTTCCTCGTTGAATTTCGATACTAATCTTTTCAGCGGGGAAGCTGCCAGCCCGTGGGTCACCAGAGACCTCGACTAGTTTTTTTGAAATTTCTTTAAATAAAGTTTTTGCCTCGAGGCCCCACGGTCCCATGGTTTCAACGGCAAAGGCCACAAACATAATCATTGCAAATGTTTATATATTTGCGGCGCTTGACGTTTTGAGCTTGTTCTGCCGCCGCACCAGCTCTGACAGTAGTTCCTTGAAGATGGGAAGTTGCTAGCGTGTCTACACATGTGACGTCCCACACTAGTGATTTTCCCAAGGAAAGGAAATAAGGTCATACAGTCAGGTCTCTTGCCATCATCTCTAAATAAGCCCGTGGGTTTACTATAAACTAAACCTATAAATCAAAAAATCTATAAATAAAAAATGTCTTCAAGAAAGGTCCCATCAGAGATGGTCCCAAGAAGACTGGCAACATTTCCCCCCCTGTATAGCGAGGCTAATACCTAGGTACAAATAATTGCCAGCCTTCCTATCTCCAGATTTCTCTGTCAGCCAGACGCTTAGCTGAGGGTCCCCATGGCCCCATCGTCTCGACCCCAAACGGCGCAAACTCGTAACCTGTACCAAGTTTGGCGTAATTTGCGCAGCTTGAGGTTCTCAACAGAATCTACTAGGTTGCCTGGATGTGAGATGGGGCTAATGTGTCTACACATGTCGCATCCCACACCAGTGACCTGCCAAGTTTTCACGACCCAACGGTCATGACTTCGGGTCTCTTGCCATCGCTCCATGCATTCCCAGAGGGTTCTAGGATAGCGGGTACTCCAGCAGTGACAAGAGTAGAATGATGTCATTGAGAGCCGCATGACGAGGAATGTGGCCGGCACTTCTAGCACAAGACAGCCCGACATTTGTGTGGGTGAACAGTCCGGTCTCCGAGACGAAGGCACATTGCCAAAACAAACAACTTTACAACACTTAACAATGACATATTAGTCTAAAGTAAGATCATACAAAATCACGCGGTATAAATACATAAATATATCACAACTAACTCTCCAATATTATATCTTGTTAATAATGCCCATATTTGATAGTCGATGTTCATCATCATGTCATGTTAACTTTATTTTGCTGAAGTCAGTCAGAAAATGCCTAACATACTGTTTTATTTTTCTAATACTTCAGTATTTATGGACCTTTTTACCAGTGTTGCTGTGTTTTGAATTTTATCACTAACCCTAACTTGACATCACAAGTTACGTGCAAAAAGTAAATCCAGAGCTTTAAACATAAATGTGTCTAATTGGATTTTGACTCGGAGGTACCGGGTTCGATTCCTGGTCGGAACAGAATACTATTTATTATTATTAAATCAATAATTTATTTGTGATATTTTTCGAGTTTGGTACGCTAGAGACATCGACGAGCTTGCCATATATTTTGATTGGCTTATAGTAAAGTTAGCCAAATGTGAATCCGCTTCTTTGTAAGCGTGGTTTCTGACCACATTGAAGGGAAACTGTCCTACTTTTATTTAAAACTAATTTTGTTAGAGGTATACATATTAATAATAAAATAAAAAAAAAAATAATAAAAATCGTTTATTGACACTATATAACAAGTATGTTTTTTACACTTTAAATTTAGATTGGATGTCCTGACCCCTGTCGTAGATATTTCTAAATGACAGGAGTCAGTTCACTCCCAGGTGACACAATAACAAGCTTATACAATTTATTTAAACATTGTAAAGCTTACCCAAGTACAAACAAATAAATAATAATAATAATAATAAAAAATAGTATTATAGGGCTGTTGGTGGGTATTTTAGGAATTCCGTGTATCCTCTCTGTGTGTTATGTGAATGTGTATGAGTGTCTGTGAGAGGGTGTGTAAGAAGAAATAAATAAAAAGAATAAATGCATCGATGAAGGAACATATCGACAATCACATATACCTACCATATATTATATATACCACAATAATAAATTAACTAGTAAATTGAGTATAACACATTAATTTAGCCACTATTTATATAACTACGCTTAGAAGTTGTTCTGTATCATTATATGTTACAGTTAAAAACCATTTAGTTATTATCTTAGTTAATTCATGTCTTGTGCAGGAATATATTGAAATTGTTCCATTTAAATTATTGTAGAGGTATCCCCCAAGAAAACAAAAGAATCTGTGTGTAAACGAAAATTTACCAACATAAGGCTGGCACACGATATCATGACGTCTCTTTCTATCAACAAGTTGGGCATCAAAATATTGCTTTATTAGTGTTGCCAGGTATTCAGATTTAAAACTAATTTTGTTAAAGGTATACATATTGCTTTATCAGTGTTGCCAGGTATTCAGATTTAAAACTAATTTTGTTAGAGGTATACATATTGCTTTATCAGTGTTGCCAGGTATTAAGATTTAAAACTAATTTTGTTAGAGGTATACATATTGCTTTATCAGTGTTGCCAGGTATTCAGATTTAAAACTAATTTTGTTAGAGGTATACATATTGCTTTATCGGTGTTGCCAGGTATTGTGTGAACATTATGCTCTGAAAGCCTTTGTAGCTTTTAAAATATAGTATGCAATTGCTAAGCTTCTGGTCTTCTGCTAACAGGAGTAGAATCATTCAAAATAATTTAAATTATGACGTGTCACAAATGCCTGTAATAGGTTTACGTCAATAACTATATTTTGACTTTGCCCTTGACAATAATGCATACTTGTGCCTAATTGATGAATTTATTTGTTTGTTTAACACAACTGTCCAAAATAACAACAAAAAGGTAATTTAGTATTAGGTCCTTACATATTAAATTGACGTTTTATATGGAACAAGTAAAAAATAAAAAATATGAATAAATATATTTAATCAATCGAAGTATGTACCATTATTATTTATGCACTTTCGCCATTTTATAGGTAGATTATTGATTCCATTGCTGAAAAAATTGTGGGAGCGAGAATTAAAATGTAAAAAGTCAATATTTGCATGCTAAAAATTATTTTATTGAGTAAAAACAGTTGTCAATAAGAATTTTATTTAACTCAATAGTAAAATGTTTTATAGGTAATACTCGTATCTCTCTAGGAATTTTGTTATAATATACTCTAATGCACATTATGTGACAGTTTCTGCTGTAATATTCACTTACACATCTTGGGTAGATTAGTCGGGTATAATCTCTAGGTACAAATTTGTTACAAGTATTATATTTTTTAAAGAGATTAAAATGTTTATTGACTAATATTCCTATTTCAAGGATATACATTGAAGCCAATGTTAATAATTTTAGCTTTTTAAATAAGGGTCTTCAAGAGTCAAATGGTATAAAAAATAAGTGTGGCACTCGGGGACTGACGCGGTAAAGCTATTGCATAGCATTTTTTATCAACTTAAGCAATTATAATTATTTATGCAGTATTTTTTTTTTCTTTGATATTAACTCAAGTTTTTTTATATTACTCGTGGACGCGACCAAAAGGCTGTCTCACCTAGCATTGTGTCTAAAAGAGATAGAATCAGTTATGAGCAGTTAGCAGCTAGTCTACACGCATACGTCTAGTCGCACGCACACGTCTAGTCGCACGCACACAAACACCGTGCCGAAGTCTGCCGAACTGAAACGATAGATGATGCACGGCTTTCAACGCCGCACCGCTGTGCCGGTCGGAGTGGGGGGTGTTAGGTTTATTTTCGTTACGGAATTTCTTGATTAGGTCGCCGCACTCAAAGCCCGCAATAAAAGCTATGCTTATTTAAATAGTTTGTGACTATAAAACGATTGTATAGTTCTAGCGGTGCTAGAAATCCTGGCGATAATCTTAGTTTAGACTTGATAACAGCTGATACAGTATTGTGTATACCAAGGTGACCCTTGCTCCCGTCGTGTGTACACGTACTCCACGCTGCTGTCCCTGGCGGACGCTCCTCTCAGCAAGTTGCCTCCCGCCGGCCTGGCCGCCTTCCCCGGAGAGCTGGCTCGCAAGGTAACTGTCCCCAAGCACGCCTACTACTTCGAAAGACGACACCCCAACTTCCTAGCCTCCATCCTCTGCCGCAACTTCTATTAACCCTTTGCACTTTTGTCCAATATGCTCAACGTTTTTTTTTTCTATCTGTTAATTATCTTGGTCCAATTTAAGTAACTTTTTTGAAAATTACCTCCGTGGTCTAGCGGTTAAGTCCGTGGATTTAGACTCGGAGGTACCGGGTTCGATTCCTGGTCGGAACACAATAAATTATTTAAGTTATTTGTGCTATTTCCCGCGTTTGGTATATTATTATTATTCTGAATATTTTAACATTTAGTTATATTTGGACCTTCGTCTTTAAATTATGTAAACGTAAAAAACTGTCTCCATGGTCTAGCGGTTAAGTCCGTGGATTTAGACTCGGAGGTACCGGGCGCGATTCCTGGCCGGGACTCGAATAACATTCATTAAATTAAATAAATTAATATTTAATTTATTTGTGCTATTTCCCGAGTTTGGTACGCTGGAGACATCGACGAGCTTGCCACTTGTCATGATTGGCCTATAGTAAAGTTGGCTAAATGTGAATCCGCTTCTTCATAAACGTGGTTTTATGATTATACCTAAACGTAAAAAAGGAACATTTTAAAACGTTGAACATATTGGACGTAAGGTTTGGATGCAGATAGAAATAAAGTGCATCTAATTCATAGCTTTTGATTGTTGGTGCCTTCTATTGTGACTTTTGGTAAATTCCACTCCATAAATGATTTAACTTGAGTTGTACCTATGTGACCAGTACTCATACAGCAGTGATATATGTTGTTAAACAAAAGAAATAGCTTACAAAAATGTATCTACATTTTTCAGAAAAGATAAAATCATCATTACAGTACAGTTTTTATAATTTTAACGGGTCTTTACGCGATTTACCTTAGAGATATATTTCTCCCGACGTTTCAGCCAAGTTGCATTGGCCGTGGTCACGGGTCGACTGAAGCTATGCGGTGTAGTCTCGTACATACTGGGCGGTAGATGTAAACCTACCCACTTATCACTTTTAAAAGGTTTTAGAAATCACGACACTCACAATATCCTTGGCGACACTGGGCGATTTTTCCCGGCGTCGAAACCTATTGATTACTCTATTCGACGATGAAGATAGCTTATAACCCCCCTCTCGATTGAAATTTTTGTGTTTCTTTATTTCGATCGCTTCACGTACTATTCTAGGGTAATAGTGACGATCGGTGGAAAGTATCTTTGGGTCATGCAGCTCAATCCAATGGTTTGTGCCACTATCCATTAGGTGTTCTGCTATTGCTGACTTGTTTAATTGGCAGTTTTTTACAGCTGCTATATATAGCAGCATATATGCTCCTTGACCCTCTCGGCTATTGTGCGCTTAGTTTGGCCAATATATGAACTCCCACAGTTGCAGTCCACTTTATACACGCCTGGCGTTTGGAAAGGAATGACATCCTTTGGGGTGCGTACGTGTTTTGCTACTTTGGAGAATGGGGTGTACACAGCATAGATAGATAACTTTTTGAAAGCTGTACCAATTTTATCCGTTACTCCTTTCACATAATATGGTAAGAGACGTCGGGAGAAATATGTCTCTAAGGTAAATCGCGTAAACACCCGTTAAAATTATAAAAACTAAATTGAATATGCGCGAAAGTTTAAAAAGTTTAATTACAGTACAGCTCCTAGAACACAGCGTCCTAGACCTCCACTGTTGGAGATGGGCCTTCCAGAATATACATATAAATAAATAATATATTTATAATGTATTTAGTGGAACCGAGATGTCGGTCGTAACGTGCTCTCCGAGGCACAGGAGCGGTGGTGTTGTAAATCTATGACAAATGTACATAGGAATAGTATATTGACCGCCTCCGTGGTCTAGTGGTAAGAAACGTTGCCGTGAACTCTCGAGGTCCTGGGTTCGATTCCCACCGGGGGCAAGTTGTACATTGTATAATTTGTCTCGGTCTGGGTGTTTATATGTATAATATGTATATATTTACAACAAAAAAAAAGTATAATATGTAGTTTATCAACCATCTAGTTTCCGTGGCACAAGCCTCGTAGCTTACCACGGAAATTAGATGGCGCTGTGTGACCTGTCTGGAAATATTTATTATTATTTATTTATTTCTTATTGGTACATGTCGGAGAGATTTGAACATTTTGACATTTCGTCATGATCATAGAACAGTGACGGATCTGCTATATTTAAAATATTTTCATGGCGGCCATACGACCGCTAATCAAATCCTTCAGTTTGCCGGCTCTGTTATTTCAAAACTGTATATAAAATCAGATTTTTTTTTACCCAGTTATAATAGTTACTATTATTGGCTATCGAAATAATGCAAAATATAATTTTAGGTATTTTTTTTTTAATTGCGACGCTGTTTTACGATCATGACGATTTCAAGTCGCAAGTTTTTCGTTTTGTAAATTAGTATACTGTGGATATTGTTAGTCAAAAGTGGTGTTGTTTTGTTTAATAATGTGCTACGTTGTGAATAATCATGGAAAACGATAAATTTGACTATACGAGTATGTGGGGCAGAAATAACACTTTATTTTTTGCGGTTTTCCCGCGCTGTCAACTCCCGTATGGGTATATTCGTGTTTGTCGTGAATTACTCCATGAAAAGCATCAAATTCTGCAATACTTGGAATTTGATGATCCTCAACTCTGTTATGAATATATATTATGTACATAAATTATATTTAATGCTAATGTATTCTGTACAATGTCCTTTAAAGACCCTTGAAAACTTACAACCGAGCCAGAGTTCTGTTCACATAGTTACAACTCAAAGTTTAATGGATTCTTAATACAATTGTCCCAATAGCTTTTGCTATAAAATTTGTTAGTAATGACATAAATATTTCTGTAAATGATATTACAATTTATTTCATAACTGCATCCAAAGTTGGTATGTTTTTTTAAATTGCAATTTCCTACCCAGTGCTTATGTGATTTACTAATTGTATGGTGTTTTTTTTAAAACTGTAAAGAAATGCTTTAACAGGTTGCATTGACTATGTCTAGTTTTTTATGTTTATACTAAATCTTTGTTGTGAAAAACTACACAATCCCTTGCTTTTATATTCCTTATTAATTTGGACCTAATTGAGTTTAATTTAATTTATTATTATAATGCTGAATTATAATTTAAATTATGTTTGCTTGATTTTTCATGTTTTCGGCTTCGCCACTCAGTTATTTCTTCCAGCTTTGACAGATTATATAGGATATAGGTGGACAGTGTTCATAGGTATATTTTGGACCGTAGGGTCAGTTCAAAATGAGAAATAGACGTTTATAAATTATTTTGATTCAATAAGTTCCGTTATCGCAATCTCTACCGGTTCCGAGGATCCGTTGAGGGAACCCATTTGACAGCTGGAAGTGGTTGACTGGTCATTTTTTGTAGAATAACTGAACATAAAAAAAAAAGTTTGAATTTCTTGAGTGGTCTGGTCCTCCGTGGTCTAGCGGTTAAGTCCGTGGATTAGACTCGGAGGTACCGGGTTCGATTCCTGGTCGGGACACAAAAATATTAATGTAAATGTATTAATTTACATAATATTTAATTTATTTGTGATATTTCTCGAGTTTGGTACGCTAGAGACATCGACGAGCTTGCCACTTGTCATGATTGGCCTATAGTAAAGTTGGCTAAATGTGAATCCGCTTATTTATAAGCGTGGCTTCTGACCACCCCGAAAGGGAAACGGTCGTGATGATACTTTACTTTTCCTCTTTTAATTTCTTATGCTGTTTTTCTTTTGTGTATACCCAAGGCAATGGCTAGACTGTAACGATTATTTGCCTATTAATTTAAAAAAAAAAACGAGTTTAACTTGCTTTATGGGCTCGGCCTTACAATAACGGAAAAAAGGTATTGAAAAAAATTACATACGTTCGTGTTTCTAATTTTGAACTGACACTACGGTCAAAAATCTACCTATGAACACTGTCATATATCCTTATAATCTGAGCACTCAATAGTCGTTGCTTCGCCAGTGATTAGCACGAGCCATTGCTCAGAACTGTCAAAATGACAGTTATTACTCTAGATCGTGCTAAGCACTGGCTGAGCAACGATTATTAATCCGGACCTTAGAATACAGGTGTTAGGGTTTTGTCCGCCATCTTACTTATCGTAGTTTGCCCTATAATATTAAAGTTTGACATTTTTATTTTAAAAAGTAATTTTAAATTTGATGTGATCTCATTTAATTTAGTGAATCGATTATTTCTAAAACTACCTAAGTCACAAACTTGTTTGCTGTCAACTCTTTTCTAAAGGTAAATGCTTCAACAGGGTTAACAGCTTTTGCTCACATATATTATTTATTTAATACTTTACTTAAATTCATTTATTAATAAAACATTACATGGCTTAACAGTAAAGCCCAATTTACCATGCAGTCAATCTTATAATTAATATTAAAAATGGATTGTCAATATACCTAAATATTTTTTAATTTACTATACAAATAATAATATTAATAAAGCTTTCAAGTTACCAATAGTTATATACAGTATAAAATTAATATAAAAAGGTGAACTTGAAGCCATTTCGGCTTTTTCTACCAGCTAACCTTTGGGAGAGTGAGATAGTATATGTGGGGTGCAATTCTAACCAACAAACTACAATAGTATGTATACATAGACTACACATAAATACCCATCAACATATACTTATAGTAGATATACATATATGAAGATAATATTTTAACAATCTAATATTTCAATAAATTTTCAAGTCTGTCTATTAACTTGCTAGAAAAAAAATACGGACATTTTAGACATATTTTCACTTTCATGTACATAACTGCCTCCGTGGTCTAGCGGTTAAGTCCGTGGATTTAGACTCGGAGGTACCGGGTTCGATTTCCGGTCGGGACACAAAAATATTTATTAATGTAAATAAATACATTTAATTAGTGATATTTCTCGAGTTTGGTACGCTGGAGACATCGACGAGCTTGCCTCTTGTCATGATTGGCCCATAGTAAAGGTGGCTAAATGTGGATCCGCTTATTTATAATCGTGCTTTTTGACCACCCCGAAAGGGAAACTGTCGTGATGATGATGATGATGTACATAATTTTAGATAGAGAAAAATAGTAAAAACAACGATTTTTCTCTACTAAAACAAATATGAAGACAAATTCTATAAGCATTCCATGTAATCACCGTCAGTGTCAGGTTTTTCGTGTGAGGGTAAAAGATGAGAAGAATGGTGTCCAGAGCTTGCGACCGAAAAAAAAAGGCTTCCTTTTTTTATTGCGCGATATCGCGCTCACCATCCACCATTGTACTTCTTTCCCTACCCAACCAAATACTATATGATTCCGTTAATGTCGTCTTGGAAGCTCTTTCCATAATACGGCAGACCTGCTTCGGCCCAATTATTTCAGTAATTGGTGAAAAGATTATGATGATATAAGAGTATCTTCTAAATGTCCTTAATTTTAACCCTCAAAAAGTTGATAAGACTACATTTTCAAAAGTACACTCTGTTAAACCCTCATAACCCTTTCAGCACGGACTAAAACAAACGTGCGTTTTTTTTTTTAAATATAGCCGTGTCGCCAAATTTTGTTTAGACGCTCCGAAACGTCTTACTAATTATTCTATTAAATTGTTAGGACTAGTAAAGAAAAAAACATACAAAACCGGTTTTATTTCCATTGTATTACCAAACGCACAAGTATGCGAAGGGAGTTTTGTAATACCCTAGGATATTAATGTTGTCAATAAAATATCCAAAATATTATTTGTCGTGCGAAAAGGGTTAAGGAGCTTGTAGCTAACAAAGAATGCGACTTATGTAGTTTTTAAATTGACCGATTTAATTGTAAAGTATACAAGAATATAGTTTATGAAACATATAGTTGACAAAGAGGCTTTGTCCAAATTTTTTAGTTATAAAAAAGTACTTAAAAGTGCTGTTTTGATCTCAAATTATGTGATTTAATTAACAAATATTTCTGTAAAATAATTATATACTTACTAGCATGTGAGTTTGTACATGGCCCATGACTGATTAGTTTGATACCCATCAGAGTTGTGCATTTTTTAAAAATCTTATCGAATAAAAGGCGGACATAATGCCTATAGGCACTCTCTTCCAATCAACCTTCGGGACAATGAAAACGTAAGAGTTAAGGTTAGCAAATAAACAACAAATATGAAAATAAAAATACAATATTTACTTACAACTACAATAAAAAATTACATATATAAATGGGTATACACATTACATAAACGACGTACATATACAAACATATAAACTTATAAGTGTCACCTACTGTCATATGTATTCGATAACTAACATGCCTGTATCTGGCTATCAAGTTTTGATAGCACAAAAAATGATTTACTGGTTATATGTAGGGTTTCCGGAACGCTTCTATTTTTATTATTATTACTCTTTCGTAAATAAACCGGTATTTCTTTCTTGGTACTTTTTGTTGTACTCTTACTTATATCGTAAATAAAACGAGTGTTATGTTTTAAAACTAAAACTCTGCTAAATATTTAACTAGTTTTTTAAGCAGAAAAAAAACACGCGTGATGTGAAATGTTTAAATAGGTGGTAGGTAATAGAAGTATCCACCGTTCGTGCCGATAAACCCAGTAAAGTGTATCCACACGTTTCGGGATGAGGCTCGAATTGCCCTCATACCCCGTCAAGCCGACATAGTGTTAAGGACTGATGTCAGTCATGAGTCTCTGATTCTAGTATAAAAAAATCGTGCTAGTATAAAAAAAAAAAATCGCACAACTCTGGTGGATTTAATTTTAATAGTTTGAACATGCTAGGAGTCTTAAACCATAAATTAATAGTAATGGTCAGTGTTGTTATGCCTTTATAGTTATATTTTAGTTTTGAGATTGTTGATTGTCTAATATTGTTTATGACTATTTATTAAATTTTTAATAATTTTTGTGTGCTGCCTGAAGAACGGATACGTGTGATTGATACCAGGTAATGCAGTGTATGTTATGTCACGTTAAAACTATGATTGTTTTACAAAAATTCATGTGTCTATTTTCTATTTTTAAATATAAAATGTTTTCAAAATCTAACCCGCCTTTTGCTTGCTTTTCTTCGTGCTTACCTCGGGTTATGAGCCCGTAATTCACCCCTTCCATTGTTCTCTTAAGTAACCCATACAAATTTCTGCATTTAATGAACGAAGCCACTTAATATGAATTCTGAATTATAAGCCATAAGATCAATACAGCGTACTTATGGTTTGCTCATACTTTGCTCAAACTTCCCCATGGAAAGGTAACATTTTAAGTTATCAGTTTAGGCCAAGATAATTGACATATGAAAAATAAATATAATGTTCTTTGGCTTATACTTGCACTAAATATCTATTACATAAGAAAATTAACATTCTATGGGGAAGTTAAGAAAAAGATATGATTTACTGATCTTAGGGCCTTTATGACGGATATGTACACTTAAAAGCTAACAAGCTTGTTCCCCATACTAATTTCTGTTCAAAGCCACTTAACTGGGTTTAACGCTTTTGCATCCCTCTCGCTCGCACAATCCAATATTTCAAAGATTAAATTCCTGACAATTTGGAGATATATTTGTTTTAGTAAAATAGAGAAAAATCGTTATAAATATTTTTGCTATTTTTCTGTCTAAAATTTGGCAAATGAAAGTAAAAATAATCCCAAATTGTACGTAATATTATTTCCTAGAAAGACTACATTTCTCAAAAGTACAGTCGAATTAAAAAAAATCTTTGTAAATATTCAATTGTGCGAGCAAGACTGATACCTCTTAAGTGAACGATAAATTTCCTGCGAAATTTGTACGTGAACGCAGTTATTAAAGTGATCGAATTCCACTAAGGAAGGGTTCAGTTACCGGCTCTTAGCTTTTTTGTCCTCTCACAATGTTAAAGTTGTATCATATGTCTAAATAACAAATACCTATTTCATTGGCTTTTAGTTTTGTTAAAATATCACTTAAATGACCAGTTGTATAATAAACTGTATGCAAACATTTAATTAAATGTAGACCTAATACATGTGAATAATATATACTGTTATTAAATTACAATGTATTTTTTTTTGTTTTGTGGGTAGTTGTAAAAAACTCTCAGTATTAATCTTCATCAAGAGTTTTTTATAACTACCCACAAAACTTGAAAAAAAAAATACATTGTAATTTATTAACAATATATATTATTCACATGCATTAAGTCTACATTTTTTAAATTACATGTAATAGGTCACGGGAATTAACCTGCTGGTTTTAGCTTACTCTTTGTACCAATTTACTGCTTAGTCTTTCTCTAGCAGGAGTAAAATCATTCGAAATAATTTAAATAATGCGTGTCACAAATGCCTGTAATAAGTTTTTAAAACTGATATTTTAAGATAAAATTATCATCTGCTTTTGCAATTTGTGATGGTTTCGCACTATGTACAAATGATGAAAATTGCATGCTTAACTTACACTCGAAACCTAGATTGCACTAGGCTAGTGCTTAGTAAACAAAAAAATCTAATTATCGGATTTTTGGGATCTTTTAATGCTGCTGTTTGTTGAGAAAACAATTCGTAGCTTTAATTAATTTCTTCTATTAATACATTTTCTTACCCACCTTTTATCTTAAGCAGAAAATAATCTTCATTCTACAATGCTAATTACCAAAAGCTATGTGTCCTATTCACTTTCGATTACTCTTTCGAGTAAAACACTTGCCTGGTGCAAATAAGATTTAAGACTGCTCTTATCCACAAGAGATTTGTTAGGAAAGTGAGCGGTTCTCGGGCAGCATATGCTCCAATAGGATCACTTCATTATCACATCACCTCATTATGCAGTAATTTCTATTGAGGTATCATCATCATTACCTCCACTGCTAAAGATGGGCCTTTCGGAACATATTTGGAGAATTTGACTGGCCAAACAGGTTGGCGAGAGTCTGATGTCAATGTTAACAACAATAATTAACGATTCCACAAGTTAATATTAGTGGAACAGCGACCAACGGCTTAACGAGGCACTGGAACGATGGTGTTGTATTTTAATTTGCATTACTGTGGTACAAAATCAGCCAAAGTTGACGTCCCTTGTTCCACTAATACTAACTTGTAAATTGGAATAGGAATGGTCGGAGAAGATAACATGAGATCATCGCGAACCAGTCTGGATGGCAAGCGTAGATTTCTCCATGAAATATAGGAAAATCTTTAGAAAAATGTTAATTTCAAATCTCTGTCTATGGTGCTAAGGTGGAAAGCGAAATAGCAAAAAATAAACTGCAAGAAATAATACGATGCCAAAAGAATTTACAGAAGTACCTCGCACCAATTTTCACGAACATGTTGTTTTTCATTTGAATAATTATGGAAAATGTTAATTATGTTTGACAAGTTGCAGTTTATTTTTTACTGTTTTTCGCACTGTTAAGTCCTATATACCCGACATAGTGACTCCAAGAAAAGCATCAACTTGATGGTATAACACAATATGTAGACATAACTGTATTCGATGTCTTTTTTACATAACCAGTTCTGCCTTAGCACCACAGCTGTCATGATGATAATATCATAGATTTTCCTGGCATACGATCTACGTTTCTGAATAATAAAGCGTGTCTTAAGAATGTTATTCGTTTTTGATATTTACCAAAAAGACATCAGTATTAATTCTAATTCAGTTTATTTTTTACTAAATAAGAGATTTTTTAAATTATATGTAAAAAACAACCGTTTCAAATGCGCACCGTTCACTTCTTCACACTCGTTTAAGGTAGAACTAAAATTCTCAACCACACGCTGGATCTTGGACTTATCACTGAAGACCAGCGGGTGACGTATCATCCGATAGAATCAGACAATTGTCGGTGTGGTGAAATAGGGGCCTGTGGGATGATGCGGAGTAAATCTTAGGCATTCCGCAGCGGGGTGAGGCTAAGTGCACAATCGTCTGAAAACGAATCGTCTAAGATCGATTACGTTCGTCAGAAATGTCAAAATGATGGGCATTCCGCCTCACCCCGCTGCGGAATGCCCAAGATTTACTCCGCATTACCCCACAGGCCCCTATTTCACCACGCCGACAATTGTCAGTGACATATGTTGAGTGACAATTGTCAAGCGTGTGTGACTTATGACAATTATGAAAATTAGTTTCTATAGAAATTTCAATCAAAATGACAGAATTTTGTTACGAATTGTGTGTATCTAAATTTAATGACAATTATTTTGTGATACAAGAATTAGTTTTCCTAGTCGTCATATTTGTAGATTTCTTGGTAAATCTTGTCATGTCATTAAATTGTTGCGTTACAATTTTAGTGTTTCGTAGTTAACCTACGCGTATTTTCAAAATGGCTCCCCGTGATATTAGTGACGATAGTGATGTGAGTGATTTTTTTTCTTTACAATTGTCACACCTATGGTGAAATAGGGGCCTGATAACGAGTCTTATTTTGAAATATTAAAAACGAAAAACATTCTGAGACATCCTTTACATTAAGAACTACAACTTTCACTTTTGAGTATTTCATGGGGAATTTTGAGCAATAATACGAACATCTAATATATATTTTTTTTCATTATCGCGGGATTCCACAGTGCTGCATGGAGTTTGACAGCGCTTCGTACTTGAAGAGGCGCGCGGCCGCAGGACTCACCACTACTAACGAGGAGGCGCCGGACTCGCCTGAGCCGGAGTAAATAATAACTCGTCCATTCGCACTATGTTCGCGTGTTGTTGCTGCAACATATTACAAACTAAAATCTTTAAAATTCGCGTAGGAATCGAATTATGAAATAAATTGCTAGTAACTACAACCGCGTCCATAACACAAATATGATTGAGTACTACTTTTCTGTTAGCACTGTGTTTGCGTATCGTTGCTGCAATAAGAATACTTCTTTTTTTGCAAATACAACACACGTTAGTATTGAAGTTGTTATTTTCCGTATGCACTATGTTTCCATGTCCTTGCTGCAACACATCACTAACTCAAAAATCTTTAGCTCGAATATCGATTTTGTTTTTATTGGGTTACAGACAACGCAAATACAAAATCCAGTGATTGCGTTGATACTGGTCCTCAAGTCTATTTAAATTATCTCGATAGAATTTGTTAGATTTTAAAAGTAGAGTAAGTATTTGGTTGTTTGAATCAGTTGAAACTGACTTTATCATTAGCTGGTCTAATAATAAAAATAGCCGAACGTATAGTTCTTTAAGAAAATATTTTTTTTTATCATGTAATAAAATACAAGTACCTACTACGGCGTTCGTAACACACAAATGTTTTATACTAGTCTGTTCGCGTATCGTTGCTGCAACTACAATCTAAAGCTTCCAAATAACGTTAGCACTATGTACGCGTGTCGTTGCTGCAACATGTTGTTTACTGTAACGTGTTACGCATAACACTGAACAACGCAAGTACAAAATTTTGTGTTTATGTCGAACGCGTCCGTAACGTGTCTGTCTACTATTTAATATTATCCCAATAGAATCAATTGGATTTTAAAAGTAGATTTTGAGGATTTGTTAGTGTGAACAGGTTGAAACTGGCGTAATTGTTAGCAGGTCTAATAATAAAAATAGCCGAACGTAATCTATAAAATTTACCGATATGTGAACATAGTGCATCAGTGATACTTCTAAGAGCGACATTCACCGATCGGTTATCCGGATTGAATCTACTTTATATTAAAATACGCTAATAAAATCAATGGTAATTATTTTCTTCTTTTTTTTATTGCACGAAAAAAAAAACAAAGTCGAAGATTAATGCCTACAAGGCATTTTCTAACATCTTACCTTTGGAAGAGTACGAGCGAGATGAATGATAATGCTGATATAAAGGTTAGTTGGTAGAAAATGCATTAGCATGCAAAAGCTCGCCTATGTACCTGCACTTGTTTTGGTTTTGTACAATAAAGAAATTATTATTATAAAATAATATACTACATTCACTACATACTAAGCAATACATAATAATAATAAAAATGCTTTATTGCATAAAAACTAAAATAACTTTAAAATAATGTGCACAGGCGAGCTTTATGCCTACATACATATACATACACCAAATCCTAAGAAATACATATTATACAAGTATATATTTGCCTAATATTTATTGTCTGATTCCTGTTTGTCTAAAAGTAATGCAGTAACCAATCGTTTGAAGACTTGAGACATATGATGGCTTGTCTAACGAAATATGTATGGCAATTTTTTATTATGATCAAATAAAATCATCCTGTTTTATTACACTAGCTGATAGTGTCGCTTATAAGGTCTAATTTTGTAATGTCAAATTTTAAGAATAGAATCCCTATTGTCAAAATTCAGGATCCGATTCATGACTAGAATTTTAGTTTAAAAAAAAATTAGATGAAGTTTTATTCTATATCGAAAAAGGCCCCGGAGACTCCTTTTTATCATTTTAGAACTGCCTCGGGAGGTACTGGGTTCGTTTTCTGGTCGAGACACAAAAATTTGTGATACTTCACGAATTTCTGACCACCCCGGAAGGGATACGTTCGTAATGATACTTTACCTCATAGTTTAGACAGTATTTAAAATTCTATTGAAAAGTGAACTTTCGCTTTTGTTAGCGTGTTTTATTATATAATAATTGGGTTTTATTCGGATAACCTATCGGTGAAGGTCGCTCTTTCACGGATCTTGTACCCTAACTGTAGTCTTGGATCTACTTAGTTGTTGATTTACTACTTCTTCGGTAGTCTATACAACACTGTCTTAGAGGTTTTAACGTTGTTGCACCCGTCTCGCTCGCACAATCCAGTATATGCAACAAAAAAAAAACAAGTTTTGGACAAATATAGGCCGCGTTCGTTTTATAGCATTTCCAACATTTCGTAGCAACTTCATAAACCAGCGTAAAATGTCGTTTTTGTTAAGAAATACCACTTTTTTAACAATGATAAGTAACATTTCTTAAAAAAAAACGACCGGTGAGGCTACTTTTTGACTGTATGACAAGTAACAAATCAATTGACAATGACAATTTATTACATAAAATCGCTTAAAATAATTTTTAAACAAATATAATATAAACTACACACATCAAAAGTGTCTAGGGATCAACATATATTTTTGCAATAACTTTTCTCCTGATTGATATTCATTAAAATTTTCTTTAAGGATTGATCAAATAAAATGTTTTCGTTTGTCTACAGTAACGATAAACCAAGTCACCTTTGCATTAGTAAAAAAAATTGCCATTTTCCTAATAAAGGGATTTTTGACATTTGAACCACTAACATTAAAGTTCGAAAAAAAGACTGAAATAACAGTTTTTTTTTAAATTTTATTGGGTAACTTAAACAATTAATAATCCGTGTTTCTACCGCGAACACTAACAACACAAGAACATCGGTTTGGCATACTCAAAATGAGTTCATCCAAATCACGCTGTGGAATGGCCGCCCATGTTCGTTGCAACAACAAAAAAAGGTCTTCTTGCGACTGGATACCCTCCATATTCGGCAGAGCTCTTCTCTGAAGAATATCCCATGCATGCTCAATCGGGTTCAAGTCTGGCGACTGAGCAGGCCAGGGCAGGACATTGATGTTAGCTGCGGCGAGAGTCTGTCTTACAACTCTTGCGGTGTGCGGTCGTGCATTATCATGCATTAACTGAAATAAGGGACCGATATGCACTTGTAGAGGAACGATGACGTCTGATACAACCGTCTCAGCATAAATTTGAGCGTTGAGGTTGCCTCTGATCCAAATCAACTCAGTTCTTCCGCCGATCGAAATACCCGCCCATACCATGATGGTTCCACCACTATAAGGATGGACTTCCTGGCAGGATTTTAATCGCTGTTGGCGTCCAGGGGTTCTCCAGTGTCGTATACGTCTTGTATCCGGCCTCATACCAAAACGAGACTCATCAGAAAAGCACACGAAACGCCATTGTTCTTCTGTCCAATTTCTGTGTTCAAGAGCCCATTGATATCGAGTCCTACGATTGTGCATTGCTATAGGTGGTACCCGTAGCGGTCTTCGGGAATGAAGGTTCACTTCATGCAAGCGGTTTCTGACTGTTTGGTCGCTAATTAAGTTCCCTGAAGAGCGATGAAGGCTCACGGCTAACATCATGGCGGTTATTGTTGGAGTTCTTCGAGCTGTGATTTGAATGTATCGGTCTTGTCTCCGTGTGGTGCAGCGATACCGTCCTCCATGGCGCTCAGCCACGGTACCAGTGGTTCGGTAACGTGTCCAAAGTCGACTGATAACACTCTGACTTGTATTCAGAGCTAAAGCCACAGTACGTTGCCGGGAACCAGCTTCTATCATTCCCACGGCTCTGATCATTTCTTCCCTGCTTAAATGACGTCGCCGCTCCATAATAACGTTGGTTTTAATCAGTAGTAGGGAAACAGTAGCACTAATAATGTCTTCAATGCGTCTTATGTTTTTATAGGGAAAATATTGACAGCTGATTTTCATCTTTTACTCGAATTTGATTGACAGTTCCTGTTTTAAATTATGAAATGCACCAAAAAGGATCCATATAAATTTATAAAATCATAAATTTATTACAAAGCCACATCTCAATCACAAGAAATCCGCATAAACATGCTTGATCCCTAGACTTTTTTGATGTGTGTATAAAGTATACAACAATGTAAACAAACCATTTATGTTAAATGACATCTGTCAAAAAGTATCATCAATAACCGTCCTTTCAACACGGCACTGACATACGAAATTAGCATCAAATGTTAGAATTTTCATTAAACGAACGACTTGTGCTAAAAAAAGTGGTATTTTCATGCTAAAATTTCTTTTTAAAACGAACGCGGCCTATATAAAAGTGTATTTTCTAAAAAGTAGATAGACTTCTCAAATAGTAAACAGTTTTTTTTTTGCCGTTGTGCTAGCGAGAGATGCATAAATGTTAACTTAAATCTATTCGGAGATGTTTATCTAAACTAGGCTTTAACCAGGATAACAGTGTTATGTTACTTCTGTTTATATTTTTATGGAAACAGAAGTGGGTTTGACAAGCCTTGGTTTAGCAAACAGTTTCTGAATAGAACTAACTTTTGTATTAACTTATAGAAAAAATATTACTAAAAAAGTATTATTGCACCAAATTATAAATATTTATTTAACCTAAGTGATGGTGTTATCTCAAATAAAAACGAATCTTTGGTTTATTTACACGCGTTTGACTATATAATGTTACTCAAAAATTGTCTATGGTTTAATCATAAATAATAAACTCTGGCGTGCGTTATAAAGAAGCGGCCATTTTATATAAGATATCGGGTTACAAGCACATTTTCATAAAAAATATATATACCTTGTCTATTGAGAAATGCATGGAGCTAATGTCAACCTTATGGCTAGTGTTTTAAGATTATAATTGGAGCAAAAAGGATCCAATCCACAATTTTTCAGAAATGATATCTTCATTATTAAAATCGTTTAATATAAAAATACTGTTTTGGACATATTCTACATGTATTAAATGTTAAAACAATCCATCGCAGGACTAATCAAATTCCAACTATAGTAGCGCGCCATCTATGTTTAACTAGAGGAACTTTTTTGTCTAATGGTCTTTATGTGCAATTATTGGAGCTAATGTCAACCTTATGATTAGTGTGTTTAAGGCTCTAATTGTGTGTAGCTATAATGGCGCCATAAATGATCGAGTAGCGAAACTATTAATGACAACTTCTAGAATGTTTTATGATTTTAATTTTAAAACAAAATAGTTTAATCAACATTACATAAATAAACCGATACGAGATTCTATTGTCGAAGATGAACTTGTTCCGTAGCACGCAGGTTGGCATATTATTGGTAAAACTATAAAATAATCAATTTAAAAGTGCACATCATCAAACATGTCCATAACTGGCAATGACTACACAAGCACTACGCAATGACTGGCCACGGTATGAAGTGCCTTCAAGCTTGGCCACTATTACATACATTCATCGATCCCTTATACAAAATATAAACAAACCACCAAAACGCTATTTTAAAGAATCATAATGAAACTGCCTCCGTGGTCTAGCGGTGCCGGTGCGGATTTAGAGTCTGAGGTATCGGGTTCGATTCCTGGTCGCACAAAAATATTTATTAATGTAAATAAATACATTTATATTTTATTTATTTGTGATATTTCTCGAGTTTGGTACGGGAGACATCGACGAGCTTGCCACTTGTCATGATTGGCCTATAGTAAAGTTGACTAAATGTGAATCCGCTTATTTATAAGCGTGGTTTCTGACCGAAAGGGAAACGGTCGTGATGATACTCTACTTTTTACTTTATAATGAAAATGGCAATATCAATATCGCAAAAAAGAACAGAATTTTGAAGAATAAACTACTAATATTGTCGTATACCTTAAACCTAGTTTTAATTAGAGAAGACAAATTTCTAAGCATTTTACTGCAGGGTCAATCGTGTGTGGGTAAGAGATGAGAAGAATGTTATCTCGACAATAGGCTGGTTTACAAAAGATGCCTTCTTTTTTATTATTGCTCACTATCCGCCATTCTACTCCTCTCCCTACCCAACCAAATACTGTATGATTCCGTTAATGCCGTCTTGGAAGCTCTTCCCTAAAATGAATTGGTATTTTGGTTTACAAACAAACAAAAAAGGTATACAAATACAAAAACGTTTATTTGTTCCCAAAAATTGTTTACATCATTTTTTGGAGGAACTCTGATCCCCAGACTAGAATTCTCTGGGTTAAGGTATATTGACAATGGTTCTAAACTTTTGAATGGATGTTAATACTAACAAATTAAGATGTACCGCTGTGTAACCATTTTACGTAGAAATGTATTGATTTGTATTTAGCAGGGTTATATCTTTACCTTCTCGATCTTCTTGATTCTATCCAAACAATTTTGTTCCATTGTAGTTTTTTTGTTTACATTTTGTCTCAGGGCTTGATGAATGATTGAAAGATAACTTTTACTAAAAATGGCCGCTTAATTGTAACCCACGTTTATATGTCAAGCAGATATGATCTCCATTACTCTTTAATATAAAAGCCTAAGGTGTAGGGCATCGATATTATTAATATCTAGTATTTTTACAATTGGCAACTATTTTACTAACAAAACACAGTAAGCTTTTGGAAGTTTAGATAGATTGAAAGAAGTGCACTGCGTTTTTATTCTCCATAAAACATTTTTTTTTAATAATAGACTTACATTTAAGACCTAAGTTTGATTGTATACATTATTATTTGTGGCTTAGTTAGGAATAACCAAAGCGATCAAATATAAATTTGAGTGGGGATTCATTCGGTTATTTTCAAACAAATATTCGTTATATTATTTTGTTACTGCTTTGTTCAGCTTCTTTTGTCGAAGAAGAATGTGTTTTACACTTCTGTATCATGCAGAACTGCGTTCGTTTTTGTGACACCGCGTAAAGTTTTGACGTCATAAATGTAAGTCAGTCGACAATGTTGTCATATGAATTTATTTATTTTCAATTTATTATATCAATAATGGATAGTCAGCAATGCAGTCGATGACGTTAATATAATTCACTGCTATAACACTAATAAAACATTATATACGAATTACCACACACACTACCACTGAACACAATCCAATTTCCAATCTAAAACGAAAAAAATATGAATCTCCACTATACAAGTATATGGTCTTGCTTTGGGAAACACTACGCTAAATTAGTCATTGTCAAAATTGACATTATTAATATCATTGGCTTATTAATGTGCTATTTCACAGCATTTTAGTATCAAAGATTTTGTAAGACGACGCGTGCGCCTCTACTAAGTACATGTGCCACACGCATTACAAAATCGTGCCGGAGAATTGTCATAAACGACAACTAGTTTACTAGTGTACAAGTTTGTAAGACGACGCGCGCGCCTCTACTAAGTACATGTGCCACACGCATTACAAAATCGTGCCGGAGAATTGTCATAAACGACAACTAGTTTACTAGTGTACAAGTTTGTAAGACGACGCGCGCGCCTCTACTAAGTAGATGTGCCACACGCATTACAAAATCGTGCCGGAGAATTGTCATAAACGACAACTAGTTTACTAGTGTACAAGTTTGTAAGACGACGCGCGCGCCTCTACTAAGTACATGTGCCACACGCATTACAAAATCGTGCCGGAGAATTGTCATAAACGACAACTAGTTTACTAGTGTACAAGTTTGTAAGACGACGCGCGCGCCTCTACTAAGTACATGTGCCACACGCATTACAAAATCGTGCCGGAGAATTGTCATAAACGACAACTAGTTTACTAGTGTACAAGTTTGTAAGACGACGCGCGCGCCTCTACTAAGTACATGTGCCACACGCATTACAAAATCGTGCCGGAGAATTGTCATAAACGACAACTAGTTTACTAGTGTACAAGTTTGTAAGACGACGCGCGCGCCTCTACTAAGTACATGTGCCACACGCATTACAAAATCGTGCCGGAGAATTGTCATAAACGACAACTAGTTTACTAGTGTACAAGTTTGTAAGACGACGCGCGCGCCTCTACTAAGTACATGTGCCACACGCATTACAAAATCGTGCCGGAGAATTGTCATAAACGACAACTAGTTTACTAGTGTACAAGTTTGTAAGACGACGCGCGCGCCTCTACTAAGTAGATTGTAGTAAACACGCATTACAAGATCGACATAAGAACACGAGGTATATACAGAAATAATTATAGAAGAATAATACAGATTATGAAAGATGGTTTGACTAACAAACTACTTTTTTATGCGACAACTGTATAATAATAAAGCTATTATCGCTTAAAGAACCTTAAGTTAAACGCATTTCGCACCACCAAATGTATTAAGGGTACATATGTATAGTATAACAAGCTCTAATTACAGAATGGATTCTGTATGTGGCGTGTCCCTGCGATTGGTATGCGAAAGGTTGTACCTATTGTTCTGAAACCGATATATTCATGCCCAGCAAATTAAATTAAAGTTGTGTCAGTGCTTTTTTTACGTTTTTTGGAGCGAGCAGCAGGTCTGCGTGCCTAAATGTGCGTGAGAAAGTGACAAGTTTGTTCGTTCTAGGCGCCAAATTAGTAGAGGCACGCGCGTCGTCTTACAAAATCTAACATTCATTCTAACAATCCTTGACGCACTTAATATTTGATATACAAAACTAACACAGCTATTCATAAACCAGGATTAAACTAGCCCTAGTTCAGGGAAATAATTATAAATAGAGCTAATGCAGTATGTAAATAATTATAGACTCAAAAACACTTTTCGTAGAATGATTCCATTTGTTTTTAAGAGAATGCATGCATTTCTTGGTGTGTTTGTAATCTGTCTTTTTTTTTCCTACATTTATTATTTAGGCTCTAGTCTCGAAGTGTAGATTTTTTTGTTATTTTTTTTATAATATTAGGTTTCACAACATATGGTGGCCTTGGGTGCAACAACATACATATATCCCAATAAATAAATACAGAGTGTGTTTTTCATGTTGATGTGGATGGCTTTGTATTCCCTCAGTTTTCTTATTTATTTTTGTTTCTCTTCTCCCGATGGATGAGGTATGAAGTGATAGGGAAGGCAAAGGGTCTAGCCCATACAGCCAAGTCTAACGCAATATATCTTTTTTTTAATGAGTTAATGAGGTCATCATCAAATTCCAGATGCTGCAGAATTTCATGCTTTTCTTGGAGTCACTCACAGAGTTGACAGCGAAAACCGCAAAAAATAAACTGCAACTTGCGCCCCATATTTAAAGTCCAATTTATCGTTTTCTTTTTTTGTTTTCCATAATTATTCACATTGTAGGACATGTCCACGCAAAATGGCGCGAAGAACTCTTCTCAGTTTTCTTAAATTTTGACACTTGAGTGACATGTTCGACTTCGCGCTGTAACCTCTTATTTTTAAGACGTTCGAGTAACGTTTTTATTCACTTTAAAGCAAAATTTAATAGAGAAGCGTGCTTTGTTTTGCTTTCTACACGGATACGGGGGTAATGGAATAGTTTTTTTTAAAGACGGAGATCATAAACCATTAATGATACGACCTTAGCCTGAAGGGCCACCGCGGGAGGTCGCATGTCCGACGCACCGTGAGGCCTCATAAAGAGACCCCAAGGCGCCTACGGGCTAAACCCCTATAAACCGTCTGTCTTTTATAGATGGCCTTGCGTGCCTTAACAGCTAAGTCAGAGTCGTGACTAGTAAAGGCACCCGTTAGCCGCGTGATGGAATAGTGTTTTTTTTTTATTTTCTACACGGCTAGGAAAATTAAATTTTCAAAAATATAATTATGAAGTTTAGTTTTTAATATAATCGACCCCGAGAGCATTCGCATGAATATTTTCGATATTTTTTTAGATTTAGCTATCCACGCCCACTTGAAAAATTCACCCTGTAAAATCCAATTGTTATATTTTACTTAGAATTGCACCTACTGTTCATATTATTCCCAAAGTTTTGGCTATCAGAAAATGTCTACGGGTATTTTTTGTGCAATAAAATATTGAAAGAAATAATATAGTTTATATAAATGCACTATGGGAATATTATTAGAAAGCCTGCCAACAACACTTGGTGCTTTAAAATCTATTGTTTACTAATGGGGTGTATCACGGAAAACATTTTGTAGATGTTGCTAGCAGCAATAATGGTATCTTGTCTACATTTTTTTTTGTTTGTGTTCTCTTCTCAATGAGGTAATAGGGAAGGCAAAGGGTCAAGCCCATACAGCCAAGTCTCACGTAAAGAAAGATATATTACATACGTCAGACTTGGCTGTATGGGCTAGACCCTTTGCCTTCCCTATCATTATCCATCGGGAAAAAAACGCTTGAATTAATAGAACGTAATATAACACATCGATTTGTGCATTTAAAAGCTGCACACTGCGGTATTATATCAAGAAAAAATATAATTTGAATAAAAAAAATGCAACTGACTGTTGTATCATATTGTGCGCCATCTATCGTGATAAAAAGGCAGTGATACACCTTATAATAAATATATTATTGTTATTCGAATAAAGCATTATAAATTGTTTATTAATACTCATATAATTAATATATTATAAATTTATTGTAACTTAAAAAGTTAATTTACAGTTGAAAGTCAGGCTTACATAGAGTGAAGGTGTTCCGATAATTTAAGTAATATATTTTTTAATTTACGTACATGTATGTATGTATTATTTTTACTCAATAAATGAGGTGTTTTTCAAAAGCAGCTCTCCCTCCTGCCTCCCCCCCTCCTGGGTACGCTCAGTTTGCCGTCGGCCTAACTAGACGTATGTTACTGTTACGTACACTTCAAGCATCTCCAGAATATCGATCCGTCTTGCGCTCGGGCTCTTATCTTCCTAGAGAAGTGCTCCTAGCTAGAGGAACACACAGGCACTTTTATACTAGTAACGGTGCCCAGCACTAAAAGTGCATGAATTACCAAACTCAGGCCAATTAGCCATCCATCTATTTAGAAAAAAATCAGAACACCTTCATTATTAAATATAATTTATTTACGGTTTATTCTATTTAAGTAGTTATTTTTTACCGAATATGAGGTTCAGTTTATTTATACTGGGTTTTTACCAAGATTTCGAACGTTTATCTTTTGCGATTGATTCAACTCTTGTTTGATGCCGCGAATTAATTGACTATAATCATTTTGACTACGAGTATATAATGCTCCGTTGCATGGATTCTAGAAATATATTTTATAGTTAGATTATATAATAAAATAATAAATAAATAAAAATCGTTTATTGACACTATATAACAAGTATGTTTTTTACACTTTAAATTTAGATTGGATGTCCTGACCCCTGTCGTAGATATTTCTGAATGACAGGAGTCAGTTCACTCCCAGGTGACACAATAACAAGCTTATACAATTTATTTAAACATTGTAAAGCTTACCCAAGTACAAACAAATAAATAATAATAATAATAATAAAAAATCGTATTATAGGGCTGTTGGTGGGTATTTTAGGAATTCCGTGTATCCTCTCTGTGTGTTATGTGAATGTGTATGAGTGTCTGTGAGAGGGTGTGTAAGAAGAAATAAATAAAAAGAATAAATGCATCGATGAAGGAACATATCGACAATCACATATACCTACCATATATTATATATACCACAATAATAAATTAACTAGTAAATTGAGTATAACACATTAATTTAGCCACTATTTATATAACTACGCTTAGAAGTTGTTCTGTATCATTATATGTTACAGTTAAAAACCATTTAGTTATTATATATATACTTAATATACCTTAAAAGTGATAGAAAGAAAACAGTTTGTCATACAAAATTAATAATAAAAAATAAACCGACTCAAAACTTAACATAAATGTACAAACTTAAACTAAAAAGTAAAAACTTAATATACCTTAAAAATTATAGAAAACTCGAAAGAAAACAGTATTCCATAGAAAATTTATAATAAAAAATATACCGATTCAAAACTATACCTATATGTACAAACTTAAACTAAAAAGTAAAAAAACACTTCAAAGCAAGAGCCTTATTTATAAACAGTTGTTTTAACAGTCGGTGCAAGCCAAAGAAAAATAACCTAAATAGATACCTACTTAATTAATATATGAATAGGAAATCGAAAGAAAGCTGATAATTGCAAAGAAGCAAATTTTTTTTTTAATGCATTTAGACACTACCATCAACGTCGCGTCGTCTACCTTTAGCTATCGCCTCACTCCGGCCATCCTCAGGATTTAACTGTCCTTCTTATGTAAATCTAATTAACTAAATCCCTAACTTGGCGATTTAAGGCCATCTTGACAAGCTGACAACCAAATCGTTTGGTCCAAAATTTGTTCACGATTGTCAAAAAACGTATATTGTTTTTCAAACGACGTCACAGCCTTGGGATTACGTCTACGTCCATTACGTTATTTAGCGTTGCGCCGCCGCGCCGCCAGAATCGACGTCAGCTAGTTAATATTGTTGAAAATGGCATCGCGAACGCTGAATGCGAAAATGGATCAACAGTGCTAAATAATCGGACGCACGTCTATTCGAATAGTTTGATTTAAGCGGCGTCTGTTTGGATGTATAGTGATTAATTCGATATCGCAAACTATTTATCGACGAATTTGACAGCCCGTAAAGTTATCGAGTATAACCGATACAGTTTTACCGTCTGACAGCAGCCAGCTGACATTTTGGAATTTGCTTTTAGTGTTGCAAAGGAATAAATATAAAAATCATTATTCTAAAAGATATAAAAAAATAGACTAAAACAAAAAAAAAAACTACTTTTTAAATATAAATCGTATCCGCTCGGCATGGTGGCAAGAACACTATGGCCGCATTTCCTCGCTGAATAGCTATGCTGATTCTCGGGCGAGGAAAGAACCAGCCCTCTTGTCATCAAAGCAGACAATTAGACGAGCCTAAAATCTCTACAGCGAACGGCACAAACACGTAGTCTTTGATTATAGATAAGTATTTCCGCCGCTTGCCAGACTCTGGGCTTTCGGCTGCGGCTCCCGCTTTTAGCGAGTGTCGACACAAGTGGCATCCCACAGTAAGGCCCGTTCCCGCTCCCAAGGGATCAGCGTGTCTTTTACTATTATCACGGACTAATCCAGTGGGTTCCAGAATAGCTGGAACCTCAATGGTGGCAAGATCCCTTTTTATGGTTTCATATACAGAGCCATGACGTGAAAATCTGCCAGCGCTTTTTATGCATGAAAGCCCGTAGACTGCAATAAATATTGTCAATTGATATAATAAACTTATTAGGGCATAAAGTGAGTTAATATAGAGCTGCCTGAGTTTTTAATGACATAAATTCTTATATTAAAATATTACCGTACTTTGGAACTAACGATATTAACCAAATCAACTTTTTGATTTTGTAAGTGGCAACATTTTTTATGACTTACCGACCGAAATCGCTGAGGTAGCGATCTGTCGAGACTGCTGGCCCTGATGAATCAATCACACAAGATTAAGGTTCGATATCTTATTGATCTTCTAAGAACCCATCATTAGTTAATGAGGATTTAGTTTTGTTATTAATTTGCAGTCTATTTGAAGAAAATGTTATCGTGAAATACGTCATCATCGAATCATTTCATCTCAGTTTTATATATTTATTAATATTTTATTATTAAATTTAATACTATCAACAACGAGTTTCATTTACCCTGTTATTATTTTATCTGAGTTAATTAAGCTGGGTACATACTGGTGGAGAATAGTAAGATTAGGAGAGGAAACCCACTAACCAGTAGATGCGGCGATCGAGGCTTCCCCCTGGCGTCCTTCGGCTGGTTCACTATTTGATTTTCCACTGATTTCAGAGTGATTATTGTTTATTGCGTGGTTATTATTTGAATTTACGGCGTGATTTAGCGTTTTTAATGGTGGAGCGTGGTAGGTTTGCGAACACCTCCAAGTGCGGCGGTTGAGCGACTGCGATGCCAACTGGCGTTGGGCAAAGGAGTTAAGAGGTAGGAGCGGAAGGAAAATGAATAGTAAGATACATAAGTATAAATTTATATCGGCGTAACCACATACTAAACGTAAGGCGTCTCAGCAGTTTGGCCTCGAAATGAAACTTGGACAAGACAAAGGTCATGTCGACACCAATCTGCGTGGGCAACGCCACTCTCGAAGTTGTGCAAAAATACAAACCTTGGACAGACTATACAATACGTCAGCAAAGAAGCCGATAAACATTCAGCTAGGATTGGCAGCATTCGGGAAGTTGCGCCACATCTTATCAGACATACCACAGTGTTTGAAGACAAAAGTGTTTAACCAATGCGTTCTTCCAGTATTGTACGGAGCAGAGACGTGGACACTGACACTAAAAATATCGCTTAAGGCGACAAGTCAAACACAGGTTATATAAAAAGTTTAATTAGCAGCTGTATTACATTACGTTGTTAATAGTTTCCGTTATTTACGACAGAGCTTGCGTTCAAATTACAATTTAAGCAATTCTTGACAATGTTCGTGTAAATATCAACTAATATCGTTATATACTGACGTACGTTATTCTGACCGCCTCCGTGGTCTAGTGGTAACAAACGTTGCCGTGAACTCGGGAGGTCGTGGGTTCGATTTACCACCGGGGGCAAGTTGTACATTGTATAATTTGTCTCGGTCTGGGTGTTTATATGTAGGTATAATATGTATATATTTACAAAAAAAAAGTAATAGGTATATGTAGTTTATCAACCATCTAGTTTCCGTAACACAAGCCTCGTAGCTTACCACGGAAACTAGATGGCGCTGTGTGACCTGTCTGGAAATATTTATTTTATTTATATTTATACCTACTTACATATACAGGGTTACGAATTAAGTCGTCCTAGATCCGCTAAGGGCGTGTAGTATTCATAGTTTCTGACTGATTTAACTATGAAACACCCTACCCTAAACGTGTTCATAATATTAGTTTTTTTTTAATACCCAATATTTTTGCTATTAGATTAAATATTTTAAAACGTGTGAGAGACTAGTTATTATTATTTGATTTTTGGGTAGATTGAAATTTTTGAAATTGGGTATCACACGAGTGTTATAATACCTAGTTATGTGCAGTTTCATACACAAATTTATCTACTCTCATACATTGGGATTGAACCTACTAAATAAAAGTTAAAATAATAAGAATTTTAAGCAAGAATAAAAAAAAACACGAAATGCTATACAACAAAACGTAGGTATTAAATGGCGCCAAATATTTTTTTTTATTTATTTAAATGACCATGGTACAAAATACATAAGTCCTAAACAATGAAATGGCGCCAAAACCTAGCTTATGACCGCGCACGCGCTATGGCGGGCGCTGCCATAGACAAGTAAAAATTGGAATCAAAACTTTTTTGTAATGGAACTTTTGCCTTAAATAACATTATTTTGTTAGAGAAAAAGTTTTATAATGTGATTCTATTTTTAAATTTCAGCAGTATGTTTATAAAGTACGAGTATGTCAATATAAATTCGTTTTGAAGTTTGTAATTCACTTTACGATATGAGAGTAGATAAACAATATTATGGCACCTGGTTTACAGAAAATGAAATGTAGATATTTTTAGGCACATATACCTGTATATGAGAATAAACTGATATTATACGTGACTTTGTATGATTTTACGTTAGACTAATATGTGATTCTATTGATTCTATTGATATATATTCCTACAAAACCATATGTCGAAAATGACAGTTTATTTTGGCTTCTCCATACAATTTGGCTATTTAATTTTTTTACATTATTACAGTTTATATGTAGATGCCAATTTTTTTTTGTCTATTACGTCAAGAAAAGTTGTTTGTCTCTATCATAAAAACTACAGATTAGTCTATTTTTTTTTGTCTATTACGTCAGGAAAAGTTGTTTGTCTCTATCATTAGAATCACATATTAGTATTTTTTTTTGTCTATTACGTCAGGAAATGTTGTTTGTGTCTATCATTAGAATTACATATTAGTCTATTTTTTTTGTCTATTACGTCAGGAAAAGTTGTTTGTCTCTATCATTAGAATCACATATTAGTATTTTTTTTGTCTATTACGTCAGGAAATGTTGTTTGTGTCTATCATTAGAATTACATATTTAGTCTTAATTTTTTTTGTCTATTACGTCAGGAAAATTTGTTTGTCTCTATCATTAGAATTACATATTAGTCTAAATTTTTTTGTCTATTACGTCAGGAAATGTTGTTTGTCTCTATCATTAGAATCACATATTAGTATTTTTTTTTGTCTATTACGTTAGGAAAAGTTGTTTGTCTCTATCATTAGAATTACATATTAGTCTAAATTTTTTTGTCTATTACGTCAGGAAATGTTGTTTGTCTCTATCATTAGAATCACATATTAGTATTTTTTTTGTCTATTACGTTAGGAAAAGTTGTTTGTCTCTATCATTTGAATCACATATTAGTCTATTTTTTTTTGAAATGAAATGAAATGAAATGAAATATTTATTTGCAGGAAACATGGTAACAAACAATATTAGGTCTTATTAATATTAAATGGGTCACATATTTCGCCATAAGCATGCAAAAATTTACAACAACTGTTATAGAAGTAAAGTTACTAAAAAACTCAGCGTTGCTTCTTTAGTAACTTTACTTCACAAAAACCTTTGTGTTGCTTAAAATACACATAGTATTCCTCCAAAGTATAGAAACATTCCTGAACTAGCCACGCATGCAGTACTGTACAGAATCTTTTATAAGGCATCTCTGTCCATACCTTTGGCAAACAATTATATATTTTAGCGCTCATATAGGAGGCGTTTCGTCTAAAGATTTCTAATTTAGGTATAGGCATTACTAAGGATGTGTGTGTGATGGAACGTTTGCCATTATTATTACTTTGTTGATACAGCTCAAAATTTGACTTAACAAATTTGCATACCTCAAAGATGTATACACATGGTAAGGTGAGTATCATATATTTTTTAAATAAAGGACGACAAGAGTCAGTCCACTTTAGACCTCCAATAGCACGAATACACTTTTTCTGTGCTATGAACAAGCTCATTATATCTACTGAATTACCCCAGATTATAATGCCGTAACGTAACAGTGAGCAGACATAGCTGTGATAGACCATGATGGCTGTGTCTGTAGATGTCACCGATTTTATAGTTTTAAGAGCATATACACAGCTATTTATTCTCTTCCGAACCGTCTCAACTTGGTCTTTCCAGTTGCAATGTTCATCTATAATTAATCCTAAGAATTTAATTTTACTGACTTGTTCTATATCTTCATTTAAATGTCTTATCTGAAATTTCCTTTTATTTGCACCATAGGTAACAAATTGCATTATTTTAGTTTTTGATAAGTTTATTTTTAAATTATTTTTAGTTAACCACTCTATAATGTTTTCCAGTGCTACATTCATATGGCTTTCCAATGAATCATGGTCTTTATTTTTAACGATTATAGTCGTATCATCTGCAAAAAGTACGCTGTCATGAACTGTAGACTGACTTTTTGTCTATTACGTCAGGAAAAGTTGTTTGTCTCTGTCATTTGAATCACATATTAGTCTAAATTTTTTTGTCCATTACGTCAGGAAAAGTTGTTTGTCTCTATCATTAGAATCACATATTAGTCTAATTGTTTTTGTCTATTACGTCAGGAAATGTTGTTTGTCTCTATCATTAGAATCACATATTAGTATTTTTTTTGTCTATTACGTTAGGAAAAGTTGTTTGTCTCTATCATTTGAATCACATATTAGTCTATTTTTTTTTGTCTATTACGTCAGGAAAAGTTGTTTGTCTCTGTCATTTGAATCACATATTAGTCTAAATTTTTTTGTCCATTACGTCAGGAAAAGTTGTTTGTCTCTATCATTAGAATCACATATTAGTCTAATTGTTTTTGTCTATTACGTCAGGAAAAGTTGTTTGTCTCTATCATTAGAATTACATATTAGTCTAATTTTTTTTGTCTATTACTCCAGGAAAAGTTGTTTGTCTCTATCGTTAGAATCACACATTAGTTTAACGTAATAATACCATACAAAGTCAGTTAATTAATGGAATACAGCTGCTGGTTTTAGGGAAGCGTTTCTGGTTCAAGAAAAGGATAGAAATAAAACAGGTTTTTGGCAAATTATTGATCTAGTTTTAATAAATAACGCAGTAGATTATAGTAATACAAGGTACGTTGGAATCATCGATGTATATAGATAGGCCCTCACTGATATAAAAACGTTCCCGTAAAACCAATCGAAGTCATGTAGCTGCACCAACAGTCGCGAGCTAGCAAGCGTCGAGAGCGCCTAATATTAATATTTATTTCGAGTAAAACTAGTCTTTTTGTATGCATTGTGATATAATTTCCGACGAATAAAGCATGTGGCATTATCCTTGCTTGAGAATTGCCCCCCAAAGCTGGTAGGTACACAAAGCAAGCGGCACGTTTTTAAGAGTGCGTTTTGTATTGAATAGGCTTATCTATATACATCGATGGTTGGAATGCGTGAATAGTATTGAATATTCTATAAGTTTGATATTGGAGAAAATTTGGTTTCGCTCGCACAATCTTATATTATTACTATGTTCGACTTGAAAGCATGTAAAGCTTGCTTTTTTTTTTACAGATTTTTGTATGAAAACCATAGACAAACGCCAAGTCGCACGAACAAAGCGAAATAAAGTGGGAAAAAGCGCTCAAAGCGACAAGTTAAACGTAGAGAGATAAGATAAGATCAATATTTTCAAAGATTCAGGGAAATGTAGTAGTTATTATATGTTTATAATGTCAGAATCTTCGAAAACATTAAATTGTGCGAGCGAGAGAGGTGCAATTTGGCTTTTTAATAAAAAAATATTTTTCTTGAATTGATTTATAGAATAAAATAAGGACGTTCGATTTTTAAAAGTATGACGTGAACGCGTGAAGTCGTTGTAGAAGTAGCGGCACTACTATTATCCAAACAGTATTTTATATGATTTTGCGGAAGCTGTGTCGAAACCAAAGCGGTACGCGATACTCACCGCGTCTTCTGCGATTGGTTCTTCCCTTCACGAGCTATCGTCAGGGGATACAAGAGCCGGATGTGGTTTGAATTAGGAATGAGCGGTATTTTTCAATACGGTTTTTGAATAATCTTTGAAAATATTAGATTCAGATTAGAGAGTATCAAAACCTTTTAACAAGATATCGATATTGTCTTTCAACATCGTTGGAAGGAATATTTTCAAAGGATGGTCAGACTTTGTTCGTAAACCGGCTTAAAAGAAATTACTTTTTGTCAATACTTAACACTTCAATAACGTAAACCTTTTTACTTAATTTATTATTTGTACTTTTTAATAGGTAACTAATAGGTGGTAGACTGACTGATGGTGGTCATTTGCCCAGTCTGCCGGGGCGGGGAAGTATCCACCCAGTTCGTATAATAAACCCAGTAAAGTGTATATAAACTTTCGGGATCAGGCTCGAATTGCCGTCATGCCCAGTCAAGCCGGCATAGTGTTAGGGACTGATGAGTGTCTGATTTCAGTTGCTAACTTTCATGGACCTCGCGCGCTACTTAACATTAGGTGGTCTCACCACAACCGGATCACATGTCATGCTAGTATAAAAAAGTTGTCCGCTAGCAGGAGTAGAATCTTCCAAAATAATTTATTAACGTGTCACAAATATTTGGACTTTCATCTTTATACTAGCATCTATTGTCGTGGTAATAAACCCATCGATATTATAAAATGTACCTCGGAGAGCACGTTAAGCCGTCGGTCCCGGTTCCACTAATACCAACTTATGGAATCGTTAATAAAGGGTTGGCGAGGATCTGATCGTCATTTTTTTATAACAATTCCAAACGTTGGTATTAGTGGAACAGGAAGCGACAGCCTTAACGTACTCTCTGAGGCACGAGAACGGTGGTGTTGTAAATCTATGACTGCAGTACGTAAGAAAAGTGTATTTCTCATTGGTACATGCCGGGGGGGGTTTGAACCGACCTTTGTATCCTACAAGGATAATTTTAATTAAATTAAGGAAAGCGTTCTTACATCCGAGCCACCACCGCGCCTGGTTTGATCGCTCTTTATTCGGATACCGCTCTGGTTTGAATAGGCCTTCAATCTCATCCAAGACTGCCCAAGAGTAAAGCTCGGCATAGGCGGTCAGTTTTTTGCGTCAAACCAGACGTAGAACTGTGGCTTACATCCACAGTTTTATGCCAACTATATTTCCCCACTCACTGGCGTCAAACCGGCTCTTTAGTTTTCGACCGGCCGACTGTTCGAAGGACGTGTACTACTTATTTGTGTCGAGAAAAAGAATAGATTTATATATATTTTTTACTTTTTACTAATTAGACGATTTTTAATAATCGATCAATTTATTAATTTCGATAGTAACTTTGAAAACAATCCATTATAGCGGGCGCTGCGAGCGAACTGACGCGATTGGATTGCAGATCACACACTCGCGGTCAGTTTGGATGTAGGTTTGGTTGGATGTGGTTGGGGATTACGGTAGTCACGGAAAAATTCGTGGCGCGTCGTCAGTTAAAACTCTGGAGTTGGGTTTCGACACTCACGATCAAATTTTGGATGTAATCCACACTTTTACGTCTGGTTTGACGCCTAAACTGACCGTCAATGTCCTACCAGTATAGGTACCTACTAAATTATTGGAGATATAAAATTATCTACAAGTAGTCGGTTCGTCAATAGTTGATAAAAAAAGATGCCACACGTGGACGCCAAGCACAACAACTGCGTGTACCACGATACTTGGTACGACGACACAGTCGCTATTGGAGACGTTATCATAATATTTATCAACTCTTGGCGAATAGACTTTACAATATCTACTTTGAATATAGGAAAATACATGATTAAAATTGTGAATATAATTGCTATAGAACATTAATAAATAGTAATATATTACATTCTGCGCACATCCGTAGACCAGATGTGTACAAAACCATCACCCACCACCCTATTTGTGAAATGAAGGGTGGCATCATTTCAGTGTTGCTAATTGATTGAAATATGCCCAAAAATCGGGAAAACACGAAAATAATATAATTAGTAATCTGTTTCACATTAAAAATCGTAATTTGAAATAAATTAATTGTATCCAAAAATGTATGCAGAGGTAGTTTTGGAGATATTTCAATTCATCTACAATTTTTACCTCTGAACCTGAAAAAAGACACGAAAAATTACAAAAAACATTGTAAGCCAAAAAACAAATTTTAGCAAAAAAAAAATTGCCCAAAACCAGGCCCCAATTTTTTGCAGCGTGCCTCAACAAAAATACAATTCAATAATCATAACAATAAATTGTTTTTTTTTTTTAATTTTACTACATCTCTTTTACCCCAGCATTAAAATATTATTTAATTAAATAGTCAATTGGTTAAAATTTATGTATGAAATAGTCACAAAGCACTATTTATACGATAAGGTACTTTATTATAGATAAAAAACACTGGATTACAAATAGGCGGGATCAAAACTATGTAATTATTAACGTAAAAAAATTTTTTGTACAATGTCGTTATGCTAGGGTAAAAAAAATAAAATGAATTACAGATTATGAAAACACAATATATTAACTATCAAATAAAAAAGAAATTATGGCACGAGAACATTTTATTCTCCAAGGAAAATGGGCATTCTTATTTGGTAAAGATGTCTGAGGAAGATTCTTGCGAGATTCTTGCGCAAGACAAGGGTTAGTCTTGGTCTTGCAAAAAAGCAAGATCAAGATTGGGCAACTCTAATACTATGCCTCCAGCTTTAGTTCCTTGTTAACAAAAACCTCAGCCATTATTTCTAATTTACAGCATTGTAACCGAGACAAATTCAAGCGTTCCTATGGACGAATAATAAACAATAAACAAAAAAAACAACAATTTAAAAATTTCATTTAATTTTGTCGATTCGGAGACGTATTTTGGTCGAGCTAGAGATTTAAGAAACATTAGAATCGGAAAAACCTTTAATTTTCTATTGCACACATTAAAATTATAATAAAGTTAGACAATAATAATAATAATACTTACAATAAACTTAATATTAATGGATTATAATACTTAAAAATATTTTGTTAAAAAACGGTTCTGAGGTAATATATAATTGGACGTAGTTAAGCAAAAAGGATCCAAAACACATTAAGTGAGGAAAATCCGTGGAGGCTCTGACGTTCTCTGGTGAGCTTGGGGAAAAACTCCACTTGGCGACGAGTGACCCTTTAAGTAGAGAATATTATGCTCAAAGGGTCAGCCTTGCCGTTCAACGGGGAAACGCAGCGAGTGTCCTCGGCACACTACGCCCATCGGACGGTTATAAATTTAGTTTTTATTTATTTGTTTTATTTGTAGTGTAGTTTATTTTATTTTTTTGTTTATTTTAAGTTAGGTTTTTTTTTAAAATTATTTAATATTGTAATTCTTTTATACTATTTTTTATAATTTTAACGGGTCTTTACGCGATTTACATTAGAGACATATTTCTCCCGACGTTTCAGCCAAGTTGCATTGGCCGTGGTCACGGGTCGACTGAAGCTATGCGGTATAGTCTCGTACATACTGGGCGGTAGATGTAAACCTACCCACTTATAAAAGTTTTTAGAAATTATAAAAACTATTATGAATGTGCGCGAAAGTTTAAAAAGTTTAATTCTTTTATACTGTTTGTATATTACTTTTAAAAAAATCTGTATTACGTTAAGTTAATTTTAATTTATAGGTCATTAACTAAAATTGGAATTTAGATACTCGTAAGTGCATCGACACATCGATTAGTCCAACATTTAATACATTTGGAACAAGCGCAGATCAGATGAAACGATTTGCAATAGTTACTTTTTTTCGACGTTTGCTGTAGAAACGATGGGCCCGTGGGGATCGGAACTGAAAGCATTTTATAAAGAAATTGTTCCAAGGCTCATTGACGTCTTTGGTGACAATAGGGCTGGCAGTTTTTTCTCACAAAAATTAAGTATCATAATTCAAAGGGAAAATGCTGCTAGTGTATTGGGCACCATACCACAAGACAGCGATTTGGAGGAGCTATTTTTTTGTAAGTATTTAATTTTTATTTCCTATTATTATTATTCTTTTTGGGAAAATTTATATTTTGTTGTAATATAGTTTATTTAAGGTTTTATTAAATGTTCGATTGATTAAATATATATTTTAGAATACGAGTATGTTAAAACGGCATTTTTATATGAATCGTTTTTGATATAATATATATCATCCAAAGGTCCTGATTTTTTTTTTTTATGTGGATTGGATCCTTTTTGAGTAACTGCATCCAATTGTTGCATAAATGCTTAAATACGTGCAAGAAATAGAATGCTTAAGTTATTTATAAAATATATTTAATTTAAATGCTTAACATTATACTTCTGTAGCTCTGGCACGCATAAACTCAGCTATCGAATTCAAATCGAACCGAAAACATGAAGTATGGGATATTAGACATCACCATACGCTGCGACAGAATAATTTAACATCTCGGAAGTGAAACTTCACCTAAGGAGTTTTTTTGCGTGCTAGAGCGTAGATGCCCTCGTTCCGAATCATGACCAGACCGCTTAGAATGATTATGATATTGACAGTCGTTCCGAATCAAATATCACGATTTAGATGTTTAGTAGCACTTAAGTGCAAACGTTATATAATGGAATCCGTTAACTATGTTATAAAATACCCCATAAAATTATAAATAATAATCAAAGCCAAAAATATTGTCAACCCTAGTAAGCTGTCATGTCAGGGAACCAAGATTATTTAACAGAAAGGCCTACGTACCTATTTTACCTAATAATTGTCTAATAGTTTTTCTATTTTCCATTCATAAATGTTTGCTACCTCAATACAAGGATGTCATTATACTTAAGTACTGGCTTCAAAAAATTTCAAGTTGGATATCCTACAACTGTTTCGAGTTTTTTTTTTCCAATATATTTTTTGCAAAATAACGATGCTTTCTATAAATATTCTAGGAATATTTATTTAGGCCATGAAGATAGCAATTTAAATCGTACTCGCGAACTGTATCGGCAACGATGTATCGATGGTAGACCCATTCTGCGTAATTTACTTTTACTTAAATAGGGTTTCCACAAAAGTGAAAATAATAATATTTTTTTATTGTTTTGGGGTATGTTATACAGCGCGCGTTATTACGGTTCTTAAATATTGTCAATGTACTCGTTACAAGGCCCTATTTAACCTCCTTTTGGCTTTACTGGGTATTTTGTAACACGTTGTATATGTATCACGCTATTAAAGTTGATATTTGCACGGCCGCATTAAATAACAGGTAGTTGACTTTTAACAATATCACGGGTGAAGCAGTAGCATATAAACTTTTGACTTTATTGTAGCCTATAGGCATTTGCAACGCATTAAATAATGGGTAGTCGGCCATTAACGTTAACGCGGGTGGAGCAGTAGCATATGAGCTATTGACCTTATTGTAGCCAAAAGGTATTTTCAACGCATTAAATAATAGGTAGTCGGCCATTAACATTGAGCAGTATCATATGAGCTATTTACCTTATTGTAGCCAAAAGGTATTTTCAACGCATTAAATAATGGGTAATCGACCATTAACGTTAACGCGGGTGGAGCAGTAGCATATGAACTTTTGACTTTATTGTAGCCTACAGGCATTTTCAACGCATTAAATAATGGGAAGTTTGTCATTAACGTAGCTGGCAGCACCTTTAACGTTGACTTTAACTTATAAAATTGAGATTACTATTGCATCTATGTACATGATTTTTGCTAACTCTAGAAACATGTTATGAATATCATTTCATGTTCAGCAAGGTCTGTCATGATACCATGATTTTTTTTCTAGTAAATTTCGTTCTACATTGCATTTTCACAAGTGTCATTTTTGCTCCGTCACCTATGTATTTTACTAATTTATTTATATAGCACAGGTAAAAATAATCCTAACAAAATAAATAATAATAATACAATTAATAACGACAACTTATTATTTATATTGATTTGTAGCTAGTTAGGTATTATGTGAATCAGAATTCGTTAAAAAAAAACAGGCAATTTATTGAGATACTTTGGATTTTATAAAATATATACTAGCACGACATGTGACCTTGCACCCATCTGATGGTAATTGGCGCGCGAGGTCCATGACTGTTAGCAACTGGAATCAGATACTCATGACTGACACCAGTTTCTAACACTATGCCGGCTTGACTGGGCATGACAGCAATTCGAGCCTGATCCCGAAAAGTTTTCTCTGGGTTTATCGGCACGAACGGTGGATACTTCCCAGCCCCGGCAGACTGGGGAAATTACCTTCAGTCCGCCTACCACCTATTAAATTTCTTATAATATTTCCAGATGAGATTTCCAGAATAAATAATAATAATAACTGATTGAACTTAAAAAACTAATTTAATATTTTTTCTAAGCTATAATTATTATTTATAGTATAATAGCATTATTCATAATAACTTCTAGAATCCTTGAAAAACACTTTAGTTAAAATAGGTTCTATTTTACGCATAGTCATTTTTGATGCTAAAAAAGGGGACAAAACCTACTATAACTCAACTTCAAGTTTTTATGTAATAGTGGTGTAACTGTTTATGTCTAAAATTACAGTACTTTTATTTCCTAGTAAGCTAAAATGTAGTCACATTTCTTAAGTGTACCCTCATAAATTGAAATCTTTGAAAATGTTGGAGTGTGCAAGCGAGAGGTCACAGCAACAACCATCTTGATATTATTAATTAAAAACTGATTTTTACTTTACAAAACCAATTAAATTCATAAATAATTCTAATTAACAATACAATTAAATTCTAACAGCAAGCTGGCCAGTAATATTTTAGTGGCAGATTAACACTAATGGAGAGCTCTAAGGAGCAAATATTAAGATATTTGAGGGGTATCATCACGACTGTTTCCCTTTCGGGGTGGTCAGAAACCACGCTTATAAATAAGCGGATTCACATTTAGCCAACTTTACTATAGGCCAATCATGACAAGTGGCAAGCTCGTCGATGTCTCCAGCGTACCAAACTCAAGAAATATCACATTGAATATTATTTAAAATGTATTTATTTACATTATTAAATATTTTTGTGTCCCGACCAGGAATCGAACCCGGTACCTCCGAGTCTAAATCCACGGACTCAACCGCTAGACCAACAGGCAGTTGATAGAGTTGATCCGAGGAAGTTGATAGATATAATTTCTTAAAAACACAAATATAGTGCAAGCGAGAGGGATATATGTATAATCCAATAAATATTATCATACCTTCTTAGAAGATAATAATATTAAAGACCAACAATCTTCATAACTAAGCGTCACCGTGCTTAGTCGATTTTATGACTGGAAAAAGCAGAAGTTTTTTAAACGAATGTTGTAAGAAAATGAATTTACTAAAAAAATAAGTTAGTTGGTTTTCGCTCAGCGATATATTTAATTAGTAATTTTTTAAAAATGTTTTTTTCAATAGTAAAAACTAATTATTATTATTATTAACTTTTATAAAAAGATTTCATAATAAATTTATGTAAGGTAAAAACCTTAATTTGGCAATAATTTAAATTAATAAATAATTGCGACATAATACAAATTGCAAAAAATATAATATCCAATAAGTATTTATATACTTTTATTGTTTATTTATTACCCCTATGTTCCTATGCCGCTTTTTTCACTTTATTTATTTATTTTATTTTTATTTGTTTGTTGAACATAGCATACATAACAAATGGAGTGTATCACTTTATCACGATAGATGGCGCATGATATATGGTACCTAATATAACTGTCAATAGCAGAGCAACTTATATTAAAGTGAGAACTTTAATGCGCGCGCTTGGTTAGTGACCTATTTCGTCGTAGGTATGTCAGAACAGCGCTCAAGGGTAACAGCGCGGCGAGGAAAGGAAAGAGGGGCGGATAGGCGCGCGCGTATAGCCGCTGCCTCTCTCGCTCTCTCGCTACTTCTTTCTCTTTCTTTCTTCCTCTCGAAATAGCGCGGCGGGGAAAGGGAAGACGGGCGGATAGGCGCGCGTGTATAGCCGCTGCCTCTCTCGCTCTCTCCCGCTCCTTCTTTCTCTTTCTTTCTTCCTCTCGAAACAGCGCGGCGGGAAAGAGGAAGAGGCGCATTTATTTAATCTCCATATTTCTACCACCTACGAAATCTAGTCCAAATCTACCTGCAAGTTTAGTTTTTACTTTTGCGTTACGTCCCGCGACGCACCCGTTTTGTTTTTTAAGCAATTTTAAATGAGAATGTCCATTTTTCTTAGAGAAATGGGCCCATAAAAATGTTTTTTGCTATAATTTATTTTTTTATTGATAGTTAAAATTAGAGCGAAAATGTTTTGTTTTGTAAATTAATTTACAGTGGATATTGTTAGTCAAGAGTGGTGTTGTTTGGTTTAATAATGTGCTACAATGTAAATAATTATGGAAAACGATAAATTGTACTCTAAATATGGGGCACAAGTTGCAGTTAATTTGTTGCGGTTTTTACCGCGCTGTGAACTCCCATATTATATCCGACGTGTTTGGGCTATAATGCCGCGAGTGATTTCAAGAAAAGCATCAAAATTTGCAACGTCTGGAACTTGATGATAACCTTATTAACTCAGAAAAAAGAGAGATATATTACGTCAGACTTGGCTGTATGGGCTAGACCCTTTGCCTTCCCTATCACCTCATTCATCATCCATTAAACAAACAAAAATAGATTATTAAAATTTTGAGATATATAAAATTATATGTCGTTTTCTCAACAATATGTACAATTTATATAAAGTAAATCCATATATGAGTTCTATAATGAGCTGTGGTTTATGTTATATGCCCAGTCAAGACGGCATAGTGTTAGGGACTGATGTCAGTCATCAGAGTCTGATTCCAGTTACTAACATTTATGGAACTTGCGCGCCACTTATCATCAAATGTTATACTAGTAAAGTATCATCACGACCGTTTCCCTTTCGGGGTGGTCAGAAACCACTATAGTCAACTTTGCTATAGGCCAATCATGACAAGTGGCAAGCTCGTCGATGTCTTCAGCGTACCAAACTCGAGAAATATCACAAATAAATTAAATTAAATGTATTTATTTACAATAATAAATATTTTTGTGTCCCGACCAGGAATCGAACTCGGTACTTCCGAGTCTAAATCCACGGACTTAAACACTAGGCCACGGAGGCAGTCTTAAAGTAAGTTATACTAGTATTTTAAAAAAAAGGTACCATTGCTGCTAGCGACATCTACAGTAAGTCTTGTTTCAAGCGGTGTTATTTTTATATATTATTTATAATATTAGTTATCCAGAGAACAACAAATAGGTGGTAGGGGGACTGATGGTGGTAATTTGTTCGTGCCGATAAACCCAGTAAAGTGTATCCACACGTTTCGGGATCAGGCTCGAATTGTCATGACCAGTCAATATAGTGTTAGGGAATAATGTCAGTCATGAGTGTCTCAATCTAGTTCCATTCATGGACCTCGCGCTCCACTTGCAATAAGATCACATAACGTGCTATTATAAAAAGAGGTACCATTGCTGCTAGCGACATCTACTAAAAGTTTCATGTAATACACCCCATTGCTACTGATTGTAAGTTTTGTAAATACTTTAATTGGACAATAAATAAATAAATAATAGTAACACAATTAGCTTCTAACGGCAAGTTTGTCAGTAATATTGGTGGCTCTAGTTTTGGCATGTATCATTATATCAGTGGAAAGCTCATCTATATTTGTGAACCGACATTTTTTGAAGCTGAACAAATCTGTTACAAAAGCGACTATTTCTGACTGAAAAGTTTCACAAACTTCTCTCAGCTTGTCATCAGGTCCGAGGAAACCCCAAACCAAAACTGGTAGTAGATGCTCAGATATGGAGTAGAAATGAGACATAAATCCTTCGGGATATTGAAGATAACGTCGTTTGGCTTTTATCACAGACCAAACTGCTGTTGTGAGAGCCTGAAATTTAAGAAACAACTTTAAGTACATGCATCATAGAAAAATATTCTTCTTCTTAGTCGCTACACTCTTGGCAGAGTGGTCGTGGTCCACTTGGCGACGGGTGACCCTTTGAGTAGAGAATATCTCGTTCAAAGGGTCAGCCTAGCTGTTCAACGGGGGAACGCAGCGAGTGTCCTCGGCACACTACACCCATCGAATAGTCGTAATTTTATTTATTAATTTTTGGTTTTTAATTAGTTTTTATAATTTAGTTCTTAATTTATTTTATTTTTTAATCTTTGTACTTTACTCCGAATAAATATTTACAATACAAAAAATTATAATAATTATTGTGTCCCGATCAGAAAGCGACCTTTCTGAGGTCATCCGTCCATCTGGCAGGGTGCGTCCCACTCTACGTTTTCATCGAAAGAGTGAACGAGTCACTGATCGGCAGTCAAAATGTCAGTAACAAAGCTCGTCTCGCCATACACAATGCCATGTTGGTACCAACACTTATGTATGGAAGCGAGACGTGGATATGTCAGAATACGCATGACAGTAGAGTTAATGCAGTAGAAATGAGGTCGTTGCTACGAATATGCGGCGTCACTTTGACATAGATAGATAGATAGATAAATTCTTTATTGCACAATAAACAAAAACACATTTAAATGTACATAGGCGAACTTAATGTCTAGTGACATTTTCTACCAGCTAACCTTTGGGATAGTGAGCAATGATTGTGGGTGCATTAAATCATTAATTTAAAATCGAGATTAATAATAAAAAATAAAAATCTTAAAATATTACTAGCAACTAAAGCTAAAATACTTATACACTAATATATAAATATATAATAACACAAGTACATATAAATATATATAAAATACATACAATATTATACCAATTTTGAGAGGTTATATGGACTCGTCTTGCTTTTTGTGGAGGTGTAAGGTAAGTAAATTTTTAAAACACTTAAGTGACATACCGCAATATAGTAATATAGTAGGTATAAAAGAAAGCATAGGGACAGGGAAAGGTATGCTCCGATGGTTCGGGCATGTTGAAAGGGTGAAGAAAGAAAACCAGATATATAATTCTAAAGTTGGGGATAAAAGAGGCCCTGGAAGACCATGACTCGCATATTATGATCAAATAAACAAAACAGCTAAAGGTGCATTAAAAAGCAATGGAAACAAAAAGGCATAAAGAGGTTGATGAATGTCGAAGAAGCAAAGGAGGTATGTCGTGATCGTGACAAGTGGCGCTCAATTGTCTCTGCCTACTCCGCAAGGGATTTGACGTGATTATATGTATGTACGAAGTAATTTGCTGAAATATGGAATGATGTTACATTACTGTGCTGGTATATGGGTCCTTTAGACGCGGGTAACCAGGATTTGATTTATCAGCGGGGTGAGGCGAACGAATCGTCTAAGATCAGTCATTTCGCCTAGCTTTTGGAATTCCTGACAGACGTAATCGATCTTAGACGATTCGTTTTTGAACGAATTGTGTACTCCGCCTCACCCCGCTGTACCTTTCAATACTTACACTTTCTTTAAACCGGTCAGAGAGCCACCTGTTCCTGACGACAGCCAGGACAGAAGAAGGTGGTGCAGCTAGATCTTCAAACGCATCCAGCAGAATATAGTCTAATACCACATCGTAGAATGTCAATACCTACAAATAAAATAAGCGAATTCACATCTAGTCAACTTTATTATAGGTCAATCATGACAAGTGGCAAGCTCGTCGATGTCTCCAGCGTACCAAATTTTTTTTAGTATATATATTTATTTATTTAACACTATGTACAAGGGGCGGGCTTAATGCCGCTAGGCATTCTCTAGCAGCCAACCTTTGGGACAATGCAGAGAATTTTGATTATGAGGTAGGTGCAAAGGGCTTAAAAAAGAAACTTATTAAAATATTAAATAAACTTAATCTAAGATAAAACAATACATATTAATATACACACCAATACATACAAATATATACATTAATAAATAAGTTTATATTCTACTTCACATTAACTATTTAATAGGTGGTAGGCAGACTGATAGTGGTACTTTGTCCAGTCTGCTGGGGCGGGGAAGTATCCACCGTTCGTGCCGATAAACCCAGTAAAGTTCATTTCGGGATCAGGCTCGAATTGGCGTTATGTCCAGTCAAGCTCTCCACTTACCATCAGGTGGGAGCAAGGTCACATGTCGTGCTAGTATAAAAATAAAAAAAATAAAAAACACTTTCGTCAACAAGATCTATAACCATTTTAAAATTCAAATGAATCAGACCAGTAGTTCTCGAGATACTAGTTTGCGGACAGACACTAAGGTCTCACAAGGTTTATTTTATTTTTTTATTTAAAAAACTTCATTGCACAAACTACAAAGGCCGACTCAATGCCCGAAGAGATTCTCTGACAGACAAAACTTAGGGACAAATTTGAACAATTATAGGTACAATCATAGAAATAATAATAATACGATAATTATAAAAGGTAATTTAACAGGATTAATATATTCTTCATAACCCTTTCAGCACCGACAATACCAAACGTGCATTACGAGTATTAAAAAAATAATATGTATCGGTCGCCAAATTCTGTTCTGCAGCTCCGAAACAGCCTCCATAGATCATGCTCTCATCTAGTTACCTAGTATTTATTTTTATTAAATTATTAGGCTAGTCCGAGGTCCTAGTCCTTTTTTAAGAATAAAACATACAATAGTGATTTTTATGTCAATCATATTACGAGCACATTAGAAAACAACAACGCACGAATATGCGGAGGGGTTTTTGTGGAATTTGCTAGTAGAGGATTTTTTTCACGGGATATTTTAGACCTTAATTTAATAGTTTTTAATACCTTTTAATATCCAAAATATTTTTTTTTGTGCTGAAAGGGATATATCTTTATATATATCATAATATCAATATACTAATAATACGCAAGCGTCTTAGGAGACTCTTGCACAAGACCAATACCTAGACCAATATTAGGAGTGCAAGAACAAGATCAGCTGTTCTCATGGTCTTGGTCTCTTCTAGCGACTCTTCTCCAAAACAATAAAGTGCAATTTAGGTCGCACAGCATCTAAGAGTTGCATCTCTTTCTACCGCGTAACTCTTGTCTCTTCTGACAACGTTAGGGTTGTCTTCTTTTAAATAATAATTAATCTGAATATCTTATAACCGGTGATGTTACTTTATTATAAAACGGATACCTTACTAGAAATACAGAAAAAAAACCAGGCTTGTATTTCAATCGACCAAACACACGCAAAAACACAACACACTACAATCACACAAGATTTGAATAAAAAAAAATATATATACAAAAAAAAAGAAAAAATTTTTAAGTCGAATTTTAGATTAAGACCTATTTTGAAATTGCAATTACATCTAACTAACTAACCTTAACTCTTTTGCTGAGTAATTCATTTTCTATAGTAGTCCAGTTGGCAGGGTCTGATGCCCAGGAAACCATCTCTTCGTACGCTACCAGAAATTCTTTGGGTTCCTACGACAAAATAAAAATTTAGCTCGAAGGACCAAGAAAAATATAAAAAGATGTAAAGTATCATCACAACCGTTTCCCTTTCGGGGTGGTCAGAAACCACGCTTATAAATAAGCAGATTCGCATTTAGCCAACTTTACTATAGGCCAAGCATGACAAGTGGCAAGCTCGTCGATGTCTCCAGCGTATATAATAGTGTATATAATATTTATTAAATGTACATTAATAAATATTTTTGCGTCCCGACCAGGAATCGAACCCGGTACCTTTGAGTCTTAATTTTTTTTAGTTGTATGATATGGGTTTAAAGAAAGTTGTTACTGAAGTTGATAGAAGATTGTTTCTCGGGTTGAAAAGGGTTATTGTAGGGGTAAAAGAACGTTATGTAGGTTGAAAGAAGCTTGTTATGAGGGTTCGTAGAAGGTGATTGTAGAGTATAAAATAAAATTGTTGTGGAGTTTAAAAACCGGTTTTATGGAGGTTGAAATAAGGGTGTTATAAGAGTTCAAAGAAGGTTGTTGCAGAGGTTGATAGAATGTTATTGTTTAGATTGTTGTAGGGTTTGAAAGTAGGTTATTGCGGAGTTTGAAAGAAGGTTATCCAGGAGGTTAAAAGAAAGTTACTGTAACGGTTAAATAGTTATTGCAGAGGTTGAAATAGGGTTATTATGATTGTTGATTATAATACTAACATAAAATATTGATTGTACAATAACAAATGATTGAGTAAGTAAGCAAGCTTAATGCAGTAAATGGACTTGTTGATGATAATGGTCAATCTTGTCTGCAAAGGGTAATGGGACCGTGAGAATCTTTTCACATAATAGTTGCGAACTAATTATTCTCGGGGTTAAAATAAAGTTGTTGCTGAGGTTGATATAAAGTTATTGTGGAGGTTGAAGAAGGGGTAGAAAGAAGGTTGTTGAGAGAGTTTATAGAAGGTTGTAATGATGATGACTAACCTTGTCTGCGAAGAGCAGTAGGTCCGTGAGCACTTGTCTGCCCGCGTCTACATACCAGGCGCGGACTGATTGCTCTTTAAACAGAGATTGGAAGGCTACCCGAAGACAATGCAGTTTGCACAAAAACTCAGATTCAGAGTTGCATTCCGCTATATCAGCTCGCATAGTTCTGAAATGATATTTCAATTTATATTATTTAATTATTTATTTAGTACACACAGCAGTACATATATTATCACACACATAACATAGTATAATTATAACTTATCTAATATATGTACCAATTAGGTGTCAAAGGATTCACCAATATAAAAAGAAGAAGAAATTAAAAACTTATTACTGCAAAAAAAAAAAAAAAAACAAAAACTATCAAATTTACAAAATAAAAATATAACTTCTAAAATAAAATTATACATTTTTCTCTTTTTTAATAGAACTAATAAGGAAACATAAAAATTATTGATATTGATTAATATTGATGGTTTGAAATGTTCGAGAACATTTTTTCTGAATACATTGTAACGGTCATGAAATATGTCTATATCATCATTGGAACTGCAGAGACTACTGTAGGTGTTACACATTCGGGATGTTGACGAATGTGAACCTTACATTAGTTCTTGACAGCACAGGATCTTGGTTATAGGACGACGTGGAATATTATAGGGTACTGTCAGGGAAATGTGTTGCAAGAGTTCGATACATCCAGTCTGGCCATTGACAATTTTATGTAATAGTAAAAGGTGATGTATGGATCTACGTGATTTGAGAGCAGTCATTTTGAAATTTCTTGAAACTTTACTAAAATAAGGTCAAGCGTGGAATACTCTTCTCTCCTCCTTCCGCTAAGTACCTTACATATGCTCTCAATGTCCACAAAGGCGGATTCAGATAGTGGACGAAACTACAGTGTCTAAAATTCTCGAATCGCTTCGCCGGAATTTGGCCTCCCTGAGCGTGTTCTACAAGCTACGAGTATACTACAGTGTGTGATCGGAAGACCTCCACAACACACAACACAATCAACGGATGTGGAAAGGAAAAACATTGTCCTAAAGTACTTGGAGCCATATTAATTCGCACATCTAGTCACTTGTGTTTTAATTTTGTTATGAAATATGTATTGTTTAGACGTATAATCTGTTATGTACATTTTCATGGAAATAAATAAAAATAAACATTATTCCTTCTTCTTCTGCTATGTCTTAGTTGAATCACACGCACAGGCCAAAATATGCCACGAAACCACGCTTACAAAGAGGCGGATTCACATTTAGCCAACTTTACTATAGGCGAATCATGACAAGTGGCAAGCTCGTCGATGTCTCTAGCGTACCAAACTTGAGAAATATCACAAATTAAATATTATTTAAATCAGGAATCGAACCGTAATGGCGGACTCATGGTGTAAAATGTCCAGTCTGTCGGGACGGGGAAGTATCCACCGTTCGTGCCGGATAAAATAGTAGGCGGACTGATGGTGGTAATTTGCCCAGTCAGCCGGGGCGGGGAAGTATCCACCGTTCGGGCTGATAAAGCCAGTAAAGTGTATGCACACGTTTCTGGATCAAGCTCGAATTGCCGGCATGCCCAGTTAAGCCGGCATAGTGTTAGGGACTAAAGTCAGTTATTAGTGTCAGATTCCAGTTGCTAACATTCATGGAACTTGCGAGCGCCACCATCAAAAGCAAGGTCACATGTGCTAGTATAAAAAATAAAAAATGCTATCAAAGCAATTCGGTTCTCTTCATCACCCCACTCCTTTTGATTTTGATCACAAGAATATTTAACAAAGATTGGCAAGATAATAAAAAAACACAATGAATTTAAAACAAAATTAGAATGACAGGCTCCAAATTCAAATGTAATATTATTTTTTTTATAGTATAAATGATCAGACTATAAAACATGATAGATTTTAAAGTCTGGATTTTATTGTTAATAATAAAAATAAAAATCGTTTATTGATCCAATTAACTTAAATCTATTACATTTTCATATGCTCAATGACCTGCACTGGTAGCAACCGTGCCGCAGATCGTAGCATACCATTTTGTTTTATCCGGTCGACAGAAAATACAATTTATTTTATCATGAAACAATCAATTATTATCAAACAAAACAGCACAAACAAATACCCACCAAAATTGTTCTGTGTGGGTATGTAGGTGTGAGTGTATGTGTGTTTATATCAGCGTGGACCGGTGAACACGACACGTTTGGCCCGAGCCAAACTACGTTCAGTGTTTGCATCCACATTGGCTCTGCACACAAAGTTGCTAATCTATAAAGCCTATATTCGCTCTCGTCTCACATACGCCGCTCCGGCATGGTACGCTTTAACATCTAAGGCCCAAAGAGGCCGGCTACAGGCTCAACAGAACCTCACGCTTCGTACCATTGTCGGCGCCACGCGCTATGTGAGAAATGACGTCATTCTCCGCGATCTGCAGATGGAAACACTGGACGAGTTCGTGCGCCGTCTAGCCAAGGGAATGTTCGCACGGGCAGAGAGGTCAAATTTCCCACTCGTGAGAGATCTGGCCCCTCTGCACGCTAGACCTCCCGAGGTTCCACTGCGCATGGCGCGCGATTTGATAGCCTGATCACGTTGACATTCCGCGGCCTCCACCGCGCCCGCTCGTATTAAATTTAACCTATAATAAAGGTTCCCACGCCCTGCCCGTAGTTACGTGCAGCGAATGCTATTTTTGTTAGGAGGCCAACACCTCGTTACAAATTCCCGTCTTCCCCCGGAAGGGGGGGTCTGAGATGACTAGTAGTAGTAGGCCAGACTACCTAACGACAGCTAGAAGGTTTTCAGTTTCCGTGTAATCCCTCTGACTGAGACATTTTTTTGATAATACATTTAATAAACTCACCTATAAGGAATGCCAATTTCTAATACTTTGAGAGCCATCTGATATAGTTGTAAATTGTCTAGATCGGGTAAAGATTCTGAGAACTCTTCAAACTCTCGTAAATCTGCAACTGTCTGCAAGTAATTATAAAAAAAAAATTACAAGTGGGTAGTTTACAAAAAAAGACAATGATTGTCGGTTGAAGAACGTTTTTCTTTAAATTCAAATACATCCGGGTCTAAACCCTGTCTTGAATTTCTTGAAGAATAGTAGTCTCGGTTCCATCTCTCCACCAGAAGGTATTTTGAAGGGATAAAATTGTATTATCCTGCGGAATAGGAAATTAAATTGTAATATATCTCCAAAATTTGACCGCCTCCTTGGTCTAGTGGTAACAAACGTTGCCGTGAACTCGGGAGGTCGTGAGTTCGATTCCCACCGGGGGCAAGTTGTATATTGTATAATTTGTCTCGGTCTGGGTGTTTATATGTATAATATGTATATATTTACAAAAAAAAAAGTATAATATGTAGTTTATCAACCTTCTAGTTTCCGTAACACAAGCCTCGTAGCTTACCACGGAAATTAGATGGCGCTGTGTGACCTGTCTGGAAATATTTATAAAAAAATAAATAAAAAAAATGTCCGTAATTTTATTTTCTAATAAGTAAATAGACTACAAGTCTTAAAAGTACACTCAGTCGTTAGTAATCTTTAAAATGCTGTATTGTGCGAGAGGGATACAAAACAGTTACAACTCTTTTAAGTCCACCATTATATTTTTTCCAACTTTTTTTTTTTTTAGTTATTAGTTTTTAAAGTTTTTTATTTATTTTATTATCTTTATCTTAAATATTAGCGGTCATGCACCTTACAATCCCTGCTCACATCTCCCGAAGGCTAGCTGTTAGAAAATGTTTTTAGACATTAAGCTCGCCTATGTACTGTAAAATGTACATATTATTTTCTGTTCAATAAAAAAAAATATCTATCAATACATGACGCATATGACACTTATCCAGGGTCCAGACTATGGCACTTCCTTGATAGGGCTAGGCCATAATTAACAAAGAAAGCACAATAATTATTATTGGCACGATGTGTTTAATATACCTGGTCTTCTGCTGAGGCGAAGGACTCTGCGCTGGAGTGCAGCTCCTGTCGCGTATGGGAGGATGACGTATGGGTGGACAGTAGTCGAGATCGTCGTCCTCCACTCGCCACCTCCTCGAATAAGCCGGTTCCTCCTGACTCCGAACGGAACAGAACAGATCGCTGATCGAGGAACAGAAGTTCGCATCGTTCCTGGAAGTAATGCAGCGTTTTAGTTTGAGATATTAAAAAAAAAATTTGGACATTATTTTTTAGATTAAAAAAAAAATGATGACCCACGATGATTGGAGCACTCGTGACTATTGTAAGCGGACATGGAATTTATCAATTTATTTGATAAATTTAATATTATACTTGTGTAGTTGTAAGCTGACATGGCCTTTTTACAGCCACGAATTTATATGCATATTTATGGACATAATTATTATTTGATTGTAAACTGACATGGCCTTTTTACAGCCACGAATTTAATATTAAATATCTAGCTGTAAGTAAAAACAAATTCCACGTTTATAGCAAAAATGTTTTAGTTATAATTATTGTATTGATGTTGGGTTCGGTCCACCCATGGTCAATGGTAATGATTTTTTTTTTTGTTTTTATTTTATTTATTAGCTTGTATGTATTGACAATATCCAAATGTGTTACGTGCTAACCATACGGAAATAAATTATTTTGATTTGATATAATAAGTTTGGATAAGCAGCGCCGGCCCTCACCCTTTAAGTGGAAGCCGGTTCCACTGGCGGGCTGCTGATACTGTAAAAGAATCTGAATATCTGCTGGAAGAATGTGTGGGAATTTTTAATTGATATAAGTGCAATCATAAAGATAATAATAATATAATTAAAGAAAATTAACATACATATCTTCATGCCAGGTCCCTTGCGGGGTAGGCAGAGACAATTAGGCGCCATTTGACACGATCACGACATACCTCTTTCGCTTCGTCGACATTCATGCCTTTTGGTTACGAAGGCTTTTTAATTCACCTTCAGTCAGTGTTTTATTTATTTGATCGTGATATGTGAGTCTCGGTCTGCCAGGGCCTCTTTCACCAACAACTTTCGCATTATATATCTGGTTCGTCAATCGTTCTTCGCTCATCCTTACAACATGCCTGAACCATCGTAGTATGCCTTTCCTTATTTTTGTCCCTATGCTTTCCTTTATACCAACCCTTTTCCGTGCGGTCCGCCAAAGTGACGCCGCATATCCGACGCAAACGAGTACTCACTTGTAGCATATAGGCGTTTTGTAGTAGTTCCTGTATATCCCTGAAGAACTCTGCTTCCTCCGTGGAGGTGAGCGCCAGGTTCCCGGACACTCCACCGCGCGCCCCCAAAGAAAACGCTGCCAGCGCGTCTTCCCAGTAGTTTATACTTGTCTCTAGTGCTTCCATACCTTAAAGGAAATATTATAATGTAGCTAATGTCAACAAATTCAAGGTCGCTCACCAAACTATGGATAGAGCTAAGCTTAGTATTTATCTGATGAATAGAATTCGAAATTATTAAATAGCTTACAATAACAAGCTGAAGTGGCAATATTCCGGACACATCTGTCGGGTTTGGATCAAGAGGAAGGCCTACATCTAGCAGTGGAGGTATACAGGGTAATGATGATGCATACCTCTACGATTTTTATTGAAAATCAAGTTTACTGGGGTGTATCACTAACTTTTTATCACAATAAATAGCGCATGATATATGGTAGGTACTACGAAATTTATTGTTTTCTGGATATAATGCCGAAGTGAGCAGCTTTTGAGTGAACGACACGAGATTTCCAAATGAAATCAAATATATGGGTATCTCAAAATTCTAAAAGTTCTATTAATTCCACCTTTTTATCTTTTTGAAGACCGTTGTTCGCTTACTTTATTCGTCTTTTAAGGTAGCTTATAAAAATAAAAAAAAACTACAAAATATTTTTTAAATAGTGCTTCATAGGTGAAAACAAGGTACCATTGCCGCTAGGACATCACCAAATCTCGAGCTATGACGGAATTACGCACGAAACAGCGCTCGGGAGACCACTCTGAGATGTCATCAATGCGGCAGTTTTTCCGACATTGATGGACATACGCCACTTGTCCAACCACGCAGGTACAAGATCCAGGACGTCTTGCATTTTGTCAGCAGCCTCCAGACACAGACAGATACAACGCCATCTATTGGTGATACCCAGAAATTATAATAATTCATAAATAGTGACAGCTACACTAGTTAGTTCGGCAGCGCTACTGTCTTTAGTTCCGCTACCCAATAATAGATGTCGCTAGTTACAATATACAGTACATAAAACCACGTGTGAACTGATGCGTCGTTAATTTAACGGTTTGGGTATTTCCTAACTTCAACAACGTGGTGTATAAGGACTTGTAAAATATGACATATCATATCGAGGAATAAGTTTCATGCTCATCATAAGATATGAGCATGAAGTGTTGTATACATTTTTCTGTTTACAACACCAATGTGGATACATTGTTAAGGCTTGTGTCTGAAGCGTAGAAATATTAAAATATTTATTTAATTTACACATTTTTAAATTTATTTATTAACATTTTCGAGTAAAAAGTAGTATCATTACGACCGTATTACTTACGGGGTGGCCAGAAACCACGCTTTTATAAGGAGCGAGTTTACATACTTTACTATAGTTTACTATAGGCCCATCATGTCAAGTCGCAAGCTCGTCGATGTCTCTAGCGTACCAAACTCGAGAAATATCACAAATAGATTAAATAAATTATTGTGTCCCGATTAAGAATGGAACCCGGTACCTCCGAGTCTAAATAAATTGACCGCTAGACCACAGAGAAAATATTAAAATATATATATTTTTTTTATTGATGATTTTTATATTGTTCCTATACGTATCTCACATGGACTCACTCAAACGACTGTCAAATAACAACTGCGCGTCCAAAATGACTAAAACTTTAGTGAGTACCTGTCAGAAGATGCACAACTACATTCACGTTGAGGTCGGTAACTTTTCAGACCACCCTACGAGGGTATTGGCTTCTTGTCCCGTTTCTTTTATAATATCTTATATATATAGTATTTAAATGGAGCTAAAATAATGTAGTAAATGAGCTGAGAATTTGCAATTAGTTGACAGTAATACTAATGGTGGTTACCGTAACGACGGCCGTCAAGTGTCAGCTTATGGTGATTTAATTAATTTCCGCTGAATCCTATTCAATTAGCGAGAACATTGTTTTGAAAAGTGGGTTGTTATTTTAATTAAGTACACTCTTTCAAATAAAGGGTAGGAGTAAAAACATTCAATTTTTTCTGTAGCCTATATACCTATATATTTTATTATACCTTTCCATGACCTAAACCGGTGTGTATTTTTAAGTATTATCCTTGTATATAATACGTATTCGGTTATTAAGATAACATTATAGACTATAATACTATCGTATATACCTAACGAAATATGTGACAAAAAACATAGCAAGTTCGAGTAACATTCCATAAATGGATAGAAAACTTTTTTTGTCAAAGTCGAATCATTATAATAAGCTTTACATTGACTTATACTTTAAAGACCGGGCATTATATTATTATATATGATTTGAGTGGGACTACTCCTCACCAAGTCACTTTGACCAGTAATGCTATAGAGCAGTGGCGGATTTGCAAATCTCGGCCGCCCTAGACCCCAAGCCATCAGCCGCCCCTTTCTCAGCTTCCACCATATCCCTTTCAGCACGGACAATACCAAGCGTGCGTTAACACAAAAAAAAATATCTAGCCGGCTCCGCGTCGTCGCCAAATTCTGTTTTGCCGCTCTAAAACAGCCTCGATAAAAATAGTTCTTGCACTCATCTAGCTATTTAGTAAAGACCTATTATTCTTATCTATATTAAATTGTTCGAACTAGTAAAGAAAAAAACATACATGTTTTTCTTTCCACTATGATACCTAACGCACGATGGTGCACATTAAAAGACGTACGAATATGCGGAGGGGGTTTTGTGGAATTCGCTAGGGAGGATTTTTTTTTACTATTTATATAAGATATTTTGGACAAATTAAAGTTAATATCCAAAATATTTTTGTCGTGCTGAAAGGGATATAGACTACATAATTGCCAACTTTTACCTAATTCGATTTAGAAATGAAATGTTTTATTTCGCAAGACTATGGTACTTATATACAACTTGTTATTTGCTTTAACATACTCGTAGTCTGCCAACTTGGCATACTTGGTTAGGACTTAACTTTTACACGAGTGTTATCAACTTTTAACACTTAATTACGAGTTAAATATTCGAATATCTAATTAGAATATATACATATGTAGAATGATTGTCTATATTTTATACATAAAATGTACAAAAGTGATTTAAGGAAGATTATTGTTATACGATGCGGTATAGAATGCACCGTGCAGTGCAGCCCGCCTGCCATACGCCATAATAAATTTTTAGCCACGATTGGCCGCCCTTAAATCTGGCTGCCCTAGGCCACTACAGTTCGCTCGCTAGTCCTATGGCTTTAAGGAACGTTACACTCGTATTATTAATGTTTAATTATAGTAATTCCTTCCAACAGTCAAACGGAGGGACGACTCGGCAAGTCACTAATCCCGAAGAATAGAGCTGTCAAACCCAAGATACATCGCGACGTACCTTAAAACTTTCATGGATATTCATAATATGAAAGACACAGGATTATGGATATCAAAAGTGCTAGAGCGTGTATTCAAAAAAATGGTGTTGACCAGTGTTATTAATAACTTGTATTAAACTTTCTTAAACCATAAATAGGTTTCACTTCACGAAAAAAGAACGAATAATATGGGTAGGAATATTATTGATAAATGATATTAAATAATTTATTTATCAGAAACATGATAGGTATAGGGATGTAAATTGTTATATGCTATTTTAGCATACAAATATTTATTTAGTCATATGACTTTGTCGAGCTTAGTGTCCAGGTATTTTTTGTCGAATAAAAACATTTATTAACTAGAATTTGTTTGACTCTTAACTTGAACATTTTCAGTGGCAGCTTATTAAATATCCTTGTTGCCATTGTATAATAATTGCAGCCATATTGGGTATTTTTATGCGCTGTTATTATTCTACTAGCGCGTTTTATAATTGCAATCCAAGAGAAATGTCCTGAAAATATATTTAAATAAAATATTAAATAAAATAACTAGTAATAATAATATAATGCCCAGTTGCTACATGTAAGTCAAGAATTACGTGCTTATCTAAAAGAATTAGATTACCGCCAAATAAAACTTTAAGGATAAAATTATAAAGTTGATAATACATTGAATGTATTTATCAATATCTAATGGATTTTCCTTGCGCTTGAGTGGTCGCAAATCGGAACTAAAAACCGGTTGTTAAACTTCGCCAGTGACGTCATCTATTCTTCGAAATTTTGGCGCGGACAGAATAAACATCTTCACGTTGCATGGAATAATATTTGGTCCTGACAATCCAGATGGTAAACGAAAGATACGTAGTTAGGTATCATGACGACGGTAATCGCTTTAAAAGTAAAGCATCATCACGACCGTTTCCCTTTCGGGGTGGTCAGAAACCACGCTTATAAATAAGCGGATTCACATTTAGCCAACTTTACTATAGCCCAATCATGACAAGGGGCAAGCTCGTCGATGTCTCCAGAGTACCAAACTCGGGAAATATCACAAATAAATTCAATATTAATTAAATGTTTACATTAATAAATATTTTTGTGTCCCGACCAGGAATCGAACCCGGTACCTCCGACTCTAAATCCACGGACTTAACCGCTAGACCACGGAGGCAGACAGTAATCGCTTTACTTAGAATTTTTTTTTTTTTTAGTAATTTACGTGAAGTTTGGACTATGGGTCCATCATGACAAGTGGCAAGCTCGTCGCTGTTAGCTAATAAGTAGGTACCAATGTGTATTTGACTTTAATATTTAACATCATTATTTAAATAAAAATAGTGTAGAAGAACAAAACAAGCTATACAACTTACTTCAGAAACAGAATAAGTCGCCATACATTACCCGATTCACCCCACAATCCTTGTGAATCGGTACAAGCTAGTTTTTTAATAATACGATATTTATTAATTGAAATAATATTTAATTTATTTGTGATATTCTCGATTTTGGTACGCTAGAGACATCGACGAGCTTGCCACTTGTCATGCCTATAGTAAATTTGGTTAAATGTAAAAAAGTTTAAAAGCGTGGTTTCTGACGTGATGATGATACTGTTGAAAATTAATATTGAATTTGGAAAGTTACCCGGTTTTTACCATTTTACGGTATATATACTAAAAAAGCTTGAAGAAGCTTTCATCAATGAATAGTCGCAATAAGACATTGTGTACGTAACTGATAAGATATTGCGACTATTATACAATTCCCATATCTACTTGCCGTTGAACGCGGGACAGCGCGCGCCGATTCTACCGAACCAGCCGTCAGTCGACCGGCGACTTTGCTACGAAGCGGTCACCTACATCGTTCATCGTAAAATATAACCGCGCTTTTTAACATCTAATGTTATTAATATATCTTTTTTAATTGTGTTGAAAATACTAGTGCATTTGTGTTGTGTTTAGGGGTTTCTGTTTATAAAGGATTGTGTGCATTTCATCGTATACAAGCTAAGGCCTACGTTTAATGATATCAGATTCTCAGAGGTAAGATGAACAATTTGACTCAGAGGATGTTTTTTTTTTCAGGTTTCAATTGAAAGTGTTTTCTGTTTATTACGCCGTTGGATGTTGAATAAGCTTAAGTACTTAAGCAAACAGAATAATATTAAGTTAATCGATGTTAGACCCAGTAAACATATTTTTTTTACTATAATTTTGGTAAACTTGAAAAAGCGTAACTATACTTAGTACCCAATAAAAAATCATAGGGCTGGTAGGTACTTGAATCCTTCCTTAGTGGCACTTTTTTTTACATAAATTAAAATTTCTCCTTACTATACATTTTTTTTGTATTGAACTGAAGAACTGCCTCCTTGGTCTAGCAGTTAAGTCCGTGGATTTGGACTCGGAGGTCCCGCGTTCGATTCCTGGTATTTATTAATTTAATATTACCCGAGCTTGGTACGCTGGACATCGCCGAGCTTGCCACTTGTCATGATTGGCCTATAGTAAAGTTGGCTAAATGTAAATCCGCTTCTTTATAAGCGTGGTTTCTGACCACCCCGGAAGGGAAACGGTCGTGATAATACTATACTATTCTGAAGTGAAGAAATGTCACTAACTATCAAATAGGTATAATTTATTAGGTACTTTTTTTTTAAAGTTAGGAATAAAACTTAATGTAAACTTGAGACTTAGTTAGGATTTTCCTCATCAAATACACAAATATAGGTAGGTATGATAAACATACATATCTTCACGCCAGATCCCTTGCGGGGTAGGCAGAGACAATTGAGCGCCATTTGACACGATCACGACATACTTCTTTCGCTTCGTCGACATTCATTAACCTCTTCATACATGCCCTTTGGTTACGAAGACTTTTTAATGCACGATATTTATTTATTTATTTATGATAAAAATAAAAAAATCCGTTAAAGAATGTACCTTGAATAGGTACATTAAAATAAGGAATCTTGTTTGTTTGTGATGGCAGGCACGCCGAAATTACTGGACCAAAGAAAGTCAAAATCAAAATACATATCTTTATTCACCTATAACCTATTAGGTACCTATAGGCATTTGTGACACGTCATTACTTAAATTATTTTAAATGATTCTACTCCTGTTAGTGGAAGACTAAGCAGCGAAATGGTCCAAAGAATAAGCAGATTCCTGTGACCTGTCAATAAAATATAGCAGAAATATACCCATGAAACCCAGGGATGGACTGGAGGATGGATGGTAAAGACGTAATCATCCGAGCACGACATGTGACCTAATGGTAACCTGACGTATTTACATGTTTGATTAAAACCTACTAGCTATTAGTAGAAATGAGGTCGTTGCGTCGGATATGCGGCGTCACTTTGACGGACCACATACGTAATGACGAAATACGCAAAAGGGTAGGTATTAAAGAAAGCATAGGGACAAAAATAAGGAAAGGCATGCTCGATGGTTCGGACATGTTGAAAGAATGAGTGAAGAGAGATTGACGAACCAGATATATAATGCGAAAGTTGTGGGTAAAAGAGGCCCTGGCAGACCAAGACTTACCTATCACGATCAAATAAATAAAACAATAGCTGAATATGCATTTAAAAGCCATCAAAATAAAAGGGCATGTATGAAGGGGTTGATGAATGTCGAAGAAGCCAAAGAGGTATGTCGTGATCGTGACAAGTGGCGCTGTTTGTCTCTGCCTACCCCGCAAGGGATTTGGCGTGAAGATATGTATATGTCATCATCATCATTACAGCCCCTAGAATAGTGTCCTAGACCTCCACTGCTGGAGATGGGCCTTCCAGAACATATATCTGGAGAATTTAGCCTCTCGCCACGCTGGCCAGACGGGTTGGCGGGGATATGATGTCAACTTTTATGACAATTTATTAACGATTCCACTAATACTAACTTGTGGAATCTTTAATAATTTGTTATTAAAATTAACATCAGATCCGTCTGGGTAGCTCAGCGAGTGTAGGCCAAATTCTCCAGATATATGTTCTGGAAGGCCCATCTCCTGGAGGTCTAGGACGCTGTGTTATTACATCTACTTGATTCATCTTTAGTTGTGAAGGTAAAAAAGAAGACAAAGCTTTGTTCACATTAATATTAGTATGCAGGTATCAAGCAAAACCAGGTTAAAGAGCTAGTTTAAAATAATGACGAGTGTTATTCAAGGTAAGTATTAGATAGGACCAACATTTGATTTATTGCAGCTTGTATAGTAACAGAGTAACACATATTTGGGTTCTCGAGATATCCTAACACGTTTTCTTCCAAACCGGTTCCAATGTTCCCGCCAGCTCGTCCATGTTACGTACATAACCGACAAATAGATCGACAGTACACATGAAATACTGGAGTATTTTACAACCTTAATGGTTTGCCGAGATATTATGATGTAAAATTGAGGACCTTCCAGCAAAAGGGAGACAAGTCTAAATTTCAAAAACCGTCAATTATTCAGAAAAAATAATTAAAAAATAATTGTTTGATGGTATAATATAATCTCGTATCATCATTAAATTATGGCTTATATTTTTAATCAAATTGTAGGCCAAAAAGAAGAGTGCATAAATACATATATATATCTACACGCCACCTCCCTAATCGACGGGTAGATAAAAAAATTGGATCTGTAGCCCTTTTGCTGCAGTTCTCAATTATTAAATAAAAAGAATAAGAGAAGAAAAAAAACATCACATTACAACCCCTAGAACACTAAGTCCTAGACCTCCACAGTTGGAGACTTCCTTTGCTGGTCTGACAGGGTTGGCGAGGGTCTGATATCAATATTTTAAATGTCACTATAATGTAACGGGGTGGTCAAAAAGCAGCATCATTTTGTATAAAGCGAGTTCATATGTAGGCAATTTCAGTATAGGCTCATTATGACAAGCTCGTCGATGTACATATGCATACCAGACTCGAGAAATATCACACATAAATTAAATATATATCTCGATCAGAAATTGAACCCAGTAACCGCGTTCAAATCAACGGCCTTAACCGCTAGATCACGGAGACAGATATCTGTTGGTCAACAAGATCTATAACTATTCCAAATTTCATGTAAATCAGACTATTAGTTCTTGAGATATGAATACACTTTTTTTATACTAGCTAGACATGCGACCTTGCGCGTGAGGTCCATGAATGTTAGCAATCATCAGACAATCATGACTGACATCAGTCCCTAACACTATGCCGGTTTGACTGAGCATGACGGCAATTCGAGCCTGATCACGAAACGTGTGGATACACTTTACTGGGTTTATCGGTACGAACGTTGTATACTTCCCCGCACCGGCAGACTGGGCCAAAATACCACCATCAGTCCGCCTACCAGCTATTTAATAATACTAATACTATATACAATTATAAACAAATATATATTTTGAGTCAAGAGTCTTGCGAGACTATTGCGCAAGACCAAAACCAAGACCAAGACCAGCTGTTCTGATGCATGACCAAGACTAAGACTGGCCAAGTCTTGGTCTTGCCTTGTGCAACACTAGTGTGAATTACGAGCGATATATATATAGGTCATAAGGTGATGTATTTTAAATATGTTTTTGCGCTTAAATTCAGAATATATTTCTTGAGAAAGCGTAAATAAGGCTAGTTAGCCCCTACGCCCTACTACTACAATGCTGCTTCAGACATACTTACATACACATACATAACAACAGCATAAACAATACATACATGACAGAATAGACTGAAGATACGATACAATATACAATATTAATGTATTATAAATTAAAGAATAAGTTGTTAAGCGCACATCAATATATAGTACTGTAACACGTACAGATAAGTAGGTACCTACTGCTATCTTAAATAGGTACTTACAAAACAGTTCCTACATCCAAGCCCTATAATTTACTAAGAACTAAGCTACTTGCAAAATGACTTTGCACAACTTGGAATTAGTTCTGCATAGTTTTAATGAAGGCGGTTAAATAGCAGAGACTTAGAGGGTTTTGCATTTGCACCTTCTCGTTTGCACACTAAAGGAAAGTGCTCATTTTTATTAAAACAAATATTAAATTTATTAGTTACCTAACTATTTTATTTGTTTTTTTTTTTTAAAACATCGAAGATCATTGGGTTAAAATTATGTTGGGTGTGTCAGTATAGGTTAAGTGGTTTTAAGTCTAAAATGTAAATAAATAATTGTAAATTGTATTTTATGTGGGTGATGCCTGAAATAATGATATTGAATTGAATTGAATTTGACTGCCTCTGTAGCCTAGCGGTTAAGTCCGTGGATTTAGATTAGACTTTCGATTTCTGGAACACAATAATTTATCTAATTTATTTGTGATATTTCTCGAGTTTGGTATGCTAGAGACATCGACGAGCTTGCCACTTGTCATAATGGGCTTATAGTAAAATTGGCTAAATGACAATCTCATTTTATAAAAAAAAATAGGCGTGATTTCTGACCACCCGCAGAGTTTTAAGGAACATACAAGCGTGACAAACATACACATACAAATTGTATAGTTTTATTGTGTCAAAAATAGAGGAACACAGAATTTCTTCTCCAGAAGGCAGTGCTCACTAACTTATTAACGAGTATGTCAGAGATTGCGTCATAATTACAAAACATTATTCAATTCTCAACTCTATAAGCGCTCGACCTTGACAGCGGCCGTGCGAATATCAACTTTAATGGCGTGTTATATACATACATATATTGTTAACGGATTCCACTACGAGTATATAACGTTTGCGCTTAAGTGACAGAATAGGGCTGCTGGTCTACGTTAATAGTTTTGAGGCTGTTATGTAATGTTTTGGGTATTACTCCGGTCGTAGATACTAATATAAGTACAGTTGTTACTTTTTCTAATTTGAGTTGGGATTTAAGCTCTTTTGCATGTATTTGCAATATTTAGTTTGTGTAGTTATTAAGTTATGAGTGTTATGAATGTTTATTAAATAGGTATGCTGTTTTGTTTTCTGTGCTTATTAAAGTAATGTCAGGTCGGTTGTAATGTGTGTTGTTATTATTATTATTCACAACAGACAAAGCTTCTTTAATATTCTAGATAAATACTACGTAGTTAAGGATAATTATTAGCATAACTATGAGAATCATCTAGATTATTTTATATATAATTGTACATAAAAAGCAACAGGTAATCTAATAAATTAATTAAAAGCTTACAATTTTGTTGTGATAAATATTTATTTGCAATATCAGAAAATACGCAAGGGTACGGCAGCTGCAAAGCCACGTGTCATACTACAATAGATATAGCCAGGTGCCAAACCAAAGAAACCAAATAACATAAAAAATCCGTATCATTCGGCAAAATGCAACAAATAACAATCGATGAATCCGATCTTAAAACTACCAGCTGTTGGAATGCAAACACGAAAAATTGCGTAAAGATTTAGAAAATAGTAACTTTGGTTAGGTTTTGGTTAGTCCTAGCTTTGGTTGTGGTGTTTTAAGTCTACATCAAACATCCCATATAAGAGACGAATGGTAAGCGGTACGCGAGGTCCAAGAACTGACTGAGGGAGCAATTGACACCAGCCTCTGACGGCATCAGTCCCTACTAATATGCCGGTCTATCAAAGTGCTTTTTTAAATCAGGCTTGATGGACCCCTGGTTATAGGAATGGGGAAACACAACTGGCTGGAAGAGAATTCAACATCTTTAGTGTGCGACAAATGTAAGAGTCTCCAAATGTATATGTACGCGTAGGGATAGTGGCTACGGTATGGAAGTACATATTCTGACATATGTATGGTTATACTAAATTCTCTCGGTTGCGGAATAGAGAAAAAGGGATAAGGTTGTGGAGCTCTTTAGAACACTCACTATCCGAATTATCCACCGTCTGTAGGACATTGAGAGCATCTGAAAGGTACCAGAGGTGAGAGCAGTATTCAATATTATTCGTGCTTTACTATAAAGGAACAACCGTTTCACCTTGTTCAGTATCCCCAGTTATTTGGATTTTTAAGAAACTATGATTTGTCTCTTGGACTAATTATTGGTACCACGTTTGAGGGCAATCGGCCCAGCGCGCTGGATATAGAATCGTTAATAAAATGTCGTTAAAAATTGACATCAGACCCTCGCCAACCCGTCTGGCCAGCAGCGTGGTGAAGTGTTGGCAAAATCCTGCACAAATTTCTAGACGGCCTAATCACAACAGTGTGCGTTCTAGGGGCTGTGATAGACTTAATTATAATTTTGATAGCAGATTAGGCCTTTTTACTACTAAGAATTTAATCAACTAGTTAACAAACACAATTAAATCAGAATTGATTGATTGATTTTAATTAAGCCCGCCAGCTAATAAATACTTCCAAAAATTATGTTTAAAGTTGTCGTAGTAATCCACTTGTTAGAGTGTAGCAACTAGACATAATCACCTAAGTCGAAGTCTATTGGCGTCGCTGGTCCGCGCCAATATCGATCTTACCACCCTTGGCGGACACACTGAATACAAAATAGACTATCAGTCTGCAAAACCATTTTTAGGTCAAATAAATCGAAAAGCAGTGACCCCGACTTGTAGCAAGAACAGACTTTTATTGCATATATTTATCATACATTTACAATGTGTCTCAGATAATAGTGGGCATTGCAAAGACTAGTCGTTTTAAAAACGTTTTTTTTATTTTGGATCGATAGAACCGTTTCTAGATTTAGACTAAACCAGCCTTCGTTGCGCGAACTACCCATTACCCGTACTTTCCAGTATCGTTTGCAAAATATAGTTCTGTTTCTGTAACCTTTTATTTGTAAATAAAATAGTTATTATTTATTATAAATTAAATATAATTAGTTTATTTCGAAATTATCAAGTACTTAAACTACATATAAATTTAACAACTATTAGGTTAATTGTTATATCCATCTATATCACCCGCAATCATTTTATTAGAATAAAACTTAGGTACGAGTATATTTTATGACCTTTTCCATCAGTATGTGTTTTATAACCTACGTTATTTTCTTAAAGCCGTCTGTCTTAAAACCAGTTGCAAAGAAAACTGTCACGTCACTAGTTTTCGTCCTTCGAATAACGATTGCGTTTCGTTTTCAAAAAATTCGACAACTACCCACTACTTGTCTCGGAAAGCATGTTAAGTTATCGATCCTAGTTAAAAAATCCTATGAACAATAATTACTTTACGACTGATGTAATTTGAATATAATTACAAATACCAAACCGCAAATCGTAGTCGTTTGTATTGACCATGGCTTTATAAAGCGGCAGATAGACGATGAGCAGAAATTGCCGTCAACTAGTTGCCCACTTCCGTTCACTCAAGGAACCCACTAAGTAGTACTCATAGATATACCTACTCCTATAGAGCACTGCAATCTAGTAGTGCAAAGAGTGATAATATTATTAGAATAACACGCTCACCATCCACTATTCTGCTTCTCTTTCTACCCAACTAAATACTGTATGATTCCGTTAATGCCGTGTTCAAAACTCCTTTTATATACGTACTTACGCTTAGGTCCAATTATATCAGTAAGTACAAAGATTTTGCTAGTCATCTTGTCACAGGAGGAGTAGACAAGACGTGGTGTTATGTCTTTTAAAAACTTTCTGTCCATTGGCCTCATAATTAAATTAGGATTAGAAAACTCGCTGTAATTGACCTAATTTCAAACAGAAATTAGTTTCACCTTACCCTCGAACGAAAATTACACGATAATAAATTTAAATAAGCTTCTTGCCTGGTGCCCTAGTTAAGGGTGCAAGAGTTCCAGCAAGATATTTCGCGACCCAGTAAGTAGGCGTGTTGCTGGCTGGAAAATTGCGTAAATTCTTAGGGCGTTAACCTCTCCCCCAAAATATAATCTTGTTAATAGCTAGAGAAGGAAATACTTGTAAACGATCCCGCTGGCTCTAACTGTTTACACGCAAGTTCAATAGGGCATATAGAAATTTAATTATCAGGTTAATAACAAAGTGGCGTGGTCTACAACCATTATTGCTTATCTGTCGGCTAGAGTTATTGAATTAAAATATAAAACAGCATTTGAAAGTAAGCGCTGCACTAGAAATAAAACGCTAAAGAACGCACGCAACAATATAGATCCGTGACGTGAGGGAGGTAAACACAATAAATTGTAAGGGGTTTCTCGTAAAACCGTAGTTACTACGAACCCGAGGCTTAAACTTCAATTCGTGACATCGATTTTGGGTGAGGGACCAACGAAAACCAATAAGGAATAATGCAAATTTTGCAAAACTCGAGAAACTTAACGACGAAGAAACCGTCTGGGATTTGCGAAAGTTATACCTGAAAAGTATATTGGAAGATAATATAAAATCTTGAATGTAATATTTAGCATAAGAAACGTAAAACGTAACCTCCAGACGTCCTCACAGCATTTATTCTCATGTAATTTCATTAATGTCAAAGTGAAGTAAACAGCGTGAGGAAATCCGCACATCCGATGAATTAATTACCAATTTCACGGTAAGGCGTCAAGCTCCGTGGAGCATGAACGGGCGACGAACTTAACGAGATTCAATATTAGAGGAAGAAATGTATTTCCAGTGATAAATTTCTAATATATTCTTATGAAAAAACTTGCGAACAACATAGTGGAAATTCAGCATTCCACTTGTAAAACAAAAATATGTTACAATCTCCGAAATGAGGTTACCTCCCTAGGGCCGAGGACAATGGGGAAGGTTTTGTAATTTGACCGGCATTACGTCCGAGCGTCATAACGTTGTCACACAGAGATATCATCGCTATTTTTAGACGTTCTTAACAACTTTATGTGGTTTGCTGCAACGTATCTTACGTTTGTTTTGGCACTTTGGCAGTAAGCGGATGTGGTCTAAAAGTGTTTGCTAACGTTAAAGAACAGTGCTACGATGTAGGAAGAGGGCAAGTAATCTTGCATGCAGGCAACGCGCTGGCGGCGCGCGATCAATACACGACCGCGCGGCGCCCGCCGCCCAACCGCCCTAGAACATGATGCAACCTTCGTAAACGATGGACTTAAAAGCTTTACATAAAACTTAAGAAAACCCGTTATAAAGTCAGACATTTACAACTATCTGTTTCTTCAAATTGGCAGACACCAAGACTACTATTTTCCGCCCAATAAATCGTTCTGCTAGGGTTTATCTATACTTTGCATTCAGTTTGCACAATACGGAAACAGCTTTGCCTGGAGCTAGGTACACGTGTTTCAATTTTCTTTTTGGTGTGATTAAATGTTAGCGAATATTGACGTTATTATTTATATCATTTAGTATAATATAAAATAATAAATTAAAATTTTAGCTTTAAGGATCTCGCAAGTATTAGGGGAAACTTAGGGAAAAAATCTGTATAATTTGTTTCGGGTGCAAGAAATGTACGAGTACATGCTGAAATGATGGTAATAAAATAAATTTGTTACTAAATTAGCCAACCAGGGCTAGGGCGAGGGGGTCGCGCGAAGTACTTTGGCAAACAGATAAGAAAATAGAGATGACATCATCGTCGAAAGCGACGGGTGAACGGAGAAAAAACTACGTTGACATAAGAAACAAGACCATTAGCGTTGAGCCTATACACAGTGCGGCCCTGAACATTGATCTTGACGATGTTCGAGCGATGACCGTATACGACCTTTGCCATGTGGAAATAACTGCGCCAAATATAGGAACGATAACACGAATTTAGTCAATATCGAGAACAATTTGAGTATCGCCCACAGGAATAATTGTAACTTTAAAAGTTAGAAACTAGCTATAAGTCTATAAGTATAAAATGATAACTCCAAGAGCAATAAAATAATTAATGGTATTTTTATTCATATGATTATATGTAGTATTGTAATAACTGATATAAATGGGTTTTATTGTAATTTGGTTAATTTCATTTGCCCATAAAACAAAGCGCGGTTTGACGATTTGTTTTCCTAAGATCATAATACGGTTCTGATGCATTTTGGTCGCCCCTCTCGCGTAAAATTTGCTAACTGTTTACTAATAGTTTAATGCACTTCCAATAGCTACTGTGACAGACATCAAGGGGGAATATTAAGGGCGAGGGAGGAACAGGATATAACAGGAGAATTACAAATTTTCGAAGTTTTTTTAACAACTTACAAATTAACATTTTAAAGACAAACCACCCACAATTCATCGGAACGTCTATTGTGCTCTATTTATGAAGTATTGTAACGGTTAGGAGGGACGTGTCAGACTAGATCTGGATTTAGATAGTGGGCTGATGTATTTAACGATTACAATCTTGAAACAAGTTCATTCGATGGAACAACATGCCTACCACGTATGTATTATGCAGCTACGATTATTTATTAAATTATAATTTGTTCGAGAGCGCTAAACGTTGTAGTCAAGTTGTTAAATTGCTGTCCTTTAATCTAAATTCTAAAGGGTTCGACCGAACCTTAAGACGTTGGTGCTGTTTCACTAATACCAACTTGTGGAATCGTTATCATCATCATCAGCCTGTGTTTCTCCACTGCTGGATGTAGGCCTCCCCCAAGGCTCGCCACTGCACGCATTCGTTTGCAACCCTAACCTTCTTAAGGCCATCCGTCTATCTGGCGGGGGGTCGTCCCGTACGTGGTCTCCACTCTACAACTCGTTTGCCCTATCGTTTGTCGGTTCTGCGGAAGATGTGTCCTCTGACGAATATCAACGTTTCGAATTCTATTAATCATAGACATACCAAGCATAGCTCTCCATAGCTCGCTGAGCTGCCTTGAGTTTATGGACCAGACCCTGTCAGTGTTCACGTCTCTGCTCCGTTAAGAATAAGACTAATACAATTAAAATCAGAAGGCTGATTATTACTGGAATCTTCAGCATTGGAGCTATGATGGTAATGAATTTGTTGAAAAAAATATTTTGTCGAACATAGAATGCGTGATGGGTTTCAAGCTTTCAACATAGATAAATGCATCACAGTTAACAGTTAGCCAAACAAGCGAGGGGAAACAGTGAATTAAACCGCATTGCGCAAACTACACTCGCCGTGCTTTGTTAACCAGACCTAGTCTACCCGCATGATTCCCAATAGTCATTCGGAGATATGAATTTGCAACAATTTGTCTGCATTCATGTCCATTAGTTTGCCGTACTAAAGGGTCGTTAATGCGCTATTGGTTTCTGGATTGTTTTGATCTCATGCCAGTTGATTTCATTTAAATGTGTTATGATGAATGATAGACCAAATAATATTACTAGGAACAAGTTGATTGTTTCATTTACTTATCTAAATTAAATGTATAAATCATTCTTCATATACATTCTATTTGCAGCCACCGTTTTATATTCTATTACAACAAAAAAAGTAAAAAGTATCATCACGACCATATCCCTTCCGGGATAGTCAGAAACCACGTTTTTTTTTTAATGAAGTGGTTTCACATTTAGCTAGCCTTACTAAAGGCTTATCATGACAATTAGCTAGCTAGCGTACGAAACTTAACCGCTAGACCACGGAGACAGTTACAACTAGTTATAATAATATTTATCAACGAAATAATTGAGATTTTATTCATCGATAAAGGAAATAGGTATTAATAAATATAGCATCTGTCTCGCTCGCACAATCTAATATTTTTAAAGATTTTTCAAGTCTTTTGAGAAATATAGTACTTATTATATATATTATACTTACTAGGGAATAAAATTACGGACATTTTGGAGATATATTAATCATATATTTATTTTAGTTAAATAGAGGAAAAATCGTTATTAATCTTTTCTCCGTATAAAATTAGGTATATGAAATTTATAAAATGTCCAAAATGACCGTAATTTCCTAGATAATTACTTATTTTGTTTATTTATTAAAGGAATTAAAATTAACAAAATTGGAAAAAAATAAATGGAATCATAAAGGGTTAATTGAAAGATACCGCAAATGGACTACAAATATAAAATAAAGACTAATTACAAAAAACGAATAACAACAATTAACAATAATAGCTGTGGGTACACAGCTAAGGCATATGGGTAGTACAGAACAATTTGGTCAAGTAGCTGCGAGCAAACGTTGGCTTTGTAATAAACAAATCAAGTTACAATTAAAATAATTTCATGACCTCCAAAATAGACTTCATTTCTTAAAAGTGCACTCAGACTTCAAAAATATTTGATTGTGCAATCGAGAGGATGCTAAACAGTTAATCCCTCCTAATAAACAATAAATTCATATTCGATCGCCTGCTTCTGCTAAAACATAAATAGTACGATCCCGCTCGTGCGCTAAGTTAGGTGCGTGGGTACCTGGATACGATCCCTTATTAACTTTTTTTGGAACGCGGGCAATGCTCCCCAGTTCGGGCGACCCTTTGGCCGAACAATGATTAGAGTGCAAGTGGCTGGCGCAGGGAGAAATGCAGCTGCTCTTTTACTTTTTGTACTCAAATACTTCCCGCAGTAACTCAGTAGGCAGTTATTTACGTCGCGAACTTTATTGATTTTGATTTGGTTACCAATTTAAAAAGTATGTCAACTAAGCAAATTATTATTACTAAAGGACAGAGTTCTAGACCTCCTTTGGACAATAAAGATGAACATATTTCTAGAAAAAATAAATTCATATTCAAAATAGTACAATTACATATACGAGTATGATACCACGTAGCTACTACGTAGAATAATAACACCATAATAACTTAAAACTATATAACAATTTTTTAACTATTAACACCTTAAACTATATTATAAGTAAAGAATCGAATAATAATAACTACTGCTTATACGAGTACGTTAGAGTTTATTGTCCATCAATTCATTGTATGTGTAGTAACATGTTTGTAGTAATATATCCTTTAGATTATAAATTGTATATTTATTCTTGCCACGCTACATAAGGTTTTATTATGAATTTATTAACAAATCCATAAGTTAGTATTCTCCAGTTAGTATTCTCGAAGGAGACGGTAGTGTTTTAAATCTATGATCTAACAATTAAAGTGATCTGAATAACTATTAGAATACGCAGATAGTTAATTTGAAAGTAGACCAGGCTCCCGCGTCTTCCTTTATAAAAGCAATGTAAGCAAAAAGTTGATAGACAACATTTATGATGCAATGTGAAATGTTGAGAAAAGCAAGCGACTAGAGGTTTCTAAAAATGTGCAACTTTTTCTGCGGCGCCATACCAGCAGCGTCTTTTTCTTTTCTAGTTCTAAGAACTTATATAGAATTTACTATATGGGACTATGAATATGGGACTATATGCCCATCGTGACAAATGACAACCAAATGTCGTCGATGTTTCGCGAAATATGATCTGGACGGATTCGAGTCCTAGGGGCTACAGCAATGTTCCTTTATAGCCGCATGTATATAATATTATTCGTCACTAGGTACATCTAGATTATTCTAGATCTTTTCTTTGCTTCTATTCCACTTTTGTCCACTTTCTAGATATTTCTCCTCTTTATAATATACTTAGTTATTATTTAGGATTATATCCTTCTATAATATAATGGACAAAATCATATATTGTAAGCCCTTAGTTTATTTCTAGTTTTAATTGCATAGGTATTTTAGTTTAGTTTTATTTACAATCTATTTTTATTTATTTTGTATCTTACTTCGAATAAATGTTTTATCCTATCATATATTGTGTGTGAACTAAATTAACTTAACTAAATTCAGGGATAAGGAAAAGTTTAACATTTTTTTGTCACTGAAGCGTAATAACATGCCAATTTTAACGATTCGCTTCCCTGAAATTTCGGACAAAAGCGTTGTCGCTAAGACGGTCAAAGGGGTTCATGGTCACGTAAACAATCGGCTCTGCTAAAAAAAGTATGAAATAATGTCGTTTGTGCTTTGTGCTTTCAACCTTAAACCAAATTTTATTTAATTTTCCTTATTTTAACATGTAGTATAATCCATTTTTAAGCTTCCGCGCACAATCAAATACTCTCTATCGTGACCACGGTCAATGAAATTTTAACGAAACATCAGCTCTAAATTAAACGCGAAAGCTTGTTTAATATAAAAACTTTATCAAGTAGACATATTCGCACTATCTCCATATAAGACACATATCTAATCTACTGATGACTTTAGATCTGACACACTAAGGGCAATTTGTAGATGAGTTTTTATTTTACTTATTTTTTACTATTTCTATTCCCTATTTTTATCGCTTGTTGATTAATGATGTTAATTAAATTATAATATTGTGGATAATATTAATTAGTTAGTAATTACTGTATGTATGTTATTATCCCAAATAAAATAAATAAAAAGTGTACCTAGTCTAATTTATTAAAACCAGATAAGTATATTGACCATACAAAAAACCCTCACATTAATTTATATCCCATTATAATATATCCCATATTAATAGGTATAAAAATCCAGAGGTATTAGGCAGTGTCAAGCACATACCGTACATACAATAGCTCTCAATATAAGACAAAGAAAAATCAAGGTGAACTTGACAAGGCTGCCACTCTCAGTCTCAGAAGGGTTCTGAGGAGAAACAACGTTAGGATGAAAATACATTAACTTTCGAAAAAGCTTAATAAACAATCTATGTACAAGCAGAAAATTGCATCTTGCTTGGATTGAGTTTTTTCTGTACTACTTAAGGATAATCTTCTGCATGATTACACCACTTTATATTTACAAATACCAAGCTTCTTTAATATTCTAAGATTCTATTAGAGAATAAAAATATGATATGGTGAAGTTTCTTGGTTAATAATTTTCCAAGAAATATGTTATTAAGCTGTCCTAGACTGCGTACGGTACGAGCTCTGCAAAATTAATTACGTAAACCAACGAGCGGTTATCATAGATGTTGAGAGGTAAATTAAACGAACATGCGTGTAAACATGTCTCTGCTAACTTGTCCGAATACAGATATTTTATTATTGATACGCGAATGAAATATTGCTTTTGAATAAACAGTTACAATTGGCAAAGAAACCTTAGAAGGTAATAAATAAAAGGTTATGAGTCATAATTTTGGGAACAACGATGACCGAATAACGACAGGTGTGCAAACTGACCAGGTGAAACAATGTCAGGTATCAGCGATGAAGCGAGCTTCCGGCGCGTGCGCACTCCTCGTGGTCTAATCGACGCGTGCTAACAATGGACACGTGCTGACTAAACTATGGACTATTATTTAACGATTGTAGCCATACTAGATTTTAGGGTTCATTTAATTGATTTTAATGAGAATAGGAAATGTTTATTCATGTCGTAAGTGATTATAGATGTGTTAGGCAATTTATTACTTCTACGTGGGAAGCATAGATACAATAAAAGGGAAATTGTGAATTGATTTTTAACGCAATTAAGTTTGGAATGCATTCGATGCGGAGATATTTACATTCGACGAGCGTGCTTTCTCATGAAACGTTTATTATTATTATTATTTAATATACGAGCTGCACATTGGTGATATGTCTGTATTAATCGCTGGTGAAAAGTTTATAAATTGATAATTTTCACCATAGTCCATTTCTATTCGTATAAGCCAGTTGTAGTTGTCCAGCTTGTTGTTAATATTGTTTACAGTTGGGAACTTATGTTTTCTAGTAGTACTATATTAAATATTCTGTGAACATTTGTGTTGCTGGATTTTCTCATCAGTTTTATCTCCGTTTCGTTCTCAATTCTAGATGAGCGTGGATAATTGTATGCATCATAAACTGAGTACCACAATGGTGGCCCGCACCGCCTCGTCCGGTGTCATCGGTGGTATAATTTAATATCCGCCCAAAATCCTACTATCCCGACTCTTAACTTAACAATGGTTAGATGGGTAGACTCATTTTATCTGACAGATCATATGAGCTACTTTATTTCATTATTATTTTACTTTCTTATATTAGAAAGAGCCGTAGTGGCAAAGTTGTTAGTACGCTGTGCTTCAATCTGAAGGTCGCGATTCGAACTAGGCTAAAATGGTAAAGAAAGACAATTCTCTTAAAAAGTTCTGGTAGGCCTATCTTCAGCAGTCTATCTATAACTATTGGGGCTGCAATGATACTCGTAAACTCAAAGATTTTTATTTCATAGGACGTGTACGTATAACTGTAGACGGTGGTAAAATGTATATATCATGCTTATCTACGGGAGTGGTCTGCTGATGGCGCTGTCTACAAAGGATTGATCGATGTGCAAGTTAGAAAATGTATTAGTTTAACGAAGGACAGCTGCGATTTACAGCTATATTAAAAATGTAACTTTAACGGAATTCTCTACACAATATTAAACGTAAAATGAAAGCAATATAGAAACCTCATTATATAATCTGATAATAAACAAAAACACAATGTTTTATACGTTTTAATATAAAACAGAAAATAAGCTACTTATAAATCATTATCCTGAAGTGACAAGTCACTCGTCAACTATAATAAACATTTTCAATCAAAATACATAGTCTGGCCATAAATACTGTTACATTAAAAGAAAACAATAATATTACATATAAACACAACGTTCATATTGAGGCCAATGGAGATCATTTTGAATGAGCTTCAAACTTTTAAAATGCTATTATATTAATATTTATACTAACGCACCATGCAGTAATAAATGTACGTATATAAGTTTTATGTAACAGAAAAAAATGATGTTTTCCTTCTAGCTTTTATGGCAAGACTAAGTACAAGGACACTGTAATCAATATTGGTATTGTAATGATTGATTACGATGTGTTTACCAAAAAATCATGAATAATTTTGCTATTTGCGAAACATATACCTAGAAGAAAGATATCATAGAAACTTCATAGCTTTATACAAGGTTTCCCGATAGCGGGAAGGTGTCCTTGGCCTTTTGTGACGTAATCATGCATGTAATCAACTAGCTCGTAAATGATACTATTTATGTAGATAGATAGCACAACTTTCATCTGGGGCGAGTTTTATAGGTACAAGGTTTTCTCGCTGTGGCTGAGGGTTGTCCTTGGCCATTTATTATGTAATCGATGCCTCGTCCTTCGCCACCTTCTTCGACTATTTTAGGAACGTTTCTAACGGCACAGCGAGTCGCATGCGTGAGAACTTTTAGTCTGTATTTCTTTAACCCGAGAAGGTCAATGCTAGTTTACTTGTATATACAACATTAATTAATACTTGATGAAAATATATTATTTTTGTTATTCAAACAAACATTTAATATTCTATTTCTTCGCCCAAATAATCAGTATTGTAGTTCAGCGGGGAAATGCAGCCAGCGTGTTTGCTACCAACGAGTCTTACACTTGTATCTGTAGTCTTAATTTTATATTGTGTAAATGTTCTCCGTATAAATGATACCTAATTCGGTATTTAATAATAATAATAATAACAATTATTATTATTTATTTATACAGTAGAAATTACTTACAATAATAAATACAATAGTGAAATATTTAGATATTAAATTACTTGATGTGTACAAAATTGACACTACATATTTCCAATTGTATTGCACGTTGGAGCACAAACCAGGCATTTTCGTCTTGTGTCTTGGGCTCCAGCTGCACTAGCTAAATAATAAATAAGATAAAATTGCCGTCGCCAATGTTAAAATTACAATAAATAAATGGTATCAATATTGTGATATTTAGTAATTAATTTGTTACGTTACTTAATACCTATACACTATGTTATCATAACTAACGTAATCTGACGGTCCGGTGGTGGACAGAAACCACGCATTTTTTTTAAAGAGTTATATTAGGGAATCATGTTCAGCCAACTTTACTATTGGCCGATCATGACATTGCCATATCTCGGATGTCGACGACTCGAAAAATGATATATTTTTTTGCCCAGAAAATTATACACGTTTGAAATCTACGGAGTTGATTAAAATACTACTTCTATAGACTGTTTTAATTGAAGTATATTATTAAAAACTACATTTATTTTTAAATTAATATTGTGTAATTTGTGAATATTGGACCAGCAGTTTTAAAACCTTTTAAAACTCTATTTCCTTGTATCCTTTATATTTCCTTAATCTTAATAGGCTCACAATTGAATTCAGTGATGATATAATTACTGAACCCGGAAGCAGTTACCGTTCACAATTCCATTTTTGTATGGCTGCCTGCTACAAATACTCACTCATCGCCCTTTTCGAGGTCACCTTACTTAATAACGGTTTAGTTCCGCCATTTTGTTAGAACGTTAACAAAAACGTTATTAGATTACAGTTGAACCATATTTAATAAAAAAACTGCTGCTTTGAACCATTAGAAAAGCATTCAAGCGATAAGTGAATTAGGAATAAATAACGTAAAGATCGTTGAGAATATAAAAAGCACCATTTTACCGTCTTTGCGGTCTAGCTGTATATAGAATTTATCTGTGATGACATTTCTCAAGCTTGGTGTGCAATGATCAATGAGTTTGCCTCTTGACATGATGGACCCATAAGCTTAATAATTTACTTTAAACCTTTACCTTTTTAGCAGATGAAAATGTAAAGGAAGAAATAAAATGCAAGCTCATTAATTAAAATAGGAATAATGCATAATGTATAGACGACTTAATTATCCAATACGATGCTAGTTGAGTAAAAGCAAAACAAACAATCTAAGAGCCCATTAAAAGTGCACAAAGGAACATAAACGGGCTGACAGGCGAAGTATTGAAGTGCGGACAATGTGCTGTGGTGGTAACGGGACGCCCCGCTAATTGTGAACCGATCTTCCGTTACTCAATACCTAGGAATAGGATATTCTCAAGGGAACTAAAGTACGACGTCGTGTAAGCTGTCAGTATTCTGGACTTTATTGGACCACTTTCCTGCTTCATTTTCCAATATTAGGAGTAAAATAAATAAAAATAATTATGTGTCACAAATGTTTACGTGAATAGAGATATTTTGACTCTGTATCTTGTCAATTCTGGGATTTGTCGCACCTAGTCTTTGAGAGCCCATACAATGCACTTAACCACTTCCAAAATGGCAAAAAGACTTGTCATATTACACCAGACCAATAATAATCAAATAAGGTTTCCTTCCAGTTAAGAAGAACCTTCTGTCTTTCAGTTGCAACGCTACTGTACTTTAGCTACCGAACTAAAGTATTTATATACTCGTATAACTTGACACCTTAAATATCAGGGTATCCAAATAAATTTAACAATATAAACTTAAGGTCATAAATAACGACAATTCATACTTTTATTTTATATATTTTTATTTATCACCATAAGGACCTATCGGAACACTTGGTTACGTCCTAATTAAAACAATATAATGGTCGAATACCTGGCCAGATAGTGATGATCATCATCATTACGAAGAAATAAAAATGTCAAACAGTATCAAAGGGAGCATTAGCGTCGGAGCCACTCAATCACTTCCACAATAGCCCGGAGACCTGAAACGTTCCTACAGACCTCTGAAAGTTTATTTAACGTTGGGAGAAACTGCTGTCATTTAAACAAAAGAACAAAATAACTTAAACCAAAGTTTTTAAATAATATCAAATGAGCTTTGGAGCATAAATAACGACAATTCATACCACAGTAAAATTTGTGCATGCAACAAAAACGTTTACAATGAGCCAGACCAAATGAAACTCCAGCCATTTATGTTCTTAACAAAAGAACAGGGTCCACGTTTAAGCTTTATCCTCTGTTTCCATTCAAGAACCAACCAGCACTGAGAAATGGAACATTAAACGATTAACTGTGCTTTACAACGTTTTCAATTTACTGCTACCACAAAAATACTTACGGTAGTTAGAGGGAAAATAATATGGTAAATGCAAAAAATATCAAGAGACTATTTATCGTTGTAGGAGATCAAATTGTCTACGTAAAGAATTTAGTATGCAAAGGAGGTCGCGAATTTCTTTATGTTCCCCGTCAAATTATACAAATAAGTTTAGAGACGACAAGAATTCGTAACTCGTTATTTACGAATTTACAACCACGTTGACAGAAGTAAACGCATTGGGAATGTATTAAAACACCTTGTGATTACCTTTGGCTCTGCATATTTCAACATCTCTAAACGGCAATAGACACCAATTAATCGTGATTAATTTCTCGTGTAAAATTATAAATTTCATGGAATAGTCCCTTATAAGGAATTATTGCACTACGGCTGGGAGGCAATTTAATGTGGAATTACATACAGTAACCTAAGGTGCAGGCGACGACGAAGTATTGCGTCACACCGACTATAAATGTGATTGTGGTGCAGCGGTTTAGCTAGCTAAACGTGCGTTCAACCACAATTTTACCACAACCATCCATCGTGATTTACTTGAAATATGCATTATAAATACAAAGGATTTGGATAATAACTATTTATAATTTGTTATGAATTTAGGCACGAAACTGAGAATCAGTGGAAACGAAATTCAAACTTTAACACGTGCAAACTATATTTTAGTAAGTTTCAAAGGAGACCAGATTGGTCTCTTAGGCTGAGATTGTTAAGCATTCTTATAATTTGCTCAGACTTCTCCATACAACGGTAAATTTTAAAGATACAGTTACCAGTGTAAGTTTTGCCAAAAATATTCCAGAAAAATCGATGAGTATGCAAAAATTTGCGATCTTTTCGGTTTATCAAAAGCAATTCTAGGCATAGTCCAAGCACGCTACGTAGATCTTAGCCTTAAAGCATTCAAGTCAGGTAACTGTAGACAAAACTTGTCAATGTCGTAAAAACACTAGCACGAACAGCATAAAGTACAAGTAGACAGACGTGCTGAACAGCTACTAGACGAGTTGAACAAGACACCGCATTCGTATGTTCGCGAAGAGGCACTCCAACTTGTATGCAAACACGACATTTTTAACGAAATGGAACATGAAAGCAAATAGTGGGCATGTGGATAAATTGTGTTTGTTGTTTGGGTGTGGAAGTTTATGTTAGTAACTCAACAACCAGCCAGACATGTCGCATGGATGGATGTTTTAAAATATATGAAGTCAGTAATAGAATGAAATTGATCAATTCAATAATAACTACAGTAAAAATTATAACTTATGAAGTATCTATTAAACGTAAATAATTTCTATATTTATTGCTTGTGGTAGGTGAAACATTTATAATTTATTTTTGTTAAAGCTCGTAAAGCATACCACTTGAAGCACAAGAGTAAGCAAAGCCGCACGCAGCGCCGCCCGCTCGCCCGATGCAATAAACTTCACAATTTTATTGTTATTACCGGTAATATCGAAGGAACTTATTATTACGTCAAACGTTTAAACGATCCCTTCAGAAGTTCGATCCATATTGTACCTTTGGCAGGATTTACATAAACAATGTGATTCATCATTTATTAAATCCAAAGAATTTGGCCTAAGCAGGATCGAGCTTCCAACACGGCTATAAAAGAATCAGTATTTCGTTGGGTAGAGAGAGAAGCTAAGAATAGTGTATAGCCCATTGACACTTTGATTCTCCTCGTTTGTGCCACACACGATGAAGCTGGCACTCGCATGGTCAATCCGCTAAATTGGTAATAAAATTGATTTCATCTCTAAGAGTTTGCTTCTTAAGTTTAGTATATAAAATGAATCAGTTTGATACCTATATCTAATTACTTTAATCTATGTAGTTGATCAAATGGCCAGGCGTCTCGGGTGTGAGTACCGTTAATACATGGTCCAATGGCTAGCAGTATCAAATTACTCGTGCATAGATTTTCTTACGCGGACCCTTGATCCATAACCAGCCAGATTATTTATACGAGTATAACGAAATACTATATCCTCATCACAGCTCCTAGAATAGTCATAAGAAAAAATACTGACCATATTTCTGAAAAAAAATTCGCCAGCCGATTTGCTTAAGTCGTCTGATGTTTTGTTTTACAATTTCATAACGATTTCAAAAGTTGATTCGGTAGTGGTGGTATAGTCAGCGTTCTTACAACTCGCTTATATGTACCTATGACTATATAGTTTAATGTAACAAAATAACATAGCTGCTCGTGGAAGCGGGACTTGTCATTGTGGTTTCTTTCAAGTCAGGCAACTGCAATGATTACATCTATGAATTGATTCGACACGATTCGTTGCAACGGCTTATCTGATTTGTGGAAGAAGTCTGTGAGTGTAATTTAATGTTCACGTTCGAATTACTGACTGACGTTCCAAAGCGTTGTTTGCTTTGCTCTTTTTTAGAACTTAATAATATTAAAGAAGTGTGAACAAATAAGGCTTTGGCAGATCTAAACATACCATTACAACAAAATAATTAAATATGCAACAAAAGGTAATGTAAGAAAATCAACAATATCAATATTGACGAAGTGATAGAGGGAGGTAGCGTGAAAATATGTACATAGGTATAATAAATAAATAACACGTGGTTTGGTATTTGGTATCAACCATGACTAACTCGAAATTAATGAACAAAAAATTAATAGGACATTCGAAGAGTACGAGGGCGGCACAGGTTTGCGGATACGGACGCGTGTTACGCAATCATCACAGTAATTACAAGTAATATAATGGCCCCTACATCTGGTGTTACGCCTATTGTAAATGACCATGGGAATTGTATGGGACAACATTGTTAAGCGTTATTATTTGCTTTTGAACTTACACAAAACCATTTAGACAGGCTAATCTAAACTGAATCCAAATATGTTTTGTCTCTTTTGTGTGACAGAAGGAAGAAGTAACGTCTCTGAAATATTATTTACGTAAATCCAATTTATTATTATTACAATTACTGGCGTACTACTACACGTCATATTTTCATTATTTTTATACTTCTAAATAATGTTAAAAATCTTTTCATAAAATAATTCTGGAATTGTATTGATTACTGGCGTACTACTACACGTCATATTTTCATTATTTTTATACTTCTAAATAATGTTAAAAATCTTTTCATAAAATAATTCTGGAATTGTATTGATTACTGGCGTACTACTACACGTCATATTTTCATTATTTTTATACTTCTAAATAATGTTAAAAATCTTTTCATAAAATAATTCTGGAATTGTATTGATTACTGGCGTACTACTACACGTCATATTTTCATTATTTTTATACTTCTAAATAATGTTAAAAATCTTTTCATAAAATAATTCTGGAATTGTATTGATTACTGGCGTACTACTACACGTCATATTTTCATTATTTTTATACTTCTAAATAATGTTAAAAATCTTTTCATAAAATAATTCTGGAATTGTATTGAATCAAAGATTAAAATTGAAAGCGGATTTAATTTATCGTTTCCTTTTACAGAAACAATTATCTGCACTGACATCGATGAAAAAGCGATAACAGTAGCCAATTAAATTCATATCTAGCAAGCAAGGGGCAATTAAATATTATCGATGAAACAAGATGAATGAAAAATGTGAATAGCAATCTGAAGACGTGAAGATAATAGTCGTTTGATATAAAACTATAGTATGAGTTCACTATTCAGCTAAAGCTAGGTAAATAGGTCAGAGCACAGTACACAGTGTTTGCTCCAGGATATAGAATACTGGAGGCTAAGGCCTCGACATTGACCCCGTGCTACAAATTAGGTCAAGTTTGCACTTCCCAACACTGCGGAACTAGAACAGCTGCAACTGTTACATAATCCAGGTGAATCGATCGCCCTAACTTAGGCGAAGCACACAAGGATTTTAAAACTAAGCCTAAATTGCATAATTATACAATAACTTTAATCACACACGCACCACGTGGTACCTCACAATCCAATATCATTATATTCCCATTCAAAGTTTATTCGTAATACCCGAATTGCGCGGCCCCTTTTCTCTCTTGACCAATTTGAATATCGTGAATGGCGTTCCCCATAACAGGAATATATTTTCACATGCTAGAATAATGAATTATGTTTTAAACAATAGACTGTTTGTCATCATGAATTGCTACTTTAGATAGCATTTTCACATGCTCATCAGTCTGTTGAGGTGTGACAAGCTTCAAACGTGACCAGTGACATTAACATCTTCACACATTGTGTTAACAAAATAAGTGGTGAGTGCAAGTCGATGCCACTCTGGTGACTCATTTGAAAACGTACAACGACCCGCCCTATCTTACTGCCAAAATTACACTTACACACGCCTGCATTTTTTCAAGAAGTCATTGGCCTTTTTGATGCGAAATGCAAAGCCACTGTGCGATTTTATCAGCATACTATTTTAATAATACACACACGTTAATGTAATTTATGAGGAAATGGGAACTCCGTGACTAAGTTATGCTCAGAATGTCTTATGGTATGTACCTAGTTAATTCATCTGAATTAAATTCAGATCAGATCTGAGTCACGCACATAGTTGCTAAATTGGTATTGTTTTTTGTTACTTCTGTGAACTCGGTGAGTAAAACGTAGTAACCTTCACGTGCGTATGCTGAGAGTATTATGAATCATACAAGTGAATCAACCCTTTACATAAATGAATGGAGTTAAATCTCGAATTCATCCTCATAGAGCACTAAATGCATTAAACATGCAAACAAGCCACCGCGTTCAGCACGGTTTTCGAGTTTGTTAGCGAATGGCAAAACTTTTTATCCAACGAAATGAAAAAGTTTGTGTGAACAGGCAATTTGAGCCGCAATAAAACGTCCCTTCATAACATCCGTGAACTTCTGGTATTGATGATTTTTAAATTCAGATTCTGTATAGGCATGACACGAGTATGAAACAGTATTCGAAATGAAGTACAAAGATTTAAAATAAAATAAAATAAAGTTAATAAAAATATACTTGTATAAACTATATATTGTATAATAAAATATTCACCTATGACTTGCAGCATTCTCACGTTGCACAGCTTTGCTGATTTGCTGTGCAAAAAAAAACTGCTAGCCCTCTTGTCATACATCATTAACTAGCCGCTTTAACAGTTCTTTAAAGAACTTCTTAGCACTTGGCCCCCACGGTCCCGTTGTCTCAAGACCGAAAGGCACAAACACGTAGTTATTACCAACCTTATTAGAACCGTATTTGCGACATTTGGCCTTTTCAGCCGAGTCCGGAGCAGCCCTGACAGATGTGCCCTCGACATGAGACCGAGCAAGGGTGTCGACACAAGTAGCGTCTCACACCAATCTTTTACCATCACTGCGAGAGATCCCGGACGGTCAAGATCCTAAGGAATCCCGGCAGTAAACAAAGCCCGGTGGATCACATTATTGACGGAACCGTGGCGGAAACGACGACCAGCACTTTTCTGACAAGGTGGTGACCAAGCTGATCATCGATGCTACCACATTTATTTGTAAATACTAAAACATTTGAAATAGTAGAATGTAATGATATTAAAATACGAGTAGACAGCTTATCTGCATTGTAGGATAAGTGAGAAATTAGATAAGGGATACTTTTCTAAAGTAATAGTTCCAGTAATACCTGATTTTATTCAAATACGAGATAATCAGGTATGACATTTATGGCAAAACATAGGAATTGATAAGATAAATATTGCTATAATTAAACTGAATGTAAATTATTAAATTACAGATATACTAATACTAATAAAATATGATTTATCTTTACAAGTTTATAAAGCTTAAGTCATATTTTTATATATACGAGTATAAGCACGGAATTAAGTTCATATTGATCGCGTAGTTTATATACGTCACTTTAATAGTATTAGTGATATATTAAGTAAGTTTTATAGGTTATTATATTTAATATAAGCAATAACGCCCGGTCATCAAGGGACGTGCGACGACTATCTCATGCAAAATATGTCCCAAATAAATAGACTGCTAGTCTTCTGCTAGCAGCTTCTTTATTGACAGCTATTTAGTCTTCGACAAAATTCTTAAAACAATGACACAAATGCCTGTAATAAATAGGTCTACGTAAATACTTGTATATTTTACATTTAATATTATCAAGCATTAACCTAAGCTTATTTATTGACTAAATTATATACTTTAGTTTTTGATATAATCGATAACGCCCGGTCATCTAGGAACGTGCCAATATAATCTTATGATTATAAATTATAATATGACACTCTTAGTAAATGTATTGAAATTATGACCTCGTAAAAACTAGCTAAAATAGCTAGGACAAATTGTGATAGTTTCATTGAATCTATTCGGAAAGAATAAAATATGTATTAACTACTTTAGAATCCATAGAACCGGTCAAGGTTAGAGAGATTTGCATAACCAGAAATGTAAGGTTACTAAGCTTTTAAACAAAAGCTGCTTGTGTAATCCAACCAAATTGTATACCTATACATTTATACTAGATATTTATAAATAAACGGGTCTTTCATCACCTTCATCTGTGTCTCTCCACTGCTCACTATAAGCCGTCCCCAAGGCCCGCCAATGCACTTGGTCTTTTGCAACCCTTATCCAACCACCACCTGCGACCTACCTTAGGTCATCCGCCCATCTGGCGGGGGTTCGTCCCACTCTGCGTCGTCCCGTACCTCTCCACTCTAGATTCCAATTGCTCCATTATTCTCCGGTTCTGCAGTAGGTGTAGACCCTCCCATTGCCACTTCAATTGTTAATTTTTAAAACGGATCTTTACGGAGACACATTTTAGGAAAGACCAGCGATGATTTAACCTTTAAAACATTTTTTTCTGTCAATGCCTCTAAAGTAAATCGCGTACAGCTTTTTTAATGTATAAAACATATTATAATTACACACAAAAATTCAAGAAATACACTTAGACTATACAAAACTAGATTGGTAGGTAGGTATATATTAGTTCGATGACAAATAAAAAATATGCGTACAATAATGAAATTTATCCTACAAGATTTAAAATAAAAAATCCCTTACACGCACTTTTTCACGATCAGATCCCTAAACGTAATAAATACGTAATGGAATGATAGGGGAGCTTTTATTACAGCAGGTATGACATCAGCTCTGCACACATAGCCACCAGAATATTATTTAAATATTTATGAACTTAAATACCTACCTAGTTTTTACTCTAAAGCCTGATTATTTTTGTAAGATTTTAAAACATTATCGTTTTTATCGTTTGCAAGCCACTTAATAGTTTCTTACATACAACACATTGCGATATCTACTATAATACTCGTACGTATAAATCGTAGTACGTATACTAAATGTATGAAAACGATACTGTTCTGACGCGTCACAACAACACAACGCTTCACACAAATATAAATCAAGCAATTAAAACGAAATAATTTCATACATTTGAAAAGAAAATCTTTGTGTTTTAGAACAAAGTATTGTATTAAAGCAAATTTTATTGTAGCTAGAACATATATTTTTGTGGAATATAATTCACCGGCGGCGTTAATGGACATACAGATAACTCTGAAATTAAATATAGATATACGAATATGAGAAGCTAGTAAAATGTAGTAAGTAACGGATGTTTCTAGTGGGGCGAGTGTCATTACCGCTAAAAGCTCTGTATCGATCCGATGGTAACCGATAACCTCAACATGCACTAACTTTAAGTGCAGAGAAAACAACAATTTTAACATAAAGAATAGGTATTTCATAGCTTGAAGAAAAAATCTATTTATTTACGTAGCGAACATTTTTTACGTAAAAAATTGTGTCAAGTTATATTTTTAATTGATTCTACACATACTAGTAGTACAAAGCTGCTAACAGAAGGTCTAGTAGACATTATGTTTTTATTTATTATTAAATTATAGTAAAAGACTAGATGGGCAGCGATCCAAGAACAAACCTAAACTAAACTAACTAAACCTATAGCAACGACTATTAGCTTACCCGATTTAATTTATCTACTGTCAATGTATTTGATACTGAAAAAAATAAATGGCTACTCATAAAGAAGATATAGAATTGTGTTAGCATCGTCGACAACAATAAGAAGTTATGAAATTTATTTTAAGAATAATTCACGTCACATGCAATTCCAAGCTTAATAAAAGTGAAGGTCAGGGATAAATTAATTTGACCCAAATTTAGTCATTCTACATAGACATAATAAAAATAAACAGTGTAAGAATATCATCAACACTTCATAGGGTGGAATAATAATAGCTAAGGTGATGAAATGTTTTTACATACCCGTAAATACGTGTATATTAAAATAAGTTCCAGTACAACTTACTACAAATAAGGACATTGGCATGTAATGTTTGCTCAGTCTCAGTAGTAAAAGTAAATAATGTGGGAAAAATTTAAATTTTACACCAAAATGCAATATGTCAGAATGTATGGCTAAATACCAGTATATTACGAGTTGACAATGATTATGACTCTTTGCAAATATAACTTAAACATACATAACAAATTATCCCGTCACGACATTTATTTTTATACAGTGAAAATGCGTGAACGAAAAGTTATGGTGATTGACGTGGGTAAAACCCATTATGAAAATAATATTATATAAGGTACTGCGTAAGTTATTAATAATCCGGAAAAGTGTCATAGCAGTATTAAAAGATATGAGAACAACCAACAGTAGTTGAATTACATTTAGAATAACTAGTTTCACATTCTCTTCCCTCTTGAAATTTTCATGAGGTAATATTTCCATGACATAGGGGAGCTAATGACCCCTCCCTCTAGGCTTCTTTTGCGCTCATTTGAGGGATGCAGGAGCAATGAATTAATAAAATGTAATTAGATAAAAGCTCAGTGAAGTAAACGATAGCCCCAAGCAGTTAATACACACTAATCTTAATATTAAAATGAGTTAGGTTTAGGAAGTAGTAGTCAAGCGGAAGTTGAAAAAATCTTACGAAACAGACTGCCACAATATAAATGTAATTTTACAGTTAGCTGCACGCAAGGATGAGATCCTACACGCAAATTAGATACACGCGATTACACACGCAAGGATAATCGGATCTATAAAAGGATAACATATGAATTTGAGTCGGCAGCGTCTCCTCTGCTAATTCAAACGTAAGCTGTAGTCGTTGGACCACGTGCGGGGCGTCGCCATGACAACCGAGGAAAGTACGCCGTTTCCCTCCCTCAGACGCCCTTTGGGAAAGTGCCTGCCCGACCGCAAGAGCCATCTGAGACTAAATGGGCTACAAATATTATACTGTAGTCCTAAAATTATTCAAGTAAATTCCAAATATGTATGGTAACCAAGTTTAAAGGTTCCGCAATATCAAATATTTTTTATTAAACTTTACGTTATTAATCATATACGAGTAGGTACGAATATATTATAATTTAATGACTATCATTGACTACATTTTTCTATTTAATTTGAGTGTTACAAATAAAAATATCCTATTAAAATGTCCCATGCGTATTGCCTTCATTTCTCTTTTCGTTTTATATTCACAATTTTGTTACCCATAGGATCGAGAACAAGCTGTTGTGTTTACGTGAATATTAAACGGCTCACATGAAAAACAATATGTTAGCAAAGGGATCCTCATCAAATCAACGAACCGGAATAATAACTTCATAGGACAAAGGTTAAAGCCCAATATGGATTGGGAAGGGTTAAATTTAGATAATTAAAAACGATATCAACCAAAATATACTCTGAAAACTCAACTTCAGCAATAGTGTGTTGTTGTAAGTAGCTGTAATGATGGTGATGAACAAAAGTTAAATCTAGGCACATCTGTAGGCAATAATATTGTTTGTTTTTATGTATTTTTAAAATCTACATTCGTTAATTCGAAAATCGTCTAACTCCAGGAAAAAGGCATGACACAAGTTAACTCAGTAAATGGAGGTCACGTCTCGTCCCCTAGTTATCCAGTTACTTGACCCCTGTCAATATTCCCTTTCTAGATAGTCCGTCGATCAGCCTCCCCTTCTTGGGGAGTTTTCTCTGTAACACGGATTTGTGGCTTTCAAAGTTATTTTTAAGTTGGATTGTATTGTCAAATTCCTTCAACTTGACCAAAAACTTTGTTGATGTAATAAGGTAGGGAAACATTTGATATTACTAGCAGTTAGTAGTTGATTTAGACTTTAAAAAGTTTCAGCATTATGAATAAAAGTTTTGAAATAAAGTTTGTAACATAGAGAATACTTAAAGTGATTTGATTAATCATTTGCTTAGTTTTAAGGTTCCTACAATAAAAACAATATTTTAATGAAACAAACTTCGTACAATGATAAATAAAACTTATGGAGACTGTGCAAATAAAGTGGTCCTTTAATCAATGAGTATATTGACGCAAGCCTAACAACACAACATACTTGAGATGTAAGAGAATAGTGCTCAGTTACAGAGTGCATATTGTTCATAACTGGCTCTAGACAATGAGTCCATTGCCGTGGAGAAGGACAACTTGAGACTGTAATATAACGACGCCATGTATTAAGATAACCTAGATGTCACATGTAATAAATTAACAATTTTGTTGCAAAATAATTGTTTTTATACTAAAAAGCGTCATTTAATCTTCCGATTAGTTCCGCGAACAATTATAAATGCAATAATAATATGAACTTGCGGAAATATTTATACAATTCATCATTACTATAAAAGTAGTAACACAGAATGGTTTATGGTGTAGGCGATATTAGTTACCACTTAATAGTCAGCGATTAGCTGACAACCTCAAGTTGCCATATATATTAATTGTGGTTAAAGTACATCAATGGTATTTTTAAATGATGATTCTTACATTTATATCAATGTGATAAAATGTATAAAGTTATGTATGACTAATCTTATAGGCAGCTGCATAACACAACGCAAATAATAAAACAAAATGTAACTTGTTATTAACCAGCTGCGCTTACCATTAACAGTTAGTTTGTCTAGCGACAAGAGTATTAAAGAAAGAGTATACAGTAAAAGACAACACGTAAATACTTACAATATACATACACCTAATACTTGTTAACAACATTTTTTCGTTCTTTACAGATTGCAACACCCATAGTCTTCGAACAATCGTCAAGCTGGAATTCCTATAGGCAAAAGAAATACACAAAGGTAATTTAGGAGACACATTTTATTGAAACTGATTTTTAAACCATTAAGTGTTATAAACTAGGAGACGGAGGTAATTGTCAATTCATGCATCCGTAATGTTTTGGAGGTGTCGCAAACAATCTAAAAATAGTTGCTTGCATAAGTGGCTGGTCTCGAACGTGCGGACCATCATCCTATCAGGAACAGCCTGCAATTGGCTCAGTAATCATTGTGACGGATAGAACACCCATTTCCATAGTCCGGTAGATACTTTTAAAATTACTTCCACTTGGCCATTAAGATATGATTGTATCAATGTTTGACTCGCGTACTTTTTTTTACTATCTACTACATTATTTAGATCTTGAAACTATTTAACTAGATTTAAAAGTTATTTATTCCTACATTTCAGTGCAATTCTAGAACCATTAGCATTAATATTTCTATATTAGCCACCTCCTCATGTGTAGGTGAATTGGGCCAGTGTGTCGCTGCGAGGATCCCTAAGTGCGAGCTATTACTGACAATCATACCGGCGACCTTGTCACTTGTTGTGGCGCAAATCGCAGGGGCGGCTAGATTATCATCCTCCGGCTGAGGAGCAATTTATTGCGGTAGGGTACTCAAATAGTTACATCATATTTTACTGTCATAATAAAAATTATTTGTGATAAATGAGCCGTGACTCCCCAATACTTTGTTTAGTTTGAGTATAATTTTATTTTTAAAAGCTTATAGGTGAAAGTATTTGAAATTAAAGTATTTAAAACTATAATTACTTTTAATGCGAGAAAATAAATTATTATTAACTAGCCAATGTATATCTCTGACTAATTGCCTAGAATGCCAGTACATTGTAGCTCATTATAACCGTATTACATATACAGAGCACGTGTAGAATCGATCGCAAAGCGCCAGGAGAGATCATGTGCGACTGCACCCTACATGGAGAAATCTACTTCCACTTCGCTCTCGACATGACAAATTGCCACACTTGATCATGTGTCTCAATTACATTACCATATAATGGCCCAATCCATTAAATTTTCGCGTAGACAGTCTAATTATGAATAATATCTTGGTCTGAAAACGTTCTCCAATCCTTTTAAAGCTTAATTAGTACAAACATGTATAAAATAATTATCATGATGAGATTTGTATGCTAAAGTTGAATTAGTACAAAAATGTATAAAACAATAGGGAATTTAATTTACTGAAAACAACTGTTATTCCTACTTGAATAAATTGAGTGGACAAAGGGTTCAGTGAATCAGATGATTAAAATTGCAACAGTCGTTGTTACTATAAATAGGTATACCACCAAGCTGCAATGTAATTTTAGAAGCACAATTATTTGCAAATTTAAATGTTTATAGTTAATTGTTATTTTATTTTATTGTTTTATCTTTCCGAATGCTTAATTTTGTTAAAAGTAATAATTTATTAATTATATCTAATAATGTTAGACGGGATGTTAAAATAAAATAAATAATTAATCAATGACACATCGGTTACAGAAAGGCTTATTTTCTTTTGATATGTTTAACATATGTCTATGAGGCAGGTCATTGGCTGAAATAACATAGGTGACAAGCGAATTACCAATCACGTGGCGAATATATCATGGATTATTTAAATCATCCTATCTGAAACCGGCCGTTTGACTGTTTTAAGAAGGACATAGCAAAATGAAATTTAAGGCGAGTTAAGAAGTGAACCGATGATTCTTAGTGACATTTTAGAACCTAATCGACTTACGTCGTACAGTTTACCTGTTTTATAAATAAAATTTACCTATATTTAATTCAATAGAGAGTTTGTGAGGCTTAATATCAACAAGTGGGCGTATGAAACATACATATATAAATTTCATTTGGGTCAAGTCAACAAAGCAACTTTACACCGGGGGTTGTGGAACTTGTTACCTACATAATAAATTTATAGCTTTAATATCCCGTGTGAAATGGCAGAAGCATTTATCCAGGAACATAAAACATTAAGTTTATCAGGCAGATATTGTAACCGCGGTTACGATTATAAGTTCCGTGTAAGCTGGCTTCCCGCCCAGAATCGTCCAGTCCGGCGCAGCAGGTGCTATTGCTTTATTCACGGCGTTAATTAATCCCTGTTGCTCGTTGATTTATGCTCTAAGTTTGTCTTCACACCTTCACATAATTAATATCTAGGCAGCGAGCGATAACAAACAAGATCAAAGGATAAATAATTTAGAAAGCATCAACTTTAATAGAGTAAATCATAGGTCGGCTAATGACAGTGGTCACGACAGATTCAGGTAAAATCAGATAATACCGGTGTCTGTACGATCAACTAAACGGAAACGGCTGCAAACATTTGACCGCGTCAGCGTTATCCTGGGACATCAACGCTACGCTCAGTGACCATAATAGAGATCGCCACAAGATACACCACAACATTTATTATTAAATACTGTTAACATTGCCGTTACGACTTGAATCGTCTTCTATGACTTAAATTTGGTACTTACTCATCATGTTGTCATGTTATTAAGTGTTTAGTAATTTAAACTATAATCCATGTTAGAATTGATGATGTGTGTTTTAAAAAGGTTCAAATGAACTTGTAAAATAATTTTAGCTAACCATGATCTAAATGCAACTAATCGAATGGAATCTAGAACGCATGTCGTAGATTGCATGATGACTCCAAGCCCGGTGTCCTCAAATGACTACTTCGATTGCAGGCAATAGATTTAATTGCATATCATTTGCAATTGAGTACATTTACCAGTACTCAGAATTGAAAGAAAAATAATTATTCAAAATTTTATCAATGATAATCGACAGCTAAGTAACTAACAAAGTTTTAATTGTATTGTCAACTGAATAATATGAGTATATTAACATAGTACAAATAGAAAAAACAAATAACCCGTAGTGAGAATGTGCAAACAAGACAAGACGTAAAATTATAAAAACTTTATAGTTAAACTATATATACCAATATTTTTATTTGTAATGTAGGTATAATATGATTTTTATTTTAATGTCAATTTAGAGTTATACAAAATCAAAATAATTACAAACAAAACTATGTTTAAATTAAATGGCCGGTGGATGTTCGATATAAGTGTTACTGTAAATGTACCCTCATTTCCCGCATTCTATTGTTTCAAGAGGCTTGAACAATCTTTACCACAATAGTATTGTAGAGAATTGTATCGCTTCAAAAACAATCATGTGTTATCGCTATTACAAGTACGTAGGCACTTAGGCACACACTAGTTGCTTATCTTTCTATTGCAAGAACCTCAGTTATATTAACCGTTAATGTAACTTTGCAGAGATTTCTAAAACCTTGTTGATGGTTGTTACTGTCATTGAATAAACAATATGAATCGCATATTGCAACTAAACTATGAATAGTGCAGGATATTCCCACGCTATCAGCTGTTTCACGCACTTACGAGCACAAGCACCGAACCGAGACCGCGAACGTTGAAGCAGTGGCATACTGTGGACTGTGTGATAATGTATAAGCAGTAACCACTGAAGGCTCATGAATATTATAAATAAAACTTTTCATGCCACTGTTATCTTTGTATTTCCATACGTACGAGCACGCTTAACCCTGAATTAATTGTTACACAACTTAATAAAATCCAAATAGTACACAACTTGTATGTGTTATAATTTGAATGGAGACTAGTTACTTCTAAAACAGCTTATCATGGTTAGGCACAAAATAATGCTTGAATTGCGTTTGAGAAAATATTTATTTTTGAAAATAAATGATTTTGAAAAGTCCATTCCGGCTCTATAAATAGATTCATGTGTCCCACTTTGTTTAAGACTTTCAATCAAGTACGTTAACAACAGTAAAGCATAATTATTCGCAACATAGTAATATACGACTACTATAATAAAGATGTCAAAGAAATTCAAGTTAGTAACAGTCATTTGAAACAGTTGCAATTTGTTAACAGCTACGGCTGGCAATAATGGAGACAATGATTTATTGATAGTTACTGTGGACGTGAGAGCACTACGCTATGACACCCGAGAGAGCAATTTGTACATCGACATTGCAAAAAGTAACTAACCACCGGTGTTTACTCGGAACGAGAACCACGATGTGACGCCACCTGCTCATATTTCCTTTATTCTGCTAACGGTACCGCGTTCAATTAGCAATACAATAACACTAAATCAAGAAGAAATCCTAGAAACCATAGGGATCGTGAGAGGTGATTGTGGATGCATTAAACCACTAATTTAAAAATAAGTGTACTAGAAGAAACTCAAAACAATGTTCATTTAGGGATTAGATTGAAGTAACGGGTTTCTGCAGAAAAAAGTTAATTTCTGTGAACTCCAGTTGTAGCTTACCGTTCACTGTAGTTCACCGACACTGCTCTGAAATATTACAATTTAGAGACCAATTCTTACTTTTGGCAGAAACATCGTGGCACTGATTAGCTTAGTGGTCTAGCGGTTAATACTTTAGATTTAAATGTGAAGATACACGTACCTGGTCCAATTTATTTTCCAGAATACCAAAGTATATTTAATTCGTGGTATTTCTCGGGTCTGGTACACTAGAGACGTCGACGAGCTTGCCATTTGTAACTATGGGCCTATAGTAAACTTGGCTAAATATGACCCAGCTTTTCAAAATACGTGATTATTTATTGCACCTATTTTTATTGATCTTATCATCTCTTTTTATAGTTAAATATACATAGGGAATGCCCAAAGAACGAACAATTGCGTTGATTTGGGAAGAGAAAGCACCGGCGGCACCTCATTTCATTAGTTACCGAGATGACGCAGCTCTCCGATAACGAAGCCATTACCAAGATAATTGCCGCCCAGATAGGACCGCAAATTTCAAGTAACAAGATTACATATTATATGAACTTATCAACGCTACATTATTGTTTTGCGAGTCATACGAGTATACAAATGACCTGGACCATGAATATTATGACTAGAATTAGGTAGATTTTGGTCTAAAGCTAATAAAGCTAAAGAGAAATTAACCGTATTAGTGTTGAACGCAAATCAAACCTACTCCGATGAAGTATCTGGTGTCCCTTAGGCCTTAAATCGAAATTCTAATGAATCTTAAGCTTTGAAATAAATACTCCGCTTACTGTTGATGATAAAGGTCAACAAACCATTCTGGCATTTAAAAACTTATTATTTTTGAAATGTAGTGGAGAACCGTTTGTTGGAAAGGTGATGGAGCGTGAAATGTTTGTGAAAAGTGTATCAGATGAGAACAGATGGGGCAATTTATAAGACTGTAGTTACTGTTAACTATGAGTTACTGCTTCGTTTGGTAGATCTCCAAGCAAGATAGCCGTGACTTGCGAGTAAAACCGTGGGGTCAGGTGCAATTTGACTCACGTTTTAACCGCTATATAAACTTACAAAAAATGTATTCAACAATCAAACTAATACTCTCTAAATGTCCTAAACATAAAGCTGTCAGAGAGTATTTAGTAGCATTAATTCCGCCTGTGTACTGTAACGGGTACATGTAGGTTACGGAGTTTTATTTGCATTTTAATCAAGAATAGTATTGTCAATATACGACAATGACATAGTTGATGGGTTTTTGAATTGAAGAAAAAAAAGAGAATCGGGAGCTCGAACTCGTGCAATAGCTTTTAATCCAAAATCAAAAAGTCAAAAAGCTATTACCTTCGGTTAAGCTCTTAAAAAATTATATAGTATTTTGCATTCAATCAGAAAAACAACTGTATTTTTTTTCTTATTAACCTGGCAAAAATTTAATGGCGGGTATTTTAATTACCTTTACTCTATTGCTTTATTTTTGATCTTATATTGCCTGCTTTTGTCTTTTCTCCCTATTAAAATGAACATTTATTGCTATTCCAAATATTTAGACTTAATTAGCAAGATGCTTTTCCTGCCTTGCTATTAGTGCGGCTTAGAGAATATTGCATTCATGCTCCGGTAGCAAACAAGTAGGTTAAAAGCTTTGTGTTGTAGGCAAGATCAATAACAATAAACACTTTAATTTTAAACGAAGACTGGGGAAAATATTTTATAAATGTACTTTTAATGCTTTAGCCTATTTTATAAAAGACATCTTCTCGCAACCTAGTAAAAGCAATAATCCGATTCAAGGATTAAAGTGTCCGTGTAATACGATTACAGTACAATTGCAGCTTGTCCCTTTTACCTCTTTAAAGTAGTGGGACATGACTTATTTAATAATCCTATTGACTTTTAACACCGACAAAGATACCAAGAAGTCTTTGTAACATTTTAATAACATACAGTTATTAATAAGAAATAAAGAAAATACTATGGACTTAATTCAAGTGAATTCTTGTTATTGTTTATTTAGGTAATAAATAAATCAATTACAAGAAGCATTGCATTGTGTAATTAATTATGTGAATGTAAATAAAGCATAATGGCGCAAGAATGGTGATAATAATGAAGTGTAACATTGGAATCGAGACCTTGATAAGAAAAATGATAAATCACGTCGGAACGAACTGTCAGTAAAAGGGGTCAGTCGTAACGGTGTGCCTAAAAGTCGGGTTACTGTTAGACAATAAAAAAACGTTAATAGTGCTAACAATATGCATGCAGATGCAACCTACTAAAATATTAAAAAAACAATAAAAATCTTTAGCTAATCTAATACAACAAACCAGTCAAACTAAAACTTTTATGACTATCAACATCACAACTCCTAGAACACATTCATACCTACACTGCTGAATATTGCAATATACTGAACATATTTTTAAAGAATATTCTTCTTGGAGAAGGTCGGATGTCAAATTATTTGTCAAATTCACTTCAAATTTTGAAAGTTATATTAGTGGAACCTGGACCTGGCTTTATTCTCTTTGGGATGCGAGGTGGTTTTCTAATGTACGACATATATATAGGTATGTTATATATACTATATATATGTGAAATTATAAAAAATGTACCCTTCGTTATTATCTCTCCATTCTCTCCCAAAGGTTGGTTATAAAAAAAACACCGTTATTTTTTTAGTGCAATAAAATATGTTTCATTAGTTCTTGGATAAAAAATCAACGTTCTAACAAAACGATCATTACTTATTGATGACTATAAAGTACAAGAATATTAAATATACATACAGTTACGTTCGTTGACAAAGTGGCTGTTCCGTAACATATAGAATGCAATTCGACCTTCTCAAATTCCTCGGTTTATGGTTTGATATTAATGGGGATATCCTAGACTAGGGTTGGGTTTTAAGAGGAAATATCTACTAAATCAAACAGTTCCCCTTAGTGATATCAATCTCTTTAATGTAGTTTCCGTCAATGCTACGGAAGTTAAGTAATTGGACATATACTAAAAAACTTTTTATTCGTATGATTATATACGTTTCAGTCCCTAGAACACCTAGACCTCTTTAAAGATGGACCATCCAAAAAAGATTTTTGGAGAATTAGACCTCTCGCGCTGACCAGACGCTGGCAAGGGACTAGATTTTTTTTCTTTGCCGTTTTCTTACCGATTTTACAAGTTGGTATCAGTGAAACCGGAACAGACAGCTTAAGGTGCTCATCGACGCACGAGAACGGTAGTATGGTAAATGTAGAAATATGTAAAAATCAAATTACAGTTACGAAATTCAGTAACTAAGTACGTATGATACTGGAGGTAAAAAGACACATAACAATAAAGTGCGGCGGAAGCGGCAGTATAACAAAACAAAATTTTCCTAACTTTCAGACGTAGGATCTTTCTACTTTTCTTTTGTTTCCCGTTAGGGGAACACTCCTATTCGAGTGGAAAGACTGGGAGGGTGTTATTGTGTGTAGACTCACGTAGGGCGTTTAAATCGACTCATTAACGTCTACCACAGGGCTATTGTGTCTTCCCATCACACTTTCCTATCTTTAATTTGGCTAATTTGTCTGGAAGTCTAATATAAATTGTTCAACAAAAGAGTAAATACTTTTGGGCTTAAAATTTGTTGTTGATGAAATAATCATCATTACAGCCCCTAAATACTGACTTACTCGTAAGATGAACCTTGCAGAATAAATTTCTGAATGTGTGCTAATCTCGCGCTGGTGAGATGGATGTTTTTTTTTGACAATCATCGAACAGAGTTGGTATTAGTAGCACTGTAATTAGCGTGCTTGCCGGGCAACAAAAAATATGTTGTAGTTTAAATAGTTGTACCCAAACAAGATAAAACAGTACCTAGTGTTAAGGGTGGATCTTATGATTTATTAAAATTCCAGAAACTATTAATTTCATTTATTAACTCAAACCTTCCTTCAAAACTATCAAAACTATGTGAACACCAACCAGTCGTCAACACCTAGTTCAGATATGTGTCTGTCGCAAATGGATTGTTGTGGTATTCCGAGAGAGCATTGTAAGCAGTTAATCGATTGTGTTAGGTGTCGTATTGGCGTGTCGGCGTTCGCACACACAATGAGAGATTGACACGCTGCCTGCACCGACACAATGAGTTTTGTCCGCTCGCTTCACCTGACGGAATGTGGCCGCTAGCTTAGCTTTGTTGACCACCAGATACCTATCATTCCGTACACCCAAATTTGGTTTTATTGTACACATCCCGGCACAATTTAAAAGCGCTAACGTTAGTAGTCGTGGTTCTTATTATATATACGAGTATGTAGTTTAAGTTAAGGCATGTAGTATATCCATTATTGTTAAATATAGCTATGTATTCTTTAACAATTAGGTCTTAAATAAGTTTTCTCATCTCCTCTTAAATCTGAATTCAGGAGATGATTTCCAAAAGAACTTCAATCCAAAATCTCCAAAATCCCAATTTATTCAATTAGTTAGTAATTGAACAAATTTGGAAATTAACTCCTGAATTATTATTATACTCTCTATTGCCTCAAAGGTTAACTATCGTATATCTCTAGCGGCATTAAGCCTGTCCATTGTTAAAATAAAAAAGTGATTTTGGGTACATACGACAAGACCTATAAAACGTTGGCTGCCATAACAAGGCCCATGCTAAACTATAAATATATTTTTTTTAACCATAGAATTAAATAGAAAATATCGCTATAACAAGGCATGCTTGGAAAGTGCTGTCAGATTGGCATACAATTGAATCAGATAACATTGATTTTCACTTATTATAATTGGCGTAAAATTACAGTAGGTACTTAAGATTAAGATAGAATTAAGAGATCTGATACTATGGAGCTTTTTGTTTATTTAAATCAGTGACTAAAAATGATAAATAACTTTAAAAAGGTGTTAGGAATGATTACATTATAAAACCCGTTATAATCTTCTTAATTTTAGTATCTACCATACTAAATATTAAGTACTTTATTAAATCACAAAATGGGGCCTCTGGATTTATAATACACACTAAATGGACCGTGTCAATCTCCAATTGATCTTATTAAATTGACTATACAGTTGGGAGTTCAGATAATGAAGATATATTGTTCCACCTCTATTTATTATATTTATATAATATTGAGTGTGATAAGATCTAGGTATTTATGTATAGTAGGTAATAAAAAGCATTAGGCTTAATTATATTTATCATATAGTAAAGATATGTTGTAATGTAATGCATGCAGCAAAGGAATTTGTTAAAAAGACAAAACGTACAAAGTCACAATTTAAAATTAAAATAAATCTAAAGAACTGAAGAGATATCAAACGAATAAATCTATTTGTACGAAAGATGGAATGAAAATACAGGTGGTAGGCATGTTACTTTACTTTAATTGCCTAATATATTTTTAACTATGCAATTACAAATTCAAAGGTAGACTAAACTAGACGAGACGTCCTCGAGGGTTTTCCAAGGACTTCAGAAAATACTAGCACACGGCTGCATGGTAAAGAGCCGGGGGCGATAAGAGCAACACCCCTCGGAGTGGAATGACAAAATAAATAACGTATTACACCAGATATACCGTAAAAAAACTTTATCGAAATAAAGTCCTAATACCATAAGCCATACAACACATATTGCGTTGGGACATTTTACTAGTGGTGACCTCATAGGAAAATAAGGGTAGACAAATAAAAGAACCTTGAAACAAGTAAAATATGTTTTATAGCTGTATATATAATACATTATATACAAAGGTTTAATACTAGTAGATACGTGCCTACGGGTTAATATTTTATTTGTTAAATAAAGTTTTTCTACTGACAACTTGAATGAAAAACAGATACATTTATCTAACGACGGAAAAAACTATAAACTAAAAGTAATAGAAAAAGCAACAAACAATATAAAAACAAATTACTACAAGTGGAAAACAGAAAAGCTAGCAACCGGAAAATAGCAAACTCGATTCTCCGCGATCCCATAATAAGATCAGTCTAAGAATATTGAAGACATGAGGAGTATTTCCTGTGCTGACACTCCGACCGGAGACAAAATAACCTTGCGCCTGAAAGCGGTAACTTTATTCTATAAAATCGAGTTTGTAAGCTATCTAAAATTGAAAGATATTTACGTACGCCCATTTTAGATACAAGAAGCAACATATTACTTAATATTTATTCTGTATAATGCTAAGTTTATAGTTATGTAATGTCTATATGTGCATCAAAGAAAAGGTATACTTTAGTGATCTGGATAAAGTTATGGGGTCAGGGGTGAAATTTATTACTGAACCCTCGACAGGGAAGTAAGCGCCCCGCATAGTTAAATTCCATCTGCGTTCCCTATTCGTATACATATACTAGGATATACAAAACAAATAATTTAATCGGTATCGTAGAACTTTCGTCCTGAAACAGAATGGGAAGTTAATTTCCTCAAGTTTACAAAGCACAATAGCACCCCTCAAACAAGCACAATAAAGCAGTTGATTTGTAAAGGATTTAGCTAAATTTCTTGGAAAACAAAGCTCCGTTTCAACTTCAGTACGTAATTTCAAAAAATCAAAGTATAAAACTTGGCAAATTATCAAATCAAGAATCGATATGGTCACAATTAATAGGTTAAAGCTAAAAATTCCATAAATATTAAACAAATAATTTACCACTGTAATTATGACTATACTTCAGCCAGCATAACTAGATTAATAATGTAAACAACTCTTCTAATTGACTACGTTCTTGGGGCAGCTATCATTATCTCGAAATGGTTGTTTTAATTGTGTATCCAGTTTCGTTAGTTAGGGTTTTTCTTTATTTTGAGCTATACGAGTATAACAACAATGAAAACCTTTTAGTGTAATTGTCCAAACACACCCTGAGTATCCTTGGAACTAGAACGTAGGTGATAACTGTCAGAAAATTCTAGGCTTGGTGTTGGTATTAAGTGACAATTTATTAATGAAATATTTTTTCTATTGTTTCAGTTATAAAATGGGAAAGAACAGAATTTCCGAAGGCGGCTGGTGGGTGATCCTGCTTACAGCAACTTTGGCTGTATCCTCGTCTGCAGAGACAAATGTCGGCATATTCAATGCGCTATTACAACAAGTAACGACTTCGAGCACTCTGAATTGGAAAACAGCGTCGGCGGATGCAGTAATTGGTGCAGAATCTGAAAACGGTGAGCCTATTTGTTTATTAATTCTACATTTATACGAGTATATCATCGTAATTGTTTTAGAATATTTGATAATAAAATTTAGGTACTTTTTTGAATTAAATCATAGCGTCATAGATTTTGTGGTATTTACTTATGTACATATTAGTATGTTAAAGGTCAGCAAGGAATACTCCAGCTTTGTAATAAATCCTATGCTTCGTAAAGTCATTCTATCTTCTCGTATCTTTATGTGTACATGTAGTGTTTTGAACATATATATTGGCTTTTGTTTTAAATATTGTTTTTGTTACAGGACCGATATATTTGTGTCGCGCCCCCCATGAATCTGATCAATTGTTGGGTCAATTACTGCCAGCCGAAAGCAAATGTTTCGTATCTCCGGATAAGAATTTCTCCCATTACGAACTACTAGAAAATACTCACAACGCTTCTTTCCTACATTGGATGCCATGGTCTAAATTTATGTCTAGACAAACTGGTGCAGTCACGTTAGATTCTACAAATTCCATTTTTGTCGGACGTACCAAGATGGATGATGGCCAGTATCGCATCGGCAGGATTATATATGAAGCTGCAATCGGTCACCTTGTAACTTATGACGAAGATAATAACGAAGTTGTTAAAGATAATGGTGAAATTCTTGTTGAAATAGAGCCAGTCAGTTACAAACTTGAAAATGTTGTACTGAATTTAGAAACAGAACATGTTCGCCAGGATGAACCTTTAATATTTGAGGAACGCGTTCTGAGTAATGAAGAGGAAGAAGCAGCGACTGTTACCACTGAAATTGAGTACAAATACAATTATACTCTTTATTGGGGTCATAGCCACGGTATCGCCATTGGTCTAAATACCACAATTGAAATGAGCAATGGTGACGAACTACCTCAAATTGAATGGGCAAATCCCTTCACCGAAGAACGTAAGGAATTATACAAACTACAACAGTATTTGGAACCTGGAACGGCATGTAACGTGACGTTTAGAGGAAACCATACAAGTCGTGATGTTAAGTACACCGCAAAATTATTAACTGTTTACAAAAATGAGTCTCCACGATCGAGGCAAATACAAGGAGAACGACTCGAAACTACGATGGATGTTGAAGCTATATATGGTGAAGTGTATTTTATTGGCAACAATAGTTTGGTACCCACAACAACCACGACAACTACTACTACGACTACAACTACTACAACCGAACCCCCTCCTCCTGCACCCCTATCTCCAGAAGAGAATGAAGTACCTAGTTCAATGAAGAAAGCCGATTTAGATTCTATGGAAAATGATATGCTGGGAGACAGCAGCGAGGGTATTGCGAAGCTACCAGCTAAAGAAGAAAACATTAGTCGTGCAAGTGTAGGAGGACTCGGTAGCAAAGCAAACGGAGCGTCTGAAAGAATGGGAACCTTATTGTTGTCAATGGTTCTTCCATTGATTGGCTTAATGATGTAAATCTTGCATACATTCCATCTCTATGTAAATATTGCGCGTATAAGTAAATAACTAAATTACGCTTTTTCAGAATAATATTCTAATATCATTCGAAAGCTAATTTTTTTCGAGTTCAAATACCTTGTTGTCTTGATCAATATGCGTGTAAATATATATTTTTCTGTTTCTTAGTTAATGTTATCCGATGTGTAAATGATAGGGCGCTGAAATTAATTACAAAATTGTATATAGATTGTGTATATAGAAAGTTTTTGAAAACACAAGTCGCTCAGCGACGAGATTTTGTTTTTCAATGTTTGTTTGGACAATATAAATGGCAACTATCATAATAATAGATAATACTGTAACAATTAACAAAATCGTTACCACTGAGACCTGATTTAAATGAACCATTAAAAATACAAAATCCAAATTAATAGCGGAGTCGTAGCCGAAGCTGTCGATTTTCAAATGATCTCTGCTCCTCATATTTTTTGCTTGCAAAGGGCATATTCATTTTATATAAATATGTATATTATATGTAATAAATAATATCGTAGTGTTAAGCAAAGACAATATAGAAATATATTTTTGTAACAACTGAATACCTGGATGAATATTTTGTACAAAATAACATTGTGGTCTAGAAAGATGATAGTATTGCAAAGATACAACAATAAATATAAATGCAGACGTAGAATTAAAGTAGAACATATCAGAATTACGCATTTCCTATTTTGAGGCACAATTCACCAGCATTCACAATAACACATAATTTTAAAGTACCTCTTTGTTTTGTAGTGTCTATTTGTATTTCAATAACTTGTTATTTTTAGTTATAAGTTAGAGTTTAATTACAGAATTCAGAGATATTATTATTTTTATTGCTTTAGTGTACATGTTAAGTAACTTATTTGTTTTCTTTGCACATTAGTTTAATTAGTATGAGATTTTAATTTCATTGTAGATTATTCAGTTTATGTCTTCTTTATTTGCCAAAGTTCTAAAATACATGATTATAAGAGCTACGGAAGATAGAGGCAAAATAGTTGCTGATGAATATTTTTGCATTGTGTAACCTAATAATGATATCATAATAAATGAAAAATATTTTTGTAAGGTGTATTTAAAAAAGAAGCGTCAAGAAAGGCTTTCAGATAAGACCCTTTAGAATATTTGTTCAATTCAACATTTCCAATTGTATCTTCATGTAATGGTGTAATATTAGTGGATTATTAAGTAACACTGTTTCTTAATCATCTTTTAAATGCCTGGTATTATAGTTCAATTTGACCCACCTAGAATACCATTTTAAGAATTAAGTATCCTAGTAAGTATAAACAATCATATTGCTAGAATATGACCTAATATAATTATTATTTTCTGCTTGATATGGAATTCAATATCTATTAGATGTGGCTGACTAGCTATCATATTTAAAAATTGCGGCCTTCTTTAGTCTTTGCTATATGTGTTATGTTAATTGTGTAAAGACGTCGTCCAAATGTCAGCTTTATTGAGTAAAGCGTTTAGGTCATGATAAGCTTTCAACGTGGCTTCCGATGGATATGAAATATGATTTGGCATGATCTTCGGGAACGTCCCAATTTCATTTTCAAGTTCTAGGTTTAATGTTATTGCTTTTCCTATTTCATGATTGTAGTTAGGAAATCTGTTCCATAGTATTAAGACATGTTCGATTGTTATTCACTTCCATTGAAATGGATCTTATTTAAGATGAATCTCTTTAATTACAACAATATTGTTTTGCGAAGCATAATTGTGATGTTCCATGTAAGATTAATTTGTTTCAATTCAATAAAAAGTAAATATACATTCACCTCTTTGATTTTATTAACCTTTAACTACATATACTTTCATAATACATATGTGAGTAGTTATTTTACTAATCAAAAATAATTACTTTCATTTTCTTAACTTTTAAACAAATTATTGTTTGTTTTTATTTTTCATTTCTCCTGGTGGTGGGAAAAATATTATATAAAATGATAAATGGGATTCCTTCAACGGAAAGGCTTGAAAATTGATAATAGATAATAAGATAAATAATAAGAAACTATCTATGCTAGTTGTCGTTTTACATGCTGTTCTGGAACCTCTTTTGTTTATTTATGTTTTTTTTTATTATCATACATTTTCTTCGGAGCTGGCTATCTGACGCCACTACTATTAGTCAACATTGGACTGACTGACATCCTATGACACAAGTTATCTTGGTCAGGAGTCAGAGACTATCTTAAAAATACCTATCCATATGGTTTACATTCAATCAAAAATATTTATTGATGTGCTTAGAATGTAAAATTTACTTTCTATATAGGTAACAATGAGAAAGATCAATATACGTTTTTATTATATATGCCTAACTATCAACAGTAATGTTTGTCACTTTAAGTCTGGTTAATTCTATGGATTATTTTTAATCAATCTAATTTTATAACATTAAACTGCACAATATATTGGATACTGAGTCGTCAAATTTACTCTAGTTTGGCTAATATCTAACACATGCTTATAATTTGCGTTTCTTAGCTAACGTAAATCGAATATCTAAAGTAGAAGTCTCTGAATCCTATAATGCAATGTTTTAACAGATTTACTTTACGAATATAATATAGAGTTCTAGTAACCTTCAATTGTTTTCTCATTAAATAACATTATTAATGGTCATAGCTTAAATTAAGCACGCCTAATAGACGCTCTTGTAAAGGTTTCATCTTATCTCACATCTCCAAATCTTGCCGCATTGCCAAACGTAAAATTTAGCGTTTTAACCGAATCTACAATTTGTGTAGCAAATTAAAGCTCTATTGAAGGTGTTTTACGGTGGATTTTAGTGCATCACGTGCATCTCAAAGAGTCGAGTAGGCTATAGCCATAGATCTTCAAATAGACTAGAATTGTTATAATACCGTTCTTACTGCTTACTTGACTGCGCGACGCAAAGGTGTATGTATGTACGTACATATATATGTTTGTTCCTTTGTGGCACTCTGGGAGACCAAAAGCGTTGGCCGATTTTGATGATTCTCACGTCAATCGATTCGTCTTCATCATGCGAGTGTCACTGAAGGTATGTCATTTTATGTCGTTTATTTAAATATAATTTAAATTAGGACGACAACCAGACGGTATATTGTGGAAAGTAAAAAAATTAAAGTCTACAATTATATTAAGTGGGATATTATCGAATAGGTATTAGAAAATCATATTGAGGTTACTCTTATCACTTTTCATTTACAATGACCATTTAGGATCTACATATATCATTTAAAATTTCAATGTAAGTCCTACCTACACTACCTACCTATAATACAATTTGACCGCCTCCGTGGTCTAGTGGTAACAAACGTTGCCGTGAACTCAAGAGGTCGTGGGTTCGATTCCCACCGGGGGCAAGTTCTACATTGTATAATTTGTCTCGGTCTGGGTGTTTATATGTATAATATGTATATATTTACAAAAAAAAGTATATTATGTAGTTTATCAACCATCTAGTTTCCGTAACACAAGCCTCGTAGCTTACCACGGAAACTAGATGGCGCTGTGTGACCTGTCTGGAAATATTTATTATTATTATTAATTAGAGTTCATTTAAAAAAAGTTAAAAGTATCATTACGACGGTATCCCTTTCGAGGTGGTCAAAAACCACGCTTTCAAAGAAGCTGATTCAAATGTAGCAAACTTTACTATTGTCCCATCAAAATTAATTAAATATAATAGCATAATAGGTAATGTGGTTATGTACCTACTTGAAAAAATTAATATATAATAGATATTATTATTATCGCTACATACGATAGAACATACGTCTAGTCAGGCCGACGACAAACTCTTGAATAGTCGGCATCTGCAGATCTCGAGCTATGACGGAATTACGCACAAACCATGGCGTTCGGGAGACCACTCTGAGCGATATATTTTGCTGACTTTGGATTTTGACCCTATTAGTCTTGGCCAGAAGGTGGTGCCAGGCTGGCGCAGCGTAGGTGAGACGGGAACGGATGAACATCTTGTAGATCCGGATCTTCAACCTAAGCGGCAATCTGGAATTCATAACACGACGACGTAACACGGCTCGGGCCTGATTAACGGCGTGGAGGCCATTTCATCCATTGTTAACGTTCCGTTAATGATACTTCCCAGGTACTTGACGGTCGAAGTTCACTCGATGTTCTGTCCCCGAAGCTGCAGTGGTGGAGGCATTCGGCATCTGGATGTCATCATCATTGATGGGCATACGCTACTTATATTTTTAATGGATGTTTAATAATGTTTTTTAAAGTGAACATTTTTTAAATTTTGTTTTCTGTGTATAAAGAATTTGTCGATGTATTACGACTTGCGTTTAAACACCAATTCTAAGTATTTTAAGTTCTATGGCAGACAGTCCGTGATGGCGCGACACGGTGTCGACAGGCGCCTTCAAGTCTCCCCATCGACCTGAGGGGAACTAATACAATATGCACCTAAGTACAAATAAAACTTTAAGCCACGGTCTAGCAAACGTAGGTAACTCAACATAATACAAATAAGGTAAACAGGATATTTTTAAGTTTTTAAATCGTAAATTACAAGGAATAGCGAAAAATGCACAAAAGAGTCTCTGGGCCGATTTTTTATTTTAATATTATACTAGCACGACATGTCCACCTTATAGTAAGTAGCGAGCAACAAAACAACAAGAATTAAAGTGAGATATTAAGTACAAGGCCCGGTGGTGGCTCGGTTGTAAGAACGCGTTCCTTAAATCCTACAAAGGTCGGTTCAAACCCACCCGGCATGTACCAATGAGAAATACACTTTTCTTACGTACATATGTCATAGATTTACAACACCACCGTTCCCGTGCCTCGGAATTAATTGACCTCGGTTAAAAATTCACATCATGTCCTCGCCAAGCCGTCTGCCCAGCGTGGCGAGTGTAGGCCAAATTCTCCAGACATATGTTCCGGAAGGCCCATCTCCAGCAGTGGAGGTCTGGGACGCTGTGTTCTAGGGGCTGTAATGATGATTAAGTACAATGAAGTGAAAAATGAAGTAAATACAAAGAGAATGAGTTTACAATTACACAGGAGAGGGTCGTAGGCCAAAACTTGGCCCTATGCATAAAGCATCCGTTAACCGTAATCTATTTAAATCTACAGCCTTAACTGCTGGACTTTCTTGCCCAGTCTGCCGGATTCGTGCCGATAAACCCAGTAAAGTGTATCCACACATTTCGGGATCATGCTCGGGTTGCCGTCATGCCCAGTCAAGCCGGCATAGTGTGAGGGACTAATGTCAGTGATGAGTGTCTGATTCCAGTTGCCAAAATTCGCGCGCCACTTACCATCAGTTGGTCGCAAGGTCACATGGCGAGCTAGTTTAAAAATAAAAAAACCAAGGAGGCTGACTTCATTGTTGTCCAACTAATAAAACATGCTTATAAGTTGAGTATCATCATTGCGACCGTTACCTTTCCGGGGTGGTCAGAAATCACGCTTATAAAGAAGCGGATTCACATTTAGCCAACTTTACGATAGGCCAATCACGACAAGTGGAAAGCTCGTCGATGTCTCTAGCGTACCAAACTCGAGAAATATCACAATTAAATTAAATTAAATAATTTAAATTAATGAATATTATTGTGTCCCGACCAGGAATCGAAACCGGTACCTCCGAGTCTAAATCCATGGACTTAACCGCTAGACCACGGAGGCAGTTATACGTTGAGTTTTTGTAATTACATTTACAATGTATTATCTGGGGACGGCGATTTTAAATTATCATTCATCATTACAGCCCCTAGAACACAGCGTAGACCTCCACTGCTGGAGATTGGCCTTCCAGAACATATATCTGGAGAATTTGGCCTATACTCGCCACGATGGCCAGACGGCTTGGCGAGGATATGATGTCAATTTTTTATGACAATTTATTAACGATTCCGCAAGTTGGTATCAGTGGAACCGGGACCGACGGCTTAACGTGCTCTCCGAGGCATGGGAACAGTGGTGTTATAAATCTATAACAAATGTACGTAAGAAAAGTGTATTTCTTATTGGTACATGCCGGGTGGGTTTGAACCGACCTTTGTAGGATTTAAGGAACGCGTTCTTACAACCGCCACCACCGGGCCTTGTACTTAATATCTCACTTAAATTATTGTTGTTTTGTTGCGCGCTACTTACCATGAGGTGGACGCAAGGTCACATGTCGTGCTAGTATAATAATAAAATAAATATCGGCCCAGAGACTCTTTTGAGCATTTTTCGCTATTCGTTTAAATTGCAAAGAACTAATTAAAATTGACAATGTTAGTATAGATACAAATAAAAAAATCTTAAATAATTAGATTTTATAATGCGATAATGATGTTTATTAAAAGAAGATACGCAAACATTCTTACCCAATAAATCATCACGTAGTAGGCGGACAATGAACATATTTTTACGCAGTAATTTATACTTTATTCTTATTATGGATACCATAATAGGTACATTCAATGGATGCGTCAATGTGATATAATAATATCAAAGTAAACCATAACCTCCTCTAGAACCTACATAACTCCAAAAAACAATAAATTGTAGAAAATAAAAAAAACATTACATGAAACCTATCTTACAAATATACCCCCTATTCCGAATCGCGCTCAGAGCGCTTAGAACGATTATGACACTGACCGACGCGACGTTCCGATTCAAATATCACGATTTGGATGCTTAGAGCGTGATATCAATTCGGAACGGTCTAAATCACATTTTCATTCATAAAATGTTAGTTTTTTTTTTTAAATGCATGGAAGATAAATTGCGGATTCCACATCTTTGAGTATGAATACTAACAAATATACATCTCTCGGTTTGTTCATCTTTATATGTGTAAAGTTTAATATTATTAACTTATTTTGGTAAAAAAATAACTTGCCGTGTTACAGACATTATTTTTTTCACTTCCCACTTAAATATTTATTATAGATTTGTTTTAGAAGTAATATACAATCAGTATAAATGAATTACAATATTAAATAATTTAAAAGAAAACTTAATTTAAATAAACTTAAAAATGGCGCGCGACATAATGACAAAAAACTGACAGCGCTCAGAGCGATCTACCTCGATATCGTGAGCAGTCTAAGCGCGAGAAATGATATCATTTGTGACGTCACACAGCTTGGCAAAACAGTTTAAGCGCGTATCGGAACACCTTTAGGCGTGTTAAGGTTACTATTATCGCGTATCGGAACAAGAGGATAATTGGTTCCTACGAAACTAATCTAAATCGCAAAAGTCAATTAGTTCGTAGTCGCACCTGATTGGTCGACTGCGTCTTGTATTGAATAGCCTTATCTACGAGTATACATCGATAACTATATACCTAATTTCAGACGGAGAAAAATAGCAAAAACATTTAATATATTCTGTGCAAATATAAAAAAATTCTAAGCATTCCATGGATTCACCGTGCTGGTGCCGGGTCTATTTATTTAAGAAAAAGGTACATAAAACAGTTAACAAACAAAATAAGATGAAGTAATAGACAATAGAATCGGGTTTGCTAGCCTAAAAATTGTACACAACATTGAAATAACAATTTAAAATTAAAGAAAAAAAATATGAAAAAGTGGTAAAAAAAAACGGAACGCTAAAATACATAATATAAAACCTAATAATAAAAATGATAAAAACCAAAAAGCAAAATTATATAAAAGTAATAATAAAACATAAAAAATAAGTACATACATTGCCTATAAATATCTGCTAGTAGTTAATTGTATTAGGTACAATTTAAATGAAGAATTACTATTAAATACGACTATATCAATCTCAGGGACTGAAGCATAAAGAACTCGTATATCTCCGAAATGTCCGTAATTTTTATTCCCTAGTAAGTTGTTGGACTACATTTTTTGACTTTGACTTTGACATTTCTCAAAAGTACACTCGAAAATAATGGATTGTGCGAGCTGAAACGATTCAAATCAAATCAAAATAATTTATTTTCATTGGTTCTCTCAAAACAACTTGGATACATACAGTCAGAACTAATAAAATCAATACAATTATCAAAACATATGTACTAATTAAAGTGGTAATAATGGTTGGACCGTAAACAGAACCAAAACCATTTTTATGTATGCTATGCACAACATTATTGCTACAAGCAAGTAAAACTAACTAACTTAGTAACTACTTAAATAAGATCGTGGCTGTAAAGAGGCCGTGTCAGTTTACATTCTAAATACATAATAATTATGATGTACAGAAATTATATACATATGTCAGATAATTTATAAAATAAAAAATAATAATAATATAAAAAAAGACGTGTCATCTTATAATCTAATAGCATTAATGTTAATTAATATTCGTGGCTGTAAAATTGCCGTGTCACCTTACAATCTAAATAAAATTAGAATGTAAGGTGACACGGCAAGTAAATAAACTTAAATTTAAATTTAAATTCGTGGCTGTAAAAGGGCCGTGTCAATTAAGAATAAATATAAAATTAAATAATTTAAATTTAAATATTAGGAATTATTATTAATTTATAAAATTTGGCCGAGTACTTCTATGCAATGGTATCTTTCATTGCATCTTGTAGCTCATAATAACTTTTGTTTATTTTTTAGTGATGTTTTAAATTTTGCAAATTCTAAATTTGTTACATCTGCCGATAATTTATTATATAGCCTATAGTCAGACAGGCTTTGGGGTATTTAATTTGATTATTTGACCTTGTCTTACTTGCATTTCTAGGGAGGTCTTTTTTATGTAAAGCAAACACTCCAATACATAAATTGAAATAAATGATAGTATTTAAAATTTCAGCCTAACCTGAAAAAGTTTTTTTTATTTAGTATATTATTTTATTTAGCCTTGTGACTTATAGCATATTTGTATTCGACAAGGTCGAAGCGGAAAACTTGCGTGGGCCGGCCCGACTCGTCTGTCACACTTCGTCCTACAAACTGTGGTACCCTTCCGGAATCTCGTCTGTCCACAACTTGTAAAGTAACACCTGTTCGCAACATCTGTCATTAGAACAAAATCATTTGAAGGGCTTAAGGGCGTTAGTTATTGAAATAAAATAAAATAAAATAAATAAATAAAATAAAATCACTTTTTATTTGTCACAAAAATAAAAGTTAATAAAAATGTAAAATATACTTAAAAAATAAAACAAAGATATTATGACAAAAGGGTCTATGGTACAGAAAATGGTGTTGGAAGCAGGTTCCAACAACCTCTGTTATTATACCATAGCCGACATTTAAATTTAGTGGAACAGTAATATAAATAAAAGTTATAAAACAATAATGAAACAAAATTAATTCAAAATAAAATTAAAATAAAACAAATAAAAAAAACCAAGAACATAAATAAATAAAAAAAACAGAAACCTAGACGGGAGCTGCCCCAGCCTGCTTCACATGCACACATTTTACGGAAAGTGGGTAACGTTGTAACATTTTTCTTTTAAAATTTAAATTGTTGTTAGTGTTGTTCAAAGCTGACTGGCCAAGTCATGGTCTTGCATCAGAACAGCTGGTCTTGGTCTTGCACTCTTAATCTAGCGCAAGTCTCGTTCTAATTGTATCTAGTGTATGTCCGCAAACTACTATCTCAAGAACAACTAGTCTGAAACACAGAGGCTGGAAGAACATTCCACATATTTAGATGTATGAGTCCCCAAATTTGTACAACCTGTGCGTGTGGTTAGATTATGGAATAGAAAGAAAGGGATAAGGTTATAGAGCTCTTTAGAGCACTCTCCATAGTAGAGGCAAAACATGCTCAGAGAAGCTATTTCTCGGCAAAGCTGCAGGGATTTAAGAGTTCTAGATATAGTGGCATCGTTCACAACGCAGCCTGCCTATGCAGGACATTGAGAGCATATGTAAGGTACTTGGCGAAATCATCACAAAGGTGAGAACAGTCTGATTGAATTCAGGATAAACCGCTTCACCTTGTTCAGTATTCAGAGTTTTTAAACGCTGTTTTGGCGATGCTCTCAATGAAGTTGCGGTGCGGTGGTTAAGGTCTGATATCAGAGCTCTATGTATACCGTATAGATGATGAACAATAACACAACATAGAGGAGCCTTAAGACCCAGTTCTGACAGTTTTTTTCTCTCTAATGTTTAAGGTCACAACAAATTGGGTTAGGCTAACTATAGGTACTAACCTACTTAGGTGTCCGTCAGGTGAGAACGATAGAAAGAAAGCGAGTATTTCAGTAAAATAAAGAGAAGGGCTAAGTAAAATACCAAAAGCTACTTTGCGATGGTATTTTGAATAAATCGTATTTTTTTTGTTTTATGTGATTTGAGTACTTCGTTATTGCGGAAGTAGAAGGTTATAGGAAAGATTCATGGCATAGACATATATGCACGTACAGACCTGGATACCAATTCTCAGCCTCTAGGCCTCTATCAGATCTAGGCTTAAGATAATTTTTTTTTTATACTAGCACGACATGTGACCTTGGGCCCACCTGATGGTAAGTGGCGCGCAAGGTCCACGAATGTTAGCAACTGAAGTCAGACACTCATAACTGCCATCAGTCCCTAACACTATGCCGGCTTGACTAGATGCCTTTTCACACTTCGCTTGAAGGACTCCAAGTTATAGGAAAGTGGAAACACAGAGGCTGGAAGAGCATTCTACATCTTTATCGTACGACAGATGTATGAGTCGCCAAATTTATACGTACGCGAAGGAATGGTGACTACGGTATGTGGGTGCATATTTTGACCTGTGCGTGTGGTTCGGTTGCGGAATAGAGAGGGAGGGGTTAGGTTATAGAGTTCTTCGGAGCACTCACCATAGTATAGCCGGTAGAACACGCTCAGAGAAGCCACATCTCGGCGAAGCTGCAGGGATTTGAGAGTTCAAGATATAGTGGCATCGTCCACAATTCGAACAGCTCGCCCCTGTAGGACATTGAGAGCATCTGTGAGGTACTTGGCGGGAACATCCCAAAGGTGAGAACAGTATTCTATACATGAATACTATCTGTTAGAAAGCATACAAAATTAAATGGTTGCGAAAATCGACGCTAAACCAAATGTATTATGAAGAAAAAAAAATCCAAGCATTCCATGGATTCACCGTCAGGGGTGCCGGGTCCATCGTGGGTGGGAAAGAGAGATGATAAGAATGGTGTCTCGGGCTTGTGACCGACAATAGGCTGGAGGTCTCCTTTTTTATTTTATTGCGTAACAAGACCCTACCCAATCAAATACTGTATGATTCCGTTAATGCCATTTTGGAAGCTTTGCTGGAATACCTCTCGCACCAACTTCCACTACATAAAGCTGAGTCTTGAACCCGTTCCTCGATCATTTCTTCTGTGTGATCATAATATTTGTTTGACTTAACGTTGTGATCTTTTGGAATATTTGATTCCCACGGAACAGTAAGTTTAATAAGAATAACTTTTTTTAAGTTCCGAGAAAACACTAAGATGTCTGGCCTATAGGCTGATACAGCTAGTTCTTCTGGGATTATATAATGATGTTCAAATGTACATACTGCACTATAAACTTCGAAGCCAATGTCAATATTCGTACAAATAAATCATCTTGTAGTAGTTTTTGCGTTTGTATTAGTGCAAGACAGATATTATGTGCCATCGCGTGGGATTTACAATGTTGATCGTTACCATGATTAGTAAAATGTAATTAATTTGTAAACAGACGAAACCCACTCAGAAATGTATGAAATATATTAATTATTATTACTAATTTCCGTGGTAAGCTACAAGGCTTGTGTTACGGAAACTAGATGGTTGATAAACTACATGTTATATATATATATTTTTTTGTAAATATATACATATTATACTCGTACATATAAACACCCAGACCGAGACAAATTATACAATGTACAACTTGCACCCGGTGAATATCGAAATAAAAATTTGGTTAGAAAGTTGAGCCTTATGAACTCGTCCTTATATTTTGTGTCTGCGGTCCATGGCGTCGACATTTGATGGTTGCGAAGGTAGTAGAGGGACCGTAATGTCCGCGTCCGTCCGTGGAAGACATCATTAAATTCTCGTGCTACGATTCGGTCCAGGGATTATTATGGACATAACATTTATAATGACAAGTTATAACGTAACTTCAGCCTACTCCGGATGTACGGAATATAATTCGGGATATTAGACGTCTCCTACAACTAGGGTTACCATTTAGAAATATGAAAATTCCAGACAAAAAAACCTTACATTTTAGTAAATGTCCGGATATTTTAACCGCAAAATGCAAATATTACCCACTAAGTTACAGTGTGGTATGATAGGCATAGTAGCAGACGTTCGTTACGACTTAATATCATCGTATAACTCTATACTTCTAACGTATCATCACGACCGTATCCCTATTAGTGTGGTCAGAAATCACGCTTATTAATAAGCGGATTCACATTTAGCCAGTTGGCTAAATTTTACTATAAGCCAATCATGACAGGCTCGTCGATGTCTCCAGCGTACCAAACTCGAGAAATGTCACAACTAAATTTTTTATTTTTTTATTTAAATTAATAAATATTATTGTGTCCCGACCAGGAATCAAACCCGTACTGGGTTCTTAATCCACGGACTTAACTGCTAGACCACGGAGGCATTTACACAAAATTAAATGCTATTAAATAGTTTCCTTATTAGGAATTGATGAATCGATATCGGCTCTAATTTTACAACTGGATTATGCAAATGGTTTTTTATTACTTTACGAGTAACTTCCTCTTAAAATTTAAATTGGGTTTATTTGGAATACCTACTAGTATGTATGATTCGTTGTGTTTGGAAGTCAATTGCTCCAAAGCTTGCGTTGCGCTTACCATCAGGTGGGTGTAATGTCATATGTACCCATCAATCAGTATATATAAAAAAAATGACAGACCAAAATCACGTCAGGATCTTATTGTGTCATTATCTTACTGTTATAATAATAATCATTTATTTCCAAGATTAAAAAAAAAAATGTTCTTAAATCTAGGTCATATCTTATACAATTTAAATTAGATATTACAGTTTTGGTTTTTAGCTGCATATTATAAAAAAAAAACAAATATATTTTTACATTGGAACATTGTTTTGTGGTGTCCCCCCCCCCCCCCCCCCACACTAGACACTAGGGCCGGCAGTCTCGACATTTAATAACGATCTCTACCTTTGTCGGTAAGTCATAAAAAAATGTTGCCACTCACAAAATAAAAAAACTGATTTAGTCAATATTATTAGTTCCGCGCCTAATGAATAATGATATGGCTTACACATCGAATTTAGAATAAATTACTTTTCTTTAATACTAGAACGACATGTGACCTTGCGTCCACCTGATGGTAAGTAGCGTGCAAGGTCCATGAATGTTAGCAACTGAAATCAGACACTCATGACTAAAATCAGTCCCTTACACCATGCCGGCTAGACTAGATGCTTTTTCACACTTCGCTTGATGGACTCCAAGTTATAGGAAAGTGGAAACACAGAGGCTGGAAGAGCATTCCACATCTTTATGCACTATAAAGAAGATATTATACAGATCCCATAAGTAATTGATATGAAATATTGAAACTTCTTCTAGAGATATAAATATTTGAAGTGTTTTTTATCGCAGTTTTTGTATTCTTTCACAACTTTCTTCGGGAGCATTAATTTATAGCAAGCGTCACATGGAGCGAACGAGCTCCGCGAAATACGATTGCAACATAAAGTTTAGTGCGCTTTCATAGAGCGACCATTCTCCAAACTGTGGCGGAAATTGATTTTTTTTTATTTAACCGATACAACGGATTATACCGCTCATTATTCTAGCACATCTCTAGTGGACAATGAGCCCCTACACTTACAGCCCCTAGAACACAGAGTGCTAGACCGAAGTTGACCTCCACTGTTGGCGATGGACCGTTTGTTTTTGTAGAATTTGCCCTACACTCGTCACAATGTCCAGACTGGTTGGCGAGGGTCTGTTGTCAATTTTTTTAATGTCAATTTTTTTAATGTCAATTTATGAACATTCACACAAGTTGGTATTAGTAGGACCACGACTTTTTTCACTGAACATGCACTCCTGGTCACGGGAACGGTGGAAATCTATGACAAATGTACACAAGTGTTTTTTTCCATTGGTACATATCGGGGTTCAAACCTACTTCTTTAGGATGTATCTGCTCTAAAGGCAAACCTAGGCTAACCCTTAACCAAACTGATTTATATAACAATCTATTTTAGACAATAATTCAATTTGTCAGTGTTGGGACTGACCTTGGCAAAACCTATGTGGAACGTGTTAACTTCTTTTGTTATTTACGGTTTACGACGCTTACCATCAGGTAGGTGTGAGTTCATTTGTCGTGTTGGTATAAAAAAACGTGTGCGTCTTGGGACGTACCGCAAAAGTAAGAACTAAACTTGCAGGTTATTAATTTCGTAGTTGGTAGGAATATGAAGATTAAGGCCGCGTTCGTTTTAAGAAATGCTAGCATGAAAATGCCTTTTTTTTTAGCACAAGTCGATCGTTTAATGAAAATTCTAACATTTGATGCTAATTTCGTATGTCAGAACCGTGTTGAAAGGAGGGTTATTGATGTTACTTTTTGACAGATGTCATTTAACATAAGAAATGGTTAGTTTACATTGTTGTATACTTTATATTATAGGATCCCAGATGAACTAGCTGTATCAGCCTATAGGCCAGACATCTTAGTGTTTTCTCGGAACTTGAAAAAAGTTATTCTTATTGAACTTACCGTTCCGTGGGAATCAAATATTCCAAAAGACCACAACATGAAGTCGAATAAATATTATGATCTCACAGAAGAAATGATCAGGAACGGGTTCAAGACTCAGCTTTACGCAGTAGAAGTTGGTGCAAGAGGAGTTCCAGCAAAATCTTTGCATCACTTACTGAAAGAATTGGGCCTAAGCAGGTCTGCCGTCAATACATTTATGGAACGAGCTTCCAAGACGGCATTAACGGAATCATACAGTATTTGGTTGGGTAGGGTGAGAAGTAGAATGGTGGATGGTGAGCGTATTATCGCGCAATAAAAAAAAAGGAGGCCTTTTCTTAAACCAGCCTTTAAGCCAGGTCGCAAGCCCGAGACACCATTCTTCTCATCTCCTACCCACACACGATGGACCCGGCACCCGCACGGTGAATCCATGGAATGCTTAGAAATTTGTCTTCCTCTCTTTGTTTAAAATGAATTTTAAACGATTTTATGTAATTGTTATTATTTGTTACTTGCCATACTTGTCAAAAAGTAGACTCACCGCTCGTTTTTTTTAAGAAATGTAGCATTGTTAAAAAAGTGGTATTTCTTAACAAAAACGACATTTCGTGCTAGTTCATGAAGTTGCTACGAGATGTTAGAAATGCTATAAAACGAACGCGGGGTAAATGAATGCATGGTATGGTAAATGTAAATGATTTCAAAATTGTATAAATGTAATGTATCCCTTCCCCTTCCCCGCTTTCCCCTTGAGCGAGAGCGAGAGTTCTGACGTACGGACCGTACGTTCAACGAAATAGGTCCCCAACCAAGCGCGCGCAATAAAGTTCTCACTTTAAAAACAAGTAATAACCAAACGAAAAAGAGGCCCCTCCATTAAAACGCACGTCATAAACTTTTTGAATTCAGCAAAAATAGGTAGACACAGACAGCGAATAGAATTTGATAACAATAAATCATCGGAGGACTTCCGAGTAAATCCGACGTGCTTCCCCGACACAATCTAAGGTAGAACACTTTCATGAACAAATAAAAACTTGCCGTTCCCAAGTCCCGACTACTGTTTGCATTGTGGTCTTGTGCCTATTTTGTATAGAAAAATGAAGGATTTGTGTTGAATAAAAAAAACTATTAATAATGACATTTTATAAAAGTAAATGACTGTCACATGGCTTTAATACGACAAACTTTTTTTAATATTTTGTTTCTATTTTATTGTTTAATTATATTTTCTTAAGAAAATATTTTGTAAACACCATTGTTACACAAATACAGCCAGTTGCAGAAAGGATGATTAAAATATTCTCTGATATACGCCACGTGATTGGTAGTTAGCTTGTCACTTTGGTTATTTCGGCCAATGACGTGCCCCATTTATTTATTTATTTAAAAACTTTATTGCTAGGCATTCTCTGGCAACCAACCTCACTCATAATAATACGTTAATGTAAAAAATATTTCCTTCTTTTATCACAGAGTCCTAGATCTCCAAATAAAATACTGTTATTTGACAAAGAAAAATAGCAAAAATGTTAATTTTATAAATTAACTATATTTTTTTATAAATTAAGTATTTTTAACCCGACTTTATTTACTAAACGTACTTACAATTTAATAAGAGATACAGATATAATGCGGCAAAGTAATTTTTTAAAGAACTGAAATTTTATTACGCAGACAGCCTCCCTAAGGAAGGAAGAGCAAAGATGTTACATAAATAGTAGGAAGTGGTTTTCCCCCCAGGTGCAGTTTTTGTGCGAGTTTCAGCGAAAACCTTCAAAGGAACTGTGAGGCATGCTGTGGGCGTTTTAATTATTCAAGAGCAAGCCTCGGGAAGGTTTTAGAGTAGGGTTGCTGCTATTTATACAATAATCCATATTCAAACTAATATAATAAATATGAAAGAAACTTTGTGTATATATGTCTGCGTGTGTTTCTGTGTGTATGTACCGATGTATGTTTATGTAGTATGAGTATGTATTGTTTATTTACTATTTACTTGGCACTCTGTCTGTCACATGTTTTTAAAACTCCCAAAGGTTAGCTGGTGGATAATAATAATAATCTTTATTATCAGGCAACAAAATGAATATACAAAAGGCCCATTGATATATACCTTAAAAACTAAAATATATATAATATAAATATACACTGCACTACAGCTTCTGCATCTTTATCTTATTCTGACGAAGGCTGACTGCTGCAGTGGGGGTCGGCGCCGGGGTCCTCATAGGTGGCTCACGAGGGTTTAGTGCTGCGGTAGGCCTTGTCGCATCTTCCGTGGTGCATTTCGTAGGCTCAAATTAACCTATGTATCGACGAAACACAACGCCCTGCGGCCAGAAATCTTTCTTCAAGATTTTTTTTACATTTTCCGACCGTACAAGAATGCGATAGGCCTAAAAATTTGTGACTCGCCATTCCGAGACCAGCTTGCCTTTTTAGATAATGCCTCACGGCATAAAGCTCGCCCGTGCACATTAATTTTAAGTTATTTTAGTTTTTGTGCAATAAACCATTATTATTATGTTAGTCTACCGCCTTCAAACTTCCATTCTAGGAACAAGAGTCCTAGGACTCCATTGTTGGAGATGGGCCTTCCACAAATTTCTGGAGTCATCTGTTTGAATAAGCGAAATCACATTGTTCTACCTGAAAAAGCCCAATGATGATAATGAAGTATTACAATCGTAATTGTAATCCGTAAGAGTTGTAAGGAGTAAGCTCGTTTGAGTAGTGAGGTAGAAGCTAGTTCGATTATCTAACTAAAGAGTATTCCAAAAAAGCTTTCCCCAAGTTTGATTTGATTAAAATAATACATGTATAACACATTTTTTTTTTTGTTTATTTGTCACTTTATTTGTTATATCGAAAATTGGGTGGGGGTAAGAAAGGAAGGGAAAAGTCGTAAATGCCAAAGATAGTATAGAAAATTATACATTAATATACAAGTATGTAAATTTAAAATTACAAATATGTTAGTGCCAGTTCTGGCAACAAGGTTGTATGAGACCTTTTATCTAGATCGAAGTTTAAAACTAAAAAAGGCTCTTCGCGCAATTCTTTACGGACATGTCAGGTGCAAGTTTTTGTTTTGAAATTTTGTTGTTGTTATATTATTATTATATTAGTATTATTGTTGATCAAAAGTGTAAATTGGACTCTATATATGGGGCTCAAGTTGCAGTTTTTTTTTTCCGCGCTGTAAATTCTCATAAATCAGATGTCTTTAGGCTATAATGCGGCGAGCACTGCAAGGAAAGCATCAAATTTTCCAACATCTGCAATTTGATATATATTACATCAGACTTGGCTGTATGGGCTAGACCCTTTGGCTTCCCTATCATCTCTTTCATCATCGCGAGAAAAACGACGTGGCAACCCTAATTTACAGTACAAATAACTGTAGGTCTTATGCGCTAGAAATAAGTATGAAAATAAAAAAATATACATAGATATGTGTATCCAGAAATAAGGGTTTATGTGTGAATGAAAGTCAAAAGGGGGAAAGGGAGACATGCTTGTTTAAACTGTGATGAATCGTTGGGATATCGTTTGTGACTCTTACCACCACATAGGTTCCTAAAGTAAAGCTACCCACCCATTCACGGTCGCTCCAATAGACGCCATTAAAGTTTTACGTTGAGAAACAAAATAAATGTTCCTCCTCGCCAACTCGTCTGGCCAGCGCGTGGCGAGTGTAGGCCAAATTCTCCAGATACACATATGTTTTGGAAGGCCCATTTCCTGCAGTGGAGGTCTAGGACGCTGTGTTCTAGGGGCTGTAATGATGAAGTAAAAGTATCATCACGACCGTTTGCCTTTCAGGGTGGTTAGAAACCACGCTTATAAATAAGCGGATTCACATTTTGACAAATCTACCATAGGCCAATAATGACAAGTGGCAAGCTCATCGATGTCTTTAGCGTACCAAACTCGACAAATATCACAAATAAACAGCAGCAGCAGCACCCGATCACGGACGTACGCATGCCTAGCCATCCCACCGCTCAACCAGGCCCTTAGGGTGCGGACTAGGACCCGACACACCACTGCAATGACCTTATAAGGAAGGGACGACCACCGGACACCATGAGAACCTGAACACTTACAATGACCTTCGAGACACACACAAGCATCAACATAATAATTACCTCCTAAGTATCCAAATGTAAGTATTGGGTTGGGTTCATGGTAATCTATACGAATACGGATTCGTCTCAACTGCGCCACCAAATTAAACCAGCGTGTAATCGGCGGACTGGCTCCCCTTGAGACCCGCGGACCCCATGCGGATCAAATGTCGCAGTGCAATTCCGTTAACAAACTATTAAATAAAAACACAGCTGATGATTCTTTACTGATTTTTTAGTAAAATAGAGTTAAATCGTTGTAAAAGTATTTGCTATTTTTCTCTGTCCAATTTAGATATACGAAAGTGAAAATATGTCTAAAATATCCGTAATTTTATTTCCTAGAATGTGAATAGACTTGAATAATCTTCAAAAATACTGCGATATGGAAGCACAAGCGTTTAACGCTATAAAATATTAATGGCCACCAAATACATGAATCTGTGAAATATTATTTTAGGCATAACATTCCAATAAGATTTAAACTAAATTATGGTGACGTATATCATTATTTAATAATAATAATGATTCTCTGTTAAAACTGATAGGGGGCCGCCATTGATCACGTGATGTTTTTTTAAGCATTTTTATCCCACCCTCTTTTTGATATTTATTTATTTAAATACTTTATTGCACTTATAAACCTAGTACATACTAGAATACTGCTTTTATAACCGACAGTACATTTACATAAGGCTCGCTTAGTCAATATTTATTGTATTTCAATTTAGTAATAAACCTAAAAATATATATAAACGCTCATCAGAAAAAAAAAATGTTTAAAAAAAATTATAATGAATAAAAAAAAACAAAAAGATATTTGGGCTCGTCCGGGATTTGAACCCGGGACCTCTCGCACCCTAAGCGAAAATCATACCCCTAGACCAACGAGCCGGGTGATGAGAGTCTCGAAAATACGCTATACTAGGTAATTACAAATTTTATTCCTACCAAAGTTGATAACAACTTATTTAATTTGTAAAAGTAATTAGTTTTAAATACTACGGAGGTTAACAGCTTTACAAACATACTTGCGTTATGTAACAAAAATACTACGGTATGTTTTTCAAAAGGCAGCGCCATCTCGTGGTGAGTAGGAGAACTATATAGGTTTATATTTAGCCGATCTTTCGTTTATTAATTTATTTATTTAAAACGTTATTGCACTATGTACAAAGGGCGGGCTTAATGCCGCTAGGCATTCTCTAGCAGCCAACGTTTGGGACAATAAAGAACATTACAGTCATGAGGTTAGGTACTAGGTAAGAAACGTTGCCAAATAAATTAATTTAATCTTACATACAATATATATTAAAATAAATACACATACATACAAATATGTACACAATAATACATATACTACACACTATATTGACCACTATATACTACATACAATATATACTTATATACGTTGTGAAACGCTCTTTAGGTAATGAGAGTACATCAACTTTTAAAACACGGTTAAACCTTAGTTTTGACGCTCTAGCACACAAACAAATTGCGCAAATACGCCAACCTTGGTACCGGTTACGAATTTGCGCCGTTTGGGGTCGAGACGATGGGCCCATGGGGACCGTCAGCGAGGCGCTTGACCAAGGAGTTGTCAAAGCGGCTGACAGAAAGGTCTGGAGACAGGAAGGCTGGCAATTATTTCTACCAGCGTATTAGCCTCGCTATACAGAGGGGAAATGTTGCCAGTCACCTTGGGACTGTCTCGGATGGGACGTCTCTAGAGGACATTTTTTATTTTTTATTTAAATATTTAGGTAGCTTTTAATTTATATTAAATCTACATATATTAATTAACTTCGAATAAAGTTTTCAATACGAATATTAGAACATGAAGTAGGGGATTTTAGACAGCGCCATGATATGCGACCTAACCGAACAACAAGTGTTTTTTTTGCATCCCTCTCACTCACACAATCAAAACTTTTCAAATATTTCTTAAAAGTACACTCAGACTAGAATAATCTTTGAAAAAAAATATGGATTGTGCGAGGGAGAGAGATGTAAAACCGTTAAACCTTATTAAATAAACAGTGTTAATGCACATCATAGAAAAAGGATGTGTGCGCTATACATGCTCTATAAATGACTATAAATGTTCGACTATGCGCTTTAAGCGTTTTTTATTTCCCTTTGAAAGTCGTTCCAGAAGCGTTTTAATTCAATTTAGGCAATATTCAGTAAAAAAAAAGCATACCACTCAAGCATATCCCTCATCCCGAATCGTGCCCAGAGCGCTTAGAATGAATATGACACTGTCCGTCGCTCGTTCCGAATCAAATATCGCGATTTGGATGCTTAGAGCGTGATAACAATTCGGAACGGTCTAACAAACATACATCTCTCGGTTTATTCATCTTTATATGTGTAAAGTTTAATATTATTAACTTATATTGGTATTTTAAAATAACTTGCCGTGTTACAGACTTTTTTTTTCAGTTCCTAATTAAATATTGATTATAGATTTGTTTAAGAAGTAATATAAAAACAGTATAAACGAATTACAATATTAAATAATTTAAAAGAAAACCTAATATTAAATTTACTTGAAAATGGTGCGGGACATTATGACAAACAACTGACAGCTCTCAGAGCGATCCATTACGATATCGTGAGCATTCTAAGCGCGAGAAATGATTGAATGACATTTGTGACGTCACATAGCTTTGGCACAGTTTAAGCACGTCTCGGAACACCTTTAAGCGTGCTTAGGTTACTATTATCGTGTCTCGGAACAACGGAATAGAGTCAAACAGCTAGTATAATAATAATATTCAATATTACAATTAATAATATTTGCGTGTATCGTATTTCCATGTATATTATTTCCCAGAGGAGACGCTCTCGATATGTGCCTATCTATGGACCTCATTTCCACAACCCTGGGGTTAATTCTTAAAAACAATTCGATTTGGATATTGAATCGTTTGTTGTTGTGTTCTCTTCTCCCGATGGATAATGAATAAGGTGATAGGGAGGAAGGCAAAGGATATAGCCCATACAGCCAAGTCTGACGTAATATATCTAATTTTTTATGAGTTATTGAGGTTATCATCAAATTCCAGATGTTGCAGAATTTGATGCTTTTCTTGGAGTAACTCGCGGCATTATAGAAACTTGTGCCCCATATTTAACGTCCAATTTATCGTTTTTCATAATTATTCACATTGTAGCACATTATTAAACAAAACACCACCACTTTTGACCAACAATATCCACAGTAAATTAATTTACAAAACAAAAACTTGCACTTTACAAGTCCGCGCATAATGGCGCGAATGACTCGGATATTGAGTCGATATACCGCGTGTATTTGTCAAAAGAGCAAATATTTTTTTACGGCTACAGGTGTCATTATAATGAAAAATTGAAATGAAAAAGGTAATTAAAAAAAAAAAAACATGGTGAATAACGCCGCTTCTAAAAAACGCGACATCCATCGTGATAAATACCTAAAGGCTAAATGGGAGTCTATTATTAATTGATCTCGCTCACAGCCGAGAGACGAAATAGAGAGAGAAAGAATTACGAGTACGTAAGTCAACGTTCGCGCGATCGTCGACCTCTCGCTAACTACATTAGGCTCTGCATGAGTGGCGATATTTTTAGGAATATAATAAAAATATTTGTCTACCCTAACTTAAGATTTTATGACTGAATAAAAATACGTAGGTATTTCTTTTTTTTCTAGATTTTAATATAAAAATATTTCCTCTTTAAAAAATTCCACCTAGTATAATAGGTGGAGGTCTAGGACTCTTGTGTTAAAGGGGCTGTGATGATGTTAAAACCATAAAATGATACAACCACGGTTCACGATCAAAGAACACAATAACAATGACCACACTTGGTGAAACAGCAGCTCGGTTTCCAGTCTGACACAGGATCCGCTCTAACGAGAATACATCAAAAACATTTTAATAATAAATATTTCCAGACAGGTCACACAGCACCATCTAGTTTCCGTGGTAAGCAACGAGGCTTGTGTTACGGAAACTAGATGGTTGATAAACTACATATTATACTTTTTTTTTTGGTAAATATATACATATTACACATATAAACACCCAGACCGAGACAAATTATACAATGTACAACTTGCCCCCGGTGGGAATCGAACCCACGACCTCCCGAGTTCACGGCAACGTTTGTTACCACTAGACCACGGAGGCGGTCCTTATGTCCAGATCGTCATTATTATTATTTCGTAAAAAAAAACGTATCATCAGCACCGTATCCCTTTCGGGGAGGTCAGAAGCCACGGATAAAGAAGCGGATTCACATTTAGCCAACTTTACTATAGGCCCATCATGACAAGTGGCAAGTACGTCGATGTTTCTGCGTATCAAACTCGAGGAATACCACAAATATACTAAATAAATTATTGTGTCCCGGTGAGGAATCGAACCCGGCACCTCTGCACCTAAATCCACGGGCTAGTTAGCCGCTAGACCACGGTGGCAGTATTTAGTGATTAGTAACTCAAATTCAATTTAGATTACCTTAGAACAGTGGTTCCCAATTAGTTTTTGCTGCGTACCACTTCAAAAAAGACCTCAAACCCTTATTGTAGCAATCACGCTAATATTATAAATGCGAAAATTTGTGAGTATGTGTGTATGTTTGTTACTTCTTCACGATCAAACGCCTGGACCAATTTTGATGAAATTTGATATACAGGTAGTTGACACTCTGGATTAACAGATAGACTACTTAAACCGCAGGAAACACTGTGGAGCACAGCTAGTGATACATTAAAAAAAATAAGTCAGGTAAATAAAAAAAATACAGTACAATAGTGAAAATCAGAATAATATGATGTATCGGCGAAGACGCTAATGTGACAAATGTGAACGTTATTCTTTGCACAACTCTTGAAAATCTGGTTGTCCTTCAGTCAGTTTTAGTCTTAAATCGTCTTCGAGTTGAAGTTTGTGACGATGTTTAGTTTTTAAGTTCGACATGGCCGAAAATCCGCTTTCGCAAAGGTAGGTCGTGCATAATAATAATAATAAAATTCTTTATTGCACACAAAATATACAAAATAAAACATATTTTATGTACATAGGCGAGCATAATACCATGAAGGTATTCTCTACCAGCTAACCATGTGCATAATGGCAGTAAATATATTATTGCTAATTCGCTGATATGATAAATATCTTTTAAATTAGCACGTACCCCTTAACGCAACTTCACGTACCCCTGGGGGTACGCGTACCAATAATTGGGAAACACTGCCTTAGAACAATATGGTCATATTTGCCAACCCTTGACAGCACAGAGACACAAACACAAAATCCCTGATTTTTGTCATTCCCGTGCGACATATACAAGAATACAGCCCATTGGGTCATGTATGATGTCACTAGGTCGCATAGAACGTGACTTGAGATCGAAAAACTCTTTCATCTCATTTTACTTTTAAATGTAGAAGTCATGAGTAGTCATGAACATTCATGACACTTGCGCAATACTCAGCAAATTATACAAGTCAATTTTAGAAAAACCTGCAGTGGAATTTCGAACCAGTATCCACTACATGGTACAAAAATGGTAAAAAGGTTCTTTACGATAAGGCATTTACTTTAAAATGTTATATTTTCAAATATATACCTATTACAATTTTTTTTTATTAATAAGATTTTTAACGCTATCACTTCATATTATTAAAGTCCTCCGCCGCGTCTGTCTGTTCGCGTTGAACTCAAAAACTACTGCACCGATTTTCATGCTGTTTTCGCCAATGTATAGAGTGGTTATCGAGGAAGGTTTTAGTATATAATTTGTTAAGTTTTTGTATACATTAACGATATTTGTTGGAGTTAGATATAACAAAATAATGTATGGTAGAATAGTGTATGTTGTATAGGTCTACAGAAAAGTCCGCAATGGCATATCTATCTCTTAAGGATAACATACATATACATTTAATACTTAAAAAAATGGGACAATTATAAAGAGGTAATTAGAAAGGTAATGTAACATAAATACGGTATTAATCCTTATCATTTTATATACGTTAGTTGGCCTCAGCATTTTATGAAGATTATTTTTTCCTTTTACACCATGCAAATGAGAAAAGATACTTTATTGAAGTAATATACAAACAGTATAAAATAATTACAATATAAATTAAAACTACTTAAAAGTAGAAATTAAAATAAATATAAACTATACCTAATAAAAAATTAACTATAAGTAAAAAAATGTCCTCTAGAGACGACCCTTCAGTGATAGTCCCAAGAAGACTGGCAACATTTCCCCTCTGTATAGCTAAGCTAATACGTTGGCAGAAATAATTGCCAGCCTTCCTGTCTCCAGACTTCTCCGTTAGCCGTTTGGACAACTCCTTGGCCAGACGCTTGGCTTAGTGTCCCCATGAGCCCATCGTCTCGACCCCAAACGGCGCAAATTCGTAACCTGTACTGAGGTTGGCATATTTGCGCAGCTTGAGGTTCTCAGCAGAAACCGCCGCACTTCCCGCGCTTGACGAGGTCGCCTGGATGTGTGATGGGGCTAATGTGTCTACACATGTAGACACGGCCCAACGTCTTTTGCCATCGCTCCGCGCAATCCCAGAGGGTTCTATTTTATGCAAATTAAATGAATTCCTTAGACGATAGAGCGAAATCAAAATAATGCGCAATGAAATAAATTTCGTTTCGCCGTTTACGCGGACAAAGCCGGGTAAACAGCTAGTTTAATATAAAATAATGTCGTCACTATTAAGCGGCAGTAGCAATGTTGCATTACAAACGTAAAAATGAAAGTATTTTTTTTTTCATCTGTCTCCGTAGTTAAGTCCGTTAATTTAGACGCGGAGGTACCAGGTTTGATTCCTGGTCGAAGCCAGTAAAGCTAGTGACATCGACAAGCTTACCACTTGTCATGATAGAGCTATTAAGTCAGATAAATGAAAATCCGGTTTAAAGGGTGGCTTGTCGATGTCACTAGCTTTATTATCTTGCAAAATATATCATTCATCATCATTACAGCCCCTAGAACAAGCGTCCTAGACCTCCACTGCTGGAGATGGGCTTCCAGAACATTTATCTGGAGAATTTGGCCTACACTCGCCACGCTGGCCAGACGGCTTGGCGAGGATATGATGTCAATTTATAATGACAATTTATTAACGATTCCACAAGTTGGTATTAGTGGAACCGGGACCGACGGCTTAACGTGCTCTCCGAGGCACGGGAACGGTGGTGTTGTAAATCTATGACAAATGTACGTAAGAAAAGTGCATTTCTCATTGGTACATGCCGGGGGGGTTTGAACCGACCTTTGTAGGATTTAAGGTACGCGTTCTTACAACCGAGCCACCACCGCGCCAAAATATATATTATATTATTATTTTCAGTTGCATTATTTCAAAGTCTTAAGTAAAAACTGATGAATGATAAAATTTCAACATGGTTACGATATTAATTCAGGAATTATTCAACAATAACACGTAGTCAGTAATAAAAGGGTAAGATTAATTCACTATCGGTTAAAACGGACGTGTGAATATTGAAACACAATCATCATAGGTAATATATAACTGATAAAAAAATATTGCAACCTGTTACATATTTGATAGGGAAAAGCATAGTGTGACCTATGATGTCATTCACTTTTCAATAATAATGTAAATAAACATTTATCAATTCCTGAATTAATTCAAACAGCATCTACAATTGAAGCTGAACTTCAAAATAAAACTGATACAATCGACGACATTTTTTACATCATTTTGGTGCAACTCACCCTTTTTAACGTAGAAATGAATTACCAGTTATATTCTTTCCTAATAGGTATATGTATATATATATATATAATTACTGCTAGAACACGGAGTCCTAGACCTCCATTGCTGGACATGGGGCTTCCAGAACAAATATCTGTAGAGTTTATCTTAGACTGCCCATGCTAAGCTAGCCAGACGGGTGGACGAGGATCTGATGACAATTGACTGGAATCGGGACCGAAGCGGCGAGCTTCTATTCTAGCTGTATTCCGTTTGCCTATAGTGCTAAACCGATTTTGACAAAACGTAGTAAATAATATGTTACTTAAATGGAACCCACTTTAATGTATTTGTTGGTTTGTTTTGTTAAGTTGGTAAACAGCTTAAAAAAAGGTAAAGTTAAAAAAAAAAGTTGGGCTCGTCCGGGATTTGAACCCGGGACCTCTCGCACCCAAAGCGAGAATCATACCCCTAGACCAACGAGCCGGTCGATGATAACAGCGAAAATTAGCATCGCCTTCACTGACCGGCGGCGCGTGAGTCATTATGACGTCACACGCCTTCACTTTACGTGGTCAACGATTTGCTATTGAATTTTTAGTATGGTCTATGTTTTTTATACTAAATGACGATTCAGATTAATCCCAAACACTTCCGGCTTAATAATATACTTCTTCACACTTGGCTAAAAAGAACTAGAGGAAAGTGGAAACAGTATTGAAAAGTATACCACATCTTTAGTGTGTTAAGGGGTATAGTTGGTTGATGGTTAATAGTATCATTATGACCGTAAACCTTTAGGGTAAGATCTACCAACTACCTAATAAACTAGCCATAACAAGGTCATCTACAACACTAGCACCAATAATCCCAACATACCAGTTCTTGCCAAGCTATAGCTACGCAAAGAACTAGTAGACTGCAAAAGCAGCCGTGGACATCATTGGTCACAGACTAGAGATAGCCAAGGGTGGCCCTTCCCAGCCTTAGTAAAACTAAGCTTTGCACAACGGCAGGGGGATGACGGGACACTGTGTCTTAAAAAAATCTTTTAATCTCTGAATATTATAGATAGCCCGATAGAGTAGAGAATGTATGCCAAAGCAGGACACAGCCGCACATGAGTTCATGGAGTGCTTCAGTGTGGCTGCATTCAGACTGAAGTTCCTCCAGTTTGCGAGGACTCTTCCAAGGTTACAGCACAATGGTTTCGCAGAGTGAAAGTGCGGAAAATTTCTAAACATCAAATCAAATAATAATAATAAATATTATTAATAAATATTTCCAGACAGGTCACACAGCGCCATCTAATTTCCGTGGTAAGCTACGAGGCTTGTGTTACGGAAACTAGATGGTTGATAAACTACATATTATACTTTTTTTTTTGTAAATATATACATATTGTACAACTTGTCCCCGGTGGGAATCGAACCCACGACCTCCCGAGTTCACGGCAACGTTTGTTACCACTAGGCCACGGAGGCGGTCAATCAATTCTTACATCCGTATTTTACGTAAGACGTTTTCTGAACGGCTCCTGCATTCAACCATTCCTTCCATCTGTCAAACGTAACCAGTTCAAGAGATTAATAAATGATTATAGATTTTTTCCAGCGTGAATCATGAAATGAAATAATTTATTTGTCAGAAACATGATAAGTACGGGGATGTAAATTGTTATATGTAATTATATCACATGCTTCGCTATTTCTAGCATACAAATATTTATTTAGTCACATGACTTTGTCTCAGTGTATGCATAATAAGGAGTAATAATTACCTAGTTAATTTAATACCTAGTTATGTGCAGTTTCATACACTAATTTATCTACTCTCATACATTGGGATTGAACCTACTAAATAAAAGATAAATGTTAAAAGAGTAAGAAAAATCACACGAAATGCTATACAACAAAACGTATTGAATGGCGACAATTTTTATTTTTATTTTTTTTAAATGACCATGGTACAGAATACAGAAGTCCTAAACAATGAAATGGCGCCAAAACCTAGCTTATGACCGCGCACGCGCTATGGCGGGCGCTGCCATAGACAAGTAAAAATTGGAATCAAAACTTTTTTGTAATGGAACCTTTGCCTTAAAAAAAATAGTGTTATATAATATGTATGATTCTATTTTAATTATTTTCTTAGAAAAAAAAAGTTATAACGTAATTCTATTTTTAAATTTCAGCAGTATGTTTATAAAGTATGTCGATATAAATTCGTTTTGAAGTTTGTAATTCGCATTTTACGATATGAGAGTAGATAAAATCATTTATTAACCAGCATTTGTTTGAGTCCTAATTTAAACAGTTTATTGGCAGTACACTTATAGTAATGGGAAGCTTATTATAGGCTTATGTAGTTATTAGGCTTAAACCGTCCATAGGAGAGACCTGCGCTTAACAGTGTACGTAGTATAGCTCTTAAATATTATATACATATTATACTAAACCAGTCAGGTTTTAAATAGGTATTGTATCAGCTAACTGTACTTAAAGTTCATAATGTTAGGAATTTATGAACATAGCTGAAGGCGACTGCTGTTCATGACACGTCATGACCTTGCGTTACGGATTATGTCATCAATTTACTGACACACATACCAGACGAGGATTTGTGCAGGATAACCATAATCAATTGCATGATATCATTAAAAGGCATCCTAAAATTAATTTTAATATCATCACTGGCTTAACAATACCACTAATAGAAATTGATTTAATTTTAATTAAAGTGAAAAATATAAGTAGAATGAATGGACTCTAATCCCGAGCCATAAAAGTATAAGCTAGGTCACGTGAGCGTGGAAGCGCCATGTTGACACTTGAGATTGAGAAAAAAAATGAGAGAAAAACGTATAAGCATATAAGACTGTTTTTAAGATTTCTCCTATAAGAATTATAAGTGTGTTTTAAGTATAAGTCTAAGAAAATATAAATACATTTAACTCTTTCAGCACGGACAGTATTAAGCGTGCGTTATTACAACAAAAAACTCTAGCGGTCTCCAAATTCTGTTTTGCCGTTCCGAAACGCCCACGATAGTTCGTGCACTCATCTAGCAACTTAGTTATTACATTATTAGGACTAGTAAAGAAAATAACATACAAGTGTTTTTTATTTCCTTATATACCTAACCCGACGCACGATGGTGCGTTAGAACATTAGAAAACGAATATGCAATTTATATTATGGATTTTTTTCACTATTTTTACGAGATATTTTAGACCTTAAGGACATCAAAGTTATGAATAAAACTTTTAATATTCAAAATATTTTTGTCGTGCTGAAAGGGATAAGAATCCATCCGAAGTTTTATTTAAGAAGAATTACCGCAGTTTCTAACAACCACAGAGGTAGAGTACCACACGTTTTGTTTCTATTCTGCATAGCTTAGCAACTTGCACCTATCTGCAAAGAAACGATTTGTTAAAAAGACATCGCCCAAAACCAGGCCTCAACTTTTTTGCAGCGTGCCTTAACTAAATACAATTCAATACCCCAGCATTAAAATATAATTTAATTAAATAGTCAAGTGGTTAATTTTTTTTTTGGTTCTCTTCTCCCGATGGATGATGAATGAGATGATAGGGAAGGCAAAGGGTCTAGCCCATACAGCCAAGTCTGACGTAATATATCTTTCTTTTTCATGAATTAATGAGGTCATCATCAAATTCCAGATGCTGCAGAATTTGATGCTTTTCTTGGAGTCACTCGCGGAACCATCCACTGCTCAAACACGTCAAGTAAAATATGGGAGTTGACAGCGCGGGAAAACCGCAAAAAATAAACTGCAACTTGTGCCCCATATTTAAAGTCCAATTTATCGTTTTCCATAATTATTCACATTGTAGCACATTATTAAACAAAACAACACCACTTTTGACCAATAATATCCACAGTAAATTAATTTACAAAACAAAAACTTGCACTTGACATGTCCACGCAAAATGGCGCGAAGAACTCTCTCAAGTGGTTAAAATTTATGTTGATAAAATAGTTACAAAGCACTATTTATACGATTAGGTTCTTTATTATGATCAGGTACTTTATTATAGATAAAACACTGGATTTCAAAGTGTTCATAATTCTCTAATTAAATCGGCGGGATCGAATCTATATAATTAACAATGTAAAAAAAGTTTTTATCAATTGTCGTTATGCTAGGGTAAAATAAATAAAATTAATTACAGATTATTAAATCACAATATATTAACTATCAAATGCCCATTTCTCTAAGAAAAATAGGCATTCTCATTTGTTAGCATGTAAGAACGAGGCTCGGAAGAAGAAGGCGCGGAGGTGGCTCGGTTGTAAGAACGCGTACCTTAAATCCTACAAAGGTCGGTTCAAACCCACCCGGCATGCACCAATGAGAAATACACTTTTCTTACGTACATTTGTCATAGATTTACAACACCACCGTTCCCGTGCCTCGGAGAGCACATTAAGCCGTCGGTCCAGGTTCCACTAATACTTGTGGAATCGTTAATAAATTGTCATTAAAATGGACATCAGATCCTCGCCAATCCATCTGGCCAGCGTGGCGAGTGTAGGCCAAATTCTCCAGATATATGTTCTAGAAGGCCCATATTCAACAGTGGAGGTTTAGAACTTTGTGTTCTAGGGGCTGTGGTAATGATGTTTGGTCTCCAGTGTGCCACAAACAAACACACATACATAACTAGGCTAATAAACACATAAGCCTTCTTTGCATAGCGCAGTCGTGTAAAAATTACTCGCAATTCCCGTATGTAGTTTCAATGTTTTGAATGATAAATAAGTAAAGGAAGTGAATAAATTAATGGCACGTGACTTGAAGTGACTTCTAGAGAAGAGACCATAGACGTAGAAATGTACAAACCGGCCTAATAATAACTAATCCTTTTCATTGTTTAAACGAACCTGCGACACCAAAATACCTCAAGGACAAATTAGCTTATCTGTCTTCTTTCCATTATAAATCTCTCCGTCCTCTCACAACTCACTTCTTTCCGTCCCTTATCATTCCAGATTTGTTTAGAATTCCTTTTTTTTAATGTCCTGTGTCTCTCCACTGCTGGATGTAGGTCTCCCCCAAGGTTCGCCAATTCACATGATATTTTTTTCTTTCTTTTTAATACTATCACGGCATGTGACCTTGCGCCCACCTGATGGTAAGTAGCTCGCAAGGTCCATGAATGTTAGCAACTGAAATCAGACACTCATGACTGACTTCAGTCCCTAACACATCCCGAAACGATACACTTTACTGGGTTTATCGGTACATCGAATAACTCCCCGCCCCGGCAGACTGGGCAAATTACCACCATCACTCCGCCTACCACTTATTTTATCTTTTGCCACCCTCATCCAGCTCCCAGCAGCGAACTTTTTCAGGTCATCCGTTGGCAGGTTGTAGATAGCCAGAGCGGCCCCCTTTGTCGTAACCGTAACCCTTAGGGGTACCAAACAGCGGAAGATGCCATGGGTAATCCTAATCGATGCCCTCCTGTGTTCCGTCGACCTCGGTGACGAGCTAGACATGAACTTATGTTATCTGGTCATCATGGTCCTTATTCCCTCTTCTCCCTTCATACTAAACCTACGAGTATATTCTTCCTTTCTACTCGTAGTAAGTGATTGATGACGCTGCCAAGCGTGGTGTTACGGTAGTAACCCCCCCCCAATGACGATGACAAGTAAAGTCACACATTGTGTTCTCGACCTGGAATTTAACCCGGTACTACGCGGATTTTATATAGCAGGTATATGATTGGTCTAACTAATCTATCTCTATTAAGAGTTCTAGAATAATCCGCTACGCTTCCTTATGCGACTCCCCGGTAGACATCATTATACAATAAAACATTCATTTAGTCATTGTTTAAGGTTTTAACGAAACACACAATTCAAGGCCAAATAGTTCTAAAACCTCTTAAAAGCTCTGTAAGACAATCTCACTCAGGTTTGAGCTTTAATTACTAAAAACAATTATAAATTTTATAAAAGCTGAGTGGGAAAGATAATTTCATGATACAAAGCTATTGATTAGTACACAAAAAATAAGTTAAGAGCCATCTATTCGTATACCTAAGAACTAGAATAGATGAAATGTTACTAAAGACTATCGTAGTTCCGCTACTCAGCCAGAGATGGCGCTGCAAAGAAAAATTTTGGCAAGGGGGACATACGGTTTTTTTTTCGTAAATATAACGATTTAGGCTCCGATATTAAAACGATCTTCATTCAGTTTGTCTCTGATTAATGACCAATTAATTCCTTAAATTTTCATTCGCTAAGACTTTGCATACATGCTTTTTACTGGTACGAAAGCATGCATTGAGCAATTGCTAGTTAGTAGAATGTGTATTGCTTATTTCAAGCGTGCTCAAAAATCGACCGAGTGCCGAGTTAATTGAGACGCGAGTGGAAGGTGGCGTGCTTGGAGCAAGTCTAAACAGATTTGCTTATGAGCATGCTTAATTAAACAATCACATACCCAAATCGTCCTAATAATAATAATAATAACAGCATATTAAATAGATATAGTCCTACCTAACACTTAATAAATACACATGGAAAAAAAAAACTAACTACTTGCAATAGAGCTTAAATCCCAACTCAAATTAGGAAAGGTAACAACTGTACCCATATTAGTATCTACGACCAGAGTAATACCTAAAACATTACATTATAAATCAAATCAAAACTATTAACGTAGACGAGACAATTACAAAAAGCTACAATCCGTAATACTTGCCGTATTGTCAGAAAATTGGGAGTTAAAGAAGCACCAAATATATGCTGCTCACTTGGCCGAGGCATGTGAACATCATTAGGTTAACCGGCTAAATGTAAAAAATTCTTTAAGAATTCACATTAAATAATACACTTTATTTATGACATAAAAACCTTATTTCAATGGTGTGTATCACTTTTTGTAGATGTTTCTAGCGACAATGGTAACAAGGTTGTTTACACCTTTGGCGTTTCTCATATTTGTAGCTTTTTTAAATCGGATAATTGTATTTTATTAAGTTAAAAAACAAATTAAGGGCCGGTAACTGATTCCTTTCTTAGTGAAACTCGCTCACTTAAATGTTTCCATACAAATTTCTGTATTTGATGACCAAATGCCAGTAGGGAAGGATTCTCTTACTAGCCCTAAGATTGTACATATGGTGATCTGAAACTAGATACCAATCTTGGAGAACAATGAACACCTCGATTTTTGCACTTATTAGCTGCACACGGCGACATTACATTTTTTCTTGAAAAAATCTATTGTTAGCATGTACAAAATCATGATGGGATATTTTTTCGAGTCGAGGCAATATGACAAATTTTGAAGTACATACCCATAACGCCAAGTTGTTGAGGGGATAATGGTGCTGCATCTCCCCCCGCCGAGCCTAGAGACCCTGAAGCCATGGATAAACGCTCACTAAACCCCAGCGGACTGCCACTCCGGACACTACTGGCAATCGAACCCAGGCCTGGATAAAAAGTATATAAAAATTATTTATTGGAATTGAAATAAGTGAAAAAAAAATATAATTAAGAGGGTAGTTCCAGCTTTCTAGGAAAAAAGTTTTGGACATTTTAGACAAATATCATAGATTTGTTTTAGTAAAATAGAGGATAGTGGTTATAAATGTGTCTTCTATTTTTCTCTGTCTAAAAAGACATCATCCATTGGTTATGATTGTACTAGATGTGCTGTGTCAATGATAAAGAAAATTGTAAATTTTAAAACTTTTATTAATAGACTTTATGTAAAAAAATAAAAAATATAGTTCTTGTATCTTGTACCCATTTACAGCTATGAATTTATGTTTAATTGACATATCATTATTAGTATTTAGATTATAAGATGGCGTCTTTTTTTTGTTTTTTTTTTTGTTTTATACATTTATGAATTATCTAACATATGTATATAATTCCTATATATCATAATTATTAAGTATTTAGAATGTAAACTGACACGGCCTCTTTACAGCCACGATCTTATTTAAGTAGTTTCTAAGTTAGTTAGTTTTACTTGCTTGTAGCAATAATGTTGTGCATAGCATACATAAAAATGGATTATTGCCTGTTTACAGTACAACCATTATTACCACTTTGCTTAGAACATATGTTTTGAAAATTGTATTGATTTAATTAGTTCTGACTGTATCCAAGTTGTTTTGAGAAAACCAATGGAAATAAATTATTTTGATTGATTTTGATTTATCAATCAAGTCCTTTAGTACTAGAGCTACGAGTATCATAATGATATTTTAAACATTTTACACACTTAAACTATAAGTATAAAGGGTTTATTCAACTTAAAGTGTAATCTTGTTAGAATAATTTATCTAAAATAGCATATATGCCTTGTTTGGTGTTATTTTTATATAATTAGGCTTACAATACGAGTATTTGTTCTCCTTGAAAGTAAAAATTGGCATTTGACATTATTGTAAATGGCACATACTTTCAACGAAAACAAATAGATGGTAGGCTAACTGATGGTGGTAATTTGCCTAGTTTACCGGGACGGGGAAGTATCCACCGTTCGTGCCAATAAAAACAGTAAAGTGTTTCGTTTCGGGATCAGGCTCGAATTGCCCCGCCCCGGCAGTCTGAGGAAATTACCACCATCCGCCTACCAACTATTTGTTGTTCTCGTTGAAATAATGTGCCATTTGCAATGATGTCAAATGCCAATTTTTACTTTTAAGGAGAACTAATATTGTAAGCTTGCCATGATGAAATTTATATAAAAATTTGAAACAAGACTTACGTTGACTTATTTTTTGCATGCCGTCACATGTCTAAATATTTCTAACCATGTATTCTAGAAACTAAAATATTTAATTTAAAACATCTTAAATGATTCTACTAACTAGGGTTTCTGGAACCGCTTCTGTTTTTGAGAACCGGGAAAAACGGTACTTTTTCGTGAAGTAACCGGTATTTCCCGGTTTTTTGGTATTTTTAGTTCTTGGTAGTTTTTGTTATATATAAAACAAGTGTTATGCTTTCAAAAGTAAAACACTAATAAATATTTAAGTGGTTTTATTGTAGCTTTTTAGTAATTCCAAAAAATACATTAGAATCAAAAATCAATTAATTCACTCAGTCTTCTCATATACATTTTTCTTCTATTTTCTGTTCTCATATTAGTAGTAATTATAAATCAGTAAAAAAACAATCTATATTGTTGTATTAAGTAAGTAGGTATAATGGTAAAAATTAAGCAGTCATCTCATCACCTTGGACGGAAACATACCTATCAATAGCTAAATTCAAATTATCTTAAACATTTTTTAAAGAAAACAATCAATATTAAACTTAATCCTTTTGAATATTCAAGAAATATGAATAAAAAAAAGTAAGAGTAAGTATGAATCGAGTAATTAAAATTAAATTCCCGAAAGAACCGGGAATCAAATTTAATTTACCGGTTCCATTTTACTGAACTGAAAAACGGGAATTCCCGGTACTTTTCCGGTTCTAAACCCTACTACTAACCTCCATTAGGGCTTCTCATTCGTGAAATCCGTTTGTTGATAGCGCGTTGAATTCTGCTGTCAAAGATGGGTTTAGCTCTTTTACGAGCTAAGTATTTAGAGAGTACACCCACAACCACAGCACTTGTACCAACTATTCCAAGACTCCATAATACGACCTGGAAAATACAAGTTAAAGTATCATCATGACTGCCTCCGTGGTCTAGCGGTTAAGTCCATGCATTTAGACTCGGAGGTAAGGAGTTCGATTATTATGTGATTATTTGTGCTTATTCTCAAGTTTGGTACGCTAGTGACATTGACGAGCTTGCCACTTGTCATGATGGGCCCATAGTAAAGTTGACTAAATGTGAATTCGCTTCATTATAAGAAAAGCGTGGTGACAACCCCAGAAGAGATACGGTCGTGATGATACTTAACTTATTTTTTAAAGTATCATCATTACTGTAATCCCTTAAGGGGGTGGTGAGAGGGAATAAGAGAAGATATATCCATGGATAATCTGCCTCTATGGCGTTTTCAATTGGCTCTTCAGGCACAATTTTGATAGGTATAATTAAGACAATTATTTTGCTCCTAATCCTAAGAGGGATTATCTATTTACGTAAACCTATTACAGGCATTTGTGACACGTCATTATTTTGAATGATTCTGCTCCTGTTAGTGAAAGACTAACCAGCGAAACGGTCCAAAGAGTAAGCTGTTAGCAGAAGACCAGCAGCAAAACACATTTGAATTTGTGGTTATTTTTTTCAAATTTATACATCTGTGTAGGTAGGTATATAATTTATATACCTACCTACAAAAGCCTGCATTACACATACTTGCAGCATATACTATATCCATCTATATTAGTGAAATAATTTTGGCTTAGATCGCGAACAGTTGTCTGAGCAACCCATTCATTCCAATAATGAAATAGTTAATAGTCAAAGATCAGTTAAATTATGGTAAATATAAACTAAATAAAATATTTTTTTTAATAAATACTTTATTATATGTACTAGTTATTATATTGAATGGTGTGTTTTTTATTTTATTAAAATAGGAATTATTATTTTATTATATAATTTTAATATAGTTTATTTTCTAGATTTTAAGTGACAGCAGCATCTATATAGGTATTGATTGTTTGTAGTGTTAAGTGGTAAATGACGATGGCTGTTCTTTGCTATTAATGGCATACTTCTGCTATCCTGCCATGATTGGTAAACAAGAATATGTATAAGTGACAAAACCGAGTGTACTTAATGTATCTTATGGTTAATAAATAAATTGAAATGGAACTGCCTGAGATTTAGATTAACTTCGCTTGGGCCCCAGTGGCCAATTCCTAACAAATTCTTGACAGGGTAAACTACACTCTTATTAAAAGCCAGGCATCTAGCCTTAAGTAAATCACAACTAAAATAGTAGCAATAAAGTGTGTAGCAATTTCTTTTGGCAAGATATGTACTGTAACCTGCCATTGCAGGCACAAGGATTATTCAACCCTTTTGTGGTTGGATTTAGTTGCTTTTATTAAAGAGAGAATGCTACCAAAACTCCTTTATATTAAAACGCACTAAACCTTTTATATTTTATATTTTCGACATATACACATCAGTAATCAAACCTATCTGGACCTATGGTATTCCTCTCTGGGGAACAGCCTGCGATTCCAATATCTTGCTAATACAAAGAACACAAAATAAAATACTAAAAAGCATTGCAAATACACCATGGTACATCAAAATGTCTGAGCTGCATGAATGCCTGGCTATAAACACGATAAAGGATGAAATCAAATTATCTAACAACAGATACAGGACAAGGCTGGCGAATCACTGTCCCTCAAGAAGTCAGGCGTCTAAAAAGACGTAGAGTGCTAGAAACAGACAGCCAGCAAGATTCTAGCTGCTGAGCAAATAAGGAGATATTCCCAATGGGGAATATGATCTACATGTCATACTACTCTAATCATCAGCTTAAAGTTTATGACTGATTGCAAGATTAACAAAGAAAAAAAAAATATTTTTTCGACATGAATTCCACATTTATATAAACTATACACTTTACTAAGCAGGACACTTTTACGCGATGGACTCTGGTATTATGTTTGTAATCCTAATATTTATAAAAATACTCTCTCTGTCAACCTCTCAGTCCGAGCTCCCGGTTCTCTCTTTTATTACAAAACAAAAACCCTCGACTGTCATTGTCAGTTTCATGACAATCCAATTCTCAATTTAAGTTCAAATAAAACTATGTAACCTACAAGTACCAGTTACAGTACTTAATCGCCTTAAACACCAAACATTGCTGTACAGCCTGCCAAGTTTATGCACAATGCAAAACAATGGTGAACAGAATAATAATTATTATTTGCTTGCTGGACTTCCATAATCCAATTTTAAAACTGCGAGAACACTTGCTGGGTGAGCCCCAGATAGTGTGTGTGCTACTTTTAGTGCAGCGGACTTGGCGGGCTATACAGCAAGATGGATGGCAAATAAGGAAGGCGCTTTATTTTAGTCACGAAGTCAATAAAAGTAAGTTACAAGGTTAAAAATAAAATTTTCCAGCTAAATTTAAAACAACACTTTAATACCTCAATTACCAGCTAGTAAACATTTAAACACGTCCAAGGTCACAAATCTTACTTAATAATACAGTAAATAGTGGAAAAAATAGTAAATAAAAAAATACCTTTTGTGTTGTTGAGAGTTGAACCTCGCTTAAGAGAATAGCGTGTCGCCATTGCTTAAGCTTGTCCAGTATAGGACTTACTTGTATCAAAAGCATATTTATTAAAGCTTAAATAACGTTTACAAAGATAATATTACAAAATATACAAATTTACACAACTAAGGTTAGGTGTCAAATTATAATGACACAAGCCTTTAACAATTCTGTATTTACAATAGCTATGATTTAAGAACTTTTGTTGTATTTATAAAACATTATTACTATACAACTTTACTAAATTAGTTAAATATTGCAAATATAAAATTGAATATTCCCGGTCAACATTTTACTGATTGTCGACTGATGCATGACTGATGACGTTAATTTTTTTCTAAAATAATGCATAGATTTTACTCATCTTTAGGGATGTAAATTCTTTGTAAAACCAAATTGATCGGTTATTAGACAAGAAGTTTACAGTTTATATTTTAGACATTTTTATGTGGTTGTTAATACTTAAAAGCCAGCATAAACTTTACAAAACGAATTGTAAGTGTCGCATCATGCTATTCTTACTGTATATTTAAAAAAAAAAAATTGGAATACTTGGATACAAAAATATTAAAATAAAATTAATTAAAAAACTAATTATCAATAAAACTAAAAATACCTATGAAATTAAAACTATTCTACAAAATAAACTAAGTGCTTACCACCAGGGAGGGTACCTAAAACGCCCGCCGCAGGTCCTCGTTGAATTATAATCGACATATTCTGTTTTAGGTAGTTATGGCATTTGGGATCGCCACACTCTTGAAAAATTCGTTTACCCAGCTCTTTTATGAATTTGTGGGTATCAAGAGAATATACCCCCGTTGTTTCAACCCCAAAGGCCACAAAGTTATGATTTTGTTTAATACTATTATATTTGATGTGCTTTCTAAATTCGGCTGTATGAGCAGCCGAACCGGCCTTTTTTGATGTAGAGGAAATGTGGCAAGCGGCAAAGGTATCCACACAGGTCAGGTGGCATCCCAAACAAGACATCTTCCCTCACTCCATGGTACTAGAGACATACCATCCGGCCTTTTACCATCACTACGTAAAAGTCTAAGAGCAAGGACATAGCTATGCACAAGGACTTGCTATGTCCTTGCTCTTAGGTAAAAGTCCTGATGGTTCAAGGACGGACGGGATTTTAGCAGACCATAAACATCTCTTTATAAATTCATTACAAAAATATATTAGGCATTGTCAATGTTAAAACGGCAATGTGACGGGAGTTTATTTATGTGCCACAGACTAAATAGAGCGGGACGTTAAAAAAATTTTGGTGTTTTGATGGTTCACTTGCTCCAATTTCAATTTTTCTGATTACCTACCATTTTATAAGTTTATTATTATGTTCCTTGATTTTAGTTCACAAATTCAAGAATATTTGTAGCAATGGAAGCTACGAACGATGAATCTTTGGAAAGACTAAGTAGCATGGAAGATGTTCCAGATGAAGTATTGGAGTTCATATTGGGATTTCTGCCACCATATCAAGACTTACAAAACTGCATGTGTGTTTGTAAACGGTGGTACCACTGCTCTCAAAGTAAGGATAATTCAAATTAATTTATTCAGAACATATTTACAGGTTAATTACAATAATGTAAATAAAAATAAATTTATTTCACAATAAAAACTATCATTGCGACCGTAATATCCCTAGCGTGGTGGTCAGTAATCACGCATAGGGTTTTACGAACCATTCACATTTAAATAAATATTTTTGATCAGGAATTAAACTATAAATCAATGGACAGAGAGAGCATGCTTAAAAGAAAAAGTATTGTATTATCACAACCGTAACCCTTGCGGTGTGCTTAAAAACCCTGCTTTTAAGAAGCTGTTGCACATTTAGCTAACTCTACTATAGGCCATGCTGTTATTATTATAGATATGCAGATAGAGAGATGACAAGATTGGTGTCTCGGGCTTGTGACCAAACATAGGCCGGTTTACAAAGGAGACCATTGTTTGTTTTATTTTTTTGCGCAACAAGATGCTCACAATCCATCATACAAAATGACAGTAAGCTGGATTTATTTAATTAAAAATGATTTATGAGGTAGATTTTATATAGATCTTTAAAATGGCTGCTTCATGCCGTAATGTCAAGTAACAAGAAATATATGTTTCTACCTTGTATTTCATTTAATTTTTGGTTTTAAAACCACCATAAATTTTCTTTTATCTCATAAACTATGATAGATAGGAAAATAAATTGTGATCCATTTATGTTAGCAACGTGTCTGATCAGACACTCATGACTGACATCAGTCCCTAACACTGCTGGCTGGACTGGGCATGACGGTGGATACTTCCCTGCCCCGGCAGACTGGGATAATTACCACTATCAGTCTGCCTACCTATTTATGTTGTACTTGTTGAATGTATGTGCATTTTGGGCACTACAATATGACTTCATGCTTATTTTAATTTGTTTCAGGTGTAAAGCGAAACACTTCAAAAAACTTTGTTAAGGCAATAACTGAATTTAAAGTGTTGTGGAAAAAGGAGCCTCTATTAGAGTCCTTGCCTATTATTACCAAACGGTTTTGTCATGCTGCATGCATTACTGACAACTCAATGTTTATATTTGGTGGCTGCACAACCAATACTACAGCTTTTAATGATCTTTGGCGTTTCGATTTGTCTATACGAAAATGGGTAAGGCCCATGGCTACTGGAACTTATCCAGTGCCCAAAGCGTACACCACAATGTCAGCTTACGAAGACAATTTAGTCTTATTTGGAGGCTATACTTATCCTTCACCTTCGCCATACTACCAAAACGATACAATGTTCAATGATGTTCACTTTTATAACATACCAGATAATAAGTGGACATTGATCACAACTGAGAACGGGCCTCCTCCAACAGCAGGTCATTCCGCTTGCGTTCGAGGTCAAGAATTAATAATTTTTGGAGGTTTGGTTGCTATATACTTAGATCAAGTAATTTGTACTAACGATGTGTGGGTTTTGAACCTGCAGACATTGACATGGAGGAAACAAGCTACCACTCGTCCCCAACCTCATCCACGATATGCCCAGTCACTAATCTTACTTGATGATGAAAGATTCATGCTTCTCGGAGGATCTCAGACGTTCCAAAATCGTTTTGTATACAATGACTGCTGGGTTTTAACAATGAAAGGACCGGTGTGGACGTGGGAAGAAATCCCTGTTAAGAATAAAGAATGGAGTGCAGCTAATATTTGGTGTAATCCAGCTTGCAGGGTAAGAAATTAAATTAATAATTAACAATACGAAATTATCTAAAACTTTAATTGCATTATACAGTGGCATTCAAGGTGGCGACCATGGGGCTTAATTCTGGCGCTTTCGATTTGGGTGTCGGTTCGAAAATTCGAATGAAAAGCGATCGATCTCCATAGAAATCAAATCGAGCGGACATGCATGTCAAAGGCCCGAGAATTTCAGTTGCAGTCAATTAAATTTGTTTATTTTCTTTAATTAGGCATAGGAGAACAAATAAGTATTTGGCCCTTTTACATGTCAAATTTACAATAAGTATACTATAATATTGGACAATATAATTTCACAGCATTTTACCAGGTAGAACGCCATGAAACCACACAACTTTACTTGAATGTAGAGCAGTGCATTACAATATAAACATCAAAATAAAATAAAAAAATGATTTACACACAAAGCTACACTTTTAATTATAGCTGCTGTAAATACGCTTCTCATGATAGGTATCAAAAAATATACAACTATAAAAAATATAAATGTCACTTTAGATTGCTGTAAAGAGGCGTCATACTATAAGCTAATGCAACACAAATATAAAAAATAAGTATGATCACGACTGTATCCCTTCTAGGGTAGTCAGAAACCACGCCTTTTAAATTGAAGCGGATTCACATCTAGCCAACTTTACTATAGGTCCATCACGACAAGTTGTCTCTAGCGTATCAAACTTGAGAAATATCACAAATAAATTATTGTGTCCCAACCAAAAATCGGCTCCGGTACCTCAGCATCTAAATCCACGAACTTCACAATTAGACCACATACGTCGTACAGTATTTAAAAGATAAAAGCATCATCACGACCGTCTCCCTTCCGGGGTGGTAAGAAACCACCCTTATAAAGATGCAGATTTACATTTAGCCATCTTTACTATAGGCTAATCATGACAAGTGGCAAGTTCGTTGATTAAAAAAAAATACACTTTAAATGTATTGTCATACTCGTATCATCATCATCAGCCTGTATCTCCCCACTGCTGGATGTAGGCCTCCCCCAAGGCTCGCCACTTAACGCGATCTTTCGCTACCCTCATCCAACCCCACCAGCAACCTTCTTTAGGTCATCTGTCCATCTGGCGGGGGGTCGTCCCACTCTGCGTCTTCCCGTACGTGGTCTCCACTCTAGAACCCGTTTGCCCCATCGTTCGTCGGTCCTGCGGCAGATGTGTCCGGCCCATTGCCACTTCAGCTTACTAATTTTAAAATACTCATATAAAAACAATTAATTTTAAGTAAAGTTAAGTTTGGTTTAAACAGAAGGAGAAGCACATTCTATATTGGTTGCTACACAATGCGGAACCTATTGACAATTCCACCCAAAGTCAAACACTTGTTGCATATCTGATGTTGTTAACAAAGGAGATAGATGGCGAGATTGATAGCTAGCTTACTACTGATTCAAGTACCACGCTTAATGTCTTTGTAACATATTTTATATATGGTTGCAGTTGTATTACATCACCCTATATTTTTCACCTATTTACATCTGTATACTTTTTGTGACAATAAATGATTTTATTATTTATTATTTGTAGCGACTTGTTTGAAACAAACGCGGATACCAACCAGACTACCTTTAGTTAATTTAATTGAGGTTGTTTTTATATTTGATTTGTTTTACCCTTTTCATGTATTGCTATTAATGTAATAATAGTACTAATTGTTGAATCTCCTAAAACTATTACCATGTTCAAATGTTTATAGTTTTCAAAAAAATTTAATTTAGCTGATTACTTTTTCAGGTAGGAGACAAAGTTGTAAGCCTAAGTAGATGCAAGGAAGGTTGGAACACAGCCAAGCCTTTGGTGACATCAGCTCTTCGTCTCAATGCCCTTCTTCCTCGCGAAGAAGCCCCACTCGAAGTCAGAGTCCAGCAAAACATGAGAAAACCTCTAGATAGAGACCAAAATGTCAATGGCAAAAGAGGAATTTTACCAAGACAACCGGTGCCTAATAAAAGACAAAATGATGATAAAATAGCTGTGGCAAGTACAAGTAAAAATAATTCTCAGAATGATAAACAGCCAAATGAAATAGATAAAGCCCCGGCTGAGAACAGCTTGGAGTTAGGCAATAAAATAAAAATCAAGTTTGTAAGTGTTTTTATTTTTACTTTTATGTTTATAGGACATATTATAATATAATCCAGGGGTGACCTAGAACTTGACTAGACCCAAGATCTACTGTTACTGACGAAACCCTGTGCGATCTACCAATTACATACTTCTTGAAATCCCAAATAAAACAACACAGTTATGTAATATTTTTTACTTTATTAATTGGGAATACATACAACTAAATATTATTCTTAGTAATTACTTATTTATATTAATGTGAGCATTGCGTCTTAGCTTCTTCCAGATTAGCTAAATCAGCAGCCCTATTCCATTATAGTTTTTTTTATAATTTTAACGGGTATCCGTACCCGTTAAAATTATAAAAAACTATTATGAATATGCGCGAAAATTTAAAAAGCCTATTCCATTACTTTCTTCACAAACGTTATTAGTGGATTTCGTCAGAGCTTGCGTCATAATTACAAAATATTATTCAACTCTCAACTCTATAAGCGCTCGACCCTAACAGCGGCCATGCAAATATCAACTTTAATAGCGTGATATATATAGTTAACGGATTCCATTATATAACGTTTGCGCTGAAGTAACTGAAAATGGCTGCTGGTTTGTAAACGGTGTTTGTTTTAAGTAGACAAATGCTGACTCACTTAAATATGTTGAACCAAAACCCGAATGCAGTTGTTCAACACATATCTTCAAATTTGGATATTTCTCATTGGAAACCAGTGCCCAGAAATGATACAAGATGATGCATGCAGCAGTTCGTTCTTTTTGAACACCGTTCGTAGTATTTGTAAATGAAACTCCTTGTGTAAGCTAATTTATTCATAAAATATAAAATTAACATTATTCTAGTTTATTTATATCATGCGAGAAATTGCAATAAACGCGTAAGTAGGCACGGGTAAAATGGGGCGGGCACACGCTGCCATTTGAACGGCCTGTCACCGATATGTTTGACGTGTTTACTGCCCAAAAATAATTCGGCCGAATCTAAGGCCGAAGTCGTATTCGGTTAACCTCATATTCGACGCATCTTTAGTGTTAACCTTACTTGTCGCTTAAAGCGCTTTTTTGCACTTTATTTCGCTTTGAAAGACTTGGCGTTGGTGTATGATTTTCATACAAAATTCGGAAAAAAAAAACAAGCTTTGCAACTTTTGATTTCATTAGGGTCTTTTCGCGACACACAACACTCACATTATCGTATATATCGGGCGATTTATCGTTTAATTATAAAATAAACTCTTATGATTGTACGCAAATGTTTATGCTTCCTTATTTTTACACAACTTAATAACTAAAAAAATAAACTTAGTTAATAAAAAATGTCCCATCTGTTAGTCCCAAGAAGACTGGCAACATTTCCCCTCTGTATAGCAAGGCTAATACGTTGGCAGAACAATTGCCAGCCTTCCTGTCTCCAGACCTTTCCGTCAGCTGCTTTGAAAACACCTTGAAATAAAAATAATTTTAATAATCTTAATTTTTCAGAATAATGCCAAAATAGTGAAACAACTTCAAGAGGCTAATAAATATAGAATGGCAGCTTTTGCTTGTGATCCAGTACCCGAGAGTGACGTCAACCTCCAGAGGCGATTAAACAGAAATGAGCCAATCCGAAGACCTGAACAACCGCCCGCACCACCAGTAGTCAAAAAAATCAAAAGAAATACACTAACAATACACGTTTTAGACATATCAAACTTACTAAATGAAAACTTTTTGAAACACATTTCTTGGTTGTGTCCTCGGCTTGGGGAAATGGATGGAGCTCCCGAAGAATTAGTTATGTATTCACTAGTCCGAGGAAACGGAGAATTAATAATGTTTGGTGGTGTTCACAATGATATAAACGAATTTCAAAGTTATTCAGCTCATCAAACCTTGTACTCAAATGCTGTGCATTCTATTACGTTTCCAAGAGATATAATATAATTTGCTCTGTGGAAAAAGCCTTCGTAACAAAAGGGCATGTATGAAGAGGTTGATGAATGTCGGCGAAGCGAAAGAGGTATGTCGTGATCGTGTCAAATGGCGCTCAATTGTCTCTGCCGCAAGGGATTTGGCGTGAAGATATGTATGTATGGTCTTTGGAATTCCAGCAAAATCTTTGCACCACCAGCTTCCAAGACAGCATTAGCGGAATCATACAGTATTTGGTTGGGTAGGGAGAGGAGCAGAATAGTGGATGGTGAGCGTAACATTTTTTATTTATATAGGAAAATTTTAACAATTAAGTTGTTATATATTTTCTGAACCATAGACCCTTTAATGACAAAAGCCTATATGATCATTGAGTTATTTTTAATTTAATTTTATATTTTTATTATCCTTATTTTTGTGGCAACTGTCTCTGTGGTCTAGCGGTCAACTCCGTGGATTTAGATTCGAAGGTACCGGTTCGATTCCTGGTTGGGATGCAATAATATTTATTTTTAATAAATTCTTTTAATTAATATTTAATTTATTTGTGATATTTCTCGAGTCTAGTACGCTGGAGACATCGACGAGCTTGCCACTTGTCATGATTGACCTTTAGTAAAGTTGGCTAAATGTGAATCTGCTTCTTTGTAAGCGTTTCTGGCCACCCCGGAAGAGTGATGATGATGATGACACTTATTTTTGTGAAAAATAAAAACTGATTTTATTTTATTTATTTAATTATATAAACAAATTGAATCCATTTTCACATTATAAATGTATGAACTAGTAGATAGATACAGTAAAGTAATAAAATAGAACTAAAATTAATGAGTATTTACTTGTAAAACAGTAGCTAAATAATAATAAAAAAAAACATATAAAGCTCTTTATTCACCATCGATCTTGCTGTACAGCCCGCCAAGACTGCTGTGCTGGACGTAGCATATCGGGCGCGCCATTAAATTGGATTCATGGCAGATCAAAGGCGGACCTAATTCCTTCAAATGATTGTGATTTTGTGAGCTTTTCCGCACTTAGTCTCTATTGGACCATTGTGCGTGAACCTTCTCCAGGAAGGCCAGAAGTTCCGTCACGTTCCTGCAGACCTCCGAAAGAGTCCTTGCAGTTTAGAGGAACCTTGGTCTAAGCCACACTGTCGCACTTCAAGAGTACTCCTCTGCCATGCATCCTCTACACAGTGGGCTATTTTTAATGTTCAGAGTATTTATTTATTTATTTATTTAATTATTAAAGGATAACTAACGACTAATAACAAATTTGGAAAAAATAAATGGAAACATAAAGGGTCATTTAGAAGTTACCGCAAATGGACTACAAACATAAAATAAAATAAAGAAAACTTACAAAAAATAAACAACAACAATTAATAAAAGCAGTTGTGGGTACACAGCTAAGGCATATGGGTTGTACAGTACAATCTGGTCAAGTAGCTGCGAGCAAACGTTGGCTTCGTATTAAACAAATCAAGTTCCGAACAGTTACAATTAAAATAGTTGCATGACCTCCAGAAGAACGAGCTTTGTCTGTAATTGGTAAAGCACATAGGGGCATGCAGAACGGAAGTGCTCCTAGTTCGTAGGCCGGTAGTTTTTAGACCAATTTTACCTAGGAGTTCGGGAGAATCCACCCGCCCACTTAAGATGTTGATAAGATATATAACGTCTGCAATGTCCCTACGTACGTGAAGCGGCAAAATATGATGCTTAATGCATCTCTGTTCATATGAAAGATTCAATTGACCAGTTCTATAGCAAACAAATCTAAGAAAACGTTTCTGCACTCTCTCAATCCTAGATCTGTGCAACTCATACCTGGGATTCCAAACCTGCGACGCGTACTCTAACAGGCTTCGAACAAAAGCGCAATATAAAATTTTTAAAGTCTTAATATTTTTAAAGTTAGCGGAAATACGAATGACGAAACCTAAAGACTTAGACGCTCTCGAGACGATGTTACTGATGTGGTTGTCAAATAGAAGTTTGGAGTCGTGAACAACACCCAGATCTCTGACCTCATTTGTCCGGGACAGTTCAATGCCCTTTAAATAGTATTTGGCCAAAATCGGAGCCTTCTTACGAGTAAACGAGATACAGATACATTTTGACACATTTAAATCTAGTTTATTAAGTTGACAGTACTCATCCAAGCGCAACAGGTCGGCTTGCAGGCAGGAGACATCAGAATTGTCCGCAATAGGCTTCAGAATTTTCATGTCATCAGCGAATAAAACAACCTTGGACGATAGAAAAAGTATAAAGATGTTTGTTAAGGGCACAGTGTCAAGACCTTCACCATTATGCGAAGCCTAGCTGTGTTATAATAAACATTATTAAATACCTTGTTATGTATTTTATTGTATTATTTCCGTTATATTTGTTATGTATGTAATGTCTCATTGTGAGGTATCAGCTGAAAATCAGCACTGTGACCCAGTATTGCAGGTTATTGCTGAGCTGATTCCCTATTTGTCACCACACTATCTTGTTTATTGTATGTTAAAGATAGTGTGTGTAAAACTTTTTTCTTTCTTTCTTCTTTCTAATTCTGCTAGTCATGCTTACTCAGTCAACCTTAGGGACATTATGAATGAATGTGGGATTATCAACGTACTTTAAGGGTCGTTTTACACTGTGTAGGAGCGATGGCTGCTCGCTTGTAAGAACCCTGGCATGTACCAATGAGAAATACTTCAAGCCATCGGTCCCAGTTTCTCTAACCCATCTGGCCAGTGGCTATGGTGTAGGTCAAATTCTCCAGAAACATGACCTAAAAGTCCCATCTCCAATAGTTCAGGACTTTCCTAGACCTGTGTCTGTGTTCTAGCGGCTGTGTGATTGTGCATGAATTTGGCGGGCTGTACAGCAAAATTAATGGTGATAAATGCTATTTCAAAAAATTAAACATACAACAATAAGATCATGTTTCGTTACATTACGGAAAAAGGGTCGATTTAAAACCAGCCATAGTCGGTCGTAAACCCAAGACACTACTATTCTCCTCTCTTCCCCACACTCGATGGCCTCGGTGAATCCATGAATTGCTAAGAATTATCTTTTGCGTGTGATATTAATTTTAAATCTGTTTATTTTATTTTATTAGGCCTACAATCCAGTAGCGTAGCTTCATAAACGTTTCCAAATACTCCGTGCAACCAAGCGTACTAAACTTTTTCTACAATCGCATATTTTCCCACTATCTCTAATATGGCATTGAAGTTTCGGAAACATATCTAAAGTTCAATAGCTCTGGCATGAACAAACTCCGTTATAAAATCCAGTAAAAAGCATAGTCATCTATTCAAAATGTTATGCTGTTCATTCCACGGAATAAAGAAAAAAACTGAAAGTGCAATGTGTGCCAGCCGTTTGCGTTTTTTCGCAAAGTTATAGTTACTAATACTGTAGCCTCTTTTACTTAAGCGCAAACGTTATATAATGGATTCCGTTAACTATATACATATATATATCACGCTATTAAAGTTGATATTTACACAGCCGCTGTGAAGGTCGAGCGCTTATAGAGTTGAGAATTGAATAATATTTTTTATCTACTCTCATATCGTAAAATGCGAATTACAAACTTCATAACGAATTTATATTGACATACTTTATATGCATACTGCTGAAATTTAAAAATAGAATCACATTATAACACTTTTTGTCTAACAAAATAATGTTATATTTCATTTTAAAAATAGAATCATACATATTATATAACACTTATTTTTTTCAAGGCAAAGGTTCCATTACAAAAAAGTTTTGATTTCAATTTTTACTTGTCTATGGCAGCGCCCGCCATAGCGCGTGAGCGGTCATAAGCTAGGTTTTGGCGCAATTTTATTGTTTAAGATGTATTCTGTACCATGGTCATTTAAAAAAAATAAAAATTGGCGCCATTCAATACGTTTTGTTGTATAGCATTTTGTGTGATTTTTCTTACTCTTTTAACTTTTATCTTTTATTTAGTAGGTTCAATCCCAATGTATGAGAGTAGATAAATTAGTGTATGAAACTAGGTATTAAAACACTCGTGTGATACTATTAAAAACACACACTCGTGTATAATACCCCTTATTATGCATTTCATAAACTACTAGTAATTAAGACGCAAGCTCTGACGTAATAATAATGACGTAATGAAATCCACTAATAACGTTTGCGATTAAATAAATAAATTCTACTAATTACGAATTGTTTACTTGTGCGAACTTGGCAACATCGGTTCTTATACATTTAGTGTGATTTCCGATTTTCTCTTGTTTTAGTTATTCCGTGAATGATCCGGACTAATGAGAACATACCCTCAACATCAAATGTAAAACCTAGCAGATAAGTGTCCTGAAACTCGCGTGTCACACTAGGGTTACAGGATAAGGTTTCTCAGAAGAACACTTTTTTCCGGCTTTGTGTATAATAGATGGGCGCAAAACATTGGAGAACACGTTTTTAAAGTTGCCACGATACTTGCCGTCTATGAAGCTACGCCTCTGTCAATACTAGGCCTTACCTAAGCTCTACTATGTTAACTGTTTTGTTCGCACAATTATTTCTAGTCTTTGCTTAGACCATTTATATTGAGTTTCTATTTAAAAAAAAAATCTTTTTTACCAAATTATATTATATTCATCCTGTCAGATTACTCTAGCATTTTTGATAGCCATAAGACTGTCTCTTTTTAAAGGTCAATATTTTTATATCTTTCAGGAACAATATTTTAAATTTTGGAATTTAATCGTAATATTTATGTATTTTATTAGACTGCTATTTTCAAAAGTTAGTAGGGCGGCTTCTGCTAACGTTATTTCACAACAACATCTAGCCATTTACCCGTGGTTAGTCTGAAGTCCCGAATAGAGGAGCTATTCCTTTGCTGCGCTACGCATATTGACTTAGCATTGTTTTGTATGAAAATATAATATGGGCTAAAGTCCACTGCAACCCAAGCAAACGGATACGCGTTTTTATAGATAGTTTAAGACTGACCATTGGATACTGTTGTCAAATAACGTTGGCGAGAGCCGCCCCAAAAGTTATAAATAAGTAATAACCCAATGATATTCAGTCAATTGTTTAATTTAATATATTTTACTGTAAAATTAAAAACCTTATTTTATTCAGCTTCCTCCTCTTCGTCACTGCTGGAATCAATATCAATTTTCTCAGGGTTAATGACTTTGGCGCCATCACTTGTTTTATCCTTAACTCCTTGGGTTTCACCTCGTACAAACATAATGTTGCCTTTGTTATGAACAGCCATTTCTGCCGCCTTTGCTTCTAACATTCTCATACCATCTTTAATGCCCGGAGCAAGGTCGGACACCGTGCCAGCTGCTTGAGATGCAGAGCTCAACATTTGTGCTGACATCATGTTTACCTGTGTATTATAAGTAGCTTGGATGCTTCTCTTTATTCTCAACATCTCTCTCATTGTATCTTCGTTACCATGCCGGATCTCGAACTCCTTCCAAGTATTCCAAAAGTCTGCAGTAATTCGCGGATCACACATCTGACTGCAATGGGCGTATATAGCGCGCGCTCTGTCTATCTCACCCAATTTTGTCTCCATTTCTGAGAATCTCACGCACATCTCTCTTGCTTTTGCTTCAGGTAATGATTCTATAGCTCTTTCATATATTTGCCGAGTCTTAGGCACGCCATAAATTTCAGCAGCCTTTTTGATATAAATGTTAAACATTTCGAACATTTGATCAGGTAATACGGATGTTGTCGCTCTTTCGTACACAGCCATTGCATGGCGTGCCAAGCCGTGTTCCTCTTCCAATTTTGCGTAAAGCAAAAATATTGATTTAGCAAACTCGGGTGGACAATGCTCTAAACATTGTTCAAATAAATCCCTCGATCTCTCAAGTTTAGTTCCGCCATATCTCTTTAAAAACTTTGATAGATAGGTGTTCCATATGTCATATACATTTGGCCACTTGAACAAGGCAATGCCTTTCTCATAAGCCCTGAAACCTTCCTCAAAGTAGTTGTGTTCTTCTAGAAACAATCCATAGTTCATAATAATCTGTGGAGTAGCAATTTTTAGATCAATAATGTGATCATAAACTGCTTTACAAGATTTATAAGTCCCAAAACTTTCTTCTAGATCAGCATACATAGACCAGACTTTTAACGACTTATATAGGCGCATCTGCACTGTTTCGTTTTCATCATGATACGCCACTTTTCTTTTGGGCATCACTGTAGCTTTATGCATTAATTTGAGAGCCTGCTCATAATTTTCATGTCTTATTTCCATCTCTGTCCACTCGCACCAAACTGATGCCAAATCATCAACTTTAGCATATGGGACTTGTGTGGCCTTTTGGAAAACAAGTCTAGCATCTTCAATTTGTTCATTTTCCTCATAAAATTTTGCGAAAGAGACCCACAGTGTGTATAATTTTCCAACAGCTAACTTGGGATCAACAGTTTGGACTGCTTCTGTGTATGTATCAATAATTTCATGAGGTTTGCCTTCATACAGTTTAACTCTCTTATGCCATTCTACCACATTATGTGGATTCTGTCTTAGTAACACAGAGTTTAGCAATAGAAGTCTTCTCTCCATGAGATATTCAAATCTTGCCAATCTTAACTCCAAGTCAATATCATCATCTTCAGTGGGGTTTACTTTTTTGGCTACTTCTTCCATTTTCTTGCTTAAACTTAGCTCTTCAAACTGGGCGTAGGCGTCAAATACTTGTGTGAAGTCTCTTACTGTGGTAACAGTTTGAATAGCTTCTTCATAAATGTCTCTGGCTCTGTCAAAGAGACCACTTCGCACATAATAATCTGCTAAAGAATTCCACAGGTGACCTAACTGATCCGTGTAGCGACGGAGACCTCCTCTAATGATAGCATCTACATTTAAAGAATGTATTTTATCTGGATTCTTAGATATTAGTTCACATAATTCATTCCATAACTGATGGTTAGATTTGCCATGTTTTGATTGAAATTGTTCATTATTGACAATTTGAGCCAATTTCATTGCTGCTTCGTCTAGTTTGTCTATTGATGTCAAATAGTCAATATATTCTTCTGTGTCCTCTGGGCTTAGCTTTAAGTATCTCCTAAATACTCTGACAGCAGTGTCTGGAATATCATGTTTTCTTAAAAATACCAAATAGAGAGGCCATATTCTATGATGTTGGGTTATGGGCAGAGCTCGGAGCGCACTGTCAAATGCTTTTCTAGTTGTGGTTATTTTGCATTGGTCGGTTAAAAAAGTGCAGTAATCCATCCATATTCTTGGCATCTTGTGCATGAATACTAGTGATCGCTCAAATGCATTGTTAACATCCTCGAAACAACGATCAATAATACATTTACCTCTAATTTGTTTCCTTCTTAGTTTTAAATAGTTATACCATAGCTTAAATGAGCCAGGAAGTTCCTTTAGGGCTCTCTCATAAACAATGTTGATCTCATTTTTGGGTGCATGTTTCTTGTGTTCTATATACCGCAGCCAATGTTTTACAGAAAATGGATTTCTTAAGATCTCTTCTTCGTAAGGTAAATCTGCTTCACTCTAAAATAAAGTAATAAATGTTAAAAAAAGGTAAGTACAATGTAAAGAATCATCTCAAAAAGGAACACAAGAGTTATGACCTCCACTGCTGGAGATGGGCTTTCTAAAACATTTTTCTGGAGAATTAGTCACCCTGCTCACTGTATTTTTTTGCCAATTTAACAATTTCACTACCAGATATTAATGGAATGGAGACCAACGGCTTAAAATACTCTCTGGCACAGGAAGGGTAGTGTTTCAAATCTATTAGGGCAATATGTATGAAAAGAGTATTTTTTATCAAACCCTGACGTATTTGAATTGAAATAAAGCATTATACCTGCCTCCACGGTCTAGGATTTAAGTCCGTGGAGGTGCCAAGATCTATTTTTCGAGTTTAGTACGCTAGAGACATCAACAAGCTTGCCACTTGTCATGGTAGGCATATAGCAAAGTTGACTAATATGAATTTATGTTTAATTGTCATATTATTATTTAGATTATAAGATGACACTTTTATTTTTGTTTTATAAATTTATTAATTATCTGACATCTGTATATAATTTCTGTATACATCATAATTATTTATTTATTTATTTTATTTAAAAACTTAATTGCACTATGTACAAAGGCGGACTTAATGCCGTTAGACATTCTCTGACAGCCAAACCTTTAGGACATTTAGACAGTATCAATGGTAAGTAGGTGCAATATTATTAAATGACAATTTGTAAGATATATGTAGGTATATGTAGACATAACAACAAATACATACTAATAATACTTAATAATTACATTCTAATACATAAACAAGTACATATATAAATTATTCATTATGGATTATATATATATATATATATATATATAATATAATAACAGTACACAGAATAAAACCAGTCATGTGAAGAAGTGGCTAAAGAAAAAGGTTACAAAGGAAGAAGACACCGCAGCAGCAAAGGTGTGGAATAAACGGAAGAGGTAAATAAAAGAAGAAAAAAAAAAATGTAAAGATAAGTTTTAAGTTAAAAGATAGTATTTGTACACCTTACTCTTGAATATTGCACGATTAGGAGCTTGTCTAATATCTTGGGGTAATTCATTCCACAAATTTGCAGCGACGACAGCAAACGATTTAGAGACGAAAGAGGTGTGGTGAGAGGGAATGGAAAGAACAGAGTTAGAAGAGGAACGAAGGGTTTTTACATGATGCGAGCTCAGATAATTAAATATTTTTTTAAGATACTCAGGAGTATCTGGTTCGTTAAGAAGACTGTATAACAAGCACAAAACCCTGCTATTTCTCCGTTTGCGAATAGGCAGCCATTTAAGCTGATCTCGTGAAGACGTAATGTGGTCATATTTATTAAGTTTACGTATTAAGAATGTAAACTGCCACAATCTTATTCAAGTAGTTTCTAAGTTAGTTTTACTTGCTTGTAGCAGTAATGTTGTGCCTAACATACATTAATATTGATTATTGCCTGTTTATGGTCCAACCATTATTACCACTTTGTTTAGTACATATGTATGTTTTAATAATTGTATTGATTTTATTAGTTCTGACTGTATCCAAGATGTTTTAAGCGAACCAACGGAAATAACAATTTTGATTTGATTTGATTAATAAGTGAATCGTATTGTTTCTGACCACCCCGAAAGGGTCACGATGATGATACTAATAACAACCGGACCACCACTGCTCATGTAAACAATACGCTGGCATATTTTTAAAAACAATAACATGGTGTCTGAGATAGAGTATGCAGTGCAGTACAAGAAAATTTGTTATTATAAGTCAAATTTACATTTTGCTGATTGTACCTATTTCATATAGATATAGATTACCATGAACCCAATACCCAATACTCATCATCACAGTCCGAGATGGGCCTTCCAGAACATATTTCTGAAGAATCTTATCGCTTACCAGTAAAGTGGAATCATTATAGGGCTGGTACAAGCAAAACTTGACTTATCATAACTAAAGAGCCAATATTTAGATTTTGAAGAATAACCTAAAATATTATCTAATTATTATGTAGGTACTTACAAAAAATATATCTATTTCCTTTCCGTCTATAAAAGGCATATTGAATTAATACTTTATTCCCCTAAAAATACGAAAAATAATAAAGAAACCCGAATCGATAACAATCCATCAGCCACTTATTAATCGATCAGTCAGTCAGCAGCGTCATTCTTTCAGTGGTCAGCAGCGCTTCTCAGTCAGTAGTGATGTTCTTACAAAAAAAAAACGATTCGCATTCTAAAAAAAGATTTTAAATATATTTTATATGGGTAGTATGTATTATATATATATTTTTTTTCTTTTTACAATTACGTTAATTTTTACTTTGATTCTTTTTCTTTAGATCTTCAAGGCAATATAGATGTAGGTGCCTTTTTTAAACTAGGCTGTGTTCAAAACAAAAATGGCGGACTGTTGTTCTTCACCGGTGGTCGAATAAATATTTAGATATTTCTTAGTTTTATTTGGGAGAATTAATATGTAACATTAATAATGTCAAAGCAAGGTAAGAGAAAAGCCCCAATTGATGTGAAATCAAAAGATTCAGCAGTCCGGCCGAGTGTTTTTGAAAGGCTAGGTACTAAGAAATCTTCTGCAAAGAAACCGGGTGAATATTGCAGACAATGGGCACAGAACGGTAGTTGCGCTTACGGTAAAAGTTGTAAATTTGCCTCTACTCATACTTTAATAAGTCCTTCTAAACAACGGGCTGCTAATAAAGACTCTGAGAAGCGTTTGTCTAAAGATGATTCGAAAAGTCGTTTGCATTCTGCAGTCGTGGTTCGGTCCGGCAGAAGTCCCGATGGAGAGATCGACAATTGGGACCAAAATGACTTAGAGTACGCTGATACTGACGTTCTGGAGAAACGCAGGAAGCAGCTGCAGCGGGAGTTGGACTTGCAACTTAAAATGGACACTGGTAAAGATGGCCGAAAGAAAAAGGCTGCGTCAAGTTCGTCGTCTTCCAGAAGTTCCAGCAGCTCCAGCTTGTCCTCTTCATCCTCTGGTGGAAGTTCATCATCATCCTCTTCTGACAGGTAAATTTATACCTTATTTAAATAAAATTATTCTAGATATTTACATATGTATTGTAAAACAAACAATAACTGGTGTGTGGGTTCAGCTAATAACTGACTTAACTGGCTTTATTACTGTATATTTTTTGTTTTGTTCAGTCAGGAATGGCTTAATAAAAGTAGGAAACAGCTAGGGTTGGCTTTAGAATCGAGACGCACGAATTAATTATAAATGATTGTTGTATTTGATAGATAATGAAGCCCTGATGCATGAACTAGTAGATTTATTTGAGGGAGACGCCCCGTTAAAAAAATATAACACTTTTAAGTTTTTAGGTTAAGTTGTAAAAAGTGGTAAACATAATAAGAATTGATGCAAACCAACATGATATTATAACATACATGGAGGTATATACTAACACTAACACACTAACATTTATTTGGCATCATACTAACTGTCTTTTATACACTAAACATAAAATTTATAATTTGTTCTATTGTATTAAAAGTATTATTAATTAATATTTTTGCATTGGATTTAGGTCCTTTATTTTATTTTTTTTATTATTTATGGTCATGGTTTTAAGTCCTTATGTCTTCAATATTTTTTTTTTTATTTTTTTTTGCTAAGTATACAAGTTCTCAAGCCGGATTCGTCACTGCTAAGGTTAGTTTAGACTCAAGTTATAGCCAGAAATCCTTGACACTGCTAGGTTAGGTTAGATTCAAATAAATTAGGTCATATCCAAAAATCCTTTAAGTCAATTACGACACTGCTAGGTTAGGTTAGGTTAGACTCGATTAACTCATATCCAACACACATCACAGCCAACTGTCATTATCAAGTAAACCGAATTGGCTCGGTTAGGTTAGGCCTTCAGTACCCAAAACCGAATTGGTTCGATTAGGTTGGGTTAGGTTACCTCGATTAACCGCGTGCACGAGCCGAGTGAGCGAAGCGAACGTGCCGCGGTAGCGGTCGGCGAAGTGCCAGAACCGAATTGGTTTCGTTTCAGAAGTTTTATTCTCGGAAACAATTGCAGGGGCATTCATAATTATAACTACACAGAAAGCCTTTAGTACAGTTATAATAAATATATATGGCTGTACAAGAAATCCTTTAAGTCAGATACGACACTGTTAGGTTAGACTCGATTAAGTCATATCCAGAAATCATTTATGTCAGATACGACACTGCTAGGTAGGTAAAAAAATAGTTATATATCTATATTTTTACAACATATCTATTATAAGTAATAATTTCAGGTTACCTTATAATAATAGGTTATATTTAATACGGCATGGCTGTCATGGAGCTCTTTGCCTTCCCTATCGTCATTGGTCGTTAAAATAACAACAATAATATATAAAGTAGCAACGTAAAAACACAGATTCCATGGCCTAAGAAACATAATACTAAGGCATTAGTCTGTGCCATTGTTAAAAAAAAAAAAAAAATTGTTAATTATTTTCTTATTTTATTTTATTGATTTTAATTGTTTTTTGTTGCTCGTGATATTGAAATGTTTTTAGTTTTTACGTTTTTATTTACTTTACTAAGAGAATAACATTGATAAATAATGTTGACAGTATACTAGTTACTAAAAAGTTAAAAATGCGTCTTGTTATGTTTACCTCTTTTTACAACTTAACCTAAAAACTTAAAAGTGTTATATTTTTTTAACGGGGCGTCTCCCTCAAATAAATCTACTAGTTCATGCATCAGGGCTTCATTATCTATCAAATACCACAATCATTTATAATTAATTCGTGCGTCTCGATTCTAAAGCGTCCCCAACAGCTAAATTGCTAATTATGAGAATTACCACTATGATTCCCAGATATTTTATTGTTACATAGTTTGTTTTGCCTATACTACTGGACCTCCTAAAAACCAAGTTATCTAGTACTTAATAAACAAAGGTGAATATAGTAAGTTAAATCAATTAATAAAAAATGCAGCCAGATCTAAGCCTGTAAGCAGGTGGGAAAGTTTTCATGCACACTTGCCCAGACAAATTGAAACCTTGTAGCCTTGATCACAATGGGCCTATAGTAAAGTTGGGTAAATGTGGGTGCTCCTCCAAGAGTCATGATGGTAATGAATGTATTCAAAATATTATAACAAATCACTTTGGCTAAATTCTATCACTCTTTCCAGGGCTGGGCGTAGAAAAGGTAAAAAGGGAAAGCTGAAGAGGAATTCAAGTTCATCGTCCGATGGTGACATACCTTCTAAAAAGAAATATAACAAAGATGACCCATTAAAGAGAGACAGAAATGAAACTAAAAAGTCTAATATAAAAAAAGACGACAGACTAAAGAAGCAGATTATCAAACGGGGTGGTAAATCTGCTTTGGAGAAAAAGTCATTGTCACCTGGAAAAAAATCCGGAGGAACACCTCCAATAAATGTAAAAAGTCTTGGAAAAGGATTTGGTTCCTCTAAACTGGGAAAATCCCCACTTAGACGCAACAGAAGCTTATCGCCTCATTCTGCAAAAGATCGGGAAAAAGACAGAATTAAGGAAAGAGAAAAGGAACGAGAACGCGAAAGAGATCGTAACAGAGGAAGAAGCAAATCTCGTAAAGCCCGATCAAGGTCTCCGAGACCACATACTAGCGGATCAAAAGATTTAAGAAGAAAAGACAGTTCTGAAAGATCGCGACAAATTTCTCCCAAAAAGCTAGCTCGTAGAGACGGAAGCTTGGATAAGAATAGAAAGTCATCCAAAAGCAAAGATAGAAATCGCGAACATAAGGATAGGTCTTTAGAACGTAGAAAAGACAAGCATGATGAAAAGGACCGTCATGATCGGAAGGATAGAGGACGAGAAAGGGGTAAGGAAGTTAAAAGGGATGATAAACGTAAACGGGGTGGTTTGGGTAGAGGAGCCGCTGTCCCTAACAAAGGATTAGCTAAACCTAATAAGCCAATGGAAAGATTGCTTCCTAGACCTGAAGAACGACTTGCGGCACTTGCTGCTATATCAAGCAGAGCAACGGAGCCAAAATCCTTAGGCAAAGATAGACAGGAATCTCGATCTGAACGTGGTCGTAAAGAACGAACTGACAGAGTTAAGAGAGATAGGTTAGATAGCATAGATAGGGAGCCGGGTGATTTTGGTTTAATTGATCGGCCATACGAACATGGGCACTCGGTGGATAGATATGACAGAGAAGATAGGTACAGTGATGATCCAAGAGATGATGACAGGTCTCCGGGTTATAGAGAAAGGAGATATGATCCCACTTATGATATGGCAGGCCCTCAACGTTATCCAGAAGATGATCAACGTATGTATAACTTACAAGTATTAAAATTTAACTTCTGTCTGTATGATAAAATTAGGTAGCAATTGGATTTTGTTTTTTGGCAATTTTGTATCATGTAGATATATAGTACTACCCATGAAGAACCCAGAAGCTGAGGCAGATTGCTAATAGGTAATAAAAATCTATAAGTATTTATTAGTTAGATAATTTCATATTTTATAAATCATTCATCATGATATTAAAAATGATTACTTGCACTTTTAGCAACAGCTTGCACAGCTGACTCGAAAATGTACTATAACATGTTAATATATCTTCCGTAGCATACAATGACTAGCACGTCGCTTAGCAAACAATTTGTTCATTGAGGGGTGTGACTGTTTTTATAAAATTTAATTTAAGAATCCTTTAAATTTATATAATTAGCAAAAGATGCTGTGTATAATAACAATACATAAATATCACTAATTAGATCATAATGTCATTCCCCTGAAAAATGTGTTGTTTGCTAAGCGATGTGCCATTATTATATTTTAGGTTATGACGACCGTCGTCCTCGGAGAGACCGATCCTGGGATGGTCGTCCAGGTTCCATGGAACGTGAACGAGGGTACATCCACCCCCACAAGGAATGGGAAGGAGAAGACTATAGGCCTGGGGGAGAATGGGGGAGGGACAGAAACTGGGCCATGCATGAACCACCGGTCAGTAAATAAATATCATTATCAACTCTTGTTGTTTGAGTAACTGCCTCTATGTTACTGATTTCTCTGTACGAAATGACACCAAATTTTTCCATTACTGATCTAGTCACTAAGCCAAGTTGCCTTTCAGGGTCCTTTAGTCATATCTTGCCTTTACTTAACGCAAATTGGGCTTTGTCTTTATGCTAAATAATAATTTGCTTAAATGCAGTTTTTAAACTAGGTTGAGGGTACGTCTAGCTGCTCCAAACAGTCTAATTTATTGTTTAAAAAAGTCAATAAATTACGGATTTCATAAATCCATAAGCCAGTTAATTCTCTCAAACCACATTTTGAATGCTTAGATGTGTATTTTCATTGGGAATTGCGATCTTTGTATTGAAGGCCAGCTCAACAACTCGAACACCGTATTTGTCATAAGTATACAAATAAATAATATTTTAGATGGGTGAGTGGGGTGACAAGGATCCAGAAATGGAAGGTTGGCATCACCGCGGCCATCCTCCTGGCCCACACAGACCTAGAGTTCATGGTAAATGTAAAAACATTTTTATTTTATATTCTCTTTAGATTCTCACAGAATCTACGTACAATGCTCTAGACCAGTGTTTTTCATTCTTTCCCGTGACGCGACCCGTTTAGTATGAACAAATATTTTGTAAACCCCGACCCTTCGCTTTTTTCATGTGTTTAATATTTAATTAATCCATACATTTTTATGCGGAATCGAATACGTCGCCAATTGATAATAAACGCAATTTACTTGCAATGGTACGTACGACCAAGGCCGATGCCGGCCCAGTGTGGTGTGGCAAGCATGCGAGTTGTTGAGTGAATGAGCGAGTATTACGCATTAGAATAACCTTTTGTTAATATTATCTTAATAATTCAAACTTTTTACTTTATTGACTTCTCACGCGACCCACACTTTAAATAACACTCCTCTAGACAGTATACTCATATAAGTAAACTCCTAAATGATTATTTTTTTAAATTTTGAAGTGTTTAAATGTTGATGAATATTGACAAAGCGTAAGAGAGTATGGGGTGATCGTGACAAATGGCGCTCAATTGTCTCTGCGGAGCATGGGAGCTGGCCCAAGGGGTTTTCAAAGCCCTTAGAACACAGAGACATCCACTGCTGGAGATTAAATTCGCCACGCCGGCGCCGGCCAGACGTATGGAAAGGGTTTGATTTATTAATTATCAAGATATACATGTATAAATTGATAAGAGTACATTCTAAAATTCCAGATGAATATAACCGTGGTATGAGAATGGATAGGGATAAGAGAAGAGCACCACCTCGTTCGGAAACCGAAGTGATACCAGAAACCAATGTGGTTCCTCCCCAAACCTCTCCTCCAGCTCGACAAGACGATGACGATATTATACCAGATGACCTTAGCGAAATCAGCGATGATCCAGATGATATTTTGGATAGAGAAGATGTAAGTATGACAGTAGTCAAAAACATTATTTATTTCAGTCTGAAATTTTCTGATTTATGTGACTTTGCTTAATGTAAAGAAATTAATGATTTCAAGAGCATTTAAATAATTGAAATACATAATGATTTCACAACACAAGACACATTACATGCTTTTCGAGGCGTGACAATATCATGCATTTTTTTGGTAGATGATGGATCAATCGGTTGCAGAGGAAACTCAACATGGTCCAGTGGAAGACATTGCTTTTAAAGCCGAGGCCTCAGAAAACCAATCAACCCAGGTAATATTACTACATATTACTACAAGTTGTAATTCCGATATGAAATCATGTATGAAAATTTAAATATTTTTACTCTATTCTATTTTTTATACAATATTGACTAATTTTAGGATACAAGTGGTGGCATGGAAGATAAAGACTCTCAGGATACTAAAGATGAAGAGGAAAATGTAGACTTCGAAGAAATATCCGATGGGGAACTTGAAGATGAACGTACGAGAGGTAAGATTCGAATTTTATCTGTTAAAATAAATCTAATATAAAATATTATTCTACTTAAAAAAATCGCCACAACAACAAATACATTTTATTTTGTATGTTCTTTATTTAAATAATAAAGGATAAAGAAAAATACACTTACGTACATTTGTCATAGATTTACAATAAAAAGAGAACTGCTTTTAAAACCAGCTTTAGTTGGATGTCAATCTTCTATCTCTCCCACACACGAATGAATAAAATGAATGAATAAAATGCTAAGAAATACTTGTATGTCTTGTCTTCACCACCAATCCCGTGTGAAGATGTCGGTCCTGGTTTCACTAATACCACCTTGTCAATTAGGGTGGTAGACTATTGTAAAAAATATGTGTTTTTTGTTTAATTTAATCTTTATTTTAAGAGTTCCTAAAATAACACTGATTTTCGTTTAAATTAACAAAATAATTAAAATTTTAATAAAATAAATACATTCATCATTACAACCCCTAGAACACAACGTCGTAAAACTCCACTGTTGGAGATGAGCCTTCCAGAACATATATCTGGAGTATACGGCCTACAAAAGCCGAATAAATGGCGAGGAATAAATACATTATTTCAGCGTGAGTGACGTCATTTAATAGTAAATATTGTAAATTGCCACACAAGTATATCAGCTTAAAAAGAAAAATTAATAAATTGGATCCAACTTTTATAAAAGCAAATAATAGTTTGTAATGGTGATCTAAAAATGCAGTTCTATTAATTAAAACTTTTATTTTTTAAAAAAACGGTAATCGCTTTCTGAATTCGTCGTTTAAGTTAGGTAACGTTAAGTAAAATATATTTTTCTGTTATAAAAATAAAAAACTACAAAAACATTTACAAAATGATGCCTCATATGTACACATACAATCACATCACATCAGGTTATGGTACCTTTGCTATGGTACCAAGCTTTGTGTGATACTCCCCATTAGTTGTTTATATACTATTACGTGACGTCATCCGGTAGCCATTTTCAGCGTTTTCGAGCGAAAGTTTAAACACTATATTTTAAGGGTCAACCCCCATATAAGTATTTTTACGGAAATCCGTAAGTAAATATAAACAATGTACATAACATTTTGAAAAATTATAAAATCTTGGTATTAAAATTGATATCAAACCCTCGCTATTCAGTCTAAGCAGTGTGGCGAGTGTAGGTCATATTCTTCAGAAATGTCTGGAAGAGCCATTCTTAGCAGGATAGCAAGGACTCGTGTGTTCTAGAGGCTGATGAATATAATTTACCTATTTTTTTTTAAAGCGGGTCTCGGGGACGCGTTAGGAGTAGACTGGGCAAGTTTAGTAGCAGATGTGCAGCGTCGTGAAGAAGTAGCACCAACTGGAGGTCTCCGTGATCGATGGAGACCAGAACGAGTACTCACACGCTTAGGAATATCTCTAGAAATGGCCGGAAGAGATCTTGTACAGAGTATTCTTGATAAAAACGAATCAAATCAAATTACTAGTGGTACTACTGAGAATGGAGATGTTGTACGTGAACAGAATGGAGATGCTTCGATTGAGGATTCAGGACGACCTACTGTTGATACCCTACATCCTGTAGCTGCAATTCAGGTATTGTTCATTTAATTTGACTTTTTAATAGATATAATATATACCTAATTTTTAACCTTTTATTATGTACTAGCTGCTTGAGTGCGGTAGTGGCTCAGTTGTAAGAATGTTATCCTTAAGATCCTACAAAGATTCATTCAAACCCCCCGGCATGTACCAATGAGTAACAAACTTCTTACATACATTTGTCATAGATTTACAACGCCACCATTCCCGTGCCTCAGAGAGTATGTTAAGCCGTCTTGGTCACCATTTCACTAAAACCGGTTTGTGGAATTGTCATTAAAATTTACATCAGACCCTCACCAACCCGTCTGGCCAGCTAGGCGAGAATAGGCCAAATAACTCCAGCAAATTCTAAAAGGCCCATCTGCAACAGTAGAGGTCTAGCACTTATGTCCTAGGCGCTGTGATGATGAATAAATCTTTATTTATTCTTCCAGAGGTCTGCAGGAGCGTAACGGGTCTTTTGGCCTTTAGATAAGTTGGCTCCATTAATGGGGCCCAAGTCACACATAACATATTCTTGTCAGAAAATGCCGGCGGCATTAAGTCCACCATAGTGTATTTAAGTTTTAATAAAAATAAATAAATGGTCTCAAAAGAGACTGAATGTGAAAAAAAATACACACCCTTAACTAAACATTAATTTATAGGCAATAAAAAAATACAAAGTTATATACCTAGATGTGTGACCCGCCGTTGCCCGTGTAATATAGAGGTCAGGTGGCCGTAAGTTGTTCTTAAGAGGGTTAGCTTTTGCATCCCTCTCGCTCGCACAATCCAATATTTACAAAGCATTTTCAAGTCTTGAGTGTCTTTTTGAGTAATGTAGGCTATCAACTTACTAGGGAATCAAATTACAGATATTTTGCACTATTTATTTTATCTATCTAATTGCAGGTGGCCATAGAAAACCGTCGTCGTCATCGCGGGGCACTATTCGGGTCTGGTTGTGAAATTCGACGAGCTCTGTGTGCCCGACGTGATTTGGCACTTCGCCGCCATCTCTGTAGGCTACCCCCAGTCGAGAGAAGTGGACAAACTAGAATCACACCACATCCCACTCTCTTCCACACAGCAAGAACCCTTCTAATGCAATGACCAAAGTTATGACGCAATCCCAGAATGTATAATTCAAGATTGCCCAGATACAATACAAGAAATTACAGATATTGATTTCTAATGTATGGTTAAAACATGCAAATTATTTATATGAAGAAGTTAATATAATTAATATTACAGTCCGAGACTCCGTTCCCTGTAGAAGTGTGAAAAATACAAATCATGAAATAACTGATATTGGTAAAAAAAATATGTTCATTATATCCTATATCCAGCAGTGGAGAGCCACAGATGTCAGAAGTGCTAGAATGTGAAGAAATTGTAATCTTGCAAAATCTGATTACAAATATATGAATAAAATCTTCAATGTTGCCAGAATAAAACTCTTACAGAAAATATTTGAAATGGTAACATTTGCCTTCTGAGCTTTCAACTAAGAATCCCATGTGGAGTTGTAGTGAATAATTGACTGGAGGAGCCTTAGAATATAGGTATTAGATTCTGATTCTACAAACAAGAGTGATTATTAGTATCACCGAGGATAAGAAGTTATAAAAAATCGTTTACAAATTATTATGATTAAATAGATTGCGGTGGTGGCTCGGTTGTAAGAACGCTTTCCTATCCTAAAAAGGCTGGTTCAAACCCCGGGATATACCAATGAGACTCTTCTTCATATATTTGTCATAGATTTACAACACCACGGTTCCCGTGCCTCAGAGATATTACGCTTTTAAAGTTTATATTTGCACGGCCGCTGTCAAGATCGAGCGCTTATAGAGTTGAGAATTGAATAATATTTTGTAATTATGACGCAAGCTCTGACGTAAATAACGAAATCCACTAATAAAGTTTGCGACTAAAGTAATGGAATAGTGCTGCTGGTACCTCTAATACACCATCAGGCAAAGCTTTTTGTAGATATCGCTAGCGGCACTGGTACCTTGTTTACACCTCTGACTGATAATTTTTTAATTTTATTTGTAGTTTTACATTTTTATAACAGAAAAATGTATTTTAACTTAACGTTACCTACCTTAAAAGACGAATTAAGTAAGCGAACACCGTCTTTAAAATAAAAAAAAGGTTGAATTAATAGAACGGCAATTTTGAGATCACCATATCTTTGCTTTCGCTTGGATATCTCGATATCTCGTACACTTAAAAGCTGTTCACTTCTGCAGAATATCGAGAAAATAATAAATTTCGTAATAAAAATACAAGTTTTCTATGCAACTGACAGTTATATTAGGTACCATCTATCATGCGCCATCTATCGTGATAAAAAGTTAGTGACACACCCCATTTGTGAAATTGTTGTCAAATTGTCATTAAAAAAGTAGTGGCCGATCCAGTGTAACGAGAGGCCATATCTCCAGAAGGCCCATCTTTAACAGTGGAGGTCTAGGACTTTGTTCATAATAGTTTGAAAAACAATGTGAAGTGAATTTATATAAATATGCACAATTGAGATTTTATATGGTATAGTTGCAAGCTTAGAAAATCTAAATATTGCTATATGTAAATACTAATTTATAGCTTGGTTTACATACAGGGTGGAAATGTTAAATAGATCACTTCATATCACGACCGTTTCCCTTTCGGGGTGGTCAGAAACCACGCTTATAAATAAGCGGATTCACATTTAGCCAACTTTACTATAGGCCAATCATAACAAGTGGCAAGCTATCGATGTCTCCAGCGTACCAAACTCGAGAAATATAACATTAAATATGAATTAAAATGTTTTTATTTACATTAATAAATATTTTTGTGTCCCGACCAGGAATCGAACCCGGTACTTCCGAGTGTAAATCCACGGACTTAACCTCAGTCAGTCCGTTGTTGTAGTACTCATGTTGCCTGTAGGACTGTATAAATCTGTTTTTTTCTGTAATGAAGCACAATTTCCTGCTTATTTGTTCATTGCCTAAATTGTGACTTTTTTGTATCAAAAACATTTTATGTCAAACTAAACATTGCTTTATTTTAGAAGTGTATAAATCGGCCTGTTGGGCACAGTATTTAAAACCACCAAACTACTTTTCTAATCTAAGATGTTTGTTTTTCTCTTTCCTACCTATTTTAAGAGAAGAAAATATTCCATGGATTCACCGTGCGGGTGTCGGGTCCATTGTATGTGGGTAAGAGATGAGAAGAATGGTGTCTCGGGCTTGCGATCGACAATAGGCTGGTTTGAAAAGGAAGCCTTCCTTTTTATTTTATTGCGCAACTATACGCTCACCATCCACCATTGCACTCCTCTCCCTACCAAACAAATACTGTATGATTTAATTAAATAAAAAATATTCCGTTTTTCAAATCAGCTTATTGTCGTTCGCAAAGCCCGAGACACCATTCTTTTCGTCTCTTAGCCACACACGATGGAACTGAAGTATCATTTCTGTTTTTTTCTATGAATAAAATATGGTTTTTAGTAGAGATGGGCCGAGAACCTACTCGGTTGATACTCGGCGCGTTTTTTGATACTCGTACTCAGCCCGAATAACTCGAGCGACGACTAATACGACTCGGAGGAATACCGTAGGTCCAGGTTTGATTATTGAAGTGTATATCAACATTTTGTTGTCGATAGACAGTAAAGTCCTTTGTATCTAATGTTGATTTCTTTTTTTTTTGTATCTACGTACATTATGTTTTTTCCAAGTTTATAATATATTCATATATTATAAACTTGGAAAAGTATATATATATTACATATATTATAAACTTAGTATATAGACTGCCTCCGTGGTCTAGCGGTTGAGTCCGTGGATTTAGACTCGGAGGTACCAGGTTCGATTCCTGGTCAGGACACAAAAATATTTATTAATGTAAATAAATACATTTAATTAATATTAATTTATTTGTGATATTTTCGAGTTTGCTACGCTGGAGACATCGACGAGCTTGCACTTGTCATGATTGGCTAAAGTTGGCTAAATGTCAATCCGCTTATTTATAGTTTGAAATTTCAGATTACTTGACTTTTTTCATTCCCTGTATGTAGACTCGGGTTATCGTGGCACAATTTAGATGCAACAATAACTAAACAGTAGAAAAATATGAACAAATTAATTTATGTGATCCTTTATATATCAAGTATCATGGCCAGCGTGGCGAGTGTAGGTCAGATTCTCCAGATATACGTTTTGGAAGGCCCATCTCCAGCAGTGGAGGTTTAGGACGATGTGTTCTAGGGGCTATAATGATGAATATTTAAAAAAGTTATAGTTTAATGGGGTGTATCAGGCAAAGCTTTTTGTAGATGTCGCTAGCGGCAATGGTACCATATTTGCACCTATGTCGCATCATTTTTTAAATGTATTTGTAGTTTTAATTTTTATAACAGAATAATGTATTTTAAATGAATGTTACCTACCTTAAAAAACGAATTAAGAAAGCGCACACCGTATTTTAAAAGAAAAAAGGTTTATTTAATAGAACGGCATATTTGAGATCACCATATCTTTGATTTCGCTTAGAAATCTCAATTTGTACACTTAAAAGCTGCTCACTTCGGCATAATATCCAGAAAATAATGAATTTCGTAATAAAGTACAAGTTTTCTATGCAACTGACAGTTATATTAGGTACCATCTATCATGCGCCCTCTACCGTGATAAAAAGTGATGCACCCCATTAGAATAAACTGAAACAAACTTTTAAACATTTATTAATTGTAAATTAATTTCATAACAGGTGTAATTTTTTTATTCGTTTATAAGTATAGTTTTATTTTGTATTATTATTTAATAGTAACACATTTATATTAATACTCTGTAAATAAAAATGATAAATCGGCACCAACAGGATACTCCAACTTTTCTTTCATCCTGAAAAAAACATTAAAAATATTTTATCAATCAAATTTTAGTATTTCTTTTTAATTCAGGTTTCAATAGATAAATTAGTCATGTATCCTAATTGTATCAAACCTGCTATTAATATTTTAATTATTGAAATGTCTAATATGCTGAGATTCATGTTTGCAAGATAGTTTTTAATATGTAGATTTTCCTCTGTGACAGCCGTCATTCAAAATTATTTTGACCTGCGAAAACGTCATACCCTTGTTCCGAATCAAGCTCAGAGCGCTTAGAATGAATATGATACTTACAGTAGTTCCGAATCAAATATCACGATTTGGATGCTCAAGCGTGATACCAATTCGGAACGGTCCAAATCACATTTTCATTCATACATCTCATACAAACATACATCTCTCGGTTTATTCATCTTTATATGTGTAAAGTTTCATATTGTTAACTTATTTTGGTCTTTTAAAATAACTTGCCATGTTACAGACATTTTTTTTTCACTTCCTACTTAAATATTAATTATAGATTTGTTTTAATATACAAACAGTATACACGAATTATAATATAAAATAATTTAAAAGAAATCTAATATTAAATAAACCTGAAAATGGAGCGCGACATAATGACAAAAAACTGACAGCGCTCAGAGCGATCTACCTCGATATCGTGAGCAGTCTAAGCGCGAGGAATAATGTCATTTGTGACGTCACATAGATTTGGCAAAACAGTTTATACACGTACACCTGTAAGCGTGCTTAAGTTACTATTATCGTGTCTCGGAACGAGGATAGTCTGTTCGCCGAGTGTTGTTGAGAAAAAATACAGGTGTTCTTTACTCATTTACAACAGTTTTTTTACTGAATGTACAAGCGAAGCCAAGAACTTACGCAATTTAAAACGCTAAACGTAACTACAGCAGATATGCCACACCAATTGCAGCCTAAATAATGAATACAAAACTTACTTCAAAAACAAAACAGCACCATTAACTCCTTTCAACTTTATCGATTCTCCATTAACATGAAGCAATGCTCCTTCTCGTAGTCCTAAAACTGGAGCGGAATGATCCATGTCAAGATATTCAAGTATCCTCTGATCTCTAGTCTCTCCTTTATGTGTTTCACTCTCAACTTTATCAATATAATGTGGATTTATATTAAAAGGCACCAGTCCTATAGCCTTAAAACTAGGCGGGAATGTTATAGGCATATCATTTGTTGTGTGGATACTTCTAGTGGCAACATTAGTGCCCGCACTACTTCCCATGTACAACATACCATTGTTAACCCTTTCCCGTATAAGCTCAACCAATTTATTCTCATATAGGGTTTTTAACAAGAGGAATGTGTTTCCACCGCCGACAAATATGGCTTTGGCAGAATTTATAGCAGTAACTGGGTCTGGATAGGAGTGAAGGCCTGTGACATTAAAGCCCCAAGGTTCAATGACATTTTGTATTTTAGATGTGTAGTTTGCGTGGTCTGGTTGAGCATATGGTACAAATATCAGTTCCTTTACATTGTTCCTGAAATGCACATGGAATAATAGGTGAGTATTGGCATAGATTTACAACACCACACCACACAAAGTGTAGGCCAAACTCTCCAGAAATTTCTGCAAGGTCCATCTAGCAGTGGAGGTCTAGGACTGTGTTCTAGTGGCTGTGATGATGATATATACTGATCCAGTGGTGGCTTGGTTTTAAGACTGACTTTGTTAAAATCCAAAAAGGTGTTTTGGCTCAAACACCAATTAAAAAAACTACTATTATGAATATTGGCTTTTGGAGAGTTCGTTAAGCCCTGGATTCACTAATACCAACTTGTGGAATTGTTAATAAATTGACATCAACCCATCTGGCTAGCGTGGCGAGATTATATCTATGCTACCCTCCCAGCTGTGAGATCTGAGATAGGCAAGAAACAATTAATGTTTTCTCAGAGTTGAAATGACAAAAAAACTAGTGACAAGCTAATCACATGATATAGGTACATATTTGTATATCAAAATATTGATCATAGATTATTTTAATCATCTTCACCAGCAGCTGTGAGTTAGATAGAATGGTACCTATGTATTAATGAGGAGGTTACAGAAGATAAAAACAAATTTTGTCAGCTTGACAGTATAGCCCGTTTGATGGGGGCGGCCCAATATGCATATAAAAGTGTAAGTTTAAGGCTGATTGCACACTTGTACAAACTGAAAGGATCGAATTTTATGATTTCCCAGCTTGGAGAAGTTTTCGTTAAAAAAAACTAAAATTCGATTCTTAAAAGTGTGCTATCAATTTTATACACAGTTAAGTGCTTCTATTAGTATCATTTATCTGAGGCTCGCCTTTGCATTTTGAACCCTAGTAGCTATAGAATTTTTACTTGTTTTATGGGTTTATGTATAAATTATGCTTAGATCACAGAGTCATCGATGTTAGGTTACTTACTTGCTTAGAAAACTGCAAATTTCTTGTTTAGCAAATTCCAGCATAGAAAATCCATGGCAGTTTGATGATGAGAGCAACAACGCTTGCCGACCGGTCTGCATCTTTTCAGTTATCTCTATTAAATAATTAATTGGCCAACAACACACTATCGACTCCCTGTTATCATCACATATAGCTCCAATTATGAGAGATTAAATTGATTTTATCAGATCGGTAATAAACCCGATAAGCGAAATAAGGTACAGGCTATGTCTCATAGGTCAACAATACTGCAAAAATAACAAAATACAAAACTAACTAGGTACTCATAAAAATCCTAAACTGAATCACGAAACCTTGTACACAGATTGAGACTATTCTTGTATTAATTAGGTATGTATGTTCCTTGCACAAAGCAATCAGCTGGCTGATCATTTTTTTAACAACAAGGCAATGGATATAACTTTCAGCCGCAAACAAAACATAAATGAGCTGTTGGTATTTTTCAAGGCAATGGATACCACCTTCAGCTTTTATGATTTCGGGAATGTATTGTACGTGGGTAATTTTATAAATAATGGGATATTGTTGTTATGTCAAACTTGAAAGCAAAGTTTGTTTTTTTACCGTACTTTGTATGAAAATCATAGACAAACGCGAACGGCTTTTAAAGCGAATTAAAGTGAAAAAAAGCGCTTAAAGCGACAAGTCAAACACAGGGTGTAGGTATAAAAAAAAGGTATTTTGAACTATTTATAAATATATTATTATCTCGCTATTGATACTTATATAGGTTTTAGTAAAACCTTTAATAACAAATACGAGTAACAAGTACCTACTTAAGGCCGTTTATTTATTCGTTTCTTAAGATTTCATTAGAAGGGATGAATTATAACGGCCCTTAATTTTAATGTACCTACTGAATAAAAGATGCAGGTATTTTATTATAATTGTAAAGTTTAAATGCTTATGTTTAAAAGTTAATGCTTGTTAATAGTTGCATTTAGCATCTTTTTAAATGCATGTTACGGGCCAAAATGTGCTAACAGTGCATTTGAAATAATTTATACGCTGTGTGCGTCGTAACAGTGTGGTAACACACACATTCACATTGCGAATCACAGCGTTAGTTAAATAATAAAATGCGTTTAGTTTTAAGTTTGTAGAATAAAGAATCGCTCTTGACGTGTCTTGTTGCAGCCGGGGCCGAGGTACCGTCTTCTGAGCGCCAGGTCTGGTGGAGCGGAGATATCTCCTTCTAGGATACTATAAGCTTGCTCTATCGTGTTCTCAATCTCGGGCTTCAGACTCTGAAATATAAAACGCGAATAAATGCTTGTCCACTAGAAATGTACTAGGAAAATGAGACGCGTGTGAAAGTAACATCGCTTTTTGTATTTTATATTGTAACTAGGTACCTTTGCGTGTTATCGTGAAATTAAACTCAAGCTTGTCACAAAATAACAGGCAATGTACAATAAAAAAGAGCTAAATTTAAAACTTTAACTAAGAGAACGCTAAGTCTGGGGGCGATTTGACGCAATATATCAGTAGAGATGAATGTCATTTATCGAAATACCTATCTATTTAATGCATCACAAAACATTGCTTTTACGCCTCTACGACTATAGGTTGTCACTTGTCATGTATAGTAAAGTTACCTAAACGTAAGCCTGCATCTTTAAAACATACATTTCCTAAATACTACGTACCTAATATCTATAATATTTTAGAACAGTGCGAAAGTAAATATTAATTTTCTTTGTTGGGACGTTAAACAATCTTACAAAATAACACAAATATTTTTGTCCTAGTTTTTTTCTGTTGTGTCATTCTTGGCCTATACATACATACAGACATACATACCATACATTCAAGGGACATAATACAAGCATAATACTAGTCATGTCTGTCGTAATATATTCTTTCTTTTAATGAGAAAAGCTTATAAAAATAATAGTGTCCAATTTATCGTATTTCATAATTTGCATTTTTCACTGTGGCGTATTATTAAATACAATAATACCACTTTTAACTTCTAATATCCACAGTAATTTACAAAACGAAAAACGTGACGTGTCCGTGCAAAATAGCTATCTAGATGATACATGTATTATGGGCGAGAAGGACTCGTATTATTTTTCTGTCGTCTCTTCTCCCGATGAATGAGATGATAGGGTCTAGCCCATACAGCCAAGTCTGACGTAATATATCTTTTATTTTATGAGTTAATGAGGTCATCATCAAATTCCAGATGTTGCAGAATTTGATGCTTTTCTTGGACGGCATTATAGCCCATAGTACACGTCGGGTAAAATATGGGAGTTTACAGCGCGAGAAAACCGCAAAAAATAAACTGCAACTTGTGCCCCATATTTAAAATCCAATTCATCGTTTACCATAATTATTCACATTGTAGCACATTATTAAACAAAACAAAACCACTATTGACCAATAATATCTACAGTAAATTATGGTTATGACAATAATGCTATTATAACACATAAATCTGGATTGTTTACCCGTTACGGTCCAACCATGATTACCTAACTTATGTTTGTTTATATATTTTGTATGTTTTTGTTTTATATTATTTTAGTGTTGACAATATCCAAGTTGTTACAAGTTAACCTATGGAAATAAATATTTTGATTTGATTTGAAAATTGACAAAACAAAAACTTTCACTTGACATGTCCGCGCAAAATGGCGCAAAGGACTTCGTATTTTTTTTTTAATGAGCCTACCTCATATAGGTCTGGAGATCGTCGGGCCCGTTCTGCTAGTGCTGCATGGAGATGGTACAGAAGCAGGCCTCGCAGGTGCGCGTCGCCCAGGGCTAGGGCCGCCACCGTCTGCAGGGTGCCTCGACACAGGCTCACTTTCAGGCTCAACTGAGACTCCAGCAACTCTGGAATTTATCAAAATTTGGGTCAGATTTCCCGTGCAGTTGATAATATTTTTGCCTTCTACTCTCACTAAGACGCACCGTAGTACGCACCTACAAAACATAAATTGTATAACTAACTGTATTTTGTAACTAAGAACCAAAAGGGTCACAGAATATTTTTCGTTTTAAATATAAATAAAAGACATCAATAAGAATTATAATTTGGTGTTATCATTACATGCGCCTAGAACACAGCGTCCTAGACCTCCATTGTTGGAGATCGGCCTTCCTTAACATATAGGAGAATTTGGCCTATATATTCGCCACGCTCCATGGCTGTTGATTGGGTTGGCGAGGATCTGAAGTCTTTGATTTCATACTTCTTGCTCTGTCTTGTTGCCGTGTAGTGACATATCCATTAATATGGAATGTATATGAAATAATGTTACGTAATTCACAGCAATTCTAGATAATTAACCCAGTGGGTAAGTAGGTAATAAAAATGTGCAAATAAATTATTACAATATACATTTGTCGACCTATTTGTTGTGAAATATCGAAATATCCGAATCGCGAAATCTTGGCACACTTATTTTGGCAGATAACTAGAAAAAAATATGTCTTCATCGATTGATCTTTAGTGCGGCATTGAGCCAAAGTATTGGCTACAGTGAATACTAACGTAACGCCTCATTGCGCAAACTAAACACTACAATTAACTCGTTAATTAGGTGTCTGTTAGAGGTGTTTGTATGATTTATTTATAATGTAATATAATTTATTATGTAAAACTGCCTCTGTGGTCTAGTCCGTGAATGTAGACGCGGAGGTAACAGATTTGATTCCTGGACGGGCCACCATAATTTATTTGTGATATTTCTCTAGTTTGGTATATACGCAGAGACATTGACAAGCTTGCTACTTGTCATAATGGGCGTATAGTACAGTTGGCTAAATGTGAATCCGCTACTTTAAAAACGTGATTTATGACCAACTCGAAAGGGATGCGGTCTTGATGATACGTTTCGTTACATAAACATCACAGCCCTTGTATACAGAGTCCTAGATGTTTATTAACTTCGTTTCTGTCCTTCCAGTTCCCTGAACATATTCTCGCCACGCAGGCCATTGGCCAATAACTCTTGGGTACTGAACATAATACAATCTGAATGATGGATGGATGATGAATGAGATGATAGGAATGGCAAAGGGTCGAGCCCATACAGCCAAGTCAGCCAATACACCCGCGGCATTATCGCCCAAACACGTCGGGTATAATGAAGAAGTTCACAGCGCGAGAACACCGCAAAAAATAAACTGCAACTTGTGCCCCATATAATGTCCAATTTATGGTTTTTCATAATAAATCATTCATAACATTATTATACAAAATAACACCACTTCTGACTAATAATATCCACAGTAAAGTAATTCACTAAACAAAAAAGTTGCACCTGATATGCTCGTAAAAAAGCGCGGGAACGATTTCAAAATAAAGTTTGACTTTATGTATATTAAATTGAGTCTAAGTAGTTTTTTATACGCACAATAAAGGCTGACCCATCCATCTGGTAACGACGTGCAGTCTTGCGTTCTTTGCTGCAGATCCCATAGCACCGAAAGTCACAGACTAAATTAATAATCACGCAGACACCACTGTCAACAAGCCGACTGCCTCTCATACTAATGTTGCTCTCGATTTTATTGAGCTATTGCGCACTGTACACACGCGAAGTCAACACTCGCACTGTTCCGAGTTTGCCATTGATATGAAAACATTTGCAATACGCTCAAAGCTATGCCCGTAGTTACCTACGTTTTTTCATTTAATTTTGACGCTGTAATACAAGCTTGGCGCATAATATGACGTGCATTGAACATCGAAAATTATTTTTTTTTGGATTTTTGAGACGGGATAAGGATAAGGGCATGTACCTTAACCGTTATGGTTACATGTCCTTTTCGTTCTGTCGTTTTCGTTCTATGTCAATGTGAAAAAGCCAAGGACTTCTATGTAAGTATAAAACGCAAGTTGCCTAAGTAGCCAAAGGAGCAAAATACGATTTTTCATTTAGGTTACCTACTTTGTTTGTTTGGGTTCTGAAATAAAACACCTAAAATTGGCTTTCGATTTGGTTCCAATATTACAAATGCTCGTTTTTATCCTTTCATATTTATCTCAAAAAAAGAGACAGACTTATATTTCGTATATTGAAATGTAACTTTTGACGCATTTGTCTTTCTCTTTCTCGGACTTGTATAGGATTTTCTTGAGCATATCTTTATACATCGATGGCGCCAACCGCGACAATATATAAAAGCGTATAATGACGAATCTGTCACGGAACTTTAAAGGCAATTTACGCAGTTCAGAAATGGAATTATACAAAGAAAGTTATTTTGAATTTTATGTTTGAATGTTTATGAACAAGCGGCGTTGTTTGGAATATTCCAGCTTGTTGATCTACTGAGCTTTATTTGCGGTATATTTTGTTTAAATAAACAAAATACCTATGCGGCGCTCGTTTATATCTCAGCCTTTGAAATGTGGTGCTGGAGGCGTATGTTGCGCATTCCGTGGACAGCGCGGAGAACCAATGTATCAATACTCAAGGAGCTGAAAGCGACTACCAGGCCCGCAAGTATTTTGACCATATAGTACGGAAAAATTTAGCCAATCTAGAAAGATTGATATATAGTATGTAGTATTGTGTATGTATCTGTCTATATAGATATAATACTTAGATTTAATTTGAATTACCTTTTAATCTATTTAATGGTTGCACCTACCTCACAACACAAATCGTTTCATTGTCCCAAAGGTTGGTTGCTAGAGAATGCCTAGCGGCATTAAGCCCGCCTCTTGTACATAGTGCAATAAAGTTTTTAAATAAATAAATAAAAATAAAGATGCAATTGAAGGCAAGAGGCCTCGCCGAAACCCGATACGTTTGTACGATACGTACCATACTCAACACCCCAGTCCACAATTGAGGAAAACGATGCAAGAAGGATGAACCTTATTCAATTCAATTCAAAAATTCTTTATTGCACTAAAAAATATTGTACATAGGCGGGCTTAATGACTAAGCATTTTCTAACTACCAACCTTTGGGAGTGTGGAGAGGTAACAACGAAGGGTGCAATTTATTATAATAGACTTACATACTAATATTACATATACTGAATAAATATATACATAATAATAATAATAATAACGTTTATTGAGCTTTCTTATTGGTACCTATATACAAAGTTCAGTAAACAATATATAAAATATTCCCTGAATTTACATACATTTTTGATTGAATGCAAACCACAAGGATAGGCAATTTTAAGATGGTCCCTGACTCCTAACCAAGATAACTTGTGTCCTAGGATGTCAGTCAGTTCCATATTGACTTATAGCCTCAGATAGCCAGCTCTAAAGGTATTATAAAATAAAATAAACAACGTAAATCAAAGTACAAAAGAGGTTCCAACACAACACACCTGTAAAACAACACCAGCATAGATATTTTGTTATTATATATTATAACTATTGTCATCTTAAAGCCTTTCTGTTACATAAATACCTACATATCTTTAAATATTATAATTGGATAGCATAATAAACTAAAGGAAAAGCTACGAAGACATGAGCATTAGGCTCGCATTGCGTGATACCTACATATGACATATGATACTTTTTTAAATAATGAACAATAAATAAAGTATTATTATCATTGTTATTAATCGACATTTCGGATACTGGCTGTAGTAGTAAAATAAGTAGAGGTGTTGGTCTATTACCTTGAACAACACATTTGATCCAGTTGCGCATCGCCGTGTCCACACAATGAAATGCATATTGCTAAGAACAAAGCCATGACGCGTTTCCATTGTTAAAAGTAAAAAGAATCTACCAGGGTATTTTTATAAAATACTAAGATTTTTTTATTACTAAATAATAGTGGCCATCAGACCTTCGTTTAATTTTAGGCATTTACTATAGTCATACTTTCTTAAAAAAAGTAATGAAATATAATTTCTGAACTTGACATGTAAATAAGCTGCTTTGTGTGCTTCTGTTGTGTCTAGAAATGCGCGCCGAGCCCCAATTTTCAGGCGGCGGCGCGCAGTCATAAAATTACTTAGTAACATTTATTTATATGCGCAATGAGAACTCCACCTTTACAAACTTTGCATTTTCCTATGAGGAAACTATTATTTTTTTGGTCGAAATAAAAAAAAAAGGTGCCTAGCTCATCTATCATATACTTATATTATGTAGATATTCTTTATGTTCACTTGGCCGATTTGGATTGGCTATATAATAAAGAAGATAAAAGTAAAAAAATAGTAGTGAAATCAAAAAGTTTATTACTGAAAATGCTATCAACAGTAATAGGAAAGAGAAGGTCAGGTAAAAGTATGGTTTTGTTTGCACAATACATAATTGTCATGGATGAAAATAATTTTGTCCACGCGTAGTGGACTTCGTCGCGATCTTTTAGCAGTGACGGTTAGCTCTGCTATAGAAAAAACGCGCTCACTTGGCGTGCTAGTGGCAGGATTTGCCAAAATAGCCCTTGCGTGTTCGCTTAAAAGAGAAAAGGTTTTTTTCTTTTCCCGCCAATACTGTAGAACGTCGTCATCAATAACGTCATTAGCATTAGCAGCTGCCAAGTACTTCCAGCACTCTTGATCGGATTCATCAAACGCTCGCTCGATTGGGTTACTTTCGCTCGCGCCCGCGCCTTGGCGCGCCGAGCTGACTCCACGGCGGCGGCGGCGCCGGACATAGGGCGGCGCGGCTCCGTCGCGCCGGCGCGGCGCGCATTTCTAGTTGTGTCTCACTCTTTGGACCACTTTTTTCCTTAACGCTTAATGCTTGACCACTAGTCAAATTTTAAATAATTTATTAATGACGTGTCGCAAATCCCTGTAAGTATTAGGTTTACGTGAATAAAGATATTTAGAATTTGACTTATTATAATTACGTATTATGCCTATTTTAATTTGGATATTATTCTGCCATAATGTTCTTTTTTTTACTAGCTATACTCTAATTTTGTTGTTTGTTTATTTAAGTTTATTTTTACTTAGCTTTAAAAATCATACAAATATAAATATGTGGTTAACGTTGTGAGTATCTCAATATTACTACCTCCGTGGTCTAGCGGTTAAGTTCGTGGATTTAGACTTGAAGATACCGGGTTCGATTCCTGTTCGGGACACAAACATAAATTAATGTAAATAAATACATTTAATTATTATTTAATTTATTTATGATATTTCTTGAGTTTTTTTACGCTGAAGATATCGACGAGCTTGTCATGATTGGCCTATAGTAAAGTTGGCTAAATGTGAATACGCTTATTTATAAGCGTGGTTTTTGACCACCCCGAAAGGGAAACGGTCGGGATAATACCACCACTCATTATTGTTAATTGTAAAAATATGTGCTATGCTGTTTGTTGACCCTAATAAAGAAAAAAAAATACAATTAAAGTTTAGTTCGTATAAATTAGATTTACGTGTTTCATCTATTATTATCAGCCATCTATTATTATTTACACTGCTTGATACAGGATAACCATTTCACACAATCTATGTACGATCGCCCTATACGTGGTCTCCACTCCAGCAGCCCAATTCGACTAATACTTTTATTTCTATTATATTTTATTTTAACGTTAAATGCTGTCAAAACATGTTTTGGTATTCACCTACCAATTCAAATTCTATAAGTGGAAAAAAAATAACTTTTGACTAATCCTACCATATTTGCCAACTGTTTTGAAATATTAACCAAATAATAAATAAATTCTTGTAATAATAAAACCAGTGACATGGTAAGTTTTAATATTGTTATTGATTTGTAAACTCATTATTTAAATAATAATATTATTTAAACAATTCTGTATTTTTTTATGTACGATTTAATTACATATTTATATTATATGTATAAACAGTTATAAGTAGATTTGCTGTTTGTAAATGGTTTAAAATAATTTGTAACATATGGGAGATTGTCTGGGCCTCATAAAATTTTGTTTTCACAATTTTCCATTCAATTTATTTCGATGCAATTTTAGTTCCACTTTGTAGGTAAGTAGAATACCGTACGGGGACAATAACTAATGTGGGAGCTTAAGTTTAATCGACACAAAAGTAAGTTCTATGAATTCAGCCATGTCAGCATGCTAATTTTAAAAGCTATGTCTCTTTGGTGTTACTTGTTTATATGTTTAAAAAATATTACATGTATCAAATACCCCCTCATATTATTTATACTATTTTTTTAAGACAAAGATAATATTGGAAGTGTAAGTATAACGTTGTATAATATCCAGTATTTCGGTTACCTACAAGCCAAGAATATATAAATAAATAAATATTTCCAGACAGGTCACACAGCGCCATCTAGTTTCCGTGGTAAGCTCGAGGCTTGTGTTACGGAAACTAGATGGTTGATAAACTACATATTATACTTTTTTTTTGTAAATATATATATATTATACATATAAACACCCAGACCGAGACAAATTATACAATGTACAACTTGCCCCCGGTGGGAATCGAACCCACGACCTCACGGCAACGTTTGTTACCACTAGACCACGGAGGCGGTCTTTGTTACCACTAGACCACGGAATACCGAAATACCCTTCTCTTTTACGCACATGGACTAGCACGATAATTTAGGTTGGTAAGTAACGTGTCACGTGTAACAATGGAAACGTTTCTATTATGCAAGACGTAGTTTTAGCAATTATTTACTACTACCTCAACCTATTAAGCAAGAAATTATTATTAAAATTTATATCAGTTGACTAACCAACTACGAGTATAAGGCCGGTTACAGTGCTTGACCGACCGTCGACCGTCGTCGGTGCCTACGATCGGTCGCCCACTTTTAAAATATGGAAATTAATACGTTGCAGTCGACGAGATTAAATATAATCGGCCATCCATAGCTACTGGAATCCAAGCGCAGCAAAATATCTCCTTGCGCGCGACAGTCCTATAGCTCCATGATTCGTGCGCAATACCGCCCTCCACGATGACCACAAGATGGAGACCACCGAGCAGTTCCAGGCTCTCAAAATCCATGTTCGATCAAGCCGACCGCAGCCGCTTTGACCATCTTTGGGGCATCGCACCTCTCCATGCACAGCTGCCCAAGCGCCGTCGCCTCCACGTGAGATCCTGGGGGCCGAGGCGTAACCAGCAGTCACTGATGCCTTTGCTAAATGGAGATCATTCCGGAGTGCTCCGCTCCAGGGCGAAGATAAACTAGTATTATGTATTATAGTAAAGTTTTGCTAAAGCATAAAACATTATAGGATTTTTTTTGCTCAATGTAATATCATCATAAAGATTTCTATTGAGTATCGATTACAATAATAACACCTTGACTTAACGTAACCACAGTTTGTCCTAGAAACATTGATATTGTAGCTAGTACATTTGAGGTAAATTAATGTAGGTACCGTCAGCAAACACCCCACATAAAATTTTACATTGAAATAACATAATATTAGGTCCTTACCTATGAAATTGATGTTTTGTCGAACTGGCCACTTTGATCTGGCGTTTGGCTAGGAATTCCAAATTCAAAATTATTTATTTCTAAGTCGCGTTCCAGATAGCATGTGCGCTTGCACGAAATGCTGTTTTTTTTAGCATAAATAAGTTACATTACCTACCAAAAAAATTATGAGTATGACAGTTTGAGCTACTTTTCTGCATAACTGGAACGTAGTCTAAGAATACCGATTTTGATATACATACTTACAAATAAATGGCCGTAGGTTCACATGTCGTAGTCAGATGATAATATATGTAGCCTATGTGTTATTCTGATTATAGGCTATATTACTGTAAAGTTTTATCACATTCCGTTCAGTGGTTTTTGCGTGAAAGAGCAACAAACATCCAGACATAAATCCTGACAAACTTTCGCATTTATAATATTAGTAGGATTAAGGCGTGTGTATTTGTGTTTTGATTTTAGTGATTCATTTGTTTTAACGCCATTAGATTTTTCTTTCACATCCGGTCTAATGACAATATGGAAAAATTAAAATATCGCGTTATTTACGAATATGAGTTCCACCAACCAACGCTGTAAAAACAGCTCGAGGGATTAATGATCTGTATGAGGTACTGTAAAAAAAAGATCGGTACGTTTTTGGTTCCAACGTTTTCGTTCTGAGAAATATAAAAAGTATCACCACGACCGTTTTCCTTTCGGGGTGGTCAGAAACCACGCTTATAAGCGGATTCACATTTAGCCAACTTTACTATAAGCCAATCATGACAAGTGACAAGCTCGTCGATGTCTCCAGCGTACCAAACTCGAGAAATATCACAAATAAATTAAATATTATGTAAATAAATACATTTACATTAATAAATATTTTTGTGTCCCGACCAGGAATCGAACCCGGTACCTCCGAGTTCTAAGTCCACGGACTTAACCGCTAGACCACGGAGGCAGTAAATCTGAGAAATATGCATTCTTATTAATTCTTTAGTAAGTTGACTACATGTTGGATTGTGCGAGCGAGAGGGATGGAAAAGTGCTTAAACCCTCTTGAATATGCTTTTTATTAGCATCTCCATTATATTATAGTGGCAGGCATATTATAAAGGTATAACGAGTACATTTGCAAATAACTACCAACTTATTTTCATGTAATTATATTTAGATTATCAGACGAAATGTTTACCCAAGGCGTGCGCTACTGTGTTGTATTGACCTCAATTACAAACTTACAAAATCATCACAAAATCCTCTTACAATTAGCAGAATTACCTACATAATAAATCTATGCATCTATACATAATAAATGCATCTGCCTGCATGGTTTAAAGGTTTATTACGACATTGTGTGACTGCACCCTCCAAGTGCGCACGCGAGCTTTAATGCAATATAATGTCCTAATGCTAAGAATTAATGGAAGATACAGTAAGCTTTTTCGATAAAAAGTTTTATGTCTTGTCGGCCGCACGCCTTAAACGCAACAAGTACGCAGAGATCATCATAAATATACACTTCATCCCATTTGCAGACAAAATGATGAATCCGTGGTCCGTGGAGGCTCTGGCGTTTTCTCGTGAGCTTGGGGAGAAACTCCGCTTGGCGACGGGTGACGCTTGGTGTTGAGAGTGTTTTTGTTCAAAAGGTCACTTGCCGTTTAACTTCCCCGGCACCGGCGTTTTTATTGTTTTATTTATAATAGTTAAATAATTTTTAAATTGATTTAGGCCACATACAGATAAACAAAATTGGCACTGTAAGATACTATATAGAATAATAATTAACAATGCTCTTATATTAACTAATATTGGCTGGCCATTTGAACAGCTATATATCAAATTAATAAAAATAAATACATAAAAGAGCTGGGTAAACGATTTTTTCAAGATTCTGGCGATCCCAAATGCCATAACTACCTAAAACAGAATATGTCGATTATAATTCAACGAGGAAATGTGGCGAGCGTTTTAGGTACCCTCCCTCGTGGTAAGCCCTTAGTTCATTTTGTAGAATAGTTTTAATTTCATAGGCATTTTTAGTTTAGTTTTATTTATAATTAGTTTTTTTTATCTATTAAATAAAATAAATAAATACTGTCTAAATGTCCTAAAGAAATAAGATTAACAACAAATACATACAATAATAATACTTAATAATGACTTACATTCTAATACATATGCGAGTAGGTACTTAAATAAGTTATATATTATGATGGATAACAATACACTGCCTCCGTGGATTTAGACTCGGAGGTACCGGGTTTGATTCCTGGTCGGGATACAAAAACATTTATTAATATAAATAAATACATTTAATTAATATTTAATTTATTTGTGATATGTCTCGAGTTTGGTATGCTGGAGACATCGACGAGCTTGCCACTTGCCATGATTGGCTTATAGTGAAGTTGGCTAAATGTGAATCCGCTTATTTATAACCGCGGTATCTGACCACCCCGAATAGGAAACGGTCGGGATGATACTTTACTTTACTGTAACAATACACATACACCAGTCATGTGGAGTAAGAAAGTGGCTGAAGAAAAAGATTATACAGGAAGAAGATGCTGGTACAAAGGTGTATAATAAACAAGAGAGATAAATATATGTATATTAATATTATTATGTAAGTTACCAAATAAGAATCTTCAGGAAAATTTGGAAAAAGTTATAAATCTGTATGTGGTTTATCTTTCATGAGGTTTAGAGAATTCATTTTTAACTTTTTAGTCCGTTATAAAAACATAGTAGGTACATATTTTTTTTTTTCTTTCACATTTTACTGTAGCAAGCACTTCTAAGCTGTGGTCCAAATGTCCAAGTTTCTAGCTCATCGGAAAGTGACTTTATAATTAATTACATAATTCCACCGGACACACAAGAATGCTAATTAATAAAACATGCAAAAATATGTAGTAGGTATTATAAATAAACAAATAAATTACGCACCTAACAATGCAGCTATGTAATGCAAACGTTGTAGGAAATAATATAAATAATAAGTAAAGAGATAAATTAACGCACCTAGCTAATAAGGCAGCAATGGAATTTAAAATACCTACATACTACATAGCATAATAAATGAGGTGGAAACATTGACCTTTATCTAATAAAATAGTTTGCCCTCGAACATTTGAAAATGACATCTGAAACACCGACCACCGACTATTTCAGATGTCACAGCTAAACTGTTTTTGTTCATCATCATCAGCCTGTATCTCTCCACTGCTGGATATAGGCCTCCCCCAAGGCTCGCTATTTTACACGATCTTCTGCCACCCTCATCCATCCCCCACCAGCGACCTTTCTCAGGTCATCTGTCCATCTGGCGGAGGGTCGTCCCACACTGCGTCTTCCAGTACGTGGTCTCCACTGCAGGACCCGTTTACTACATCGTTCATCGCTTCTGCGACAGACGTGTCCAGCCCATTGCCACTTCAGCTTGCTAATTTTGAAAGCTATGTAACTTTGGTTCTTTGACGGATGTTGTTTGAGCGACCTTGAATTTATGTATCAGACCCACCGTCAGCGTCCACGTCTCTGCTCCATACGACATTACTGGAAGAACACACTGGTTGAAAACTTTTGTCTTTAAACACTGTGGTATGTTTGATAGGAAGATGTGTCGCAACTTCCCGAATGCTGCCCATCCTAGCTGAATGCTATATGCTGTTTTTGTTACTATGTACGATTTATTTTATGCCCTAACCTATGTAACAACTGAATTGTAATGTATATTTATTTTGTAATAAAGATTTTTATTATTATTATTATTATGTAATGTGTATTCTTAAAGAATCTCGGTATTTAACCGATTAATCTAATGATGTTCACGGGCCTCGGCCAAGTGAGTATCATGTTTCTTTAACTCCAAACTTTCTAACTATACGGCAAGTATTGAGGATTGTAGCTTTTTGCAATTGTCTGTACGTGTGTTGGTCAACGTTAATAGTTTTGAGGCTGTCATGTAATGTTTTGGGTATTACTCCGATCGTAGATACTAATATGGGTACAGTTGTTACTTTATCTAATTTAAGTTGGGATTTAAGCTCTATTGCAAGGTCTCTGTATTTAGTATTTTTTTCTGTATGTGTAGTTATTAGGTTATGAGTGTTAGGTACGGCTATGTCTATTATTATTATTATTTAGGTCTCCTCTCAGGTCTTTCCATAGTATTTCCCAATTAAATTGATAGGGGTAAAGTATGGCCCAATCAAAAGATAGATAGATAGATAAATTCTTTATTGCGCAGAAAATAATACATTTTACAGTACATAGACGAGATTAATGTCTAAAAATATTATCTAACAGCTAACCTTTAGGAGAAGTAAGCAGAGATTGTCGGCCAATAATGTTTAACAATATTTTATATTGAGAAAGATAAAAAATGATGCCAAATTCACGCTGAATCTATTTCTTATTGGATTTTCAAAGTTCTTTTAATGTCCAATAATGAGCGTTGTGGTAAAGATGTATCAAATTTTGACTCATCTGTACACAATTTTTTTTTTTATATACACAGCGTCCTAGACCTCCATTGTTGGAGATGGGCCTTCCTTAACTTATATATGGAGAATTTGGCCTACACTCGCCACGTTGACCAGACGGGTTGGAGAGGGAAAGGAAGTTTTTTATTTTTATCTTTATTTTTATTTTGTTGTTTCAGTTTCCTGCTAGAATGTATTTTTTATTACTAAGTAGTCTATTATGACTTACATATAATGGCATCTTTATTAATATACTATATTTTGGTATAAATTAACCCAAATTTAAAGGAAAAAAATAGTTACTTATATTTAAATTTTTCATAATCATTAATTTGTCTTTATTGTAGGTAGATCCAACATCCCATGATTGCACATTAGCATAAGGTTAATCAGATAAAAATAACTATACTTTAGGGTCATATTAAATGTATATATAGTCCGTGTGCTTAAATATTAAATCAATGAGAGGAAACGAATAATGTGTGACTCACCGTGCCATCGCGATCCTTCCGTCTCTCCTAGCATCCATATCAGTCGACACTGTAGGTCAACGACAATTTGATTACAATTCGGAATGTATTTATTGGCCCTGTTCACTAAAAAGCTTTCCAACTGCATAACATTTTCGAAATCCAAATTCCCCATCAGACTTCCCAGAGCATTCTGAATCGTAGCGATGTTGATAGCTGGAACTACCATCGCACAGTCCACACAACGCCAGGGTGTAGCATTTCTCAATGGCTCTATAGGCAATAAACAACCATTGCAATCAGTAGAAAAGCACTTTAAAGCAGCCAGCATAGATCCACGTTCTGTAGGATCACTACAACGATCACACTTGCACCAGAAATGTTTCGTCCTGAACAGATGATGACGCCGGGCCGGAGTTCCCCAAAGCAATCCCGAGTAACAGGAATATATTTCAGTACCTGCTTTTAAAGGTTTTACGGCTTGAACTATCATTCTACGATGGTCATCAAAACTATGTCGTGTATTAGGTATACAATTATGATTCATGAGAGCCGCAACTGGGTACAACCCTCGCTGACTTAACTCATTTCTACCAAACGGTGTTGCTATTTGAAAAGCATTTGCATTCAAAGCATAACACGTCGACAACATTGTTTCTTCGTCTTCTTCAGGAATATCGAAATATTTTTTAATTGTTCGGACCTCAGCACCATGTTGAGTGGACACATTAGTTTGTAGAGCGGCTTGTAATGTTTTCTGTTTTTTGTTCAATTGTAACGCTCTTATCGGAGTCAATGCTCGCGATAGTTGCGCGTCGTCAATTTCCTCTTTAGGTATAGTATTATCCCACCGGGATATTATGACACAATCCTTAGCATGTAATTCTGTTTTTTGGCACTCTTCAGAACACAAGGTCAATGCACATTGGTGACATTTGATGAAGTTTGGAGACGTCAATGTGCAGCACACTGTGCATCCTCGCTGCAACACTTTGCCCGCTCGAGGTCCATATATGAGAGGGGAGTCCACAAACAGGATTTCACCGGCCGAGATGTCCTGTGTCGCTATCAAACCGCGACCACTGAGTCCGGATTCCCCTATGGACCACTTGTTGGAAGTCGGTCCGCCGGCTAATTGGAGATGCTCCTGCACAGATTGTGACAATTGAGCCAACGACAACATCCTGTGTGCTCCGCCTCGGCACTGCACTGTGCGAATGATGCTATTATAAACATGAGCGAGTAGATAATACTGTTCCGATCAGTTATATAAGTGGCCAAAATAGTAATTGTCTTCTTGGTAATTAATTGTACGGAATCGGGGCGTGTGCTAACGCGAGGAGCTTCACGTGTGCTTCACGGTCGTTGCGATCAGTTTGTGTATAAAAATTGGCAGCGGATTTGTATATTGAAAACTACGTGAGTAAACTTTGCGGAACTGTTTATGAGAACTCAGCAATATAATCGCGGGCGCAGCGAGTGCGAAAGACAAACTTGTGGCACTGACAAAAACTATACGTTTCCTAGCCGAATAGCTATTTATAAAATCTGCTATAGCATTTTAATATATTTGTGGAAGCTCAGGTAAACGATAATAATAATACTCTGGCCAATGACCGCACTCATAAGATACTTTTAACTGGTAACCTTTAATGCTGTAAAATTCCTGGTAACATTGCTTACTTATTAAATTATTACTAAATATTAATTTTAAATTTTCCTTCAATTCGACAGGTATTGCAATATATAACGATTAGAAATGTTGAAATTCAAATTGTTAGTGATTAATTTTTTGAACGCAATTAAGCTATAAGGTAAAGTGTAAGGAAGATAATAAAGTAATCAGGTTGAACTATTTAGCCTGATTTGTTTAATGTGTAAATAATTAATAGTACTATTACCTATCCATTAGTTATGAGCGGTCTTGGCCGGATGTTACGGGATGAGCGGATTGAACGAAACTGTCAAAGTTGTCGCTTACCCATAATATTTGACAGACAGTGGGATCGTCCAGGCCCTAATGATGAATGGTAACATTCCTCTGTTTTCCACGGCAGGATCTCAGCAAATAACTTACGCCGGTAATTTAAGCACACTCGGTTACTGGAATAAAAGCGCATGTTTGCAAAAGTTTCATGATGTCGGATCGCCTACTTCTGCTTTTCTTAATTAGCACTTTTCTCAGAAGTGTACTCTGCCGGCCCGATAGAACGTAGTAGGTAGTAGGGACGTCTAGTCAGGCTGACAATCTCATCAATTTTAGACATTTCCAGATCTTGTGATATAACGGATTTACGCACGAACCACTGCGTTCGGGAGATCACCCTGGGCTATATGTTCTAGTGAATTTGATCTTGTCCCTGTTAGTCCACAATATCCACTGATCCACTAACTCGTATGAGTACAACCTCACGTTAGCAATAGCCGGTTGTAAAATAAATACAATAATTTGTTCACGATGTTTATTTACAGTATGAGAAGCCATGAATATGTCTAAGTCAAATACACCGGTACTATCCGGAATCTACGAGTAAATGCCCTTTGTGACTGGCTTAATCATTTTTATCATTATATCATTACACCCCTACATAATTACTACGTCTTCATCGTCTATAATGTTTATTGTGATTTCACCGATATGGGTGTGATACTAGGACCAAGGTGTGATATCTGAAATTAAACTTCATTCAATTATGTGCTCATGGAGTGCGACAGTGTGGCTGCGCCTAGACTGAGGTTCCTCCAGACTGCGAGGACTCTTCCGGAGGTCTGCAGGAACGTAACGGGTCTCCTGGCCTTCCTGGAGGAGATCGGATGGCTCCGTTGAAGGAGTAAAGGTCACGCACAATGGTCCAATGGAGACTTATGAGGGCTAAATCCTTGGAAAATAACTAAAACACTTGTTTCGGCGTATTAAATTATATTTTTGTAAAATAATACATTTTGTAAGTCGAAAAGTTATGTGAAATCTGACAAGATGTGTTTTGGCATTTTATGTCAAAAGTCTTTTTGAATTTTATATTTTTATATGAAATGATGTGTCCACTACATTACTTCCTCACCAGTAACTTTGTTACGATAGTATTTAATATACTATATAATTAGTAAATTTAACAATTTAATATAAAAAGTAATAAGTAAAATTAAGTATTATAATAGTGAATTGTAGGCCTATTCCAAAAAGTTACTTTCTTTTTTCTAACTCTATTGCTGGTACTATGAGTATTTACATTATTAATGAAATTTATATTGTTAATATTTACATGATTATTTAAATCAGCGTAATGATTATTTACATTGTTTTCGATGCTTGCTGTTTCTGTATGTTGAAATAAATATGCAGGTTTAAGTCTATCTATTGATATATTTTCATTTTTATTTTGAATTTCTATAGAAAAATATTTATCAAAACGTTGTTTGATTTTAAAAGGTCCTGTATAAAAAGGTTCTAAAGGTTTTTTAATTCTGTCGGTTCTTAAAAAGACGTGAGAACATGTATATAAATCTTTGTGTATAAATATATTCCGTTTATCAAAATTTTGAGTACGCCTTCTTGGTCGTAATTCGTCCATAGCTAATTTTAATTTTGATGTGAAAGTGTTGGAATTTGTTTCTATTTTTGATTTTTCGAAGAATTCACCTGGCACCCTTATTGTGGTACCATAAATCATTTGGCTAATTGTAAATTCTTTATCATCTCTTATGGCAGTACGCATTCCCAACAAAACTGTCGGTAGGGTGTCAGACCATCTAATATTATTATGACATTTAATTGCTGATTTTAATGTCCTATGCATTCTTTCTACTTTACCATTTGATTGTGGGTGGTAAGCTGTTGTAAAGTTAATTTTGGAACCGCATATTTCTGTAAACTTTTTAAATAGTTCCGATTGAAATTGTGGACCTCTATCGCAAACGATTGTATGTGGTACGCCGAATCTTGCTATCCAGTTGGAGTAGAATGCTTTTGAAACTGTTTCGGCTGTACTATTTGGTATAGGTACGACTTCTATCCAGTCTGAAAATCTATCTATACAAGTCAGACAATAGACATTTCCCTCAGATGGAGGTAATGGGCCTATTAGGTCTATATGAACTACTTCAAATCTTTCATCAGGTTCTGTAAATGTAAATAATTTTGATTTAGTGTGTCTTGTTATTTTATTTTTTTGACATTCTATACATGTTTGTGCCCAAATTCTAACGTCTTTGTTAATGTTTGTCCAAATGTATTTATTTTTCATTTGTCGTACTGTTGATTTTATTCCTGAGTGTGACAAGTTGTGTATATTGTTAAAAAATGTTTTTCTATGATGTAAAGGTATAAAAGGTCTAATATTATTTGTAGATATGTCACACCACAGTGTTTCTCCTGAGTTTAATAAATACGGTCTGAATTTCAATGAATTTGACAACTTAAGTTGTTGAAGTTCACTGTCATTTATTTGTGCTTTTGCTATTAAATCATAATCTAAAACTTCTACTGCTTCTATTCTCGATAAGGTATCAGCAATAATATTTTCACTACCTCTGATATGTTTGATGTCAGTTGAGAATTCCGATATAAACTGTAATTGTCTCAACTGTCTTGGGGATGCTTTTTCGTTTTTTTGTTTAAAAGCAAATGTTATTGGTTTATGGTCAGTGTAAATTGTAAAATGACGACCTTCTAAAAAATGTTTAAATTGTTTAATTGATGCGTAAATGCTTAGCAATTCCCTATCATAGGTACTATATGCCTTTTGTGCGTTATTGAATTTTTTTGAATAAAAAGCTATTGGTTTCCACGATCCGTTTTCAAATTGTTGCAATACTGAACCCATTGCTAAATCAGAAGCGTCCGTAAAGAGTGCTAATGTATGGTTTGGATTTGGATAAGTTAATAATGCTACATTTGCTAAATCGGTTTTACATTTTTCGAACATATTTATGGCCTGATTGGTCCATTGGATTTTAGTTTTGTATTTTTTCTTTGCTCCTTTTAGATAATCATGTAAAATAGCTTGTGTTTCAGCAGCATTTTTAATATATTTACGGTAAAAGTTTAAAAGTCCTAAAAAAGTTCGTAAATCTTGTAATATTTCTGGTTTTTTGTAATCAATAATGGTTTTAACTTTATGAGGTAGTGGTTTTGTGCCTTCCTTGGTTATGAAGAAACCCAAAAACTCTACTTCTTTTAATCCGAATTCTGACTTTGAAACATTTATGCGTAAACCATATGCATTTAGTCTATCAAATACAATTTGGAGGTGTTCCTTATGCTCATCTGGTGTACAAGAAGCAACTAAAATATCATCCAAATATGGAAATATAAAATCTAAATTTCTAAAAACCAAATTTATAAAACGCTGAAAGGTGGCTGGGGCGTTTCTTAAACCAAAACTTAAAACATTAAATTCAAAAAGTCCAAACGGTGTAATAATAGCGGTTTTTGATTTGTCCTCTTCAGCCATTGGTATTTGGTAATATGCTTTAAATAAATCAATTTTAGAAAAAATATTCTTACCAGGTAATATTGCTAAAAAATCATCTATTCTTGGGAGAGGGTACCTGTCTGGTATAGTTTGTGCATTCAGTCGGCGATAATCTCCACATGGCCTTAGTGATCCATCAGCTTTGGGCACTAGATGTAAGGCGCTGGCCCATTCTGAATTAGACGGTCTTATTATTCCATTGTCAATCATAAATTGGAACTCTTGTTTCGCTATGTCTAAACGTTTGGGATCTAATTGTCTCGGTCTGCAGTATACTGGGTCTCCTCTTGTTTCAATTTTGTGAGTAACATTGTGTTTTAACTTTGTTGGTAATAAATTTGGTCTTGTGATTTCCGGGTATTTTGATAATAGGTCGTAGTAATTTTGTTTTTTGCTGAGTGTACTTATGACATCTTGATCTGTTATTGTTGACACTTGTCCTCTTGTTGTGCAGTTTGTAATATTATCGACTAGCCTTTTGTTTCTTAAATCTATTAGTAAGTTAAAATGTTTTATAAAATCAGCTCCTAAAATTCCTCGATTTATTTTAGCTATTATAAAAGGCCATTGAAATTTTCGGCGTAGTCCTAAATCTAATGTCAACACTTTTACACCACATGTCTGAATTTCAGTTCCGTTTGCTGCATACAGTTTCATGTTATTATTAATTTTGTCAGTTCTGTTGGCTGGAATTATGGAGACATCTGCTCCGCTATCTACCAATAATCTCAGACCGGTTTGAATCTCTGTTATAAAGAGTCGTGACGATATGACATTTGTATTGTCTGCTGATCCAACATCTGTATGTGCTGCAGGGTTGTCCAGATTCAAGTGACATGGTTGTGTGCATCTGTTAATGTCGCAGCGTTGTCCGAATTTATAATGGTAAAAACAGTACCTGGATCTAGTTTGGCTTCCGCTTACAATATTATGTGGCATGAAATTTTCGCGACGATGCCGGTGGTGGTCTCGAGATGTATAATTTATGTATTCACAATTGTTTTGTACCCGAAAGCTTGGTTTTGTAGTAACTGTGTCCATGTATCGTATGCTTTTAAAATTTTCGTTATACGAGTCAGTCATGTTTTTTCCTTTGTCGGGGTCACCAGTTATGAGGGCTAAATCCTTGGAAAATAACTAAAACACTTGTTTCGGCGTATTAAATTATATTTTTGTAAAATAATACATTTTGTAAGTCGAAAAGTTATGTGAAATCTGACAAGATGTGTTTTGGCATTTTATGTCAAAAGTCTTTTTGAATTTTATATTTTTATATGAAATGATGTGTCCACTACAGACTAAGTGCGGAAAAGCCATCGAAATCACAATCACAATCACAATGATCCTACTTCTGCTGGTGGAAGTCTAAACAGCAAAGCGCTCCAAAGTCTGTTAGCAGAAGACCAGCAGCTTATCAGATTCCAATAACCTGTTAATATTTAATCTGACTGTGAAAGGAATCTGCAAGCAAAACAGAGCTATATCAGATTTACAAAATAAAACAAATACAGAATTACATAACATGCATATTAAACTGAAATTCAATCCGTATTTCTTTTGTTATTATATCTTTCTGTATGAATAAATGAGTTGTTAAGGACTAATGTATTCTGTACAATATCCTTTTCAAGAATATTATAAATAAAATCATCGTGAAGTCCTACTCGCCATTTTGCACGGACATGTCAAGTGCAAGTTTCTGTATTGTAAATTACTTTACTGTGGATATTGTTAGTCAAAAGTGGTGATATTTTACTTAATAATGTGCTACAATGAGAATAATTATGGAAAACGATGAACTTAACACTAATATGGGGAACAAGTCGCAGTATATTTTTTGCGGTTTTCCCGCGCCGAGAACTCCTATACGTATTTGGGCAATATTGACGCGAATACTTCGTGAAAGCATCGAATTCTGCAACATCCGGAATTTGATGATAACCTCATAAGAAAGAAAAATATATTACGTCAGACATGGCTGTATGGGCTAGACCCTTTGCCTTTTCTATTACTTCAATCATCCTCCATCGGGAGAAGAGATCACAAACAAAAAACATTGTTACTAGTTGCTGTTTCATCGCTTATTCCACTACCTACGACATTTAAAACCACAAATTCCCTACTTTTGGTCTATTGTAAATCTTCACAGTGTGACGGAAAATTCAGGCCACAGTTTTGAATTTAAACTGTATGATTAAAGCAAGAAATATGAAATTCAAAGCGTCCTCATTGATTTCGCGCTACATGCGCAAGAGTTTCCAGTTTCACCCTTTTGTTTGACAAACTCGTCTAGGTTCGTGAACCCAACCAGTCTGCGAAAGGCTGCTGGTTAAGCGGTCAAGTTTTTAGTGACAAATTAGTTATGGAAGCTTTCGATTACTACGAAGACAAGTGCCCGATTTATTACTTTGACAATTCTTACAAATCGCTATTAGGTTCATGTCTTATTGTATTTGGTATGTCACATTATAGTCTAATTAATACCTGTTAAGTTAAGACGTTTCCTCAACGACACCTTCACTCAATCAGTACTTCCAGCTGTCAAACGAGGAGCCTCTAAATCGGTTTTCTTCTTAGTATTCTCATCATTCGCATATTCGCATCATTCTTCCTTTGTGTCAAACTCTTTTGCAGTTGTTGCTGCGAATTTGTGGAACAACCTGCCCTTAAATATAAGACAAGCATCAAATCGAGCTCAATTTAAAAAGATGGTCTATTTGCATTTCTTAAATGGCTCCTAACAAGAGACCTACTTAGTGTATATATGTATTGTATGTATATTGTATTATAGTATATTGTATTGTATGTATTATTGTGTGTATGTATGTATGTGTTTATGTGTGTATATAATTAACATATTGTTTATTGCTTACAATGTGATCGTTTAGTTTATTGGATTTTTAGTATATTGGATTTTTACTTGCACCTACCGTTCACTTTAAATGCTTTATCTGTCCCTAAGGTTGGCTGTCAGAGAATGCTAGCGGCATTAAGCCCGCCCCTTGTACATAGTGCAATAAAGTTTTAAATAAATAAATAAATAAATATAATTAGCAAAATACTACTTAAATAAAACTAAAACTGCGGATGGGAAGTACGATAGGGATGTTGAAAGAATAGTAAACGCGGGAAATAGTGTTAACGGTGCCCTGGGGTCACTGATCGCCATTTGAAATATCAGTGACAAAGCTCGACTAGCCATACACAATGCCATGCTGGTACCAATACCAGTATGTAAGTGAGACGTGGATATATCAGAATACGGATGGGAGTAGAGTTAATGCTAATGCACGTCGACGAAATGAGGTCGTTGCGTCGGATATGCGGCGTCACTTTGCCGGACCACATACGTAATGACGAAATACGCAAAAGGGTAGGTTGAAAGAAAGCATAGGGAAAAAAATAAGGAAAGGTATGCTCTGATGGTTCGGGCATGTTGAAAGGATGAATGAAGAGAGATTGAGTATCAGATATATAATGCGAAAGTTGTGGGTAAAAGAGGCCCTGGCAGACCTAGACTTACATATTACGACCAAATAAATAAAACAATAGCTAAAGGTGCGTTGAAAAGCCATCGAAACAAAGTATAAGTAGTTGTATAAAATTTTGCATGCCGTCACTGGCGAAACATATAAGTTGTCTATAAAACTGAGACCATACTCGAATCTGTAACCATGTGTTTTTTAGCAAATAAAATATTTCATTTCATTTCATTTCAAAGGGCATGGTTGATGAATGTCAAAGAAGCGAAAGAGGTATGTCGTGAGCGTGACAAGTGGCGCTCAATTGTCTCTGCCTACCCCGCAAGGGATTTGGCGTGAAGATATGTGTAAGTTGTAATTAAGCTTTATATATGTAGGTACATATGTATATATTTATTTGTGTATAGGTGTTATGATATGTATTCTTTGTTTATACGTATATATTTGGCAATTTATTGTTATTGTTAAGTATCTATATTCATATCTAGTTATATTGATTTATTGTTTATAACCACCCTATAACCTCACCATCACAATGCAATAAAGTATATTATTGTTATTAACCGCTAGACTACAGAGGCCGTTTAACATAATGTGGATTTCATAGACGTACCTTGTACTAGTAGGTTTGTCTCGCCTGTACTGAGATTTAACAGAGTAGAGACACCAATCCAGACAGTGTTAACAATAATAATGGTTATGTTTTAGGAGTCTTTGGGGTGCTGCTAAACGGATGGCTGTTTGCTACATTTATCCATAGCCACCTGCTCACCTTTCGGAGTCACATCTTAGTGCTAAATCTCTGCACTGGATCTCTCGGAAGAAATCTTCTTGGTTTCCCCTTTTCAGGCTCATCAGCTCTTGCTAAAAGGTAAAAGTCTTTTTTACATCCTGGTGGGGGCACAAAAATATTAATTTATTTATTTATTTATTTATTCAAGGTACAAAAAACAGATTACAACCATTGCACGATATATACATACACACTATTTGACAGCAGTTCTGGATTGCAATCCATAGCAGTGTACACTACAAGACAATACAATAATAATATAATTCAAATGTTCTTACATAACATGACCAATTTCAAATTTCTAACTTATATATAAACTTATTATAAAAGATAACTTAAAAGACAGCACAACATAACTAATAATAATAATAATATAATCTAACTAATAATAACCTACCTAACTAAATTAAAATAAATTACAACATCAAAAATTTAAATTATCCTATATTAAACCATCTATGTATATATTTATTTAAAATAATTGTTAGATTAATAATAATAAATTAATATGATATATATTTATTAAAAGTTTGTTAAGCTGGAGACATCGACGAGCTTGCCACTTGTCATGATTGGCCTATAGTAAAGTTGGCTAAATGTTAATCCGCTTATTTATAAATTTGGTTTCTGACCACCCCGGAAGGGAAACGGTCGTGATGATACTTAACTTTTTTTAGACAAACTAGCAACAACATTTAGATCGATATTCCTGTATTGTACTTAAACAGATATATGATTATTATATATCCAAAATGGCCGCAATTTTATTCTCTACTGAGTAAAAAATATATATTTTTAATGTACATATTCAAATATTGGATTGTGCGAGCGGGAAGAATAAAAAAGCGTTAAGCCTCCTATTATTAAATTATTATTTATTTACAAAACGACAGCCTTGTTCTAACGTGACTCTCACAAAATCATAGTCTATCTATAGTATTCCATTGACCATAGTTATCAATATTTCTTTACTGTTTTAACCAATTCAATGCGTCTTAGCTTTCAGTATTATCTATCGTTTTGATCGCAATGATTATGGTTCAAAAGTGATCTTCAATAATAATATGCAATAGTCGATGATGAATTAACACATCTAGCTATTTTAACTCAAAAACTATTATATTTTACTTTATGATTACTAAGCGTCTGGCCAATGAGTTGTCCAAACGGCTAACGAAAAAGTCTGGAGACAGGAAAGCTGGCAATTATGTCTGCCAAAGTATTAGCTTAGCTATACAGAGGGGAAATGTTGCCAGTCTTCTTGGGACTATCACTGAAGCGTCGTCTCTAGAGGACATTTTTATAGTTTATTTTTTATTAGGTTTAGTTTATATTTATTTTAATTTTTAATTTTAAGTTAGTTTTAACATTGTATTGTATTATAATACTGTTTACAACATATAAAATAAAATTAATAATAATTTTATATATATTTTTATATTTCCAGACAGGTCACACAGCGCCATCTAATTTCCGTGGCAAGCTACGAGGCTTGTGTTACGGAAACTAGATGGTTGATAAACTACATATTATACTTTTTTTTTTTTGTAAATATATACTTATTATACATATAAACACCCAGACCGAGACAAATTATACAATGTACAACTTGCGCCCGGTGGGAATCGAACCCACGACCTTCACGGCAACGTTTGTTACCACTAGACCACGGAGGCGATCGTATAAAATAATATTAAGATAGGGATATAAGTCCCGTCTGCGTGGAATGGTGGCATGAACGCTGGCTGCATTTCCCCGCTAAATTGCAATACTGATTCTTTGGGCGAAGAAAAAGCCAGCCCTCTTGTCACCGGAGGAGACGACAAGACGCAGTGTTATGTCTTTTAAAAACTTTTTTGTGCTTGGACTCCATGGGCCCAGAGTTATCAATATTTCTTTACTCTTTTAACCAATTCAATGCGTCTTAGCATTCACTATTTAGAATCCTTTTGATCGAAATTTGTCAAAAGTGATGTTCAATAATAATATAATTATGAAAATTGTTAATAAATAAATTTGTCTCTATGATTAATAGAGTATCTCTAGTTTGATACTGTTTGAGTTTTCAGATGGCTTTTCGGATCAGCCTGCTGTCAACTGTTCGCTTTCTTCAACACATTTCTTGGAGTTTTTCAAATGGCATCACTCTTAACACTTTGCTTAGAGCGGTATTACAGAGTTAAATATTATAAACATGGTAAGAACTTCATATACATTTTTAAAGATTTTACTGCACCACATCACTACCACCATCGAAGTTGCAGTCTTCTGGAGCTTGCTGAAGTAATTCTAGATGATGGCAAGACTATGACGTTGGTCTCCTGGGAACAACGACGTGCTGTGTTGTGGGACGCCACGTGTGTCTATACCCTCGCCGCAGCGCACCAGAGGACAGCGCATAAAGCGAAAAATGCGGATACAAGCGGCGCAAGTAATGATCCACAATAAAAAAATCATACGAGTATTGTGCCTGTACATGTTTGCTGTAGAAACTTTGGGCCCATGGAGACCAAGGTTACAAAGTTTTTAAAAACAAAGCATAACGTCTTGTCGTCTCCTCTTGTAACTTCTTTCTTGGCCTAAAAACAAAAAGGATTGGAAATCAACGGGGAAATGCAGCCAGCGTTCTTGCCATCATTTTATGCAGACGACAGCACTTATAATTAATGAAATGAAATGAAATAATATTTATTTGCATGGAATATGGTAAATAGGTACATAGTCTTTGAATAGCTCACATACTCCGCCATTTCTGGCACACAAATTTATACTAACTAACTTAATTAATTACTAATTTATACACTGAAAATAATTTATGTAATAAATAAAATGTCATGAATTTAAGAAATCTCGCATAAGATAATACTCGTATGCGAGATTTTGGTCAGTTGATTAATACAATTTATTACAATTATTTATTACTAAATTTGTATGAATAAATTAAAATTAATAAATTAATATTACTTAACTTTATCAGTTTAAAACCAGAGTTGTAACACAATTCCCATAGACTAGACGTGTAAGGCATTATGAATCTTAAATCTGTGCAGTAAGACTCGTTTTACACTTTCACACACATTGTCGGATCACGTGCAGGGCTGAAACCGGATTGTTTGCACAGTTTTTTTTTTGTACTAGCGCCATAGGTCCATGAATGTTAGCAACTGGATTCAGACACTAATATTGTAAGCTAACCATGGTGATATTTGCATAAAAATAACACCGCTTAAAACGAGGCCTACCAAAATATCCATGATGGAACTTTCGTTCTAGTTCCATTTCTGTAGTATATTATTTATTTATTTAAATCTTTATTGCACTATGTACAAGAGGCGGGCTTAATGCCGCTAGACATTCTCTGACAGCCAACCTTTAGGATAATGTAGTAAGTTCCAGGTGTGAGGTAGGTGCAACATATAATATAGATATGATAAATATGGAAATAATTAGGCTCTGGATAAAAGTATATACTTACATACTAAACTACATCCAAGAATACATATACTACATACAATATAGATATATATATATATATATACACACTACATATATATAATACTACATATGTATAATGTTACTTATAACACGCACTGACACATATATATAGACGTATATTTTTAATGTATTTAATTTTAATTGATTTATTGCACCTACCTCACATAAATGTTCTCGTTGTCCCGAAGGTCTGACAGGCAGAGAATGTCAAGCGACATTATGTCACGCCTTTGTATAGATATGTGCAATAAAGTTTCAAATAAATAAAAAAAAAAAAAAAATGACCGCTGTTTTCGTAATCCGAGCCGATTTCATCATATTTTTTTCATTACAGCCCCCGAACACGGCGTCCTAGACCTCCACTGTTGGAGATGGGCCTTCCAGAACATATATCTGGAGAATTTGACCTACACTCGTCACGCTGGCCAGACGGCTTGGCGACGATATGTTGTCAATTTTATTGACAATTTATTAACGATTCCACAAGTTGGCATTAGTGGAACCGGAACCGACGGCTTAACGTGCTCTACGGGAACGGTGGTGTTGTAAATCTATGACAAATGTACGTAAGAAAAGTGCATTTCTCATTGGTACATGCCGGGGGGGTTTGAACCGACCTTTGTAGGATTTAAGGAACGCGTTCTTACAACCGAGCCGCCACCGCGCCCAGTTCTGGCATCAGCTGGACAGTATTTAGACATAATTTCAACCCGAAGCAGCGTGACTTACTATTGTTATTATTTTATGACCGTGACTGATATAAATTTCAATTAAATATGACATAAACTTGATTTTATATTTGTATAACGATAATTTCTAGCCAGAAATATACACTCGCGTGCAAGTATATCGACTCAAGCCTCAAGTGCGCATAAAACATTATATAGAGGTAAAATAAGTAATTGTTAAGTTATATCACTTTTTATGCGCACTTGAGGCTTGAGTCGATTTACTTGCACGCGAGTGTAATTACTGTTCATATCAGCTCTAACTTAACTTACAGATAAAGATTTAAGCCTGAAACTGTACTGTGGATTGGTTGGAGCATGCTGGTTAAGTAGTGTTTTACTCTCAGCTCCGCCTTTAATTAATTTCGGAAGATACAGTTGCGATGTTACGAAGACTATTTGTACCCTTTCTTGGCCTTCTACTGTCGCTGGTGCACGACATCTGGGCTATAACATACCTTACGTCATCTTTGGAGCCATCTTACCTGTATTAACAATGTAAGAAAATATTTATAATCCCAACTTACAATCAGGCGATCTCGTCCAGCGTGCGGAAAACTCAAACTGCGCAATTACGCTAACCTCGGTACAGGTTACAAGTTTGCATCGTTTGGGGTCGAGACGATGTGACCATGAGGATCTTCAGAAAAGCGTCTGGCAAAGGAGTTGTCCAAACTGCTGACGGAGAAATCTGGAGACAGGAACGCTGCCAATTATTTCTCCCATCGTATTAGCCTCGCTAAACAGAGGGAAATGTTGCCAGTCTTCTTGTGACTATCTCTGATGAGACGTCTCTTGAGGAATTTTTTTATTTATAGATAATTTACATGTTTATTAGTTTTAGCTTATACGAGTAGGTGTTTTTAAATAAACATAGCTGTGTTATATAACCCATCGATTGAAAAAATATTTTATTTGTCAAATCTAGTATCGTAATAAATCCTTCTTAAATCGACTTTATACAACTGTGATTTTACAAGGACTATGTGCTCTTCGTCTTTATCCGTCGCTGGTGCACGTCATCTGTAGCCATAGCACGCACACACTACGTTATTTAATCGGGAATATCATTATCAGCCTGTGACTCTTCACTGCTGGATATAGGCCTCCCACAAAGTTCGCCATGTCACACGATCTCCTGATCTGCCTCATCGTCCATCTGGCAGAGGCCCCTCTCTGCATCTTCCAGTACGTGTTCTCCACTTCAGAACCCGTTTACTCCATCGTTCATCGGATCTACGACAGACATATCCCGAGCATTCCCGATAATTTTAAAAGCTATGTCGGTAACTTTTATGCTCTATTGGATGAACAATTCAATTTCATAATATCTTTATTCACGTAGGAAAGGTATTAATCAAGTTATAGCGAATATGATTTTGTTAAATTATTTTAAATTTTCAGAATCTATTTTGTATTAAAGAATATACCACTGGAAATATTATATTACCGATCTGAGCAGCAGAAGGAACAACGATTTTTAACTAAGGTAGGTACATCAAGATCAAATATAAGATAGAGCGGTAATTTCCTGCTGGTCTAGCGTTTAAGTCCGTGGAATAAATTATTTATTTATTCTCGAGTTTGGTACTCTTGACTCTAGATACATCTTAAAGTTAGCTAAAAGTGAATCCTTTTCATTAAAAATAAAAACGTGGTTTCTGTTTTTCAAGGATACGGTTGTGATGATACTTTTAGCGGTCATTTTCATACAAAATGTTTGTTACATTATTTTCTTACGCCACCTATCCTAGCAATACTTCTAACTATTTATTAATAGATAACATTTTTCTTTAAATACATGCTTACTGATGCTATGTTCCACTTGAGAACAAAGCTAAGCTTGCTTTTTTACCGAATTTTGCTTAAATTGTATTAACAAGTTGACCGACTTTTAAAAAGGGAAAAAGCGCAGGTCAAACACATAGTGAATAATTGATGGAGCCAAGGTTGACTTATCATTAGCGTTTTTAAGATTATAATTATGTGCGCCATCTATGATCGAGTAGAGGTTTTTTTTTCTAATAGCTAACAGAGCAATGGTTTAGGCCAATGTCAACCTTATGATTAGTGTATTAAGGTGTGCAACTATAATAGCGCCATCTATGGTCGAGTAGCGGAACTATATCTTAATACCAACTTCTAGAATGTTCCTCGTACTTTCATTGAAATCTTTAAAAAATATTAGAAGTAGCAATATTTACATATGAAAATAAACTGACACAGGTTCTTTTGTCGAAAAAAAAAAGACGTGTTTTACAATTAAAACAACAAAACACAGCGGACCGCATACATAACGACCAAAAACGGAAAAGGGTAGGTATAAAAGAACGCATAGGGACAAAAATAAGGGAAAGGGCATGCTACGATGGTTCGGGCATGTTGAAAGGATGAGCGAAAAAAGATTGACCAGGTACATAATGCAAAAGATGTGGGTAAAAGAGGCCCTGGCTCACGTATCTCACTTACTTACATATCACGATCAAATAAATAAAACACTGGCTGCATTAAAAAGCTTTACTTTATTAAAAAACCTTTTGTTGAAAGGGCACGTATGAAGAGGTTGATGAATGTCGACGAAGCGAAAGAGGTATGTCGTGATCGTGTCAAGTGTCGCTCAATTGTTTCTGCCTTTTTTTCGAACGTCGAACACGACCATAACCGGTAATGACTCATCATCATCATCATCATCAGCCTGTATCTCTCCACTGCTGGATGTAGGCCTCCCCTAAGGCTCGCCACTTAACGCGATCTTTCGCTACCCTTATCTAACCCCCACCAGCGACCTTCTTTAGGTCATCTGTCCATCTGGCGGGGGGTCGTCCCACTCTGCGTCTTCCCGTACGTGGTCTCCACTCTAGAACCCGTTTGCCCCATCGATCGTCGGTTCTGCGGCAGATGTGTCCGGCCCATTGCCACTTCAGCTTGCTAATTTTAAAAGCTATGTCAGTAACTTTCGTTCTCTGACGAATCTCAACGTTTCGAATTCTATCCATCAGAGATACACCAAGCATAGCTCTCTCCATGGCTCGCTGAGCGACCTTGAATTTATGGACCAGACCCACTGTTAGTGTCCACGTCTCTGCTTCGTACGACATTACCGGGAGGACGCACTGGTTAAAGACCTTAGTCTTTAAACATTGTGGTATAGACGATAAGAGGATGTGCCGGAGTTTCCCGAATGCCGCCCATCCTAGCTGAATGCGTCTGTCGGCTTCTTTGCTGAAGTTGGCTGCTCCTAATTGATTTTTGATTGACTATCATACACTAATACCTTCTGTACCTTGCCCACTTGCTCCAGGACTGCTCTAAATTTGCTGCCCGAAGGCTTCAACACCAGCAACTTTGCAACCTTAAGAAGATTAAGCCCTTTCATCTCGGTTCCCTTTTTATCAACCATGTCACCATGGACTCCTTCACCAGCTTTGTGGATCACATTGTTATGAGCCTCAATAAATTCAATTAATGAAACCCAACCGCTGCGACACCAATACCCTTGTGACAAATAATATATATACAAATAATAAATAAAGAAAGTGAAATAGGTGTGTGGAAGCGTGAGCGAAACTACCGAAAACTGTCAGTAGCACCTTCTAACGCACATACCTATAATCTCGGACTTAGATGTTATATAAAATAGCAACATTAAGGGCCGAAATCCTACAGACAAAGAAATGTAGAAGAGAAGAGAACAAAAGGATTTGAAAAAAAAAAAAAAAACCTTCTGTACATATTGTTCTGGCTTTTATTCTCAAATTGTTTGGTTTCCTTGTCTTGTTATTAACGTGTCTGTTTATTGCAGAGTTTACATGCAGCATGTCTGATATCATTGGTATTATGGTTACCAGCGGCTGTGTTGGTGAGTTGGGAGTGGGCGCCTACACTGCTGTTTGGACATCAAGAAATATTGCCACCAGCTCTAATACTTGTCGCACGAATAGCTTCAGAGGTGAGGGAATCAATCTATAATGACACTTTTTATTCTTAGCTGCCCGGAACGAGGGTCAGAAGCCTCAGCACGTTATTTAAGGCAAAACGCATTTTTGATCTTATCAGCAGCTCGCCAGTAGAACCGGTTACCTCTTTAGCAATTTGCTCACTAAACACTTTCACAAAAAGCAAGAGATTAATTAATCAAATATAATAATAATAAAATTCTTTATTGAACACAAAATATACAAAATAAAAACATGAACATAGACGAGCATAATACCATGAAGTATTCCCTACCAGCTAACCTTTGGGAGAGTGATAGATTTATATGATGGGTGCAGAGTCTGAGATTCCGTGTGTCAATTTAAGATTAATTTTATGTGCAACTAAAGTGGCGCCATCTATGATCGAAACTTGAAAAGAGATTTTGTTTTTGTCCAAAACCTATTTACACTGATACCTATCAAATTCAAATTCAAATTAATTTATTCAGTAAGTAGGCCTACTTCAGGCACTTTTACACGTCAAATACATCAATACATTAACAATCATTTATTTTAACAATAAAAATTAAGACAAAACAGACACAATAATCCACCAAACAACTTTATATACTTTCTGAATACATATAATGTCATAAATGAAAATAATAATTATTTTGCAGCTGTAGATGGGCATTGTCATACTAGAACTAAACTTATAAATTAAGATAATAATGTCTATATTAGTAATATTATGCTGCTGTATTCGGGCGTTGTCATACTACATACTAAACTTATAAGCTAAAAAAAAATATAAAATATAAATGACAATAATAATACTTGTATATAAAATTATAGCAATACAATTAAAATGACCAAGCCTTTTTGTCCTGATGATATTCATCAACTGTATAATAGGATTTTTGTATTAAGATTTTTTTTAAAGATGTGTGCTGGCTTTGTTAATATTTCTTCAGGAATTTTATTATAGATTGGTACACATTGTCCCATGAATGAACGCCTAGTTTTTCGTAGTCTATAGCCTGGCACAAATAGCTTATTTTTATTTCGTGTATTCAACGAATGTAAATCTAGATTTTTAGGGAATTTATGGATATAACTTGCATACGGTCGTATCATACATACATCAGGCGCCAGCAGGAAATTTAATCTATGAGAGATTGTAAAATCGCATGATCTTTTTACGGGATTCACTGGAGAATCTCGGAGAGTTGACAACCCTAGGCTACACTCGTAACGTCATGATAGTCGCGGCGGCATGGCAGCGGTATTTTTCAGCATGTCTATCTGGTATATTTCGTCCCACACCACAATTTAATTAGATATTTGTTTTTCAGGCAGCGACATGTGTTCCAGTTTTATGTTACTTGGTTGGCGACGAGCGTCTCCGAGCAGCGCTGCTAGGTCGAATGAGGAGACACTATGCTCTGCTGCGACCTGACCGAGCCAGACGATTTCTCCGAGCCTAAATACATTTAATTAAAATGTTTTCAAATACAGTTCTAGTTTTATTTGATTCCTATGTGACAAAAATATCAGTAGATTTTAGACTTCGGTCCATTCCATCCATTATCGAATCTAGACACGTACATCATGTTCATCCAAAGACAGCGATCCAAAAGATGCGACGTACCATGATATTATATAATATATTATGATATAATATTTAACAAAATGGGGCAAGAAGCCAAACGGTATAAGAATTGAAACTGGGAAAATCGTCTTAAAGTTAATTTGTCTATGACAGTGCATTGTCGGTTATGTTTCACTGACAAAATAGCGAACTGCATGCTACGGAATTGTAAATCACGGATCATATACGGGGGTTACTATTTAATTCAATTCGTTTATTTTGCAAGTAGGCATAGGATAAAAAGAGATGTATTCTGCACTTTTACACGTCAATTTTTACAATATTGATATAAAACAATATAATTTTATAGTACATATTGGTGTATCTGGAGCAGTACATGATAACCATCATTTGGGAAGAGAAACAATAAAATATTAAAAATAACAAAATTATAAATAGAGAATAACGCTTAACATTATAGCTGCTGTATATAGGCACTGTCATACTATAAGCTAAGACAGAAACAATTATAAAAATATAAATGTAAATGTCAGTTAAGATAATAGCTGCTGTAAAGAGGCATTGTCATACTATAAGGTAGGACAAACAATTATAAAAAAGGCTATGTATAGTCTTATGCCCTTACTTTAGACTAATATGATATGCGGTTATAATCGTGTTCGACGTGCATTTTCAAATTGATTTTGTTGTTTCACGAACAACATGCCGACCTGCATGCTACTGTAGTGTAAAACACGTTGTTCTTCAACAAGAGAATTAAAAAATTGTAACAAAAATTTTGTATGAAAATAACGATCAATGCCCGCTCTATCGAATACTTAATTAAACCTTACCGCGTGATTTTGTATGCTCTTACCCTAGACTAATATATTCTATTGATAGAAACAAACAACTTTTTCTAAGAAATCATATGTCGGAGGTGACAATTTTTTTGTATTTGTTAAATTTTAAAATTAGCTAAATTGTAAGGTAAAACCAAAAAAAAATGGAACCTCTGAATGGCAAGTAAAAATTGGCACTTGACATCATTGCAAATAGCAGATACTTTCAAACAGGACAACAAATTGTGGTAATTAAAGTCCTCAACTGTAAACACTTTTAAAAACAAACTGGACAAGTGGCTAGTGACAATCGAAATAGACTATGGTGATAACTGACAATTTAATAAACTTTACACCAGTGCTTGATATAGGCATATCAGCAATGCGCTGCTCGCCTATTAATCAATAATAATAATAATTTGACCAGTCGGTCGGGTAAACCCTGTAAAGTGAATCCAAATTTTTCGGGATCAGACTCGAATTTTCGTCATGCCCACTCAAGCTGGCATAGTGTTAGAGACTGATGTCAGTCATGAGTGTATCTGTAAGGTACTTAGAAGAACGTTTCGAAGGCTTATCTTCAAAGGTAGAGGTTTACAGTACAGTACAGTGGGGTCGTCCAGGCCCGGATGGCTAATGGGCCTGGGTTGGGGATGGGGACACCCGCTGGTAATTCATGCACGTTTGGTGCTGGGGACTGTTACTGGTATAACAGCGCCCGTATGGCTTACAAACCCAGGGGGTCTAGGTTCGATTACTTCAGCTCTCCTCCAAGAGCACTTTTCTAGGAAGTGGTCTCCCGTTGGGGGGCCGAGTGCAAGACGAAGCGATATTCTGAAGATGCTTGAAGTGTCTGTCCGTTGTCGGCCCGATATAGGTCTAGTTAGGCCGACGACAAATTCCTCAATAGTAGGCATCTCCATTTTACAACGACGACCGTGAAGTGAATCTAATACCTTTATCCACTTCTAAAAAGCAGAAACCGCTAGTCCAAGGAGACTATAAATAGACAAATAATTCCTAACTATTGGAGAGAATGTCTTGATAAATTCTTGGCATAGTTGGCTATTGATCAACAAACACTCTTCGCAAATCAGATGGACATACATTTCTCTTACTGCGGTCCAATACAACTAGGAAATGGTCGGCGGCGTCTGATTAATGGTATAATAGGTTACATCTAAAAATACTCAGGTAAGAAAGCGATTGAAATTATTATTCTTGGCCGATCAAGCAGGATTATCAATAATAATATTACCCGACAGAAGACATTTCTTATTGGCACCCATAAAATCAACTGCTCTTATAATTATCCCGTATGTGTCAACTATTTAATGACCTTTCCAGCGATACTGTAAATCTATACATTTTCAACCCAAATGTTAGTCTATTTAAGAGGCAAGTGTTTATTGGTTGGAAACTAAAACGCTTTACTTCGCAAAATATTGATTTATGTAATGACTTAAACTAATATAAATAAAATATATGATATATCTTTTAACACAAATTAACATTAATGATATTGGTATAGCGGTTTAGCGGTTTTTGAAAATAGGATGCTGGTTCGCGGCCTTCGATTGCTCCAGCAGTGGGAAAACCTGGACGCGTCACAAGAAGACAAAGCCACTCCTAACTCAGAGTTATTAGTAGAAAATTCACTTACTTGAGCTAGCGAAGATGTGGAACTCTAAATGCCGTTCATGTGCCTTCTGGTCAGCTGTGACGATTCAGGTGCGCGGTGATGATGATAAGCGGTTGTGGATGCGGTTGATGATGATGGATTTCTTCCATTAAGCGGTTGCGGGTGATTATGCGCGGCGCGGACACACGTGGTGGACACAGGCTAGGAAGAGCCAACGACGTTCGCGAGCGGTCGTCCGACACACAATGATCGCACTATGCCGGCCATCAACGCGGTGGGGTTCAAGATGGCCCCTTTGTCGACGATAGCGCCATTTAGCGACATGATGGCGTACTTTAGAGCCGACATGCGTACGTTAGCCTGTAAACGAATTCTCTCCAACAAAACTGAGTGGAGTAGCTTTGCGTAACCATGCTCCCCACCTTGAAAGCTGGAAAGCTTTCGAAACAACATACAGAAAGCTAATCGCGCGCGGATTGCGGTAAACAATTTTTATTTTATTTTTATTTTAAAAGCGGAAAAAATATATATATATGTAGCGGTATGAGGTATGAGTATCTAAGCTAGTAACTTATTATTAAAGCAAACTATAACTAAGAATAATTTGAATGAACTATAACTAAGAATGTATTTATTTATATATTATTATTGATTAGGTATAGGACACAGTTTTGTAACTGGTCGCTTATACATTCCAGTTTTGGTTTTTACCAGGGCAACTCTAACAGTCGCATCAGGACCTGGATAAACCTCCACTATAACTCCCAACGGCCATCTAAGCGGTGGCGTGTCATCTTGGTGAATAAGAACCACTGTTCCAACACGAACAGGGTTTTGAGCGGTGCACCACTTCTGTCTAACTTGCAACGTATGCAAATATTCTAATCTCCACTGTTTCCAGTACGATTGGACAAGTTTATCCAGCAGATCTTTTCGGGATAAAAGATGGAGCCTTTCACAAGTGATGTCTTGAGCGGGAAGAAATTTTAATGGAGATGACATTAAAAAATGAGCGGGAGTTAAGACCTCAGGTTGAGGTTCTTCTGATAACAAACAGAGCGGGCGGGAGTTCAATAATGCTTCAATCTGAGTGAGCACCGTTAAAAGCTCCTCGTAAGTAAGCAGCTGACTGCCGATCACACGGTACAGGTGTGTTTTAAAACATTTTATGTTAGACTCCCACATACCGCCGAAGTGCGGTGCATGGGGTGGAATCATTTTCCAAATAATGCGATTATTTGACAGTTCGTTATTGAACGCGGTTTGATATTGAGTAGATCCGACAAATTCGAATAACTCATTTAGTTTGGATTTGGCGCCGACAAAGTTCGTAGCATTGTCGGAATATAGACAAGACACAGGCCCACGTCTAGATAGAAAGCGTTTTAATGCATCTAAAAACTTATCAGTAGATAAGTCTGACACGAGTTCAATATGTACAGCCTTAGTAGTGAGGCAAACGAACAAACAAATATAAGCTTTTTGGGAATGTTGACCACGACGTCTCGTCAGCGTAATACTGATGGGACCGGCGTAGTCAATACCCGTGTGCACAAATGCTTTGCTGGTTTCACAAACGCGGTAGTTAGGTAAATCAGCCATTTTTGGATTGGTTGCTGTAGGAGAAACTCGAAAACAAAAATTGCACATTTTAACTCTCTGCCGAATGACGTTTCTGGAAGACAGAATCCAATACTTCTGCCTTATAATAGAAGACAGAAGATTAGCGCCAGTGTGGCAATTAATCTTATGATAGAAATCAATAATTAAATTTACAGCGTGTTCCTTTTTAGGAAGCAAAGCGGGATGACGAGCTTCGAATGGCAAATGTGATCGTGACAGTCTACCACCAATGCGTATAATACCTTTGTCGTCAATAAAGGGGTTCAGTTTCCTAAGAAAATTAGAAGGAACGTTTTGTTTAGATATAAGTTTGTATTCCTCAGAAAAATGAACAATTTGTATTGTTTTAATAATAAATTGTTCAGCGAGATCTAATTGATCTGCTGTAATGAATTTAGTAAGCGGTAATTTTTTAATAAAGCGTAAAATATGGACAACGATGCGTAGTAATTTATTCCAATTAGAAATACGAAGGACCAAAGAATATAAGAGAGGTTGAACTTTAACCATAGTAGTTAAAGTTATGGATTTTATCTCAGGTAGGTCTGAGTCAGCGGATGCGGTAAACGGTTTGATGGGCCACCTTTCTGGTCTATCGAGCATCCAGGAAGGTCCATGCCACCATAGCGAGTGAGAAATCAATTGAGAAGGCAATAAGCCGCGGGAAAGACAATCGCTAGGATTCTCAATCCCAGCGATGTGATAAAAACATTTAGCGTTCACGTTTTCGTGGATTTTGGCGATTCTGTTAGACACAAATATCGACCAGCGGTGCGGGGAAGAATGGATCCACGACAAAGCGATCGTAGAATCCGAAAATGCATAAATTTTATTTATAGGAAAACGCGAGTTGTAACAATCGTACACATTTTTTATAATTTTAGACAATAAAACAGCGGCACAAAGTTCCAACCGTGCCAAAGACACGACTTTAACTGGTGCAACTTTGGACTTGGAACAAACTAAGTTCATATGTATATTGTTGTGTTTATCCTGTACATGTAGGTATACAACACCACCGTACGCCTTCATGCTGGCGTCACAGAAAGCGATTAAATTTACGACACATCCATGTCGGACTTGTAAATATCGCGGTATTTTTAATTTTGAGAGAAGCGGTAACTCTAAAGTAAAGTTATTGTACATAGTAATTATATGATCAGGTGGACAATCGTCCCAACCAATGTTAGCGCTCCAGAGTTCTTTTATTAGTAGTTTGGCATATAAAACAACAGGGGATACCAAGCCTAAAATATCAAACAATCTGGCCACAGTAGACAAGATAGTTCTCTTGGTACATTGTTCCGAACAAGAAGATGTTTTAAAAGAAAAAACATCATTGGCGGGAAGCCATTCGAGGCCTAATATTTTTAAATTATCAGAAGCGGTGAAGTCGACAGGCGTGCAGTGTGAAGAAGGTAAATTAGCTAATAGTTTCCTAGAATTACTCGAAAATTTTATTAAATCAAAACCACCAGCGGCAAATAATTTAATAAGTTCGTTGGCTAAACTAATAGACGAACAGTTGTCATCTTCGTCATCGACTGACGTCACTAAATCGTCCATGTATAGATCTGTGGTAGCTATAATAGATGCTCGAGGGTAAGCATTCGATTCAATAGAAGCGAGTTCACGGACTGTGCGCATTGCTAAGTACGGACTGGATCGCAGCCCGAAGGGAACACAATTAAATTGAAAGACACGAATCTGTTCATTACAATTAAACCGATACAATATTTTCTGGTACTTACGTAGGTCTTTATCGACACTGATTCGTAAATACATTTGTTTTATATCAGCTGTGATAGCGGTAGCAAAAAATCTAAAATTTAACAAAAGAGTAAATAAATCTGCTTGTAAGTTGGGTCCGATGTGTAAAACATCGTTTAATGAAACGCCACTATTTGTTTTAGCACTCGCATCCAAAACTACACGTACCTTAGTAGTCGACTTATCTTGACGAACGACAGCATGGTGCGGAATGAAATAACCGGCCTCTGACTGGTCGCAAATTTCCGTTAAATAGCCATTACGAATATAGTCATTAATAACATCGTTATAGCTGATGCGAAGTTCCGTGTTATGTTTGAATTTACGCTCCAAAGCAAGCAGTCTGCGATAGGCAGTAGCACGGGAAAGACCCAACTCACTAGGATTTCTTAAAAATGGTAATGAGACGGTAAAACGACCATTTGTATCGCGGGTCACTGACCTCTGGTACAAATTTTCGCAAGCGGTTTCTTCAGGACTGAGAAAATGACGAAAAGGCATTTCTTCAAGTTCCCAGAACTTATGAAGACTTTTTTCTAACTCAATATTAGAAATTGAACAAAAAGACAAGGTATTATTTATGCAGGCGGACGAAGTATCGATCTGCCTTGCAATAGCGGTAGGGATGTCACCCATTATAATATAACCAAGTGTGGTTTCTAAAAGCGGTGCGGAAGGCGGAGGCATATTAATACGACCACCAAGTAAAAGATAAGGAAAGATTTGAGCACCTAAAACTAAATCAATATTTCCAGGAACATTCCATGTCATGTCAGCCAGTGGAATATCCTGTAGTTGAGTTAAATACGTAGTGGATATAAATTCATTTGGTAAACTTTCTGTAATACAATCTATAATTAGACATTGTAGATTATATTCGTGAGTTGAAATGCGAGATTTTATTTTTATAGATGTATAACCATGTACTGGACGCGAGCTAACACCTACGCCTTTTATAGACGAGTTATTTAACTTAGTTATGGGTAAATTTAGTTGTTGACAACAGGAAAGTGTTATTAAGTTATTCTGTGAAGCATTATCAATTAAACAGCGAATTACTTTACGCACATTTGAATTATAACTGTATGTATAAACTTGAGCAGTTGAAAGTAAAATATTACAATGAGGTGCCTTTACTGTGTTACATGATGCGACAACCCTAGAGGTGCGCGGGCGCCGAGCGACCGGGAGCGGCTCATTTTTTAGCTGCGGCTGTGGCGAGAGGTTGTATGCATACGTCATGTACGAAGTACTCTGAGCGCTGTGATTAACCGTTATGCCTGCACTCGTTGATGGCTGCGGATCATTGTTATGTAATATTTCAGTCGTATCGTCGAAATGCAGTAATGTGTGGTGTTGTTTATTACAGTGTTTACAAGTTCTTTGCGATTTACAGTACGAAGTTAAATGTGTGTTGCTTAGGCAATTTAGGCATCCGTTTATCGATTTTATGTGTTCGAATCTAGCTTTAGCGTTTAAATCTGAAAATTGGGAGCAATAATAAAGCTGCGAGTGATCAGTGCTAGTGCAAAGTGAACAAGGTTTATTCTGAGAATTAGGTTGTTTCCTAAAGTTGTTAGAAACAAAGGATTTGTAATTTTTATTTTTAGAAATATTAGACTGCTCTCGTTGATACTTGGTGGGGAGTGAAGTTACGTTTTTATGAGTCATAGTGCGTTCGAGTATTTTAACTTGGTTTTTTATAAATTCCGTTAGACTTTGAGCAGTGGGAATTTCGATATCACGGACAGACATCTCAAACTCTTGAACTGTTTGCGTATCGAGTTTTCTAAGTGCGCATGCTAGGAATATGAAATCAGTCAAATTTTCAATTTTTAACTGTTTTAGCGCAGCGATTGATGACGCATATTTTTCGACAAAAGAATTTAAACTTTGTGCTGTGTGAGTGGTGGAATTAATATTTAGGATATTATTAAGATAGTGCGTACCCAGTGCTCGTTTATCTTGGTATTTATTAACCAGACTATCCCATAAAATCGAATAGTTTTCTCCCGTAGGTATAATACCAGCAGTGATATTTAACGCAGAGTGAGACAGTTTTCCGATCAAATATTGCACACGTTGCGAATCAGACAGTTTTTGATTTAAATGAATATTTGCCTTAAAAGATTCATAAAAAAGTGGCCAGTTTTCTGTGTTGCCGTTAAACGAAGGCAACTCAATTGGTGGAAGTTTCAGAGAATATTTATAGGAATCATTAGATGGCTCTAATAGCGGTGAGTTCCTAGAAATCAGCTTAGTACGTGTGTACTTAATTGACGCAACCAAATCCTCAAAGGAATTAAGTGCCTTAAAATCAGGTACATAATCTTTAATTTCTTTAGCATTTACAATATTTACATCGTCGATTATAGTCTCAAATCTAGTTCTCAAATCATCTATTGTTACAGTTTGCGATAAGAATAACTCGGTTTCAGCGGGATCTAACGTTTGTTTCGTCATAGTAAATAACCTATTAACTCTTTCAAATATAGCTTCTTTTTTTGCAATTAGCATCAATGCCTTTTGTGATTGAGCCATATTAATTTAGTTAATAAATACAATGTAAATTAAATATTCGAAATTAAATTTTTAGGTAGTAGGTACCCACATATATTTATCAAGATTTATTTTTACGTTTTACTGTTAGGAATGATTTTATTTGATAAGTTATTTAGATTTAGGTAAGTACTTTTAGGAAATATAGAAATTATAGCGGGAAATTTATGCGGCGCGGTATAATGAAATGTGTATGCAAAGCGGTAAGTATTATTTTTCTTTCAGACAAAGAAATGAATTTTAGCGGTATGAATTTAAAAAGGAAGTAAGTATCTTTTATAAATTAATTTAGCGGTATAAATAAGAACGAAATGTAAGTATATTTTAGAAATTAAGCGGTAAAAAGCGATGCGGGTAAAATATACGATTTACGTTAGTATTTAAATAGTGAGAGATTTTAAGCGGTAAAATCCGGTTCGGTTAGGCCCAAATTTATGGTATAGCGGTTTAGCGGTTTTTGAAAATAGGATGCTGGTTCGCGGCCTTCGATTGCTCCAGCAGTGGGAAAACCTGGACGCGTCACAAGAAGACAAAGCCACTCCTAACTCAGAGTTATTAGTAGAAAATTCACTTACTTGAGCTAGCGAAGATGTGGAACTCTAAATGCCGTTCATGTGCCTTCTGGTCAGCTGTGACGATTCAGGTGCGCGGTGATGATGATAAGCGGTTGTGGATGCGGTTGATGATGATGGATTTCTTCCATTAAGCGGTTGCGGGTGATTATGCGCGGCGCGGACACACGTGGTGGACACAGGCTAGGAAGAGCCAACGACGTTCGCGAGCGGTCGTCCGACACACAATGATCGCACTATGCCGGCCATCAACGCGGTGGGGTTCAAGATGGCCCCTTTGTCGACGATAGCGCCATTTAGCGACATGATGGCGTACTTTAGAGCCGACATGCGTACGTTAGCCTGTAAACGAATTCTCTCCAACAAAACTGAGTGGAGTAGCTTTGCGTAACCAGATATCTTCATTCGCGTTAATATTAATATAGGCATTATTAATAATAAATGGAACCTAAAATTTTATAATCTGTAAAACACAGTGGATTCTAATCATCCAAGTAGCTTTCAAAGTCAAAGTCAAATTATTTATTACAATTTGCCCTTCTCGGGCTCTTTTGTATTGTCACATCACATTGTTATAATTATTTAAATAAATTATATTAAATTTATTACAATACAATTGAATTGACCTAAATATAAACATACACCATCAGTAAAAGGTGTCCAAAATATATTAATAATATACATTTGCACATCTACCAGGCATTTTTGTCACTAATAAAATCATTTATCTTATAATAGGCCTTGCCTATAAGTCGACGTTTGACATGAATTTTTAGTTTATCTAAACACAAGCCAGTTAGTTCCTTTGGGAGTGTGTTATAAAAACGAACACCAAGTCCCAAAAAAGACTTACTAGTTTTACTGAGGCGTAGGTGAGGCAAAGCTAATTTGTGATTATTGCGTGTGTTGCGAGAATGCAAGTCACAATTCCTTTTAAATTGTTTTATATTCTTGTGGACTTACATAATATTCTCTAGAATATACTGAGATGCCACTGTAAGAATATCATACTCCTTAAACTTATCTCTTAGCGAAGTGCGAGCGGTCAAATTATAAATATATCGAATAGCCCGCTTTTGTAAAATAAAGATAGTTTCAATGTCAGTAGCATTTCCCCACAGTAAAATTCCATAAGACATAATACTATGGAATAGCTAAAATAAAGTAATCTAGCAGTATCAACATCTGTCACACGCCTCACCTGTCTAATGGCATACGCCGCTGAGCTCAGCCTTTTGGATAGTGCTGCAATATGAGCACCCACCCCACTGGGGTTTGGAATCTATTGTTATACCTAAGAATACTGTATTTTCCATGATCTCCAATTGCTCACCATTTAATATTATATTTGGAGAAATGTTTCTTACATTAGGAAGAGCAAATCTAAGACATTTAGTTTTTCTAGCATTAAGCAGCAAATTGTTAGCTGTAAACCAGCTAACACAGCTTTGTGTAGCATGCCGTGTACACTGTCCTCGGGTTGTAATTCCGACCTTATAAATTTATTTATTTATTATTTATTATTATTAGGTACACACAACAGAAATGGGTACAAAACATTTTTTATATTTCAAATCTTTACAATACAGTTCCAGTACCATCTCCAAAAGCATGTGCACACAGCATGCAATTATGAAACATTTACATATATTTAAAAATAAAAATAACAATACAATACAATAGTGAGTAGTTCATAAATATTAATTTAGTTTTAGTTTGATCGCCGTCCACAGCAAATTACTCCTTGCCAAAGGCCAGAAACAATCCACTATAGAGAGCGAACACCCTATTTAGGATAATTCTTTTTTTTTTAATTCCTATCCCTAATCCTAATATCCTATTTATGAATCCCATCCTCGTCGCCACTATTATATACTCACAATTAAGGATTATGCATGATACAGCTTCACTGTTAAAGTTCCAACTTATGTTCACTTTTTAATACTACCCACTAGTTAATATCAACTGTCATTACTGTCACTTGTATACACAACAATTCCTAATATCTTGCACAAGTTAATTTTATAAATACTGGCGAATTGAAATAAATCAGGAGCGTCTCCCTGTAAACATAAATCATTATTGTAATAAGTGCTTGAAATGTATTAATTGTAACCTGTTAGTGTACCTCAAATAATAAATAAACTCGAGCAATATTTATTATTGATTCAAAAGTCGTTGCCTTAACGAATGAAGAAGCATAGGTGTGTAAAATGTTTTAACTTATACTGTGGTACTTTTTAACAAATATAGGTACCTACGTAGGTATTTTTTATTTTTTTTTAATATTGTGTATTATTTATTATATCGCACACCTAGATCTAAACAGCACTAACTTAAAATCACTTTTTTGGAAAAGGCGAGTTGTTTAGAATCCTAGTGTGCGCAGATATTTTCTGTATAGATCTATGCTTTCTTTTAATCTCCAATTTGTTTGAGGCGAGCACGCGCACCTAAAATATTTTTGTATCTCTTTTATTCGTCAGTAGATAGGGAATTCGATGGTGTCAATAGCTGTTTTTTTTTGTATTTCAAGTTAACACCCTTTAGATCTAGATCTGCGATTTATAAATTTCAACTTCAAATTATTAGTACTATTTCAAAATCCTAATGTGTTTATAAAGGAAAAACATGGATTAATTTATTCGAAGTACTTTGATACAAAAATATTAAAATAAAATTGATTAAAAAAACTAATTATAAATAAAACTAAAACTAAAAATACATATGAAATTAAAACTATTCTACAAAATAAACTAAGGGCTTACCACTAGGGAGGGTACCTAAAACGCTCGCCGCATTACCTCGTAGAATTATAATCGACATATTCTGTTTTAGGTAGTTATGGCATTTGGGATCGCCACTCTCTTGAAAAATTCGTTTACCCAGGTCTTTTATGAATTAAAAAAATAATATAAAATTTGTAAATATATATATATTTAGGTACTAGCAGAAGAACAGTGTCGCGGATCCAACTATGTGATTCGCGACACATGCTGAGCTTAGGGCTTGAGTCTGCTGGGGCGGGGAAGTATCCACCGTTCGTGCCGATAAACCCAGTAAAGTGTATCCACACATTTCAGGATCAGGCTCGAATTGCCATCATGCCCTCGACTAAACCGGCATAGTATTAGGGACTGATGTCGAGTGTCTGATTCCAGTTACTAACATTCACGGACCTAGCGCGCTACTTACCATTAGGTGGGATCAAGGTCGTGTCGTGCAAGAATAAAAAAATAAAAAAAACTATTAGGAATCATATTTTTTTAATATAACGCGTTCCAATTTCTAACATAAATTGCTATTTCTCTGTTATTATTTATTGATAAAAGTATCATCACGACCGTTTCCTTTTCGGAGTCGTCAGAAACCACGCTTATAATAAGCGGATTCACATTTAGCCAACTTTACTATAGGCCGATCATGACAAGTGGCTAGCTTGTCGATGTCTCCAGCAGCGTACCAAACTCGAGAAAATGTCTCAAATAAATTAAATATTAATAAAATGTATTTATATACATTAATAAATATTATTGTGACCAGGAATCGCATCCGGTACCTCCGAGTCTAAATCCACGGACTTAACCGCTAGACCACGAAGGCAGTTATTGATGTAGCTAGTTAAACACATTTTATAATACAGAATTGTCACAATCTAGTCAAGTTTCATTAAATTATTTAATTCCAAGGTAAATGATATTGAGGTATTTTCTTAAAGGTGTTAATTGTTACTCGAGCGAATGAAGCTCGCCTTTACTGTACTTACAACTTAGTCATACAATTTAGTGAGTTAAGAACCTACAGTATTTGACTTAATGCTATTATTGTATTAGGTTCGATTACGACAGTTATAAGGTTTACTTACCGGTGGTCGTATAACTTGTTCCATATTGGTATTTAGAACTTTCCAAAAATCCCCCTAATTATTACATACATATCCTTACGCCAGTTTCCTTGCGGGGTAAGCAGAAACAATTGAGGGCCATTTGTCACGATCGCCACTTATCTCCTTCGCTTCGTTGATAGTCAACATTTTCATACATGAAATACAATTTAACGTTATTACCCACAAATTCATAAAAGAGCTTGGTAAACGAATTTTTCAAGAGTGTGGCAATCCCAATTGCCATAACTACCTAAAACAGAATATTTCGATTATAATTCAACGAGGAAATGCGGCGAGCGTTTTAGGTACCCTCCCTCGTGGTAAGCCCTTAGTTTATTTTGTAGAATAGTTTTAATTTCATAGGTATTTTTAGTTTAGTTTTATTTATAATTAGTTTTTTAATCTATTTTATTTTAATATTTTTGTATCTACTTCGAATAAAAATAAATTTATACTTAAAAAAAAATATGGAAGTCATTGTTAAAATGAGCCACCTTCTCTGCAATCGCAATCTTAAACTTCCTACAAGATGCCGACTCATCCGATGCTACATATTTTCCATTCACCTGTATGGTGTCCAATCATGGACCCTGACAAACACAATGTCGAAGAAGTTACAAGCTTTTGAAATGTAGATATACAGGAGAATGTTGAAGATATCATGGAAGGACAGAGTAAGAAATGAAACCGTCTTGCAGAGGATGAACAAAGGCGTTGATCTACTTAATAAACGCGCGTAAACAAGAAGGTCGCGTGTTAAACGTCTCTAAGAATTTATTTATTAAATAGTATTTAAAGTTATATTTCAGTAAAACAAACTAATAATATATGTAACGTGGATAAAAAATCATATATTGTGCAAAAAACATTACGAAAAAGTTTGTGCTAATTGCATAAAAACTTAAAAACAGTCAACAAACTAAACGTTGGAAGCGTCAAAAAAATTAAAAGTGTATCTGTGTGAGTGCAAATCGGTATTTCAGACGGTAGCCGAATGACTCATTAGGTGTCACAAACACAACGTCGAATAATATACAGCACAAATTCGCACGGTTGACTAATTGCACGGGTAGCGTCGTTGTACTATACACTGATGAATCTTTGACACGGGAGTTCAAACCCACGCGAATATTTTTAAATTACTTTATCTTTTTTGATTTTTTTTTTTTACTTTTTATTATTATTATTTTACAAATAGTGACGAGTGTCACAGATATAAGACACATAAAAAAAAAAAAAAAAAAAAAAAAAAAGTTAGAACAATAATATTATAGAGGCAATCCAGTAAAAATGGATTTCATCACAACGAGGGATAAAGATAAACCACGATCCCATTCTTACGAATCTATAAAACTTAACAGTACACAATCATCACACGACCCGGGTAGAAGCTTAATGGACTTATCAACCTGTGTAAATAAATATGAGCTTCAAGACCTTAAAGAAGAGTTGGTTAACGTGAAACAAGAGTTAGAAATAGCACACAAAGAAATAGAAAAATTAAATATGGAAAATAGAAGTTTACATGAAACAATAAAAAAACAAAATTTTGAAAAGAAGCAACTTAAAGCCATATGTACTACACCTATCCGAAAAACGAACACACAAAAGAAAGAAAACAAAGACAGAAGAAAACCGCAACCATTAGCTAGACAATCGACCCTTAATTTAAGTGCTATAGATTTGGGTCTGGAAATTGAAACACAAGAGGTCCAAAAAGGTAAAGAAAAAATTTTATCAAGTAACGGAATAAATAAGGAAATGCACAACCAACATAAAAAGGATATTAGAAAAAGTATATATATTTTTGGTGGAGAACAATCAAAAGGAATCGCCAAAAAACTGTGTGGCATAAGAAATGATACAAAAAACATAGAAGAATATGAGATAAAGTCTATAATTAAACCAAATGCCGATACAGGAGAAATATTAAAAAGCGTTGGCTTGTTTAACATCTCCAATAATGACTGGATCATTATCTCAGTAGGGGAACATGACATTAATCCACGAAAAATGATAATAGAACTGACTGCGAAACTTTACAATCTAAGAAATTATAAAATTATTATACTAGGGCCTGCTAAGGGTGACCATTTAAATGAAGAGATGGTTAACAGATCTGTTAAAAATATTTGTGTACATTTTAAAAACTGTCATTATATTTCTACAAATAACTCGCATATTAGACAACATTCTATTAATAAGCAGGGCACATGTAAACAAATTAGCTTTATTATTGAAGACTCTGACTATAGTATAAACTTTTTGACATTTGAAGTTTTAAATAAAAAGGACACTATGGTATTGGTACGACCTGTAACTGAGAATAGGAAAATAGTCGTCTTAAATAAGACTAAACAAGTTAAAGGAACTATACCTTACTACTTTTCCAAAATTAAAAAAGCTAGTGCCTCCGCGTCCAATAAATTCGCTTTAAAACAACCACCTATAAAAGGTACAATTCCCTTTTACTTTAGCCAACCTTCTAAACAAAATAAAAAAAATATTTTTTTTCGAGACTCCTAATAACACATACAGTAATTTTTACAACTTAGTGCATCAAAATATTCAAGGGTTCAGGAAAAAAGCACGACATCTAGAAGTCTGTATCGAGGAGTTAATAAAAGAAAAGTGTGTCCCAGATTTTATTTGCCTAACAGAAACAAACATAAAAAATGGTCTTGAGGGAGATCTTAGACTATATGGCTATGATCTTGCATCGTTCTATAGCAGATTAGAACAGAATCGTGGTGGATCCTGTATATTTTCTAAATGGGGTACAAATTACAGGACATTACCTTTTGTTCATGATTGTGCGATAGAATCAATCTTTGAATGTTGTGGTATAGAATTAGTTGGCCAAAAAACAATTATTATTGCTATCTACAGAACACCTTCGTCGAAAGTCAATATATTCTTTCAAACCCTTGAAACTTTGTTGCATAAACTCAATCAAAGGTCAAAGGACTACAATATAATTATAGCTGGTGACATCAATATAAATACGCTGGTAAAAAACACAGTTAGTATTAAATTTATAGAATTGCTCGAAAGTTACAATTTAACATTACAAATAAAAGAACCAACAAGATTAAAAAATTGCATTGATCACATTGCAACAAATATAAAAAATGCAAAAGGCTATTTAAAGCCCCTAAACTTATCAGATCATAATACAGCACAATTTCTTTCGTTTGAACTGAAAGGAAAAGTGCATATAACGAAAGTTTGGTATGTTGAAAGATTTGACCATAGACATGAATACATAACTATTTTTTGTAATCATTTACATAGTTTTAAGTTCTTTGATATGTACAATGCACGAAATATGAACGACGCATTTAATTACTACCATGACATAATAACATTACTCTATAAATTGTGTTTTCCAAAAATTAGAATTAGAATTGACAACAAAGTAAAAGGTCTTAAGTGGGTAACAGCGGGATTGCGTAAATCCTGTAAAGAAAGTCGCAAACTTAGATATAATTTCTATAGGACCAAGACAGTAGAAAATAAAAACCTATACAAAAAATACTATCGAATATTACAAAATTGCATAAACGGAGCTCAAAGAGTGACAAATAAAAAATATATGGACAATGCTAAAAATAAATGTAAGGCTGCCTGGGACATAATTCAGGACAAACAAAATAATTGTAAACAATGTGACAGTATCAATGAAATATATAAAAATGACATAATAAATAATCCTAAAACTATTGCAGAAATCTTTAACGACTTCTACATAAACCTACCATCAGAAAATACTTTAGCTACAAATAAAATAGATTTAATCAATAGACAGGCCTATACTATCTTTCTGACACCATGTGATGATAAGGAAATCATAGATATTACACGTGGTCTTAAGAATTCGAACTCAGTAGGTTATGACATGCTACCAACAAAGGTTATTAAAGAAAGCGTAAATATTACTGCTCCAATGCTAACCTATTTAGTAAATCTATCATTTAAATCTGGATGTTTCCCTGATAGACTAAAATATTCTGTAGTAAGACCGATACACAAAAAAGGAGACGTAAATGATGTAAAAAATTACAGGCCGATATCACTTATTCCTATTTTATCAAAAATTTTTGAAAAGGTTATGCATCGACGAATAATGGCTTTTATATCTAAATTCAATATCATCAGACCAGAACAAAATGGATTTCAGAAAAATAAATCATGTTCATTAGCAGGATTCAATCTAATCAGAAAAATTACTGAATCCATGAATATTAGAAAACCTACAACTGTACTTCTGTATGATATGACCAGGGCATTTGACTTTGTCATGCATGCCAGACTACTTAATAAGCTGGAGTTCTATGGTATAAGGGGTAACGCATTGGATTGGATAAAATCATACTTAATAAATAGGTAACAGTCCGTAGAAATTACTCAAATGAATTCTAAATCAGTAATTACAAAATATAGTTCTCAATTTAGGAAAGTAAAGTTTGGGGTTCCGCAAGGGAGTGTGCTAGGCCCGCTCCTATTTATACTGTATATAAATGACATTCCAAACGTTTCTAGACATCAAACAGTATTGTTTGCAGACGACATTTCTATTGTAGTGACAGGAGAAAATAATATTGGCATATATGAGAATGACATTAATTATACAATGAATTCAATAATAACATGGCTAAATAAGAATAATTTACAAATTAATTTAACTAAAACTAAATATTTACAATTTTATAATAAAGGTGGAAAACCATGTGACCTAAACATAAATTATCAAAATGACAAAATTGACGAGTGTAAAACAGCAATATTTTTAGGTATAAACATAGACTCTCATTGTGACTGGTTTAGTCACATAGAAAAAGTATGTACGAAAATCAATAGATTTGTATACCCACTACGTAGACTTAGTATTACTGCGTCACGACAAACCGCACTGACTGCCTATCACGGCTACGTAGCCTCAGTTCTGCGATACGGATTATTACTATGGGGTAACTCGTCAAAAATTAACAGAATACTGATTGCCCAAAAGAAGTGTGTAAGAGCTATATGCGGTGCAGCCCCCACTGACTCTTGCAGGCCGCTATTTAAAAGCCTAAATCTTATGACTATAACAGGCATGTATATATACGAAGTAGTCACATTTATTAGGACACACAGTGACCTATTTACTTACCAAAAGATGTCTTTAAAAGTAGTCGACATCCAAACACTATTGCCTATACTAAGACACCAAAAAGCAGAGTTTTCGATAATAACTCTTACGTTATGTGCATTCGTATTTATAACAAGTTACCAGAGGTTCTCAAACAATTACCCAATAATCAGTTTAAATCTAGAATCAAGAAGCTATTAACAGAGTGTTGCTTTTATTCGTTAAGCGAGTTTTATTCATACAAATTTAGAAATTGTAATAAATAATTGTAATAAATTGTATTAATCAACTGACCATAATCTCGCATACGAGTATTATCTTATGCGAAATTTCTTAAATTCATGACATTTTATTTATTACATAAATTATTTTCAGTGTATAAATTAGTAATTAATTAAGTTAGTATAAATTTGTGTGCCAGAAATGGCGGAGTATGTGAGCTATTCTAAAACTATGTACCTATTTACCATATTCCATACAAATAAATATTATTTCATTTCATTTCATTTCATTTCTTAAAATAGTAAAGCGAAGGGAATTAGAGTACTTGGGACACATCATGCGCAATGAAAAGTATAGCTTGCTGCAGCTCGTCATGCAAGGCAAGATTCCAGAAGACCGGGGAGAAGACGCATTTTTTCAATTAGGTTTAGTTTATAGGTATTTAATGTTATTTGGAAACTTGGCAGGTCGAGGCAACCGAAGAGCGCGGCGATTTCTGCTAAGAATCTCAAGCTGCACTAATACGCCGACCTCTTTGCGCCGTTTGGGGTCGAGACGATAGGACCATGTGGACTCTCGGCCAAGCGCCTAGCTAAGGAGTTGTCCAAAGGGCTGACGGTAAAATCTGGGGACAGGAATGCTGGCAATTACTCCTGCCAACGTATTAGCCTCGCTATACAGAGGGGAAATGTTGTCAGCCTTTTTGGGACTATCTCTGATGGAACGACTCTGGAGGACATTATTTATAGATAGTTTATTTTTTTATTTGGTTTAGTTTATAAGTATTTTTATGTAGTTTGTAATTATTATTTTGGTAAATATTATTTGTTTTATTAAAATAGTAAGCGCCGCCCGGTAACTGAATTCTTAGTGGCATTCGTTCACTAAAATGGCCGCGTTTCCATACTTTCTTTATTTAAGTGACCAAAATAACATTATCTTTAAAATAATATAATTATTTTATTTAATGTTTTCATTTATGACAAAGCCTTTTTACAGCCGCATCTTAGCTAGAAAATAATTTAAATTAATCTTATTTTAGTTATTTTTAGGTACCTGTACTAATTAATCACTTTGACAAGGCCTCTTTACAGGCGAATTTAAGTGTCTTCATCATAAGGTACCTACTGCCAGTTCTGTTCTTTGCTCGATTTACCAGGCACGATAGATAAATGTAATAAATTAAATAACATAACACTCGTACCGAATCAAATTACGTACTTAATGAAAGACTTAACCAAATTCCGGTACGTTCCCACTGTGACAAAATAATGAATAAATGTTAGTTAACTTAGAAGTTGGTTGATGCATTTAATTAATAGCGTCTCGTGGCGGGTTCTATAGTTATGTAGAGCGAAACAAAACTCGTCGAGAACATCGTGGTTTTTGTAATTGTATCCTCTGGCTTGCGAAGGATGTTGCGAGTAATGCAAGCCGCGCCATTTCAATCTCAAAGGCTCCTAGAACGCAGGCGCCCGATTAAATTCAGTACTAACAAACACAAAGACGCTTGCTTTTGCTGCTTTTAACACGGCGCAAGTAAGACTTCACGTAATATATATTCATTTTAATTTACTGTACTCAGTGTTTCGTGCTTCAATTATATCTTGTGATTTATTTTTAATTTCATACAAAACACGAATTATACATTTAATATTAATTATAAGCTACCTAAATAATAAAATTAAAAATTAACTATAGATAAAAATTACCTTTAGAGACGTCTCATCCGAGATAGTCCCAAGGAGACTGGCAACATTTCCCCTCTGTATAGCGAGGCTAATACGCGAAATGATTGCCAGCTCTCCTGTCTCCAGACCTTTCCGTCAGCCGCTTTGACAACTCCTTGGTCAGGCGCCTCGCTGAAGGTCCCCATGGGCCCATCGTCTCCACCCCAAACGGAATAAATTCGTAACCGTTACCAAGGTTGGCGTATTTACGCAGAAGACACCGCACTTTCCACGGCCCAACAGTAGTTCCGTCTGGTCTCTTGCCATCGCTCCGCATAATCTCTGAGTGTTCTAAGATTGCGGGTACAGAGAGAGACAAGAGCCCTTCTGATGGAATCGTTGAGAGCCCCGTGACGACGAATGCGGCCAGCTCCAGATCGACTGTTTCTCCGCATCGACACTGGTGCGGGTGGACTGCCCGGGCTCTGAGACAAAGGCACACCGCCATGGTCAGTGTATTTCGATCAAGGAGTGTGTCAACCGATGATGCTGAGGGAAAATCCTGCAACCAAATATTATTAGTATGTATGTATGTATATAATTATAATGTATTTTTACCTTATTATTATGTAGGTGTGTGTTATTTAAGTATTGTATTTATTTACGTAATTTAATTCTGGTTTATCGAATATTTATTACCCATAATATTAAGGACTCACTTTCCCAAGGATAGCTGGTAGAAGCTTGGAATTAAGATTATGGAGTTAGAAGAATGCATTTGGAACGTTTATAATGACGAGACCCGAGCTATATTGGGTATTGGATTGTATATGGCAGGTAAGTTTATACAATTATATTATTTTATCATATGTTTTAACCAGCCTAATAATAGGTGGTAGGCGGACTGAAGGTGGTAAATTTCCCAGTCTGCCGGGGCGGGGAAGTATTCACCGTTCGTGCCGATTAACCGAGTAAAGTAAATCATCACGTTTCGGGATCAGGCTCGAATTGCCGTCATGCTTAGTCAAGCCGACATAGTGTTAGCGACTGATGTCAGTCATGATGATGTCACATGCTAAAATAAAAAATAATAAAAAAAGTGGCAAGCTTATCGATGTCTCTAGCGTACCAAAATTATCATTTTTTTTTTCTTGACCATGAACTCGGTACCCCCACGTCTAAATCCACGGACTTAACTGCTAGACCACTGACATATACAAAAATGACCAAAGTTAATGAATACCTTAGTTCAGATTTTTTAAATAAAAATAAGTTTTTTTGTAGGTTTTTTCTCAGTAGTTCTTAACTGCTGGTTATTGGCTGCATTCGCAAGAACTTCTTTATCATCAGAAAGAAGTTACATCACTCTTCTCAATTTGAACATTTCTTCGATAGTGAGAAGTTTTTTTGCTGGATTTCTCATTACGGGCGTTTCTGCAGTTGCTCACAGGTAGTTTGTTATTAGTGATTTTTACTCGATTCTGTCTTTACTTAAGTTTTATCCTAAAATATCGATATACACTACTTATAAATATCTAAATTTGAACAAGATATCGTCGTTGTTTTTACAAAGACACAATTTAATTTTCATGATGACGCGGCGACCGGTTAAAGTGTCTAAATTATTTAATATTTTCCCAATGGGAGTTTGAATTGTTGGTTTTGCAGGCCAAATATCGCATAAAGTGGATAAACTTCGTTAATATAAAAGCGGTTTTAATTTTAATGATAATTAATCTCTCACCATCCCAAAGGTTAGTTGTCAGAGAATGCCTAACAAGCACTAAACTCGCCTATGTACCTAATTTTAAGTTTTGGTGCAATAAAGAATTTAAATAAAATAAATTTATAAAACTTTTATTAAAATAAAAGAAAATGAAATGAAGTGAAATGTAATGGGATGGTATGGATTGGAATGAAATAGAATGGAATAAAAATGAAAGAAATAGAATGAAATGGAGTGAAATGTAATGGGATGGTATGGATTGGAATGAAATAGAATGGAATAAAAATGAAAGAAATAAAATGAAATGGAGTGAAATGTAATGGGATGGTATGGATTGGAATGAAATAGAATGGGATAAAAATGAAAGAAATAGAATGAAATGGAGTGAAATGTAATGGGATGGTATGGATTGGAATGAAATAGAATGGAATAAAAATGAAAGAAATAGAATGAAATGGAGTGAAAAAGAATGAAATGGAGTAAAATGGATGGAATGGAATGGAATGGAAAAGAATGGAATGGAATGGAATGGAATGGAATGGAATGGAATGGAATGTAATGGAATGGAGAGGAATGGAATGTAATGGAATGGAATGGAATGTAATGGAATGGAATGGAATGTAATGAAATGTAATGGGATGGTATGGATTGGAATGAAATAGAATGGAATAAAAATGAAAGAAATAGAATGAAATCGAGTGAAAAAGAATGAAATGGAGTAAAATGGATGGAATGGAATGGAATGGAATGGAATGGAATGTAATGGAATGGAATGGAATGTAATGGAATGGAATGGAATGGAATGGAATGTAATGTAATGTAATGGAATGGGATGGAATGGAATGGAATGGAATGGAATGTAATGTAATGGAATGGAATGGAATGGGATGGAATGGAATGGAATGGAATGGAATGGGATGGAATGGAATGGAATGGAATGGAATGGAATGGAATGGAATGGAATGGAATGGAATGGAATGGAATGGAATGGAATGGAATGGAATGGAATGGAATGGAATGGAATGGAATGGAATGGAATGGAATGGAATGGAATGGAATGGAATGGAATGGAATGGAATGGTTTGGAATGGAATGAAATGGGATGGGATGGGATGGGATGGGATGGGATGGGATGGGATGGGATGGGATGGGATGGGATGGGATGGGATGGGATGGGATGGGATGGGATGGGATGGGATGGGATGGGATGGGATGGGATGGGATGGGATGGGATGGGATGGGATGGGATGGGATGGGATGGGATGGGATGGGATGGGATGGGATGGGATGGGATGGGATGGGATGGGATGGGATGGGATGGGATGGGATGGGATGGGATGGGATGGGATGGGATGGGATGGAATGGGATGGAATGGGATGAAATGGAATGAAATGGAATGAAATGGAATCAAATGGAATCAATCTTCTTTCCACCCGTCTAAATGTACTAATTAAAGTTATTTTTACAGATGGATGTTCGGCATATCAACTTGCAAACTATTCGGGTTCCTGCGTCAGTTAGCTGGTGCATATCAGATGGAAGCCTTGTTGCATATGTGTATAGACAGATATGTTGTAGCCAAGTATATAAAACATGGTACGTATTGTTATAGCAATTCAGTGTAGTTGATGAGGTACACAACTTAAGGCTATCAATACTAGTAGAAACTAAGGGTGTATTAGAATCTTTTTTGTTATTAATACTTTAAAAAAAACAACAATATTTTAATTTGGTTTATTTATTACTAAATAAAATATCAGTTTTTGAATTTTATTTGTTGAATACAACCGTTTGCAAATGCATACTCACTCCTTCACACCCGTTTAACCTAGAACTAAAATTTAGATTTCGTCTGTGATTCTTAGCTTTAAAACATCCAAATTGCATGGCAAGATATCAGCAGAAGTTACTTTGAATAGGGCTATTCTGTTACTTAAGCGCTAACGTTATTTAGTGGAATCCGTTAACTATCATGCTATTTAAGTTGATATTTGCACGGCCGCATTCAAGGTCGAGCGCTTACAGTGTGTAGTCTGACGTAAATAATAAAATCCGCTAATAATGTTTGCGACTAAATAACAGAACAATAAATAAATAACAGCTCCAAACTGCTGGAAAAATGTGGCTACAACAGCAACACATAACAAACGAAACTAAAGCTATTCCTAGATCGATGATCCAGTTGTTATTGAGAATTTTTCTTTTAGGTTAAACGACTGAGAAGAACTAAACGGTCCGCATTTGCAAACGGTTTATTTTTACAATATACAATATTGTCTTTTTTTAATATCAAAGGAACCAAATTAGAATTAATACTGATGTCTTTTTTTAATATCTAAAACTAAAAAACATTCTAAGACATTCTTTGTAAGTGAATTTTATATCTGTGCCTATAAAAGAGGGCCTAAAACAGTTGTACTATAACAATGATACTAATGTAAATGTACTCGTCGATAGTCATAAAGTCTCTTACTTTTTCTCTTGTGAGTTTCGAAAACTCCTGATTTCATAATCTGTGGCGTTTTTTTATTCTAAAATAAATCATCACGAGAGTCCAGACTACGATTTTTTTAAATACTAGCCATCTTTACTATAGGCTCATCATTACAAATGGCAAGCTCGTCGTTGTCTCTAACCAAACTCTAGAAACATCACAAATAAAGTACACGGGCCTAACCGCTGGAGGCGGCAGTGCAGTTTTTGGATGATACTCGTAGAAATAAGAATTCGCAGTTTTATGATGTGAACAATTTTCAACATGCATGAGGATGTGCGATATATTCCAGTAGGTATATAGGTTCTGTGCTAAAATAATTATTGTAAGAAAGACAACCAAACCTTTTTTTTTAATTGTTTCAGGTTATGAAGTAACAAAAAGCCATTACACATTATACATTGCTTGCTGCTGGTTTTTCTCTTCCTGTTATTCCTTACCCCAGCTGTTTGGTCTAGGCAGTTACTCCTGGGACTTCACCTGCACAGCCTGTCAGTTTGACCTGGCTTTACCAGACGGATCATACAGTAGGATGGTTGTGGTCACGATATTGTTGCTGGGTAGTTTGAAGCCGCTGTTAATGATGTAAGCTTTTTTTATACTAAGCACGACATGTATAATCGAACTCACCTGATGGTAAGCGATACGCGAGGTCCAAGAATGGGAGCAACAGACGCCAGCCGGTTCATCAAGATGCTTTTCCACACTTCGCTTGGAGGACTCCAGGATATAGGAATGGGAGAGCAATCTACATCTTCAGCGTGCGACAAAAATAACAGTCTCCAAACTTACATGTACGTGTAGGGATAGTAGCTACGGTGTGGGGACGCATATTTTGGCAAGTGCGTGTGGTTCGGTTGCGGAATAAAGAAGGTATAAGGTTGTAGAGCTCTTCAGAACACTCACCATAGTATAGCTTGTTAGAACACGCTCAGGGAGGCCACATCTCTGCAAAGCTGCAGCGATTTGAAAGTTTTAGACACTGTATTAGTGTCGTCTACTATCCGCCTCTGCAGGAAATTGAGAACTTTTTTTTTCTTTTAAAAGTGATAAGTGGGTAGGTTTACATCTACCGCCCAGTATGTACGAGATAGCTTCAGTCAACCCGTGACCACGGCCAATGCAACTTGGCTGAAACGTCGGGAGAAATATGTCTCTAAGGTAAATCGCGTAAAGACCCGTTAAATTATAAAAACAATTGAGAGAGTAGCTATAGCGCCTTTTTTTATTGCATATTAATATTGTATTCTAATTTGATGTAACCTCAACCCTTCTTATTAATGTTCCAATAGCTACTTATGTTATTATCTCCTATACATACACCATCTTTATTTTTATTATTGTAATTATCTTATTTATTTTAAATTGTCTAACATATATATATATTCTACACAAACCCTACATCACACACTCATACGCATAAAAACACAAGCATGCGCATAAAAGCACGATGCCCTTGTGGCAGATTTCTATGTTTAATAATATTAGTTATTTGACATATTTTAGTGTTGTATACAATATATATATATATATATATTAGATTATAGTAGTACCTTGTAGTACTTGACATTTTTATTTTAACATAGTTTGACATTATTAGTATTTAAATTTTATTTTCTGTATTTGATTATTTAGCATTCGATGTGGCTCTTCCATAATTGTATTGATAGTTTGGGCTGTTTCTGGTCTTCGTCGTGTTGTTTCGTATTAAGCTGTCGGACCATGATTGTGTTATCTCGCTTACTGTAGGTTACTAATATTGGTTACAGAGTATTATAAATTGACTTAACCAGGTGTTTCAGACGGTCCCTACGGTGATAAATAAATGAAATGAAATGAAACATACCAACCCTGTTTTTTTTTTTTTTAAATTGTTATTATTTTTATTTTTTTAATAACCGGTTTGTATTCTTACTTCCAACATGTTTTTGTTGTTTAATAATTCTTAATAAAAATCACCCCTACCAAAGCTAGTCCTCACATGACAGGATGTCCTAGTGTGCAGACCAGAGATTTATTGTTGTTACTAACACCTTTTACTTACCTTAATTATGTTATTTTTTTACTTTGTACTTACTAACTCTTTTGATGAATAAATTAATTTGAATCTGAATTAGTTGTAACATTACTATTTCTAAGTAAAAAAAAAAAAAACATGTGTTAGCACAGTGACCAAACGTGGACAGAAAGCGCGTGTCTAGTAGCCAGTGGTAGTTGGTTAGGAAATTGCTCAATTTGCATTGACAGTCTTCAGACGCAGAACGAATTTAAATATCTTCTAGTTTCTATTTTACCGATATTTTTATCAATTTTATATTTAATACTTGCTATATATTTCACATTATTAACTGTTTATTGTATTTTTATTTTTTATATTTACAGGTGGTCAATGTTTTCATGGACACGGTCATTAGAAAACGATTCTTTTAATGAAAAGGAACACCAACAACAGATTTTATTAAACCAGGTATGATTTGCTCAATGTACACGAAACACCTTTTGTATACCGAAAATCTGGAATTGAACACATCAATTAGAGACCCGTGCTTAGTGTCTAGTTCGTAAGTAACTAAGTCATCTCAGACCCCCCCCTTCCGGGGGAAGACGGGAATTTGTAACGAGGTGTTGGCCTCCTAACAAAAATAGCATTCGCTGCACGTAACTACGGACAGGGCGTGGGAACCTTTATTATAGGTTAAATTTAATACGAGCGGGCGCGGCGGAGGCCGCGGAAAGTCACCGTGATCAGGCTATCAAATCGCGCGCCATGCGCCGTGGAACCTCGGGAGGTCTAGCGTGCAGAGGGGCCAGATCTCTCACGAGTGGGAAATTTGACCCCTCCGCCCGTGCGAACATTCGTCTAGTTCGTAAATCATTAAGCAGCGCTTTATAAGTTCCGAAATTGTTTTTACGTTCTTTTGTTTGATGTTTTGTTGTTTTATGACCGCCTCCGTGGTCTAGTGGTAACAAACGTTGCCGTGAACTCGGGAGGTCGTGGGTTTGATTCCCACCGGGGGCAAGTTGTACATTGTATAATTTGTCTCGGTCTGGGTGTTTATATGTATAATATGTATATATTTACAAAAAAAAAAGTATAATATGTAGTTTATCAACCATCTAGTTTCCGTAACACAAGCCTCGTAGCTTACCACGGAAACTAGATGGCGCTGTGTAACCTGTCTGGAAATATTTATTATTTATTTATTATCTAGCACGCAGTGGCGGATTTGCAGTCTCGGCCGCCCTAAGCTCGTCGGTCCCGGTTCCACTAATACTTATTTGTGGAATCGTTATTTTATTAACTCATTATAAAATTGACATCGGACACTCGTCAACGTGGCGAGTGTAGGCTAAATTCTTTAGATATATGTTCTGGAAGGCCCATCTCCAATAGTAGAGGTCTAGGACTCTATGTTCTAGCCCAGAAACTTCTAGGGGCTGTAATGATGATTGTCAATCTTATTTTTTTAAACCCTTTTTTTATTTTTTAAATGCATTGCTGTTAGTATTTTTATCACTTTGCCCATTGGTAGCGATTAGGAGCATTTTTTTATTTATATATATTTTTTTTGTTTTAGCTGTATTTTTAATTAAGTAGTTTTTTTTTATTATAGTAATTAATGTTTAAAAGTTTTTTGTTTTTTTTTTTTAAGATAACATTAAATCAAGGTTCTTATAACATAATAATAATAATATCTTTATTGAGTAAAGTTACAAGATATGAGAACAATAACATATTTCATTATGTATTATGGTACAGGAAAACAGACATTTGCAGCCGAACTAAGCCTATGTATGTATAGGTCTGTCCGTCGGCAGTCTACGCCCAGACACCCCTTTAAGACACCACTTAGTGTTTGTATATTAATCAGTTATTAAGCTGTTTTGAAGTTTTTCATTTAACTTATTTTAAGTAAGTATATTTATATTTTATATATACTTTGGTAACATAAACTTTTGAATTAAAAAATAATTTTAATAAATTCTATTTAACGACCACTCTCTATATCGCCGAATAAGGCCGGTCCTTGTCGTTATATAGTTATTTTTAAATATATTTTTATTATTTATTTATTTAGTTTTACAAACTGTAACACACACACACACATATATATATATATATATATATATATATATATATATATATATATATATATATAATAATTACATTAAATGAACAAATTCTTAAGTATGTTACCAACAGATTATATAAATAGGTAACCTCAGATAGTGAAATAAAAAAGAAAACAACAATTAGTAAATAAAAATATGGGTAAAGAAAAAAAAAATAAGAAAACAACAATTAGTAAATAAAAATATGGGTAAAGAAAAAAAAAATAAGTAAACAACAATAATGATAAAGTTTATACACTATTTATGTTATTTTAGAGCACAAGATCTATAACTTGGGCGACGATGTGTTCGTGGTTGCCCGGAGCCCTGCTCATATCGTGGGTGGTGCTTCCTCAGCTACTGCATGGAATCATCGTACAGCCTCCCGTACTTCTCACTATATTGGCAGCGGTTTCCACTGAGGTAATACAATCATCTTTAACATCACACCTTATCCTACCTTCACTGTTGGAGATTGCGTTCCAGATTCCTTTACAAATGATGCAGGGGAAAGTGGGGTAATTGGGAACACCTAACTTTAAATGATCTCAAATAATAAAATGGAGTTTCAAATGCATCAACAGTCATTGAAAAAGTGACGTTGGTAATCCATCTACATAATAATGGTATAACACTCTTTAAAATAAACTATATAATTTAAAAAACTAACAAAACTGTCCTTTGTTTTTACCCGAATGCATGTGTGGTAATTCAGATCAGGGGAAAATAGAAACGATATGGGGTAACTGGGCTTTATTATACAGAGCGGCGACTTTTCTGGTAACTTAAATGTGTTTGCTTGTTTTAGTACTGACTAATTAAATATAAATAAATATAAATATTTCCAGACAGGTCACACAGCGCCATCTAGTTTCCGTGGTAAGCTACGAGGCTTGTGTTACGGAAACTAGATGGTTGATTAACTACATATTATACTTTTTTTATTGTAAATATATATATATTATACATATAAATACCCAGACCGAGACAAATTATACAATGTACAACTTGCCCCCGGTGGGAATCGAACCCACGACCTCCCGAGTTCACGGCAACGTTTGTTACCACTAGACCACGGAGGCGGTTGTTGTTGGCAGGTTATGCCTTTATCACTCACTGTTAGGGTACACTTTCCTGTAGTTAGGGCAGCCAAGAATTATTTAATTATTTAATTTAGAAATCTTTTTTAATTTAATTATTAATTTAATCCTTATTTTTTTTTCTTTTTTAATTTAATTTAATTCAATATTGGATATCTGTAATTTTATTTGTGTTATTGTTTTTTGTTTAATTGAATTTCTATATCTTTTGGTTGTATTTCTTGTTTTTTCTCCTTTTCTTTGACACCTAAGTATCAGTAATTTGTGTATCACTTTGTGTTTCCTAATTTGGCCAATGTATAAACTCAATTATATACTAACCTTTATGTTCTGTAATGTGCTGTGGAAATAAATAAATAAATAAATTAACTACGAGTCGAACATCTTTAATATTGTATTTATTAAAACAATTATCTATCTAATGTTAGAATATTTTTATATGATCAATCAACTAATAGGGGAATAAGACAAGTTTATATTCACCATCTTGTCGCTGTTAACAATTACATAAAATAAGAAATTTAAATAAAAATTGCCGTAAGTCGCAATATAATTTTTGGTAAGCTTCAAACTATTTGGAACTATTAGCAGATTGTACATCTAAGATACATACATAGCGGGGTAGGCAGAGACAACTGAGCGCCACTTGACACGATCACGACATACCTCTTTCGCTTCGTCGACATTCATCAACCTCTTCATACATTCCCTTTTGTTACAAAGGCGTTTTTACCTTTTTACCTTTAGTCAGTGTTTTATTTATTTGATCATGATATGTGAGTCTCGGTCTGCCAGGACCTCTTTCACCCATAACTTCCGCATTATATATATCTGGTTCGTCAATGTTTCTTTGCTCATTCTTTCAACTTGCCCGAACCATCGAGCATGCCTTTCCTTGTTTTTGTCCCTATGCTTTCTATTATGCCAACCCTTTTCCGTATTTCGATGTTACGGCGGTCGCATGCATGGGTTTCTATTTTATGGCGCTAACATTACATAGTGTTAACACAAATCTAATAATAATATAATTTTGAGCGAAGTTTTATAGGCCATGGTTATAGGTTACGCTATTGAATATTTGACCGCCTCCGTGGTCTAGTGGTAACAAACGTTGCCGTGAACTCGGGAGGTCGTGGGTTCGATTCCCACCGGGGGCAAGTTGTACATTGTATAATTTGTCTCGGTCTGGGTGTTTATATGTATAATATGTATTACAAAAAAAAAAGTATAATATGTAGTTTATCAACCTTCTAGTTTCCGTAACACAAGCCTCGTAGCTTACCACGGAAATTAGATGGCGCTGTGTTACCTGTCTGGAAATATAAAAAAAAAAACATTTTTTTTTTTAAAAAGAATAGTGCTTCTGTAACCTATAACCTTAAATTCGAACCAGAAGCTTGAAGTTAAGATCTTAAGTCACGCTTTGGGTACACTAGCATTTTTTTTTTAAGTTTAAAGAAATTGTTCCAAAACGTTTTTTTTAAGAAAACCACCATTTGCTCAATCTATGATATAATGTACATTGACACATTATTATTAAGTATTATTTTTTCAGGCTGCGTCCGGAGTTATAGTGCTGTCTGCGTTCTATAGCAACGATCGAGTTCGTTCAGCCATGATGTCACTTCTTGGAGAGCCCACACATACTAAACAAGCTTAATTTCATGATATTACAGAATCACAATTTAACATGGATATTTTTCTTTCTGGCCCTAAATACTTTTTTTATTGTATTTTAATGATATAAATAAACTATAGACGATGATAGATTATTTATTACGTGGTCTCAGTAATGCTGTGTTCGAGTTGAAAGTAAAGCACGATTTTTTTTACCGAATTATGCTTAAAGTGAATGAAAATCATAGAGCAACGCAAACCCTCGCTTTGAAAGTCGTTCGACTGTGGCGTTCGGCGTTTGTCTATGGTTTTCATATACAATGGGGTGTATCAGGCAAAGCTTTTTGTAGATGTCGCTAGCGGCACTGGTACCTTGTTTACACCTATGTCGGATCATTTTTTAAATGTTTTTGTAGTTTTTATTTTTATAACAGAAATACCAATTTTAACTTTACGTTACCTACCTTAAAAGACGAATTAAGAAAGCGAACACCGTCTTTAAAAACAAAAAAGGTAGAATTAATAGAACGGCAATTTTGAGATCACCATATCTTTGATTTCGCTTGGAAATCTCGATTTGTACACTTAAAAGCTGCTCACTTCCGCAATATATCCAGAAAATAATAAATTTCGTAATAAAAACGCAAGTTTTCTATGCAACTGACAGTTCTATTAGGTACCATCTATCATGCGCCATCTATCGTGATAAAAAGTTAGTGATACACCCCATTTGGTAAAAAAGCAAGATTGCTTTATTTGCTTTCAAGTTGAACATAGTATTGACTTGTCGCTTTTTTTCACTTTAATTCGCTCGACTTGGCGTTTGTCTATGGTTTTCATACAAAATTCGGTAAAAATAGCAAGCTTTCAAAAAAAAGCCAGGTAGGTTGGGTAGTTTTCCAGTAGCAGTACAAAATATAAATTGGATTTGGATTTATACAGATTTAACTATTTTGTTTACTTTAGTGAGAGCTTTAGGCTAGTGGGTTGCACCAAAATAAAATCTCTATAATATTGTATTTTTTTTTGTAAAATAGCACGACACGTGACTTTGCTGATGAAAAGTGGCGCGAATCAGACACTTCATTCGCTAACATTGTGCCAGCTTGACTGGGCATGACGGCAATTCGAGCCTGATCCCGAAATGTGGATATACTTTACTGGGTTTATCGGCACGAACGGTGGATACTTCCCCTTGTTGCTCTCGTTAAAAGTTGCCATTTGCAATGATGTCAAATGCCATTTTTTACTTTCAAGGAGAACTAATAACTGTAAACTTGCCAAGGTGATATTTTTCTAAAAAAAAAACTTGAAACAAGACTTTTTTGTTAAAATCTAGCACGACATGTGACGCGCAAGGTCCATGAATCTTAGCAACTGAAATCCGACACTCATGACTGACATCAGTACCTAACACTATGCCGGTTTGACTAGATGCTTTTTAACACTTCGTTTGAAGGACTCCAGCCAGCAGCCCTATTCTGGTACTTAGTGTTATTAGTGGATTTCGAATTTTACGTCAGAGATTGCGTCATAATTACAAAATATTATTCAATTCTCAACTTATTAAGCGCTCGACTTTGACAGCGTCCGTGCAAATATCAACTTTAATAGCGTGATATAGGGCTAAAAATAGGGCTGCTGGTTATAGAAAAGCGAAAACATAGAGGCTGGACTTACCTTGCTGGATTCGATTCCACATAAAAAAGTGTCATTTCTCGAATCTGGTACGCTAGAGACATCGACGAGCTTGCCATTTGTCATTATGGGCCTATATTCATCATCACCACAGCCCCTACAGCCTAGACTTTCAATTCTGGAGAATGTAGCCTACACTCGCCACGCCTGACCAGACAGGTGGTTTCTGACCACCAAGGCATACGGTCGTGATGAAACTTTGTGTATTGGCTGATTTGTCATATAAATAAAACACATTTTTGTTTGTAATAACTTTTATAATAACTCAGCTATACTTTTAGTACAAGATACGTAGAAAGCGACCTTCACCGATCTGTTATCTGAATGAAATCCACTTTTTATAATGAAATGAAATGAAATATCGTTTATTTGCAATAAATACAGTACAGTGGTCACAAAACTTTAGTCAGGTCTACTCACATATATTCTAGCTGCAAGCAATCTTTACTTACATACTAATATCATAATCACAACTACATTAAAACAAAAAAATATTGTAGCGCCCTATCTACGCTGATTTTAATATTATTATTTTTTTATATGAAAATGTATTTTGATAGATTTTAGACTTTGACAATGTTGACATTATACAAACAACTATCGTAATAAAATAAGCACATTTTATTTACTAGTTTTAGATCTTCTATAATATATTAATTAACCTGTTTTGAAAGAAAGAAAGAAAGAAAGAAAAATTTATTTGCTTTAGAATTTGTGTAACAATGGTGTTTACAAAATATTATCTCAACAAATTCTACCATTTTGCACTCAAGATAATCTTTTACACTATAAAATCTATGGTCCAGTGGCCATTTCGTCAGTTGTAATTTTAGTTTAGGGCCCTGCAATAATTTTATTTCGTCAGGAAGCTTATTATATATTATTATACACATATTAAATACATTTTTTATATATAATAAACTACGCTAAAAAAAGCAATGGTAATGGCATATGTTTTCGACATGGCAAAGCATTTATCGGATTTTTTTTGGATTCTCTATACAAATTAGCTACTAAATTAACAGTTTTTTTATAAAGAAGTATTTTTTTTATCATTTCATTCGGTTCGGTAAAGTTCGCTCTTCTACGTATCGTAGACTATTACACAACGTATTTGATACGCAATTTAACAATAAAAAGAGAGTAAAATTTGTACGTGGGTAGATTTTATCATTAGTCAATAACAAAATCATAATTAATAGACCTAATTCAGTCAATCACGTCCTAATCTTAGGTTTACAGTATCCATTCTGATACTTAGTCGCAACGTTATATAACACTAATAATAATAATAATAAAATTCTTTATTGGACACGAAATATACAATATAAAGTGTTGTACATAGGCGAGCATAATACCATGAAGGTATTCTCTACCAGCTAACCTTTGGGAGAGTGAGAGATTAATATTATGGGTGCAGAGTGTGAAAATGGAAATAATATAGTAAAAATCAGAGTTAAAATATGTAAATAATTACAATATATACATTTATAATACTATAATACTTAACAGAATAATAATAATACATAATTAAGATAAATACATGAATAATTATATATATTGGTACTAATAAAATGTCAAGTGATTATATTTATATAATGAAATCCGTTAACTATATATACATATTATATATCACGCTGTGGTGGCTCGGTTGAAAGAACGCGTTCCTTAAATCCTACAAAGGTCGGTTCAGACCTCCCCGGCATGTACCAATTAGAAATACACTTTTCTTAACCCTACAACTACAACATCTAAATCTAGTTAAATGAACCACAACATGGGTTATGGGTGACCCCAAAGAAAAATATGATTAGTTACAAAATATCAAAATTTAATAACCTTTAACACTTATTACAAGTTTGTTTGGATATTAATCGAATGCTTACGAAGAAATATTTTTGTAAAAATCTTAAAATCTAGATACATTGGGAACAAATAGGTAACCTATGTTGTGCACATATATTTTTGGAGCACTTGACACATTTCTCTCTGCCCTTCCTGTCTTTGGCTCTAGTGCCTGACCCTATGTTGTGGTTCTAGGGTTAAGTACATTTGTCATAGATTTACAACACCACCGTTCCCGTGCCTCGGAGAGCACGTTAAGCCGTCGGTCCCGGTTCCACTAATACCAACTTTTATGACAATTTATTAACGATTCCACGTTAATAAATTGTCATAAAAAATTACATCAAATCCTCGCCAAGCCGTCTGGCCAGCGTGGCGAGTGTAGGCCAAGTTCTCCAGATACATATATGGAAGGCCCATCTCCAGCAGTGGAGATCTAGAACGCTGTGTTCTAGGGGCTGTAATGATATCACGCTATTAAGGTTGATATTTGCACGGCCGCTGTCAAGGTCGAGCGCCTATAGAGTTGAGAATTAAATAATATTTTGTATTTATGACACAAAATCCACCAATAACGTTTGCGACTAAGTAACAGAATTAAGCAGGTCAAATTGATGATTTTTTATTTTATTATACAAGTATGACATGTGACCTTGTCTGATGGTAAGTGGCGCGCATTATCCATGAATGTTAGTAACTGGAATCAGACAATCATCTGCATCAGTCCCTAACATTATGCCGGCTTGACTGGCTATGACGATGATCCCGAAACGTGTGGATACACTTTACTAGGCTTACCAGCACGCACGGTGGATACTTCCCCGACGCAGCAGACTGGGCAAATTACCACCATCAGTCCGCCTAACACCTACTTGTTGTTGTCGTTGAAAGTATGTGCCATTAACAATAATGTCAAATGCCAAATTTACTTTCAAGGAGAACTAATATTGTAAGTTTGCCGTGGTGATATTTATATAAAATTAACACTAAGCGGTGACATAAACTGTATATCAACATTACAAAAAAATTTAACACTTTTACATATAAAAATTGCCTTGTAAAATTAAATAATAATATTTACATTAAACCTTAATACAATTAAATTATATAAAGTGTCTATTGTTGAATACAATAGATATAGTATTAATATATTAAGTATATAATTTAAAAATTAGTTATTGTTGTGTTCTCTTCTTCCGATGGATAATGAATGAGGTGATAGGGAATGCAAAGGGTCTAGCCCATACAGCCAAGTCTGACGTAATATATCTTTCTTTTTCATAAGTTAATGAGGTTATTATCAAATTCCAGATGTTGCAGAATTTGATGTTTTTCTCGGAGTCACTCGCGGCATTATCCCCCAAACAAGTCGGGTATTGAAGTACCACAAAAAAATAACTGCAACTTGTGCCCCATATTCAAAGTCCAATTTATCGTTTTTCATTATTATTCACATTGTAGCACATTATTAAACAAAACAACACCACTTTTGACTAACAATATACACAGTAAAGTAATTTACAAAACAAAATTACGCGAAGGACTCGGATTCATATATATATATTTTTATATAATGCAAATAATTCTAACGGCCAGTTTCAGAAAGACTGATTATCATTTAACATGTTTAACGTATGCCTATGAGGCACGTCATTGGATGAAATAATCAAAGTGACAAGCTGAACCAATCACGTGGCGTACTCGTTTATCAAAACATTGATCAAATATTATTTTATTCATGCTTATTGCAACTGGCCATTAGAATCAAGAATGTCAGAATTAGGTTTGTTACGTTTTTAAAAAAAAACTTTTTTTAGGCTGAGTTGAACCTATACAATAATAAATAAAAAAAAAGTTTATTCCTCTGTTAAAAGACATATATATATAGTACATTAAATATATCAACAGTTACAATGTTTTATGGTGTATACTGTTAGAATATTATTTGCGAAATCATCGATAATGGTCATTCAATTGATTTGAGACTACAACGCTACTCGTTGAGGTTTGGGAACGTCACTACGACGGCTGTCACTTTATGCCCGTTTTGCGCTTTGATTTAAGTTGTAAGTATTTTGTATAATATATCTTATTATATTCATAAACCTGTTTTATTTATTAATACGTACCTATTAGATATCGTACCTAAAAACAAAATAGATGCTTAAAACAATTAACTTGCTGAGCATGAGAGCTGGTGTCTGAACAGGGTGCCTAGAAGATACCGGTATCTTAGGACACCAGTCACGATGTAAAAGATTTAAAAAAAAAAAGGCATCGATTGTATCAACTGACGGCTGACCTTAAAAATAAAACTGGTACTTGCGACGCCATTTTAAATTTAATCGTTACGTTTGACGAAGTTATTTTGTTGTTGTAGCATTCAACTACAGAAGTGTAAAACATGTTCTTCTTCGACAAGAGAAGGAGAATAAAGTAGATGGCTTTAAATGTAAGAAACATTTTATATGAAAATAACATCCAACGACCGCTCTATCTTATTTCAACTCTTTGATTGTAATAAACCTTAATCTATATCTTCAAAAACGAATAATAACATAAAGTTAGTTTATTGTTTGTTAGACAAAGGATACATTTTGACACAAAATAAGGTGGCACCAGAAAAAATGACAAGACCAATTGGCTTTATGTATGGCCAGTTGCAGAGAGGATAATTAAAATCTATGACCAATATTTTGAAATACGCCACGTGATTGGTAGTCAGCGCGTCACTTTGGTTATTTTAGCCAATCACGTGTCTCATAGACGTAAAACAAGTCGATGAATTAATCAGCCTGATTACAACTGGTCGTCAATAATTTATACCTAAATACATAGAATAATAACGAATAGATAGATTAATTCACAAAAACAGTCAAAGTTGAGGAAAAAAAGTATTTATGTCTAGGTTACTATTAAGAGCGGTGGTGGCTCGGTTTTAATACACTTTCCATAATATCCCACAAAGGTCGGTTCAAATCTCCTCGGCATGTACCAATGAGAAATACACCTTTTTTACGTCCTAGATTAACAACACCACCGTGGCTCGGAGAGCTAGTTAAGCCGTCGGTTCCGGTTCCACTAATACCAATTTGTTTAATCGTTAAAAAATGTCATTGTTAAATTGACATCGGACCCTGGCCAACCCGTCTGGCCAGCGTAGGCCAAATTCTCCAGATATATGTTTTGGAAGGCCCATCTCCAACAGTAGAAGTCTAGAGGACTCTGTGTTGTAGTTAGTTGACCATGATGAGGTTACTATTTTATATAAAATTATTTTGTTTTTCCGATGGATTATTCCTTATTAATTGTACAAAAACTCTTATAATCAATTAAAAATCTCGATAGATGTTAGCATGATGATTTGACGTTGAGACTTGACACGGGCTGTTCAGTAATTTAGCTGTTTTGGCTAAGTTTTACTGGCCTCACTTATCGTGCGCGTACTTCGTTCCTATTAGTTATTATTCTACGTCCAAACATATATTAAACTAAATGTGAACTATACGATTATATTACGATATATTTGTATTAATGTATACCTACTTATAATTATTTAAATATTACGAAAATAAATATATTCTAATTAGGATATATTCATCACATATATGCTCACGTTCTGATAAATTTGGACCTCAATAATATATATATATACTTTACAATTTGGTCCACTTTAAGGCCTTTTATTTAACACTCACGCATCACGATACATATATATATATTTTAATTTAACGGCACCTATTATATACCTCCACAAAATAATATATCAGAGTAAACCTCAAAATCAATGTACGTTAGGAAATTTAGCATATACGGCCGTTTGCAGAAAGAATGGTTAAAATAATATATGATCAATCTTTTGATTTACGCCACGTGATCAGTAGTTAGCTTGTCAGTTTGGTTTTTTGGTCAATTCAAAGTCAAAGTATGACAAGTCATGTTTATGTTTACCCTTTCAGTGTTTGCGATTTACCGCGTCGCCCGTAAAATTAAATTTATATATTTTTATACATACGATACAAACGTGAAGTTGGCATAAATGCCTCATCGGCGATTGCCATTTATTTTTAAAAAAGAAGAAGAAGACTTGGCGCTTTACTGAATTTTGCTTTGACAGGAGTTAAAGGAGCTTTTCCAAACACTTTTGAGTTTTTAAGTAGCAAATTTCCAAGTCGAACACTGCCATAACATGTCTATCAAAATTATGAGCGCGGTGACTGATGACTGAATATCTTTTATTTTATTACTGGCATCGATTTAATCCTAAAGTTCTAAAACTGTCATGATAATATTTTTAACATTTTGCACGCCTGAACTATTTAAAATAAAGGGTTTATTTTACTTAAATTGTAATCTTCTTAAAATGCATATTATTCGTGGAATTTATTAAAGAGCAAATATTTTTATATCATAATAATAATATTTCAGTAATAAATTCTTAAGTTACGGTGCAGAGAAGTTTTCCTAAAAATATCGCCACTCATAGTCAGCCTAATCAAGTAGGTAGCGAGAGGTCGACGATCGCGCAAACGTTAACTTACATAATTCTTTCTATCTATATTCGTCTGCTGTGGAAGAGATCAATTAATAATAACATTCCTCAGCATTGAGTTATTTATCACGATAGATTTCGCGACTTTCAGACAGGCCTTATTTACCACGCAGTAGTGTTTTGTTTTTATGATAATGATTTATATATTTAAAAAATGTTTGATATTTTGACAATCACTGTAAGTACAATTTAGCCCAAATCCCGTTACAAGATGAATAATGTCTTTCCTATATAACTACTAGTGTAATTTGGTAAATAAACTAAAGAGTTATCTATGGTTAAAGAATTATTATATACATAATTACTTCTACGTGATGTTTCATTCATATATTCGACATTTTTGGAATGAGTGTTAGGTTTGTCGACATTGCATTCATCATTTGATCATTCTATATTTGTTGTATTTACCCTGTTGCTCAATTCTTCTACTAAAAAGCTACCATATGATCTTGAAGAAGGACAGTTGAGTATATTATTTTCAACTTGATTTACCCTGTTGTTGAATTCTTCTAAATAATGATTTGATGAGAAAGAGTTAAGGTTAAGGTTAAGAATATTATTTTCAACTTTATTGCAAAATATTTCTTTTTGCAGACATGCGAGACTGTTATTTTCAATTTTATTTACTCTGTTGCTGAATTCTTCTTCTAAATAATTATTTGATGTAGAAGAGGGATGATTGAGAATTAAATTTTCAATTGCATTTATTTATATTTTGCTGAATTTTTCTTTTGAGGACTTATTATAAAGAATATTTGATGGGCTGTTGTGTTCATTTTTTTAAGCGTATTTACCTTATCGCTAAATTCTTGTTCTGAATAATTATTTGATAGGGAAAAGGGAGTGTAAGGAATAATAATTTCAACTGTATTAACCCTGTTACTGAATTCTTCATCTTCAAGAGGGACTTTTATTTCAATTTTATTTACCTAATTGCTGAATTATTTGATGCAGAAGAGGAATTGTTAAGAACAACATTTTTATTTGTATTTATCCTATTGTCGAATTCTTCTCTTGAGGAGTTATTATGGGGCTGTTATTATGATGAGGTGTTGAGTTTATTATTTCTAAGCGTATTTACCTTATCGCAAAATTCTTGTTCTGAATAAATATTTGATAGGGAAGAAGGAGTGTTAGGAATATTTTTTTCAACTGTATTTACCCTATTACCGATTTCTTCTAAAAAGCTATTATATGATATGGAAGAGGGTTTGTTAAATATAATATTTTCAACTGTATCTCTGATGTTAAATTCTTCTTCTGAAAAATAAGTTTGAGAACGGGGACATTCTTCTAAAAAACTATTGTATGATGGGGAAGATTCTGGGTTTTGAAGTATTATATTTTCAACTGTATTTACCCTGTTGCTAGATTCTTCATCTTCTGAGCTATAGTAAGTTGCTGAAGAGGGACTGTTAAGTATAATTACTGGATACTCCCCTCTATAAGCTCTGTGCTATATTTCCTCGACAATGTCGTTGTCGTGGTTCCAGTTGCGATTGTTATTTTGTCTCTTTTCAATGATAGGAATGAAGAAGAGAATTAGACCGCTAAGTGCAATAGTTCCACCAGCGACGTAGAAGCCAGAATCGTAGGAGCCTAATTCATCACGAAGCCAACCTGAAATTGTAATTAGAAATATTTTACACTTTATTAAAAATATCTACTTCATCCGCAAAAAATAACTATGTGGTGTGGTGTTAATGGGCCGTTTATGTCGAAATGTGTGGAGTCATCTAAAATTGGGTTCAACGAATCGACCGCCTGTAAATGTGCTCGTGGTGGACATTTGAACGAAGTTGAATTCCATACATAAATGTTTTGATTGTGCTTTAAGCCAATAATAAACTTTTTCGAGATATCTCAAACGGTTTGCAATTTATTTTACGCCTTAGGTGCGTTTAGATAGCTGTTCATTTCGTTTACAAAGCTTATTTTCATCATGTCCGTTTCTTTAGATATATTTTACGCATATGATGTTCATTTCACTCATTTTGCTATCCGAACGGCTTTGGGCGTGGAGCGGTATTTGACATAACCAGTACCGGGTTCGATTCTTGGTCAGGACACAATAATTTATTTCAATCATCATTACAGCCCCTAGGGCACAGCGTCCTAGACCTCTACTGCTGGAGATGGATCTTCCAGAACATATATCTGGAGAATTTGGCCTACACTTGCCACGCTGGCCAGACGGCTTGGCGAGGATATCAAATTATGTCAATTTATAAACGATTCCACAAGTTGGTATTAGTGGAACCGGGACCGACGGCTTAACGTGCTCTCCGAGGCCCGGGAACGGTGGTGTTGTAAATTTATGACAAATGTATGTAAGAAAAGTGTATATCTCATCGGTACATGCCGGGTGGGTTTGAACCGACATTTGTAGGATTTAAGGAACGCGTTCTTCAACCGAGTCACCACCGCGCCTATTTGTTTAAATGGTTTGTGATATTTCTCAAGTTTGGTACGCTAGAGACATGGACTTGCCACTTGGCATGATTGGCCTATAGTATAGTTGACTATATGTAAATCCGCTTCTATACCATTTATTATATACCAACCCGAAAGGGATACGATCGTGATGGGAGTTTAATTGTGTAGTTTCAATAATTTACCTGCAAATGGTGGTCCTATTAGCGAAGCAATGCCTTGGAAGAGCAGCAATAGACCAAATGCATTCGTTAATCTTTCCAATCCTAATAAATCTACTAGAACTACTGAAGTAAGTCCGACGTATGCTCCAATAGTGAACCCAAACACTATACAATATATAGCAAAACCCCAAAACTCCCAACATAACATTGCCATCACTGTACCTGTAAAAAATTAAAAATATACACATTAACAATCAATATCATCGGGTTTGGTTCTACCCTAATAAAGTTGGCGAAATGTGAATCCACTTCTTTAAAAACAAAAAGTGTGTTTTCTGATCACCCCGTGATGATGATACTAATATAATAAACTTAATAATAATAAAATTAAGTTTTAATTAATTAACTTGAATTGTAGTAGGAAAAGGACTTGAAAAACTTCTTTGTGCTAAGATAATGCCTAAACTACAATGAAAATTTCGGTGATATTGATTTGTTCAGTGTGATATTATTTTATTATTTAGTTATATTTGTTTAATGGGTATTGTTTTTAAGCTTATCCCTATTATTATATATTTTTTTCAAAATCTATGTTTAATATTTAAGTGGAAACTTTGCTGGATTGTGTAACTTTTAGAATTGTTGTAATTATGTTTTAAGATTAGTATGTTTCCTGAATAAATATAAATTAAATTTAAAAAAGCATTTTTCATTTTGAAAACGTAAGTATTTTAAAATCTTAGCGACCGTGAGCATCTCAAGAATGGCATCAGCTGAAAATCAGTACTGCAGCTAAAAATAAGCTAAAGCTGAAGCTCATACTGAGCTGATTTCCTGCTTGTCGCCACACTTGTATTTTTGTAAAATATAGCTCAGTTACATGTGGAATCCGTTATTTACTGTCGGTTTTAGCACGAGCTTTTCCGATACATATATTAACTTTTTCATACAAAAGCTATTGACTTTTTTATTACCTACAACTTTCACATTTAACTTTTTTCCGATAGAAGATATATTGTCGCATAAAATCATGAAAAACCATTTCCAACCTTAAATGTTCCCATATAACCTTATTTCACCCTCGTAACTCGGCTCAATCAATTTTAATTTATTTCTTCCGTGATATATTCCCTTCGTTCATTATGATTTTAAAAAGTCGTTAATTTTTAACATTTCTCGTAATTCTAATGCCTGGTTGTTGTCGCCACTAGATGCCACTAGTATCCTGTCTACAGTTAAACATATTTTATATCTGTATATAAGAGATACTTACTTATTCCAGAAATAGTAAGGCACATATTGTATGCAAACAGCCGATTGACCCAGGGTTTGTCGCTAATGTATCCTAAAATCACTCGACCAACAGAATTGGCAGCTCCAATGATAGAAATCAAATAGGCTGGGTTTTCCACACCCAAATCATTAGACATTGGCACTAGATGTACATATGGAATATAAAAGCCTATGCTAGTCAGGAAGTTTGATAAGGCGAAGAGTAAAAATATAGGATCAACTAGCAGTGATATGTCTAACATTTCTGCAAGAGCTGCTTTGGATTCTGCAGCACAAGGTAACCATCCACATCTTTGTTCCCTTTCTTCTGCTATTGATTTTGCTCTTTCAGGAGAAGGAGCTCTCGGATGTCTTGCTAGGCTTGTCATACTTCCTTGGTACAAGATATCGGGTCTATGCATCACTCCACTTCCACACCTCGATCTAGGTGGATGATGATGCTCTTGAGGCTTATTCAAAGCTGGCTGAGAAAGAGTCAACCTTCCAATATCATCGTTATCAACTTTTCCATTAATCCTGATATCATGTTCAGTGCTTTGTGATCGTTTAAGTGGGGATTTTTCCCCTTTTGGTAGCATCAACTCTCTGGCTTCGGCCCGTGGTACGTCAGGAACCGGTCTGAACATTAGGCCAAATCCAACGCAATTTAATATGATAGCACCCATGATAAGCATTGCACCTCGCCAACCATAGTTCTCTATAAGAGCTGAAGTTAGAGGCGCAAATAAAAATGTTCCTAATCCTGACCCACATACTGCAATACCTGAAAATACAAATGCAACAATTAAGTAACATCCCAAGTTACTAATGATAACGCTGCTGGCCAGTTGACAAGTCTTAATTTAATCGGATATATCTGTACTATTTATACACAAAAACCCGAGTAAAATAAATAATCATCAGTAAAAAGATGTAACAAACAATGATTGTTAGCACTATATGTATTCTAATTCTATTTCTGTAATAAATCGCACAAACAAGGAAAATAATAAAGGGCAATGACCTGAACTGGACATCAATAGACAAACTGAAAAATTTAGAGGAACAGTACAAACCTGTGGCTAAACTTCTGTATCTTTCGAACCAGACTGTGACACTGACTATAGCTGGTAAATAGATGAGTCCAAAGCCGAATCCTGCGCCGACTCCGATAGTAACAATTAAAGTGTTGACATTTTGTGCGTAAGCCGAAGCTATTACGCAAATCGCGGATAAAAATGCTCCAGCTATTGTCACGGCTTGGCAACCCCATTTATTTACAAACGAACTCGAAATTGGCCCTGAAAACGTAAACACTAGTTGTAAAAAAGTCGTTACTCTTTCTAATTTTAAATTGCCAATGTGTAAATTGTTATTTTTACATCGATATTTAAATAGAGATTACGATTTTGATTTTAAAACCAAGAGGACTTATTTTTTTCATAGAATTAGTTTTTTTATTAAAAGAATTTTGAAATCTATGAAAATGGAACCACATAAATATGCTTTTCTGAAAGTCCATCAAATACAATATGGTGTGCGTAATAATTTTCGATGATGATTTACGAGTGTCATTATGATATTTCCCTTCGCCTACAAGTAACCTTTCTTTGCTTCTTTTTTTCGTCATCTTATAACATTTCAATATTAAGCGTGGGTTCTTTTAAATTACCAGGATGACTACATTGAGAAAAATAGATATTCGATGTAATGGAAAATGGATTAACCGCTATAACATCGGTCTTTACGAAGACTAAATAATATATACATTAAACTAACTCACGTTATTACTATCACGAAATACGAAATTACGAGGTGCTGGCAGTGAGATTATATCAGATATCTTCATTACTAAGAAAGGAATACGGATGAATTAGTGGCAATATTATATATATATATATATGAACGTTAGAGACACCGACGAGCTTGCCAGTTGTCATGATTGTATATTGTATAGTAAACTTGGTTAAATGTGAACCCGCTTCTTTATAAGCGTAGTTTCTGACCAACCCACAAGGGAAAAGTGATCATATTTTATATAGTATTGAACAAGTATAAGAACATAGCGCAGTCTAATGAGTGCTTCTTCGCATCATCAGATACAGAAAGCAATCAGGTTGAAAGAACCTACTTGAAGCCATTATAGTTTATCCATCACTTTGTAAAATTGTTTTGTAAAAATGTATTATTTGGATGTAAAGCCGTTATGTACATATGAGTAGATTCTAAGTAACCAAAAGTTTTTCCATTAAAGCGACTATCCATTTTTAAACCAAGTCAAGCCATAATCCATCATAGTGGTCTAGTTAGTTGAAACTAGAATTTTACACAAGGTGTCGAAACATCAAATTATTATATAGCGATCCAGCGATCTTTCCATGCTATAGTTTTGTATATATAAATTAATAGAAAGATTACCTGAACTCAGTGTAATCCCAACTAAGATAGATACAATCCATGCAGTTTTTCCGTTTCCTTCGTTGAAATATGTAAGGAATTCCGCATAGAACACGCCGAATGAATATGTCATCCCATCCGCTGAAACAAGATACAATTCTCTTTAAGCACAGGAATAAAAATAGAAAAATATTTACACGTCTTTATTTGTGTTAGTTAATATTGTTAACATTGACCGCCTCTGTGGTCTAGTGGTAACAAACGTTGCCGTGAACTCGGGAGGTCGTGGGTTCGATATAATTTGTCTCGGTTTGGGTGTTTTTATGTATAATATGTAAATATTTACAAAAAAAAGTATAATATGTAGTTTATCAACCATCTAGTTTCCGTAACACAAGCCTCGTGACTTACCACGGAAATTAGATGGCGCTGTGTGACCTGTCTGGAAATATATAAAAAAAAAACATCCATCGAGCGCCTGGTAGTCCAGGGGAAAGTCTATGGCCAAAGGATGCGTGGTAGGTATCCGATGAGATGAACTAACTAGGTGAAGGCTGTAATGGATCATTTCCTAGATGAGTACACCAGAAAAGCTGCAGTCCGAGAGGGTGGCAAAAGCTTGTTAAGCGTGCCACTAACATTCAAGTGGCGACCTGCCAAGAGTGAAGCGACTGTAGAGTCCACTGTTGTAAGTGGCGTTGTTGTAAATAAATTCTTATACCTTCCCGACAGAAATTAAATTTTGTAAATGATACAGTATGTTCTACTAGTTAGTTTTTAAACTAACTATATAGAGTGTTTCATGATGACCATTACCAATATAATTATAGTCCATATACCATAATATATAACCAATATATGGTCGATATATTAGTTGTATTAAACCAGTATACGGGAGTAGCCGGGTCATTTATTATTATCTTGCAGGCGTGTCTTTAAAAATCGGTACTACTTTATTTATACTGGAATGTTGCACTGAGTTACAAAATTAATATTTTAAATTTCCAGTATTTACATCTACTGAACAACTCTTTGACTATAAAGATGTTGAAAACAATATTCAATATCATACGGGAAGATAAACGTAACTTAGTTCACTCAATTCCACATGTTACATACGAGTATGCTTGTTCTGGAAAACTTTAATTTTTAATCCATTTAGGGCGTAATTCGCGTAATTAACCAGTAACAATACATTAGCTCAGTGAAAAAAAACGTCTATTTCTGTATATTTATCAAAGTTTTGGAACTTTTTTGTGAGCTCTTCAACATAGGATACGATCTAAACAGGATTATTGACAATTTTAGAAATTAATATATTTTAACTAAAAATGTATTCTTCCTTGCATCGTTTTCCTCGTTGCTGAGTGACCCCCTCCACACATCACTTTGTCTCGGATAATGCTGCGTTATCAGGGTCTGCATGCAGTGCATTGTGAACGGGTGTTGAGTGAGGTGCAGATCTGGTCAGACCGCCGTATCGGCTTCAGCTTTCAAGGTTTTTGACTTCAATTTTTCCCGTGATCATCAGCCTTTCAAAAAGGTATTACAAACATTAAATTAGCTTGATATTATTCATATTACACATTAAATATAATAAAGTAGCTATGAGAGACAGGAAAAAAGTGAAGGTGCATAATAAAAAAAGGTCCTTATGCCTTTTGACCGCCTCCGTGGTCTAGTGGTAACAAACGTTGCCGTGAACTCGGGAGGTCGTGGGTTCGATTCCCACCGGGGGCAAGTTGTACATTGTATAATTTGTCTCGGTCTGGGTGTTTATATGTATAATATGTATATATTTACAAAAAAAAAAAAAGTATAAAGTGTAGTTTATCAACCATCTAGTTTCCGTAACACAAGCCTCGTAGCTTACCACGGAAACTAGATGGCGCTGTGTGATTGTCTGGAAATATTTATTTATTTATTTATTTTAGTTTCTGATATACGAGTAGGCCAGGTAATTCAATTCTTGCTTAAGATTTAAATGTAGAAATGTATATGGATTAGCGTTCTTTTTTTGTTCTTTAATTTAGGAATCAACTAAGAAAGTGATGAAATGCCTGAACTCAGTAGGAGATATTGTTAAACCACTGTAAACAATTTAATAAAAGCCCGTAAGCCTTTGAAATAAAAGAGCCGTAAAGATTTCCACAATACCAAGCTAAAGTTATACACGTGACATAGAAACTAGAATCAAAGTAGAATGTGAAGTGGCCACTGGCACTGGAGCGATGTCAGCTCAAACAAAAGCGATTGTCGAGTCAATATGAGTCGTAGACATAGACTAAGATACATAAAGTCTAGAACGAGTGCCTTGACTTGTAGCCACGATTGTATAAGGTGTATAAATACATATATCGAATCATACTCATTTCGCACACAATGAATACTGCATCTCGAAACACAGGTACTCTTCGTTCGGGTTGCAGGGTTTTACAAATACTGGAGGATAGTTTACTTCACTCTATGATCCGCGTTAAATATTTGTTTTTTACCTACTTATAAAATGTAAACTTGAACTTTTTGACTTCGAATAAAGTTAATATATTATTTTATTTTTTATTATTATTCAGACTTAGCTGTAAACACATGCAAGGCCAACAGGGTTTTATGATTCCATATCTATTAGTTTTTTTTATACATGGGATTATATTCGAAGTAAATAAATATACATTAAATATAAACAAAAAGATACCTAAATAATAAAATTTAAAATAAACTAAGCTATAAATAATAAATGTCATAATTTATGATTCCGTCTATAACGGACAGCGTAGTCGTCACTAAAGTGTCTTAAACTCTCGAATCGCCATAACTTCGACAAGATGTGAGCTCCCTAAACGTGTTCTACAAGCTACACTACAGCGAGTGGTCTGAAGAGCTCTTCAACCTTATCCCTTCTTCTATATTCCGCAACCAAACCACACGCACATGCCGAAATATGCACTGCCATACAATAGCCACTATCCCTACGTATATATATAAATCTGTCACACGCTGAAGTGCTTTTCCAGCCTGTGTTTTACTTCATTTCTATAACCTAGTCCTTCAAGAGACGTCTGAAAAAGCATCAACAGGCCGATATAATGGTAGAGATTGATATTGGTTGTTAGTGACTTCTTTGACCTAGCGTAATGTGAAATTCAAATTCAAAATCGTTTATTTGCTTTAAATGTGGTACATACAGTAATATGGTTAGTAAGTTGGCTCTGCACATTTAGGCATTGTTGTGGCACGAAAAAAATGTTTAGTTTAAATATATTCTTATCATTAAGTCATCATTATCATCACATATCATCATCGTGTCGGGCCTTCGCATCCGTAAAACAAGTTGATTCTATTTACACAGACTTTAGTAAGGCTTTTGACACAGTTAATCATTCAATTCTATGTGGTAAACTCTCTTCTTATGGCATACATGGCAGTTTACTGCGCTGGATTGAGTCATATTTGTGCAATCGAAGCCAACTAGTCGTGGTAAAGGGATATACATCCTCACCTGTACCTATTACATCCGGGGTGCCGCAGGGTTCTCACCTTGGGCCTCTTCTTTTCATTGCCTTTATTAACGACCTGATAGATCGCTTGTCCTGTCCATGTTTGCTTTACGCTGATGACTTGAAGGTGTTTACTACTGTAAATACAGTCGACGACTGTAGAGCTTTACAGTGTGATCTAAACACTGTATCTCATTGGTGTAAGATTAACCAAATGCGTCTAAATATCCAAAAGTGCTTTATTATATCATTCACGAAAAAAAAGGTTGCAACGTTGAACAAATATACTATTGATGATCAAATCCTCGACCGTAAAAATGTTGCTAAGGATCTTGGTATCCTAATTGATGATCAGCTATCCTTCCGTCCACACTACGATTATATAGTCAACCGATGCAACAGATTATTGGGTTTTGTATTGCGTACTACTAAGGACTTTAAAAGACCGTCTAGCCTTATTATCTTATATCAAAGCCTCGTGAGAAGTATTCTGGAATATGGATGCCTTATCTGGTCACCGTTTTATGCACTTCACGTGGATAGAATCAAAAGAGTGCAGAGGAGGTGTTTAAGAGTTCTGTGTTACAGGAGCAATCTCCACCGAAAATTAAAAAACTACAAACAAAGATTGGCCAAATTTGGTATTTTATCTTTGGAATCTCGTCGTAAACGGTATCACATCATATGTCTGCACCGAATTCTTCATTCGTCCTTGAACTCTCCGTCCTTACTGTCCTCGATAAATATAAATACTGCTCATAGATCCCGCAAACCAGTAACGTTTACTCTTGGCATGTATGCAAATAACACGTCCCACTTTAACCCTATTGTGAGGATGTGTAGATATTACAATGAACTGACAAGCAAACACAACATCGACATTTTTGACAGGAGACTTTCGACACTGAAGTCGAGTTTGAAGGATATAATCTAACACCTGCTTTATTTTTTTTTATTTTTTTTAACTGATCTTCATTGATTTTACTTTTGGTCTCTTTTCTTTGTTATTTTTTGAAATAGTTTAATTCTCTTTCTTTTATTTGTAACACTTATTTACTTATAACTAAAAAAAAAAAAAAAAAAAAAACACGTTATACGTGATTGTTTATAATACATGGCTGATATTGTGTACACATGCTTTGAGTTTTAGCAATGTCTATACACTATATCCATTATTTTTAGAAACTGTAATGCTAAAATTTGTTTTGTGTGCCTACTTAATAAATAAATAAATAAATTACATAATTTAGGTCAATACATACAATAATTTTATGTTAATAATAACAAACAAAAAATAAAATTAAATATGTCATACAAATTCTTTTAGTTATTATTCCACTCGAAGAACTCGCCAATATTATAGAAACAGCCCTTTGCCAGCCATTTATACAGTTCCTTTTTAAACATTTTTACTGGTAGGTACTTGTGTTATTTCTGTTGGGATATTGTTAAATATTTTAATCGACATATAGTAACAGTTCCTTCTAAACTGTTCACTTTTACATACTGGTATTACTAACATTGTTTCATTTATCTGACGTAAATTTTGGTTTCTAACACTCTTTTTGAAGTAGTCAGGGTTTTTAACAAGAAATATACATATTTCGAGAATGTACATACCCGTGACTGTGAGTAGATTTTATTTTCTAAACAGAGGTCTACATGAGTCTAGTGGGCCAGCTCCACAAATGGCTCTAATACTTTTTTTTGTGCTATAAGTACCTTACCTATATCAACAGAGTTTCCCCATATTATTAGACCGTAACGTAATGTTGATGCTATGTATCCATGGTATGCTAGAAGTGCGGTTTCTTCGCCACTTACTCTTTTAAGTCTTTTTAATACATACGTGAAACAATTTATTTTTGTGCAAACCTTATCTACATGTGGTTTCCATGAACAATGTTGATCTAGGATAATTCCCAAAAATTTAGCAAGGTCTGTTTGTTTAATGTTTTGTTTATTGTATTCAATATTTATATTTAGGTTTTCTGTTTTATAGTTTCGAAACTGTATATAGTAGTATTATAGTTGTCATGACCTACTTTGAACTAGGATGGTTTGTTTTAGAGTTGAGATATATGTCCATGTAATATCGATGGGGTTCTCGTAGCAAATAATGCGTGCCATAGTTCTTGAATGCAATGGCTTGAATCTTGATAGCATTGACAATGTGCGAGTGATAGTTTTCATTTATTGCTTTGTTTCAATCAGTATTGCTTTGAAAGTGATCAGTTCACTTTTGTTATTGGTTATTCATCTATACTTTAGTCGCATTACAAATGCTGACGCAACCTAGTACTGAACCCGTGCCCGGGGAAGAATATCCCAAACACATTTACACAATAAACACCGTAAATAGGACAGGGCAGCTGAAGACCTCAGAGGTTCTCTCTCGCCGTTGATAATCTTGTGTGATGACTCATTAGGTTCTGAATACGCAGAAAAATGGAGAAGTCATTCTAACAAATTGAGAGTCGCAAGTTGTGGGCTGGCTAAAAACTAAAATTCTAAAGTATCATCACGACCGTTTCCCTTTCGGGGTGGTCAGAAACCACGCTTATAAATAAGCGGATTCACACTTAGCCAACTTTACTATAGGCCAATCATGACAAGTGGCAAGCTCGTCGATGTCTCCAGCGTACCGTCACTGGTCATGATTGGCCTATAGTAAAGTTGGCTAAATGTGAATCCGCTTATTTATAAACGTGGTTTCTGATCACCCCGAAAGAGAAACGGTCGTGATGATACTTTACATTACGACACGTACCTATAAAAAAAACATTAGAACAATTGACATTAGGCATTGACGACTGACGTCAGTGACATCATAATTCTATGCGTATAAGCTGAAAATATTAACAAGTTTTCATGCCAACATACTAAAAATAAATATGTCAATGGATATTGTATTTAATGATGTGTACATATCATTATGTCGTGATGATGACTGTACATATCATTTACCTTTGTACTGGCATTGTTTACAAAAATGTCTGCTTTGGGTCAGTGGAATATTTACCTACATTATCATTATGTGTGGACACCGATCAAGTCTGCTTATACATATTATTTATTGCATTTCAACATTGCACGTTGCTCTTATTCAAAGTCAAAGTCAAAGAGTACTAATAGGGAAAGTCAAAGTTAATTTATTATGCTCGCTCGCAGGTTTGCTCGATGTACAGAACCAGTCAAGGTAACACTTTTTAAAGCCTTCTATTAATCATTCTACTCGAGCGAACGGTGGGTGTCGTATACGCGTCGAGGCTACAGCGTCCTGCGCGTGCAGTAGGTACAACAATGCCTTCAGAATGCTGCTGGGACTGCCGAGGCGTAGCAATGTGTCGGGTATGCTTGCGGAGGATAGATAACTTAGTTTAATGCTAATGTGCTTTTTGAATTAAATAATAATAGAGTTAGGTACTAACAAATATAGTTTTATGGATGCAATTAGTGCAGTTTAATTTTTGTGGTTTGCCCGCGCTGTGAAAACTCCCCCATATGCCCGACGCAAATTACTCCATGAAAAGCATTAGCAAATTCTGTATCACTTTGAATTTAATGATCCCCAACTTGGTTATAAATAAATTACGTATTTAGAAATAATGTATGGCGGTGTGCCTTCGTCTCGGAGCCCGGACTGTCCACCCGCACCAGTGTCGATGCGGAGAACCAGTCGATCACCTCGGACACCACGGGCTTTCTTGTGCTAGAAGTGCTGGTCGCATTCCTCGTCACGCGGCTCTCAACGACATCATCCGAAGGGCTCTTGTCACTGCTGGTGTACCCGCAATCTTAGAACCATCTCGGATTGTGCGGAGCGATGGCAAGAGACCCGACGGAATGACTGTTGGGCCGTGGAAACTTGGCAAATCTCTGGTGTGGGATGCGACGTGTGTAGACACATTAGCTCCATCTCACATCCAGGCGACCTCGTCAGGCGCGGGGAAAGCGGCGTTTTCTGCGGAGAACCTCAAATTGCGCAAATACGCCAACCTTGGTATCGGTTACGAATTTGTGCCGTTTGGGGTCGAGACGATGGGCCCATGGGGACCGTCAGCGAGGCGCTTGGCCAAGGAGTTGTCAAGGCGGCTGACAGAAAGGTCTGGAGACAGGGAGGCTGGCAATTATTTTTGCCAACGTATTAGCCTCGCTATACAGAGGGGAAATGTTGCCAGTCTCCTTGGGGCTATCTCGGATGGGACGTCTCCAGAGGACATTTTTTATTTATAGGTTAGTTTATTTTTAATTTTATTATTTAGGTAGTTTATACTTTATATTTCATGTACTTTTAATTTTATTAACTTCGAATAAATAGTATTTATGTAAATGAAATAATGTATTCTGTAAAGAAACTTTAAAAAAAAAAACAATTTTGACGTCAGGTCGGGTAATATTGGAAAAACTCGGGCTAAAACTCGGCCTATTAACATAATGACATAGACAACAACACTATGTCGGCTTGACTGAAAACTACTCAAAGAGCATAAAATTAATATAAACTAAACCTAATAAAAAAAACTACAAGAAAAAAAATACCCTTCAGGGATAGTCACAAGGAGGCTGGCAACATTTCCCCTCTGTATAACGAGGCTAATAGGTTGGCAGAAATAATTGCTAGCTTTCCTATCTCCAGTCTTTCCGTAAGCTGTTTGGACAACTCCTTGGCCAGACGATTGGCTGAGTGTCCTCATGGGCCCATCGTCTCGACAGCAAACGCCGAGGTTGGCGTATTATATTCTTGGGGATATTATTATTGAATGCAAGTAATTAAGGGATTAATAAAATGCTATGATAGGAACTTTTTTATCATGTCTTTAGTGCAGTAATAAAATTAAATACCAATTCAATAAAACACTTAGCTGGATCTGTTTTTAATCGGATTTGAGCTATGGTATCATATTTTAATTTATATTGCGTTGTGATGTTAAATTATTGTTATTTTGTTTGAATACAAAGGTAATTTATTAAAGAGCAAATATTTTTAATATTATAATCTAGAATAAAAATAAAGAATTACGTATTTTTTATTTTAATTATTCAGTAATAAAATCTTAAGTTACGATGCAGAGAAGTTTTCCTAAAAATATCGCCCCTCATAGTGAGCCTAATCAAATAGGTAGCGAAAGGTCGAAAATAGCGCGAACGTTGACTTACGTAATTGTTTTTCTCTGTATTTCGTCTCTCGGCTGTTAGCGAGATGAATTTTCTGTGGCAAGCATGTCGGAATATTGTCCGAAACAAAATAATCAATTTGAAAGTGCACTTCGAATACGAAAATATCACAGGCCATGCCTGTCATACACTAATTAATTCTGAACCGATTGGTCTACCATTGATCTATTAACCGGGATTCTTGTTAACAAGACATGCTATATATTTATTGTCTCTGAAGTCGGCATATTCTCCGTGAAACAGCATAATCAATTTGAAAGTGCACGTCGAACTCAACCATAACCGGCAATATACTGTCGTAAACTAATTTATTCTAAGTCAATGGGGTGTATCACTAACTTTTTATCACGATAGATGGCGCTAATAGAACTGTCAGTTGCATAGAAAACTTGTATTTTTATTACGAATTTTATTATTTTCTTGATATATATGCCGAAGTGAGCAGCTTTTAAGCGTACAAATCAAATTTCCAAGCGAAATCAAAGATATGGTGATCTCAAAATTGCCGTTCTATTAATTAAACTTTTTTCTTTTTAAAGACGGTGTTCGCTATCCTAATTCGTCTTCTAATGTAGGTAACGTTAAGTTAAAATTCATTTTTCTGTTATAAAAATAATAAACTACAAAAACATTTAAAAAATGATCCGTCATAGGTGTAAATCAAATCAAATCATTTATTTGTTTCAACACAGGTAATCTAGTTAATATATTAACCTAGTTTATAAAAGTGCAGCTGTGTTCTGCCATGAGGCGTACAAATATTGTATATATATATATATATATTGTAAAGATACATATGGTTATATAGTTACACAACACAAAAAATAAAATGTTAATTCACAGTAAAAATCTAATTCTGGTCGTTTTCAAATTAAAATTAATATTTAGATGTCAATTTGGGTCATTTAAATTCTACATTCAAATTATTCTACATTCAAACAAGGTACCAGTGCCGCTAGCGACATCTACAAAACGCTTTGCCTGACACCCCATTGGTCCTAGCTTTGATTACTTCAAATACCGTAACGTTTGACCATCTTGTTATATACAAGTATTTATTCTTTGATTAAGATCTATTAAAGGTTATTTATTATGAAACAACTAACCAAACCAAGCTCTACGAGATTTTCTCTTTATCCGATAAGCTTAAATGTGAACAAAAGAAACTTCAACTCATTCGATATTTGATGACTTTTCCTTCAAGATTAGTTCGTTAGATCTAATCAATATTGGCTGTATCAAGTTACGAAATCTTATTAGTGTATCTGTTGGATGGTAAACTATGATTAACTTATAATTGTTTATATAAAAGAATAATGCCTAATCTGTTGTCAATTTCTGTCTGCAATAAATACTAAAAGAGTAAAGATTAATTAATTATTAATTCTATTAAAAAAGAGAAAAAAATAAAAATATTTTAGAAGTCATATTTTTATTTTGTAAATTTGTTAAATTATTTTTTTTGTTTTAACAGTAATAGGTTTCTAATTACTTCTTCATTTTATATTGGTGAATGCTGTGACACCTAATTGGTACATATATTAGATAAGTTATAATTATACTATGTTATGTGTGTGATAATATATGTACTGCTGTGTGTACTATATAAATAAATAATATAGTATTTTCCTTGTATTAATATTTAGAGGAACTTTTAACAGGTTATGGTTTCAGGCTATTGTTGGGGCTGCCACGTTATTGCAGTGCGTCGGGAATGTTTGCAGAGAATCGTGTTGATAGTTTTTCTGCTATCATGCGTAAACGCACTGCATCTCTAGTCAATAGAATTAGAGGCAGCACTAACAATATGCTTAAGGTCATATCGGATAAAGTGGACTGTCCAATACAGTATCACTTTATTAAGATTCACACAAATTTTAGTTTACTAACTTTAATGTAAGCCATTGTTACTAACATAGTGATAGGTATACTAACAAAAATGGATTGTAATTATCTTTTAAATTGAATATATTATTATTATGAGCCCAGCCACGTTTCTGGCGTAAAAATACGTATGGATAAAATATAAAAATAATATTTGAGAATAATGGATGAATTTAGAAGTATCTCTTATTATACCCGTATTTGAAGATGATTCCTTCCAGCTGTCAAACGGGTTCAAGGAATCCTCGAATATGGTTTCTTACATCCGTTTTATCAACGCCTTCTCCACTTAACATTTCCGTCAATCTGTCAAACGAAAATGAAGTTTCTATAATAGTTACGATTACAGTTAAAAATAAATCCGAGCCGACATTTTTATTTTGAAGGTCAGCCGTAAGCCTGGTACATTAGACGCCATTTTAAATTTTAATTGTAACAATTACAGAAACTTCATTTTCGTTTGACAGATTGAAGAAAATGTTGAGTGGAGGAGGTTGCGGATACGTCTTATATTAGTTGTAAACTCTCCGAACCTCAAAAGGCATAAATGTTACCACTTTAAATATAGTTGTGTAAATATTTTTTTATATGGCAACATTGAAGATTGCGTTCTTGTTATACTAATGTTATTCTTTGACAGGAGTTCGAGTAGCGTTTTCGTTCGTTTAGAGCAAAATTCAGTAAAAAAAAGCGCACTTTACACTGTCGTAAACTAATTTATTCTTCTCCATCGAAACTTAACAATCAACAAACAATTATAAGTTCACCATCTGCCTATTCTTATAATAAATATTTACCTAGACGATTGGGACTTCAAGTTGCGAGAACGGTGGCAATTGAAGTAATTAATTGTTTTATTATGATTAAACATTATATAAATCGATTTTATTTGATAAATTATGACCTAGTAATACAATAAATGTAGATTACTTGTATTATAAAATTGTTATTGCAAACGAAGATTATTATTTTGATCGTATCAGTCAAAAATCTGTCGATTGCTATCTTTGTTACTAAGTCATTGAATTACAAGCACTGGGGCTTTATTGTAAAAAAAAAATAAGCTCACCTCATGAGTGTCGTCATTGGCGGCAACGCAACGTAAAATATGAAGAAAAAAAACTGCCTATAAATAAAAAGGCTGGAGGCTGGCAACATTTCAACGATGTCATACTCCGCGATCTGCGGATGGATACACTGGACGAGTTCGTGCGCCGTCTAGCCAAGGGAATGTTCGCACGGGCAGAGGGGTCAAATTTCTCACTCGTGAGAGATCTGGCCCCTCTGCACGCTAGACCTCCCGAGGTTCCACGGCGCATGGCGCGCGATTTGATAGCCTGATCACGTTGACATTCTGCGGCCTCCGCCGCGCCCGCTCGTATTAAATTTAACCTATAATAAAGGTTCCCACGCCCTGCCCGTAGTTACGTGCAGCGAATGCTACTTTTGTTAGGAGGCCAACACCTCGTTACAAATTCCCGTCTTCCCCCGGAAGTCTGAGATGACTAGTATGATGATGGAAACATTTCCCTTCGTCTAGCGAGGCTATACTTTAGCAGAATTCATTGCCAGCCTTCCTGTCTCCCGATTTCTCCGTCCGTGGACAACTCCTTGGCCAGGCGCTTGGCTAATCGCCATACACCAGTCTCTAATGCCGGTTTGACTGGGCATGACGGCAATTCGAGCCTGATCCCGAAACGTGAAACACTTACTGGGTTTATCGGCACGAACACCAAATTTCCACCATCAGTCGGCCTACCACCGATCAAAGTTTCCAAGTGTCATACCGTCGGGCTTCATGCTATCGCTCTACGCAATCCCAAATTAAGTTCGCATTTGTACATACTTTTAAGTTAAAGTGCAATAAAGTCTTTTAATAATAATAATAATAATAACTTCGCTTGAAGGACTCCAGGTTATAGGAATGGGGTAACATATTAGCTGGGAGAGCACTTCACATCTTCAGCATGCGACAAATGTAAGAGTCTCCAAATTTATATGTACGCGTAGGAATAGTTGCTACGGTTTCGGTTGCTGAACTTTTATAGATTACTATTAATTTGTTTATTTTATTTAAGGTACACTAACAGGTTACAATTAATACAGTTCAAGCACTTACTACAATAATTTATAAGGTCGGAATTGCAACCCGGCATGCTACACATAGCTACTTAGAATGACTGGTGGGCCGTGGAAACTTGGCAGGTCTCTGGTGTGGAATGCGACGTGTGTAGACACATTAGCTCCATCTCACATCCAGGCGACCTCGTCAGGTGCGGGGAGAGCGGCTTTTTCTGCGGAGAACCTCAAATTGCGCAAATATGCCAACCTTGGTTACGAGTTTGCGCCGTTTGGGGTCGAGACGATGGGCCCATGGGGACCGTCAGCGAGGCGCTTGGCCAAGGAGTTGTCGAAGCGGCTGACAGAAAGGTCTAGAGATAGGAAGGCTGGCAGTTATTTCTGCCAACGTATTAGCCTCGCTATACAGAGGGGAAATGTTGCCAGTCTCCTTGGGACTATCTTGGATGGGACATCTCTAGAGGACATTTTTTATTTATGGTTTAGTTTATTTTTAATTTTATTATTTAGGTAGCTTTTAATTTATATTTAATATATAGCAAAATAAATTATCTTATGTATATTTTAAATTGGCTCATTGCTACTTAGATGATTAGAATCAATATATATATATTTCTATATTTTCAGACAGGTCACACAGCCCCATCTAATTTCCGTGGTAAGCTACGAGGCTTGTGTATATATTAATATAAACAATTATTTTCCAAATTAAAAGCGTTTTAGTTTACAATCAATAACACTTGCCTCTTAAATAGACTAACATTTGGGTTGAAAAGGTCTAGATTTACAGTATCGCTGGAAAGGTCATTAAATAGTCGACAGGTACTGATAATAGGGTTATTGATTTTATGGGTGCCAATAATACATGGCCGGTTCTTTTGTCGGGGATTACGCCAAGTACTAAATCTGAGAGAAGACAGCAAAGTAGAGAATTGAAGCAATGAGTGTGTAATTTTGTGCAGTTAAATGAGTTTTTTTTTTTGAAGCCACGGTTTTAAAATCATGACAGGTGTTAAGCACGACGATGTCTCCAGTGTACCAGACACGGAGGCATGATATTGCTGCTTTATGGAAAAGTTTGAAAAACAAAATCAAGTACGAGAGAAGAGAAATTTCTAAGCATTCCATGGATTCACTGTGCGGGTGCCGGGTCCATCGTGTGTGGGTAGGAGATGAGAAGAATGGTGTCTCGGGCTTGCGACCGACAATAGGCTGGTTTAAGAAAAGGAGGCCTTCTTTTTTTTTTTATTGCGCGATAATACGCTCACCATCCACCATTCTACTTCTCTCCCTACCCAAAGTAGTCTACAGAAAGTAGATTCGTCTGTAAAAGAAGAATTGTATCAAATATTCGGTTCTTAAATGAAAGTCAAAGTTATTTGGTAAACAACATATTTTTATCATTTTATAGATTGACATTTGTAAAGTACATGAAATCACGATCTTCGCGTGTCAATCAATTTTGATATGATCATGATGTTTGTAAACTACTTACACTTAAATGAAGGTGGCAGCTGACAGTTAACCCGTTATAAACTGATCATTAAAATAAAATAACTTAAAAGTAATTAAGTTTTTTTTTTTTTTTTTTATTGGTGAATGCTGTGACACTTAATTGGTACATATATTAGATAAGTTGTAATTATATCATGTTATGTGTGTGATAATATATGTACTGCTGTGTGTAGGTACTATATAAATAAATAAATAGTCTTGTTAACATCATCATCAGCCTGTGTCTCTCCACTGCTGGATATAGGCCTCCCCCAAGGCTCGCCACTGCACGTGGTCTTTTGCAACCCTCATTAGGTCATCCGTCCATCTGGCGGGGGGTCGTCCCACTCTGCGTCGTCCCGTACGTGGTCTCCACTCCAGAACCCGTTTGACCCATCGGTCGTCGGTTCTGCGGCAGATGTGTCCGGCCCATTGCCACTTCAGCTTGCAATTTTGAATGCTATGTCAGTAACTTTGGTTCTCTGACGAATTTCAACGTTTCAAATTCTATCCATCAGAGAAATACCAAGCATAGCCCTCTCCATAGCTCGCTGAGCGACCTTGAATTTGTGAACCAGACCCACTGTCAGTGTCCACGTCTCTGCTCCGTACGCCATTACGGGGAGGACGCACTGGTTGAAGACTTTTGTCTTCAAACACTGTGGTATGGACGATGAGAAGATATGTCGAAGTTTCCCACCGTTAACATATATACTTAAATAATACAGTTCAATATTAATGGATATGAGAATGTCACTCATTTAATACAATAATTGATTGACACTTCAGGTGCTGTCGTATTCCGATTGAGGCCCCAGTTCTCCTGATAGAAATATATTATGTACACTATGTAATAGGTTTACGTGCATCACTTCTCGTCAGTAGTACCAACATAGCATGACATACTAAAACTGTAAAGCAAAAAACACACTGTGGTAATTTAACGTTACCGGTCTGTCGGCCAATGCTCGGGTATAGGAAGGTTAAATTTATAATCAATTATATTTATTTACTTGTTTGCACGTAGTAACATTTTTATCTTATATCAGTGTACAGGTTCCTTTAGATTAAGTACCTAGTATTTTGTTAGGAAATATACTTTGAAGTGAAACTCATATCTGACTGTAACACAATCTACAGTAATAGGAAATCCACATCAAATTAATCTGTCAGTTGATATGAAAGGAAAACACCGAAATATAAATACGATTGTTACGAAAAATTTGTGACTAATATTGCAACGATATAGTCATAATTATTATTTTTACATTCATCACAACTCCTAGAACGCAGGGTCGTAGATACAATAGTTGAGATGGGCCTACCAAAAAATTTCTGGTAAATTAGGCCTAGGGGTTCGAACTGACCTTTTTAGCAGGAAGTAAATACTTAGAACAAGCAATTTCGGATCACATAGAAAGTTGCGCCGTCTAGTAGACGGTATAACGACACTGAAGGGACTGTGCATTTTATGGCGTTATAGAGAGTTGTTGTTGTTTTTTTTTTATTGGAAAGGATTATTTATACGAAGTAATATACAAACAATATAAAAGAATTACAATATTATTAATTAACCTAAGAAAATAAACTAAATCTAAATAACAAATTAAATATAATAAAAATTTAAGCATCCTAATGTCTCAAACCTTACAATATAAAAATTTCCTCCAGGCCATTGTCCAGTGGCATGGTGCCCAAAACACTGGCAGCATTTCCTCGTTAAATGGATAGAAGAAAAATCAGAATTGGAAGACAAGCTAAACCAACTAAAGCCGGTTGATTTAAACGCTTTAAGGAGTTTCACTGTTAATGTCAGTTTATTTTAAAAGTATTTCAAAAGACATACCACGACGCTTTACGATACGATTTACCTTAGAGACATCATTTCTCCCGACGTTTCAGTCAAGTTGCATTGGCCGTGGTCACAGGTCGACTGGAGCTATGCGGTGTAGTCTCGTACATACTGGGCGGTAGATGTAAACCTACCCACTTATCACATTAAAAGTTTTTAGAAATGCAATGCAACTTGGGTGAAACGTCGGTAGAAATTTGTCTCTAAGGTAAATCGCGTAAAGATCGGTTAAAATTATAAAAATGATTGCGCGAAAGTTTAAAAAAACTAACAATAATGATAAAAAAAACAATTATTGACCAAAAAAGACACATAGTTTGGCCCTTACTACTAAAAGCGGGAAGCTATTGATTAGCCGAATAATCATAGAAAATAATAAACACCTACTGCCTCCGTCCATGAATTACGACGCGGGGGTACCGGGTTCGATTCCTGGTCGGGAATTTATTTCTGATATTTCTAGAGTTTGGTACGCTAGATACATCGACGAGCTTGTCATTGTTGCCACTTGGTCAGCGTGGCTTTTAACCACTCCGGAAAGGATACGGTCGTGATGATATTATAATTTTTATTTTATTTATTGCAAAGTGTTTTTCTTTGAGTTACTAGGTATTAAAATTAAAGAGTTGAAGGTACTGTCAATACATATTAATACAGCCCCTAGAACACAGAGTCCTAGACCTCTAGTGCTGGAGATGGGCCTTCCAGAACTTATATCTGGAAAATTTGGCCTATACTCGTAACGCTGGCCAGACGGCTTGGCGAGGATGTACATACATACATATCTTCACGCCAAATCCCTTGCGGGGTAGGCAGAGACAATTGAGCGCCATTTGACACGATCACGACATACCTCTTTCGCTTCTTCGACATTAATCAACCTCTTCATACATGCCCTTTTATTTTGATGGCTTTTTAATGCACCTTCAGCTATTGTTTTATTTATTTGATCGTGATAGGTAAGTCTTGGCGAGGATGTGATGTCAATTTTTATGACAATTTATTAATGATTCCACAAGTTGAACCGGGACCGACGGCTTAACGTGATCTCCGAGGCACGGAATGGTGGTGTTGTAAATCTATGACTAAATCAAGGCTCGGTTGTAAGAACGCGTTCCTTAAATCCTACAAAGGTCGGTTCAAACCCACCCGGCATGTACCAATGAGAAATACACTTTTCTTACGTACATTTGTCATAGTCAATAGATATAGCTCATATTAAAATATTCCTAAGAGAGTTTTACGGCATCAAATTAATGATAGGGCGTAGTTTATACATCGAAGGCCACGATTTCCGCAGTATCCGTTTTCGTGACGTATAAAATGATCCAGAAATCTAAATATACTTACCTATCCTAATAGATATGTATGATTATGCATGTCCGAGAATTATTAATCTTTTGAGCGTTGTGTGTTTTATTTTAAAACTGAGATACTAGTTGTTTTTTTTTTAGTTTTTTTAAATACCTTTATATTTTATTTAAGCAAATAAATATATGATTAATAAAATAAAGAATAAACATCTATCCATCCGGGTTAGAAAGCGTGTCTTTTTTATTTTTATATAAGTAATTATTTGTTAGAAGCTGTAAGTTTTCCTTGAAGATAAATAAATAAAATAAAACTGCCATTTCAAGCCGATATTAGCCACTAAAATGTATCAGCATTGGACGTGCATTTTTTTGTTGTATTTAAAAATAAATATAAGTAGGAATTGGTATGGTAATATCTACCGCATAATGTAGAATCGACTAATGAAAATAACCATAAAACGTGTATTTTTGTACAACAAAAGACGGTAAATATTCGCAAAGACGTCGCAACTGGCATTGACCTACTCCATGACCGAAATACAGCGGACACAGAAATAGAAGTAGGTACATAGAACAATAATCAAGGGAATAAATAAATTGACAATATTTATGCCGCAGTCTAAAATATTCTGCCGCACGAGCAACCATGGCAACGAAAATAATATGACAGACCACGTAAACGTAATTTTCTGATATACTAGTTAGGTAAAAGCAAAGTATCATCACGATTGTAATCCTTTGCGGGGTCAGAAACCACGCTTTATTAAAGAAGAAATTATAAAACAATTATACAATAATAAGGCTATTATCGTTCGTCGTGGAATATATCAAGATCAGTTTCATCGTATTAGGAGTATTACACGCAATAATAATAAAAAATATATTTTATGGGGACCCTCTGCCAAGCACCTTGCCAAGAAGTTGTCAAAGCGACTGACGGAAAGGTCTGGAGACAGGAAGGCTGATAATTTTTGCCAAAGTAAACAAAAAAAAACGTTGCCATTTTTGGGATTACGATGGGTCGTCTCTAGACTATTTTCATTTATAGTTTATTTTTTACTATTTAGGTAGTTTTAAATTAAATCCATAATAATAATTTATTAGTTTTTTTTTTATTTCTACTTCTATGTTTTCTTTCCTATCTAAAGACAGGCGGGTTGTTAAAATAGATCTGCTTTCTGCCAACACAAATTGAAAGTTGATCCGACGCCGGCCATTTATGTATCTTACTTAGACTTAGGGTCAGGGTCCTAATCCTGGTGCTGTCGTCTTACGTGTCGGTTCGATATATTGGAGTGAAGACTAACAATATCTATATAAAACTGTCAGTTCCATTCGAATAAATCGATACGGAAGTGCGAGAATTAGGGCCCTGGGCAATTCACGAGCTATAAAGATGAATATCGCATTTGATACGTATAGAATATTATCTGTCTTTTCTTTGAAGATAAATAAAAAAAAATACAATGCATTAAAAAAAATGGTTTCAATTCAAAAAATTAATAGTTCAATTATAGACTTAAAACAAAGTAAATTAATAAAAGCTACTAAAGTCTGGAGACAGGAAGGCTGGTAATTATTTCTGCCAACGTATTAGCCTCGCTATACAGAGGGGAAATGTTGCCAGTCTCCTTGGGACTATCTCGGATGGGACGTCTCTAGAGGACATTTTTTACTTATAGTTTATTTTGTATGTAATATATTTCTTCGAATAAAAGCTACTTAAATAATATAAATAAAATTAAATAAAAAGTACGTAAAACCTAGAAAAATACACTCATACCAACAGAATTATTGGCATTAAAATTTATTCCAAGTTATAATATACATTAGAAGTAAATAAAAATCTACCTAAATAATAAAATTAAAAATAAACTAAACTATTAACAAAAAATGTCCTCTAGAGACGTCCCATCCGAGATAGTCCCAAGAAGACTGGCAACAGTTCCCCTCTGTATAGCGATGCTAATACGTTGGCAGAAATAATTGCCAGCCTTCCTGTTTTCAGACCTTTCTGTTGACATTTGAAAATATCTCCTGCACAGTCAATCACTCTAGCTCGCACAATCCAATATTTTCAAAGATTTTTCTAGTTTGAGACCACTTATGATAATTGTAGTCTATTAACTATTAAATATGAAATATTTTGTAGGAAATAAGATTACGGATATTTTTATTCCTTACCTAATTAATATTTTTTTTGGTTTGATTTTACTTTTGTAACTAAGATAAAAAAAAATTAGGAACGTTCTACCAGTACTGTTGTACGGAGCAGCAACGTCCACACTAACAGTGGGTCTGGTCCACAAATTTAAGGTCGCTCAGCGAGCTATGGAGAGAGCTATGCTCGGTATTTCTCTGATGGATAAAGTCCGGAACGTGAAAATCTGTTGAAGAACCAAAGTTACCAATATAGCCTTCAAAATTTGGAAGCTGATATGGCAATGGGCTGGACACGTCTGTCGCAGAACTGATGAACGATGGAGTAGACGGGTTTGGAGTGGAGACCACGTATGAGAAGACGCAAAGTGGGACGACCCCTCGCGAGATGGACGGATTACCCGAAGAAGGTAGCTGGTAAAGGATGGATGAGGGTAGCAGGAAATCGTGTGAAGTGGCGAGCCTTGGGGGAGGCTTATATCCAGCAGTGGAGAGACACACATATTGACGTCTAATATTTTCTATTATTTTTGATAGCACCTGCCTTATCTTGTCGTAACTGCTTTAGTTGTCCCAAAGGTTTGACCAGTATAGAATGTCTAGTAGCGGCATTAACTCCGCCTTTGTACTTGCTGATGATGGTAATTTGCCCAGTCTGCCCGGGGCGGGGAAGTATCCACCGTTCATCCTGATAAACCCAATAAAGTGTATACACACACATTTCAGTGTCAGGCTCGAATTGCCAGCATGCCCTTCAAGCCGGAATAGTGTTAGGGACTAATTTCACTCATAAGTGTATGATTTCAGTTGCTAACATACTTGAACCTTGCGCTTAAAAATAAATCATAGTGTTCTTAAAAAAACATTTACTAACTAAAATTTAATGCTTTAAATGCTGAAAAAGTATAAAAGGTTAAAACAAATGATCGTGCAACACGCAATTACATTCTGCAAAAATAGTGATGTTGGTACCAGGCACCAATTTGATTTTAAATGGAATACGAATTTGAATTTTAGAAAGCAGATTCCCCTGTGTTTAGGAAAAGCCAAAGTGACATCTTACACTAAGGCACGCCCCTGCTCCCCGGGAATCAGCATCTTACCATCAAATTATAGTAGCAAATTTATTAATTAGGTTTATTTTTATTAATAGTCATATATTTTAAAATGTAAGTTTTTTTTTCTTTTTTTTTTGTTAAATCATTGTAGGTACTTTATTTCCTTCGAATAAGTAGCAATGTAATATTTTGTTGTTTTTTAATACTAACAAGTCTGTCGCCACCTTTATGTCGACAAACCATATCGGTTCATTACGCTTTCTAGATCATGACCTTCTAATAACGTTGTCATAACATGGTCAATAACGTCCAATAAAACCCTTATTATCAATAAATTGAGCCTATTGGTCTGTAATAAGTTATTTAGGTCTATTTATTACATCATCAATACTAACATTATAAACGTGTAGCTTTGCTATTTGCCCGTTTTCCACTCCGTCGTCTAACGGTTAAGTCCGCGGATTTAGACTCGGAGGTACCGTGTTCGATTTCTGGTCGGGACACAAAAATATTTATTAATATAAATAAATACATTTAATTAATATTTAATCGACTTTGGTACGCTGGAGACATCGACGAGCTTGCCACTTGTCATGATTGGCATATAGTAAAGTTGGCTAAATGTGAATCCGCTTATTTGTAAGCGTGGTTTCCGACCACCCTGAAAGGGAAACGGTCGTGATGATACTTTACTTTACTTTTTTTCCACACATATATTACTGGACCGATTTTGATGAAACCTTGGTACCCAGGGTTATATGACGTCATCATCTGACCACTACATGTGTCTCCATATGGCATATATCTGTCTGTTAAATTCGCTTTTGCTCCTATAATACTGAACAGATTTTGATGTTTGGCAGAAATGTTCACTGGCACAGCGTCGAATGCTACATTAACAGCCACTTGAAAGCATCGTAAAGTGAAGGACTTGTAGTTCTTACGTGAACACACTCTTTATACATAATAACGAAATATGCTTCGCCTGTTGGTAGACGATAAGAAATTTAAAAAAACATCAAATATTTTTCTTTTTAATATAGTAAGTACCACGTAATAATTTTCATTCCACCAATCCTAGAGCCGCCAGGTCTAACTGCCGCCGTAAAGGCAGCTAAACTAAAACACAATAAATATACAAAGGATTTTAGCTGAGTTTTCCTTGCAGATTCCTTTCTCAGTCAGATTAAACATTAACAGGTCACTGGAATTTGCTAAGCTGCTGGTCTTCTGCTAACAGCTTACTTATTGGACCACTTTGCTGCTTAGTCTTCTACTAGCAGGAGTAGAATCATTCAAAGTAATTAAATTAATGACGTTTCATAAATGCCTGTAATAGGTTTACGTGAATAAAGATATTTTGACTTTGACTTTTGACTTTGAAAAGGATTTTTCTATCTTCACAGCAGGCCTGACCTATATATTTTCATTTTTTATTATTAATCTAAATTACCTGAGTTATACTCGTCTATCTCTTACTCATTGTTTACTGTATTGGTAATAAGAATAATAAAGCTAAAAACTAAATTACTTATTATTTTTTACTTTATTATATTTTTGTTTTTTCGGTTTTTATTTGACTTTACCCACACATATACATATATTTGTTATTTACCAATTATATAAATTTAAATTTATTTATTGTGGTTTCATACATACATATACATACATATCTTCACGCCAGATCCCTTGCGGGGTAGGCAGAGACAATTGAGCGCCATTTGACACGATCACGACATACCTCTTTCGCTTCGTCGACATTCATTAACCTCTTCATACATGCCCTTTGGTTACGAAGGCTTTTTAATGCACCTTCAGTCAGTGTTTTATTTATTTGATCGTGATATGTGAGTCTCGGTCTGCCACGGCCTCTTTTACCCACAACTTTCGCATTATATATCTGGTTCGTCAATCTTTCATCGCTCATCCTTTCAACATGCCCGAACCATCGTAGCATGCTTTTCCTTATTTTTGTTCCTATGCTTTCCTCATGTTTCTTTATTATACTTCTTACTACAATCTGTTACACTAAATATCATAAACTGAGAGTTAAACCTATTTTTTTATTTTATCGGTTTTGTTAAAGGGGTTCAGTGATAATCAGCGCTGCAGCATTTACTGTTGCAGCCTATGCTGACCTGAACACCTATTTGTCATAGCAGCATATTTTCTTTCCTCTTTTTAGAAAGTTTATATTATTTTAAATTTTTACTATTACTTTTTTTTTCTCTTTCGTAATTGTTATGTCTAAGCTGTTTTTAATAAATAAATGTTTTCTTTCTTTCTTTCTTATATTATTTATAATGTATATTTCTTCTTTTCAATAGTAATTCAATTCAATTCGTTTATTTTTGCAAGTAGGCATAGGGACAAAAATATATGTATTCTGCACTTTTACACGTCAATTTAGTAACATTAGGTACTTGGTGTTTAGAATCAAAACTTTAAAACAAGTTGAAATTTCTGGAGATAGTCGGTATTAAAATTTTATTTATTTATTTATAAAAAAAAAATAAAAAAAAATTGACCCCCTCCTTGGTCTAGTGGTAACAAACGCTGAGGGCAAGTTGTACATTGTATAATTTGTCTCGGTTATACATATTATACATATAAACACCCAGTTATATGTATAATATGTATATATTTACAAAAAAAAAAAGTATAATATGTAGTTTATCAACCATCTAGTTTCCGTAACACAAGCCTCGTAGCTTACCACGGAAACTAGATGGCGCTGTGTGACCTGTCTGGAAATATTTATATATTTATTTAAATGCTCTTGGTACTTTGTACTCAGCGCAGCAGGTATGCCCTGCCCACTGCCACTTTAGCTTGCTAATACAAGCTACGTCAGTAACTTTCGTTCATAATCAACGTATCCATCAGTAAAATACCAAGCATCACTGAGCGACCTTAAACTTATAGACGAGAACATCAGTGTCCACGTCTCTGCTCCGTAAATTGCCAGGAGGACGCACTGGTTAAAGATCTTCGTCTTGAAACATTGTAATATGGACGATGTGCCGGAGTTTTCAGAATGCCGCCTATCCTAGCTGAATGCCTCTGATCGGATTCCTTGCTAAAGTTGGCTTCGCCTAATTGGATTCTCTGTCCGAGGTAGACGTAAATTTGCACAACTTCGAGAGTAGATTTTCCCACGCAGATTTTGCTTCTTCAACTGGGATATATTTATGGACTATACTATTTTTTCTAATCAAAAAATATCTACGAGAAAGTTATGAACATAGTTCAGGAAAGGCAGATATTGAAAAATAATAAGGTGTATGCAGGAATGTGAATGACAGGCTATTTTATTTAGGGCTGGACGCACACCAGAGGCATATAGTGTGTTCAAAGCATTTCGTTCTTACTGTTGTATTCTAACTTTAAAGACAAATAAATAACTAATATTATAACAGGTATAACTTCTAGAGAAAAAAAAACTTTTTCATTTTACTTAATTATCTTTTTTTTTATTATTATACTATACTCATATTTATTTTTGGTTTATACGCCACAAAGGATAATTTGCTTCTATATTTTTTTTTCTTAAAAGTTAATTTATGCCTGCTTAACCGCTAGGGTTAAGTCCATGGATTTAGACTCGAAGGTATAGGGCCCCGATTCACGCGCCTTCCTCATGCATGACCGCTCGATTTGCCCGAATGAAACTGACAGTTTTCTATGGAGATCGATCGCTTTTCATTCGAATATTTCGAACCGACACGCAAGTCGAAAGCGCCAAGTTCTATTCCATGTCATGAAACAATAATTTATGAAATTTATGGTATTATGGTATTTCTCGAGTTTGCTTGACTGCCCTCGTGGCCTAGCGGTTAAGTCCGTGGATTTAGACTCGGAGGTACCGGGTTCGATTCCTGGTCGGGACACAATAATATTGATTAAAGTATATAAATACATTTAATTAATATTTAATTTATTTGTGACATTTCTCGAGTTTGATTCGCTGGAGACATCGACGAGCTTGTCATGAACTTGTCATGAGAGTTTGCCATGATGGGACTATAGTAAAGTTGTCTAGCCAGCGTGGCGAGTGAAGGCCAAATTCTCCAGATATGTTCTGGAAGGCCCATCTCCAGCAGTGGAGGTCTAGGACGCTGTGTTCTAGGGGCTGTAATGATGAAATGAAAAGTTGTCTAAATGTGAATTTCTTTTAAAACGTTGTTTCTAACCATCCCGAAAGGTTGTGAGATAATATTTTTTTCTGAGATAAGACAATTTGTCAGTTTACAAACGACATGTGAAATACACGTGACATCTATTTTGCTACTTTGTTTAAGACATTTATTTTGCAACCCAATTTGCGTACATTACAAAACTTTTTGTTAAAGTTTGACTGTTTATTAATTAAAGAATCTGTTTCAAATGTTGACTGTGGCATATGGTGAAGCCACCTTGGACAAAAGCAACGTTTATCGACGAAGTTCGCCGGGTCAGCTTGTGTTAAATAATATATATATAAGTTTGGTGTGCGTTCAGCCTAATAATGCGAAGTACGGCCTCGTTCATGTCAATATTGATTTGTTTACAGCTTCATATACATACATACTTTGCGTAACCTTTAGCTTTACGATAAGGGTGGAAGATATTAGTGCTGTGCCATTAAAATGATTGTCTTTTAACGATTTTTTGAGAGCTTGTTTGTCGCTCAATAATGTAATTTAGCGGGTGTATTTTTGCGTTCGATTCTTTTGTTGTGTTCTCTTCTCCTGATAGATGATAAATGAGGTGATAGGGAAGGCAAAGGGTCTTGCCCATACAGCCAAGTCTGACGTATTATTATTATTTTTTTATGGGTTAATGTGGTTATCATCAAATTCCAGATGTTGCAGAGTTTGATGCTTTTCTTGGAGTAACTCGCGGTATTATAGCCCAAACACATCAGGTAAAATATGGAAGTTCACTTGTGCCCTATATTTAAAGTACAATTTATCGTTTTCCATAATTATTTACATTGCAGCATATTATCAAACAAAACAACACCACTTTTAACTAACAATATCTACAGTTAATTAATTTACAAAACAAAAACCTGCACTTTATGGCGCGAAGGACTCCTTTTCCGGCTTTTTTTTGTTTCTTTTCTCTTCTGAATGAGATAATAGGGAAGGCAAAGGTATCTCGCCCATACAGCCATCTCGGTTGTAATATTATTATTTATTTTTACTGTATTTTTATTAGTAAGTACCCAGTTTGTAATTAAATTTTAACATCATTTTAGTTGATTTCTATACGGTTTTCCATTTAGAATTATTGAACATTATCTATTGCGTAATGGTTTTTCTGACCTACTGTCAATGAAGTGTAATTTCAAAGCGGCTTGTGATTGCACTCACGTTGACCTAATGTATGGATTGGAAAAAAATGGTTTACTGAAGTGAATACTAGTTGTTTGACCCAGCTAAGACATTGTAGTGATCCAGCGCACATTGTAATAAATTATATGGTAAATTATGGTACTATGGTTTGAAAGAGGAAGCATGATACACGTGACGATAAAGATTGATGATGAAACTTTAGAACAATTATTAAATTATATATCTGGGCAGTGTTTTCACTGCGGATGGGAAGTACGATAGGGTTGTTGCTAGTGAATGCGGGGAAATCGTGTTAAAGGTGCCTTGGGGTCACTAATCGGCAGTCAAAATGTCAGTGATAAAGCTCGGCTCACCATACACCATGTCATGTTGGTACCAAGATTGATGTATGAAAGCGATACGTAGATATGTCAGGTATATCGTATATGTGGCCTTACTTTGACGGGGCGTATTCTTAACGACGAAATATGCAATACAGTTCGGGCATGGCGAAAGGATGAGTGAAGAAAAATTGACTAACCAGATATAAAAAGGCCCTGGCAGACCAAGACACAAGCACAAAAATACTAGCTGAGTGTGCAGTAATGAGTCATGTAACGAAACAAAAGGGTATGTATGAAAAATGCCGTCGTCCCGTCCGCCGAATAAAACTTGGCCCGAAATAATCTGGTGACGGTGACGTCTCGGTGACGGCGGCAATGTGGACAAATGGTGTTACGTTTGGACAATAACTTGTAACAAAAATACAAATACATCTTAATGCCCGATCATTTACACGTAAGTCAAAGTTGCAGTCACATTAATTACCCTGATCTATGTCAATGGACGACAGAAGGCGATCAACTTTACTCGTTTCTCACAGTTTATATATAGACTAGCTCTTTGACCTGGGTTTGACAGTGTAGTAACAATACAATATTGTCGACAAAAATGACGAGATGAGGCCAATATAATATACGATAATACGATATAGGAAGCACGGGAAAAGATGAACACTATACAATACACACACTAATATAAAGTTATATGTTAAGACCGCTGATAAATCATTATAAAAACTTAAATGATGACATTATATGTTAGTTTTCTGAAATAGCTCAGTCCCTATTACATAAATAGAGGTTTCTAACGCCCTATCTTCAAAGTGACAAGTCACTCAATCTGCGTGGTAGAAGACAGCATCGTGATGTCACTCCGTATTTCTTAGCTACGGTTTTAAATGTAGATGTGAGGTTTTTCTGTTAGATAAATACAGAGAAAGGAATAGGATACTTCTTGCCACAGATAGTGATAGGTTTACACAAAAAATACTTTGAAGTTTCGAATTCAATGAGTTGCAAAGTCCAACTGTAAGGAATGAAATGAAACTGCGCATTATGGATAGATGTGATGTTAGGTTAGATAAAGACAGAGAAAGGAATGGAATACGAGTTCTTCGCGCCATTTTGCGTGGACATGTCAAGTGCAAGTTTTTGTTTTGTAAATTAATTTACTGTGGATATTATGGTCAAAAGTGGTGTTGTTTTGTTTAATAATGTGCTACAATGTGAATAATTATGGAAAACGATAAATTGGACTTTAAATATGGGGCACAAGTTGCAGTTTATTATTTGCGGTTTTCCCGCGCTGTTAACTCCCATATTTTACCCGACGTGTTTGAGCTATGATGCCGCGAGTGACTCCAAGAAAAGCATCAAATTCTGCAGCATCTGGAATTTGATAATGACCTCATTAACTCATAAAAAGAAAGATATATTACGTCAGACTTGGCTGTATGGGCTAGACCCTTTGCCTTCCCTATCATCTCATTCATCATCCATCGGGAGAAGAGAACCAAAAAAAAAGGAATGGAATACTTCTCAAATAGTAATAAATTAAAAAAAAGAATTTAAATTTTCAAATAGTAAATGATTTGCAATGTCAAACTTTAAGCAATGAAGTGAAATCGCGCTTTATGGATAGATGTGAGGTTTTACTGTCGGATAAAGACCGAAAAAGGGATGGCTCCTCATTACAGCCCCTAGAACACAGCGTCCTAGACCTCCACTGCAGGAGATGGGCCTTCCAGAACTGGAGAATTTGGCTTACACTCGCCACGCTGGCCAGACGGCTTGGCGAGGAGAAAGATAGCTACTTGTCACAAATGGTGATAGGTTTACAGATATTTTATTTATTATTTTAAAGTTTCGAATAGCCTCAAAGGCCAACTGTAAGCAATAGAGTGAAGTCGCGCTTTATGATTGTTGGTAATAGGTTTAGAAAATAAATAAATGATATAATAATAAATAAAATTACTTTATCATTAAACTTTCGGAAAGTCACAAACTCCAGCTGTAAGCAATAAAATAAAACCGTGAATAATAAATGATAAATAAATGTGGTCATTTCAGCTCGTGAACTAAAGTGACACGATCATTTATTTCTCTTAGATAAAGTTGGGATACATTTTTTATGCAGCCTAAACTGTGAGGAAATAGAAAAGATAAACATTTGTGGCTTTCTTTCTATACTTTTAATATCATCACAGCCCTAGTGTGTTCTAGATATTAGCTATTTGGTCTGTGGTTCTAGATCTGTTGGAGATGGGCCTTCAGGTAAGAAATTTCTTATAAGGCGGGTTTCCATTTCCCAAGTTGGTATTAATGGAACCGGTACCGACGGTTTAACGTGCTTTACTTCTCCGAAAACGGTGGTGCTGTAAATCTATAACAAATGTACGTAAAAAAATATATTTTTCATTGGTACATTAGTCAGACCATTTTTTTGGAATTTTAAGTTAGGCGGTATTTATTATTGGACGGGTTTTTTTTTTTAAATACTATCGCGACATACTATACCATGTATAGTACGCAAGGTCCATAAATGTTAGCAACTGGAATCAGACAATCCGACTGAAATCAATCCCTAATACTTTACCTGCTTGACTGGGCATGACTTGACATGATGTACTTGAATATTAGGATCACATGCTCTATAGGTAGGTAATTGGCCCTTTGCATGTAAGCAACTGGATTTAGACACTGACGAGGTACTCAGCTCACATTATGTCAATGGCAACGATTCATTTCCTACATTGTAGTGTCGCATGCTGCAATGCGTTTTAAATGAAATGCGCAGTTCTTGTGCTATGACTATTTTACAAGGTTTCAAATTGTTTTAATGACGCTGCAACATCTATAAATAGATGCATTCGACAAAGAATAACGGCCGGTTGCAGAAAGGCTAAACGTATGGCTATGAGGCAAGTCATTGGCGTCAATCACGTACTTGTATATATCAATATTTGATCATAGATTATTTTAATTTTCCTTTCCTTAAATGGAAGTACGTATTTGTTGTTTTGAGATTTTATCTGCGGATGGGAAGAATGATAGGGATGTTGAAAGAAGAGTGAACCCGGGAAATAGTGTTAACGGTGCCCTGGGGTCACTGATCGCCAGTCGAAATGTCAGTGACAAAGCTCGGCTCGGCATACACAATGCCATGTTGGTAACAAGACTTATGTATGAAAGCGAAACGTGGATATGTCAGAATATGCATGAGAGTAGAGTTAATGCAGTAGAAATGAGGTCGTTGCGTCGGATATGCGGCGTAACTTAAACTGACCGCATACGTAATGATGAAATATTAAAAAAGGTAGGTATGAAAGAAAGCATAGGGACAAAAATAAGGAAAGGCATGCTCCGATGGTTCGGGCATGTTGAAAGGATATAGATAGGCAAATTTGTCCTTGAGGTATTTCGGACTTTAACTTCGTTCGGTACTCAGAAATGTGATCATATTTGCGAAGGCAAAAAATAAATTAGATAGAGAAGTTAATTAACCGGTTTATCTTGTTGAGACCTCTGAGAGACCGACACTACACACGTCACGCCACCATAGTCGAGAAGGGCAAGGAGAAGTTTTGGGCGAGGGTAATAATAATGTAGTAGTAATAGTAATCTTCTTTCCACGATAAATCTTTACGTTCTTCTCACAACTCTCTTCTTTCTGTTCCCTTACATCATTCTGGATTTGTCTCCAACTCCTTCGTAGTAGCTGCCACAAAATTATGAAATGATCTTCTAGTAAACATAAGGCAGGCAACTAACAGATCGTTTAAAAAACTGGTCTATTCACACTTTATGAATAGCTCTAAACCACGTTAGTAAGTTGTATTTGTGTGTGTTTATTTACAATTTTGTGTATGTATTAGTATTTAGTATATTAATATTATAATACATATATAAGAATATATGAGTAGGTATATAATATTTGCTGAATTATTCTATAATTGTATATTACTGTTACTTTCATTGCACCTATATTTGTTCAAATTTGTCCCTAAGGTTTGGCTGTCAGAGAATGTCTTCGGGCATTAAGTCCGCCTTTGTGCTTTGTGCAATAAGGTTTTTAAATATTTTTTTTATTATTAGTTTTTGGCGGCTAAATTTATTATACCTACGTAACAAAAAACCACATCGAAAAGTATGTTAAAACAACGATAAATCGGTCAACATCTAACTATCGATAGATAGGTACTTGAAAAGGCCAACACGTGCCCAGTAAAGTCCACAACACGTGATCAATCATCTCAATAAGCTCTGTGTTTATAGCAAAAAAATACCTTTTTAAGTAGGTTGCGATTTAAGTCGTTTTCAAATGTGGAAACTTATTATTATTATTAAAATATTTTATTGCACTTTAACTTAAAAGTATGTACAAAGACGAACTTAAATCCATTTCGGCTTTTTCTACCAGCTAACCTTTGGGAGAGTGAGACGGTATAATATGTGGGGTGCAATTTTAACCTTATTTAAAATTTTAATAAACTACATAAAGTATGTATACATAGACTACTTAAATACTTATTAACATATAGTAGATATATATGAAGATAATATAACTTGAGTAATAATGTGAAAATAAATAATAGGGCAAATAGTTTTTAATTAAATAAATAAATCAAATATAACTGTACTTGTATTTATTTATTTAATATATGTACAAAATCGTATCACAATCTATTCTATACAATTCATATTTTTATAAATTTCTCAAGTTCTAGATTGCAATCCAAAAGCAGTTTACAAAACATGCTTATTGAGATTGGCCACGACATTTAAAATTACTTAATTTTAATTAAATATGTCAAAAGGAAAATGTTATATTTAAAAACAGATAAATAAAAAAATAAAAAACACGACTGCGTATGAATGAACTTTAATTAAACACTGAAAGAGATTAATAAAAAATCAATAATCCAAACTGAGTAAAATTTTACATAAATACTAAAAATAAACTAGCCCAAGTTTAAGAACCGCTGAACCATTAAATTATGTTTATGATTGACAAATGTACACGTGTGGTCAACAAAAAAAAAAGTTTTGATTTTTCCGCTGGTTATTATTTTTGTTTCTAGATGTCTAGTATGATGTTAAAGTTATAGATTATTATACGAACAACAACTCTGATGGTGGTTGACATTGGCAGAGTACGTCAACAAAATGATTCCTTTATATGAATCCCACTGCAGTATTTCTACTTCACGCAAATTGTTTAACAAAGACTTTGTGATAATAATTTAAAACATCAAGGTATCTTTTGTTTTTTTTTTTAATTGATAATCGTGTCTACGTGTATAACGGTGGAATTAGACTTAAATAAACAAAGAGCTAGCCAGAACAAGCGTGTCTCGTTCTGATTGGTACATGATGAGTTTCAGCCGACTGAAAGCGTTCTTACAAACAAGCCACCGCCGCTCTTTTTAACAATACATACATACAGTACAGCTTTCAAAAAGTTATCCATCAATGCTGTGTACACACCATTCTCCAAAGTAGCAAAACACGTACGCACCCCAAAAGATGTCATTCCTTTTCAAACGCCTGGCGTATATAAAGTGGACTGCAGCTGTGGGAGTTCATATATTGGCCAAACTAAGCGCACAATAGCCGAGAGGGTCAAGGAACATATAGCAGCTGTAAAAAACTGCCAATTAAACAAGTCAGCAATAGCAGAACACCTAATGGATCGTGGCACAAACCATTGGATTGAGCTGCATGACCCAAAGATACTTTCCACCGATCGTCACTATTACCCTAGAATAGTACGTGAAGCGATAGAAATAAAGAAACACAAAAATTTCAATCGAGAGGGGGGTTATAAGCTATCTTCATCGTGGAATCCAGTAATCAATAGGTTTCGACGCCGGGAAAAATCGCCCGGTGTCGCCAAGGATATTGTAAGTGTCGTGTGTCGTGATTTCTAAAAACTTTTAAAGTGATAAGTGGGTAGGTTTACATCTGCTGCCCAGTATGTACGAGACTACACCGCATAGCTTCAGTCGACCCGTGACCACGGCCAATGCAACTTGGCTGAAACGTCGGGAGAAATATGTCTCTAAGGTAAATCGCGTAAAGACCCGTTAAAATTATAAAAATCTATTAATACATACATACATATGTATGTTAACGCCAAATCCCTTGCGGAGAAGGCAGAGACAATTATGCGCCAATTGTCACCTTTTGTTGCGATGGCTTTTTAATGCACTTTCAGCTATTGTTTATTGGCCTCTTTTGCCCACAAATTTCGCATTATACATCTGGTTCGTCAATCTTTCTTCATTCATCCTTTCGACATGCCCGAACCGAGAATGCCTTTCATTGTTTTTGTCCCTATGCTTTCTTTCATACCTACCCTTTTCGCAACGACCTCATTTCTTCTGCATTAATTCTACGCTCATGCATATTGTGACATATCCACGTCTCGCTTCCATACATAAGTGTTGATACCAGCATGGCATTGTGTATGGCGAGTCGAGCTTTGTCACTGACATTTCGACTGGCGATCAGTGACCCCAGGGCACCGGTAACTCTCTTTCCCGCGTTCACTCTTCTTTCAACATCCCTATCATACTTCCCATACACAGTGAAAACATTGCCGAGATATATAATTTCATTTAGATGTTCCAGAGTTTTATCATTAATCTTTATCGTCACGGTTGTCATCCTTCTTCTTTCAAACACCTTACCTTGGTTTTTACTCCCATTCAAAATAGTTCTTAACAACAGATCCGTAAATTAAATCAGTAGGTACATATAGTAAATCAACAATACGCATAATTATCGCATTATCCTACTTCGATTCAAAACAAACATCTATTGTTAGGCAGAGTGTAATTAATATTAATTACTTAATGCATAATTAGTTCATGTACATTAGTTTATTGCGTGTACCTCCTAACTGCCTCCGTGGTCTAGCGGTTAAGTCCGCGGATTTAGACTCGGAGGTACCGGGTTCGATTCCTGGTCGGGACACAAAATTTATTAATGTAAATAAATACATTTAATTAACATTATATTTAAGCGGATTCACATTTAGCCAACTTTACTATAGGCCAATCATGTGCTCGCCGATGTCTCCAGCGTACCAAACTTTAGAACATACATACATACATATCTTCACGCCAAATCCCTGCGGGGTAGGCAGAGACAATTGAGCGCCACTTGTCACGATCACGACATACTTCTTTCGCTTCTTCGACATTCATCAACCTCTTCATACATGCCCTCTTGTTTCGATGGCTTTTTAATTCACCATCAGCTAATGTTTTATTTATTTGATCATGATAGGCAAGTCTTGGTCTGCCAGGGCCTCTTTTACCCACAACTTTCGCATTATATATCTGGTTCGTCAATGTCTCTTCGCTCATCCTTTCGACATGCCCGAACCATCGAAGCATGCCTTTCTTTATTTTATTTACATTAATAAATACTTTTGTGTCCCGACCAGGAATCGAACCCGGTACCTCCGAGTCTAAATCCACGGACTTTAGACCACGGAGGCAGTCAGAATTTGATAATAACCTTATTAACTCATAAAAACTAACATAACTCATTTATTTAAGTGGAAACTTTGCTGGATTGTGTAACTTTTAGAATTGTTGTAATTATGATTTAAGATCTGTATGTTTCCTGAATAAATAAAAAAAAAAAGAAAAAAAAAAGAAAAAAGAAAGATATTATACGTTAGACTTGGCTGTATGGGCTACACCCTTTGCTTTCCCTATGACCTCATTCATCATGCATCTTAAAGAGAACACAAACGGACAGACAGACAGTGGGGTCGTCCAGGCCCGGATGCCTAATGGGCCTGGGTTGGGGATGGGTATATTGCCCCGTTTTCCCCGGCAGAATCTCAGCGGGTAACCACCCACCGGTAATTCATGCACTTTTAGTGCTGGGCGCCGTTAGCAGTTTAACAGCGCCCGTGTGGCTCACGAACCCATAGGGCTAGATTCAACTGCTTTAGCTCTGCCCTCGGCCAAGTGCTCGGTATATGTGAACATTGTGACGAGTGTCTCAGCCGAGATAGTCACTAGAACTACGATTTGTTTTCTAGGCCAAGTGCATTGTTTTACTGTCTTGCCACTGTACTCGTTACGTGTAATTAGCCCATTAACAATGTCTATTAATCCGGTCCTTAGACACATATCCTTCATTGCAAAACCACTAGCTCTCAAGTTGAGAGAAAGAAAATATATTATACATGTTTATAGTATCATAAAAAGTAATCTTTTTATACAAAAAACGAGTACGCACGTATATTAATCACATATGTTGTAATTCATGACCCCGTTCTGAGCGGCCGAGGTGATAAGAATACTTCAATCTTTTACACATTATAAATATTTTTAGATACCTATTAGGAAATGATTATTGAATGGTCTGGGCAATCAATGCTTATGCCTTCCCACCTGTCCTTGACCCAGGCGCTGCTGCATTACAATTAGAGAACCGGCGGAAATACACCCAGCTTATTGGGAGATTTGTTTTTGCGCCATTTGGAGTTGAAACTCTGGGGCCATGGGGACCAAGTGCACAGGAAAACAGCTCGTCATAACCTCGGGAGACAAGAGGGCTGGGCAATATTTTACAGTATCAGCATTACCATTCAACATGGCAGTATCCTTGACACTTTGCCCATTGGTAGCTATTTGGACCAATGTTTTATTTATAATATTTTAGTTTATATATACTCGTATATATAGTTAATTATAAAGTAGTTTTTAGTTTATTTAATAATTTAGTTTTTTTTGAAATCATTGTACCGATATGTAATGTATATTTATGCTAATTAAGTTTGAAAAACAAAAATATTTTTATTTACAATAGACAACTGCTTCCGTGGATTTAGATGCAGAGATACTGGCTTACAATAATTTATTTGTGATATTTCTCGAGTTTGGTACGCTAGAGACATCGACGAGCTTGCCACTTGTCATGATGGGCGTATGGTAAAGTTGCCCCGAAAGGGATACGGTCGTGATGTTCCTTTACTTCTAAAGGCACATTTCTGTAATTTTGTAGCTCCGTTTGCTCATGGTGCTGTCTATAATCCCTTAGGTACTGTATGTACAAAATTTGATCTTGTAAAAAAATGGAATGTGTGCGTGCTAGAGTGATTGATAGCTTTCAACTTACTTAAAAATTAAGTTAAATAAACTATAGTGCGTATTAATAAAACATACAAGATTTATAATTATTTATCTACTCTCATATCGTAAAATGCGAATTACAAACTTCAAAACTACTTTATAAACATACTGCTGGAATTTAAAAATAAAATCACATTATAACACTTTTTCTCTAACAAAATAATGTTATATTTCATTTTAAAAATTGAATCATACATATTATATAACACTTATTTTTTTTTAAACAAAGGTTCCATTACAAAAAAGTTTCCAATTTTTACTTATCTATGGCAGCGCCCGCCATAGAGCATGCGCGGTCATAAGCTAGGTTTTGGCGCCATTTCATTGTTTAGGACTTATGTTTTCTGTGCCATGGTCATTAAAAAAAATAAATAAAAAAATTGGCGCCATTCAATACGTTTTGTTATGCATTACGTATGATTTTTTTATTCTTGCTTAAAATTCTTTTATCTTTTCAATAGGTTCAATCTCAATGTATGAGAGTAGATAAATTTGTGTATGTAACTGCACACTCGCCTACGGCTCGGTTTTTAAACACACACTCGTGTATAATACCCCTTATTATGCAACAGTTTCATAAACTACTATTTTGTAACATATTAATCGTATGATCAAAGGACATCATTTATCTTGTAAGGAGATTTGGGCTAAATTGTATTTACAATATTGTAGTGGACACCTTTAAAAATGTTTTTTTGACAATTACACATAAATAAAATTTTAGTCTATAATTATTAGTAAAAAAAGTTACTCACTGACTATGTGGATCATGAATGAAGCGAAGACCACCATCCAGCCCCATCCGCCATCAGGAGGGGGAGCCGGACTGTCGGTACTCCCAGTATCAACAGCATCAGCCTTCCCGTTCTTCTCATTCTTAACGACATGCGTCATATCTACTCCAAGAATTCAGTCTTTAGAAAATTCGAGAAAGCCTTAATATTGTTCCGTAGGGGCGAGGAGTGATTTTATAGCCAATTTAATTTTTAAATAATTATTCTACTTAATAATTATTGAGGCACTGCTATTATTATTATAATGCTAAAATAAATGCATATGTATATATATTTATATCTATATATCTATAGAGACTTGTGGAAGCTCAGTTTTGTATTGGAGTAAATCTACAAATGTTATCTATCGTCGCATACCATTGTACCCAATTTCCTTTCTATAAGGGTGTTCAACCACTAACTCTGTGCCCTTCCTTACGTTGATATGCTCTCATGTTTCCTAACATTTGTAAAGGCATTGGCGGATATTAGGTTTTGATATCTGAAACAATGAAATACACATTTAAAAAAATAAAGTAAATTACAATCACGTCGCATATAATACGTACTATATACATATATGTATATTTAATAGGGTCTCGGCGGAAAATGCGGTGTACTCTCGGGCCGTGGGGACCAAGTGCACATGAAATTTTTAGGGCGTTGTCAAAACAGCTCGTCAACACCTCGGGGGAGACAAGAGGGCTGGGCAATATTTGGGCCAAAAGATCTGCCAGGGTCTCTTTTACCCACAAATTACACATTATATATAATAATAAATATTTCCAGACAGGTCACACAGCGCCATCTAATTTCCGTGGTTAGCTACGAGGCTTGTGTTACGGAAACTAGATGGTTTATAAACTACATATTATACTTTTTTTTTTTGTAAATATATACATATTATACATATAAACACCCAGACCGAGACAAATTATACAATGTACAACTTGCCCCCGGTGGGAATCGAACCCACGACCACCCGAGTTCACGGCAACGTTTGTTACCACTAGACCACGAGGCGGTCATATCTGGTTCGTCAATCGATCTTCACTCATCAGCCATCGGAGCATGCCTTTCCTTGTTTTTGTCCCTATGCTTTCTTTTATACCTACCCTTCTCCGTATTTCGACGTTACGTATGCGGCTCGCTAAAATTCGACCTCACTTCTACTGCATTAACACTACTCTCATGCGTATTCTGACATATCCACGTGTCGCTTCCATACATCAGTGTTGGTATCACATAGCTTTGTCGTCCAATCTAATTTAGCAAATACATTATTAGGTATTATTACGCGTGTGTACAACATTTATTTTGATTAATCTATTTTTGACCGGTCGGGGGTCATTAGTACAAAATTTTATCTATTCAAGTGTTTGTCTACGATAGTACCCATATTATAGTAGGTGATAAGGTTTCTACCAGAAGTTTCCTTGTTAAACATGGCCCTCCATTTACCGTAATTTCTTTGTTTTAAAATCTGACAATAACTAATTTCAAATTCTGGATCAGCGCTAACGGTGCATATAAGTGGCGCAGTCGAGACGAATCCATATTCGTATAGATTACCATGAACCCAATACTTACAATGATAAATAAAAAATAAAAAAATAAAATGCTATTTATACGATCCCTATTCTGTTACTTAAGCGCCAACGTTATATAGTGGAATCCCTTAAATAACGGAACTGTCAGTGTAAAACGCTATTAATATTGGTATATATGTATATATATATTGGTAATCTCGTATAAAGGTTTCCACTACAGATGACAGCAAAATAAAGTTACGATGCGTTAATTAAAAAAAAATCTATTATATATTTCTTTTAGTATTTGCCATAATTTTGATTTATTACCTAATGTGTGTGTAATAAAACTATGTTTAATGTAAATATGTAATGTTACTTTAATTAACATAAATGTTATTAACTTTAATATAAATTCGCGGCGGACAATTTAAGTATTTACAAAACAAAAACTTGCACTTCACACGTCTGCGCAAAATGGCGCGAAGGACTCTCAAGAATTGAATGTCAGCGCTGGATGTAACGTTTATTTTTTTAAATCATGTGTATCGTCTCTTGGATTTAAGTTAATTTGATGTATAAATATTGGTCAATAAATACATAGTCTTTGCCTGTGCATAATGAAAGTTATATTAAAAACAAATCATTAAACAATGCGAAGAGTCTTTCGCGCCATTTTGCGCGGAGATGTCAAGTGCAAGTTATTGTTTTGTAAATTAATTTACTGTGGATATTATTGGTCAAAAGTGGTGTTATTTTGTTTAATAATGTGCTACAATGTGAATAATTATGGAAAACCATAAATTGGACTTTAAATATGGGGCACAATTTGCAGTTTATTTTTTGCGGTTTTCCCGCGCTGTGGACTCCCATATTTTACCCGACGTGTTTGGGCTATAATGCCGCGAGTGACTCCAAAAAAGCATCAAATTCTGCAGCATCTGGAATTTGATGATCCCCAACTCGGTTATGAACTCTGTTATGAACAAATATTATGCAAATAAATTACGTGTTTAGGACTGATGTATTCTGTACAATGTCCTTTAAAGCCAATTAAAAACAATGCAAGTATTGTACAATGTTTTATCGCAAATGACTTTAGTACTCCACTCAGTTCTGGGTATTTATCATCCCGAGTTATCAAAGAGCATAAGTCGATAAGGAAACAAGAGTACGTACCTATTATATTATATGACATATAATAATAACAGTCTACTGTTATGATATTTATTAATTACATCATTCTTTTATCATTTCAAGACGAAGGGGACTTAAAGACAATATTAATTAAATCAATCCAATGTTTTTTGTAGGATGTAATGGTCCTAATTTTATAAATAATATTTTATTCGTAAACCCATTTAAGGTTAGAAGCCATTCAATGCTTTGAAGGAATCGGGATTTAAGCTTGACTATTATGTACTTGGTGTTAACCTTAGAATAATGACAATAGTAAGTTTACATTGATTTTAGTATTTTTTTTGTTGTGTTCTCTTCTCCCGATGGATTATAAATGAGGTGAAAGAAAAGGCAAAGGGTCTAGCCCATACAGCCAAGTCTAACGTAGTATATCTTTCTTTCTTATGAGTTAATGAGGTTATCATCGAATTCCAGAGTTGCAGAATTGGTTGCTTTTCTTGGGGTTACTCGCGGCATTATAGCCCAAACACGTCGGGTATAATACCAGAGTTCACAGCGCGGGAAAACCGCAAAAAACAAACTATAACTTGTGCCCCATATTAAAGTCCAATTTATAGTTTTCCATAATTATTCACATTGTAAAACATTATTAAACAAAACAACGCCACTTTTGACTAACAATAATCACAGAAAAGTATTTTACAAGACAAAAACTTGCACTTGACATGTCAGTGAAAAATGGCGCGAAGATATCGTAAACATTTTTTTAAAAATATATATAAAATAATGGTTAAGAAAGAGCATCGATGTATATAGATAGACTATCACTGATATAAAAACGTTCCCGCAAAACCAATCGAAGTCATGTAGCTGCACCAACAGTCGCGAGCTAGCAAGCGTACAGCGCGCTTACCTAATAATAATATTGAGTGAAACTAGTGTTTTAGTATGCATTGCAAAATAATTTCCGATACATATTGCATGTGACATTATCATAGCTTGAGAATTTATCCCCAAAGTTGGTAGGTACACGTCGCAAGCGGCACGTTTTTGGGTTGTGTTTTGTATTGGATAGGCCAGGCCTATCTATAGACATCGATGGTTAAGAGCTATGCTATGGCTTACAAATGAAATTTATTTAGCATGCCTATAGATATATTTTACTTTAATTGATGGTTAATTTTGCCCGATATACGAGTATACTGGGCTAGATTTAAGATCAGGCGTACCAATGACATAAAAAGCACTTATTATAATATTTATTATTTTGTATCTGGAACTACATACCTACAGTTCTCCCAAAGTGATAATGCGCATAGAAATCTTCGTCACTGTTCGGCAACGGTCGTATTCCCCGAGCGTCGGAAGACGATATGTATATAGAGTGGTTAAGTGCATTTTCTTCATGCATAATTTAGTAGAATTATATGTTTTGTGCTAGTTGTTAGTACGTTTTCCTATTTTACAAAATAAACTATTTAAAGTTGAATAAGATAATTAAAGTTGAAATTAAATTCACCTTTGAAAACAAAACCAAGAACGGTGTGTAATATCAGCTCTATATAATTCCACTCAGAGAGAACACATGCAGTCACCGACCGCCCGAATTGTTTTCGATTGTGTACACATGATATTGACTTCTATTTCTTTCGAACAAGGTGCAAAATGCAAGTGCAATGTTTAGGCTCTTACGATTCAATGATTCGGGTGTTTCCGGGAATACGACAATTAGCGAAGATCTGTATGTGCATTATTAATTTGGGAATACTGTACATAGGTAGTTAAAACACGTTTTAAAATAAATTAAAACTACATAAACCTAAATCCACACCTCGCGTGCAACATGTAATGTGTAAAATAAATATTTAACTACCTACTTATGTAAAGATACTCTATCTATTGATATTAAAATATTTACCACTACATCGAGTAAAAATCCATTAATTTTATCAGCACATGGACGCTAATCACTGAGCTGATTCGTGTTTATTTTAATATACCTAAACATTTGCACTTCTTTTACGAATGCCAGTGCTGGGGGTTTAATAATAATAATAATAAAATAATAATAATAAAATAATATACGAGTATAGTATACGTATATACTAAACACTAATAGTACTTACATACATACAAATATACATAACTTTACAACATACAGCAACTGCCTCTGTGGCCTAGCGGTCAAGTCCGTGGATTTAGACTCGGAGGTACCGTGTTCGGTCTCTGGTCGTATATAAATACATTTAATTAATATTTATTTGTGATATTTCTCGAGTTTGGTACGCTGGAGACATCGACAAGCTTGCCACTTGTCATGATTGGCCTATAGTAATGTTGGCCAAATGTGAATCCGCTTATTTATAAGCGTGGTTTCTAACCACCCCGTAAGGGTCGTGATGATACTATACTATAATAGCACAACATGTGACCTTGCGCCAACCAGCCCAGGAATGTTAGCAACTGAAATCAGACACTTATGACTGACATCAGTCCCTAACGCTATGCCGGCTTGACTGGACATGACGGCAATTCGAGCCTGATCCCGAAACGTGTGAATACACTTTACTGGGTTTATCAGCACGAACGGTGGATACTTCCCCGCCCCGGCAGACTGGGCAAATTACCACCATCAGTCCGCCTATTAATATATACATACAATATTTATTTATTTATTTACAAAGATGCTCACTACAAGTTGCAGTCGACGCCTGCTACTATTATAAATTAATCTGCTAGGTACTAATCTGGACCACAGCTCAAAATGTGAACATACGGCAAACAATAATGCGCTTATACTAGACTAACTTAAAACTATGATTAAAATAATAATAATAATGTCATGCAAAAACATGCAAAAAGCTAAAACAATAATAATAAAAATAAAAAAATTGGTTGCCTGTAAAGTCGGTATACGGGCGAAAGTTTTACGTGACAACGACTTTGAGTGGTAAAATAATTTTAATGTGAATATTCATTCGTATAGTAGGAAGAAGGATGAAATAATAGTAACAATTTAAAACATTTATTTATACAAAGAATTATATTTAAAACATTAATTTATACAAAGAATCTCGCACTGAATTTCATATTAAAAAAAAATTATTTTTACCTTTACACATACATACGTATTTATATACAAATATACATACAATAACTTGCAATACATTTGCGTACAATGAAACAGCGTTTACTACAACTTAAATTGTTCCTATCTGAGTGATTTTGTTGAGGATAGGGCGATGATAGGAGAAATATGAAATGAAAGGAAGTGTTTCTGCTGTAATGTGCCTAGAAAATGTCAAGTCAATGTCTTTCACTTTTTATGTCTGTCTCTCTCGCTCTTAGGCGGGCTAACCATGCCCGAGTGGAAGAGACGCGTGCCTCTCACTCGCTCTCATTGTGAGCGCATAACGTGAGCGGAGCGTAACGCAGTTTCTTGAAGTGTCACCCGGCAAACCAATTTATAAGACGTTGTCACGTCAAAAACATGCCTTAACATCTAAATAATTCATTAACAGTTTACACTATCAAATAATAAAATAGAGCATTCCAAATAAATTAAATTAAAATTAATACTATATACAAATATGATAATAAATAAGATTCAATACAGTAAAAAAGTTAAAACATATCCATTTAATTCAGTAAAATTCAATAACAATTCATTAGATAGAATACAAATAATACATTGATCAGAATAAATTTATTATATGTAGTTTGGATTGGTTCTAAGGATGTCCTGGATGCTCCTTTTCAATTTAGGTAACTTTGAGTCAAATATGTCTATTAGGTCTACAACACAGGTGGTACAATATCCACTTATACAAATTTGCACAACAAAATTTCTCATTGTGACGCGAGTCTGGACATATTTCATGACGACCTTCAGTCTTTTAAGCGTAAGGTACTGGCGGCTGTTCAAGCCGCTCAGCATCCAGTTTGCTGACGAGTCCCTGGCCACAGAATTGTTGCTTAGTTATTGTTAATTGTGTTTGGATAGGGTTAGGGTGTTATTGTTAATTTAAGATTTATTTTTTATTTTCCTTTTAGTTTTAGGTCTTATTAGGTTAACTTAATTTAATTTTGTATAATTTCTTTTTTTTTCTATAGTATTAATGTACATTAAAAGACGTTATGATTAATGCATGCTGTAATGGTCTGTAATGAAAATGGCAATAACCATGTGTTAGTTCTAGTAATATTATAAATATGATTGTACCTTTTGTTGACTGTTCCTTAAATAAATACAGTCAAACCTTGATAAGTGAGAACTGGATAAGTGAGAAAACTCTATAAGTGAGAGTAATAGCCAGGACCCGTCATTTTAAGCTCCCAAAACCTCTATTAGCAAAAAACAGAAACCTCTGTAAGAGAGAGTTGTTTTTCTCTCATAGACCTCCGTAAGTGAGACTGCTACTTATCTATACCTCTATAAGCGACAGTCGAGCTTTATTTACAAATTTAACATGTGCTATTTTATGACTCATTCTTAACTTTCGTGGAACTTCCTACCATTGTTTTTGTATTCTCGTCAATATTGTACCTGTATTCTATTTCGTGGACATACATATTTACTACATTCGTACTTGCTGTGACTTGTTATTGCTGCGTACCCCTATAAGAAAGAAACGCTACCCATGTACCTGCATTAGCGAGAAACTCGGGTTAGTGAGAATCCTCTATAAGCGAGAATGAGACTGTGCTCCCTTGAACTCTCGCTTATTCAGGTTTGGCTGTAAATAAATATACACGCTGTTGGGAGCTGTTTAACCAATGTTTTGAATGCTGTCTTACTCATTTATGTAATGATAAAAGTAGCTAGTTAATGCTATAGATGCATTAGACTGTTGTGATTGCTTTGTTAAATTGTTATGCCTGTTCAATTGATAGGAGGAGGCTTGTCAATCTGTTCTGAATGAAGGTTAAAATGTTTAACACTCTTTAACGACGTTTTTATCAATGGCATGTTGTATGAATAATACATTAATTATCAAAATACTTCAATAGCATTTTACTTGCATTTTATTGCGTATTTACCACTCTAAGGATTACAGTCATGATGGTACTTTTGTCATACACAAATTATTATTATTATTTATTTATCACCATTATATTTACATTAAACAGCGAGTCCTTGAGTATTTTGATCATATAGCACGAAAAAGTTTGGCCAATCTGGAAAAGCTGGTGATCACGGGTAAAATCGAAGGCAAGAGGCCCCGTGGTCTGACCAGATCCGAACCATACTTAACACCCCAGTCCACAATGCGCTGCATGCCGCCGTGTGCAGACCCGGATGGCGCAGCATCATCCGAGACAAAGTGATCCGTGGAGGAGGTCACGACCCTCAGCATTGAAGATAACGACGCAAGGAGGATCACCATAGGGACCTATCGGAACACTTGGTTACGTCCTAATTTACATTAATTACAGAACAATGAACAAACCAAAAAAAAGAAAGAAACAATACTAGAAAACAATATAATAGTCGAAAACCTGTTAAATTAAGGTTTGGCTGAATTGGCTGTAAATGAGCCTTGTCAGTTCTAATATAAAAAAATATTAAACAAATAGAATAGAAAAATGTCACTAAAATTTCAATTGGCAATGTTGGATGTCACTAAAAACTAAAAATATGTCACTAAGACTAAGAAATACAAATGTTAAACAAAATAGCTATTGAATGTCAAAAATTAAAACTAAAATTATTATTAAAAACAAATAATCAAAAATTATACTACCTAGGTATTGAAAAATCTGCTGTAAAATGGCGTCGTCATAATAACAATAATATACATAATAATAATATATACATAATAAAAATAAGTAATGAATAAAATAATGTTGTGTCTAATAATAAGCGTGTTTCATTTGTAAATCTGCTATAGCTGAGTTTTCCTTGCAGATTTCTTTCTCAGTCAGATTAAACATTAACAGGTTACTGGAATTTTCTAAGCTGTTAGTCTTCTACTAACAGCTTACTCCTTGGACCACCTCGCTGCTTAGTCTTCCACTAGGAGTAGAATCATTCTAAATAATTTAAATAATGACGTGTCACAAATGCCTGTAATTTTGAACTATTCTACTACTTTCACCATAGGTCAGAATATGCACCCACATACCGTAGTCACTATCCCTTCGCGAACGTATTAATTTGGGGACTCATACATTGTCGCACAATAAAGATGTGGAATGCTCTTCCAACCTCTGTGTTTCCACATTCCTATAACCTGGAGGTTAGCGCAAGCTACATGAATGTTAGCAACTGGAATCAGACACTTATAACTGCCAAAAGTACCTAACACTTATATGCCGGCTTGACTGGGTATGACGGCAATTCGAGCGTGATCCCAAAACGTTTGGATACACTTTACTGGGTTTATCGGCACGAACAGTAGACACTGATGTATGGAAGCGAGACGTGGATACGTCAGAATACGCATGAGAGTAGGGTTAATGCAGTAGAAATGCGGTCGTTGCGGCGGATATGTGGCGTCACTTTGGCGGACCGCATACGTAACGTCGAAATACGGAAAAGGGTTGGTATGAAGGAAAGCATAGGGACAAAAATAAGGAAAGGCATGCTACGATGGTTCGGGCATGTTGAAAGGATGAGCGATGAAAGATTGACGAACCAGATACATAATGCGAAAGTTGTAGGTAAAAGAGGCCCTGGCAGACCGAGACTCACATATGACGATCAAATAAATAAAACACTGACTGAAGGTGCATTAAAAAGTCTTCGTAACCAAAGGGCATGTATGAAGAGGTTAATGAATGTCGACGAAGCGAAAGAAGTATGTCGTGATCGTGTCAAATGGCGCTCAATTGTCTCTGCCTACCCCGCAAGGGATCTGGCGTGAAGATATGTATGTATGTAACAGTAGATACTTGCCAGCCCATGTGCAAATTACCACCATCAATCTGCCTACCATCTATTAAAATTTAAGTTTAAGGTTAAGTCCGTTGATTCTTGCTCCGGATACAATAATTTATTTAATATACTAGTGGTATTTTTAGAGTTTGGTACGCTAGAAACATCGATGAGCTTGCCCACTTGTCAACAGCTTCCGCATGGATTCTGATCACTCCGAAAGGGATATGTTCGTGATGATACTTTACTTTTTCTTATGTATCTTATAGACTATTTTTTATTTAATAATTATTTATTCGAAGTTAATTAATATACATTAAATATAAATTAAAAGCTACCTAAATAATAAAATTAAAAATAAACTAAACTATTAATAAAAAATGTCCTTCAGAGATGTCCCATCCGAGATAGTCCCAAGGAGACTGGCAACATTTCCATTCTGTATAGCGAGGCTTAAACCAAACTCAAACCAAAATAATTGCTAGCATTGCTGTCTCCAGACCTTTCTGTCAGCCGCTTTGACAACACCTTGGCCAAGCGCCTCGCTGACGGTCCCCATGGGCCCATCGTCTCGACCCCAAACGGCGCAAATTCGTAACCGGCAACAAGGTTGGCATTTACGCAATTTGAGGTTCTCAGAAGACTATAAGAATATTGTGCCATGCGAGCCAAAAACTATTGACTACACTGTTTAATAATACAGTACAGAAACGCATAAAAACAATAGATTTCTGTTCGGTTTGTAAAAATGACTCATAGCATGTTAAAAGCAATGTTATACTAGACATGGTCATAATGTATAGATGTATAGGTATAAAACGACATTGCTTGCAAGTGTGCGTGCTCAAGGATTTTATTAACAGCTGTTTTATTTCAGCCCATGGCGGTCCTGTTCAGAAAGGTGGATCAAAAAAATACTTTTTTGAATAATGCATTCTATTAGGCGCGGCGGTGAAGGTCGGTTCAAACCTACCCGGCATGTACCAATGAGAAATACACTTTTCTTACGTACATTTGTCAAAGATTTACAACACCACTATTCCCGTGCCTCGGGGAGCACGTTAAGCCATCGGTCCCGGTTCCACTAATACCAACTTGTGAAATCTTTAATAAATTGTCATTCAAATATTGACATCATATCCTCGCCAAACCGTCTGGCCAGCGTGGCGAGTGTAGGTTAAATTCTCCAGATGTATGTTCTGGAAGGCCCATCTTCAACAGTGGAGTTCTAGGACGCTGTGTTCTAGGGGCTGTAATGAATAGCGATAATAATTATGTTGTCATTTGAGACTTTTATGTCGTGTATTAAATATTATTGCAATCGGAATAGTATAACTGCCTCTGCATTAGGTTTAAAGTCCGGTGTTTTCAATGTATTAGCTGATTTATCAAAGTAATCTAAATAATAAAAGAGATTGCCCAAAACCAGGCCCAGACTTTGTTGAAGCGTGCCTCAACTGAATATTATTTCTATACTCATATATTTTTATTGTGTTTTTTTAAATTCAATTTCTACATTTGATTTGCCAAAGCATTAAAATATAATTTAATTAAATAGTCAATTGGTTAAGATTTATGTATGAAATAGTTACAAAACACTATTTATACGATTAGGTTCTTTATTATAATCAGGTACTTTATTACAGATAAAACACTGAATTTCAAATTGGAGGGATAGAAACTATGTAATTATTTAGGTAAAAAAAGTTTTTGTCAATTGTCGTTATGGTAGGAATAAAGAAATAAAATTAATTACAGATTATGAAATCACAATATATTAACTACGAAATAAAAACGAAATCATTATGACACGTTAACATTTTTGGGCCTATTTCTCTATGAAAAATGGGCATTCTCATTTTTTTATTTATGTTTAATTTTTAATAAATGCATATATTTGTATTAGAATAACGGTTACTGTAACAATGAATACCAAAAAATTACACAGTATATTTGTGGTTAAATCTAAATATTTCATATTGTGGCGACAGCATGTCACATCAGGTATCCGATCCCTAGTGTGAACAGGATACCTATAACTACAAGATAGATGTCAGACTTGCTCAAGGATGATGGTTCGGCGATGGTGCTGCCACTCTGGGCTATGATAACTTCGTCTCTAATTTGCGTTTTTTTTTTTTTTTTTCACTCAAAAATATATACGTCCGCACAGTGATTGATCGTTTAGTAGTAGTAGTAATTATAACTTTGCAATTAATGTAAATATAGTATTGTTATATCAAGTTTTATTAATTACATCTATCGTATAACAAAATAATAACAATTAAGAAAGTTTTAAGAATTATGTATTTAATTTATTTTTAAGCCATTCTCACAAGTTGCAGGCTGGCTAAAAATAAAAATACAAATTTCTGTAATAAGGGATAGGCTTAAGGATCAGAGGAACAAGAAAGCGAGTGAGATGGATAGGATGTGAGGATGGAGCAGGTATGTTTGAAGGAACGAATGAATGAATAAATGTTAGATGATTTTATATATTTAGTTTTCTGTACTTTTGTAGTTATTATTGTTATTTTGTTGAAATAAATTTTATATTTTGTGTATTTAATTTATTTTTCAAAATTTCAATATCAATCCGGAAGAATATAACACCTGATTGTCTTAAAAAATGTGAGTTAGATCTTATAACAATAAGACACACTTTTATTGCTATTACAAGTCATAAGAATACTTTTTTTTTTTCTCCATACAATAGTGACCCACCCTATTGGTCAGTGAGGTGACGACGATATTAAAAAAAAAAAATAAACGTCAAATATTGTCATTTTGGATGAATATTACTGTACGTATTCGTTAGTAATAATAGACAGTTTAAATAACACTACTTTTAAAATGAAATACATAACAGGAAATCACACTTAGCAATAACATTATTATTCATTAGAAAATGTGTATTTAAAAAACCATTAACGAGAGTTTAAAATTTTAGATTAACTAGGTACATTTTAATTATAATTATTAATGATATTAGCAAAAAAAAAAAGATTCTAAATTGTATTTAGTAAAGTATCATCACGGCTGTTTCCCTTTCGGAGTGGTCAGAAACCACGCTTATAAATAAGCGGATTCACATTTAGCCAACTTTACTATAGGCCAATCATGACGACTGGCAAGCTCGTCGATGTCTCCAGCGTACCAAACTCGAGAAATATCACAAATAAATTAAATATACTAATGAATATTTTTGTGTCCCGACCAGGAATCGAACCCGGTACCTCTGAGTCTAAATCCACGGACTTAACCGCGAGACCACAGAGGTAAATTGAATTTATACATTATTTTCCTTGACATCAGTAGATAACTAGATTTTATTTACTTATTTGATATAAAAATAATTAATTCTTACTTACAGTTATTGTAATCTGTTCAAACTTCACTTGAAACAATATTAGTATTAAAAAACAAAACGCAACGTTCAGTACTAGAAGTTCTTTGTTTAAAAAATGCAAGCAATGTTAAAGATGTTCGCGCCAAAAATAATATTGGCGCGAGTACTACTCGATGTTGCCACACGAAATAAATATTGCGTAGCGCCCGCTCGTCAGCGACACTATTCACAGACTAAATAGTAGATAATGGACGCAAGAATCATTCGGAATTTATCAAAATTTATCAATAACTTGTAATCTATAATATGTAAGAATTTACGTAATAAGTATATCAAGTGTATACAGTTACAGTTAGGCAACACATTTTACTTCTAAAACAAGTAAATTAAATACAAATAGTTTTATTTTGAAATAATACTCGGAATATTTATTATAGTCAATCATTTTTTATTGAATCTACAGCATTCGGTTTCTGATACTCGTAGGATGATTAAAATAACGCACGTAAATTGCACATGAGTTTTCTAATATATATATTGAGAAAAATATATTATTTGTTGTAATGAAAAATCGAGGGTTAATCAATAAATGAGGATGCCGATTTTTCTTAGAGTAATGGGCGCAATAAATTTTTCTATATTGTGTTTTTATAATCTGTAATTTATTTTATCCTAGCATAACGACAATGGGGTGTATCAGGCAAAGCTTTTTGTAGATGTCGCTAGCGGCACTGGTACCTGGTTTACACCTATTTTTTTATCATTTTTTAAATTTATTTGTAGTTTTACATTTTTATAAAAGAAAAATGTATTTTAACTTAACTTTACCTACCTTAAAAGATGAATTAAGTAAGCGAACAACGTCTTTAAAATAAAAAAGGTAAAATTAATAGAACGGCAATTTTGCGTTCACCATATCTTTGCTTTCGCTTGGAAATCTCGATTTGTACACTTAAAAGCTGCTCACTTCGGCATAATATCCAGAAAATAATAAATTTCGTAATAAAAATACAAGTTTTCTATGCAACTGACAGTTATATAAGGTACCATCTATCATGCGCCATCTATCGTGATAAAAAGTTAGTGACACACCCCATTGACAAAAACTTTTTTTATGTTGTTAATATATAGTTTCGTGTGCGCAAGGTCACATGTCATGCCAGTAATAAAAAAACAAGAAAATGTTAAAACTCATCCTACCTACATGTTACTCTTATAATACATTTTTAAAAGAAAAACTCATAAATTACTGAAGTCATTAGCCGCGCTACGATATTATTAACCTCACATGTTTTGCTCGTTTTTTAAGCTACCTATAACATACTTTTTATATTTACAAAATAAACAAATATAAGGTAATACTTTCTTACTATCACAATCCCATAATCGTAAGGGTTTAGATGAAGGTCAATTTGTCCAGAAAATATTTTTGGACAAATTGACCTGACCACACTGGCCTTCGGTTCGCGAGGGTCTATACATTTTATTTTTGTCAATCTCTAAACGATTTCACATTTTGATATTAGTCGGTTTTATATTTATCGGGACCGGCTTAAGGTCGTCGCATATTAAACGACACTGCTCCTGCACGGCTATGAAATAAACATCGAAAAGAGATTGCCCAAAACCAGGCCCCAACTTTATTGCAGTGTGCCTCAACTAAATACAATTCACTAATCATACCAATTAAATAAGTTTTTTTTTAAATTTAATTACAACATCTCTTTTACCCCAGCCGCAAAAAAAAATATAATTTAATTAAATAGTCAATTGGTTAAAATTTATGTATGAAATAGTTACAAAGCACTATTAATACGATTAGGTCCTTTATTATGACCAGGTACTTTATTTAAATCCATACAATGCAGTTGTTTTTTTTTTAAATTAGCTAAGGTGATATTTTACGAAATTTTGTATCGCATAAAGAGTGCACTATTGTTCACAAGGCGCGGTGGTGGCTCGGTTGTAAGAACACGTTTCTTAAATCCTACAATGGTCGGTTCAAACCCACCCGGCATGTACCAATGAGAAATACACTTTTCTTACGTACATTTGTCATAGATTTACAACACATGACATCACAACGTTCCCGTGCCTCGGAGAGTACGTTAAGCCGTCGGTCCCGGTTCCACTAATGCCATATTGTGGAATCTTTAATAAATTGACATCATTTGATATCCTCGCTAAACCGTCTGGCCAGCGAGGCAAGTGTAGGTCAAATTCTCCAGATATATGTTCTCCAGCAGTAGAGGTCTAGGACGCTCTGTTCTAGGGGCTGTAATGATTGTTTACAGTGAGAAATATTCTGGTGGCAGGTATAATTTTATTTTGTCCATTCATTAATCACAGTCGCTAGTATATAGAGTCGTAGACCTCCACTGTTGGAGACGGGCCTTCCAGAAATTTCTGGAGAAGTTGGCCAAAACTCGCACAGGTTGGCGAGGGTAATTTGAATTACTTCTACTTTATTGCTATATTTATATTTTCATGTTACTCTGTTCTTTTTATTAAAATAAATAAATGGGTAGCACAAAGTGACAACATAACTAAAAGCGCGCGGTAATCAAGCTTACAGCAATCATTCCAATTGATTGTTGGCGTCCTTTTTTAAAAATATTTATTTTGGAAACAAACGGTTACTCATACATAAAGCACAACATAAATAAACAAATAAAAAAAAAACCTATAGTTCCAAAAATAATAATCCTGCGCACCACACGCTTCAAGAGAACGACTGCTGACGGTACTTGTAATCTTTATAGTCTGTGCTGACTGTGTATCTGCCACCGTTGGTAAGAGGCGACGACAGCAAACGGTCCCTCCATTTGAGAACCGGTGTTGTGCGGGAGCGGAGTCGTGTAAATGTGCAACTACCTTTACACACGGAAATTGTATATCTCATTGATACATGCACCTCTTATTCCACTTAGCACTCTTCTTATTGCCTTATTCCTAATACCTAACATTCTTATGAAATCATAATTGTTTATCACTTTTCGCTATTCGACTATATTAATCTAAATCTAACCTATGGTACTTTAGAAAAAAATAAATACGTAATTTTTCAACCGGATCTGCGTTTAGAGATGCAGGATATCGCAGACTAATACGTGGAGTAGGATCCCATGGGATTGAAGGAGTGCAATCCCTAGCAGCGAATTTTCCGCTCAAAAACGGCCAGCTAGACGGGCATGACACACTAGTTTCTTAAAACAAAATTCATTGTTTATAATTCAGTAAAAAGGTAACATAATCAATCAAATTAACCTACAAAAAGACAGGTTAATCATATCAAAGCCCGACAAAGGATTTATGCGTTTTAAGAAAAGATAATAAGAATGTAATTTTGATAATGCTATTGACATTATAATGCCAACAGACAAGGCATTGCACCTACAAAGATGTTGTCTCATTTGGCTAATTGTCAATAACGCCACTGTAATAATGTAAGCTATCAAGGTCAGTCAGTCGTTGATTCCTCTAAAGGTGCGGACGCGGCAGACCCCAAACGGCAGCGGCAGAAGGCAAACAACAGCGGCAGACAGCAAATGCTATCAGGCTACGACAAAAGACAGCACTTCCGCACAAACAGTACTGCCGTTAAAGTTCAAGTTTTTAAAGACATTATAGACGCATTGACAAAAGAAGAAAGCGTAAATTTTATTAACTTTGTGTCTAACACCCGTAATCCTTAACGGCACGCCACTTCGGTCGAGGAATAGAACTGTCACACTCCAGTATCCTTGAAGTGTAAAAAATAAGAATTACTAGTTTAAATAATATAAATATTAGTTGTTAATAACAGAAATTTCCAACTAACTTCTTATTTTTAATTAGTTAAGTAACTTATTTTAGTTAAAGAACACATTAAATATAACAAACAAATTGTCAAATAGTTTTAAGACAGATTTCGTTTCAAAAATATAAATATTTTTTGTTACACATTCATATTATGAAAGAGACAGACTTATGGATGTCAAAAGTGATAGAGCGTGTAGTAATTGTTACAAAGTAAATATTTTGAATTCGGAAAAGCATTCTTTAATGTTGCCAGAAAAAAAAAACATTTATGCCTTTCGAGGTTTGGAGAGTTTAACCAATGGACATGTCAAGTGCAAGTTTTTGCTTTGTAAATTAATTTGCTGTGGATATTATTGGTCAAAGTGGTGTTGTTTTGTTTAATAATGTGCTACAATGTGAATAATTATGGAAAACGATAAATTTGACTTTGAATATGGGGTACAAGTTGCAGTTTATATTTTGCGGTATTCCCGCGCTTCAACTCCCATATTTTACCCGACGTGTTTGAGCTATGGTGCCGCGAGTGACTCCAAGAAAAGCATCAAATTCTGCGGCATCTGGAATTTGATGATGACCTCATTAACTCATAAAAAAAAAGATATATTACGTCAGACTTGGCTGTATGGGCTAGACCCTTTGCCTTCCCTATCACCTCATTCATCATCCATCAGGAGAAGAGAACAAACAACAATTACCCATTTGACAGCTGGAAGGAATGTATGTGAAGTGAAGGAAACCTGTTTAGGTGTAAACATCCGAGATTATGACAGTCGGGTAAAATACTACAAACCAGTTATTTTTCTTATGCTTTAGTTTTAAAAGCGTGTCTTGTTTTGTCAAACTGATTATCTGCTGGTGTGGTTATGGTTTAATTTTCAACTCGTACAATGTTTGTCATTTAAATCAAATAGCGACGTCCGACTGCCAATAACTTCCTACTAACTTGGCCTTTAAACAAAGATAATGTATAATCATTATAGTACAAGATACCTACATACGCTTGGAGTTAATAAGTTACTTAAATAATTATAATATTCTACACAATAATTTACTGTAATCTTAATAAAAAAAATTAACGCAGCAAATGTGCAAAGGTTGAATACAATCCAATAGTTTATATCTTCTACAAGCATTAGTAAGTATTTGTGTTTAACAAAAAAGAGATTGTAATAGGGTACACACAATTTGCACTCGCAATATCTCAATTTCTTATCTTAGGGTTGCCACCAATAAATAAAATACAATCAATGCTTTTATAACACTGCAATGTATTAAAAAGATCTTCCTTATTTATTTATATATATTAAAAGTATAATTTATCATTTATGTATTTGAAGTAAATTACAAACTGATATAAATTACTATCAATATTAACTACTTATTACAATTAGGTATAAAAAATACAATTAAATATAAAACTAAACCATAAAAAGTTAAAGTAAGGAAAACAAAATGAATATATTATAAATAAAATACATACATACATATCATCACGCCGGATCCCTTGCGGGGTAGGCAGAGACAATTGAGCGCCACTTGGCACGATCACGACATACCTCTTTCGCTTCGTCGACATTCATTAACCTTTTCATACATGCCCTTTTGTTACGAATACTTTTTAGTGCACCTTCAGTCAGTGTTTTATTTATTTGATCGTGATATGTGAGTCTCGGTCTGCCAGGGCCTCTTTCACCCACAACTTTCGCATTATATATCTGGTACGTCAATCTTTCTTCGCTCATTCTTTCAACATGACCGAACTATCGTAGCATGCCTTTCCTTATTTTTGTCCCTATACTTTCTTTTATACCTACCCTTAAATAAAATACTTGCTCCAAATCACTACCAATGGGAAAGTGCCAAGAATACTGGCAATACGTCGAATGGCAATGCTGATCCTAAAAATAAGAATCATAATAAATTTTATTAAAACTACGAAAGACAAGTCTAAGGGTTTTCAAAATTAGTTATATTTTGTCTAATCCTGACATAAACTAAAATAATACCTTGTTTACTACACGAACCTGCGACACCGAAGTACCTCAAGGACAGTTTACCTACCTCTCCTCACTTCATGACAGATATCTTCATTCGTCAACAATTCTGTTCTATATTTTCTTCTCATCACTCTGGCTTTTAGTCAAACTCTAGGCAGTTGTGGCCGTAAAATACTGGAACAGCTTACCAATTGGAATTCGCCATGCTCCCAGCAAACCACTGTTTGATCATTCAACAAACTCTCTTTACTTAAAGTTAATAAGTAGATATTGTATAGTAACATAGTGTGTAGTATGTATTATTGTGTACATGATTGTATGCATGTGTATTTATACTATTATAGTAGGTGTGTAAGATTCATTTTTTTTTTATCCTTTCGCTTCGTCATTTGCACCTTCCTCATAATTCCTAAAATAAATGTTCTGCTAGAGAATACCTAGCGGTATTAAGCTTGCCATATATAAAGCTATCAATACTCAAGGAGCTCAAAGTCACTACCAGGCTCTCTTCCATCTGCCTGCAGCGAGTCCTTGAGTATTTTGGTCATATAGCCCGTAAAAGCTCTGGCAATCTGGAAAGGCTAGTAATCACGGGAAAAATTGAAGGCAAGAGACCCCGTGGCTGGAGTCCGACACGTTGGTCAGACCAGATCCGCACCACACTTCACACCCAAGTCCACGAGGCCCTGCACGCCGCCGTGAGCAGACCCGGATGGCGCAGCATAGTCCGGGACAAAGTGATCCGAGGAGAGGGTCACGACCCTCAGCATTGAGGAAAACGACGCAAGGAGGATGTAAAGCTATAAAGTTTAAAAAAAAACATGAAATACTTAAATAATTTAAAATAAAGAATTAACGTAGGTAAGTGACATAATTATAGAAATAGAACCGTGCGTGGGGTCATTAACCGACATACTATTATCCCATTAGCCTACTGACGTTTTTTCTATATTTATTTTTCCAACAGTCTGACACATATCGTGTATTTACGACGCGACATGTGACTTTACACCCGCCGATTGATAAGTGGAATGTAATTAATATAAAATGGCGTTTTTGTTTCTTGTTGGCATGTTGAAAATACTAGTATATAAAAAATGCATCATATTTTTCCTTCACTAATGTTCTATGAATATATAATATTTGATCCACAGTTTTGGAGAAATATTTTTGGCTTGTCATATTTATAAACTGTGTTTTTTTAAATAAACAAATATATTACTTTATTTATTAACTGCACCCGTGGTCTAACGGTTAAGTCAGTGGATTTAGACTCGGAGGTACCGGTTTCGATTCTTGGTCAAGGCATAATATTTAATAATTTAAATAGTATTTTTTTTTAACTTGTGACATTTCTCGAGTTTGATACGCTAGAGACAGCGACGAGCTTGCCACTTGTCATGATTGGCCTGTAGTAAAGTTAGCTGAATGTGAATCCGTTTCTTTATAAGTGTGGTTTCTGACCACGAATGTCGATGATTTCTTTAAAAAGTTTTATCTAATTTAAATTTTAGCAAATAAATTTAAAATACAGCAAAATATATTGCCTATAGTATTATTACGATCGTAATCGATCAATTGCCACCCCTATTTTTTCAGAAGCTATTACAAATTTCATACTATGTTAAAATGTCAAAAACGCGAAATAAAAGTAAAATGATTAATATTTGTGTGACTTCGACAACCCTAAATTGAGAGCTGTTGAACGAAATGCGATTATTTTCGATTGATTGGTTCGCTCCACGCGATTTGTCACCGATGTCGGGTGTTCGTTACCTAATAATATTATTATGCTTTATTTTAAAGAATATTTGACCACATTTATTTTTTAAAATATTACATATTTATGCCGTTTGCTGTAGAAACTCTGGGCCCATGAAGTCCAAGCGCAAAAAAGTTTTTAAAAGACATAACACCGCGTCTAGTCGTCTCCTCCGGTGACAAGAGAGCTGGCTCTTTCTTCGCCCAGAGAATCAGTATTGCAATTCAGCGGGGAAATGCAGCCAGCGTTCTTGCCACCATTCCACGCGGACGGGACTTATATCCCTATCCTTAATATTAATATTAATTTGTAAATATTTTTTTCGAATAAATGTATTTTTTTTTTTTTAGTAATAATAAATTCAACTGTACTATAACCAGCTTACGTCTAGGAGCTCCTTGCACTGTTCCACATCGCTGCCAATGTGGAGCAGTAAGAGCACGTCGCATCCCAAGGCACGCCACCCTCAATGACGTCATTCATCGAGCCCTTGTATCTGTGGGTCCGCCAACCATCTTAGAACACAGTGGCATGGCTCGCAACGAAGGTGAGCGTCCCGACGGAATGACGCTAGTACCATGGAGAATAGGGTTACCTTTAGTGTGCGATGCCACATGTGTGGACACCCTGGCGCCTTCTCATCTGTCCTTGACGCTAAGGACCCAGGCGCTGCTGCATTACAAGCAGGGAACCTTTAACGGTGGAAATCACACAGCTTATTGGTAGATGTGTTTATGCGCCGTATTAGTTGAAATTCTCGGGCACAGGAGATTTTTAAAGGCGTTGTCAAAACAGTTTGTCAACACCTCAGGAGACAAGAGGGCTGGGCAATGTTTGGGCTGAAGGATCAGCACTGCCATTCACAATCATTGGCAAGGCTGGCAGTATCCTTGGCACTTTATTATGAATATTATATTCTGAAAGATTTTTTTATTTAAAAACTTAATTGCACAGACATTCTCTGTTAACCTTAAGAACAATAAAAGAGATTTAAATGACATAATATGATTGCAATTTATGTACATAAATAATTATTTAAATACATACAAAATTAAAGTGGCTACCAATTCGCTGTCGCAGGAATCTCCGAATTCTCTGTTTACTATTTTCTATACTCAACGAGCCTGTGACACCGAAATACCTCAAGAGTAAATTAGCCTATCTCTCTTCATTCCATGATAAGTCTCTTCGCTCTTCTCATAACTCTGTTCTCTCCATTCCCTCTCACCATACTGGATTTATGGCCAACTCATTTGCTGTTGTCGCCGCAAATCTGTGGAATGAACTACCGGTAGAAATCCGACAAGCATCCAACCGAAAAATGTTTAAAAAAATGGTGTCATCGTATTATTTAAATGGTTCATAAGTTATTTAATGGTATCATATGTAGTATATGTATTATTAGTATTTAATATATCATAGTTATTAGTATGTATTTAGTAATATCATTGTATTTTCATATATGTAGATTTATTAATTATTATTATAAATATTTGCACCTACCTTACATTTGAAATGATTGTCCCTAAGGTTAGCAGAAAGTCAGTTAATGTCTAGCGGCATTAAGTCCGCCCCTTGTATAACGTGCAATAAAGCTTTAAATAAATAAATAAATAAAATAGAGACTCCGAGTATTTTTTACACGATAAAATATTGTTTAGGCATCGTATCGAACTTTATTAATATTATTATTATCCTATAATATTTAATTCTCGATACCGTTTGACTTCTTGTCCCATTTTATTGTGTATTTAATGTCTTTAGACTTAAACTAACAGAATCTAATTATTTAACAGATATATTATTTATTAGTTAATAATTTATAAACAGCTAGATGTACTCGAATATAGAATAAAATATTAAAATCAGAAAATTGCCAGTTTGGTTGAAAATATTTTAATGGTCCAATTATTTTAACGAGATATGTACTTTATGTTGTTATGTTTGGACAGCTGGCAACATTGATCTTTATGTATAGACCAGGCATCATCGTCATCATCACAGTACAAATCACGTCCTTTCACGAATACAAATAGTTTATACAAATCGTTTATACAAATCTTTTAAACAAATCGTTTATACAAATCGTTTATACAAATCGTTTATGCAAATCGTTTATTAGCACAATAAGAATATTGATTCGTTATGGTAAACCCTGTCTCCTGCATGAGCTGAGCTAATGAACATAGAACAATTTAGAAGAAAAATAGAATTTAAAAAGTTACAAATTTAGTATGTGAGTGTGGGGGCGATGTCTGTATATGCATGTGTGTGTGTGTGTGTATAGGAGAGGGAGTGGGGAAGGGAGGAGAGGGAGGGTAAGCTTGTGTATTTATTAGGTATATGTGAAATCTTTTTTTTTTCAATAATTTGTTTATATATTTTCCATCTTAATAAATATATTTTAATTCCTTTTGTTTCAAGAAAACTGGTAAAACACATTTATTAACATTGGGCCTAAACCTTTGCGTTAAGTAGAATTAATTATATCTTTGCATTAGGTCAACGTTTTTGGTGATCCGCTTTTGATGACATTGGATTAGTTATTTATATTACGCAGAATATTTGGATAAATAAAAAAGTTTAAAATTACTTAACGATTATTAAGTTCTTTAATAATAAAATTATATATTATAATATATAAATTATTATAATAGTAATTATTAGACATTAGGTTGCTAAAAATTTTATTATATTTAATTTGTTATTTAGATTTAGTCTATTTTTCTAGATTAATTAATAATATTGTAATTCTTCTATATAGTTTGTATATTACTTCGAATAAATCTATTAATGCCATTATAATAGTTGAAATATTTTAATATGTAGGTGGTAGTCGGACTGATTTGCCCAGTCTGCTGGGGCGGGAGGTATCCATTGTTCGTGCCGATAAACCTAGTAAACTTTATCCACGTGTTTCGGGATCAGGCTTGAATCGCTGTCATGCCCAGTCTAGCCGGCATAGTGTTAGAGACTGATGTAAGTCATGAGTATCTGATTTCAGTTGCTAACATTCAAGGACCTCGCGCGCTACTTACCATCAGGTGGGAGCAAGGTCACATGTCGTGCTAGTATAAATATATATAAAATATTATATCAGCTTCAGTTAAGCCCGTGGATGGTAAAATTTCTGGTCGGGATTTCATTTGTCATATTTCTCGAGTTTAACGATATTTGACGAGCAAGCTTGTCATGATGGGCCTATAGTAAAGTTGGCTAAATGTTAATATGTGCTTCTTTCAAACATTCTTGAGGAAGGACAGCACAGGATCTTGGTTATAGGACGATGTGGAATATTGTAGGGTACTGTCAGAGAAAAAGAAAGAAAGAAAGAAAATACTTTATTTATCGCAACAATTACAATGGTTACAAAAAAAAAATATGCAAGAAATAAATCTGAATGTATAAATGTAAGCCTGTTCTATATACCGAAACATACATACAGGTGTGGCGAAAAATAGGTGGTCAGCTCAGCATATGCTACAGCCGAGGCTGCAGCGCTGATTTTCAGCTGATGCCTTATGTTGGGTGAGTCACGGGTCGCAGAGATGTACAGTTTACTAAATGTACAGTTTACATATATGTTTAACAAATGAGAATAGAATAAATAAATAATATTATGATAAATAATATAAGTCATAGTCAAGAAAAAACAATAGTATATTAATAAATAGAATAAGATTAGGTAAGTTGCTGTTAAATGCCGTGTGTGCAGAGAAATGTGTTGTAGGCCAAATTCTGCAGAAATTTCTGGAAGGCCCATCTCCAACAGTGAAGGTCTGGGACTATTGTGTTCTAGGGCCTGTGATAATGTGATGATTACGAACAAATATTTCCTTACGTTTATTTTGTAGGTATAAAAGTTCTACAAAGTTTCACTCGTATCTAATATTAATTCTAACAGGTGTTACCGTATTATAGAATAAATCAATACTTACCAAAATAAAACACGCTTTATACAGAAAATATAAAAACAACCACTATCTCTAATTAACTTGAATAAAAAAACATCGCAGTTACATTAAAAAAAACACCCGCACTCGTGTAATCAATATAACCTTTTGTTTTGGTTCGCGTAAATCAAGTTTTAATATGATTCTACAAAACAACTACATAACTCATAGCTTAGTTTTGCTTAGAATTACGTAAGCTAATAACATTTTTATATTTAAATAGTTTTCATTTAGAATTTTAGATTGTTTTGTTAGTAGGAAGATGAGGTTATGCGCGTAAACCCCGCGCGCAGTCTTCGACGCAAGGGTTCAATGTAGACTGTTCAGGCTGGCGGCCAAAAGTACCGGCTGATCACGGAGGGGCGTTAGGCGGGCGGAACTCACTTTGCACCAAAGACGTAATATTATAAAGACTGTCTCAAAACGTTGAAACAAAACAAAAATAATTATATTCCTTCTATATAATTGTAATATAAAAAAATAAATTATTAAAGAAATAGCGACTTAAAGTAAAATTTTACGTATTTACAAGTCATATTTAACCCTTTCAGCACGACAAAAAATATCGATATTGAAAGGTTTATTGATAACTTTAAGGTCCTTGTGGCCTAAAATATCTCATAAAAATATTGAAAATAATCCTCAACTAGCCAATTCCACCAAACTCCCTCCGCATATTCGTGCGTTGTCGTTTTCTACTTTGATAGCGCACTGTGACTGCGCTGGCTAATATAGTGGAAATATATTCCACTTATGCATGTTTTTTTCTTTACTAGTCCTACGATTTAATAAAATATAATTACTAAGTAGCTATATATATATCAGTGGACGAACTATCGAGGTCGTTTCGGAGCGGCAAAACTGAATATGGTGGCCGTTTTTTTTTTATAATATCGCACACTTTAACTTGGTTAAGGTGCGGTGGTGGCTCAGTGCGCTTTCCTTAAAATCCTACAAAATCAAACCCCTCTTGTATGTATAAATGAGAAATACACTTTTCATAGGTACATTTGTCATACTATTATTATTTCCAATCTCAATCACCCTATTCACTAGTATTCACATCACTTTTTACCATCACAAAGGTTAACTGGTAGGGAATGCCGAAATTAAGTTCGCCCCATGTATACTACATTTGTAAATTATGTGCAATGAAGAATTTATTATTTTTATTATAGATTTCCAACACCACCGTTCCCATGTCTCGGAGAGCACGTTAAGCCGTGTCGGTCCGGTTCCACTAATATCAACTTGTGAAATCGTTAATAAAATTTCATTAAAGATTGACATGAGATCCTCGCCAATCCGTCTGGCCAGCGTAGCGAATGAAGGCCAAATTCTGCAGATTGTGTTCTGGAAGTCCCATCTCCAACAGTGGAGTTTTAGGACGCTGTTTTCTAGGGGCTGTAATTAATTATAAAACTAAGTGACTAAAACTACTCTATGTATTTCATATATTTGGAATATATATATATAAATATGTATATAAAAACCATACAAAGTCATACTGTGTTTATTACACTATATTTACTTACTTAAACACTTACTTGACAAAAAACTCTATCGGCCATGCTGACTAATGAGTGTGACTGTAATAAACAACGACAAACGCGTTCCAGTTATAAGCTACGCTAACATTAAATGCAATTTTTTGAACTCAAATGTTTTATTTTTTTGGTCATGGAACGACTTATGTAAAAGAAAACAGCTTTTGTGCTAACATTTATTTATATATTTTTTTTACTATTAAAGTAGTTTTTAATTATACAAATAAATAAATAAATATACAATATTAAATTGACATATTATATCTATAATTATTTGCATACCATAGACAATAACATAATACCAGAATACAGTTGGACTGTAAAGTTGTAGCACCCTAGATTGGCATGTACGTATTATGTGCAACAACCGATTTTGAATTGAATTAAAAAAAAGAGCATTGCTCACAAAAACCTTTTGACTACGGCCGGTTCATAATATCTACGTCTACGGGTTCAATAAAAAAATATATATTTCTCTTTCCAGTGAATCTTTGTCACAGTTAACGATCAAGTTATAACATTTGATGTCTTTGACTTTTAAAGCGAAATAATGTGAAAAAAGTGACAAATCAAACACAGGTATTGTCTTTATTCGAACTTCATTATTGTTAAACATACCTAGCGTAGGTATGTCGTATGCCAGACATATTGACGAGCTTACCACTTGCCTCCGTGGTCTAGCGGTTAAGTCCGATTCGATTCCTGGGCGGGACACAAAAATATTTATTAATGTAAATAAATTCATGTAATAAACATTTATTCGAAGTAATATACAAACAATATAAAAGAATTACAATATTAAATAAACAATATTAAAACAAAATCTAAACTTAACTTAAAAAATATAATAATAATAATACATAAATAATAAATCTAAACCTTTAATACGCGACATAAGCGTTGCCATCCGAGCGTCAACAGGTGATCCTCTGAGTAGGGAATATCTTATTCAGAGGATCAGTGTTGCCATTCAACGAGGTAACGTCGCCGGAGTCCTCGGAACATTGGGTTCATCTTCTCCTGGATTCGATGACATGTAGATTATAATCAAGATATTTGTAAGTATTAAGTTTTTATATTAATTAGGTTTATCTTTTAGTTTATTTAATTTAAGGTTTTGTTTAGTTTATTTTTAATTTTAGCATAAATTCATAATAATACATAGAAAATAAAAATACATACAAATAAAATAGCTCCTCCAAATCGCTGTCTTGTGGCATGGTGCCCAATACATTTCCCCTTTGAATTAGGATACTTAATTTTTGATTTCATGTAATTAATATTTAATTTAATTGTGATATTTCTCGAGTTTGGAACGCTGGAGACATCGACGAGCTTGCCACTTGTCATGATTGGCCTATAGTAAAGTTGGCTGAATGTGAATCCGCGATTTATAAGCATGGTTTCTGACCAAACCGAAAGGGAAACGGTCGTGATGATACTTTGTGGTTAAATATGAACCCGCTTCTTAAATGACATCCTGGGATTTAGCATCATCATTATCATGATCGTGTGTCTCTCCTCTGCTGGAAGTAGGCTTCTCTCAAGGCTCGGCACTGCAACCCACATCTATCACCCACCATCATTTAGGAAATCCGTCCAACTAGCGGGGGGCCGTCCCACTCTACGCCGACCTGTATGTGATCTCCGCTCTAGAACCCGTTTGCCCCCATCGGTCGTCAGTTCTGTGCTAGATATGTCCAGCCCATTGCCACTTTAGCTTGCCACCTGGGATTACGATCGTAAATATACATTAAATTATTTAAAATTGTCATAGTATTTGAATTTTAGTTTTGTCTTATTTATAACACCACTTGAAATCATCAGATTAAATTATTATTAATTATTATTTTGTATTTTTATTCTATTGTTAAATTTATTTACATTAAGTCAATCTTAATTAATGACTTAGCTTGTTCGGTAAAATGCCCGTAGAATATTTTGCGATAAAATTTTATTGCGGTTAAGGACCTTCACACATGGGGCAACCAAAATAAAAATATTTTTCAACTGCGATCTAATTAAACAGGTATGTATCAAATGGCAGTCCGCACACGACGCAACTTATCGAAAACAGGTCACACGCAACTTATGTTAGGTTTGGTTAGAGACGGGGTGACCACGGCCAATGCAACTTGGCTGAAACGTCGGGAGAAATATGTCTCTAAGTTAAATCGCGTCCCGTTAAAATTATAAAACTACACACATCAAAAGTGTCTAGGGATCAACATATATTTTTGCAATAACTTTTCTCCTGATTGATATTCATTAAAATTTTCTTTAAGGATTGATCAAATAAAATGTTTTAGTTTGTCTACAGTAACGATAAACCAAGTCACCTTTGCATTAGTAAAAAAAATTGCCATTTTCCTAATAAAGGGATTTTTGACATTTGAACCACTAACATTAAAGTTCGAAAAAAAGACTGAAATAACAGTTTTTTTTTTAATTTTATTGGGTAACTTAAACAATTAATAATCCGTGTTTCTACCGCGAACACTAACAACACAAGAACATCGGTTTGGCATACTCAAAATGAGTTCATCCAAATCACGCTGTGGAATGGCCGCCCATGTTCGTTGCAACAACAAAAAAAGGTCTTCTTGCGACTGGATACCCTCCATATTCGGCAGAGCTCTTCTCTGAAGAATATCCCATGCATGCTCAATCGGGTTCAAGTCTGGCGACTGAGCAGGCCAGGGCAGGACATTGATGTTAGCTGCGGCGAGAGTCTGTCTTACAACTCTTGCGGTGTGCGGTCGTGCATTATCATGCATTAACTGAAATAAGGGACCGATATGCACTTGTAGAGGAACGATGACGTCTGATACAACCGTCTCAGCATAAATTTGAGCGTTGAGGTTGCCTCTGATCCAAATCAACTCAGTTCTTCCGCCGATCGAAATACCCGCCCATACCATGATGGTTCCACCACTATAAGGATGGACTTCCTGGCAGGATTTTAATCGCTGTTGGCGTCCAGGGGTTCTCCAGTGTCGTATACGTCTTGTATCCAGCCTCATACCAAAACGAGACTCATCAGAAAAGCACACGAAACGCCATTGTTCTTCTGTCCAATTTCTGTGTTCAAGAGCCCATTGATATCGAGTCCTACGATTGTGCATTGCTATAGGTGGTACCCGTAGCGGTCTTCGGGAATGAAGGTTCACTTCATGCAAGCGGTTTCTGACTGTTTGGTCGCTAATTAAGTTCCCTGAAGAGCGATGAAGGCTCACGGCTAACATCATGGCGGTTATTGTTGGAGTTCTTCGAGCTGTGATTTGAATGTATCGGTCTTGTCTCCGTGTGGTGCAGCGATACCGTCCTCCATGGCGCTCAGCCACGGTACCAGTGGTTCGGTAACGTGCCCAAAGTCGACTGATAACACTCTGACTTGTATTCAGAGCTAAAGCCACAGTACGTTGCCGGGAACCAGCTTCTATCATTCCCACGGCTCTGATCATTTCTTCCCTGCTTAAATGACGTCGCCGCTCCATAATAACGTTGGTTTTAATCAGTAGTAGGGAAACAGTAGCACTAATAATGTCTTCAATGCGTCTTATGTTTTTATAGGGAAAATATTGACAGCTGATTTTCATCTTTTACTCGAATTTGATTGACAGTTCCTGTTTTAAATTATGAAATGCACCAAAAAGGATCCATATAAATTTATAAAATCATAAATTTATTACAAAGCCACATCTCAATCACAAGAAATCCGCATAAACATGCTTGATCCCTAGACTTTTTTGATGTGTGTATTATGAATGTGTGCGAAAGTTTAAAAAGTTTATGTTAGGTTGTTTTAAAACACTGGCTGAAGGTACATTAAAAAGCTTTCGTAACAAAAGGGCATGTATGATGAGGATGATGAATGTCGACGAAGCGAAAGAGGTATGTCGTGATCGTGTCAAGTGGCGCTCAATTGTCTCTGCCTACCCCGCAAGGGATCTGGCGTGAAGATATGTATGTATGTGTTTATGCGTTGCGTTGCCAATTCGAAATAAAATTATAGGTACTGTCGGAACAAAAAGTAAAAATAATATTTTTGTTGAGGTATTTGAAAAATACCCTTTATGATTATAGACTACAGGAAAGACTTGGGGTAATGTTAGGGAAATATAGTACTTTGGTAGTCTATAAAACGTGAGAAATTTGGAATCGCCTTGAGTAATCTCTAGCCGATATAAATGCATTGCAGTTTATCTACGATTGAATCTATATGATATAGGTGCCTTTAATTCGGTGCTAGCTGATCCTTGCTCCCAATCGGCTAGGTTAATATATTTTTTTAAATAATTATATTATTTAGGGTATGTTTCGACTAAGTTTAAATTCTATTTGTGGTAACTTTTAATTGACATTTTATATTCCCATATTTTTTTTTTCTTCATGTGTGTATTAGTCGTTAGTTATCCTGTAATGAATAAATAAATAAAAGACCCTAATAAAATTAATAATAATCAAGTATCGCTTAATCCGAAATCTTCTTATTCGTTCACTTAAATGGCCGCATTCCTATACAAATTTATGTATTTAAGTAAACATGTGAAAAAGGAAGGATTTAGTTACCGGCCACAAGTTCAAAATAAAGTTCAGTAGGTACTTGTGATCTATAGGAGATTACGTGAAATATGAAATGTTACACTTGTCGTGCCGTGCGAGATCATTAGTCGTATTGCAGTTGCCAACGCAAATCGCCAAACAGTTTTAACTTGTTATTGGTTGCCCCGTGTAAGAAGGGCCTAATACTTCAATTACCAATTCCATGGCAATGATTTAAATAATTAATCTGTTCTGAAATAAATGCATATTAATTATTCATTAAACTATAATTAAAAACATGATTACATTTTATATTTTGTTTTTAATGTCGATTGTAGTTATTTGCACTGAAAATGTAATGAATTCAGGTATTTATTTAATTACTTCAACGTTTAAAACGTGTAATTTGTAATTTTAGCATATAAGTTAATTAAAATCCATTAAATATAAATTAAAAGCTACCTAAATAATAAAATTAAAAATAAACTAAACTATAAATATAAAATGTCCTCTAGAGACGTCCCATCCGAGATAGTCCCAAGGAGACTGGCAACATTTCCCCTCTGTATAGCGAGGCTAATACGTTGGCAGAAATAATTGCCAGCCTTCCTGTCTCCAGACCTTTCTGTCAGCCGCTTTGACAACTCCTTGGCCAAGCGCCTCGCTGACGGTCCCCATCGTCTCGACCCCAAACGGCGCAAATTCGTAACCGGTACCAAGGTTGGCGTATTTGCGCACTTTGAGGTTCTTCGCAGAAAACGCCGCTCTCCCCGCGCCTGACGAGGTCGCCTGGATGTGAGATGGAGCGAATGTGTCTACACACGTCGCATCCCACACCAGAGACCTGCCATCGCTTCGCACAATCCCTATATGGTTCTAAGATTGCGGGTACACCAGCAGTGACAAGAGCATAACATCTCGTAAACTTGCTCAGCAGCAAACACGCCTATTTTTAAACCAAACTAGGTTAGGTTCCTGACCCAGCAGTATCAGTTAACTCTCAGATATATATATGTATTCGCTCGACGCGTTATGATGCTTTAGTTTTCTTTTCTTCAACAGGTATTGAAGCTAAAGTAGTGGGTGGAGTGCCAGTAGATATATCAGCTTTTCCTTACGCTGTGATGTTTTTTAACGTCAACAATATGTGCGGTGGCAACATACTTAACACTAAGATTATTCTGACTGTAGCTCATTGTTTGGATTTAAACAAAAACGTCAGCAAAATGATGATACAGGCTGGTGAGTTTTGAATATATGAAAAAGAAAAAAATAATCAAATATACTATTATACTTTTAAGATAAAGATAAAATAAAAAATCTTTATTTGCATAAATGTTAGTCTAATTTACAGGTCTTATAGTAAACTAACTTAACGTAACAACATTTGACAAGTAAATTGGCGAGCAAAATATATTTATTAATAATAATTTTAAAATTTTAAATAAAATATGTCCAAAAACTTACATGTAGGTATTCATACAATATTGTCAGCTTAAACTTTAGGTATTACAATTGTCAAAATATTCTTTTAAATTATAAAACATCTTTTCTTTTAACCAAATTATTAATTGATTTTTAAAAACATTTTTTCCCAACAAATTTAATTTGTTAGGTAATTTATTATAAGTTCGTATACACATAATTAGGCAATTATTATTACATTTAGTTTTCTTAGGATTTATATCTACATTAAGATCATAGGGGTTTCTCCCACTTCTAGCGCTGAAATCTCCTTTAAACTTTTGGGAATAATCCTTAAGAAAATCTTCCTCCAATTCTAAGCCTCCTTCCCACTCACCATACTTTGTGTCCAAATCGTTCGCAGTTCTCAAGACACGATACGAAACTCTTGGTTTAGCCTTTATACATTCAGATCACCAACAAAGTACACTTTAAATCAAATTGACCTTGAAACTGACACGGGTTGTCCTACGGTTACGGCTCAGTAAAACTTGCCCCATATATCGTGCCCTTACTTTGTTTCTAGGCTTTATCATTCTAAGGAGAAAACTGCTGCAAGAAATTCTCAACCTACCCTCTCTCATTTATGACCGCTGAAAATCCTTGTTAATAGATGGGTGTCATAAATAATGCTCAGACGAGTATATACATATATACCTACTTGGTTACAGAAAGCGTCAAGTTTTTACTAGAAATTCTTCCGTGAATCTAGCATATTTTATTATTTTTAAATTTTATATTTAAATTTTAGCGTACCAGAATCTAGAAATGTCACCTTTTTTTTCTTGATCAGGGATCGAACCCAGCACCTTCGTGTTTAAATGTACGGCCTTGATCCGGGGTTCGTCGCTACCGGGTAAAAAATACCACAGAGTACATATGTTTTCTTTTTAAATTTAGTCGATCAACTTACCTAAAATCTATATCTCTATTGTACGCGAAGGTATGGTGACTACGGTATGTGGGTCGTACTCTGAACTGTGCGTGGTTTGGTTGCGGAATGGAGAGGAAGGGATTAGGATATATAGAGCTTTTCCGAGAACTCACTAAAGTAAGTAAAGCCGATAAACACGCTCAGAGAAGCTACGTCTCGGCGGAGCTACAGGGATCCGAGGGTTCCAGATATAGTGGCATCGTCCACAATTCGAACAGCTTGCCTCTGTAGGACATGGAGAGTATATGTGAGGTACTTGGCGGAACCATCGCAAAGGTGAGAACAGTATTCCACGCATGATCTGATCTGTGCTTTGCACAGCAACAGTCTTTTTTTTTTAAATCGTTTACTCAGATAAAAACTCAAACTATTTACATTTTTAAAATTATACGCCAAACTGCATAACTCTTTTTTAACAGTTTTTTTACACTATATTTTTAAAACACAAACTTATATTTACTTAGCAAAAGCAACTTTAATTTTGCTTTAAATTATTTTTTTTGTCATTTTTACACAGTCATCAATAGGCATAATATTATTAAATATAATGGGAGTTAAGAACTTTCTAGTTCTTTTACCATAATAGTTGTTATACCGGTATTCATTGTATCTTGTCTTTTGTGAGAATCTAGTATTATAACCACATCCAGTATATACATTTTTGTAGACACTACCTTCAAATTGCTCCAGGGCTATTAAAAAGTTCACTTTATCATGCACCGGAAGTGATTGAAGGCGGGAAAAACCGCTTCATGGTCTTCAAGGTCTGAGCATATTTTCACCCCGAGAATGAAGCTGGGCTGTAGATCGGTGGTGCCCAAAGAGTGGGGGAGGACAAAACCAGGACTTGAACTATACCTATAAATACTAACTTGTGGAAAATAATATTAATATTTCCAGGTTCCAGATACATTTTTGATAAAAACGCAAAATCCTATGATGTCCACGATTATCTTATACACGAAGACTACAACAAGACTGTGATATTTAGCTGCGACATAGCACTATTGCTTTTGCAACATACTATAGTTTACGGTAACAAAATACAAAAGGCTTTTCTTGTGAATGATGACAGTTGGACGAATTCTGAAGAAAATATCTTCTATACAGCGGGATGGGGATGGACTAAGGTATTTTATGGTGATCATTATTGCTTAGCCCTATAGTATAGTTGTCACCTTTTCATTTTAGAACCTTAAAAGAGATTGCAGGCCCCAACTTTTTTGCAGCGTGCGTTAAATATAATTCAATAATCATAACAATTATTTGTGTTTTTTAAATTTAATTAAATCTGTTTTACCCCAGCATTAAAATATAATTTAATTAAATACCTAGTCAAAATTTATGTATATATTTTTTTACGGCAATCGTTGAACATTTATGCCAGTGTCACGTCAGTGTAAATATTAAAGTCAAAAAAGAAAATTAAATAAATTTAGATGCGAATTTCCAAAGAGCTGAAATAAATAAATAACAACAATACAACAGATATCTACACTAAAACAACTTAAATACACTTACATCAAATTAAAAAAACAAAATATTAATATAACTATTATGTTACAACATCTTTAAAATACAACTAAAAATAATAATTTATATTATATAATTTTTATAATTTTATTTTATTTTTTGTTAAAAATAATGATAATGAAAAAACAATGTCTGTAGAAAACAAGCTTAAAAGATGAAATATATTTACAGGAAAAGAAACAATTTTGGATAAAGACAAAATAAAATCGGAACGATCGTATAATGGGCAAACAAAAAAAATATGATTGAGGAAATTTATGTATGAAATCGTTGCAAAGCACTATTTATACGATTAGGTTCTTTATTATGACCAGGTACTTTATTATAGATAAAACACTGAAATTCAAAATTTTAATGATTATCCAATTATATCGGCGTGATCTAAACTATAGAATTATCAACGTAAAAAAAGTTTTTGTCAATTGTCGTTATGCCAGGGTTGAGTAGTATTTGTCGATTAGAGTTATGATGGGCCTATTTAGTAAAGTTGGCCCAATTCACCGCTTTAAAAAAAGCGTGGTTTCTGACTACCATGAAAGAGATACAGTCGTGATGATTTTTTACTTTTTTTGCTTCTTCTTCGAATTAATATGCTATTTATTCTATTTTCCGATAGTATGGCGGTACAGTATCAAAACTGGGTCTGATGTATACAAACCTAAGATACATACCTCTGGATAAGTGTATGAAATTACATAAGTCAAGGTTGACGCCTGATATGTTCTGTTTGTATGGCGATGGAGAAAGAGATTCTTGTAAAGGTGACTCGGGTGGCGGGATCCTATGGAACGGGTATGATAATTTTGTTATTTAAGATGCATTTGCATCCCTCTAGCTCGCACAATCCAACATTTTCAACGATTTTCAAGCCCTAGTGGACGTTTTACTATTGAGTTAAAGAAAATTCTTATTGAAAACTGTTTTTACTCAATAAAAGATTTTTTAGCATTCAAATTTTGACATTAACATTGTATTCCAATAAATTGACAAGAACGATATTAAATATAAACTACATACATATCTTCACGCCAGGTCCCTTGCGGGGTAGGCAGAGACGCGCCATTTGTCACGATCTCGACATACCTCTTTCGCTTCTCCGACATTCATCAACCTCTTCATACATGCCCTTTTGTTTCGATGGCTTTTTATTGCACCGTCAGCTATTGTTTTATTTATTTGATCGTGATAAGTGAGTCTTGGTCTGCCAGGGCCTCTTTCAACAACAACTTTCGCATTATATATCTGGTTCGTCAATCTCTCTTCAGTCATCCTTTCAACATGCCCGAACCATCGGAGCATGCCTTTCCTTATTTTTGTCCCTATGCTTTCTTTCATACCCACCTTTTTGCGTATTTCATCATTACGTATGCGGTACGTTAAAGTAACACCGCATATTTATAGCCTAGAAAGTTGATAAATTATATTTCTTAGAAGTACACTCAAACTTCAAAAATTTTCGTATATGTTGGTTTGTGCGAGCGAGAGGATTAGAGCAAAAGATTTAAACGTTTTTAACATACACTTTATTTAAATAAAAAGAAAGAAAGAAAAATAAGTTATTTGCCACATATCAATAAACACAAATTAAACAAATAAAGCCTGGTAGTATACACAAGATGTGTGGTGACAAATAGGGAATCAGCTCAGCATGGAGTTGCGACTCTGGGCCACAGCGCTGATTTTCGGCTAATCCCTTGTTAGGAGAGGTGATAATGGATAATATATACATATATATATAGTGTGGTGTATGTATGTACGCATAAAATATTTAAAATAAATATAATATTAAGAAGGGGTATGCTGCTACAGTACATAGCTGTTTGTATGTCAAAAGAGAGTTTTTATATTTATTTTTAAAAGCAACCGCCGAATGCATATCGTGCAGTGGTGGGGGTAGGTTGTTCCATATCTTAGTAGCAGCATACCTAAAGCTTATAAGATAAGACTTATTTTACTGCAATAGTTCATCATCACACAACCCACATAGTCCTAGACCTCCACTGCTGGTGATGGTGTTGGCCTATAGGCATCGGATTAGCCGAGTTCTGGCGTTGAGACCACGTATAGGAAGACGAGATTGCGAGAATCTCCCGCTAGATGGACAGTTTCAAATTCAATTCAAATTAATTTATTCATCAAAAGGGTAGTAAGGTTAGTAAGTACAAAGTAAAAAAATAACATAATTAAGGTAAGTAAAAGGTGTTAGTAACAACAATAAATCTCTGGTCAGCACACTAGGACATCCTGTCATGTGAGGACTAGCTTTAGTAGGGGTGATTTTTAGTAAGAATTATTAAACAACAAAAACATGTTGGAAGTAAGAATACTTACCGGTTATTAAAAATAATAATAATAAATAAAAAAGAAAAGACAGGGTTGGTATGTCTATGTCGTAAATATATAGGAATTAAATAAATAAATGAAAGTGTAATGTGTGATTGTGTGATGTAGGGTTTATGTAGAATATATATATGTTAGACAATATAAGATAAATAAGATAATTACAATAATAAAAATAAAGTAGGTATATGTATAGGAGATAATAAGATAAGATAAGTAGCTATTGGAACATTAATAAGAAGGGTTGAGGTTACATCAAATTAGAATACAATATTAATATGCAATAAAAAATGCGCTATAGAATTTTTATATAATGAATTGAAGAAAGATGACCTTAGGAAGGTCGTTGGTGGAGGATGAATGAGAGTGACAGGAGATCGTGTGAAATGGCGAGCCTTGGAGAGACACGGGCTGATGATTATATTAAAATTCAAGGCTTATTTTCAGCGTGGTAGTCGGATTAGTATCTCACGGTGAAGGATGTGCTTTGAAAAATAAACCGAGTGTCTACACGAACGTGTATTATCTAAGACAATGGATAGATAACGGTGTCAAACGGCTAGAAGAAATTTACTGCCAAGACTTGGAATTGAACAAAATTAGCCGCTAAATCTTTATTTTTATTCAATGAGACAATGGGACCGTGGGGGCCATGCGCTAAGAAGTTCTTTAAAGAACTGTCTAAGCAACTGGTTAACGCTGTATGTGACAAGAGGGCTGGCAGTTTTATCGCGCAGCAAATCAGCATCGCTGTGCAGCGGGGGAATGCTGCGAGTGTTCTTGGCACACTGCCACATGATCAAGTCATGGGTGAATATTTTTATATATAGTTTTATTTGTAATTTAGTTTTTTAGAATAATTTTCAGTTTTCTGTTTTAATAAAAGTGACATTTTCATAAATTTTTTATTCATATTTCTACGAATTGTGTTGATTAATGTTATATTTTGTATTATTCTGTTAATTTAATAATATTATTATAAATTAATTATAAAAACGTTAGCTTAGCTATACAGAGGGGAAATGTTGCCAGTCTTCTTGGGACTGTTACTGAAGGGTCGTCTCTAGAGGACATTTTTTACTTATAGTTTATTTTTTATTAGGTTTAGTTTATATTTATTTTATATTTTACTTTTAAGTAGTTTTAATTTATATTGTAATTATTTTATACTGTTTGTATATTACTTCATTAAATAAATATACATTAAATATACAAAAAACGTATTCAAATTCTTTAATTGAACAGTAAAATAAGATACAATAGAGAAATAAATCTAAAAACTAAATTATTACTAAAAAATAAATAAACGCAAATAAAAAACTATATTTTTTATAGTTTTTAAGTCAAGTAATTTTTGCGTGGTTCTGTTTAATTTTAAAGTATTTATGTTGAAGTCTCCAGTTATACTTTTTTTTTTTTTTTAATATGCTTTTAAGTTGTGCAAAAAAGATGCTCACATCTGATGTAGGTGTTCTATAAATGCATATTAAGATTATATTTAGATCAGCTATTTCTATGCCACAGCATTCAAAAGAGTTGGATATTGTATAATTTTGTAATAACAAATATTGTTTTTTTTTGGCGCGGTGGTGGCTCGGTTGTAAGAACGCGTACCTTAAATCCTACAAAGGTTGGTTCGAACCCCCCCGGCATGTACCAATGAGAAATACACTTTTGTTACGTACATTTGTCATAGATTTACAACACCACCGTTCCGGTGCCTCGGAGAGCACGTTAAGCCGTCGGTCCCGATTCCATTAATACCAACTTGTGGAATCGTTAATAAATTGTCATAAAAAAAAGACATAGTATCCTCGCCAAGCCGTCTGGCCAGCGTGGCGTGTGTAGGCCAAACTCTCCAGTTCTGGAAGGACCATCTCCAGCAGTGGAGGTCTAGGACGCTCGGTTCTAGGGGCTGTAATGAATGATGAATGATTATTGTTTGTATGTGGTCCCCTTTCTTAACATTATAAATTCTAATGTTAGGTCTATAGTAGTGAGAAGCCAGTTCATATTTATCAAGGTGGATATTAGATTGATGCTGCGTGAAGAAAATCCACTAATGTATTTATCACCTAGCGGTTGGAATTCCTTGGTTGACGATTATGCCCTCGTCTGCAAATAAGTCAAGGCAAGTTATTTCCGCATACCCAAGACCTTAAGAGGGTTGTTACGCTTTGTACCCCTCCCTCTCGCACATTGTAACATTTTTAAAGATTGAGTGGACTTTTGAGAAATGTTGTCAATCACTTAGGATCATAGCCACCATAAAGTATTTCACAATCTCAAAGTAATACACTAAAAAAAATCGAAGGTCCTTCGCGTCATTTTGCGTGGACATGTCAATGCAAGTTTTTGTTTTGTAAATTAATTTACTGTGGATATTATTAGTCAAAAGTGGTGTTGTTTTGTTTAATAATGTGCTACAATGTGAATAATTATGGAAAACAATAAATTGGACTTTAAATATAAGTTGCAGATTATTTTTTGCGGTTTTCCCGCGCTATCAACTCTCATATATACCCGACGTGTTTAAGCTATGGTGCCGCGAGTGACTCCAAGTAAAGCATCAAATTCTGCAGCATCTGGAATTTGATGATGATCTCATTAACTCATAAAAAGAAAGATATATTACGTCAGACTTGGCTGTATGGGCTAGACCCATTGCCTTCCCTATCATCTCATTCATCATCCATCGGGAGAAGAGAACAAACAACAACTAAAAAAAATAGTTTTTTTTAAAACTATACCTAATTGATTTAATACACCACGTCACTTTAAAGCCGTAATTTTGTAATTTAAAAATATTTTCGTTATGTTATTGTTTCTTTTCCCAAATAAATAAATAATAAATATTTCCAGACAGCGCCATCTAGCTTCCGTGGTAAGCTACAAGGCTTGTGTTACGGAAACTAGATGGTTGATACACATATTATACTTTTTTTTTGTAAATATATACATATTATACATATAAACACCCAGACCAAGACAAATTATACAATGTACAACTTGCCCCCGGTGGGAATCAAACCCACAACCTCCCGAGTTCACGGCAACGTTTGTTACCACTAGACCACGGAGGCGGTATCATGTATTGCTCAAGATACACCTATATGTACTATAAAATGATATTTTTTTATATCAATATTGTAAATTTGACGTGTAAAAGCGCAGAGAAAGAGTTCTTTGTCCTAGGCTTAAACGCAAAAAAAAACATGTTGGTACTTCTGTGAAAATCAATAAAATACTTTGTATACTACATTTCTATGGCAACAAATTATGGATTTAATTAAGGCTGACAACATTGAAATGTATTTTATTGTTTCCTAATGTATTTTGTGGATTTTTATTTAATTTTTATTAATGTTTGTAAATAATATTAAGTGTTTTTGAATCCTCCTTGCATGGTGTATTGGAGTATACTGTAATACCATGTAAAGAGTATAAATAAATAAATAAAAATACACCTATATACTTCTCACAAACAGCTGCTTACGTATTCGTCCGATTTCGGAGCAGCTCGTCTCGATCCTTGGGAGCTTTGTACAGTCGTACCATATACATACACGTTAAGGTTCAACTAGTCGCGGGCTCGTACACACTCGTGGACGCGGCTAAAAAGCACGCTGTCTTACCTAGCATAGTGTCTAAAAGAGATAGAATCAGTTATGAGCAGTTAGCAGCTAGTCTACACGCATACAAACACAGTGCCGAAGTCTGCCGAACTGAAACGACGTTAGACGATTCACGGCTTTCAACGCCGTACCGCTGTGCCGGTCGGAGTGAGGGGTGTTAGGTTTATTTTCGTTACGGAATTTCTTGATTGGGTCGCCGCGCTCAAAGTCCACGATAAAAGCTATGCAATAGCTTAAAAAATCAATAAGTCCTATGGATCTACTAAATTTTTTAGGAAAAAAATCTCTTTTTTTTTAATATGTTATTTTGTGCGAGCGAGATAGATGCTAGTGTACCAACCCTTTTAAGAAACCTTGATTTACATTACTGATGAACTCTGCTCCCTATTACATAGTATATGTTATCTACACTGATAATGTAATCTTAAATAATTCATTATTAGACGTCACCGTTTTGGTTACGTTCCCTACCAAAGACAGGCAGCTTTCAAAGATCAAACTATCATTTACTTGATCCCAATACGAGTATTAAGGGTTTATAAAATAATAAATTAAATAAACGTTATTTTTCAAAGTACATTTTTACATTTTACGAAGGCCCCTAAATGCCAGTGTCTCAGGGTGACCCGCTCTTTTTATACGAATTGTGTCAGTGTTGTGTGGAATAATAAATATCATATATTTAGATACATACATACCTATGCCTTTTATAATAAATAATTATTTATTATATTATAGATATATAAACATTAATAAATATATGCGCGGTGGTGGATCGGTTGTAAGAACGCGTTCCTTGAATCGTACAAAGGTCGGTTCAAACCCACACGGCATGTACCAATGAGCAATGCATTTTTCTCACGTACATTTGTCATACATTAACAACACCACCGTTCCCGTGCCTCGGAGAGCACGTTAAGCCGTCGGTCCCGTTTTCACTAATACCAACTTGTGGAATCGTTAATAAATTGTCATTAAAAATTGATATGATATCCTCGCCAAGCCGTCTGGCCAGCGTGGCGAGTGTAGGCCAAATTCTCCAGATATATGTTCTGGAAGGCCCATCTCCAGCAGTGGAGGTCTAGGACACTGTGTTCTAAAGGCTGTAATGATGAAAAATGATGATGATGAATAAATATATACATGTAAAAATCTATGAAAAACCTGACATTTTATATTTTTATGTTACAATAATAATGTCTTATCACAGACCCTAAAACACAGAGTCCTGGACCTCTACTGTTGGAAATAAGTCTCTCAGAATATATTTCTGAAGAATTTGGCCTACACTTCGCTGGCCAGACGGGTTGGCGAGGATATCATATCAATTTTTAATGACAATTTATTAACGATTCCACAAGTTGGTATTAGTGAAAACGAGACCGACGGCTTAACGTGCTCTCCGAGGCACGGGAACGGTGGTGTTGTTAATGTATGACAATTTTAATGACAATTTATTAACGATTGCACAATTTGTACAAGTGGAACCCGGACCGACGACTTAACGTGCTCTCAGAGAAACGGAAAATGTGGTATTGTAAATCTAAGAGATATACGTAAGAAAAGTATTTAATTTTCTCTTTGCTACATGGCGGGGTTCGAACCGCGTACCTTTGTGAATTTTAAGTACAGCGTTAATAAAACTGAGCTACCACCGCATCGGACATGTTTACTACAGGTTAATCCAGAAATCCCCCGTCCGTCCCTCATGTAGGGGATTTCGGATTATTTTTCCTGATATCCCCTAAAATCGCCACCAGTTTATAATTAATTCAAATATCTATTTTTGCCCAAAAGGGTAAAAGCGTGGCAATTACAGGCAAAATCCTCCAGAAATTTATTCTGGAAAGCTCATTTTCTACAGTAGAGGTCTAGAACTTTTGAAGCTGGGTGCTTGAGAAGATAACACCACTGCCCGCAGGATCGCCGTGATCCCTCGTTGTTACAGGCTCTTCGAGGTAAGGTAACCCTACATTCGGTTAATGGATGCAGTTGCCGAAGGGATGATTAAAATAATATCTGTTCAATATTTTGATATACGCCACATGATTGGCTTAGTTAGCTTGTCACTTTGATTATTTCGGCCAATTATGTGCCTCATAAGCATACATTAAACACGTCAAAAGATAATCAGTAAAGTCACCAAGCCGTCTGGCCAGCGTGGCGAGTGTAGGCCAAATTCTCCAGTTCTGGAAGGCCCATCTCCAGCAGTGGAGGTCTAGGACGCTGTGTTCTAGGGGCTGTAATGAAAAAAAGTATCATTACGACCAGACCAACCGCACAACCTGACTGCCTCCGTGGTCTAGCGGTTAAATCCGTGGATTTAGATTTGGAGGTACCGGGTTCGATTCCTGGTCGGGACACAAAAATATTTATTAATGTATATAAATACATTTAATTAATATTTCATTTATTTGTGTTAATTCTTGAAATTGGTACGCTGGAGACATCGACGAGCTTGCCACTTGTCATGATTGGCCTATAGTAAAGTTTGGCTAAATGTGAATCCGCTTATTTATAAGTATGGTTTCTGACCACCCCGAAAGGGAAACGGTCGTAATGATACTTTAATATTAAACAACACTAATATTGTGAAAAGCTATTATTTTTTTGACGCAATTTACTTCTATTATCGCTATAATATATATCTGTAGATAATCATTACTAGAATTTAACCAGCTGTCGTTGCATTGTGCCATAAATCTACAAGCTAATAGATGCCGCATGTAAACATTCTTTTGTGTTGTCTGGGCCTCATAAAATATTTTTTTCACAATTATTCCAATCAATTTGTTTTGCGATGCAACTTTAGTTGCATTTAGCAGGTTAATAGAATACCGTACGGGGATAATAACTAATGTGGGATAATAACTTAGCTTAACCGACAGAAAATTAGCAGAATTGGGCTGCAGGGCGTGTTGTTGTCTTACGGGTATAACGAGGAATGTTAAAATGAACTATAAATGAAATGAAATGAAAAAAATGAAATGAAAAGTGCATATTAATAATAATAAATTAGTAAATTAAACAGTTCCATACTAGAATACAAATAATTAAATTAATGACGTTTTATACTGCCTTCGTGGTCTAGCGGTTAAGTCCGTGGGATTTAAATTCGGAGGTACCGGGTTCGATTCCTGGTCTGGACACAAAAATATTTATTAATGTAAATAAATACATTTAATTAATATTAAATTTATTTGTGATATATCTCGAGTTTGGTACGCTGGAGACATCGACGAGATTGCCACTTGTCATGATTGGCCTATAGTAAAGTTTGGCTAAATGTGAATTCGCTTTATAAGCGTGGTTTTTGACCACCCCGAAAGGGAAATGGTCGTGATGATACTTTTTTACGTTTTATAAATGCCTGTAAGAGGTTTACGTGAATAAAGATATTTTGACTTTGACTTTGACAGTATATATACAGACAATTACAAAAAGCAATAATCCTTAATACTTGCTGTATAGTCAGACAGTTTGGAGTTATAGAAACAACACCGAACATTGTTATTAGGTTAACCTGCTAAATGACGAGATTTTTCAAGAATTCACAATGTTAATAAATTATTTATTGTAGAAAACCACAATAAGTGAGAGTTGCTTACAATGACTTTTTTACTGACAAAAATATAATTACATGACATTTTGTTTCACTTATATTTTATTATTATTAAATTCTAGATATGAATAATATTGTCATTTATATTTTTTATTGTATCTCAATTTTGTTTACGTGTATGTATTAAAATTAAATGCTATCCACAATTACTAATATTGGTACGCCCTATGGGCAGAGCACTGGTGCATCTTTATAACCTAAATCTCTTGTTTATAATATTAACCTGTGTCTAAACAAATAAATGATTTGAATTTGAATTTAATGTCGTAAATGCATTTTCTATAAACTAACCTTGGTGATTGAGACCCTGTTTCTACATACCAGCTCATGGAAAAAAAAGAAAAAAAAGAAGTGTTCGGCCATATGCGAAATGCAATATGCGGTATCTCTAGTGTTATCGATCTATGGTTAGTAATAACCTGTTACTACGAGGAAATAATAAACAGTGTTTATCTGTAAATCTATCTCAAATTGTTGATAATGTCGTAAATAGGAGATAAAACGATTTTGTATTGATTATAAATAGAGGCTGGTACATAGATAAACACTTGTTGATTCGAGGTTTTCGGTTTAAAATATTATTACAAATAATAATTATTTAAAAGTGGTGGCATTAATATTATTAGGCATTTTCTGTCTGCCTCCGTGGTCTAGGGACACAATAATTTATTTGTGGTTTTCCTCGAATTTGGTACGCTAGAGACATCGACGAGCTTGCCTCTTGTCACTTGTAATCCTCGTGCACCTCCTTATCTTAAAACTCGATTTGAGTTCTTGTGCGATACGCACAACCTCCCTCTTCGTTCTGCTTTTAACAATCAACTCAAAATCCCATCCCACTCCTCTAGCAGATATTCAGATTCCTTCACTGTGTATTGCACCACTGGCCATTAGACGGGCACCATCTGTCAATGATTTTAAACAATTGGTCACTAACTTGTTCTTGATAAGCAGGAGCACACTGTATCTAGTACACATTCAATATTTGGCACGCAATATGTTTGTGTATGTTGGACGGGCGTGAAAAAGAGCAAAATTAATAAATTATAATAGTGGACTGTATGAAGGGGCTGGACGCTCACACGCACTTACTTGTATTCGCTGCAGGTGGTCTTGGGCTTTCCTTGGGTCGCCAGGTTGCTGCTGGCCGCGGGCAGGCTTCTTTTCTCGCAATTTCGAAATTGCGAGCGGTTGATGTCTCTTCTTCAAATTCTGTGCAAGCAATGACCTTGGCACATTTTCACTGACGCTTCTGACAGCTGGGTCGCGTTCAATAATGTTCACTTTCTTCCCATGCGCAAGGTGCGTTCGGAAAGATCTCGCAGGTTTTAGAACGAGATAGGCACACCCTTCCGCTAGTGCGTATGAGAGGGATAAAGGATGGGTATGGCGATATACAAATTAATAGACAATAAATAGACAACCTTAAAGTTGTTTTTTAAATATGATAAGGCGCAAACATCCCCCCGGCCTTAAAGGGTCGCCTTTAAAAATAAATGGTGAAAATTACGCAATTAGAAACTGATAGCTTTCTAAAATCAATCTTGCATATAGTCACCTGACCATACCCCTTAAGTGTACCTAGCTACCTAATAGCAATAGGAAAGAAAAACAAATATTCAACCTAACATTAAGTGTAAGAAAATAGTAAGTATAAGCACAAATAAAATCTTAACATTAGATCGAAAAGTAAAATAATAATAATAAAACTAATAAGTGATTATTTAAAGACTGACCAACACCTATTGGGTCGGCAGCGGGCAAAGCCGCACAACAGGGCGCACTAGCATCCCGGTTGCAGTCTTCACTGTCACTACTCTGTTAGCGACAAATGTTTGCCATCTATTTGGCTCGGTATTAAGCCAGCAAAGCGTTACCTTAGAATCGATAAACGCATAAAGTGCGGTAATACTACATCGAGGAATAAAAGTATCATGAACACGGCGTAATAGCTTTGACATTAGTTCAGCAGCACAAAGCTCTAGCCTAGCGATAGACACAGACTTGACGGGCGAAACCTTTGACTTTGCACATACCAATGTTACTAATACGTTACTGTCAATCGTGACATGCATATAGACGACAGCTCCGTACGCTCGCTCGCTCGCGTCGGAGAATCCTAGCAAACGAACGGTACAGTTTTGCTGTACACCTAAAAAACGCGGTATTATAAATTTATTTAATTGCGGTAACTCCAAACAAAATTGGCTCCATAATTTACGTATACTATGCGGGGGGGCATCGTCCCAGTCTATTTTTAACATCCACAATTCCTTGATAAGAAGCTTTGCATATAAAATAACTGGAGCAACGAATCCCATCAGATCCCATAAGCGCGCGACAGTGGATAATATTATCCTTTTACTGCATTTATCGCTAGGAGGGGCTTTGATACATAATTCAAAATAATCGCTTGACTTTGACCATAATAGACCTAATACTTTATGATCTATGGACTTATCAAACTCGAATTGTTCGAATTTATGCGATGCGGGTACGTCCTTTAATATTGACGGTGAATTACTCGACCATTTCAAGAGATCGAATTGTCCGCGCTTAAACAATTCTATCAGTTCGCGAGCAGTTTGAGAAGCTAGAGACTCGGATTCAATGCTACACGCTATATCATCCATATACAAGAAGCTACTTGCCACGTCGCGTGCGTTTGGAAACATATCGCCATCGTCCTTAATTAATTGTTGGACTGTGCGTAAGGCATGGTATGGACTAGACCTTACTCCAAAACACACGGTTTTAAACTGGTAAACCTTTATTGGATCATCAATTTTAAATCTGTACAAAATACGTTGAAAGCGACGGTCGCTATTCTGAACGTTGATTTGTAAAAACATTTGCTTACAATCAGCTGTCAATACAAATTGAAATAATCGAAAATTTAAAATTATTGTAAATAAATCACCTTGTAAATTAGGGCCACTATGAAGAATGTCATTTAGTGAAACCCCTGATGTGGTTTTACAGCTAGCGTCTAAAACTGAGCGAATCTTTGTTGTAGTTTTGTCTAAGCGAAAAACGGCATGATGCGGTATAATATAAGCGGGATTATTATCATTTAATTCTGAAAGCGGTACAGGACTTAAAAAACCTTTAGTAATATAATCATTGATGACATCATTATAAGCGGCGCGGAACGTCGGTACTGACTCTAATTTCTTCTCCAAACATAAAAAACGCTTATAAGCAATGTCATAAGAATCGCCAAATAAAATTTTATCTGAACAAAACGGTAATGCAACCGTATACCGACCACTGTCTTTATCTCGAACGGTGGTCGTGCGGTAATGGTGCTCACACTCAATCTCGCCGACTGAGTGTTCCTGAGCTGCGGAGACTGGCGATTCATCAATTTCCCAAAACCGTTTGAGCAACGTATTGATAGGGTCTAGCGAAGCGTCATCAGCTTGAGTCGCAAAACATTGAGTCGAAGCTGATCCTTGACGATCTTGAAGAACAGGAACTGAACCCATTATAACATAACCCAAAACAGTTTGTATAGCGGGAGGTGCGGATATATTATTATTCCCAATAACACCTGGGAGTAGTAAATGCGGAAACAAAGCGGCTCCAATGAGGGCATCAATTGGACCGGGTACACCAAACGATTCATCTGCGAGCGGTAATCCTTCTAAGAAGGGTAAAGCGGATATATCCACTAATGTGGTAGGTAAATTTTCAGTAATTTTATCAACTACTAATGACACAATATTATATTTTACTTTAGTATTAAATCTTGAAGAAAATTGGTAGGATATAGAACCCTGAACCATTTTCTCTGTTCCCCCGATACCCTTTACCTTTAAATTATTTGAACTGATTAACTTGTTAAGCCCCAATCGAACACAACAACTATAAGTTATAAAATTGCCCTGAGATGCACTATCCAAAAGGCACCGTACCTTATGTTCCGTTCCGTTAGAATCTCTAACCAAAACAACGGCAGTAGCTAATAAAATAGTAGTGGGCACTTTACATTGCGGGTTTTGTATGTGAGATTGGGCAGCGTTAGCACAAGAACGAGCAATGGACGTTGCACAAAATGAAATGTTCGCTGACTCGGACCTGGAACAGCTGGCAGCAGGATCAGTCGAGGTAGAAGGGGTTGGCTCCATAGCCTTAGGCAAAGTGGCAGCGTTTACTAAATTATCAGGACCCGCTGGTTCCTTATTAAAATGTAGTAAGGAGTGATGTTTGCCTTTGCACGTTTTACAAATTTGTTTAGAATGACAGGTAAAAGTTTTATGTTTAATACTTAGGCAATTAATACATCCCTTTAAATCCTTAACGTGATTGTATCGATCAACGGGTTTTAGTTCTGTAAACGCAGGACACAAATACAAATGTTCATGCACAATATTGTCGCACAAACATTTATGTGGTTTGGAGACGGAGACAAATGTTTGTTGTTGCGGTATTTTGAGCGGTTTATCATTATACGGACGAACACCTTTCTTAGCGACATAATGCTGAGAACTAGACATAGTATTTTGTAATATTCGCATCTGATCCTTGACAAAATAAACTAAATCACTAAATGAGGGTATCTGAACGGTTCTCTGACTCATTTCAAATGCCTGAGTGGTGTCAGAATCTAGTAATTTAAGAGCGATGCTCAAAAATATAAAGTCTTCTAGTTCCCGTATATCTAGTTTTTTAAGAGAGTTAACCGATGCTACATATTTATTCAAAAAAGATTCAAAATTCGCTATTGACGGTGAAGTAAAAGGTTTTTGTTCGAATATTTGATTTAAATATGAAGCGGCAAGTAGCCGTTTATCTTCATACTTATCCTTAAGACTTTTTAATATTAATAGGTAGTTTTCTGCAGAAGGCAGGGTTCCAGCAAATGCGAGTTGCGCTTTACTCGAGAGCTTTCCCATCAAATAATACAACTTTTCTGAATCGTTGAGTGATGCATTATCATGAACCGTAGCCTTAAAGCTGGCATAAAATATTGGCCATGTTTTAATATCACCATCAAATGATAAAAGTTCAATTGGGGGTAGTCTGGTTTGTTGCCGGGAAAAATCTCCATGTTTTTCACTTTTTACCGATGATTGCGAGGACAACAATGATGTATATCTATATTTAATACGGCAAAACAGCTCTTCAAATGATGACCATGACTGGTCGTCAATAAGCGCACCCGGTTTTATTTTAAGCGACAATAAATTAAATTCATCTACAACCTTGTGGAACTCTGTGCGGATTTCATCCAAATTTACACATGAGGAAACAAATACTTCCCTCGACGCTTCGTCATCAACATTCTTTGAATGATTATATATTGATTGAATGCGAGAAAACAATGAATTACGCTTAGACAATGCAACTTGTAGTTTAATTTCATTGTCAGACATCTTGGTACAAATTATCCTATTATTTTATAAAATATTGTAACTTTTATGTGTTTATAAGCTGTGCGGGTGAGTATTACAACATACAAATAACTATTCAGACCTATAAAACAACAATTAAGCTAACAGTAAGCGGGTTTATAACAGGTGGGTACCAAAACTTTTTTCACAAAAAAATGGTTTTTCCCTTTTTTATATATATTTGTACCTAATAACAATAGTAAGCCAAATAACCCAATACCCAAATGACCTAAATGCAAGATTGATTCCTGTAACACAAAAGTTTGACAAGAAATGTAAAGTTTTGCGGCGCGGGTTTACGAAATATCGTATAAAATTTACAGGAATTATCATATAAATACAATAGACTACACATATACCTATAAGGATAGGAAATAGGCAGGAATTGATAGGAAAACCGGCTCGTAAGAGGCCAAATGGACGGGCGTGAAAAAGAGCAAAATTAATAAATTATAATAGTGGACTGTATGAAGGGGCTGGACGCTCACACGCACTTACTTGTATTCGCTGCAGGTGGTCTTGGGCTTTCCTTGGGTCGCCAGGTTGCTGCTGGCCGCGGGCAGGCTTCTTTTCTCGCAATTTCGAAATTGCGAGCGGTTGATGTCTCTTCTTCAAATTCTGTGCAAGCAATGACCTTGGCACATTTTCACTGACGCTTCTGACAGCTGGGTCGCGTTCAATAATGTTCACTTTCTTCCCATGCGCAAGGTGCGTTCGGAAAGATCTCGCAGGTTTTAGAACGAGATAGGCACACCCTTCCGCTAGTGCGTATGAGAGGGATAAAGGATGGGTATGGCGATATACAAATTAATAGACAATAAATAGACAACCTTAAAGTTGTTTTTTAAATATGATAAGGCGCAAACATATGTCTATTTGTATATGTGTATATATATGTTTATAATACTTGCATGTAGTTTATGTAATTTCTTGGTATGTAGTGTATTTATAAATTAGACTAATATTATTGGATTGTTGCACCCTGCCCATAATCTCTCACCATCCCAAAGGTTAGTTGTCAGAGAATGCCTAACAGGCATTAAACTCGCCTATGTACCTAATTTAAGTTTTGGTGCAATAAAGAATTTAAAATAAAATAAACGATGGGCTTATAGTAAAGTTGGATAAATGTCAATTCGCTTTTTTAAAAGCGTGGTTTCTGAACACCCGAAAAGGAATATGGTCGTGATACTTTTACTTTATTTTCTATCTGTTTAGTAGATATAACATAAAAAAATATATATATTACGTACCTACTCCTATTTAATTAAACCCGATTTTAATACAAGAAAAGCAGTTACTCTATGATATAGATATACTCTAAAAATATTACGTAGAAAATAAATAAATAATTGTGTTGCGAAAATATTACGTTCTCGACCGGGAATCGTACTACACAGGCGAAGGCGGCCCGAGCCATGTTACGCCCTGTTATGAATTCCAGCTTGCCGCTCAGGTTGAAGGTTCGGATCTACAAGATGTTCATCCGTTCCCGACTCACCTATGCTGCGCCAGCCTGGCACCACCTTCTGGCCAAGACCAATAGGGACAAGATCCAAAGTCAGCAGAACATATCGCTCAGAGTGGTCTCCCGAGCACCATGGTTCGTGCGTAATTCCGTCATAGCTCGAGATCTGGAGATGCCTACTATTGAGGAATTTGTCGTCGGCCTGACTAGACGTATGTTCTATCGGGCCGACAACGGACACTTGAAGCATCTTCAGAATATCGCTCCGTCTTGCGCTCGGCCCCCCAACGGGAGACCGCTTCCTAGAGAAGTGCTCTTGGAGGAGAGTTGAAGTAGTCGAACCTATACCCCCCTGGGTTCGTGAGCCACACGGGCGCTGTTATACAGTGACGGCGCCCAGCACCAAAAGTGCATGAATTACCGGTGGGTGGTTGCCCGCTGAGATCCTGCCGGGGAAAACGGGGGAATGTCCCCATCCCCAACCCAGGCCCATTACCCATCCGGGCCTGGACGACCCCACTGTCTGTCTGTCTGTCTGAATCGTACTACATTACGGCGTATCTTTTTTTAAAAACTTATGCAACACATCTTTAAAAAAATATTAAATAAACACAAAGAAACTTACTTTTAGCTTCTGATGTTTAGTAAGTCTTTGTTGACTTAGAACTGTTAAATGTGTGTAATCCAGCATTACTATACCTCATTACATCATTACAGCCCCTAGAACACAGCGTTTTAGACCTCTACTGCAGGAGATGGGCCTTCCAGAACTGGATAATTTGGCCTACACTCGCCACGCTGGCCAGACGATTCCATAAGTTGGCATTAGTGGAACCAGGACCGACGGCTTAACGTGCTCTCCGAGGCACGAGAACGGTGGTGTTGTAAATCTATGACAAATGTACGTAAGTGTATTTCGGTTCGAACCGACCTTTGTAGGATTTAAGGTACGCGTTCTTACAACCGAGCCACCACCGCGCTATATACCTACAAGAAGTAAAATGAAACTTAGAAGAATATCAGGTAAGTAATAAAATATCACATCCGCTCTTTCATGCACACTTTCTCCTAATGGATATAAAAAAAATAAAAAAAAAATCGTAATAAAAATACAAGTTTTCTATGCAACTGACTGAGCCTAAGCAGGTCTGCCGTCAATACATTTATGGAACGAGCTTCCAAGACAGCATTAACGGAATCATACAGTATTTGGTTGGGTAGGGAAAGGAGTAGAATGGTGGATGGTGAGCGTATTATCGCGCAATAAAATTAAAAAAAGGGAGGCCTCCTTTTCTTAAACCAGCCTATTGTCGGACGCAAGCCTGAGACACGATTTTTCTCATCTCTTACACACACACGATGGACCCGGCACCCGCATAATGAATCCATGGAATGCTTAGAAATTTGTCTTCTATATTAGGTACCATCTATCATGCGCCATCTATCGTGATAAAAAGTTAGTGATACACCCCATTTAGTCGACATGCTTGTTAAAAGCGCGAGAATCGGGTTCCCTGAAATAATAATACTAAACTGATGCTAGACCAAATTAAATCAATTTATTAATTATAACTGTAATATATATCATGATAATCTTCCTCATGATTCTTATCATTGAAAGGCACGCAGTGTTTTTTCACCAGACGCTCCACATTTAACCGTACCCATTTGTAGAAATAGGTTACGTTTGTGAACGCCATAACTGCATTATCTCCATACTCATCGCATTCCGAACTGACTACACCTATCCCGGCTAGGTGGTTCTTCAATATCGCTGGGTTACCAGAATCGATTAGGCACCCTTCCTGAAAATTAAACAAAAAGGAGAAAAACTTTTTCAGATATTCTGAACTGCATTCACAAAATTTTTTTTATGCCAATCGATCCGCTTTATTATTAGGATCAAAAGTCACTACTGGAAAAAATGAGGTATGAGCACTAAAAATGACAGAACGCGCAAAAAACTTGGAGATGGACCTTCCTGAAATATCTGGAAAATTTCGCCTACACTTTCGAAATATACGTGTTGCCGAGGGACTATTTTTTTTATGATGAATTTAGTAACGGTTCCATAATGAATAATAAGGCACGGAAACGGTGGTATTGTAAATGTAATAAAAAAACGTAGATTTGTGGCATTTGGGGTTGAAACAATGGGGGTATATTCTCTTGATACCCACAAATTCATAAAAGAGCTTGGTAAACGAATTTTACAAGTGTGTGGCGATCCCAAATGCCATAACTACCTAAAACAGAATATGTCGATTATAATCCAACGAGGAAATGCGGCGAGCGTTTTAGGTACCCTCCCTGGTGGTAAGCCCTTAGTTTATTTTGTAGAATAGTTTTAATTTCATAGGTATTTTTAGTTTTAGTTTTATGTATAATTAGTTTTTTTAAGAAACCCCGGTATCGGTTCGAATGTACCAATGAGAAATACACTTTTCTTACGTACATTTGTCATAGATTTACAAAACCACCGTTCCCGTGCCTCGGAGAGTACGTTAAGCCGTCAGTCCGGTTCCACTAATACCAACTTGAGGAATCGTTCATAAATTGTCATTAAAAATTGACATAATATCCTTGCTAAACCGTCTGGCCAGCGCGTGGCGAATATAAATTCTCCAGATATATGTTCTGGAAGGCCCATTTCCAGCAGTGGAGGTCTGGGACGCTGTGTTCTAGGGGCTGTAATGAATGAAAAAAATCTACGATTGAATCCATACGATACGGGTGACTTTAATTCGGTGTTTGTTGACCCTTGTGCCCAATCAAGCTTAGTTAGTATGTTTTTTTTAGAAATCGGTTAAGGCTAATTGTTTATATTAAGGTTAGATTTCATTGGGGCTGTCATGCTGGTTATAGATAAAAGCCTCTAATAAAAATAGAAAAAAAAAAGTTTTTATTACCTAGTAGTCTTACCATAGTGGACTTATCGTACTCACCTTTGGATATCGTCCACAAAACATAGAAGTAGTGTACTCGTTGAAGTATTTTTTTATACATAATTCGTGTGAAACTACGGTAAGATTTGTCATTACCAATCTGTGTTCACCGTTATCCTGAAAGACACGATTTACATATTACATATCGAGAGACCACCTTGAGCGATGTTCTGCTGACTTTGGATCTTATCCCTATTTGTCTTGGGCAGAAGACAGTATATGTGAGACGGAAACGGATGAACATCTTGTAGATCTGAACCTTGAACCTGAAGCTGCAGTGGTACCGACAGACAGTGGAGTTGTCCAGGCTTGGATGTCTAATAGGCCGGCAGGATCTCAACGGGTAATCAACCGCTGGCAATTCATTTACTTTTAGTGCTGGGCCTTGTTACTAGTATAACAGCGCCCGTATGGCTCACGAACCCAGGGTGTCTGGGTTCGACTACTTTAGCTCTTCTCCAGGAGCACTTCTCTAGAAAGTGGTCTCCCGTTGGGGGGCCGAGCGCAAGACTGAGCAATATTCTAGAGATGCTTGAAGTGTCCGTCCGTTATTTTTTTAAAAATTAATTACTTACTTTTTTTTTTATTATTTAAAAACTTTATTGTAAAAATACAAAAGGCGAATTTAATGTCCGTTAACCTTTGGGGCATTGGGGATCATTTAATATTGACTACGGTGCAAATAAAACATATATATTTAAAAACTGATCAAGTAGTACAGTGTATTATACATACTAATATTACATAAATAATATACATATATATATATAATGTAATACATACGTCTAGTCAATAGTAAACAGAGCTATATTTAAAAGATTAGTTTTCAGACACTTTTTGGGTTTATAATTTTCATAAAATTTCCTATAATTGTTGCTTATTGTTATCCTACATCATCGGTTATCATGTAGTACGTATTACCTATATTGATTATTATTGATGTTTATGTAGTATATAAATAGTATAACTCATTTATGTAGTTTATATATGTAATTTTGTATGTATTTTTTTATATAAATATGTATTATAATTAATAAATGATATTCTATACACTTATATTTTCAATGTATTTAATTGCACCTACATAAATAAATGTTCTCGTTGTCCCGAAGGTCTGACAGGCAGAGAATGTCAAGTGACTTTATGTCACACCTTTGTATATTTTATATTGAGCAATAAACTTTAAAATAAATAAATAGTCAGGCCGACGACAAACTCCTCAATAGTAGGCAACTCCAAAACACGAATTATTTATTTATTTAAAAACTTTATTGTTAACAAAAGGCGAACGTAATGCCGCAAGACATTCTCTTCCCGTTAACCTTTGGGACATTGGGACATTTAAATATGAGTACGGTGCAAATAGAGAAATAAAATATTAAAATGAAACATAAATAATATTAAAAATTAACATACTTAGACAACTATAATATATATATACATAATTAATTATGACGAAATTACGCACTCGGAAGACCACTCTGAGGTATATGGTTTGCTGACATTGGATCTTGTCCCTATTGGTCTTGGCCTGAAGGTGGTGCCAGGTTGGCGCAGCATAGTTGGTACGAGAACGGATGAATGTCTTGTAGATCTGGACTTCAACCTGAGCGGCAAGCTGGAATTCGTAACAGGACGTAACATAGCTCGGGCCGCCTTCGCCTGATTGACGGCCTGATGCCATTTCACCCATTGTTCACGTCTTTTTAATGATGCAGCCCATATCATGCAGCATTTGACGGTCAGAGTCCACTCGATGCCTATCCCTGAAGCTGCAGTGCTGGAGGCAGTTGGCCTCTGGATGTCATTAATGCAGTAGTTTTGCCGACATTGATGGATATACGCCACTTATCCAATCACGCTGGGAGAAGATTGCAGTGGTAGTAAATAGCTTGGAATTTAGCAGTGCCATCTAGCGGAATCCACATGAACTATGTCGAGCTTGTGAGCTCGTTCAAGACAAATTGTGAATAAATTGTTGAAACGTGACATACTGACGTTAGATTGCGCTGCTGAAATATAAAATATGAGGCATAGCATGGAGGAATAACACACCAAGTACCTAAGCCAAAGATTAATGAAGCGTGATTGCACTTTGGCCGGGTGCATATTATGATAGATTTAAATAAAATATACATAGTAAGTTGTAGTGAGTGTAATGTAGTTCTTATATTATTGTGTACATAAGTACGACTATAAATTGCACCTATTTACTTCTAAAGACATCATGTACTTAAATGTAATATAATGGAAAATAAATAAATCAATTATCTTGTATTATATCTTGTTTCTGTTGTGTTATTATTATATTATTGTGTTACAATAAATATAAATTAAAAGCTACCTAAATAATAAATTTCGAAGTAGATACAAAAATATTAAAATAAAATAGATTAAAAAACTAATTATAAATAAAAATACCTATGACATTGTAAACTATTCTACAAAATAAACTGGCTATATTTTTTGTATTGTTCTATCTATTGTAAATATTATTATTTTTTGTTTTAATTTATTACATTATATACATTGTTAAAACTCTAGGTCTATTACCATTCTTAAATTTATTAATTCATTAGAGCCACTAGAACACAGCGTCCTAGACCTCCACTTGTGGAGATGGGCCTTAGAGAATATATCTGGAGAATTTCGCCGACATACGGGTTGGCGAGGATCCGATGTCAATTTGTAATGACAATTAATTAACGATTCCTCAAGTTGGTATTAGTGGAACCGGACCTTAACGTGCTCTCCGAGGCACGGGCGGTGGTGTTGTAAATCTATGACAAATGTACGTGAGTGTATTTCTCATTGGTACATGCCGGGTGGGTTTGAACCGCCCTTTGTAGGATTTAGGGAAAGCGATCCTACAACCGAGCCACCACCGCACCATGTTTATGTATATTGTTATTGTGACCGTTTACTTTCAATAAATAATTAAATTGTTTTGTATAATAATAAAAAAAGTAGTTTGTTATCCGTTTTAGTACCTTACTTATAAATCACTATAGATCTTTATATATAATGTTCTTTTTTTTTTTTTTTTTTCTCTTACAGGGCTTTGATATAATGTTCTTGTGACTGTCTACTTTTAAATAAATAAATAAATTTGTTTTGTATTATTTAACTGCATCCGTGGTCTAGCGGTTAAGTCCGTGGATTTAGATTCGGAGGTACCGGGTTCGATTCCTGGTCGGGACACAAAAATGTTTAATAATGTAAATAAATACATTTGTGATATTTCTCGAGTTTGGTACGCTGGTGATATCGACAAGCTTGCAAAGTTGGCTAAACGTGAATCCGCTTATATTTATAAGCGTGGTTTCTGACCACCCCGAAAGGGAAACGGTCGTGATGATACTTTACTATTATTTAAGTAGTTTGTTATCCGTTTTAGTACTTTCATTACAGCCCCTAGAACACAGAGTCCTAGACCTCCACTGCTGGAGATGGACCTTCCAGAACATATATCTGGAGCATTTGGCCTACACTCGCCACACTGGGCAGACGGCTTGGCGAGGATATGATGTTATTTTCTTTATGACAATTAATTAACGATTCCACAAGTTGGTATTAGTGGAACCGGGACCGACGGCTTAACGTGCTCTCCGAGGCACGGGAACGGTGGTGTTGTAGATCTTCTGGGGTTAGGTTTTCGGTGGATGATTAAAAAGTTACTGAAAGAAGCTAGTTGAGTGAGCAAGTTAATGATTGCAGAAAGCTTTTAAGCTGGTTCGTTAGTGACGCGGATTAAAGGGCAAGGGATAATCCAGATTAATCTGTCTATCTGCAAAAAGGTTTTTAGTTTTGACAGTATAATACCGATATTAGGAGGGTATAACATTTTTGCTTTAGCATTCCTCCCGCTCGCACATTCCAATATAAATAATAAATAATAATAAATATTTCCAGACAGGTCACACAGCGCCATCTAATTTCCGTGGTAAGCTACGAGGCTTGCGTTACGGAAACTAGATGGTTGATAAGCTACATTTTTTTATTTTTTTTTGTAAATATATATATATAAACACCCAGACCAAGACAAATTATACAATATACAACTTGCCCTCGGTGGGAATCGAACCCACGACCTCCCAAGTTCACGGCAACGTTTGTTACCACTAGACCACGGAGGCGGTCAAAGCACTTTTACCTATACCTAATTTTAGACGAAAGAAAATAGTAGAAACATTTATAACGATTTTCCTGTAAGATAGAAGAAAAAAATTCTTTAGAATTTGCGTTTAGAATGGTGTTTACATAATATTTTCTAAACAAATTCTACCTTAGTATGGTATACAAATTTTATCTAAATATAATTAAACTGCCTCCGTGGTCTAGCGGTTAAGTCCGTGGATTTAGACTCGGAGGTACCGGGTTCGATTCCTGGTCGAGACACAAAAATAATTATTATTGTAAATAAATACTTTCATTTAATTAATATTTAATTTATTAATGATATTTCTCGAGTTTGGTACGCTAGAAACATCGACGACCTTGCCACTTGTCATGATTGGCCTATAGTAAAGTTGGCTAAATGTTGGCTTATTTATAAGCGTGGTTTCTGACCACTCCGAAAGGGAAACGGTCGTGATGATACTTTACTTACTTTTTATATCTAAACAATAATAGAAAAACAAAAAAAAAAAACAGTATAAAACACATTATATTTATTTATTTAAGACTTTATTGCACGAAGTACAAAAGCGGACTTAATGCCCGTAGATACTTTCTGACAGCCAAACCTTGGGGACAAATTTGAACTCTTATATAAAGAAATATTTATATAGTTTATGGACGTAACTTACCACATGTCCCCATCCGGTGACCAACACTCTGTTAGTTTTGTGATAATATTTAAAAAATGGTGGAAGTAAAATGGTTTTTTGGACACGTTCTCCAAATTCCACGTGCACCTTCAAAAATAACAGAGCTATGTCGTTATCTATGGTACTTTCTAGGCCGTAGTACTCGTGGACTCTTATATCGACACATGGTATTATTTGCCTGAAAAAAATAAAGGATAATGAACATTATACGCAATAAAAAATATTGCTTGCTGCAGCTCGTTATGCAAGACTCCAGAAGACCGGGAAGAAAACTCACGTCCTGGCTCAAGAACCTCAGGAGGTTCGGAACACGCCGGCGGGCGGTGGTCGTTTGCATATTGCTCCCCGCCGTCCGCCATTCACGAGGGCAATCCGATAGGGATTTCCTGATGTAAAAAAAAAAGGTGGTTCGGAACGAGCACTCGATCCTTGTATTGGACAACGGCCAACGAAATCCCCATGAACATTATATTTTAACAAAACAAATATTAACTTACTAATATTATTATCTTCATATATACCACATGCAATTATCAAAGAGCAAATATTTTTTTTAGGCTTCACGTGTCTTTGGTAGGACCCCTTTTTGAAATAAAAAAAGTATATTTGAAAGATGAAAATCGAAATCCAAAAAAACAAAACACAACTATGTGGTTAATATGTCCGCGTCTATAAATCACGATATCTGTCGTGATAAATACCTAAATGCTGGGGAGTTATACGGCTGGTTGAAGAAATGATGATTGAATGATGGTTGATCTTTTGACATGTTTAATCTATGCTTATGAAGCACGTCATTGCCTTAAATAAAAGTGACAAATTACAAATCACGTGGAATCAAAATATTGATCATAGATTATTTTAATCATGCTTTCTACAACCGGCCGTAAGTGTTTTTGATTTAATTGACCTCGCTCACATCCGAATATAGAGAGGGAAACAATTACGTAAGCAAACGTTCGCGCGATCGTCAACCTTTCGCTACCTACTTGATTAGGCTCAGTATGAATGGCGATATTTATAGGAAAACTTATCTGCATCGTAACTTAAGATTTGATTACTGAATAATTAAAATAAAAAAATCATAATTTTTTATTTTTATATTACATTATAATATAAAAATATTTGCTCTTTAATTAATTACACGCAGTATATGTTAAAAGTATATATATATAATTTCCTATATATAATTTCATAAATTAATATATTTAAAAAGTAAAAATTTAATTAAATATAAACTAAATACGATAAAAAATAAACTATAATAATAATAGTTTATTGACACAAAAGAAAATATACATATTGAACAAAAAAATAAAAAAAAAATTACAGTGTATATTACCAATTTTTTTATAATTAAAAGTTTTGATTCTAAACACCAAGGACCTAATATTTCTATTGCGAAAGGAATATGTAGTTTATATGTATGTTTTATTGTGTAATTTAAGTATGTATATGTTATCTGTTAGCGCAATGGTGGCTCGGTTGTAAGAACGCTTTTCTTAAAATCCTACAAAGGTCAAACCCCCTGTCATAGATTTACAACACCTTTGTTGCTCCCGTGCCTCGGAGACCACGTTAAGCCATCGGTCCCGGTCCCACTAATACCAACTTGTGGAATCGTTAAAAAGTCACATCAAATCATCGCCAACATGTCTGGCCAGTGCAGCGAGTGTAGGTCAAATTATCCAGAAATAAATTCTGGAAGGCCCATCTCCAGTGGAGGTCTAGGACGCCTACGTTCTAGGGGTTGTAATGAATGAAAAAAAAAATTATCAACAAATTATTTTTAAATTGAATACCTTAATGTATTTAATGCTCTCGTGGTCCCGAAGGTTTGGCTGTCATATAGAATGTCTAGCGGCATAGCCTTTGTACTTTGTTCAATTAAATTAAATAAATAAATAATAGAGTGCCGCCACAGGAAAGTTAGCAATTGAAATCAGACACTGACGATTCAATTCAATTCAATAATTAACCATAAGATACATTAAGTACACTCGGTTTTGTCACTTATACATATTATTGTTTACCTATCATGGCAGGATAGCAGAAGTATGCCATTAATAGCAAAGAACAGCCATCGTCATTTACCACTTAACACTACAAACAATCGATACCTATATAGATGCTGCTGTACAAGGGCGTTGTCACTTAAAATCTAGAAAATAAACTATATTAAAATTATATAATAAAATAATTATTATTTTAATGAAATTAATTTGAAAAAAAAAAAAATCCAAATCTATTATCTTACCCATCGCCAGAAAGAGATTCTGCTCCAACTTTAACCAAGGTATCTTCTGTTTTTCCTCCAAAAACGCAATGAGCTGCTGTCAGCACCGACCTGCTTCCAATCAGACTTCCAGAGCAGTAGAATCCATTCAAAACAACTAGAACCTAAGATTTATTATTAACAATATGATTAACAATATTTAAATGACGTAAAATATATCTATAGATGCAATTTTTTGTTGTTGTTGTGTAATTCTGTATTTGTTACATTTGTAAATCTGCTATAGCTGAGTTTTCCTTGCAGATTCCTTTCTCAGTCAGATTAAACATTAACAGGTCACTGGAATTTGCTAAGCTGTTAGTCTTCTGCTAACAGCTTACTCCTTGGACCACTTCGCTGCTTAGTCTTCCACTAACAGGAGTAGAATCATTCTAAATAATTTAAATAATGACCTGTCACAAATGCCTGTAATAGGTTTACGTGAATAAAGATATTTTGACTTTGACTTTGATTTATAGTTCTAGATCCTAGAATAGCGACTTTAAGTGATCCGTTATCCAAATGAAATCATGCATCATGAGTGAAAAGTGTAATTCTCATTGGTGGTAAATGTCCGAACAATTTATTTATTTTATTTTAAATACTTTATTGCACTTAAATTGTAAATCAAATTTTCTAACAACGAACCTTAATCTTTGATCTAGAATCTTACAAGTCAACTTCCACCACTCTCATAGTTTAGAGCAGTAAAAATTATACATACCTGGTATGGTGCTAATTTAATATCGTAATCTTTGTTAATACGATAGGGAAATGTTTTTTCTGTAGTCGGTTGCTGAGCCATTGTTCGAGGTAACAATGAAGTTACGATATTAAACTGTAAAAAAAAAACGATCTATAACACAAAAGCCGGATTCTCGTTTCTTAGCTATATTAAAGGTCCCTTTCACTAAGGAAAACTTACAATGTGAAAATCAAATAGTAGACAAAATGCAGGGTTACTTAAAATGGACTGTATGAAACCAACGAAAAGCTAGTTGCATTATAGTCTAAGAGTTAATACAAATTTCCGATACATTTGTGTTTAATTGAAGAAATGTCATTAAGGAAGGATTCAGTTATTCACCGATCCGCTATCTTTTTTTTTTTAAATATTTTATAACCTGATGCAAGTGGCATAAAAGGTTCCTGAATGTTAGAAACCGAAATCAGACACTTATGACTGATATCAGTCTCTAATACTAGGCCGGCTTGACTAGCAGCATTTTCACATTTAGCTTGAAGGATTCCAGGTTATAGGAAAGTTGAAAGATAGAGACTGGAAGAGCATTCCACATATTTATTGTGCGACAGATGTCAACGTATGCGAAGGCATGGTGACTAGAATGCAAATTTTGACCTGTGAGTGTTGTGCGGTTGCGGAATGGAGAGAAAGGGATTTGGTTATAGAGATTTTCCGAGTAGTCACCATAGTATAGCCGGTAGAACACGCTCAGAGAAGCTACATCTCAGCGAAGTTGCAGGGATTCAAGAGTTCCAGATATAGTGGAATCGTCCACAATTCGAACATCTTATATTAATTAAAATGCGAAACATAGTGGCTTTAATAGTCGGGACCCATTAAAAACCGAGACCGGCTTTAAATTTTCCCAACAATGGGTCACGACTGTTAAAGTTGCTATGTTTCGCATTTTAATTAATATAAGATGTTCGAATTGTGGACGATTCCACTATATCTGGAACTCTCGAATCCCTGCAACTTCGCTGAGATGTAGCTTCTCTGAGCGTGTTCTATCGGCTTTACTATGATGACTGCTCGGAAGAGCTCTATAACCACATCCCTTTCTCTCCATTCCGCAACCGCACCACACTCACAGGTCAGAATTTACATCGTAGTCACCATGCCTTCGCATACGTATAAATTTGGGGACTCTGACATCTATCGCACAATAACGATGTCTTCCAGCCTCTATGTTTCCACTTTCCTATAACCTGGAATCCTTCGCGAAGTGTGAAAAAGCATCTAGTCAAGCCGGCCTAGTGTTAGGGCCTGATATCAGTCACGAGTGTCTGATTTCAGTTGCTCACATCAGTTGGTTAAAAAATAGTATCAGTAAAATATTATTTGCTTTTGTGTGTAATAATCATAAAATTATTTCAATGGTGCGATGTGTTCAATTCAGCGGTTCTTGAACTTTTTGGCGATTGAATACTCGGGCTTGTTATTATTTTTAATTAATTTCTAAATTTGTATGAATAAGTTAGAAATCTTTAGACGAAACGCCTCCTACATGAGTGCTAAAATATATAATTGATTGCCAAAGGTATGGACAGAGTTGCCTTATAAAAGATTTTGCAGAGTACTGCATACGTGGCTAGTTCAGGAATGTTTCCATACTTTGGAGGAACACTATATGTATTTTAAGCAACACAAAGGTTTTTGTAAAGTAAAGTTACTAAAGAAGCAACGCTGAGTTTTTAGTAACTTTACTTCTATAACAGTTGTTGTAAATTTTTGCATGCTTATGGCGAAATATGTGACCCATTTAATATTAATAAGACCTAATATTGTTTGTTACCATGTTTCCTGCAAATAAATATTTCATTTCATTCCATTTCATTTTAATAAAACTTGCTTAACGAATAAAAGCAACATTTTTTTATTATTTTAATTATCTTGGTCTGCAAGGTTTGGTTGTACCAAAGTCGAAATCTTGTTAATTCCAAACTAGACAGCTACTTCAGTTGTTGATTTTACTCACAAATGAGTATTCCTTTGAGTTGCCTCCCTTTGTTTATTGTGCCTCGGTTTATTGCATTCTCTCTCCACAAGCACAGTTTTAACAAGCCCTTCCAAACCGATATTACGAGTGACATTTACTTACATACGAGTATACTGGGCATTGATGATCTAAAAACATATTTATTTAAATAATAATTACTGTTTAGAATTATATTTGTTTCTATTTTGCTTTTGTCGCTTGGCTGAGGGACTTATTGCTTTGGCCTCGGCACAGGGAAAAAAAAGGACTTTGACGTTTGGCAGCATGGGGCCGGCCGGCTAAATTTTGTGATTTGTTTGAATTGGCCCCAATTATGGTGGATTGGGGTGCGTGGACGGTGGCCGAGGATTGGAGGAATGGTGTGAGGAGCGTCCATTGCCAGGGCATTCGGCTGGAGCTGGGGTCTTGCCCAGTTCGGCGAATGTGGTAGTGGAGCTCTCACTCATGCCTTGGAAGAATGGTGAGGAGCGTCCACTGCCAGGACATTCGGCTTAAGCTGAGGCTAGGCCCAGTTCAGCGATTGTGGTGGTGGAGCTCTCATCGTCGTTGTGGCCTGGTGTTTGTGTGGTTTCTGTAGGCCATTTGGTGTCCATCTGAAGTTGGGTCTGCCTGCAGCCGGAGCAGTGGTCTTCCCAGCAAGCGACAAAGTCAGGTTTATGTTTTGTGCATGTCCTAGTTTAAGATTGTAAATGTTTTGAGCAATAAATGGCCTGACCACAGATGGGTTTGTTTGATTTGGTGCGGGCACAAGTCTGCCGATCCCAAACTCCTTAACAATTACAATTAATTAATAAAATAAAAAAAATAAAAATTAGCTGTTTATAAATAAAAAAATATCCTCCAGAGACGTCCGTCCCATCATCCCAAGAAGGCTGGCAACATTTCCCCTTTGGATAACGAGTTGTCAGAAGTAATTTGTGCAGATTGAGGTTCTTAGCAGAAATAGCCGCATTCCCCGCGCTGGACGAGGTTAACTGATGTGGTGGATACTATAGCAGTGATAAAATTCGTTCGGATAATGTCGTTGAGACCCGTGTGACGAGGAATGCGGCCGGCACTTCTAGCACAAGAAAGCCCGTGGTGACAGAGTTGTTGCACCGATTGATGATTAAATAACATTATTTTATTATTATTTTTCACTGGGTTACACGGCATTTATCGAGCTCTGAGACAAAATGTAAATAAAATTAAATTAAATTTGTTGGTCAGAAACATGGTAGGTAAGTAACTTATTATATGTAATTATATTCAATTTCTTAAACATATATTGTATCATAATTGAATGTAGTTTGACATGTTGTGGTCACCTGTTACTGGGGTACCATTCACTTCTATTGACATAATTGGATTCAATGTGTACTCTGTAGGTGATCCTAATTAAATAAATAAATATCACATGCTTTGCTATTTCTAGCTTACGAATATTTATTTGGTCACATGACTTTGGCGAACTTAGTGTCTAGGTATTCTTTTGTCGAATAGAAATCATTTATTAACCAGCATTTGTTTGACTCTTAATTTAAACAGTTTTAGTGGCAGCTCCCTTAAAGTAACTGGAAGCTTAGTAAATCTTTGTTGCCATTGCATAACAATTTCGGCTATATCGGGTACTTTTATCTGCTGGAATAATTATAATACTAGGATAACGCGTTTTAAAATTGCAATTATCGGGTGGCTTTTTACAAATAGATTTTGAACTAATTTTGAATTATTTATATAATTTAATTGTTGTTTTTTTTAAATATAATTAAACCAAATGAGCATAGCGATAACAAATCAGCCAATAGAACACGGAGTCCTAGATCTCCAATGTTGGAGATAGGCCTTCCAGAATTTTCTGGCGGATTTGGCCTACACTCAATTGCTGACCAGACGGGTTAGCGAGGGTCTGAAGTTCATTAACGATTCCACAAGATGGTATTAGTTCAACCGTGACCAACAGCTGAACATGCTCTCAGAGGCACGGGAAAAAGAGTGTTGTAAATCTATTAATGTACGTAAGAAAAGTTTATTTCTCATGGTACATGGCGTTTTTACAATATTTTTTTTCAAATGTTTCCAATGCCCGGCTCTCACATAAGTCAATGGATTATGCTGAAACGAGTCGACAAGTTGAAGTTGGCTTTGTTATTAATATTGAAACTTCGTACAATGATTGTGTAAGTACTAAACTTTTGACAAGTCCCCTTATTTGAGAGAAAGAAAGAAAAATATTTTATTTGTCACATTAACAAAAAAAGTAAACTTAAAATTTATAATTAATATAAGAATGTTCTCGTACCGTACTCGCGCATGACTCAATCACATATTGTGTACAAAGGTATCTAAAACGTTTTTTTTTTCAGCAAGAATGTTATAAGTATGGTGACACAAATTTACAATAAAGTTCCCGAATCCATCCGTGAAGTTGAAAACATGAGAGTTTTTAAATCAAAGCTTCAAAGCTTTCTGTCTGAAAGATGCTACTACAGCGTAGCTGACTATCTTTCCGAAACATGAGAGGAACAGTTAGCATGTCCCTTACCATCACCCATCAACAACATTGTAAAAAAAATTGTAATGTTTAAATAATTATTGTATGTTCAATAGACGGGACATAGCGACCATTATAACAGCATATACAAAACCTATACTAAAAACATACTCGTATGAACCACAATAAAATATTTTGATTTTTTATTTATTTTGGAACGTATTTAAGTAATATATAACACACATAAATAGTTATTTTTAATTCGGTTTTAATTATTCCATGTAAAATAGAAGTCAATACAAAATGTGGAAATCAAAAGACATCATTCTTATGTAGGTAAAACGCGTAGCACGGTGAATTTGCATTCTCGTCACGTAATGGTATAAGCTATGCGAATGGATTTACTTTGCTCATTTCTGTTATTTGTATTTGCAGGTTTCGAATCTTACTAGTAGCCCTATTCTGTTACTTAAGCGCAAATGTTATATAATGGAATCCGTTAACGATTATAAAATACATTTATTCGAAAAAAAAATTACAACATATAAAATAAAATTAATATTAAGGATAGGGATGGGATATAAGTCCCGTCCGCGTGGAATGGTGGCAAGAACGCTGGCTGCATTTCCCCGCTGAATTGCAATACAAATTTTCTGGGCGAAGAAAGAGCCAGCCCTCTTGTCACAGGAGGAGACGACAAGACGCGGTGTTATGTCGTTTAAAAACTTTTTTGCGCTTGGACTCCATGGGCCCAGAGTTTCTACAGCAAACGGCACAAATATGTAATCTTTTAATATACTTACATACTTGCGCCGCTTGCTGGACTCCGCATTTTCCGCCGCAGCTCCCGCTTTATGCGCTGTCCCCCTGAGATGCGACGCGGCGAGGGTTTCGACCACACCAGAGCTAAAATGTAAAAAATGGCATTTGACATCATTGCAAACGGCACATACTTTCAACGAGAACAACAAATAGGTGGTAGGCGGACTGATGGTGGCAACTTTCCCAGTCTGCTGGGACGGGGGAGTATCCCTCGTCGTGCCGATAAACCCAGTAAAGTGTATCCACACGTTTTGGGATCAGGCTCGAATTGTCATCATACCCAGTCAAGCCCACAAGTGTCAGTGTCATGAGTGTCTGATTCTAGTTGCTAACATTGATAGACCTTGCACGCCACTTACCTTGAGGTAGGTTGCTCACATGTCACATGTCGTGCTAGTATAAAAATATATTTATATACTCATATATATATATATATATATATGTTAAGCGCGGTGGTGGCTCGGTTGTTACAACGCGTTCTTTAAATCCTACAAAGGTCGGTTCAAACCCACCCGGCATGTATCAATGAGAAATACACTTTTCTTACGTACATTTGTCATAGATTTACAACACCACCGTTCCCGTGCCTCGGAGAGCACTTTAAGCCGTCGGTCCCGGTTTCACTAATACCAACTTGTGGAATTGTTAATAAAGAGTCATAAAGAATTGACATCATATCCTCGCCAAACAGTCTGGCCAGCATGGCGAGTGTAGGCCAAATTCTCCAGATATATGTTCTGGAAGGCCAGCAGTGGAGGTCTAGGAAGCTGTGTTCTAGGGGCTGTAATGAATGAATATATATATGTTTGGATGTTAAGTATATTTTCATAAAACCTTCCATAAGCCTTTCAGAATAGTCGGCATTATTATGCGGATGGGTGAAATATGAAAATCAAAGTCAGAAAAATACGAGATGCTGATATCGAGAAAACTAGAAAAGCTGAATCGCGTTCGGGATTCGCTGTCTGGCGATTGCAATAAAAAGATCAAATTCTATAGAAAATATTTCACCTATATTATTCGTATTTTTTCAAGTTTTGTAATTGAATTCGTCAGGTCAAATAAAATAGGTATAAAAAGAGTGTTTGTAATATCCTGCAGCAGTTTGACAGTTTATACGACAGCTAATAGTAACAAGGGACATTTATTTATACTATGGCCGCGTTCGTTTTAAGAAATGTTAGCATGAAAATACCACTTTTTTAGCACAAGTCGTTCGTTTAATGAAAATTCAAACATTTGATGCTAATTTAGTATGTCAGTACCGTGTTGAAAGTAGGCCATTGATGTTACTTTTTGACAGATGTCATTACCATATAAAATGGTTTGTTTACCATTTAGGTACTTTATAGTTTTCTATTATATTTGTTAAAAAGGTATTTTAAACGATTTTATGAAATAAATTCAAAGACCATAATAATATAATGTGTGTTGGATGCCATGGTATGATAAAACATGAACGAAAACACTTGTGAAAAAGTAGCCTCACCGCTCGTTTTATTTCAAAAATGTTAGCGTTGTTAATAAAAGTGGTATTTCTTAACAAAAACGACATTTTGCGCTGGATTATGAAGTTGCTACGAAATGTTTGAAATGCTATAAAACGAACGCGGCCTATGTATTTGTAATTAGTTATAGTCTAGTTTAATTCACTATGACAATGCTTTTAACACATCAACTCTAAAAAGAACTGATAACAGTAACAAAAGAAGATACTATGAGGTATTTACTAATCACTACTACAGAACCAGAAGGGCGCAGTGTACAAATTTATTTCAAGGACCTTATATCTATAATCATTTAAATAAAATATTGGACATAAACTTAACTACAAATACAAGACTCAAAAATATTCTTTACTATTACCTAATGACTATGACATATATAGAAACTGAGAATTTATTTGACATCACAAAATAAATCTAATACTTATATAATCTTTCATCAAGTGCATACCTACCGTCTTTCATAATTTACATTCTTGAGATTTCATTTATATGTCTAATTATTTATTTATTTACTATATTTATTCTTTATATTATATATAGTGTATTTATTAACCTTTCATGAATATCTTCAATATTTTATTTATATATATATATTTTTAATTTTTAATTATTGTATTTAGAATTTAATTTTTAATTTAATTTTGATTTAATTTAATTTTTAATTTAATTTTAATTTAATTTTGATTTAATTTTTGATTTAATTTGAAGTTATATAAATTATAGATTTAGTGCAATTGAGACCCCACAATACCGGCCTTCCTAGTGTGGGTCTCCAATAGAAAACATGTACATAGGATTTTATTGGAAATAAACGATTTATTATTATTATTATTTTTAAACAGCAGCTATAATCCAACAAAACCATCTGAACATTGCAGGAGAAATCCGACCTGTGTACATAGCTGAACATTTAACTCCAGCCCAAAAAACCTTACATGCTGCTTCTCGTCACAGAGCTCGGGAACTAAATTATAAATATGTTTGGGTTAAATATGGCCAAATTTATATGCGTAGGGACGACTCGTCCAAATCTGTACTAATAAAAAATTTCGATTTTCTAAATAGTTTAAAAAAGTAAAAAATAAAATAAAATATATATAAAGAACTATTATATATATATATATATATTGTTGTCCAGTTTCAATATAAATAGTTTAACCAAATCACATTTTCTTAATAATAAAAATAATTTCCTTTTCCTAAAGACAAAAAAGCTTCCCTTCTCTGTAAAACAACTGAAATATGCAACCTTGATCAATTTATCACAATACCCAATAACAATAATCGTTTTCTTGACCTGGCTCTTTCTAACTTTCAAAACATAACAGTAAAGGAGGAAGACCCAATCTGTGAAACCGACAAGCATCATTTAGCATATCTTCTGACCCTTACTCCCCTTTTGAAGTCATTGAAACCTGTAAGCCGTAAAAGACTAAATTTTTATAAAAGTGATTATCTTAAAATAAATCATGACCTAAGTTTAATTGACTGGGAGAAGGAACTCTTAACCAATAATACTGACACTTGTTTAACAATATTCTATGACATTATATACTCAATAATAAAATCTCACACCCCTTTGACTACAAACGGCAATCATAAATTTCCTCTATGGTACAACAATGCCCTAAAACAGTGCCTTAAAGAAAAGGAGAAATACCACAGGCGGTACAAGAAATTCTCTAACCCCAGAGATTATGACACATTTTCACTTCTACGTGCAAGGTGTAAATCTCTTATAAAGACCTGTTACAGTGACTTTCTGTCCTCTGTAGAAGACTCACTGAAGACCAATGTTAAACATTACTGGAAATTCATTAACAGTAAGAAGGGTTCCGTTTCCATTCCGGAGGCAATGAGTCTGGGGAGCCATTGTGCATCGGACGCGCAGTCAATATCTCAGCTCTTTTCAGACCATTTTGGTTCAGTGTTCCGGAGATTACAACCAGGATTCCCTGATCCTGCAAGTAGTAATAATAATATTGTCATTAACACCCTATGTGCAGTTGCAATAGAAAAATGTAAAATTATTGCAAAAATAAAAAAATTGGACTCGAGTAAGGGTGCTGGCCCGGATGGAATTCCACCACTTTTTGTTAAAAACTGTGCAAATGAATTAAGTACCCCATTATCAATTATCTTTAATTTATCATTAGGTGAAGGCACATTTCCTACCCTTTGGAAAACTGCACACATAGTTCCGGTCTTTAAATCAGGAGACAAGTCAAAGTGTGAAAATTATAGACCTATCAGTATTCTTTCCTGTTTAGCTAAATTGTTTGAGTCCTTGATCTATGATACATTGTACTCACACTTCAAACCAATACTATCTGAAAAACAACATGGATTCATGAAGCATCGCTCCACCCTAAGTAATTTGTTAGAGTATAAGCAGTTTCTTTGCTCAGCTTTTGCCTCCAACTGTCAGGTGGACAGTTTGTATACAGATTTTAGTAAAGCCTTCGACACTGTGGATCACACATTGCTCTGTGAAAAAATCGCTTCTTGTGGAATACATGGTTCGCTGCTGCGCTGGGTTACTTCATATTTAAACAACAGACATCAGCTTGTAACGTTGAAAGGTTGCTTGTCAACACCAGTCGCTATTCGGTCTGGAGTTCCACAGGGTTCACACCTAGGCCCCCTGTTCTTTCTCGTCTTCATCAATGACTTGGTTGACGTTATATCCTGCCAGTGCCTCCTATACGCCGATGACTTAAAGGTATTTAATAGAATAACATCTTTAGAAGACGCTGTACAACTGCAAAAAGACCTCGATATAATCACTGCCTGGAGCCTGCGTAACAGGATGTCGCTCAACACTGACAAATGTTTTGTGGTATCTTTCACAACTAAAAAAAACAAATTTATCTATGACTATACCATCAACGAGACCAAACTCAGCCGCCAGACTGTTGTTAAGGACCTAGGCGTTCTGTTTGATGACCACTTAAATTTTAGGGACCACTATGACTATATTATTAATAGAGCAAATCGATTGCTGGGTTTTGTACTAAGGACAAGTAAGGGTTTTAAGAAACATGGCAGTGTCATTTACTTATTCAATGCCCTTGTACGTAGTATATTGGAGTATTGCTGTCCCATCTGGTCACCTTTCTACGCCGTCCATATAAAAAGAATTGAAAGTATACAGAGTAGATGTTTAAAAGTTATTTCTTACAGATGTGGTTTGGGTCGTTCTCTGAGAGCTTATACAGACAGGGTGTCTCGATTTGGGGTGATGACCCTTGAGAGTCGTCGAAAGCGCTATGATCTTCTATGCTTGCATAAACTAATTCACTCTTCGATCGACGCCCCTTGCCTACTTTCATCCATAAACTTCAATATTTCATATAGAATACGAGCACCTAACACATTTGCTTTGCATATTCGCAAGTGGAACACATCGTGCCTTAACCCAGTTGTAAGAATGTGTCGCGCTTATAATGATATCGTTTGTAGTGGAGACAGTGACGAAAGGAGGAAGGCCATTGACATATTCAACGCCAGATTTTTAGTGTATAAGAGATCTGTTACCGCATATTTTGCTGGTACTACTGTAAACAACATATAATCACCTTCTTAATTAATGTAATATGCTGATGTTTTGTTTGTTTCTTGATATTTGTTCTGTCTGTTCTGGATTCTGGATTTTATTTTTTATATATTGATGATTGTTATATTATTTTATTATTGTTTCTTTAATTAAATGACATTATTATTTCTATTTTAAATTTTCATTGCTTTTTTTAAATTTATTATTATTGATTTACTACCTTATTCTTTGACATACCATTTTTTTTTTTTTATTAATATTATTATTTTCCTTTTGACATATTTCACTGAAATGAAATAATTAAATTGAAATGACAATGTCATGGCTAAATCACAATAAGCATGCTGTGTACACTGCTTTTGGATTGCAATCTAGAACTTAAGAAATTGCTGGAAAATGTGAACTGATTGTGATTGTGATCTGTTTGTGTACCTATAGTAAATAAATAAATAAATAAATATAATCTTAAGAGGGTATAACTCTTGTGCTTCTGTCTCGCTCGCACAATTCAGCAATTTTTAAGATGTTTCAAGTTTGAGTCTATTAACTTTCTAGGAAATAAAATTACGAACGTTTTAGACATATTTTTACTTTTATATACCTAATTTTAGACAGACAAAAAACATTTAAAACTATCTTACTCTATTTTACTAAAACAAATGTATGATTAATATATCTCTAAAATCTCCATTATTTTATTATAATATAAAATTGCTGAGTAAAAGCAGAAGGCATACAGCGCCCTTCGTGTCCAGTACAATAACGCGTTCAGGGTGCTAATAGGGCTGCCCCGTCGTTGCAGTGCTCTGGGATGCTAGCAGAGGCGCGGGTGGATGGATTCCATGCTATTATGAGGAAGCGCTGTGCCTCAATCCTCGCCCGCGTGAGGGGCAGCCCCAGCAGCATCCTGGCCGTGTGGGCTGATAGGTGGGACTCTCCGTTCTTGGGGCACTGGATACGCCTGCATGTCAGCAGGTGACCTGGGCCCCAGAAAAGGAAGAAAAAAAAATAAATTCTTGAATTATAATTTTGTTTTTTTACTAACACTAGATATTATAAGATTTCTTTAAAAATTGTTACTAACACATATGGAATTTATTCTGAAATAAAGTTTTATTATTATTATTATTATAAAAGCGCAGAACTTCTGTTTTTGTACTTTACGTAATAATTATAAAAAAAAATAGTTTTATTTTTTTAATTTTTTTTATTATACTAGCACGACATGTGACCCTGCGCCCACCTGATGGTAAGTGGCGCGCAGGGTCCATGAATGTTAGCAACTGGAATCAGACCCTTATTGCCGACATCAGTCCCTAACACTATGCCGGCTTGACTAGATGCCTTTTCACACTTCGCTTGAAGGACTCCAGGTTATAGGAAAGTGGAAACACAGAGGCTGGAAGAGCATTCCACATCTTTATTGTGCGACAGATGTATGAGTCACCAAATTTATAGGTACGCGAAGTCATAGTGACTACGGTATGTGGGTGCATATTCGGACCTGTGCGTGTGGTTCGGTTGCGGAATGGAGAAGAAGGAATTAGGTTATAGAGCTCTTCAAAGCACTCACCATAGTATAGCCGGTAGAACACGCTCAGAGAAGCTACATCTCGGCGAATAAATTTGAGAGTTCCAGATATAGTGGCATCGTCCACAATTCGAACAGCTCGCCTCTGTAGGACATTGAGAGCATCTGTGAGGCTGAACCATCCCAAAGGTGTGAACAGTATTCCACGCATGATCTGATCTGTGCTTTGTACAGTAACAGTCTGATTGATGGCGGGAAAAACCGCTTCACCGTGTTCAGTATTCCCAGCTTTTTTGACGCTGTTTTGGTGATGTTCTCAATGTAGTTCCGGTGGTTAAGGTCTGAGCGTATTTCCACCCCGAGGATGCCGAAGCTGGGCTGTAGATCCAGCGTGGTGCCTTAAAGAGTGGGGGAGGAGAGAAGGGGGAATTTTAGATCATGAAAGAAGCGTACGTGATTGATTACCTGAACAAATCTGATGAATGGCAATAATAAAGAATCTGAGAGCTGAATGCTTCTATTGTTCACTTATCGCCGGCCTATTGTGATTTACTGTGTAATATTGTAGTATATAGGACTTATTATGTTATGGAAAAAAATAAATATATTTTGTTATACAATTGGTCACAATACTTCACAGGTAGTGGTGCCTTCAACCTACATGTTTAATTTATTACGAAAAGTATAAACGCACAAACTACCCTAAAACACTCGTAATAAAATAGACAATAACGTTAAGTGATTAATATTTTCATTAGCTATAATAATTTCTTGCCATATTTTTTTTTTTTTTTTTAATTCGTTTATTCAGATAAAAACTTAAACTATTTACATTTTTAAAATTATACGCCAAACTGCATAACAGTTTGTTGGCGAATAGTACACTCTTTTTTTACAGTTTTTTTTTTTTTTTTTTTTTTAATGAAGACGAGAGTTATCAACCAGTGCGTTCTTCCAGTGTTGTCGTACGGAGCAAAAACGTGGACACTAACAGTGGGTCTGGTCCACAAATTTAAGGTCGCTCAGCGGGCTATGGAGAGAGCTATGCTCGGTATTTCTCTGATGGATAAAGTCCGAAACGAGAAAATCCGTCGGAGAACCAAAGTTACTGATATAGCTGAAGTGGCAATGGGCTGGACATGTCTGTCGTAGAACCGATGAACGATGAAGTAGACGAGTTCTAGAGTGGAGACCACGTACGGGAAGACGCAGAGTGGGTCGACCCCCCGCCAGATGGACTGAGGAAGGTCGCTGGTGGGGTTTGGATGAGGGTGGCAGAAGATTGTGTGAAGTGGCGAGCCTTGGGGGAGGCCTATATCCAGCAGTGGAGAGACACAGGCTGATGATGATAATAATTTCAATTACTTACCACGAATAACCTTAACAAATAATAAAGAATGTATTTAACTCTTATACGAAACATAACGGTGTAAATTTTAATAAATTCTGTTTAAAAGCCGCAAACAAAATATTTGAACTAGAACCTTTATTTTACCTTGTCAAGTATTTTGTTTACTTAATGCCATAGACATATAAAAACGACTTGACCAACAATATAATTTATTCATGCCGAAAGACGAAGTGCATTCAAAGTACCAAAAAAATGCTACTACAGATTAACTGCTGTGGTCTAGCGGTTTAGACTCAGAGGTACCGGGTTCGATTCCTGGTCCGGACACAAAAATATTTATTAATGTAAATAAAAACATTAAATTAATATTTAAATTATTTGTGATATTTCTCGAGTTTGGTACCCTGGAGACATCAACGAGCTTGCCACTTGTCATGATGGGCCTATAGTAAAGTTGGCTAAATGTGAATCCGCTTATTTATAAGCGTGGTTTGTGACCACCCCGGAAGGGAAACGGTCGTGATGATACTTTACTTTTTTATATACTAGCACGTCATGTGACCTTGCGGCCACCTGATGGTAAGTGGCGCGCAAGGTACATGAATAACACCAACTCTCGTGCTATTATTATTTTAAAAAAATCTGCATGTCGACGCTGGTTCCCACCAGATCACGTTCTCGTTCCCACCAATTGTTTTATTAAGAGTATAATTTATTTAAAAGGCATGTAATTGTCATTAACTTTTTCTTTCTTATTATTATTATGGACAGAGCGGTCTAAAAATATTTGTCTACGAAGTCCAAGTCGAGGTCGTGCATAAGCTAGAATGCTTTTAGGCACGCGAGGTTTCGGCTCCGTCGTAGCAGCGCGGCAGTCAGGCGAAGGCCGTGATGCGCGCCGGTCGACTACGAGCTACGCAATTGACTATTACATAGTGCTACGATGTTGTGGTCCCTGACATTTTTGGCGCTATGTGCAGCGGCTCAAGGCAGGGCGGTAAGTGAATTTTTGACTTTAATTTTTAGTTATTTTGTACTATTAATTAAGTATATTTTGTGCAAAAAAACCAAACATTATTCAATAAAGTTTCAAAATATATTAATATATATTTTATTACTGTTTTCTTTTGTCTATAGATGTTTAATTATTTTCATTTTTTTATATATAATAATTATACAAAAGTTTTCTTAAATAATACATTTATCATAGCTTTGTTACAATATAAATAAATGTGTTTTGTATAATTTTGTTAAATTATGGTGCAATAGTATTTTATATTTTTAATATACTGCCTTCGAGGTCCTGAGGTTGAGAGAGTTCTATTTAGATACGGAGGTACCGGGTTCGATTCCTTGTCAGGTCCCAATAATCTTTTTATTTAATTTGTTTGGTATGCTAGAGACATCGACCAGCATGCCACTTGGGACTATATTAAAGTAGGTTAAATATGAATCAGCTTCTTCAAGAACGTGGGGGGATACGGTCGTGATGATACTTTATTTATTTATTTAAATAATTTATTGCACTAAAATTGTAAATAGGCGGGCATTTTCTAACCACCCAACTTTTGGAAGTATGAAAAAACTATGTATGAGTAATATAATAATAATAGTAATAAATTGTTGCGGCACAGTTTTTATTATTTAAAGTCTTTAGACCTCCTTTCTCAATGACATAGAACGACGTTTAAATAAGAAGATTTTATTGACATTAATAGATTGTATTTTGTTTTTGACTCGGACTTCTTTTCACATTCTTACTACGACGACTCAGACTCACAATTTTTTTCTCTAAATATATCAGACAGACCATAGATGCGCGTCATTTATTACTCTATGAGACAAACGATATATTGTGTGGTCGTCTGTCATCGTCATTTTTTTTTTTTAAATTGTCTTTAAAGGACATTGTACAGAATACATCAGTCCTAAACACGTAATTTATTTGCATAATATATGTTCATAACAGAGTTCATAACCGAGTTGGGGATCATCAAATTCCAGATGCTGCAGAATTTGATGCTTTACTTGGAGTCATTTCGGCATTATAGCCCAAACACGTCGGGTAAAATATGGGAGTCCACAGCGCGGGAAAACCGCAAAAAATAAACTGCAACTTGTGCCCTATATTTAAAGTCTAATTAATCGTTTTCCATAATTATTCACATTGCAGCACATTATTAAACAAAACAACACCACTTTTGACCAATAATATCCACAGTAAATTAATTTACAAAACAAAAACTTGCACTTGACATGTCCACGCAAAATGGCGCGAAGAACCCCCTCAATCGTCATATTCTAACAATCTGTCAAATAAAATAGTCCTTTAATATTGTCAGTCAAAAAGGAGGTTATAGTCTGTCAAAAGAGGTCTGACGCGCCGCTACATAAATATTATTAAAAAAAAAACGACACTATTTTGATTGTTTAGAAATATCTATATAGTCTAGCCGCAATACTGTAACATAATCATAAAGTAGGTATAAAAAACAGAATTAATACAAAATAAAATTTCGATAGGAATGGAGTTTTATGTTTTAATATTGGCTGAATAAAATCCAATACTTCCACGTCTGAATCTACGAACTGAACTAAACCCGCTAAAATACGATACAGTATTGAGCGTATCATTTAAATTATATCGTGGAAATTACAGCGACGCGACGGGCATCTAAATGTACCGCATCTTGTGTACGTATGCATAATTACGGTCGGTTCATACTGACAGACATTAATTGAAAAAGACGTTCCGTGCCATACTTTTTTTTTTATACTAACACTCAACTTGCGCTCGAATGATGGTAAGTGGCACGCGAAGTCCATGAATGTGAGCAACTGGAATCAGACACTCGTGACTGCCATCAGTCCCTAACACTATACCAGCTTGACTCGGCAATAATATAGGAAAAAATGTTTTTGTAAAAAAATTACGAAATACGCAAAAGGGTAGGTATTAAAGAAAGCATAGGGACAAAAATAAGAAAAGGTATGCTCGACATATTGAAATATTAAAAGAATGAGTGAAGAGAGATTGACGAACCAGATATATAATGCGAAAGTTGTGGGTAAAAGAGCTTCCAAGACGGCATTAACGGAATCATACAGTATTTGGTTGGGTAGGGAGAGAAGTAGAATGGTGGATGGTGACGTATTATAGCGCAATAAAATAAAAAATCCTCCTTTTCTTAAACCAGCCTATTTTCGGTCGCAAGCCCGAGACACCATTCTTCTCATCTCTTACCCACACACGATGGACCCGGCACCCGCACGGTGAATCCATGGAATGCTTAGAAATTTGTCTCCTCATATATATTTGTTTTAGTAAAATGGGAAAAAATCGTTATAAATAGTTTTGCTGTTTTCCCTGCATAAAATGTCAGTTTATTCTCTAGTAAATTTCTATATAATTATCAAAATAATTAATTTTAGTATTTACTTTAGTAGTAGATTGCCCTTCGTTGCTATCCCGGCTGGACATAAATACACCGGTGCGGACCAATCGGAACAAGCCCACCTTTCGCATACCAATGGCGAGCACTAACTACAGACAAAATACATTTTTAATTAGAGCTTGTAATACTCTTAATACATTCATTGATGAAACTGATGTTGATATCTTTCATGACAAGGTGATAGTGGTGAGAAATGCGTTTAACTTAAATCAAATCAAATCAAATAATTTATTCAGTAAATAGGCAACATTTTTAGCACTTTTACACGTCATAATAGTTATTACATTTTATATTTATCATTCTATATAATTTACATAATGTATACATTAAAATATCTACTAGTGATTAAAACAAACATAATATCAGCTGAACAACTCAATAAGGTTCTTTAAGGTTCAATTAAGGTTCTTTAATCGATAATAGTTTTTTATTGTACAGTTATTAGTTTATTTCATGAAGTGATAGTTTGTAGATGCTTTCATCGTTCATAATATGTATTATTCTATCACTACTAGTGAATACTTGTAAATGACTTTCTGTTTCTATTTTTGTATCTATACTTGTGAATTAAATGCCAATAGTTTAATAGTTATTAAAACTCTGTATAATGAAAGTCAACTAATTAATCTACCAGTCTGTAGATATGAACCGTCCTTATACAAGTCCTTATACTCGTAGTTTGTCAGACGCCGTGCAAATTTAAACGTTCATTAAATGGTACATTTAGTCTTGCTAGGTGTCTCATTCGGTTTTATTAACGCAAAGCCTCAAGGGGTTAATTTCAAGAGCTCTATTGCCCTACGTATGTCTATTATGTTCAGCTGTGGGCGCTGATGTAACTGGCTAGACTAGGAGATAGCAGCAAGAATTTTCACATCGTTTTGTACTACCATAACTAGACTATACTTTTATACAACCTCGAGGAACTTCATATCATTCTGTAGATGTAGGATGAACTCTTATATACAGTCTGTCTGTAATGTATCAGAAACATCCAATATATTTATTAATTTAGAAACTTAATTGCACTATGTGCAAAGGCGGACTTAATAACGCTAGGCATACTCTGACAGCCAAACCTTTAGGACATTTAGACAGTATAGATGTAATAATAATAAATTATTTACTATATATAGAAAAAAAGAAAGTATCATCACGACCGTTTCCCTTTCGGGGTGGTCAGAAACCACGCTTATAAAGAAGCGGATTGACATTTAGCCATCTTTACTATAGACCAATCATGACAAGTGGCAAGCTCGTCGATGTCTCCAGCGTACCAAACTCGAGAAATATCACAAATAAATTAAATATTAATTAAATGTATTTTTATTTACATTAATAAATATTTTTATGTCCCGACCAGGAATCGAACTCTAAATCCACGGACTTAACCGCTAGACCACGAAGGCAGTTATTCTATATATAGAACCGACCTATTTTAGGATTTTAAGAAAAGGGTTCTTATAACTGAGTCACCACTGTCCTTATGGAAATATAATATTTATTAATACATTTATGAGCCAGGTTTTAGGGTCGTCGTCTCCCCGACTATTTCTCTGATATGTTACTTATGTGTTCGTAACTTATTCAGGAAACGTTTCATATATCCTAACTGGAATATATATTCGTGACCGCGTCAGATGGGTTAATGTTTAAGTGTTACCACAATATTGTAGCAGATGAAAGCACTTTACAATTGCATTTTTTTTACTAATAATAATTTTAAAAGTAGACTCGTACACTCGTATTCTAAGACGTTTGCTCAATACCTCCACTCAACCATTTTTTCAATTCCTTCGTGACTCCCATACATACATATTTCAATTCCTCTCCACTCTACTTACTAATAGATATTCCGATTCTCTCACAGTTTCCACAGCTCGTCAATGGAACAGACTGCCTTTGTTTATCAGACAGGCACCTACTTTAAACATATTTAAACATCTTCTATCTTCTTCAGTAAAGTAAAGTATCGTCACGACCGTTTCCCTTTCGGGGTGGTCAGAAACCACGCTTATAAATAAGCGGATTCACATTTAGCCAACTTTACTATATTACAAGTTCATGTTCATGTGTTCATGACAAGTGGCAAGCTCGTCGATGTCTCCAGCGATATTAATTAAATGTATTTATTTACATAAATAAATATTTTTGTGACCCGACCAGGAATCGAACCCGGTACCTCCGAGTCTAAATCCACGGACTTAACCGCTAGACCACGGAGGCAGTAGATGAAAATAAAAGCTCAGAATTAATTAGTCTATGAAAGTGAATTATCGTTTATTATAGTTGTCGACGTACACTTTCAAATTGATTTTGTTTTTTCTGACAATATTAGTTAAACGTAGTAACTTAAAACGTTAGTAAGTGTATATATGTATGTTTATGTATAATACTAGCTGTTTATCCCTGCTTTTCCCGTGTAAACGGTGACACGAAATTAATTTCGTAGCGCATTATTTAATTTTGCTATATTCTTTTAATTTGCATGTTAATAATAATAATAATAATATTTTTATTGCATAAGAACAACAGTTTCGTAATGATACAGTTTGTTAGTACAGTACTTAAGGCTATTTGTTAGTTGTACAAAGGTGTATTATTCTATGTTATAAATTACGAATAAAATTATTACTGTTTAATATTTTTTAATAATTAAATTACATATCTTAGTTAATTTAACAAATTCTTAAACTCATTGAAATCAGATTTCGTACACAAATAAAAAAAAAAACTCGTGATGATACTTTTTAATTTTCATACCGTTTGGCTCTCGCCCCATCTTGTTATTATTTAATGTCTTTGGTTATAGCATGAGTTGATGATTTAATAATATAAAAAAGGACATAAAATTCTGCTATAAAAGATAACGTAATACATGATATATTAGAATAATGAAACTTGGGCAAAGTTATAGGCACTTTTATGAGAAGGAAAGATATATGACTCAGAAACATGACCTAAGTTTTATCAGAAGACATTTGGAGAACCTGCGAGTATGATTTGATTAAAAAAGTCTCGTATGAAATGGTACGGAAAATTTACGGTTTTTGGCACTAAACTAAATCAATAGTAGTATAATATATAATATAGTATAGACTGTTTCTTAAAGAAAATACTTTAGTGCCGTGTCTGTTGTTTCTATCTGTGGAAACTTTTTAGTGGTTTAAGTGTTTATATTTATGTCTAATACCTCAAGCTGCGCAAATACGCCAACCTCAGTACAGGTTACGAATTTGCGCCGTTTGGGGTCGAGACGATGGGCCCATGGGGACACTCAGCCAAGCGTCTGGCCAAGTATACTGGCCTAATATACGAATACTGCTATACTCGTATATATAGTATAATTTTGCTTCTGCCTCTCATTCATTCATTTTGTCTTAGGTAAATAATCATTATCCTATTGGTTTCCGCTTATTTATTATTATTATTATTCTTTTACTTCTGCTAGTCACAATTCAATTGCACTATTAATTTAAATCTAATAACTATATTTTACTCTTATTTCTGTTTTAATTGTATTGTCTAAATAATATAAAATCTCTTTGGCTTGTGTTCCACTATTCCTACTCTGTCTATATGTTTAATATAATAAGCTGTGATTTTTTCTAAAATAAATAAATAAATAAAGGAGTTGTCCAAGCGGCTAACGGAGAAGTCTGGAGACAGGAAGGCTGGCAATTATTTCTGCCAACGTATTAGCTTAGCTATACAGAGGGGAAATGTTGCCAGTCTTCTTGGGACTATCACTGAAGGGTCGTCTCTAGAGGACATTTTTTATTTATAGTTTATTTTTTATTAGATTTAGTTTATATTTATTTTAATTTTTACTTTTAAGTAGTTTTAATTTATATTGTAATTATTTTATACTGTTTGTATATTAATTAAATATGTCTAATTAAAATTCTGTAACCATAAGTTTTCCTAATAAAATAAAATAAATTAAGAAATAAGTATGTCCAAGATCTAGGAGGTGACAAGATAGAAACATTATTACATAGAAAACTCTTCACTAGGTTCAAAAAATGGCTTAGTCAGAAGGATTACACGGAAACTGGAAACCTTCTAGCTGTCGTTAGGTAGTCTGGCCTCTTCACGGACCCACGCTGATATAGACACACATACCCACACAGAACAATTTTGGTGGGTATTTGTTTGTGCTGTTGTTTAATAATAAAATAAATTGTATTTGCTGTCGACCGGATAAAACAAAATGCTATGCTACGACCTGCGGCACGGTTGCTACCCCAAAACATTTTTTTTTTCTTTATTGCACCAAAACTTAAAATTAGGTACACAGGCGAGTTTAATGCCTGTTAGGCATTCTGTGACAACTAACCTTTGAGATGGTGAGAGATTATGGGCAGGGTGCAACAATCTAATAATATTAGTCTAATTTATAAATACAATACATACCAATCATGACAAGTGGCAAGCTCGTCGATGTCTCCAGCGTACCAAACTCGAGAAATATCACAAATAAATTAAATATTAATTAAATGTATTTATTTACATTATTAAATATTTTTGTGTCCCGACCAAGAATCGAACCCGGTACCTCCGAGTCTAAATCCACGGACTTAACCGCTAGACCACGGAGGCAGTGGAATATCTGAGTTGGATGGAATTCGATGTCTTAACAGAATTGTTCGCAGCGCTTAAAGAATAATAAAAATTCGGCTGTTCCTTTGCCGTTTGCGTCTATTATCACAATCCTTGTAACGTCATTACAATATCAGGTATTCTGTTTTTGCTAACAAAAGGGATTGTAACCTTTTATTATCTAAATTACGCTGGAAACTCGGCACTTAGGAATTACTTAGAGAGTTCAATAAAGTAATCTTTGTTTAAAATCTTTCGAGTAACGTGTAATTACAAAGTTATGGCCCAGACTCGTTCCCCGTTAATTAACTTATAGGAACCAGAGATGTATGTTATTGTATAGGTAAGATAAATCCAAACCGCTGGCCCTAGAGTTTTAAATTAAGACCAAAGTCAATTTAATCGTCATATTTTTTTTTGTACTATACATGATATGGTCCATGAATGTTAGCAACTGGAATCAGACCCTTATGTCCGACATCAGTCCCTAACACTATGCCGGCTTGACTAGATGCTTTTTCACACTTCGCTTAAAGGACTTCAATTTATAGGAAAGTGGAAACACAGAGGCTGGAAGAGCATTCCACATCTTTATCGTACGACATATGTATGAGTACCCAAATTTATACGTACGCGAAGGGATGGTGACTACGGTATGTGGGTGCATATTCTGACCTGTAGCCGGTAGAACACGCTCAGAGATGCCACATCTCGGCGAAGCTGCAGGGATTAAGACCAAAGTAAATTTAATCGATGACTAAATATAAGTACCTACTTAATTTAGATTTTAAAAAATATTTTTTTAAACTTACTATGTACGGAGCAAAGACTGACAGTGGTTCTGCTCCACAAGAGCTCGGTATTTCTTTGATGGATAACGTCCGAAACGTGGACATCCGTCAGAGAACCAAAGTTACAGACATAGCCTTAAAAAAAGTAAGCTGAAGTGGTAATGGGCCAGACACGTCCGATGTCCGTTGGAGTAGACGGGTTCTGTAGTGGAGAGAGACCAATTGCTGAGTGGAACGATCCTGCCAGATAGACGGATGACCTGTAAAAGATCGCTGTTGGATGTGGGTAGCGGAAAATCGTGTGAAATGGCGTGGGCCACATGGATCTCCAGCAGTAGACAGACACAGGCTGATGATGATGATGATTATTATTTTAATAAACGGAATATGAAAAATTAAACAATTAACATCAGTGCCTTCCCATATGTCAGCTATTCATAAGATTCGCTTTTAACAAGGGAGAGTTGTACATTTTTTTATACTTTTTGATAAGGAACGATATATTGTAATTTTCAATATGTATTACCTTTAACCTTAATATAAATATTTATAATGTCACTTAAGATTATTCTTAGCTGCTGTTAAGAGGTATTGTCACAATATAAGCTAAGACAGATACAATTATATGAAAATAACACTAAAGATTATACTTGCTGTAAGTAAGACACAATTATAATAAAATGTTACTTAAGTTTGTAGCTGCTGTAAAGGGGCATTGTCACACTATAAGCTAAGACAGACACAATTATATGAAATCAAACTTAAGATTATTTTTGCTGTAAATAGGTAATGCCGCACTATAAGCTTAAACAGACACAATTATAATAAAATATTACTGCTGTAAAGAGGCATTGTCACACTATAACCTAAGACAGACCCTTCGTATAAAATGGTTATAAGAAAAGGACACTAGCTACTGTAAAGAGGCATTGGACATTCTATAAGCTAAGATAGACGCAATTCAATAAATAAAAACACATGTGATTATTGTCAGTAAGCAAACCTATATTTTATGTATACGTCTATGTTAGGAACAATTTTGTTTCATTCGCTCTCAAACGAGAAGTCAAACTACAACAGAACTCTTTGCCAATTAAAACTTACCTTAAGTTAGCAAATTACGTCGGTTCTTTGATTTTGTAGACAAAGCAACCGCTAAGGGGTATGCAGCCACAACTACACGAATACCGATCTTCAAGTCCGCTCGCGGTTAAAAATGATTTTATTCTTAACTTTTCAGTTTTAACATAACTTATTTATTTGGTAATGAAACAATTCACATTAAAAAAATTAACGGTTTTGCTGTCACTCGCAAAATCCAATATTTTTAAAGTTTTTTTTTTAGTTTGAGGTAACTTTTGAGAAAAGGATATTTTAGAGATATATTAATCATAGTTTTTATAATTTTAACGGGTCTTTACGTGATTTACGTGTCGTATTTAAGTGTCGTGTGTCGTGATTTCTAAAAACTTTTAAAAGTGATAAGTGGGTAGGTTTACATCTGCCGCCCAGTATGTACGAGACTACACCGCATAGCTTCAGTCGACCCGTGGCCAATGCAACTTGGCTGAAACGTCGGGAGAAATATGTCTCTAAGGTAAATCGCGTAAAGACCCGTTAAAATTATAAAAACTATTATGAATATGCGCGAAAGTTTAAAAAAGTTTAATATATTATTCATAGATTTGTTTTTAGTAAAATTGAGGAAAGTCGTTTGTCACTTTTCTCTGTCTAAAATAAGGTATCATCACAGCCCTTAGAACACTTCGAGACTTCCCTAACACTAGGTAGAAACTAGCCCTTTTCGTATTTTCTGGAGAAATTGGCCTACACTCGCCACGCTCTGGCATAATGTTTTTTTTTAATGATACAATGTAATTTAAGTTGGTATTAGTGGAACTGGGGCCGACGGCTTAACGTGCTCTCCAAGGCACGGGAACGGTGGTGTTGTAAATGTATAACAAATGAACGTAAGATAAATGTATTCCTCATTGGTATGGATTTGAACCGACATTTGTAGGATTTTAAGGTTAGCGTTCTTAAAACCGAGCTACCACCGCTCCTAAAATTAGTGTAACTTGAAAGTAAAAATATGTCCTTAATGTCCGTAATATTATTTCCTAGAAAGGTGACATACTACATTTTAAAAAACTCACACTTAATAATCATCTTTGAAAATATCGTGTTGTGAAAGCAAGCACAGCGTAAAACCCTCTAAAGCTGTTAGCACTAATTTTCAATCTGTAAATATGCATTGTCGCACTTATAAGCTAAGTAAGACACAACTATAATAAAATGTTACTTAGGATTATAGCTGCTGTAAAAGGGCATTGTAACACTATTAGCTAATACATATATAATTATAAGAAAATGACACATAAGCTTATAGCTGCTGTAAAGAGGCGTTGTCACACTATAAGTTTAGACAGATATCTCGTATATTAATAATTATAACAAAATGTCACTTAAGATCATAGCTACTGTAAAAACGCATTGTTACACTATAAGCCAAGATATACACAATTATAATATGTCAATAAATAATGCACCGCTCGTGATTTCTATAATCGGAACGCGCCTTAATATTTCAATACGTCTGTGATAGGCAGATAGCTTTTGATACGAAAAGTTAAATTGTCTATTCTTCCATTATTCAACAATATTTAGCTGACAGAAAATTGGATTTGGTCTATAAAAGGAGAGGTTTTGATATTGGTATAACCTCGCCGTTGCGCCTCGGTCGGCCAATTTCAACTTTTATTAAAGTTTGTGTGAAAAGCAGCTACGGTTCATTAGATGAGAGAACCGACAGTTTGCGCCAATTTTTATGTGTTTATGAACCTATGAATGTACGAGCATGTTAGTATCCTTTGTAACTAAAGTAGCTAACGAAAAAACCGCCCTTCAGGCATACCATGGATATGTTGCGTCAAATATAAGGTACGGCGTATTATTGTGGGGCAATGCAGTGGAAATAAATAAAATCTTTATTGGACAAAAACAATGCATTCGTGCTATTTGTAACACACCTCCTATGACTTCCTGTCGTCCTTTATTTATAAAACTAAAATTACTGACTGTTCCTTCCTTCTATATACTTGAATGCTGTTTATTTGTAAAAAGCCACCCGGAACTTTCTAAAACTCTTGAGGATAATTGCAATTTTAAAACGCGTTATCCTAGTAGAATAATTATTCCAGCTCATATTTTAGTACTCAATATAGCCGAAATTGTAATGCAATGGCAATAAAGATATTTAATAAGCTTCCAGTTACTATAAGGGAGCTGCCACTAAAACTGTTCAAATTAAGAGTCAAACAAATGCTGGTTAATAAATGTTTTTATTCGACAAAAGAATACCTAGACACTAAGCTCGACAAAGTCATGTGACTAAATAAATATTTGTATGCTAGAAATAGCGAATCATGTGATATAATTACATGTAATAATTTACATCCCTGTACCTACCATGTTTCTGACAAATAAATTATTTCATTTCATTTCACACTTGAGATCAAACTTAGTCAAGCCGGCATAGTGTTAGGGACTGATGTCAGTCATGAGTCTCTGATTCCAGTTGCTAACATTCATGGACCTCGTAAGTGTACCATCAGGTGGGCGCAAGGTCACATGTAGTATAATAAAAATAAAAAAAACTCGTGGGCCGATTTCGATAATTCTTACTTTAATCGATTCGTCTTAATCATCCGAGTGTAACTGAAGGTATAACAATAATCAAATTTTAGTAAGGCAACAACCAGACGCTATATTGAGGAATTAAAAAAAAATGAAAATCGACGATCTATGTTAAGTGACTAACTAATCGGATAGGTATTTGAAAAGCGATTTTGAAAAATTTAGGCCCGTCTCAGTTTTTAATTGGTCCCGACTGTTAAAGCCACTATGTAGTAAAGTAAAGTAAAGTATCATCACGACCGTTTCCCTTTCGGGGTGGTCAGAAACCACGCTTATAAATAAGCGGATTCACATTTAGCCAACTTTACTATAAGCCAATCATGACAAGTGGCAAGCTTGTCGATGTCTCCAGCGTACCAAACTCGAGAAATATTACAAATAAATTAAATATTATGTAAATAAATACATTTACATAAATAAATATTTTTGTGTCCCGACCAGGAATCGAACCCGGTATCTCCGAGTCTAAATCCACGGACTTAACCGCTAGACCACGGAGGCATGTAGTAAAGTATTTTTATAGTGTATCAATAGTGTAGTTCAGCGGTTATTAAACTTTTTGGCGACGGAACCCTTGAGCTTGTTATTTCTTTTTAGTATTTATTTAAAAATTAAAAAGATTTATTTATTTATTTCCTGTCAATTTTTTTTTTCTACGCAGTCGGGGTTTTTATTAAATTAACTTTTATTATGTCTTAGTCGGTTTGTCAACCTATGAAGTGTATTTATTTAAGCGCCAAATAAACAAATAGATTGCCAAAATAGTTAAGTTGAGCATTGTCGCAAAAGAGATTGCCCAAAACCAGGCCCCAACTTTGTTGCAGCGTGCCTCAACAACCCCAGCATTAAAATACAATTTAATTAAATAGTCAATTGGTTAAGATTAATGTATGAAATAGTTACTAAGCACTATTTAAACGATTAGGTACTTTATTATAGATAAAACACAAGATTTCAGTGTTCATTTCTTTTTATTACCTATATCTGCGGGATTAAAACTATATATTAAAAAATATTTTTATAAGAATAAATTGGGGAGTCAGAGCATGCTAAAATTGTATACATTGATTAATTTACCTTCCAAATATATATTGTATAGTTTTTTTTTTTTATTTTGCGCAAATATACCAACCTTGGTGCCGGTTACGAATGCGGTTAGTTTGGGGTCGAGTTGTCAAAGCGGCTGACAGAAAGGTCTGGAGACAGGAAGGCTGGCAATTATTTCTGCCAACGTATTAGCCTCGCTATACAGAGGGGATGTGTTGCCAGTCTCCTTGGGACTATCTCGGATGGGACGTCTCTAGAGGACATTTTTTATTTATAGTTTAGTTTATTTTTAATTTTATTATTTAGGTAGCTTTTAATTTATATTTAATGTATATTAATTATTTCGAATAAATAATACTCATTTTTTAAAACAATAAAGTTTATTATTATTATGATTTGTAAAAAAGTAAAATCAGTCTGGTTGATATTAACGAAAGGAAACCGTTTTGGAAAATGACTTAATATTATTAACATTGTTTCAGGTGAACATCAGTAACACGTGGGTGCTCCCTGAGGAGGGGTTTCCTGTATTTTACCGGTACTTCCGTGATCGCATCTCCTGGTACGAAGCGGATGCTGTCTGCCAATTCCATCATGCTAACCTTGTTACCGGTAAGTCAAGCGCTATTCTGTGAACTTCTCTGCATTTAGGACCTACCAAGTTTCTAAATCATCAATTACGAACACCAAAAAGCAATTAAACAATTCGAACACAAAATAAGATTAAACACAATCACAGGATAAATAAAATAAATAAACAAATATAAGTAGGAAAATATAAATAAATACACAAATAAAATATATCAACCACACTATTCACTTCCATACATTGCATTGGGAAATATCGAGTGTTGCCATTAATTCTTTTTTTGAAGGTTACGAAAAATATTTCAACGTATTTAACCAATGGGGTGTATTACTAACTTTTTATCACGATAGATGGCGCATGATAGATGGTACCTAATATAACTGTCAGTTGCATAGAAAACTTGTATTTTTATTTCGTAATTTATTATTTTCCGGATATTATGCCGAAGTGAGCAGCTTTTATTTTTAATTTCCAAGCGAAATCAACTATAATTAATAAAAACCATTTTTCTTTTTAAAGACGGTGTGCGCTTTCTTTCTTCGTCTTTTAAGATAGGTAACGTTAATTTTAAATACATTTTTCTGTTATAAAAATAAAAAAACTACAAAAATATTTTAAAATGATAGGATATAGGTGTAATACAAAGTACCATTGCCGCTAGCGACATCTACAAAAAGCTTTGCCTAATACACCCAATTTTGTTGTTTATATTTATAATTTCTTCTATATTATTTAATATTTCGAATCTATATTTAAATTATTAAGATTGTTATGTAGTTTTATACTCTACGCTTTAATAATTTATTATAATAATATATTCTGAGAATATTTTTTTTTTAAATATACTTGTAACCCTAAATTGACAAAACCGAAACGAAACAAAATGGAGTGTTGGCTGTTACGAAGCCAATGTTATTTATTTTATTGTCTGTTTACGGGAATTAAAAAAGAATTTTATATTTTTAAATTGTGCAACGTAAATCGAGAAATGTTTGTGATATGTGCGTGGTTTCTGACCACCCCGGATACTTCTAATAATTCGTAATATTCCTTCAAATACTTATCTACCTCTTTAATACACAAATACCTAATTTAAAATGTTTACATACATACATATCTGTGCCGGACAGGCTGATTTAGATACCATTAAAATAGTAGCAATGTCTAGTTTGACAGATGTTTTTGATATGAGAAGACACAATTCAGGCGATAAACGAATACGAAGGAAATTGTGCTTCATTACAGAAAAACCAGATTTATACAGTCCTACAGGCAACAATATCTTTACGCCAAATCCCTTGAGGGGTAGGCAGAGACAATTGAGCGCCACTTGTCACGGTCACGACGTATCGCTTTCGCTTCTTCAACATTCATCAACCTCTTCATACATGCCCTTTTGTTTCGATTACTTTTTAATGCTCATTCAGCTTTTTTTATTTTATTTGATCGTAATATGTGAGTCTTGGTCTGCCAGAGCCTCTTTTACCCACAATTTTTGCATTATATATCTGGTTCGTCAATCATCGGATTTTTGTACCTATGCTTTCTTTCATACCTACCCTTTTGTGTATTTCGTCATTGTAATAGTTACTTACAATGTTTTTGAAATTGCCCGATATATGTTGTTATCGGAGAATATTCTTGCTATCTCGTGGAGGGTTGGTCGGGGCGTCATCATAGTAATGGGGCTCTCGACTCTATGCCCTCGATTAGGCCTAACGGGCTCGGGGAATATTGAAATGTACTCGGCAGGCTTATTCCTTCCTAAAGCTCCCATTTTATTATCGCATATTACGATATTATCGTATGTACCTACTTGTATTGAACACGCTTAGAGACTTTTACGTGCATACCTTGGTTCACGGCACGATGTAAAGTAAAAATAGGTCGTAGGCGGACTGAAGGTGGTAATTTGCCATTCCTAACAAAACCATATGTCGAAAGTAGAATTTTTTTTGGCTATTTTAAATTAATAGTCCATTTTTTTGTCACTTACGACATATAGTTTCTCAAAATCAATGAAAAAAGTAAAGTATCATCACGAGCGTTTCCCTTTCGGTGTGGTCAGAAAACTACGCTTATAAATAAGCGGATTCACATTTAGCCAACTTTACTATAGGCCAAGTGGCAAGCTAGTCGATGTCTCTAGCGTACCAAACTCGGGAAATATCACAAGTAAATTAAATATTTATTATATGTATTTATTTACATTAATAAATATTTTTGTGTCCAAACCAGGAATTAAACCCGGTACGTACGAGTTTAAATCCACGGACTTAACCATGTTAGACCACGGAGGCAGTCAATCAAAATCAATCAATCATTTATTTATTAACTTTTGGTACATTCATTTAGGTTCTAACAGGTGGTTGTGAGCTACAAAAGTCGACCATCTCTTAGGTAAATAAAAAATATCATTTTTTGAAGTTATTGTTATATATTATTTATTTATTATTCTTAGGAAAAGTTTATTTTTATCAATAGAAAAACATATTAGGTAGGTAGACCATGTGCCGTCAGTATTCCTCGGTGGCGTTCCATTACAGCGGGTTGACAGGTTTAGGTATTTGGGGCATGTCATGACGAGTGACCTATGTGATGATGAGGATTTTGTCGACTTTCGGGTTGCACATAGGCATGTAGTCTACCTAAATTCTGCCTTGCCAGGTGGGTTACTGCTGTACCAGGTATTGTATTTTCATAGGTACTGATAACTAAATTTAAAAGGTTAATAATTGATCGTTGTGGTGCAGTTCTGTATATGTTTTATTTTGTAAATCTGATATAGCTGAGTTTTCCTTGCAGGTTCCTTTCTCAGTCAGATTAAACATTAACAGGTCACTGGAATTTGCTAAGCTGCTGGTCTTCTTCTAACAGCTTACTTATTAGACCACTTTGCTGCTTAGTCTTCTTCTAGCAGGAGTAGAATCATTCAAAATAATTAAATTAATGACGTTTCATAAATGCCTGTAATAGGTTTACGTGAATAAAGATATTTTGACTTTGACTTTGACTTTGACATTGAGAGGGAGCGCAGGGCGAGCGAGCAATATGCTCGCTCGCAGGTTTGCTCGATGTACTGAACCAGTCAAGGTAACACTTTTTAAAGCCCTCTGCCAATCATTCTACTCGAGCGGACTGTGGGTGTCGTATACGCGCCGAGCCTACAACGTCCTGCGCGTGGAGTAGGTACAACAATGCCTTCAGAATGCTGCTGAGACTGCCGAGGCTCTGCAGTGCGTCGGGTATGTTCGCGAAGGCGCGGGCAGATTACTTCTACGCTATTCGTCGCAAAAAGACAGCCTCACTGCTGCAGCACCTGAGAAGTAGTAATATCAGCATTCTGAAAACTATTGCTGCAAGGTTTGACTGTCCCATCCAAAAACATTGGATGGAGACAGTCATTGAAATTAAAAAATAAAATAATTATAGAATTAGGTACTAACAATACTAATATAGTTTTATGGATGCATTGTTACTAACAAAATACTAATAAATTATGAACTAAGTTTAGTTTGAAATAAACGTTTTATTATTATTATTATTAGTCTAGACTCTAGAGTAAGGGCATACAAAATCATTCTGTATACGGTCTAACAGCTAGACCATCTTCCAAATTAATAAATTTGAAATTCATAGAATGTCACTTACGATGTTTTTCGTGAGAAGGGTCCATATCGATAACATGCCAGCTGTAACCCCACGCCGAAGATCAGCAAAAGCGATAAATATTGGATTTTTTTATCTACGTCACTCAATTTCTTTATGCTTTCGAGTTGGCTTGCATCGAGGAATACGTGATCACAATATTTATTATGTCTTATGTATTTTTTTCTACTGAGCGCTAAATATGTAAATTTGTTTTTTCTAAATGCAATATTGCGTAAACAAACATGACAGGAATTCCCGGTTCTCAGTTCAGTAAAATGAAACCCGGAAATTAAATTAGGTAGAAGGGTTGCGCAGTTCTCTGACGGCGGAACTGGACTGGACCCTTCGCAAAATATCTCTGTGTGGTGCCCAAAACCTAGTCCAGTTTAATGCCAGTAAGACACAGGCATGTGCGTTGACGGCCCAGAAGTCTCCCTACTCTTCTCTTCCTACTCTTCAGAACACCGTGCTGGAACTTCAACCCAGCTTCAACATACTTAAATGAAATACGCTCAGACCTAAACCACAGAAACTACATTAAGGCATCACCAAAATAGCGTCCAAAAAACTCAGGGTACTGAACAAGGTGAAGCGATTTTTCTTTTTTTTTTCTTTAGATATGCATGGAATACTACCATTGGGATGGTTCCGCCAAGTACCTCACAGATGCTCTCAATGTCCTACAGAGGCGAGCTGTTCGAATTGTGGACGATGCCACTATATCTGGAACTCTCGAATCGCCGAGATGTGGCTTCTCTAAGCTATACTATGGTGAGTGCTCCGAAGAACTCTATAACCTAATCCCTCCCTCTCCATTCCGCAACCGAACCACATGCACAGGTCAGAATATGCACCCACATACCGTAGTCACCATCCCTACGCGTACGTATAAATTTGGGGACTCATACAACTGTCGTACGATAAAGATGTGGAATGCTCTTCCAGCCTCTGTGTTTCCACTTTCCTATAACTTGGAGTCCTTTAAGCGAAGTGTGAAAAAGCATCTAGTCAAGCCGGCATAGTGTTAGGGACTGATGGCAGTTATAAGTGTCTGACTTCAGTTGCTAACATTCATGGACCTTGCGCGCCACTTACCATCAGGTGGGCCCAAGGTCACATGTCGTGCTAGTATATAAAAAAAAATACTGTTCTCACCTCTGGGATTGCTCCGCTAAGTATCTTACAGATGCTCTCAATGTCCTGCAGAGGCGGGCAATTTGGATAGTGAACGACACAACAGTGACTAAAACTCTCTAATGAAAATTAGTTTAGGAGTTATAATTAAAAAACTGTAAATTAACTACTTAAGTACTTTAAAACTGGCTCCGTAGTCTAGCGGTATAGTTCATGGATTTAGAGGTGCCGGATTCGATTCCTGGTCGGGGCACAAAAATATTTATTAATGTAAATAAAAATATTTAATTTATTTGTGATATTTCTCGAGTTTGGTACGCTGGAGACATCGACGAGCTTGCCCCTTGTCATGATTGGCCTATAGATAGATAGATAGATAAATTCTTTATTGCACAGAAAATAATACATTTTACAGTACATAGGCGAGCTTAATGTCTAAAAACATTTTCTAACAGCTAACCTTTGGGAGATGTGAGCAGGGATTGTGAGGTGCATGACCGCTAATATTTGAGATAAAGAGATTTATTGAGTTAAAAACTTATAACTAAAAAAAGAACGATATTAAATCTATAATATAAATACATACAATACATAGATAACACATACATATATTAGTTACATACTATATTTATATATATATATACATACAATAATATACCGATTTAGTCAAGTTATGTAGACTCGTCTTGCTTTTTGTGAAAGTGTTTAGTGAGCAAATTTTTATAACATATCAGTGATGGTGCTTTACGAATATGAAGAGGGAGTCGGTTCCACTGGCGAGCTGCTGATACTGTATAAGAATCTGAACATCTGCTGGACGAATGTGGCGGGATTTTTAATTGATTATTAGAGGAAGAGCGAAGAGAACAACTGTGTGTATCGCACAGAAATTGGAAACGATCTTTTAGGTAAGGGGGTGCCATTGGATTAAATAGGACATTGTAAAGAAAGGTAAGTGAATGTGCAGACCTGCGATTTCGGATATTGAGCCACTTTAACTCTTTGCGAAATTGAGAAATATGATCATACTTACGCAAGCCGAATACATAGCGGATGCATAAGTTAAGAAGTCGATCGAGTTTATTTAGAAGCTCTTCGGTGAGGTCGGAGTAACAGACGTCTGCATAATCAATAATGGGAAGAAGCAACGAGCTGACTAACGTAAGCTTTGTCGAGGCTGGAATGAAATTCTGCGATCTCTTTAGAAAGTAAATACTATAGTAAAGTTGGCTAAACGTGAATCCGTTTATTTATAGACGTGGTTTCTGACCACCCCGAAAGGGAAACGGTCGTGATGATACTTTACTTTACTTTTTTAAATGTAACTCTGTAGCAATTTTGTATCGGCATCATCCGTTACAGGTTTTGGTAAAAAGCTAGTTAACCGCTGAGTGATTAAGTGGGCTATTTCGGGGGTGGTATGAGTAAGGGATGATCATTATCTCGGGGCTGGCGCTGGAGGGTTACTCTTGAAACTAAGATTCGAACGATTTGATAAACAGTTCTGAAGTTATCGAGAAATGTTGAATTTTCGTTTGCAATACTGTTTGAAGGCCTATTCACGGAATCCAAATTTCATTATTATCTTAACTGACATTGACATTTATATTCTTATAATTGTGTCTGTCTTAGCTTATAGTATGACAATGCCTATCTACAGCAGCTATAATGGGAAGCGTTATTCTGTATTTATAATTTTGTTATTTAAATTTTTTATTGTTTCTCTTTCCAAATGATGGTTATCATGTACTGCTCCAGATTCACCAATATGTACTATAAAATGATATTATTTTATATCAATATTGTAAAAATCTTTTTGTCCTATGCCTACTTGCAAAATAAACGAATTGAATTGAATTGATTCGTTTAAATCAATCGCCATGGCCTAAAATATTGACAGTATATGTTAAAGGACAAAATTTCAATTGACGTTACTCTTTTAAATTATTATTAATTTTCTATTTCGTTTTCGTGCAAGTACGTCAACCTCGGTACAGGTTACGAATTTGCGCCGTTTCGGGTCGAGACGATGGGCCCATGGGGACTCTCAGCCAAGCGTCTGGCCAAGGAGTTGTCCAAACGGCTAACGGAAAAGTCTGGAGCCAAGAAAGAGGAGAAATGTTGCCAGTCTTCTTGGTACTATTTCTGAAGGGTCGTCTCTAGAGTCCATCAGTCCGCCTGCCACCTATTTGTTGTTCTCGTTGAAATTATGTGCCATTTTCAATGATGTCAAATGCCAATTTTTACTTTCAAGAAGAACTAATATTGTAAGCTTGCCATGGTGATATTTATATTTAAAAAAATAACACCGCTTGTAACAAGACTTACCTGGAAGAGAAATGAATTCACTTCATAAATTAATGAAAAAAAAAGTTTTTAATTCGATTGAGATAAAAACAAGAATATCTCAGCTGGTTATAGAGATAACGTCAAGACCCGATATGTCAGCGGTGGAGAGTTCGCTCATTGATATTGCTTTTACCCTTCAACTTCAACAAATCTCGACTTTTAGTAAATTTATTTATCTCTTTATTTATTTAAATTATTTAATGCACTTAAAAATAGTACAGAGGCGAGCTATAATGCCAGTAGGCATTCTTTACCAGCTAACCTTGGGGATCGAGTAAGGTGATAGGCAGTATGAAAAAAAAAAGAAATTTTAATGATACAGTTAATAAGTTACCTAACTAATTCTAATATACTACACATTATACCTAAACACATAAACATACATACAATTATACATACAAGTACATCAAGTTAAATTTAAGTTGTTTTTTTTTAAGAAGTTCATCCATGTTTCTTTCTACCAAGAAAAAAAAAAGTGATATTTTCTCGCTGCAAGCACCTCTTACAGCGAGTTTCTCGAACGTTTTTTATGGTACTTAATTATTAGTACCGGGTTCGATTCCTGGTCGGGACACAAAAATATTTATTAATGTAAATACATTTATTTAATATTTAATTTATTTGTGATATTTCTCGAGTTTGGTACGCTGGAGACATCGACGAGCTTGCCACTTGTCATGATTGGCCTATAGTAAAGTTGGCTAAATGTGAATCCGCTTATTTATAAGCGCGGTTTATGACCACCCCGAAAAGGAAACGGTCGTGATGATACTAATTATTACGGCCTAATACTATGGGGTAACTCTATAGATGTGGACTTAGTTCTTAGGGCTCAGAAAAAGTGTATACGTGCTATAAGTGGTGCCCATTATTTAGAATCGTGCAGGCCACTATTTAGAAAGTTTAAAATATTGCCTGCACCATGTATTTACATAAAACAAATAGCCTTATTTGTCAGACAATATCCGGAATTCTTTCCAAAAGTTGAGGATATACTCAAGAAAGAGTCCAGAGGCCAATACAAGCATAATTTATATATACCAAAATGTAAACTTAGCTTAGTAAAGAAAAATGTCCATTAGGCAATAACAATTTATAATACCTTTCCTTAATAATAATAATAATATACGTTTATTCAAAGCAACTAGGCTCACTTGTTAGTTACAAAATCCTTACAACTAATGTTAATATAAAAATGAAAATAAAAGTAAAAGAAAATAAAATATTGCAATATTAAAACAATATGACCGTGCAGTAACCACTCCGCCCCCCACCAGTCTGACAGGATGCACCTCACTCCCGCCAGACCAGCAGCCGCACGAAGCAGCCAATGCACGGCGAACCATATCTTTCAGATATCATCTTCAGGATACTGTTAGTGCTTGTCCTCACTCTGTTAAGCTATGATGCAGTGGTTTTGCGTCTTATAGCAAAGAAGTCATCTGTATGAGCCTGCGCAAACATTGCCGACGCACTACAGTAGCGTGGCAGCCCCAACAATATCCTGAAGCTATTATTGTACTGTACACGTAGGGCGCTGATCGATGCCTGCGTAAAGTTGGTCCACAGACTGCTAGTATAAAACGTTTGACAGTAGGCTTTAAATAGCGTTATCTTGACTTGCTCACTACTGCGTGCAAACCTACGTGCCAACATATTGGATCTAATCGCCAGCGCCCTACGTTCTCGTTCGATGTCTACCTGATCGTTGAGGTCCTCTGTTACATAATGACCCAGATAATTAAGCAATTATAAACCTTAAGTATAAAAGAATTGCCAAATAAATAAAAGTAAAGAAAAAAAAAAACATACATAAGTGGTTTTTATTTCCACTGTATTACCCAACGCACGATAGTGTTTTAGCACATAGGAAAAAGACAACGCACGAAAGTGCGGAGGGGGTTTTGTAGAATACCTGGTACAGTAGTAACCCACCAGGTAAGTCAGAATTAAGATAGACTACATGCCCATGTGCATCCCGAAAGTCGACAAAACGCAAAAACCTCTGCTATATATTTATGTAATACTATTTTTCGTTGTATGTACGTATGTATGTTTTATTTAGGTCAACATTATTAGTACTGCAAAGGTATCTCTCAAGGGATTCTGTAAAGCATATAGCAAAAAGAAACTTCGACAAAGAGATTTAGGATTTGACTTATATGCATGGCATGGGCATTCGATTAAATACAAATCGTCATGATCGTAGAACAGTGTCGGATTTAAAAAAATACCCATAATTTTGCATATATATTTATATATAGTTTTATATTGTTTGTGGTCTGTAATTTATAGTGCAAATATTAGAAAGGGTTCCAAAATGAAATCTAGAAGGTTTGCACTTATTATGAGACTTAAAAAGTGACAAAAAAACAGTCGAAATGACAGTTGAATGGCCGCCATGAAAATTTTAAATATAACAGATCCGTCACTGTTCTACGATCATGACGAAATGATTGTTGACACAATGGCGTGGATGTATTTTACAATCATAAAAAATATCTATAAAAATATTCTCGTACACTTGCCTTGTTGACTTTGAGTGTGACGTCACGACAACAACAAAGGCAAATTCCAGTTACAAGCAGCGCTAACGTCACATTCTAAAATGTTTAGCTCAACCAGTATTCATAAATTTTTTGGTAATGGAACGACTAATAAGTCGTAAAAAGAAAACGTTAACGGGAAAGCGAACAGTTTTATAAAATACTAGAACCAAAAAATAATTATATTAAGAACATTTTAACAGATTTTTTTTTTGTCACGCTCGTACTCGTGTTTGAATTCGCTTGGTTGTCACCAAATTAATTTTACACAATACACAAACAAACCACACTTTTGTTTAATGTGTTGCGACGTCACAGGGATAGCGTGATAGTGATATATAATCTTAATTTATAAAACAAAGTCGGGTTTGTTAGAACACTTATAACTTAACTGCTGCTGTGGGGGCCTGGGACCTCTGCCGAACACGTTCAATTTATTGTTCTTAAATTAACAGAGGTTTTTGCGTTTTGTCGACTTTCGGGTTGCACATAGGCATGTAGTCTACCTTAATTCTGACTTGCCTGGTGGGTTACTGCTGTACCAGGTATTGTTTTCTCATAGGTACTGATAACTAAATTTATAAGGTTATTAATTGATCGTTGTGGTGCAGTTCTGTATATGTTTTATTTTGTAAATCTGATATAGCTGAGTTTTCCTTGCAGGTTTCTTTCTCAGTCAGATTAAACATTAACAGGTCACTGGAATTTGCTAAGCTGCTGGTCTTCTGCTAACAGCTTACTTATTGGACCACTTTGCTGCTTAGTCTTCTACTAGCAGGAGTAGAATCATTCAAAATAATTAAATTAATGACGTTTCATAAATGCCTGTAATAGGTTTACGTGAATAAAGATATTTTGACTTTGACTTTGACTTTGACTCGAGAACGCTGGACCTATTTTCATGGTTTTTGTATTGTTGGATTTGTCTCCGTCCAGAATAGCTGAATAACTAATAATAACATTGGAAAATTGGAGAAATAAATAAATAAAAGAAAAAATATTAACCCATCAAAATGTTTGTGGGTTTCGTACCTGTCTAGGGGCTGTGATGATGAAAGAGCATATTCCTTATTTAAAATTAAGAGATATTATTTCCCAATAAAAAAAACCCAATCCTCTCATAAGTCATGTAGGTTATTCTGAACGAAAACCCTTTGTATTCAACACACGTTCAAATTAGGAAAATAGTCATTAAGCTACAGCGAATAACTCTCTTAGTAGAGACACGTAAACGTATTTTCTTATAAAGAACGACTTATACGAGATCGTAGATGTGAGAACTCGGCTTATTATTGGTCTATTTGCAAAACCGGAACATTCGATGTATGGTCACGCTAAATCAAATCAAATCAAAATATTTATATGAAGACAAATTTCTAAGCGTTCCATGGATTCACCGTGCGCGTGCCGAATCCATTGTGAGTAGGTAAGAAATGAGAAGAATGGTGTCTCGGAATTGCGACCGACAATAGGCTGGTTTAAGAAAAGGAGGCCTCCCTTTTTAATTTTATTGCGCGATAATACGCTCACCATCCACCATTCTACTTCTCTCCCTACCCAACCAAATACTGTATGATTCCGTTAATGCCGTCTTGGAAGCTCGTTACATAAATGTCTTGACGGCAGACCTGCTTAGGCCCAATTCTTTCAATAAGTGATGCAAAGATTTTGCTGGAACTCCTCTCGCACCAACTTCCACTGCGTAAAGCTGAGTCTTGAACCCGTTCCTGATCATTTCTTCTGTGAGATCATAATATTTATTCGACTTCATGTTGTGGTCTTTTAGAATATTTGTTTCCCACGGAACGGTAAGTTCAATAAGGATAACTTTTTTCAAGTTCCAAGAAAACACTAAGATGTCTGGCCTATAGGCTGATACAGCTAGTTCATTTGGGATCCTATAACGGTGTTCAAATGTATCCATGAGAATTTTCCAGTCCGATGCGGCGCCAAGGATCGAGGTGGGTTTGCATTTAGTTTTCGTGCTTTGCCCTTCCTTTACAAATGTGGTCAAAGTTTTATTTGTAGTCAGTATATATTATAATATAAGTCTCACCAAATATTTTGCAAGCTGTATTCATGGCTAAATGTGCTGAGCCATTTTTTTATTGTTAAAAACACAATTGTTACCACATTTATTGCAAATAAATATTTTTATTTGATTTAGCGTGACCATACATCAAGTGTTCCGGTTATATATATATATATATAAACACTTGATGTATGGTCACGCTAAATCAAATAAATATATATATATATATATATATATATATTTGATTTAGCGTGACCATACATCAATATATATCTAAGTACCTATAATATACATGAAATGATAATAATTATTTTTCTAACATTCTTATACTCCAAATAGTTAGACTCCAAATATTCCTTCAAACTATAAAAACATTTTACACTCAGAATTTTCTTTATCCTTAATTTAAATGTATTCGTAGGAAGTTCCCTTACACTTAGTGGAAGCTTATTAAAGATTTTAATAGCCATTGTTTCACAACTTCGGCTATGCCAATTACTTCTAGTATAAGGCAGAACTAACCTACTGGGTATCTTGTATTAAATGAGAAAGCCCACATTTCTTAGATAATTTTTTCTCGTGCCATTATGATTTCTTTTTTATTTGATCGTTAATATATTGTGTTTTCATAATCTGTAATTATATATATTTATTTTACCGCTTTGTCGTTATTCTAGACAATTGAAAAAAACTATTGTTTACGTTAATCATTAAATAGTTTAGATCCATCCGATATAATCGAACAATTATTTACATTTTTAAATCCTTAGATTTATCTATAATAAAGTACCTGATCATAATAAAGTACCTAATCGTATAAATAGCGCTCTGTTTTATTTTACAACGGAGTTCTTCGCGCCATTTTGCACGGACATGTCAAGTCCAAGTTTTTCGTTTTGTAAATTAATTTACTGTGGATATTATTGGTCAAAAGTGGTGTTGTATTGTTTAATAATGTGCTACAATGTGAATAATTATGGAAAACGATAAATTGGACTTTAAATATGGGGCACAAGTTGCAGTTTATTTTTTGCGGTTTTCCCGCGCTGTCAACTCCCATATTTTACCCAACGTGTTTGAGCTATAATGCCGCGAGTAACTTGGAGTAACTTAAAGCATCAAATTTTGCAGCATCTAGAATTTGATGATGACCTCATTAAGTCGTGAAAAAGAAAGATATATTACGTCAGACTTGGCTGTATGGGCTAGACCCTTTGCCTTCCCTATCATCTCATTCATCATCCATCGGGAGAAGAGAACCAAAAAAAAAAAAGCATTCGAACCCAACTCCTGCGTGTTTAACTCCACGGCCGTAACTGCTAGACCACGGTGGAGATAAAATAAAGTTAGTTTAGTCAGGAATCATAAAGAACTCTTAACGGACCCTTTCAATGGAAGTCCCGTGTAAATTGCCACTTCAACTTTGAATATTAACTTTAGGATCGAATTTAAATGTCGGATTTTGAAAGACCTTCCCTCCGTCTTTTGATAGACGATCCTATTTAATATTTTTTTCGAATGAATAAAATATTTATTTAATAATTTATATCTTTATTGCACAAAGTTCAAAGGCGGACTTAATGCCTCTAGACATTTTATGACAGTCAAACCTTCAGAACAACAAAAGCAATCAAACGATGAAAGGTATGTACTCGTAGGTGCAATTACAGACTTATTAGATAATATATTAACATATATAATTTATTACAAACTTTTCTAAATAAATAATATTTACATATCTACATACTAATAACTACATACATATAAGTAAACGTATACTATTAAATAAATTTATTACAAACTATGTAATAATAGAAACGCTATGCCTAAAAAAAAACAATTAGGAGTTCTTCGCGCCATTTTGCGTGGACATGTCAAGTGCAAGTTTTTGTTTTGTAAAATAATTTACTGTGGATATTATTGGTCAAAAGTGGTGTTGTTTTGTTTAATAATGTGCTACAATGTGAATAATTATGGAAAACGATAAATTGGACTTTAAATATAGGGCACAAGTTGCAGTTTATTTTTTTGCTGTTTTCCCGCGCTGTCAACTCCTATATTTTACCCGTCGTGTTTGAGCTATGGTGCCGCGAGTGACTCCAAGAAAAGCATCAAATTCTGCAGCATCTGGAATTTGATGATGACCTCATTAATTCATACAAAAGAAAGCTATATTACGTCAGACTTAGCCTTAAGCCCTTTGCCTTCCCTATCATCTCATTCATCATCCATCGGGAGAAGAGAACCAAAAAAAAAAAAAACAATTAATAGATCGGTCCGAACCCCGGCATGTACAATTGAGAAATACACTTTTCGTACGTAATTTTATCATTCACAACACCACGGTCCTTTCGTGGTCTAGCGGTTAAGTCCGTGGATTTAAACTTGGAGGTACCGGGTTCGATTCCTGGTCGACACACAAAAATATTTAATAATGTAAATAAAAATACATTTAATTAATATTTAATTTATTTGTGATATTTCTCGAGTTTGGTACGCTAGTACATCGACGAGCTTGCCACTTGTCATGATTGGCCTATAGTATAGCTAAATGTGAATCCTCTTATTTATCAGCGTGGTTTCTGATGAACGGTCGTGATGATACTCTTACCACGGTGCCGTGCCTCGGAGAGCACGTTAAGCCGTCGGTCCCAGTTCCATTAATACCAACTTGTGGAATCGTAAATAAATTGTCATTTAAAAAGAGACATCAGAACTTCGCCAACCCGTCTGGCCAGCGTGGCGAGTGTAGGCCAAATTCTCCAGAATTTTCTGGTAGGTCCATCTCCAACAGTGGAGGTCTAGGACTTTGTGTTCTAGCGGCTGCCGGCTTTGATGATAATGATGATGATGACGACAATTAAATCTAAAAAAATCATTTTCATTCATTCATTACAGCCTCTAGAACAACGGCCTAGACCTCCACTGCTGGAGATGGGCCTTTCAGAACATATATCTGAAGAATTTGGCCTACACTCGCCACCCTGGCCAGACGGCTTGGCGAGGATATGATGTCATTTTTTTTTAGGACAATTTATTACCGATTCCACAAGTTGGTATTAGTGAAACCGGGACCGACGGCTTAACGTGCTCTCCGAGGCACGGGAACGGTGGTGTTGTAAATCTATGACAAATTTATTTATTTTTTATTTAAAAACTTTATTGCACAAAGTACAAAGGCGGACTTAATGCCCGTAGACATTCTCTGACAGCCAAACCTTAGGGACAAATTTGAACAAATATAAGTGCAATGAAAGCAATGGTAAAATATACAATTAAAGAATGACTTAACATATATTATATACGTACTTATATAGTTTTATATATGTAATATATTATCAATATACTAAATACTAATAGATACACAATATTATACATAGACATACATAAATACAACTTACTAACGTGGTTTTGACCTATTTATAAAGTGTGCATAGACCAATTTTTTAAATGACAATCTATTAGTTGCCTGCCTTATGTTCACCGGAAGATCATTCCATAAATTTGTGGCAGCGACACAAATGTACGTAAGAAAAGTGTATTTCTCATTAGTACATGCCGGGTGGGTTTGAACCGACCTTTGTAGGATTTAAGGAACGCGTTCTTAGAACCAAGCCACCAAGCCTTTAAAATCATTAATATATTTTTATCTATTTTTTTATACACTCAGTGTATACACGCGGCGGAGATATTTGTTTTATGACATATAGTGTTGATGATTAGGATGTGTATTAATATATTACTAAAACACAATAACAACTCGAAAATCAAGGTGTAAATGTCTATTTTCAGAACTGAAGGACACAAAATAAGAGGCTTTGATATAATTTTACATAATTATTAATATTGATTTTGGCGCGGTGGTGGCTCGGTTGTAAGAACGCGTTCCTTGAATCCTACAAAGGTCGGTTCAACCCACCCGGCATGTACCAATGAGAAATGCACTTTTCTTACGTACATTTTAATTATTTATTTAATTTATTTACACACGTTAATCTTATATAGGTTTATTACATATGCAATTTTTATATAACATAAATAAATGTCAAAATAATACACCCAGATAAGAAAAATGACAAAATGATTAAGTGCGATAAAGAATTTATTCAAATTCAAATTAAAATGAGTGTTTTTTTTTTTTTTTTTTTTTTATACTAGCACGACATGTGACCTGGCACCCAATTCCTAGCCTGATTCCGAAACGTGTGGATACACATTAGTCGTCGTCAGAAATTAGCCTTTAATTGAAAAATAATAGAAAAATTAAACAATAAAAATATAGGATTTTTTACGATACAAAAATCTGATATGACGTTGCTGTATTTCCTGTTTGAATAAGGTTACTGAGGGCCTACTCCAAATACGCGACATAACAAACTTTACACGATTCCTACTTTAATCTCTAACTAAAGCAAGATTTACGTATATATCATAATATTAGACATTGAAAATAATATACCCAAGTTTTTAACATGTATTCAGGTCCCGCTAGGCGTATACCTATGAATCAATAATAAAGAGTACAGAAGATAAATTTCTAAGCATTCCATGGATTCACCGTGCGGGTGCCGGATATATCGTGTGTGGCGTAGAGATGAGAAGAATGATTTTTTACGCTTGCAATCGACAAGACAATAGGCTGGTGTACATAGGAGGCCTCCTTTTTTATTTTATTGCGCAACAAGACGCTCAGACCAATCTACTCATTTCCCTGCCCAAACAAATACTGTATGATTCCGCTGTCTTGAAAGCTCCTTCCATAAATATATTGACAGCTTAAAAAAAACAATAATTTGGATAAGTCGCCATAACTCTCTTATTATATATGCGTATATGTATGTATTTTATATTTAGTTATATATTTATTTGTTTATGTAGGACATTTATTTATGTATTAGTACTATATGTTAGTAATTAATGTGTATTTTATATAGTAATATATAATTTCAATTATCATTTTTCTTCTGCTGTACCCGCTTATTACATATCTCAGTCACAAAGGTTAATTGGTAGAAAATGCATTTACGGCATTAAGCTCGCCTATGTACCTGCACTTGTTTTGGTTTTGTACAATAAATAATTTATTATTATTATTATTATAAGTCTAGGATTCACGTAATTCGTTGGTACTTCAGAGTAGACCCCACATTTTCACGACCCGGGCACATGTTGACGTGTTGCCAGTAGTACACACGTTTTTATCGCCGCCCCACGCTGACAGCTCCAAAACAATATATCACTAAAACTTATCCAGATTTTATTCCCTTGTGTATGATTTTATCTGGTTTAGTTTGAAAATCGCGAGCGTGAACAAGAGCTGTAGCCAAATTTTGGTTACACGCAAACGTAAAAAAAAAACAAAGTAAGTATCATCACGACCGTATCCCTTTTGAGGTAGTCAGAAACCCCGGTTTTAAAAAAGCGGATTCACAATTAACCAACTTTACTATATGCCCATCATGACAAGTGGCAAGCTCGTCAATGTCTCTACCTATGGTAAAGTTAGCTAAATGTGATTACGTTTATTTAAAAAGCCTGGTTTCTGACGCTGTCTCCCTGAGGTTCGACGCGCTTCTCAAAAGACCAGCGTCATACAATCGTGTCCATTGTCGTTATAATAATAATAATAAAAAAAAATGTACAGAACCAAAAAAAGTGTGGATACAATGGCGAGCTTAATGCTATAAATACATTTTCTACCAACTAACCTTTGTGAATGGGGAGCCATTATAAGCAGGTGCAGAAATACTATTGTAATCAACAATAATGAAATATAAATAGATAATAATTAAATATACATATCCTACATATTAAATAAATATATACATAAATACTGTAGAAACGATGGGCCCGTGGGGATCGGAACTTAAAGCCTTGTATAAAGAAATTGTTCCAAGGCTCATTGACGTCTCTGGTGACAATATCTTTTATATTGTTTGTATATTACTTCGAATAAAATACATAAATAATAAATACATATCTAAGTGCATAGTAGAAAGTTATGGTAAGTTATTTTGTTTATAGTGTAAAAAATTGTATAACTTGTCTTTAAATATTTTGAGAGATGGAGCTTGTCTGATTACCAAAGGTAGTCTGTTCCACTGGCGAGCTACAGATATCGAAAAGAAGTCTGAACATCTGTTGGAAGAGTGGGGAGTGTCGTTATCTAGGAATACTCCAAAAGTGCTGAAATCCCGATGGTGGCTAAAGCTCTTTTAATAATGTAGCTGTAAAAATAATAAAAAGTTTTAAAAAAAATAAGTTTAGTGAACCAAAGAAAGAAATTAGCGTACAGGTAATGTGGTCTCACACTAGGCCTTTTAGGCTCGACATAATGGGAGCCATGACAGTTTTGCGTTAAAAATTAAGTATGTATATAATATGTAGTAAATGATAATACAGCGTAAATAAATAATAAGGATATATAGGATCAGTGTTCGATGTATGGAAGCGAGACGTGGATACGTCAGAATACGCATGAGAGTAGAGTTAATGCAGTAGAAATGCGGTCGTTGCGGCGGATATGTGGCGTTACTTTGGCGGACCGCATACGTAACGTCGAAATACGGAAAAGGGTTGGTATGAAGGAAAGCATAGGGACAAAAATAAGGAAAGGCATGCTACGATGGTTCGGGCATGTTGAAAGGATAGCTCATGCTACAAGATTGACGAACCAGATATACAATGCGAAAGTTGTGGGTGAAAGAGGCCCTGGCAGACCGAGACTCATATATCACGATCAAATAAATAAAACACTGACTGAAGGTGCATAAAAAGTCTTCGTAAGCAAAGGGCATGTATGAAGAGGTTAATGAATGTCGACGAAGCGAAAGAAGTATGTCGTGATCGTGTCAAATGGCGCTCAATTTTCTCTGCCTACCCCGCAAGGGATCTGGCGTGAAGATATGTATGTAGGATAGGTAATTATAAATAAATAAATAAAATAGTGTACATTTTATATATAAATAAAATAAGGATTACTAAGGGATTGAGAGCTACACGCTAAACCATGGCCAGCAAAAGTCTTTCGGTCTCTTCATAGTCTAGACCAAGGATAAAGCTGTGGCGGAAAAATTCTCGCGCTTTTGGAACTCAAAGACGGTTTTAATATTAAAGTAGGATTGTTACTCAAACTTGTTACAAGTACTTAGCGTTTGTTTAACTAAGTATAATGGAAAAAACGAAGCCATTGTAAACAATATAATTATAATGCTTTTACCTTAATAGGCTGTTAAAGATTAGATCGACAAAAACGTCGCTTTATAACCGAGGGTGGGCCTTTAAGATCGCCGTAATCTAGTCCATGAAACCTTTAAATTTACGACTTGGCCTATTTCACTTAGCCTTATTAATTTTAGCCACAAACTGCCGGCCAGTATTGTTAATGGCCGAAAATACTAATATATTAGATTTATATATTTATGTAAATTGCCTCCGTGGTCTAGCGGTTAAGTCCGTGGATTTAGACTTTGAGGTACCGGGTTCGATTCCTGGTCGGGACACAATCATATTTATTAATTATAATAAATCAATTATAATAAATGATTATTATTTAATTTATTTGTGATATTTCCGAGTTTGGTAGTGGAATATAAAATAAAACTAATTATAAATATAACTAAAAATACCTAGGAAATAAAAACTATTCTATATAAATACTTAAATAATAATAAAAAACAAATTTAACCCCCCCATATAAAAACGTTTATTGACTTAAAAACCTAGATACATCAATCAGTAAATACGGGGATCCCCAGAAGGTCTGTGATATAGGGAGTCCCACTCTTGCTTACAAAGACATTCATGATCAACATGCATTAACAATAATTTTGAAAACAGTTTAGACAAGTATGAAAAATAAGAAAAAATAAAAAAATAACACAATATAAAATCAAAAAACTACAGTATTTTTAAAACTCATTGCATAAATCAAGTATGAATAAACAAATAAAATAAATAAAAACAAACATAATAATATACATATGATATAAATGCTACCTAAATAATAAAATTAAAAATAAACTAAATAAAAAATGTCCTCTAGAGACGTCCCATCCGAGATAGTCCCAAGGAGACTGGCAACATTTCCCCTCTGTATAGCGAGGCTAATACGTTGGCAGAAATAATTGCCAGCCTTCCTGTTTCCATACCTTTCTGTCAGCCGCTTCGACAACTCCTTGGCCAAGCGCCTCGCTGACGGTCCCCATGGGCCCATCGTCTCGTAACCGGAACCAAGGTTGGCATATTTGCGCAATTTGAGGTTCTCCGCAGAAAAAGCCGCTCTCCCCGCACCTGATGAGGTCGCCTGGATGTGAGATGGAGGGAGCTAATGTGTCTACACATGTCGCATCCCACACCAGAGATCTGCCAAGTTTCCACGGCCCAACAGTCATTCCGTCGGGTCTCTTGCCCGCACAATCTTTAAATACAATAGATAAAATATAATATAATATAGTATAGTATATTACTAAAACAATCTTTAACAAACCTATGTCATTACTTTCAGTACTTCTTCTGTTTTTTGGTAGTCCTGCAAATACAACCATTCTGTAACGGCTTTTTAGCACAAGCGTAATTCATTCTGTAAATGTCTAACACTCTATTGATGGTATTATATATGTGATTACTATGGTATTCTAACTATACCTTGAATACACCTACTGTCTAACGGTTTATGTTCGATGAAAACTCACGGTTGGTTAAGGCGCACTGTCGGTACCTACGGAGCTTTAAGCTGAGATTGTGTGATACGGCACGTCTTTGTTAAGGCTGCATTTACACTCGTGCAACACAATATGCCATGCAACATTAAATGCAAAATTTTCCATTACAATATTCAATATATATATATTTTTTATATACTAGCACGACATGTGACCCTGCTCCCATCTGATGGTAAGTGGCGCGCGAGATCCATGAATGTTAGCAACTAGAATCAGACACTCATGACTGTCATCAGTCTCCAACACTATTCCGGCTTGACTGGGCATGACGGCAATTCGAACCAGATCCCGAAACGTGTGAATACACTTTACTGGGCTTATCGGCAAAAACGGTGGATTCTTCTCTGCCCCTGCAGACTGGGCTATTTACCACTATCAGTTCACCTACCACCTATTTGTTGTTCTCGTTGAAAGTATGTGCCATTTGCAATCATGTCAAATGCCAATTATTACTTTCAAGGAAAAATTATATTATAATCTTACCATATATATAAAAATAACACCGTTTGAAACAAGACCTTCACTGTTGGAGATGGGCCGTCTAGAAGTTTCTGGAGGATTTGGCCTACACTCGCCATGCTGGCTAATTGGCGAGGGTTTGATTTCATTTTTTTTTTGTTGTATTTTATGTATTAGTTGAACCAGGACCGACGGCTTAACATGCTTTCCAAGGCACGGGAACGGTGGTGTTGTAAATCTATGACAAATGTACGTAAGAAAAGTGTATCTCTTATTGATACGTGCCCGGGTTCGAACCCACCTCTTTACGATGTTAAGGAAGGCGTTTTTACAACTGAGCCACCACCGCTCTCACTTTATTTACATTATTATTATATACAATTGGTAACAAGTACTTACATAGTTCTTTTTTATTTTTATAACCTCTATATTGCACAAAAAACTTAAACTTTATGTACAAGCCAAAAAACTTAATGCCTTAAAGACATTTGTACGTACGTACCTTGTACTATAATAAAAATCATTTTACACTGTGTATTTATTTATTTATTATTTATTTTAAGTATTTTGTAAGTAGGCATAGGACAATAAATATAATGTATTCTGCGCTTTTACTTGTCAAAAAAAATAATCAATATAACGAAAAGCTTATTTTCTGGGAAATAGCTTGTATTTGGAGCAGCACATTACAACCCAAATATACATAATTCTTAAAATCTTAAAATTATAGCTGCTGTAAATAGGCATTGTCATATTATAAACTAAGACATACACAATTATAAAATAAATACACCAAGGATTATAGCTGCTGTAATGAGGCATTGTCATACTACAAGCTAAGACGAAAACAATTATGAGGATGTCACTAACATTATAGCTGCTGTAAAGTGGCATTGTCATACTATAAGCTAAAACATTATTAAAATGTCACATAAATTATAGCTGCTGTAAAAAGGCATTGTCATACTTTAGCTAAAATAAAAACAGTTTAAGGTGTCACTTAAATTATAGCTGCTGTAAAGAGGCATTGTCATACTATAAACTAAGACATACATAAGTAACATTTGAAATAAATTAGGACCAAGCACGCTTGTCATCCAAATATTCGCTGATGGTATAATAACCCTTTAAAATCAGTTTTATCAGTTTAGTGTACAAATGAAATATCTGTAGACGCCCTTATAATACACCTATAGTATAAGGTATCGTTGAAAAGGAATCCTGTCTGCAACCTGGAGTCCTTCAAGCGTATCCAAGTGCTTCTTTGTTAACGTGAAGGATTTAAACCGTATCATCACGACCTTTTTTTTTGAAACCACTGTTTGTACAAAAACTGATTCACGTTGGGCAAATTTTAAACTTAAGTTGGTAACTTGTTTAAACTTTATCATTACAGCCCCTAGAACACAGCGTCCATGACCTCCACTGCTGGAGATGGGCCTTCCAGAACATATATCTGGAGAATTTGGCATATTACAGTTCCAACCTCGACATGTATCAATGAAAAATAGTAATTTTTTATGTACATTGTCATTTATTTACAACACCACCGCTCCACTAATACTAACTTGTGAAATCGCTCCTCGCCAAGTTAGTGTTGCTTTGTAGGGTCTAGGTCCGTGGATTTAGACGCGGAGGTATCGGGTTCAAGTACTGGTCGGGACATACTCATAATATTATATAAAATTTATTTGTGATATTTTTCGAGTTTGGTATGCTAGTCTAACATTGACGAGCTTGCCACTTGTTACGATAGTTGGCTAAATGTGAATTAAAATTGCATTTTCTGACCACCCCGGAAGGGATACGGTCGTGATGATGATGAATATTAGTATGCATAATCCAATCCATTACTATTAAAAGGGCTCTAGCCACCATCGAGGTTCCAGCTTATCTAGAGCCTGTTGGAGTTATCCGAGATGATGGCAAGAGACCCGATGGTATGACGTTGGTCCCCTGGGAACGACGACGTGCTCTGGTGTGGGACGCCACGTGCGTCGACCCCCTCGCCGCGTCGCATATCAGGGGGACAGCGCATAAAGCGGAAGCCGCGGCGGAAAATGCGGAGTCCAGCAAGCGGTGCAAGTATGTAAGTATATCAAAAGATTACATATTTATGCCTAGAAATTTGCTGTAGAAACTCTGGGCCCATGCAGCGCAAAAAAGTTTTTAAAAGACATAACACCGTGTCTTGTCTCCTCCGGTGATAAAAAGGCTGGCTCTTTCTTCGCCCAAAGAATCAGTATTACAATTTAGCGGGGAAATACAGCCACCATTCGACGCGGACGGGACTTACTATCTTTAGTATTAATATTTATATTTTGTAAATATATTTTTCCAATAAATAACGTCCTTATCCAATCCATTATATGATATTAGTAACTATATTTTATTGTTACTTGCGATAAAACTCAACTATACTTGTGACAAATAAATAGTTTTGATATGAAAATTAGTCCAACAGTCCCCTGGAAAGTTATCCGATATTCTGTCCTCGAGCGGTTGGAATAGTACCTACCTATACATATCTCGCCAGATATTTGGGTCAACGTACATGTCTCAAAATTCACGGACTTAAGCACCGGCCTATGTCTGGGGAGAAGTTATATTCTCCGAAGACAATAGTAAAACAAAATAGGTAGGTTAACAGTGTCACATTTTGGGTGGATTTTTTTTTCTTTTTTATACTTAAAAAAGTTTAATCGCATTGACACCATCGCCTCCACTGCTGGGACCTTTAGAACAAGTGTTTTGAAGGTTTTAAATAAATAACTTTTAGTTCTTTTTGTTTTTTTTTTTATATTTATATTATGTTTTTCTCCTTTGTTTTTACTTGTTTTATTTCGTTTTTTTTTTCTTTCATTTATCAACGTTTGTTTATTATTATTAGCTGTATCCTCACAGTGTAAGTTGGTATTATATGTAGTGTATAATATATATATATATATATAGTATGTAGTATATGTAGTATTGTGTACATATTAGTATGTATCTGTCTATATAGATATAATACTTAGATTTAACTCGAATTACCTTTTAATCTATTTAATGGTTGCACCTACCTCACAACACAAATCGTTTCATTGTCCCAAAGGTTAGTTGCTAGAGAATGCCTAGCGGCATAAAGCCCGCCTCTTGTACATAGTGCAATAAAGTTTTAATAAATAAATAAATAAAGTTTATGCAATTATAAATATGTGGTTAACGTGATGGGTATTGCATGATCTAATGTATATTATTATTGTTAAATGGTAAAACCTGTGCAATGCTGTTTGTTGACCCTAATAAAGAAAATAAAAATATTTAATACCTACTAACAATACCTAGATATTTTATATTTTTTTATATTTTATATTCGTTAATATCAACTTAAGAAATCGTCCAAAAGAACTGCCAGCAGCAGAATGACGAGAGTAGGCCGAATTCTTCAGAAATGTATTTCTTTAGCAGCGTAGATCATGGATTCTGTGTTTCTGTTGTTGATTAGTACCGTCAAATGGGTATTTTCTAAAGCAGGGTTGCACAGACTTATTAATACTAGGGGCCACTCGGCCAAATCATGAACTGATAGCGGGCCGGCCGCCAGAAGTAGGTATAGGTAGTTAAAGACAATAAAGAATTGATAAAAATTTATTAAAATTAAAAAAGAAATTATTAATTTGAAGCGTGGCACTGCATAGTGCTTACAATCTTTTTTATATTTGGCTCAAATTTACTTGTAGCAACACGTAAAACTGCTTCCAAACTTTCATTTGCAAGGCGGTTTCGATTTTTTGTTTTATTATTATTTAGTATTGAAAAAGTTTGTTCACATATATAGGTAGAACCAAATAAGCTGGCACATTTCAGAGCGTTTATGCGCAACTCTTCGTACATATTTTTATCAATGCAGCGGTAAAAGTTCAGCAAGTCTCCTTCGTTGAATTTGTTGCGTAAATCTTGGTCATTTTGAATGTCGATAATTTCTAACTGCATTGACTCTGGCGCATTTTCAACTGAAATAGTGAAAGGATTGCTGAATATGTCCAACAGAGGTTTCACTTTTTTAAACTCCGAAAATCTGTCTTCAAAAGATTGAATCAAAATATCTAGCTTTTCTACATAACTGAAATTAATCGCAGTTTTGTTGAATTTTTCAGCCATTTTCTTATAATTCGGAAAATGATTATAATTTCCAGAATTCAATTGTGATCTGAAAAGTGTCAGCTTGCATTGAAAGGATGTTACATGAGCATAGAGCTGGGATATCAGTTGATTTTTGCCTTGAAGCCGTGTGTTCAAGACATTCAAATGATTTGTAATGTCAACTAAATAAGCTAAATCACACAACCAATCAGGATTTTTAAGTTCCGGGACATCCCTTTGCTTTTCCGCCAGAAATATTCCAATTTCTTCTATTAAATTTAGAAATCGATCCAGTGTCAATCCACGACTTAGCCACCTTACTTCTGTATAATACAGTAAATCTCCGTATTCGCTTTCGATGTCATCAAGGAATTGTTTGAATTGTCTGTGATTGAGTCCTCGTGATTTTATGAAATTTACAGTCGAAACTACTACTTTCATTACATTTTGAAATTCATTTTTTTTAGAACAGAGGGCTTCCTGGTGTATAATGCAGTGAAACTGCATGAGATCTTCAGTGTTTATGTTTTTTTCTTGCAGGTGCTTTTTCAGCAAAGTAACTAGCCCGGAATTGATACCAATCATGGAAGGAGCACCGTCAGTCGCAACTCCCGATAACTTAGATAAGTCCAAATCAGTTTTTGAACACTCGTCCAAAAGTCCATTGAGTATATCAACTCCTTTGGTTTGACCTTTCAATGAACACATTCCTAATAACTCTTCGAAGACTTCAAAATCTTGAGTAACACCTAGTATGAATATGAGAAGTTGAGCTGTGGAACTAATATCAGTCGATTCGTCGAGTGCTAATGAAAAAAATTCCATGATCTTAGTTTTTTCAATTAATTGTTCCGCAATATTACCTGACAAGGACATAATTCGTCTTTGGATAGTCATACGATTCAGTTGAATTTTCTCAAACTTTTTTGCTGCTTCTGGACACATTTTCTTAGCGGCAATTTCCATGCATTCTTTTACAAAATCGCCATCATTGAAGGGGCGACTTCGCTTTGCTATCATTCGAGAAATTTCATAACTAACTTCTGTAGCCGTTTCTGAATCTTGAATGTGTTTTGTAAACATAGCTTGCTGACCAATAAGCTCCCGTTTTAAAGACAACATTTTTTGCTTTCTTAATTCGCCTGTAAACTTGGTAAAAGAAGGATGCTGCGTTTCATAGTGCCTTTTTACATTATAATCCTTTGCAATCGCAACAGAATTCTTGCAAATTAAACAAACGACTTTGTTATGCGACCATACAAAAAAGTATTTCTCAGTCCAAATTTCTTGAAACTGCCGATTTTCATCTTTAACCTTACGTTTTTTACTAGGTCCTGGCTTCTCCATGTTGCGTTCTAATCCTGGCTAGGATTAACACAGCACCTAAAAACAATTACAGTACCCACTTAAATTACCTATCCTTTTTTAAATTATCAAAAATAATTGATTAAATATTATTTCTCAGAAATTTTAAGATTTTTATACAGATTTTATCTGAAATAATGACGTAATTATTACAGTTAGAGAAATTCTTATAAAAATAGTAATTTCTTTGTTTATTTTAATATTTAGCCAACATTAAAGCTAAATTTGATTAAAATTGATTAAATAGGTAGGGAAACACTTATTAATAACAGAGTTTTACTTACGTTTTCACAACACAATTATACACGGCACTTGACGGGTTAACACTGCAACAGGAAATCTACGTTGAATGTGGATCAAAATATATGACACCGGCTAGTCGAGTTAAAATCTACACTAGAACTATTGCCTCCCAAAAACACTAATAAACTGCACTTATTCTCAATCACTTATTACTTCGCTTTGTATTTTCGCGCTTATTTCTTTCTGTTGTTGACACTTCACTCAAATGAAAAGCGAACTGTTCGGCCGCTGCGGTTAACGTGATTTTTATACCGCGCAAACGACTCTGGAAGCTTCGTGTAGATACGCGAGCAATCGGGAATACGGGACTATATCTATCTCGCTTGCTCACCGCGCTAGAAAATTCTTGATTTCTATAGCGAGCGATGTTACTTGACTTAGCAATTTTGGGCGCTAGATTCAAATTGCGCGCGCGCGAGTTTCACATTACTTTTCGAACATATTTTTTTTTTGTTTTATTCTGGAATAGAATTCAATATTTTTCGAATGCACGAGAGTATTATTTTTGCTGTCGGCGGGCCACCAGTATTCGACCCACGGGCCGCATGCGGCCCGCGGGCCGCGGTCTGTGCATCCATGTTCTAAAGCATTATACTCGTTGCCACATATTTGGTTTTTATTATAAAAAAAAATATATATATATATATATATATCAACCCAAGGAATGGTTTTGTCGTCGATATATCTAAACGGTTAATACAAATACAAAAATATAATTTGTTCAATTACATATTCATTTTGGAAGAACTCTGTTCCCCACTAACTACTATTCTCTGGGTTAAGCTGAGGATCAGTTTCTTTCTTGGTTACCTTTTATTATTAATAAATGTTATGCCTCAATATAAATTTTGTTTCATTATTATAATTATTGCAATTATAGTATTTGTATTCGATAAATAATATTTTCTAAATATAAAATAATAATTATAAACAACTAATAAAATTAATAACTATTTATTTATTTATAAATTCTTTATTGCACTTAAAAACTTAACAGTTGAGTACAAGGGCGAACTTAATGCCTTTCGGCATTTTATACTAGCTAACCTTTGGGAGTGTGGTAGACGATTGCGGGTGCATTAGAAATAAAAACAAATACTTAAACATACATAACAATAATTTACATACTAATACACAAATACCTATAAAAAAAAATATAATAATAATATTTACATTTAACTAAATTTATGTAAATAAATACATAAGAAAATGAAGGAAAAAATACGTATTATTTACACAACAAATAAAAAGAGACAGAAATAGATATCAGGTAGTCGGATTATTTTGTTTATTTAGGAAATGGGCAATGAGGAGATTTTTAAATATATTTATCGACGGCGCCCGTCTGATGACCAGAGGAAGTTTGTTCCACTCACGAGCAGCGGAGACCGTAAAAGAATCTGAATATCTGCTGGAAGTGTGAGGAGGGATCTTGAGTTGATTGTTTTCAGTAGACCGAAGAGGAAGATTGTGACTGTCTCCAAGGAACTGGAAACGAGTCTTAAGGTATAGGGGAGTTTTAGGGTTGTGGAGAATGCCATAAAGAGAAGTAAGAAGATGACTATAAACGAACCTAATAAAAAAATAAACTATAATTAAAAAATCCTCAAGAGGACTAACTGGCAACAATTTCCCTCTGTATAGAGAGGCTTATAGGTTGGCAAAAATAATTGCCATAAATATCTCCAGGCAATATTTACAGGCTTAAAAAAATCGTTACCATTTTAAACACATGTAAATTAGTTAACCTTTATTATTTTTTTTAAATTGACAATTACGAGCATCAACAATTAAGGTCATTTAGGATTCTAATCGCAAATCATAACCAAGATTGTCGATCTTAGTTTAAATAAATATAATACGCGTTTAAATTTGTAGATTTATTTAAAAATATGATCTTGGTATGGTAGTAAGTACGTGAAAAATATTAGACAACATTATATTGTGATTGAAAATGTTTACAGATTACATACTTGTTTATTTTTACTGTGGAAAAGCTCTTTGCCAACCCTAGCACACACGCCCATTAACCTAGTGTAAGAAAACTTTATTACACCGAGAATAAGAGTGAAACAATGATAAAAGGGTTGAGGATAGAACAAAATGAAATGTGTAGGTACAGATGATAAAACCCTGAGACGGAAAAAAGATAGATAGATAAATTCTTTATTGCACAGAAAATAATACATTTTACAGTACATAGGCGAGCTTAATGTCTAAAAACATTTTCTAACGGCTAACCTTTGGGAGATGTGAGCAGGGATTGTAAGGTGCATGACCGCTAATATTTGAGATAAAGATATTTATTGAGTTAAAATATTAAATCTATAATATAAATACATACAATACATAGATAACACATACATATACTGGTTACATACTATATTTATATACATATATATACATACAACAATATACCGATTTAGTCAAGTTATGTAGACTCGTCTTGCTTTTTGTGACAGTGTTTAGTGAGAAAATGTTTATAAGATATGTATGTGATGGTGCTTTACGAATATGAAGAGGAAGTCGGTTCCACTGGCGAGCTGCTGATACTATATAAGAATCTGAACATCTGCTAAAAAAAGCTATATGACGTCATCATCTGACAGCAATTTGTCTGTTAATCTTCTGTCTTGTTTCACGCTTATACTACCATGCCTAATCACAGCCCCTAGATCACAGAGTCTTAGGTCCGGATTAATAGTCATTGCTCCGCCAGTACTTAGCACGAGCTATTGCTCAGAACTGTCAATGACATATCACTTTGACAGTTCTCAGCAATGGCTCGTGCTAGGCACTTGCGGAGCAACGACTATTAATCCGGACCCTAGACTTCCACTGTTGGAGATGGACCTTACAGTAATTTTTAGAGAATTACACCTACACTCGCCACGCTGGCCAGAAGGGTTGAGGAGGGCCTGATATCAATTTTTAATGACAATTTATTAACGATTCCATAAGTCTGAAGCACGGGAACAGCAAATGAACGTGAGAAAAGTGTATTTCTCATTGGTACATGCCGAGTGGGTTTGAACCGACCTTTAAAGGATTTAAGGAACGCGTTCTTACAACCGAGCCACCACCGCTTAAGTTGGCAATGCATTTTTTTTTTTTTTTTTTTTTTTTTTTTTTTTTTTTTTTTTTTTTTTTTTTTTTTTTTTTTTGAAATGAAATAATTTATTTGTCAGAAACATGGTAGGTACAGGGATGTAAATTATTATATGTAATTATATCACATGATTCGCTATTTCTAGCATACAAATATTTATTTAGTCACATGACTGTCGAGCTTAGTGTCTAGGTATTCTTTTGTCGAATAAAAACATTTATTAACCAGCATTTGTTTGACTCTTAATTTGAACAGTTTTAGTGGCAGCTCCCTTATAGTAACTGGAAGCTTATTAAATATCTTTGTCGCCATTGCATAACAATTTCGGCTATATTGAGTACTTCTATGAGCTGGAATAATTATTCTACTAGGATAACGCGTTTTAAAATTGCAATTATCCCCAAGAGTTTTAAAAAGTTCCGGGTGGCTTTTTACAAATAAACAGCATTCAAGTATATAGATAGAAGGAACAGTCAGTAATTTTAGTTTTATAAATAAAGGACGACAGGAAGTCATAGGAGGTGTGTTACAAATAGCACGAATGCATTGTTTTTGTCCAATAAAGATTCTATTTATTTCCACTGCATTACCCCACAATAATATGCCGTACCTTATATTTGACGCAACATATCCATGGTATGCCTGAAGGGCGGTTTTTTTGTTAGCTACTTTAGTTAATCGCCACAAAGCGTAGACAAATCTATTTATTTTAGTTGTTATACTACATATATGTTGTGTCCAAGAGCAACATTGGTCAATCGTTATGCCTAAAAATTTTATTTCATTGGATTGATTTATTTGGTCGCCATTTATTTTTATAGTAACATGTTTCTTGTTAACGTTGTGTCTATTTATAAATTGAATGTATGTCGTTTTATTAATATTAATTTTTAGATTATTAGCATTTAGCCAATTTATAATGTCCGCAATAGTTTTATTTATTATGTTATTATAGTTATTTATTTTATCGTCAGTTATTATCACGGATAGATCGTCAGCAAAAAGTATACAGTCACAAGAAGTAGTATCAGGTAGATCATTAATGTATAGTAGAAATAGCAAGGGCCCCAGTATACTGCCCTGGGGGACACCAGCTTGATTTACTTGTGTTTTGGACCTAAAGATAGACTCCTGGTTAGCATTGTCCAGCCTTGTAACTTCAACGTATTGGTTTCTAGAAGAGAGATAGCTCTGTAGCCATTCTTGTACTACGCCACGTAATCCATAGGCTTCGCATTTTTTTAATAGCAGGTCATGACAAACAAAATCAAAAGCCTTGCTCATGTCAAAAAATACTGAAGTAGTAGCTATTCGTTTATCGACGTTTCTTAATATATTGCTAATAAGGTTAAATGCTGCAAGAGATGTGGATTTACCTTTTTGGAATCCATTTTGTTCATCTTTGATTATTTTAAATTTATTAAGATAGCCTATCAACCTGGTATGCATCAGTTTTTCAAACACCTTTGATAATACAGGTATTAGGGCAATCGGCCTGTAGTTGTCAAACTCTGTCTCATCTCCTTTTTTGAAAAGAGGCTTTATTATTGTTACTTTTAATTTGTCCGGGAATTTTCCTTAAATAAATGACAAATTTATTAGGTAACATAGAATAGGACCAATAATGGTTGAGGAATACTTTAATAGCCGGGTCGGAATATAATCGTAACCTACGGAATTTGTATTATTAAGTGACATTATTGTATTCACGACTTCTGTTATAGTTACCGGAGATAAATACATACTATTTTTTTGATTTTTTATATTTTTGGAATATTTATAATTAGTAATTTTGATTGATTAATTATTGTATGTTAAATTAATAAAATAGTCATTAAATTTATTTGATATGTCAGTAGGATTAGTTAGTATGTCATTATTAGATCTCATTTTAGTTATATATTTTTTTGTGTTACATGTCTTATCTTTTATAATATTCCATGTCGCCCTACATTTGTTACGGGCATTATTAATATATTGCTCATTTTTTATTTTTTGCGCTTTATTTAAACATAGTCTAAGCAATTTTGAATATTTTATATATTTTAGTTTGTTATGATTATTGCGATTTTTGTAATAATTTGCACAACTTTGAGAGTGGCGATACCTAACTTAACCAGTACGCCGAGTGTGCGAGACGTATAATAGTCGGTTATTAGACGTCGATATATGTAGCAATTCTCGCGCCGCATTTAAGGCCAAAATGAAGAAGCTGTTGTTGTTGGTTTAGCTCGCTGGGTGGGGTTTGCTTCGGAGTTCATTGATAGTTCGATAAATTCGAACACTGCAATTGTATTATCTATTATACCTGGCCAAGGTATACATATGTAGTACTAACGTATTTAAATATATAAATGGTGCACTATTGTTCACAGTGGAAAATATTTTGGTGGCGGGTATAATTCTCATGGCTCCTACTGTATCGTTTTTTAATTGTTCTTATACTGACTGTCTCTGTTCTTTCTCTTCGAATAAATAAATAAACATGACTTTTGTCTTGTCCAAGTCATTCCGTTACCAACCCAATGGAATGTCACATGTGAACATGCTACGTATGAGCTAGCCAGTATGATTATGTCAACTGCGAACCGAAAGTGTAAGATGTATGTGTCATTGATTTCTCCAGTCCAGCATTAAGCGTTTGTAAACAGTTTTGGTGATATTATGTCACCCTGTCCTACACCTCTGGGCAGTCCAAAAAACTAGGGATACTGAACAAGGTAAAATTTGTTTTCCGCCCTCACTCTGACTTATGCTTTATAAAGCACAAATAAGGTCATGCGTGGAATACTGTTCTCACCTCTGGGATGGTTCCGTTAAGTACCTTACAGATGCTCTCAATGGCCGAGGCGAGCGATTCGAATAGTGGATGATACTACAGTGTCTAAAACTCTCGAATAGCGGCAGCTTCGCCGAGATGTGGCCTCCCTGAGCGTTTTCTACAAGCTATACTACGGTGAATGTTCTGAAGAGCTCCGCAACCTTATCCCAGCTTCTCTATTCCGCAACCGAACCACTCACAGGCCAAAATATGCATCCACATACCGTAGCCACTATCCCTACGCGTACATACAAATTTGGAGACTCTTACATCTGTCGCACGCTGAAGATGTGGAATGCTCTCCCAGCCAGTGTGTATTCCCATTCCTATAACCTGGAGTCCTTTAAACGAAGTGTGAAAAAGCATCTTTATAGGCCGGCATAGTTGTAGGGACTGATGTCGGTCGTCTGAGGCTGGCGTCAGTTGCTCCCATTCTTGTCTAGTCCAGGTCTCTATTTGTTTAATGTCCGGCTATTCAAAAATGATCTTAATAAAATTAATAAAGAATTCAAATTAGAATAAGGAAAAGCGGATTAGTTAAAGGAGGACGTTTAGATATTGATTTACATGAACGAATTGGTGTTGGAAGTCCGGTCGGATTTGAATAACAAATGACACGATTCGGGACTTGTCATAGACGTATATATAATTTGTGGCAACAACTACAAATTAATTTGAAACAAAACTAGAATTATGGAAAGAGACAGCATGAAGTGAGTTGTGCGAGGAACGAAGAAATTTGTCCTGAAAAGATGAGAGAAAGGCGAACTTGTCCTTTAGGTAATTCGGTGTCGCAGGCTCTGTGTATGTCTGTCTTTTATGCCTATATAACAGGAACGGTTTTTTTTTACAAATGTACATAGGCGCATTAGTAAACATGAATCAAATATCACGATTTGGATACTCAGAGTGTGATATCAATTCGGAACGGACTAAATTACATTTTGATTCATACAATATTAGTTTTTTCAAAATGTATAGTAGATAAATTGGGGATTCCACATCTTTGAGTATAAATACTAACAAACACACCTCTCTCGGCTTTTTCAGCTTTATATGTGTAACGTTTAATATTATTAATTTATTTTGGTCTTCTAAAATAACTTCCCGTGTTACAGGCATTTTTTATTTACTTGAAAATGGCGCGCGACATAATGACATTAATGACAAATAACTTACAGTGCTCTGAGTGTTTTACCTTGATATTGTTAACGTCACAAAGCTTTGGCAAAACAGTTTAGGCACGTCTCGGAACGGCTTAGGTTACTATTACCGTGTGTCGGAACGAGGGGTAAGTAATCCAGGGTGAAGCAATCGTCCGAAAACGTATCGTCTAAGATCTATTACATATGTCAAAAACTTGGACATTCCGCCTAGCTTTTGACATTTCTGACAGACATAATCGAGCTTAGACGATAGGTTTAATACGATTATGCATTACGCCTCACCCCGCAGTATGATTTATTTTAAAGTCATGTTAATGGCCGGTCTTTTTCATATCAACGTCTATGATAGCGGTCGTATTTGTGAAAGTTACAAAGGACTAGGAGACAAGGCATCATTTATTAAGTCCTAACTATGTAGCAGGACCTCGGGAAATGACCGCTTTGTGTATCAAATTAATGGCTTCAACCCCGTTTTAGATCAAAATCATAAGCTATGAGAGACAATGTTGTAAATCTAAGGGTCGTGCTTTCTCACTGTAAATGAAATGTATAATAAATCCATACTAACGATTAGAAAGACTAGTCACATAGAAAAAATCTGTAAAAAACTAGCATCTGCGAATTATGCCTTAAGTAAACTAAAACATTTGGTTAATTTTGTCACCTTAAAAACAGCATACTATGACTTTGTTCTATAACTGTCTACCTTATAACCATATGGGGTAACGCGGTAGATATTTGTATAGAAAATTTTTAATGAAAATATATGTATGTACGAGTATTCATTATAAGATTAACTGCATGGTAAATTGGGTTTTACTGTTAAGCTATGTTATGTTTTATTAATTAATAAATAAATGAAAAGGATTTTTTTTTTTGTTTTTTTTTTTGTTCGTTTCTCCCGATGGATGATGAATGAGATGATAGGGAAGGCAAAGGGTCTAGTCAATACAGCCAAGTCTGACAAAATATATTTTTCTTTTTTTTATGAGTTAATGAGGTCATCATCAAATTCCAGATGCTGCAGAATTTGATGCTTTTCTTGGTGTCACTCGCGGCACCATAGCTCAAACACGTCGGGTAAAATATGGGAGTTGACAGCGCGGGAAAACCGCAAAAAATAAACTGCAACTCGTGCCCTATATTTAAAGTCCAATTTATCGTTTTCCATAATAATTCACATTGTAGCACATTATTAAACAAAACAACACCACTTTTGGCCAATAATATCCACAGTAAATTAATTTACAAAACAAAAACTTGCACTTGACATGTCCACGCAAAATGGCGCGAAGGACTCCTTTTTTTTGTTTTAATGGAATAAATTTTTTCTTTCATTTAACTATTAAACAATAGAGAGCTCTTTAATGTTTATTGAATCGTTTTTTTTTGCAAAGAGTTTTAAAAAAATATTATACAAACTAATTTTTAGCGTAGCATTTTTTACAATCAATCTGAATTAAACCTGAACCTGATTAAGGTCTGCAAGCAGGCCGCTCACTAGGGAGGCGCCATAGGGTAATTAGACGAATCTACGCAAATTTGTCAGCCAAACGGACGCTGATGTACTAGGAACAAAGCCCACAACCATAGGTACTTAGAATCACCGGCGGGTAAACCCCTATTGAACATTGAGGTCTGGACTTCGCTTGTTTGTCTAACCAGTTTAATTAAGTTAGTTAACGCAAATTTTAGATATGGCAATTAGTTTTGTGTTGCCCTAACTACCTGGCGTTTCTATGTAAATATAATAGGACGTTAAGCGATTTCTTAAAAAAACATTTATGGCAATTTTGAAGTTCTAATACCACTCTGTGCAGCGGTGTATTAACCAGCTTTTATACTAAAACCCTAGCTCACATATTATAAAAAAAAAAAAAAACAAAAAAAGTAAAATGAACATTTAGAATATTGTTTAATTTAAAAGCCAGAATTAATTTTATTGATGCCAAGATTTAGAATATTGTTTAATTTAAAAGCCAGAATTAATTTTATTGATGCCAAGATTTAGAATATTGTTTAATTTAAAAGCCAGAATTAATTTTATTGATGCCAAGATTTAGAATATTGTTTAATTTAAAAGCCAGAATTAATTTTATTGATGCCAAGATTTGGAATATTGTTTAATTTAAAAGCCAGAATTAATTTTATTGATGCCAAGATTTAGAATATTGTTTAATTTAAAAGCCAGAATTAATTTTATTGATGCCAAGATTTAGAATATTGTTTAATTTAAAAGCCAGAATTAATTTTATTGATGCCAAGATTTAGAATATTGTTTAATTTAAAAGCCAGAATTAATTTTATTGATGCCAAGATTTAGAATATTGTTTAATTTAAAAGCCAGAATTAATTTTATTGATGCCAAGATTTAGAATATTGTTTAATTTAAAAGACAGAATTAATTTTATTAATTCCAAGATTATGACAGTCACGTCTTTGTATGTATATAGTTGCTTACAGAAGGTTCATGCGAACATAATAAAACATGCAGCAGACAAATACAAACATACGTTGAATTATTTGTGAAAATAACATACCTAAATCTAATATATAGTATAAACATTTATATATAATAAAATCAAAACGTATAACTACGAAATATACTAGGGCATATACTGCGTAGGTATTGCGCTTATTTAGAGTTTATTGGGTAAAGAGTGTTACTGTATTAATGGTTTTTTTTTTTATAGCACGATATGTCTATCTCTCTTCCTTCCACGATAAATCTTTACGTTCTTCTCATAACTCTCTTCTTTCTGTCCCTTCACATAATTCTGGTTTTGTCTCCAACTCCTTTGTAGTCGCTGCCACAAATTTATGGAATGATCTTCCGGTGAACATAAGGCAGGCAACTAATAGATTGTCATTTAAAAAATTTGTCTATGCACACTTTATAAATAGGCCAAAACCACGTTAGTAAGTTGTATTTATGTATGTCTATGTATAATATTGTGTATCTATTAGTATTTAATATATTGATAATATATTACATATATAAAACTATATAAGTACGTATATAATATATGTTAAGTCATTCTTTAATTGTATATTTTACCATTGCTTTCATTGCACCTATATTTGTTCAAATTTGTCCCTAAGGTTTGGCTGTCAGAGAATGTCTACGGGCATTAAGTCCGCCTTTGTACTTTGTGCAATAAAGTTTTTAAATAAATAAATATGTGACCTTGGGCTCACCTGATGGTAAGTGGCGCGCAAGGTCCATGAATGCTAGCACTCATAACTGCCATCAGTCCCTAACACTATAAAGAAGGACTCCAAGTTATAGGAAAGTGGAAACACAGAGGCTGGAAGAGCATTCCACATCTTTATCGTACGACAGATGTATGAGTCCCCAAATGTATACGTACGCGAAGGGATGGTGACTACGGTATGTGGGTGCATATTCTGATCTGCGCGTGTGGTTCGATTGCGAAATGGAGAGGGATTAGGTTGTAGAGTTCTTCGTAGCACTCACTATAGTATAGCCGGTAGAACACGCTCAGAGAAGCCACATCTCGTATGTGTGATGTGAGTGAGTATGTATGTATGCGTTATGTATGTATGTAAGTGTATGAGGATTTGTTTGCGTATATTAGTCTGTGTGTTCTCTGTTCATTCTAATATAAATATTCAGTTTTTAGTTTCATTTTAAATCGATTAGCGTTCGAGTATATTTTTACTCAGTGGAATTGAAAAAGCAATTATACTCACAAAAGCCAGTGTTAAATGAAATTAAAGAGAGAAGCGAACATTACATAATTTCAACGAACTAATAACCGCTGTAGATGATATACCGCCACCTGGGAAATTATGTCTTCTCACTTAAGTATAAACATAGCTGGTAGCAACGTTCACGTCATTTATAGTTTATCTTTACTTAATGTGTCTAGCGGTTAAGTCCGTGGATTTAGTGGTACCGGGTTCGATTCCTGGTCGGGACACAAAATAATTATTAATGTATATAAATACATTTAATTATTATTTGATTTATTTGTGATATTTCTCGAGTATGGTACGCTGGAGACATCGGCGAGCTTGCCACTTGTCATGATAGGCCTATAGTAAAGTTGGCTAAATGTGATTCCGCTTATTTATAAGGGAAACGGTCGTGATGATACTTTACTATAATATAATATATTGTTTCTGAGTGAATCTCTTTCGAGGTGAAAGAGATACCGCCTTCAAATACCTCTTCGATGATATAGTTCGATTATAGACTAAATATAGTTCGTCGACTTATTGTTCCTTGTTTTTTACTATAATGAATAGAAAAGAAACTTTATGAAATTTAATTAATGTCATATCTTTAATGACACTCGCGTAATGAAGACAAATCAACAAACATACATACATACATTGATAGACTATAAATATATAACCCTTCTTTGCGTCTTGCAGAGAACATAAACACCAATAAACTGTTATTGATTAAAAACTACTATTTACAATTTGTAATAATTTGTAAACAGCACAAGTAGAATAAAAATAGCCAAAAATTTATGATGTCATTTAGTTTATCTAACTATAGTAGGTAATAAAACGTAATTATTGATATTATTTTTGTATTTTTATTAAAAAAAAACTAGATAAATCCAAAATCCGAGTACATGAAGAGACTGATTAAGCCATTCATTCATCCGCGTTACCATTCAAACTTTTTTGGTACCGCAAAAATCTATCAAAACATCGCCAATCCATGCTATTCGAGTTTTCCAGAGCCTAAATTGAAAAAGCTTTTACCCGCCATTCCTGCGATCTACTCACGTATCAACCGAGATCAATGGAATGATTTTGCAACGTTGACTTATGTTAGGTTCGGGCAGTGATTGCTAAGGGTGCATCCACACCATAGTTTATTCTAATGTTTTTATTTTTTCACCTGTAACTGATTTTATTTTTCTCTTTTTACTTTAGGGGAACTCTATTGTTTTAGGGACTCGTGTAAACCCTTGTTTAAAGATTTTTCCATACTTCCATTACCTTGTATATATATTCAGGAAATATGCATTTTTGTTCAAAAATACCCACACCTATTTCTAACAAGAGCACAAATGGGTTGCAAAAGTGTACGCTATCATAAAGAGCTTTACCTACAGAGATCTAATTTGACGGTCATTAGTAATAATGCAGAAAGCATGTGTATTAAAGTTTATAACAAGCTACCTGATGAACTGAAATTGTTACCTGAAATGTCATTTAGACAAAAACTAAAAGACTATTTACAGCACATGTCTTTTATACAATAAACGAATACCTAAATGTTTAAAACATATTATGCTCTTTTTTATTTTTTTGTTATGTATATTATTGTTTAAATACCTATATATGTTTAATAAAATTTGTACACCATACTATGGTAGAATTTGTTGACATAATATTTTGTAAACACCATTGTTACACAAATTCTAAAGCAAATAAATTTTTCTTTCTTTCTTTCTTTTGTTTATTTAACATACCAATGTTTTGAATTTATTTTTGTAGTTCTTAGGAAGAGCACTGACTACTACGACACAGCCCAACTAGTCTTGGAGTCAGGGATTTAACTATTTGGTACATAAGTTAAGTCCATATTTATAAAAAAAAATGTAATCGTTTTTGTGCCTATAGTATTAGTAGTTAAGATTTCCAACAACTTTAGTCTATTCTACCAGCAACGTACTATCTGTAAGACAGCTGTTTGTGCTGCGCATCATCCTTCGCAAACATTCAACTTTGCAATATGACTCCAGTTTTGAAAAAACCAAAGACGCAGTGACTATGTTCGCTCAGTTATTCCCTGTTCTACAAAATTTGCTCAGCTTCAATTTTCTTTCCCATCCTCCTTCATATATAATAAAAGTTGCAAGTACGTGAATATTTATCGTCATACAAAATTTGCATGCAAAAAGTAACTGAATAGCTTTTGGCATTGACATACGACGAAACCGTAACATTATTAAATTATATATTCTACACCTATATTTTCATACACACACCTCTTCACCTACTTATACATACTATTCCCTCTATATATATATTGTGTTTAAAGTCTATTATTATTTCGTGTATTATTTATTACTAACAATATTGTTATATTTTAAAATTTAATAAAAATGTTGTCCAAATTTGTAAGGAAACTAACCTCTGTACCCTTCTGACTATTGGAGAAGCTTCTCTAAAGCTTTGTGCATAAATTCGATCATTCAGCCTTAAATATTGCCCGATAATAAACATTTTCTATTCAGTAAAAAAAAATGCGTACTGCCTAAGAAGTTGTTTTGAATTTACCACCCTATTTCTTTTTGAATTATCGGGGAACTTATACGCTGCAAGTCCTAATTCATATTTTAAAACACGAAACATGGTTTTGGTTGCTATATTATTTTCCCTATATAAAATCTTTTGCCTTCGCATTCTATCCTTTACCGCTTTGATCGCCCTTTTAGTACGAATCAAATCTTTTTCTGTCACAAACAAACGACGTTTTATTATACCTATCAATCAATCGGTACACAAATATTCGATTAATACCATGCGGATGGAGAGTTCTAAAAATTGCATTTGGCTTCATACCTTCTTTGTATAATGCTATCACATGAATTTGGGTTTCTTCATCATCCCACTCCATTTTAAAAGGTTCTAAATTCAAAGAGAAGACAAATTTCTAAGCATTCCATGGATTCACCGTGCGGGTGCCGGGTCCATCGTGTGTGGGTAAGAGATGAGAAGAATGGTGTCTCGGGCTAGCGACCAACAATTGGCTGGTTTAAGAAAAGGAGGCCTCCTTTTTTTTCTATTGCGCGATAATACGCTCACCATCCACCATTCTACTTCTCTCCCTACCCAACCAAATACTGTATGATTCCGTTAATGCCGTCTTATTAATATTATTGTTTTTTTAATGTATTTAAATAAATATAAATATTTCCAGACAGGTCACACAGCGCCATCTAATTTCCGTGGTAAGCCACGAGACTTGTGTTACGTAAACTAGATGGTTGATAAACTACATATTATACTTTTTTTTTGTAAATATATACATATTATACATATAAACACCCAGACCGAGACAAATTGTACAACTTGCCCCCGGTGGGAATCGAACCCACGACCTCCCGAGTTCACGGCAACGTTTGTTACCACTAGACCACGGAGGCGGTCAAATTTATGGCCAGACTATGTGTACATGACTAATATCTTTGATGTGGACGCACCATTAGGAACTGATGTCAGTCATGTGTGTCTAAGCAAGTTGCTAATAAACCTGGATTTTGCTGTTTGTGATCAAATTTTGTCATGGCCTGTTCTAAAATTTTAAGTCACTGTTTCGCTGTATGTGCATATAAATTTACCTGCTTCTACCAATCTGGCTGAAAGGCCGAAACCTCGTATCTACTTATATCTAGCTACCACATACCATTTGAATAGCCGGTTTTGTTTGACTCCATCTAGATATAGCTTAAATATCTATATAGACCTAGATATTGTAATAATAATAATATATTTTTTAACTGTCTCCGTAGTCTAGCGGTTAAGACCGTGGATTTAGACGTGGAAGTACCGGGTTTGATTCCCGGGACACAATAATTTAATTAATTTGTGATATTTCTCGAGTTTGGTAATCTAGAGACATTGACTAGCTTGCCACTTGTCATGATGGGCCCATTGTAAAGTTGGCTAAATGTGAAATCCATACACAATAATATTGGTAAAGAGTTCCATTTTCAAAATTTAAACCTAATTTTTATTATATTGTTTACAAGTGGCCAGTTCTATAAACTTTAAGTTTGACCCTTGTATAATAAATTACACCCTACGTTGTTACCTTTCCACACTCCCAAAGGTTGATTGTTAGAAAATGCTTAATCATTTATCTATTTGGATTTATTATGTCGGATTGTCATATAAGCTAGACTATAATAGAAAAATACCTACCATGGCCAGTGCATACATTATGCTCAGTTTGTTGTATTACAGGGAAAATGAACAAGATTATCACATTATAAATCCAAAAAGAATAAACTCTCGTCAAAAACCTTGCATACCACCCCCAAAACATAGACTACAAAAAATTACAAAAAGCTTTATGTGTATTTGTGTGCCTATTTTAAATAAAACCCCAGACTGGTTGAGAGATTTAGGAAATAAGCAATTTAAACATCAAATAAAACTAATGCTGACGCGTAAAGCTTATTATACTGTTAACGAGGCATTAGAAGACGATGACATATTTATTGACATGTAAAAAGAAAATAAAATAAAAACATTTTGTAATATATCATTTTTTTTGACAGTAATATATACTTATTTACTTAATTTTACGTGACATAATATATATTTTATATTTTTACATACCTATTTATTTTAATTTATTACTTTTTTTTTAGTAATCAAATTTAATTAAATTTAACTTGTTATGACGACGCCACTTTACAGCAGATTTTTCAATACCTAGGTAGTAGAATTTTTGATTATTTGTTTTTAATAATAATTTTGACATTCAATAGCTATTTTGCTCAATATTTGTATTTCTTAGTCTTAGTGACAAATTTTTAGTTTTTAGTGACATCCACAATTGACAACTGATTTTTTTAGTGACATATTTCTATTTTATTGTTAAATATTTTTATATTAGAACTGACAAGGCCCATTTACAGCCAATTCAGACAAACCTTAATTTAACTTTATGATGTCATCACTATCTGGCCAGGTTTTCGACTATTATATTGTTTTCTAGTATTGTTTCTTTCTTTGTTTTTGGTTTTTTCATTGTTCTGTAATTAACGTAAATTAGGACGTAACCAAGTGTTCCGATAGGTCCCTATGGTGATAAATAAATAAATAAATAAATAGTAGTTAAAATGATTATATTGGTTGCATGTTTGATAGCAATATCTCTATTGAGGAATAGTGAGAAGTCGTAACGGCAAATGGTGGTAATTCACGTGTTTCCAACAATGATGTTAAAATTAAGTAGATATGTAACATTAGGTATCATAATATGCGCCAAAATCAACAACCAGCATCATTGACATTATTTTATTATGCTGTTCATTTTAATTGTAAAACTCCTATCTATTGTTTACACAATGAAGACACGTTTTATTAAAACATATCCAAACTAAAAATTTATAATTTATATCTTCTCTTTATTAAGCGCAAAAGATCTGCGTCGATGCTGTGCCGCATGAGAACCAGTACCAACATGCTCCTAAACGTATTGGCAGATCGGTGGGACTCTCCGCTGCTGGAGCACTGGATACAGCTGCATACAGTCAAGTAGATAGCCCCCAGTAGCGGATAGTTTAAAGTAAATTATTAGTTATACTTACTAAATATAGATTAAGTAAAATTGGTACTAACAATTTATGGATGTCAAGTCCGAAATAAAAGTTTATTATTATTAAGCTACGTAACTTATGTTTTTTATTAACCACAGCTTTCGTGTTCCACTCGTGAAGATGTGTAACCCTAGCACGAGAACATGAAGTATTGATAGCGACATGAGATGCAACATAAATGAATTACAAATTAATTGACAGTCAGAAAAGAATGATTTTTTTTTACTCGTTTGATCTCGATTCGATAACGGAGTTTAAGAGTGTTAGGTCAGTCATTGGCGAACGACGCACACTATAAAATTCAATAAGACATTTCTTTTTTCACATCCTACGTTTGTGTAAAGATTGTAGCGATAAACTACTTTGTTTGTTACTTTATTTTTGACATATTTAAATTTTTTTAAGGTCTAATATTTTTTGACCGCCTCCGTAATTTAGTTGCCGTGAACTCGGGAGGTCGTGGATTCGATTCCCACTGGGGGCAAGTTGTACATTGTATAATTTGTCTCGGTCTGGGTGTTTATATGTACTTATATATATACAAAAATAAAAGTATAATATGTAGTTTATCAACCATCTAGATTCCGTAACACAAGCCTCATAGCTTACCACGGGAACTAGATGGCGCTGTGTGACCTGTCTGGAAATATTTATTTATATTTATTAATATAAACGAATGTAAAAAGTCTAGGTGTAGGTATAAGCAACGAGGACTCAAGTTTTTATTTTAATTTTGAACTTAACGCAGTATCCTTCGGTTTAAACCTCATTGGTTTCCAACGATTATTACCTAGGTGTGGCTATATTTTATTCCGCCTATCCTCCAGGGCGCGGCTGACTGCCCCATGTGTTATGTTAGGGGTATCTTATATTTACATAACATTACTATTAATATGCCTTTTACCACTATTTCCATATTCGTATTCGTAAATAAATTGTGCCTTTTCACGGTTTAGCATTTCACTGTGCTTATGATCTGTTTACTCTATAATGTTATGGATTTTATTCTAATATTTGAAAAGTATGTTCACTGTACAGAATTACGCAATATATATCTTACAATTATTTTAAATAAATAGTTTAATCTAGGATAATTTTAATTTTTGATGTTGTAATTTATTTTAATTTAGTTTTTTTTTTTTTTTTTTTTTTTTAATAATAATAATAACGTTTATTGAGCTTTCTTATTGGTACCTATATACAAAGTTGAGTAAACAATATATTAGTTAGGTAAGTTATTTTAGTTAGATTATACTGTTTTTAATGACTTGTATTTGAGTTGTCTTTTATAATAAGTTTATATATAAGTTAGAAATTTGAAATTGATCATGTTATGTAAGAACATTTGAATATTATTATTGTATTGTCTTGTAGTGTACACTGCTGTGGATTGCAATCCAGAACTGCTGTCAAATAGTGTGTATGTATCGTGCAATGGTTGTAATCTGTTTGTTCTACCTTGAATAAATAAATAAATATAGAACAACTCGCTCCAGATGGATGGATATTTTATTTTATTTTTATTTATTTAGGTTTGCTGACAGTAACACACACCCTTAACAATATTAGGGCCCAAGTCAAAATTTATAACATAAGTTATAACAATAAATGTGATAATGCTTGAATTATTATTTAATTAATTACTCGCAATCTTGATTGAATATTAATCATCAAACAAATATCATAAATACGATACGATCTAATTAACATACGAGTAGAGTAAACACGAGGCATTGACAATATTCGACAATACCCAATAATAATAGACGACGCGATAGTTTAGGACCAAAGTTAAATAAGTCACGGACATGTAGGTATTATTCTTCACAACTTTTACGATGATCAAAACTGTTACCTAATAACCTCATTATTTCATCTTCTCAACTTATCAACGATATGTATTTGGGTTCGTAAGTATGATCATGTCTACAGAAAAGGTACTAATAAGAACTCTCACTTAGAATAAACTGAGCTAAGCCTGTTATTTTAACGGAATACCAACTTGACAATAAAAATATAGCGATGTGCAATACTACGTATTATCGATATCGACGTTTTATTAGGTATGTGCTTAAATACCCTTCACAATCTATCGATATTTAAATTAAATGGTTTAATTGAGTAGCTATACTAAATAAAAACAATATTATACGATAAAAATAAGTATATATTTAAGCAATATTCATTAGTTATACACACATTGTTGCTCTAACGGATTAATAAGATCCATTAACTAGTTATTGGTGTGTTAAACATAATTAATTATAATATGGCTTACCTTTAAAACACTACAATTATGTTAGAATAAGTTATTTTCTACACTATGGAAAACCAAAAAAGGCACAAAATAGAATCACACAGCTCAATTTACTACCTCACTAGGTGGACAAGACGAAGGAGCAAATCTCCAACGTACTTGGCATTAAATAAACCTATTAAAATTAAATCAACAAGAAAGAAATACGGAGGGATGCGGACGCCATTCATAAAATTTTGTTGGAATGAGACACAACAAACATGAGACAAATACAGTTATCGAGAACGCTATTCGTCAATTTTCAATTTGTTATGTTGGTTTACATGTTTTTTTTATATTTTTTTTATATTCATTTGTATGGCAATCTGTCTAGTCAAGACATTCGACAATATGTATGTAATACTTGAACGGTTTGTTCCATTGATGCAACCGTATTGATACATTAATGCATTGCAAGTCATTGTTATTGGAAATTAAATAATCAATTCATCTTCTGAATCTGAATGTTTTATCCATGAGGTTGCTTGCCAACTTGTTTTGATGATGAAAATAGTCATTCAGACCAGCTCCTTCAATATCCATTATCCAAAAAAAGATGTAGCATATACAGAAATATATATTTTGCAATCAGACCTGCAATGTTGAAGATAGGCCTTCCAGTAAATATATCTGGAGAATTTGGCCTACACTCTCCACGCCTGCTAGAAGGTTGGCGAGAGTTACTTATGGAATATAGGTACATTATTCAAATGTTCCAGCAAATTCAGGGACGGATATAGGCTATATAATAATCAGACCTTATTTATTTCAACTTCACCTTTAGTCTAACGAAACGTTTTAAGTTTCCTCTGTACCCTCGGCATACAAATTTATATTAGAAGGGCAATTTTTGACCACCCTGTATTAGTTTGTCTATGACACGAGTCAATTACAATTTGAATATAAATGCACAGTGTAGAACATTGTTAACACGAACTGTACCGGCTGGTCGGTTAATAGCGCCATTTTATTGACCTAATATTAAGACTAGGTATTTTATACAAGTTTGGTCACCAACGCGCTGATCAAACAGAATAAGCATTTTATACAAGTATGGTTGTCAACAACCTGGTCAAAGACAACTAAAAAGCATAATAATATAATAAACATGCTTTGCAGTCGAATGTTGATACCAATACTGATGTATGGAAGCGAAGAAGTGGATATGACAAAATACGCATGATAGTAGGGTAAAGCAGTAGAAATGACACAACTACGTCGTTTATGCGGCGTCACTTTGGCGGACCGCATACGTAACGACGAAGTATGATAAAATGGTATGTATGAACAAAAGCATAGGGACAAAAATAAGGAAAGGCATACTCTGATGGTTTGGGCTTATTGAAAGAATGAGTGACGAAAGATTGACTAACCAGATATATAACCCGAAAGTTGTAGGTAAGAGAGGTTATGGCCAACCAAGCTCACCTATCATGACCAAAGAAATAAAGCATGTATTAAAAGGTTAATGAATGTAAACGAAGCAAAAGAGGTATGTATAGATTGTGACAAATGACGTTCAATTGTCTCTGCCTACACCGCAAGGGAGCTGGAAAATATCTATGTATGTGTTTAACAGGAATCAAGAATAGGTTACGATAATAAACACCATTAACAAAATAAAAACATATCCCGGTATTTACATAAGTCAAAGTTCATTTCTCATCTCCACCGACATTTAGGGCCACAACCTCACTATCAAATTTATTACAGGCCATTTATTCGAGAGCACGAATCGAGAAAGCCCCGCGGCATTTTAGACGATACGCCATTACTTTAAGAAGCAATTCGACGCAAATTGGGGTTAAAGGAACTTGACGACGAAGATTTTTTACTAAATATCCTTCGCATACATACCTATTAAATTTAAATATTTATTTTTTACAAAATACTAAGTCTTAAACAATGTTTTATTTCTCACTGAGTTAGGGATTATCAAATTCCAAGTCTTGCAGAATTTGATGCTTTTCTTAGAGTCCTAAATGCGATAATTATGCGAATTTACAGCGCGGGAAAATTGCAAAAACAACTCCAATTTTATGGTATCAAAATTATTGGTTTTAACATTAGCACATTATTAAAGAAAATAACATCACTTTTGATTAACAATAACCATTGTGAAGTAATTTACAAAACAAAAAACTATTGAAATGTCCGTGAAAATGGCGGGAACGACTTCATAATAAATTTATTGTACGAGTAGATACACTGCGTGGTTTGCTGTCGGAGAAATCTGGAGACAGGAAGGCTGGTAATTATTTCTGCCGACGTATTAGCCTCGCTATACAGAGGGGAAATGTTGCCAGTATTCTTGGGACTATCTCTGAAAGAACATCTCAAGACGATTTTTTTATTAAGTTTAGTTTATAGGTATTTAATTTTATTAAATCTATTTTATTTAAGTAGTATGTAAATATAGATACATACGTAGCTTTACGCTAGTTCCCTTGCGGAGTACCAAGAAACATCATAAGTATCCAAAGAATGAGCGTCATTTGCCACGGCAACCACATACTTATTTCGCTTCGTCAACATTCATAACCTTTTCATACATGCAATCAAAAATCAAAATCAAAATAATTTATTTCCGTATTGTTAGCACGTAACACTTGGATATTGTCAATACATACAAGCCAATAAATAAAAAATAATGACAAAAACAAATAAAAAATATTACCATTGACCATGGCTGGACCGAACCTAACATCAATACAATAATTATAACTAAAACATTGTTGCCATAAACGAGGTATTTGTTTTTACTTACAGCTAGTTACTTAATATTAAATTCGTGGCTGTAAAAAGGCCATGTCAGCTTACAATCTAAAAATATTAATGTCCATAAATATTAATTCGTGGCTGTAAAAGCCGTGTCAGCTTACAACTACACAAGTATAATATTAATGTCAAATAAATTGATAAATAACATGTCCGCTTACAATCTAAAAAATAATTGCTATGTCCAAATTAAACATATTATATTCGTGTCATAAGCAAGGTAATTATAATAAATAAGGTAACTTAATAACTACTTAATATAAATTCGTGGCTGTAAAAGGGCCGAGTCAGCTTACAATCTAACAATAATAATAAATATTAAATCTTAATACTAGTTCGTGGCTGTATACGGGCCGTGTCATCTTACAATGTAAATAATAATAATATGTCAATTAAACATATATTAGAACATGAATTTTTTTTTTTTTTTTTTTTTAAGCCAAGTACTTCTATGCAATAGTATCTTTCATTGCATCTTTAAGCTTTAATGACAGTGCATTGCAAATAAAAAAAACAAATTAATAATTTTGTTGTTTTACAAACATTATGTTCATTATAATATTTATATTGCCTGTAAAAAATATCTAACAAACATTTTGTATGAAAATGGCAATCAATTCCGCTCTTATATTTAATTTCTTTGATCATAACACACCCTTAAATGTTTAAGAATAGCCCTAAAGGTCAAGTTAGGATGATTAAAGTGTCTTAAGACACTTGGTCCACTGCCAACGATAAGCTACAAATTGAGCTAGAAGCTATAACTAGACTTTAATAGCCCTTGTCGCTGCTATAATACTCCTACAATCCAAAGGTCCCAGGTTTGAAGCAATAAGAAATGCATTTGCATACGTACATTTGTCATACATTTACAACATCAGATAGCGGTTCGCTCCCGCCTATAACAAACTTATTGAAATAAATATTTTAAAAAATACCCGTCTGACCAGCGCTATTAAGAGCACCTATTACATTAATTTATTACTCATAGGTAGCCTATTTCTCTTTACAAGTACCCGCTGCTGGATATGCCTTCCCCCACGCTTCTGTAAACAGTATCTTGCAACCCTCATCCATTCCCCACCAGGGACCTCCTTTAGTCAATTTAATTCGTTTATTTTCTGTAATTAGGCATAAGACAAAAAAATGTATTTTGCACTTTTACATGTCAAATTTACAATAAGTATACTTTAATATTAGGCTACATAATTTCACAGCATTCCAGCATGACCGCCTCCGTGGTCTAGTGGTAACAAACGTCGGGAGGTCGTGGGTTCGATTCCCACCGGGGGCAAGTTGTACATTGTATAATTTGTCTCGGTCTGGGTGTTTATATGTATAATATGTATATATTTACAAAAAAAAAGTATAATATGTAGTTTATCAACCATCTAGTTTCCGTAACACAAGCCTCGTTGCTTACCACGGAAACTCGGTTCTGCTGCAGATGTATACAGCCCATTACCACTTCAGCTAGCTAATTTTAAAAGCTATGACAAATACTGTGGTTTTATCAACGTTTCCAATTCGATGTCAAGAAAATGTAGGGTATATCAACAGGCTCATCCTTAATGTTGTTCGTGTTTCTTTCTTCAGCGTTACCGCTTCTTCACAGTTAGGGGATTAGATGTAGGGGAATCAGTGTATCTAAAAAAAACCTGTGCCTACAAATGTGTGAGAAAAATATTAAGCATTACATATCATCACGGCATTTCCGGAGAATTTAGCCTACACTGCCCACACTGGCCAGACGGGTTGGCGAGAGCATTACACATATTATGCAAAAAATCGCTTGCTAGTTGATGGTGGAACAAGCCCCTAAGGTAGCCACTCTAATTAGCCATAATAGCCGAGTTTACCGAAATAGATGCATTCGGAGGTGAATCGATAACGCCACGAGTGGTTTGGTCAGTTGTTGATGTGTATAATTAGACATTGTGGCCATTTGGACTAAGTACTTGAAATGCGGTATGCCGCAATGCATACAGTCATATAGGAATTTATTTTAATTCATTCTAAATCGATGTATAGTATATATAAGTAATCATCACGACTGTTTCCCTTTCGGGGTGGTCAGAAACCACGCTTATAAATAAGCGAATTCACATTTAGCCAACTTTACTATAGGCCAATCATGACAAGTACCAAACTCGAGAATTATCACAAATAAATTAAACAAATGCTTTGTGGTCTAGCGGTTAAGACCGCTAAGATGTAGACGCCGAGGTACCGGGTACGATTCCTGGTCGGGATTATTTAATTTATTTCCGGTACTGACCATGACGGCAATTCGAACCTGATTCCGAAACGTGTGTATACACTCTACTGGATTTATCGGCACGAATGGTGGATACCGCCTCCGTGGTCTAGTGGTAACAAACGTTGCCGTGAACTCGGGAGGTCGTGGGTTCGATTCCCACCGGGGCAAGTTGTACATTGTATAATTTGTCTCGGTCTGGGTGTTTATATGTATAATATGTATATATTTACAAAAAAAAAGTATAATATGTAGTTTATCAACCATCTAGTTTCCGTAACACAAGCCTCGTAGCTTACCATGGAAATTAGATGGCGCTGTGTGATCTGTCTGGAAATATTTATTTATTTATTTATACTTCCCCGCCTCGGCAGACTGGGCAGATTACCAGCATCATTCCGCCTACCAACTATTTATTGTTCTCGTTAAAAGTATGTGCCATTTGCAATGATGTCAAATGCCAATTTATTTATTTATTTATTTTCAGAAAAACCACAGCTTATAACTAGAACATAAAATTACAGTATTATAAATTATTAGATCTTAAGCCAGAAATATTTTATATTATTTTATTATTATTATTGTTATTATTGATTAATAGGCGAGCAGCGCATTGCTGATATGCCTATATCAAGCACTGGTGTAAAGTTCATAAAATAGTCAGTTATCACCATAGTCTATGTCAATTGTCACTAGCCACTTGTCCAGTTTGTTTTTAAAAGTGTGTATTTGTACAGTTTATTCCTCCAAAACAGTGGGTTTAATACTAAAAAAAAAAAAAAAACATTAGTAAAATAAAAATTATAATAAAATTAAAATATTTACAAATAGCTAGGTATATACAAGTAGCATAGGATTATTATGATATTGGTAATTCCTACTTTCAATGAGAACTAATATTTGATATTTATATAAAAAATAACACCGCTTCTAATATGACTACATTTTATAAATAAAATAGAGAATACATTTTAAAAGATGACATAACTAATACCCTTTAACATACCTACCTAATTAAACATGTTTATTTGTATGACCACAAATGGCAAATACATACCGTAAACTCGAATGTTCTGGCCAATTTCACACGGTGACGTAAATTACAATAAATTATGTAATTTACCGAAGCAACGTGTTATATAAACCACAAATGGAAATTTTTACGTCACATAAATATTCACTTTGGTTTTGGACTTATTTTGCGAATACAAAAATGCATTCACGAAATAAATATTCATAAAAACACTACCGAGTCCAAAGTGATCAAATATAAGATAGAGCGGGTAGTGGTTGTTATTATGATACAGACACTCAAACACAAAATTCTTACACAAAAAATAAATTTGAAAATGCATGTCGTACACGACCAGACAGACAGTGGAGTTGTGATGGCTAATGGGCCTGGGTTGGGGATGAGGACATTCCCCCGTTTTCCCTCGCAGGATCTCAGCGGGTACCCAAAGAAAATAAAGATTACAGCCCCCAGAACACAGCGTCCTAGACCTCCACTGCTGGATGGGCCTTCCAGAACATATATCTGGAGAATTTGGGCTACACTCGCTGGTAATTCATACACTATTGGTGATAGGTTTAACAACCCCAGTTTAAGAACCCAGGGGGTGTAGATTCTAGATATTCTAGACGTACGTCCTTTATTTATAAAACTAAAATTACTGACTGTTCATTCTATCTATATACTTAAATGTTGTTTATTTGTAAAAAGCCACCCGGAACTTTTTAAAACTCTTGGGGATAATTGCAATTTTAAAACGCGTTATCCGTAGAATTATTATTCAAGCGCATGAAAGTACTTAATATAGCCGAAATTGTTATGCAAATGCTACAAATATATTTAATAAGCTTCCAGTTACTATAAGGGAGCTGCCACTAAAACTGTTCAAATTAAGAGTCAAACAAATGCTGCTTAATAAATGTTTTTATTCGACAAAAGAATACCTAGACACTAAGCTCGACAAAGTCATGTGACTAAATAAATATTTGTATGCTAGAAATAGCGAAGCATGTGATATAATTACATATAATAATTTACATTCCTGTACCTACCATGTTTCTGACAATTTTTTTTTTTTTTTTAATTTTATGTTTTGGTCTTTTGGAATATTTGATTCCCACGGAACGGTAAGTTCAATAAGAATAACAATAATAAATATACAAATAAACAAACCTATATAGTATATAACCTATATAGCTATTTTAGCACCATAAAAGACTCGATTAAAATTTACTCCCGCTCAAATGACCTAGATAAAGTTTAACAGCTCCCGATAATAGTTCTTAAAACACTGCTTGTCGTCGATAGAATAAAATGAAAACAAAACTGTTCTGAACTAATGAGTCTGGAACATAGAAGAACATAGATGAATAAGGACGTGGATATGTCAGAATACTCATGAAAGAGTAGCGTTCTTCTTATTCGCTACACTCTTGGCAGAGTGGTCGTGATCTTGACACTTGAGTGTCTGTGGCACGTAGTCTAGCCCAAAGCAAGGAATAGGTCTCGTAAGACTCCTGCAAGACTCTTACTATGACTCAATATATATTTTATTTTCCAATTGTACTAAGGAAATCTCTCTCCGCGATGTATTTAGGGTACCAAACTTGAGAAATATCACAAATAAATTAAATAATTTATTGTGTCCCGACCAGGAATCAAACCCTGTACCTTTAAGTCCAAATCCACGGAATTAACTGCTAGACCTCGGAGGCATTAGGTATAGGTAGGATTTAGGTATACTAAAATAAAATTATTTACGAACGAGCTCTTTCAAGTTCCAAATACCTAAACGTAAATTTTTCCTTAGGAACAAAACATATTAAAAATTACAGACACGACGCAATTAAAATTTATTGAAAACAAAAACCTAACCCCATAAAAAAACATTAGAAAAATTTGGAAAAAAAAATATGCAACAGTCTTGCGAAACTCTTACCCTAGTCTTGCAACCAAGGTCTTCCAGAAAAGCAAGACCAAGACGAAGATTGGGCAACACTAGTGGCACGCTTAACAACCCGTCGCCACTTCTCTCGAACTGCAGTCTTCCATGGTGGAGGAAACATTACGAAAGCTACTAAAATCCGGCTGGTCAGAGCTCTTGTATTCCCTATTTTTCTGTAAGCTGCACGTGGACCCTACGCCAAAAATAAATAAAACGGATTAATGCTCTAGATCTGGGGAATAATGTTAGGCATATCATGAATAGAGTTTAGAACCAACCTGTCCATCCTGAAGGAGCTGGGAATAACTGGGACAGCGCCTTTCCTCAATTTTACAATTACGCATTATCACTTTCTTTGAACTCTTTTGCGTTAGATACATCTATTAAGCTCCTGGTAGTTCAGGGAAAAGATGGCAAGAGGATGCGTGGTAGGTGAAGTGGACTGACCAGGTTAAAGCAGCAATGGACCCCATACAAGATAGTTTAAGAAGCCTGCGGTTTGAGAGTAGGGTTAATGCAGTAGAAACTTTGACGCAACGCATAAGTAACAATGAAATACGCAAAAGGGTAGGTATTTTTTTTTTTTTTTAACACCTTACTTTCCTACCGGAATTCGGTTAAGTCATAATCGTAATTTTCAATGTATTTTTTTTATACATTTATCACTATAGATAGGTACATAACAAATAACAGAACTGGAGGTTAAAACACTTACAAAAACACTTAAATAAATAAAAGTTATTATTGCGGCTGTAAAGAGGCTTTGTCAATAACTTATAAGTACCTAATAAATATATTTTTTTAAATATGTCAATTAACTTAACTAAACAATACTAATTATTGTAGCAGCTGAAAAGATTAAAAATATGTCAATGTACTTAACTAAATATGACTAATTATTAAGAGTACCCACAAAAATTTTTTTTTTCAATTTAATTAAATTAAAAATAGTTATATTGCTGCTGTATAGGGGTTTGTCTAAGATTAATTAATTATGCAAATATGTCCAATCTTTATTTCATAATTTTATTAGTAATAAAATAATAAATAATAATAATAAATATTTCCAGACAGGTCACACAGCGCCATCTAGTTTCCGTGGGAAGCTCGTAGCTTGTGTTACGGAAACTAGATGGTTGATAAACTACATATTATACTTTTTTTTTCTTTTTTTTTGTAAATATATACATATTATACATATAAACACCCAGACCGAGACAAATTATATAATGTACAACTTGCCCCTGGTGGGAATCGAACCCACGACCTCCCGAGTTCACGGCAACGTTTGTTACCACTGCATGCAAAACGTTTGACCCTGACTACGTCAGTAGATGTAGAAGACATCACATACTCCCTTTGGAGCTACGTAGAAGCATAGCGGACATTACTTACCTCTTTAAAATTGCGCAATCGAAAATAGATTCCAGTGAACTCCTAGGATTACTCGGATTTGATATACCTAGCCGGTCTCAAAGGGCTTATAGACCTTTGGTAGTGCCATATGCCCGCACCAACTACCGTCAAAACTCATTTTTAGCGAGAGCATCAAAAGAACTCAACCGCCTAGCTGAGGTCATGGATATTGACATGTTCTGTACATCGCCTAAATTAGTCGGTCGGGCGATGTCTAGAGCATTTTTTACAGTATAACACACATATATTATTTATATTTTTCTAAATTATTGTGGTTTAAAATTATTATTTATATGTTTCTTCTATTTGTAAGTTATTTAGTTGTATAAGATATTTGTGGAAACTTGTAATTGGCATCTAGTTTTTTATATAAGTATTCATTTGTTAGAAGCTGTAAGTTTTCCTTAAAGATAAATAAATAAATAAATAAATAGACCACGGAGGCGGTCTTAGTTAGATTAGTATATTATGTCACTAAAAGAAAACATAGGGACAAAAATAAGGAAAGTCAAGCTATGAAAGTTTGGGAATATATATTTTCATGTAGGTATGATTAGTGTAACTGTTAACGTGCTAACTCCTATATATATTAAGTCAATGTTCGTGTCGCATTCGTTGGAACAAATGCGAAATCTAGTTAGGGAGATCCCCGGGGGCCAAATTGCGGCGGTCCTGGCTGCCACACAATCTAATATGAATAACCGTAACTTGAACATGGAATTGTTGAATTTTCATAGCGGTAAATAAAATCTATAGCACGTTAAAAGTCAGTTATTAAATCTAAAAACAAGATGGTGCAAGAAGAATTAAAACTGTGGACGAAATTAGTAAAATTAATTAATTAGTCTGTGACATTGCATTGTCAGTTATGATCGTGTTGTAAAATCCGCGGATTTAGACGGGTCCGATTCCTGGTTGGGACACATTTTTTTATTTGTGTTATTTCTTGATTTTGGTACGCTAGACATAGGCGAACTTGCCACTTGTCCACAAATGGATACCGTCGTGATAATGGTACAATCCTATAGCTCACTCTTATCTTAAATCACAATTCTATGTGATTCGCACGATACTTTGTTCTTCTCATAACAATCAGCTCAAAACCCCACAACACACACTACGGATATTCAGATTTATTCACCGTTGAACAAGCCAAACTCTTCAGATATATGTTCTGGAAGGCCCATCTCCAGCAGTGGAGGTCTAGGACGTTGTATTCTAGAGGCTGTAATGAAAAAAAAATAAAAAAAAATATTAATTTAATCAGCGATATCGAATTATTTATAAAACCAGTAAACATGGAGAATGATAAACACGATTTCATAAAGAATAAGTGAAAATGGCAAGTGAAAGCGGCATAAGGATCCAAAAATTGGATTAATTTAGAGCATTGGATTAGGCGAAATGTTACAAGATAAGCGTACAATAAATACACTGTAAGTAGCAAGTCTTGGACAGCTAAATGGCATCACAAATATTGACTCGGGCGGTTTCTGGGTTTTTCCCGCGCAACTTGCAATGCTTGGAGAGATGCCAACCGCGCTCTATTGGTAGGTACAGTCCGGGACAGATAAACTTTGTCACGTGACGCAGAAATAAGTAAATGAGGTGTATTTTTTTTTTCAAACAATACAAACTCAATCTCTACATACACCTTTGCAAGGTGCGACAACTAAAATAGTACGTGTGTGAAAAGGAAGGCACATGGCTTAAGTTAAGCGCTGATTAGATTAAATCAAAAGTCTTAAAACAGACAGATTACCGATTATCGCTATATGCTTATGAGCCTATGCCCTTAGTATTCAAGATAAGTCTTGTTTCAAGCAGTGTTATTTTTATATAAATATCACCATGGCAAGCTTACTTCTTACGCGGTGAACGAGCTTCAGAGAGAGAATTTCACCCCGTAGCCACGACTCAGACTTAGCTGTTAAGGCACTCAGGGCCAACAGTGAAAGAGAGAGTGTTTGAAGGGTTTTAGGGGTTTTTTTAAAGGGCGCCTTGGGGTCTCCTTAGGAGGTCAGTCAGTCAGTGGAGTCGTCCAGGCACGGATGGCTAATGGGCCTGAGTTGGGGATGGGGACATTCCTCCGTTTTCCCCGACAGGATCCTCCTCACGGTGATTCGGGCATGCGACCTCCCGCGGTGGCCCTTCAGGCTGGGATCGTATCATTGATGATTTATCGATTCACCGTCTTTAAAAAAAAACAAAAAAACTTATTTCTTCTTGAAATTAAAAATTTGCATTTCACATCATTGCAAATGGCACATACTTTCAACGAGAACAACAAATAGTTCGTTCCGATATACCCAGTAAAGTATATATCCACTCGTTTTGGGATCAGGTTCGAATTGCCGTCATGCCTAGTCAAGCGGGCATAGTGTTAGGGCATACAAAATCAACCCGTATATATTTCGAAAAGTACACACAAAATTAAAACGTTATTACGTAATTACTGTACATTTAGTGTTCCTTCCGATTTAGTAAATGGTGCTGTATATCTGTGCGACCCGTGACTCACCCAACATAAGGCATCAGCTGAAAATCAGCGCTGCAGCCTCGGCTGTAGCATATGCTGAGCTGACCACCTATTTTTCGCCACACCTGTAGTATGTTTCGGTATATAGAATAGGCTTATATTTATACATTTAGATTTATGCCTTGCATGTTTATTTTTTTGTAACCATTGTAATTAATAATAAATATTACCAGACAGGTCACACAGCGCCATCTAGTTTCCGTGGTAAGCTACGAGGCTTGTGTTACGGAAACTAGATGGTTGATAAACTACATATTATACTTTTTTTTTTGTAAATATATACATATTATACACATAAACACCCAGACCGAGACAAATTATACAATGTACAACTTGCCCCCGGTGGGAATCGAACCCACGACCGCAAAGCTTAACAACCCTCTTTAGCCTTCATTTATGTTTGCGGAGGCTTAAACAAAAGACTTGTAGGTGAGTTTTTAATTCCTCCTGTAAGGTTTACGCATGTGACGTGAGTGACAATTATGCTCGGTCCTGCAGTACCTCTGTAACGTAGCCGGCAAGGTAAAATATTGAGGTTTCCTAAGCACCACGTACAAACTTTACGCTTTGCCAAAACTCTTGAGAAACTTCAGTGTTCTGAATATAAATTTCAAGACTTTCTTGAAAGTATAAAAATATTGTTTTTTAAATTTTAAGTAAAATTACAACATTATTTTTATTCGACAAAAATATTTACATATTAATATACGTAACCCTTTCAGATTTTGTTCAAAGGGTCAGCCTGGCAGTTCAACAGTAAACGCAGCAATTGTATTTATAATTGATGTAGGTAATATAATTATGAACTTTATTTCTAATAAAAAGCAGTACAATGATTTAAATAATAATACAAAATAATCTAATAAAAATATATAAACTAAATTAAAAATAAAACTAAAATCTAAATTATATATAAAAATATTCACCCATGACTTGATCATGTGGCAGTGTGCCAAGAACACTCGCAGCATTCCCCCGCTGCACTGATTTGCTGCGCGAAAAAACTGCCAGCCCTCTTGTCACATACAGCGTTAACCAGCCGCTTAGACGGTTCTTTAAAGGACTTTGGCCTTTTCAGCCGATTTATAATTTAGTACACTTACTACATTATAAATACAATTGCTGCGTTTCCTGTTGAACTGCCAGGCTGACCCTTTGAACAAAATCTGAAAGGGTTACCCGTCGTCATACAGAGTTTTCCCCAAGCTCACGAGAGAACGCCAGAGCCTCTTCGGACCACGGACCTATCGTTTCGACTGCAAAAGGGAAGAAGTGGAGAAATAAACAAATAATTGGCTCCAACTAATAAAGTACGAGCGGTGGTGGCTCGGTTGTAAGAACGCGTTTCTTAAATCCTACGAAGGTCGGTTCAAACCCACCCGGCATGTACCAATGAGAAATACACTTGTCATAGCTTTACAACACCATTGTTCCCGTGCACGTTCAGCCTTCGATCCTGGTTCCACTAATACCAACTTATGGAATCGTTAATAAATTGTCATAAAAAAATGGCATCGTATCCTCGCCAAGCTAGTCTCGCCAGCGTGGCGAGTGTAGGCCAATTTCTCCAGATATATGTTCTGGAAGGCCCATCTCCAGCAGTGGAGGTCTTAGGACGCTGTGTTCTAGGGTGTAATGATGAATATTTTTTTTTTTTATATGACCTTCTGGGTTCCAAGGAATATGTCTTCCAAATTACTGATGGATGTTAAACGTAGATAAAATAGTGATCAAAATAATGCCGATATTAATTGACAGAAAAAAAAAACGACGGTTCGAAGATAATACAGCGATATATTATTACAGACCCCGTTAATCCTTCTTTGTTATGAGTTGAAGGCAAAGACGTATACAATACGAATCAGTCTAAAGCTAAAAACGAAATTTTGAAGCTGCTTTAGTAAGTATATGGGGAAAGAAAAGTAATAATTTCAAATAAAACTTTTTTTTTTTTTCAGTTTATTTTATGACTTAATTTCAATATTAGTAAAAAGTTGTTGGGACTACCGCATGTATTTGTCAAAAGCAAATATTTTTTGGGCTTCAGGTGTCATTAGTATATAATAATAATAATAACGTTTATTGAGCTTTCTTATTGGTACCTATATACAAAGTTGAGTAAACAATATATAAAATATTCCCTGAATTTACATACATTTCTGATTAAATGCAAACCACAAGGATAGGCAGTTTTAAGAAGGTCCCTGACTCCTAATTAAGATAACTTGTGTCCTAGGATGTCAGTCAGTTCCATATTGACTTATAGCCTCAGATAGCCAGCTCTAAAGGTATCATAAAATAAAATAAACAACGTAAATCAAAGTACAAAAGAGGTTCCAACACAACACACCTGTAAAACGACACCAGCATAGATATATATATAGATATATTAGTAGAACCTCTATTTAAAATAGAAAAGGTGACCAGGGATTTCCAACCTTTTACCCTATGTGCAACACCCAAATTTCTCCTAAAGTACTATGCCTCTCCCCCGTCTGTTAATTGTAATCAAATATTGTTATGTTCTTTGCAAGAGAGGTCGAAATCATAACCATCATCAGCCTGTATCTCTTCATATAGGCCTCCCCCAAGGCACACCATTTCACATGATCTCCTGCCAGCCTTATAAACGATATAAAACAAAATCCACGTTTATTATTCGAATAGGACGAGAAGGTAATTAAATATCAAAAATAACATATACAATTAGTAAAATCACTGTGGCTGCAATATTGTAATTGTAAACCAAACTAAACTAAACTTTGTAAAACAATTGGTGAATAATAATAATAAAATTCTTTATTGCACACAAAATATAAAAACATGTACATAGGCGAGCATAATACCATGAAGGTATTCTCTACCAGCTAACCTTTGGGAGAGTGACAGAAGAATATTATGGGTACAGAGTAGGAAAAAAACTCTTAAATATAACATTTTTATAATGTAAAATAAATAAATAATAATACTTATACGAGTATGTCAAAGAAAGGAGATTTTGATACATTTTGATTATTTTAAAAGGTGACAAATTAAAAGTTTTAAATTTATTTAGAGACTGTGCCTGTCGGATAAATAAAGGATGATATATCATGGCTTCATATTATTCAGTGCAAAGTAAAGATCATTTTCATTATGTAGTTTGGTGCTTTGTTTTATTTTACGCTTGCTGAGCCTAAATAAGTCTACGCCCCCGACTGTGGCAGGCCCTACTGTTTGGGAATCCCTGGTCTAGATATTATAATAATATTACAAGTATTATCATGGCATCGTCCGAACAACAACTGCAATCACTAGTCACAGAAATGAAAGAGAGATGTGCAGAAAAAGGACTCCGTTTGAATGCGAGAAAAACCAAGGTACTAGTGTTTAAAAGAAGAAGGATGACAACCGTGACGATAAAGATTGATGATGAAACTCTAGAACAAGTAAATGAAATTATATATCTGGGCAGTGTTTTGACTGCGGATGGGAAGTATGATAGGGATGTTGAAAGAAGAGTGAACGCGGAAAATAGTGTCAACGGTGCCCTGGGGTCACTGATCGCCATTCGGAATGTCAGTGACAAAGCTCGACTCGCCATACATAATGCCATGCTGGTATAAACACTTATGTATGGAAGCGAGACGTGGATATGTCAGAATACGCATGAGAGTAGAGTTAATGCAGTAGAAATGAGATCGTTGCGTCGGATATGCGGCGTCACTTTGACGGACCGCATACGTAATGACGAAATACGAAAAAGGGTAGATATGAAAGAAAGCATAGGGACAAAAATAAGGAAAGGCATGCTACGATGGTTCGGGCATGTTAAAAGGATGAATTAAGAGAGATTGACAAATAATGCGAAAGTTGTGGGTAAAAGAGGCCCTGGCAGACCTAGACTCACATATTACGACCAAATTAATAAAACAATAGCTGAACGTGCGTTGAAAAGCCATCGAAACAAAAGGGCATGTATGAAGAGGTTGATGAATGTCGAATAAGCGAAAGAGGTATGTCGTGAACGTGACAAGTGGCGCTCAATTGTCTCTGCCTACTCCGCAAGGGATTTGGCGTGAAGATATGTATGTATCATGCAGTAACTATTTTTTTTTATTGTTTAAAGACCGAATTTATAGTACATATATGTACTTGCATGATGTAACTAATTAATATACAAATTACTTGCTGTGCAGATATACTCATATATATTTATGGATTTATACAATTTTGAAAACAATATTTTAGATACTTATCAGAGTTTATTTAATTTTTATTTGTATAATTTTTTTTTTACCAATGTAATACAGTAGTGAATTCTAATGCTATATTGTTAAATTTAATTTAGATTATAGTAATATCTGCATTAAGCACTTGTAAATCATAAGTGGATATCTAGTATATCATATATTCAGATTAAATAGGTATATTTTGTAATGCAGCTAAGTAGTGTATCATTGCCTGAACCATTTTTTATTTTTATATTTTTACTATTGTTATTGTCTAGAATTTATAACACTAAACCAATTGTTTATCTTTTAAGTTTTGTACTGATTAAGTTAAAGTTCTTTACCGTTTTTATTGTTTGTATCTAATTATTGAAACATGTTTATGTAAGAAACTATAATATTGTCTCATAACAGAAACTTTTTACTACTATAATTTTCTGAATTAAGTATTTTTTTTTATTGTCACTGTATTTGATCTGCTTACAAAGCATATACTGTGCACCCGAACCTACTTAATCCGGTTTTAAACTGAACACCTCTTCGCCGGCGTGTGCGCAGGCAGAGAACATCGTCGCTCAGTTTTAACTTGACGGAGGGTAATGCGACAACTCTTTTGTTTATAGTTATAAAATATTTTCTTTTTTATAAGATTATTTTTGATAAATAGTTGTGATATATTTATAGGTCTAATATTGTATAGTGGTTCAAATTATTGTAAACATTAAATAAAGTTATTTATACCATCCATATTTATATACTGTGAAATTAATTTACCTTTTGGATGATTTTTATTATATATATCATATTTTCACTATAAATTGTTCTACGATCCAAGGCCTATAAAATTTCGCTCAAAATTATATTATTATTAGATTTGTATACTCTTTTTATATTACTGTATTTTTATGTTACTGTATATTTTTTTTACATCGAATAAATTATTATTATTATTATTATTATACTATATATCTATAATAATACGTGGTGGTTGCCTATAAGGCATACCACGGTACTTGTATACGCGGGTATATACGTCTTGGACGTTAAGGGAGGATTTATGGGTTTTATTTCCCTTTGCAAGAGCTCAGGTATAACAAAGAATTCACCTCAAACCGTTCCGTAAATTAATAACTGTACGTTTTTGTATCAGAGTTTATTTTAAATCTATAGCTCATTGTTAAGATAAATATATATTTTTTTAATAAGTCGATTAATACAATCTGCCCGTTGAAATTCGACAAGCGCCTAACAGAATTTTTTTAAAAGAATGGTCTACTTGCATTACTACAACAGCGCCCTACAAAGTATATAAGTACTTATTATTATGTAGTATGTGTATGTATTATATGCAGTGTGTATATGTATATATGTATATTGTATGTAGTATATGTATTTTTTGATGTAGTTTAGTATTTAAGTATATCCTTTTATCTAGAGCCTAATGTAACAACTGAATTGTAATGTATATTTCTTTTGCAATAAAGATTTTTATTATTTTTTATTATTATTAATTATATCCATATTTATCATATCTATATTACGTGTTGCACCTACCTTACACCTTGAACTTTCTACATTATCCTAAAGGTTGGCTGTCAGAGAATGTCTAGCGGCATTAAGCCCGCCCCTTGTACATAGTGCAATAAAGGTTTAAATAAATAAATAATAATATATATATATTTATTAATTTATGTTAGGAAAACTTAAAGCTACTATCATCACCATCATCATTACAGCCCCAATTGGAATACAACGTCCTAGACCTTGTGGAATCGTTAATAAATTGACATCATATCCTCGCCAAGCCGTCTGGCCAGGATCTCCAGCAGTGGAGGTAAATGAATGAAATATATACATATATTATTTCTATCATCAAAATTAAATATGGATGGAATAGAGATGTTACCAAAGATTTTGTGGTACAACAACACTAATATACTCCTAGCACCCAAAATAATGTCGCGTATTTTGAAACATGACTTAGAACTTGCAGATTTAATAGGTGGTAGGCAGACTGATGGTGGTAATTTGCCCAGTCTGCCGGGGCACGAAAGTAGTTACCCTTCGTGCCGATAAACCTAGTAAAGTGTATCCAGACGTTTCGGGATCATGCCCAGTCAAACCGGCATAGTGTTAGGGACTGATGAAATGAAATATTTATTTGCAGGAAACATAGTAACAAACAATATTAGGTCTTATTAATATTAAATGGGTCACATATTTATAGAAGTAAAGTGACTAAAAACTCAGCGTTGCTTCTTTAGTAGGTACCTTTACTTCACAAAAACCTTTGTGTTGCTTAAAATACATATAGTATTTCTCCAATATAAAAACATTCCTGAAATGTCAGTCATGAGTGTCTGATTCTTGCAAACATTCATCGGCGTTAAGTGATATGTCATGCTACTATAAAAAATAGACATTTAAAAGGTTTAATTTCGGCTGTAATTTTTCAAACCCGACTAACACTCTATTACGTTAATTGAAGTTCGAACCAAAACACAGAATAAGGATTCATTCGGTGGGTTTACTTCGTCGGAATACAGCGGCGGCCCTAGGGAGTTCAGTTGCAATAATTACAACAAACTTAATAACGTTCTTATTCACTCTAAAACACTTTCGTACCTTAAATCACGCTTTGAATTTCGTTTGTGCACAACTGTGCGCTCCGTTCCTCTCACAACATTCAGCTAAAGATTCCTTTCGAGGAATAGAAAGGAATCTTTAGCTATATACATATTCAGATTCCTTTACTGTTTCAGCCACTCGCTTAACAAGCTGCCCCTGGAAATTATGCAAAGCTGGTGTAAAAAAGTCCATGATCATTGCCACATACCGCTGCGAAGTAACAGAACCCGCGCGACCTCTGCCGTCCTCAAATAAGTAAGGGAGTATGATGCCATGCGCTGGCGTCCGTGATGTTCTTGGTCGAACTAACCGTTGTTTATCCAACGTCGGATCCACTCTCTTCGAACTTAATAGCCCAGTTGTTAATCGTTTGTACACTTGGAGTGTCGTTAATGTTGATTTACCGCGCAATAGCCGAATCATTGTTTGACAATGCGTTCTTCCAGTATTGTCATAAGGAGCAGAGACGTTGACACTAATAGTGGGTCTGGTACGCAAGTTAAGGCCGCTTAGTGAGTTATAAAGAGAGCTGCTCGGTATTTCTTTGATGAATAAACGTAGACATCTGTCAGAGAACCAAAGAACATAGCCTTCTAAATTAGTAAACTCAAGTGGTAATTAATAGGTCAGTCACGTCTGTCGCAGAACCGATTTCCGTTGGAGTAGATGGGTTCTAAAGTGGAGACTACGTACGGGATAAAAATGGTCGCTGGTGGGGTCTGGATGAGGGTGACGAAAGATCGTGTGAAATGGCGAGCCTTAGGGGAGGCCTATATCTAGTACTTAGGCTGATGATGAAACTAATCACGATACTACGAGGTGCTGGTAGCGATAAAATATCACAACTCCTCATTTCAATACATAATGATATTTACCAAGAAAGGAATGCAGATAATTTATATCTGCTTTTCGGTCGGTTTGCCCTAGGGCCGCCCCTATGTGCTTGACTTAATTAATACTATTTGAATGTGGTTGCCTGATTCACGCCTGATAATGTTGGGGAATGCAAATTTCCTTCAATTTAACACAACATGAATAATATAGCACCAAAGACTATACACAGGTAAAGACGTATTTAGATCGTTTATTTTACTCTGGATTCATTTTGACAATTTCTATTGGGGTGAAATATTCAAAGGCCTCAACACCTTGCATTCTGAGTACTATTCATTATGAACATATTTTTGGAGAATTTGGCCACGATAAACGGGACTAGCTCATGATTGTAAATAAAATACTTACTGGTTAAGAAATAACTTAGGTGTAACACTCGGTCAAGCGTCTGGCCAAGGAGTTGTCCAAACGGCTAACGGAAAAGTCTGGAGACAGGAAAGCTGGCAATTATTTCTGCCAGCGTATTAGCTTAGCTATACAGAGGGAAAATGTTGCCAGTCTTCTTGGGACTATCACTGAAGGGACATTTTTTACTTATAGTTTATTTTTTATTAGGTTTAGTTTATATTTATTTTAATTTTTACCTTTAAGAACTTTTAATTTTTTATTATAATTATTTCAAATTAAATAAATTAATAAATATTACTTAGGTTTTAGACTTCATATTTAAATTAACTAATTAACCATTACGATGATAATTCTACATTTATTCATATATTCTGACTATACATTGCGATAACTAATTAAGATCAACTCACTCTTCCTTTCACTGACATTCCCAGACTAAAGAGGGCGAAACCACTGCTGCACCAGTCTCATATAACAATGCTCCAATAACCAAAGAACGCAATGATGCCAACCTAACAATGTTAGCAATTTGATGACTTATGCTTATAGTCTGTTTTTTGTGTCTTTAAAGGACATTGTACAGAATAACATTTAACATTGTAACATCAGCCCTAAACACGTAATTTATTTACATAGTATACGAGTATGTTCATAACAGAGTTCATAACCAAGTTGGGGATCATCAAATTCCACGTTTTGCAGAATTTGATGGGGTAATTCACGTCAATATCGCCCAAACACGAAGGGTATATGGGAGTTCATGTCGCGGGAAAACCGCAAAAAATTAAGTGTTACTTCTGCCCCATATACGTCATATATGTATATAGTCAAATTTAACTGCCTCCGTGGTCTAGCGGTTAAGTCCGTGAATTTAGACTCGGAGGTGCCGGGTTCGATTCCTGGTCGGGACACAAAAATATTTATTAATGTAAACAAATACATTTAAATAATATTTAACTTGTGATATTTCTCGAGTTTGGTACGCTGGAGACATCGACGAGCTTGCCACTTGTCATGATTGGCCTATAGTGAAGTTGGCTAAATGTGAATCCGCTTATTTATAAGCGTGGTTTCTGACCACCCCGAAAAGTAAACGGTCGTGATGATACTTTACTATAGTCAAATTTATCGTTATCCATAATTATTTACAACGTAGCACATTATTAAACAAAATAACACCATTTTTGACTAACAATATCCACAGTAAACTAATTTACAAAACGAAAAACTTGGACTTGATATGTGCAAAATAGCGCGAAGAACCCATATTATATTTAAATAATAATTGCAATACCAACCTGATAAGTGTACAATTGTAGCTTAGTGCTATAAATTGAGTATTTGCCTCATACTAGGATTATTAATTTAGTTTCAACATTTTCTGTACATTCGTTTAGGTCGACAACGCTGCCAACCTTATAATATTACAATTTATTACCCAGTGTTTCCAAAATTAATTATGGTGGCCAGATAGCTTAGAAATAAATTCCACAAGTTGAAGTAAAATCCGAAAGACATGCAAACAGTGATCCGTAGTAATCAAAAACCAAGGTTTTTTTATGAAGCTCACATTTAGCCGACTATACTATACGAATATGACAAGTGGCAAGCTCGTCTCTAGCGTACCAAACTTGAGAAATATCACAATTATTTTTTTCCAAAAAAGGATATCCGATTTTAAATCCACGGACTTATCCGCTAGACTACGGAAGTACTAAGCAATCTAATCTAATACAACATGTGTATGTATTACATGTAAGATATATTGTGTTTTCTTGCGATGGCCAAATCAATCTATTTCTTTAAAACATAAAATATTTTTAATATTGATATGGTCACTATAATGACAAGTAATGATAAGCTATTAATGCCAATATGTAAGAGTTCATTGTGTAGTTCTAATTGCTATTGGCTATAAAAGTTTATAATCATATACCTTCTGACATTAAATTATTACCTATAAATACTATTAAAAAAACTTTTTCTCGCTGGCTGTCTACTAAATGTTTCTACTCGTCTTAAGGAATTTCGTGAATACAAATGATGACATAATTAATTATAATTTAGGAAATGACAATTTGTAAGTATATATATTTTATATTATTTAAAAATTTGCATGCCATATTCTGGTGGATCATGAGAAACTATTTCTTTATATAACATACTATGTACCACGTATCCTAGAAATAAACGATTTCATTTCGTTTTGTTTCGTTTCGTTTCGTTCCGTTCCGTTCCGTTCTGTTCCGGTCCGTTCTGTTTCATTCCGTTCCGTTCCATTTCGTTTTATGCCATTCCATTCTGCTGGTGCACATGCATTTGGAGATAGTACTGGAACTGTATTGTAAAGATTTGAAATTTTAAAAATGTTTTGTACTCATTTCTGTTGTGTGTACCTAATATATATACTGTCCTACTTGAGCGAGTGCAGCGTAAGTTTCTTCGTACTGTACAATATAGAAGCTTTCGCTCCCGGCTCTCGTATGAACTGCTTTTGGATAAATATACTATGATGACTTTGGCAAATCGACGCATCCTGTTGGATGCCATGACACTTCATGGTTTATGCAATAATAAATATGACTGTATTGATCTTAATAGTAAACTCTGTTACCGTATTCCCACGAACCCGCAGCGCGACGTGTGCCAGCATCGCTTATTTGTAACTACTGCAGCCCGCACTAACGCTGCTGTTCGTGCCCCATTAAGACGTCTTGTGTGCTCATATAATGATATATTTTCTAATGTAGACATATTTGCTTTATCTGCATGTAGGTATAAGAATAAGGTCAAAGAAACGTTAAAATTTATATAGGCTTTTTAATTATTATTATTATTATTTTTCACAATTTCTTATTTTTTCTTAATGTTTAGTTTGTTATAACTTTGTACATTCTATAATTATATATCCTATCTGTGGATAACGGTGTTAATTGTATAATTACCTGTACTATGTAATCTATATTTGTATTGTATCCTTATTGTACAATTGTTTGTTATTCCAAATAAATAAAATAAAATAAAATAAAATAAAAATAATAATAATAAATAAATAATTCCATTCCATTCCATTTCAGTTAATTACGTAATAACTTAAGACAGAAGGTCCCTTAAGTAGGGACTAAATAAATTAACCGACTTGGTATTACATGGATCTCACAACTTTTTACGGTAGACGGACTGGTTAATAAGTTGTGTTTTTGATGGCTTTGAATTGTCTCAGTGTAATTCATCAGCAGTGGCTGCACCAGTTCTCATTAATTTGAGTAAAGTAACCGATGAATTATTTATCAGTCTAAAATCGCCCTAAGACATGTTATTTGAACACAAATCCAGCCGTCAATCAGAACTGTTGTGCCAAGTTTTGAATAGTTAATTTTACTATTGGCATACGGAATCCATTTAGCTCTAAAATTGGGGGAACGCTTTTTGGTATATCTGAATATTTCGCGTATTTGATCTTTATTTTATTTTATATTATTAGGTAAACCATACAACACTTAACATTATTATTGGCATTGGTAACAATTTGCCTTTAGAGGTTCACACAAGTAGCATGAATTTAGGTTTTGTACAAGTATGTAGCGAAAATAAAGAGAAACGCACTGCCGACAGACAACCCAAACCCATAAATATATACGCTTAAACCCATATAAGCCCGGGCCATCCGCCAGCAACACGCCCCTCCCCACCACACGACGGAACTATATGTATCCTAGATTTAGTTAACAATAGATAGTAGGAAACATGAGGCATATCTGCAATATTAACCCACTATTTGCCCAATCACAAGTTATCATTGCTCAATTTATTAATATTAGTATTTATCCAAAAGTGACACGGCAAGGTAACGCTTGTTTTTTGATCTTCCTTATTCTACTATTTTTTTTAAGTCGGTTATTATGTGTTCTGAGGGCTGTTAATGCCGTGTGTTTATAATATATTTGTTTGATGTGAATATATTTTTGAAAAAAGGTTTCAAAACAACACCATGCTCCATAAGCCTCCTCATTCGTCGTATTTCCTTATTACTGCGGTTCGTGACGAATTGATGTGTGCCTTGATGATACTGCGCTACCCGTTCCTATCTTCGGCAGCATGCACATCATCATGGACGATAGTGTTGGTGGTGGAGCGGATTTCGTTGGACCACCTTACCAGACTTCGGCCTCTCGGTATCTTTCCATCCATCTTGCAAGTAACAAGAAGTCTTTCTAGGTTATCTCCTTCCTTTCTGGCAATGTTTCCGAAGTATTGAAGTCGATGAATAGTTCTTTCAGTAATAGTTCATCAGAGCTGAAGACTGGCCGTCATCTAGTCTTAATCTAAATCCACTTGATTATAATAATTCGCGTATGGCATGCTCTAAACGCAGTGATAAATAGTACACACGTACAGACCTACTAGTGTTGAATTTCGTAAACAGGGATCTGCACGGCTCACTGGAATACAAGAATGGTATTCACCAAACATAGCTCTGTTGCATCCTTTTTGGACTAAGAACACACGAGCTATGTCAACAGATTTGCTCCAGAGAAATTTCAATTCAATTCGTTTATTTTTGCAAGTAGGCATAGGACAAAAAGATATGTATTCTGCACTTTTACACGTCAATTTTTACAATATTGATATATCGTCATGATCGTAGAACAGTGACGGATCTGCTATATTTAAAATTTTCATGGCGGCCATTCAACTGTCATTTCGACTGTTTTTTTGTCACTTTTTAAGTCTCATAATAAGTGCAAACCTTCTAGATTTCATTTTGGAACCCTTTCTAATATTTGCACTATAAATTACAGACCACAAACAATATAAAACTATATATAAATATATATATGCAAAATTATGGGATTTTTTTTAAATCCGACACTGTTCTACGATCATGACGATATATAAAACGATATAATTTTATAGTACATATTGGTGAATCTGGAGCAGTACATGATAACCATCATTTGGAAAGAGAAACAATAAAATAACACAATTATAAATAAAGAATAACGCTTAACATTATAGCTGCTGTAGATAGGCATTGTCACACAATGCCAAATCAAATCATATCATACCAAATCAAATCAAAACCAAACCAAACTAAATTAAATCAAATTATTTATTTCCTTTGGTTAGCACAACACTTAGATATTGCCAATACATTTTATTTATTTCCATAGTTTACTATTATTTGGATTATAAAATAACCAGTAGCCCATTATACCAGCTATACCATTATTTTTAACTAGAATACTGTTGCCATAAACTAGTTTGTGCTTAAAACTAGGTACAAGGTAATATGTAGTTATAGACAAAAATAAATTACGCAAGTCGAGTTAATAATTAATTCGTAACTACATAATATTTATATCAATAAACGTAAATTCGTGGCTGAACGGGGCCATGTCAGCTTACTATCTAAATAATAATTATTATTATACTTGGTATATCAACTTAATACATATATTCGTAGCTGTAATAGGGCCGTGTCAGCTTACAATCTAGAATAATGAAATTAACCAAACCAAACCAAATCAAATCATTTATTTCCTTTGGTTATCACAACACTTGGATATTGTCATATTTAGATTATAAAATAATTAGCCCATTATATCAGCTATACCATCATTTCTAACTATGTCAATAAACGTAAATTCGTGGCTGAAAGGGGCCATGTCAGCTTACTATCAAATTAGTAATTATTATTATACTTGGTATGTCAACTTAGTACATATTCGTGGCTGTAAAAAGGCCGTGTCAGCTTACAATCTAGAATAATAAAATGAGGAATGTTAAACTAAACTAAATTCGTGGCTGTAAAATGGCTGTGTCTTAAAAATAGTTAATATGTAAAGTAAAGTATCATCACGACCGTTTCCCTTTCGGAGTGGTCAAGCGGATTCACACTTAACCAAATTTACTATAGGCTCGTCGATGTCTCCAGCGTACCAAACTCGAGAAATTTCACAAATAAATTAACTATTAATTAAATGTATTTATTTACATAAATAAATATTTTTGGGTCCCGATCCGGTATCTCCGAGTCTAAATGCATGGAATTTTATAGGCAGTTAGTTTATATGTGATAAAAAAATTATATACAATCATATCTATTAGTGCATCCTTACATTTTATTCCATATATAGGCATAAGCATATAAAGAATTTAACGATCACTGCCTCAGGCAAAGAACTGCTAATGAAAAGTATCAAAGTTAAGGAAAAATACTGTGTCGTGTTGAAACTTTCCCAAGTAGGCCATCTCTTAAGCGTTGTTTTCCAAAGTTTGCATTAGGCTTGGCGCTTACTAATGGAATAAGATATTATTATGCCTAGCTAGAGTATACTGCGTGGTCTAGCGGTACCGGGTTCGATTCCTAGTCGGGACACAAAAATATTTATTAATATAAATAAATACATTTAATTAATGTTTAATTTATTTGTGAGATTTCTCGAGTTTGGTACTCTGGAGATATCGGCGAGCTTGCCACTTGTCATGATTGGCCTATAGTACAGTTGGCTTAATGTGAATTTGCTTATTTATAAGCGTGGTTTCTGACCACCTACTGCTGTTGATTTAGACGCGGAGATACGGCGATTGTTTCTTAAAAGACTATATAGTGCGTGGATTAATACAATGGTGAGAATGGACGAAGGCCTCCTGCAGCCCAGCCCTATTCTTTTACTTAAGCGCAAACGTTATATAATGAAATCCGTTATATATATCACGCCATTATGGTTGATATTTGCATGGCCACTGTCAAGTCGAGCACTTATTTGCGACTAAGTAACAGAATAGGGCTACAGTAGCACTAATCTGTTACTTAGGCGCAAACGTTATATAATGGAATCCGTTAACTAGGTATATATATATATATATCACGCTATTAAAGTTGATATTTTCATGGCCGCTGTCAAGGTCGAGCGCTTATAGAGCTGAGAAATAATTAATATTTTGTAATTATGGCGCAAGCACGACGTTAATAACGAAATCCAATAACGTTACCAGCATGTAGTTTACGATGTAGAGTAAGCTACATGCTAGTCTGGGTTGAAATCGCAACCTTTTTAAAGCATTATCATCATTACTTTAATTAATTTTGTCATTTAAAACTCATTTGCCATAGTCAATGAACTTTGGGTTTAAAATGGTGACTCAGTTGTAAGAACTCTTTTCTTATAATCCCATATAGTAGGTTGATTCGGACCCATGTACCAATGAGAAATACACTTTTTTTACAACACTATATATTATATACATATTTAGATTTTTGTCAACCCGTCTCGCCAGCGTGGCGAGTGTATGCCAAATTCTCCAGATATATGTTCTGGAAGGCCCGTCTCTGGAAGGTCTAGGGGTTTTAGGGGCTCCGGCTGTGATGATCGTCAGTGAACGCCGATCTTTAACGTTGTTTTCCTAAGTTGCGGCTTTCTGAGTGTGACATCAAATATTGCTAAGTACTTACCTACTTATCTGCCAACCTTAATGCGGCTAAATAAATCCCACAGATTTTGAAAATTATCTATTACTTTCCCTCTCTTTCGTACAATCCTATTTTTCAATTATTTAAGATTAATAAATTCTGAGTGTACCTTTGAGAAATAGTCTATTAACTTACTGTGGAATATAATTGCGAACATTTTGACCGCCTCCGTGGTCTAGTGATAACAAACGTTGCCGTGAACTTAGGAGGTCGTGGGTTCGATTCCCACCGGAGGCAAGTTGTACATTGTATAATTTGTCTCGGTCTGGGTGTTTATATGTATAATATGTATATATTTACAAAAAAAGAAGTATAATATGTAGTTTATCAACCATCTAGTTTCCGTAACACAAGCCTCGTAGCTTACCACGGAAATTAGATGGCGCTGTGTGTCCTGTCTGGAAATATTTATTATTTATTATTATTATTTATTTTGATTATATACTAAGACCACAATATAAAGTCGAACAAAGAAATGATCTGTGGAAGTTGGTGGGAGAGGAGTTCCAGCAAAATCTGAAAGAATTAGGCCTAAGCATATATATATCATAATATCGATATACTAAATACTAATAATACACATTATTATACTTAAACATACAGATATACTACTTACTAACTCTGTCAGAAGCTATTTAAGAAGTGTGAATACACTTTTTTTTTTCATATTGACAGGTATCTATCGTTCCATAAATTAGTAGCAACTACTACGAAAGAGTTACAGATTATTTTATTGTGAAACCCTAGTAATAAGTATTTTTGATTAATAAAATATTTGAATTTGAATTTTGAATTTGAGTTATGTATAGGTACGGTACACAGCCGTGTGAATATTACAACCACAAATTTTAATTGTGTTTTATTTTAAATGTTTTTTTATGTGTATTATAACAATTACCTGTACAATAGGTTTTAATAATAATCTGTATGTAATAAATGTGCTAAAATTATAAATAAAAATAGGATTTTAACATTGTAAATAATGTTTAACAAAATTTGTGTGCCAGAAATGGCTGAATGTGCAGAACTAACTTACTATTAGGTACCATGTTCTATGCAAATAAATAATTTCATTTCATTCGTTTCATTCGTTTCATTCGTTTCATTCGTTTCATTCGTTTCATTCGTTTCATTCTTTCATTCATTTCATTCATTTCATTCATTTCATTCATTTCATCCATTTCATTCATTTCATTCATTCACGTTATATAACGGAATCCGTTAACTATATAATATATCAAGTTATTAAAGTTGATATTTGCACGGCCGCTGTCAACCTTATAGATGATGGAGCGCTTATAGATTTGAGAATTGAATAAAAGTTTGTAATTATGACGCAATATCTGACGTAAATAACGAAATCCACTAATAACGTTTGCGACTTAGTAACAGAATAGGGCTGCAGTTCACATTGCTCTCAAGTGTAGAGAGAGCTTGATTTATTGTACACGAGTTGCTAGTGGACCAGCTCAGGGACGCCCGTCTATCTTTTTAGCCCTGATTCGACCAGTGCTAGTTGAGACGAATTTTAAATTCATCCGATGGGTATCCAAACTTATTTCGTTCTATGATTGCTTTTATTAATTAAGTTACGGGATTTTATGCCTCAACGGTTATGGCAGGACTATCTAATAAGCACCATTACTTATCAGCCGCAATAATTTTATTAAATATTATATTATTAGCGTTATAGTACCTAATAAAAAAGTATTTGTGAAAAGGACTTCCTGTAATTAGACAAAACTACTTATTATGTCTATGATTTCGTCTAGTCAGCCTATTTTATCGGATAAATCTAAAGTTAAGATAATTAGATTAGCATTCAAAAGAATGTTTTATTCTTATCTCAACGGTTATAAGTATATTATTATTATATATGTATTATTATTTAGTATATTATATATCTATATGTAATTATAAAATATTACTCATAATTTCTATTTTAATATGTGTACACCTAGTTTTGTTTGTGTTTAAAAATGGCCAATGGCTGGCTATGATAGAATGTCTCGCGGCATTAAAGCCCGCCTTTGTCTTTGTACATTGAAGTGTTAAATAAATAAATAAATATATCTCGTATCTGGTACCTTTGTAAAAGGAGAGCTTATAAGCGAGTGCAGATACATTATTGAAATTTAGATACAAGGGATGGTTTAGTTGGAAATGGCCAAAATGGGAACAACCCGAAACGTTCAACTTTGCTTAACTATGCATCGATGGCCACAGAAAGCGGCGACCTTGTCCAAAGCGATGGATTATTCAGTGAATCCCAAAAGCTGGATTAAGTCGGTATACACTTCATTTATTATTTCCAAACGGAAATTAACATGAAATAAGCTAAAAGGTAATTGTATAATTATTAAGGGTCTATTCAATTGGTTACACCCACCACGATTACCATCAATCGATAAAATAAATCAAAATAAACCATATCGTTCCTGGAGAAACAGACTCAAACGCTATTTAAATAACTGTGTATTTATTATTTAAGTATTAAAATTTATTCGAAAAATATATTTACAAAATTTTAAATTAAATAAATATTAATACTAAGGATAGGGATATAAGTCCCGTCCGCGTGGAATGGTGGCAAGAACGCTGGCTGCATTTCCCCACTCAATTGCAATACTGATTCTTTGGGCGAAAAAAGCCAGCCCTCTTGTCACCGGAGGAAACGACACGACGCGGTGTTATATCTTTTAAAAAATTTTTTTACGCTTGGACTTCATGGGCACAGAGTTTCTACAGCAAACGGCACAAATATGTAACTTACATACTTGCGCCGCTTGCTGGACTCCGCATTTTCCGCCGCGGCTCCCGCTTTATGCGCTGTCCCCATGAGATGTCCCCCTTATTTAAGTTATAATGTTGTATGTATAGTTTATGTGTGTAGGTATAATGTGTAGTATATTATAATTGGTTAAGTAACTTATTAACTGTACGAATTTTTATTATTTTACATTCTGCCTATCACCTTACCGATCCCCAAAATTAGCTGGTAAAGAATGCCTACTGTTATTATAGCTCGCCTCTGTACAAATTGTAAGTGCATTAAATAATTTAAATAAATAAATTTCAATACCTACTCACTTACTGTTGTATTGAGCTGCATGACTTGAAGATACTCTCCACCGATCGTCACTATTACCCTAGAATAGTATATGAATCGATCGAAATAAAGAAACACAAAAATTTAGAAAGCCTGTAGAATCCAGTAATTAATCGATTTCGACCGGGATAAATCGCGCGATGTCGCCAAGGACATAGTGAGTGTTGTGTGCCGCTATTTCTAAAAACTTTTAAAATGATAATTGGGTAGGTTCACATCTACCCCCCATTATATACGATAGCTACACCACGCAGCTCTTGTCGACCCGTCACTTGGCCGTAACGATGGAGGAAGTATGTCTCTAAATCTCGTAAAGATACAAGTCCGCCCCTTGTATATATTGTGCAATAAAGTTTTAATAAAATAAAAAATAAATAATATAAAAAATACTAAAAAAAGTTTGTTTTGTTTCATGTAGTGGACACCACAGCCCAGTATGATGCAGTGCGGGCTTATCTGAAGGAGCTGGACATATCGAGTGCGGTTTGGGTCGGCCTTATACGCAGTAACCCCGATGGTGACTTCACGTGGACGTAAGTTACAAAAATATTATAAATTAAACATGTATTCGGAAAATATAAAATAAAATTAACTCTATGGATACGGATATAAGTCCCGTTCGCATGGAATGGTGGCAAGAACGCTTCCCTGCTGAATTGCAATACTAATTCTTTAGACGGAGATAGAGCCAGCCCTCTTGTCACCAGAGGAGACGATAAGACGTGATGTTATGTCTTTTATATTAGATTAGTATCATATCCTCTCTCTCTACATCTACAGGATATAGGCAGCCCCTCATTAGCGATCTTCCTCAGGTCATTTTTCCATCTGGCTGAGGCTTGTCCTCCTTTGCTTGTCGTCCTAGAACTCTTTTATTCCAGACCCTACTTGAAAAACATAAATTACAAAAAAGTATGCTAAAGACATGGACTAAATTGTCATGATGGGGCTTAGTAAAGTTCGCATCAGTCTGTGTTTGTCCACTGCTGGATATAGGCCTCCCGCCACCCTCTTTCAGCCCCCCCCAGCGTCCCTTTTTAGTTTAACAGTCCATCTCGCCTTACTCTGCGTCTTCCCGTAGGTGAGCTCCAATTCAGAATCGTCTACTCCAACGGACATCGATTCTTAGACAGACGTGTCCACTGTCGGTAACTTTGGATTTCCTTTTGAACATAGACCCACTGTCAATGTCCATCTCTCTGCTCCGTACGATAATACTGGAATAACGCATGTGTTGAAAACTTTCGTCTTCAAAAACTGTGTTATGTCCAATAAGATGTAAAATTAAATTTATTTTGTTCAGGGACTACCGTGGTTTGAGTGGTGATGGTTATTGGAGTTCAGCTCCAGATTCTGATGATGCTCCCGTCTGTGCTGCTGCCAATCCTACTGCTGACTACCGCTGGGAAGCAAGGGCTTGCGGAGGACCAAACGTCGCTTCTTTTATTTGTGAACTACCTGGCAAGTAACTATTCAACTAGATTTAATAGTTGCCATCTTGCAATTTGGCCTGACTCTATTTATTTTATTATGTTAAGGATAGTGAAGAAAGTGATTTAAAAGTTTGCAATTAGAGTTATCATAATATTTATGCATTCCCGCGAACAGACCAGACAGAAGAGACATTAACCGCTACAAAAGTTTACTACCACCAATTCGTTGTCGCAGAAATTTTAGAGTTCTCTCTCTCCTGTTCATGGTTTTGAATGAGCCTGCGACACCGAAATACTCCAAGAACAATCTCTCTTTTTGCCATGACTAATCTCTTCGCTGTTCTCACAACTCCCTACTATCTGTTTCCTCACATTACACTGCATTTGTCTCTAACTCTTTCGTAGTAGTTACTATTAATTTAACGCACTAGCAGACACTAAACATCAAATAATAACTTTTTTTTTCACAGTACCACAGTGGGCGCTTGGTTCTGAAGGTTGTATGATCCGGGCTCTCCCAGCATTAACCATACTCTATCTACCTGAGAGTGCGTCCGTGCAACTAACAGCTGATTGCGGTCTTGCTGGAGTAAAGAAACTTCAATGCAATGGAAATGTGGTAAGATTAATGTTTAAACTTCCTATCTCATCTGCAAAACCCGAGCTATTATAGTTTGAAGTTATCCTTTGCATATTGCGAATTTTAAAAGTTCATTCGAAGTTAATAAATTGATCTATTTAAAACTGTCAGAAATTAAAAAGTAACTTTTCACGCATAATAGTTATTATTTATGCGATTTACCTGAGAGACATATTTATCCGTGGATTACACGTCCGCAGCTCCAATCACTCTTTTGACAATGGTCGATGCAACTTGAACGGTTAAAGAGCCGTTGTTTATAAAATTGACATAAATGTTATATGGAGGATTGCAGAAAAATATTATTTTATAATATCGTAAAATAGTATTTATTAATATATATTTTTACTTTCATTTTTATTTATACAGAAACGTGAAGAGTTGCTGAAGTCATTGTCTTGCTTCGAATATGGTGAAGATGACAACGGAAATAATACGACAACTGCTTGGCCTTCACAATCGACAACAAATGACGTAGAAACCACCAAAGATCCTCTCACAACTGATTATACCGCAACTGTTGAACACAAACACGATATAACAACTCTTAGCCCTGAAACAACTTTGGCTCCAAACAATCTAATTAACTTAAACAATATCAAATTAAAAAATACGATTGTTCAACCCAATAATAATAATGTGAATACAGTATTACTTACCAAGGACTTTAAGTTGAATGACATCAACAACAATAACCTTCAAACCCATGATATTCCTAAATTATTAAGTGATGATGATTTATTATTTAAAGATAAACACAACAGCAAACTGGAAGATGAAAAGTTTATGCAGCATAAAATGATGCACGAAGAACTTGCTCGCCGTGGAAACTTTGAAACAATATTTACTCAACCCACTGATCATTTTGTTCCACCTTTGGTAATGGCTCGAGCTAAGTTAAGTGATGATATGACAGTTATTTCTTTAGAAGAAAAACATGCGCAACACCTTGCAGAACAGCGTCATAAGTTTAGGACTATTGAAACCACAACTCCATTCGTTGGAACAACAACAAACGCAATAACTAGTACAGCAGGAAATAAAATATATACTTCTGACAGTACAACGCTCAACGAAAATACAAGTACTACAACTGTTTCAACGACAACAGTAAAAGACGTTTCAGATAAAACTGAACAACCTATAAAGACCCAAAAATATGGATCTCCTAAAAAATACGTACTCAAAGCTTACGATATCAAAAACAAGTTAGATAAAATATCTGATGTAACCTCCAAGAAAATCATCGATAAAACTACCGAATCTACGCTGGAAAGTACCACTATTAGGAAAATTGATACCACTACAGATTCAGTACTCGCTTCTATGCCTGCAACAATGACAACAATTGATGTAGTAGACGATGATCCTTCTATTGAATTAAAAGTAGTTATAAGGGATCCTACAGAAGAAAACTCTGATTCTCTAACTGAACACTTGGTTTCGACAAATTTAGAAGAGAAACTGACAACTCCAGGACCTATTACTACAATTAAAATTGAAACATCATCAGCAGTTGAGCATTCAACTACAACTAATATCGTTGAACACACTCACGAAGTAATCAACATCACTATTCCATACGTTAAAGGATCCTCTATAAAGCCCACCTCTTTTGAAGTAACTACTAAAATGCCTATCATAGAAAGTACCGCTGATAATACGAACAAAAGTGAGATTTCTACACCTCTGCAAGCTGTATCTAATGTTCAAATATCAGTAATTACTGATGCGCCTGTTATTTCTACATCAGATAATGTTGAGGTCATGATAACTACAAATGATAATGCCAAATTTATTTCAACTGACATTCCTAATATAACACTACCTTCGTCGTTATCAGAAAAAATATCAAAAGTTTACACAACCCAAGACACTATTGATACAACTATAAAACCAATACCTTATTCGACAACTATTATGAATGTTATGTTAAATAAAACAGAAGATGATTCTAATACCACACAGATAACTGATAATTCAGAGACCGTTATAATTGTAACTAATATAGATGATGCTGAAAACTCTACGTACGTAACTGACACCTCTAATACTTCAGAAACTGAGGACTTTTCATCTCCACTGTTATCTGGTGCTAACGAGCCTTTGCACAAACCAAATAGATCACGAAGACCTCAAACGCCACCAAATCGGAATAAATTTAATCCCTTCAGGATATTAGGTTAAATTTGAAACGTAGTAATGTATGAATCCTGTATGACTGCCAAAGTGAAATTATACTTTAGTAACGACTGATTGGTGTGAATGAGTATGGTTTAGTTCTGTGTGTCAAATAGAATAATGCAGATCGCTTTAAAACGACATTGATTAAGACGACAATATATGTAAAGCTGACTATCAAATGGAGTGAAAAGAAATGGGAGTGTTGGACTGTATTGGAGAATATTTAGCGGAGTTTGGATGTGGCGCTATTTTTGGACTCACAGTCCAAAACATAGCAGCAAGGCTTGCTAGGTGAACTTGAAATAAACCCCTTGTTTTACACATTCTTTTCTGCTTACCGTAAACCTATTGATTAACCTCCCTGTAACATCTAATATTTTCTTCTCTTGGTCGACTTTATATCTCTATTTCTTCATTAACAATTCTATTAAAGAGTACCTAATGATATAAATGCAACCATTTAAGCGATGTCGTTTTAAATCTAAATATCTGTACATCATTATTATAGTACTTAATACATATATTATTATTACATAACCTCAAAGCACAATGCACATAGCATCATCTGCTAAAGGATTTCTTATTACCAAAATATTGTATCACACTTACAAATTATTGCACAATTTAGTTTAGGGTAGAGTCGTGCTAATTTATAATTATTATTTTAATGCTGTTCGTTTTTTATACTGAAATATTTATCACCCTTTCTCGCTTTAGATAGAAAAATACATAAAGGTGGCAGTTATTCAAACGGCTGACGGAAAAGCTAGGTGACAGGAAGCTGACAATTATTTTTGCATCTAGCTATATTGAGGAGAAATGTTGCCAATTACCTTTATTATTTTAATGTTTTTTTATTGGATATAGTTTATATTTTTGATGTAGTTTATAATTATATTTAAATAGACGAATCGTTTATTCGAAGGAATTAAATTAAATTACAAACCACTTAAATAAATAATTAAAAAACTACAAATTAGAAAAGGAGATGAAAAACAGAAAAAGCTTGCTTGATTTTCTTTCAAATCACTAACAATAGTGCCAAGGATACTGGCAGCATTTCCGCCTTGTTAGGAATTCATATTTTTATAAAAAAAATAGTCATCAAAAGAAGATAATGATAATCTATTACATTTATATATTTTGCTTACTAAAACGAGAAAAGGTGAAAAATAATTTAGTTTAATAAACGAAAGCCTATGTGTTAGCTCTGGTCAGTCGTTCCACACAAACTAACGATAAGTACATATCAATGTTAACAAATTTATTTTTAGTGAAAAGTGTTTTATTTATAAATTGTCATACGAATTAACTAAAGCAATTGTTATGTAAATAATTAACGTATATTAAATAAAGGGTAAGTATAAAAAAAGCATAGACTAAAATAAGGAAAGGCATGCTACGATGGTTCGGGCACGTTGAAAGGATAAGCTAAGAAAGATTAATGAAATAAGAAAAGTCGTCGGTCAAAGAGGCCCTGGCAGACCGAGACTCGCATATCACGATCAAATAAATAAAATACTAGCCGAAGGTGCATTAAAAAGCCTTCGTAACAAAAGGGCATGTATGACAAGGTCGATTAAGGTCGACGAAGCGAAAGAGGTATGCCCTAATCGTGTCAGGTGGCGCTCAATTGTCTCTGCCTACCCCGCAAGGAATGTATCATTAACAGAGAAGTAAAAAAAAATATTTTGACTAAAAAATAATTCGTAAACATTAGGACGTACTTTATGCCTAGTGTGACAGTGAAGTTTCGTAAACGCAACTATAGTAGTAGAGTTTTTTTACTGAATTATCGATGTTCATTGCCTATTATTATAGCCAAACTTGCAATAACACGCAATGTAAATTAAAAAAAACGTAACTACAGCAGTTACGTTTTCCAAAACTTGCATTTCACACTAAGCACACTTATCGATAGTGTGTGTGGAACGACCGCCCTGAGCTATCAACCTTTAGTTATAAAATATAGATATAAAAGTTAAAAAATAGTCAATTTATAGCATAGCTATATTCATCACTAAGCTATGCTAAAACCGACGCAAACAGTCTGCGGTCGCAGTGGCGTTCAAGGTTGCGATCAATTCCTGCCATCGTAATTGTAGTGTTCAGTACAGCATTTTTTACTAGGGATGTTCCAGATCGTAATACCCGTACATTGAAGGCGGTGGTAATTGTAAGAATGCTTAAATTAAAAGATAAAGGAAATTTAAATAACTGCTTCCGTGGTCTTGCGGTTAAGTCCGTGGATTTAGACTCGGAGGTGCCGGGTTCGATTCCTGGTCGGGACACAAAAATATATATTAATGTAAATAAATACATTTAATTAATATTTAATTTATTTGTGATATTTCCTTAGTTTGGTACGCTGCGCGCTGGAGACATCGACGAGCTTACCACTTGTCATGATTGGCCTATAGTAAAGTTGGCTAAATGTGAATCCGCTTATTTATAAACCCGAAAGGGAAATGGTCGTGATGATACTTTACTTTACTCTATAAAGGAATTTTTAATCCAAAAAGTCAGTACACTTTTCTTACGTACATTTGTCATAGATTTACAACACCACTGTTCTGTCTCTGAAAGCACGTTAAGCCGTTGGTCTTGTGGAATCGGTAATAAATTGTCTGGCCCGCTTGGCCGTAGTAGGCTTGGCAGTGTAGACTACATTCTACAGATATCTGATCGCGAAGGCAGTGAAGGTCTGGAACTCGGTGTTTTACAGGCTGTAATGATGAAATACCCAAAAATATTATTATATTATTAATATATATTTTAAGAAATAAACATTAACTTTGATTTTTTCCTATTTGCTTCAATTATTACTTTGTTTGGCTTGTACGGATGGACTGATTCTGGTAATATAGACACTACCGCCGGGATCAAGGTTCAATCATAAATATATTTATTTGTTGCAATAAACGCTTTTATTATTGTTATTAATATTATAAACGATGTTGTATTTTATTACATCAAAATTTTACTTAATAGACAAAATATTTAAACTTTTTGTTATAAGTTAAATGAAACAATGTTGGTAGCCCACGCGAACAAAATGTACGACATAGTAATTAAATATTCTATACTTAAAACAAAGTAATATTTATGGCGAAATTGACGGTACATTGTCGCCTTAGACATGCATGTCTGCTCGAATGAAACTAACAGTTTGCTATAGAGATCTATCGCCTTTTATTCGAATATTTCGAACCGACACGCAAGTCGAAAGCGCTAGAATTAGGCCCCTGATCTAACGAAATCTCCCGCCAAATGTTTTCATCGGAGAAATACCGTTCGCCGCACTTTATAAATAAGAAATACTGTATTAGTGTTACGAATAAAATTAGAAATATTTTGGATTAATATTCTTAACTTGAAATCAATTATCTAAATACGATGTTCGATGCCATCTTTCGTGTATGTGTAACGATACAAAAATGGAGCATTCCGGATCGGATCGATTATCCCTATTTTGCACGATCATCGCTACAAGTACGACAGACAGACAGTGGGGTCGTCCAGGCCCGGATGCGTAATGGGCGTGGGTTGGGGATGGGGACAGTCCCCCGTTTTCCCCGGCAGGATCTCAGCGGGTAACCACCCGCCGGTAATTCATGCACGTTTAGTGCTGGGCGCCGTTATACAGCGCCCGTGTGGCTCACGAACCCAGGGGGCTAAGTTCGACTGCTTCAGCTCTCCTCCAGGAGTACTTCTCTAGGAAGTGGTCTCCCGTTGGGGGGCCGTGCACAAGACGGAGCGATGTTCTGGAGATGCTTGAAGTGTCCGTTGTCGGCCCGAGAGAACATACGTCTAGTCAGGCCAACGACAAACTCCTCAATAGTAGGCATCTCCAAATCTCGAGCTAAGACGGAATTACGCACGAACCATGGCGCTCGGGAAACCACTCTGAGCGATATGTTCTGCCTACAAGTACGAATGCAACTGACCGCCACCTTGCACGCCATCGCGGACGCAGACTGATCGCGTTGATTTGCGCGTAGCTTAATAGTTATTTAGATTCATATTTGTATTATGCTACTGCTCCACCTGCGTTAAAGTTAATGTTAATGTCCAACTACCCGTTATTTAAGTAGTTTTAATCATAAAAAAATACTTAAAATATATGGATTTAAATTTGAATTTGTGTGTGAAAAAACGCTAATGTCCTAATGCTATTAATAATGGCGATAATGAATTAAGGCATTAAAACCTTGGCAACATTTACCTTAACGTGTTAGGTTGCACGTGGAGCATTAGCCAAAGTATTAAAAATAGTAATTTATTTTTTAACACTGGTCACATCAGATGGTTTCCACGGAGTTGTAGTATGCAAAGAAGATGCGACATTTTTTCAAGGCCCAAGTACGTAGTCTAAGATCATAGATTATTCTATATTCTAATCATTCTTTTTGCAATTGGCTGTAAGACTTGAATAATCTTTGAAAATGTTGTATAATGCGAACGAGAGGGATGCAAAACCTCTTAAACAATATTTTTTTGTGTATATCTTGATGTGCCCAGGCCTCTTTTATGCCTTCTCATAAATAAACAGATTACCAAGTAGATTTATTAAAATCATTATTATCATATCAACGTAGATACATTTATTAATGTGTAATGCACATAAATTAAATATCATTGCATTAGATATTAACTTTTATGTAATTTAAATTACTTACCTAGTAAATAGAACCCTAATTAATGTGAATTTTATAAATAAAGATAAAAACAATCAACCATTTGTTTTATTAATAATCTTATTGTAAATCGTCTTTTATTGCAATAGGCTTTTCCATAAATGAAAGATTTTCCACAAATGAAAGAATTTAATGTCTTTTTAGATACTTCTTTATCGCAGTCATAATATTTAAGGCAATAAAGTTCAGTATTATTGCTATCTGCGTGCAAAATACCATTCTCAAAGGAATACCTTGGACAGACAATTCAGCTTGGCCAACTTCAGCAAAGAAACCGACAGACGCATTCAGCTAGGATGGACGGCATTTAGAAATCTTCGTTCATACCATAATGTTTCAAGAAACAAAACAAGTCTTTAACCAGTGCGTCCTCCCCGTAATGTCGTACAAAGCAGAGACGTGGACACTGACAGTGGGACTGCCCCACAAATTCAAGGTCGCTCAGCGAGCTATAGCTATGCTTGGTATTTCTCTGATGGATAGAATTCTAAATGTTGATATTCGTCAGAGAAGCAATAAGTTACCGACATAGCTAAGCACTGGCGAAGCAACGACTATTAATCCGGACCTCAAAGTCTTGCAGAGGCGGGCGATTCGAATAGTGGACGACACTACAGTGTCGCTCTTGAAAATAGCGTGTTCTACAAGCTATACTGCGGTGTGTATTCTGAAGAGCTCCACAACCTTATCCCTGTTTCTCTATTCCGCAACCGTACCACACACAAAGGCTAAAATATTGACCCCCATGCCGTAGCCACTATCCTTACGCGTACATATAAATTGAGACCCTCACATCTTTGGAACTGTCGCAGTGGAATGCTATTCCAGCCAGTGTATTTATCCATTCTTAAAACCTGGAGTTCCTCAAGCGAAGTGTAGGCCGGCATAATGGTGATAATATCATAAAAAATAGGCTGTTCCTTACACATGCATACTTACTCATACACACGCACTCAAACACACATATACACATATATTTATTTATTTAACTGAAAAGTAGGTGTGCACATATTAAAATCTAAATTATGAATAATATTTTATAACTACATATAAATATATAATATACTAAATAATAATACATAAATAATAATTATATATACATACAAATATATTAATAATATACTTACAACCGTTGAGATAAGAAATAAGAATAAACCATTATTTTGAATGCGGATCTAGTAGATGCTTGTCTTATATTTTGTGGTAGATTATTCCACAAATTTGTGGCAGTTGTTGCCATGAATTTGAAACAAAACTAGAATTATGAGAAGGGACAGCAAGAATAGAGTTTTGGGAAGAAGTAAGTACAACTAATGCCTACAATAACATCTGAAACACTGCCACCGACTCTTTCAGATGTCACCGATGAACTGTATTTGTAACTAAGAAAAAAAAAGGACGATTTATTGTATGCCCTAACCTATGTAACAACTGATTGTAATGTACATTTATTTTTGATAATGGTAGGGACTGATGTCGGCCGCCAGTGGCTTGCGTTAGTTGCTCCATTTCTTGGATCTCGCGGTACCCTTTCTTTTTGATTCATTTATTCGAAGAGAAAGGACAGTGACAGGCAACATAAGAACATAGACGATAGCAACAGAGTAGAAACAATGAAAAATTATACCCGCCACCAGAATATATCTCACTGTGAACAATAGTGCACTCTTTGTGCGATACAAAATTCGTAAAATATCACCTTGGCCAGGTATAAACGAAAACAACTGCATTGTATGTGTTTGAATGCATTAAAACTGTTAGACGAACTCCGAAGCAAACTGACACATTTTGCGAGCTAAACCGAAAGTAGCAGTTTCTTGATTTTGGCTTTGAATGCGGCGCGGGAGTTACTGCATATATCCACGTCCGATAAACGCCTGTTGTACGTATCGCACTTCCGACGTACAGGTGCGCGCATGCCAGATATGTTGTACATACGCGGCAGACATGAAAGAGATCGCATGAGCGAGTCTGTCTCGAGGGGGCATTATAATTAATATCTTCTGTCAGGTTTGGACAATTAAGTAAGTAGGCCTCGACAAATATTGTATTTTTAAATTTACTCGTAGATATGCGCTGATACTCAGAGCTATCTGTCTCCCCCCCCCCCGCCTTCGTGACGTAAGACATCAGAATTTGTACGTAATGAATTTCCAATAATTGTGATTCCACAAGGAATTTATGATTTAATTAGTGTCGTCCTTGTCCAAAGATCCCTAGAGACACTGCAGAGCCCTTCGGCTCAAGGGTTTACTCTGAAAATTCAACGTTTTCAACTTCCATTGGGTCGATGGTCTTACACCAGGGTTGCACAGACTTATTAATACTAGGGGCCACTCGGCCAAATCATGAACTGATAGCGGGCCGGCCGCCAGAAGTAGGTATAGGTAGTTAAAGACAATAAAGAATTGATAAAAATTTATTAAAATTAAAAAAGAAATTATTAATTTGAAGCGTGGCACTGCATAGTGCTTACAATCTTTTTTATATTTGGCTCAAATTTACTTGTAGCAACACGTAAAACTGCTTCCAAACTTTCATTTGCAAGGCGGTTTCGATTTTTTGTTTTATTATTATTTAGTATTGAAAAAGTTTGTTCACATATATAGGTAGAACCAAATAAGCTGGCACATTTCAGAGCGTTTATGCGCAACTCTTCGTACATATTTTTATCAATGCAGCGGTAAAAGTTCAGCAAGTCTCCTTCGTTGAATTTGTTGCGTAAATCTTGGTCATTTTGAATGTCGATAATTTCTAACTGCATTGACTCTGGCGCATTTTCAACTGAAATAGTGAAAGGATTGCTGAATATGTCCAACAGAGGTTTCACTTTTTTAAACTCCGAAAATCTGTCTTCAAAAGATTGAATCAAAATATCTAGCTTTTCTACATAACTGAAATTAATCGCAGTTTTGTTGAATTTTTCAGCCATTTTCTTATAATTCGGAAAATGATTATAATTTCCAGAATTCAATTGTGATCTGAAAAGTGTCAGCTTGCATTGAAAGGATGTTACATGAGCATAGAGCTGGGATATCAGTTGATTTTTGCCTTGAAGCCGTGTGTTCAAGACATTCAAATGATTTGTAATGTCAACTAAATAAGCTAAATCACACAACCAATCAGGATTTTTAAGTTCCGGGACATCCCTTTGCTTTTCCGCCAGAAATATTCCAATTTCTTCTATTAAATTTAGAAATCGTTCCAGTGTCAATCCACGACTTAGCCACCTTACTTCTGTATAATACAGTAAATCTCCGTATTCGCTTTCGATGTCATCAAGGAATTGTTTGAATTGTCTGTGATTGAGTCCTCGTGATTTTATGAAATTTACAGTCGAAACTACTACTTTCATTACATTTTGAAATTCATTTTTTTTAGAACAGAGGGCTTCCTGGTGTATAATGCAGTGAAACTGCATGAGATCTTCAGTGTTTATGTTTTTTTCTTGCAGGTGCTTTTTCAGCAAAGTAACTAGCCCGGAATTGATACCAATCATGGAAGGAGCACCGTCAGTCGCAACTCCCGATAACTTAGATAAGTCCAAATCAGTTTTTGAACACTCGTCCAAAAGTCCATTGAGTATATCAACTCCTTTGGTTTGACCTTTCAATGAACACATTCCTAATAACTCTTCGAAGACTTCAAAATCTTGAGTAACACCTCGTATGAATATGAGAAGTTGAGCTGTGGAACTAATATCAGTCGATTCGTCGAGTGCTAATGAAAAAAATTCCATGATCTTAGTTTTTTCAATTAATTGTTCCGCAATATTACCTGACAAGGACATAATTCGTCTTTGGATAGTCATACGATTCAGTTGAATTTTCTCAAACTTTTTTGCTGCTTCTGGACACATTTTCTTAGCGGCAATTTCCATGCATTCTTTTACAAAATCGCCATCATTGAAGGGGCGACTTCGCTTTGCTATCATTCGAGAAATTTCATAACTAACTTCTGTAGCCGTTTCTGAATCTTGAATGTGTTTTGTAAACATAGCTTGCTGACCAATAAGCTCCCGTTTTAAAGACAACATTTTTTGCTTTCTTAATTCGCCTGTAAACTTGGTAAAAGAAGGATGCTGCGTTTCATAGTGCCTTTTTACATTATAATCCTTTGCAATCGCAACAGAATTCTTGCAAATTAAACAAACGACTTTGTTATGCGACCATACAAAAAAGTATTTCTCAGTCCAAATTTCTTGAAACTGCCGATTTTCATCTTTAACCTTACGTTTTTTACTAGGTCCTGGCTTCTCCATGTTGCGTTCTAATCCTGGCTAGGATTAACACAGCACCTAAAAACAATTACAGTACCCACTTAAATTACCTATCCTTTTTTAAATTATCAAAAATAATTGATTAAATATTATTTCTCAGAAATTTTAAGATTTTTATACAGATTTTATCTGAAATAATGACGTAATTATTACAGTTAGAGAAATTCTTATAAAAATAGTAATTTCTTTGTTTATTTTAATATTTAGCCAACATTAAAGCTAAATTTAATTAAAATTGATTAAATAGGTAGGGAAACACTTATTAATAACAGAGTTTTACTTACGTTTTCACAACACAATTATACACGGCACTTGACGGGTTAACACTGCAACAGGAAATCTACGTTGAATGTGGATCAAAATATATGACACCGGCTAGTCGAGTTAAAATCTACACTAGAACTATTGCCTCCCAAAAACACTAATAAACTGCACTTATTCTCAATCACTTATTACTTCGCTTTGTATTTTCGCGCTTATTTCTTTCTGTTGTTGACACTTCACTCAAATGAAAAGCGAACTGTTCGGCCGCTGCGGTTAACGTGATTTTTATACCGCGCAAACGACTCTGGAAGCTTCGTGTAGATACGCGAGCAATCGGGAATACGGGACTATATCTATCTCGCTTGCTCACCGCGCTAGAAAATTCTTGATTTCTATAGCGAGCGATGTTACTTGACTTAGCAATTTTGGGCGCTAGATTCAAATTGCGCGCGCGCGACTTTCACATTACTTTTCGAACATATTTTTTTTTTGTTTTATTCTGGAATAGAATTCAATATTTTTCGAATGCACGAGAGTATTATTTTTGCTGTCGGCGGGCCACCAGTATTCGACCCACGGGCCGCATGCGGCCCGCGGGCCGCGGTCTGTGCATCCATGTCTTACACTATGAAATGTTACTGCTTTTTGTTGAAATATGCCAACATATTATAGTCATCATCATTATATATTTATATATATAATTTTGATTGTATTAGTATGTCAATAAATAATTGATGCCACAATGGTTAAGCGGTTAAATCCGTGGAATTAAACTCGGGGGTACCGGGTTCGATTCCTAATCGGGACACAATAATTTATGTTATTTCTTTGTGATATTACTCGAGTTTGGTATGCTAGAGACATTGACAAGCTCATCACACGTCATGATGTGCCTATTGTAAAATTGGCTGAATTGTATATCACACTTTCAAAGTCAAGTGCTTATAGAGTTGAGAATTGAATCATCATTCATCATTACAGCCCCTAGACCACAGCGTCCTAGACCTCCATTGCTGGAAATGGGCCTTCCAGAACATATGTATATTTTGAGAATTTGGTTTACACTCGCCACGCTGGCCAGACGGCTTGGCGAGGATATGATGTCAATTTTTAATGACAATTTATTAACGATTCCACAAGTTGGTATTAGTGGGACCGGGACCAACGGGTTAACGTGCTCTCCGAGGCACGGGAACGGTGGTGTTATAAATCTTTGACAAATGTACGTGACTGTATTTCTCATTGGTACATGCCGAGTGGGTTTGAACTGACCGTTGTAGGATTTTAGGAACGCGTTCTTACAAGAGCCACCACCGTGCGAGAATTGAAAATATTTTGTAATTATGACGCAAGCTTTTATTTTTTTTCACATTTATCGAAAAGTTTCGCTGATCGTGCATTAAGGGTAGACCCCTCAATCCCTGATTCAATCTGCTAAATGAGTTATACGTTTGTCTGTAACGAGAAAGCAATTTACTTTGATAGTTTACGGAGCCGCCTCCGTCAGCAAATATAATTTCCTATACAGACGATATATTTATTTGTTTGCATTAATAATAAACCTCTTCACCTTAAGACTCGTTTCCAGGTTCTTGGAGACAGTCACAACCTTCGCACTGCTTCTAACAATCAGCTCAAAATCTCTCCTCACAGTTCCAGCAGATATTTATATTCCTTTTCTGTTACGGAGCAGAGACGTGGACACTGACAGTGGGTCTGGTTCACAAATTCAATTCATTCTAGTCGCTCACAGAACTATGCTTGGTATTTCTCTGGTGGATAGAATTCGAAACGTTGAAATTCGTCAGAGAACTCAGAACGTCAGAGAGCAAGCTGAAGTGGCAATGGGCCGGACACATCTGCCGCAGAACCGACGACCGATGGGGCAAACGGGTTCTGGAGTGGAGACCACGTACGGGACGACGCAGAGTGGGACAACCCCCGCCAGGTGGACGGATGACCTAAGGAGGGTCGCTGGTGGGGGTTGGATGAGGGTTACAAAAGACCGCGTGCAGTGGCGAGCCTTGGGGGAGGCCTATATCCAGCAGCAGAGAGACACAGGCTGATGATGATGATGTTTCCGCTGCTCGTAAATGGAACAAACTTCCGCTTGTCATCAGACGGGCGCATTCGATAAATGTTTATAAAAACCTTCTCATCGTACATGTCTTAAATAAACAAAAAAAAAAAAAAAAAAAATATATATATATATATATTTATAAAAAACAAAATAGTCAGCCGCACTAATTATGCATTACTTGTATATATTTTATCACTGTTTATTAATTTATTGTGTGCATATATATGTACGAGCCTTTCAGTCAGTATTCGCTTGTGTTCACATATTTAATTAAGTCCCAATAAATATATATATTTTAATGAGTGTTAGTTTATTCTAATTATAATGTAGTTATATATGTATGTATGTATATATAAGTATATGTAGGTTTATATATGATGTATATTAAGTAGTATATGTTTTTGACATTAGGTTAAGTATTAGTTATAGCAAAAACTGTCTCTTTTAAATCCGCCTCCGTGGTCTAGTGGCAAACGTCGGCGTGAACTCGGGAGGTCGTGGGTTCGATTCCCACCGGGGGCAAGTTGTACATTGTATAATTTGTCTCGGTCTGGGTGTTTGTATGTATAATATGTGTGACCGATATCTACAGTTGGGGATAGACAATAGGGTAATCTTCAATGAAAATGCACAATCACGACTTTTTCTTGCTTGTATTTTTAGACCAATGTCAAAATGTAAATATATCAAATATATGTCATATAAAAGTCAAAATAATATCATTATTAAAAAGTACAAAAACGTGTGGCAAAGGATGCCAAATCGTCGGCCACAATCTCCTCCTCGCTTCGCTCTTATAGTGGTGGAGGCCGACATCCATCAGTATTCTTAGGCACACGTTAGTCTTGGATGCCGGACGGCGTAGGCCTTCGTCTTTAGTGTTGACATCAACAATGCACACTTGTACTTTGCACCATGTGTCGTGGCAACGTTTTTCCAGGATCCCAAATAGTCCGAGCTCGTATTAAATCCCAGTTGTTATCCATTGTCGTCTCGTCAGGGACTCCTCCTCGTTGGAACCATGTGTACCCTTCGTTGGGATCATATGTCGCATGTGTCTGTGTACTAATTCTCTGTCGGCTTTTATCAATAAATAATACACGTCGTCCCCAGGTAAAACATTGTGTCTCGTCAGTCAATTTAGTAGGTGTCTTAGTTCCTAAAATGGTGTCTTCATTGAGTGTATGTACAGGCAGAGAAAGTTTGTCAATAGTACGGACCCTGTCAAGTTTAAAAGTTCCACAGTTCGGCATGTGGTTGCTGTCACTGATCGCTCCTTGAACGACGACGTCAGATGCAGGACCTTCAGCTCCAACGTCCTCAGGAATCTGATATTCAAGAAGTGTAACAGTTGATCCTTCATCCAACAACGCAAATGTGCTGACTGTACCGAGTGGTCCATCAATATCCACAGGAATAACCTTTAAATAAGCTTGTTTGTCTTTTGTAATTAAATTAGCCGTAGTCTCTGTCTTATCTCCATTTTCATCTTGACTAATCATGTTCGAATGTTCCATATGCAATAGTGAATTATGTCTTTTCTTACACTTATTACAAAGATCAGGGCGGCCAAACCTTAATTCCAACGTTTTAATTATTTGATTAGCTGAGGTGACCGTCATGAGTTGAGCAGCAACCGCCTCCCACGCTTCACCTTGAAGGCATCTCTGCAAGCGCGCGATATTTTCGGTGTCGGTGTACTGTCCAATCTCGGTGGTCGTCGTGAATGAGTTCCTAAATCTCAGCCAATCCAGTGGATCTCCTGAAAACGTTGGTAAATCTCTGGCAGAAAGGCGTCCTATGAGCTTGTCATTGCTAATGGCTGGTGAAGCTGTCGTTTTTAAGGCGTCCGTAATGGCTTTAGCTAGTTGAGAAATATCAGTCGTTGCAGAGTTGACATTGGATGTCACTGGAGGTCGTACTTCGGTAATCGGTTCGCAGGCTATATCCGCGTGAGTCGTTCCGTCCACCCACCGAAGTACACTCGCCTGGGTCGAGGTTGCCCCACAATCAAGTTCTGCCTCCTGCTCCTGTAACTGTGCTTCTAAAATAATTCTTTCACCTTCAATTCGAGCCTCTATATGTTTAGCTTCTAACATAGCCCTTTTAGTCGCGGCCTGAGCCATAAACATTCGTCGTCTGATGGTACTGGTCATGCTTCGTGTGCTACCCGACCGACTTATCACGGTAGGTCGGCCAGTGTCTGTAGTCAAGTCTAACATTGGTGTGTCTACCCTATTTTCTGTTTCGCCAGCTAAGTCAATTATGGGAGCGTTTACCCTAATATCCGTGTCGGTTACCTCTGGTCTCCGCGTATCGCCCAAAGCTCCTAGTCCGTCACCGCCGCTCATCATTTGTCGGTCGGTGTCTGTCGCTGCTATGGTAGCGGATTTTTCCATAATCCTTCGACTTTTTCGGGTATTCATCATATAATTCTTGCCCCACGTTGGGCGCCAAATACTGTGACCGATATCTACAGTTGGGGATAGACAATAGGGTAATCTTCAATGAAAATGCACAATCACGACTTTTTCTTGCTTGTATTTTTAGACCAATGTCAAAATGTAAATATATCAAATATATGTCATATAAAAGTCAAAATAATATCATTATTAAAAAGTACAAAAACGTGTGGCAAAGGATGCCAAATCGTCGGCCACAATATGTATATATTTACAAAAAAAAAAAAAAAAGTATAATTTGTAGTTTATCAACCATCTAGTTTCCGTAACACAAGCCTCGTAGCTTACCACGGAAACTAGATGGCGCTGTGTGACCTGTCTGGAAATATTTATTTATTTATTTTTGCAACATCTCATATTTCTATTTTATGTCCCCAAGGTCGACTGTCAGAGAATACCTAACGGCATTAAGCTTCGCCTTTTGTGCATTGTGCAATAAAGTTTTTAAATAAATAATAAATAAATAGTATCATCACGATCGTTTCCCTTACGGGGTGGTCAGAAACCACGCTTATAAATAAGCGGATTCACATTTAGCCAACTTTACTATAGGCCAATCATGACAAGTGGCAAGCTCGTCGATGTCTCCCGTACCAAACTCGAGAAATATCACAAATAAATTAAATAATAATTAAATGTATTTATTTACATTAATAAATATTTTTGTGTCCCGACCAGGAATCGAACCCGGTACCTCTGAGTCTAGATCACGGAGGCAGTTTATATATATATATATATATATATATATAATTTATTAATATTATTTAGGGATCTACGTAATAGTATGTAATTTATTTTTATGTAATACTACTATTTTTATTTTAATGCACCCCGAAATCCTCTACCACACGTAATAAAATGCCTATAAGGCATTAAGTTCGCTTAATAAACCTTCCGAAGAGTACGGGAAACTTCAGGACGGGGCGCCGACATCCCAGCTGTGGGTGTAGATGCCAGAGGGAGTAGATGCTGCGCGGGTTCCAGTAATATCGTTGGTGAGGAACAGGAATCGATCTCAAGATCCGATATTCTCTCAGTAATGTAATAAGCCGTCTGGGAGCTTTCGTTGAAAGTTGCTTATTTTTTCCGACACATCCAACAAATATCGTTAATGTATAAAAAACCAAGCCGTCTGGCCAGCGTGGCAAGTGTAGGCCAAATTCTCCAGTTCTGGAAGGCCCATCTCCAGCAGTGGAGGTCTAGGGGCTGTAATGAATGAATACAAAACCTTAACAAATTATATACCTAAACCTTCCCCGAGAACTACTTTACCCAGTGGTGGAAACAGTGTGAAAATCGGTGCAGTAGTTTTAAAGTTTATCGCGAACAGACAGACAGACGCGGCGGAGAACTTTGTTTAATAATATATAGTGATTCTTTACTGCACTTAAAAATTTAACAGTTATGTACAAGCGAGAAATTAATGCTTTACCGCATTTTATACCTTATGCCTTAAGTCTAGGTAATAAACCACAGACACCATGGTCACTCTTCACCGGCTTAATAATTCCATCAATTTGTTGCTGATGCATTAACAAAAACGTCTACCATCGTATGGGCTTACCTTGAAAGTTTGTGAGATCCTATAAGTTTGGAACATTAATAAATTGGAAATGATATCGATTATATTTATGTAGTCTTACGAGTTATGGTCCAGTCACAAATCTTGAGTGTTAGTATGAATTATGAAATGGACGGTTATTAAGTTTAAGCATTGCTGAATACTACGTCTAGGTATAGCAGTCTCGCAAAACAAATGTTTGAAATAAAGTACCTAAAAACTTAGCGATAATGAAAGTTTCAGCGCTATTGATTTATTTAGTGTTATTGAAGCTGAGTTAAGAAGGATTCTCAATGAATTATCCAAGTAAATAAGTGATTAAATTGTTTTTTTTTTTTAGTTTTAGAAAGTAAAGTATCATCACAACTCTAGTTCGGGATAGTCAAAACCACACATTTTTTAAAAAACTATTTCACATTTAGCCAACTTTACTATATGCCCATCATGACAAGTAGCAAGCTCGTCGATGTCTCTAGCGTACCAAACTCGAGAAACATCACAAATAAATTAACCGACCAGGAATCGATACCGGTACCTCGGAGTCTAAACCCATGAACTTAACCGTTAGATCATAAACCACTTCTGCAGTAATATTTATAAATCATTTAATATCTATAATAATGATAAATGTGATTATGGTACGCTAGAGACATCGACGAGCTTGCCACTTGTCATGATGATGGACCTATATTAAAGTTGGCTAAATATGAACCCGTTTCTTTAAAAGCGTGGTTTCTTACCACCCCGAAATAGATACGGTCGTGATGATACTTTACTTTTACTTTTAATTTTTTTTTTTTATTAATATAAATATAAATATTTTTTTTACCGTATGACGAAGTTTGGGATAAGCAAGGTATTTATTGATCACTGAAAAACTGGGACGGGACATTAACGTCTAAACTTCAAAAATAGTTAGCAATGTCTCCCCTAGGAACTCAATGCTTAGAAAGCGTAAAGGCGAGCAAGTTTTCCAAACTTTCTTCAGTCAATGTCAATATTTGCGGAACACTTGTCTGGAAACTTATATTGGAACTCGATACTTCGTTTTCGGAGTTACACTATTGGTAAATATTTCTTTTCGCGGTAAGGAATTAGTTGCTACGTTATAGACTTAATATATAGTCAGGGCATTGAATTATATTATATTATTTGTATATTTCACCTATATAACAATCGTTATAATTTGGTATGTCAGTTAACAAATTTTAAATAATAACAACAGTTCTATTAACACCATGCATCGTAGACAAAGGAGCATAGGAACACAATACAGTAAAAGGCATAAGACCACAAAACTATACAACTATTTAAAAGAATTTTCCGTCAAAGGCATGTCAATAAATTCTGACAGGTTATAAAAAGCATTATTTTGAAAAAAGAGTTTCTATTTTGTTTTAAATTCATTGTAATTTTCAACAGCAAACCTTGTTTAAACGTTTTTCTCAACCTGGTTTGCCTTATATAGATTTCATTCTTGTTTCTTAGGTTATACTTAGTCAAACTAGATATTTTTGGAAGTTCATTAGCTTTCGCATGAACCTCCTGTAAGCAACTATATACATACAGAGACGTGACTGTCATAATCTTGGCATCAACAAAATAATTTCGTACTGTGGTTCTGGCTTTTAAATTAAACAATATTCTAATTGATCTCTTTTGTTGTATGAACACTTTTCGAATATCTGCCGCGTTACCCCATATGGTTATAACGTAAGCAATTATCGAATGAACAAAGGCGTAGTAGGCTGTTTTTAAGGTGACAAAATCAACCAAATGTTTTAGCTTACTTAAGGCATAATTCGCAGATGCTAGTTTTTTACAGATTTTTTCTATATGACTTTTATGACTTAATGTATTATCTATAGTATACCCTAGAAATGTATTTTTAACGATATTATTTAAATTATATCTATTTGTGGTAGTATATTTAACAATTACATTTTTTCTATATAAAGCATTTGCCTCAAACCATGCTTCTAAAATAGCTGTTGTATCTATTATATTGCTATTCAACTATAATATTATTCGTAATGCGTTGGCCTAATAGTAATAGCTAAGTCCAGAGACATTAAATCTCCAAGAATACAAACGGTATGAGAACCAAAGCTAAGCTAATCGCCGGTTATGGTCGTGTGATCTTTTCGTTTCATTTGGTTTTAACTCGTTTTATCTATTTTCATCTCGTTTCAACACGTTTGCCTCCGTGGTCTAGCGGTTAAGCCCGTGGATTTACACTCGGAGGTACCGGGTTCGATTCCTGGTCGGGACACAAAAACATTTAATAATGTAAATAAATACATTTATTTTATTTGTGATATTTCTCGAGTTTGGTACGCTGGAGACATCGACGAGCTTACCACTTGTCACGATTGGCCTATAGTAAAGATTGCTAAATGTGAATCCGCTTATTTATAAGCGTGGTTTCTGACCACCACCCCGAAAGGGAAACGGTCGTGATGATGATGATACTTCATCTCGTTTCATCTCATTTCATCTCGTTTCAACTCGTTTTATCTCGTTTCATCGCGGTTCATCTCGTTTCACCTCGTTTTATCTCTCTTTTATTTATCTTTTTGATTAATGTATATTTATGTTTATTTAACAGTCCCATTATTCCACCTTACATAAGGATTCTCAGACTTTATCTATTCGCGCCGCACATACATGTTAAATATTTTGTCTCGCGCCGCGTAGCCGTTAGTATTCAAGGGAACTAGGTAGACATATTTAAAAAAACATTTGTTTTAAACCATAGCAGGGTCTCAAAATGTCGCTTCAGCTTACTTCAGAGCATACTATCTGACGCCAGAATCATTAAACAGAGGACATACTCACACAGGAGTCTTTATTCATTGCTTACTTCTATATTAAGGCAAAGTCCAAATACCTATCATCATATTTGCGATAACACCGCTTTATTTGTTCTCCGACACTTGAAGCTTGATCACTATTACTTGAAAATCTGTCAATTTTGACAAAAAAACACTAACAAAACGACGTAATGCAACGTCTTTAGGTAGTTGGATAGCGGGCTGGTCAAATCGCGGTAGGGTATCGACAATTACCTATCGGCGAGTAAGCGACGGATAGGCGCACGCGATTTGACGCGCCCCTCTTACTATCTACGGCGTACTATTGCGCCGCGCATACACTTTCTTCTTCTTCTTGTTAAGGTGCCATCTCCTATCGGAGGTCGGCTATCATTATGGCGATTTTGATTTTGTTGGCCGCTGTCTCGAACCACTCCCAGAGGTTCTTGAGCTAGGAAGTGCGTCTTCTGGAGCCTTGTATCTTGCCTTGCATGACGAGCTGCAGCAAGCTATACTTTTTATTGCGCATGATGTGTCCCAAGTACTCCAACTTCCTTCGCTTTACCATTTTCAGTAGTTCAACGTCTTTGTTCATCCTCTGCAAGACAGTTTCGTTTCTTACTCTGTCCTTCCATGATATCTTCAACATTCTCCTCTAAATCCACATTTCAAAAGCTTCTAACTTCTTCGACATTGTGTTTGTCAGGGTCCATGATTCGATACCAAACAGGAGAATGGAAAATATGTAGCATCGGACGAGTCGGCATCTTGTAGGAAGTTTGAGATTGCGATTGCAGAGAAGGTGGCTCATTTTAACAAAGGCGCTTCTAGCTTGTTTTATGCGGCATTTTATTTTAGTACTGTTATACACTTTCGACCTAACAAATGCGCAAAACGCAAGACTTAGACTTAGATTCGTTAAAGTCCTAATAGAGGCAATAACGTAGCGTTTATTAGTATCCTGAAACAACTAATTACATTCTAGCACTCAGAAAGGCAAGAATAAAAGGGTAATACACACTTATTTAATCTCCATTAACCGACAATGGTTAAGTCGTCGTGGATAGCATCGCTACGAGCTATAACTGTAAATAATAGATGAATCATCGTGACGTCACGTGACCTTGTTTTATTAACTTCTAGGAAAAGACCGAGCACTCATATGGCAAAATTATAGCTGTAGTATTTACCTATACAACTATAATATTTTGCAAATAGTTCTAGACCTCTACTACTAGGTATTCCAAAACCTATTTTTAAAGAACTTTGCCTACACTTGCCACGTAGGTTAAACCGATTGGCGAGGATCTGATAACAATTCCTTCTCTTAGTCGTTGCTTTAGCACGAGCCATTGCTCAGAACTATAAAAATGACAGATTTTAGTCTAAAATGTTTATTTATTATTGTATTGCTGTTACTCGTAGATTCGGTCTAGCCATGGCTGCTGATAGTATATTTTTTTATAATAATAATAAATTATTTATTGTACAAAACCAAAACTAGTGCAGGCGAGCTTAATGCCGTAATTGCATTTTCTACCAACTAACCTTTGTAACTAAGATATGTAATAAGCGGTTGCAGCAGAAGAAAAACATATTTATTATTATATAAAACACAGATTACATACATATCTTCACGCCACATACCTTGCGGGGTAGGCAAAGATTGAGCGCCATTTGACACGATCACGACATACCTCTTTCGCTTCGTCGACATTCATTAAGCTCTTAATTGATTTGATTTAACAATAATAATATTGGTATAGTTTTAGGTATGTATATGGACATTTAACAGGAAAATCCGCTAAAGCAATAATGCAAACCCCTTAGGCCTTGTGATGCTAATAGGATTGGCTTCCGTAATATTTCACTTATTTTTATTTTCTAAATGTGGTCTAACGATTAAGTGCCTTCGTGGTCTAGCGGTTAAGTCCGTACATTTAGACTCGGAGGTACCGTGTTTGATTCCTAAAAATATTTAATAATATAAATAAATACATTTAATTAATATTTAATTTATTTAAATAAATAATAAAACCATGTTAGTTTTTAGTTAGCGATGTATTTTAATCAACAATAACATAAAATCTCCTAGCAACCAAAATATGACAATTAGTCTTCAAATGAGTGAGGCTTAGACAAGCCGTTATATAACAGGTACGCTGGAGACATCGACGAGCTTGCCACTTGTCATGATTGGCCTATAGTAAAGTTGGCTAAATGTGAATCCGTTTATTTATAAGCGTGGTTTCTGACCACCCCGAAAGGGAAACGGTCGTGATGATACTTTACTTTTTTCTTTCTAAAACTATCATAAGATCGTAATACCAGATTGTAGACTACACTTTTTTCAACGAACACATGGTTAGCTTCCTTACATAATTCTCTGGCGTATCAGCGTTAATAACAGCTTGCCCCTTAATATCCGTGAAGCCCCAAGCAGAGCTATCTTTAGAAAACTAGTTTACAATCACCTTTTACAATTACAATAAGCACTTGTCTGTTTTCTTTAAAGATGTTGTAATGTAGTGTAGTATATGTATGTATGTTGTATATGTAGTTTATATAATAATTTATATATGTATGTATATGTACTTCGTTTATGTAATGTGTATACCCATTTATATATGTAATTTGATATTGTACCTAGTTGTAAGTAAATATTGTATTTTTATTTTTCTTTTCATATTTGTTGTTTATTTGCTAACCTTACCTCTTAAGTTTTCATTGTCCCGAAGGTTGATTGGAAGAGAGTGCCTATAGGCATTATGTCCGCCTTTTGTTTGTATAACAATAAAGTTTTTAAATAAATAAATAAAAATAAAAAAATTGTTATCAAAAATTTACATCTGATCCTCGCCAACACATCTGGCCAGCGCGCCGCTTGGCGAGTGTAGGCCCAATTATCCAGATATATGTACTGTAGCGCGGTGGTGACTCGGTTGTAAGAACGCGTTCCTTGAATCCTACAAAGGTCGGTTCAAACCCACCCGGCATGTACCAATGAGAAATACACTTTTCTTAAGTACATTTGCTATAGATTTACAACACCACCGCCCGTGCCTCGGAGAGCACGTTAAGCCGTCGGTCCCGGTTCCACTAATACCAACTTGTGGAATCGTTAATAAATTGTCATAAAAAAATTACATCATATCCTCGCCAAGCCGTGTGGCAAGCGTGGCGAGTGTAGGCCAAATTCTCCAGATATATGTTCTGGAAGGCCCATCTCCAGCAGTGGAGGTCTAGGACGCTGTCTAGGTCTAGGGACTGTAATGTAATGATGATGATGTTCTGCAAGGCCCATCTCCAACAGTGGGGGTTTATGTAATAAAATGAAATTTGATGTCATGGTATGCATAATTACTATAATTATTAATAATAAAAAAAATGTTAATCGAATATTTTAGAAAATAGGTAGGTAGCAATATGGTATTCGGCGGAAGTTTTTCTTTATCCGAAGATACAATGAGATCAAATTGTAGTGTATGAATGGAGATACACGTCCATTGTTGTCTGAAAGGAAACGCTGAATAGCTCATAAAAGTAATGCTTAGTTACGATTCGGCGGCCTTTATGGGAAATTGCCAAATAATTGGGCTCTTGTCCTAAATTGGTTTTTCATAACGTTATTTTTTATATTATATATAGGTACCTAGAAATCCACAAGAACGAGATTCGAAAGCGATTAGATACCCCTAGTTCTAACCGTAAATATGTCATCTAGCGATCCGCCGAGACGTTGCGAAAATGCCTCTTGAAGCTTCCGGGAAACCAAAGATTTTAGAATCCGGAGGGAGAGAGAAAACAAGCAGAACTACCAAATTCAATATCCTTTGAGAGCAAACTCTCGTCAAAAACCATCAATCCCAATGCCGAAACATCGTCTACAGAAGGTAGCAAAAAGCTACATGTGTATATGTGTTCCTTTACTAAATAAAATGCCTGATTCGTTGAGGGAATTGGATGATGACGAATTTAAAAAACAAATTAAATCAATATTAATAGGTAAAGTATATTATACTATAAATGAAGCACTGGACGATGATAATATATTTGGTATATGAGAATACATATGTTTATTTTAGTTATAGATTGACGACGCCTCTATACAGCCAAATTAATAAAATTATAATTACTATTAGTTTTTAATATGACATGTTATTAATAAATTTATTTATATTTTTTTTTCTTATCTAGTTTTAATGACGATGCCCTTGTGGCAGATTTCTATGTTTAATAATATTATTTGACATATTTTAGTGTTGTATACAATATATATATATTTATATTAGATTATAGTAGTACCTTGTAGTACTTGACATTTTTATTTTAACATAGTTTGACATTATTAGTATTTAAATTTTATTTTCTGTAATTGATTATTTAGCATTCAATATGGCTCTTCCATAATTGTATTGATAGTTTGGGCTGTTTCTGGTCTTCGTCGTGTTGTTTCGTATTAAGCTGTCTGACCATGATTCTGTTATCTCGTTTACTGTAGGTAACTAATATTAGTTACAGAGTATTATAAATTGACTTAACCAAGTGTTCCAGACGGTCCCTACGGTGATAAATAAATGAAATGAAATGAAATGAAAAGTGTGGTTGCAAACCTGAAACTTAAAGGGCACTACTAGGAGTGAATTACACAAGACACGGACACCGGAAAAATTTACAGCTACTTCTTGATTCGGAAGGTGGTAGTGTATTTTTTTTTATTTATTTATTAAAGCCTAAACCTTGAAGCGTTATAGTTTTGACACTAATTTTATCACGGATATTATTTTAACTATATTTATTATTATTTAATTTATTATTATTAATCTTACAATCTTGGCAGGTCTCTGGTGTGGCATGCGACGTGTGTAGACATTAGCTCCATCTCACATCCAGGCGACCTCGTCAGGCGCGGGGAGAGCAGCGTTTTCTGCGGAGAACCTCAAATTGCGCAAATATGCCAACGGTGCCGGTTACGAATTTGCACCGTTTGGGGTCGAGACGATGGGCCCATGGGGACCGTCGGCGAGGCGGTTGGCCAAGGAGTTGTCAAAGCGGCTGACAGAAAGGTCTGGAGACAGGAAGGCTGGCAATTATTTCTGCCAACGTATTAGCCTCGCTATACAGAGGGGAAATGTTGCCAGTCTCCTTGGGACTATCTCGGATAGGACGTCTCTAGACGACATTTTTTATTTATAGTTTAGTTTATTTTTAATTTTAATATTAAGGTAGCTTTTCATTTATATTTAATTTATATTAATTAACTTTGAATAAATATTTACATCTTACAATTATTTCAAATAAATATGTACATAAATGGTTTAATCTAGGATAATTTTAATTTTTAATATTTTGTAATTTATTTTAATTTAGTTATGTAGGTTATTTTTAGTAAGATTATACTGTTTCTAATGACTTGCATATTTTAGTTGTATTTTATAATAAGTTCAAATATAAGTTTGAAATTTGAAATTGATCATGTTATGTAAGAACATTTGAATTATATTATTATTGTATTGTCTTGTAGTGTACACTGCTGTGGATTGCAATCCAGAACTGCTGTCAAATAGTGTGTATATATCGTGCAATGGTTGTAATCTGTTTGTTGTACCTTGAATAAATAAAGGATAACTCTGTGGTGTCAGGGAAAAAGGGGATAAGTACAAAACTTGAACTTTTCACTAGAGGCAAATTAAGAAAACAACTCATTTTTATAATTAGAAAATTGTAATTAGTAAATGTTCAATTTCATTAGTCGTATACTTTAGGTACGAGTCCACTCATCTCACTATGCATAACTGAATTATGGGCGGTAAAAGCGCGATACTGAAATAACTCGATTGAACTCTTTATACTTATTTATACATTTTAATGTTACGACTAGCCCCTTTATGTACGTAGGGGTGTAAAATAAACTGTACAGTGTATAGACTCATCTCCTTATTGCATTGACGCATATGAATGTTTTGAACTAATAGGTGCAAAAATCTAATTTTTAAATTTTTCCACTCATCTCCTTTTTCCTTGACACTACAGAACTAACGACTAATAACAAAATTTAAAAAAATTTAAAATGGAAATATAAGGGGTCAATAAGAAGTTACCATAAATGGAGTATTGGAGAGAGAGTATGGCCGTTCTTAGTAGGTGGAGCGATTTGTCTGGTTAATTCAAGTAACGAAAGAGACTCTAGCCTGCTAAAAGAGTCTACTGGGCTTTCCATAACAAATTTCTGGAGTATCTGTCCTACACTCGTCATGAAGAGATCGTCAACTTGGAAGAGAAAACTTCTACGAGTATTTCACAAGTTCCAGCTCATATTAGTACCAGTACCTCGCCTGGCTCGCTTACTCCAAGTGAACCAATTCCAATTCTTAACCAACCAGCAACAGAACCAGTACGATTTTGTGAAAAAGTCGCGAATGATCCTGCTCTCTAGCCGCAAGTAATACCCGATAATTTAAGATTATTTTTAATATAAAGTGGACCGATTCAGATGAAAAAAACAAAATATCCTTTAGATTGTAACATGAGGTCGTTTTCTGATACATATTACAGTAAAAGAAGTTTAATTTTGTATTTTAGAGCAATATATAAATAAATTATCAAAATTACTTGTATAGTGTTTTCTTGGATGACTAGGACCCCTTTCATATTGCTGCATTGTAAAAAAAACGAGGGCGCAGGCTGAGTCCCGCACCCCGGCGCTGAATAGACTTAAGACGGCCCTGGATGGGGCTAATATGTCTACACACGTCGCATCCCACACCAGGGACCTGCCAAGTTTCCACGGCCCAATGGTCATGCCGTCGGGTCTCTTGCCATCGAACCAGAGGCTTCTAGGATCACGGGTCAGGACATCCAAATTCAAAGTGTAAAAAACATATTTGTTAAATAGTTTCAATAAAACTTAACTGCCTCCGTGGTCTAGCGGTTAAGTCAGTGGATTTAGACTCGGAGGTACCGGGTTTGAATACATTTAATTAATATTTAATTTATTTGTGATATTTCTCGAGTTTGGTACGCTGCTGGAGACATCGACGAGCTTGCCACTTGTCATGATTGGTCTATAGCATGGATGCACAGACCGCGGCCCGCGGGCCGCATGCGGCCCGTGGGTCGAATACTGGTGGCCCGCCGACAGCAAAAATAATACTCTCGTGCATTCGAAAAATATTGAATTCTATTCCAGAATAAAACAAAAAAAAAATATGTTCGAAAAGTAATGTGAAACTCGCGCGCGCGCAATTTGAATCTAGCGCCCAAAATTGCTAAGTCAAGTAACATCGCTCGCTATAGAAATCAAGAATTTTCTAGCGCGGTGAGCAAGCGAGATAGATATAGTCCCGTATTCCCGATTGCTCGCGTATCTACACGAAGCTTCCAGAGTCGTTTGCGCGGTATAAAAATCACGTTAACCGCAGCGGCCGAACAGTTCGCTTTTCATTTGAGTGAAGTGTCAACAACAGAAAGAAATAAGCGCGAAAATACAAAGCGAAGTAATAAGTGATTGAGAATAAGTGCAGTTTATTAGTGTTTTTGGGAGGCAATAGTTCTAGTGTAGATTTTAACTCGACTAGCCGGTGTCATATATTTTGATCCACATTCAACGTAGATTTCCTGTTGCAGTGTTAACCCGTCAAGTGCCGTGTATAATTGTGTTGTGAAAACGTAAGTAAAACTCTGTTATTAATAAGTGTTTCCCTACCTATTTAATCAATTTTAATCAAATTTAGCTTTAATGTTGGCTAAATATTAAAATAAACAAAGAAATTACTATTTTTATAAGAATTTCTCTAACTGTAATAATTACGTCATTATTTCAGATAAAATCTGTATAAAAATCTTAAAATTTCTGAGAAATAATATTTAATCAATTATTTTTGATAATTTAAAAAAGGATAGGTAATTTAAGTGGGTACTGTAATTGTTTTTAGGTGCTGTGTTAATCCTAGCCAGGATTAGAACGCAACATGGAGAAGCCAGGACCTAGTAAAAAACGTAAGGTTAAAGATGAAAATCGGCAGTTTCAAGAAATTTGGACTGAGAAATACTTTTTTGTATGGTCGCATAACAAAGTCGTTTGTTTAATTTGCAAGAATTCTGTTGCGATTGCAAAGGATTATAATGTAAAAAGGCACTATGAAACGCAGCATCCTTCTTTTACCAAGTTTACAGGCGAATTAAGAAAGCAAAAAATGTTGTCTTTAAAACGGGAGCTTATTGGTCAGCAAGCTATGTTTACAAAACACATTCAAGATTCAGAAACGGCTACAGAAGTTAGTTATGAAATTTCTCGAATGATAGCAAAGCGAAGTCGCCCCTTCAATGATGGCGATTTTGTAAAAGAATGCATGGAAATTGCCGCTAAGAAAATGTGTCCAGAAGCAGCAAAAAAGTTTGAGAAAATTCAACTGAATCGTATGACTATCCAAAGACGAATTATGTCCTTGTCAGGTAATATTGCGGAACAATTAATTGAAAAAACTAAGATCATGGAATTTTTTTCATTAGCACTCGACGAATCGACTGATATTAGTTCCACAGCTCAACTTCTCATATTCATACGAGGTGTTACTCAAGATTTTGAAGTCTTCGAAGAGTTATTAGGAATGTGTTCATTGAAAGGTCAAACCAAAGGAGTTGATATACTCAATGGACTTTTGGACGAGTGTTCAAAAACTGATTTGGACTTATCTAAGTTATCGGGAGTTGCGACTGACGGTGCTCCTTCCATGATTGGTATCAATTCCGGGCTAGTTACTTTGCTGAAAAAGCACCTGCAAGAAAAAAACATAAACACTGAAGATCTCATGCAGTTTCACTGCATTATACACCAGGAAGCCCTCTGTTCTAAAAAAAATGAATTTCAAAATGTAATGAAAGTAGTAGTTTCGACTGTAAATTTCATAAAATCACGAGGACTCAATCACAGACAATTCAAACAATTCCTTGATGACATCGAAAGCGAATACGGAGATTTACTGTATTATACAGAAGTAAGGTGGCTAAGTCGTGGATTGACACTGGAACGATTTCTAAATTTAATAGAAGAAATTGGAATATTTCTGGCGGAAAAGCAAAGGGATGTCCCGGAACTTAAAAATCCTGATTGGTTGTGTGATTTAGCTTATTTAGTTGACATTACAAATCATTTGAATGTCTTGAACACACGGCTTCAAGGCAAAAATCAACTGATATCCCAGCTCTATGCTCATGTAACATCCTTTCAATGCAAGCTGACACTTTTCAGATCACAATTGAATTCTGGAAATTATAATCATTTTCCGAATTATAAGAAAATGGCTGAAAAATTCAACAAAACTGCGATTAATTTCAGTTATGTAGAAAAGCTAGATATTTTGATTCAATCTTTTGAAGACAGATTTTCGGAGTTTAAAAAAGTGAAACCTCTGTTGGACATATTCAGCAATCCTTTCACTATTTCAGTTGAAAATGCGCCAGAGTCAATGCAGTTAGAAATTATCGACATTCAAAATGACCAAGATTTACGCAACAAATTCAACGAAGGAGACTTGCTGAACTTTTACCGCTGCATTGATAAAAATATGTACGAAGAGTTGCGCATAAACGCTCTGAAATGTGCCAGCTTATTTGGTTCTACCTATATATGTGAACAAACTTTTTCAATACTAAATAATAATAAAACAAAAAATCGAAACCGCCTTGCAAATGAAAGTTTGGAAGCAGTTTTACGTGTTGCTACAAGTAAATTTGAGCCAAATATAAAAAAGATTGTAAGCACTATGCAGTGCCACGCTTCAAATTAATAATTTCTTTTTTAATTTTAATAAATTTTTATCAATTCTTTATTGTCTTTAACTACCTATACCTACTTCTGGCGGCCGGCCCGCTATCAGTTCATGATTTGGCCGAGTGGCCCCTAGTATTAATAAGTCTGTGCAACCCTGGTCTATAGTAAAGTTGGCTAAATGTGAATCCGGTTATTTATAAGCGTGGTTTCTGACCACCCCGAAAGGGAAACGGTCGTGATGATACTTTACTAGTTTCAATAAAAAAATTCTAATTATTATTTCTTTTTTATATCACAATTTTTAAAGACCCATGCGTCCAGAGTGCAGACAACACCCTGCCAGATGTACGGATGACCTGGCAATAAATTAAGGTCACGTACAACCCATCCATGTAACAATAGGCTCTAGTGAAGTGCAAAAGCCAATGTGTCGTATAATGCTAGGCTCCAATTACCCATTATGGACGTAAACCTTAAAAGGGGCCCATAATGGGTCAGGTAACTGCGAGAATCACATAACTCCAAGCTCGGAGCAGACATTATGTAAATTGACGTGATTACCTTAGAGGTGTTGGCCATAGAAGTATATATGGGAAAGGCCAAAATAATGTATTATTTTTTAACAACACAAAATAAATAAGAAACGCTTAACACGCCAAGGAATATACCTTATTTTTTACATTTATGACGTAGCTAGGTGCTAAAATATTTTAGAGAAGAAATAGAGAAGAGAGAGAAATATAAAATGTAATAAAACTGTTATGTCGTGTAAAAGTGCTAAAAATATTGCCTAATTACTGAATAAATTATTTGATTGATAGAGTGGAAACCACATACAAGACGACGACGGATGACCTATAAGAGATCGCTGGTGGGGGATGGATAAGGGTTGCAAAAGACAGCGCGCAGTGGCGAACCTTGGGGGAGGCCTATATATATACCAGCAGTGGAGACACAGGCTGATAATGTAGAAAAAAAATTTGTATATTCACAACACGTAGTCAGAAACCACGCTTCCTTTGTTTTTTTTTTTTAATTGAATAGTATTCACATTTAGCCAACTTTACTATACGCCCATGATGACAAGTGGCAAGCTCGCCGATGTCTCTTACGTACCAAACTCGAGAATTATCACAAATAAATTATTTCGTTTATTATTTCCCGACCAGGAAACGAACCCGGTACCTCCGAGTCTAAATCTACGGACTTAACCGCTAGACCACGGAGGCGACTGCTGATTATGAGCCCTTCTAAAAACGACTAGAAAAAACTAAAAAATATTTACACTTATTTCTTACTTGGTAATAAAATGTGATAGTTTATAGACCGTTCAGTATATAGGTCTATGATGTCGGGTGTTTTAGAGATTCGGGATCATGTCACACAAATCACTTTACTTGTATACCTTGTAAGCATTAAGGAATTAGGCATGGCGCCAGTTTTAAATCCATGTAAGAGCTTCAAAATAAGGGTTTGATATAAAAAAGGAAAAAATATACATGTATGTTTTAAAGAAACATGACTGTGTAAAAAAAACTTGATACAAGAATAAATATTTAATTATCATAAAAATAAAATATATATATATATTTTTAAATCATTAGGGACAATCAGGATGTTGAGAGAGAGAGAGGCGTTCGGTTGCTGTCCGTGCTAACATGATCGCGAGGAGGCTCTTCAAGTGTTCCCGTGCTGTTAAAATATCCCTATTTAACGCTTACTGTCGGTCTCTGTACACACCGCAGTTGTGGTGCAACTACACCAAAGAGTCGTACAGAAGACTGAAGGTGCAATACAATGATGCCTTCAGAATTCTGTTTCGGCTTCCCAGGTGGTGTAGTGCATCCAGCATGTTTGCCGAGGCACGTCTGCCGGTATTAGACGCGGTAATCCGACATCGTATGGCCTCATTTAGAAAATGCATAATGGACACTAAAAATATAATTTTAAAGAATATCTATGAGCATTGCTTTATGCTTCAAAAATTATGGACAAATAAATTAGCATGTACATTTTAGATTAATTACTAACATAGTTTTCTTTAAGTTATTATTGTTACTAACACGATATGGTTTTTGTACCGAAATAAAGAATTATTTTTATTATTATTAACCACGGTCACAAATATCTTCATTCATTTGTCGAGTAGGTACATAAAAAAAGGCACAAATAAATTAAATTAATTATTGTGTCCCCCGACCAGGAATCGAAAGCGGTACCTCCGAATAAATAAATAAAATACTATTTAAAAAAGGGTAGGTATTAAAGAAAGCATAGTGACAAAAATAAGGAAAGGCATGCTCCGATGGTTCGGACATGTTGAAAGGATGAGTGACGAGAGATTGACGAACCAGATATATAATGCGAAAGTCGTGGGTAAAAGAGGCCCTGGCAGACCAAGACTTACCTATCACGATCAAATAAATAAAACAATAGCTGAAGATGCATTTAAAAGCCATCGAAACAAACGGGCATGTATGAGAAGGTTGATAAATGTCGAAGAAGCGAAAGAGGTATGTCGTGATCGTGACAAGTGGCGCTCAATTGTCTCTGCCTACCCCGCAAGGGATTTGGCGTGAAGATATGTATGTGTATTTAAAATACTATTTAAGATTTCAAGTAAATCAGACCAGTAGTTTACGGAGAGATACTCACAATTTCTCCTTAGTAAAGTTGGACAAATATATACCTATATAATGAGTCAGAGTAGGAGTCTTGCGATACTCTAGCGCAAGACCATAAGGATTGCAAGACCAAGACCTGAAGACTGGCCAATTCTTGGATTTGGTCTTGCTCTGGGTAACACTAACCAAATGCCACTAAGGAAGTATTTATTCAGTTACCGACCGTAGCAGTCTGCCCATATTATAAGCAAGTATAATTATATATGGCAATAAAAAGGTATTTGGGATATTTGAAATTTAGGATTTCCGAGAAATATGGGTTTAGTACGGAGATCGGACGTCGGTTCGCAAACATCCGGCGACAAAGCGCTCTGATGACACGACAAACATTCCTTGAGCCAAATTCACAGAATTTTCAACCGCAACTAGCTTTCGACGCCACTCACTCGTTTTGATAACAATTAACTTTGACGATGACAATGCTAACTCCGGATCTTTATTATTCGTTTTTACGGTTTACGGAACGCTTTCTTTAAAATCTTAAAAATGGTCGTTCCACATGGCATCGTTAGTATTTAATTAAAACAATAATTAAAAAATACTGCATTGACTCCTATTTTCACTTTCTAAACTAAATTCCTAAATGAAACCCACACTGGACCACAAGACACAAATCCTTTGACAAAAACAATGTAGATAATGAACTTTGGCAATATTGAATAGGATTTGTGTTGCAAAGTCATAGACATATATTTATTTTTATTTAGGGACCTACCCAACTATATATTTTATTTGGCAGACTCGTAACGTAAATCAGTAACGCTAAGCATCACTAAGTCCGGTTGCAGAAGGGCTGAAATAACCAAAGTGACAAGTTAACTACCAATCACGTAGCGTATATTAAACTGTTAATCATGGATGAAATCTGTATATTTTTATTTAATAATTAGTTATATGTCGGACTAAAAAGATAAATAATTAAAACTACTTAAAAGTAAAATTAAAATAAATATAAACAATACCTAATAAAATTAAGCTATAAGTAAAAAATGTCCTCTAGAGACGACTCCTCAGTGATAGTCCCAAGAAGACTGGCAACATTTCCCCTCTGTATAGCTAAGCTAATACGTTGGCAGATAATAATTGCCAGCTTTCCTGTCTTCAGACTATTCTCTGGAGACAGGAAAGCTCCTTGGACAGACGCTTGGCTAAGTGTCCACATGGGCCCATCGTCTCGACCCCAAACGGCGCAAATTCGTAACCTGTACTGAGGTTGGCGTATTAACGCAGCTTGAGGTTCTCAGCAGAAACCGCCGCACTTCCCGCGCTTGACGAGGTCGCCTGGATGTGTGATAGAGCTAATGTGTCATGTCACACCGCACACCAGGGACCTGCCAAGTTTCCACGGTCGGGTCTTTTGCCATCGCTCCGCGCAATTCCAGAGGGTTCTAGGATCGCGGGTACTCCAGCAGTGATAAGAGCCCTTCGAATTATGTCGTTCAAAGCAGCTTGACCGCACTTCTAGCGCAAGAAATCCCATGGTGTCCCAGATATTCCACGGGCTCTCCACACCGACACTGGTGTGGGTGGACAGTCCGGGCTCCAAGACGAAGGCACACCGCCATGGTCAGTGTATTTCGATCAAGGAATGTACAAACCGATACTGAAGGAAAAGCCTGCAACCAGAGACCCCACTTCCTAGTGGAAACGGCCATGAGGCGAGCCCGCTCTCTCGTGTTACTGGAAGATAAAATATCTTCCAGTACCAGTTTGCAGAGCGGCTTGTCCCATAGACGTTAAAATTTCGTTAAATTTGGAACCGAATTATTGGGGCATTTTACTGACCAGGCATCTCTGACATTTGGCAAGTAAGACGGCTCCACGGAACCCAACTACTATGTACAGATGACGATCATGGATTAATCTATTTAACCTTTCTGCAAAAGCTCGTTAGTTTTTTAACTACAAGAGTGGCCGCGCGGATGAATAATATTCTTAAAACTGAACTCTTATACCATTACTCAGTGGAAATTTCCACATGTTACATATTCTTGTTCTGGAAAACTCTTATTGTAATCCGTTTAGGGCGTAATTCGCGTTTTTACCAAGTAAAACATTAGCGTCGCCTGCTCGTGTCCTTATATTTATCTAAATTTTGGAAATTATTTAGGAGCTCTTTAACATGGGACAGAATGTAAACATGGGTATTGCCAATTTTAATAATCAATAAAATTACGTATTACAAGGTATCTAATGAAAATTAAATAAGGCACAAAAGGTTTTCGAATACAGTATGAAGTGACGTTGGGAGACAACAAAATAATTAAAGCACTTTGAAGATGTTATTTTCTATTTTTTGCACATTCCTTTTCATATATATGTCTATGAGCCTAGTTTTGTAACCGCACGCCGCCGGTTGCATGCCTGCAACTGAAACACTGGAATTTATTGAGTTGTGGGGTTTCCATAGCCTATGTGTATGCCAATATGGAAATTTTGTTAACTTTATACTAGTGAAATATTGCAATTATCTCAACAACCCTATGCTTTGCTTATTGCTTATTCAACATACATACATATCGTTGGGTTAAAAAAGAAGAACACTGAAATGCATTCATAGTCGACAACAAAATTATAATTTTAGTTATTTGAATATTATTGAATGCCTCGCTACAAACACGATAAAGGATATTTATTATAATAACGGTCATAACGGACCTATTAGTAAAGTTAGATAAATATAAACTGACTCGTTAAAAAAGCTTGTTTCTGACCACTCCGCTAGAATTTATTTAAAAAACATTATCATATGGCCTCTAAAACATAAGAGTCCTAGACCTCCTATCTCCAGTGCCTTCCATAACATATACAGACGGAGAATTTGGCCAACATTCGCAACGAGTTAGCAAAGGTTTAATGTCAATTTGTTACCAATTCCACAAGTTAGTATTAATGAAACGGGGACTACTCTCCAAAGCACAGGAGTATGACGTTGTAAATCCACTAGGCCACCACTGCTCGAAAAAATATTAACGGCCGGTTGCAGAAAGACTGAATATCTTTTGACATGTTTAACGTATGCCTATTATATCATTGGTTGAATTAACCAAAGTGACAAGCTAACTACCAATCCCGTGGTGTATATCAAAATATTGATCAGAGATTATTTTAATCATCCTTTCTGCAACTGCCCGTAAGTATCTAATCATAATTTAAGTTGGTAAATGTATATAACATTCATATTCGGAAACCCGGTATATACTTGGATAAGTACACAAATCCTGAATATAAATTACGGATGAAAAGACTCGAGGGTTACATTCAAAAGACCTAGACCTATATTAAGACGACCGCTCAAAAATATGCCAACCTCTTCGCTGCGGCGCGGTCTTTTGCAATCCTCATCCAACAGCGATCAGCGATTCCCATCATAAGTTCATCCGTCGGGGGGTCGTCCCGCACGTAGTCTCCACTCTAGAACCCGTATGTCTCATCGGTCGTCGGTTCTGCGGTAGATATGTCCGGCAAATTGCCACTTGCCAATTTTAAATGCTATGTCAGTAACTTTGGTTGTTTAATATTCTTACGTTTCGAATTCTATGCTGTTACCAAGCATAGCTAGCGCAATAGCTCGCTAAGCGATGCTGAATGCGATAATTGAATGACACCTGATCTACTTTCAGTGTCCACATCTCTGCTCCGTACGACATTACAGAGACGACGAACACCTGTTCGAAGAATTGTCAAAAATGTTGGTACGGACGATGAAAGAATGTGCCGAAGTTTCTCCAATGTCGCCCATCCTAGCTGAATGTGTCTGTCGGCTTCTTCGATGATGTTGGCATTATTTTATATGAAAATAACACCGCTTGAAAGAAGACTTACTTAATACAAACCTTTCTTGACATTTCGGTCAAGTTGTATCAATCGTGGTCACCAGAGTGAAAACTATTGTATCTAATTAAGTTGTAGGTATATTGTGCTGGTCTGTATAAATATGTCCATGGCAAAGGCCTTTATATTTGCTCGGGCCGTTATACTTGACTTGGTTGAAACGACTTTCAAATTAAAATTCTAATAAAATGCGAAGCTCAGTCAAGCGAAAATTAAAAACAAAGAGAAATTAAATGAAAATTTAATTAGCGACGATCAACAGAGATTTCCATTCTTCCAGAAAACTCTTTGACAATTGTATACAATGATGTTAAAATTAGTTGGATGTGGCATTAGCGGGCAAAATAAGATCCCACAAATCGACTCAGTGAATCGCGATTCTAAGGAGTCTCAAATCAGTTTGAAATCGTATTTGCGTTCATAGTAGTTATAATAGAAACATTTACTAAAGCCGGAACAAACCAATTTGCGCTAGCTACCACGTTTAGTATACTATTATTAATCTTTTCTTTATCTTTACAGCCCCTAGAACACAGCGTCCCAGACCTCCACTGCTGGAGATGGGCCTTCCAGAATATATATCTGGAGAATTTGGCCTACACTCGCCACGCTGGCCAGACGGCTTGGCGAGGATATGATGTCAATTTTTTAACGATTCCACAAGTTAGTATTAGTGGAACCGGGACCGACGGCTTAACGTGCTCTCCGAGGCACGGGAACGGTGGTTTTGTAAATCTATGACAAATGTACGTAAGAAAAGTGTATTTCTCATTGGTACATGCCGGGGGGGTTTGAATCGACCTTTGTAGGATTTAAGGAACGCGTTCTTACAACCGAGCCACCACCGCGCCACAACCGAGCCACCACCGCGCCATTATTAATAGATTATACAAAAAACTGACTAGAATTTAAAGTGTATGTCTATATAAAAGACTTTATAAATAAATTATAAAGAAACTTCTTAAAGATATAATATAGTATTTAAGCTGGATTTTATCAGATTTAGACGCTACCGTTCTTGATTCCTGGCTGTAATTTTGTTATATTTCTCGAGTCGGGTACGCTAGAGTCTTCAAAGAGCTTGCCAGTTGTCATAATGGGTCTATAGTAAAGTTGGCTAAATGTCGAACAAATTATTCATTAATATTTCTTTATTGGCAATGACAAGTTTTGATATTTTCTCACTGCCAACACTTCGTAGTTTAACTACTAAGTCAGTTTAACGTACCCCTGTCTTGTACTAATGAGAAATACATTTTGCTTACCACGTACATTTGTCGTAGATTTACAACACTCGATTTGACTCAGAGAGCACGTGAAGCTATTCGTTCCATTATTACCAATTTGTGGAATCGTTAATAAATTGTCATTAAAGTTCACATCGAACCCTCGTTAACCCTTCTGGACAGCGTAGCGAGTGTAGTCCAGATTCTCCTGTCATATGTTTTGTTAAAGTCAAAATATATTTTCACGCAAAACTATTTATATATGATACATCATGGTTCTTCTACTCTTGCTAGTGGAAAACTAGTTAGCAGAAGACCATTCTGAAAGGACCATCTACAGCAAAAATATAACTGTAACTGTAAAATATAACTGTACTGAATGACTGACACATCCAGCCTGCCGTGGCCTTAACAATAACGAACGAGGAAATCTGTCTTTTCCAGCTGTCATTTAAAGATATCATTAGAAGAAGAAAAACAAGAAAAGCAAGAAAAGGCAATAAATAAGCTTAGGCCGCTTGTACACGCTAAGAAAAGTCGCAAGAATTCGTTTCGTTTTTCACACGAACTAAAAACCTCACGAGTTCGGGTTGACCATCCCTTCGTTCCGATACGCGATAATAGTAACCTAAGCACGCTTACAGGTGTTCCGATACGCGCTTAAACGGTTTTGCCTAAGCTGTGTGATGTCACAAATGACATCATTTCTCGCGCTTAGACTGCTCACGATATCGAGGTAGATCGCTCTGAGCGCTGTCACTTGTCATAATGTCCCGCGCCATTTTCAGGTTAATTTAATATTAGGTTTTCTTTTAAATTATTTAATATTGTAATTCGTTTATACTGTTTCTATATTACTTCTTAAACAAATCTATAATTAATATTTAAGTAGGAAGTGAAAAAAAAAATGTCTGTAACACACGGCAAGTTACTTTAAATTACCAAGAAATGTTATTAATATTAAAAACTCTTTACACATATGAAGATGAATAAACCGAGAGATGTATATTTGTAAGTATTCATGCTCAAAGATGTGGAATCCGCAATTTTACTTCCATACATTAAAAAAAAAACTAACATTTAATGAATGAAAATGTGATTTAGACGGTTCCGAATTGATATCACGCTCTGAGCATCCAAATCGCGATATTTGATTCGGAACGACGGTCAGTGTCATATTCGTTATAAGCGCTCTGAGCGCGATTCGGAATGAGGGGTACAATTGATAGTGTAGCTGCATATACATAAAACTGTCTCTGTGTGTGTAACAGTCTCACAAGAGCGCGTGTCTATACGCATTACACCCACAAGTACGTCGTCAAACACGCGTCTTGTACAATAGGGTGACACTGGCTTGGAGAGCATTCCACATGTTTAGTGTGCGATGGATGTAAGATAAACTCGGCGACTTTTCTCAGTGTGTACGAGCGGCCTTACATGTCCTATTCGTCATTATTTCTGTCTAAATGTAAATATTTTTTTTTACCCACAAAAGTTATTTTATTGCTTCCCTTATTAGTGTACACAGTGGCCCAATTCTGTTTCAATAACCGCAACCGTTATATTGACAAAATAGTCCTTTATTTATTATCAGAAATGCACAATCTAACGAGCCTATGCGTAGTGTCAGTAATCAGTCATTCTTGAGATATCTTAAAACAAACTATATATAGAAAATGCATGAGAAACATAATGACACATAACCTTGGTACATGGGCTGGATCTTTGTTCGCCTTCGCCCAAAGAATCAGTGTTGCAATTCAGCGGGGAAATGCAGCCAGCGTTCTTGCCACCATTCTACGCGGACGGGACTTATATCCCTATCCGAAGTATTAATTTTATTTTATTAATTGTTTTTTTTTAGTAATATTAGTTTGTTTATTCGACTTTTTATTAGATTATAAGGTAGAATGATTTCAAAAAAACTAAATTATTAATTAAACTAAAAACTTACTATTAAAACATAAATTACTATTAATAAAAATTAACCTCCTTAATAAATAAAAATACAACTAAAATAAAGATATATATATATATATATATATATACATTATAAATAAATAAAATGCTCCAAATCGCTGCCAATAAGCAAAGTGCCAAGGATACTGGCAGCATTGCCACGTTGAATGGCAATGCTGATCCTTTGGCCAAACTATTGCCCAGCCCTTTTGTCTCCCGAGTTGTTGACAAACTGTTTTAAAAAAAATATCTGTATTTTTGTATTTGTATAAATGAATATATTTTATAAAAAAAAAAACATTTTTCTTTACTTTTTCTTACTATATTATTTCTCCATTAAAGTAGAAATTGGTATTTGACATAATTGCAAATTTTTTCAACGAGAACAACAAATAGACGGTAGGCGGACTGATGGTGGTAATATTCCCAGTCTGCCGGGGCGGAGAAATATCCACCGTTCGTGCCGATAAACCCAGTAAGGTGTATCCGTTTCGGGACCAGGCTCGAATTGCCGGCATGTCTAGTCAAGCCGGCATAGTGTTAGGAACTGATGTCAGTCATGTGAGTCTCTACCATCTACCATCAGGTAGGCGCAAGGTCTAGGTTTATATATTAGGATTTCATTATTTTTAGACTGCCTCCGTGGTCTAGCGGTTAAGTCCGTGGATTTAGACTCGGAGGTACCGGGTTCGATTCCTGGTCGGGACATAAAAATACTCAGATGTAAATAAATACATTTAATTAATATTTATATTATTTGTGATATTTCACGAGTTTGGTACGCTGGAGACATCGACGAGCTTGCCACTTGTCATGATTGGCCTATAGTAAAGTTGGCTAAATGTGAATCCGCTTATTTATAAGCGTGGTTTCTGACCACCCCGAAAGAGAAACGGTCGTGATGATACTTTACTTTTTTTTTTAAACTAAGCTACGATGTTGCCGTTCCAAAAATAAGAGGGACACGTAAGGTTAATAAAATAGAATCAATTGCCCCCAAAAGTGTAGCCCAAAGCAATTCTGCGAGAAATCAATTAATTCAATTATCTTAGAAGGGTTTCAGGTTTCAATTCAGGATTTCGGAGATTTAATTTCGTTAACTTTAATGAGACAACCTCTGCATAACGATGTAAAATCAGCAGAAATACCTAACCCTGAATTAAAAGTGGAACCCTAAAAAATAAAATATATTTATTCACATCTCAACAATTATTTATTTATTTATTTAAATACTTTATTGCACAAAACTTAAAATTAGTGTACATAGGCGAGTTTAATGCCGGTTAGGCATTTTCTAACAACTGACCTTTGGGAAAGTGAGAAATTATGGGCAGGGTGCAAATAAATATAACACACAATACTTACTTAATTTGGTACATACATATACTACACACTTTAAATATTATATTCTACATACTCGTACACAAAATATAATTATGCCAAAATATCTATATTATCATCTTGATGAGGTTATTTCCTGTTTATTTAAAAATAATGTCGTTACTTGACTTTTAAAAACATTGGCAGATGGTGCTTGTCTGATAGCCAGCGGTAACGTGTTCCACTGGCGGGCCGCCGACACAGTGAAGGAATTTGAATATCTGCCAGAGGAGTGGGAAGGGATTTTTAGTTGGTTATTAAAAGTAGAACGAAGGGTAAGGCTGTGTGTGTAACAATCATTGCAGCAGCACTCCTAATCAAGAAAACTAGGTTATAATACTTTGTAAACATTATTTATTTATTTAAAAAAATTGCCAAATTATATAGCCATAGTTTTGTGTATATTATATTAATTATTTGAAGTACAAGTTTTTATTAATATTGCTTCTTTTTTAATTTTGATACAATAATCATTATTATATTCCTTGTAGAATATTTTTGGTAGTTTTATATTTATTTATTATGTTATTTATATTTAGGTATATCATTGTAGGCGCGGTTGTGGCTCGGTTGTAAGAACGCGTTCCTTGAATTCTGCAAAGGTCGGTTCAAACCCAAGAGGCATGTACCAATGAGAAATGCACTTTTCTTACTACATTTGTCATAGATTTACAACACCACCGTTCCCGTGCCTCGGAGAGCGCGTTAAGCCGTCGGTCCCGGTTCCACTAATACCAACTTGTGGAATCGTTAATAAATTGTCATAAAAAATTGACATCATTTCCTAGCCAAGCCGTCTGGCCAGCGTGGCGAGTGTAGGCCAAATCCTCCAGATATATGTTCTGGAAGGCCCATCTCCAACAGTGGAGGTTTAGGACGCTGTGTTCTAGGGGCTGTAATGATGAATGATGATATCATTGTAAGGGATCAGCTGAAAATTAGCGCTGTGACTGAGTGTTGCAGCTTATTGCTGAGCTGATTGCCTATTTGTCACCACACTATCTTGTTTGTTGTATTATTATTATTTTACTGCTTGTGCTTTTTTTGTGACAAATATACTTTTTTCTTTCTTTTATAAATAAATCTGAATATTTTAGCAAATAAATCGCTAATCAATAAACTGATCTCTACTTAAAAGTTGCTTAGCAAAAGAGTTTAAACTCCAAACATTTTATCCGAAAAAAATATCTATGTAGGTACTTCTTATCGCGTGTCTTTCGGGCAATCTTAATGCCGGCTGTTCACATTCGACAATTTGCATCGTGTCTCGAGTTTTTCATCATCATCATTACACTTCAAGAACACAGAGTCTAGACCTCCACTGCTGGAAATGGGCATTTGATAGATAGATAAATTCTTTATTGCACAGAAAATAATACATTTTACAGTACATAGGCGAGCTTAATGTCTAAAAACATTTTCTAACAGCTAACCTTTAGGAGATGTGAGCAGGGATTGTAAGCTGCTAGTCTTCTGCTAACAGCTTACTCTTTGCTGCTTAGTCTTTCTCTAACAGGAGTCATTCAAAATAATTTAAATTATGACGTGTCGCCAATTCTATTAATAGGTTTACGTGAATAAAGATATTTTTACTGTGACTTTGTCTTTACTTATCATAAGGAAGCAATTTCACATGTCGTGCTATAATTAAATAAAAAATCTTGTTAACCTAGCAAGAGCTAACGCTTTGACTCGAGCGCAAAAACCGACATGCGGCGATAGCGAGACGAGATGAGAGCCATGTAAACAAACACTCGCTCTCGGCTCGTCGAGAGTGTACAGCCGGCATAAGGCTGGTTTTTCACCAGAGAAGTGCGAGGAAATTTAAATTAATATTTTCGGAATAACTTTTTGCTTATTTAAATAAATAAATAAATATTTCCAGACAGGACACACAGCGCCATCTAATTTCCGAGCTTGTATTACGGAAACTAGATGGTTAATAAACTACATATTATACTTTTTTTTTTTTTGTAAATATACATATATTATACATATAAACACCCAGACCGAGGCAAATTATACAATGTACAACTTGCCCCCGGTGGGAATCGAACCCACGACCTCCCGAGTTCACGGCAACGTTTGTTACCACTAGACCACGGAGGCGATTTATGTCTTTTGTTTTTATAATTTAAAGTATTAAAATTTACACATTAAAATGACATCATCAATTTTGGGCTATATTTGTATTTGTGGGCTACAATGTGAACAATGATAAAAAAAAAGTTTTCATAATTTTTAGTATTTATTAATGCGCAGTTAACTTATTTGTAAAATAAAATATGTAGTTTTCGTATCAAACAAGTCATTTAGTACTAGTCTAAATATAATATAAATTATAAACAGCTCTAGAGCTGTCATCATGATATTTTTAACATTTCATTCACCAACTACATAAAATAAAGGATTTTTTCTACTTAAATTGTAATCTACGAGTCACCTATGCTGCGCCAGCTTGGCACCACCTTCTGCCCAGGACCAACAGGGACAAGATCCAAAGTCAGCAGAACATATCGAGTGGTCTTCCGAGCGCCATGGTTCGTGCGTAATTCAGTTGTATGTACATGCCTTGATGATACAATCTGCCCATATTATACAATATACAATATGCTTATGTCAATAGATATTTATTTACAATATTTATTTGTATATAGTTTATATTTAATATTGTTCTTGTCAATTTATTGGAATACAATGTTAATGTCAAAATTGTGTCGGATCAGCTGAAAATCAGCGCTGTGACCGAGTGTTGCAGCTTATTGCTGAGCTGATTCCCTATTGTCACCACACTATCTTGTTTGTTGTATTATTATTATTTTTTTTACTGCCTTTGTTTTTTTTGTGACAAATAAACTTTTTTCTTTCTTTCTTTCTAATTTCGTCATAGTTCGAGATCTGGAGATGTCTACTATTGAGGAGTTTGTCGTCGACCTGACTAGGCGTTGCGGGGTGAGGCGGAATGCACAATCGTCCGAAAACGTATACATCTGTCAGAAATGTCAAAAGCTTTATTTAAGAAACATAATACCTAGTAGGGATGTTAAGGATATGTTATTTAAGAAAGATAATACCTAGTAGGGATGTTAGGGATCTCGAATTTAGTTTTTTTTTTTTAATAATTACAGGTTAAAGGGTCACCCGCTGCCAAGCAGAGTTCTTCCCCAAGGTCACGAGAGAACGCCAGAGCCTCCTCGGACCACGGACCCATCGTTTTGTCTGCAAATGGGACAAAGTAGTAATTTACGATGATCTCCGCGTTTAAGGCGCGCGGCTGACTCTGGGATTATTATGGCTGGATGTCACATGTTACGGACAGAGTGTGCATGGAATCAATGACATCCCATCCAATTTTCCTTGTATATCTCAGGTGGACGAGCAGCCTTATAAGTTTTTTTCCTCCAGTAAGACTGAAAGATTCGAACTTTTAAGATTGATGAATTTTCCCGCTCAAATACTTTTTCACAGAGAATTTTCGAGAAGAGAAAATAATCTTTAAGATAAAGCGTTTATTTTATCCAAAATTCATTCTATGTACCTCGCTTAATAACAAATTATTTATTAATAAACGTTCAAAATATTTATAACAAAAAAAAATCTTTAAAATCTACAAAAAAAACACTATTTAAAGTATCAATTACACTGGCAGCATTCCCACGTTGCACATCTATAGATTATTTTAAGTTTCAATTTTTTTTTATTCAACTATCTATGTATCTCGGTGTGGAGAGCCCGTGGAACATCTCGGACACCATGGGCTTTTTTGGCCCAAGTAGTGCTGGCCGCATTCCTCTTCACACTGCTCTTAACGACATCATCCGAAGAGCTTTTGTCACTGCTCGACCATCCCCGATCCAAGAACCATTCCTACGGCATGACCGTTGGGCCGTGGAAACTTGGCAGGTCCCTGGTGTGGGATGCGACATGTATAGACACATTAGCCCCATCACACATCCAGGCGACCTCATCAAGCGGGATGTGAGACGGTTTCTGCTGAGTACCTCAAGCTGCCGAAATACGCCAACCTCGGTACCGGTTACGAATTTGCGCTGTTTGGGGTCAAGACAATGGGCTCATGGAGACACTCAACCAAGCGTCTTGCTAAGGAGTTGTCCAAACGTCTAACTGAAAAGTGTGAAGACAGGAAAGCTGGTAATTATATCTGCCTCGCTATACAGAGGGGAAATGTTGCTATCCTCCTTGGGACTATCCCTGAAGAGTCGTCTCTAGAAGATTTTTTTTTTTTATTGGGAATAGTTTATATTTAATCTTTTATATTAAATTTGATATAATATATCAGATTTATTACATCAATTTTTTTTTCTTTTCTCCAGTCTATTATACTACACGACCATAGTAAGCAGCTAGTAGAGAACAAAACAGTTAGTAATTCTGTGTAAATAGACATAAAACGAAAGCACAGCGTCCTTAAATTAAAAAATACAGCTGGTTCTTTCAGATGTGCTTAACAAAATTATACGGCTATTTTTATTCCCGTCCGTCCTACTTTTTTAAATCTCAAGAGTTAAGCAGGGCTGGGCGCATATTTACCCCCATTTCTCGGACGTCTACGTCTTTTTCAAGAAAACTCCAATTAATAATTTGAGTTTTCCAGTTTTATTAAACTAAATTTAAACAGTGAAAATTACGCATTATATATAGTAAAAAATATGCAATAAATACCTTTATCTACTCTCATATCGTGACATGCGAATTACAAACTTCAAAACGAATTTATATTGACATACTTTATAAACATACTGCTGAAATTTAAAAATAGAATTACATTATAACACTTTTTCTCTAACGACCCCGGTGGTGGGCCTGGACACGAGCCCCACGGCCCCCTTCCCGAGCCCCTTGAAGAACCCGTGATACAGTTAGTTCATCATTCACATTTGACCGCCTCCGTGGTCTAATGATTCCCACCGGGGGCAAGTTCTGTTCAAGAACACAACACAGCGTCCTAGACCTCCACTGATGGAGATGGGCCTTCCAGAACATATATCTGGAGAATTTGGCCTACACTCGCCACGCTGGCCAGACGGCTTGGCGAGGAAATTTGAATGTCAATTCTTTTATACTGGTTGTATATTACTTCGAAAGTTTAGAACCATTGTCATTTTAGGTATTTTTTTTGTTGCAAACAACCAAACTATTTTTCTATATGTTCTCAGTGAGAAATATCAAATAATTGTATTTATCATTTCTGTTTTTTTTATCCCAATATAAATAAAAAGACAGATGCAAAACTTAACCTCTTTAAAAAGTTAGTTTTCTGACCACTTAGCAAGGGATTACAGTCGTTATGATACTTTACGTTCTCGAGAGAGTTGAGACTAACCTAAAGTTTTATCGTATCTTCGGTCGTTTGTCATCGATAAATCTAATCCAAGGTCAACATTCAAACTTCTTAGTAACCTACCTTTAAGTTATTTATTAAACAATAGCATATAGGGTGCAAAGAAAAAAGAATATGAATTGAATTTTACTAACTTGTAAAATTCTTTGTGACATGCAATAAAATATTTGAATTTGTATTTAAATATTACCTACCAGTGTCCGGTCTACCTTATATTTGATATATTTATAGTATTATTGAACAAAACAACACACTGATGTATGGAAGCGAGACGTGGATATGTCAGAATAAGCATTAGAGAGTAGGGTTAATGCAGTAGAAATGAGATCGTTACGTCGGATATGTGGCGTCACTTTGTCAGACCGCATACGTAACATCGTAATACGGAAAAGAGTAGGTATAAAAGAAAGTATAGGGACAAAAATTAGGAAAGGCATGCTACGATGGTTCGGGCATGTTGAAAGAATGAGCGAAGAAAGATTGACTAACCAGATATATAATGCGAAAGTTGTGAGTGAAAGAGGCCCTGGCAGACCGAGACTCACATATCACGATCAAATAAATAAAACACTGGCTGAAGGTGCACTAAAAAGCCTTCGTAACAAAAGGGCATGTATGAAAAGGTTGATGAATGTCGACGAAGCGAAAGAGGTATGTCGTGATCGTGTCAAGTGGCGGTCAATTGTCTCTGCCTACCCCGCAAGGGATCCGGCGTGATGATATGTATGTATGTATGTAAAACAATATCAAGTTTATGCAGTGTGCATTTATAGAATGATTATAAAGAGCAGGCACAGTGAAGCTACGACATAAATTCATTTGCAATTTTGCATACTGATAGCGGCGGGTGAATTACGTACTCGTACAAAGATATAAAAAACACGTATACAATAAAATCGGTGGTTGCTCGGTTGTAACGCTTTCCTTAAAAATAAAAACTTAAAAGGTCGGTTCGAATCCTGGCATGTATCAATGAGAAATACACTCGAGTACATTTGTCATTTATTTGCAACACCACTGTTTCCCGTGCCTCGGAGAGCAAGTTAAGCCGTCGGACCCGATTCCACTAATATCAACTTTTAAGTTAATAAATTGTCATTAAAAATTACATCGGAACCTTGCCAACCCGTCTGGCCAGCATAGCGTGGGTTTCCCAAATTCTCCATAATTTTCTGGAAGGCCCATCTCCAATAGTGGAGGTCTAGGACTCTGTGTTATAGGGACTGTAATGTAAGGTAAAATACAATAGAGCGGGCTCTAGCCACCATTTCCAGTTTCTGGAGCCCGCTAGTATATTATCCAATACGATGGCAAGACACCCGATGGTATGAGGTTGGTCCCTGAGAACGAGGACGTGCTCTGATGTGGGGTGACAGCGCATAAAGCGGGGATCGCGGCGGAAAATGCGGAGTCCAGCAAGCGACGCAAGTATGTAAGTAAATTAAAAGATTACATATTTGTGCCGTTTGCTGTAGAAACTCTGAGCCCCTGGAATCCAAGCGCAATAAAGTGTTTAAAAGACATAACACCGCGTTTTGTCGTCTCCTCCGGTGACGAGAGCTGGCTATTTCTTCGCCAAAAAAATCAATATTGCAATTCAGCGGAGAAATGCAGCGGGCGTTCTTGCCGACTTAAATCCCTATCCGTAGTATTAATATTAATTTTATTCTAGATTTTGAATATTTTTTTGCGAATCATTATTTGATATAGAGCGGACATTGGATGTAATTTTTAAACAAACCGTTGGTTACTATATTTTATAAGCCATTTGTTCTTCATCTCTGGGCGAAAAAGCAGTTTTATTATGACGTAGCATGCAGATTGGCATTATCCATAAAACAATAAGCTTCAAAAGTGCACGTCAAATACGACCATAAACCATTGTTCTAGTATCAGCTATTGCTGGATGGATCGTGCAAGGCTGATATTCGAAGACGCATCGGAATGGTAAGGAACGCCATATCTCAGCTACACAAAATTTGGACGGACAGGACGATCTCTATAAGAACGAAATCCAGACTAGTTCGATCACTGTTTTCTCCATATTCCTTTATGGTGCTGAGACATGGACCATAAAGAGCGCTACATCAACCGCTCTGTCTATGAGATCCCCAGCATTTTCCGCGAACACCACATCTTGAAGGCGTCGACGAGCTTTCGGTTAGCGCTCTTCATGGTCCATGTCTCAGCACCATACGGGAATATCGACCCAACGTGTCAATTTTGAAATATATCTAAATATCGACTAGGCTATATCCACCATAATATGTCTCGTAGGATACTCCAAAAAATCGGACGCATTGCCAAAAAAGGAGGTGATAACCTAGAAAAACTGTTTATTGGATAATATCAAGAAATACACATGCCGTATAAAAATAAATGTTCAGGTTAATAGTAAAATATTTTTTTTCTTTTTGTACATAGCATAGTTTATGAGAAAATAAAAAAACAAGTTTGTTTTTGCTCTCCTGAAAAGTTGTCATTATTGAAATGTATCATTTAGCACCGGAGGCACAGAATTGTTTTTAATTATTTTTTTTTTGTTTTATGTTATGTAATTTATTGTTCTTAGTTTTAAGTTTAGGTTAATTTTACTTTAGGTTTCGTGTTGTTATTGCAGCGAGCACCACTTAATTATGTAATTTTACCTATCGGTGGCAACTTGTCAATAGCCATACCATACCCATATGTACTGTATATATATATTATGTATCTAGCTGTAAGTTGTCCTTAATATTAAATAAAAAAAAAAAAAAAAAAAATTCCTTGTTACTGACACGATGGAAGGAAAGAGACCGAGAGAGAAGCCCGGTATGGTGGTCCGACCAAATCCGCTCCATCATCAACACTAGCGTCCATGATGCTGTGCATGCTGCTGCATAGGAACGGGTTTTTTGGGAGGTCACAACCCTCAGTTATGAGAAAATACGACGCAGGGAGGTGTTTAATTTATTAACGATTCCACAAGTTGGTATTAGTGTAACCGACCGGACGGCTTAACGTGCTCTCCGAGGCACGAGAACCATGGTGTTGTTGTAAATCTATGACAAATGTACTCGTACGTAATAAAAGTGTATTTTTCATTGGTTTGAACGGAGGTTTGAACCGATTTCTGTGGAATATAGTATATTATTGGATACTTTGTTTTATATCAGCACTATATATATATACTTCGCATATTCTCCAAAGAGTTAAAAGTAAGTAAAGTATCATCACGACCGTTTCCCTTCCGGGGTGGTCAGAAACCACGCTTATAAAGAAGCAGATTCACATTTAGCCAACTTCACTATAGGCCCATCATGACAAGTGGCAAGCTCGTCGATGTCTCCAGCGTACCAAACTCGAGAAATATCACAAATAAATTAAATATTAATTAAATGTTTTTATTTACATTTATAAATATGTTTGTGTCCCGACCAGGAATCGAACCTGGTACCTCCGAGTCTAAATCCACGAACTTTACCGCTAGACTACGGAGGCAGTTTTAGAAGGGTTTCTTTTTTGAAGTTTTTCTAATAATAAATGCATTGTAGGCATATTCAAATTTGTACATTTTATTTAGTTCAATAAAAAAATGATAATAATAGTTTACTTCTCTTTGGTACATGCAGGCCTCGAACCTGCTACTAACATACATGTGTGCTTATGTTACTAGCTAGTAAGAGTAGGTATTAGATGAGACGAGGTAATTTAGCCAGCCACTTAACTCCTGCACGCCGCGTCACTCCGTCACGCCACGTTTGCGACATCCATTAACCCGGCGCGTCTAAGAGAAAATTATATTATGCGCCATAGGAAACCTATGCTCTTTGTTTTAAAAGCACGTTATTATTACATTAGTGTTTTCAGAAAATACTATTTTGCTTTGTTATTTTCGGTTATTTAAACATAGTACGGCGACATATAACTTGCATATAGCATTAAACACAAATAATCATAGATATTTCAAGTTATGTTACGCAACGTATGCTTGCAACTGCCCCGAACTAACCAACCAAATCATATAGATAAACTTAGAAGCACCAGGTCCAAATACCTATTTCATGTTCCATCTTCCCAAACTAATGCTGGGTTTTGATGTTTTCCGAGTTTGGTACGATAGAGACATCAACGAGCTTGCCACTTGTCATGATGGGACTATAGTGAAGTTAGCTAAATGTTAAAAAGCGTGGTTTAAAATCATGACATCAAAATTACACTTGCTGTTTATAAAAATAAATGCATCGTGAAAGAGAGATTTTTTCACAATCTACACCCGTTAGTTTATGAAAAACATACAATCTTCAACAACATCAAATAGAGAAGCGAATAAACAAGCAACGTAGTATGGAAAAATATAATGTTTACCGAAACGCCGCTGGGCACGGCTCTTGGCACCGCCCTGTTTGTCCACCGGCCACAAATATTGACTTCACCCTGGCCTTAATATGTGGGATTCACTTGGAATTTCACTTCATGTGGAAAAATTCCACGAAATAGATTAAGACGATTTTAGTATCTATTTATTATACATATATTTTGACTCTGAGGTACCTGGTTTGATTTCTGGTTTGATATTTCTCGTGTACAGGTACCCTAGAGTTTCTACAACAAACGGCACAAATATGTAATCTTTTAATATACTTACATATTTGCGCCGCTTGCTTGACTCCGCATTTTCCGCCGCGGCCCCCACTTTATGCGCTGTCTCCCTGATATGCGACGATCGTACAATTTTTTGTTATTCCAAACAAGTTAAGTAAAATACTTATATTCATTTTACACTCTGACTCTACTACATGCTATTCAAAATTCACATTACGTTCTAAGAACGGTTTAATCGTATAGTTCAGTAAGCTTTTAAGGGCTATAAATTTATTAAAATTATACTATTTCGAACACTCTCTGACTAAAATTTCGTTATCGATTCCCAACATTGCCGTTTAAGCATATAAAGTAGCCATTGCCTGTATAATCGGCCTATAAACGACCTTTTTTAAAGTCTCTAGACAGAACCACTCTTTTCCATTATACTCATTCTAGTTGAAATTCATCCATTCCTCCGAGTAAAGATGGCATTATTTTGGTCATGAATACGCAATGCTATTATTATTATTTAAATCTTTATTGCACTATGTACAAGAGGCGGGCTTAATTCCGCTAGGCATTCTCTAGCAATCAACTTTGGGACAATACAGAGCATTTAAGTGGAACGGTGGAACTGGCAATATAAAACATTAACAAAATAAATGAAATCGTTCTTATATATACAACAATACATACAAATACACATACATTCGAATAATAAATATAAAAAAATACATATACTATATACATACATAGTTATATACACAACATTTAGTTACATACGCTATGAGGAGATCTTTGAGAAATGCTACGACGGATTATAAATTTTTCAGTACATTTGAAGGTTGATGAAACCTCTCGGAGCATATTATACAAGGTATACCACGGTGAGTGTCCTGAGAAGCTCCATAACCTTATTCCGTCTACTGTTTTCTGCAACCGAACAGGCACATATGAATACATACATACGAATGAACATTCTAGAAGTTGTCAATAAGAAATAGTTCCATTATTCGATCATAGATGGCGCTATTATATTTGCACAGAATTCTAGCCTTTAAAACACTACACATGGGGTTGACATTGGGTTAAATTATTGTTTAGTTGACTATTAGACAAAAAAGTTCCCTTTAGTCGACGATAGACCAGAGAAATGACAGTTTTTTTCGTAAATTAATGTTGATAAAACAAATATCTTTTTAATTAAAATACACCAAACAATTTAAAGGTATACATGAAGTCGAATAAATATTATGATCTCACAGAAGAAATGATCAGGATCGGGTTCAAGGCTTCACGGAGTCAAAGTTGGTGCTAGAAGAGTTCAGCAAAATCTTTGCACCACTTACTGAAGGAATTGGGCAGGTCGGCCGTCAATCAACGAAATCATACAGTATTTGGTTTTGTAAAGGAGTGGATGGTGAGCGTCTTGTTTCGAAATAAAAGCCAGAGACACCATTCTTCTCATCTCTTACCCACACACGATGAACCCGACTCCGCACGGTGAATCCATTGAATGCTTAGATAATTGTCTCATAAAGAAAGTGACATAAATAAATTGCATAAAGTAAACAACGTTAAGGGTGATAGAAAGTCGTTATCGGCATAGTTGCGACAGTACGTACTTGAGGCGAAAGTGGACGGGCCTCTAATGACTTTAGCTGTCCATCACATGCCACTTTAGCATGGCCTCAAGCTAGCAATTACCAACGACTGTTCTACGCTTTTATCAAATTCCACACGCCTCGTCAGTTCCAATAAAAAACCGTTTTATACGACGAAAGGATAATTAAAAATGACTGCCCGCCTTTGCAAAATAGGACTGCGAAGGTAGTGAGTTCAATTTCCGATCTAAAACAATCAATTATTTATTTATACACTGATGTGTGTTTTTTATGTAAGTACATTTCTTAGAGACAGACATTAAATATTTATAATAACACAGGGCAAGAAACCTAGTGTAGTAGCCATTGCCGATTATAGTAAAACACGTTCTTTTTTGACAAGAGAAAGCAAATGTTGAATAAATCATATAATATAACTTTACTGTAGTCTAGCAGGTAAGTAAGAAAGAACATCTTGAGTTCGCTTGTTCGGTCTGGCACCCAATGTATAATATCCATGTCAGCCGATTGGAAAAAAATCAAAACAAATTCTTGATAAATTTAAGTTTCAGGCTTGGGTATGAGTTCAGTGGCTATGCTAGTGCAAGAAAGCGTTTTAATATTCCCTCCTTAGAATATCGTAGAAATGTCGTGGATGCCTGCCTCCTCAATAAGATTTTAAATAATAAAGTGGACGCCCCTTCACTCCTTGACAGTGTTTACTTTAGGGTACCTGCGAGGACAACACGTAATAGGGATTTGTTTTCTGTACCTCGCTCTAAAACAAGGTATGCTCAAAATATTTTTCTGCGTCGTGCATGTACACTTTATAATAGCAAGTTGTTTGATATTGATTTGTTCAGTAATTCATATGCAGCCTTTCAGAAACGACTTCTGATACATTTATTGTAATTGTATATTATTACTTGATATTTTAGTCGCAGTAATGTTACTTATTTACCTATTAAAACAGTTTTTCTTTTAAATCTGTCATTATTATTTATAATATCGCTTTCGTATCTTCTCCATCCTTACTATCAATATATTTCTTGATTTATATATATATATATATATATATATATATTGCAAAATTGTTAATTATTGGAACTCTAGGTCTAATTTTGGTTTAATCTGTTTCATGTATTTTTACTTTATGTGACTGTATGTTTCCAAAATAAAATAAAATAAAAATAAACATAGATTTAGACTGATCTCACAGAAGAAATGATCAGGATCGGGTTCGAGGCTTCATGGAGTCAAAGTTGGTACGAGAAGAGCCAGCAAAATCGGGTTCAAGACTCAGCTTTACGCAGTGGAAGTTGGTGCAAGGGGAATCCAGCAAAATCTTTGCACCACTTACTGAAGGAATTCGGCAGGTCGGCCTTCAATATATTTATGGAAAAAGCAGTTTTTTTTACATACTTTTTTTTACATTACAGCATTTACGGAATCATACAGTTATGGTTTTCTTTTGTTGTGTTTTTTATGTAAATGCATTTCTTAAAGACATACATTAAATATATAATAACACTAGCTGTTTGACCCGGCTTCGTTCGTGTAGTAATCTGGTCATCATGTGCCATCGATTTAGTAGATGTAGCAAATGACATAAAGACTATATAGGTACTTTAGTTGAAAAGAGTTATATGCCATTTGAAAGACAAAACTCTACCAATTTATGTTTCAAAGTTATTTAAATATTGTTATGGGTAAACTATAAAAGGTAGACATATGCTCTCGCGGACTTTTTTAAAAATAATGTTAAGATGAACAATTCATCCATAGAGCATTTTTGTATAACTTTAACTATATGCTCAGCGCACGCCACGGAAGGCCTCAGAAACGATACTTTTCCCCCGTTTTTAAAACATTTTTGGTTACTGCTCCACAACTATAGGACCTAGCGTGATATTATATAGCCTATGTTACTTCTGAATAATGCAGCTTTCTAATGGTGAAAAAATTATTGCAATCGGTCCAGTAGTTTTTGAGTTTATTCATTACAAACATACAAAAATACAAATCTTTCCTCTTTATAATATTATAGTATAGATAGGCAAGAAACCAAACAGAATCAAAGCTCTGCCAATCTGTACAGAAAGAATTAGTGTAGTAGCCATTGCCGATTGTAGTAAAACACGTTCTTCTTCGACAAGATCTACCACTTATTTAATGAATAAACACTGTTTATTTTTTTTATTTTTTTTAACTATTAAATTGTCACGTCACCTATGCTTATTCTTTGTATTTTATTATGCACGTATATTATATATTTATTATTATTATACCTTTATAAGTATCTTTAATATAATATATTGTAGGTACAAGTGATTTGTAGTATTGAATATTGTACTCGTGGATGCATTTTAGTGAAGTGATAATAAATTGATTTTTTATACGAAAGATTTAATTATCTTTGGTATGCATGTTTGTTCTTAGTAGGTTTTTCCTAAATCCATTTTAGTTAATATCCTCATTTGTAACTTTAGGTCAATATATTCTATGTAGTTTAGCATGATTTTATATTTTTTTATAGTTTATTTTAGTTTTTTTTATGTTTTTATATTATTTTATTTATTTCTTTTACTGTTGTAAATAGTATATACATAGTATATACTATTATGTACATAGTTTAGTATGACTTTATTTATTTTATTTTTGTTAATTTTAGTTATTCTTCTTTTAAGTTTTATATTTAAGTACACACATCAAAAGTGTCTAGGGATCAACATATATTTTTGCAATAACTTTTTTCCTGATTGATATTCATTAAAATTTTCTTTAAGGATTGATCAAATAAAATGTTTTCGTTTGTCTACAGTAACGATAAACCAAGTCACCTTTGCATTAGTAAAAAAAATTGCCATTTTCCTAATAAAGGGATTTTTGACATTTGAACCACTAACATTAAAGTTCGAAAAAAAGACTGAAATAACAGTTTTTTTTTTAATTTTATTGGGTAACTTAAACAATTAATAATCCGTGTTTCTACCGCGAACACTAACAACACAAGAACATCGGTTTGGCATACTCAAAATGAGTTCATCCAAATCACGCTGTGGAATGGCCGCCCATGTTCGTTGCAACAACAAAAAAAGGTCTTCTTGCGACTGGATACCCTCCATATTCGGCAGAGCTCTTCTCTGAAGAATATCCCATGCATGCTCAATCGGGTTCAAGTCTGGCGACTGAGCAGGCCAGGGCAGGACATTGATGTTAGCTGCGGCGAGAGTCTGTCTTACAACTCTTGCGGTGTGCGGTCGTGCATTATCATGCATTAACTGAAATAAGGGACCGATATGCACTTGTAGAGGAACGATGACGTCTGATACAACCGTCTCAGCATAAATTTGAGCGTTGAGGTTGCCTCTGATCCAAATCAACTCAGTTCTTCCGCCGATCGAAATACCCGCCCATACCATGATGGTTCCACCACTATAAGGATGGACTTCCTGGCAGGATTTTAATCGCTGTTGGCGTCCAGGGGTTCTCCAGTGTCGTATACGTCTTGTATCCGGCCTCATACCAAAACGAGACTCATCAGAAAAGCACACGAAACGCCATTGTTCTTCTGTCCAATTTCTGTGTTCAAGAGCCCATTGATATCGAGTCCTACGATTGTGCATTGCTATAGGTGGTACCCGTAGCGGTCTTCGGGAATGAAGGTTCACTTCATGCAAGCGGTTTCTGACTGTTTGGTCGCTAATTAAGTTCCCTGAAGAGCGATGAAGGCTCACGGCTAACATCATGGCGGTTATTGTTGGAGTTCTTCGAGCTGTGATTTGAATGTATCGGTCTTGTCTCCGTGTGGTGCAGCGATACCGTCCTCCATGGCGCTCAGCCACGGTACCAGTGGTTCGGTAACGTGTCCAAAGTCGACTGATAACACTCTGACTTGTATTCAGAGCTAAAGCCACAGTACGTTGCCGGGAACCAGCTTCTATCATTCCCACGGCTCTGATCATTTCTTCCCTGCTTAAATGACGTCGCCGCTCCATAATAACGTTGGTTTTAATCAGTAGTAGGGAAACAGTAGCACTAATAATGTCTCCAATGCGTCTTATGTTTTTATAGGGAAAATATTGACAGCAGATTTTCATCTTTTACTCGAATTTGATTGACAGTTCCTGTTTTAAATTATGAAATGCACCAAAAAGGATCCATATAAATTTATAAAATCATAAATTTATTACAAAGCCACATCTCAATCACAAGAAATCCGCATAAACATGCTTGATCCCTAGACTTTTTTGATGTGTGTAGTTTATATTTTATTTTTATTTTGCTTATATCTTCTATATCCAATAGTATAAACCAATTGTTGGCTTCATTTATTATATAATATGTAAATATTAAGCTGTATTTTTTGTTAAGCTGTGGTTTATCGAAATAAATAATAAATAAATTATTAAGAGAAAGCAAATGTTGAATAAATAATATAACTTCACCGTGGTCTAGCAGGTAGGTAAGAACATAGATTTAGACGCTGAGGTACCGGGTTCGATTCCTAGTATTTTTTAAGTGCTACGCTATAGACATCGACGACATTGCCACTTATCAAGATGTAAAATTGGCTAAATATTCAAATTCAAATATTTTATTAATCAAAAAAAGCCTAATACAAAATACAACACTACTTTTAAATAAAAATGAAGTATTAAAGGCTGGTGTTTTAACTAATAATGTGCCCTGGGCTCCAAAACATGAGAAATGTGCTATGGAGACCCAGTGCTTCCCATCTATTGTATTTTTATATGCATAAAAGCTTGTGCAAGAGGGAGAGGAGAAGGTATGGGAAGAAGGAGAAGGGTTTATATAATAATACTATAATACATACATACACATATATTTATTATTCATTTATTTATTTATCTGGAACTCCATTAGCATAACCAAAAATACAATATACTCCTCTCCCTACCCAACCAAAATACATACATAAAATCATAATATATTACACATATAACATATATATATATAACAGATACACCTTGCTACGATGGTTCGGGCATGTCGAGAGGATGAGCGAAGCAAGATTGACGAACCAGATATATAATGCGAAAGTTGTGGGTGAAAGAGGCCCTGGCAGACCAAGACTCACATATCACGATCAAATAAATAAAACACTGGCTGAAGGCACATTAAAAAGCTTTCGTAACAAAAGGGCATGTATGAAGAGGTTGATGAATGTCGCCGAAGCGAAAGAAGTATGTCGTGATCGTGTCAAATGGCGCTCAATTGTCTCTGCCTACCCCGCAAGGGATCTGGCGTGAAGATATGTATGTATGTATGTAGATACACCTTATAGAGTAGTGCGCTCCAAGGATACTAGTGTCTAAACGAAACTAGTCACTCTTCCGTAGTTAGGTAGGATTGTAACTTTAACCATTTATAAATTATAATCCGCTTCTTTTAAAAAGTACACTTCAACTTGAAAAATCTTTGAAAATTTGCGATTGTGCGAGCGAGAAGGATATAAAAGCTTAAAACCCTCTTATTCCTGAAATAACATTATTATGTATATGTCTCTGATATAAAATAAACCTTCTATTGAAACTAAATGGAACATTGTGACAAAAGTCGTTAACAAACAAACGTTTGAAAACCCTAACTCCATTATGCTAAAGCGCCTAAGTACATACATTTACATAAAAACCTCCCTTTCTCAAAAAGTATTACCCAAAAGTCAGCCTACTCATATCTATAGAATGATTTAATGATTAAGCGAAAAAAAAAACGACATATTAGGTCATATAACTAAATGGATGACCGATTACAACTTGAACATTAACTATTCTAAAACAAAAATTATACAATTTCGATTAGTTCAATAACCACTTAGAATGTGTACCTTTACTCTTCTTGCCTTGTACATAAACTCGAATATAAATTGGAAATCCCATGTACAAAAAACAGCCTATAAACTATCTAAATTTACGTATGCATTAACATCTCTGCTAGCTATATTTAATAGTAGTTGAAAGGCTATTAGTTTAGCTAGCAGCGACACATTTGTCTAATATTTTAGTTTAGATATTATTTGTATAAGTGCCTACCTACATCTTTTGTAGGATTATTTTATTGTGAAACCCTAGTAATAAGTATTTTTGATTAATAAACTATTTGAATTTGAATTAAAACAACTTAACGGCATTAACGGAATCTTGCAGTATTTGGTTGGGTAGGGAAAGGAGAAGAATGGTGGATGGTGAGCGTATTATCGCGCAATAAAATAAAAAGGTAGGTTTTTCAAACCAGCCTATTGTCGGTCGCGAGCCCGAGTCATCATTCTTCTCATCTTTTACGATGGGCCCGGCACCCGCACGGTAAATCCATGGAATTAGTTCTACCTACAAATATTAATATAGCCATCACCTCATATGGAATTATTGTTTGGGGTATACTTAAATGAAATGAAATCATTAATTTGTCAGAAACATGGTAGGTACAGGGATGTAAATTGTTATAACAAAAAAAAAATCTTTAAATACAAAGGTTAAATTGTACATTTTCTGGATCTCCTTTTAAGTTTAGTTAATTGCAATTATATTACATGCTTCGCTATTTGTAATAAACAAATATTTAGTCACATGACTTTGTCGAGCTTAGTGTCTAGGTATTCTTTTGTCGAATAAAAATATGTATTAACCAGCATTTGTTTGAACTTTAATTTATACAGTTTTAGTGGCAGCTGCTTTATAACTACCTCCGTGTTCTAGCGGTTATGTCCGTGGATTTAGACTCGGATGTACCGTGTTCAATTCCTGGTCGAGACACAAAAAAAAAAAAACAACATATTTGTGATATTTCTCGAGTTTGGTACGCTGGAGACATCGACGAGCTTGCTACTTGTCATGATTGGCCTATAGTAAAGTTGGTTTAATGTGAATCCGCTTATTTATAAGCGTGGTTTCTGACCACCCCGAAAGGGAAACGGTCGTGATGATACTTGACTTTTTCCCTTATAACTAGTAACTAGAAGCTTATTAAATAACTTTGTTGCCATTGCAAAACAATTTCAGCTATATTGAGTACTTTTGTGCTGGAATAATTATTCTAAAACGATAAATGCGGTCTATAAATATGGTCAGAAGACATTCAAACTAAAACAATATACGCGACACACGTCGCTTGTGCAAAACTGTTAGTGTAACAATTTGTCCCAATATTGTCGGTGACTTGTGACAATGAAGACGTTACGAATAAATTGGAATGTCTCCGTCCAGATGAGAACCCCAAAATGTTAAGAAAAAAGAGAATTTATTTTTGTGTGTTTAGTCTATCCGAAACATAACCCTGAGCAATGGTCTTCTAAATAACAAGAAGGGGTAAACACTATTAACGGACTTAATGCTGGAGCTGAATGATGATGAATGAAATACCAAGAAACGTGCATGCAAAATACACAATTTGCTATGTAATTCAAGGTGCCATAAAGCTTTGCCCTCATCATTAAATTCATGGTCCGTGCCACGTGGCTATATCCTGGATTACTGTTGGGTGCCTGTCGGGGCGCGTTGTGCTGCATTATTTTTTTTATTATTAACTGTAGTTTTTTTATTTTATATTGTGTTATTTTTTATTTTTTAAACTTGTCTAAACTATTTTCATAATTATTGTTAATGCATGTTAATCACGAATGCATTTGTAAGCAAGAGGGGGGCTCCCTGTATCACAGACCTTCTGGGACATAGTACAGGGATTCCTGTATTTACTGATTGATGTATCTTTAAGTCAATAAACGTTTATTATTATTATTATCTTTACTACTTTTATCATTTAACTCTGTAACTGTAAGTATTACTTTTAGTCATAGTTCTCATTATTTTTATTTATTTATTAATTCATTTAGTTTTTAAATATTGTTAATATTATTATTTAAATTTCTTAAACATATAATGTATCATAATTGAATGTAGTTTGACATGTTGTGGTCACCTGTTACTGGGGTACCATTCACTAATGTTTTTTTTACTGTTTGCCTATTGATGGAATTGGATTCAATGTGTACTCTGTTGGTGATCCTAATTAAATAAATAAATCTTAATTGTGTAAGTTGTATCTGTTTTGCAGTGTACAAACGTTTTTCTTTCTTTCATTCTTTCCAATAAATATTAAAAAGTAATTTTAGGCTCAGGTGTCATTAGTAGAACCTTATTTGAAATATAAAAGGTCACTTTATTTAATAATAAAAATCATAATCTGCAAAAATAAAACATTGCATTGTGAATAAGGTCGTGTCTGCAAATCGCAATATCCATTATGATAAATATCTAAAGCCTGGTGGGAGTGTTATTATTAATTGATGTTGCCCACAGCCGAGACGAAATAGAGAGGGACAGAATTACGTACGTCAACGTTTGTGCGACCGTCGACCTCTTGCTACCTACTATATTAGGCTCAGTATGAGTGGTGATATTTTTAGGAAAACTTCGCTGCACCGTAACTTAAGATTTGATTACTGAATAATAAAATAAAAAATTACGTTGTTCCTTATTTTTATTCTAGATTATAATATAAAAATATTTACTCTCTAATAAATGCCACGCAGTACAAGATAGAGCGGACATTGGTTGTGATTTTCATGCTAAATCTTTGTTACATTTTCTTTTACGCCATCTAATTTGTTCTTTGAGTTACCGACTCTTAGTTTATTAATTCGAATTCATTTGTAGTTGTTGCCACGAACCTGTGGAACAATTTGCCTCTTACCATAAGGCAAGTAACCACCAGATCTCTATTTAAAAAAATGGTCTATTCACACTTTCTATCACAAAAAAAGTAAGTATTATCTATGTATGTGTATGTAGTTACTATAACTTATTTATTAGAATTTAGTATATTATTGTCATTGATATATAATATGTAGTGTATGTAATAATATGTATGGATATATGTAGTATATGTATTTATATATATATATATGTATTAGTATTACTATATTTATTAGTATATAGTTAAACCGTAGAATTTAATACAATTTTGCACCTACCTTTCAATATAATGCTCAAGTTGTCCCAATAGTTGGCTAGGATAGAATGTCTAGCGGCATTATAAGCCAGCCCGCCTTTGTCTTTGTGCAATAAAGATTTAAATAAATAAATAAATAAATAATAATTAAAGATCAGACAAGCCGTTATATAAACATTTATAATTAGTAGTAGTTAGCTTGTCACTTTGGTTATTTCAGCGAATGACGTGCCTCATAGGTATACATTAAACGTGTCAAAAGATAACGAATAATAAAAAATAAAAATTCATTTATTGTCACATAACATTATTACACAGTTTTACAATTTCGAACAATATGTGACAAAAGGAATCAGGCAGTACAAGTACTTACACCTGCACGACGCTGTTTTTCAACCTGTTCCTGTTCTCACGTAGTAATATATATATTTTTCAATTACAGGGTAGACATTTATAAATTAGTAGATACACAATTATACTAAAAAGCTAGGTATACATGCGTGGCAGAGTAGATGAATGAGGCTCGCTTCGTCAGGAATATCAACATTGTTGCAGGCCCATTAATTATACATTTTCTAGGGCTAATAATTAAAATTAAATAAAATACAAGCTAAGTAATAAAAACTAATAATCGTATAAAAATAGGATTAACAAAACAATTAAACAAATATATTATATGAATATATAAATAAATCAACATTAAATAATATATACATATACATACACACATATACATATATATACACATATATACATATACCCATACATAAATATAGCATTATCTACACTTCTCTTTCTGCTTCTCTAAAAATATTTTTCTCAACAACCTTTTCACTGTCTGTGTAGATTTATTTTTATCTGGTGGTGGTATATTGTTCCATACCTTAGCTGCCTTATGTTTTGCCTTATAATCAATAATATCGAATAATAATAATCGTCCTATAACCAAGATCCTGTGCGACCTTCCTCAGGAACTAATGTAGGTTCACATTCGTCAACATCCCGAATGTGCAACACCTACAGTAGTCTCTGCAGTGCCAATAATGAAATAGACATATTTCATGACCGTTACAATGTATTCAGAAAAAATGTTCTCGAACATTTCAAAACATCAATATACGAGAATATGTAGCTTATAATTTATTTAACAAGTGTTTTGTTTTCGTTTTTTAAGGTACCAAATTTGTGCAATTTTTATGTTTCCTTATTTTTTTGTTTTTTTTGAATAGAACTAAATGTATAATTTTATTTTAGAAGACATTTTTTTGTTTTGTAAATTTGTTAGTTTGTGTTAAATTATTTTTTGTTTTAACAGTAATATGTTTCTAATTTTCTTCTTCTTTTTATATTGGTGAATGCTGTGACACCTAATTGGTACATATATTAGATAAGTTATAATTATACTATGTTATGTGTGTTATAATATATGTACAGTTCTCCCAAAGTGATAATGCGCATAGAAATCTTCGTCACTGTTCGGCAACGGTCGTATTCCCCGAGCGTCGGAAGACGATATGTATATAGAGTGGTTAAGTGCATTTTCTTCATGCATAATTTAGTAGAATTATGTGTTTTGTGCTAGTTGTTAGTACGTTTTCCTATTTTACAAAATAAACTGTTTAAAGTTGAATAAGATAATTAAAGTTGAAATTAAATTCACCTTTGAAAACAAAACCAAGAATATATATAATTCCACTCAGAGAGAACACATGCAGTCACCGACCGCCCGAATTGTTTTCGATTGTGTACACATGATATTGACTTCTATTTCTTTCGAACAAGGTGCAAAATGCAAGTGCAATGTTTAGGCTCTTACGATTCAATGATTCGGGTGTTTCCGGGAATACGACAATTAGCGAAGATCTGTATGTGCATTATTAATTTGGGAATACTGTACTGCTGTGTGTACTGTATAAATAAATAAATATTCTTTATTCTTTAATAATATATATATTGTGCAATAAAATGAATTAACAATTTGATATGTTTAATTCTAACAAGGTTTCCCTTTGATATGTATAATAAATAATAATAAATATTTCCAGACTGGTCACACAGCGCCATCTAGTTTCCGTGGTAAGCTACGACGCTTGTGTTACGGAAACTAGATGGTTGATAAACTACATATTATACTATTTTTTTTTTTGTAAATATATACATATTACACATAAAAACATATACATATATTTTGCAAATTCCTGTGGGTTAATAGAGTTGAGAATTGAATAACCGCAAAAAAGGAAATACTAAAAATATTTTTACCCGCTGTTCTTAAGTTGCGCTAAATATAAAATTACTGTTTTTTTACACTTGATATAATTGTCGGAAAGTCAAGCATGAAACGAAATATTATTCAATCATTCCGAGGAAAGAATCTCATTCAATAATATGTCACAATTGTTTGCGCCAAAATCTTGGAGAACTTTTTGTACTGTAATTTGGTTGTTGCTGTCAAAACGTACGCCCCAACAAATTCAGACGTCAGTCGAGAGCGGCTTTTGGATTAAATTAAAAACACTCCATCTTTTCCTTTGACACAGAGTCGTGACCTCTTTGGTATTGTCCCTGCTTATAAGTATCGTTTTGGAGATAAAAAAAAATACAAATTTGAACAAAAAAGTAAAGTAATAAAGTACAATCACGACCGTATCCCTTTCTGGATCGTTTTGTGGGGTACCGCTGTACCATGTATTGATGTAATGATATAATCTCATAGATACTCATGCTAAATTTAGGTTATTAATTGATCGTTGTGGTGCAGTTCTGTATATGTTTTATTTTGTAAATCTGATATAGCTGAGTTTTCCTTGCAGATTCCTTTCTCAGTCAGATTAAACATTAACGGGTCACTAGAATTTGCCAAGCTCCTGGTCTTCTGTCAATAGCTTACTCCACAGCTTGGACTACTTTGACAGGGCAAGAGAAAGAGAAAGAGAAAGAGAAAGAGAAAGAGAAAGAGAAAGAGAAAGAGAAAGAGAAAGAGAAAGAGAAAGAGAAAGAGAAAGAGAAAGAGAAAGAGAAAGAGAAAGAGAAAGAGAAAGAGAAAGAGAAAGAGAAAGAGAAAGAGAAAGAGAAAGAGAAAGAGAAAGAGAAAGAGAAAGAGAAAGAGAAAGAGAAAGAGAAAGAGAAAGAGAAAGAGACAAAATACGAATTGCTGTAGAGAAAACACTCCAGACCTTTCGAGCCCGGAAGATGTTTATTAACCTGATAGGTTTCGCTTTCCTGTGGAAGGGTGGGTGCAAGGCGAGGTTGAAGTAGCCGAAGCCTACCATACCAGTCGTTTTCCAAAAGCCATATCAGGTCAATAAACATCTTCCGGGCTATGCAATAATAGGCTAATATATTCCTACCATTTTTTGTCACAACCGCTACACGACATACTTTATTAAATTTTCGCTCTATTCCAATTTGAGCGTGTAACTTTTGTGACGTTTGCCTCGGGGATCAATTTCCCCACGATGCGGCTAAGGTAAACAAATTGACATATCCCTGGGGGCACCACCCTTCACCTGCGACGTCCGCAGCCGATGCAAACATGGATTTTGCATATAAAATAAATGTAGGATTATAGACATATGATATACGGACCGTCTTATGGATTTAGACTGCACTCTGTTACTTGGTCGCAAATGCTATTAAAGTTGATATTTGCACGGCCGCTGTCAAGCTAGCTTATAGATTTGAGAATTGAATAATATTTTGTAATTATGACGCAATCCCTGAAGTAAATAACGAAATCTATTATTAACGTTTGCGACTAAGCAACATTATTTATTTCTATTTTTTTTTTCTAGTTTGGTACGCTAGAGACATCGACGAGCTTGCCATGTCGGACCTCTAGTAAAGTTGTCTAAATGCGAATCCGCTTTTAATGAATTTAAACTTTCTTTATTAAGACATCATAACCTTATTATAGGTTTTGATGTCCTTTTCAATAAAATGTTTATGACCTTATAACAATTTCTAACTGAGCTTCAGCAGGTATGAGTTGATGTCAGAACCATAGAATAAATATATAAAATATAGTTTGCTATAAGTTTATTTACCTAGTATAATATCATATCTATTAATTATAACATATCGTATCATATCACATCATATATGTGTCATATCATATCTTACTTTATTATATATTATCATATCATTTCTTATCTTACCATAGGTTTGCATAATATGAAAATTGTTGGCAGGATGGATACTGCAGTGGATGACACCCAGCGACTACATTAAATTCCATGCAACTTTCTCACATCATATTATTGACTGACCCCTGTAGTTCAGGTTTACCTAGTTTAGGGGTCTTAGTACTATATATTTTGTTTTACACATATAATTGTTGCTGTACTGTTATTTGCTAAATTAATATGTTTCATTCCAGTTTTTTCATTTTCATTTTCATTTCATTTCATTTCGTTTCGTTTCGTTTCGTTTCGTTTCGTTTCGTTTCGTTTCGTTTCGTTTCGTTTCATTTCATTTCATTTCATTTCATTTCATTTTCATTTACGAGTACATTAAAGGGTACTTATGTCAAGAATTTATAAAACATCAAAACTCCAATCTAAATAGCTATATTTATAGAATACTAATTGCCCTGTCTTGTATAGGTCAATATTACGTATTGTATGAAAATCATGCAGAGTTGTAACAATGCTTTTATTGTTCCACACAGATCAATAAAAACAGAACGACACAATAAAAATATGTTTTCTGAGTTGGTACTATTTAGTGGTTAAAATCTTGGCGACGGATACATTGCTTATTATGTAGGTGTACGTTTGATAGTTATTTTTTTAATTTAATATCTGTAGGCACAGATTTACACTGTGCTGCCAATTATTTGGTAAACTGTACTCTAATGGGGTGTGTCACTAACTTTTTATCACGATAGATGGCGCATGATAGATGGTACCTAATACAACTGTCAGTTGCATAGAAAACTTGTATTTTTATTACGAAATTTATTATTTTCTGGATATTATGCAGAAGTGCAGCTTTTAAGTGTACAAATCGAGATTTCCAAGCGAAAGCAAAGATAAGGTGATCTCAAAATTGCCGTTCTATTAATTCAACCTTTTTTTATTTTAATTCGTCTTTTAAGGTAGGTAACGTTAAGTTAAAATACATTTTTCTGTTTCAAAAATATAAAACTACAAATACATTTAAAAAATGATCAGTCATAGGTGTAAACAAGGTACCAGTGCCGCTAGCGACATCTACAAAAAGCTTTGCCTGATACACCCCATTAACTAATAACTATTTCCAAGCAGATAGAGAGTTTTCAAAATTGCTTCATACCTCCTTTCCATTTTAAAATCACGAGAATATTTAACAAATATTAGCGTGATAATGAGACAACACAATGAATATAATACAATTCCAAATTCAAATGATTTTTTTTTATGTAACGGCGGGCATACACACTACGGTCCACCGGAGAGGTCTGCCTGTGTGTACTGAAGATACGGTGTACTGAAGACCGCTCCGGAACGGAACGTACACGCTATCGACGCTAGTTGATCTGCACAGGGAACCTCTCAGGTAGCGTCTATGGCCGGTTTAACAGTATTTATGGCCTGACTATGTATTCAATCGGCGTTCTCACCACTTCACCTTAACATATCTTCATCAGTATTTTCACGACCGTATCCCTTGCGAGGTCGTCAAAAACCACACTAAAGAAGTGGATTCACATTTAGCCAACTTTACTATTTACCCAACCAGGCAAGTGGCAAGCTCGTCGATGTCTCTAGCGTACCAAACTCGAGAGAAACCAGGGATCGAACACGGTATCTCCGCGTCTAAATTCACGGACCTAACCGCTAGACCACAATATAACATATTTTTCTACGATGAAAAATAATGTATCAAACAACAGAAATCAATCATTGAACGCGAATCTTTCCAAAAAGTCACTACGTCGAATTTTTGGAGCTTCCTGCCGTGACGGATGGCTTCGACAATGTTTTTCCTTTATATTGTGGCTTTTCGTATGTGTATAAAAAATATGATTTATTGACCATAAAATAAATGTCACTTTGTCTTGTTGAATTCATACCATTAGGTCTATTACACTAGCTAGCACTCTGTTCGATTACCGTACATTCCTTGATTTAGACGCAGAGGTTCCGGGTTCGATTCCTGGTCGAGACGCAATAATTTGTTTATATTTCTCGAGTTTAGTACGCTAGAGACATCGACGAGCTTGTCACTTGTCATGATGGGCCTATAGTTAAATTGGCTAGATGTTAATCCGTTTCATGAATTATTGGTTCGGACGGCTAAACGTTTTTAAAACGCTTATTCATATTAAAAAGTTAAAAAATCCCTCGCCAACCTTGGAGGTCTAGGACTCTAGCTGTGATGATGATGAAAGTTAAAATGACGTCGACTGTACCAGCTGACCTTGACAGAAGTCTGACCTTCAAAATAAATCTAGTAGATTTAAAGCTAAATTAATCTTTAAAATTTCGGTGCAACCCAGGCTAATTGTTAGTCTAGTAGTAAATACCTAATTATTACCTTAGTTATAATTATACCTAGTTCAGTCCTAGTTTTAGAGTAACGTCTCTAGTCTCTGTAAATATAGGTAGGTAAATATATTTCGCTAAATATATGATATTTTGATTTCACAGTATTTTTCCGTCTTTTAACTGGTAATAATATATCCCATCCCTCGGGCGAGCTTTTACGAAAGTCATGTTAAAGTCATTTTCCAGATATTCGTATTCAATATTCCCAAAAACCATTCAAGATATTTTCTTTTGCCAAAGATTGCCAGAAATGTGTTTTACTTATGCAAAATGAGTTACAAAATGGGATAACAAAATACCTATCGAACTAAATAATTAGTATTTAAATAATAATAACCAACAAATAAATACATACATACATACATATCTGCACGCCAGATCCCTTGCGGGGTAGGCAGAGACAATTGAGCGCCATTTGACACGATCACGACATACTTCTTTCGCTTCGTCGACATTCATTAACCTCTTCATACATGCCCTTTGGTTACGAAGACTTTTTAATGCACCTTCAGTCAGTGTTTTATTTATTTGATCGTGATATGTGAGTCTCGGTCTGCCAGGGCCTCTTTTACCTACAACTTTCGCATTATATATCTGGTTCGTCAATCTTTCATCGCTCATCCTTTCAACATGCCCGAACCATCGTAGCATGCCTTTCCTTATTTTTGTCCCTATGCTTTCCTTCATACCAACCCTTTTCCGTATTTCGACGTTACGTATGCGGTCCGCCAAAGTGACGCCACATATCCGCTGCAACTGCATTTCTACTGCATTAACCCTACTCTCATGCGTATTCTGACGTATCCACGTCTCGCTTCCATACATCAGTGTTGGTACCAACATGGCATTGTGTATGGCGAGCCGAGCTTTGTCACTGACATTTCGACTGCCGATCAGTGACCCCAGGGCACCGTTAACACTATTTCCCGCGTTCACTCTTCTTTCAACGTCCCTATAGTACTTCCCATCCGCAGTGAAAACACTGCCCAGTTATATAATTTCATTTACTTGTTCTAGAGTTTCATCATCAATCTTTATCGTCACGGTTGTCATCCTTCTTCGTTCGCTAAGAACTCTTTTAGTCTGCGATTGCGCAGGCAGCACAACAAATTATTTGCTGACGTTGACATGTTTAATACGTCTAAAATCATGTTTAAGAAACTGATTCATCATTCCTTGTCAAACAAATAAAATGCTAACTGCATCGATGCAATATACCATGGATGGTTACAATGAAGGAAAATATATAGAAACTAAATTATTACTATAACTAAACATCAAATAAAAATATTCAGAATTAATGCGACAGGTACAATTATTTAAATTCTAAAATTAATGACAATATATAAAAATACTGAAATGTACATATATGTGTATTAAAAATTGTACATGTAGTTCATGTATATATATGCTCTTTTTACTTTATTGTTTGGGATTTGTGTAGATAGTATTGTACACACAAGACACACACGCTCACACTACACACACATACACACGCTCACATTACACACACACGCTCGCACTACACACACACGCTCACACTACACACACACGCGCTCAGACTACATACGCATGCATACTCACACATAAGCACAAATGCAAATGTTAATCATAAATTTTATTAAGGATAACTATCGACTAATTGTCAATTTATTATATTTATGCATTTTAAGTTAAAGCGATTGCTCTGGTCGTGTCTTATCAATTGGGAGCTGGGAGAATTGGTTGTTTCTAAATGAATTAAGTGTTGAATCGAGTGAATGGTCCTTGTTGGCAGTTGAGTTGTTGTTTCATTACATTCTGTCTATAAATGATAATTTAATATTTAACCTAACAGTATACCTAATTATCTATCGATCTAAAGCTATGCATATCTTCCCTTAGTTTCCTATTATTTCTATACAATATAATGATTAACTGATTTTCACTAACTAATTTCATAATAATCCTATGCTACTTGTATATAGCTATTTGTAAATATTTTAATTTTTATTTTACTAATGTTTATTATTTTTAATTTGTAAATTTTTTTTTTTTTAGTATTTAACCCACTGTTTTTGAGAAATGAAATGTACAAATAATATAAAATCTTCCTGGCTTAAGATCTAATAATTTATAATATTGTAATTTTTATGTCCTAGTTATAAGCTGTGATTTTTCTGAAAATAAATAAATAAATAAAATAAAAACACTAGTACCTTGGTTTTTCTCGCATTCAAACGGAGTCCTTTTTCTGCACAAACACATAAATAAAATAAACAAAAAATAAAAAAACTATCTATATGACCGTGGAAACTTGGCAGATCACTGGTATGGCATGCGACACGTAGACTCATTAGCCCCATCTCATTTTCAGGCGACCTAGTCAAGCTCGGGAAGTGCGGTGCTTTCTGTTAAGAACCCCAAGAGCAAATACGTCGTTGGTACAGGTTACGAATTCATGCCGTTTGGGGTTAAGACGATGGGACCATGGGGAGGCTTAGCCAAGCGCCTGGCCAAGGAATTGTTCAAATGGCTTACGGAGGAAGAGAAATCTGGAGATAGGAAGGTTGGCAATCATCTTTGCCAACGTATACAGAAATATTGACATATATAGAAAGAAAGAAAGAAAAAAGTTTATTTGTCACAAAAAAAACACAAGCATTAAAATAATAATAATACAACAAACAAGATAGTGTGGTGACAAATAGGGAATCAGCTCAGCAATAAGCTGCAACACTCGCTCAAAGCGCTGATTTTCAGCTGATCCCTCACAATTATATACCTACATACAAATAACATAATAAATAAATATAAAACCAAAAATATTCTACAAGGAATATAATAATGATTATTGTAACAAAATTAAAAAAGACTGCCTCCGTGGTCTAGCGGTTAATTTGGTGGATTTGGACTCGGAGGTACCGGGTTCGATTCCTGGTCGTGACACAAAAATATGTATCAATGTAAATACATTTAATTAATATTTAATTTATTTGTGATATTTCTCGAGTTTGGTACGCTGGAGACATAGACTAGCCAATCATGATTAGCCTACAATAAGTTGGCTAAATGTGAATCCGCTTATTTATAAGCGTGGTTTCTGACCACCCCGAAAGGGAAACGGTTGTTAATGTACTTTCTAAAATTAAAAAAGAAACAATATTAATAAAAACTTGTCCTTCAAATAAATAATATAATATACATAAAACTATGGCTATATAATTTGGCTATTTATATTTTTAAAATAAATAAATAATGTATATACTTATATAGTTAACAAATTCTATACATTACGTTTGTGTTTAAAGCGTTACATTAAATGGGCAAGGCAAAAACTAGTATAAAAAATATAAACAGCGTGGTCTAGCGGTTAGGTCCGTGGATGATGGTAGTAATTCCCCCAGTCTGTCGGGGCGGAGAAGTATCCACCGTTCGTGCCAATAAACCCAGTAAAGTGTATCCACACGTTTCGGGATCAGGTTCGAAATGCCGTAATACTCAGTCAAGCCGGCATAGTGGCTGATGTTAGTCGTGAGTGTCTGATTCCATGGACCTAAAGGTGGGCTCAAGGACTATTTTACCTGCATTATATATCAACGAAAAACGGTGCTCGTGAACCAATACGTAGAATGTGTGATACATTTAATGACTTTTTGTATAATGCCGATCTATTCTTTGGCTCAAGAAAAGCCTTCGAATCAAGCGTATGCTCCATATTGCAAACTATTTTTAACTATTTTCTTCTTGCTTTCTGTTATTTGATCCAGGCCACTTTTTAGTTTTTATATAACCTATATGATCTATTATTATTTTTAGTTAGTTATTTATTTGTATTTAAACTTAAGTTTTTTTTTTTCTTCTTTACTCGCCTTAAATATTGTATATATATTAATATATTTTCCAAGAGTGTGGCGATCCCAAATGCCATAACTACCTAAAACAGAATATGTCCATAATAATTCAACGAGGAAATGCGGCGAGCGTTTTAGGTACCCTCCCTGGTGGTAAGCCCTTAGTTTATTTTGTAGAATAGATTTAATTTCATAGGTATTTTTAGTTTTAGTTATATTTATAATTAGTTTTTTAATCAATTTTATTTTAATATTTTTGTATCTAAGTATCTGTTTATGGAGTCTGGCTCACATATTGTTAATTTTAAATGTTTCTATACAAATTTTAGCCATGATCTCTGTTTGTATTCCAAATTTTTTAATAAATGTGGTAGTATATATTTTTTACATATTTCTCGAATTTGGTACGCTAGAGACATCGACGAGCTTGCCACTTGTCATGTTGGTCCTATAGTAAAGTTGGCTAAATGTGAATCCGCTTCTTTAAATGCGTGTTTCTAACCAGCCCGAAAAAGATACGGTGGTGATGATACTTAACTTTAAGAAAAGCAAGATTAAAAACTCGCGAAATCTCAGCCAAATGAAAATCAGTTGTTACAAGTATAAATGGAAGCTTTTAAAAAGCTAACATGAACAAAAACCGGTGTCAGCTTTCAACTTAACAATGTCACATCTCCCCGTATGTCGAGGGGACGTCATCTTAATTAGAAAAGGAAACGCCGTGTGATGTTAAATCGTGACGACGCATGGCTCTCACTTCTTTGCGAGAACCCGATCTGGAAAACAAACACCAACCCTTGCTGACTCAGCGAATAATATAATAAAGCAGTGGTTACCAACATTTCTTCACGTTTTTTCAGCCTATAGTCGGTCGCAAGCCTGAGACATCATTCTTCTCCTCTCTCTTTCTTTTTGGAAAAGCATCATATATTGTCAGATTCACAGCATGGGTTCAGAAAGGGACGTAGCACAAGTACAGCTCTGAAAGCTTTCTCTGATTATGTTAATGAAAACTTAAACAAAGGTAATCAGATTATATCACTGTTTATTGATTATAAAAAAGCATTTGACACCCTCGACCATGATGTGCTGCTCCAGGCCATGGAGGATTGTGGAATAAGGGGTCCCACTAACAAGTGGCTTCAAAATTACTTGTCAGGTAGAAGGCTGTGTACTGTAATTAATGGGATAGCTGGTGCTGAAGCAGACGTCAAATTAGGAGTTCCAACCGGTTCAGTCTATGGGCCTATTGGGTACATAATGCATGTAAATAGTGTAGCTAATGTGGTGAAAAAGTGTATGGTATATATGTATGCAGACGACATGTGTATGATGTATGCATCAAAAAATATAAAAGAAATAACACAAAATATACAATCTGATTTTAATAATATCACGAAATGGGCTCACGATAATGGTATAATAATTAACATAGCCAAAACTAAATGCATACATATACACTCACCATATAATAAAGCTGCAAAAAAGATTACCGCTGAGGAATTGTGTATTCAGGGACACACCTATGAGTGCTTGCATAGGAACAGGGTCACTTGTTGTTGCGATAGATTACAGTTGGTAAATAGTTATAAATATTTAGGTTTATATGTAGATAAACATTTTAATTTTAAAAGACATGTTGAAGAGGTATGTTCAAAATTAAGATCTGTTTTGGGAAAATTTTATTTACTAAATTTTGCAGTTGACAAACATACACTAACTGTAATCTATCATGCATTGGCGGATTCTATTCTGAGCTATGGGTTGGGTGTATATGGACGCACTTTTAAGACCTATCTAGATAATGTGAAACACCTTCAAATTAGACTTATTAAGTATTTGGTAAACAAAAAAACAAAAAATGATTGTAACAGAGAATATGATAAATTGTATGGTATATGTAACATTATGGAAGTACACAAAAAAGTTAATTATATGAAAGCACTTGACAGTTATTACTCTGAAAATTATAAGCATAAAGCCCGAAGTAATCATAACACTAGATCTGTAGCTCAGGGTAGATTGTTGCAACCCACAGCTGTTAACTACTATGGAGAGAGAACATCACAATACATGATTCCTAAACTCTGGAATGAGCTGCACTGGTTGGCAGAGAAACCTGAGTTGACTAAGCCAGTTGTTAAAAAATACCTAAGAAGGTTTTTTATTGATCTGTAATTCAATACATAAATAAAATAAAATTGTAATAGTAAACTCTGAAACACTAAAAACATAAATTGTTACTAACGAGCGACCTTTCTCGCCAACAAACCTTAATGGTTTGGTGAGATTTAATGATTTAAAAATATTACAAAAACAAAAAAAAAACAAAGAAAAAAAAAAAAAAAAAAAAAAAAAAAACACATGATGGAATATGTCTTTCTACATATATATTCCTATTACTATTACTATTACTCATCATTCCGGATTTGTTTCAAATTCTTTTGTCGTTGTCGCCACAAATTTATGGAATGATCTTCCTGTAAACATAAGACAAGCAACTACCAGATCTTTGTTTTTAAAAGTCGTATATCTACACTACCTGAAAAGCTCCTCACAATATTAGTAAGTATGTTTATGTATAGAATTATGTACGTATTAGTATTTAGTATTTAATATTATAGTATATATAACAGTATAATATGTAAGTGTATAAATAATTAGGCTGTTAATTTTTCTTTCAGAAAATGTCTACGGGCATTAAGTCCGCCTTTGTACTTCGTGCAATAAAGTTTTTAAATAAATATTCAAAGTAAAACCAGCTATTTTGAATTTGTAAGATGACGCGAGCGCCTCTATATGTGGAGCTTAGAACAAACACACTTTTCCACCCACAATAATACACTGCACATCTGCACGCTCATTCCGAGAAACGTAAAAAAAGCACTCGCATAACTTTAGTTTGCCTTTGTACAAAAGTCCTTGAAATGCAGACTAACGCGCAAGTTGTCGTACATGGAACTCTCTGGCACGATCTTGTAATGCGCGTGACACTCCCAATTAGTAGAGAATTTGATGTGATGACATATTGTATTACTCAATAATGTACCATTGTTCGGCCATCGGTTATTTAGGTCTTATATTAACAATCTTCTTATGTTGAGATTTTATTCACAATTTAACTATTTTTAATAATGGAAACGATATCATAAAAAAAAATACGTGTGAAAATACTCGGGAACTGCCGCGGTAAAGCTATTGCATGGCATTTTTTATCAACTTATGCAATTATAATTATTTATTTATGCAGTATTTTTTTTTTCTTTGATACTAATTCAAGTTTTTACATACTTAAGTTTTTAAATACACACTAGTCGCGGGCTCGAACTCACTCGTGGACGCGGCCAAAAAGCACGCTGTCTCACCTAGCATTTAGCAGCTAGTCTACACGCATACGTCTAGTCACATGCACACAAACACCGTGCCGAAGTCTGCCGAACTGAAACGACGTTAGACGATGCACGGCTTTTAACGCCGCACCGCTGTGCCGGTCGGAGTGGGTGGTGTTAGGTTTATTTTCGTTAGGGAATTTCTTGATTCGGTCGCCGCGTTCAAAGCCCGCGATAAAAGCTATGCAATAGCTTAAAAATTAAATAGCCAGGGCCCTAGATGGAAGCCTTGGGGGATACCGTTACAGTATAGCACTGAGCCTTAAAATTCTTTAAGACATCATATTGCTGACGTTCTGCAAGATATGGGGGAAACCATTTTTACATTTGACCACTAATACCACTCCCCTCAACTTATTTTTTTAATAGGTCGAACGCTTTAGGGAAATCTGTATAGATAGAATTTTGTCCCTAATTCGTTTGCTGTTGTTGCTTTAGGTATAAGGCAAGCTCCAAAACGAGTCATCTTAAAAAACTGTCCAAATAATTTATATTCCACATACTCGTATAATTTGTGAGTTATATAAATAAAATATACTTGTAATTTTCATTGTTGTCATCTCCTTTGTTTAGTTAAATCACTAGTTGAGAACCACAGTAATGAAGAGAACATATAGGTACCTAGAGGTAATAGAGTTCAGAAGAAAAAAAATCCCTAGAGACGCAGTAAGATTATTCGTCTCAGATATTTTCTTAAATTCAAACTTAAAATAGCTTTATTCACGCAAACCTATTACGGACATTAAAACAAGTCAAATTCAAATTTATTGATTCTAGTAGTTAGTTGGAAGACTAAGCAGCGAAGTGGTCTAAAGATTAATTCTAAAGATTCAAGCTATATTATAATGTAGCTGATGTTTCCCTGCAGAAATCTTGAATCTTTAGACCACATTGTAAAATAAAACAAATACAAAATTACATAACAAAACATCAATCTAGAGGTTTTCATCATCATCATCATCATCAGCCTGTGTCTCTCCACTGCTGGATATAGGCCTCCCCCAAGGCTCGCCACTGCACGCGGTCTTTTGCAATCCTCATCCAACCCCCACCAGCGACCCTCCTTAGGTCATCCGTCCATCTGGCGGGGGGTCGTCCCACTCTGCGTCGTCCCGTACGTGGTCTCCACTCCAGAACCCGTTTGCCCCATCGGTCGTCGGTTCTGCGGCAGATGTGTCCGGCCCATTGCCACTTCAGCTTGCTAATTTTGAATGCTATGTCAGTAACTTTGGTTTTCTGACGAATTTCAACGTTTCGAATTCTATCCATCAGAGAAATACCAAGCATAGCTCTCTCCATAGCTCGCTGAGCGACCTTGAATTTGTGAACCAGACCCACTGTCAGTGTCCACGTCTCTGCTCCGTACGATATTACGGGGAGGACGCACTGGTTGAAGACTTTTGTCTTCAAACACTGTGGTATGGACGATGAGAAGATATGTCGAAGTTTCCCGAATGCCACCCATCCTAGCTGAATGCTAGAGGTTTTAAGTAGATTTAATTTATATTGTAATTATTTTATACTGTTTGTATATCACCAATAAACTTTAAATATGGGGCAACATATATTAATTTACTTCAAATAAAAAAATATTCTTTTGACACTTTTTGAGTATCTAGAGGTAGGAATTAATGTATATAATTATTATGTTCTAAGTACATATTATAACTAGCTGTTTACTATTATACGGTCCACGTGATAGTATACGAGTATATTCTTCCCCGATCGGATATATTAATATAATATTTTACGTCTAGTTTTGGCTGTAATTCGGATATTAATTTTAATAATAAACATCTCATAAACAAGTAAAAATAATAACAAGATTGTAATTTTAATAAAGATATATTTATAAAATTAATACAAGGAAATATAAAATAATAAAAAAAAGTTTCAAGGTTAAAAACGGAACTGTGTGGTAAGTCTATGGGATTTTATTGTCTATGGAAAGACAAGGAAAGTGTTAGTCATGAAAAAAAATTCGATGCTGACAAAAGTGTTGCGGAATGATGAATTGAACACGCCTGTCTTTGCGGTTTGCCACTTTTCTTCACCCCTACTTCCGAAGTGAAAGGCGTTAATTGAGACACCCCTAGTACAATACAGGTCCCCGTTTCTCGAGCTATTTATTATATATTACATGTCGGTTCGATAATATATTCTTGTAAAAAGTGACAGATCTGCATAGAAAACTGTCAGTTTCGTTCAGACAATTCGATTCGACATGTAAGTGAAAAGCGCGAGAATCGGTATCCAGGGCAGACTAAACATTCGATGCTGACAAAAATGATTCGTAATGCTCATTTGAACACGCATGTCTTTGCGGTTTGCTATTTAAACGTTAAATAATTTTAACAGTATAAACATTTTCGAATATTTTGTGTACTAGAACAGTGTTTCGAATGGCAGGTAATGAGGTGGAAACCTTTCCACGGCTCAATAATGTGTCCCGCGATACATGTGGGACATTAAATATCTTGCCGTGATAGGCAGAAACCCCGTTTAAATAAAGAAGCAAGAGAGATACCCGACAGCGTCCACTCGCTCCCACACGCCCGGAACAAGCTCAACTCCTCTGCTGCTTTGCTGTATCGCGCTACGCCGCCGTACATTAGTACCAACTAGTTATAAAATAAATGCCTTATGGCATCTACCAATCACATGCCAAGCACTTACATAATTGAATTATGTTTTTTTATTGTTCAATACTAATTAATTACAATTGTTTTTTCTCTTTCTATACTTGTTAATTTCTAGTGTCCCATATACGTGAATAAGAGTTGGCAACCCTTCTTTCAAGTTTCGTTATTTTACTAGGTTCTTTTAATAAAATGAGCCAGCATTCCAAATTCCGTGAACCCGAGGAATTTACCTTACCCTTCGCACGCCCGGAATGATAATGAAGTGTGTATAGGGTAAAATAAAGGCTCGGACACACTAGACGCTTATTTGAACGGACAACTAAAATAGACGTCACACCCCAAGAGACGGTAAGCATTGAGGTGCATGTATCTATCTTGCTAAATATTCCTGAACAAGGAATTCTGGCCGCTCGGTGTTATGTACCGCAAATACATTCGTGGATTTGCTTCAAGCAGCATCTTACGAGTACTTCTTCTTTACTTCACCAGCAGGGACAACTGAAAGTTCTCGTACTTCTCGGAAGGTGGTCGCAGTACCTGATGGTACGTATTTGATCACAAGAAGATGAAGATACGAAATCTTTAGACTAAATATCATCTGGACTGATGTCAGTCATGAGTGTCACATGTCTACTAAAATGTGATCGGCATATCTTCAGTGACACTCGCATAAATAAGACAAATCGATTGACGCGAAAATCATTAAATTCGAGCTACGCGTTTGATCTCCAGTGAGCCATAAAGGAACAAACATACATACATACATAGGCTGATAAATACATAACCCACCCTTCTTTGTGTCGCGCAGTCGGGTAAAAAACGATTTTGGTTATATAGAGTTGTGATATTTTGATGTATTGAGTGAGTTAGTTTAAATGCGTATTTGTAAAGGATGATCTTATATCCTAAAATTTCATCACATGGGTTCACTGGGTAATGATGCGGCTGATGAACTGGCCAGAAGGGGGTCATCTACAATACCGATAGGCCCAGGACCAACAATCCCCCTACCATTCCAATTCATGCGAAGCTGGCTCGCCAAGGAACTGATAAACTGCACGAGCAGATGTGGGCATCGACCACAGACTGCACACAGTCGAGGGAGGCCCTTCTCAACCCAGACAGGCGCCTCACACGACGCCTCCTGGGCCTTGACAGAGCCAGGCTTCGAATAGTGGTGGGAGTCTTGCTGGGCCTTTAACAAACATCTCTATATTCTGAACATTACAGATAGCCCACTGTGTAGAGGATGCATGGCGGAGGAAGAGACGGCCGCGCATGTGCTCTTGGAGTGCGACAGTGTGGCTGCGCCTAGACTAAGGTTCCTCCAGACTGCGAGGACTCTTCCGGAGGTCTGCAGGAACGTAGCGGGTCTCCTGGCCTTCCTGGAGGAGATCGGATGGCTCCGCTGAATGAGTAAATGTCACGCACAATGGTACAATAGAGACTAAGTGCGGAAAAGCCACCGTAATCACAATCACAATCAATCCTAAAATTTATCGATTGACCGACAATTTTCAATTACATCAAATATGTTTTTTCTCAGTGTAGGGCGACAGCTTCTTTAAAAGTATAGTTTCCAACCCTGTTAAGATTACGGTCGAATAAAACTTTATGTTTTAGATTAAACAGAAATGCGGAGCAAGACAAGTTTTCTCAATTACTTAAACGAATCTCTCAAGTTTGCGTTAAAGATTTACGCTCAGAATTTACACTGGATTCATTATGTTACTTATACATTGCGTTTTATTTTAAACTAAGCTTGTATTTGGTTTAATAATGACACGCAATGTACAAGGAAAATGCAGAATCAGTGTTTTTGAACAAATGGGAAATATATTTAAAAATGTTAACTCGAGTCGGACGAATCTCAGGACAATTATCTGTCTCTACTGCGGTAATTACTAAGAACAACGGGAGGTTCTATTCAGATAAGGACTAAATCCTAATTTACATAAATCCATTGACTTATGTACAAGGACCGACGCATTTCTTCTTCTTAGTCGCTTTCCCACTGATTGGGGTCGTGACTGCGTCGCAGTCGCAGCAGCTGATCCACCAGCAGGCTTCAATATTACTGTCCTGTCGTCGGCGTAGTGGATGGCCTGGTACACAGGCATGTTCAGATGACTGAACCATCGCTTGGGGCTTCTTCCTCTTGTTCTTTTACTATCTACCTAATTTTTTTCAAAGACGAAAATATTCTAAGAAACCTGTTCACATAAAATGCATTCTCAAGAAAAAATCAGGAATTAAACTAACCTTTTAAAAAAAAACACAATGCATTAAATTGTTATAAACCATAGACACGGGGTGACTTTAAATGATCTTACGTTAGAATAATATGTTATTCATACCAAACCATACAAAGTCGCCCAGTATAGACAACCCTAACTCAATGTTAGACACGGGAGTTAAACTAAGGTATGGTAATAAAATATGACTCGGCTTTATATTACCCAGGGAATGCTGTTCCCAATTTGAAAAAAAAAATTAAAACCTTGAGCCAGTTCCTTACATGTGGGTCAAAGTATAAAACCCGCTTCTTACATAATTAGTATTGTGCGTGCATTAAGCAAGAGATACCGCTCAAATTATGACCTATTGTTTTGGATGAAATTAGGTAAAAGATCCTTTTATTCAGGATATGTTCATAGCTCATTATAGTCACCCGGCACCTCGGTTCCACTAATACCAACGAATCATTAGGAATTCGTCAAAACAATACAGTCAGTAATAAACAATAATTTTCGTTAATAAGGCTCGAATTTCCGTTATCAAGCCGGCATAGTTTTAGGGACTGATGTTAGCATGAGTGCCTGATTCTAGTTGCTGACATTCATGGACCTCGCGCGCCACTTACCATCAGGTGGACGCAAGGTCAGGCATGTATAAAAAAAAACCCCAGTAGACCAAATTCTCCAGAAATATATTCCGAGAGACTTATAATCAGCAGTACTAAGTAAAGCAGAGATTGCAGAAAGGCTGATTACTTTTGACATGTTTATGAGTCATTGGCCAAAGTAACTAACTAAAGAGTGTCTCAGAATGTTTTTCGTTTTTGATATTTAAATTAAAGATATCAGTATTAATTCCAATTAGTTTTATTGTCTGCAACAAATAAAGTGTGTTAGATGTGTTTCTTACTTGGTAAAATATATAAATTGAAGCTTAAAAATGTTATTGCCAAATATTTCGCCTCTCTTTGGAGCGGCGTCATCAGTGACAGTGACTGAAGGTCTTTGTCATAAATTTTGAAAAAGTAATTTAAAAAGGCGAAATATTTGGCAATAATTTTTTTAAGCTTCAATTTATATATTTTACCAAATTAGTTTTATTGATATTAAATAAAAAATCAGTTTGTATTTTTTTTTTAAACAAAACTTCTTTACTTTTTAAGCTATTGCATAACTCGCAGGCTTTGACAGCGGCGACCGAATCAAGGAATTTCGTAACGAAAATAAACCTAACACCCCCCACTCCGACCGGCACAGCGGTGCGGGCGTTGAAAGCCGTGCATCGTCTAACGTCGTTTCAGTTCGGCAGACTTCGGCACGGTGTTTGTGTGCGTGCGACTAGACGTAGCTGCTAACTGCTCATAACTGATTCTATCTCTTTTAGACACAATGCTAGGTGAGACAGTGGGCTTTTTGGCCGAGTGAGTTCGAGCCCGCGACTAGTTGAACCTTAACGTGTATATAAAAAATTAAATTAATTTCAAAGAAAAAAAAAAAAAATTGAATAAATAAATAAATAATTATAATTGCATAACTTGATATAAAATGCTATGCAATAGCTTTACCGCGGCAGTCCCCGAGTGCCACACGTATTTTTACTTTAAAACTTTCGTTTAACCTAGAACGAAAATTCTAAATCACACGCTGGAGCATCGACCTAGGAATAGCTTTAATTTCGTCTGTGATTTTGTGTAGCATCCAAATTGAGTGGTTAAGGGTTGTAGTCTCTACTCTTTAGGTAACCCCACAGGAAAAAAATAGGTCTGCTTCATATCATAATCATAGGTCTCCTTGGTAGCCAGTTAATGTCTCCTGTCAATAATTCGTGAAGAGCAGCAAACAAGTCATTTATAACATACATACATATCTTGTTGGCAGAGACAATTAAGCGCCACTTGTCACGATCACGACATACCTATTTCGCTTCTTCAACATTCATCAACCTCTTCATACATGCCCTTTTGTTTCAATAGCTCTTTAATGCACCTTCAGCTATTGTTTTATTTATCTGAGTCTTGGTCTGCCTGGGCCTTTTTTACCCACAACTTTCGCATTATATATCTGGTTCGTCAATCTCTCTTCGCTCATCCTTTCAACATGCCCGAATCATCAGATTATGTGCATATTTATTTATGTAGGAAATCTTACAGCTAATTTATACATATATAGGAGAAAATAGTAATACGATAAAGCCAATAATAAGAGTTCGCTGACAGATACAATAAAAGTAAGCAAAGAAAACAATGATAATAAATTTAAAAATAAAAATGAACACAATAGTACAAGAATTACGAAGGAATAGGCATTACATCAATAACAGAATAACTACAACAGAAATAAACATACATGTGAAGTGTATTCATTTTACTAGAAAATAAAGTTACACATGTAGCCGTTTGCAAAAGGCTGGTTTTTACAAATAAAATTTAATAATTAATCTTTTATTTAGAGCTGGTGTTGCAGCGGAACAGGCGCAAATCAGCAAGCGTTGAAAATATGAAACTATTTGCAATAGTTACTTTTTTTCGACGTTTGCTGTAGAAACAATGGGCCCGTGGGGATCGGAACTTAAAGCCTTTTATAAAGAAATTGTTCCAAGGCTCATTGACGTGTCTGGTGACAATAGGGCTGGCAGTTTTTTCTCCCAAAAATTAAGTATCCTAATTCAAAGGGGAAATGCTGCTAGTGTATTGGGCACCATGCCACAAGACAGCGATTTGGAGGAGTTATTTTTTTTTGTAAGTATGTATTTTTATTTTCTATGTATTATTATTATTATTTTTTAGGTTAAATTTAGATTTTGTTTTAATATAGTTTATTTAATATTGTAAAAAAAATTTGTATCTATTATTTATTAACAAATAAACCGTATTAGAATAAATTTTGATGTGTTTCATTGAAATATAAAAAACGAAAAACATTCTGAGACAACCTTTACAATCACGTGGCGTATATTAAATGTACATTGGCTGTACCGTGATAACGACCTAGCTAGTACAGGTTGCGCCAGAGAAACTTACTTATTTGAAAGGTCATTAAAAAAAAAGTACTTCAGTTATTGTTTTAATTTTTATTTTATTTTAGAATACAATATCCCAATTATTTTTTTAAACAGACTTGAAAATGACATCAGTTAAATGGCGACCCCCATTGCGCATACACTGATTAAGTCGATTTCTGAAGTTAATGTCCACTCTTTGCAGCATATCAATCGCTATGTTGGCAATGGCGTCGCGAATGTTGTTTTTGAGTTGAGCTATTGTCCGTGGCCGATCGACATAAACCAGGGATTTCAAATAACCCCATAAAAAGAAATCGCATGGAGCCAAATCTGGAGAGCGAGCCGGCCATGTGAGATCGCCTCTGAGATAGCCGGTCGGGGAAAAGTTGTCGCAACAAATTCATTGAGCCTCGTGCTGTGTGTGCTTTGGCTCCATCTTGCTGAAACCACACATCCTTAGCGTTTATTTCTTCGAGGCTTGGAAGAAAAAAGAAGAATTTTAAAGCGAGCGCGGAAGGCACGTTGCGTAGCAACAAGTGAGCGACCGTTAGAAAAGAAGCTCTCGACGGCGTATGCCCGCTGTTCTCTAGGCCAGACCATGATGGCAACTGACTAGAGGAAGAAACAAACTTGGGGACTTCCCCCTCCAATAGCGCCCCCCCTCACCCCTCTACCCACCCAACTCACCGCCCGGGAGTTTTTTCAAATAAGTAAGTTTCTCTGGCGCACCCTGTATGAAAGGAATGCATATAGGTAGTTATAGCTATGAATAAAGACACGACCCCGGAAATATTCCGTCCAATAAATGTAAGGGAAGTGTGAGAAAGTAATTAGTTTTGTTCTTTGTTATAATAATTTTATGGGTCGTCGTAATCACGATTTATTGGCTCCTATCAAAGAGATCAAATATAAGATAGAGCGGGTATTCGCTGTTATTTTCATACATTTTTTTTTTCCACTTTTTTGTGCCATCTACATTGTTCTTTTTCACTTGTCGAAGTAGAACGTCTTTTATACCTCCATAGCATGCAGGTTGTCACTGAAAAATCAAATTCAAAATCACTGAAAAAAAAAAAAAAATGCACGTCCAACATTATTGTCTTAAGTTTAATTTTCATGTGTGGTTCAATTATTAGGTATTTTGTTTTCTTTGTAGTTCATTTTTTTTATTAAAAAAATATATATTTTATTTTTGTCCTATTTTTGTTATATTATGTAAGTTTTGTTAATTTTAGTTTTAAAAGTAATAAGCGTTTTATTTCTTCTTTCTTTTTTTTATTGTTAAATACTTGTGACACCTAATTAGATAAAATATAATTATATTATGTTATGTGTGTGATAATATATGTACTGATGTGTGAATACTATATTAATAAATACCGTTTGGCTTCTTGTCTCATCTCGTTATACCTTCCCATTGGAATGACACCGGATTCAAGGCCTTTAGGATTCGTGTGCGGTCAGAGCACCTCAAAATATTCCTGAAGAAGGAATTGTGCCCGCTTGGTGTTGTGTACTGCAAATACATTCGTGGATTTGCCTCATGCAAAACCAACGATGTTCCTGGGCCCCGCGCAGCACCTACTCCCTCTGCATCACCCCCAGCAGGGACGCCGGCACCGTCCACTGAAGCTTCTCGTACTCCTCAGAAGGTGGTCACAGTACCTGATGGGTACTTCTATGACCACAAGAAGATGAAGATACGGAAGCTTTAGAAGAACTAATTTTATTATTCTTAAGTTAATGATATTTTCATATGTATTTTAGTTGTAAGGTATTTATCTATGGGACATCTGTTGCCTGATAATAAACAATTTATTATTATTATTATTTATCTTGTATATTTGATGTATTTGGTCTCTAGAATACGTTTTCCCAACAAGTAATATTCGTACAAAATAGTTTCAGCTTCATAGTCCATAGAACACCTAATTTTTTTTTTTTTTTTGTACAACACTGTTTTACACACTTAAGTACGTGGATTAAGACGCGGAGATACCGGTTCCGATTCCTTGTCCGGACACAATAATTTATTTGTGATATTTCTGGAGTTTGGTACGCTAGAGAGATCGACTTGCTTGCCATTTGTGGATGTTCTATACATTGATTTCGAATGAGCCTGCGACACCGAACAATTTCGCCTATCTCTCTTCTTTCCATGACAAATCTCTTCGCTCTTCTCACAAATCCCTTCTATTTGTTTCCTCACATCTCCCTTCTATTTGTTTCCTCACATCACACTGCATTTGTCTCTAACTCTTTCGTAGTAGTTGATACTAATTTGTGGAACGATCTTCCTGTCATCATACGGCAAGCAACTACCAGGTCATCTTTTAAAAAACTGGTGTATTCGCAGTTCTTAAATAGCTCCTGACAGCGTTAGTAAGTAGTAGGTATATGTTTATGTATAATAATGTGTATTATTAGTATTTAGTATATTGATATTATATAATATATGTATATGATGTAAGTAATTATTATTCCTATTAAATTACCTTTTATAATTACAGTATTATTATTATTTCTTCCTCCGTGGTCTAGCGGTTAAGTCCGTGGATTTAGACTCGGAGGTACCGGGTTCGATTCCTGGTCGGGACACAAAAATGTATTAATGTATTTATTATTTTATATATTATATTTAATTTATTTATGATATTTCTCGAGTTTGGTACGCTGGAGACATCGACGAGCTTGCCACTTGTCATGATTGGCCTATAGTAAAGTTGGCTAAATGTGAATCCGCTTATTTATAAGCGTGGTTTCTGACCACCCCGAAAGGGAAAACGGTCGTGATGATTATTATTTCTATAATTGCACCTATAATTGTTCAAATGTGTCCCCAAGATTTGGCTGTCACAGAGTGTCTTCGGGCATTAAAATAAAAATAAATTAGGTCCGCCTTTGTACTTTGGGCAATAAAGTTTTTTAAATAAATAATTATATGGAAAGTAGCATCACGACCGTATCCCTTCCGGGGTCAGAAACCACGCTAGTTTTTTTATTAAAGAAGCGGATTCACATTTAATATATGAGTTAAAGTAAAGTTGGCTTAATGTGTATCCTACTCTTTAAAAGTGTGATTTATAACCACCCGAGAAGTGACACGATCGTACTTTTTGTCTATCAAGTTGTTAAATAGAGTTTAAACCTAAAACTCTTTAAAAGGCAAAGTTATTCTCGGAAAAGTTGCACTTTGGTCGAGTTTTAGGATAAGAAAAGTATCATCACGACTGTAATTATTCGAAGCAAAAACATATACACTGTATTTTTTTTTGTTTTTTTAGGGTAGAAGACATTTAGTTTATTTTTGTTTTACTTGTGTCCCACAACACGTGATCATTTCCCTCCTATCCTTTTTTGTACCTCACCCCGCAACCCCGCAAAAAATCCCCCCGCGCTCATTTTGTAGTGTGTACACTCTCAGTTCACACGTGCCATCTGAAATGAAAAACCTCAACCCTCTTAAAAACTTTATCCGCACAAACAATACAGCGAAGTGAAAGTCTACTAAATCTCCACTCTCTCCGCACCGCTACGGACTACATCTCCTCTCCGCTCCAACTACCGCTCCGGTTCCCAGCAACGCGTCGCTTCGACGCTTCTCTGTTGGGAACCACCTCGGAGGAAGGACACGTGTGCCAGCCGACTAAACAGTTTTGGTAATCCAGTTACATCCCTTTTCATCTCCTCCAACTATATATTATTATGTGACGTCGCTTGGCAGCCACTGCAGCGATTCCGAGCACGATACTAAAGGCAATTTACACACGATAAAAAAAGCTAAACCATTTTTCCGGGATTCCGTATACATTTGAGAAAATTGTTTTTAGCCTATTGTCTAAAATATGTTCTTGATGCGAAATCTAACTCGGTCCCTCCTTCTCTAAATACACGACTGTTACCCCTAAGTCACGGAGACAGATGATAAAGTTAGGGGAAAATAGGTCATTGCCAAAGTGGCTGCAAAATGCCGCGCTTCGAAACTAGGGCTGACCTAGCCGGGGCTTGATTTTATTTAAGTCAAAGTCGAAATATCTTTATTCACGTTAACCTATTACAGGCATTTGTGACACGTCATAATTTAAATTCATTCGTAATTTCTCCTGTTAGTGGAAGACTAAGCAGCGAAGTGGTCCAATGAGTAAGCTGTTAGCAGAAGTCTAGCAGCTTAGCAAATTCCAGTAACCAGTTAATGTTTAATCTGATTGAGAAAGGAATCTCCCAAAGAAAACTCAGCTATAGCAGATTTACAAATGAAACGAATAAAGAATTACACAACAACACATCCGAGAGTTTCAACTACAAACGTCGCAGATAGAGCAAGAATTGATGCGATTGAGATGTGGTGCTGGCGTCGTGTACTCAGAATCCATTGGACCGCACGACGAACTAACGTTTCAGTGATTGAAGAGCTCAAACTTGCCAAGGGACAGAGACATTCTACCGTCTGCTTTAATACTTTGGCCACATTGCTAGAAGAGGTGCCGACAATCTGGAAAAACACATCTGGAAAAACTCTTAGTAAGAACAAGAGAATGAAGCCCCAAACGACCACCTAAACATCCCAGTACACCAAGCCATCCACTGCGCCGAGAACCGCAACCACTGGAAATGGCTAGTGGATGGACTGCGACGGAGTCACGATCCCCAATACTGGGGTACCGACTAATGACGAGGTGTATACTACGATAGTATATTAGAACTCTCCATTACATAGAGAGGATATCCTTCACAAAGGGTTTGCACACGTGACTATAATACTTATACATAGTATGGTATCTGTGACAATTAAAATCTCGGCAGATATGGCGTAGAACGGCGACCCACTTCCGGACCCGCAAGGGAAGGTTTTTCTCAAGGCGGAAATGAGATTTCCCGCTAGATATAATGGGCTTTATAGAGGATTACGAAATGCATATTTGAATTTATAGTACAGAGAAAGAGAAGAGAAATTTCATAGATTTAGGTATCGTCTCCCAGGTCCTTTTTTTTTTAAAGACGTTGAATCGATAAATCATCAATGACCAAATCAACAATCATTGCTCACTATCCCAAAGGTTATCTGGTAGAAAATGTCACTAGACATTAAATGTGTTTTTGTTTATTGTGGAATAAAGAATTTATCTATCTATCTAATGATACGCCCCCTGCCTGAAGGGCCAACGCGGGTGGGGGTCGCATACCCGACTCATCCGTGAGGCCTCCTAAGGAGTCCCCAGGGCGCCTACGGACTAAAACCGTATAAACCGTCTCTCTTTCACTGTTGGCCCTGCGTGCCTTAACAGCTAAGTCTGAGTCGTGGCTACGGAGTGAAGGCACTCGTTCGCTGCGTAAACTCCCAGGTCCATCGTAATATTAGTTCTTCTTGAAATTAAAATTCATTGCAAATGACACATACTTTCAACGAGACAAACGAATAGGTGGTAGTTTGCCCAGTCTGCCGGGGCGGAGAAGTATCCACCATTCGTGCCGATAAACCCAGCAAAGTGTATCCACACATTTCGGAATCAGGCTGGAATTGCCGTCATGCCCAGTCAAGCTGGCATAGTATTAGGGATTGATGTCAGTCATGAGTATCTGATTCCAGTTGCTGACATTCATGGACTTTGCGCGCAACTGTCACATGTCGTGCTAGTATGATGAAAAAAAAACTACGCTCTGCGTCTAGAAAATCACCGCAATTTTTGTGTGAGCCGATTTTCTATCAAATTCGCGGTTAAAATCGTTCTGAGAAAGTAAAGTGCGGCCAGCAGTGAAAACTAGGCGTTTTTCCTGTGGTATGTCCTTTTTTCTTATTCATTTGTTGGTTCTAGCAGATCCTTGTCATTTGCTTTAGTAACTAATTCTTTGGACAAACTAGCAGAGTAGAACGCCTGGCTGATGGCTGGACTCGTGGTACCCAGTACGGACCAGTTCTCTTATATTACGCCCATGTAACCTCCTGCTATGAATTCCAGCTTGCCGCTCAGGTTGATGGTCCGGATCTACAAGATATTCATTCGTTCCCGTCTCACCTATGCTGCTCCAGCCTAGCACCATCTCAGTCAGCTGAACATATCGCTCAGGGTGGTCTCCCAAACGCCATGGTTCGTGCTTAAATCCGTCATAGCTCGAGATCTGGAGATGCCTACTATTGAGGGGTTTGTCGTCGCCTTACTAGACATATATTCTATCGGGCCGACAACAGACACTTCAAGCATCTCCAGAATGTCCACTTCCTAGAGAAGTGCTCCTGGAGGAGAGCTAAGGTAGTCGAACCGAAACCCCCTGGGTGCGAAAGTCACACGAGCGCTGTTATACCAGTAACGGTGCCTAGCACTAAAAGTGTATGAGTTACCAGCGGGGTGATAACTCGCTAAGATCCTTCCGGGAAGAACTGGCGACCCCACTGTCTGTCTGTCTCTTATATTATTTCAGCCTTATTTCGTTTCATTTTCTACTTATAAACGTAATAACGTAAATAAAAACGTAATCGTAATAAATAAATATGTACTTAAATTATTTGAAAGCTACCTGCAAGCTTTTCGTGCTCTAAGCACTTAATCTAGATTGTAGACTGGCTATTGAAATATTTTGTAAGGAGTATCTTACTTTTACAAAGCCAGACCGAGTTTTCAATTTAGATGGAGCTTTGTAAAGGTATAAAAATATAAATGTTATTTCCCAAAAATTAATTTAATAAATATTTGTATATGAGTAATATTATATTTACATACTTTATTACTGTTACTTAGGTGTCAAGATATAGAAATTCAATTTAAAAAAAAACAATAAAACAAATATATTAAATTAAAAACCAAAGATCTACAGGAAAATGTACCCTAACAGTGAGTGAGATGTGATCAATCTAAAAATTAAATATGTTAATCGTTGTTTAATTCGAAGTACAACTAAATCCATTTTCACAAAACACAACACCAATTTTCACACATTTTTCACATGGGACAAATCCTAAACTATGGGGAATAGCCAAATAATTTTGGATAAAAACTAAAACTGCAACATTCGATTTTTGAAAAAAAAATTTTCTTCGTCTGTAATCGAACGCTTTTGCATCTTATTGGTCTTGGCCATAAGGTGGTGCCAAGCTGGCGGAGAATAGGTGAGACGAGAGCGGATGAACTTCTTGTAGATCCCGACCTTCAACCTGAGCGACAAGCTGGCATGAGGATAGTATTTCACAAAATTAACACCGAGGGTCCTGTTCGTTTCAGCGTTGACGTACGAGTAAGTAAGCTTTGTGAGTTGAATCGAAAATATGTCCTCTCGGTCGTTCGCAAATCATGCGCGTTACTTGCTCGGGTAGCTCAGCATAGCATTGGAATATTCTGGAGTCGTTGGACCCGCACGCTTCATTACATACGCATACTTACACCGTGTGCAAGAACTCTAACAAATAATAATAAATTTAACTTAAGCATATGCTGTGCATCGCGGTGGTGGCTCGGTTGTAAGACCGCGTACCTTGAATCCTACAAAGGTCGGTTCAAACCCACCCGGCATGTACCAATGAGAAATACACTTTTCTTACGTACATTTGTCATAGATGTAACCACCACCCGTTCCCGTGCCTCGGAGAGTAAGTTAGGACGTCGGTCCCGGTTCCACTAATACCAACTTGTGGAATCGTTAATAAAATGTCATAAAAAATAATTTAAATAAATAAATTACACAATATTCTCGCCAAGCCGTCTGGCCAGCGTGGCGAGTGTAGGCCGAATTCTCCAGTTCTGGAAGGCCCATCTCCAGCAGTGGAGGTCTAGGACGCTGTGTTCTAGGGGTTGTAATGAATACGCTGTAGAAAGGCCAAGCACGCTTCATATTTTTTTTTATACTAGTACGACATGTGACCTACCCCCACCTGAAGGTAAGTGGCGAGAAAGATCCACGAATGTTAGGATCTGGGATCAGATACTCATGACTGATATAAGTCCCTAACACTATGCCTGCTTGACTGGGCATGACGGCAATTCGAGCCTGATCCCGAAACGTGTGGATACACTTTACTGGGGTTATCGGCACGAACGGTGGATACTTCCCCGTACCGGCAGACTGGGCAAATTACCACCATTAAACCACCTTATAAAAAAATAGGCTAAATTATATTCTATTTAGATAATTAGCTACTGACCCAAATGCAAAATAAATTACAAAAATAATGTCACACCTTGTCCTCATTTTGTCATTTCACACGCAAATGTAAACGAATAAATTCCTCTTTTAGCGTCAATGGTTTTTAGGACTAATATATCCGAATACCATTTTATGCGATTGACTTGCATTTCAGCACCGGGCATAAATATCCCGATCTCACTGACGAGCTACTCAATAAACTGGATCGACTTCTAAACTTATGCATCCGATTTGTTTTCGGCTTGCGTAAGTATATATAAATATCTCTCATTTTCGTACACAGTTAAATTTGCTCAATATCCGCTGTCGCAGGTCAACTCATCTTCATCTCTTTCTATACAATATTATTTTTTAATTCAATTCAATTCATTTATTCACCATAAGATACAATGACATGGTTTTGTCAGTTATACAATTAACAGTTTACATATCATGGAAGGATAGCAAAAGATCGACCATTAGTGCAAAGAACAGCCATCGTCATTACCAAATTAAAACTATGTAAATTATACACTCCCTAAATATAGATGCTGCTGTAAAAGAGCGTTGTCAGTTACTATACTACTTAAACCCACGTTATTAAATTAGATGTCAGTAAATGTCACAAAATATATTAATAAATATTACATTATGTAAGATAAGCAGCTGTAAAAGGGCGTTGTCAGGTACTAAATAAAAAATATTCATTAGTATTATAAAAACAACACTCAGCAAGCCATCTATGCAGCTTTATTTTAAATAAATTTGTAGACAGACTTAATATTTCGTTAATAATTTATTATAAACTATAATGCACATTATATATGCGTTACAACTTACTACTTTACTTTTAGGCATTATGCTATGAATGGGTTTATTTGGATAACGTGTTTTTGGGTTAAATATAATGGTTGGTTATTCAGACTAATGTTTTAAAATATCTAGAAAATCGAAGTGTCACTTAAGTGCGACTGACCGAAGGGGAAACGGTCGTGATGATACTTTACACTTAAGTGTGCGGAATTGAAAGCCGGGTATGTATGCAGGTCAATTATGGAGGGCATTAGCTTTAAGAGGGCAACCACAATCGAGAAACAATTATTTTCCTTTTAAAATTTATTCCAAAAGGAAAAATAAAACTCAAGGGAAATAGATGATTTTGATGACAAATTGTTTGGACAAAAAGATGTTGTCTTTTACGTTTTTCGCGTATATCTTTCTTTTTTATTATTGTTGTATACTTTTTTCTTATTATGCCTAATGAGTTATAGATTTAATTGTCTAAAGTAGTTAGATCACGACCGTATTACCATACCATACATACATATCATATTCACAGTTGTTCTAATTAGTCCCAAATGTTTGGCTGTCATTTTCTACAGGCATTAAGTCCGCCTTTTGTACTTTGTGCATTAAAGTTGTAAAATAAATAAATAAATATCGTGCCTTCCCACTTGTCCTTGACCTCTAAGGACCCAGGCGCTGCTGCATTACAAGCAGAGAACCTCAAGCGGCGGAAATACACTCAGCTTATTGGGAGATGTGTTTTGCGCCGTTTGGAGTTGAAACTCTCGGGCCGTGGGGACCAAGTGCACACGAAATTTTTAAGGCCTTATCAAAACAGCTTGTCAACACCTCGGGAGACAAAAGGGCTGGGCAATATTTGGGCCAAAGGATCAGTATTGCCATTCAACGTGGCAATGCAGCCAGTATCCTTGGCACTTTGCCCATTGGCAGCGATTTGGAGCTATTTTTTTATTTATAATAATTTTTATTTTGTTTTTTCTTCAATTTAGTTTTTAGTTTTATTTATTAATTAGGTTTATTTTTATTAATAGTAATTTATGGTTTAAAATTTAAGTTTTTAGTTTTTTTTTTAAATCATTGTACCTTATTTCCTTCGAATAAAGTTTTTTTAATTAATATCTAAAATAAAATATAGTTCATAGGCGAGTTTAATACCTAAAAGGTATTCATTCTCTAACAGCTAACCATTGGGAGAACGACAAAAGATATAGTGGGATGCAGAGTCAAAAGGAAAAATTTATAATAACTAATAGCAATAAATATATACCTAAATATATATATTTTTAACATCCTATATACATAAATTACTATCTAGAAAATTATATCATTTATTTATTTATAAATACATTGAGCTAGGACAGGCTAACAGAACTGTTAGTAAGTGCACTGGTTTCTGTACTAGATAACTCTGTCAAGGCACAGAAACCAGATTGATCAGGGAAGGTGTAGTTTCTTGATCCTAGTTTTGCAACACTCAAATGTGGTTGTTATATCTTATTTGTGTATTTATTTATATTTAGTTATGTACTTATATTTGCTTATTTATTTTGTTCACCTGTGATTCGTTTAATCTAATTTTATGTACTTAATCTTGTTTTAACCATTATATTTTGTTTTTCTTTTTGGTGTTCATTTATATAAATACATACATATAATACATAAATAATATCATTTCATTTATTTATCACCGTAGGGACCGTCTGGAAGACTTCGTTAAGTCAATTTATAATACTCTGTAACTAATATTAGTAACCTACAGTAAGCGAGATAACACAATCATGGTCAGACAGCTTAATACGAAACAACACGACGAAGACCAGAAACAGCCCAAACTATCAATACAATTATGGAAGAGCCATATTGAATGCTAAATAATCAATTACAGAAATATAAATTTAAATACTAATAATGTCAAACTATAAATATAAATATACAATAAATCATATACAATAATAACATAAATAATAATCCATGTTGAAAGTTTTTTATTCGAAGGAATATAAGTAATTAAAAATACTTAAAGAAAAAAAAAAAGAAAAAAAAAAAACTAAACCTAATAGAAAATATAAGAACTATATTTATACATAAATAAATGTCATACCTACGTAAACAAATAAATATATACCTAAATATAAAATACATATATACTCATATATATAATAAGTGAGTTAATGCGAATTATTCTGTTTATAACTGCCTCCGTGGTCTAGCGGTTAAGTCCGTGAATTTAGACTCGGAGGTACCGGGTTCGATTCCTGGTCGAGACACAAAAATATTTATCAATGTAAATGTATTTATTTACATAATATTTAATTTATTTGTGATATATCTCGAGTTTGGTACGCTGGAGACATCGATGAGCTTGCCACTTGTCATGATTGGCTTATAGTAAAGTTGGCTAAATGTGAATCCGCTTATTTATAAGCGGGTTTCTGACCACCCCGAAAGGGAAACGGTCGTAATGATACTTTACTTTACTTTACTTTATGACGTAAGAATTGTATATATATATTTTTTTATGTCAATCCACAGAAGATAATATCCGATTGTTTCGTCTTAAAATTTTGTGAGTTAGATCTTATAACAATTTTTTTCTCCATACAATAGTACCTACCCTAATGTACAATGCAACACAGAACCTTAGTTCAAAACCCTGACCCTGAAAAAATCTCATTATTTACGTTAACTGTGCGATAATTCTATCATAACGGTGAAAAATTTAGACACTAAATTACGCTTAAAATGAGTTCCTTTAATGGATCTGTGCGTCTGGTGGCTACAGAGTTATTAGTCAAACCATTTGAATAAAGACAGATTCTCCGCCCAGTAGAACAATGAAATTGACGCGGTGGTTTAGGGCCAATTGAAAAACCAACAAATTAGTAATACTTGCTCGCATAATTTTCAAAGTTGTTTTGTCACTCAGACTTATTTATTCAATATTTGACTGCCTCCGTAGTCCGTGGATTTAGACTTGGAGGTACCGGGTGCGATTCCTGGTCGGGACACAAAAATATTTATTAATGTAAATAAATATTAAATAATATTTAATTTATTTGTGATATTTCTCGAGTTTGGTACACTGGAGACATCGACGAGATTGCCACTTGCCATGATTGGCCTATAGTAAAGTTGGCTAAATGTGAATCCGCTTATTTATAAGCGTGGTTTCTGACTACCCCAAAGGGAAACGGTCGTGATGATATTTTACTTTTTTATAGAAATAAAAATATGTCCAAAATGTCAAAAATAATATTGATTTAAATCTTTATTGCACAAAGTACAAAGACTTAATGCCGCTAGGCATTCTATGACAGTCAACAAAATCGGGACGGGACAACAAAAGCAATTAAACAATGAAAAGCCTAATTAGACAATATAATATACATACTAAGATACCTAGGCGCGGTGGTGACTCGGTTGTAAGAACGCGTTCCTTAAATCCTACAAAGGTCGGTTCAAACCTCCCTGGCATGTGCCAATGAGAAATACACTTTTCTTACGAACATTTGTCATAGATTTACAACACCACCGTTCCCGTGCCTCGGATAGCACGTTAAGCCGTCGGACCCGGTTCCACTAATACCAACTTGTGGAATCGTTAATAAATTATCTTTAACATTGACATTATATCCTCGCCAAGCCGTCTGGCCAGCGTGGCGAGTGTAGGCCAAATTCTCCAGATATATGTTTTGGAAGGCCCATCTCCAGCAGTGGAGGTCTAGGACGCTATGTTCTAGGGGCTGTACTGATGACTGACTGATGAAGATACCTAAATAAATAATATTTACATACTAATACTACATGCAAATACATACATATAAACTACACATATAAACAATAATAATATACATACATATAAATAAATGTAATATCTATCTATAACCATATTAAACTAACAAAGTTTATCATGACTTCATAAAGTGTGCATATACAAGTTTTTTAAAGATAGCCCTGCTCGGGGCCTGCAGGATTTTTATGGGCAACTGACTCCAGAGGTGTACAGCTACAACTGTAAAGGACTTTAATATGATAATAAATAACCTCAAAAGAACTAACTTAGTCGAATCGTGCTTTAAAAAAAAAAGTGAAAAAAATCCTAGTCCATCTAATACAGGTCTCTGGCATCTCCATTTTCCATCTGACAGGGACTCCGCCTCGCCCTCACACCGCTAATGGTCGACCTCAGTCATCTTTAACCACTCCACTTGTTCGCTAATTTATTTCAGCTGTCATATCTGTGCCCACTACATCTCTTGGACAGTTTCTTTGTTACGTTGATTATTGAAACCAGTAACTAAACGTGCACATGTTGAGGCCAGCAGCCCTATTCTGTTACTTAAGCGCATACGTTATATAATGGAATCCATTAACTATATATATCACGCTATTAAAGTTGATATTTGCACGGCAGATGTCAAGGTCGAGCGCGTATAGAGTTGAGAATATTCTAAACATATAAAAAATAAACTAAAACAATAAGTAAATAAAAACCAACTTACAAAACCTAATTTAGATATAAATCGTATCCGCGCGGCATGGTGGCAAGAACACTGGCCGCATTTACTCGCTGGATCGCTATGCTGATTCTCTGGGCAGGGAAAGAACCAGCCCTCTTGTCCCCAGAGCAGACAATTAGACGAGGGGTGATTTGGACCCCACGGGCCTAAAGTCTCTACAGCTATCGGCACAAACACGTAGTCTTTGATTATAGATACGTATTTGCGCCGCTTGCCAGACTCTGCGCTTTCTGCTGCGGCTCCTGCTTTTAGCGCTGTTCCCCTAAGTTGTGACAAAGCCAAAGTGACGACACAAGTGGCATCCCACACTAAGGCCTGTCCCCGCTTCCAGGGGATCAGCGTCATACCATCAGGTCTCTTGCCATCATCGCGGACTAATCCAGTGTGTTCCAGAATAGCTGGAACCTCAATGGTGGCAAAAGCCCGTTGAGACTTGAATAATATTTTGTAATTATGACGCAACCTCTGACATAAATAACGAAATCCACTAATAATGTTTGCAATTAAGTGACAGAATAGAATACAGGTTACGTGCATCGTTTAAGAGTTCAACTTTTGCATCCCTTTCGCTCTCACAACCAAATATTTTCAAGTATAACATTTTTTTTTTTTAATTCGTTTATTCAGATAAAAACTTAAACTATTCACATTTTTTAAATTATACGCTAAACTGCATAACAGTTTGTTGGCGAATAAAATATCTTTTTTACAGTATTTTTTTTTTACACTATATTTTTAAAACACAAAGTTATTTACGATTAAATCACATTACTGTTGTATTTACTTAGCAAAAGCAACTTTAATTTTCCTTTAAATTTTTTTTTTGTTATTTTTACACAGTCATCAATGGGCATAATATTATTAAATATAATGGAAGTTAAAAACTTTCTAGTTCTTTTATCATAATAGTTGTTATACCGGTATTCATTGTATCTTGTCTTTTGTGAGAATCTAGAGAACTATAATGTAGTCTGTCTAGTCGAAATAAAATTACCGACATTTAAGATATATTTTTAGCTTTACGCAGTGAATGTTGGTGTGAGAGGAGTTACAGCAAAATCTTTCCACAACTTACCGAAAGAAATAGGCCAAAACTGGTCTGCCGTCAATACATTTATGGAAAAAGCTTCCAAGACGGCATTAACGGAATCATATATTATTTAGTTGGGTAGGGAGAGGAGTGGAATGGTGCATAATGAGCGTCTTATTGCGCAACAAAATAAAAAAGGGAGGCCTCCTTTATAACCTAGCCTACTACACACTTTTACCTACATAATTTTATATATATTTGGTGAAGTCAATAACTTGGGTGTATATTTGTATATATTGTATTGTATCGAGTAAAAGATCGAGTGCTCGCTGAAATGATCAAATACGGAGGTATACCGGTCTGGAACGCTTTCCATCTGCTGTGCAACCTTTGCTGGCAGGAGGGAAGAGTACCGGAAGACTGGCAGCAGTCAGTAATCGTTCCTTTATACAAAGGCAAAGGATCTAGATTGGACTGTTCCAACTACCGAGCGATTAGTTTGATCAGTTTGGCGAGCAAGATGTATGGCAAGATTCTCACGAAACGACTGCAAGAGAAGACTGAAGATCTTTTATGGGAGGCACAAGGAGGCTTTAGACCTGGAAGAGGATGCATTGACCAAGTCTTCTCGCTCCGCAATATCACAGAGAAGTTTTTGGCCTTAAACCAGAAGGTTTTCTGTGCTTTTGTGGATTTGGAGAAGGCTTTTGATAGAGTTGTAAGAAAGAAGCTTTGGGACATATTGCCGGAGTATGGAGTGAATGACAAACTGCTACAGGCTATACAGTCCCTGTACAAGGGCTGTAAAGCTTGTGTGCGGGTGGAGGGAGGTATGTCGCCTTGCTTTGAATCCCAAATGGGTGTCAAACAGGGCTGTGTGCTTTCCGCCAGATTATTCACTCTATATCTCGACAAATGCCTAAAAAGTGTGAGAGAGAGTAACTGTGGGATAAAGATGAGTGATCTAGTGGTGAACTGCCTGCTTTATGCAGATGATGCTGTTCTTATGGCATCGTCCGAACAACAACTGCAATCACTAGTCACAAGAATGAAGGAGGGATGTGCAGAAAAAGGACTCCGTTTGAATGCGAGAAAAACCAAGGTACTAGTGTTTGAAAGAAGAAGGATGACAACCGTGACGATAAAGATTGATGATGAAACTCTAGAACAAGTAAATGAAATTATATATCTGGGCAGTGTTTTCACTGCGGATGGGAAGTACGATAGGGACGTTGAAAGAAGAGTGAACGCGGGAAATAGTGTTAACGGTGCCCTGGGGTCACTGATCGGCAGTCGAAATGTCAGTGACAAAGCTCGGCTCGCCATACACAATGCCATGTTGGTACCAACACTGATGTATGGAAGCGAAACGTGGATATGTCAGAATACGCATGAGAGTAGGGTTAATGCAGTAGAAATGCGGTCGTTGCGGCGGATATGTGGCGTCACTTTGGCGGACCGCATACGTAACGTCGAAATACGGAAAAGGGTTGGTATGAAGGAAAGCATAGGGACAAAAATAAGGAAAAGCATGCTACGATGGTTCGGGCATGTTGAAAGGATGAGCGAAGAAAGATTGACGAACCAGGTATATAATGCGAAAGTTGTGGGTAAAAGAGGCCCTGGCAGACCAAGACACACGTATCACGATCAAATAAATAAAACACTAGCTGAAGGAGAATTAAAAAGCCTTCGTAACAAAAGGGCATGTATGAAGAGGTTGATGAATGTCGATGAAGCGAAAGAGGTATGTCGTGATCGTGTCAAGTGGCGCTCAATTGTCTCTGCCTACCCCGTAAGGGATCTGGCGTGAAGATATGTATGTATGTGTATTGTATGTATATATGTGTTTATTTGTGTATATAATTTACATATTGTTTATTGCTTACAAAGTGATCGTTTAGTTATAATATATTGGATTTTTACTTGCACCCACCGTTCACTTTAAATGCTTTATCTGTCCATAAGGTTGGCTGTCAGAGAATGTCTAGCGGCATTAAGCCCGCCCCTTGTACATAGTGCAATAAAGTTTTAAATAAATAAATATTTCCTAGAAAGCACATTGACTACATTTATCAAAAGTTTATGAAACTTGAAAAAACACTTTTAAATGTTGTATTGTGCGAGCGAGAGGCAGGCGGTTAAACCCTCTTAAGGTTGAATCGCTATCGCCTGAGTACCAAAAGTAAGAAAATCCAAGCCATTTATGTTTCTAATTCTACAATGCAGTTACCAGGATTACAGAAACGGGTGTAGGTACGCTTATCTCGCTTCTTGTAAGTTTACGACCGCGATACGAAATGTACGACCAACTTACTACAGTTTATGGTCTCCTGGTACTTCTAAGAAAATTGATGATACATTTTCGATGTAGTTCGTTGTTTTTTTTTTATAAATAGCCATCAATATTTTAGCAACAAATTTCACCGCTACTAAGTTCTGAATAAACGAGTTTAAATTTCGAAATCACCATTAGCTAGAACTTATCGCGTTTAGCGTGAATGGTAAAATTGGCCCTTAGAAGCAAAAAAACGCAAAAAAAATAATAAAAAGTAACAAAACTACAAATCTACTAATCAATAAACTAATTCTGTTTCAAAGATAAGATAATTTGTTTCTTTTAAATAATAAAATGTAGCTGGTCTAATGACATGACAACGTAACTTTATCTTTACAACCTATGCTACGGCTACAGATACAAAAAAAAATAAGGAAATTCCTACGACAGTAATATTTCACCAATTACATATAAGCATACATGACGAATCGTGGAGACGAGTCAAACAATCCCCTCGTTCCGAGACACGATAATAGTAACATAAGCACGCTTAAATGTGTAAACCGTTTTGCCAAAGCTATGTGACGTCACAAATGACATTATTCCTCGCGCTTAGACTGCTCACGATATCGAGGCAGATCACTCTGAGCGCTGTCAGTTTTTGTCATTATGTCGCGCGCCATTTTCAAGTTTATTTAGTTTAGGTTTTCTTTTTAATTATTTAATATTGTAATTCGTTTATACTGTTTGTATATTACTTCTAAAACAAATCTATAATTAATATTTAAGTAGGAAGTGGAAAAAAAATGTCTGTAACACGGCAAGTTATTTTAAAAGACCAAAATAAGTTAATAATATTAAACTTTACACATTTAAAGATAAATAAACTGAGAAATGTATGTTTGTTGGCATTAATACTCGAAGATATGAAATCCGCAATTTATCTTCCATACATTTAAAAAAAAACTATGGTGTTATGAATGAAAATGTGATTTAGACCGTTCCGAATTGATGAAACGTTCTGAGCATCCAAATCGTGATATTTGATTCAGAACGACTGTTAGTACCATATTCATTCTAAGCCTCTGAGCTTGGTTCGGAACGAGGCAATGACTCATTTAAATTTATTAAAAACACGTTCGTAATATCGTACGGTATTTTTACATTCTCTTTTAAAACTTGTTTTGCTGCCTCTAAAAGGTTACTAAATTGACTTGGTGATTGTGTAGGCTCGTTGGTCTAGGGGTATGATTCTCGCTTTGGGTGCGAGAGGTCCCGGGTTCAAATCCCGGACGAGCCCGTTTTTTTGTAAACTACAAAAACGTGTAGAAAATGCTCATTTTTCGTTTTATTAACAGAGGCATTGGCAAGCTGCCTATTTTATTTTACAATTTATAGTAGGATGTAGAACTTTAACAGATATTATAAATTTAATATTATTATTATTATGTTAAGAAATAAAATTAAAAATGAACTAGAACAAACACTATTATAAGACATTCTTTTATTGAATAAACAAATTTTTATGCTTCCATATTTTTAAAGAAATGTTGATTTCTTAATGAGTTATTTTTTGGTAATAAATATCTATTATTATAAATAGTAGATAGGTAAAGTAAAGTATCATCACGACCGTTTCCCTTTCGGGGTGGTCAGAAACCACGGTTATAAATAAGCGGATTCACAATTATCCAACTTTCTATAGGCCAATCATGACAAGTGGCAAGCTCGTCGATGTCTCTAGCGTACCAAACTGGAGAATTATTACATTTTTTTTATCTCGACCAGAAATTGTACCTGGTACCTCCGCGTCTAAATCTATAGCCTTAAGCCTCAGACCACGAAGGAAGTCATCCTGAAAGCCTCTCTTTAACATATCTTCACGCCAGATCCCTTGCGGGGTAGGCAGAGACAATTAAGCGCCATTTGACACGATCACGACATACTTCTTTCGCTTCGTCGACATTCATTAACCTCTTCATGCATGCCCTTTGGTTACGAAGACTTTTTAATGCACCTTCAGTCAGTGTTTTATATTCTGAGCAAGGCATTCTTTAAATTTTGTGAATAATTAATTAATTATTTATAAGTTAAAATATTTGGATTTATTTATTATTGTTATTTTTGTATTGATTTATTTATTTATATATCTACTTACTCACTTTTTATTCTATTTTTTATTGTCTTGTATTAACTTTATTATTATTTCATTGATTTTATTAGTGTTGAATTTTAATTTATTTTATTATTATTATTTATTTGTCTTTTCTTTCTTTTTATATTAATTTTATACTGTATATAACTATTGTTAATTTTAAAGCCTTATTAATATTAATATTTGTATAGTAAATTAAAAAATATAGGTATATTGACAATCCATTTTTAATGAAAATGTATGTATTAATTATAAGATTGACTGCATGGTAAATTGGACTTTACTGTTAAGCCATGTAATGTTGTATTAATAAATAAATTATTGAATAGTTGTTTTATTTCGGTACTACAAGTATATCCCCACAGTACAAGGCCACACCTTAAGGTAGATCCTAAATATGCATATGGTTACGTTCGACTTTCACTTTATTCTGTTTATACAGATTTGAGATTTAGCATCAGCCATCACCCGGCTCGTTGGTCTAGGGGTATGATTTTCGCTTAGGGTGCGAGAGGTCCCGGGTTCAAATCCCGGACGAGCCCAAAAACTTTTTTATTTTTTTATTATTATTTTTGGAACTTTTATGACGATTAGGATGCCGACATGAGTTTAAATGTTTGGATACTATCGTCATGGGATTTGGTTCCGAAGATTATACCTTCAAATCGCTTCATTAGTGTGCGCGTGAAGGCGGATTAATCTGATAGATAAATGGCAGTAGAGTCACATATCTTGGTCAGATGAAGACGTATTATAATGTATTATTCTAAAGTATAAGCTAAATTGAGGTTTCATCAAAATCTTTTCAGTAGTTTCTGCGTGAAAGACCAACATCCATCCATCCTCACAAACTCACTAAGAAAATAATATAATATAAATATATAATAATATTTGATCCCATCGATGTATCATATTTCGCTTTCAGTTAAAATGGCTCGATATCCGCTTTCGCCGGTCTGTCCATCTTCTCTCTTTACTTTATAACGTTCTCAATCACCCTAAAACACCTTCGTACCTTAAATCCCGCTTTGAATTTCTCTCTAATACGCACAACTGTGCTCTTCGCTCCTCTCACAACAATCAGCTAAAGATTCCTTCGCATTCCTCTAGCAGATATTCAGATTCCTTCACTGTTGCTGCCGCTCGTCAGTGGAACAAGCTACCCCTGGCCATAAGGCGTGCACCGTCCGTTAACGTATTTAAAAACCTTCTAACCACATTATTTCTTGAGAAACAGAATGTATGTCTCTCGAATTAGTTGTTTGACTTTTTATTTATATATATATATCTATTTATTTATATTGTATGTTTATGTATGTATGTATTATATAGTATGTATGTGTGTTGTTTTTTTTTTTATATTGTGTATGTATATGTATATTTAATGAATGCGTAATTATGTTTTTTTTACTAATTTAAGCTATTTTAATATTTTTCTTTATCCTGCCCATCACCTTACATGATCCCCAAGGTTAGCTGGTGAAGAATGCCTTATGGCGTTATAGCTCGCCTATGTACTAGGTTTTTAAGTGCAATAAAGTATTTAAATAAAATAAAAAATATCATAAATTCAATACAAAACGTACACACTATGAAATGAAATGAAATGAAATGAAATGAAATGAAATGAAATGAAATGAAATGAAATGAAATGAAATGAAATGAAATGAAATGAAATGAAATGAAATGAAATGAAATGAAATGAAATGAAATGAAATGAAATGAAATGAAATGAAATGAAATGAAATGAAATGAAATGAAATGAAATGAAATGAAATGAAATGAAATGAAATGAAATGAAATGAAATGAAATGAAATGAAATGAAATGAAATGAAATGAAATGAAATGAAATATCGTTTATTTGCAATAAATACAGTACAGTGGTCACAAAACTTTAGTCAGGTCTACTCACATGTATTCTACCTGCAAGCAGGCGTGCAAATCTTTACTTACATACTTATATCATAATCACAACTACATTAAAACAAAAAAATATATATTAATTAACCTGTTTTGCACTCAAGATACTCTTTTACACTATAAAATCTATGGTCCAGTAGCCATTTCGTCAGTTGTAATTTTAGTTTAGGGCCCTGCAATAATTTTATTTTGTCAGGAAGCTTATTATATATTATTATACACATATTAAATACATTTTTCATACTTATGTCTTTATAGCAGGGGGGCTGGTATAATAAATTTAAAAACGTGTTGCTTGCCAACTTACCAACTTTGGATGCTAATTCTCAAGCGATGATAATATCACACGCTATATTTATCGGAAATTATGTCGCAATGCATACAAAAAGACTGGTTTTATTCTCTATGAATACAATGCTGCTAAACAAACTATTGTTACTATCACGATACTAGGTGAGAATCAGTTAATTACAACTTTTTGAATGTCTTGGAGTTCATGGGCTCGGCCTCGCCGCGTCGCATCTCACAGGGGGACAGCGCATAAAGCAGAGGCCGCGGCGGAAAATGCGGAGTCCGTCAATCGGCGCAAGTATTAGTAAGTATATTAAAAGATTACATATTTGTACCGTTTGCTGTAGAAACTCTGGGCCATGGAGATCAAGCGCAAAAAAGTTTTTATTTTATTTTTATTCAGGAAACATACAGAACTTAAAATATTTTTACAAGTTTATATTCTGTAAACTCCATTAAAAACAAACAACATTTAAATACACATTTGGAGCCTTTATTGTATTTAATTCTTTATGTCATACATCACGCACGTTTCTCGATTTATGTGCACAATTAAAAAAAACATAAATTTAACTTTTATTTCGCGTACACAAACAATAAATCGGCGTTCACAACAGCCAAGACTCCATTTTGTTTCGATTTGGTTTTGACAATTTCAGGGTTACCAGTATATTAAAAAAAAAACTTTATTAATGAATATAATAAAGGAGTTCTTCCCGCCATTTTGCGTGGACATGTCAAGTGCAAATTTTGTTTTGTAAATTAATTTACTGTGGATATTATTGGTCAAAAGTGGTGTTGTTTTGTTTAATAATGTGCTACAATGTGAATAATTATGGAAAACGATAAATTGGACTTTAAATATGGGGCACAACTTGCAGTTTATTTTTTGCGGTTTTCCCGCGCTGTCAACTTCCATATTTTACCCGACGTGTTTGAGCAGTGGATGGTTCCGCGAGTGACTCCAAGAAAAGCATCAAATTCTGCAGCATCTGGAATTTGATGATGACCTCATTAATTCATGAAAAAAAAAGATTTATTACGTCAGACTTGGCTGTATGGGCTAGACCCTTTGCCTTCCCTATCATCTCATTCATCATCCATCGGGAGGAGAGAACCAAAAAAAAAAAAGAATATAATAAATTATTAAAGTGTAGAGTATAAAACTACATAACTCGATTTTTTCCAATGTGTGGAAGAGCATAGCCCCGACCTATGTGCTTGGCGGAGTAGGTACATGACGAAGACATTAAATATAAAAAAAGTTAAGTATCATCACGACCGTGTCCCTTTCGGTTTTTTTTTAAGACGGTGATATTGTTTAGGACTTATGTATGTCCTTAAATAAATAAAAAAAAAAAAAAAAGACGGTGATTTGATAAATCATCAATGATACGCCCCCTGCCAGAAGGGTCAACGCGGGTGGGGGACGCATGCCCGACTCACCGTGAGGCCTTCTAAGAAGACCCCAAGGCGCCTACGGACTAAAATCGTCTCTCTCTCACTGTTGGCCCTGCGTGCCTTAACAGCTAAGTCTGCGTCGTGGCTACGGAGTGAAGGCACTCGTTCGCCGCGTTCATGCAAGCATGCGAAGCAAAAGTCTACTCGACGGCAGCAGACCCAAGCTGAGGAGTCTGCGGTGGAGCCATCGAGGGGGAAATTGGGGGCGAAGACAGCGGCGGCTGGATCGGCGACTGGAACCGTGGTGGTAGGGTCGGGGGGTCCTTAGGTTAGCGGCCAGAAGACTTGGCGGAGGCCTTAATCAGTAGATGAGCCTCATCGTGAGGGGGTATCCCTTTTGGTAGTCAGAAACCACGCTTATAAAGAAGCGGATTCACATTTAGCCAACTTTACTATAGGCCAATCATGACAAGTGGCAAGCTCGTCGATATCTCTAGCGTACCAACCTCGAGAAATATCACAAATAAATTTAATATGAATCAAATTTATTTATTTAAAATAATAATTATTATTGTGTCCCGACCAGGAATCGAACCCAACTTAACCGCTAGACCGTGGCAGACGGTAACAATATAGCGCAAAAATATTAAACAAGATTAAAATTCATCACGCCTTCAATCACATTGTTGCTATACAAAGCACAGATCATGCGTGGAAATCCATTTTCACGTTTGGTATACTCGTTGTTCCGTCGAGTACCTTACAGATGTTTTTAATATCTTGCATCTTTAAGCTGTTCGAATTGTGAACGATGCCACTATATTTATTTTATTTAAAAACTTTATTGCACATAAGTACAAAGGGCTAACATAATGTCGTTAGACATTCTCTGCCTGTTAACCTTAAGGACAATAAGAGAGTTTTAAATGACAGGAGTAGGTGCACAAAATATAAAAATAAAAATGATTGAATAATGTACATTATTTACTATCTTAATTCTAGGAAATAATATAGACCTACGTAATATACCTATATAAGTATAATAAACATACATATACCTACATACAAATACTATTATTAGGACACACAGTGACCTATTTACTTACCAAAAAGATGTCTTTAAAAGTAGTCGACATCCAAACACTATTGCCTATACTAAGACACCAAAAAGCAGAGTTTTCGATAATAACTCTTACGTTATGTGCATTCGTATTTATAACCATTACCAGAGGTTCTCAAACAATTACCCAATAATCAGTTTAAATCTAGAATCAAGAAGCTATTAACAGAGTGTTGCTTTTATTCGTTAGGCGAGTTTTATTCATACAAATTTAGAAATTGTAATAAATAATTGTAATAAATTGTATTAATCAACTGACCATAATTTCGCATACGAGTATTATCTTATGCGAAATTTCTTAAATTCATGACATTTTATTTATTACATAAATTATTTTCAGTGTATAAATTAGTAATTAATTAAGTTAGTATAAATTTGTGTGCCAGAAATGGCGGAGTATGTGAGCTATTCAAAAACTATTTACCTATTTACCATATTCCATACAAATAAATATTATTTCATTTCATTATATAATAAATACATACTAATACAACAACACAATGTAATAAATGCGATTCAATAAATATAAACAACTACACAATACTGACAGAAAGCAACTTGTAACATTTTATAAAATAAATAAAAGTAAAACAACATGTTTAATTTTATGTGGAGGTCTTATTTTGGCTCCATAAAATACTTATAATGAAACTCTCCCTAAAGTTCGCCGTGATGTGGCTTCACTGAGCGTGTTCTATGGTGAGTGCTCTGAAGAGCTCTATAACCTTATCACTTCCTCTCCATTTTGCAACCGAACCACACGCACAGGTCAGAATGTGCACCCACATAACGTAGTCACCATCCCTATGCGTATTAGAATGGTTTATGTATATACCTGATTTATTATTTATTTACTATTATATAAGCATAGTATATATATATATAAATTATTATTATTATATAAATACATAATAAATTTATTTAACATTACCACCTCTTCTGTGTCTCAAAGTTGTTTTTCTTGTTGTCCTTTACATTAATTGTTTAAAATGTACGTGAGTTAGGGTGTTGGCATAACAACAGCGTTAGTAGTGCATCAAATTACATGTAATGCGCAGCTGACTGAAGCTGACGTTTGTTTGTTTGTTGTTTGTTTATTATAAATTTGGGGACTATTGCACCAAAAAGTGTGAACTCGCTCCCTAAAACAGCCTGAATTCTGAACACCCCTATTTTTTTCCAGAATACAATGCATTAATACCATTAAAGTTATCGTGATCAAAATTAATTTGTCAATAAATCTTTTGTTAGCTTGCACAGGTTGCATATAATGACATTGTAGTCGGTCACAAATACATATATCACCCTTAACTCCGTTGTTATAAGGCTCACATTGATGGGATAATAACCACCGATGTGTGGCTGGCAATTATACATGTTCATATTGCGTTCAGAAAGCTCTCGTAATACATTCATTTTGTATATTTTGATCCCAATCAACTGTTTACGTGAACAAATCTAGTCGTTCGTTAAGGTCGTAAAGTGTTTACAACGCTTCCGATAAACTAATCAACGTACCATATTTCGAGCTTTGTGTGCGATTTTTTCAATATTTAACATACAACCAGACCGCCTCCGTGGTCTAGTGGTAACAAACGTTGCCGTGAACTCGGGAGGTCGTGGGTTCGATTCCGACCGGGGGCATGTTGTACATTGTATAATTTTGTATAATTTGTCTCGGTCTGGGTGTTTATATGTATAATATGTATATATTTACAAAAAAAAAAAAAAAGTATAATATGTAGTTTATCACATATGTGTAACACAAGCCTCGTAGCTTACCACGGAAATTAGATGGCGCTGTGTGACCTGTCTGGAAATATTTATTTATTTATTATATATTATATACATATCTTCACGTTTTGAGAGGCAGGCAGAAAATATTCAGCGCCACTTGTCACGATCACGACGTAGATTTTTTGCTTCTTCGACTGATTCTCATAATGTTTGATTCTTGCCCCAACTTGTTATATATTGCCTGAATAATGCAATTTCCCCTAGATTTTTAATTGATTTAATATTGACAAATCATTAACGGTTTACAAGTAGATAAATCCCATTACTAAAGCTGGTTGTACCTAAATAAATAAACCAAACTTTGTGTAAACTCTGCAAGCAAATAAAGTACGAGTTACATAAAATAATTTCATAGGAACGAGCAAACAGTCGAGACCGTTGGAAATGGATTATAAGGATGGACATTTTGCCGTGAAATGACAAAACACTATAGGTTATTATTTTTTGTTGTCCTAAAAAAAAATTTTGACAAACAATTCTGGAGACAGGAAGGCTGGAAATTATTTCTGCCAACGTTTACGTAACATTAGCCTTGCTATACAAAGATAAATATTGCCAGTCGTCTTGAGCAAACTATCCCTGATGGGTAGTCTCTGAAGTTATATATAGTTTATTTTTTATTAGTTTATAGTTAATTTAATTTATCCTATTTAAGTAGTTTTTAATTAAGATGTATTAATAAAATAAAACATAACATATTTGTTATGTTTTACTGTATTAACATTTTGCCAAGAATCAGTACATAAAAGTAAATTAAACTTGAATTATAATAAAAATATTTTATATTTTACGTTGAAAACGTTGCGTGCTAAAAATTAAGCCCCACTCCCAATCCCTCATCCGAGCCTGATCGACTTTGCTGTCTGTCTGATAACACTTTGTTCTTTTTATATCACCCTACATTCCCACCAAAATTTGGTTAAGTCAATATTATATGTCGATATGCTGTAACCATGTAAATTTGACGTGTAACTCAATCACTATAAATACAGTATCTTGTACTAAATTCAATTATTTTAATTTAATATAGTCCTTTAGTCGTTGAATGTCTTGTCTGTTACCATGTGTATTCAATGAGAAGTTCAAGTTGTTTTATTTAAATTTATTAGAACATTATTATACCCAAACCATATTTTTAAATTTTGTATTACTGCGTTTATTTAGGCACTATTTCACACTTTATAAAGTACAATATCCTACATTACAGTTTATTATCGTAATTTAATGTTGTTTAAACTATTTTTTCAATTAAACATATAGAAGTTGTCCATAAGTAATAAATCAAATCAAATGCACTGTGTCACAGCAATCATTGGCTTCAAGGGGAACGTAATATTATGGAAACATTGAAAAATATTAAAATAAACATAAAGTAACAAGTCAAATAACAAAAAATGACAACGCATAAAATAAGAATTTATAACATGTAAAGGCACAAATTATGCAAAGTATGATATAAATAGACAACAAAGAATTATATAATTAAAATAAAAAATACGAGGGCATGTATATCTATGTAGGATGTGTGGATGAGTGCTCTTTAGGGTGGCTCGCGCCAACGGAACCCGACAACAGTATCTAGCAACACTACAGGCAAAATCAACTACAGGTTTGTCAATCAATTTGGCCGGACACAGCTACCAGAAAAAAACATCAGCGAAAAAACCGTCCTTTATCATATAACAATATTTAGCATTCGGTTTAGTTTTCGCTAAATAGTTCAGGGCAGCGCTCTTCGGTTCCCCGTCTTAGGCTCTTTGAGAGAAGTACCCCTACGTTCGGTCAACGACGACAACAACGACCCTCCCATGTTTAATAGTAGAGTCACTTGCTTGCTGTTTTAACTTCAATTTTTTTAAATTGAAAAGTTGCTTGATGACCGCTTATATCACATATCTTAATTTTGACCTCATTTTGCCATTCTTCAGCACCATTGTAACAGCTATTTATATAGGTCTTATTTGATCGAAATGGAATTTAAACGGATTAATGATGATCCAACGAACCTTCATCCTATGGTCTGTAATTATTATATTTTGAAGCCGTGGATACGTTAAGGGGGCTATGGAGGCTGTGAAATTGGATTAAAGGCCTGTACAATAAATACCGTACATACTCTGATTATTATTATTTATTTATCACAATATATAATAAAAACACTCATTTAAAATGAACCTCACTAAATTGTTTGTCGGTAGGTATGCACAATAAATTGTGGAACGGGTTAGGAAGGAAAAAGTGATTTTGTTTCATGTTATTAGCTCATTTTGTTATTATTATGTTTACTTTTATAATCTTATTAGTTATTACTTTTAGTTTTAATAGGTTTTACTTTTAATTGCATTTTTTATATATATTTTTTTACTATTAACTTTTATTTTATATTATTATCATTTTTGTATTATTTAATGTTGTGTACATTTTTTTTAGGCTGGCAAACCCGACAGGATTATTTGTCTATGATTTCAATAATTGTTTTGTTTGTTAGCTGTTATTTGTACCTTACTTCGAATGAATAAATTTATAAAAATCTAATCTAATCTCCAACAAAATTAACATTATTTAAATTTTAAAGTACATTCAGGGTAAATGTAATTTTAATTAAAAGATGTGACCTGCAGCCCTATTATGTTACTTAAGCGCAAACGTTATATAGTTTAATCCGTATAATATACATATATATATGTAGTTAACGGATTACTCAAGTGAGTGTACTCATGACGTCTGAACCTTACGCGGTATCACAAAAACGAACGCAGTTCTGAAATATTTTATTCATAGGAATAAATTTATTTATTAGATCTCAAACAAGATGTAGGTACACCAATTCTTCACAACATAATAAGAATAATATAGGGTGCGACCTTAATTATAGGAAATTACAGCATTCAAATTGGAGTAATAGTAACTATTTTAATAAAAATAAGATTAAGTTCAATTGTTAAAAAAATCTATATAAAGCAATAAAATGTTGTTATTTAAAAAAAAACAGATACAAAATTAAAAAAAGGAAAAATAATATATAATAAACTTATAACATTTTTTTGTCATTACAGCCCCTAGAACACAGCGTCCTAGACCTCTACTGCTGGAAATGGGCCTTCCAGAACATATATCTGGAGAATTTGGCCTACACTCGCCACGCTGGCAAGACAGCTTGGCGAGGGTATGATGTTATTTTTTATGACAATTTATTAACGATTCTACAAGTTGGTATTAGTGAAACCGGGAACGAAGGCTTAACGTGCTCTCCGAGGCACGGGAACGGTGGTGTTGTAAATCTATAACAAATGTGCATAAGAAAAGTGTATTTCTCATTGGTACATGCCGGGTGGGTTTGAACCGACCTTTGTAGGATTTAAAGAACGCGTTCTTACAACCGAGCCACCACCGCGCCTAACAATAAAATGATAGAATGATTATTATTACAGAAAGGAACACTTTAATCTTGAAATGATTTCTTTATTCTTGCTTTTAAATAAAAATCATAAATTTTGTCTTTAATTTTTATTTATTGCGTCTTTATTTCGATGTCATCGTCTGTGTTCTAAATTCAAATTCATTCTGTCATAAAATAATGTCGTCTAAAGTTATCAGTCAGAAAGGAGGTCAAAGTCTGCCGAAAAGGTTGCAACAGATATGATTCTTAATAAACTGTTAATAAACGATTTGTATTTGTATATAGATATATAAAATACCTAAAATATGATTTTGCCTGTTATTATTTACGACTACCTTTGGTAATCAGACAAGCTCCATCTCTCAAAATATTTAAAGACAAGTTATACAATTTTTTACACCATATACAGAATAACTTACCATAACTTTCTACTATGTACTTAGATATGTATTTATTATTTATGTATATATTTATTTAATATGTATGATATGTATATTTAATTAGTATGTATTTATATTTCATTATTGTTGATCACAATAGTATTTCTGCACCCGCTTATAATGGCTTCACAAAGGTTAGTTGGTAGAAAATGCATTTATAGGTTTAAGCTCGCCTTTGTACCCACACTATTTTTGGTTCTGTACAATAAAGAATTTATTATTATTTACTTTTCTTGAATAGGCATGTTGCTGCAATGGATGTGGAGATGATAAGAGATGTTAAGAGGTTAAATTGTTCTAGTCACCCTGTGGTATCCACTCAGACCCCGTCTACTGCATTGCTCGTCAGTGCAGCCACTTGAGCTTCCTAAGCTTGTAAGTTGCATAGTTCAAGGAAATAGTTTTGGAATTAACGTTGACTAATACCAGCACCGGGCTAACATAAGAACAATCCATAACTTTAGTTCTGTCTTATTATTTTTTTATTTAAAAACTTTATCGCACTATGTACAAGAGGCGGGCTTAATGCCGCTAGGCATTCTCTAGCAACCAACCTTTGGGACAATGAAACGATTTGTGTTGTGAGGTAGGTGCAACCATTAAATAGATTAAAAGGTAATTCAAGTTAAATCTAAGTATTATATCTATATAGACAGATACATACTAATATGTACACAATACTACATATACTACATACTATATATATATATTATACACTACATATAATACCTACTGTTTAAATATTGTGAGTATACCATCTTTTTGAAAAGTGATCTGTTTGGCACTTGACGAATTTCTACCGGCAAATTGTTCCACAGATTTGCGGCCACTACTGCAAAAGAGTTTCTCAGTCTCACTGAATAAACTTAATTATCTTCTCAACTTATACTTTTGCTATGTAAGGGTAGGTAAGTTTTGTTTCAAGCGGTGTTATTTTTATATAAATATCACAATTTGACTTAATTATAATATATATAGATATGTAGGTATTTATGTATATATTTATTCAATATATGTAATATTAGTATGTCATCATTACAGCCCCTAGAACACAGCGTCCTATACCTCCACTGTTGGAGATGGGCCTTCCAGAACATATATCTGGAGAATTTGGCCTACATTCGCCACGCTGGCCAGACGGCTTGGCGAGGATATCATGTAATTTTTTTATGACAATTTATTAACGATTCACAAGTTGGTATTAGTGGAACCGGGACTGACGGCTTAACGTGCTCTCCGAGGCACGGGAACGGTGGTGTTGTTAATCAATGACAAATGTACGTAAGAAAAGTGCATTTCTCATTGGTACATGCCGGGGGGGGGTTTGAACCGACCTTTGTAGGATTCGAGGAACGCGTTCTTACAACCGAGCCACCACCGCGCCTTATTAGTATGTAAGTCTATTATAATAAATTGCACAATTGAATCCATAGATTGTTATGAAAGACTTCATTGTTATACGTTGCATCAATTGCCCGGTTTTTACATAAATCAATGGAAACAGTCTAAAACTGAAGCAAGTTTAAGCGATTAGGTTAAATTTCTTGTGTAATGTGGGTAATTAGTATGTAAGTGACGTGGCTGAGGTTATATCCAAGTACTGCGTTCGGGATAGGAAACAAGCTTGCAATGTGAAATTCTACACGTAAGCTACACTTGGGTGCAATTAGAACCGGTTATCGATTTTCTATGATACAGTACACATAATAATTTAGGTTAATAAAAGTTTTTTTTAAAGAATAAAATAAGTAATTAATTAAAAATGCTTTATGGCACAAAAACTAAAAGAAGTTAAAATTAATGTGAATTTAAATTAATAAGAATGTGGTTTTTACATCCATAAGACACTAAACATAACTTCCTCGCCAAGCCGTCTGGCCAGCGTAACGAGTGTAGGCCAAATTCTCCAGTTCTGGAAGGCCCATCTCCAGCAGTTAAGGTCTAGGACGGTGTGTTCTAGGGGCTGTAATAAAAAAAAAAAAAGACACCAAAATTATAATTTAAATAATAAAATACGAATTTGTACGCAACGCTAGAGACATCGTCGAGATCGCCACTTGTTATGATTGGCCTATAGTAAAGTTTGCCAAATGTGAATCCGCTTGTTTATAATCGTGGGAAACGGTCGTGATGATACTTTTTTTTCTATTTCATCATCATTACAGCTCCTAGAACACAGCGTCCTAGACCTCCACTGTCGGAGATGGGCCTTCCAGAACATATAGCTGGAGAATTTGGCCTTCTTGAAACTGCCTCCGTGGTCTAGCGGTCAAGTCCGTAGATTTAGACATTGGTCGACGTACTGTTACGGGTCAGGAACGTGGAGACTTTTTTAAAACAACGTGTTCTTCCTTTGTAGATTGTTTATTTTTCTTAGATGTGCCCGTGACGAAGCCTGATTCTGAACTAACTTGAAAACGCATGGAAACTCGTCATTATAGAAATTATTGCATCATCCACTGTACTTTAGCTGACGCCTTGTTTACGCGAAACGTAGCAACAATGCATCGCCAGCTACTTACTGTACAATGGATTAGCGTAGGGTGCATATTATAACAACCCCCTCATTAAATTTATCATTACAGAAAGCAATGATAAATACTAGAACTAGAACAGGATATATAGTAGCGTTTCAAGGAATTTATGGATGATGCTTGTCACGACACGGATACAACATTTTAAGGACTTACACAATTTGAACTAGGATACTTAGCAAAACAGGAATATTAACATGGAAATAGAGATTTTGCTAAATATCAGAATTGAATATAATCAATAGCAAAACGGAAATAGAACTTTGTGTAAATAAAAATACATTTAATTAATATTTAATTTATTTGTGATATTTCTCGAGTTTGGTACGCTGGAGACATCGACGAGCTTGCCACTTGTCATGATTGGCCTATAGTAAAGTTGGCTAAATGTAAATCCGCTTATTCATAAGCGTGCTTTCTGACCACTCCGAAAGGGAAACGGTCGTGATGATACTTTTTTTACTTGCCACGTTGGCCAGACGGGTTGGCGAGGATCTGATGTAATTTTTTAATGATAATTTATTAACTTTTCTAATGTTTATTTACTTTACTAACGTTTTTTGTGTGTATTGAAATTAATTTATAAACTTACAAGTTTTCAATAAACTAAAAAAAAACGTTTTTTATTATTATTTATTTAATATATATTTATGTTTATTATATATATTATTTTAATTATATATCATATAAGTATTTATGTAATAGTATTTATTTATTCTTAAGAAATTATATTTATCTTAATGCACCCACAATCCTCTGCCACACTCCCAAAGGTTAGCTGTTATAAAATGCCGGAAGGCATTAAGTTCGCCCTTGTACACTACTTTTTAAGTTATTATGTGTAATAAAGAGTTTATATATATATATATATATATATTATTGTTATTATCGTATATACGAGTGTGTATATATAACTTGTAATTCAAAAAAAATATTTTGATTATTGTCCTGTGTTCATTCCTCCAAAGTGTACATTACTTTCTTGCGCTTCCAAAACTGAATACCAAATACACATGTGTATGCAAAGTTTACATGCAATTTGGGTTTAGGATTTTAAATTTCCTGCTTGCCTTTCTCGTCTGTTTTGCATGTTTACACATACAAATTTACTATTCTGAATGTCAAAGTCAAAATGTTTGTACATATAAACAGGCATTTTATAAAAGCTCACCAATGTAACAAGATTCTACTGACGATCAGACAGGCTCATATTTTTAAACGTTTATTTACCATAAATAATAGTCATATGGAAGAGCTGTTGTAAAAAATGGAGACCGTCAGTCTTAAGTTCGGCCTTAAAATCAACCGCAAAACGAAAGTGATGATCGTAGACCGACCCAACAATAACTGGCCAAAAATTACAAGGATAGCAAAGTGCGATGTGGTCTGATCTTACATTTATCTGGGAGCACTAATATCTAATAACAGTCGATGCGAAGATGAAATCAAGTGTCGAATGGCAGTTACAAGATCTGCTATGGACAAGCTGAAGAAGATATGGAGGAACCGAAACGTTACCAAAGCCACTAAAATCCGGCTGGTTAGAGCTCTTGTGTTCCCTATTTTTCTGTATGCTGCGGAGACGTGGACCCTACGCGAAACAGAAAAAAAAAACGAATTAATGCTCTAGAGAACTTGCCGAACTTCAGCAATAAAACGTATGAGCATTCTGTCGCGGATATTTCGCGACGAACTAACCGCGTAAGAGAACGCAACTACGCAAGCCAACGCCTAACAATACAAATATAGAATCTTGGGCTTGTCGGAATTCATTTAGACAAATTAATGAAATTCTTCGAAAGGCGACGGGGGATGTTTAATTGACAATCACGTTACTGGGAATTCTATACAAAAGATAAAGATAATGGGCTAATATTAAACTTGACTAAATGTAATGCCGTTCCTTAAAAAGCATGGACTCTGACCACTTAGCTAGGCAAAACGATCGCGTTGTTTTTTGTTATTATTTATTTGAAAACTTTATTGCACTATGTACGATATCTGACCGCCTCCGTGGTCTAGTGGTAACAAATGTTGCCGTGAACTCGGGAGGTCGTGGGTTCAATTCCCACCGGGGGCAAGTTGTACATTGTATAATTTGTCTCGGTCTGGGTGTTTATATGTATAATATGTATATATTTACAAAAAAAAAGTATAATATGTAGTTTATCAACCATCTAGTTTCCGTAATACAAGCCTCGTAGCTTACCACGGAAACTAGATGGCGCTGTGTGACCTGTCTGGAAATATTTATTTATTTATTTATTGGCTTAATTCCGCTAGGCATTCTGTAGCAGCCAACCTTTGGGACAATTCAGAGCATTTAGATTACGAGGTAGGTGCAAAGGGTTAAACTTTTATATACTAATATGAAACTTAAAAAAATATTAAATAAACACAAACATTAAATATAAATTAAAAACTGATAATAAAATTAAAACTATAAATAAAAAATGACATCCATCCGAGATAGTCCCAAGGAAACTGGCAACATCTCCACTGTGTATAGCGAGGCTAATACGTTGGCAGAAATAATTGCCAGCCTTCCTGTCTCCGGCCTTTCCGTAAGCCGCTTTAACAACTCCTTGGCCGACCCCAAACGGCGCAAATTCGTGACCGGTACCAAGGTTGGCGTATTTGCGCCACTTGAGGTTCTTAGCAGACACTCCGTTCACGCCGCACATTCCGCGCCTGACGAGGTCGCTGGATGTGAGATGGAGCTAATCGCATTCCACACCAGAGACCTGCCAAGTTTCCACGGCTCAACAGTCATTCCGTCGGGTCTCTTGCCATCGCTAGGCACAATCCCATAGAGTTTTAAGATTGCGGGTACACCAGCAGTGACAAGAGCCCTTCGGATGATGTCGTTGAGAGCCGCGTTACACACTATACATGTACATATACTACATACAATATATCTTACGATGTTGGGAGCTATTTATGGCGATATTTTAGAAAAACTTTTATGCACTGTAACTTAAGTTTTTATTACTAAATCAAAAAAAAATCTTCTTTATTTTTATTCTAGATTATAATATAAAAATATTTTATATTTGATAAATTCCACGTGGTATATACATATATGTTTCTGATCAATAAAGTTTGTATTATAATTATGGAGATAGACCAGGACTCCCATTCTCGCGCCTTCGACATATATGTCGCTCTATTTGCTCGAATCAAACTGACAATTTGAAGATCTGTCGCTTTTCATTCGAATATTTCGAACCGACACGCAAGTCGAAAGCACCAGAATTATGCCCCAGTGCTTAAATTAAGTCAATCGGATTTTTTTTGTGAAATTCTCGTGTTCGGAAGTTGCACGTCCGCAAAGACTAATCACATTAACGACGGTGCGTACTCCGATTGAAGACTACAGAATAGACCCAATCAGTTGCCGAATATACCACTATATGTAGGTACAAAAATAGCACAAAAAGCGATTGAGTTTGTGGTGAGGTTTATTGCTTAGAAAATTATACCCATTGGTCCGTCCCAAAGACATTAAATATTAACTAGTTGGGCCAAGAAGCTAAACGGTATTAGAATTAAAGCCCGACAATGGTCTCAGAATTAATAAGTCTATGCATTGCAATTTATTGTTTATGCACGTTGCACTTGCCTGCCTCCGTGGTCTAGCGGTTAAGTCCGTGGATTTAGACTCAGAGGTACCGGGTTCGATTCCTGGTCGGTACACAATAATATTTATTTATTTAAATAAATAAATTTGAATAATATTTATTTATTTATATTGTACACACAGCATGTTATCACACACATAACATAGTATAATTATAACTTATCTAATATACATATGTACCAATTAGGTGTCACAGCATTCACCAATATAAAAAGAAGAATAAATTAGAAACTTATTACTGTTAAAACAAAAAAAAAATTAAGAAAAACTAACAATTTTACAAAATATAACATAAAAATATGACTTCAAAAATAAAATTACATATTTTTTCTTTTTTAATAAACTGTAAAGGAAACATAAAAATTGCATAAATTTGGTATCTTAAAAACGAAAACAAAACACTTTTTAAATAAATAAATAAATTATAAGCTACTCGTATACTCGTATTGATGGTTTGAAATATTCGAGATTAATATTTAATTTATTTGTGATATTTCTCGAGTCTGGTACGCTAGAGACATCGACGAGCTTGCCACTTGTCATGATTGGCCTATAGTAAAGTTGGCTAAATGTGAATCCGCTTCTTTATAAGCGTGATGATACTTTTTTTTACAACGTACCCTTACATTTGTTTTTTTTCAAGTTACTTTTCAGATATTTTACAAAATATATCAGCCCTAAACACGTAATTTATTCATAACAGAGTTCATAACCAAGTTGGGGATCATAAAATTTTATATGTAGCACAAATTGATGCTTTTCATGGTGTAATTCTCGCCAATATCGCCCAAACACGTCGGGTATATAGAAGTTCACAGCGCGCGAAATCCGCAAAAAATAAACTGCAACTTTTGCCCCATATCTACGAGTACATATGATTAAGATAAAATTTAATATTTTTAGAATTTGCTGCGGTTTTTCGTCATCTACTTTCATTAGCCAGACTACAATTAAAACGAATTTTTCAAGAGTGTGGCGACCCTAAATGCCGTAACTACCTAAAACAAAATATTTTCTGTATTATTCACCAAGGAAATGCGGCGAGCGTTTGCCTGCCAGGTGGTAAGCTTTTAGTTTATTTTGTAATATAGGTGATAGTTGAGGTGAAAGTCAACGTAAACCTATTAAAGGCATTTGTCATACTCCTCATTCCGAATCGCGCTCAGAGCGCTTAGAACGAATATGACACTGACCGTGTCGTTCCGAATCAAATATCGCGATTTGGATGCTCAGAACGTGATATCAATTCGGAACGGTCTAAATCACATTTTCATTCATGAAATGTTATTTTTTTTTAAAAATGTATAGAAGATAAATTGCGAATTCCACATCTTTGAGTATGAATACTAACAAATATACATCTCTCGGTTTATTCATCTTTATATGTGTAAAGTTTAATACTATTAAATTATTTTGGTCTTTTAAAATAACTTGCCGTGTTACAGACATTTTTTTTTTCACTTCCTACTTAAATATTAATTATAGATTTGTTTTAGAAGTAATATACAAACAGTATTAACGAATTACAATATTAAATAATTTAAAAGAAAACCTAATATTAAATTAACTTGAAAATGGCGCGGGACAAACAAGTGACAGCGCTCAGAGCGATCTACCTCGATATCGTGAGCAGTCTAAGCGCGAGAAATGATGTCATTTGTGACGTCACACAGTTTGGCAAAACAGTTTCAGCGCATATCGGAACACCTTTACGCGTGCTTAGGTTACTATTATCGCGTATCGGAACGAATTGTTTATTGTACTATGTCATTTTAAGTTTTAATATTCAAATATTATTTAAACACTCAGTAGTAATGGAATTTAAACAAATATTTCCAGTAGAACAATCCTGATGTAGTGCCTGAAATAATATTAGACTGTCTTTAAGTGAGACAGGAAAATATTATCTTTTGTTTGAGTTCTTACGAAATGAAATAACTTCCCCGAAGCTGTGCAGATGAAATAGTACAAAACACTGTATCTTCATCGTAATATACAAATAATGTTAGATTAAAAATAAATTAAATAATATTTTTTAGGTTAATAAAGTAAAGTATCATCACGACCGTTTCCCTTCCGGGGTGGTCAGAAACCACGCTTATGAATAAGCGGATTCACATTTAGCCAACTTTACTATAGGCCAATCATGACAAGTGGCAAGCTCGTCGATGTCTCCAGCGTACCAAACTCGAGAAATATCACAAATAAATTAAATGTATTTATTTACATTAAAATATTTTTGTGTCCCGACCAGAAATCGAACCCCGTACCTCCGAGTCTAAATACACAGACTTAACCGTTAGACCATGGAGCCAGTTTTTTTTTACTTTACTTGAACCCCACAAACTTTGACCTATATGCCCAAGCAAAATAGCATCATTTCTCCACGGTATAGATGTTGAAGCTAATATGTTGGTAGATAAATATAATTGACAGACAGAAAGGTCTCCAGACGTATCCCGTAGCAGTTTAAACAACAAAAAAATATTAAGTTACAGTAAAGTATCATCACGACCGTTTCCCTTTCGGGTTGGTCAGAAACCACGCTTATAAATAAGCGGATTCACATTTAGCCAACTTTACTATAGGCCAATCATGACAAGTGGCAAGCTCGTCGATGTCTCCAGCGTACCAAACTAGAAAAATATCACAAATAAATTAAATATTAATTAAATGTATTTATTTATATAAATATTATTGTGTCCCGACCAGAAATCGAACCCGGTACCCCCGAGTCTAAATCCACGGACTTAACCGCTAGACCGCGAAGGACCACGCAGACAGTGTTTTAAATTATAACATCCGAGCGCTCGCTTATATTGTTTTTCCATCCCATTTGAATGAAAAGGGGAAGAATTTTTTGAGCTGTGTCTACGTTCTTTTGTACATTGTGCGTTAAATTAGATCTTTTGTCTGATTGTTTCGATTCTTATTTAATAAATCAATATTAAACATTCAGCCGCGCGCCTTAAACGCAACAAGATCATCATTAATCACTACTTCATCCCATTTGCAGACGAAACGATGGGTCCGTGGTCCGAGGAGGCTCTGGCGTTCTCTCGTGAGCTTGGGGACAAACTCCACTTGGCGACGGGTGATCCTTTAAGTAGAGAATAACGCCATAAGGCATTATTTACCAGCTAACTTTTGGAATCATGAAAGGTGATAAGCAGGATGAAGAAAACTATTAAAATAATTAATTACGCATTTATAGGACTTCAAAATATATATACCTACAAACACAATATCTAAACAATACACATACATAATAACAAACAACATAAAAAAATAGATAAATAACTTACCATAACTTTCTACTGTACTTAAATATGTATTTATTATTTATGTATATATTTATTTAATATGTATTTATATTTCATTATTGTTGATCACAATAGTATTTCTGCACCCACTTATAATGGCTCCCCATTCACAAAGGTTAGTTGGTAGAAAATACATTTATAGCATTAAGCTCGACTTTGTACCCACACTTTTTTTGGTTCTGTACAATAAAGAATTTATTATTATTATTTTTAAAATGCCAAACAACTTTGCTTCGTCAAGAAACATTCTGTTTCTCGGACGGTTCACGCTTTATAGCCAGGGGCAGCTTGTTCCACTGACGAGCGGCAGCAACAGCAAAGGAATCTCAATATGTCTATCTTTTAAGGATAACATACTATATCCATTTTAATACTTAAAATAATAGGCAATTTTATTTATAGAAATACCGTATTAATCCTTATCATTTTAAATACGTTAGTTGGCTGTTATTTTTCTCAAAACACCATGCAAATTAAAAGAATGCCATAGGAGATAGCAAAATTAAAATAATGCGCAACGTAATTAATTTCGCGTCGCCATTTACACGGACAAAGCACAGCTAGTCTATTATAAAAGAGATGCCAATGTAAATGTTTTATTTGAAACTTATTTCATTAGGTAGTGTTTCGCTCAATGATTATGCGAACCAACAAAAGCACGGCAAACTTTTTCCATCCCAGTTCGTACCTCGAGTTTACAATACAGTTACAGAAAAATGCACTTACTGCAAATGGTAATTTATTTTCCACTTTGAGTTGTTTCTGTGTTTATTTGTTTTTCCGTTGTTATTGAATAACTATTTTATTCGATGTAACGTTCAAAACGGATAACAACATACTTGTACATTGATTATACAATGAATATTCAACATACATATATATTCACACCAGCTCCCTTGCGAGGTAGGCAGAGACAATGGAGCACCATTGAGATCTACAACTACCACCGCTCATTGAAATAGTTTTTAAAGTGAGATCTTTATTGCGCGCGCTTGGTTGGGGACCTATTTCGTTGAACGTACGTCCGGACGTTAGAACAGCGCTCGAGGAGAAACAGCGCGGCGGGGACGGGGCGGATAGGCGCCCTCGTATAGCCGCTGCCTCTCTCGCTCTCTCCCGCTCCTTCTTTCACTTTCTTTCTTTACGCGTGTGCAACCATTGCTAAACTAAATACTAATGCATAAACTTACACATGCATACATACATAATAATATATCCGTAACACAAGCCTCGTAGCTTACCACGGAAACTAGATGGCGCTGTGTCTGGAAATATTTATTTATTTATTATACTTACAAATTTTGTTGGGAAATGAAATGCGAATAGACCATATTTTTAAATAGCGATCTGGATCTGGGAGAGTTACTTGCCTGATGTAAGAAGGCAAATTGTTCCACAAATTTGTCGCTATAACGACAAATGAGTTTGAAATGAAACTAGAGTTATGCGAAAGAAGAGAGTTGTGAGAGGATCGAAGAGATCCGTATCCGTAGTATTAATATTTATTTTATTTTATCTTAAGTATATATTTTTTAAATAAATTATTTAAGTAGGTAGTAACGTAGATTAATTAATCGTGGACTGAGCATCGAACAAACGTATCGATTTTAAATCAACTAGACATATCGACTAGGCTATCCACCATATGCCTTCGTCGGATACTCCAGTACTTCGGACACATAGCTAAAAAAGGAGGGGATAACCTGGAGAAACTTTTTGTTACTGGCAAGGTGGAAGGAAAGAGACCGAGAGGCCGAAGTCCGGTACGCTGGTCCGACCAAATCCGCTCCACCACAAACACTAGCGTCCATGATACTATGCATGCCGCCGAAGACAGGAACGGGTGGCGTGCTATCATCAAGACGCACACCAATTCATCGGGAGGTCACGACCCTCATCAATGAGAAAACACGACGCAAGGAGGAGTAATCTACTTAATAATAGGTTTTTGTATAAAATGTATTTAATAAAATTCATAAACATTCAGAAAAATTAACTACCATCAAAACATTCTCAATGTCGTAGGTACAAGAATGGAACCTTCAAAATTCTTTATTGTATAGATTGCTTATTCTAATTACAGTTGTATGTACATGTCATGATGATGCAATCTGCCCATATTATGGGCATACAATATGCTTATGTCAATAGATATTTATTTACAATATTTATTTGTATATAGTTTATATTTAATATTGTTCTCGTCAATTTATTGGAATACAATGTTAATGTCAAAATATGCATGCTAAAAATTATTTTATTGAGTAAAAACAGTTGTCAATAAGAATTTTCTTTAACTCAATAGTAGAACGTTTTATAGGTAACTCTCGTATCTCTCTAGGAATTTTATTATATACTCTAATGCACATTATGTGGCAGTTTCTGCTGTAATATTCTAACTTTTATATATTTGCCTTGTTAAAAACTCGCAATTAAATTTTCGTATAAAGAATATTACAAGAAGAAAAACACACAAATCACATTCATTAGCCACTAGGCACTGCAGCGACCCAGTTTTTTCAGAGCACACAGCAATTACAGCACTTTGAATGAAGGCAGAGCAAACACAAGTACCTACCTACATACACGTGTCAAAAGAACTTAAGTAGGCTTAGAATTTAGCCTACATTTAGATGTGTTTGTTCACTAATTAGTTTTTCGTTTATACCATTTATTTTATACGAACTTACTAGCTGTTTAAACTATACACTTAAGCTGGTTTTTTAAATTGAGTTGGCTACTTTACTATAGGTCCATCATGGCAATCTCGTCGATGTCTCTAGCGTAACAAACTCGAGATATATTACAAAATAATGAAATAACCTATTGTGTCCCGACCAGGAAACGAACCCGGAATTAACAGTTAGACCATCGAGGCGGGGTGTAGGAAAACTTACAACTAAAATATTTACAACTGCAATGTAAAAAAGAAGACAAAAATAACAAACAAAAACAATAATAATAATAGGTCAATCTACAAACCCATTCGTCATTGAAATGTATGTCGTCTAAATGTAACAAATAAAGTTTAAAATGTGATTGTACCAGCTCACGGCAGACCTTCAAAATAAAACCTTCGAGAACAATTCACGGACAATTCTCAGGAAAGATACAGAGTGCACGCGATGACTCTAAAAGTTCAAAATGACTGGCTAACTTTGGGCAATTTCTGCATCCCTCCAGCCCTCCGATTGGTTTCCAGCGCTTTTCAAATGTACTCCTCCTGGACCAGAGTAATCTGGTAAAGTGGAGAAAAGCTACAGAAAAGAACTATACTTTATGTGGTGCTGATTAATCGTATAAATAGTGCTTGGTAACTATTTCATACATAAATTTTAACCAATTGACTATTTAAATAAATAATATTATAATGCTGGGATAAAAGAGATGTTATTTATTATTATTTGTGAAATAGGGTGGGACTATTCGTCTCCAAGTCACTGCGACCAGTAGTGATCTATTGTGACCTCCCTAGATTATAGTTCGTTCGCTAGCCCTACGGCTTCAAGGAACCTTAGTATGGGCTTAGGAGCGAGGCGTCGCACCTCCTCGGGGCTTAAACTGTGAGCACCCAAGATGGTTCTACGCTTGTAAATCAGGGCATAACAGTCGCAAAGGAGATGGACAGGTGTTTCAGACACCTCGCGACAGAATCTGCACTTATCTGTTTCTACCAAGCCCATGGTAAACATGTGCTTGTTTAATTTACAGTGACCAGTTAGGGCTCTAGTGAGAGTTCTTAATTTAGGTTTGCATAGCTGAAGGGCTTTGATCGTGTACTTACCTGAGTAGCCCACGATTAGCTCCTTCGAGTGCCTCTGCCCTGGAGTTGCCTGCCAGGCAGATACACATTGTGCTTGTTTCCATTTTTTTAATGCTGCGCGGAAAGTGCTTTTCGATAGTCCACAGAAGGGTTCTGGACCCATAAGTGCAGACTCAGCTCCTTTCCTGGCCAGTTCATCGGCTATTTCATTTCCAATGATGCCACTATGCCCAGGTACCCACCCTAGGACCACACGGTTGTACACGGAAAAAGAGATGTTGTAATTAATATAAAAAACACAATTAATTGTTATGATTATTGAATTGTATTTAGTTGGCACGCTGGAAAAAAGTTGGGGCCTGGTTTTGGGCAATCTTTTTTGTCTTCTTCTGACCTGGATGCTACGGAAGTGTAAAACACGTTTGTCTTCGATAAGAAAAGAATAACAAAGCAAATGGCGTCAAAAAATATGTAATATTTTGTAAGAAAATAACAATAACTCATAAATAAAACAGAATCAAATTGTATCTCATTTTGCTGGATATTTTCTTTTTTCAACTATCAAAGAATAGATAGCGAAATTCCCTAGTTAGATTTAAGGGAAAAGCTGAAGCCATAAATTTCAACAGCTGACGTGATTCATGTGTGGTGAAGATTATTGCTATTTATGGCACTAGTTGCTGCTTATGTATGATGTTATTGCTTGATTAGAATCTATATAAATTTTATATACCCACATACCCTTTCGGGTTGGTCAGAAACCACGCTTATAAATAAGCAGATTCACATTTAACCAACTTTACTATAGGCCAATCATGACAAGTGGCAAGCACGTCGATGTCTCCAGCGTACCAAACTCGAGAAATATCACAAATAAATTGAGCAGTAAAATGCAGCCAGCGTTCTTGCCACCATTTCACGCGGACGGGACTTATATCCCTATCCTGTATTAATATTAATTCTATATTAAATTTTAAAAACATTTTTTTCGAATAAATTATTTTAAATAATTAATATTAATTGATTATTGTATACAATCTTGAAGAAGTAAAAACAACAAGGCAAAAAAAAAACACAATACATACATATATTCACGACAGATACCTTGCGGAGTAGGCAGAGACAATTGAGCGCCACTTAACACGATCACGACATACCTCTTTCGCTTCGTCGACATTCATCAACCTCTTCATACATGCCCTTTTATTGCGAAGGTTTTTTAATACACTTTCAGCTATTGTTTTATTTATTTGATCGTGATAGGTAAGTTTTGGTATGCCGGGCCCCTTTTACCCACAACTTTTGTATTATTTTTATTTTATTTTATTTTATTTTGACAGCAAACAGTCATTTACATAATATTACAAATATACAGCCGAATTTAGAAAGCACATAAAATACAATAGCATTAAACAAAATTATAACTTTGTGGCATTTGGGGTTGAAACAATGGGGGTATATTCTCTTGATACCCACAAATTCATAAAAGAGCTGGGTAAACGAATTTTCCAAGAGTGTGGCGATCCCAAATGCCATAACTACCTAAAACAGAATATGTCCATAATAATTCAACGAGGAAATGCGGCGAGCGTTTTAGGTACCCTCCCTGGTGGTAAGCCCTTAGTTTATTTTGTAGAATAGCTTTAATTTCATAGGTATTTTTAGTTTTAGTTTTCTTTATAATTAGTTTTTAGTCAATTTTATTTTAATATTTTTGTATATATTACAAACATAATTACCATTAACAAGACCTTGAGTGTCGAGAATTTACACAAAATACAATAAACGAAAACACAAACATGCACAGCAGATTAACAATTAAGCAAAAAATTTAATTATTAAGATTAAAATTATGGATACAATAAAAATAAAATTAAAATAACTATCTCGGATGGGACGTCTCTAAAGGACACTTTTTTATTAATAGCTTAGTTTATTTTTATTTTATTATTTAGGTAGGATTAATTTATATTAATTAACTTCGAATAAACATTAAAATTGAATTGAAATACTAAGGTTCGTCAATCTTTCTTTGCTCATCTTTTCAACATGCCCGAACTATCGTAGCATGCCTTTCCTTATTTAAAAAAAACAATCAGTACTCAAAAACACTTATATCATTCATTCTATATATGTATATTTCTTTAAAACTCATTTTAAATTTAATGGAAACCGTCCACTTTGTGCAATCTGGTCGACCAAGCCCCTCGATCATCTGCAGAATGTTCAATTCAATTTTATCTTATTGTATTGGATTAAATCCAATTGCAGCTTACGGGTTTCATCGTATAATATAGTACCTATTTCATTTTTACTATTTCAGGTTAAAGAACTTATTACATACATATCTTCACGCCAGATCCCTTGAAATAAATGAAATGAAATAATATTTATTTGTTTGGAATATGGTAAATAGGTACATAGTTTTTTAATAGCTCACATACTCCGCCATTTCTGGCACACAAATTTATACTAACTTAATTAATTACTAATTTATACACTGAAAATAATTTATGTAATAAATAAAATGTCAAGAATTTAAGAAATCTCGCATAAGAAGTAAAAACAACAAGGCAAAAAAAAACACAATACATACATATCATCACGCCAGATCCCTTGCGGGGTAGGCAGAGACAATTGAGCGCCACTTGACACGATCACGACATACTTCTTTCGCTTCGTCGACATTCATCAACCTCATCATACATGCCCTTTTGTTATGAAAGCTTTTTAATGTGCCATAGCCAGTGTTTTATTTATTTGATCGTGATATGTGAGTCTCGGTCTGCCAGGGCCTCTTTCACCCACAACTTTCGCATTATATATCTGGTTCGTCAATCTTTCTTCGCTCATCCTCTCGACATGCCCGAACCATCGTAGCACAAAGAACTTATTCTAATAATAATAATAATAAAAGTATAGAAGTAAAGTATCACCACGAGCTTTTCCTTTCGGGGTGGTCAGAAACCACGCTTATAAAGAAGCAGATTCACATTTAGCGAACTTTACTATAGGCCAATCATGATGATAGATGAATCAAGTGGCAAGCTCGTCGTTGTCTCCAGCGTACCAAACTTGAGATATTATTCATCATCATTACAGCCCCTAGAACACAGTGTCCTAGACCTCCACTGCTGGAGATGAGCCTTCCAGAACGTATATCTGGAGAATTTGGCCTACACTCGCCACGCTGGCCAGACGGCTTGGCGAGGATTTAATGTCAATTTTTATGACAATTTATTAACGATTCCACAAGTTGGTATTAGTGGAACCGGGACCGACGGCTTAACGTACTCTCCGAGGCACGGGAACGGTGGCGTAGTAAATCTATGACTACTTAACGTACTTAAGAAAAGTGTATTTTTGTACAAGTCGTACAAACGTTCCTTCAGACACAGAGGTATTTTGTTTAACCTTCCCATGTACGGCCTGGTAGGCGCCCGGGGCTGCTTCAAGCATGCCGCTGCCAAAATATGGAATGATCTTCCACCGCCCGTTCGGGACGCGATAGTTACAAAGTTACCCACTTTCCGTAAAATGTGTACAGCATTGCTGCTTGTGAAGCAGGCTGGGGCAGCTCCCGTCTAGGTTACTGTTTTTCATTTATTTATTTATGTTCTTGGTTTTTTTTATTTTTTATTTTGTTTCATTATTGTTTTATAACTTTTATTTATATTACTGTTCCACTAAATTTAAATGTCGGCTATGGTATAATAACAGAGGTTGTTGGAACCTGCTTCCAACAAAAGGGTCTACCTTTTGTCATTATATCTTTGTTTTATTTTTTAACTATATTTTACATTTTTATTAACTATTTTTGTGACAAATAAAAACTGATTTTATTTTATTTTATTTTATTTTTATTTTATTTCTCATTGGTATATGCCGGGTTTGAACCGACCTTTGTAGGAATAATAATATTTTTTTAAGGATTTAATGAACACTTTCTTTCAACCGAGCCACCGCCGCGCTATATATATCACACGAGATATATCACAAATAAATTAAATATTAATTCAATATACTCGCACTCAAAGTTTAACTGCTGCAAAATAGTCACTGACTGGCTTTACACTCAGTCATATGATGATACGGAATGTTCTGTAAAGGTAATTATATAAAGGGATAATATGTACCTACGCAATTTTTGATTTGTTTTACTTTTTTGATAAATTTCGCTGTGGCTTCTGCTATTTAAGGAGCACAGTTTTTAAATGGTTATTATACATATATAAATCTCATACACACCCTCTCACACACACTCACACATATATCACGAACACATAGAGAGGACATACATCATTTATTGTTGTAACATTATAACACGGACGAGCACCGATATCCCGCACTACAGGGCAACCTCCTGTAGGTATCACAAACACATCACCCTATGTTGTTCACCTATTGTACATCTGTATACTTTTGTGACAATAAATGATTTTATTATTATTATTTATTATTATTATTATTATTAATTAAACTTATTAAAATTCATAAATATTATTGTGTCCCGACCAGGAATCGAACTCGGTACCCCCGAGTCTATAATAATAATAATTATTATTATTTTAGAATAATTTCCATATGTGTTCCATAAGCGGGCGCTGAATTCAGAATAAAATCCTGAGTAATTTTATTTTTAGTAAACTATACATTTTTAACGAAATAGTAGAGTTTTTTATTTAATTAGGTTTATCTTTTAGTTTATTTAATTTAAGGTTTTGTTTAGTTTATTTTTAATTTTATTATTTAGGTAGCTTTTAAATAAGAAAATAATAAATTTCCTTCGAATAAATTATAAACTCACTTTTAATAAAATACTCGCACATCTATTTGTAATGGAAAAAGATTGGCCAAAGGCGAGAATCAATCGAAAGGATGTTTCGGTCAAAGATCAAAGGGTAACTCACAAAGAAATGGGGACATACGCGCTTTGAAGACGAGGTAGCTTCTAAACCCGGCAGACTAGATGTTATAGAAATTTTTGTATGGATTTAATAGATAAGGATGCATCTATAAAAACAGTATCATAGTCTTTTCCCAATAATTATTTTTACTAACAGGAAATGCTAAAGATCATTATTTTGAGCAAGGTCTTATATTAAGCACGACATCTAACACCGCTCCTATCTGATGGTAAATAATACGCGACTTTTAAGATGTATTTTCACGTACTAGCACAATAAATAAATGGAATTTACAAAAAAAAGATTATGTACCCGTTTTTAGCGTATCGCGGCTTTTGATCCCAAATAAAGATTGCTTCTAAAAAAAGTTCATAATAAGCGCCGATGTTTTTCAAATCTTCGAAATAAAGGACGTGAAAAGCGTCCCACTTCCGAAAGCAAGTTTTTTGTTTCAGAGAATTTTGCGACAAAAATTGAGGCAAAAGTCCCCCGTTGACGGATGGCGGCTCATCAATCATGCGGCTGGCGTTCAATTTTGTCATCCCTTATGAAGAAATATTGATGGCTCATTTTATTTTATTTTTATTTTACGTTCTTTGTTTTACGAATTTTATTTTTGGCATAATTTAGGTGCTGCAGCCCAAATCTACTAATTTTATTTTTGGCATAATTTAGGTGCTGCAGCCCAAATCTACTAATTTTATTTTTGGCATAATTTAGGTGCTGCAGCCCAAATCTACTAATTTTATTTTTGGCATAATTTAGGTGCTGCAGCCCAAATCTACTAATTTTATTTTTGGCATAATTTAGGTGCTGCAGCCCAAATCTACTAATTTTATTTTTGGCATAATTTAGGTGCTGCAGCCCAAATCTACTAATTTTATTTTTGGCATAATTTAGGTGCTGCAGCCCAAATCTACTAATTTTATTTTTGGCATAATTTAGGTGCTGCAGCCCAAATCTACTAATTTTATTTTTGGCATAATTTAGGTGCTGCAGCCCAAATCTACTAATTTTATTTTTGGCATAATTTAGGTGCTGCAGCCCAAATCTACTAATTTTATTTTTGGCATAATTTAGGTGCTGCAGCCCAAATCTACTAATTTTATTTTTGGCATAATTTAGGTGCTGCAGCCCAAATCTACTAATTTTATTTTTGGCATAATTTAGGTGCTGCAGCCCAAATCTACTAATTTTATTTTTTAACTAGGGTTATTTTAGCTTTTACCGACAGATTTTTTTTAAGTTTATTGACAGAGTGCAGTGAAATTTTGTGTCGATTAAACTTAAGTTTCGTTCATTTCCGATCCCACATTAGTTATTGTCCCCGTATGGTACGAATTTTCTACTTAAATACTAAGTAGAAGGAAAGTTGCATTGAAAACAAATTGAATGGAATAGTTGTGTAAAAAATATTTTATCAGGCCCAGACAATCCAATCCATATGTTACAAATTATTTTAACGCCTAAACCAATTTAAAAACAGCAAATATACTTATAACTGTTTATATAATAATAAATATAACACAGTTAATAGGTGGTAGGCAGACTGATAGTGGTAATTTGTCCGAAATATCCACCGTTCATGCCGATAAACCCAGTAAAGTGTATCCACACATTTCGGGATCAGGCTCGAGTGTGAATGTCCAGTCAAGCCGGCATAGTTGCTAACATTCATGGATCTAGCTCCCCACATACCATCAGGTGGGCGCAAGGTCACATGTCGTGCTAGTATAATAAATAATAAAAAAAAAATTCAATCGTACATTAAAAAAAAAAAAAAAAAATTATTTAAAACTATAGCACTATGTACAAGGGGCGGACTTAATGCCGCTAGGCATTCTCTAGCAGCCAACCTTTGGGACAATGCAGAACATTACAATCATGAGGCTAGGTACAAACGATTGTAAGAAACGTTGGCAAATAAATCATTTAATATTACATACATTAGATATTAAAATAAATACACATACATACAAATATGTACACAATAATACATATACTACACAATATATTGGCTACAATACGAGTATACTACATACAATACATACTTATATACGTTGTGAGGAGCTCTTTGGGTAATGAAAGTAAACCAGCTTTTTAAACAGCGGTTTGCTGGGTGCTTGGCGAATTACAACAGGTAAACTGTTCCAGAGATTTGCGGCCACTACTGCGAATGAGTTAGACTGAAATCTAGAGTGATGAGAGGGGATAGATAGAACAGAATTGTGTGACGAACGAAGAGATCTGTCATTAATTGAGGATGTAACGCCTCAAAAACTGTGGCGCTACTTAGGACTTAGGGACGTCATCCCCAACGCCTCAGCTTCTAATTAAATACAAAACGTCAGTCTGACATTTTACGATATTAGGCAAGATTTTGCATCGGGAAGGAAGTAGTATTTTTTTTTTAATTCTTTCAATTTTTAACTCGTGGGTAGCGACATAGAAAGTTGCCTATAAAAGGTGACACGCGAAATTTAAGGGCCTTTTTCCGAAAACTTAAACTGAAGAACTGACACGCGGATGCGCTGCTCGGCGACTGAACCATCCACACCTCGTGTTGCGCGTGACCTTCCACAAAGCTACTAATTTCTAAAAGTACTCCGCGAACTTCTACTAGACCTCATCGACTGCTCCGTTAGAGGTACGACACACGTCACACATCCTGAGCCAGGGAAGCGTCAGGAGCCCTGCCGAGGGTCTGCTGCCCTCACGGTTCCGCAGCGTTCAACACAGCCGCTACATCCCAGGTGTATCCTATTTTATACCTAAAACACGACTACTAGTTTTTTTTTTAAAGGCCAGATCGCGTTTTGCATTTTAACGATCTGCGCTACTAAATCTTAACCAATTATAACCAAAAATTATAGCAAGAATTATAGAAATTATAACATTAAAAAAAAATTATTAATTATATTCTATAATTCTTGCTATAATTTTTGGTTATAAGGAGAGATAGGTAAATTTGTCCTTGAGGTATTTCGGTGTGGCAGGCTCATTTAGTATAGAATAGAGTAGGCAGAGGAAATTGGTAGCCACCCTAACTTACATCTACATCTACATAAAATAATAACTGAAGAATTTAACAGAGTATGTAAAATAAAAACGAAGCAAATAAATAATACAATAAGCTATGCCACCTGCAGCCCTATTCTGTTACTTAAGCGCAAACGTTATATAATGGAATCCGTTACCTATATATACGCGTATATCACGCTATTAAAGTTGATATTTGCACGGCCCCTGTCAAGGTCGAGCGCTTAATAAGTTGAGAATTGAATAATATTTTGTAATTATGACGCAATCTCTGAAGTAAATAACGAAATCCACTAATAACGTTTGCGACTGACTAACAGAATACTGGGCCACAAATGGCATTAGGAAAAGTCGTGTAAGTGAAGTGGCTAAGATATTTTATCATTGACTTAAAAATTTAACCCTTAAAAGACGACTTGAAAATTTTCAAAATCTGTCGATAAAATTATACAATAGATACCATCTGAGTTAAAACAAGATGTCTTTAAGAAAACAAAATAGCTAACAATTTATGAGGGCAATTACACAGATAGCTAGCAGACAGAAAACGTAAGATTCTGAACATTAATCTGATCCAGCAGAGTAATTAATTTCAAGTGTTCTCCTCTTAATAATTTATTGCTTCATTTCTGTTTGGCGCCGAACGAATTCTTATTTAAATGGGTTTGGCAATTGGCCACATAATTCAACTTTCAACCTTTACAGAAATTCCTCGCATAACTTCCTGACACACTAACGGTCAGTGTGTTAGACAAAAGTTTTCAACCAGTGCGTTCTTCCAGTAATGTCGTATCGTGCAGAAACGTGGGTCTAGTTTACAAGTTCAAGGTCGCTCAGCGAGCTATGCTCGGGATTTCTCTTAAGGATAAAGCCAGAAACGTTGACATCCGTCAAAGAACCAAAGTTACCGATATAGCTTTTAAAATTAGCAAGTTGAAGTGGCAATGGGCTGGACACATATGTCGCAGAACCGATGAACGATGGAGTAGACGTATTCTGGAGTGGAGACCACGTACTGGAAGACGCAGAGTGGGACGACACCCCGCCAGATGGACAGATGACCTGAGAAAGGTAGCTGGTGGGGGATGGATGATGGCAGAAAATCGTGTGAATTGGCGAGCCTTAGGGGAGGCCTACATCCAGCAGTGGAGAGACACAGGCTGATGATGATGATGATGAACGGCCAATTGCAGGAAGGCTATTATATTTTGACATGTTTAACGTATGCTTATGAGGCAAATCATTGGTCGAAATAACTAAAGTGACAAGTAAAGTGACTCAATGAGCCTGCGACGCCGAAATACCTCAAGGACAAATTCGTATATCTATCCTCACTTCATGACAGATCTCTTCGTTCGTCTCACAATTCCGTTCTCTCTATCCCTTCTCACCACTCTGGCTTTATTTCTAATTCATTCGCTGTAGTTGCTGCTAATCTATGGAACAATCTGCCCGTTGAAATTCGACAAGCGCCTAACAGAAAACTTTTTAAAATAATGGTCTACTTGCATTACTACAACAGCTCCCTACAAAGTATATAAGTACTTATTATATGTAGTATGTGTATGTATTATATGTAGTGTGTATATATATATGTATATTGTATGTAGTATATGTATTCTTGGATGTAATTTAGTATGTAAGTATATCCTTTTATCTAGAGCCTAATTATTTCCATATTTATCATATCTATATTACATGTTGCACCTACCTCACACCTTGAACTTACTACATTATCCTAAAGGTTGTCAGAGAATGTCTAGCGGCATTAAGCCCGCCCCTTGTACATAGTGCAATAAAGATTTAAATAAAATAAATAAATAAGTGTCAATAATGTGGCATATATAAACATATTGATTAGAGATGTTAGCCATTCTTTCTGCACCTGGCTGTGATTATCCTAATATGAAAAAAATGACATCCGTCTCTACCATTATGCCAATCAAGATGATTACTCACACTTCGCTTGTATGGTTCCAGGTTATAGGAATTGGGAAACACAAGCATTCCACATCTTCAGCGTACGACAGATGTAAGAGTCTGCCAATTGATATGTACGCATTAGTGGCTACGTACGTGGCGTGTGGTTAAGAATTTTCTAAGTGTAAATATGCATAAGGGTTAACCTATATATCTCCATGGATTTTAGTACCAAAATTTCGACTCTCGCAATCTAGCAAAATGGATTCGGAAATTAGTTTAGAAACGCCAAGAGTTGTTTTGACGATACCAAGCTGAGTGCAAGTGAACGGACGGGAAACGTTCGAGCAAACTGCTATATCTTCCGACCGAATTACACTTCATAATGTGATTACGAAAATTCAATTATAGAACTTAAGCTTAACTAAATACTGGGCGAAAACGTTAGTACAGATCGCACGGGGAAAGATGAGCACTACACGCAAGTGTAATTATCATCATCAGCTCCATCTCCACTGCTGGATATAGGCATCTTTCAAAGCTCGTCACTTGTTCGATATTTCATTATTTGAGTCGATTGATTCGAATATTGGCGGCAACGCCTTTGTGCACTCGTGTCGGCGACCTTCCGCAGTCAACTTCCCCTGGCGGGCGATAGCGACTGTGCTCGGCGAACTTCCTGTCGTTGACATTTCTGCCGGACGAAACGCCTTCTGATGGATAGTAGTAGAACTATCACGCCTGTCGCGAAGCACATCGTTGCTCTTAAATTTCGTGCATATTTTATTTGCTGTGAACAATCACAGTTTTGGATTTATGCTGTGATCCTCGTCGGCACCGAGCATTTCACGACGCGTCGGCTATTAAAACTACAAGAATTCTAGCGACATTCGAGACACGAAACAAAAGGTTAGTTGCTGCTAATTTCATTTCTTTTGCTCAATTTCGGAGTATTTTCACCAGCGCCTAGTCGTTTCCCGTTCATCACTACACACAGTCTTTTGCAACCCTCATCTATCCTCCACCAGCGTCCTTTTTTTAAATCATCCGTCCATCTCACAGGGGGTCGTCCCACTCTGCGTCGTCCTGTACGTACTCTAGAACTTGTTTGCCTCATCGGTCGTCGTTTCTGCGGCAGATGTGACCGGCCCACTGCCACTTTAGCTTGATAATTTTGAAAGCTATATTTCCTGTAAAATGCTACTTTATATTATACAGAGTTTTACAAAGTCCACTACTAAAATTCCAGTAAAAACAACTTGTTTATCATAAGAAAAGTAAACGTTTGTTATTTTATCACTTTCTTTTTAATTACCCTGCGTCTGTTACCCACACAAGTGTCGATGTGGGGAACCAGGAAAACATCTCGGACACCACGGGCTTTCTTATGCAAGAAGTGCCGGCCGCATTCCTCGCCATGCAGCTCTCATCGACATCATCCGAAGGGCTTTCTCTGCTGGAGTACCCGCTATCCTAAAACTCTTTGGGCCGTGGAATCTTGGTAGGTCTCTGGTGTGACTCTTATCTCACATTCAGGCAACCTCGTCAAGCGCAGAGCGTGCGGCGGTTTCTGTTGAAAACCTCAAGCTGCGCAAATACGCCATACCTCAGAACAGGCCATATCATTTGACATTTTTAATGCATGCTTATGAGGCACGCCATTGGCCGAAATAAACAATTTCTAAATATTGAAAACATATTTTAATTATCCTTTCTGCAACTGGCCGTTAGTCTTGTAAGACTCTTGCACAATACCAAGACTAGATTTCGTCTTAAATGCAAGTTTAAGAAAACACTACATATTTAAATTTACCATAAGCTTAAAACACTCTCTGCTATATTTATTTCTCTCATTATAGTCATCATATAGTAGGTATATTATATTTATGTATATTCATAGAACGTATGTATGTAGTTTTATTTGTGTATGTATTAGTATGTAAATAAGTATTTATTCACTAGTATATATTGAAGTCTAATATTTTTCTATTAGTTTTGTTAGCACCTGCCTTATCTTGTCGTAACTGCTTTAGTTGTCCCAAAGGTTTGACCAGTATAGAATGTCTAGCGGCATTAGGTCCGCCTTTGTACTTTGCGCAATAAAGTTTATAATAAATAAATAAATAAAAATAAATACATGTGACCACGCGTCTACCTTTTCGTCCGCGAGTTTCAAGAATGAGAACAACTAGATGATTTTTTTTTTTAAAGTTCTCGACTAGTACGACATAATACATAAGTTAGTTAGAGAAACTCACTTAATTCAATAGAACGGTGCCTCAAAGCGTGCTCCAGTTTAGTGCTTGCTTTATTATTCCAGCTTTGGTCCAGAATGTTTTATTTAAACACAGCGAGCCGTAGACCGATTTAATATTCATAGCCCACCTCACTTCTTTGTCTTGAATAAACTAAACGAGCTATGGACCATAGCTTTGTACTCATCAAATCAGAATACTACAGGGTTAAATTATATATTAATAAGCGGCGTTGGCTCGGTTGTAAGAACGCTTTTCTTAACATCCTAAAAAGTTGGGTTTAAACCCCGGCATGTACCAATGAGAAATTCATTTTTTTCTTACGTACATTTGCCATAGTTGGGTAGGGAGAGGAGTAGAATGGTGGGTGGTGAGCGTATTATCATAAAAGGTAGGCTATTGTCGGTCGCAAGCCCGAGACACCATTCTTCTTTTTTTTTTTTCTTTTTTTATACTAGCACGATATGTGACCCTGCCCCCACCTGATGGTAAGTGGCGCGCAGGGTCCATGAATGTGAGCAACTGGAATCAGACCCTTACGTCCGACATCAGTCCCTAACACTATGCCGGCACACTATACGACGTTCGCGCGGACGTTGACTTATGTAATTCTTTCTCTCTCTACTTCGTCTCTCGGCTGTGGGCAAGATCAATTAATAATAACACTCCCCAGCCTTTAGGTATTTAAATAAATATTTTTTAAATATTTCCAGACAGGTCACACAGCGCCATCTAGTTTCCGTGGAAAGCTACTAGACTTGTGTTACGGAAACTAGATGGTTGATAAACTACATATTATACTTTTTTTTTTGTAAATATATACATATTATACATATAAACACCCAGACCGAGACAAATTATACAATGTACAACTTGCCCCCGGTGGGAATCGAACCCACGACCTCCCGAGTTCACGGCAACGTTTGTTACCACTGGACCACGGAGGCGGTCATTTATCACGATATCGCGATTTTTAATGTATTGTTTTGTTTTTCGGATAATGATTTTTATCTTTAAAAAGTTCTACCGATGACACCTGAAGCCTAAAAAATATTTGCTTATATGTCAATTACATGCGGTTTAACAAAAACCGTGTTCTCACAACCGTGTCCTTCGCGCCATTTTGCGTGGACATGTCAAGTGCAAGTTTTTGTTTTGTAAATTAATTTGCTGTGGATATTATTGGTCAAAAGTGGTGTTGTTTTGTTTAATAATGTGCTACAATGTAAATAATTATGGAAAACGATAAATTGGATTTTAAATATGGGGCACAAGTTGCAGTTAATTTTTTGCGGTTTTCCCGCGCTGTCAACTCCCATATTTTACCCGACGTGTTTGAGCTATGGTGCCGCGAGTGACTCCAAGAAAAGCATCAATTTCTGTAGCATCTGGAATTTGATGATGACCTCTTTAACTCATCAAAAATAAATATATATTACGTCAGACTTGGCTGTATGGGCTAGACCCTTTGCCTTCCCTATCATCTCATTCATCATCCATCGGGAGAAGAGAACACAAAAAAAAAAACCCTGTAAAATAACGGTTTCTTTACGAAAAATTACCGATATTTCCGGTTCTCAAAAAGAAAAGCGGTTCCGGAAACCCTAGCTACAACCCTACGTTGTTCCATGTACTATATTGTAAAATTATTTGTGACATGCAATAAAGTACTTGAATTTGAATTGCATCTAGCTGAAATTGCGATCTTCAGCTATCGATCGCCCATTTGCATTTCGATCAAAACTTTTCCGGTTATAATGCAATTTCCGAATTCATTTTATAGAAGCATCTCTGCAATCTGAATACTTTTAAGTTTCAAACCTAAACTCTGGCCAGCGTGGCGAGTGTAGGTCAAATTCTCTAGACAAGCCCATCTCCAACAGTGAAGGTCTAGGACCCTAGGAATAATGAAATGATTATAAATGTCAAAAAAGCTTGTCTGTGCATGTCTATTTGTGCTTCTCGCATATGCTACTGAACCAATTTTGATAACTTTTAGCACAGATATTAACCTAGATACCTAGGAATTTAGCGAAGGATATGTTATATAACACCATTAAAAGTGTAAAAGACATCATATTCTGCCGCTGTTTGAGAAACGTAAGATAGCAGACATACTATTTCTAGTAAATATAATAATAATAATAATAAATTCTTTATTGTACAGAACCAAAAATAGTGTGGGTACAAAGGCGAGCTTAATGTTATAAATGCATTTTCTACCAACTAACCTTTGTGAGCCATTATAAACCATTATAAGCGGGTGCAGAAATAATATTGTGATCAACAATGATGAAATATAAATACATACTAATTAAATATACATATCCTACATATTAAATAAATATATACATAAATAATAAATACATATTTAAGTACATAGTAGAAAGTTATGATCAGTTATAAATATAGCTCAGACTAAGATTGATTCTCCGCAGCTTCTATCTAGAATTAATTTGTGTGCTCCAGTTAAATCCTTAAGAAAGCCAACATGCTTATCAATGCCGGCTGGTGCATCTAGTGCATAGAGGTAATTCGTTTTGCTGCCGTGCAGCTAATGAATTTAATAAACTGGTTGACTTTTCCGAGTTGGATCTATTTAATTCAACTACAGCTACTTTTAAGAATACTCTGTCAAAACATTGGTTTGACAGAGTTTCTTTGTGCGTTTCCGAAACTACCTAAACTGTTATTCATACTTAATTTATTCCCTTACTACTTACTTTCTTTATTATCTAAATTTTAGCTTGCTTTAATTGTTTCCTGTATGTGAAAAGATATTCTCCTCGCCAAGCCGTCTGGCCAGCGTGGCGAGTGTAGGCCAAATTCTCCAGTTCTGGAAGGCCCTTAGGCTAAATTCGAGGCATTATAGCCGTGTCAACTTATAATCTAAATAATTATAACATAATGTATAATTATAATAAATTTAAATTAATTTCGTGGCTGTATAAAGGCTGTTTCAACTTACAATCTAAATAAATATAATTTTATGTCAAATTATAAAAAAAAAAAACGAATATTTCGTGGCTGTATAAAGGCTGTGTCAAATTATAATCTAAAATAATTATAATATAATGTCTAATTATAATGAAATTTAATTAATTTCGTGGCTACAGGGCCGAGTCTATCTTTTTATTGTGTTTTTTAAAATTAATTCCAACATCTGATTTACCCCAGCATTAAAATATAATTTAATTAAATAGTCAATTGGTTACGATTTTTTTTTTGTTCTTTTCTCTCGATAGATGATGAATGAGGTGATAGGGAAGGCAAAGGGTCTAGCCCATACAGCCAAGTCGGACCTAATATATCTTTCTTTTTCATGAGTTAATGAGGTCATCATCAAATTCCAGATGCTGCACAATTTGATGCTTTTCTTGGAGTTACTCGCGGCACCATAGCTCAAACACGTCGGGTAAAATATGGGAGTTGACAGCGCGGGAAAACCGCAAAAATAAACAGCAACTTGTGCCCCACATTTAAAGTACAATTTATCGTTTTCCATAATTATTCACATTGTAGCACATTATTAAACAAAACAACACCACTTTTGACCAATAATATCCACTAATTTCTGAACAATTTACTAATAATATTAATAAATTAAAAAAGTATCACGTAAAATAATACAGCAATAATCCGAGCGTCGAAAAAAAAAACAAATATTCAACGAGTTGTATAAAACAACAAACGGAACCACATTTCTGCCGGTGTTTTATTTACAGTGAAGCAACATTTTTCACCTTTTATTTTATTTGCAGTACTTCTGAACGAATAATATATCCGTATACCTTTCTTTGTAGGTAATGAAGAGTTGTAATATTTTCTCACTGTAGTATAGATATAGACATTAGTTAGTTTAAAGGCATGTATTCGTAATGATTAATATTAAAGTAAAGTAAAGTATCATCACGGCTGTTTCCTTCCGGGGCGGAAGCAGATTCACATTTAGCCAAATTTACTACAAGCCAATCAAGACTGCGTAAAATAAATAAATTTATATTGTATTGTTAATATTTTATTTATGTAGGTTATATGTATGTAATTATGTAATTATTAATAAGTATGTATATGTTATCTAAAATAAAACTATTCAAGTTTATTTAGGATTGCACCTACCTTATGTACTTACTGCTCTCGTTGTACCGAAGGTTTGACCGTCATAGAATGTCTAGCGGCATTAGGTCCCCTTTGTACTTTGTGCAATTAAGTTTAAATAAATAAAAATAAATAAATAAATAAAAAAGAAGTAGAAAAGAAAAGTATCATCACGACCGTTTCTCTTTCGGGGTGGTCAGAAACCACGCTTATAAATAAGCGGATTCACATTTAGCCAACTTTACTATAGGCCAATCATGACAAGTGGTAAGCTCGTCGATGACTCCAGCGTACCAAACTCGAGAAATATCACAAATAAATTAAATATTAATTAAAATGTATTTATTTTACATTAATCAATATTTTTGTGTCCCGACCAGGAATCGAACTCAGTACCTACGAGCTTGTCATGATTGGCCTATAGTAAAGTTGGCTAAATGTGAATCCGCTTATTTATAATCGTGGTTTGTGACCACCCCGAAAGGGAAACGGTCGTGGTGATACTTTAATTTTTACTTTAATTACAGATTATAAAATCACAGTATATTAAACTATGAAATAAAAAATAAATCATTATCACACGAGAACATTTTTTTGGTAAGTACCATTTCACTAAGAAAAATGGCCATTAAAATTTATTACTTTTTTTTTTCAAAATTGTATGTTCATTATTGGAAGACACTGTCTCCTGGTATAATCGTACAGGGTTCACCATAACGAATCAATATTCTTTTGTGCTAATAAACGATTTGTATTTTTGATGTGTTCTATTCTCCCGATATCTAGCCCATACAGCCAAGTAATATATCTTTCTCTCTTATGAGTTAATGAGGGTTTTGCAGAATTTGATGCTTTTCTTGAAATCACTCGCGACATTAAAGCCCAAAAACGTCCAAATGAACTGCAACTTGTGCCCCATATTCAAAGTCCAATTTATCGTTTTCCATAATTATTCACATTGTAGCACATTATTAAACAAAACAACACCACTTTTGACTAACAATATACACAGTAAAGTAATTCACAAAACAAAAACTTGCACTTGACATGTCCACGCAAAATGGCGCGAAGAACTCGCATATACCTATAAATTTTCTCGGAACTTGAAAAAAGTTATCCTTATTTAACTTACCGTTCCGTGGGAATCAAATATTCCAAAAGACCACAACATGAAGTCGAATAAATATTATGATCTCACAGAAGAAATGATCAGGAACGGGTTCAAGACTCAGCTTTACGCAGTGGAAGTTGGTGCAAGAGGAGTTCCAGCAAAATCTTTGCATCACTTACTGAAAGAATTGGGCCTAAGCAGGTCTGCCGTCAATACATTTATGGAACGAGCTTCCAAGACGGCATTAACGGAATCATACAGTATTTGGTTGGGTAGGGAGAGAAGTAGAATGGTGGATGGTGAGCGTATTATCGCGCAATAAAAAAAAGGAGGCCTCCTTTTCTTAAACCAGCCTATTGTCGGTCGCAAGCCCAAGACACCATTCTTCTCATCTCCTACCCACACACGATGGACCCGGCACACCCGCACGGTGAATCCATGGAATACTTAGAAATTTATCTTCTTCATGAATAAAGATATTTTACCTCGACTTACTTAGATCGTTTCCTTACTCAAAACGGATATTATACCTCGCGAGTAGTTCATGACATCTTATACCTCGCGCTCTTAGGCTAATGAGCGGAAGACGTCTCAAGTTTTGTCTCTTAGCAAAAACTTATCCATAGACTATTTTATACGAACCAACCAAATTTCGACTACATATGAACATGAATAAAAAATACACTTTTCATATAATAATTAGCTGTCTTCCCCGGCACTATAATGAAATGAAATGAAATGAAATGAAATGAAATGAAATGAAATTATATATTTGCATAGAACATGGTAATAGTAAATATTAGTAGTAAGTTAGTTCTGCACATTCAGCCATTTCTGGCACACAAATTTTGTTAAACATTATTTACAATGTTTAAATCTTATTATTATATTTATAATTTTAGTCACACTTATTACATACAGATTATTATTAAAACATATTGTACAGGTAATTGTTATAATACACATAAAAATACTTAAAATGTGTGGTATAATTAATTACGTTGCGCTATAAGACGCAAAACCACTGCATCATTGCTTAACAGAGTGAGGACAAGCACTAACAGTATCCTGAAGATGATATCTGAAAGATATGGTTCGCCGTGCATTGGCTGCTTCGTGCGGCTGCTGGTCTGGCGGGAGTGAGGTGCATCCTCCGCCCCCCATCAGACTGGTGGGGGGCGGAGTGGTTACTGCACGGTCATATTGTTTTGACGTGACAACGTCTTATAAATTGGTTTGCCAGGTGACACTTCAAGAAACTGCGTTACGCTCCGCTCACGTTATGCGCTCACAATGAGAGCGAGTGAGAGGCACGCGTCCCTTCCACTCGGGCATGGTTAGCCCGCCTAAGAGCGAGAGAGACAGACATAAAAAGTGAAAGACATTGACTTGACATTTTCTAGGCACATTACAGCAGAAACACTTCCTTTTTTTTTATTATCATATATTTTTTACTTTTATTATCATTTTCATTTTTATACTAACATTAGTTGTAAGGATTGTAACAAGTGAGCCTAGTTGCTTTGAATAAACGTATATTATTATTATTATTTTGATTTTGCTATATCTCCTAAGGTATTTTTGCATGGTCACTCAGCGGCTGTAGACTTCTACAATTTTGTGTTTCGGTGACGTCATACCGCGTCTTGGATTGTTAGTTTTGTGTAAAAAGAGATTTAGCACCAGAAGTCCTGGTCTTCTTCTGGAACCCTGGGGTCGACTCCACTGAGACGTGGTCACCTCATAGTAGTATATACTCGTAGTCCACTCATCTACCACCACTGTGAAGGAGTTATAAATCTAAGTTTTAATTGAATGTAAAAAAATAAGAATAAATATGAATGCGTTAAAACCCTTGGTTACGACAAATTGATAAATTACATTTGAAGCCACTTTACGCTCCAAGCCGATCGTATAGTAAAATAAGTTAGGCAAAGTATCATCACTTCCGCGGTGGTCAGAAACCACGCTTTTTAATGAAGCAGATTCACATTTAGCCAACTTTACTATAGGCCTATCATGAGAATTGGCAAACTTGTTGATGTCTCTAGCGTACCAAACTCAAGAAATATCACAAAAAAATTATTGTGTTGCGACCAGGAATATAATAATTCCACGTTCTTAGCTAGACTGCGAAATGTACAAAATATCTTTAAAGAAACGGACGAAATCAAAATATAAGTTGTGATCAAAATGAACAGCTCCCCGAACGAGCCTTATGAAGCACCCAAATTCCAATAGTTTGACAGCTTTCACAGCTTGTACTAGCCACTATATAGTTGTCTACGGTCCAGACACGCCGGCAATAAAGTCGAGCACTCAAAAACAGGAGAGCAAACAGCTTCATACAGTGGCTTTAAATATCACAACCGGGCATTTAAGCCCAACGGTCATGTTCAGGTCATGTCTAAACTAAAAAAATAAATATATTTTTTCAATATATGCGTCTACTTGCACAGGAACGGTGGTGAAGAAGACAATTTTCTTAGCATTCCACGGATTAGCATGTTTCTTCTATTTTCTGTTCCCATACCGTCTTATACTCATAGGTAAATCAGTAAAAAAACAATCTACTCGTATCTTCTTATTAAAGTAAGTAAGTACTTATAATGGTAAAAACGAAGCATTCATCTTCCTTGGACGGAAGCATATACCTAAAAATTAAAGGTACCTTTCCTAAATTAAAATTAACTACAATTAAAAAAAAATTTTTTTTTTTAAATAAACACTATAATATTCAAGAAATATGACTGAAAAAAGTAAGAGTTTAAATTGCGTTATTGTAATTAAATTCCCGGAAGTACTGAAAAATCCGGTAATCAAATTTAAATTCCCGGTTCCATTTTACTGAACACAGAACCGGAAATTCCAAGTACTTTCGAGGTCGGGATTTCTCGGTTCTGAACACTACTATTTACATATTTTTGTATAAAATAAAAAAAAAACCAGTTGTACACTTATCGCTTGTTGCGTATATATTGTTATCCTACTCGTACATCGCTATCATGTACCTAATTTATATTTATGCAGTATATAGTTTAACCCACAGAGCAAAGAATCGCCGCGCGCTGCCCACTCCAGCGGGCGGCGCGCGTGGATTCCTTGCTCTGTGGTTTAACCTATTTATGTAGTGTAATATAATTTTATTAAATTAATACTAATACTATGGATAGGGATATAAGTCCCGTCCACGTAGAATAGTAGTAAGAGTGCTGGCTGCATTTCCCCGCTGAATTGCAATACTGATTCTTTGGGCGAAGAAAGCCAGCCCTCTTGTCACCGGAGGAGACAGACGGTGTTATGTCTTTTAAAAAACTTTTTTGCGCTTGGACTCCATAGGTCCAGAGTTTCTATAGCAAACAGCACAAATATGTAATCTTTAAATATAACTACATACTTGCGCCGCTTTCCGGGCTCCACATTTTCCGCCGCGGCTCCCGCTTTGCGCTGTCCTCCTGAGGTGTGGCGCGGCGAGAGAGTCGACTCACGTGGCGTTCCACCAGGGCACGTCCTTGTTCCCAGGGGACCAACGTCATACCATCGGGTCTCTTGCCATCATCTCGGAAAATGTAAGTTCTCGTTGTCCCGAAGGTCTGACAGGTCTGACATTCTCGCCTTTGTATATTTTGTGCAATATTTTTTTTAAATACAATAAATAAATAAATATGCTTGTGTTTGCGACTAAAGTTTCGCATTAAAAGACCCGATCCTTAAAAGTCAATGCAGGAGGGCAAACAGCTCCATGTAAAATATTCACCTCGGTCGGCCATGTTTTATTTAAGGCCCTAGCGCACTGCGTCCTCGTCAAATATTTACTGGCGACCATAGAGACGCGTTACCTTAGCTTTGCACTTCGGCCAATGATCTTCAAATAAATTAGATGTAGCATAGCAGGCGAAAAGAGTAACCTCAAATAAGTGCCTAAATTGCCAGTAAGTGTGGGACCAGAACCACTTTGATATTAGATGAAAATAAAATTTTGACAGATCCCACACAAAAACGGACATATCAAGTGCAAGTTTCTGTCCTGTAAATCAATTCACTGTGGGTCAAAGTGGTGTTGTTTTGTAGCACATACAATGTGAATAATTAAAGAAAACGATAAATTTGACTTTAAAAATATGGGGTACAAGTTGCAGTTTTTTTTCCCGCTCTGTTTACTACAATATTTGACCCGACGTGTTTGAGCTATAATGCCGCGAGTGACTCCAAAAAGCATAAAATTCTGCATAATCTGGAATTTGATAATAACCTCATTAACTCATAAAGAAGAAAGATATATTACGTCAGACTTGACTGTATGGGCTAGCCTTCCCTATCACCGATTGAAGAGAACACAATAAAAACAACAAACGTATTGTAATTTCTCAAGTTAGCTTGGAGAGCCACAGTAAAGCATCAAAGTCAGAAAACACTAGCGTGCTTATTATACGAGACTAATATTAATTAAGCAATACTAATATAACTGACATATAGAATAATAATTGAATTATATTTGTCATTTAAATCTTTTGGAAACACGTAGTCTTTGTTTATAGATACGTATTTGCGCCGCTTGCCACACTCTGGCTAACTAAAATACCTACATAATATATATTTTAAAATTAAGGTAAAAGTAAAGTAAAGTATCATCTCGACCGTTGCCCTTTCGGGGTGGTCAGAAACCACGCTTTTAAATAAGCGGATTCACATTTAGCCAACTTTACTATAGGCCAAACATGACAAGTGGCAAGCTCATCGATGTCTCCAGCGTACCAAACCCAAGAAATATCACAAATAAATTAAATAATAATTAAATGTATTTATTTACATTAATAAATATATTTGTGTCCCTACCAGGAATCGAACCCGGTACCTCCGAGCCTAAATCCACGGACTTAACCGCTAGACCACGGAGGCAGTTCCAGATAAAAATTAATGTCTAACCAAATTTTATATAATTGCCTTGTCAATGTGTTCCATCACTCTTTTTGACCGACGATATATATATATATATATATATATACTAAGGTATGGATTTTAATTACATTTTGCAGTCGATGCAGGCAGTATTCTCGTATCACTAAAACTTCAAATGTTCCATTTCTGTTTTTGACCCGGCGACGCGACGATATATAATACTAAAATTAGATAGATTTCAATTTCATTTTTTAGTCGATGCAGGCGGTATCCATGTTTCAAATATCCTTGACTTCGGAGAGCGGTCGAAGACGACCTTTTTCACGCTTTACGACTGAAGCTGAGGTGAGAGAGGCAATGAGGTATAGAATTAATGAATGAATTTAAAATTATTATTTTCTTTTAGGTACACCGCAGCCAATAGAACAACTTTGGGCCAGTGTTGTGGATTATTATTGCTCCTGCTTGTCAGATAGAAAATACCCGTGCGTTTTAAGCGTAGACAGAGAATGTCTATGGTTTTAAGGAGGTTTAATATTCAATATTTTCAAAGACTAGAGTGTATATTTGTAATATGTAGTCTATCAACATACTAGGGAATAAAATTACGAACAGTTTGGAGATATAATAATCATATATTTCTTTATTTATTTATTTATTTAGGAAAACTTACAGCTACAATACAAATATAGGAAAGATAATAATACTAAAAATCCGATAACAAGAATTCACAGATAGATACAATGCAAGAAAATTTTTTGAAAAGCATTGATCGAATACAGAAACAACAATAACATAAAAAAGACAAACAAAAAAAAACAATTGATATGATAAAATAATAAAAATACATGAAGTGCTCATTCGTTATCACTCGTCTAACCATTGCAATGCCGGCATTGAAGAGATCGACATCGATGCTGAGATCGTTAAACATGAATTTTGCTATATTTCTCTGTCCAAAATTAATTTCAGACTTCATCAATCAAATAAATACCGAACATACGAGCTCGTAGCTCTCTCTATAGCTCGCTGAGCGACCTTAAACTTGTGGACCAGACCCAATGTCACTGTCCACGTATCTGCTCTGTATAAGAATACTGGAAGAAAGCATTGGTAGAAAACTTACGTCTTCAAACATGGTATGTCCGATAAGATGTGACGCAGCTTCCCGAATGCTGCCCATCCTAGCTAAATGCATCTATCAACTTCTTTACTGAAGTTGGCTAATACCTAATTGTATAGTCTATCCAAAACTTTGAGAGTGGCGTTTCCCACGCAGATTGTCCAAGTTTATTCCGAGACCAACCCGCGGGACGCTACGTTTAAGCGTTCGACCTTGACAGCGGCTGTGCAAATATTAACTTTAATAGCGTGATATATATATAATTGGAATGTCCAAAACTGCGATGACCCAACTTAACAGAATATGGGGTATCAGCAACATATCCAGAAAGACAAAAATCACATCGTGAGAACACTTGTCTTCTCCATTTTTCTGTACGGTTCGGAGACATGGACTATAAAAGCCGCGGATAGAGCGAGGATTGATGCGTTTGAGATGTGGTGCTGGCGTCGTTTACTCAGAATCCCTTGGACCGCACGACGTACTAACATTTCTGTATTCGAAGAGCTTAAGCTGACCAGGGAGCAAAGACTCTCTACCGTCTGCTTTGCCCGAATTCTGCAATACTTTGGCCACATTGCAAGAAGAGAAGACGATAATCTAGAAAAACTTCTAATCACGGGCAAGGTGGATGGTAAAAGAACAAGAGGGAGAAGCCCCAAGCGATGATCCAGTCAGGTGACTGACCACCTGAACATCCCTGTACACCAGGCCAATCACTACGCCGAGGACCGAAACCGTGGAGACGGCTGGTGGATGAGCTGCGACTGCGACGGAGTTACGATCCCAATCAGTGGGGTACCGACTAAGGAGGAGGAGGAGGATATATAATTAACGGATTTCATTATATATATCATATAACGTTTGCCACTAAGTAACAGAATAGGGCTGCAGGTGTCCATAGAGTCGAAGACTTTATTGTAGGCCACAAAAACAAGACACAGAAGTATTACAGGTATTAACATATACTATATGATGTCGTCATTAGAGCACGACATGTGATCCCACAACTATTTACCTGTGTCTAAAATACAATGTTGCAAAGTTTACCGAGTTATCTAGTACCTACTACTCACTAATCAAGACTATTACCTTAATCATTGCATTTAATTACCTTGAGCCACGGAGGTTTCAAAACACATTTAATAAAATCAGATTAATTATAGCGTGGAATATTTTAAAAGCTATTGAACCACGTACTCCTAGTGTAGGAGCCCACTGCTGAAATTCCTATCTTATTAAATACCCACCTCGTTTAAGTTATTACAAGTTAAACTGGCATTTAATAAGGTATAGTTACCTCCAGATAAATAGAGCGCTGCCGCTCTGGCCGGAATTTGCGGGAATTGTTTTTTTTTATATTTTTTTATTTAAAACTTTATTGCACTATGTACAAGGGGCGGGCTCAGTGCCGCTAGACATTCCCTGAAAGGCCAACCTTAGGAACAGATAAAGCATTTAAAGTGAACGGTAGGTGCAATTAAAAATTAAATATATTATAACTAAACGATCACATTGTAAGCAATAAACAATATATAAATTATATACACACATAAACGCTTACGTACATACACACAATAAGACATACAATACAATATATATACATATATACATGCAATATAATATATATGCATACACTAAGTCGGTATCTTGTTAGGAGCCATTTAAGAAATACAAATAGACCATGTTTTTAAATTGAGCTCGATTTGATGCTTGTCTTATATTTAAGGGCAGGTTGTTCCACAAATTCGCAGCAACAACTGCAAAAGAGTTTGACACAAAGGAAGAATGATGCGAGGGAATTGAAAGAAGAGAGTTATGTGAAGAATGATATTATGTATGCCTTGTATATGAACGGTCATAGTCGCAGCACTATAAAAACATCTCATCACCTCTACGTAACGCCAGTCAATCAGGCAACGCTGCATAGAGTGGTCAAAGGCTTTCTCGTAGTCCACACAAGCAAGACACAGAGGTATCATAGATATTAACATATTAATATTATTTGACCTAAATATAAACCAACAATAAAAGGTGTTCAAAATATGATAAAACAGATTTGCACATCTAACAGGCATTTTTCTCTCTAATAAAATATATATATTTCAATAGGCCTTGCCTATAATTGCAAAAAACCCGATGTCAAGGTACGGCGACGGATGACGTCACTACACGTGTAGCGTCGGCAATCGAAGTAGGTCGCAATAATGCGAATTTTCACAGTACGCCGACCCAAGCGACGAAGCGAAGTGCAAATTTCTGCAGAGTTGCCATATACCGATCCGAGTGACGTGGGTTCGCGACTTCGATGCGCCAGCGCTCTTGCGAGCTACTGCGCCATTCTTAAAGCCAACATTGCCGGCACAACCAGCTGAGTGTCGTAGTCAGTCCGGGAACGATGCAGGTAGCTATGCTCATGCTACCAAAATAGTGGCAAACATGACTGACAATAATTTACTCCACGCGGAATGCCGAAGGCTTCATAACCGTAGAGAAGCGCAAGAGGGAGCCCCGTCGAAGCAACATGCGCAGCACGGTAGTTCCAATACCATCAGGTTCCTCGTTGACTGACAGCGCTCAGAGCGATCTACTTCGATATTGTAAGCAGTCTAAGCGCGAGGAATAGTGTCATTTGTGACGTCACATAGCTTTAGCAAAACAGTTTATACACGTCTCGGAACAGCTTAAAGCGTGCTTAGGTTACTATTATCGTCTCTCGGAACGAGGGGAGAGTGTTATTTTGTCTACAACAAGAAGAGGATGCGAAAGCTGTAGTGTATAATTTATATTTTTTTATATAAATGTTTTGTTTAGTTTATCTACATAAGCTAGTCAGTTGGTTATAAAAACCATATATGATGCATAAAATAATTTATCTTCCATAGACCTTGCCTATAAGTCATCGCTACTCAAATAAAGGTGTGCAAAATAATCATATTTAAAGAGAGGTAAGTATTTTAGAATCAGGCTCCTGGTCTATCGGGCAGGGGACGCAGCGAGCGTGCGATCTCGTGAAGCCGATCATCCGAATGATTGGGCAGTGGACTGTGACGTGCACCCTCTCGCTTACCCTACCGGCACCTACACGGTAAGATACTGAAACCTACAACTTTAACCTTTTTCAGATACTAATCGATCCACGCAATTTATTTTAAATAGGATTTTATACGTACAAGTATCAGAGATAAACAGTAGGTACTCTTAACTTAGCCTAGATTGATTTTTTTTCTTCATTGTTTTAAACAGAGGAAATCCGTAGACAATATAGTAGTAAGTACAATAAGATAGTTAGAAAAGCGACCTTCACCGATCTGTTATCCGATTGAAATCCAGTTTTTATTGTTGCCTAACGAAATGTTTTTAATTGACAAACATTCTGTATATGTATACTTTTTTTTAAAGATACAAGCACGACATGTGACCATGCCACCGCCCACCTGTTGGTAGGTGGCGCGCGCGGTTCATGAATGTTAGCAACTGGAATCAGACACTCATGACTGACATCAGTCACTAACACTATGCCGGTTTGACCGGGCATGACGGCAATTCGAGCCTGATCCCGAAACGTGTGGATACACTTTACTGGGTTTATCGGCACGAACGGTGGATACTTCCCCGCCCCGGCAGACTGGGCAAATGACCACCATCAGTCCGCCTACCACCTATTTGTTTTTCTCGTTGTAAGTATGTGCCATTCGCAATGATGTCAAATGCCATCTTTTTACCTACAATGATAACTAATATTGTAAGCTTAATATTTATATAAAAATTGAAACCGCTTGAAACAAGACTTACTTAAGTTACTAGATTACAGTAGATTATAGTCTCGCTTATAAGAGTCAAATTTTAGAAAGTAATATCAACGTCAAACTTAGGAAAACTGCAACTCTATTATCAAAATGTTTGGGTCTAATTACCGGTAAAATATATTTTTTTTCTAAAAACAAGGGTTAGTCACGACGTCATCATCTACATACATGACATGTGACCCTTGACCACCTGAAGGTTTCATTTGTCACTAATAAATAAATAGTATGACAGCTACATACAAAGTGGAGCTTAGCGGGGTTTTGATTAAATAACACGGCCGTCAGATGACCTGCCCTGGACACCGGCATATTGCATTTTCACAAGTACCCACGGCGACGGCCAGGAAATTGGTTATTGGCCCATGAGCTACGAAAATGCGAGCTCTTTTGCAAGACCAAGACCACGAACAAGACTACTGATATGGTTGCAAGACCAAGTCCAAGACTACCCTAGTACACTACGCAAGAGTCTCGCAAGACTATTTTATTTTAAAATATCAATCAAATCAAATCAAATAATTTATTTCCTTTGGTTGTCCCAAACAACACTTGGATATTGTCAATACACTTTTTCACCATAGTTTATTATCATGTAGAATATAAAATAACCAGCAGCTACTATGGGTGGACCCATCATATCAGCTATACCATCATCTTCGGCTAAAACACTGTTGCCATAAACAAGTTTTTGCTTAAAACTAGGTAGTTAAAATTAATTCGTGGCTGTAAAAAGGCCGTGTCAGCTTATAGACTAAAATAAATTACACATGTCAGGTTAATAAATTAATTCGTAGCTCTAAAGAGGCTGTGTCAGCTTACAATCTAAATATACATAAAAAATGTATTAAACTACAATATTTATGTCAATAAATGAAAATTCGTGGCTGTAAGGGGGCCGTGTCAGCTTACGATCGAAATAATAATAATTATTATAATTGGTATGTCAACTTAATACATATTCGTGGCTGTAAAGTGGCCGTGTCCAGCTTAATAGCTATTAGTAAATATATGAAAATAAATTCTATGCAATGGTATCTATTAGTGCATCCCCAATTTCGTAATAACTTTTTTTTATTAAAATAGATTTAACCTTACTTTTAAACTTCAAATAGTCATTCTAAACATTTTATATCTTTAGATAGTTTGTTGTATAGTTCGATACCATTGCACAGAAAGCTTTTCAATGACTTTGTCAGACGAGTTTTGGGACATTTGATGTCATCTTTGAACCTAGTATTATGAGCATGTAGGTCAGAATATTTAATTAAGTTCTTTTCGTTTTTTTTAATATAGAGCAAGCACTCCAACTCCAATTGCGAGAATACGAATTTAAAATAATAGGTCCTAAAGTACAGCGCATAGTAGAATACGGATTGGTTAAAGGTTTTATTCTATTTCCACTTATAAAAATTTAATCGGTAGATAATACCACAAATCCTTTATGCAAAGCATCGGCATTCCGTGTTAGTTTTAGGTATGCAGCTGCGAAAATTTGGAACGACTTGATGCAGGCCTGTACTATATATTTTTATTTTTATTTTCAACCATAAATACCTGAGTTATACTCGTCTATCTCTTACTCATTGTTTACTATATTGGTACATACATATCTTCACGCCAGATCCCTTGCGGGGTAGGCAGAGACAATTGAGCGCCATTTGACACGATCACGACATACCTCTTTCGCTTCGTCGACATTCATTAACCTCTTCATACATGCCCTTTGGTTACGAAGACTTTTTAATGCACCTTCAGTCAGCGTTTTATTTATTTGATCGTGATATGTGATTCTCGGTCTGCCAGGGCCTCTTTTACCCACAACTTTCACATTATATATCTGGTTCGTCAATCTTTTATCGCTCATCCTTTCAACATGCCCGAACCATCGTAGCATGCTTTTCCTTATTTTTGTCCCTATGCTTTCCTTCATACCAACCCTTTTCCGTATTTCGACGTTACGTATGCGGTCCGCCAAAGTGACGCCACATATCCGCCGCAACGACCGCATTTCTACTGCATTAACCCTACTCTCATGCGTATTCTGACATATCCACGTTTCGCTTCCATACATCAGTGTTGGTACCAACATGGCATTGTGTATGGCGAGCCGAGCTTTGTCACTGACATTTCGACTGCCGATCAGTGACCCCAGGGCACCGTTAACACTATTTCCCGCGTTCACTCTTCTTTCAACGTCCCTATCGTACTTCCCATCCGCAGTGAAAACACTGCCTAGATATATAATTTCATTTACTTGTTCTAGAGTTTCATCATCAATCTTTATCGTCACGGTTGTCATCCTTCTTCTTTCAAACACTATTATCTTGGTTTTTCTCGCATTCAAACTATATTGGTAATTAGAAAAATAAAGCTAAAAACTAAATTACTAATATTTTTTCACTTTATTATAGGTATATTTGTTACTTTTCTGTTTTTATTTGATTTTACTCACACATATACATATATATTTATTATTTATCCATTATATATTTAAATTTATTTATTTTGGTTTCATGTTTCTTTATTATACTACTTTCTTTATTATAATACTGAGAGTTACACTTATTGAATTTTTATTTATTGGTTTTGTTAAAGGGTTCAGTGAAAATCAGCGCTGCAGCATCTACTGTTGCAGCCTATGCTGACCTGAACACCTATTTGTCATAGCAGCTCATTTTCTTTTCTCTTTTTACCTAGTTTATATTATTTTAAGTTTTTTTACTATTACTTTTTTTTATCTTTTGTAATTGTTATGACTAAGCTGTTTTTTGATAAATAAATGTTTTCTTTCTTTCTTTCTTTTCTTTCTTTAGACAGCTTTTATCTCCTCTGTATTCTAGGGGCTTGATGATGACTATAGGCCCATCATGACAAGCGGTGCTCTTCGATGTCTCGAGCGTACCAGATTCGAGAAATGACACTTTTTGATGTGGAATCGATTCCAGCAAGGTAAGTCCAGCCTCTGTGTTTTCGCTTTTCTATAACCCAGCAGCCCTATTCTGTTAATTAGTCGCAAACGTTATATAATGGAATCCGTTAACTATATCACGCTATTAAAGTTGATATTTGCACGGCCGCTGTCAATGTCGAGCGCTTATAGAGTTGAGAATTGAATAATATTTTGTAATTATGACGGCGTATCTGGCGTAAATAACGAAATCCAGTAATAACGTTTGCGACTAAATAACAGCTACAGGACCACCTAAAGCCAAAACGAAAAACACGTTCCTAATAGAAACTAATGAACAAACAAAGTGAGATTTAATGCGAACTAAAACCTACTTTAAAAAAGATTTTTTCCTTTGAGACCGTTTTATACCGCGTAGACGTGTGAAAACCACTTGCAAAAGTCGATTTCCGGAGCAAAGCGTTTCACTTTAAGAAGTCGTGCAAAGTTCTGCAAACGTCGAGGTCGTGGATGTCGGTATACGGACCAGCCTAACGTTTCTTTTAGCTTTTTTAAAAGTTCTTACATGCATAGTATTTTTTTTCTGTTTACAGGATGTCTAGGTAAAAATAAGTACTAAGAGACGTTCTCTTAAACAGAAAAAAAAAGAATACTATAGTAAAGTTGAGCCTTACCACCCCTAAACGGAAACGGTTATGATGATACTTTACTTTACGCACGAACGGTTAATTTTTTAAATGATAGTTTGAAAAAAGACTGCAAAATGTCATAGAAAGAGGGTTAGTCTTAGTGTTTCAAAAATATCGGTAATCTTGCTCTTAGTATTGCCAAAAATTAAAGACCAAGACGAAGAAAAAGATCGGACAACACTAACCAGCCGTGGCTCTCGATTTTGACATGTTTAAAAACTAGATTTGAGAGCCCGTTCAAGGCCAGATTCAAGAAAGCCCATTCTAGCCAGCCAGGCATGAGTTGTTTTGATAGGCCGATCCAATAAATATTTGTCTATGTTGTGTACACATAAATGTAAGCTACACGCTGACTTAGCGCACTCTCAAGAAACTGCACAAAGCCTTACGAGGTCACGATCTAAACTTAAGCCTTATTTACGATTAAAAACAATTTGAAAATCTCTTAAACTGTTTATTAAACTTGGAATCCTCCGTGGTCTAGTGGTAACAAACGTTGCCGTGAACTCTGGAGGTCGTGGGTTCGATTCCCACCGGGGGCAAGTTGTACATTGTATAATTTGTCTTTGTCTGGGTGTTTATATGTTTAATATGTATATATTTACAAAAAAAAAAAGTATAAAATGATTTTTATCAACTATCTAGTTACCGTAACACAAGCCTCGTAGCTTACCACGGAAACTAGATGGCGCTGTGTGACCTGTCTAGAAATATTTATTTATTTACGACGAAATTTAACATCGCGCAAAGTTAAAAAAAAAAAAAAAAATTACGTACTTCTTGGTAAATGGTTTTATAGTACAAGATCCGTATAAGAGCGATTTTATAGCCACGAATATATGTTTAATTGACATATTATTATTATTTACGTTATAAGCTAAACTGCCTCCGTGGTCTAGCGGTTAAGTCCGTGGATTTAGACTCGGAGGTACCGGGTTCGATTCCTGGTCGGGACACAAAAATATTTAATAATGTAAATACATTTTAATTAATACTTAATTTATTTGTGATATTTCTCGAGTTTGGTACGCTGGAGACTGACGAGCTTGCCATTTGTCATGATTGGCCTATAGTAAAGTTGGCTAAATGTGAATCCGCTTCTTTAAAAAAAAAGCGTGGTTTCCGAAAGGGAAACGGTCGTGATGATACTTTACTTTTTTACTTTTTATAAGGTGGCACGACACGCTTACAGCCACGATCTTATATTAAGTAATTATTAAGTTACAATTAACTTGCTTATGCTATACTATTTGCTTATACATATATTATATTTAGTTAAATAACTTATTAACTGTCATACAGTTACTTATTTTTTCATCCTGCCTATCACCTTACTCGATCCTTAAGGTTAGCTGATAAAGAATGCCTACTTGCATTATAGCTCGCCTCTGTACTATTTATTTAAGTGCATTAAATAATTAAAATAAATAAATAAAACTAAAACTTAAGCTTAATTAAGATTGTAAGCTGACACGTCCATTTTACAACCACGAATTTATAGTTAAGGACATAAATATTATGATTACTAGATTATAAGCAGACACGGCCATTTTACAGCCACGAATTTATAGTTAAGGACATAAATATTATTATTACTAGATTATAAGCAGACACGGCCATGTTACAGCCACGAATTTATATTTATGGACATAAATATTATTATTACTAGATTGTAAGCAGACACGGCCATTTTACAGCCACGAATTTATATTTATGGACATAAATATTATTATTACTAGATTGCAAGCAGACACGGCCATTTTACAGCCACGAATTTATATTTATGGACATAAATATTATTATTACTAGATTGTAAGCAGACACGGCCATTTTACAGGCACGAATTTATATTTATGGACATAAATATTATTATTACTAGATTGTAAGCAGACACAGCCATTTTACAGCCACAGCCATTTTACAGCCACAGCCATTTTACAGCCACGAATTTATATTTATGGACATAAATATTATTATTACTAGATTGTAAGCAGACACGGCCATTTTACAGCCAATAATTTATATTTAAGGACATAAATGTTATTAGATTGTAAGCTGACACGACCTTTTTACAGCCACGAATTAAATTTTAAGTATATAGAACATAGATATATAATAAATAAGAACACAATTCTCGCTTATGGCAACAATGTTTAAATTTTATTATTAGTATTGCTGTTATATTTAGTCCAGCCATGGCTGCTGATAATAGTATATTTTTATATATATATATATGTATATATTCTCTTGTATTGTATAAAAATATATGTATTGACAATATCCAAATGTTGTGTACTAACCTAGGGAAATAAATTATTTGATTTGATTAAAATTACGAATATTTTAAAGATTTTTTCACTTTTATATACCTAATTTAAGACAATGGAAATAGCACAAACAATTATAATGACTTTCCTCTATTTTACTACACGAAACCATCATACGGTATACGAGAATATGTCTAAAATGTCCGTAATTTGATTCCCTAGAAAGTTAATAGACTACACTTCTCAAAATAACACTCCGACTTGAATAATCTTTAAAAATGCTGTATTGTCCGAGCGAGATGGATGCAAAATCGTTAAGTCATCTTAATGGTATGTTAAATAAACTTCACTACAATGTAGGTAGGTACGTAATTGTTTGGTCGTACCAGTAATTTGGAGAAGGCACCGAGCCCAGGAACTAGGTACGAAAGTCGCATCAATCACAATTACCTAAAATAAGTGCCGGATGTGCGTTATAATGGGACTGCCCATTCCCAAACTATAGGTTTGTTGGCACGGAGCGAGTGGACTTTAATCCTAGGATTTATAAGTGGATTGTATACGTTAACCATAAACAAGGGGCTGATGGCCAATCTAAATATCTTTGTGGCACAAAGTTTGAACAAAAGATGTAAAGAAAGACATGCACGCCTTATCTTGGATCTTCTGCTGCATGAGCTCGTCACCTGGGTGTAGCTGCAGGTCTTGACTTCTGGGTACCGGCCGGTACTTGTCACGATTCAGAATAAAAATCCTAGTTCACACTGCCTATCACTACGGTTAGCGCGAGGTTATGGTTTTGATTTATTTTATTTTTTATTAAAAAAAATATTAAACGTGCACTACTTAAACACGGCGTTATTACTTGATTCAGAAAGATCTGATCAAAAAAAAAAAAAAAAAAACTTGACTATATCTCTGACCGGCATACCCATAACACAAGGTTTAAAGATGACATTAAATGCCCCAAAACTCGCCTAATAAAATCATTGAAAAGTTTTCTATGCAATGGTATTAAACTATACAATAAACTATCTAAGGAAATAAAATGTCTAGAATGTTCAAAATTTAAAATAAAGATTAAATCAATATTAATTAATAAAAGTTACTATGATCTTAAGGACGCACTAAAAGATACCATTGCATAGAAATTTGTTTCATATATTAGTAATATTTAGATCTTAAGTTGGACACGGCCTTTTTACAGCCACGAATTGGGTTTTGTTGACATTATTAATAATTGTAATTGTTTGTTTTAGATTATAAGCTGACACGGCCCTTTTACAGCCACGATTTGTTATTTATGGACATAAATATTGTTATTACTAGATTGTAAGCTGACACGGCCATTTTACAGCCACGAATCTATATTTATGGACATAAATATTATTATTACTAGATTGTAAGCAGACACGGCCATTTTACAGCCACGAATTTATATTTAAGGACATAAATGTTATTAGATCATAAGCTGACACGGCCTTTTTACAGCCACGAATTAAATTTTAAGTATCTAGTTATAAATAAGTACAAAATCCTCGCTTATGGCAACAATGTTTTATTTTTTATTTATTATAAATTGTATTGCTGTTAGATTCGGTCCAGCCAAGTTTATATTGTATTAAAATATATGTATTGACAATATCCAAGTGTTGTGTACTAACCTAAGGAAATAAATGATTTGATTTGATTTGATTTGAAGGAAGAGCATCAAAAAACAAGACGTGCTGTCGGGATGGGGCTGAGAGGAGAACCACTACTGAGTGCCACATGTGTAAAATATTGTAATTACAAATTAGTATCAAAATATACCACTAGATGGCATTACGCATCAACATAGGTACAGAAACAACAAGAGAGGGCAAAAAGCTAAACTTAAAATTTGTGTTTAACAGTGATTGTCGGTTACGGTCGTGATCGATGTGTACTTTCAAATTCATTATTTTGTCGTTTCACAGACAACATGCCGACCTGCGTGCTACGAAGTGCTACTGCGAATGTCGCGAATTTGAGGTTCGCTTGCGTGATTATTTTGAACGTGAGAGTCATAATGTATATACTTTGGCAGCGTTTGTGAACAAGAATAAATCTAAAAATAAATATAAAAGACAGTGATGATTATGAAAACGATTTAGGATGTGCATCATTATATTAGTAATAAATAATTATAAATCCTAATACCTAAGTACCTCGTTTAATTTACTTGGGGGATTTTATATTTATATTCGTAATATATTTATAGTTATTTATCTCTTTATTGCATTTTAAATATTCGAATAAACATTTTCTTTGTTTATTTATATAAACTATCGATTCAAAGTTATATGAAATAATAAATAGATAATCGAATATATTTACACTACCCATCCCCAATGTGAGCTATCAAAATTATCATTCTATGTTAGACAAACTATAGGCAAAATTGAAGCGTGGACATGTCAAGTGCAAGTTTTTGTTTTGTAAATTAATTTACTGTGGATATTATTGGTCAAAAGTGGTGCTGTTTTGTTTAACAATGTGCTACAATGTGAATAATTATGGAAAACGATAAATTGGACTTTAAATATGGGGTTCAAGTTGCAGTTTATTTTATGCGGTTTTCCCGCGCTGTCAACTCCCATATTTTACCCGAAGTGTTTGAGCTATGGTGTCGCGAGTGACTCTAAGAAAAGCATCAAATTCTGCAGCATCTGGAATTTGATGATGACCTCATTAACTCATGAAAAAAAAAGATATATTACGTCAGACTTGGCTGTATGGGCTAGACCCTTTGCCTTCCCTATCACCTCATTCATCATCCATCGGGAGAAGAGTACAAAAAAAAATAACAATAATCCGGCCTCTCCATCACCACGCACATCAGTGCTGTTACTGGATCTTTCATTATTACGTTTATAACTAATTAATTTCCTTCACGAAGTTTATTCAGAGAGGAAATGCGATGGTGACGTTTCATTGTCGAGGCAATTAAGGGGATTAATTTATTAAAATTACAAAGTGCCTGGTGATGCAAAGACTAACTATATGTTACGCTATTTACTTAGATCTTCTTTTCTTGTTGAAGAAGAACGTGTTTACCACACTTCCGTAGCACACAGGTCGGCATATTGTCGTGAAACAATAAATCTACACACATCAAAAGTGTCTAGGGATCAACATATATTTTTGCAATAACTTTTCTCCTGATTGATATTCATTAAAATTTTCTTTAAGGATTGATCAAATAAAATGTTTTCGTTTGTCTACAGTAACGATAAACCAAGTCACCTTTGCATTAGTAAAAAAAATTGCCATTTTCCTAATAAAGGGATTTTTGACATTTGAACCACTAACATTAAAGTTCGAAAAAAAGACTGAAATAACAGTTTTTTTTTTAATTTTATTGGGTAACTTAAACAATTAATAATCCGTGTTTCTACCGCGAACACTAACAACACAAGAACATCGGTTTGGCATACTCAAAATGAGTTCATCCAAATCACGCTGTGGAATGGCCGCCCATGTTCGTTGCAACAACAAAAAAAGGTCTTCTTGCGACTGGATACCCTCCATATTCGGCAGAGCTCTTCTCTGAAGAATATCCCATGCATGCTCAATCGGGTTCAAGTCTGGCGACTGAGCAGGCCAGGGCAGGACATTGATGTTCGCTGCGGCGAGAGTCTGTCTTACAACTCTTGCGGTGTGCGGTCGTGCATTATCATGCATTAACTGAAATAAGGGACCGATATGCACTTGTAGAGGAACGATGACGTCTGATACAACCGTCTCAGCATAAATTTGAGCGTTGAGGTTGCCTCTGATCCAAATCAACTCAGTTCTTCCGCCGATCGAAATACCCGCCCATACCATGATGGTTCCACCACTATAAGGATGGACTTCCTGGCAGGATTTTAATCGCTGTTGGCGTCCAGGGGTTCTCCAGTGTCGTATACGTCTTGTATCCGGCCTCATACCAAAACGAGACTCATCAGAAAAGCACACGAAACGCCATTGTTCTTCTGTCCAATTTCTGTGTTCAAGAGCCCATTGATATCGAGTCCTACGATTGTGCATTGCTATAGGTGGTACCCGTAGCGGTCTTCGGGAATGAAGGTTCACTTCATGCAAGCGGTTTCTGACTGTTTGGTCGCTAATTAAGTTCCCTGAAGAGCGATGAAGGCTCACGGCTAACATCATGGCGGTTATTGTTGGAGTTCTTCGAGCTGTGATTTGAATGTATCGGTCTTGTCTCCGTGTGGTGCAGCGATACCGTCCTCCATGGCGCTCAGCCACGGTACCAGTGGTTCGGTAACGTGTCCAAAGTCGACTGATAACACTCTGACTTGTATTCAGAGCTAAAGCCACAGTACGTTGCCGGGAACCAGCTTCTATCATTCCCACGGCTCTGATCATTTCTTCCCTGCTTAAATGACGTCGCCGCTCCATAATAACGTTGGTTTTAATCAGTAGTAGGGAAACAGTAGCACTAATAATGTCTTCAATGCGTCTTATGTTTTTATAGGGAAAATATTGACAGCTGATTTTCATCTTTTACTCGAATTTGATTGACAGTTCCTGTTTTAAATTATGAAATGCACCAAAAAGGATCTATATAAATTTATAAAATCATAAATTTATTACAAAGCCACATCTCAATCACAAGAAATCCGCATAAACATGCTTGATCCCTAGACTTTTTTGATGTGTGTATTTGAAAGCGCACGTCGAACTCGACGATAAACAGCAATGCACTGTCATAGACTATATAATTCTGAACGATTGACCTAGATTTTCATAGTATTCAGGTCAGTGTACTTTTTAAAAACGTAGTCTATATTATTAACTTTCTAGTGTATAAAATTACGGAAATATCTTTTTTAACGCTTAGCATTTCTACTATCAGCTATGGAAGCCTATAAGTGTTTTAGTATAGATAAAGTCATTGATGTATATAGATAAAAACGCACTCTAAAAACGTGCCGCTTGCCACGTGTCCCTACCAACTTTGGGGGCCAATTTTCAAGCAATTAATGTCACATGCGATATTTGTCGGAAATTCTGTCACAATGCATGCTATGAAGACTAGTTTCACTCGACATAAATATTAATATATAAGCGCTCTCAAAGCTTGCTAGCTCGCGACTGTTGGTGCAGCTACATGACTTCGATTAGTTTTGCGGGAACATTTTTATATCAGTTTTATACATCGATGGATAAAGTATAATTACGAAAAGTTTTTTTTTTAACTTTATAGCACGTTATACAGACTTGATGCCGCTAGACATTATCTGACATCCAACCTTAGGGACAATTAGGACTATTTAAAATGTAATCTAGGTGCAAAAAACTTATAAGTAATTGAATCCTGACTTACAAAAAGTAAAAACGAACGAGCTTTGCTTGTATTATGTTCCTTGAGTCGAGTAAAGCAATAATTCTTTAATAAGAATTTATACGGAAATCCTTTATCGGTATATGAGAGAGCATAATATTTTATTTATTTATTTATTTAAAACTTTTTGCACTATGTACAAAGGCGGACCTAATGCCGCTAGACATTCTTACTCGGTCAACCTTAGGGACATTACGAACATGGTATGTGGGAGGTAGGTGCAAATATTTAAACAGGAAAATAGGTAATTAAAATTCTACTAAATCTAATACTAATACTATATAATTATAAATAATATAAATAATATAATAAGTAAATTCAAATTAATAATAATACATACATACATACATACAATATTACTTACAGTTGTTAGGAACTATTCAGGAAGTGTGTGAAGACCATTCTTTTAAACAGCATTCTGTTGGGCGCTTGTCGGATATTTAAGGGCAGGTTGTTCCACAGATTTGCGGCAACAACTGCAAATGAGTCGGACATAAAACTAGAGTGGTGAGATGGTATAGCAAGTACAGCGTTATGTGATGACCGCAACGACCTGTCGTGGAGAGAAGAGAGGAAGAAGAATTTGTTCTTGAGGTATTTCGGTGTCGCAGGTTCATTTAATACAGAAAAAAGCAGACAAAGTATTCGAAGGTTTCTGCGACAACGAATTGGTAGCCACTTCAACTTAGCTCGATACTCAGAGATGTGGTCGTATTTGCGCAAACCGTAGATAAAACGTATGCACGAGTTAAGCAAGCGATCCATTTTATTGAGCAACACCTCTGAGAGATCAACGCTACACACGTCGCCATAGTCGAGTAGGGGTAATATATATTTATTTACTATATACTTGCTATTGTTTACAATTTTTTTATATCACTTAGAGCCGGTAACTGAAGTCTTTCTTAGTGGCATTTGGTCGCTTAAATATATTTATTTATTAGATCTCCAACAAGATGTATACCAATTTATTACAACATAATAAGAATAATATGGGGCTAAGTGCCACCTTAATTATAGGAGATTACAGCATTCAAATTAGAGTCTCCGTCTCTAGTGGTAACAAACGTTGCCGTGAACTCGGGAGGCCGTGGGTTCGATTCCCACCGGGGGCAATTGTACATTGTATAATTTGTCTCGGTCTGGGTGTTTATATGTATTTCTATATATTTACAAAAAAAAAAGTGTAATATGTAGTTTATCAACCATCTAGTTTCCGTAACACAAGCCTCGTAGCTTACCACGGAAACTAGATGGCGCTGTGTGACCTGCCTGGAAATGTTAATAAATAAAATAAATAAATTTAGTTACCGGCACATATGTACATATTTTTTTATATTTAAAAAGAAATAAGTACTTATATAAATTGTAATAAATATTTAAGAATAATTTAATAATTACAATGGTTTAGAATCTATGATAATTGACACTTTAAAAATACAATCAATATTCTTATATTTAAAAAGTTTATTGTCTGAAAAAACTATAAATAATGGATGCGTTTTTGCAAATCAAGATTGAATTATGATAATAATATAATGCTAAGAAATTAAAGGCTCGGTGGTGAGTCGGTTGTAAGAACCGATTAATTTATTAAAATCCTACAAAGGCCGGTTCAAACCCCCCCGGCATGTACCAATGAGAAATACACTTTTCTTAAGTACATTTATCAAAGATTTACAACCGTTGCCGTGCCTAGGACAGCACGTTAAGCCTTCGTCCCGGTTCCACTAATACCAACTTGTGAAATCGTTAATAAATTGTCGTTAAAAATTTCCTGCCAACCCGTCTAGCCAGCGTGGGAAGTATAGGCCAAATTCTCCAGATATATGTTCTGGAAGGCCCATCTCCAGCAGTGGAGTTCTAGAACGCCGTGTTCTAAGGGCTGTAATAAAGAAATTAAATAATTATTGCAAGTATCGCTCACGGAAGTTTGTGTGGCGAGGGTCCGCAAACAAGTGCGAACTTCAACCATCTGTGCAACATTTGTACACATTAATCACTTGTTTGGAAACACGCTCATCCCTCACATCTTCAAACCAAGTTTGTTTACAGATTCTGTAGCTCTAGCTACGTTATCGAATCAAGTAGGTACATACAGTACGTACATATAGTAAGTACCAAAACGAAGTAAATATAATAGGCTAATTATCATTTTTCTTACAGATTCCTGCAGTCCTATTCTGTTACTTAGTCGCAAACATTATTAGTGGATTTCGTTATTTAAGTCATAATTACAAAATATTATTCAATTCTCAACTCTATAAGCACTCGATTTTGGCCGTGCAAATATTAACTTTAATAGCGTGATATTGTATATAGTTAACGGATTCCATTATATAACGTTAGCACTTAAGTAACAGAATAGGGCTGCTGGATAAATACTTATTTTTTATTGGGTCTAAATCGCCTTTCTACTTTTAAATAATGTAACGTAATAATACGAGTATAAACAACTGATTTACGACACTGATGGTCGGTTTCTCGATACTCTACTTAATTATTTTCTAGCTAATGAATCTTTAAGTTTTTCTTAAGTCGAATCGGGTTTTAAGAACAAATTTTACAACACTTACCTAGGACGTTTATTTAGTAAAAAATACACATAAGCCGTCTGGCCAGCGTGGCGAGTGTAGGCCAAATTCTCCAGCTATATGTTCTGGAAGGCCCATCTCCAGCAGTGGAGGTCTAGGACGCTGTGTTCTAGGGGCTGTAATGATAATGATGACACACAAGTACTAGAATATTGTTTAAAATTGTTTTATTTATGGTGCAGAAAACGATTTTTTACTCTACTAAATTATTTCTGATTGCTTTGTGAAACGCAAAATAAATAAAACATTATGAAATACTTAAGGGATCTTAAGTAATGATAATGAAGTGTTGAAGAAGACGCCGAAATGTCGATTAGTCGCAAAGTAGTGAAAAATTGGACTTATCAAATGGACTATACGAATTGTAGCAGCGGACATATGCCGGAAATCATATTTAAAAAATAAATGCCATGAAATTATCTACCAGAATTGTATCTTGTATTATTGTTCAAAGTTTTCAAGCTCTTAAAAAAACAGCTCTTTTGTGGGGAAAAAAATAAAAATAACAAAATACATTTTAAAAATTTATTGGTAAACCTATTTTATATACAATATTATATAGGCCTTTATATGTTGTAAATTTTAACAAGTTGCGAACATCATATAAAAAACATTCAAACCTATTTGAAACAAGATATAAGCTTAGTATAATTTTTGTTGTTAAATAAGAAACATATCGCATCCTAGATCTAAACAGCACTAACTAAAAAACCAAGTGTTGACTATATCTGCAGAAGTTTTCTGTATAGATTACTTTTATTTCATCTCCAATTTGATTGGCGGCGGGCATACATACTTAAAATATTTTTTAATCTCTATTCTGTGGTGTCAAGGAAAAAGGGGATAAGTACAAAAACTTGAACTTTTCACTAGAGGCAAATTAAGAAAACAACTCATTTTTATAATAAGAAAATTGTAATTTACGTAATGTTCAATTTCATTAGTTTTTTTATTTAATTAGGAGAGAAGTAGAATGGTGGATGGTGAGCGTATTATCGCGCAATAAAATAAAAAATGGAGGCCTCCTTTTCTTAAACCAGCCTATTGTCGGTCGCAAGCCCGAGACACCATTCTTCTCATCTCTTACCCACACACGATGGATCCGGCACCCGCACGGTGAATCCATGGAATGCTTAGAAATTTATCTTCTATACTTTAGGTACGAGTCCACTCATCTCACTATGCATAACTGAATTATTGGCGGTAAAAGCGCGATACTGAAATAACTCGATTGAACTCTTTATACTTATTTATACATTTTAATGTTACGACTAGCCCCTTTATGTAGGTGTAAAAAAAACTGTACAGTTTATTGACTCATCTCCTTATTGCATTGACGCATATGAATGTTTTGAACAATAGGTGCAAAAATCATTTTTTTAATTTTTTGGACTAATCTCCTTTTTCCTTGACACCACAGTATTATTTGTCGGTAGGTAGAAGGAATTTCGATGGTGTCAATAGCTCAAAAAAAAAAAGTTTTTTGAGTTAACTCCCTTTAGATCTGGTTATGCGATATTATATATATATACAAGAAAGTCCAGACGCTATGTTAATTGTTTATATAACTACAATTTAAAGATATAAATTATACAAAAAAAATAACAATTGTGGTAATAATGCAGAATTTATAAACCAGTTATAAATTGTTTTAAGACTATATTGCATTTGTTATATAAAATAAAAATTATTTATTGTTTTAAATCGGCATCGCTTAAGTGAGTATAATTCCCCACGCGGCGAACGAGTGCCTTCACTCCGTAGCCACGACTCAGACTTAGCTGTTAAGGCACGCAGGGTCAACAGTGAGAGAGAGGCGGTTTAAAGGGTTTTAGTCCGTAGGCGCTTGGGGTCACCCCTACCCGCGTTTTGACAAGTATGACAAGTAACAAATAATAACAAATCAATTGACAATGTATTACAGTCTTTGAATGTATTACATTAAATCGTTTAAAATACATTATAAACAAATATAATATAAACTATACAACAATTTAAACAAACCATTTTTTATGTTAAATGACATCTGTCAAAAAGTAACATCAATAACCCTTCTTTTAACACGGTACTAACAAACGAAATAAGCATCAGATGTTAGAATTTTCATTAAACGAACGACTTGTGCTAAAAAAGTGGTATTTTCATGCTAACATTTCTTAAATCGAACGCGGTCATAGGATAGTTAAAAAAGGTAGAAGCCGCTACTAGGTAAAAAAAATAACTTCATTATCGCTTTAAATGTTACATTAATAGCTAGCTTAGCTATGACTAGCTTAGATATTGCTATAGCTACTTTGATTTTACTACGAACGTTCCCGATTTTTTAGATTATTTTAAGTTAAATCAATCATTATTTTTTACTGGCAGTAGAACAGAAAAAGATGAGCAACCCCAAGTGAAACTATAAAAGCGAAAACGCGACAAGTCAAACATAGGGTTCGTGGTTTAAGTGTTCATATTTATATCTACTTAAAATTTTGTGACCATATTTTTCCTTATACAATAACTTATGCGATCCAATTAAGCACACATATGCATCACTTACTGAAATAATTGGGCCTAAGCAGGTCTGCCGTCAATACATTTATGGAACGAGCTTCCAAGACGGCATTAACGGAATCATACAGTATTTGGTAGGGTAGGGAGAGAAGTAGAATGGTGGAGGGTGAGCGTATTATCGCGCAAAAAAAATAAAAAGGGAGGCCTCCTTTTCTTAAACCAGTCTATTGTCGGTCGCAAGCCCGAGACACCATTCTTCTCATCTCTTATCCACACACGATGGACCCGGCACCCGCACGGTGAATCCATGGAATGCTTAGAATTCTTGTTTCTATTTTTGTATTCCCATCATAGATTTGTTTTAGTAAAAATATAGGAAAATACGACTGTTAATATTTTTTTTAAATAGTTATTTGTCTATATATCTTGCAATACCTGAACAATCTTTAAAAATATATTATTACTTAGCCATTAAAATAGAGAATACCGATGCCACTTTAAAACAAAAAATCATTTTACATAACAAAATATTATTTAATTGTATAAAGTAGATAAACCTATTCATAATGTAAAAAACAAATTACAAATAAGTATAAACTTTATAAAATTAATAATAACTAAAAAAACATTAGGTACTAACATATTATTAATTAAAAAAAAAAAAACTAAATGTGTGCTAAGAAAATTAGCGCCAGTAAAAATTACAAGTAGAAGATATGTTACAGTAAATCGGAGTTAGTACATTGACATAAAACACATATATATATTTTTATCTGTTATCTCTAAATAGATCTGGTAATAATTACAAAACTATTTATTAAAAAAAAAAAACTAGCATTGGATTCAAGTCCCTCAGCCTTTTTATTAAAAAAAAAATCATTTTTAATGATTCAGACATAGAATACAAGTCCTTCGGCTTTGTAATTTTTATTTATTATTATTTTGGCAAAGAATTATTTAAAAAAAAAACGGGTGAAGCGCCTGGACACTGCTGCATTGCTAAATAAAACATACGACAAATAAATACGTTATTATTATATTGTTAATAACTATTCTTATTTATTACATAGTGACATTAAACAGGGCGATATAGTACGAGTATATAACGACATCTTAAATACAGGACACTGAATTTATATTTCATTAATTAACGGTAATATATGTTTATGATAATAAGTCGATTGACCTCTGATTTGCATAAAATGTACAACAGTTTATAAATTACACCAATATTTTGCATTTTTTTTTAATGCTTTATCTTTTAAAGATATATTTAAAGACTTATGGTTCTATCTGACTGACAACAGATATAATTCCCTTCCGCTCGCACATGTCACATCATTTTCTAAGATAATGAGAAATGTAGTCAATATTATTTATACAGCAGCTATAATTTTAAGTTACCTTTTTTTTTATTATTTTATAATTGTTTGTTCTAGCTTATAGTATGACAATGCCTCTTTACAGCAGCTATTATCTTAACTGACATTTACATTTATATTTTTATTTTTACAATTGTGTCTGTCTTAGCTTATAGTATGACAATGCCTATATACAGCAGCTATTATCTTAACTGACATTGACATTTATATTCTTATAATTGTGGCTGTCTTAGCTTATAGTGTCACAATGCCTATCTACAGCAGCTATAATGTTAAGCGTTATTCTGTATTTATAATTTTATTATTTTATTGTTTCTCTTTCCAAATGATGGTTATCATGTACTGCTCCAGATTCACCAATATGTACTATAAATTTATATCGTTTTATATCAATATTGTAAAAATTGACGTGTAAAAGTACAGAATACATATCTTTTTGTCCTATGCCTACTTGCAAAAATAAACGAAAAAAAAAAAAAAAACCTATATGGCGCTGAGACATGGACTATAAACTGCGCTGACCGAAAGCGTATCGATGCTTTTGAGATGTGGTGTTGGAGAAAAATGCTGAGGATCTCGTGGACTGAGCATCGAACTAACGTATCGATTTTAAACCAACTAGACATATCGACTAGGCTATCCACCATATGCCTTCGTCGGATACTCCAGTACTTCGGACACATTGCCAGATAAGGAGGGGATAACCTGGAGAAACTTTTTGTTACTGGCAAGGTGGAAGGAAAGAGACCGAGAGGCCGTAGTCCGGTAAGCTGGTCCGACCAAATCGGCTCCACCACCAACACTAGCGTCCATGATGCTGTGCATGCCGTCGAAGACAGGGACGGGTGGCGTGCTATCATCAAGACGCACACCAATTCATCGGGAGGTCACGACCCTCATCAATGAGGAAACACGACGCAAGGAGGAGTCAATTAGCTTTCTAGGAAATAAAATTACTCTCACTTTAAGACTTATTTTTCCTGTTATATACCAAATTTTAGACAGAGAAAAATAGCAATAACCCTTATAACGATTTTCTTCTATTTTACTAAAAACCAAATACATGATTAATATACAGTGTGCCCTCCATGTAGTTTCAAATTAAGGTTCTGCTAATTGCAATTGAAGCCAAAAAAAAAAAAAAAAAACAAAAGTGAAACCTTTCAGACACTAGTGAATTAAATATGTAATTTTCAACTGCCTCCGTGGTCTAGCGGTCAAGTCCGTGGATTTAGACTTGGAGGTACCGGGTTCGATTCCTGTTCGTGACACAAAAATATTTATTAATGTAAATAAAAATACATTTAATTAATATTTAATTTATTTGTGATATTTCTCGAGTTTGGTAGGTACGCTGGAGACATCGACGAGCTTGCCACTTGTCATGATTGGCCTATAGTAAAGTTGGCTAAATGTGAATCCGCTTATTTATAAGCGTGGTTTCTGACCACCCCGGAAGGGAAACGGTCGTGATGATACTTTACTTACTTTACTTTACTTTCAACAATAAACATTTTAAACAACATATATGTATATTTATCTTCAGTTTGGTATGATAAAAAAGCAAGCTGTTTTTTTCTTTTAACCTTTTATGTAAACATAGTATCAGCACGACCGTTTCCCTTTCGGGTTGGTCAGAAACCACGCTAATAAATGAAGCGGATTCACAAAGTTGGCTTTACTATAGGCCAATCATGACAAGTGGCAAGCTCGTCGATGTCTCCAGCATACCAAACTCGAGAAATAACACAAATAAATAAAATATTAAATACATTAATAAATACTTTTGTGTCCCAACCAGGAATCGAACCCGGTACCTCCGAGTCTAAATCCACGGACTTAACCGCTAGGTGTAAACATCATTATTTTAAATAAAAATTGTATGTTAATTATATTTTTATACTTAACACGATTCGTGACCTACCTGAGATACGCGATTCGTGACCTACCTGAGATACTCGATTCGTGACCTACCTGAGATAAGCGATATCTAAGAATGGCAGAAACTGGAATAAGAGGTAAGAAACCACTGTGCCAGGTTGACATTTTTTTTTACATAATGATATTTTTTCTAAATAATAAAAAAAAAACCTAGTAAGTGGTAAACCTAGTAACCTTCATTTCTCAAAAATCTTAGAAAATATTGGATTGTGCGAGCGAGAGGGACGCAAAGGTGTCTTAAACTCCTCTTAATTCATGCTAGTGATGATATTATACCAAAATAGAGAGTTAAATTTAGCAAAAAGGGGTTAGGACAAAATTAAAATCAAACGTGAAATTTAAGTGTCTGTCACACATTACATACTAGTTATTATAGCACCATGCATAATATCATTAAATTATAAAACAATTGAGCAGTGCTGTTCAAAAAGGCTTATGTTTATCCCTTTTTTTTAATACGTAGGCGGCAGTGGTTCGATTGTAAAGGTCAGTTCGAGCCCCAGCATGTACCAAAGAAAAATTCACTTTTCTTACCTACAAAAAAAAAAAAAAAAAAAAAATCCTAACTAGGCGTCCGCTTTCTACAGTGGATTATTTCTGGCCTTTGGGAAGGAGTAATTTGCTGTGGACGGCGAGCAAACTAAAACTAAATTAATATTTATGAACTATACTCACTGTGGGTATTGTATTGTTATTTTTATTTTTAAATATATGTAAATGTTTCATAATTGCATGCTGTGTGCACATGCTTTTGGAGATGGTACTGGAACTGTATTGTAAAGATTTGAAATTTAAAAAATGTTTTGTACTCATTTCTGTTGTGTGTACCTAATGAATAAATAAAAAATAAATTTGTCATGTAAACACCACCATTTCCGTGTCTCGGAAAACACGTTAAGCCGTCGGTCCCGGATCTACTAATACCATAAAAATTTACATCAGACCCTCGCCAACCTGTCTGGCCAATTTCTCCAGTTCTATGTTCTGGAAGGTCCATCTCTAACAGTGGAGGTCTAGGGGCTGTAATGATTAATGAAAGCGGTAATAGGGGCAATTTATACCAGCCACTGAGGACTGACATTACTCCAAACCACTATGCAATTGGATATCGACGGTAATCTAAATAACAAGCTAAAATAACATATAACAATTTAAATATATAAAACAAATCTTTACCTAATAAGATTACGTACAAAAATGTCACGAATATATTTAATATATTTTGTATCCTCGACTAGGAATCGAATGCGTTACCTAAGCATCTAAAATAATATTTTTTTTTCATTACAGTCCTAGACCTCCACTGCTGGAGATTGGCCTTCCAGATCATATATCTGGAGAATTTGGCCTACACTCGCCACGCTGGCCAGACGGCTTGGCGAGGATATGATGTCATTTTTTTTGAAAATTTATTAACGATTTCATAAGTTGGTATTAGTGGAACCGGGACCGACGGCTTAACGTGCTCTCCGAGGCACGGGAACGGTGGTGTTGTTAATCTATGACGAATGTACGTAAGAAAAGTGCATTTCTCATTGGTACATGCCGGGTGGGTTTGAACCGACCTTTTTAGGATTCAAGGAACGCGTTCTCACAACCGAGCCACCACCGCATATTGTTTGTAAAATAAAATAAATAATACAATAAACCCTTTTGAAAAGTGTCTCCTCAAGTCACTTAATTTCAAATTCCGTTACAAAACCGACCGAGGAACAATAAAATTCTCAGCTCATCTCGTAATGGAAGTCAATAAGTTCCAAAACTTCATTTCTATGCAATGGCCATTTAAAACCTTATTTTTTTTTATTTTTAGAATTTGGATAGCATGTACACACCTTTATACGGCGAAACAATACATCGCCTTGGGGGACAAAGGTCGTAAAAGCCATAAAGCCTACATTTTTTTTTTCATTTATTACAGCCCCTAGAACACAACACAGCGTCCTAGACCTCCACAGGTGGATATGGGCCTACCAGAACATATATCTGGAGAATTTGGCCTACACTCGCCACGCTGGCCAGACGGCTTGGCGAGGATATGATGTCTATTTATTATGACAGTTTATTAACGATTCCACAAGTTGGCATAAGTGGAACCGGGACCGACGGTGGTGTTGAAAATCTATGACAAATGTACATAAGAAAAGTGTATTTCTCATTGGTAGGTACATGCCGGGTGGGTTTGAACCGACCTTTCTAGGATTTAAGAAACGCCTTCTTACAACCGAGCTGCCAATGAAAAAAAAACCCAACAAAAAACAATTGAAAACAATTTGACTAATAACTTTTTTGTTCTTTTTTGTTATAGGTTATTGACCCTATTAAGTGAGATTAGATATACAGTGTAAACTCTATATAACTGTGTATTTTTTTTATTTTTTATTTTACGAGCCTGCGACACCGAAATACCTCAAGGATAAATTTGCCATCTTTCTTCGTTTCACGACAAATCCCTTCGTTCTTCTCACAACTCACTTCTTTCTGTTCCCTTACATCATTCTGGATTTGTTTCAAATTCTTTTACAGTTGTTGCCACAAATTTATGGAACAATCTCCCTGTAACCATAAGGCAAGCGTCTACCAGATCTTCGTTCAAAAAACTCGTCTATCTACACTTTCTAAATATCTCCCAACAATGTTAATAAGTGTATATATGTATATTTTTGTGTATGTATTAGTATTTAGTATATTGATATTACAGTATATGTTAAAGTATATTATGTAAGTATATATAATTATATTGAATTTATCCTACTATTAATATTTATTTTATTGCACCTATAAATGTTCTAATTTGTCCCTAAGGTTTGGCTGTCAGAAAATGTCTACGGGCATTAAGTCCGCCTTTGTACTTTGTGCAATAAAGTTTTTAATAAATAATAAATAAATATTTTATGGCGTTATAGAGAGTTGTCGTTGGAAAAATGGAGAGAAGAAAAATCAGAATTGGAAGACAAGCTAAACCAACCAAAGCCAATTGATATCGACGCTTTAGGGAGTTTGTCGTTACATGGAGGTTACACTGTATATATATATTGATGTTCTTTGCAATGGAAAACTACTTCATTGTACAAAGATCAATCAATAGAGCGAAAAATTCTGAATAAGACTCATGACTCAATTTGGGTAAAATGGTTTATACGACCTTTCTACCCCAAGGTGTCGACATATTCGAGTATTAGCCTTCTCTTGCCTCACTGGCCAGACGCTGGTTGGCAAAAGTCTGTCATCAATATTATGCAAATTTCTCGTATTCTGTCATAAAACCATAAAACAGAAATCCAATTTCTCAAAAGGGGCATCGGAATACCTAAAATTGAAATTAAATTAAAACTTCGATATAATAAGTTAGATATTGTAATCATTCGATATACTATAAATTCCGCGTTTTGATTTCATATATTTTAAACAATTCAATATTTTAATTTTCGGTATTGAGATATGCAACCCTAAAAAGATATAGTATACAATAAATATTATCATAATGTTGTGACAAACAAACAACAAAAAAATATTATGTCCCAAAAACAACTTTTATAATTATTTTTTACAAGTCCCGTTATCTCGTTTCTTTTTTCTCCTAAAAGATTACAAATATAATATCAAAAAAAATCAGCAATCACTAGACTCCACCTTATATTATATTCAATAAACGCAATAAAAATCTAATTAAAAACAACATGTTTTGAAAAATCACATACTTACAGATTTATTTATAAACGTTTTGTTAACCAGACCTAATTTAGGGTAGTCATTGACCAGATTGCGACACACATACTGCGCGTAATTTATTAAAGAGCAAATATTTTTATATCATAATCTAGAATAAAAATTTTCCTAGAAATATCGAAACTCATACTGAGCCTAATCAAGTAGGTAGCGAAAGGTCAACGATCGAGCTAACGTTGACTTGTGTCATTGTTTCTCTCTATACAGGGTGTCCCAAAAATCAACGTCAAGTCGAAAACGGTTGATAGGCCAGGTGGTGACAGTTATCAGAAAAATAATAAAAAAATCTAAGTACTTTTCAAATTATTGACTCTGTATTTCGTCTCTGGACTGGGAGCGAGATCAATTATAAAAATTATTTGTTTTATTTCAAAAAGGGGTTCTACCAATGACACCTGAAGCCCAAAAAAATATTTGCTCTTTTGACAATTGCACGTCGCATTATATATTGGACACACGAGAAAAACCTTGTGACGCGATTGTTCTGTCAAAATTGAATTATATTGATACGGTACACGTGTTTGTGGGGCAAGGCTGAACAAACGGCAAAATGCTTGTGTACGATACTGCTATCCAATTCCTGCAAAGGCCCATGGTACGCCGTTTTTAAACAAACATTGTGTTTAAAAATTAGAGGACGCAGAATTCTTCACATCGGCGCAACACCGGTTAATAAATGGACGGAGTTACATAAAAAGGATCCAATCAACATGAAGTTAATTTTAAGGTATAGGCGATTAGAGTTGGAATTTAGATTAGTCCATCGATATATCGATGGTTTGTCCAACATTTAAGAATATGTCGAAAACGGTTTTTTATATGGATTGCTTTTGATAGAAGATATATCAACGTAAGGACCTGATTTCAAATGCATAATTAAATTTCTGAAAAAAAAAAGTGGTTTAGATTATTTTTACGTAATTGCGTCCAAATACATATATACAATTTTCAAAATAAAACCTAGTTTAAGGGTTGGTTAACCAAATCGTTTATGAATAACTCAGTTATTGCAATTTGACACAATTTTAATATCAAATTTCTAACTTAATAGGCCAGTTGTGATGTTACAATGTATGGCGACGCACACATTAACTTTTGTATATATGTTAAGGCCTGTATTAATGAATAGGTCTCAAGATCGATGGTTGTCTTTTTAACCTTTGGTAAAAAGATATTTGACATCGTTTATATCTGTTTATAAATACGGGTTTAAGTGCTGGTAATTCACCGCTTGTTTAGTGTCTTCGTTCATACATCATATAGATTAGTACTAGGGCAGTCCAAATTAAAAACCTAGAATATAAATTAGTAAAAATATAATTATATAAATGCGTAATTATGGTTATTTTAGAAATTTAAGTTATTTTTATATTTTTATTCATCCTGCCCATCACGTTTCGTTATCTCCAAGGTAAGCTTGGGAAGAATGCCTTATGGCGTTATAGCTCGCGTATGTACTAGGTTTTTAGGTGCAATTTTTTAAAAGCGTAAAATAAACGTTGGAAATTTGTCCTAACTGTTAATTGCTGAAACTTTTCAAGACAAAGAAAAAACTAGTTATTGTACAAAATTAATTTTATAGTTTTTGTGGCAGTGTCAGTGTCGTTTTGTGGCAAATCTGAGTGAGTATTTATGTTATTTGGTTAGGTTGTATTGTAGAAGTAACTGACGCCTAAGTTAGGTACCTATACCTCACTCTGTGGAGGCAGGGAGTGTAATTGTTGTTTTTTTTTATTTTTATTTTTTGGTTCTTTACGCCACAAAGAGCAAATTGCGCTTATATATATATTTTCTTCTATTGAGATGGCATTTGCCAGTATATAGACGATATCACTAATCGATTTACCAATTCGTTAACTTTTCACTTTTCCAATCCATGTTTTTTTTTTTTTGATAAATTTTCTTACTAGCACGCAGTTACCAGGTTTTTAATTTGAACAGCCAACTTTAGTAAACGAACCCACTAAGATAGCGTTTAATTAACGGCCCTACGAAAACGACTCAATTATGTAATGAGGCTGTAGGAAGCTTACTTTTTAAATCTATGGATAAATATGTACTTTTGTTTATATATAAAAAAACATATTTTTTTTCATGTTGATACATTTTAAATATAGTTCCTATCAAACATATAAAAAATACATATATTTTTTTAAATATTGAATTATTTATTATAGTTTAAAAAATTCTAGATTTCTAATTATAAATTGGGCGGTTACCATTTTTAAGTACATTTGTAGAAAAACAAAGAAATAATAAATTAGGTTTTTTTTTAATATGTTTTTTTATACGCTTGTTAAGGACTAAGCAAGACGCCACGAAAATCTATGCATTTCATAACAATATATCAATTAAGATGACCGTAGACAATTTAGTGTTTATATTTAGTTAGTTCTATGATGATTCCGATGCATTTTATATATAGTTAACTAGCTGTTTTACCCGGCTTTGCCCGTGTAAACGGCGACACGAAATTATTTTTGTTGTGCATTAATTAGATTTTGCTATATCTCCTAAGGTATTAATTTAATTTGCATGGTGTAAAGGGAAAAAATATATTCATGAAATGATTAAGCCAACTAACGTATTAAATGTGATAAGGATTAATACCGTATTTAAATAAATAGCTTACCAATTACTGCTTTATAATTGCCCAATTTTTTAAGTATTAAAATGGATATAGTATGTTATGGTGGCACTATCCATAGCGGCTAGAATTCAAGCGCAGCAAAACATCTTACGCGCGACAGTCGGAGCTCCAACACAGTCCTCCACGATGACCTGAAGATGGAGACCATCGAGCAGTTCGTGGTCAGGCTCTAGAAATTCGTGTTCGATCGTCGCCTACCCCGTGAGATCCTGGGGGCCGAGGTGTAACCAGCACAGACTGACTAAACTGAACGAAGATTTATCAACAGAAACTGTCCCACAGGTGCCACAGATCCTTTAGCGGTCCCTTCCCCGGCGGGTTCTCTCGGGTGATTAACGCACGCTGAATGGGGATCACCCCTATTACAAGACATAAGACATATGCCATCGCAAACTTTTCTGTTGACCTATATAAGATACACAATTCGACCAATAAACATATTGCCATCGCAAACTTTTCTGTTGACCTATATAAGACACTCAATTCATAATTCAGACATGTGCCATCGCAAACTTTTCTGTTGACCTATATAAGATACACAATTCGACCAATATTGCCATCGCAAACTTTTCTGTTGACCTATATAAGATACACAATTCATCATTCAGACATATGCCATCGCAAACTTTTCTGTAGACCTATATAACATACACAATTCCACCATACATAATATTCACCAATATTAATTTAAATTGCAAGGTTTTATTATAAATTATACCAAACAGAAATATTTAGCAAAGAGCGTGGGTGGATAAAATAAAATTGTCCCTATTCCCCCCATTTTACGGCCATTTACTACTTTTAACCAAATACAAAAAGTAAAGTATCATCACGACCGAATAAGCGGATTCACATTTAGCGAACTTTACTATAGGCCAATCATGAGAAGTGGCAAACTCATCGATGTCTCCAGCGCACCAAACTCGAGAAATATCACAAATAAAATAATGTATTTATTTACATTAGGAAATATTTTTGTGTCCGACCAGGAATCGAACCCGGTACCTCCGAGTCTTAATCCACGGACTTAAGCGCTAGACCACAAAGGCAGACCAAATACAATAATTATTATTGGTTGAAACTATTTTGATTTAGGTTCTATATTGTTTTGCTGAACTAACTGATGGTGAATGGAACGCAAAAATTTAATTCCGAAGCTTTTCACATTTCATGTCAAATCCCTTGCGGGGTAGGCAGAGACAGTTGAGCACGACATACCTCTTTCGCTTCTTCGACATTCATCAACCTCTTCATACATGCCGTTGTGATAATGATAATTTTCGTGACGTCGGGATATATGTATTGTACTTTTTTTAAGCAAGCTAAGGTTGTATATTCTATTTATTTACGAAGATACTAGGTTTATATAGTATGGTATAGTATAGTAGGTTTTTTTTTTTTAAGGATGTTTTTTTTTATCATACTAAAATGCTTTTGCAGATTTCAGTATAGTTGCTGCTCTCCCAGTAGGCAAACTGTTCGCCGCCGACAGAGTTAGCGGCGTATCAATTTAGTACGAACTTCTATGTATACCTATATTTGAAATTAAGTGTTCAGTTTGCTAGTTTGCAGGGCCTACTATATCAGTCGTCTCAGTTGGCAGTCAAAGGCAAACCGGTTAGTCTACAGTAAGATCATACTGTGATTTTGTATGGTCTTACGTTACACAAATATGTAAAAAAAGTTGTTCCAAGGCTCATTGACGTCTCTGGTGACAATAGGGCTGGCAGTTATTTCTCCCAAAAATTAAGTATCATAATTCAAAGGGGGAATGCTGCTAGTGTATTGGGCACCATGCCACAAGACAGCGATTTGGAGGAGCAATTTTTTTTGTAAGTATTTATTTTTTATGTATTATTATTTTGGATTTTGTTGTAATATTATTTATAAAGTGATTATTTTTAACCTTTTAGGAAAAATAACTATTCTATTGATAGAAACAAACAACTTTTCCAAAGTAAATATGTGTTAAGTGTCATCATTTTCATTACAGCCCCTAGAACACAGCGTTCTAGACCTCCACTGCTGGAGATGGGCCTTCCAGAACATATATCTGGAGAATTTAGCCTACACTCGCCACGCTGGCCAGACTGATTGGCGAGAATCTGATGTCAATTTGTTAACGATTCCACAAGTTGGTATTAGTGGAACCAGGACCGACGGCTTAACATGCTCGGAGGAAGATAAGTGTATTTCTCATTGGTACATGTTTGAACCAACCTTTGTAGGAGTTCTCTTTACAAACTGTCAATTCTAAAATAGCCAATTTGTATGACAAAGCCTAGTTCTTATGCCTACTTCGTAAGAAAAAAATGTCATTTCCGACAAATGCTTTCTTAGGAAAAGTTGTTTATTTCTATCAATAGAACAACCATATTAGTCTTAAGTAAGACCATACGAAGTCACAGTAGTTATATCATTATCTTCGTAAACAAATCTAATGCTACACCTCGTATCAACCAAACTAAACCGAAACGTAAACAATCGGCAGTGTTGAATGAATATTATGTCATATTTATTGTATAAAAAATATGATATAAATTTAACTAATCTAGGCGCAAATTAAACATCCCTAATAGAGTCTGGTTAATTAAAGTAGATAACGATAAAGCGCGGCAAATTCAAAACAATATTAGTATGGATATAAGTTGGTCAAACAATTATTGATTATCTATGTTCGGGTTAGTACACGTGGTAACTTATACAGCAAAGAAATAGGAGAAGATTATTTGTTGCAAGTATTAAAATCATAAATCATACTAACCTATGAGATTCAACACCACACGTAAATACGTTTTTGGTTGAATTCAACTTCTTTGTCGTGTTGTTTTTCTTGGAATTTGACATCATGTAAAATCATCATCACCTTTTAATAGTTTCATTCATATTTTACAACGCAAATGAGGAATCAACACCAAAACAATTCAAAGCAATTGTTTGACAACAGCCATTTTGAAAAATTTACACTCACAATAGTGTTGCCATTTGAAAGTTTCCAAATAATTCGATTATCTACTTTCATTAGCTAGACTCTAGTTTGTTTACTTTTCATTTATTCCGATTGATACATACTATAGGTCTTTGGGTCCTAATTCTTGCAATCAAATCTAATAAAACAGACTTTTCTGTATTTGAAGAAATATAATGGAAGATTAAAGAAATGAAAAAATAGATTTGTTACAGAAGTTAATTTGGTTTGGTGTAAGAATTAGGGCCATGGTTTAACAACGGTATTTTCATATAAAAGCCAAACAACCCAACTTGCCTAGTAATTCTAAAACAGTAATTGTTATATTAATTAAAAACAGCTGATAGTTATTATTTAAAATAGTTTATTATTTATTTATTTATTTAGCGAAATAAATAATGATTCCATGATTGATTGTAAAATGTAATTATTAGAGGAAAATATTAAAATAAAGATTGTTGTGTCTTATTAGACAAATATGTATAGGCGCAACAGCGACGTGCCATTATCTATATATACAAATATGAAAGTATGTGTGTATGTTCCCTATGCATTTCAAAACTACTTGACCGATCGTGAATATGTTGTGTGACCATCAGCGAAGGTTTCTGACATAGTAGATTGCATAATACATCGGGTTTGTTAGATTATAAGTGTAACTCGAGAACGGCTGGACAGATTTTAATGGTTTTTGATTTGTCTCCGTCCCGAATAAAATAACTATTATAAGAATAAAAAACATTTACCCATACAAAATGTTAGTGGGTTTCGAACCTGTCAAACAATGTTGGTTGTTAAATATTTATGCGTGCGTTCAGAAATTTATATTTAGCTTATTTATATAATATAAAATAAATGACAATTAATTAAATTTTCTCTTTTTTTTTAGGTTCTTTTCTCCCGATGGATGATAAATGAGGTGATAGGGAAGGCAAAGGGTCTAGCCCATACAACCAAGTCTGACGTAATTTATCTTTCTTTTTCATGAGTTAATAAGGACATCATCAAATTCCAGATGCTGCAGAATTTGATGCTTTTCTTGGAGTCACTCGCGACAACATAGCTCAAACACGTCGGGTAAAATATGGGAGTTGACAGCGCGGGAAAACCGCAAAAAATAAGTTGCAACTTGTGCCCCATATTTAAAGTCCAATTTATCGTTTTCCATAATTATTCACATTGTAGCACATTATTAAACAAAAAAACAACACCACTTTTAACCAATAATATTCACAGTAAATTACTTTACAAAACAAAAACTTGCACTTGACATGTCCACGCAAAATGGCGCGAAGAACTCCTCTCTGTTTTTTTTTATTTGATTGGTCTCACTTTTGCGTTGCGAAATCGTTTGTGATTTGTTTAGACAATTATTTTGTGTATTATTAATATTAATAATGACATTTATTGACTGTGATGTGGTACGAAGTTCGCCGAGTCAGGTAGTTATTAATAAATGACAGATAACCTCAAATAACATATTCATGATTGTCATCTAGCAGATATTCAAATTATTTTACTGTTTCCGCTGATCTTGAGTGGAACAAGCTTCTTCGAACTTGGCTTGAAGGACTCCAGGTTATTCTTCTTCTTCTTAGTCGCTACACTCTTGGCAGAGTGGTCGTGGTCGCCATTGGAGTGCAAGTAGCACGCTTAACAAGCCGTCACCACTCCTCTCGGACCCCGGCTTTCCTAGTGCACTCATGTGATCCATTGCAACCTTCACCTGATCGGTCCATCTCATCGGAGATCATTTCATCATCATCATCAAACATCCATCAAGCGCTTGATAGATGTTTCTCTGAGCCGTGACTCGTGTCCAGATTATAGGAGTGGGGAAACACACTGGCTGCGAGAGCATTCCACATCTTTAGCGTGCGACAGTTGTAAGTCTTCAAATTTATGAGTATGCGTAGGGATAGTGGGTATGGTATGTGGATGCATGTTTTGGCCTGTGCGTGTGGTTCGGTTGCGCAATGGAGTAGAAGGCATAAGGTTATGAAGTTTCTCAGAACACTCACCGTGGTATAGCTTGTAGAATACGCTCAGAGGCAACGTCACGGCAAGTGTGATTCGAGAGTTTTAGAGACTGTGGTGTCGTCCACTATCCGAATTTCCCGCCTCTTCACGACATTGAAAGCATCTGTAAGATACTTAGCGGAGTCATCCCAGAGGTGAGAACAGTATTTCACGCATGACCTGTGCTTTATACAGCATAAGTCTTAGTGCAGGTGGATAAAACTGCCACACCTTGTTCAGTATCCCGAGGTTTTGGACGCTGTTTTGGTGATACTTTCAATGTAGTAATGTAAAAGTAAAGTATCATCACGACCGTTTACCTTCCGTGGTGGTCAGAAACCACGCTTATAAATAAGCGGATTCACATTTAAGCCAGCTTTACTATAGGCCTATCACAAGTGGCAAGCTCGTCGATGTCTTCAGCGTACCAAACTCGAGAAATATCACAAATAAATTTAATATATGTGTCCCGACCAGATATCGAACCCGGTTTCTCCAGGTCTAAATCCACGGACTTAACCGCTAGACCATAGAAGCAGCCTGTAGTAATGTACCTATCCATTAGTTGTTTATTATATATATAATTTTAATTATATATCATGTAAGTATTTATGTATTACTATTTTCGTATCGATGTATTCGGACTAGAATGAATTCAATTAAATTCTCTGTAGCAATAGTATTCGCATTCGTACTTTATTATGAACTCAAAACTCAATGCAATCGATTACAATTTTCATTCGAATACCATTATTTCGTACATTAACCCCTCGTTCCGAATAATGCTGAGAGCGCTTAGAATGAATATAACACAGACAGTCGTTCCGAATCAAACATTTATTTGAGGTTATCTGTCATTTTCTTATAAACAATATCTATCAATAGTAATGGCACGTCGCTATTACGCCGATATATATAAGTATTATTATACGGAGTGACTTTGTATGCTCTTACTTTAGACTATTATGTTATTTCTATTGATAGAAACAACCATATGTTGGATGTAACGAAAATTTCTTCTCTATAAAAACTGTCTATTTTAAATTTAACATGTTTTCTTGGGAATAGTTGTTTGTTTCTATCAATAGAACAACATTTTAGTCTAAAGTAAAATACAAAATCAGGCAGTATATAACTTTAAGAAGCGATATGATAACTTTATTAATACAGTACAACATCTAAAATTGAATCCATACAATACGGGTGCCTTTAATTTGGTGCTAGCAAGGCACCTTGTTCGCAATCAGTTTTTATTTTTTTAAATATATATTAGTTTAAGTTACGATTGCTCAATTTGGGTAAAATACCCTAATAAAATATGAAAAAAAAAAGTATAAAATATTTAAAGTCTAAGGAAACAACATTAAGAATATAACAAAAAGATATTTAAAAAGCAATAAAGTTTTATTTAAATTATATATTTTATTAAATTATAACCATGGTTACAATAATTATGCTATAACCTTGTTTAATATTAGCTTGATTCTTCCAAATGTTTTGTTTTTTGAATAGACAAACATTAAATTATTTTTGCATTGAACTTCTAAACCTTATATACCATAATGCTGATAAAAAAAAACTGTCAAGCTATATTGAAAAGGGTAGCAATAATTATACCGCGTGATTTTGTATGTTGTCACTCTAGACAACATATTGTTCTATTGATAGAAACAAACAACTATTCCTAAGAAATCATATGTTGGAAATGACATTTTTTTTTAGCTTCTCCATAAAAAACGGTTAAATTTAGAGAAGCAACAAATTTTTGTAAAAGTAAAGTATCATCACGACCATTTCCGTTTTGGGGTGGTCAGAAACCGCGCTTATAAATAAGCGGATTCACATTTAGCCAACTTTACTTTAGGCCAATCATGAGAAGTGGCAAGCTCGTCGATGTCTCTAGCGTACTCGAGAAATATCACAAATAAATTAAATATTAATTAAATATATTTATTTACATTAATAAATATTTTTGTGACCCGAATCGAACCCGGTTCCTCCGAGTCTAAATTCACCAACTTAACCGCAAATTCACGGAGATAAAGAAGCCAAAAACAATTGTCATTCCAACATATTGTTTCTTAAGAAAAGTCGTTTGTTTCTATCAATAGAATAACATATTAGTCTAGAGTAGGTATTTAAGGTCGTTATTAACATGTTCATAAGCTAACATAATAATTATTATTATTACAAAGAATTGAAAGGCAAGTTAAGTATTTTTTTTTGTTGGGTTTGAAAGTGTTTGTCTAGTTAAGTTATCTAATAATAATAATAGGGTATGTAGTGGAGGCGAGTGTGCCTATGTCGGCGGCGAGTGTACAACTGTCAGTCCTCGCTCAGCGAGTCCTCGGCGTCGGCCTCCTTGATACTCGTAAAGAACGATGTCAACGCTTTCAACATCACAGCTGAAGAGAAACATTTATTTTTTTAATTATTTATTACAAAAACCACAGCTCATTAGAGAAATACATAGGTATAGCTTATATCATCATCACCACAGCCCCCAGAACCAGAGTCCACTGTTGGAAATCCTACACTAGCTACACTGGCCAGGCGGGTTGGAAAGGTTCTGTTGTCAGTTGATCATCAGGCACGGGAAACAGTGGTGTTGCAAATAAATGACAAATGTACTTAATAAAAGTGTATTTCTCATTGGTACATGCCTGGGTTCGAACCGACCTTTTGAGGACTTTCAAGGAAAGCGTTCTTACAACCGAGCCACCACCGCTCCAACTTTACATCATTTGTACATATTCGTGGAAATTAATTAAGGACGTAGATAGTAAATTAAACTAAGGTCCGGATTAATAGTCGTTGCTTTGCCAGTACTTAGCACGAGCCATTGCTCAGAACTATCAAAATGACAGAGTTTACTCCAAAAAGCTGTGGTGGCCTCAAAAGATCGGTTCGAACCCTGGCATGTACCAATGAGAAATACACTTTTATTAAGTACATTTGTCATTTATTTGGACCACCACTGTTTACCTTGCCTCGGAGCCGTCGGTCCGGGTTCAACTGTCAACAGAACCTTTCCAACCCGCCTGGGCAGTGTAGCGAGTTTAAGCCAAATTCTCCAGATTTTTCTGGAAGGCCCATCTCCAACAGTAAACTAAACTAAGTCGCAAATAATACAAACAAAAAATAAGCCAATATTCATAATAATATGCGTGTAGACAACAATAAAGTCACTTGTAAGAGGACTGAATTTTTTACGACTGTGTAGTTGTTATTATTTATTCAGAGAAAAAAACAGAAATTATACATAAAAATAGGTGAAAAAAAAAAGAGAAAAATAAACACGCACCGTTAGTAATACAAGGGCATAATACAAAAAAAATTTTGTTGGGAAATTGCGTTTAAAGATTCTGGTAAGAACGGGAGACGCGCGGGGAGAGTGTGAGAGAGACACAAATACAGTTACCGAGTCTTTATTGTCATTTTCTCTCTCTCTCTCTCTGTCAGCGCTAACTAGTAGATAATTTCATCTTGTGCCCTAAGCATATAAAATCACACTATACATCTTTTTTATAAGATTATTTGTGCTAAATAGTTGTATTTGTAGGTCTTATACTGTAAAGTGGTGTAAATTATTGTAAATATTAAATAAAGTTATTTATACAATCCATTTTTATACATTGTGAAATTAATTTAACTTTTGGATGATTTTTATTATATATTATATTTTCACTATAAATTGTTCTACGACCCAAGGCCTATAAAATTTCGCTCAAAATTATATTATTATTAGATTACTTACTGTATATTTTACATCAAATTTTTTTTTTTTTTACTTGAGCCCTTATATTATTAAGAGTGCGATAAGTTACATTCGAATCAATTCCTTCGATATTGCCCACTGAGAAAATACCGAGTGATTTTTTATGGTCTTACTTTGGACTAATATGTTGTTCTATTGATAGAAAAAAACAACTTTTTCTAAGAAACCATATGTCGGAAGTGACAAAAAAATTTGCCTTCTCCATACAAACTGAAGCCAAAAAAAATGACACTTCCAACATTTGGTTTCCTAGGAAAAGTTGTTTTTTCTATCAATAGAATAACATATTAGTCTAAAGTAAGAGCATACCAACTCAGCATCAGCTTTTTGGTTAAATTTGTTAGTTCAAAAGAAATAAAATAAAAGATATGCCTACGACCTATGTATTTAAAACTTATTTAGCATAGAATAGCTTTTATTAACTTTTTATCGACTTTTTTTTTTATAATTTGTTTAAAAAAAAAAAAAGAAAAAAAAAATGTATAGTCGCTATAGTGACGCTTTAGACTTATTAGCTTTTCACTGACTAAGCATCATCACGACCCCAGAAGAAGAAGCGGATTTACATTTAGCTAACTTTACTATAGGTCACAGAGGCCGTAGGCGTAGAGGATTGTTTTTGAATAGTGTAACATACCTTTCCCTTCCGGTTCCAATTCGGATTCCTCCCAAGCCGTGAATCCTTGTAGAGAAATGAGGTATTGCTCGTGCAAATATTGGAAAATTTCCAATGTCAAACCTAGAACAAACATGCATATTTTAAATTGATTATCTGCACGCTTAGGCAACCCACTCGCTAAACATTTTCAAAAAAAAATACATGTCTTACCCTTCGTTCCGATTCGCGATAATAGTAACCTAAGCACGCTTAAAGGTGTTCCGATACGCGCTTAAACTGTTTTGCCAAGCTGTGTGACGTCACAAATGATATCATTTCTCGCGCTTAGACTGCTCACGATATCGAGGTAGGTCGCTCTGAGCGCTGTCAGTTTTTTGTCATTATGTCGCGCGCCATTTTCAAGTTTATTTAAATTAAGTTTTTTTTTTTAATTATTTAATATTATAATTCGTTTATACTGATTGTATATTACTTCTAAAACAAATCTATAATTATTATTTAAGTGGGAAGTGAAAAAAATAATGTCTGTAACACGGCAAGTTATTTTAAATTACCAAAATAAGTTAATAATATTAAACTTTACACATATAAAGATGAACACATATATCGCGTCTCGGAACGAAGGTAAGTGTTTGCCTATAGCAACTGATTACGACAATAATGCACTGACAATAATATAAAATTAACAAACAAGTTGGTATTAATGGAACTGAGACAGTGGTGTTGTGAATCTATGACAAATGTACGTAAGAAAAGTGTTTTTTTATATTTTTTCACGACATCCCACCTGATGGTAAGTGGCGAGCGAGGTCCATGTTAGCAATTGGAATCATGTCAGTCCCTAACACTATGCCGGCTTGACTGGGCATGACGGCAATTCGAGCCTGATCACGAAACGTGTGGATACACTTTACTGGATTTATCGGCATCGCCCCGGCAGACTGGGCAAATTACCACCATCAGTCCGCCTACCACCTATTGGGCCGGCATAATGGTAGGGACTGATGTCAGTCGTTGCTCCCATTCCTAAATGAGTGTTTATTGTGATATTTTTTTACCTTGAGGATGTTCCAATTGGTGTACTAATTGTTGTATTCCGAAGAGACAGCTGGCTTCCATGGCGGGTTTGGATGTGCAGTACTCTTGGATTAGTTCAGAGTATTTATTCATTTTGTCTTGGTTGAAGTGAGGGGCCCCTTGGGATTCCGGACCAAATAGGGAATATTCACATATAGCTTGAATTAGGGATCTTACGAACCAATCCTCGCTCGAAGATTTTCCAATGTTGTCCTGGAAAAAATACATTTTTATTACTATTTGCTATATCTATTAGTTATATGACCGCCTCCGTGGTCTAGTGGCAAGTTGTACATTGTATAATTTGTCTCGGTCTGGGTGTTTATATGTATAATGTATATATTTACAAAAAAAAAAAGTATAATATGTACTTTATCAACCATCTAGTTTCCGTAACACAAGCCTCGTAGCTTACCACGGAAACTAGATGGCGCTGTGTGACCTGACTGAAAATATTTATTTATATATGTTCATTATCACAGCCTCTAGAACAGAGAGTCCTACACCTTCACTGTTGGGAGTCGAGCGAGGTTCGAGTGAGAGACAATTTATTAACGTTACCACAAGTTGGTATTAGTGGAACCGGGACCGACGGCTTAACGTGCTCGAAGGCACAGGAAATGGTGGTGTTGTAAATAAATGACAAATGTATGTAAGAAAAGTGTATTTCTCATTGGTACATGCCAGGGTTCGAATCATACTTTTGGGGAAATTTTTTTTCAAGGAAAGCATTCTTACAATCGAGCCACCACCGCTCTCCGCTCTTTGCTCTATTTATATATTATATAAATAAAAAAGTAAAGTATCATCACGACCGTTTCCCTTTCGGGGTGGCCAGAAACCACGCTTATTAGCGGATTCACATTTAGCCTACTTTACTATAAGTTAATCATGACAAGTGGCAAGCTCGTCGATGTCTCCAGCGTACCAAACTCGAGAAATATCACAAATAAGTTAAATATTAATTAAATGTATTTATTTACATTAATAAATATTTTTGTGTCCCGACCAGAATTCGAACCTCCAAAATCGGTACCTCCGAGTCCAAATCCACGGACTTAACCGCTAGACCACAGAGGCATATATAATAAATGTAATAACTACTTAAATATTAAAAATTAAATTAAATTTAAACTAAATGTAATAAAAAGTTGACTATAAATAAAAAAATGTCCTCTGGAAACGACCAGTGATAGTCCCAAGGAGGCTGGCAACATCTAAGTTTCATTTTAATTTGAAGATCTTCGCCTATAAAAAAACACCTTTTACCAGAACATCGCCCAGCACCTTAATTATTATAATTTTTACAAAGATTTAGCGACGAAATTTGACATCGAATATTATCGATACAGTTTTACAAGTCTGAGCCAGAGTCTTGCGAGACTCTGGGGCAAAACCAATACCTAGTATTGGTCCTTGTAGAGAATACCTATACCAATACCTAGACTAGGGTTACTAAACGGACTGATGGTGGTAATTAGCCCAGTCTGCCGGGGCGGGGAAGTATCCACCGTTCGTGTCGATAAACCCAGTGAAGTGTATCCACACGTTTCAGGATCAGGCTCGAATAGCCGTCATGCCCAGTCAAGCCGGCATAGTGCTAGGAACTAATGTCTGTCAGTTCTAGCGCAAGGTGACATGTCGTGATAGTATAAAAGAAAAAGTTTTTTTACCTTGACCCAGCCCTGTATACATTCGATGTTATCATCAGCATTCATCAGTTGGAGCAGTTTTCTCCTCGCTTCGACCGGAGTAATTTGTTTTTTAACTTCCTCAGCGGGCGGAGCGGCCTCGCCAACTAGGAACTCGAATTCACTAAGGAACTTCGATACCTGAAAAAAACACATCAAATAGCAACAGTTAATAATTCATTTATTTATAATAGGGTAGCCAACAGTGCTAACATCACATACTTATTTGTACTTAACACTAAATCGGAAGTTAGATGTTGCACCTATTAAAGGCGACCACCACATTACCACAGTAGCCTTTAAAAAATAACAATATTATAACATTTTCAATAAGTATACAAAAACTAAAAATTATTCGAAAAACTAAAACTGAAACAATTTTTTTAAAAATATATATAATAAACATACCATTCCACTAATATCAACTTATAGAATCGTTAATAAATTGACATAAAATTCATATTGTCACCATGCCGTCTGGCCCTCGTGGCGAGTGAAGGCCAAAATTCTCCAGATATATGTTCTGGAAGGCCTATCTCCAGCAGTGGAGGTCTAGGACGCTGTGTTCTAGGGGCTGTAATAATGACGACAATAGCTGGTTTGAAAATGAGGCCTCCATTTTTATTTTATTACGCGATTGATTATCATCCACTCCTCTTCCTAACCACCCAACTACTGTATGATTCCGTTAATGCAGTCTTGGAAGCTCTTTCCATAAATGTATCTCCTGCAGACCTGCTTAGGCCCAATTCTATCAGTAAGTGATGCAAAGATTTTGCTGGAACTCCTCTCGCACCAACTTCCACTGCGTAAAGCTGAGAAACCAATTTCAATAAAGGAGATAATACAATTTACACAACAAATAAAACGAGACAGAGATAGATATCAGGAAAACGGCAACTTCCTTAGCATTGTTTTTAATAACTAAATAAATTACCTGTTCCTCATCCATCCATTGTTTGACATGTAATCCAGATTCCTGCCATTTGCTCTTGACAAAGGAAGGTCCCATGCTTTCTTTCAAATCTCTTATTATGGCCTTCAAGAATAAATATCCGTGTTTTGCTGCTATAATTGTGCCGGACACGCCTAATAGTTGGTTAAACGTTATATTCTGAAAATGTATTATTATCATTAAAATTTAACTACATTAAAAAATCCTAATAGCTTAATAACCGCCTCCGTGGTCTAGTGGTAACAAACGTTGCCGTGAACTCGGGAGGTCGTGGGTTCGATTCCCACCGGGGGCAAGTTGTACATTGTATAATTTGTCTCGGTCTGCGTGTTTATATGTATATATTTACAAAAAAAAAAAAACTATTTAATATGTAGTTTATCAACCATCTAGTTTCCGTAACACAAGCCTCGTAGCTTACCACAGAAACTAGATGGCGCTGTGTGACCTGTCTGGAAATATTTAATATAATATACGCACTATCATATATATATATATATATATTTCCTTTGTCTGCATGTAGATATAAAGACTAAGGTCAAAGAAACGTTAAAATTGATATAGTTTTTTTTTCTTTTTTTTTGATAATACTTTGTTTTGTATGTTTGTGCATTCTATAATTGTATGTATATCCTATCTGTGGATAATGGTGTTAAATATATAATTACGTGTTCTATGTAATCTATATTTGTATTGTATTCTCATTGTACAATTGTTTGTTATTCCACAAAAATACAAAAAAAAAACTATATTGCACAAATAATATAAAACAATGTACATAATACCGTTAGTAAGAAATAATAATAATTACTATTTATATCTAATGAAAAGATTGAGATAGTTTTTTTAAACACATGAAGTAGCAATTATGTACCTGACTATTAATTACGCAATACAATTGACATCTAGAATAATTATTTATTGAATTATATTTGACATTGAAACCTATTGGACCAATAATTATTATTTATGATTTATAAGACTGTGCCAATGTTTCTAAATTTGTAATTTATTTTTATATAGTTGTATAAAATTTTGCATGCCGTCACTGGCGAAACATGTGAGTTGTCTATAAAACTGAGACCATACTCGAATCTGTAACCATATGTTTTTTAGCAAATAAAATATTTCATTTCAATGGCAGAAATGAAAAATTTAAGTTTTTTTTTTTTTTTAATAATTAAAAATCTTACCTTTTTCTCGATATGTGGAACAATAATTATACTTAAATGATTATATAGCATAGGTATATCAATGTATAAATCGGGGGCAATTTCAAATATATCAGCTAATCCAGCCGCGAAATTCTTAGCAGAAATTGTATTTGTAGAAATTAAATGGAGCAATGACTGGGATATGGTAACAATATCTTTAGTTGGTCTGAAACAAAATTAATATATATGAGAATAATAATAATAAAATCCTTTCATCATCATAGGTCCTAGACCTTTGGAGAATTTGGCCTACACTCGCCACGCTGGCCAGACGGGTTAGCGAGTGTCTGATGTCAATTTTTAATGACAGTTTCTTAAGTATTGGACTGACGGCTTAACGTAATATCTGATGCACGAGAACGGTGGTAATTCTATGACGACTTCACTCTTCTTCCAACGATACACTCTATTCCCACTCACTATACTACTATTGTGACCAAATCGTTTGCAGTTGTGTCTGCTAACCTTTGGAATCAGCTACATGTTAAAAAACTAGGGTATGCTCACTACAGGCAAGAACAAAGGTACTTAAATTTTAATGTTCGTCCATGTGGCGAAAACGCAAGCTATCATGCTCCATGTAGAGAGGCAAGTGGCAGCTTTCTCAGATTCCCCTCTTCGGCTGTATAGCGAAAAGCTATCGTGGGCCCCGAAGGTCAAGTACCTAGGGCTCACGATAGACAGACGCCTCAGCATGAGCGACCATGTGAATATCACCGTGAACGCGGCACGTTTGGCCCGAGCCAAACTCCGTCTAGTGTTTGCATCCACATTGGCTCTACCTACGAAGCTGCTCATTTTTAAAGCCTACATCCGTTCTCGTCTCACATACGCCGCTCCGGCATGGTACGCATTAACATCTAAGGCCCAAAGAGGCCGGCTACAGGTTCAGCAGAACCTCACGCTTCGTATCATTGTCGGCACTACGCGCTATGTGAGAAATGACGTCATACTCCGTGATTTGCGGATGGAAACACTGGACGAGATCGTGCGCCGTCTAGCCAAGGGAATGTTAGCAAGGGCAGAGAGGTCAAATTTCCCCCCACTCGTGAGAGATTTGGCACCCCTGCACGCCAGACCTCCCGAGGTTCCACGGCGCATGGCGCGCGATTTAATAGCCTGATCACGTTGACCGCTCGTATTAAATTTAACCTATAATAAAGGTTCCCACGGCCTGCCCGTAGTTACGTGCAGCGAATGCTACTTTTGTTAGGAGGCCAACACCTCGTTACAAATTCCCGTCTTCCCCCGGAAGGGGGGGGTCTGAGATGACTAGTTGTATGTATTTGTTTTAGCTCACTGATTAGAACAATTGCAGAGACTTCATTGTTGTTTGACAGCTGGAAAGAAATGTTGAGTGGAGGAACCATTGAGCTGAGCCAAAATTCGTGTAGTGTGGAGCGGGCTTCGAACGTTCGGCTCGTGCTCGACTGTGCTTCACCTATTGTCGGTTTTTTGACAAACACAAAGGGATATGCATCGAGCTCGTGGACGCGTTGATTGACAGACGTTTCGTTCGAGCATCATGGAAACGTGAACAGAAGTTGTTTGTTTGCAATTTGTATTATATCTAAATAATCCTAGGATATGGGACCCAAAACATGAAAAACATGAAGTCTTCTTAGTTTTTTTACTGACTTCGGCTATAATAATCGCTGCAGCAGCGGTTGGTGCACACTGCGGAAAGCCATCTTCGAGGACAGTGATTGTTGTAGGCTCGTGGTACGTCCACACTTGACACTTGACATGAGTAGAGCGGCTCGGCTTGCGCTCAGCTCTTGCTCGGCTCGTAAGCGTAGACCCATCTCTATATAATCTTAGAATACGGGTGTAAGCATGTTCAAACAACCAACCTTTGGGAGTGTGGAGAGTTTTACAACCATAATATATAAAATTTTAAAATAGTTATAATTAAAAAAAACTTACTTTTCAATAACACAATTAAATATGGCCGCGACAACTCCAGTGTGGTGTTCCGGTTTGAATCTCAGCTTGAATTCCTCTACCATTTCGTTATCGTCCGGGCTGACTAAACTTTGTTCGATGATTGATTTGACAAGATTTTCTTCCTGCTCGCTGATAGGTTGTTGGGGAACCTCGACTGCTTCCACAGATACCGGCGCTACAGTACGAGCGGGGGAAGGACGAGATTCAGTATTACGGGAAACTCCCACTGACCCTGAACGATTACCCGCATTTCCTGATGCTGAAATAAAAAAAAAAACACTTTTTAATACAGCTATGGCAAAGCTTTTATAGACAATAGCAAAAGAATGTGAAATGTGTACAATTTATGGTTAAATATCATGACCGTATGTATCCATTTCGGGGTGGTCAGAAACTATGCTATTCAAAGAAGCAGTTTTTTTTCATATACCAGCACGACATGTGACCTTGCGCCCATCGGTTCCTAACACTATGCCGGCTTGACTGGGTGTGACGGCTATTCGAGCCTGATCCCGAAACGTGTGGATACACTTTACTGGGTTTATCGGTACGAACGGTGGATACTTCCCCGCCCCGGCAGACTGGGGAAATTACCACCATCACATTTAGCCAATTTTACTATAGGCCTATCATAAAAGGTGGCAAGTTCGTTGATGTCTCGAGCGTACCCAACTTGAGAAATATGACAAATTAAATTTATAAGATTTTATTAATTTAAATTAATAAATATTTTTGTGTCCCGACCCGGGTTCGAACCCGGTACCCCTGAGTCTAAATCTAAGGAATTAACCGCTAGACCACGGAGGCAGTTTTATTGATAACTTTATTTATTATTATTATATTTATTACTTTCAAATTTTATAATTACATACAATTGTATGAATGTATTTAGTTAAGTTTCACGAGGCCCTTTTTTACGGCTGCAAACATAGTATTTATTTATTTATTGGTTTTACAAAACGACAGCATTAAATTAATACATATTTGACGATAGGAATTTTGTTATAACTTCCGTTTTCTTGACATTATACCTTAAACCGTGATTGCCAGCATATGACTCACAGATACCGACAAGCCTCCTAAGCGCCTTGACCGAGGGACTCAACAGAGCCATATCATCAGCGTAGCTCAGGTTATTAACACATTCGTTATTTATATGACATCCTACTGTTGATCTATTGAGCTCCTCTATCAGACCGTTGACGTATAAGTTGAACAAGCACGGAGACGTTTAACCCCCCTGACGGACCCTGCCTCCAGTCTGTATTCATTCGAGAAAGAATCAGCCCATTTGACAAGATTAGTTTGGCCTCCGTACCAGTATTTTTTTTATTTCATTTATTTATCACCGTAGGGACCGTCTGGAACACTTGGTTAAGTCAATTTATAATACTCTGTAACTAATATTAGTTACCTACAGTAAGCGAGATAAACACAATCATGGTCAGACAGCTTAATACGAAACAACACGACGAAGACCAGAAACAGCCCTATCAATACAATTATGGAAGAGCCATATTGAATGCTAAATAATCAATTACAGAAAATAAAATTTATAAGCGTGGTTTCTGACCACCCCGAAAGGGGAACGGTCGTGATGATGATACATACATACTATAAAATTTAAATACTAATAATGTCAAACTATGTTGAAATAAAGATGTCAAGTACTACAAGGTACTACTACAATCTAATATAAATATATATATATATATATTGTATACAACACTAAAATATGTCAAATAACTAATATTATTAAACATAGAAATCTGGCACAAGGGCATCGTCATTAAACTAGATAAGAAAAAGAAAATATAAATAAATTTATTAATAACATGTCATATTAAAAACTAATAGTAATAAGTAATTATAATTTTATTAATTTGGCTGTATAGAGGCGTCGTCAATCTATAACTAAAATAAACATATGTATTCTCATATACCAAATATATTATCATCGTCCAGTAATTTCAGCAGTCTTATGATATCACCAGGTATGTCTGTCTCCTCCAACTTTCTCCAGAGCATGTTGTAGTTAATCGTGTCAAATGCCCTGCTAAGGTCGAGGAAGCAGGCATACACAGTAGTTTTCCTTTTAAAATAATATTCAACCGTGTTCTTTAATGCAAATATCGCCATATCAGTTGATAGACTGGCACGGAAGCCAAACTGTGCCTTATTTTCATATTGTTATTAAGTAACGGGTGTATATGTTTGGAAATATTTATTTATTCTATTCTAGTCGTTATTCTTTCAACATGCCCGAACCATCGGAGCATGCCTTTCCTTATTTTTGTCCCATATTTAATTTTATATTTATATATGTTACACATACCCCCAGTTCTGTTCCTTGCCTATAGTTCCATGATACTCTCCAGGCAGGACAACTAAAATTTTAAGGTGTATAATACTGTTTTAACAAAATTACTTACAAAAATCTCCACGAGTATTAAAGGTTGACCGTTCAATAGATGCGCCTTTAGAATAGTAACCGGCAGAGTCCATTGCTAAAACAAAAATATTGTTTTAATTAACAAATAAACTACAAATTCATTCCGGGTAACTTTGGACCACAGACAAACGTTTTTTATATTGTTTTTATCTTCATCCTTCCCCTAGAACACAGCGTCCTAGACCCCCACTGTTGGAGATGGACCTTCCAGAAATATCTAGAGAATTTGGCCTACACTCGCCACGCCAACTGCCTCCGTGGTCTAGCGGTTAAGTCCGTGGATTTAGACTCGGAGGTACCGGGTTCGATTCCTGGTCGGGACACAAAAATATTTATTAATGTAAATAAATACATTTAATTATTATTATTATTTTTTTACTTTTTGCATGTTTTTTGTTTATTTTCCCATTATTTTGTGTGTAGTACTTAAGTAGCTTGCTCGCGTACCTATATATTTTTCAATGTTGTGTGCACTACTCAAGAATTACAGTTTGGTTCTTTAATTCAGTCATAGAAATGTAAATGATTGTAATTTGTTTGTTGCACCATAAATAAATGAAATTTATTTGTGATATTTCTCTCCTTTGGTACGCTGGAGACATCGACGAGCTTGCCACTTGTCATGATTGGCCTATAGTAATGTCGGCTAACTGTGAATCCGCCTATTTATAAGCGTGGTTTCTGACGGGAAACGGTCGTATCTTAATTTAGTCGCCACGCCGCTGACCAGACAAATTAGCGAGGAACTGAAGTCAATTTTGAATGACAATTTACTAACGTTTCCATAAGTAGGTATTAGTGGAACCGGGACCGACGGCTTCGTGCTCTCCGAGGCACGGGAATGGTGGTGTTGTAAATCTATGTACGTAAGATTCTCATTGGTACATGAACCGACCTTTGTAGGATTTTAAGGAAAGTGTTCTTACAACCGAGCCATAAATTAAATGAAATGCATGTTTCACGAAAAACCAATCCATAGACAAGAAAAAGAGAACCTGTAATATAAGTATCTTTACGACTGTTTTACCATTTAGCCAACTTTACTATAGGTATATATGACAAGTGGCAAGCTCGTCGATGTCTCTACTATGTACCAAACTCCAGCAATATCACAACTTAAACTAAAATATAATGTTAAGGAATCAAACCCGATAACTCAAGAGTCTAAATCCACAGACTTAACCGCTAGACCACGGAGGCAGTTTCTATAATAATAATAATAAAATTCTTTATTGCACATAAAATATACAAAATAAAAATATGTACGTATAGGCGAGCATTATGCTCATGGTATTATACCATGAAGGTATTCTCTACCAGCTAACCTTTGGGAGAGTGATAGATTCATATGATGGGTGTCTAATATTTTTTAAGTAAATGATTCTATTACCTTTTTCAGTATTTGTTACCTTTTGGTGTGAATCCATCTGCTTGCACATCCTCGAGTATGCTGAACTTGTTGGCTGTGCTCGGCAGGTTAGGGGCCGGGCTGGTGGTGCTGGCACTCTTGGGGCCCCAGCGGTGAGACCACTCCGCACGATTTGGACCCAACTTTATGTCGTCCAGAGCCTGAAAAAGAGCCAATGAGAAAAGGTATAGTTGGGTTTAGAAAAGCATGATAAGTCAGTCAAGTGCCATAACAACTCGGCTACTAAACAATTTGTGTCAGCTTGACGATTATATCATCCTAACTGCTCTCGGAATTTTTATTTATGATTGACATGTGCAATTAATAAGAAAAAATAAAACAAATAGTTCTAATACGATCTTAGAGCATCAACTATTTATTGCTTTAAATATTTTTGTGTTTTTTTTTTAGGCACGACATGTGACCTTACCTGATGGTAAGTAGCGCGCGAGGACCATGAATGACAAAGTGGATAAAGTCATACCTTGTTGTTAAACAGCCTTGAATTTGGACAGGTCGACCGAGTACTTGGTCCAGGTTGTCTTCCAGTTGTTGAAGATGATGTTCTGTTGTCTTATGACGTCACCAGGTCCTCTCCTCTTCTAGACAAACTGAGTGAGAAGACATACCTTGTCGTTTGAAGCAGCCTTGAATTTGGACAGGTCCACCGAGTACTTGGTCATGGTTGCCTTCAAGTCGTTAGTGTTGTCAAAGATGACATTTTGTTGTCTTCTAACAACACCAGGCCCTCCCCTCATCTAGACAAACTGAGTAAAGACATACCTTGTTATTTGGAACAGCCTTGAATTTGGATAGGTCGATCAAGTACTTGCTCTTGGTTGCCTTCCAGTTGTTGGTGTTGTTGAAGATGACATTTTGTTGTCTTCTAACATCACCAGGCCCTCCCGTCATCTAGACAAACTGAGTAAAGACATACCTTGTTGTTTGAAACAGCCTTGAATTTGGACAGGTCGACCGAATACTTGGTCTTGGTTGCCTTCAAGTCGTTAGTGTTGTCAAAGATGACATTTTGTTGTCTTCTAACAACACCAGGCCCTCCCCTCATCTAGACAAACTGAGTAAAGACATACCTTGTTATTTGGAACAGCCTTGAATTTGGATAGGTCGATCAAGTACTTGCTCTTGGTTGCCTTCCAGTTGTTGGTGTTGTTGAAGATGACATTTTGTTGTCTTCTAACATCACCAGGCCCTCCCGTCATCTAGACAAACTGAGTAAAGACATACCTTGTTGTTTGAAACAGCCTTGAATTTGGACAGGTCGACTGAATACTTGGTCTTGGTTGTCTTCCAGTTGTTGGAGTTGTCGAAGATGACATTCTGTTGTCTTCTGACGTCACCAGGTCCTCCCCTCTTCCCGCGACTTCCAGCGTCATCCCGACGGCCGTAACCGCCGCCCATAGATGAATTTAACATCTAAATATTAAAATTAAACATTAAATTCATGAAAGTTTTTACTAACGATGAAGTTGTTAGCAGAAGACCAGCTGCTCTCTGGCCGCCCTGCACTTACGTTCCCAAACAATATTGCAAAACACTAGTCGTATGACATAATAAGGTTATAATGTCTTAAAAAAGTTTATAGCAGGTCCATTACTAAACGAAACCATTTTTTTTACCTCTGTTTGTCTTTGCTGTTGTTCAGCTTCTTTCTGTATTTGGTCCATCATCTTGGGCTGCAAGTCTACCACTCCCTTGGCCACCCAGCGACGACGACGAAGTTCTATTACGTCTTGTAACATGAACCTAGAAGAAAAAATAAGTTGTAAAGAAGAATTTATAAAGACTATGGGTTATGGCACACAAAGCCTGGCCAATAATGTTGTTTCGCGACTAGCTATAACCATCATTATTAGACAGAAGTAGAAACATACATATCTTTACGCCAGGTCCTTTGCGGGGTAGGCAGAGACAATTGAGCGCCATTTGACACGATCACGACATACCTCTTTCGCTTCGTCGACATTCATTAACTTCTTCATACATGCCCTTTTGTTACGAAGGCTTTTTAATTCCTTCAGTCAGTGTTTTATTTATTTGATAGTGATATGTAAGTCTGGCAGATGCCAGGGCCTCTTTCTTATCTATTATCTGCTACACCACGGAAGCAGTACATTTAGATATGTTTTTAATGTTGTAGTGTGCAAGGGAGAGGAATGCATAGAGAACAGCCCTCATAAGAAATTAACTTACCTAACACGACTGCTGATTTTATTAGATTTCTGATCGACTATTTTCTGCATATTCTTGAAGATTCCATCTAGTTGGTCTTTGAGTTCATTTTCAACTTGTTGTCCGATGGTGGTCAGCAGTTTACAAAGGCATTCCAATTTCTCTTCCTCAAGTTTGTCAATAAGATAGGTCATACAGTAAACCATGATTTTGGATGTTAACATTTTTAATTTGTACAGCTCGCCTGTGGAAATTAAAGGAATGTTAGAATCTTAAGAATAATAAAGTATCATCACGACTATTTCCCTTCCTGGGTGGTCAGAAACCACGCTTATACAGAAGCGGATTCTTTTATTTTATTAGCATTTAGCCAACTTTACTATAGGCCAATCTCGTTGATGTCTAAATGAATAAATTAAATATTAATTTAAATGATAAAGCCACAACGGCTCGGTCACTAAACAAAACATGTCAGTCTCAAGTTCAACTCATGTATTTTTATTTTTAAACAAATCATTTATGTCCATGGTCTAGTCCGTGAATTTGGACATGGAGGTGCCGAGTTCTAGTTGGAACACAATTATTTATATCCCGCTAGAGACATCAATGAGCTTGCCACTTGTCATGATGGGCCTCTAGTAAAGTTGGTTAAATGTGAATCCGCTTTTTAAGCATAGTTTATCACCATCCTGGAAGGTACATACGGTCATGATGATACTTTAGTTGTGCTAGAGAAGACAAATTTCTAAGCATTCCATGGATTCACCGTGCGGGTGCCGGGTCCATCGTGTGTGGGTAAGAGATGAGAAGAATGGTGTCTCGGGCTTGCGACCGACAATAGGCTGGTTTAAGAAAAGGAGGCCTCCTTTTTTTTCTATTGGGCGATAATACGCTCACCATCCACCATTCTACTTCTCTCCCTACCCAACCAAATACTGTATGATTCCGTTAATGCCGTCTTGGAAGCTCGTTCCATAAATGTATTGACGGCAGACCTGCTTAGGCCCAATTCTTTCAGTAAGTGATGCAAAGATTTTGCTGGAACTCCTCTTGCACCAACTTCCACTGCGTAAAGCTGAGTCTTGAACCCGTTCCTGATCATTTCTTCTGTGAGATCATAATATTTATTCAACTTCATGTTGTGGTCTTTTCATAAAAAAATAGTTTTGCTCCGAATAAAATATTTATATTATATATAATTAAATATTTTATTTATTCGGTATTCATGTGTGTCACAGGTTGCATCAATGAAAGCAAACCGTTCAAGACCTATAGCATTACATACATATTGCCGAATGTCTTGACTAGACAGATTGCAATACAAATGAAGATATAAAAAAAAAATGTGTGTCACACTGAGTTAATCCAAATTGTTAAAATATTATGTCTTACCAATAAATCTGACATTTCCAACAGATCGCATACGAAGTTTTCTGTTTTCTTCTGCAATTATTAACTTCAGCTCTTTCTTCTTTGCCTGAAATACAAAATCAAATTAAAATAATTTGCCACCATTCCACGCGGACGGGACTTATATCCCTATCCTTAGTATTAATATTTATTTTATTTTATAATTTTTAAATATTATTTTTGAATAAATATTTATTTTAAATAAAATAATATAGTAGTTTTTTATTTGGCCTTGAAGGCACATTGAGGAATTAACTCCTAAGATACTTTAATGTAACTAGTTATAAGGCAATTTTGGTAATGTAAATAAATGATTATTATTATTAATATGGGAGTCACAAAATATACCTACCTATATTTATACAAAAAAAAAAAAGGATCTTATGAATTAAGATTAATGTACCTACGGGCTAATTATAGATTTAAAAAAAAAAGTAATTATTTCTAATTTATACTTAAATATAATCATATTTTTGTAATACATAAAACTCACGGGATCGGTACATTCTGCAAACTCCTTTTCCAGTTTCTCAATGTTTTCATCCACTTTGTTAGCAACGAACTGAGCTTGGCATTTATTAAGGATCATGCCGCGGAAGTTCACACATTGATCGGGAGAATTGTTTGATGGCACCTAAAAAAACATCAATATTATTAAAAATAGATAGATAGATAAATTATTTATTGCACAAAAAATAAAAACATTCAAATATACATAGGCGAGCTTAATGTCTAGGCATTTTCTAACAGCTAACCTTTGGGAGAGCGAGAAGAGAGTGTGGGTGCATGTGTATAAGTATATTTAGAAACTATGATTTAAAATTACTAACTAAAATAACCTACTTAACTAAATAAACAATAAATATATATCGTAAAACAATAAAATACATATAATAATAATAAATATTTCCAGACAGGTCACACAGCGCCATCTAGTTTCCGCGGTAAGCTACGAGGCTTGTGTTACGGAAACTAGATTGTTGATAAACTACATATAATACTTTTTTTTTGTAAATATATACATATTATACATATAAACACTCAGACCGAGACAAATTATACAATGTACAACTTGCCCCCAATGGGAATCGAACCAACAACCTCCCGAGTTCACGGCATATACAAGATACATCATACATATTCTCATGTTATCCGCATGAAAATCCGCAACTTCTAACAGTTTTTACAGTAGCTTCCCTATACACATCATTAATCCTTCGAGCTGTTTCTGCAGCGTTAGTGCCACGGTGGAACTTATATTCGTAAATAATAATTAAAATTTCGTGATCAGACCAATGTCAAAGAACAATCTTATGAAGTAAAAATTTGAAATTCCTAGCCAAACGCCAGATATTTGAGATCAAAGTGGCCAGTTCGACAAATTTCATATGTAATGACCTAATACTTTAATCAACATACCTTAAGGAGGGACAATTTGCTGCACATAGCGGCATAAGCTTCAGAGAAATTGGGCTCTTCTATGGCCTTCTCGAACACCAGGTCAATGACTCCTTCCAAACGGTTTTGGGTGTCGATAGGAAGGTGCTTGATTTTCTCGACCAAAGTGGCGAATTTCTGAGGCGTCAACTTGTTCAAAATACCACGGAATTTCTTGTTCAAGTCCTGATAAATACATAATTGAATATTATTTGTTGTTTTTTTTTTTTTTTTTTTTAATTTGTTCCAGATAGATAAGGTAAATGGTCTAGCCCATACAGCCAAGTCTGACGTAATATATCTTTTTTTTCTTGAGTTAATGAGGTCATCATTAAATTCCCGATGATTCAGAGTTTGATGCTTTTCTTGGAGTCGCTCGCGGCACCATAGCTCAAAAACGTCGGGTAAAATATGGGAGTTGACAGCGCGGGAAAACCGCAAAAAATAAACTGCAACTTGTGCCCCATATTTAAAGTCTAATTTATCGTTTTCCATAATTATTCACATTGTAGCACATTATTAAACCAAACAACACCACTTTTGACCAATAATATCCACAGCAAATTAATTTACAAAACAAAAACTTGCACTTGACATGTCCACTGTTTTTTTTCAAAATTACATTAAAATCAATGCTTGTCATCATCAATTTCATCTTAAATTCAATATGTACTATTATATTTATTTGTGCAATAGCCTTCTTCGTTTGGGCACCAGTGGACAACTTCTAAAAAATATACTAGCTTTTTAAGTAAATAAATGATGTTATTATTATTATTATATCAAGATTAAAAATCAATTCAACATAATTTATTTGCTAAAAAAACATGGCAAGAACAATACAAGATGATACCTGAGTCTTCTTCTCTTCATCAGAGAGGTTATCAGTTTTGAAGCGGGCTGGTTTCCAAGCGTTTTCGGATTCATTCAGTTTTACATCCTCCCTCAGAGATAGGGACACTCGGATCACGTTGGGCTTCATCTGACTGTTCATGCTGGGGCTAGAAGTCAGCTTAGACTGACTGCTTCTTCCTATAAACCACAATATTAGTAGAACCAGGGCATTGGTGGCTCCATTGTAAGAATGCTTTCCTTAAAATCTGGTTCAAACTAATGAAATACACTTTTCTTACATACATTTGTCTTAGATGTACAACACCACCATTTCCATGTCTTGGAGAGCATGTTAAGCCATTAATACCAACTTGTGGAAGCCATTAATACCAACTTGTGGAATCAATAATAAATTGTCATTAAAAATTTACATACCCTCTTCAACCCGTCTGGCCAGCAGTGGCTAGTGCAGGCCAAATTCTCCAGAAAATACTGGAAGGCCAATTTCCAACAGTGGAGGTCTAGGACTCTGTGTTCTAGGAGATAATGATGATAAAATAAAATTTTCAAAATAAGTGATTGTTTGACTGTATCTAGTCCCATTCTACATGCGTGATGAATGATTAGCCAAAATTTTGTATTATTTTTTTATCTTAAACATAGCATAGTCCTAGATTTACTGTAAATCTATATAAAAAAAAACATCATCATTATCAGCCTGTGTCTCTCCACTGCTGGATATAGGACTCCCCCAAGGCTCGCCACTTCACACGATCTCCTGCCACGCTCATCCAACCCCCACCAGTGACCTTCCTCAGGTCATCCGTCCATCTAGCGGGGAGTCGACCCACTCTGCGCCTTCCCGTACGTGGTCTCCACTCTAGAACCTGTCTACTCCATTGTTCATTGGTTCTACGACAGACATGTCCAGGCCATTGCCAGTTCAGCTTACTAATTTTGAAGGCTATTTGGTTCTCCGACGGATTTCCTCGTTTCGGACTTTATCCATCAGAGAAATACTGAGCATAGCTTTCTCCATAGCCCGCTGAGCGACCTTAAATTTGTGGACAAGACCCACTGTTAGTGTCCACGTTTCTGCTCCGTACGACAGCACTGGAAGAAAAAAATACATACCCATAGGCATTCCACTTCGTCCTTCCCTTTTGCCGTCGCGCGACATATTCTTGGGAGGTCCGCCCGACATTTTGATGAAATTCGGAAACAAAGCCTCACTATTGGGCCTCATGGAAGCCAAGTTTGACAGTGAAAATGAATCCACTGGAACTGCCTGTAATATAAAAAACGTATATTAAGAAAATCTGTTTGAGAATTGTGGTGGTGTCATTTGCTACCTTTTAAGTTTTGGAATCTGGTGCTGTGTTTGACTTGAAAGCAACGCACACTTTTTGTACTGATTTTTGCTTAAATTGTATAACCATATAAATAAATTTATTAATTAATGTAATGTAATGCTAAAACATTACTCAAAATAGTATTTTTGCAATTTTTTTATTACTCAATTACTATTTTAGACCGACAATATAAATAGCAATAAAAAGAGGAGTCCTCTTTTGTAAACCATCCTATAGACAGTTGCAAACCCGAGACACCATTCTTTTCCTATCTCCCACACACAATTAAACACCCCACATGGTGAATCCATGGAATGCTAAGAAATTTGTCTTATTTTTCTTTTGCATGCACGCTGGACACTTACCCTAATAACATTGCATTGTTCCAGTTTGGGGATGTCAGGCTTATCCTTTGACTTTGGATCATCTTTGATTTGTTTTAACAGGTTCAGATCATAACACTTCTTCCCGCTTGTGTTCATAGGAGACCATTGATCTACAAAGTTACAAACAGTCAGCAAAATATACATACGTTCAGTCATATTTTATAAAAAATTGAGATAAAATTGCCTTGTATTTTATTTTATTCTAAAGTCTTCTCTTTTAGTGTTATCCCTGATGGGTCATAGTTTTTATTAGGTTTAGTTTGTATGTTTTTAAGTTTTAATTTAAGTTTTACTATTTAGGTAGTTTTTAATTATATTAATAAAAGTGCTAATGGCTGAATAAATAAAATGAATTTAATTTAAAATTAAATAAAAATTACCTGATCCATAGTTATATTTAGGCACATACGCTGTGCTTTCCTCTGGTTTTACTTCTTGCTCCTTCTTGGCATCATCATTTCCATTCTCCTGAGTAACTTCTGCCGAAATTTGAGCTTCTGGCTCTGAGCCATTCTTCTCCACAGTAGTTTCTACTTCACTTAACGAAGCCATCTCATTCTTATTAATATCCTCTTTGCATTCTTCTTTATTGCTTGAGGCATCCGATGTTGAGTTACCGTTTGTTGTATCTGTATCTAAAAGTATATTTTTTATGATGAGTATTTATTATTTACACATAGCGTTTATGAAAGGAATTCCCTGCTAGTGGGGTGTAGTGTTCCAAAGGGCGGCAAAACTAAGTAACAGAATGTTGAAAATAATCACCACTGTGCACTAACAAAGTGCACTTGATTACCTCTTTGACATTTAAATAATAATAAATATAGGTCTAAAACTCCAGGAATGTTAGCAACTGGAATTGAACACTGACAACTAACAGCAGCTCTAAAACTATGCCGGCTTGACAAGATGCTTTTGAAGGTCCCCAGAAGCATAAAGTATTTGATTGGAGAGAAAGAGCAGGCCTACTTTTTAAACCAGCCTATAGAGTTGCATACTTTCCCCTCTCTCTCTCACAAACAGTGGTCATCGCACCAGCATGGTGAATCATACAAAAATAGTCTTCTCTAAAGCAATCCTTTAATATCTGGTGTGCAGTAATTCAAGAACTATATCAGTTGAGAGGAACTTTCGAAAGAAATTTTAAAGTTATGTAAAGAGTTGATATTCACATAGACACTGTCTTTGTGAAATGCTATTACAGTTAATATATGTCCAGAGGCTTCAATATCTATATAATAGCTGATCTCTATAAATTACTTTTGTGATTTGGACATAAGCTTGGCTCAGCTCGGCTAAACTCGTGCTAAAACAAGTATATATTGAAGTCTAATATTTTTCTATTAGTTTTGATAGCACCTGCCTTATCTCGTCGTAACTGCTTTAGTTGTCCCAAAGGTTTGACCAGTATAGAATGTCTAGCGGCATTAGGTCCGCCTTTGTACTTTGTGCAATAAAGTTTATAATAAATAAATAAAACAAACAGCCACTATTCGGAAGTCGAAACAGATAGCTAACACCAAGTGAGGTTTTAAACACCGAGTAGCAATACTGGCCGTTTGAAAATGTATCAGATTGCTACACTTACTTAAATTTATGTCAATGTCAAAGTGACAGATACCTAAAATATTTTTTTTTACATAGATAAATAATACCTTGGCGTACAAAGGTTCTAAAAGCCATAAACCTTACTTTACAGGTCTAAAGAAAAACAAAAGTTTAAAACAATTTAGCTACTTTTTTGTTATTAAAGGTATATCAATAGATGGTAGGCGGACTGATGGTGGTAATTTGCCCAGTATCCACTGTTTGTGCTGATAAACCCAGTAAAGTGTATCCACACGTTTCGGGAATTGCCATCATGTCCAGTCAAGCCAGCATAGCGTTAGAGACTGATGTCAGTCATAAGTTTCTGATTTCAGTTGCTAACATTCATGGACCTCTGCGCGAGGTCACATGTTGTGCTAGTATATAAAAAAAAAGGTATATTGACTCCATTAAATGAGATTTAATATATTTGTATGTTCTCTGCAATGGAAAACCTTATTTTAATATACAAATAACAATCAATAGAGCAGAAAATTCTGAATAAGATTGTATTCATAACTCATTTTGGGTAAAATAGTTTATACAACCTTTCTATCCCAAGATGTTGATATAATCTGTAAAAATTTCATTAAATACTAAATCAAATATAAACTGTTTAAACAAAAGGCGATGGTCCAGTCCAGATGTCATATAATTTCAAGAGACAATTTTTACATTCCAAACCTTGCTTGTTAATGATGGTGTCATGTAACTACTATACTAAGATATCAGATCCCTATGTGGGGTTACAAAAAACACAGGCTCAGCTCTGAGCATTTTATATATTCAGTATGCAGCAGATCTCAAGTCCCCAGATGTTTGGTCATGATGACAAATTATGTGGATGCACATTACTTAGGCCATCTGGGGTTGGCCATTTTTCATTATATGCATATGCTATTTATGTCCTTACATTGTAGAATTGAAAGCAGGAAATAACCATTTATTGTTACATTGTAAGTAACAAAAATAAGTAGGTCATCTAAGCTTTAGGATTTTTTAATGTAATTTAAGTACTTTTACATTATATTAAATCAACAGAAAAGAAAGCATAAATATTAATCACCTTATAGAAGTTTAATTATTATGTTTATATGAAATATTAGATATTAGAGATAATGGAAAAAAATATACTTACCAGGAATATCCTTGGTTAAATTAACGTCTTTCATTCTAACTTCACCTGCTTGTGCTTCGAATGATTATAATATTGTAAAGTTTTTGATGGACTGACATTCACTACACTTAACAAAATGGTTGCAATGGTATCAGGGATACCAAGAGCCTGTTTCATCCACAATGTTCACTTGCCACAATATAGAACAGCTTTAAACTTGGTTACTTGAGTTTTCGTTAAAATGTGTTGTGTAAAAGCTCAAACTGATGACTAGTAAAAGCGGACACGAAACCGTGGACTGAATCTGCTGCAAAAATATCGCGATAGTTAATAACAAAATATAGTTTTTTAGAATAGATTAACAACACGGAGGCGGTCTAAGATATTAATAGAGGTCACGGATAAAAAGGAGTGGTATTAAATTTGGAACATCTGTAAAGGTTAACATGGCATTTACACTTATTTTACGTTTGGTAAAAGTAAAAAAAAAATTAACTAAAAATGTAAACTACGTTAACTTAAAGAGATTGTCGTGACTCCTTATGAATTACACTCTATTTTTTGTACAAGAATATATTAAATTTTGCACTTTACACCCATCATCTTTACCTGATTGCAGTTCAGTCAGAAATATAACATGTGCACTCGTGTGTCATTCGACTGACATTTGACAGTTATCAATAGCTTCAGTCTAAGAAAATAAACGATTAATCACAACATTATTTATAAAAACAAATCTCTGTGAACAAAGCAAACAAATGTATATTGTGCTCTAATTTAATTTAGTTTTATCTGGATAAAACCGAATAAAGGTGAGTTTTTATATATTAAATATATAAAAATATATATAATAAAAAAAATACAAATAATAATCACTATTGCAAATCAGTGGGGAAATGCAGCCAGCGTTCTTGCCACCATTCCACGCGGGTGGGACTTAAATCCCTATCCTTAATATTTATTTTATTTTATGTTGTATAAATGTTTTTCGAATAAATGTTTATTTAAAAACGTTTTTCTTAATATCGACATCACTATTGAAATTCTTTTTTTAAATTTGGGGAGCTGTTCCCGCGATATTGCAAAAGTGGTGTTATTTTGTTTAATATTCTGCTAATTATGTAATGTGAATAATTATAAAAAACGATAAATTTGACACTAATATATGACACACGTTGCAGTTTTCTCGTGATGTGAACTCGCATATATGAATAGGTAATTTGGTATGTGCATATATTACCCGACGTGTTTCATCAATTGCAATTGTCTCTGCCTACCCCGCAAGGGATCTGGCGTGAATATATGTATGTATGATGCAAATTACTCCATGAACAAATTTACCTGTTCAGGACTAATGTAGGTTCTTTTATTCTGGACAATGCCCAAAACTTAAAAAAAAAAAGACTGATTGATTACGATAAGTTGTAAATCAAAGCTAAATAATATTATTTTCTCCACTGGAATTCTAGGAGAATGCTTATAAAAGCTTGGGTATGTCGAGCTTATGCATAACTACAATACGCTACTAAATAAATTCCTTCGATAGATGCTTTATAGGTACCTTTTTTTAGGGGGCGAATTCTCATGGCCAACTGGCGCTTAATTTAGCCAACGAAGAAGTTGAGATTCCTTCGACGGTAGACCTAGAAAAATCCTGCTGGGGTAAAGTACGTCTTATAGCTTGCGGCGGCGGTCATTCTCTTTTGCTTGATGATAAAGGAAATCTGTATTCCTGTGGCTGGAACCATAAGTTACAAACTGGTGTGAATGGTGAGAGCCATAACTTTCAACGAGTTTGGTCTTTAAGTGGAATAAAGTTTATAAACACTGCCTGTGGCTGGGACTTCAGTTGTGGAGTAACAGATGACAGATTTTTGTTTGTTTGGGGCTCTAACAGCCATGGCCAGCTCGGGCTGCCCAAAGAACACTTCCCCGAGTGTGTCAAACCAATTAGACTACAGGTCAATGCTTGTTCTGTGTCTATGGGCTTAAGACACACAGCAATAATCAATTCTAAAGGTGAAGTCTGGGTAACAGGTTATGGAAGACATGGGCAATTAGGTTTAGGAAAAGATAGAACAGAAACAGATAGATTTGAAAAAGTATTGAAAGTTGGGGCTATCTCCCACATAGCCTGTGGACAAAATCATACAATTGCCTGGAGTTCTGATGAGAAAGCATTATATGTTTGGGGTGACAATAGACATGGGCAATTATTATTAAACTCTGAGAAATATGCAAAAATATTTGAACCCCAAAAGATTGATATTGATGTTAAACAAGATGTTATAAAGCTGCTAAGTGGGTGGACAAATACCTTGTTGTGGCTGGCAGATGGCAAAATGCTGACTTGGGGTAGAAATACTTATGGCCAGCTTGGGCGTAGAAATACATGTGAAAAACTGACCAAAGTTATATTACCAGGTATTACTCTTAGATTTGCAATGCATGCCAATATTAAAATTATTAATCTGTCAGATAAATGAGATGGACAACAGTCTGGCGGTTGATGCATATATAAACAGTATGTATATAATTATAGAAATGCTAGGAGAGTAAAATAATTCAAACATGATAATTTTAAAATTGGGCTTAATATAAACTCAGGACCTATTTTACCAACTGTGAGAAAGCTACTATTCAACTCCCTCCATTCTACAATAGGTTGTAATAAATATTTTTATAAATGATTTGACTGGCGATTCAACATAGTTACGCAAAAAGGATTTTAAATTATACACCATTAAAGTTGGAATTTAGATTAGTCCATTGATACATTAATGAATCAGTCCAGCATTTTATACACTTAGAATATGAATGGTATTTTTATATGTATCATTTTTAATATAAGATATATCATCCTAAGGACCTGATTAAATTTATAAAAAATAGTGAATTGGATCCTTTTTCAATTAAACCTGGTAAAATAACTCTTCCTTTTTGTATCTACATATTTTATGAGTTGTTATATTAGGTTTTTTCTCTTTTTTTAACAATAAAAATGAATATGTGTAAGAGAGTTAAAACCAATTTTAACAAAAGTATTCTCAAAGACAAAGTTATTATAAGGCCATTTGTGTTTTATAGTTTTAAATATTCTTCCTGACAGATGAATATTTATCCTACGAGCAAGGGACTTGTTGTTTGAACAAGTCCCTACAAATACAACTGCAGCGACTGATCTCAATCTACAATCGGCCAGAGACTACTCGCGTAGCTCTAGGGAGTGCATTTATCTGACAGAATAAAAATTCTTAATATATTTTAAAGTTTAGAATGCATTTTTAATAAAACTAAATTACACTGTAAATTATCTTTCAGATAACAGACAAATAAAGGACATAACATTGGGATCAGAACACACAATTTGTTTGGCAACTGACAATACTTTATGGGGCTGGGGATGGAACGAGCATTCTAACACTGGCACAGGCTCAGATGATGCTGTTTTTGAACCCACAATAATCCCTGTAAAATTAACTGACAAAGAGATCATAACGAAAATATTTGCTGGCGGAGGACATAACTTTATAGTTATTGACAATAAATCATTTTAATACAAAAGATATGAATATGCCTTTATGAATATGCAGCACAGATCATGCAGTTTTTGAACCCAGATTAATCACAGTAAAACTAACTGATAATGAAACTATAACTAAAATATTTTCAAAAACATAGTAATTACCATATTGACTAATGCCTGTGTAAAGAATATTAATAAATTATTATATATCCTGTGGTGTTAAGAGTCAGTGAACGGGTGATATTTTTGCTGGTCAATTTTAAAGGCATACTTTCCTTTTTTATTATTCAACATGGGGGAGATATTACCAAACTATAAAGGTTTGTTGGTAAAAATCGTCACACATGGTTATTTGCTAAACCTAAAATTTATTTATAAGTAAACTTAACCCATCTGAGCGGTGGTGGCTCAGTTGCAAAGAACACTTTCCTTAAATCCTGCAAAGGTCGAGCATGTTAAGCCGTCGGTCCCCGTTCCACTAATACCAATTGGCGGAATTGTTAATAAATTGGAATGGACACCTTGTCCGAACTCCTCCAGCATATGTGTCGAGATCTGCTGACTAGCTCTCGAGGTATAAGTGGATGTTGATTGGGATTCAAGTGTTTATTCTGAATTACATGAAGGACTCACAGCCAGTGCCTAGATATCAATCCACTTTAATTAATTTGTGATCCCATCAGCTCATTTGCTACGGGGTATCCAGATGAGTCGATTGTCAGAAGGGTATTGAGACATTCTGTAGATTTTGGAATTCTAAGAATCCCAAAATATCTCTTTTAAAAATAGTGGATTAATGATTACACACGGTGAAACTAGTCAATGAGTAAAAAAGTATTATTACAAATTAGACCGCCTCCGTGATCTAGTGGTAACAAACGTTGCCGTGAACTCGGGAGGTCGTGGGTTCGACTCCCACCGGGAGCAAGTTGTACATTGTATAATTTGTCTCGGTCTGGTTGTTTATATGTATAATATGTATATATTTACAAAAAAAAAAAAAAAAAAAGAAGTATATTATGTAGTTTATCAACCATCTAGTTTCCGTAACACAAGCCTCGTAGCTTACCACGGAAATTATATGGCGCTGTGTGACCTGTCTGGAAATATTTATTAAAAAAAAATAAAAAATTGTTAATAAAAAAATTTGTAGAAATAAAACTAAATAAAGGCCATAAATAGAATTTTATTAGTTACACATGGTGCTAAGGCCTCTGTAATATTTTAATAGTAACATGAAATTTGAAAGTAATCTATACACAAAGCAGCACAAAATATTAATTTACTCAAAAATGCATGTAATGTGGTCATTATTTTGACAACCTTGTTTGAGTTTTGCTGGTCGCTCTAACAGGCCGCTATTTTGACGTTTCAACTATTTAATATATATATTATTTAAATTACTTGCTGGTTTTATTTGGATTAGGTACTTGCATTTTTGAGTAAAGCACTATACAAGCTTTGGCCCACTATGACTGCTTCGCTGGTTACGCTATGATTGCCTCAAGCTAGCCTAGCTACGCTCTAGGCCTTCCAGCTTGGCCATCATTGCAGCCCTTGCTGTCCTCGCTTTATCTCAGCTCGTCTATCAAGTGCTGCACGCTGACCGCGCTGTGTCGGCCTGGAGCTGCGCTGTCGGCCATCATCAGCGCGACCAGCAAAGTAGTCATTATAGACCGCGGCAGTAATGTACTGTCATGTCGTTTAACAATCTAATAAATATAATGATATATGACGCGTCCATAATATTCGGTTAGGCCTTAGTATTTATTTATTTATTTATTCGGAGAAAAAAACAGAAATGATACATACAAATAGGCAAAGGATACAAAAACAAAAATCATAAGTTACATTCGAATCACTTCCTTTGATATTTCTCACTAAGAACATATAGGAAGATAGTTTGAGTACAACACGGACCTAATTATCGTTACATATATATATATATTTTGTATTACCAGTTGCACTAATAAACCATTCAATCAACAATCTTGCTGATCATCAAAAAATAGTAGTATATATTATACAGTGTAAGCCTTCTGGAACCCATAATTTCTTTTCCAGAAGGCAGTACTCACTCTGGAACTATATGATTATGATCCAATAAACATTTTGCCTTGTTAGAACGAAAACCAAATAAGTTAGCTGTATGTGCACATTTAATTACGTAATAATTTGCGTTCGTTTAATTGCTTTTAAGACCCACTATCTTTGCACTATCAGTGCTTAGTCGATTTTATCACTGGAAAAAGCAGAAGTTTTACAAACGACTGGTGTAAAAAAAGTTAGTTGGTTTTCGCTCTAACCCGTCGATTTATTTTATGCGATATTCGATTAAAGAGCGCGGTGGTTAAACCGCATATAAACGCGCCATAAAACTGCATTTTAATATAGATTGATCTAATATTAGATGATTTACGGCCAGCTGCAGAAAGGTTGATGAAGTTAAATAAATATTATAATCTCACAGAAGAAAAAATCAGGAATGGGGTCAAGACTTTACGCAGTAGAAGTTGGTGCGAGAGGAGTTCCAGTGAAATCTTTTTCCTCCTTTTAATACCAGCCTATTTGTCGTTTAAAAAACTTCTATCCTGTGGTGTATATCAAAATGTTAATCATGGATTATTTTAATTAACCTTTCTGCAATCGACCGTTAAAATATAAATGCATAATGTGACAAGAAAGCATATAGGTATTTGAAATTTCATACAACTGCAGCACCCTATATAAAAATATACATAATTCAAATAGCTATTTAGGCCGCGTTCGTTTTAAGAAATGTTAGCATGAAAATACCACTTTTTTTAGCACAAGTCGTTCGTTTAATGAAAATTCTAACATTTGATGCTAATTTCGTTTGTCAGTACCGTGTTGAAATGATGGTTATTGATGTTACTTTTTGACAGGTGTCATTAAATATAAAATGGTTTGTTTACCATTTTTATATACTTTATAGTTTTCTATTATATTTGTTAAAAAGGTATTTTAAACGATTTTATGTAATAAATTCAAAGACCATAATAATATCATGTGTGTTGGATGCTATGGTATGATAAAACATGAACGAAAATACTTGTCAAAAAGTAGCCTCACCTCTCGTTTTATTTAAGATGTTAGTATTGTTAAAAAAAAGTGGTATTTCTTAACAAAAACGACATTTCGCGCTGGTTTATGAAGTTGCTAAAATTGGAAATGCTATAAAACGAACGCGGGGTTAATGTCATGTATATTTTATTTTAAATTAATAAAAACATTAAAATTTAAATTAATGAGATGTGGAGTGTTTACATGATATATATATATTTATAAGACAGTGTTATGTAAACGACCTCATAAGAGTTATGAAGATGACTAATACTGGAGTAAAACTAATATTTTGGAGTATTTCATACAACCAATGCTACAATTCTGAGCAAAGTAAAAACGTAGATAAGATGTGAAAAGGGTCCTTCGTACCCACGAGGTTCAAAATGATAACAATAGGAACGTTACGCCAACTTCCGCCCACTTTCTAAATGTAATCAAATTTACAATTTATTTATTTATTGGGCATTCATATCAAGATCATTTATTATACAATGTCGTCCACTCACAATGGGGTGTGTCACTAATTTTTTATCACGATAGATGGCGCATGATATATGGTACCTAATATAACTGTCAGTTGCATAGAAAACTTGTATTTTTATATTATGCAGAAGTGAGCAGCTTTTAAGTGTAGAAATCGAGATTTCCAGGCGAAATCAAAAATATGGTGATCTCATAATTGCCGTTCTATTAATTGAACTTTTTATTATTTTAAAGACGGTGTTCGCTTACTTAATTCGTCTTTTAAGGTATGTAACTTTAAAATGCATTTTTCTGTTATAAAAATGTAAAACTACAAATAAGTTGAAAAAATATCAGTCATAGGTGTACATAATGGTGTAAACAAGGTAAGTATTTGTTTATTAATAAAATTGTTATAATAAATTTCTATTGAAATCTTTATTAAGTATGGGGTTAAAATTGTTAATTATCATTTGTTAAAGTATTTCAATAAAAAACAAAGTGGATCGTGGAGTTTGCATGGGCGTGGTTTGCTATATTTGTTTGTGGGCTGATATTTTTTTGTTATTGTATATTTCCACGGCCCACAAGTGGACCGTGGTGAGACGTTTGGCGCTATCCAGGATTTACTTGAATTATAAAATATTACCTTTTAATACCTACCTTTTGTTTTCTTTAAACTTTTAAAGGCAGGTAACTGAATCCTTCTATAAAGGCATTGCTTCACTTAAATACAAAAAAAATGGGAACGCGGTTATTTAAGTGAAGAAATTCTACTAAGCAAGGATTGGGTTACCGGCTATAGTGATATAAATAATAAATTTACTTAAACAATTCAATATTTAATTAATTGTAATGCCGGTACGGTAATTCACCACTTCCTAATATTTTAGTATCCCTTATGTATGTGTGCGGGACCGAGCTCGACTTAGTCGTGCCCTCCTCAGTAATCGAGAACCGGTGCTGACCGAAGTCTACACACGGACCGGTACCAACAAGCCGCCGAAAGGCGGGACCAAGTTGTCGTACCGGAACCGCAACTAACCGAAGTTAGGTGCGAATTCTCGAGAACGAGGAGATTACAACATGCCGAGCCGGCGATCCGATGCACCTATCAGTGCCGGGGTGCAGGATGCGACGATCTTCAATAAAACGACCAGATGAATGTTGCAGTGAGCTTCTTAATTGCAGGCTTCTTATTTTCCAGGGCAGGCTTGGTTGTTTCTTCTATAGCGTATGAGTTTGCAGTCACTATTTGACAGAAAATGTCCTATTTTTGTACGCCCCGATACTCGTCGCTGCTAGGTTGGCGTAGCCCGCACGAGCTCGACCAATCAGCGACGAGTATCGGCTAACCAAGCTCTACCGATGGTAATAATAATAATAAGCCGCTGAAGTCTTTCTTTATTTATAAATAACTATAGTTCTATTTACTATTCTAATATAAATAACTATGTAAATTTACACTGTAATACGGCTTTACACATTCTAAACTATATAATAATTAGTATGATGTGATCTCTATTAATGATAGAGATCACATCATACTAATTATTATATAGTTTAGAATGAGTTAAATATAGATGATACTGTCTATTAAACATCTTTATCTATAAAATGCTAATTACTACTTATTAAAATATCTATTCTATGAATTCTATACAACTATTTTAAATAATACCAAATACGTCGTGCACATACTCCCGCCGTGCAGTGTCATGGGCTGATGTTCACTGCCTATGCCGCTGCATCTCCTATGGACGTCACGACGTCTGGTTCCCTGTCGGTCGGCAGGAGAACAAGCTTCTTTATAGGGCGTCTCAGCACTCCTTCTTTAGTCTGGACGTCCGCGGCTCGTACTATCTTGTCCTTGCCTGGGTATATCGATACTATAATACCCCTGGGCCAAGTATTGCGAGGACAAGTTTGGTCGACTTTGAGGCAACGTCTCCAATCTTTAATGCAGCTCCTCGACCTCTAGGCTCCCGCCGGTTTTGCAAATTTGGGAGATATTTGACTGTGATCTGCTGCTCAGGTCTCATTCGTCGAACGCTCCAGGTGTCTGTACTTGTCCTGATCCTCTCAACACTAAATTATTTGGGGTCAGGGATTCACTGTCTTGAGCGCCTGTTGACACGTGGGTGAGAGGCCTGCTTTTAACGGTATATTCAGCCTCACATAATAAAGTGTAAAAAACCTCTTCTGTAGGGTGGCGATCTTCTAAGACATTATATAAGGCTGTCTGCTGAGAACACGCAGCGCCGAAAATCTCTGACCGCATTCTATATTCGCGGGGTGGTCCCTCCCGCCGGTCATCATGCCACAGGAATCTCAGCACTTCTCTGTCTGTTTCCTCAATTCCGATTCTCATAGGCATTTCTTCTGTGTCGGTAGCGACGGCTATCTTGTTCTTTTGAAGAATTTCTATGGAATGCTTTTCTGGATCGCGGCAAGTTCGTTTAGATGTTATTTCCAGACCATCTATTGGGGAGTATCTTTTTATTTCTTTATTGATACTCGTATCTTCTATATTTCGTACATAGTTTATTTTCTCAACCATGTAATTGATCCTGTGCCCCAGCTGCCGAGTTGTTGCTCCATGTAACACCCAACCCAGTGAAGTCAATGATGCAATGGGTTGGTGGAGCGGTCCTGTCTTGGTTTGCTGGGCTATTAACAGGTGCCAGTTATCTTGGCCTATTAGTAACATGGGTGTTGCCTTTCCGTGGGGCAGGTAATCTGTTACTTCTTCTAAATGACGGCATTCTTTTATGTCTTCAAAGTCTATTGTTTGCGGCGATAACCTGAGTCCCTCTATTGTGCGAGCTTTTAATTCTATTTCTCTACTATGATGAGATTTTATTGTAATAGAGACACGGCGAGATTTTGCCGCTCTCATCCGTTTCCCAGCGACCGCTTCTATTTTTAATGGGTCAATTGGACCTTTTGCGCCAATTTCTTTGGCCAGTCTGTTATCTATTAAACTCACAGTGGATCCGTCGTCCAAGAGTGCATAGGTGTCGACAGTTCCTTTTGGTCCAGTTATTTGGATAGGGACGATCTTGAGGTAGGTATAAGTCTTCCCTTGTGAGTATGTCGAAGTTACTACTTCTGTTTCCTCTTCAGACGGCTGGTCAAGGTGTAAGAGCGGGTGATGGCTTCTATGGCAACCATCTTTCTCACATTCTATCTTCGGGCAACTGTGTTTTGCATTTCTATAGAGTAAACAGCGAAAACACATTCTATTTTCTTTGGCCAAGTCCCATCTTTGGGCCGAGTCGGCTCTCTCAAAGGTGTCGCAATTTTTCTCTATATGGCCTATTTTGTTGCATAGAGAGCAAGACGGCTGCTTTTTACTATTCTTCTTTTCAAATTTTCGCATTGATTTACTATTCTTAAATTTCATTTTCTCGCTTGATGGCTCCCCGATATTCTGCTCTTCTGTATAATGCGACCGTTGCATTCTATTTCTATTAATTGCCAGTGTGTCGTCTACTATAATTTCTGGTGGAGCAAATCTTCCGCACATCTTTGCTTCTCTTGCGATAAATTCGTCAAACACTTGGAGGTCTGGCTCGTCTTCTGATTTACCGCTGACAAAATCGATCCAACGGTAACGTAGAGCCGGAGTCAATTTGTCCACTATATTCTGAATAATCTCAGGATTGTAGAGATAGCGAACTTTGTTGAGCACCTTTAGAGTCGCCACGCTATTCCTTATTCTGCTGGAAAATGAGCAGATGTCTTTTGGCGAGTCAGTCGGTCTTCCTATGTTTCTCAACTTAGCCATTTCCGCCTTAGCTATAGCGTCGGAACGGCCAAAACTTTCTTCCAACTGATCCATAATATTCTGGGCGTTGGCATTTGCGATAAGTTGAGGCTGCACTACTTCTTTCGCCCTTCCCCGTAGAGCTCTCCTTAATCGGGCAGTGTTTTCGACATCTGTGAGGTGCTTAGATGATTCGTCAAACGCGGCTTTAAAGGCTAGCCATTGCGTATATGAACCATTAAATGGTGGTAGGTCCATGACGTATCTCGATGTAGCACCGCTACGGCAAGCCTGTGTTATCGCCATAGCTAAGTCGGATAGACCCACGTCTGCTATACGGCCCGCAGATGCTTCTATTACCAGCTTCTGTTCTACCGGTCCTGGAAACGAGACTCTATTGTTGTCGCCGTTTTCCTGCTTTAACTGCGGGTGTGGGTCTTTCGTATCTGCCACGAGTTTAGTTCTCTGTTCTATTGATTCCGGGACTCTGTGTTCCAACCAAGATTGCACGCGTTGAGGGAAATTTTCACTATAATCCTCTTCTATATTAGATTCGCCAGAACTATCTTCATCGTCAGACTCGGCGGCTTCGATCTGTAGTCTGTGGGCTCGAGCTTTGCAAAGTTCAAGTTGCGCCAGAGCTATGTCCTCTAGCGCCTGAGCAAGGCGGCGGGCTTCTTCACGGCCTCCTCTCGAAGATCCCTTTTTTCGTCGCGGTGCGGAGTCTGGCGCTGGCGGTACATGTGCTTGCAAAGCAAGTGGTGTAGCTGTCAACGCTTCTTGCGGCGTGGTGATCACCGGCGTAGCGGCGCGCGGCACAGGGGTAACCGCACGCGGCTGTGTCGTCTGTACAGGCGCCATAGGTGGCGTGCGCCTGACAGGGCGATAGCGTGACGGCGACGGTTCATCATCGGAAGCGTGTGACGTGGCTCTGACCCTGCCACTCTTCGATCTGGTAGTTGGCATCCTGCACGGATCCGGCTCGAAGGACCAAAATATGCGGGACCGAGCTCGACTTAGTCGTGCCCTCCTCAGTAATCGAGAACCGGTGCTGACCGAAGTCTACACACGGACCGGTACCAACAAGCCGCCGAAAGGCGGGACCAAGTTGTCGTACCGGAACCGCAACTAACCGAAGTTAGGTGCGAATTCTCGAGAACGAGGAGATTACAACATGCCGAGCCGGCGATCCGATGCACCTATCAGTGCCGGGGTGCAGGATGCGACGATCTTCAATAAAACGACCAGATGAATGTTGCAGTGAGCTTCTTAATTGCAGGCTTCTTATTTTCCAGGGCAGGCTTGGTTGTTTCTTCTATAGCGTATGAGTTTGCAGTCACTATTTGACAGAAAATGTCCTATTTTTGTACGCCCCGATACTCGTCGCTGCTAGGTTGGCGTAGCCCGCACGAGCTCGACCAATCAGCGACGAGTATCGGCTAACCAAGCTCTACCGATGGTAATAATAATAATAAGCCGCTGAAGTCTTTCTTTATTTATAAATAACTATAGTTCTATTTACTATTCTAATATAAATAACTATGTAAATTTACACTGTAATACGGCTTTACACATTCTAAACTATATAATAATTAGTATGATGTGATCTCTATTAAACATCTTTATCTATAAAATGCTAATTACTACTTATTAAAATATCTATTCTATGAATTCTATACAACTATTTTAAATAATACCAAATACGTCGTGCACAGTATGTATATAATATATTATAGCATATAGGAAATCGTGAATTATTACAGTTATCACCATTAGAATAATGATGCAACTATTAAATACTGGTTGTATTAGCATTATTAATTATACGTTATTAGTGGATTTTGTTATTTACGTCAGAGCTTGCGTTATAATTACAAAATATGTATGTTTACTAGGGGAGAAGGTACTAATATTGCCCCCCCTGCAGTGATTGGCACTCACAGATACGCTATTATTAAGAATTGCAAGCTGTTAAAATAGTAACAAAATATTTATTAAGATGCACCATTTATTTATTGACAACACTGATAAGTAGTTTTTTTTAATTCGCAAGTGGTATTAAATTAAATAAATCTGTTCTGTCATGTCTTCCAGTGCATCAAGTTTATTGATATTTTTTATAAAAATTCGCTAAGAAGAGTTTATTCACTTAAAACTTCTTGCTTTGTGATGATGGATGTTCGAACCGTTGTTTTTTTATAGTAAGATAGATTGCCTCTTTTAATTTAATGCAAGAAACAGTTACAAAACCCAATGGAAATATGTTTCCAAGTGGGTCAATCACTGTACCTTACGTATGTATGAACGACTAGTTTTTTAGGCCTAAAATCAAGTGGGAGTAAAGACTAAATTTGTTTTTTTTTATATATTTTTAATGTAATAATCTAATGCTATACAAAAGTTGGCAGTGCCAATCATTGTACTTTTTAAGCTATTGGCACTGCCAATTTATGTACTAGGCTAGGGCCAATAATTAATGTACCAGTGACTGGTTTCACGTAGTGATGTGCATATAATTCAACATCGTTAATACCTATTAGCTGGAAAGTCAGAATAGATAGGTAATATCGAGCTTTTCATTTATATTATGCTTCATCTTAACGTTTATAATTATGATGTTAATATTATTATGATAATGATTTTCAGATTATTTTTATTACAACATAACTATGCCAAAGCCACCAGCAGGACAAATATACAAGAAAAAGTATACTGAACAAGATTTGATGCTGGTAAGAGCTGCCATAAAAAATGGAATGCCCAAAAAAGAAGCTGCCCGCGTATTTCACATACCAAGAGCAACGCTGCAATTTAGGATCAATAACGAACTCGTTAATGCAAAACCAGGTCCACCAACAGTGTTAACTAAAACTGAAGAAGAAACGATTAAGGAATGGATTTTAAGAATCAAGCAAAAAAGGATTTCCACGTCGAAAAGAAGATGTGTTATATAGCGTAGAACATTTTTTAAAAAAGGCTCCCAGACCGAATGCGTTCCTAGATAACAAACCTGGAGAAGGGTGGTACAAACTGTTTTTGAAAAGACACCCGGAAATCTCCTCTAGAACTGCTGAAGCAGTCACCTCAGCGAGTGCCAATGTATCGTAACAAAATATACGAAATTGGTTTAAGCAAATTGAAAATTTACTTAAAGAAGAACAGCAGAAGAAGGCGCGCGAGATGTCTATGAGGTCGATATGGCACAAGCAAAATCATCAATAACGGTAATGTTCACATTTTCAGCAAGTGGAATCATCACACCACCTTTGGTGATTTACCCGCTGAAAAGAATGCGTGCTGAAATCCGGGAGTCGGTGCCATCTCATTGGGGTTTATCTCTCTCCGAAACCGGTTGGATGACAAAGGAATTATTTTATCAATATATAACCAACGTCCTTCATCCATATCTTGTCAGTCAAAACGTCGTATTTCCAGTAATTTTGTTTCTTGACGGCCATATCAATTACGAATTAAGTCTAAAACGCAAAGAGCTAGGTATTGTGTTAATTACACTTTACCCAAACGCTACAAGAATACTGCAACCTGCTGACGTGGCTGCATTCAGGCTAATCAAAAATGGGTGGAGAAAGGCGATTCTAGAATGGAGGTGGAACAATGTTGCGAAGCAGTTGACCAAAGTTGACTTTGGACGCGTTTTAACTGTTGTATTAAAAAAGTACATCAACCAACAAGTTATAAAAAATGGCTTCCGTGCATGCGGATTGCATCCTTGGAATCCTGACACTATACATTTTTCGAAATGCTTAGGTGCAAAAAAACAGCAAACTAGTTTTACCAACACAGGAAAAAAGTCTAACGTCAACGAATTTTCAGAGGATCCTGGGTGAAGATACATTCCCCATAACCCCCTCCCACCTCCTTCCCACCTCACTCGATTCCTAATCCAAAGGTGCCTAGATCTCGCATTGCTGCTTCCACCGCTTAGTCCGATAAGGGAGAATAACATGGAACCATCTCGAAAACGTAAGGCTTGCGCTACATGCGGCAAGATGATGCAGGCGGGCAACCTGGCAAGACATATGAAGCGCAGCCACCTACAGTAACCACACACACCGCACATTACCGACTCCATGCCATCGCGTTTAATATACCAGTTAGCTTGCCTTATGCTGGTCAGATGATTGTTTCATAGAATATAGAATTGTATATAGCTATTTTATTTTTATTTATTTTCTTTTCTGCATAGACTACTAATTGTATATAGCTAAGTTTAAGTTTAAGGCGACAGCGCCATATATTTTGGTAATAATGCACAATGTGTAGCCATGTCGGCGTGTGCTTCGGTGTACTCAGTGTGTCTACAGCGTAAACCATTTACTTGTAGGGATATTGATACAATCCTGGAGAGCGGCGATGCTCTTTACATGTCTCTAAAACCCTCACTTCCCGTTAATGAGATTTATTTAAATCCAGATGAATTGCCAACAGAAATTCGCATCGGCAATTTTTCGGTACAAATAGAATCAATGGGGAATAGTTGGGTTAGAAATGGGTTATTTGCGGGTAAAAAAAAAATACTGATTAGGCTGACTTCGCGCTTTTAAAAAAATATGTATTTGACTCAAATTACAATGAACACACTGACAGTTTTTTATTTACAGGACAATTTCATACGGTTTCTTTTTGGAAACATAATAAATCTTATTTTATTTTTAACAGCCACGCCGTGAATTCTAAAAATAGGACTACCGGCAAAAACAAAACAGCACGTTTATTTAAATTTAATAACATTAGTGGTCTTAATTACCTATTTGCAAGAAATATTTGTGACGATACTCAATACTCAATCAACAAAGTATCTGTCACTAACTTTAATATTACGACTATTCATAACGATCCTAAATTACAGTCAAATCCTAAAGTTATTCTTGAACAAATTGATTTATCACATTATTTAAAATTATACGTGAAACCACAACCGACGAAAGGTCGGCCCACTAAACCAAAACCTGGCCGAAAATCGACAAAAATCTACGCACATTTAGACGCTGTTTTGAAATATCAAAGGGTTCATCCTGAGGTAAATTAAGACGCCGTCAAAAAGTATAAAGACCTGCAATCTGTGAATCGAAAAGCAGTCGACACCTACAAGACCACTCGCAAAACTAAAATAACAAATTTAATAGCCATTAGTTTAGATTTTAACATATTAAAAACATTTTCACTTAAAAAACCATCTTTACGATCGGCCGACACGTACGTATGTACGCACTGTCGCGCACCTCTCTTCGAAGAGGAACGTAGACGTAAAAAAGGGTGCTGCGGTTCGAACTCTTACAATGTTCAAAATTTTGCTCCTCTTTCTTAAAAAAAAATAATGTTCTCATCCTTCATTTCTTCACAGACCTTGTGCTTACAACAACATGTTTGCATTCAGCGCTTTGGGTGTGTCGCACGGATACCAACAGCTGGAGGGAATCTCCTTTTTGAAAATTCAAGGCCGTGTTTACCATCGTGCATTCGATTTGTCATATTCTGATTCATTTAATAACATAACTTCATACATTAACGACCCAATTGAAAGAGAACAATTAGCTTCTGAGCGTAGTTTAGATAAGGATATTATCCGTTGCATTCATATTTTTTTGTATAAAGTTAATTCATAGTGTTTTAAATCAACATTCATCTGACCAAGCTTTTATTACATTTCAACGCACTTCTCGCACAACCCATGGCCATATCTTGGGAGATCAACCAACACAGCTAATGGTAAAACTAAAATGGATCTAGAGGGAGAAGAGATCCCCAATATTAACTCTATTAGAGAAGTGAAGAACAACCGAACGTCCAAGTACAATACATTAAGATACCAATCTGAAAAATTTCAAATAGATCTTGCTTTGCTCAGGAGGATAAGAGAGGTCCAAGGCAACAAGCAAAAATATACCTCTGATGTAAATAACGAGATTTCAGAGGTCAGCAAGGCCTTGACTCAGTAAGGAGCACAGATAGTGGAGTGTACAGCAATCAACTCTCTAGTCTCACTCTCCTACAGGGAGAGATACCCACTATCGACCTGAACCCTGAAATAAGCGAGTTACCAGACGAGTTCGGTGAGGAAGATAGAGATTTTAAGGATTCTGACTTTGACTCAAGAGTCCGATTCCGAAGATAAAGTTCCTTACAGTGAGGAGAGTGGGTCCATTGAAGATACGGAGAATATCTACTCAGATATATTAGAGGAGATGCCCAAGACCAATGAGAGACCGGAGGGTGCAGATATCAACATCCCAGAACAAGATCGAGTTTTAGAATCTATAAAGCCAAGATGGGCTGCTCAGAAGGAGAGGAAACAGGAAAAGTTTATCGAAGATCTCAAAGTGAAGGAAATCCAAAAACAAAACTCAGTCAATCCCTCAAAGGTGAGAGAGTCTGCCAAGTCTAAGATAGCTTCATTAACTCAACTCATATCCAAAGGAAGGACCAAGGAACCACAACAGTCTAAAAAGAGAGGATAGAAAGAAGGAGATGTAGACAAGCTGTTCAAGTCTCTAATGGAAGAGACCTATCCCAAACTCTCCAGTCCCGTTGAAGTTACTGAGAACACCAACATCTCCATATCCATACAGGATCAACAGGAAATCATGGGAACAAACATGTTATCCCTCTATATATCTTTGTGCACCCTCAGCCTGGTCTCTGGAATTCTTCTCCCTGTTCACCAGGTAAGTTCAAAAAAGGTCACACCAAAGATTTGCAAGTCATTGATCAGACTCCCCATCCGATTTCAAGCAACTGCCTCAGACCTACACTATGACAACTCCTCATACTGTTAAAACAGAAATTGATGGATACTTATGCCAATCATTGAAACTTGAAACAACCTGCTCGGAAAACTATGTTTGGTCTGATGAAATAACTCATAAAACTGAACCTACCCGTATTACTCCCATTCAATGCACCATGAAAATGGATGAAATAAATCAGGGAATCAATCCTCCTCCAATTTACCCAGATCCAGAGTGTCACTGGGGAAAGTCAACAGCAGTCAGCAACATCAACATAGACATCTTCACCCATTCTGTTCGATTTAGTCCATTCTCCAATGCTTATGTAGACTCCATTTTGCGAAGCAGTTGACCAAAGTTGACTTTGGACGCGTTTTAACTGTTGTATTAAAAAAGTACATCAACCAACAAGTTATAAAAAATGGCTTCCGTGCATGCGGATTGCATCCTTGGAATCCTGACACTATACATTTTTCGAAATGCTTAGGTGCAAAAAAACAGCAAACTAGTTTTACCAACACAGGAAAAAAGTCTTAACGTCAACGAATTTTCAGAGGATCCTGGGTGAAGATACATTCCCCATAACCCCCTCCCACCTCCTTCCCACCTCACTCGATTCCTAATCCAAAGGTGCCTAGATCTCGCATTGCTGCTTCCACCGCTTAGTCCGATAAGGGAGAATAACATGGAACCATCTCGAAAACGTAAGGCTTGCGCTACATGCGGCAAGATGATGCAGGCGGGCAACCTGGCAAGACATATGAAGCGCAGCCACCTACAGTAACCACACACACCGCACATTACCGACTCCATGCCATCGCGTTTAATATACCAGTTAGCTTGCCTTATGCTGGTCAGATGATTGTTTCATAGAATATAGAATTGTATATAGCTATTTTATTTTTATTTATTTTCTTTTCTGCATAGACTACTAATTGTATATAGCTAAGTTTAAGTTTAAGGCGACAGCGCCATATATTTTGGTAATAATGCACAATGTGTAGCCATGTCGGCGTGTGCTTCGGTGTACTCAGTGTGTCTACAGCGTAAACCATTTACTTGTAGGGATATTGATACAATCCTGGAGAGCGGCGATGCTCTTTACATGTCTCTAAAACCCTCACTTCCCGTTAATGAGATTTATTTAAATCCAGATGAATTGCCAACAGAAATTCGCATCGGCAATTTTTCGGTACAAATAGAATCAATGGGGAATAGTTGGGTTAGAAATGGGTTATTTGCGGGTAAAAAAAAAATACTGATCAGGCTGACTTCGCGCTTTTAAAAAAATATGTATTTGACTCAAATTACAATGAACACACTGACAGTTTTTTATTTACAGGACAATTTCATACGGTTTCTTTTTGGAAACATAATAAATCTTATTTTATTTTTAACAGCCACGCCGTGAATTCTAAAAATAGGACTACCGGCAAAAACAAAACAGCACGTTTATTTAAATTAAATAACATTAGTGGTCTTAATTACCTATTTGCAAGAAATATTTGTGACGATACTCAATACTCAATCAACAAAGTATCTGTCACTAACTTTAATATTACGACTATTCATAACGATCCTAAATTACAGTCAAATCCTAAAGTTATTCTTGAACAAATTGATTTATCACATTATTTAAAATTATACGTGAAACCACAACCGACGAAAGGTCGGCCCACTAAACCAAAACCTGGCCGAAAATCGACAAAAATCTACGCACATTTAGACGCTGTTTTGAAATATCAAAGGGTTCATCCTGAGGTAAATTAAGACGCCGTCAAAAAGTATAAAGACCTGCAATCTGTGAATCGAAAAGCAGTCGACACCTACAAGACCACTCGCAAAACTAAAATAACAAATTTAATAGCCATTAGTTTAGATTTTAACATATTAAAAACATTTTCACTTAAAAAACCATCTTTACGATCGGCCGACACGTACGTATGTACGCACTGTCGCGCACCTCTCTTCGAAGAGGAACGTAGACGTAAAAACGGGTGCTGCGGTTCGAACTCTTACAATGTTCAAAATTTTGCTCCTCTTTCTTAAAAAAAATAATATTCTCATCCTTCATTTCTTCACAGACCTTGTGCTTACAACATGTTTGCATTCAGCGCTTTGGGTGTGTCGCACGGATACCAACAGCTGGAGGGAATCTCCTTTTTGAAAATTCAAGGCCGTGTTTACCATCGTGCATTCGATTTGTCATATTCTGATTCATTTAATAACATAACTTCATACATTAACGACCCAATTGAAAGAGAACAATTAGCTTCTGAGCGTAGTTTAGATAAGGATATTATCCGTTGCATTCATATTTTTTTGTATAAAGTTAATTCATAGTGTTTTAAATCAACATTCATCTGACCAAGCTTTTATTACATTTCAACGCACTTCTCGCACAACCCATGGCCATATCTTGGGAGATCAACCAACACAGCTAATGGTAAAACTAAAATGGATCTAGAGGGAGAAGAGATCCCCAATATTAACTCTATTAGAGAAGTGAAGAACAACCGAACGTCCAAGTACAATACATTAAGATACCAATCTGAAAAATTTCAAATAGATCTTGCTTTGCTCAGGAGGATAAGAGAGGTCCAAGGCAACAAGCAAAAATATAGGGGGAAAGTGCCACCCTTCGTACAGAGGGAGCTTTCGTACAGCGTTCTTAACTAGGGTTGTAAATGTGTTAGCGCTGTTGTAGTAGTGTGCGTAGATTACATTCACAACTCCCGCGCCACATACGGAACGCCGCGACAGTCCAGCCGAGAACTTCGCCGTTGCATGTCGTGACGTGTTTTTATACTCGGTAAGTAATTTTTTAGTAATATTTCAAACCAATATTACTGATGCATCATAGCTTTGATTGAATAACAAGTTTGATTTAATGGATGAATGAAAGTTTTAGTTTCATATTTTAACGATGTTTTTTAGAAATTCTTGACCATTTATTTATTTTAAAAAATATTTACTGATACCGTGGGGTACTTTCGTACAAGTTTACGTGGGGAGCATTCGTATAATGTACGAATGCTCCCCATGAAACTTTTTTTGTAACAAATATTATAATATTAAATTTATTTATAGGACCATGCCGCGCGTATACAAGAAAAAGGAATCTTCGAGGTCAGGACATGTAGATGATGTGGCGATGGAGTCTGCTATAGAAGAAGTCGTAGATAAAACGTTATCTATAAGGAAATCGGCAGCCAAATACGGTATAAAGCCTTCTACGCTGGAATCACGACTTGCAAAAATAAAAAAAAATACTACCAATGAAGCTCCCCTACGTAGTTTTGCGTCCAAATATACGTCTAAACAGGTATTCACTACGTCAGAAGAAGTACTTCTAAATAACTATATTGCAGAATGTTCTCGTATGAATTACGGGCTTACACTTGTACAACTTCGACGATTAGCGTATGAGTTTGCAAAAGCAAATAATTTAGAGTATCCTTCTAGTTGGGATCATAATGGAATGGCTGGCTTGGACTGGGCGAAAAGTTATCGCCACCGGAATGTCAACTTAAGTCTAAGAAAGCCGGAGAATACAAGCGCTGCCCGTGCGTATGGTTTTAATAAGACTGCTGTCAATGACTTTTTTAATAATTTAGAAGCTGTACTGACCAGATATAATTTTACTTGTGACAGAATTTATAATTTTGATGAATCAGGAATTTCTACTGTTATGAGCACACCGAAAGTATTAGCCGAAAAATGTCGCAAGCAAGTCGGCCAACTAGTCTCAGGAGAAAGAGGTGAACTTGTAACTTTCGGGGGTATAATATCGGCCAGCGGTAACACTATTCCGCTACTTTTTATTTTTCCAAGAGTGCATTTTAAGGACCATTTTATGGCAGGTGCCCCTGAAGGTAGCTTGGGTGTTGCCACAAGTGGGTGGATAAATTCGGAAATTTTCATACAAGTGCTAAAACATATTCAAAAGAAGACATCATGCACAAAAGAAAACCCTATTCTGTTATTGGTCGATAATCATGAGAGTCACGTCACGGTAGAAGCTATAGATTACGCCCGTGACAACGGCATAGTTTATATCTCATTTCCTCCGCATACAACGCACCGTCTCCAGCCATTAGACGTAGGGGTATTTGGCCCTTTTAAGGCCAAATTGAAAGTAGCATTTAACGACTGGCATGTATCAAATCCAGGAAAGACTTTGAACATTTACCAAATCCCAAAATTAGCTAAAATAGCCTACTTTGAATCCTTCACCAATAAAAACATAATGAGTGCTTTTGAAAAAACGGGCATATGGCCATATAATAAACTTGCTTTTAGTGACGAAGATTTTGCTCCGGTTCAAGTTTACCAATCCAATTCTAACGCTACTATAAATATTAATAGGCAACAACAAGAAGACCCTAGTGAAGAAAACGTAATTAATTACGTAATTGTTGAACAATCAACTCCACTGAATTCACCGCCACCGTCACCATCCCTGCTGCTACAATCAATAGACTTTGATGCACCATCATCATCTGCTCCTGGACTAATAACTCCAGAGGCAGTTCGACCCTATCCTAAAGTAAATAAGAGTCAAAGTACAAAGGCGAAGAAAGGAAAATTACCAGGAAAATCTAGAATTTACACAGACACACCAGAAAAGCAAAGGCTTCTAGAAATACAAAAGGCAAAGGAAATGAAAAAACAAGAGCAAGAAAGAAGAAATAAAGCTAAAGAAATGAAGCGTGCATTGCAGATGATAGTCAAGACTGATAAAATAACGAAACCAAAGATACAAAAAAAAGTTAGTTAGAAACTGATAGTGAAGATGAAATTAATATAAGTTTAAGGGAGAGCAGTTCTTCACCTTTATCGACCGAAGCATCGGATTTTGAAGAAGCAACTAATAAAGAAGAACCAGTATTGAGCCAAAACATTAATGAAGAAACTTTCGTATTAGTACAATTTGCAAAAAAGTCAACTGTTCTTCATTATGTCGGAAAAGTTTTAAAGAAATATGGACCAATGGAATATCACGTTTCTTTTTTAAGAAAGAAACCAGGTTCTTGGAAGTTTGTTTTTCCAAATGTGATAGATGAAGGAACAGTCTTTTTGTCGGACGTCGTTGCAGTTTTACCTCCACCCAAATCAGCAAGCACTGCAAGGACTGCAAACATATTTTGTTTTGAGAGAAACTTTATTGGGTATAATGTTCAGTAGTTTAATAATTTGATTATTGTTGCAGGTTTATATACCTAAATAGGTTATAAATATAAATTTCAACTAACTGTACCTAATAGGTATTGGTGAATGCTGTGACACCTAATTGGTACATATATTAGATAAGCTATAATTATACTATGTTATGTGTGTGATAATATATGTACTGCTGTGTGTACTAAATAAATAAATAAATAAATAAATAAATAGGTACGAAAAGTTTATAAGACTATTTGGTCCAATGTTGATTATTATTTAAGCTTCTTTTGTGTAAAATTATTTTGTTTTGGATGATACTGACTTTAACTAAGTACATTGTTTGTTAGAATTAATATATATTTTTTAATAAATATAAATCTTTTTTCGTGCAATTGATATTAATAATATAAAAATATCTTAAAATAAGCATTTTTTTAAATATTTTTTTATATTAAATGGTAAATTTTCTTTAACTTTTATGTTGAAAACTAAAGGTATTTCTAGAATTAACCAAGTAAAGACTGCTTTAATTATAATTGACGTCAATATTGAATAATTATAAGTACAAGAGCTAATATTACATAATATGTATAAAAGTGATTAATAAATATATGTGTTGAATAAGTAAATAGGTTTCTTATTTCATTGTACGAAAGGTCCCTTCGCCGAGATGTAGCTTCTCTGAGTGTGTTCTACCGGCTATACTATGGTGAGTGCTCTGAAGAGCTCTATAACCTAATTCCTTCCTCCCCATTCCGCAACCGAACCACACGCACAGGTCAGAATATGCACCCACATACCGTAGTCACTATCCCTTCGCGTACCTATAAATTTGGTGACTCATACATCTGTCGCACAATAAAGATGTGGAATGCTCTTCCAGCCTCTGTGTTTCCACTTTCCTATAACCTGGAGTCCTTCAAGCGAAGTGTGAAAAGGCATCTAGTCAAGCCGGCATAGTGTTAGGGACTGATGTCGGATATAAGGGTCTGATTCCAGTTGCTAACATTCATGGACCCTGCGCACCACTTACCATCAGGTGGGCGCAGGGTCACATGTCGTGCTAGTATAAAAAAAAAAAAATAAAAAAAAAAATGTACGAAAGCACCCTAGGCACTGTACGAATGTACCCTTGCTATGGGGCACATTCGCACGATTCCCATTTTTCAGAAAAATCGTCATCGATAGCGCACGTTTGATTTTTTTCGAAATTGTTGTAAGTTTTATTAATGCCTAGAATATTCATGATAACATAGTACTAAAATAAGTCAATAATATCAGTTAGTTAATTTTTTATAAGCCATAGAAAAAAAGGTGTACGAAGGGTGCCACTCTTACCCTACCTCTGATGTAAATAACGAGATTTCAGAGGTCAGCAAGGCCTTGACTCAGTTAGGAGCACAGATAGTGGAGTGTACAGCAATCAACTCTCTAGTCTCACTCTCCTACAGGGAGAGATACCCACTATCGACCTGAACCCTGAAATAAGCGAGTTACCAGACGAGTTCGGTGAGGAAGATAGAGATTTTAAGGATTCTGACTTTGACTCAAGAGTCCGATTCCGAAGATAAAGTTCCTTACAGTGAGGAGAGTGGGTCCATTGAAGATACGGAGAATATCTACTCAGATATATTAGAGGAGATGCCCAAGACCAATGAGAGACCGGAGGGTGCAGATATCAACATCCCAGAACAAGATCGAGTTTTAGAATCTATAAAGCCAAGATGGGCTGCTCAGAAGGAGAGGAAACAGGAAAAGTTTATCGAAGATCTCAAAGTGAAGGAAATCCAAAAACAAAACTCAGTCAATCCCTCAAAGGTGAGAGAGTCTGCCAAGTCTAAGATAGCTTCATTAACTCAACTCATATCCAAAGGAAGGACCAAGGAACCACAACAGTCTAAAAAGAGAGGATAGAAAGAAGGAGATGTAGACAAGCTGTTCAAGTCTCTAATGGAAGAGACCTATCCCAAACTCTCCAGTCCCGTTGAAGTTACTGAGAACACCAACATCTCCATATCCATACAGGATCAACAGGAAATCATGGGAACAAACATGTTATCCCTCTATATATCTTTGTGCACCCTCAGCCTGGTCTCTGGAATTCTTCTCCCTGTTCACCAGGTAAGTTCAAAAAAGGTCATACCCATCACACCAAAGATTTGCAAGTCATTGATCAGACTCCCCATCCGATTTCAAGCAACTGCCTCAGACCTACACTATGACAACTCCTCATACTGTTAAAACAGAAATTGATGGATACTTATGCCAATCATTGAAACTTGAAACAACCTGCTCGGAAAACTATGTTTGGTCTGATGAAATAACTCATAAAACTGAACCTACCCGTATTACTCCCATTCAATGCACCATGAAAATGGATGAAATAAATCAGGGAATCAATCCTCCTCCAATTTACCCAGATCCAGAGTGTCACTGGGGAAAGTCAACAGCAGTCAGCAACATCAACATAGACATCTTCACCCATTCTGTTCGATTTAGTCCATTCTCCAATGCTTATGTAGACTCCATTTTCATTAATGGTGTGTGTTTTAATTCTCCATGTCTGACCATTCATCCCAACCTACTTTTGATTTCTTCTAGTCCCATGATGAGAACCTGTCCAGAAACCCTAGACATTTCTCTTTCAATGAATCGAGATGAATTGAACAACAGCTCCCCTGATGTATTGATTATAGAATCGAAAATTACCGGGGTACACTCAATAAACGATTTCTGTAGAATAGATTCATTCTGTGAATCAAAGGGGATAATGTCTCCGAATCATATCCTCTCATTCAATGAGTCATCAATGGCGAGCCTGATCGGTTATAATCAATTGAAAATATGTCAAGCTTCAGACGGTTACTCTATCACTAGTGATAGGGATCTAGAAATCGGTTTCGAATTGGAAATGATAAACCAATACAAGTGGGAAAAATGTCTTTCTGCAGTCACCAAATTCGGGAATCAGAACATAGTAAAGCTCATGATAGAAAGCCAAGTGCTCCCAATCATCAATGAGCTTGGAAAAACCATTCGTGCTTTAAACACCCGAGTTCAGAGTCTAGAAAGCAATCAGAAGCACATGGTTGAGGTAATAAAAAACCTAAGATTACAAGGAGTAAGTACAAAACTGCAAGGACAAGCATGCTTCCCTAAGTTCCCTACAGTAATTGTAAAGGAGCAATGTGCGCCATTAGTAACCAGACCAATCCAACAGCAATATCTAAACAAGGCAGCTCGGACAGTGTTTGTAAGTGGTCGGAAGAAGGTTCCCTCTTCCGCCTATCCGATAAATCAAGGTAGAGATGAGAAAGGGACTGCTCCAACCCTGGCTGATATAAAAGATATCCTTGGCTACTAAGAGGGGGAAATAAAAACCAAAAGAGGAACTACAGTTATGTATTTACACTGCTCAACCTCACATGTTAGATAGACAGGTAAATAGGTAACGAGATTGCTGCCATCATTAATACCGAAAGGGAACCATTCTCTCGGCGATGTATTGCCGTTTGGAAAATAGGTGCTCGAAAACCTCATACAGTAGATCTTATGCATCCATTGTATGAGAGTTTCCAGTAGCCGTTGCTCTATCCAGAAGGTAATCCTGGTTGGTATCCGGGCAAGACTGATAAAAACGACGCGAAATTGGCGCAAGTCAAATACGTTCGTTGTTTGTTATTATCAGAACCGCGCTTTTCACAAATCGGAATACTCTCGGAAGAATGGCTGGTCGACATGTTTTGTCGAATCAGCGAAGAGCGTTTACGGTATATTAATAGTTTGCAAAATCGTGGCTCGGAGTCGGCTCTCAGAACTGCGCCACTTCGGGAGATTTAAACAGCTGAGACAACGATATTCATAGAGACGAGACCATACAAGGGAAGGATTCGTGCCCGGTCGTGTATATTTACCAAATAGCTACACAGGTGGACCGCGGTATATGAAGGTCAAGTATATGGACGCAATTGCCTTAGTAAATAGACTGGGTAACGTTTACGTGCAATCCTAAATGGCCGGAAATATCCATCGTGCCAGGTGCGCGGCTCAATCCGCTCATATGTGCTCGAGTTTTTAATCTAAGGCTGGCGGAGCTTCTGAGAGACTTCAGTTTCGGACGCTGGTTTCGTAAATGTCTGTACATGATGCACGTAATCGAGTTCCAAAAACGTGGGTTGCCTCACGCCCACGTTTGTTTTAGGGTAGAAGGCGGTGGGCCTGTCCAGAATGTCGACATAGACAAATTCGTTCGTGCCACTTTACCTGACCCGTCTGAAACAGAGGGTAAATTACGGAAGGCTGTGCTGGACCACAATACAAAGGCGAGGAGACCACTTCATCGCCCAACCCTACACCTCAACTGCCCCCCATAACTCCCCAACCACTCTCCCCCCACCACGCCCCTACCGATGAATCTGTCATCCCCGGCCAACCACCCAACACTGAACCTATAACGGAGGAGGCCCCACTCCCTCCCAGTGCCCACACCCCAAGACCCCCGCCCCACACCAATGTGCGAACTTATCCTTCCTCCTCCGCCTCCAACTCAACCTCCAACTCCCCCTCTGCCTCATCCTCCCCATCACCCTCAGCCCCTTCATCTCCCCACCACTTCCCGACCCTCGTGGAAACCACACCCGTCCTCCTCCCCCCTTCCTCCCCGTCACCCTCAATACCAATAACCAACAACATCATACCTACACCCTCGTCTCACCCTAATAACCCCCTCCCACCTCCTTCCCACCTCACTCGATTCCTAATCCAAAGGTGCCTAGATCTCGCATTGCTGCTTCCACCGCTTAGCCCGTTAAGGGAGAATAACATGGAACCATCTCGAAAACGTAAGGCTTGCGCTACATGCGGCAAGATGATGCAGGCGGGCAACCTGGCAAGACATATGAAGCGCAGCCACCTACAGTAACCACACACACCGCACATTACCGACTCCATGGCATCGCGTTTAATATACCAGTTAGCTTGCCTTATGCTGGTCAGATGATTGTTTCATAGAATATAGAATTGTATATAGCTATTTTATTTTTATTTATTTTCTCTTCTGCATAGACTACTAATTGTATATAGCTAAGTTTAAGGCGACAGCGCCATATATTTTGGTAATAATGCACAATGTGTAGCCATGTCGGCGTGTGCTTCGGTGTACTCAGTGTGTCTACAGCGTAAACCATTTACTTGTAGGGATATTGATACAATCCTGGAGAGCGGCGATGCTCTTTACATGTCTCTCTCACTTCCCGTTAATGAGATTTATTTAAATCCAGATGAATTGCCAACAGAAATTCGCATCGGCAATTTTTCGGTACAAATAGAATCAATGGGGAATAGTTGGGTTAGAAATGGGTTATTTGCGGGTAAAAAAAAATACTGATCAGGCTGACTTCGCGCTTTTAAAAAAATATGTATTTGACTCAAATTACAATGAACACACTGACAGTTTTTTTATTTACAGGACAATTTCATACGGTTTCTTTTTGGAAACATAATAAATCTTATTTTATTTTTAACAGCCACGCCGTGAATTCTAAAGATAGGACTACCGGCAAAAACAAAACAGCACGTTTATTTAAATTAAATAACATTAGTGGTCTTAATTACCTATTTGCGATAAATATTTGTGACGATACTCAATACTCAATCAACAAAGTATCTGTCACTAACTTTAATATTACGACTATTCAAAACGATCCTAAATTACAGTCAAATCCTAAAGTTATTCTTGAACAAATTGATTTATGACATTATTTAAAATTATACGTGAAACCACAACCGACGAAAGGTCGGCCCACTAAACCAAAACCTGGCCGATAATCGACAAAAATCTACGCACATTTAGACGCTGTTTTGAAATATCAAAGGGTTCAACCTGAGGTAAATTAAGACGCCGTCAAAAAGTATAAAGACCTGCATCCCGAAGTGAATCGAAAAGCAGTCGACACCTACAAGACCACTCGCAAAACTAAAATAACAAATTTAATAGCCATTAGTTTAGATTTTAACATATTAAAAACATTTTCACTTAAAAAACCATCTTTACGATCGGCCGACACGTACGTATGTACGCACTGTCGCGCACCTCTCTTCGAAGAGGAACGTAGACGTAAAAAAGGGTGCTGCGGTTCGAACTCTTACAATGTTCTAAATTTTGCTCCTCTTTCTGAAAAAAAATATTCTCATCCTTCATTTCTTCACAGACCTCGTGCTTACGACAACATGTTTGCTTTCAGCGCTTTGGGTGTGTCGCACGGATACCAACAGCCGGAGGGAATCTCCTTTTTGAAACTTCAAGGGCGTGTTTACCATCGTGCATTCGATTTGTCATATTCTGATTCATTTAATAACATAACTTCATACATTAACGACCCAATTGAAAGAGAACAATTAGCTTCTGAGCGTAGTTTAGATAAGGATATTATCCGTTGTATTCATAATTTTTTGTATAATGTAAATCCATATATAGAATGTTTTAAATCAACATCCATCTGACCAAGCTTTTATTACATTTCAACGCACTTCTTATGTACCAACTGAATTAAATCCAGCTGATTTAGCAACTCGGCTGTTTAAAGGTTCACTCATCAGCACAGATTGGTTTAAGGGTCCTTCTTTTCTACGAGGAACAGGGGAACAATGGCCTAGCTGTGAGAAGATATTAAGCGTAAGCATTAGAATTTTTGAATTGGATCTCAACGAGCCCAGTTGAGTTACCATGCGGATGTTATTATTTATGACGAAGCACCAATGGCCCATAAATATTTGATACATTTACTGGACAGGTCATTTACGTCGTCGACATTCACACACATTAGCACACGCAGCACGCAGGTGACGCGACTGGTGGTGGACTTGAGACAAAACGACGCGATTGACACGTTTGGGCATTCAACCGCGACTGGGGATCGAACACGGGCAAAATTTATACCGACTGGGAATCGAACCTCACATGGGAATCAAACTCGACGAAACGAGTTTCAGACTGACACAAACACTCGCTCTTTAAATATTTTTATTATTCTATTTGCTTTATTAGTCAAAACACGCTCAACCCTTAATAACCTAGAGTTTCAATTTTGATACCAATCTTTTAAACCGAATGTTCACATTACTATTAGTTTTTTTTTATAGGTTGGCTGTACGTATTTTACTGTTGTATAATATTCTTTCCAACGAAATTTAAAAAAAAAACAAATGTCGTTATTATTTTATTTTATCTATGACATATTACTTGCGCGGCAAAGTGAACAAGTAAACACATTTTACTAAAAGTTTTGTTGAATACAAATTGAATATATTTTCTTTTTCTGAAGAATATAAATACTTTTGGGGTAAGTGGATATATTATTTTCGCTATGATATAATTATTTTTTGCGAGTGCATGTTTTACTTGAAGAAACTAGTGCTATTTTTGTGAGAATCAATTTTGATACTTCAGGCATTCCGCCCTACCTAAAACCTACCTTTTCTTTTTATTCTTTAGCTATAAAAACTTTTTGAACTTCCGATTCATTATTTTTCTGCAAAGCTTGGTGTTGGGATTACTTTTATTTTTATTTTATTATAGAAATTTATCAAAAATGCGAGATTGAGAGCATATTGAAGCGGTTAGAAAATGGTGAAATTTCGGAAAACGATTCCACCGACAATGAAGATGACATAGACTATTATTCGAGCCAAAGAGATCGTCTGATGGAGCCAGAAGATGAAGAGGATGTAGGTAATTTTCCCACTGACCCAAACTTGGATGCAGATCCACCTGCAGCAAACGTAGATACCGACATGCAACATAATTTAGAGACTGTTGAACGAAGCCCAACTCCTACAACCAGCAGCCAGAACAACCTGCAAACTGCACCTTTCAACTCTAGAAACTTAGTGTGGAGAGTAAAGAATATAGACATAGTCCAAAATGCTTTCCAGTTTGCTGGAAACACTCAAATTTCAGTTTTTTTTCTTATTTTTTCGGTGAAGAAATTTTGAGATTTCTAGTGGACGAGTCAAATAAATATGCCTTCCAAAAGAATCCCAACTTTACAGAACCTGTAACTGTCTTAGAATTACGTAAATTTATTGGAATTCTTATTTTTACTAGTGTATATCATTATCCTATCCCACCCCAGGTCATACTGGTCAAACATTACAAAGTTTGAACCCATAGCACAAACAATGAATCGCAACAGATTTGATAAAATTCGACAAATTTTTTATCATCCCCAGCACGACCGACTGCATAAAGTAAGACCAGTGATAGACTATTTGAACAAGAAATTTATTACTGTACCATTTGAGCATCGTCTATCACTAGACGAGCAAATGTGTTCAACTAAAATTAAACATTTTATGAAACAATACTTACCCAACAAGCCCCATAAGTGGGGATTCAAATTATACGTTTTATGCTCTCTGTCCGGGTATGCCTACAGTTTTGAGATTTACTCAGGAGCTAAGGACATAGACCGTTTACCTGGCGAACCAGGCCTCGGAGCTGTATCGAATACAGTTATTCGATTGTTACGACCAGTACCAAGGCACGTCAATCATATAACTTATTCTGACAATTTTTATACGAATATTCCTCTGCTACATTACTTGATCAACGAAGGTATTTATTGTCTTGAAACAGTGCAGAGAAACAGGCTTGGAAAGTCGTGCAAGTTGCCGGAGAAACGGGAAATTATGAAGTCTAACGTACCCAGAGGAACATATCACGAAAATATTGCCTCCCACGAAGGCCACGAATTTTTGGCCACATGTTGGAAAGACAACAAACAAGTACTATTACTTTCCACGTATGTTGGCGCTGAACCAGCGGATACTATAACCCGCTACGAAAAAAAAACTAAAGGCCAATGTTCAAGTATCATGTCCTCGGGTCATAAAAGATTATAATGCACACATGGGCGGCGTTGATTTGATGGATAGCTTCATTGGTCGATATCGCATCCGCATAAAGTCGAGAAAGTGGACAACGAGGCTCTTCTACCACTTGTTAGACATGACTGTCATCAATGCTTGGGTACTATACAAAAAGGTAAACACAATGAAAGGAAACTTCAGAAGAATATTATGAAGTTAGCAGATTTTAAAACTGAGCTTGCCGATACTTTATGTAGATATCAAAGTCACTCGAAAAATAAAAGGGGAAGACCCAGTACCAACAGTCGACAAGACACTACAGTACCTTCTAAAAGACCCCGGACAGGTGTACAAGTACTACCCTCTACTGACGTGCGTTGCGATTGTATTGGTCATGAAAAAATATTTATGGATTCTAGAAATAAGTGTAAATTTAATAATTGTATGAAACTTACCTCCTGGATCTGTAAAAAGTGTAAAGTGTCGTTATCCGATAATAAAAACAATCAATGTTTCGCATTATTTCATGCATAGGTATATCTGATTTCTTTATGGCGTTAATGTCTGAAGTATCAAAATTGATACCTGTTTTTTTTTTCTAAATAAATATGTAAAATAAATATTGTGATATTTTTAGCTATTTTTCCCTTCATCTAGACCCCAAGCAAACACAGTAATATTAAAAATAAATCACTTTCGTAAATCAGGCTACTAAGGGTTAATACTTATCAACATGACGCTTCATACACACTTACAAACGCTACACGTAAGCTATTTTCTTTTTATTAGTAAGATTAGTTCGTTTATTTTGTTTATTTCCACCTGTTTATATTGTTATAATAAATTGTAAATATTAAATAGTTTGTTTACAGGTGTAAACAAGGTACCAGTGCCGCTAGCGACATCTACAAAAACTTTGCCTGATACACCCCATTGATATCCTAAATCAAAACTTAATAAATATAGGTTACTACTCGTATACCCTGTGTTTGACTTGAAGCTTTAAGCGCTTTTGCTTTGAAAATCGTTCTGCTTCGCATTGCTCTATGGTTTTACATTTAAGTATGCTATAATTATATATATTTAAGTATATTGTATGTTTGCCATGTTCGACTTAAAAGCTAAAAATTTTTTTACTGAATTAAGTCGAAACGACTGTCAAAGCGAAATAAAAATCGTTTGGTGTTACCTTTTTGCAAAACAACAATGTGTTCTAGAAACAGTCGTGCAATGTTAATTAAACTTTTTAATAACTTACCAGAAAAGAGTGTTAGAAACCAAAATTTACGTCAGATAAATGAAACAATGTTAGTAATACCAGTATGTAAAAGTGAACTGTTTAGAAGGAACTGTTACTATATGTCGATTAAAATATTTAACAATATCCCAACAGAAATAAAACAAGTACCAGTAAAAATGTTTAAAAAGGAACTGTATAAATGGCTGGCAAAGGGCTGTTTCTATAATATTGGCGAGCTCTTCGAGCGGAATAATAACTAAAAGAATTTGTATGACATTTTTTATTTTATTTTTTGTTTGTTATTATTAACATAAAATTATTGAATGTATTGACCTAAATTATGTAATGATGAATTAATGATAAGAATATATTTAAACTAAACAATTTTTGCATGCCACAACAATGGCTAAATGTGCAGAGCCAACTTACTAACCATATTACTGTATGTACTACATTTAAAGCAAATAAACGATTTTGAATTTGAATTTGAAAATATCAAGGTATTACCGATTAACCGTTTCAAAATGGATCTGTACAATTATTAATTAAAATAATGTTTTTATACAATTAAAGAATATCTAAGCAATAACTAATGCTAAAGTGTATATAGTCTGAGCATAGCTTCCATGTACCTACTATTTTACAATTTGACTTTTCTCATATTGTAATTGCCCAATATTTGCATGCCATTGAGGTGAAACATGTGAAGCGAATTTTCTAACTATAAGATCTTGCAATGTAACCATGTTTTCTAGCAAATAAATTATTTTGATTTTTTGATAAAGGCGCTTACAGAGTGCTGAATGCGTAATTATGTTTATTTTAGTAATTTAAGTTATTTAAATATTTTTCTTCATCTTGTCATGTTTCATGATCCCCAAGGTTAGCTGGTAAGGAATGTCTTATGGCGTTATTAGCTCGCCTATGTACTAGGTTTTTAAGTGCAATAACGTATTTAAATAAAATACAGCGACAAGTCGAACATGAGGATTAACAAACTCATTATACATTTTTTTTGTTGTTTTTTTTTTCAAATGTCGCTTTGAAGGCGTTTAATTAGCATTTTCCCTTTATAGCGAAATAAAAGTGTTTAGAGCGCCAAGTCGAACACGAGTTTGAGGTAGACACTAAATATATAAATTCTTACTAAGATTTAGATACAAAAATGGTGACGAATGGACGCCACTAAAAATCATGTTTGCCGATATATATAGGACTCATGACTAGTGTTAGATACCTTCATACTTTTCTCATGAGGTCTTATTACACTAACTCATTTAATGCAAAGTTGTTCCTGCTACCGTTTGCGCTCCCCCTTCTGTGTCTTCCGTTTCTCCTTCTTCTCCTGTTTTAGTTGTTTCTGTTTATCTCTAAAATATTAAGGTTATAACAAATATTAGTTATTAGTATATTTTTTCTAATAAAGTATGGCAATTTGAAAGTCGCAAGTTGTTTTTTTAAATTATATTGTGCTAGATGAGCGGTGGTAGCTTGGTTGTAAATCCTTAAGAGGTAGGTTCAAGCTCCTGCATGTACCAATGAGAAACACACTTTTCTTACATACATTTGTCATAGATTTTTATTTTTATAAAACTTTGCCCACATTTGTAAAGGAAGGGCAAACTAAATGCAAGCCCACCTCGATCCTTGGCACCGCATCAGACTGGAAAATTCTCATGGATACATTTGAACATTATTATAGGATCCCAGATGAACTAGCTGTATCAGCCTATAAGCCAGACATCTTAGTGTTTTCTCGGAACTTGAAAAAAGTTAGCCTTATTAAACTTACAGTTCCGTGGGAATCAAATATTCCAAAAGACCACAACATGAAGTCAAATAAATATTATGATCTCACAAAAGAAATGATCAGGAACGGGTTCAAGATGCAGTGGAAGTTGGTGCGAGACAAGTTCCAGCAAAATCTTTGCATCACTTACTGAAAGAATTGGGCCTAAGCAGGTCTGCCGACAATACATTTATGGAACAAGCTTCCGAGACAGCATTAACAGAATCATAGAGTATTTGGTTGGGTAGGGAGAGGAGTAGAATGGTGGATGGTGAGCGTATTATGGCCAGCGTTGAGAGTGTAGTCGAAATTCTGGTTTTAATATTTTAAATAGTTTAAAAAACCCAGACTTATTTGCAACAATTTTTAGCACTTACCGATCCTCTTTGTCTTTGTCTTTTTTTCTTTGAGCTTCTTGTTTCGCTACCTCCCGTCTCTCCCGAGCCGCAGCTGCCATATCTGAGGCATTTGTGTTCTTTACCAAGTCATTTGAAGAATCGGCCTCTACAGAGTTCTCTTGCTGTTCCTAGAATAGTTTTATAGGTCATGAATAGGACTAATGGTGGTAGATGACCCAGTCTGAGCCCATTATTCTAGTTTACCAGAAAGTAGTACCATATTTTTTTCATCAATCAATTAGTTTCTGTTTATGTATATACGTTTAAGTAGTTTATGTATGTATTGTATATGTATTATTTATGTAGTGTATGTATTATTATTATGTAGTTTAAGTATTAAAATTATGTATTTTTTTTTTATTTAGTTATAAGTACGTTATTTAAATTAACATCAAAATTATTTAAATATTCTTTATTTTATGTTTGTTTTATAAACCTACCATAATTGATACAATGTCCCGAAGGTTGATGGTAAGAGAATGCCAATCGGCATTACATACGCCTTTTGTTAACAAAACAATAAAGTTTTTAAATAAAAAAATAAAAAAAATAATTTAGGCTATAACAATACAGTTACCATTAAATTGTTTTTTTAAATATAGTAATACAGGTGACGGTAAATTCTCATCACAGTAGTACACACCAAGTAAAAAATCATATCTGATCTGTATTACCATTATGGTTCACAATTTAAACAAAGATGAACATATATATTTATTACTGACACTGGTTTGTATATCTGGTACTTTGTACTCGTCTTATAATAAGGTCAAGTTACTCCATCAGTAAGTCAGTTGGTCATCAGTAAGGTTATCATAATCATCACGACCGTTTCCCTTTCGGGGTGGTCAGAAACCACGCTTATATAATAAGCAGATTCACATTTAGCCAACTTTACTATAGGCCAATCATGACAAATGGCAATCTCGTCGATGTCTCCAGCGTACCAAACTCAAGAAATATCACAAATAAATTAAATATAATAATTAATTAAATGTATTTATTTACATTAATAAATATTTTTTTTGTGTCCCGACCAGGAATCGAACCCGTGGTACCTCCTAGTCTAAATCCACGGACTTAACCCCTAGACCACGAAGGCAGTAAGGTTATATATATATTATACTATTGTATGAAGTTTTCTCCACAAGGGAGGGCATAAATAGTTAATTTACCTATAAATCATGTGACATATACATATTCATTATTAAAGCATTTGATATAATGTTTTTTTGGGGACGCTTTAGAATCGAGACGCACGAATTAATTATAAATGATTGTGGTATTTGATAGATAATGAAGCCCTGATGCATGAACTAGTAGATTTATTTGAGGGAGACGCCCCGTTAAAAAAATATAACACTTTTAAGTTTTTAGGTTAAGTTGTAAAAAGAGGTAAACATAACAAGACGCATTTTTAACTTTTTAGTAACTAGTATACTGTCAACATTATTTATCAATGTTATACTCTTAGTTAAGTAAATAAAAACGTAAAAACTAAAAACATTTCAATATCACGAGCAACAAAAAACAATTAAAATCAATAAAATAAAATAAGAAAATAATTAACTTTTTTTTTTTTTTAACAATGGCACAGACTAAAACCTTAGTATTATGTTTCTTAGGCCATGGAATCTGTGTTTTTACGTTGCTACTTTATATATTATTGTTGTTATTTTAACGACCAATGACGATAGGGAAGGCAAAGAGCTCCATGACAGCCATGCCTTACGTATTAAATATAACCTATTATTATAAGGTAACCTGAAATTATTACTTATAATAGATATGTTGTAAAAATATAGATATATAACTATTTTTTAACCTACCTAGCAGTGTCGTATCTGACATAAATGATTTCTGGATATGACTTAATCGAGTCTAACCTAACCTAACAGTGTCGTATCTGACTTAAAGGATTTCTTATACAGCCATATATATTTATTATAACTGTACTAAAGGCTTTCTGTGTAGTTATAATTATGAATGCCCCTGCAATTGTTTCCAAGAATAAAACTTCTGAAACGAAACCAATTCGGTTCTGGCACTTCGCCGACCGCTACCGCGGCACGTTCGCTTCGCTCACTCGGCTCGTGCACGCGGTTAATCGAGGTAACCTAACCCAACCTAATCGAACCAATTCGGTTTTGGGTACTGAAGGCCTAACCTAACCGAGCCAATTCGGTTTACTTGATAATGACAGTTGGCTGTGATGTGTTGGATATGACTTAATCGAGTCTAACCTAACCTAACCTAGCAGTGTCGTAATTGACTTAAAGGATTTTTGGATATGACCTAATTTATTTGAATCTAACCTAACCTAGCAGTGTCAAGGATTTCTGGCTATAACTTGAGTCTAAACTAACCTTAGCAGTGACGAATCCGGCTTGAGAACTTGTATACTCAGCAAAAAAAAAATTAAAAAAAAATATTGAAGACGGACTTAAAACCATGACCATAAATAATAAAAAAAAAATTAAAGGACCTAAATCCAATGCAAAAATATTAATTAATAATACTTTTAATACAATAGAACAAATTATAAATTTTATGTTTAGTGTATAAAAGACAGTTAGTATGGTGCCAAATAAATGTTAGTGTGTTAGTGTTAGTATATACCTCCATGTATGTGATAATATCATGTTTGTTTGCATCAATTCTTATTATGTTTACCACTTTTTACAACATAACCTAAAAACTTAAAAGTGTTATATTTTTTTAACGGGGCTTCTCCCTCAAATAAATCTACTAGTTCATGCATCAGGGCTTCATTATCTATCAAATACAACAATCGTTTATAATTAATTCGTGCGTCTCGATTCTAAAGCCAACCCGTTTTTTTTTGAGATACTGTGTGATAGTAAGTTTCTCTGATATATGCTCTTCATTCCCTTTATTCAGGTGGTAAAGTGCAAACAAAGAAAAATATAGCAGATATCAAAGTATAATAAGATAGTCACTTATAAAGTTATGTCAAGAAAATAGTTCAGACAATGATAATTCAGATTAACTTTGCTCGTATGCCCTAACCCTTAACCTAACCTTTAATTAGGCATGTCTTTAAACATTTGATGCTTAAAGTACCACTTACCTCTCCATCTGAGAGTTCACTGTACTGAGAAAGTATCGCTTCGCGAATCTTCTTCTCTTCATCTGTATACGCCTTCTTGGTAGTCGTAGCAAGGGTCTGAGACTCTAATATCTTAGCCAGTTGAACATCAACCTCAGCAAGTTGCCTTGGCGCTGATTTAGGCTGACATAACTCCCATTTATCAAGGATATCAGTTACGTATCCTTTTATATCACTTTCCTATAGCAAAACGAATTTAATGAGTGAATATTTCATAAAAACTGAAACTCACATTGGCAAAAATAAACTTACTGTGAGAAATTCCGCAAGTATGGCTTCTAATGCGTATCGTTTGTCAGCCAGAGTATCTTCGCCACTTACTATGCCTGATATATACGATGAAAATACACCTTCATCGGTATTTAAATATTTTAATTTATCGTACAACCAATTCTCAAACTCGTTCGCCGAATCCGCCATATTGCAGAATGCGTTCATTTTTAAAATTGGTAATAAACACGAATTTTTACATTCATTATTTTTCATTTTTGAAAGCAATAAAATGCAAAGGACGTTATACAAAATATACAAAAAAAAAAACAATTTGTCGTTGTCATTCCGAGCATCACAAATTATTTTTTCTATTATTTTTAGTTTCGCTATAAATTAAAACTCTATATAACAATGTCTGCACGATACGATAGAGCTATTACAGTGTTTTCTCCTGATGGCCATTTACTGCAAGTAGAATATGCACAGGAAGCCGTCCGCAAAGGGTCCACCGCCGTAAGTACAAGTCATTCAGTGGTTATAATTTCCGATTTCGGCATACTTTTTCTAATTATGTTGGAATTCTTTAGGTCGGTGTGAGAGGAAATGATGTGGTGGTGTTAGGAGTAGAGAAGAAGTCTGTTGCGAAGTTGCAAGAGGAGAGGACCGTAAGAAAAATATGTCTTTTGGATGATCATGTTGTGATGGCATTTGCCGGTCTAACGGCGGACGCGCGTATTCTCATAAACCGAGCACAGATTGAATGCCAATCTCACAAACTGACGGTAGAGGATCCTGTTACGTTGGAATATATCACAAGATACATTGCCGGTTTAAAGCAAAAGTATACACAAAGTAATGGAAGAAGGCCTTTTGGAATTTCGTGTTTGATTGGTGGTTTTGATTATGATGGTCATCCACATCTGTTCCAAACTGAGCCCTCTGGTATTTACTATGAATGGAAGGCAAATGCAACTGGCCGGTCAGCCAAAACCGTAAGAGAATTCTTAGAAAAGAATTACACCGCTGAAGAGGTCTCATCAGAGAAGGGAGCTGTCAAGGTAATATGATAATTATTTTTATACAACCAATAAAATATTTAAAAAATAATTTAATGTATTTAGTACTCACCTTTGCCAACTATGTTGTTTCATTAAAGGTAAATGAGGAAAATACCTATACAATTACCTATTGTTCTACTAGCCTAAGTTGCACCAAAATGAATTCTCTGTAAATGTGATGATTAAAAAAGGAAAGTTAGAAATGGTGTTGAATCTATGAGAGTGTCAACGGAGCGTTTGTTCGGGCATGTCACACTTTTTTGAATTTCTCTATTTCCCTGGAATAGCGAATCATACAACCTAATATCGTGTTTGTTATCAGTGTTTCTGTGTTTTGTAATCGTAAGTGTACTGTTTTCTGTTTAAATAAGTGTAAATACAGTGTAAGTAAATAGTGAAGTAAGTCACGCTGTAGGTTTAGGTTAGGATGAACGAACCGCCGGACCCCGGGGGCGGGATAAATTCTCGCCCTGGGACACCTCTTTGCCCTTTATCTCCTGCTGCGTTTATTACGCTCCCCCCGGATTCCCCTATACAGTCAGATAATTTCTTTTCTCCTCCCTCCCCATCCGAATATAAAAAAAAAATTAAGCGCAAAATGAAAGACGACAACAAAATTAGGTTCAAACATAAAAAACCAGACACAAATATAAGAAATCCTTCCCATCCTAACTCTGAATCTTCAGACTCAGAATCAACAAATAAACCCTCAACTATATCTCCAAAAATGCCATTAACTCACCAACGCGACAGCCCTATTTCACCTAATGTGCCCTCCAACCAACCCTCTCAACCAATTAGTAGACAGAAATACGACTCTAAAGACAAGGGCCCGTATGTAGTTCACATTCAACGCATTGAATCTAACCCTACCTCTGGCACAACTCTACATCCCATCACCTTTGGGCTATTAGTACACAAAAACCAAACTGCTGGAATATTAGAGGGAAGTATGAAAAGTATAGGCAGAAATAGAATAACAATGAGTTTTACTTCCCCTGATTATGCTAATATATTTCTAAATAGCACCTTCCTAGAAAAAAAAAAATTCAAAGCGTTCATACCCACTTTCAGTATAACCAAAATGGGTCTTGTCCGTGGCATTCCGGCTGAGTGGTCTCCAGAAGAGATCATTGAATATGTTACATTCCCCCTAAACTTTGCAGGTAAAGTTCTCCGAGCCCGCCGTCTTAACCATAAGACGATGGTGGACGGGAACCCGGAATGGAAACCCTCACAAACTGTGGTCCTAACTTTTGATGGTCAATCGCTACCGGAAAAGATTTTCGTTTGTTACAATGCTCTGCCAGTCCAAGTATACATATATCCAACTGTCCAATGTTTCAACTGCTGTCGTTTTGGACACACAAAAACTATTTGTAGATCCAAGCCTAGATGCTTCAAGTGTGCGGAAGAGGGTCACTCAGGTGATTCCTGCCGTGTGGATGGAGAAGCTACCTTCTGCATCTCGTGCAAAGGCCAACATTTTGCGATCAATAAGAGCTGCCCTGAACATATTAGACAAGTAAACATCAAATCGGTTATGGCTGAAAAATCTATTTCATATGCAGAGGCATCAAGAACACAACCTCCTGTCTACAGGTCATATGCAGATATTACCTCATCCAGCAAGGCACCCCTCCCCAGAGAAAATGATCCCTCTCGACCAACGTTCTCCTCATACAAAAAGACCATTACTTTAAAACCCCGGAACCCATTCCCTTTACCTAAAGCATATGATAGAAACGCCCACCTTAACATTATTAGCACCCCCCCCTCTCAATCACCTAACGGCTGTGCAATCCGCACACCTAACAACAACTTAGCAAATGACAAATCTATTGCTGAGTTCTTAGCCTCACTTTTAAATTTTATAAGTACTTATTCTCAAATTTCTCTACCGTCCAACGATGCCACTTATTCTCATCAGTTACCCTTATTAAATAATACTGGCCCCCCCGGCCCAAATCCTCCAGTGGAACTGCCAAAGTGTTAGGTCTGCCTGTAAAAAGGCAGAACTAACTATTTTGGCAAACCATCATCAACCTACTATCGTGGCCCTGTCTGAGACTTGGCTCAAGCCAAAGTCTCAGTTCAGCCTCTCTGGCTTCAACAGCGTCAGAGAGGATAGACCTGATGGTTGGGGCGGTTCCGCCCTACTCATCTCTTCCTCATTTTCCTTCTCTTCTATCCCCATCCCCTCCCATAATAAGGGACTCCAAATTGTCGCAGCCAGAGTTAATAACATCTCATTCATATCCATCTACATTGCTCACCCTGATTCCTCTATCTTAATGGAAATAAAAAATATTATTGCCAACACTCCAGAACCCGTAATCATAATGGGAGATTTTAACTGTCACCACCAAGTCTGGGGATCGGACAAAAATAACCAATGTGGAGTCCTCCTTCTCGAAATCCTGGATGATTTGAATCTCTGCATACTAAATGATGGCTCCCCCACATGTCGCAATAGACCCACCGAGATGTCCAGTGCTCTAGACCTGGCATTCTGCTCCCCAAGCCTAGCTTCTCAAATTTCCTGGTCTATTGCCTCTTCCTCCCACGGCAGCAGACACTTCCCCATTATACTTACCCTTCCTTTTGATTCTCGCCCTCTTCGCAATACCGTCCCTCTGTTAAAATATAAATTGGATGAAGCTGACTGGTCACTCTTTGCACAAACCCTGGCATCTAAAACTGTAGAACTCCCTTCTATATCTTCGAAATTCACAAACTTATGCTCGGATTCTTTGATCCAGGCAATAATAGAATCTGCAGATTTAGCCTTTCCAAAAAAGGGATCCTCCATACTAAAACCTTCATCCCCTCCTTGGTGGGATCGTGACTGCACAAATATTATAAAAGCTCGAAAAGAAGCGGAAAAGCGGTATAAACATAACCTTACCATGGAAAATTACATAAATTTAAACAGAGTAATGGCTAAATGCAAAAAAACATTCAGTTCAAAGAAGCGACAGAGCTGGGAGAGATTTTGCTCTACGATCTCCCCAGATACCCCTTCCACATTGGTATGGAAACAAATCAGGAGATTCCGATCAGCCTTCTCCCCCCCCAAAACACCCAATGTTACCAAGGAATTGCTGGAGAGATTTGGGGACAGGATTGCTCCTCCTTCTGTCCCCTTTATTGATCAGCTCTGTTTCTCTTACATCTCTCCTCCTTCAGATAACTCCTCAGACCTACCATTCTCCCTGCAAGAGCTGAAATTCGTTCTAGATAAGGTTAAGGATTCCTCCCCTGGACCCGATGGAATCCCCTACTCCTTCATTTCCAATGCCAAAGATAGCACCCTAACATATTTCCTTGAGCTGATTAATGCAGTTGTTGACACAGGCCATATTCCCCCGTCTTGGAAATCCCAGCTGGTAATCCCTATACTTAAGCCCAATAAAAACCCTGAAGAACCAGAGTCTTATCGCCCCATAGCCCTGTCCTCTGTACTGACTAAAATCACTGAACATCTTATTAAAAATCGACTGGAGTGGTTCATTGAACATGAATCCAAACTGGCTGCTACCCAATACGGTTTTAGAAGGGGCAGAAGCACCATGGATAATCTCAGCATATTTACTTCGCAGATTCGCCTTGCTTTCTCTCACAAAAAACATGTCATAGGATCATTTTTAGATATCACTTCTGCATATGATAATGTCCAGCTCCCTGTGCTCAGGAAAAAGCTTCAACAGCTGAGTGTCCCGGAGAAATGGACTAACTTTATATTCAATCTCCTTTCCCAAAGACTGGTGCTATTCCGCTATGAGTCTCAATCTTTTCCCCCCCGGTTAAGCTATAAAGGTCTGCCTCAAGGATCGGTTCTAAGTCCCCTTCTCTATAATATCTATACACACGACTTAGAATCATCAATTAAAATAAACTGCCAAATATTGCAATATGCTGACGATTTGCTGGTCTTCTGCTCGGACTCGGACATTGTAAAGGCTTCTTATTCAATGAACAACTCCCTAGAGTCTCTCTCAACATGGCTAAATTTTAACGGTCTGGATCTATCAGCTTCCAAAAGCACCGTGGTAGTCTTTACTAGAAAAAAAAAAATTCCGCCAATACAAATATCAGTTCAAAATGGTAAAATCCCAATAAAGTCTCACACAAAATTTTTAGGTTTGATCATGGACAACCACCTCACATGGAAACAGCATTGCGAAGCTACAGCGGCTAAATGCGAGAAAAACCTTAACATTCTACGCTGTTTAGCGGGCGTCTGGTGGGGCGCCCATCCATACTCACTTAGGCTCCTCTATAACGCTATGGTAAGAAGTGTTTTGGACTATGGATCTTTCCTGATGGATCCAGCTAACAAAGCTGGGCTCAGAAAACTTGACCTTATTCAGTCCAAAGCACTTCGAATCATTACGGGTGCTATGAGATCCAGCCCAGTTAATGCCCTTCAGGTGGAGTGCTGCGACCCCCCCCTACCCTGCAGAAGGCAATATCTTTCTGATAGATTCCTTATCCGCTCTTCTTTATTCTCCCAACATTCTCTTCTTCCTATACTCGAACATCTAGCAACCCTTACTTCTTCCTCACAATACTGGTATCATAAACTCCCTCCTCGACTGGTAAACAGCTTTATTAAATTGAAAGGATTTGATGCCAAAATTTACAAATCGTTAAACCTTCCCATATTCTCTCACCCATTCGAAATTATCACTTACTCCCCCGAGGTCATCTTGGATTTTGGGATCGATAAAGATGACTCACAAGCAGATCTGAAATTCCGCACAATTATGAATACCAAATGGGAAGGATGGAATTCTGTCTTCACAGACGCGTCAAAATTCTCTCAGGATGGATGTGTTGGGGTAGGAGTATATCATAGTGACTTTGATATAGTCAGGAAAATAAAGTACCCTCCGGAAACTACAGTTTTTACCGGGGAATTTATTGGCATCCTAGAAGCAATTAAATACGCCCTCCTGTTCAAATTGACAAAAACTTTAATTTTTTCGGACTCCCTCAGCTCTCTCCAATCCATAATATCCAATCCCTTTTCCAAAAACTCCATTAACCCTATACTTTTTCAAACAAAACATCTACTGCATAAATGCAGCCTACATGACATGTCAATAGTACTAGCCTGGATTCCCGGCCACTGTGGTATTCCCGGAAATGAAAGGGTGGACCAGGTCGCCAAAGAAGCAGTTCAATGTGGCGACATTTTTCCGTATGAACTATATCCGCATGACTTGATTTTACAGCCTCAAAGATACTTACATGAATCTTGGTCGCAGCAATGGCCTAGAAGCAGCAAATCAAAAGGGTCATACTTCTTCATGATTCAGCCCTCAATCCCCACCAAGCCATGGTTCACCCAAATTAAATTAAGCAAAAAAGACACCAGTACTATCTGCCGCCTAAGATTAGGTCATTGTTGCTCCACTGCATTTCTTGCCAAACTCAGGATCAGGGACTCATCAATATGTGAGTGTGGGTTGGATGAGGGAAATGTAAACCACATTTTCTTCTCCTGCCCACTCTATGACAGAACTATCCTATTATCCTCCCTCTACAAAATTGTACCCTTTCCTACCTCTATCACCTCACTTCTCCACTCTCTTAATCCCATTATCTTTGCTATTCTTACCAAATTCCTTAACTTAAATGATATCAACCTTTAAATTTACAACTCGGGCATATCTCTGTTGACGGGGAGGAGACAGACCTCATCCCGGTTCGCAGGTTCATGTCCCCTTTCTCGTCTCCATGCAGACCGAGAAAGTAGTTTTCTCATTATGCATGAGGGCTGGGGGGGTGGCGTGGCTCAGCGAAACCGTCGCTTCGTCCCTGTTTGCAGCGCGGTGTCTCCGTATGGTCAAGCGTGATTTCGTGTGTAACTCACTATGTTACAATGTAATTATATTTTGTGTATAGTCCCCAGTATTAATAAACTGTTGTGTTGTGACGTGCCATTCCCACTAACTAACCCCCCCCCCCCCTTTTTTCTGTTTTAGTGTTGGTGATTCACCGTGTCCAGTTAATTAATATAATAATTAAACATAAACATTATTATTATTTTTTTTATAAAATCATACAAACGTGATGTTGGCACAAATGCCTTAGTGGCGATTGCCAGTACTAGTTTTCTAGTTTTAAAAAAAGAAGAAGAAGAAGAATCTATGAGATTATTTTCCCTACGTTTGACTTGTCACTTTAAGTGCTTTTTTCACTTCATTTTGCTTTTGTTTGACTTGGTGTTTATCTATGGTTCTCATACAAAATTCAGTAAAAAATGCAAGCTTTGCTTTGGAGTTCTTCGCGCCATTTTGGGTGGACATGTCAAGTGCAAGTTTTTGTTTTGTAAATTAATTTACTGTGGATATTATTGGTCAAAAGTGGTGTTGTTTTGTTTAATAATGTACTACAATGGGAATAATTATGGAAAACGATAAATTGTACTATAAATATGGGGCACAAGTTGCAGTTTATTTTTTGCGGTTTTCCCGCGCTGTCAACTCCCATAATTTATCAGACGTGTTTGAGCTATGGTGCCGCAAGTGACTCCAGAAAAGCATCAAATTCTGCAGCATCTGGAATTTGATGATGACCTCATTAACTCATAAAAAAGAAATATATATTACGTCAGACTTGGCTGTATGGGCTAGACCCTTTGCCTTCCCTATCACCTATATACATCATCCAAAAAAAAAGCAAGCTTTGCTTTATATGCTTTCAAGTTAAACATGCCTTTTCAAGGTCAGGTACAATCAAAACACATACAGAGACTTTGTTTTAATGCAACCCACCTTACAATTTCTTTGAAAGGCAACGATTACCAAGAAATCGGCAAAATTCTTTAATTAATTGGTCATACTATTGTGTAAAGTTTACAAAAAAAATATCGCCTTATCATTACAAATGTAATCCCTTGCAGGGTGGCTAGAAACCATGCTTTTAAGGTTTACATTTCACCAACTATAGACCCATACAAAAAATGGAAGATCATTAATGTCTAGGCAGCTAACTCATTGGACCACTTTTCTCCTTAGTCTTTTACTAGTAGAATCATTCAAATTTTTATGACGTTTCATAAATGTCTGTAATCATCATCATCATCAGCCTGTGTCTCTCCACTGCTGGATGTAGGCCTCCCCCAAGGCTCGCCACTTCACACGATCTTCTGCTACCCTATCCATCCCCCACTAGCGACCTTCCTCAGGTCATCTGGCAGGGGGTCGTCCCACTCTGTGTCTTCCAGTACGTGGTCTCCACTCCAGAACCCGTCTACTTCATCATTCATCGGTTCTGCGGCATATGTGTCCAGCCCACTGCCACTTCAGCTTGCTAATTTTAAAAGTTATATCGGTAACTTTAGTTCTTTGTCTGTAATATCTTTACGTGAATAAAGATATTTTGACTTTGATGTCTCTAGATATGCTTTATTAGACTCAAATATCTGTATCAGGTATTGAACCCGTTCCTTCAGCAATCTAGCGGTTAAGTTTCAACTGGACAAGCGGTTGAGTCCGTGGATTTAGATGTGGGTTTGATTCCTGGTTGGGATACAATAATTTATGTGTGATATTTCTCGAGCTTAGTGCACTAAAGACATAGTTGAGCTTGCCACTTGTCATGACGGGCCTATAGTAAAGTTGGCTAAATATGACTCCGCTCTACTTTTTTCATATGTTTAATATTTTGTTTTCAGTTGGCAATCCGAGCTTTATTAGAAGTGGTCCAATCAGGTCAGAAAAACCTTGAAATTGCTGTAATGAGAAGGGGCCAGCCCATACAAATGCTTGACGCAGAAACAATCAATTCTTATGTTACAGTAATTGAAAAAGAGAAAGAAGAAGAGGCAGAAAAGAAAAAGCAGAAATAATAACATTGTAATTATATTATTTTGTCACTTTATTATTAACAAAAATACAGGCATAAGAAATTAACAATGTTTTTCTTTTCTATTTTTTAAATTATAAAAACTAAAAGATAAGTGCAATAGGGTCATGTTCATTTAAATTGTATGCAACATGTGTATATAGGTATTTCAAACTATAACACCTACGAGTAATACAAAAAATAATCCACCAGATCTCCAATCAACTTATTTCTTTGTTTTTAAATAGGTGGTAGGCGTAATAAGGTAATTTGTTTGTACCGTTCGTGCCGATAAACCCAGAAAAGTGTATTCACACGTATCGGGATCAGGCTCGAATTGCCGTCATGCCCAGTCAAGCCGGCATAGTGTTAGGGACTGATGTCAGCCATGAGTGTCTGATTCCAGTTGCTAACTGAACCCGCGCGCCACTTACCATCAGGTGGGCGAGGTCAAATGTGTTAGTATAAAAAAAATTAAAAATTATTTTTATTTAAAATTTAATCAATAAATCTCTTTTGTTCCAAATATTAGCGGTCATGCACCTTACAATCAATTTCATCATACAAATGTACAATTTAAATGAATATAGTCTATGGCTAAAAAAAACAAACTAGGTATTAAGTAAATTAATTGTTTTTGAAATATGAGAATAAAGTTTTTTTAAATCCGAACCAATTTCAGTATTCTCGTTTTTGTTAATAATATCATTGAACATCTCTTCCCAATCGCCATTGTCTGCAGAATCAGCAGGTTCATGAAACTGAAAAAATAAATAGCTGAAAGACTATTCACTAACTTTTTATCACGATAGATGGTACCTAATATAACTGTCAGTTGCATAGAAAACTTGTATTTTTATTACGAAATTTATTATTTTCTCGATATTCTGCAGAAGTGAACAGCTTTTAAGTGTACGAGATATCCAAGCGAAAGCAAAGATATGGTGATCTCAAAATTGCCGTTCTATTAATTTAATTTTCTATTAGTGTATCGGGTATCGCAACAAGAGCGCCGGATTTAAATTTGCCGCCATTTTGTTAATACGAGTTGTACGGTGATCACTTACAAAGCGCGCGCTGAATATGGAGAATTGTTAAAACAACGTTTTTACTATTGTAAAAACAATAGAGCGCCGCCGGGTTAGAGCGAAACCCCATGGTATTTTTTTAGTAAATTCACTTGTTTACACCAGTCGTTTAAAATCTTCACACACCCCATTACAGGCTTCATTTTTGTGTAACTCAGCCCAAGGACCGGTAACTGATTCTTTCCTTAGTGGCATTTCTTCTGACCTTCAAAATTTTTTTGGTACAATTCAGGCTAAGGAAGGATTGAGTTACATATTCAAAACTAAAACGGTTTTTTTGCACAAAGGATAATTAAAATAATCTATGATCAATATTTTGATATACGCCACGTGATTGGTAGTTTTCTTGTCACTTTGGTTATTTCGGCCAATGAACGTGGCTCTTAGGCATACATAAAACATGTCAAAAGATAATCAGCCTTTCTGCAACTGGCCGTACGAGGGCTTAACGCTTATGCATCCCACTCGCTCGCTCAATCCAATAATTTCAAAGATTTTTCTAGTCTGTGTGTACTTTTGATAAATGTAGTCTATCAACTTTCTAGGAAATAAAAGAAAATAGTTATTGTTTGCGCCGATCGCGGTAATTCGACCAATTTTGGAAAGTTAGGCGTTATTGTGATTCGTTGGTGCATAAATAGACGTCCTAATTTGTTACCCCTATACCATGTCCTGTCTCTTTCTCGCCGCTTCCTTCCTATATTACCCGTCCCGCTCACTAGTCCAAAGGCTGGCGTTTGCGCACTGAAGAGAAGCAGGCGCCTATATAACCGGCCTCGGAGCGTGCTAGGAGCAATCGTCAAATAAAAATAGTCGTTGTCCTATAGTTGTCATGAAAGACGCACATTTCTCAAAGTACACTCTTGAAAAATATTGGATTGTGCGAGAAGGATGCAATAATGATAAACCCTCGTTATATTAAAAATCTATATAATTCATACAAACCTCCATCAAATCATAATTCTGGCTCAATTCGTTATCAACAGCTGGCAGCATACAGTTAAGTGAATCATAAATTTCAACTTCTTTTTTGTTTATTTTCTTAGTTATTCCTTGATCCATGTCATTATTAATGTGAAATTCACCCAATAGTTCTACCCCATCAGCATGAAAGTCAGGATTTAAGTCAGGCATGGCTAGGAACTGACTTTGGAAAGAGCTCTGAGTATTGACTTCCGTTTGTTTATAAATATCAAGAAAGCTGCCATCGTTGTTGCTGAAAATTTTTAGTTTTGTTTTAGTCTAAGCGCGACCGTCGTCATGTACAGCCCCTAGAAGAGTTCTAGACTTCCACTGTTAAAGATGGGCCGTCCAGAATATTTAGAATCTGGCCTACAGTCGCCACGCTGGCGAGGGTCTGATGTCAATTATATAGATGTGTATTGTATTAATGACAATTTATTAACGATTTCACAAGTACGTATTAGTGGTATCAGTAGGACCGGCGACGCTGTAACGTGCAATCCGAGGAATGGTGTTATAAATTCTATGTCAAATGTAAGTAAAATGTGTATTTCTCATTAGTACGTAACGGGGGGGGGGTTTGAACTGACCTTTGTAAGATTTTAAGGAAACAACAGCCACCGATCGGTGAATGCCGTTCTTGTACGGATGTATTTTATTTATAATATGCACACTTTTTACACATTTAGGAAATCCAATCCCGCAAAACGGGATCACACTAATCCCGCCACATCTATTGGCCTGCCAGATCCCGCACCTCTAAACGCGGATACTGCAACTTTGAACATCGGGACCAAAAGTGCGTGGTCTACACTCTAGAACCCGTATGTCCAATCGGTCGTCGGTTCTGCTGCAGATGTGTCCTGCCCAATGTCCCTTTAGCTTGCTAATTTTGCATGCTTTGTCTGCACAAATTCATTTTATCTGAATGTTAGCTAATACCTACAAGACAATCAGAACAAGCATGGGCAAGAGTATTTTAAGCCAAAGTAAGCATTTAAAATAACGTCACAATAAATAATTAAATTGTTCCTAATAAGTAAAAATATATTGCCCAAAACCAGGCTCCAACTTTGCGTGTAAGGCACGCTCTTAACAAAATATAATTTAATAATCATACCTTATATATAATCATATTCAATATTTACCCCAGCAATAAAATATAATTTAATTAAATAGATTTATGTATTACAATACAAAGCACTATTTATAAGATTAGGTACTCAATTAGAGATAAAACACAGGATATCAAAGTGTAAATAATTCTCTAATAACAAAACTATGATTGATAAAAAAAAGATTTTATTATTTGTAATTATGCTAGTTAGGGTAAAATAAAATTATTTGCATATTATGAAAACACACAATATACTATGAAATGAAAAGGAAATTATAAAAAATGGGCATTTTTATTTATTTTGAACAAAAACATGTTTTACTATGATTCTGAAATAAAATTAATAATGTGGAATCCCGCGGATTCGCGCGGGATTGAGCAATCCAGCACATCAATCCCGCAGGATTGCAATTCTTAATTTCATTATCATTAATTGAACAGGAATATGCTGGCAATGGTATTATAAAAAAAAAGTAAGTCCACATTGAAATATTTATTAATAACAACTTATTACAATAATTAATTACTAAATTACATAAGTAGGTATTCTATAGCTATTAAATTAAGTAGGAACAATCAAAATATATGTATATTACAAACAAGAAGGATGATTTTCAAACTATTTCCTTGTTGCTGCTATGTAGTCCGATAATAGACATGCTTCTATCATAATCTTTTACTTAATATTTACAACCTCGATGCTTAAGTATATTTTCCCTTGTTTTGTTTAACCGTTGGCAATGCGTCTAGTTAAAGATGATATCAAAGGTAATTTTATTTTAAATATTGTTGGTCGCAATGGTCAAACTATCCTCCAAATCTAAGGTGAAGAGATTGTAGGCAGTTGGATTCAGGATAGTACTAATGTTCAGCTTCTTCTTGGATGCGCTGAAATGGCTCAACCTGCCTGTAGTAGACGATGATGCTGATGGTCTGACGGCATAGCTGGATGATAATGATTGTTTCTTTAAAGGTCCTTTCTTCATGTTATTGACCATTGTTGCACGCTCATTTTGCAGAGATAGAAAGAGGTCAGCGAACATCCTAAAAGAAAAAAAGTATTTAATAAAAATTTGTTAATGATTGTTTTAAAAACAGATCAACAAACTAAACTTATAGAATGAAACGTTAAATCTTTTACAAAAAAAATAAATAAATTACATATGTTAAAATAAATAACTTACATTGTTGATATGTATTTTTTTCTTCAAGATGCTTGCTATCTTCAGAAAAGTTGGAGAGCTGATGATGGTTGAGTCAAACCTTTAAATATTAAAGTCCATCCCATACAGTATCTCAAATTTCCTTGCAGTTAAAATAAATAATTTAACGAAAAGGTGGTGCATACAGACTAATGCATATTTTATTTATTCGTCCACTGCATAGTCCATTGGGTTACAATCACAGTTACAACTATAAAGTAATTACTGGTTCCAACAATGAATATTTCTGACAAATTTTATTAAAATCAGTCGAGCAATGGCCGTGTACGACTTGAAAAATCGATACCCCTGCTATGTTCGACAGCAGGGGGTGAAAACTTGCATGTGTTTGACTTGTCGCTTTAAGTGCTTTATTTCGCTTTGAAGGCCGTTTGACTTGGCGTTTGTCTATGGTTTTCAAACCAAATTCGGTAATAAAAGCGAGCTTTGCTTTATTCGCTTTCAAGACGAACATAACCAAGACAGGGACAATCCGGCAAACAAACATGCGAAGAGTTCGATTTGTCGCTGTTAGTACTTTTTTCATTTTGGAAGTCGTTCGAGTCAAGTATATAGGCATTTTAAATTTAGTAAGCTGAAGTGGCAATGGGCTGGACATGTCTGTCGTAGAACCGATGAACGATGGAGTAGACGAGTTCTAGAGTGGAGACCACGTACGTGAAGACGCAGAGTGGGTCGACCCCCCGCTAGATGGACGGATGACCTGAGGAAGGTCGCTGGTGGGGGTTGGATGAGGGTGGCAGGAGATCGTGTGAAGTGGCGAGCCTTGGGGGAGGCCTATATCCAGCAGTGGAGAGACACAGGCTGATGATGATGATGATGATATAGGCGTTTAACTGCGTCATTATCCTATATTCATAACTGAGCTGGGGGATCTTCAAATTACAAATGTTACTAAATTTGCTGCTTTTCTTGGTGTCATTCGCGACAATGGCGCCCAAAGACGTCCGGAACATGGGAGTTTACAGCATGGGACAACCTCAGAAAATTAACAGCATCTTCTGCCCCATATAAAGTCAAATTTATCGTATTCGATATTATTGGCATTGTAGCACATTATTAATCATAATCACACCAATAACAATATCCACAGTAAAATAATTTCAAAGAAAAACTTGCTCCTGACATGACCAAAGCGCTGGAACTCTTTCATATTTATAATATTAGTAGGTATGGATAATTAATTTTTAGGCAAAAAAAAAAATACGTTATAACAAAAAAATACATACCATTCTTCATATTGATTGACCAGTACCGAAGATTCTGTGCATCTTGAGTCTTCAAAAATATCTAAGGAATTCAATGGAAAAGGTAAGGAATGTGGTTTTGGACAATGACTTTAGGAAATAAGGAATATAGGAATATAAACCTTGGGAAGTGGCATTAGGCGTGTTTTCGTCTTGACGTTGGGAAAGAGAATTTTCAGTTTCAATGCAATCGTCAGATTCTTCAGATTCGTCGACTGAAAATTACAAAATATATTTAATATATTATTTAAATTAAACCCAATATTACAAATGTTAATTGATTAGGTTTAGTTATTCATAAATGCAAATTGAATCCTTACTTAGGCTGGGTTGCACCAAAATGCAATCTCTCAAATAAAATAAAAATTATATATATACAATAATATATTATATTTATGTATATTCATAGAACGTATGTATGTAGTTTTATTTGTATGTATTAGTATGTAAATAAGTATTTATTCACTAGTATATATTGAAGTCTAATATTTTTCTATTAGTTTTAATAGCACCTGCCTTATCTTGTCGTAACTGCTTCAGTTGTCCCAAGTTGTTAAAAACATATTTTTAGGAAACAAAAATGTTATGTTTAAATATTCAAAGGGGTGTATTACTAACTTTTTATCACTATAGATGGCGCATGATAGATGGTACCTAACTGTCAGTTGCATAGAAAACTTGTATTTTTTTACGAAATTTATTATTTTCTGGATATTATGCCGAAGTGAACAGCTTTTTAGTGTACAGGTCGATATTTTTAAGCGAAATCAAAGATGCGGTGATCTCAAAATTGCCGTTCTATTAATTCAACCTTTTTTTCCTTTTAAAGACGGTGTGCGCTTTCTTAATTAGTCTTTTAAGGTAGATAAGGTTATGTTAAAATACATTTTTCTGTTATAAAAATAAAAAACTACAAAAACTTTAATAATGATGCGACATATGTGTAAAACAAGGTACCATTGCCGCTAGCGACATCTACAAAAAGCTTTGCCTGATACATCCCATTTAGAAAGTATCATCACGACCGTATCCCTTCCGGAAAACACGCTTTAAAAGAAGTGGATTCACATTAAGCCAACTTTACTATAGGCCCATCATGACAAGTGGCAAGCTAGTCAATGTCTCTAGCGTACCAGACTCCAGAAATATCACTAATATATTATTGTGTCCTGACCAGGAATCGAGCCCGCTACCTACCTACCTACGGACTACAGAGGCAGTCATTTACATTCATCTAATTTAGCTTTGTTATTGATAGCTAATTATTATTAATTTATTAATGATTATTGGTCCTGCGCGGGCGCTGTGTGTTCGCTCTCTGAATTGTTAAGGCATCGTATGTACCTCATTTACCTAGTGATTTTTGAAGGCGGTGTTAAAAATCGGATACACAGATTTTGACAGAATGCGCGAGGTTATTGGGAACCGTTAGTGTCATAAGGAAGGAACCGTTAGCGTCATAAGGAAGGATTCAGTTACTGGCACGTAGTACATTTGGTGAAATACCAACCTTGATTCTCATACATCTTTCTATTCGAACAATACAGATTCTGTGTTGCAGACTTAAGTGCATTTTTTAATGAATGACGGGCTTTCTCTAGAGCTGTCCAACCAGAAAAGGAATTCTAAAAATAATGTTTCGGAAAATGTCATTACAGTCATATAGAAATCATGTTTTCAAAGGACCTAGTTCACATTTAACCAACAAGATTATAGACCCAAGCGAATCACAATCAAGCGGTGGTGGCTCGGTTGTAAGAACGCGTTCCTTAAATCCTACAAAGGTCGGTTCAAACCCACCCGGCATGTACCAATGAGAAATACACTTTTCTTACGTACATTTGTCATACATTAACAACACCATCGTTCCCGTGCCTCGGAGAGCACGTTAAGCCGTAGGTCCCGGTTCTACTAATATCAACTTGTGGAATCGTTAATAAATTGTCATAAAAATGTAGGCCAAATTCTCCAGATATATGTTCTGGAAGGCCTATCTCCAGCAGTGGAGGTCTAGGACGCTAGCCCTAGAGCTATAGGCCCATCACAAGTGGCAAGCTTGTTTATATCTCTAGCGTAGCAGTGTCACAATGTAACAAATGAAAAATTGGTGGTAGGCGGACTGATGGTGGTAATTTGACCAGTAAAGTGTAACCATACGTTTCGGAATCAGGCTCGAATTGCCCAGTCAAGCGGGCAGGGTTAGGGACTGATTTCAGTCATGACTATCTGATTCCAGTTGCTAACATTTATCGGGGCTAAATCCTTGGAAATAACTGAAACACAAGTTTAGGCGTATTAAATTATATTTTTGAAAAATAATACATTTGCACTGGTGCACCTTTATAACCTATACCTGTTGTTTATAATATTAACCTGTGTCTAAACAAATAAATGATTTTGAATTTGAATTTAAAAGCTATGTGAAATCTGACAAGATGTGTTTTGGCATTTCATGTCAACAGTCTTATTGAATTTTATATTTTTATATGCAATGATGTGTCCACATTGTATGCATGCCATGTATGCCGGCTAAATCCTTGGAAATAACTGAAACACTAGTTTAGGCGTATTAAATTATATTTTTGTAAAATAATACATTTGCAAGTCCAAAAGCTATGTGAAATCTGACAAGATGTGTTTTGGCATTTCATGTCAAAAGTCTTATTGAATTTTATATTTTTATATGCAATACTATTTTTATACTACACATTCATGGACCTTCCGCGCCATTTACCATCAGGTGATCCCAAGGTTACATGTCGTGCTAGTATTTAAAAAAAAACATTGTTCATGTCGATAAACCAAGTAAAATGTATCTACACGTTTCGGAATCAGGCTTGCATTGCTGTCATGCCCAGTCAAGCCGGCATAGTGTTACGGACTGATGATGAGTATCTGATTCCAGTTACTAACACTCATGGACCTCGCGCGACACTTACCATTAGGTGGGCGCAAAGTCACGTATCATGCTAGTATAAAAAAAAAAGTGTCCTCGACCAGAACACAAACCCGCACCTCCACATTAAATCTACAGCCTTAACCACTAGACGACAGATCTGCATCTGCATTCTAAAAATATATTTTGTTATAATTGATGTACATAGCTGGGCATTAACTCGTTAATCCGTTAATCGTTAATTAACGAATTTAACATTTTGATTAACGGGTTAACTTTTAAGTTAACTTTTAATAATGTTAACGGACACGTTAACTTCCGTTAATATGCAGAAGTCCGTTAATCGTTAATCCAATGCCACTATTTACCGCACGCGAAAAACAGGTTCAGACAATTATGAAACGACAAGTGCCGGGCGCGGCGGCGCGTGAGACAAAAACTAAACTAAATATATTTTGCCGGCGCGTGCGAGTAAGAAAACTGCGAAGTACTAGCGCCAGTGCTTAGAGTGACGAGTGTTGTATTTGTTGTTATTATAAATTACTGTCAGTGATAATTTGCGTGTTAATAAAGAAGAGTGCAGTGTAATTAGTTAGATAGAAAAGTGTACTGTTCAGTGTAGTAATTAAAACTATATCATGGAAGACATGGAATAAAAGACACCAAAATAAAAGTTCATGTATCAAGCCTGAATAATTTGAAGCAACATGTAAGAAGGGTACATGAGTCACAATACATACAGTTTGAAGAGACTGTTACGACGGGCTCTAACCGAGGCAAGACAAAAAAAAGAGAAGTCATTCTGACAATATTATATATTAACTGTTAACTTCCAAAACCTAAAGCAACAGGTTTTATAAGTTCACTAACGCAACGATATAAAAATGCAATTTTACACATATTAACGGATTAACGATTAACATTAACTTCCGTTAATTCTTCCGAAATGTAACGCTTTAACGTTTAACGAAGCTAACTTTTTTTGTAGCGGATTAACGATTAACGAAGTTAACTATTTGATTAACGGTGCCCAGCTATGTTGATCTATCTATAATTTTGATAGGTACTTATTTTATATATATTTTTATATATTGCGTTGAGTCGGATATGCGGCGTCACTTTGGCGAACCGCATACGTAACGTCGAAATACGGAAAATGGTGGGTATAAAAGAAAGCATAGGGACAAAAATAAGGAAAGGCATGCTACGATGGTTCGGGCATGTTGAAAGGATGAGCGATGAAAGATTGACGAACCAGATATATAATGCGAAAGTGGCCCTGGCAGTCCGAGACTCACATATCACGATCAAATAAATAAAACACTGGCTGAAGGTACATTAAAAAGCTTTCGTAACAAAAGGGCATGTATGAAGAGGTTGATGAATGTCAACGAAGCGAAAGAGGTATGTTGTGATAATAGATATAAATCTATGGTTGTGATCATGTCAATTGGCGCTCAAATGTCTCTGCCTACCCCGCAAGGGATCTGGCGTGAAGATATTCATGTATGTATATTTTTTTTATACCAAACATGACATGTGACATTGCTCCTACCTAATAGTAAGCGAGGTCCAAGAACGTGAGCAACTGACACCAGCCACTAATGATCAACATCAGTCTCTAACTGTATGCCGGCCAAACAAAATGCTTTTACACACTTTCCTTAAGGGACTCCAGATTATAGTAGTGGGAAAACACAATGACTGGGACTGCATTCCATATCTTCAGCATGTGACAGATGTAAGTCTTTAAATTTATGATAGTCAGGGATAGCAGTTATGGTATGTGGGTGCATTTTTGTTGTGGAAAAGAGAAGATAGGATCAGGTTATATAGCTCCTCAGAATACTAACCGTGGTAACCTATACCAAATGAACATTATGTAGAACACGCTATAACTCAGCGAAGCTGCAGTAATTCAAGAGTTTTAGACACTGTGGTGTTGTCCACTATCCAAATTGCACGCCTCTGCAGGAATTATACTTGCGACTTAACAATAACAAAATGTAAGTATTTTTCGAGTTCTGTTGGTTATATTATTGTTACAACTCTTTTATTCAATAAAAATAGATAACATATTTACTGAAAAATATACTTGAATGCTAAACTTTCCAGAAATGTTAATGGAAGCCCATTTCCAGCAGTAGAGGTCTAGGTCTACCCTGTGTTTTGATGAATTAAATATAAATAGTTACAAACTTACCTCTGGCAGTAAATCCTTCTTCTTAAAGATAGTTTTCCTTATGATTCTATCCAGTAATTCTGGTCTGCCATATTGGAAACATTCATGAATATATTCATGTAAATATGGGTTACTAGAGTTACACAATGGATCCTGCAAATGGGAAGTTACCTTACGAAAACCGTATAGATTAAGTTGCCGTACAAAACTGGATATATTATTTGTTTTGAAGACTGAGTCGTTGCATTGCAAATAATCTTCTAAAATCCTGTAATTTAAAAGTATAGTTTTTCCAGTTTCACCCCATAAAATTGAATCAATGTTTTGATTTATTAAATACCACAACTTATGTGGAAATCGCATCTGGTAAACTGATAATAAATTAGTATCCTGCATATTATATTTTAGTTCCTTGTTATATTTGTTTCACGAATTTCAAGAATGACTGGAATGCGAATGAAAATACTTGAAAATGGCGGGCAAATTACAGATTATTGTCTATGGTTAGTTGGTTAGTGATGCGCTATCAATATTTATTTTAATTAACCGATGTTTACGTAAGTTTAAAATTTATCAGTCAATAATTTATAACTACATATGTTGTGTATCTGTGCCTCCTAAAAACTTACTGTCAAATGTGAAAGGCTGAAGGACTAGCTGCCGTTACCTAATAAAATAATCAAAAGTGTTCAAATAGAGATTCAATAAGTATTGTAATCGTTGCCAAGAAAAATAAAATGTTTCTGTCTTTGTCTCTCCATTATAAATTCTATTAGTGTTGTTCTTATCGTCAAAATTATGTTTATAATTTCATTGTCAAAAACTTTCTTTGGCGCCTACCACAGCGCCTACATAAACACGATTTCGTCGCGGTAGCTTGATTTTGTAATTTTATTGTTTGTTCAATTTGTTTTTGCATAAGTTTTACGTAAACGTTTGACAATAATTATCTTTTTAAATTAGATAATAAAGTAGCAAAATTGGCTAAATATTTAGGTATTAATTTATTGTGTAAAAGTTTGCAAATATGGAAAAATCTAGGTAAGTGCATACCGTTAAAACAGAAGTTGTAACAAGGCAAATACTGAACAATGCTATATTACTATCCTATTATTGTGCAATTATTTGCAATCGTAATGAATCTTAGTAGCTGATAATATGAATTAAACATCTAAACAGACCGTAAAAATTGCATTTCATCGCAATGCAGAGCTGGATCTTGCCATATATTAAGCTGATAACGCGTAGGCGTAGAGGATAATGCACAGTCCTAAATACTTTTATCACTATGACTGTTCTGATAAGCATATAACACATACAGTTTCATATATATAATTTTTCATAGTTGTTAGGCTAAATTTTATTCTACTTATCTATTGATTTGCTTACTGAAGATCAAAATTCCAATAGAAAAAATAAATTTACGCCACTAAAGATTTTCTTTATAAATAAATTTTCAGGTTTTCAATGTTACTTCTGGAACCGGGCGAGATATACTTTGAAGATTTTTCCTGCACCATGAGTAAAACATCTCAAATAGTAAAAGACATGTCCCTACAGGGAAGGCTCAAACTGTGCTCAAAATCCTTAGTTTTTGACTCTAAAGATTTAACAGAACCCTTACTTAAGTTGCCATTTAAGGATTGTATAGAAATTTCTATTGTAAAACCTACAAATGCAGAATCTTCACAAAATATTATAAATGTACAAGTAGGCCAGTATGTTACAATGTTGGCTGAAAATATCTTGGCTCCATATAAATTTATTTATGAGAAAGGAGAGTTTTATTTTTTCTTGGACTTTGCTCATGCTGAGGAATGCTTAAGTCAAATGCAGCAGTTACAGCGAGCATCCACTCTGCATGCTCCTGAGCATAATAGCATGGTGGCTACAATATTACATTCAAGGTATATATATTTTTTTTATAAAGAAACACTATCTCTTTGAGTCTATTGACATTCTCTGACGCTCATACTTAGCTGATTTCCTATTTTTCACCACATGTATGGATATTCTTAAATGTAGTTCTAGAGGCAATGTTGATTTTGTTATAGAAAAATAATAGTGGATGATACACCATTTTTCATGTTTGCATTTAACTGATATTTCACTAGAGATATTATTATTATGTAACTGGTAGTAATTAAAATAATAATTATTTTTTGAGTTGAAGGGAACATAATGAACAAATTAAACATGTAGTGTAGAAATTGATGCTGATGGTACCAAAACCACTTTTACTCAAGTGAGTAGTTAAGTATTTATCAAAATCCGCCTGTCACTCCTTTAAGCATTTTTAGCTATTAATTGTAGTTTTTGGTATGGTTTGGCGCCAAACTGTATGAGAATTAAAGCTAGACGAATCGGTACAGATTAAATTATGGCATGACAATGCTTTGCCAGATATGATTGTGTTCGATATGCACTTTAAAATTGATTTAGTTGTATCACAGTCAATATGCCAACCTGCATGCTACGGAAATGTAAAACATGTTCTTCTTCGACAAGAGAAGAAAAGAATAAAGTAGATAACACCTGCTCTATCTTATATTTAATATTTTGATTTCAAGGTATATGCGCATGGTTTTTGACCCAGTGATGATGGATGATTTTACTGAACAAATTAAGTTAGAATTGCCGGTGGAGAAGATTTCTCCCCTCGTAAGACATCAAGGAAAACTTGCCTTAACAGCAACTACTCTGTACTTCCAACCATTTAATAATATAGAAAGTGTGAGTATTTTATTCTGCTAGTTTTTGATAGCTCTATAACCTTCCTCTCCATTCTGCAACCCAACCACACGCACAGGTCAGAATATGCACAATCCCTATGCGTACATATAAATTTCGGGACACATAAATATATCTGTCGCACAATTAAGATGTGGAATGTTTATCCAGCCTCTGTTTACACTTTCCTATAACCATCCTTTAAGTGAAGTGTGAAAAAGCATCTAGTCAAGCCAGCATAGTGTTAGGGACTGATGTCAGTCATCATGAGATGAGAGGTCACATGTGCTAGTATAGAAAAAAAAAGTTATTGCAAACAGCAAAGGGAATATGCACAAACTTTATTGCTTTTATATACTATAATATACCTTAAAAATTATACATACATACATACATATCTTCACGCCAGATCCCTTGCGGGGTAGGCAGAGACAATTGAGCGCCATTTGACACGATCACGACATACTTCTTTCGCTTCGTCGACATTCATCAACCTCTTCATACATGCCCTTTTGTTACGAAAGCTTTTTAATGTGCCTTCAGCCAGTGTTTTATTTATTTGATCGTGATATGTGAGTCTCGGTCTGCCAGGGCCTCTTTCACCCACAACTTTCGCATTATATATCTGGTTCGTCAATCTTACTTCGCTCATCCTCTCGACATGCCCGAACCATCGTAGCATGCCTTTCCTTATTTTTGTCCCTATGCTTTCTTTTATACCCACCATTTTCCGTATTTCGACGTTACGTATGCGGTCCGCCAAAGTGACGCCGCATATCCGACGCAACGACCTCATTTCTACTGCATTAACCCTACTCTCATGCATATTCTGACATATCCACGTCTCGCTTCCATACATCAGTGTTGGTACTAACATTGCATTGTGTATGGCGAGCCGAGCTTTGTCACTGACATTTCGACTGCCGATCAGTGACCCCAGGGCACCGTTAACGCTATTTCCCGCGTTCACTCTTCTTTCAACATCCCTATCATACTTCCCATTCGCAGTGAATACACTGCCCAGATATATAATTTCATTTACTTGTTCTAGAGTTTCATCATCAATCTTTATCGTCAAGTTTGTCATCCTTCTTCTTTCAAACACTAGTACCTTGGTTTTTCTCGCATTCAAACGGAGTCCTTTTTCTGCACATCCTTCTTTCATTTCTGTGACCAGTGATTGCAGTTGTTGTTCGGATGATGCTATAAGAACAGCATCATCTGCATAAAGCAGGCAGTTTACCACTAGATCACTCATATTCACCCCACAGTTACTCTCTCTCACTCTTTTTAGGCATTTGTCGAGATATAGAGTGAATTATCTGGCCGAAAGCACACAGCCCTGTTTGACGCCCATTCGGGATTCAAAGCAAAGCGACATAACTCCGTCCACCCGCACACAAGCTTTACAGTCCTTGTACAAAGACTGTATAGCTTGCAGCAGTTTATCATCCACTCCATACTCCGGCAGTATGTCCCAAAGCTTCTTTCTTACAACTCTATCAAAAGCCTTCTCCAAATCCACAAAAGCACAGAAAACTTTCTGGTTTAAGGCCAAAAACTTCTCTGTGATATTGCGGAGCGAGAAGACTTGGTCAGTGCGTCCTCTTCCAGGTCTAAAGCCTCCCTGCGCCTCCCATAAAAGACCTTCAGTCTTCTCTTGCAGGCGTTTCGTGAGAATCTTGCCATAATTAAAAATTATATTATAAATATATCATTCCTCGATAGATAACTTCCATACAAAAAAAATATGATATTTTGTTATTGATGATTATATCCAAAAATAGTACATCACTATCACACTATCTCTGTGATGTAAAGATTTTTAAAGCTATGTTAGTTACTTTGGTTCACTGACAAATATCAACCTTTCGAATTCTATCCATCAGAGAAATACCAAGCATAGCCTTTTCATAGCTCACTGAGCGACCTGGAATTTATCGACCAGACCCAATGTCACTGTCGACATCTCTGCTACATACAACATTACCGGGAGGACACACTTGGGCACACCGGTATAGACGATGAGTGGATCTAAAGTAATATAAGGCTATAATATATATATATTATATTTGTAGGCTTCAACTTACTATATTGTGTATTACTGCTATTGTATCTGTCAGCGAACTCTTATTATTGGCTTTATCGTATTACTTTCTCCCATATATGTATAAATTTGCTGTAAGAATTCCTAAATAAATAAATTTAAAAATATAAAAAATTACTGTAAAAGCTGTAATTTTTTCTAAAAGTAAATAATTAATTCATTAATATATCGATTATTATATTTATCAGTAGTTGAAAGGCTATTAGTTTAGCTAGCAGCGACACATTTGTCTAATATTATTAGTTTAGATATTATTTGTATAAGTGCCTACCTACATCTTTTGTAGGATTATTTTATTGTGAAACCCAAGTAATTAGTATTTTTGATTAATAAACTATTTGAATTTGAATTTTGTATTGTTATCTCCTCCTGTTACAAGAAGGCTGGCTCGTTCTTCGCGCAAAGGATCAGTATTGCGATTCAGCGTGGAAATGCAGCCAGCGTTCTTGCCACCATTCCATGTGGATGGGGCTTATTATTATATATTGATTTTATTTTCATTTCAGGCACCAATACTAAAACTGAAGTTGAATCAAATAAGAAGGATGTACAAAAGAAGATTTTTGCAAAGGCAAGTCGTATGTATCCATGTGTGCTTATGCAGATAATTTTATTATTTAAATAAACATAAATTAAGATTATTGAAGCTAACTAAGCTAACTGCTTCTGTGGTCTAGTGGTTAAGTCCATGGATTTAGACTCGGAGGTACCGGGTTCGATTCCTGGTTGGGACACAAAATTTATTTATGTAAATAAATGTGGTCTTAGTCTTGCAATCCTAATCTAGGACTTGGTCTTGCGCAAGAGTCTCGCAAGACTCTTGCTCTGACGCAATATATATATATATTTATATTTCCAATTGTACTAAGGAAAACTTGTGATATTAGTTTGCGGTCTGCCCTTGCCAACTAATGGTCTGATTTACTTGAATTTTGAAATGGTTATTTATTTAGTTATTATCTGTGCCTCCATGGTTTAGCGGTTAAGTCCGTGGATTTAGACTGCATTTATAATGTAATTTAATTGTCACTTAAGCAAATTAAAAAGTTATTTACATGTATTTAAATATTTCTAGGGTTTAGAAATCTACAGTACAGATGACAGTTCAGTTCCCCATGTATACTTGATTTTTCAAAGTAACAAGGCAAGAGATGCCCTGTATAAAATACTGGAGGCTTCACCTTGTATGAAATTGGAGAAGAATATGATCGAAGAAATAACACTACAATGGCAAAATGGAATCGTATCTAATTATGATTATCTTATTTATTTAAACTGGTATGTAAAGCTTTTCCCATTTTTCCAACTTTACTATAGGCCCATTATAACACTCACCATCAGCGGATTCCCATTTATCCAACTTGACTATAAGCCCATCATGACACTCACCATTAGCGGATTCCCATTTATCCAACTTGACTAAACGCCCATTATGACACTTACCATCAGCGGATTTCCATTTAACCAACATGACTATAGGCTCATCATGACACTCACCATCAGTGGATTCCCATTTATCCAACTTGACTATAGGCCCATCATGACATTCACTATCAGACGCAAGACGCTCACCATCCATTATTCTACATATTTCCCTACCCAACCAAATACTGTATGGTACCGGTAATGCAGTCTTGGAAGCTCTTTCCATAAATGTATTGACGGCAGATTCAATTCTTTCAGTAAGTGGTGCAAGGATTTTGCTGAAACTCCTCTCGTACCAACTTCCACTGCGTAACCCATTCCTGATCATTTCTTCTGAGTGATCTTAATATTTGTTCGACTTAATGTTGTAGTCTATTGAAATATTTAATTCCCATGGAATGAAAAGAATAACTTTTTTCAAGTTCTAAGTAGACTTCGACGAGCTTGCCACTTGTCATGATTATGGCTATAGTAAAGTTGGCTAAATGTGAATCCGCTTATTTATAAGCGTGGTTTCTGACCACCCCGAAAGGGAAACGGTCGTGATGATACTTTAAGTACTAAGATGTCTGGCCTGTAGGCTGAACAGCTAGTTCATCTGGGACCTATAATTATGTTCGAGAATTTTCCAATCTGATGGGACGTCAAGGATTAAGGTGGGCTAGCATTTAGTTAATGTACTTTGCCCTTTTTCAATTCAATTCAATTCATTTATTCTGTAAGTAGGCATAGGACAATAAATATAATGTATTCTGTGCTTTACATGTCATAAAATTAATTAATATAAAAAAGATTATACTCTGGGAAATAGCTTGTATTTGGAGCAGCACATTACAACCCAAATAGACATAATACAATATTAATCTTAAAATTATAGCTGCTGTAAATAGGCATTGTCATATTACAAACTAAGACATACACAATTATAAAATAAATACACTAAGGATCATAGCTGCTGTAATAAGGCATTGCCATACTATAAGCTATAATAATTATTAAAATGTCACATAAATTATAGTATTATAGCTAAAACAAAAACAATTTAAGTTGTCACTTAAATTATTGCTGCTGTAAAGAGGCATTAAAAAAAGAAATACACATTTATTACGTACATTTGTCATAGATTTACAACACCACCATTCCCGTGCCTCGCAGAGCACATTAATCCATCGGTCACGGTTCCACTAATACCAACTTGTGGAATCGTTAATAAGTTGACATCATATCCTCGCCAGCGTGGCGAGTGTGGGCCAAATTCTCCAGATATATGTTCTGGAAGGCCCATCTCCAGCAGTGGAGGTCTAGGATGCTGTGTTCTAGGGGCTGTAATGATAAATCTCCTTATGAAATAATAGCGAATGTTTTTTTTTATTAATTTTGTTTCAGCTTAGCAGACAGAAGTACATATGATTTGACACAATACCCAGTATTTCCGTGGGTCATAGCTGATTACACCTCCCAAACACTTGATCTCAACAACAGCCATACATTCCGAGATTTGTCCAAACCAATGGGTGCCCTAAACCCGGACCGGTTGGAGAAGTTACTAGAGAGATACCATGAAATGGCCGAACCTAAGTTCCTGTATGGCTCACATTATTCTGCGCCGGGACTTGTTTTATTTTATTTGGTAAGATTGATTCAAATATTTTATTACATCTCGACATTACATTGTTGTTTTATTACCCTTAGGAGCCTATAGGAACAATTGGATTCGTCAACATTTTATTTTTGTTATTTAATATTAACCTTGCCTGGTTAAGCAACGATCGGAGCTCATCTGACGTTAATTTGATCAATTGTAATTTTTTGTTTTATATTTGGGATGTATGGTCTATTGTCCTTTGCTTTAAAAAAGTTTTGCTTTAAAAACGAATGATAAAAATAATTCATTCAAGCATAAATGAAAACAGAATATATTTTTTTATAATTTGCCATCATTACAGCCTCCGTGGTCTAGCGGTTAAGTCCGTGGATTTAGACTCGGAGGTACCGGGTTCGATTCCTGGTCGGGACACAAAAATATTTATTAATATAAATAAATACATTTAATTAATATTTAATTTATTTGTGATATTTCTCGAGTTTGGTACGCTGGAGACATTGACGAGCTTGCCACTTGTCATGATTATAGTAAAGTTGGCTAAATGTGATTCCGCTTCTATTTAAGCGTGGTTTCTGACCACCCCGCAATATGGTGGTGATGATACTTTTTTACAAGAGTTTGTCGTCGGCCTGACTAGACGTATATTCTATCGGGCCGACAACGGACACTTCAAGCATCTCCAGAATATCGCTCCGTCTTGCGCTCGGCCCTCCAACGGGAGTCACTTCCTAGAGAAGTAGCCGAACCCAGATCCCCTGGGCTCGTGAGCCATACGGGCGCTGTTATACCAGTAACGGTGCCCAGCACTAAACGTGCATGAATTACCAGCGGGTGATTACTCGCTGAGATCCTGCCAGGGAGAACGGGTGAATGTCCCCATCCTCAACCCAGCCCCATTAGACATCCGAGCCTGGACGACCCCACTGTCTGTCTGTGAACCTTTTTTTCACTTTTATTACATATTATTTATATATATATATTGTTTATTATTATATATTATTTATATATATATATATATATATATATATATATATTGTTTATTATTATATATTATTTACAGCTGCTTTCTTTTAGTTATTCTTTGTTATTATTTTTGTCATTTAATGTGATTATTTATTTTGACATACACAATTTGTACTATTTTTTTTCGCTCATTAAAATAATAATTATTTTAATATATAATTTTAATATAGTTTATATTCTAGAGTTTGACAACGCCCTTGTACTGCAGCATCTATATAGGTATCGATTGTTTGTAGTGTTAAGTGGTAAATGACGATGGCTGTTCTTTGCTATTAATGGCATACTTCTGCTATCCTGCCATGATTGGTAAACAATAATATGTATAACTGACAAAACCGAGTGTACTTAATGTATCTTATGGTTAATAAATAAATTGAGCTGAATTATAATTTATTTATGTTTAAGGTCAGGAAATACCCGCAATACATGTTGTGCTTACAAAATGGACGATTTGATCATCCTGACAGAATGTTTAATACAATGGCAGATGTATACAATAACTGCTTGAAGAATATGTCCGACTTTAAGGTAGGTTTTATTTCTTGGTTCATCATCAGCCTTTATCACCATTATTTATTTTCAAAAAACTGTCTTATTAAAAAAAAAAATGTACTCATGAACAATTCGTATGTTATATACAACAAATTAAAGTTAAACAGGGCCGAATGACACAAAAGTAAAGTAAAGTATCATCACGACCGTATCCCTTTCGGGGTGGTCAGAAACCACTTATAAATAAGCAGATTCACATTTAGCCAACTTAACTATAGGCCAATCATGACAAGTGGCAAGCTCGTCGATGTCTCCAGCGTACCAAACTCGAGAAATATTACAAATATTAATTAAATGTATTTATTTACGTTAATAAATATTTTTATGTCCCGACCAGGAATCGAACCCGGTACTTCCGAGTCTAAATCCACGGACTTAACCACTAGACCACAGAGGCAGTTATGTATGAACAATTTGTATGTAATAAACATACAACAAATTGTCTGATGAAGTTAAACAGGGCTGAATGACATAAATAAAACGAAAATTAAAGAATTTGTAGGATTTAAGTAACGGGTTCTTACAACTGAGCCACCACCCGGCATGTACCAATGAGAAATACAATTTTCTTACCTACATTTGTCATAGATTTACAATACCACTGTTCTCGGAGAGCATAAGTCATCATCTGTTCCACTAAAACCAATTTATGGAATCGTTGTTTAATTGTCATTGAAATTGACATCAGACCGAGCGGGTAAGGGCCAAATTCTCCAGAAATAAGTTCTGGAAGGCCAATTTCCAGCAGTGTTCTGGGGGTTATAATGAATAAAAATGTCCAAACATGATTACGCTGATATTTTCATATTGTATCTGCCGTCAATACATTTATTATTATTACATTAACGGAATCATACAGTATTTGGTTGGGTAGGGAGAGAAGTAGAATGGTGGATGGTGAGCGTATTATCGCGCAATAAAAAAAAGGAGGCCTCCTTTTCTTAAACCAGCCTATTGTCGGTCGCAAGCCCGAGACACCATTCTTCTCATCTCCTACCCACACACGATGGACCCGGCACCCGCACGGTGAATCCATGGAATGCTTAGAAATTTGTCTTCTTCTTAAATATTTTCCAGGAGTTAGTTCCAGAATTCTATGACACAGAAGCTAAGGGGGATTTCCTAACAAACAAGTACAATATAGAATTCGGTGACCGTCACGACGGTACTAAAGTGTCAAACGTATCTCTCCCTCCCTGGGCGAAGTCTCCAGAACATTGTGTGCAGACATTGAGGCATGCATTGGAGTCTCAAAATGTATCCAGGTACCTACACCTGTGGATAGACCTCATGTTTGGATACAAACAACGAGGAGAAGAAGCTGTTAAAGCTAATAATGGTAAGCATGTCATGAACGGTTAAATTTGAGAAGACAGACAGCAGAAGGGTCAAGGATCAGATAGTTTATAGTAATAATAGTTCTTTAGGCAACTACGAGGCCCATAGATAAATACCTCATTCTAGAATACACACTCCTTGCATCGCATCTTCTTCCCTGATTACAAAGAGTTCAAAAGCGGTCGAGTTGTGATGGAAGATTTGCCTCGCTCTGGTAGGCCATTAACGTCTGCAATTGAAGTTAACGTCGCAAAAGTAAAGGAAATGGTAACTGAATATCCTCATTTAAATTTGAGAGAGATGGCTGCCGATTTTTTTGTATCTCACGAGTCGATCTGTACCAATTTCAATAATCACTTGGGTATGAAACAAGATCTGAATTTTCTCCAAAAACTAAATTCCGACCCAACATTCATGAAATGCATTGTTACTGGTGACGAGACAGTTGACTAGTGTGACATGCTAGATGGAATGCCTGACTTTTGACATTTCTGACAGACGTAATTGATCTTTCACGATACGTTTTCGAACGATTGTGCATTTTGTATATGTAAAGATCTAATGTTCTCTACCAAAAGTGACACCTGTCGCCAAGCGGAGTTTTTCTCACAATAGAACGCCAGAGCCTTCTCTGACCGCGGACCCATCGTTTCGACTGGAAATGGGATGAAGTGGTGATTTATGATGATCTCAGATATTTTGATGTATAGTCTAATTTAAATGCTATTAGGACTAAAATTATAGGTTTAAAATTCTAAAAATGGTCGGTTTTTTACATTTGTCATAGATTTACAACCCACCGTTCCCATACCTCGGAGCTGTTAAGCTATTCCACTAATACCGACATAGTATTAGTGGATATCATCATCACAACTGTTTCCCTTTCGGGGTGGTCAGAAACCACGCTTATAAATAAACTACCATCTGTTTAAATCTTGATCACAGTGATATACCTCTACTGTGGAGAAATTACTAAATTTGCCGTCGTCGGCATTAGATCCTCGCCAACCAGTCTGGCCAGCGTGGCGTGGGTAGGCCAAATTCTACAAAAATTCATAGAAGGCCCATCTCCAACAGTGAAGGTCTTGACTATGTGTTCTTGGGGCTGTGATGATCATGACGACCGTTTCCCTTGCGAGATGGTCAGAAACCAAGCTTTTTGTAAGGAGCTAGTTTAAATTTAGCCAACTTTACTATAGGCCAATCATGACAAGTGGCAAGCTCGTCGATGTCTCCAGCGTACCAAAGTCGAGAAATAACACAAATAAATTAAATATAAATTAAATACATTAATTCCTCGCCAAGCCGTCTGGCCAGTGTGGCAAGTATAGGCCAAATTCTCCAGATATATGTTCTGGAAGGCCCATCTCCTACAATGGAGGTCTAGGACGCTGTGTTCTGTGGGCTGTAATGAATGAATGAAATATACCTCCGAGTCTAAATCCACTGACTTAACCGCTAGACCACGGAGGCAGTTAATACCAACATGTGTTAATTGTTGACATTGGTTGAGTTACCCCATAACCTTCGTTTTGTTTTAGTATTTTATCACGTCTGCTACGAAGGGTCTGTAGATTTGGACAATATAATGGACATGAACGATCGACACGCTCTGGAAGTGCAAATTATGGAGTTTGGCCAAGTGCCAAAACAATTGTTCACTAGACCTCACGTTCAACGAATAACGCATCAGATCAAAAAACCACTAAATAACAATAAAGTTTCCTATAAATTAAAGCTTTTGGATACAATAAATTTGCATCGAGAAGACGTGACTTGTGCAGTTTTGGATGGTGAAAGAATTATTTCTGTAGGGAAAGATGGAACTTTGAAAGTATATAATATGAAACAAAAGAAGCAGATTCGAAGCGTAGTGTTGTGCTCGACCCCTCTCAGCTGCTGTGTGGTTGTCGATAAAAATATTGTCGCTTGTGGATCGTGGGATAATGAGATGTAAGTAATATGTATATGTAAGTAATATATAGATTTAAAAAAAAAAAAAAAAACGTTCTAGACTGCTGGAGATGGGCTTCCAGTACATATATCTGGAGAATTTGGCCTACACTCTTTTAGTAAAGTATCATCACGACCGTATCCCTTTCGGGGTGGTCAGAAACCACGCTTATAAATAAGCGGATTCACATCTAGCCAACTTTACTATAGGCCAATCATGACAAGTGGCAAGCTCGTCGATGTCTATCACAAATAAATTAAATATTAATAAATATTTTTGTGTCCCGACCAGGAATCGAACCCGGTACCTCCGAGTCTAAATCCACGGACTTAACCGCTACACCACGGAGGCAATTTTTTATTGCAATTTATCAACGATTTGACAAGTTAATATTTGTAGAACCGGAACCGAGGCACGGAAACGGTGGTGTTGTAAATCTATGACAAATGTACGTAAGAAAAGTGTATTTCTCATTGGTACTTACAACCGAGCCACCACCGCGCCTTACATAATATTAAAACACTAAATTATAAATGTGCGGGTGGAGGGAGGTATGTCGTCTTGCTTTGAATCCCAAATGGGCGTCAAACAGGGCTGTATTCTTTCTGCTAGATTATTTACTCTATATCTCGACAAATGCCTAAAAAGAGTAAGAGAAAGTGACTGTGGGATAAAAATGAGTAATCTAGTGGTGAACTGCCTGCTTTATGCAGATGATGCTGTTCTCATGGCATCGTCCGAACAACAACTGCAATCACTAGTTACAGGAATGAAGGAGGGATGTGCAGAAAAGGGACTCCGTTTGAATGCGAGAAAAACCAAGGTACTAGTGTTTGAAAGAAGAAGGATGACAACCGTGACGATAAAGATTGATGATTAAACTCTAGAACAAGTAAATGAAATTATATATCTGGGCAGTGCTTTCACTGCGGATGGAAAGTACGATAGGGATGTCGAAAGAAGAGTGAACGCGGGAAATAGTGTTAACGGTGCCCTGGGGTCACTGATCGGCAGTCGAAATGTCAGTGACAAAGCTCGGCTCGCCATACACAATGCCATGTTGGTACCAACACTGATATATGGAAGCGAGTCGTGGATACGTCAGAATACGCATGACAGTAGGGTTAATGCAGTAGAAATGAGGTCGCTGCGCCGGATATGTGGCGTCACATTGGCGGACCGCATACGTAACGTCGAAATACGGAAAAGGGTTGGTATAAATGAAAGCATAGGGACAAAAATAAGGAAAGGCGTGCTACGATGGTTCGGGCATATTGAAAGATTGACGAACCAGATATATAATGCGAAAGTTGTGGGTGAAAGAGGCCCTGGCAGACCGAGACTCACATATCACGATCAAATAAATAAAACACTGACTGAAGGTGCATTAAAAAGCCTTCGTAACAAAAGGGCATGTATGAAGAGGTTGATGAACGTCGATGAAGCGAAAGAGGTATGTCGTGATCGTGACAAGTGGCGCTCAATTGTCTCTGCCTACCCCGCAAGGGATCTGGCGTGAAGATGTGTATGTATTGTAAATTATAAATAAAATAAACTACACTACAAATAAAATTATACTAACTCTGTGGTCTAGCGGTTAAGGTTGTAGATTGAAACGGTGCTGGATTCAATTCCTGGTCGAGAACACAAAAATAAAATGTCTGTGTGTATGTATGTTCCCTATGCATTTCAAAACTACTTGACCCATCGAGATGAAGCTTTGGGAACATGTGTGAACATCGGCGAAGGTTTCGGACATAGTACTACTGTTGTCCGATAGGTGGCGCGTAACAGCGCTAATTTGTGGGACATACCGACCGAGGGTACACTCATTGACTGTCAGGCGGTACGGAGTTCATCGGATCAGCTAGTTTAATATACATACCGCCTCCGTGGTCTAGCGGTAACAAACTTTGCCGTGAACTCGGGAGGTCGTGGATTCGATTCCCACCGGGGGCAAGTTGTACATTGTATAATTTGTCTCGGTCTGGGTGTTTATATGTATTAGTATTATTAGTTTATCAACCATCTAGTTTCCGTAACACAAGCCTCGTAGCTTACCACGGAAACTAGATGGCGCTGTGTGACCTGTCTGGAAATATTTATTTTATTTATTTATTTTATATTTGTGATAGTTCTTGAGTTTGGTACGCTGGAGACATCGACGAGCTTGCCACTTGTCATGATGGGCTATACTAAATTTAAACTAGCTCCTTACAAAAAGCTTGGTTTCTGACTACCTCGCAAGGGATACGGTCGTGATGATCAGCACAGCCCCAAGAACACATAGTCCAAGACCTCCACTGATAGGATATGATATTCTGAAGAATTTATTTTTTCATTTTAGTTACCTATATGATGTGGAATATGGTCGGGTAATCGAAAGCTTTAGGGCTCACGACGACTCCGTCAGCTGTCTACTGTGGATACCGAGAGGTATGTATATCACACATATACACAATTTGATATTGTCAATACATATATTTTTATACGATATAAGCTTGGCTGGACCGAATCTAACAGCAATTGGAATTGGAAATGCAAAAAAAAAAAAAATGAATTATCATAACTAGGTGTTCGCTTTCTACAGTGGATTATTTCTGGCCTTTGGGAAGGAGTAATTTGCTGTGGACGGCGTGCATATTTATGAACTACTCACTGTGGGTATTGTATTGTTATTTTAATTTTTAAATATATGTAAATGTTTCATAATTGCATGCTGTGTGCACATGCTTTTGGAGATGGTACTGGAATTGTATTGTAAAGATTTGAAATTTAAAAAATGTTTTGTATCCACTTCTGTTGTGTGTACCTAATAAATCGATTAAAAAAAAATACAATTTATAATAAATAAATTATTGTTGCCATAAGCGAGGATTTTGTACTTATTTATAACTAGATACTTAAAATTTAATTCGTGGCTGTAAAAAGGCCGTGTCAGCTTATAATCTAATAACATTTATGTCCTTAAATATAAATTCGTGGCTGTAAAATGGCCGTGTCTGCTTACAATCTAGTAATAATAATATTTATGTCCATAAATATAGATTCGTGGCTGTAAAATGGCCGTGTCAGCTTATAATCTAAAACAAACAATTACAATTATTAATAATGTCAACAAAACCCAATTCGTGGCTGTAAAAAGGCCGTGTCCAACTTAAGATCTAAATATTACTAATATATGAAACAAATTTCTATGCAATGGTATCTTTAAGTGCGTCCTTAAGAGATAGTAACTTTTTTAAATTAATATTGTTTAACCTTTATTTTAAATTTTGAACATTCTAGACATTTTATATCCTTAGATATATATATATATATATATATAGTCATATGGCGTTGCTGATAATTATACTTGTATTTGATATGGTTATAGATAGTATTACATTTTATTTTATATGTATGTATATTATTATTGTTTATATGTGTAGTTTATATTATGTATTTGCATGTAGTATTAGTATGTAGATATGTAAATATTATTTATTTGTATGTTTATGTAAGTATGTATTAATTTATATATGTCATTATATTGTCTAATTAAGCCTGTAATTGCACCTACCTTTCATTGTTTAATTGCTCTTGTTGTCCCGAAGGTTTGACTGTCATAGAAGTCCGCCTTTGTACTTTGTGCAATAAAGATTTAAATAAATAAATAGTTTATTGTATAGTTTAATACCAAAACGACATTTTACGCTGGTTTATGAAGTTGCTACGAAATGTTGGAAATGCTATAAAACGAACGCGGCCTTTATTTTATATTGGTTACATAATAATTAAAAAAAAAAAAAAAAAAAGATTTCACATTAAAATATATTTATTTATTTAAATACTTTATTGCACTTAAAAACCTAGTACATAGGCGAGCTATAACGCCATAAGGCATTATTCACCAGCTAACCTTGGGGATCATGTAAGGGACAGGATGAAGAAAAATATTAAAATAACTTAAATTACTAAAATAAACACAATTACACATTTATAGCACTCAAAAGTACATATACGTACACAATACCGTGGTCTAGCGGTTAAGTCCGTGGATTTAGACTCGGAGGTACCGGGTTCGATTCCTGTTCGGGACACAAAAATATGTATTAATGTAAATAAATTTATGTAATGAATATTTAATTTGTGATATTTCTCGAGTTCGGTACGCTGGAGACATCGACTAGTTTGCCACTTGTCATGATTGGCCTATAGTAAAGTTGGCTAAATGCGAATCCGCTCCATCCCCGAAAGGGAAACGGTCGTGATGATACTTTACTTTTTACATATAGTACTTATTATATGCAATACAATATACATAGATAAACATTCTAAATGAACATATACTTTTAAATTAACTTTCCGTTACGATACGATCATGCGATCACCACCATAATAATCCCGCCTCCTTTTCTGACGCCCACCTGTGTGAACCCCTTTTTGTGTTCCGCAGCGCCCTCTGACCAAACTCGGTTACACTACCAGGCCAAAAGGCCAACAACCTCACATCTTAGTTCTAATTTAAACACATGACGCAAGTTGTCTTTTGTACAATTCTAAATATTATCTTACAATATAAAATCTTATATACTCGTATATGAAAATATTGAAAGAAGAATCGTTCAAAAAACTCAAAACTTAACTATTTAATTGCTCAGCTTTCTATTAAAATTAATTTAAAAAGAGCATGGTCCATTTCATGTCGAGACTGCTGCCCCTGCCTGCTCATCTGTATGCCTAGTGTGACAGTGAAGTTTCGTAAACGCAACTATAGTAGTAGAGTTTTTTTTACTGAAATTTCGATGTTCATTGCCTGTTATTATAGCCAAACTTGCAATAACACGCAATGTAAAATAAAAACTACAGCAGTTACGTTTTCCGAAACTTGCATTTTACACTAAGCATCACAACGCAAATCCTTTCGAAAATACCTCTCTGAGCTCGATAAATGACGTATAGTTGTATTCTCTATCAATGTTTTGCAGAAAAGCTGTTAATATCAGGCGGCTGGGATTGTGTGGTCCGGGTGTGGGGCTCCAAGGGAGGCTCCTATAGGGGAATACACTCCGAGTACGATCACGACGGAAAGATCACCACACTCACATACAGGTAAATATAATTAGAATAGGTATATAATATGATTGATGGTTGCCTGCTTGTAAGGACGCTTTCCTTGAAGTCCATAATCGTTAATATTTATTAAGTCATTGACCCTCGCCAACCCGTCTGGCCAGTGTGGCTACTATTAGGCCAATTGCTCAAAAAATAAATCCAGTAAGTCTTGTTTCAAGCGGTGTTATTTCTACATATTTGACCGCCTTCGTGGTCTAGTGGTAACAAACGTTGCCGTGAACTCGGGAGGTCGTGGGTTCGATTCCCACCGGGGGCAAGTTGTACATTGTATAATTTGTCTCGGTCTGGGTGTTTATATGTATAATATGTATATATTTACAAAAAAAAAGTATAATACGTAGTTTATCAACCATCGGTTTCCGTAACACAAGCCTCGTAGCTTACCACGGAAATTAGATGGCGCTGTGTGACCTGTCTGGAAATATTTATTTATTATCATCAAATTTTTTTTTTGGTGCTGTGTTAATGATAATTAAATAAAATATCCACTATTTATTTATTTATTTAAAACTTTATTGCACTATGACAAAGGGCAGGCTTAATGCCGCTAGGCATTCTTAAGCAGCCAAACTTTGGGACAATACAGAACATTACAGTCATGAGGCTAGGTGCAAACGATTGTAAGAAATGTTGCCAAATAAATTAATTTAATCATACATACAAATATGTACACAATAATACATATACTACACACTATATTGGCTACTATATACTACAAACAATACATACTTATATACGTTGTGAGGAGCTCTTTAGGTAATGAAAGTAAACCAGCTTTTTAAACAGCGGTTTGCTGGGTGCTTGGCGAATTTCAACAGGTAAACTGTTCCAGAGATTTGCGGCCACTACTGCGAATGAGTTAGACTGAAAGCTAGAGTGATGAGAAGGGATAGATAGAACAGAATTGTGTGACGAACGAAGAGATCTGTCATGAATTGAGGAGAGATAGGTAAATTTGTCCTTGAGGTATTTCGGTGTGGCAGATCATTTAGTATAGAATATACTACACCCTAACTTAGCACGATACTCAGAGATGTGATCATATTTTTGTAAACAAAATATTTATATGTACCTATGTATTATATTTATAAATAATGATAGTATGTAGTCTATTTAGTGTATACCTCCGGATTAGTATATAGTATATTAGATTTAGTATTTAAGTTTTATTTATTTTGTTTTTTTTCACAGATCTAAATGCTCCTATTATATTTTGCACGTAACAAATGCTCTATAAATTGTCCCTAAGGTTGACTAGTAAGAATGCCTAGCGGCATTAAGTCCGCATGGTGTACCTAGTGCATAAAGTTTTGAAATAAATAAATAAATATGAATCGGTTACATGTATTGTGTAGCCGCTCCATCTTGTTAAGCAACACCTCTGAGAGATCGACGCTACACACATCACCATAGTCAAGGAGAGAAAGGAGTAGACTTTGGGCAAGGGTTATTTTAGCTTAAAATACAGATTTTTTTTATTTGATTTTAATTTCTTATCTTTACATTACTATCTTGACAATTAAACGGATGCGGTTAAAGGAAGAGAATAAAGCCCACAATGCCCTTTTTATTTGCCTATAACTATGTAAAACGTTTATTCTATTTAGTACAACGATATTTATTCTTATACATTTTAGACACCGCAACTCCATCGACATAATATCATCAACAAGTGACGGGGAGGTGTTAATTTGGCGGCTAAATTCCCGCCAACTGGTAGCGCGGGTCAGTGTGCACGTCGGAGCTATCTCTGGCTCCAGCTACATTCCTTCCGGAGAGCGACTCGTCACGGCTTCAGTCGACGGCCAAGTCGCTGTTACTGATCTAAATTTGTCACATTCTGTAAGTATTTTAATGTAAATTACCATCAAATTACCGCCAGCCGGTTGCGCGGGTCAGTGTACACGTTGGAGTTAGTTTTGAATCCAACTACATTCCTTCGGAGAGCGACTTGTCGTGGGTTTTAGTCGACGGCCAAGTCAAACTCGTCACAGCTTCAGTTGACGGCTTCAGTCCACGGCCAAGTCAGACTTGCCACGGGTTTAGTCGACGGCCAAGTCAGACTAGTCACGGCTTCAATCCACGGCCAAGTCAGACCTGTCACGGCTTCAGTTGACGGCCAAGTCAGACTTATCACGGCTTTAGTCCACGGCCAAGTCAGACTTGCCACGGGTTTAGTCGACGGCCAAGTCAGACTTGTCACGGCTTCAGTCCACGGCCAAGACAGACCTGTCACGGCTTCAGTCCACGGCCAAGTCAGACTTGCCACGGGTTTAGTCGACGGCCAAGTTAGACTTGTCACGGGTTTAGTCGACGGCCAAGTCAAACTTGTCACGGGTTTAGTCGACGGCCAAGGCGAAGTCGCTTTTACTGATCTTTAGCTATTTGCTGTCTTTTTTCCTTCATGACTTAACACTTTGCATTTCTCTCTCTTGTACAAATCTTTGTACTTATGAAGAATGTTGTCTATCAACCTTCTAAGAAATAAAGTTACGGACATTTAATCATAGATTTAAGTAAAATAGATAAAAATCGTCAATCGCTGTTTTTCTCTGTCTTAAATTTGGTATATGAAAGTGAAGATACACCACCACCTTTCCCGTGCCTCGAACCACTACCAACTTGTTATTAAAATTGAAATCAGACCCTCGCCAACCCGTCTGGCCAGCGTGGTAGGTGTAGGCCAAATTTTTCAGAAATATGTTCATGAAGGCCCAACTCCAGCAGTGCAGAAGTCGAGGGGACTCTGTTTTCTAGGCTCTGTGAGGATAATGGGGCACAATTTTAATTTTTATCTGTTTTCCCGCGCTGTAAAGTCCTATATACCCTAAGAGCACACCAAGAAAAGTATAAAATACATTGGGAATTAAATAACTAGATAAATAGATAGATATATTACGTATATATGTATATAAAGTCAATCAATAATATCACATAGTCTTACAATTTTGAACAGTATGTGACAAATGGAATCAGGTGTCAGCTGTTGTCGTACAAGTAACTACACCTGCACGACGCTGTTTTTCAACCCGTTCCTGTTTTCACGTAGTAATAATATAATTTTAATTACAGGATAGATAATTATAAATTAAAATACTTATATATCATAATGGCTGTATGAGCTGAATCCCTTTACCTTCCCTATATTCTCATTCATAATCCAACGACAGAAAAAAAAAACAAAAAAAAAATAGTTCTTCGTGCCATTTTGCGTGGACATGTCAAGTGCAAGTTTTTGTTTTGTAAATTAATTTGCTGTGGATATTATTGGTCAAAAGTGGTGTTGTTTTGTTTAATAATGTGCTACAATGTGAATAATTATGGAAAAAGATAAATTGGACTTAAAATATGGGACACAAGTTGCAGTTTATTTTTTGCGATTTTCCCGTGCTGTCAACTCCCATATTTTACCCGATGTGATTTAGCTATGGTGCCGCGAGTGACTCCAAGAAAAGCATCAAATTCTGCAGCATCTGGAATTTGATGATGACCTCATTAACTCATAAAAAAGAAAGATATATTACGTCAGACTTGGCTGTATGGGCTAGACCCTTTGCCTTCTATAGATATATATATATATATGTATATATGTTATAAGTTATGTATATTCTAGGTATTCCAGAAAAGTCTACCAGAGGCTGTGACGTCACTGTGCTGGGACGGCTGTGACGTGTTGTGGTTGGGAGGAACTAACGGTAACATGCAGCAATGGAACTTGCACACTGTCACACAATTCCATGAACAAAAGTTACATGACGGTAAATATATATACTTTATTATACTATTTCTACCACTGCCTCCGTGGTCTAGCGGTTATGTCCGTGGATTTAGAGTTCAGGTTCCAGGTTCGATTTCTGGTCGGGACAGAATAATGTATTTGTGGCATTTTGAGTTTGATACGCTAGATATATTGACGAGCTTGCCACTTGTCATGATGGGCATATACTAAAGTTGCTTTTTTTTAAATAATTGTTTCTGACCACTATGGAAGGGATGTGGAGGGGATGATATTTTTTTTACTTCTATAGATAATCCTACGCATCTAAAAACGGACGTAGGGTATATGACGTTCGCACAATCCAATAATTTTAAACTTTCTTAAAGAGTGTAGCGTATTCTGGAGAATTTGGCCTACACTCTCCACGCTGGCCAGGCGGCTTGGCGAGGATATGATGTCATTTTTTTTAGACAATTTATTAACGATTCCACAGGTTGGTATTAGTGGAACAGAGACCGATGGCTTAACCTGCTCTCCGAGGTACGGGAGCAGTGGTGTTGTAAATCTATGGCAAATGTACGTAAGAAAAGTGTATTTCTCATTGGTACATGCCGGGGGGGTTTGAACTGACCTTGGTAGGATTTAAGGAACGCATTCTTACAACCGAGCCACCACCGCGATGAATTAGGTATATGAAAGAATAAATATGTCTGTCTAAAATGACAGTAGTTTTATTTACTAGTAAGAATTTCATACCACTTAAAACAAAGCTTACGTTAGTCAGTTCGCTGCTTCTTCCCATCATAGATTATGCTGATACCTGCTATCCTGACGTCACCGAAGAGCTACTGAACAAAATCGATCGTCTGCTCAACTTATGCATTCGCTATGTGTTTGGCTTGCGTAAGTATGATCATGTCTCTCAATTTCGCATTCAGTTAAAGTGGCTCAATATCCGCTTTCGTAGGTCTGTCCATATTCTCATATATAATACATAATATTCTTAATAATCCCAATACTCCCGCATATCTTAAATCCCGCTTCGAATTTCTTTGTAATACGCACAACTGTGCCCTTCGCTCCTCTTACAACAACCAACTTAAGATTCCTTCTCATTCCTCAACCAGATACACTGATTTCTTTACAGTATCTGCGGCTCGCCAGTGGAATAAGCTGCCCTTGGCTATTAGACGTGCACCGTCTGTCAGCGTCTTTAAGCGTTTAATAACCACATCGTTCCTGGAGAAACAGAATAAAACACTATTTAAATAACCGTGTATTTATTTAAGTTATAATGTATATGATGTACTTGTATGTATAATTGTATGTAAGGTTTATGTATGTTTATGTGTTTAGGTATAATGTGTAGTATATTAGAATTAGTTAAGTAACTTATTAACTGTATCATTAAAATTTCTTATTTTTTTCATACTGCCTATCACCTTACTCGATCCCCAAGGTTAGCTGGTAAAGAATTCCTACTGGCATTATAGCTCGCCTCTGTACTATTTTTAAGTGCATTAAAGAATTTAAATAAATAAAATAAATAAGTTGATAGACAACATTAGTTAAATGTTCACTCAACTTGTTTCATTTTCATTTTAAATGTTTTGCTTTGTTGTCCGCTCGCTCACTCAATCCAATATTTTTGGAGATTTATCAAGTCTAGAGTGTACTTTAGAGAACTACAGTCAATCGTCTTACTGGGAAATAAAATTACGTGCATTTTTGAGATATATATAAAAAAAAATAATTGAAAAAAAAAAAAAAAAGGAGGCCTCCTTTTCTTAAACCAGCCTATTGTCGGTCGCAAGCCCGAGACACCATTCTTCTCATCTCCTACCCACACACGATGGATCCGGCACCCGCACGGTGAATCCATGGAATGCTTAGAAATTTGTCTTCATCATGGATTTGTTTTAGTAAAATAGAGGAAAGTCATTTTAAATGTTTTTGCTATTTTTCGCTGTCTAAAATTAGGTATATAAATGTGAAAATAATAATAATCATTTATAATACAGTCAAACCTGGATAAGCGAGAGTTCAAGGGAGCACAATCTCATTCTCGCTTATAGAGGTTTCTCACTAACCCAAGTTTCTCGCTAATGCAGGTACATGGGTAGCGTTTCTCTCTTAGGGGTACGCAGCAATAACAATTCACAGCAAGTACGAATGTAGTAAATATGTATGTCCACGAAATAGAATACAGGTACAATATTGACGATAATACAAAAACAATGGTAGGAAGTTCCACGAAAGTTAAGAATGAGTCATAAAACAGCACATGTCAAATTTGTAAATAAAGCTCGACTGTCGCTTATAGAGGTATAGATAAGTAGCAGTCTCACTTACGGAGGTCTATGAGGGAAAAACGACTCTCTCTTACAGAGGTTTCTGTTTCTCGCTAATAGAGGTTTTGGGAGCTTAAAATGACGGGTCCTGGCTATTACTCTCACTTATAGAGTTTTCTCACTTATCCAGGTTTGACTGTAATCATTTATTTTCTTCACAAAAATTCCTTACATCAATGTATCTTAAGTGTTAACAGGATGTTATCTGCAATATATTACAGGCAATTAACAAAATTATTGGAACCCTAACCTCTGTATAGAAAGTATAATATACTTCTGGACCACAGAGGTTAGGTTCCATACAAATTTAGACAACATTTTTTATTTAAATTTAAAATCAAATATAAATATGCAAAATGGTTAGTAATAAATAAATAATAATAATAATTGAGTAGTAATAAGCACCAATTATAGACGCAATGCATTTTTCAATAGGGCGGGTAAAATGTTTAATGAGCTCAGTGTCGACATCGATCTCTTCAATACTGGTACGGCGATGATTAGGCGGGTGATGGCAGGTGAGTACTTCGAGGGATTAGAATAGTTTTATATTTTCAAGTTTATGTATGCCTATGTGTATGTGTGTGTGTATATATGTATGTTTATTTCTGTTGTAGTTATTCTGTTATTGATGTAATGCCTATTCCTTAGTAATTCTTGTACTATTGTATTCATTTTTATTTTTAAATTTATTATCATTGTTTTCTTTGCTTACTTTTATTGTATCTGTCAGCGAACTCTTATTATTGGCTTTATCGTATTACTATTTTCTCCTATATATGTATAAATTAGCTGTAAGATTTCCTAAATAAATAAATAAATAAATAAATAAATAAAATAAATAAATAAAACATAAAATAATAATAATAGATTTTATACACAATATGTAGGATTATCCAATATATATATATCCAATAATTAATTTCCTAGAAAGTTGATTTTTCAATAATCAATTTAAACAATTACAGTTTTATTTTTGAAAATATACGATTATGCGAGCGTGATTAAACACTCTTAATAATTGTTTGGGAAAGAGCTACCTAAGGTCGGTTCAAACCCGGCATGTACCAATGAGAAATACACTTTTCTTACGTACATTTGTCATAGATTTACAACACCACCGTTCCCTTGCCTCGGAGAGCACGTTAAGCCGTCGTTCCCGGTTTCACTAATAAGAATTTGTGGAATCATTAATAAATTGTCACAAAAAATTTACATCACATCCTTGCTAACCTGTCTGGCCAGCGTGGGAAGTGTAGGCTAACTTCTCCAGCTATATGTTCTGGAAGGCCCATCATCATTTAAAATCTGTAATGTAATGTTTTATTTGTTTCAGGAACAATATACAGCTGCCGGTGTTATCCTCAGGATGGGTACAGTATTATGGTGACTTGTAGCGCTGACAAATCTGTCAAACTATGGAAAATAGAGCTGTCCTCTCATCATCAGAGCCCCTAGACCACAGAGTCCTACACCTCCACTGTTGAACCTTCCAGAAATTACTGGAGAATTTGCCAGGCGAGAGTCTGATGTAAATTTTTGCCAGACGGGTTGGCGAGGAGGTTGACACTTCGGGTGCCGTCGTATTCCCCATTTTTTTTATATACTAGCACGACATGTGACCTTGCGCCCTCCTGATGTTAAGTGACGCGATATCTGTCACTAACACTATGCCGGCTTGACTGGGCATGACGGAAATTCGAGCCTGATCCCGAAACGTATGGATACACTTTACTGGGTTTATCAGCACGAACGGTAGATACTTCCCGCCCCGGCAGACTGGGGAAATTACCACCATCAGTCCGCCTACCACCTCTATAATATATGGTCGACTTGGCGTTTGTCTATGGTTTTCATACAAAATTCGCTAAAAATAAAGCAAGCTTTTATGATCTTAAGTCGAACATAGCATCCGATTGTGACCCGAGTTTGCTTGATGGTAATGCATTATTATCAAATAAATAGCAATAATGTCAAGGCGGCATAGTGGAATGTCGAATTAGTTGTAGCGTTCTATGTCCTCTTAGAAAATGCGAAGAATATGCTCAAAGAAAAAAAATAAGTCATGTTTTTGGAATTAATGATGTAATTTTCGTTTTTTTGACTCCATCAGTTGGAATAGGAGTCACATGTTGTTATAGTACAAGATACGTAGAAGTGCGAACTTCACCGATCTGTTAATATACTATATAATTTAATCCTTGTCGCCTAACTAAATATGATCAGGGTTATACAGGTGAATTTTTCAAGTGAGATTTGATGGTTGGTTGGTCGATTTTGTATATATACATATATATTTTAAACTTAATGACGATGGTATTTTTCGCACATTTTTTTTTATCATATTTGATTAATTTACCTAAATTGAGCCCTATCGTAACTAAACCTAAATCAACAAAAAATATCAGTTTTTCATCTGCCTATTGTTATTATAAATAAAAATAATAATAATACTAACCTAGCTGATTGGGAACAAGGGTCAGCAGCACCGAATTGAAGTATTGTATTGATTCAATTTTAGATGTTGTATCAGGTATTGCCTTCCGCCCTGGCTCCTGCCACAATCCCTTAAGATGTAGTACATCTTTTGTTCTTTGCACTAATAGTCAATCTTTTGCTATGGGGCCGTCCATTAATAATAAAATAAATGAAGTTTAATCACACATAATCTACGTATCTTGGACTTTAGAAATTTTATCTAAATATAGTAAAGTATCATCACGACCGTTTCCCTTCCGGGGTGGTCAGAAACCATGCTTATAAATAAGCGGATTCACATTTAGTTAACTTGACTATAGGCCAATCATGACAAGTGGCAAGCTCGTCGATGTCTCCAGTGTACCAAATTTGAGAAATGTCACAAATAAATTAAATATTAATTTAAATTAATTAATATTTTTGTGTCCCGACCAGGAATCGTACACGTTACTACACGGACTTAACTGCTAGACCACGGAGGCAGTCTAATCGAAATATAGTGATTGCCAAATCTATGCATCGACTAGATTTAATATACCTATTTAAAAACGAATTTATGTTTAAAAAACTTTTTTTAATTTTATGTCTAAAGATTTTATTGTGATATTTTATTCTATTAAAGTTATACTTATTATTCCTGTTTTTTTTATTTACACCTATTATCAATATGTGGTTGTTGTAGTTCATTATCACAGCCCCTAGAACACAAGTTCTACACCTCCACTGTTCTAGGATGGGCCACCGCCAAAGTTGGCGAGGATCTGATAACAATTCCACAAGTTGTGGTATTAGGGGAAACGGAACCAAGACAGCTTAACGTGCTCTCTGAGACACGGGAACGGTGGTGAAGAGAAAACAAATTTCTAAGCATTCCATGGGTTCACCGTGCGGGTGCAGAGTCCATCGTGTGTAAGTAAGAAATGAGAAGAATGGTGTCTCGGGCTTGAGACCGACAATAGGCTGGTTTGAGAAAAGGAGGCCTCTCTTTTTTATTTTATTGAATATCTTTATCTCACCATCCTACTCCTAAATAATAATACTCTTCAAATCTATGACAAATGTACGTAATAAAGGTGTATTTCTCATTGGTACACCGACATTTTTAGGAAGGCAATCTTACAACAGCTGTGTAGTTTACACTGTGAAATAGATGGCATTGAAATGTGGCAACTGTATTCCTAAGACCTATAGCAGCAGCACTATTCTGTTACTTAAGCGCCAATGTTATATAGTAGAATCCCTTCACAGACTATATAGCTAATAATCCCTTAAATAACGGAACTGCCAGTGTAATTTTTTTTTTTAAATTGTCTTTAAAGGACATTGTACAGAATACATCAGTCCTAAACACGTAATTTATTTGCATAATATATGTTCATAACAGAGTTCATAACCGAGTTGGGGATCATCAAATTCCAGATGCTGCAGAATTTGATGCTTTACTTGGAGTTACTCGCGGCATTATAGCCCAAACACGTCGGGTAAAATATGGGAGTTGACAGCGCGGGAAACCGCAAAAAATAAACTGCAACTTCGGCCCCATATTTAAAGTCCAATTTATCGTTTTCCATAATTATTCACATTGTAGCATATTATTAAACAAAACAACACCACTTTTGACCAATAATATCCACAGTAAATTAATTTACAAAACAAAAACTTGCAGTTGACATGTCCACGCAAAATGGCGCGAAGAACTCCGTACCCCAGTGTAAAACGCTTGGTATTTTCGTATAAAGGTTTCCACTACAGGATGACAGCAAAATAACGTTACGATGCGTTCATTAAAAAAAAAACTATTATATACTTATTTATTTTAATATTTGCCATATTTTTGGTTTATTACCTAATGCGTGTTATAAAACTATGTTTAATGCAAATATATAATGTTAGTTTAAATAATATAAACTGTCAACTGTAATTTATGTCAACTTCGACATAAATTCGCGGCGGCCAATTTAAGTATGTATTTCATTTTTTCCCAATGATTTTGAAGTTGCAACCCCATGGGTGACCTTTTTTTTTTTGGTTCTCTTCTCCCGATGGATGATAAATGAGATGATAGGGAAGGCAAAGGGTCTAGCCCATACAGCCAAGTCTGACGTAATATATCTTTGTTTTTCATGAATTAATGAGGTCATCATCAAATTCCAGATGCTGCAGAATTTGATGCTTTTCTTGGAGTCACTCGCGGAACCATCCACTGCTCAAACACGTCGGGTAAAATATGGGAGTTGACAGCGCGGGAAAACCGCAAAAAATAAACTGCAACTTGTGCCCCATATTTAAAGTCCAATATATCGTTTTCCATAATTGTTCACATTGTAGCACATTATTAAGCAAAACAACACCACTTTTGACCGCTAATATCCACAGTAAATTAATTTGCAAAACAAAAACTTGTACTTGACATGTCCACGCAAAATGGCGCGAAGAACCCCATGGGTGACCTTTGAAATAGTAGAAAACGCTATTTTGACGTAGGGTCGGCTATGATCGGAGAAACTCGGGCTAAAACATCTGACGCAATTAAATAAAAAAAGGAGATGAAGAACTCGGGCTAAAAGTGGTAGTAAATAACAGAATTCACTATTTTGACAATCTAACGTTTGTGACTAACAGAATAGGGTTTTGGTTGACTTTGCTTTCAAGTCGAACACGATAAATGGCGATGGCGCATGATTAAAAATAATTCATGTAACGAAATTTTAAATATCATGATATTATTATTATATACTACTTACTTTGTTCTTCTTCGCTTGCCGTACTAAGGATGTGTTTTACACTTACGTAGCATGCAGATCGGAATATTGTCCGTGAAACAATAAAATTCATTAGAAAGTGCACGTTAAACACCGGCATAACCGGCAATGCACTGTCATAGACTAAATTAATTTTGACACGATTGATCTCGCTTTGATTTTTATACTGTTAACTATAGTATCTATCATATTAGTTTGGAAGATACGTAACATATTTTAAAGTAAAGAAATACAGACGAAATTTCCAACGTAATTTAATATAAAACTTAATACATTCAGTTAAAATTACAATTGTTAAGGAATAAAAGACAACAACTAGAGCTTAGAGTTCACCAATATCCAAATAACTAAATAACTTTTAGATCACCTATTGCGTCTAATCCGAATTATTTACTTATCACAACAGAAGTTGGTGAACTAAGCATAAAAACTTTATTCTACCATAGTTTTCTTAATTATTTCACTAAAATTCTCAGTAGCGTCGGTTGTGCTTTCAGCTAGTATTTGCTCTTCGGGTTGTAAAGGCAACTCCGTGGCAACAATGTCAGTTTCATCTTCTTGGTCTAAAGTCGTCAATATATTATGACTGTACCAGTTCTCATCAGTGTCAACAGTTTCCAATTTACTGGATTGATATGGCAATGGCACTAATGTAGTGTACTGGGATTCACTTTCATTATTTTCAGAACTCACTTCTGCAACGTTTTTATACGGATATGTATGAGTAGGCATCATTTGGAAGTTGTGATCTTGCATACTTGTACTGGGCTTATGCAGATAATCAGAGACATAACTATGTCCATAGTGACTAAACATCGTCACGTGTGAATTGTGAGCAAATTCCTCAAAACTAGACGCCGAAAAGCTTTGTAGTCCCTTGAAATGTGACTCAGAATGATGTGAATAGGAATAGTTGACATCTGGAGGATAACTTTGAACTGTGCTTGTGGTGGAATCAAAGTTTGTAACATTTCCTGTATAAGGTGTTGGTCCTTCACTTTGCAAAATGTTTCCCGTGTATGGATCTATGTGACTGTTGATGAGAGGTACATTGCTGCAGTTCACACTTCCAAGATCCGTAGTGTTTGGGTAACTGTATGACCTATCCGCATGAATGTTTGGGAGATTTATATTATTAGAAATTTCGCAGTGAACATTATTAAAACTTCCAGAACCAACACAAGATTGTACATCTATTCTAGGAGCAAGGTTTAAATCTCTTACTACCGAGCTATCTTGTGCATGTAGTCTCTCATCATATGAGGATATGCACGAAGTATTGCTCATGATGTGGGTTCCTGACCATTGTCTCTTTACTACATTTAGATTTTCTTCGTTTTTCTTCTCCAACCCCACTCTCATTAATGTATGGATAAAATGAGTCCTGACTCTTACTGGATTAAATTCAATACGTCCAGTGGTATTTTTACAACCATCACGACTACATCCACATGGAAAATTAAGTCTATCAACTTGACATTTAACCCCAGCTAAACTGCAAGAACATGTATCAGGTTCACATGCCCCTTTGCATGCACAGCCGCAAAATTCCCGTGAACTCCGTATATCACGACATTCATCTTTTTCATTAATTTCAATCTTTCTGACTCCAGCAGCTCGCAATAGAGCTCTTCTTTGGCGAGTCGGAACTGGTTGCAGAAAATAATAATTATCTAAATCGAACTCTGACTCTGACACATCACTACCATCATCATCAGTGTCTGTGTCATCACTAGACGACGTACATGCACCTTGCAATGCATGTCTCTCGTGTCTGAGCTGCTGCAACAGCTGTCGGTGTAGGCGCCTCTGCTCGGCGGCGTGCTCATTAAGCGAAAATTTTTGGGTGTGGCTGTGTTGCCATTCCATACCCAATGTAGATCCACCCTGAGATGGAACACATGTAAACCCTTGAGCCCGGGGAAAATAGAACACCGTAACATTATCAAACTTTATATTTCCTTTCTTTTTCTTGACAGGAGGCTCATCTCTATCTTCGGTATATTTTCTTTTTAAGCTACTACGTAATGTTATTTTCTGTTTTAATATATCATTATCGCTTTCGCACTCTTCCGATTTTTCAGATTGTAATATTGATTCTTGGGGTTCTGCTGATTTTGTAGCAACATCAAAGTCAGATATTTTAACTTCTTCCGGCCCTAAACCAGAGTCGCTACCGCGGTCTTGTGGTTCATCCTCTTTTTCAATCAAAATTGATACATCTGATGGCAGACTTCCTAGTGCAGAATCTTCACTATCAGCAGATGCCGTATCTGTTGGTATGTCTTCAATATCACTTAACGTATCATCTATATTATTATTTTCCGATTTTATTGCATAATCTAATTTACTATCACTGTCAGAATAATTTGAGTTACTAGTATCAAGTTGTTCCTCTTCTGACTGGTCTTTATGATCGGCACTCACTTCCACAAACACAATTTCACTGCACCCATTGTCTTTTTCATCGTTATTAACTAATACCTCGGTATCAACTAATACATCGGTATTTGCACAAGGTTCTTCACCACTCCCTTGAGGAAGAGACTCCATGACACCTGGAAGTTAAAGATAGCTTTCATTATCATTAATTAAAAATGATATTAGTGTAAATTCAAATTACTTAAATGGGTTTTACTTAATATAATGTTTTTTTAAAAACATATATAATAAATATATATAACTGAAAAATAATACACAGTTCTTATAGTAATCAACAAAATTATGAATAGAAATACAAAGGCATGTTGTTATGATTAATATTATTCTGGTTATAATAATATACAATAATAATTATGGTAACCGTTAAACTGTTGTGTTATTAGATTTCAGAACTAGCATTTATCACATTATTTCTTTTACAATTATTAAAACTTAAATTAAATAATTTACATTGACTTTTGAGAGCCCATACCTAAATCACTTTTGATTGACAACAAATGAAAAATGTACTCTAATAAAAACATAATTATTAATACTCTTTAAAAGTCTAAAATTAATATAAATTAATAATAGCATGAGAATGGTTGGAAAAGCAAGGAACTAAGTATAACGCAAGGAAATTGAAAAGAAGTGATCCATTTTTCAAGGGTGAAATAGATTTCCAGCAAAAAAGTCTATCGAGAAAAAATAATGTATTAGTTGTAAAATTCAAAACCCTTTATTGTATAGATTGGTTATTCTAATTACAGTTGTATATTTACAATATATATTTACAATATATATTTATGTATAGCTAACAATGCCTATATACAGCAGCTATTATCTTAACTGACATTGACATTTATATTCTTATAATTGTGTCTGTCTTAGCTTATAGTGTGACAATGCCTATCTACAGCAGGTATAATGTTCAGCGTTATTCTGTATTTATAATTTTGTTATTTTATTATTTCTCTTTCCAAATGATGGCTATCATGTACTGCTCCAGATTCACCAATATGTACTATAAAATGATATCGTTTTATATCAATATTGTAAAAATTGACGTGTGCAGAATACATTTCTTTTTGTCCTATGAATTGAATTAACATTTTTCTTGTTATTTTATTGGAATCTATTATGATTATGTTAATGTCAAAATTTGCATGCTAAAAATATTTTATTGGGTAAAAAAAGTATTGAATAAGGATTTTCCTTAATTCAATAGTAAAAGGTTTTATGGGCAACTCTCGTAACTCTAGGAATTTTATTATATACTCTAATGCACATTATGTGACAGTGTCTATTGTAATATTCACTTACATATCTTGGGTAATAAAAAAGTTTGTAACTTTGGTATAATGTTTTTTCACATAAAAACTAACCGAGTAAATCGAAAAAAGAAGTTTTTGTTTTTAACTGTTGTTAAAAATGCTGGGAACAATTTTATTTTTTTCAAAAAAAGGTCTTTTGCTAAGTTAAAATGTTTACTTTTAGCTAGAAAATTCAAAATATTATAATTAGATTTTGAAACCTAATTTAATATTTGGAAATATATTATTGTCGCATATTTATTTATTTTTTCGCAAAAGTAGACTTTTTAATGAATAAAGAGACCAATGTTGTTTCATAAGTATTTTTGAAAAATGATTTTTTTTGGTTTAAAATCAATATCAAAGCGTGAAAATAAAAAATGATTATTTTGACTTTTTTTTATTTTCCCGAAGTATTAAGATTATGTAAAAAATAAATAATAATTTATAAAATTTAGAGCTTCCAATTAAACTTTGAATACAACCGTTAAGATTTACCTACTTATTTTGTAAAAAAAACTAGTTTCGCTTGAAATCGTACATAAAAATATCCACCCCTAAAAGTTCACCCCATTTCACCCTTGTAACTTGGATCGACTTTTATTTATTATTCCTGTTGGCTTTATTTCCTTCCTTTTGTAATCATATTTTATTTTTTATTTTTTTCAATATTGGCACTGGTTTGTAGAGGCGCTTTTGGTATTCAAAATGTAGAGATAGGATATTTGACAATATTCGCTTAAAAATTAAAAAACAATGGCTAAATAACCGGAACCTACCCTGATTTCGAAGGATTTAAAATCCTACGCTCTTGTTGATGTTCACCGGTCTCCCGCGGATTCTCTCCGCACTCTCCAATCCATCTTGTGTGACAAGCTGTAGGTATTTATGAAGATAACTTCTCTATCGCTAGCTTACAAGACTCCATTCCTACTTATTAATGTCTGTTAAACTAAATTATCGTATTTTTTCTTATTAACACTGTTTATTGATAATTCCTATGCTGTAATGTCCACCCAACAACACACGCAATAAGGTTCTCTATCCAAAAATTTGAAACTCCGCGCGGACAATATTTAACCCTATTTATTTATTTTCCGTCATATATTTTGACAGACGTTTGTACATAATAACTTTATAGTTTAGTTCACATTTATATCATCGTAATCGAGCACTAATTACACACGACTTACTAATCACAATAATAAAATTATTATTTAATCACTAAGCGAAATTCTCAAACTGCAAAATTCCACTGTCGCCGCAACTCAACGGAACCCACCTCTTCAAATAGCGTCGCACGACTCTAGGTTGGGATACGCAGGCAAGTTTCTAACCGACTAAATTAAATATCTTTACAAAAGCGTAACTTCTGTAAAGCGAGAACTGTTTTCAATTTAGTCGCATAACATTCGCGTCGTTCGCCGTGACGTCGCCTTTCCCCTCTCCCTTCTCCTGGCCTTGCTGCCCCACCTCTTTGTTGCCCGCGCAGGCGCATTGCGTTACTAGCAGATCGTATAATAATACCCGCCTAAAACTTCTTGTTTGGACTAATAATATATTTCTTAGTTTCGGTTAATGTGACGTTTTAGAATACTTTTGGACCTCGTATTTCTGGATTTATTGATAGTATTCGTTCGTGTATTAGTTGATAAATAATAACTTGTATCTGTTATTGTAATAAATTCTAAAAAAGGTTCCCAAAATCCTATATAAAATTATAATTTCACATTTTAACTACCTATTATACCAGCGTATTAAAAAAAATAGTTAAAGATTTTTTTTTTCTAACCATCTCCTAAAAAGTTACTAACCTCACGTTAAATATACATTCGCCTAGTAAATATACCAATATAAAAATAAACAATTCACAATAACACCACGCGGTTAACGAGTGCCTTCACTCCGTAGCCACGACTCAGACATAGCGACTTAGCTGTTAAAAGGCACGCAGGGCCGACAGTGAAAGAGAGATTTTAGTTCGTAGGCGCCTTGGGGTCTCCTTCTTTGGTCTCACCAATCATTGATAATTTTGCGATCTCTGTCTTTAAAAAAAAAAACAGAATTACAGATGCTCTAATTTAATTCCCGGGATTTGTGGTGCACGTATGTGTATGGCAACACCAGTATCAACCTTTTTTTGTTCTGTGCCAAGTCGACTTATATCTACCTACCTATAGTTACGTAGGTATGTATGTGTACTTATAGATAGATCGGCTGTTCAAATTTAAAACCTAGTAAGTCGTGATTACAAAAAATTGGTTTACAGCTTTTGATGACAGTACCTAAGAAATAGGATCGTTTGGAAACAAAGAGTATTTCGAGTTCATTACGTAATAGTTTTTCCATATAAAATGTATAGGAAACGTTTTTTTACGATTTCCAACATTTCTAGTACTCACCTTAGTCGGTCTAGTAGATACTTTTGATCTTTATAAGAAACAGAATCGAATGGCATCCAAAAAAAGTTTTTATGTAAAATTACCATTTCCTAGTTTTCTCTATTTTTTCCAATTGCAGTTCAGAATATTTCAAAAAGTTATGGATGGTCTCATAAGAACATTTTGCTGTAACTATAACGGTTAAGGTACAGTAGTGGATTTCGTTATTTACATAAGATGTTGCGTCATAATTACAAAATATTATTTAATTCTCAACTTTATAAACCTTGACAGCGGCCGTGCAAATATCAACTTTAATACAGTGATATATATATAGTTAATGGATTCCATTATATAACGTTTGTGACTAAGTAACAGCATAGGGCTGATTCCAGATGATTTTGATGCTTTTCTTGGAGTCATTCGCGGCATTATAGGCCAAACATGTCGGGTATAATGTAGGAGTTCACGGCGCGGGAATACCACAAAAAATAAACTGCATTGTGCCCCATTTATAAAGTCTAATTTAGTGTTTTCCATAATTATTCATATTGTAGCACATTATTAAACAAAACAACACCTTTTGAATAACAATATCCACTTGCACTTGACATGTGCGTGAAAAATGGCGCGAAGAACTCTATTTAACATCTGTCAGTTTTTGCTTCTATCGTAATAGTAGCTTTATTTCGGACCTAATAGTAGAGTCCATGAGTAAATTCCAGTTGTCTAAAAATAAAAAAAAAACATACTACTAAATACTAGGTTATGATTTTTAACAGCCAAGATACGAGTATGTAAGCGCAAAAAATTAACTTTTTTTATGAATATGAGTGATGCGGTTGTATTTTTGACCAATGAATATTTTTGCGTTATTTCAGTACACTGATACAAGCATACCTAAGTATCTCTAATACTTGTATTGCAGTTTTCTGTTTTTTTTTTATTATTGGCTGTGTTCGACTTGCGTTTTCATTTAATTAAAGCGACCCATGCTTTGCTTTCAAGTCAAATACGAAATTTGATGACGTCGAATAACCAAACACAAGGACGCAAGTTTCACAGCAAACGACGTCACCGATTTTACTGCGAATGCCTTTTTTCCGGGTAGTGCAATCGAAGCAAATTGTTCGTGGTCGAAAATGCTGGGAAATTTTGCAGCCTTCCTTATATTTTATATTACCATCGTCCTTTTTTTTTTATTTTTTCATTGTATTTTTTTCTTTTATACTTATATAGTTTATTTTAATTGCTATATTAAATATATTTTAGGGTTTTTCAAATTTTCCGTGGTCTAGCCGTTAAGTCCGTGGATTTAGACTCGGAGGTACCGGGTTCGATTCCTGGTCGGGACACAATATTTATTTATTTAAACAATTAAATTAATAATTTATTTAGTTGTGATATTTCCTGAGTTTGGTACGCTAGAGACATCGACGAGCTTGCCACTTGTCATGATTGGCCTATAGTAAAGTTGGCTAAATGTGAATCCGCTTCTTTTTAAGCGTGGTTTCTGACCACCCCGAAAGGTGACCACTAACTTTTTATCACGATAGATGGCGCATGATAGATGGTACCTAATATAACTGTCAGTTGCATAGAAATCTTCTATTTTTATTACGAAATTTATTATTTTCTGGATATTATGCCGAAGTGAGTAGCTTTTAAGTGTACAAATCGACATTTCCAAGCGGAATCAAAGATATGGCGATCTCAAAATTGTCGTTCTATTTATTTAATCATTTTTCTTTTTAAAGACGGTGTTCGCTTTCTCAATTCGTCTTTTAAAGTAGGTATCGTTAAGTTAAAATACATTTTTCTGTATAAAAATAAAAAAACTACAAAAATCTAAAAAAATGATGCGTCATAGGTTTAAAACAAGGTACCATTGCCGCTAGCGACATCTACAAAAAGCTTTGCCTGATACACCCCCTAAGTTCTCAGTCAAAAAACTGAGGAAACCATTAAAAAAAAAAAAACAACCACACGCCAGCAAATCAATACAATTTTGGTGAAGGGCGCCCCGTTACTAGAGTAGCAGTGTCCGTGTGGCTCAAGAACCTAGGGGGTTTAGGTTCGTCAACTTTAGCTAGAGCATTCCTTTAGGAAGGTCCCCTTTTGGGGGGGCCGTGAGCAAGACGGTGCGATGTTCTAAAGTTGTCGTACGTTGTCAGCCTGTGAGAACATACGTCTAGTCAGGCAGTCAACAAATTCCATCGCATCTCCAGATCTCGAGCTATGACGGAGTTACGCTTGAACCTGGCGCTCGGGAGACCACTCTGAGCGATACGAGTATATTCTGCTGTAGTCTTGGCCAACAGGTGGTGCCAGGCTGGCGCAGCATAAGTCAGACGAGAACCTAACAAACTTCACGAATAATTTGCCATTATCGATAAATTGTCAGTGTTGCCACAAGACAAAAAGCAATTCTTCCACTATTAGCATTATATTTTTAATCAGTTTTATCATTTTACCTCATTAAAATTTGTGTTGCTTACTCTGCTTGCTATCAACTTACAGGGTAAAAAGCCCTACGTATATACCTAACTGTAGGTATATAATAATCAATACCTATATTATATTTTCAGGAGAGCGTCCGGTAAGAGTGAAGAGTGCGAAACAGTAATTTCGTCTCTTTCCCTCTTGCCATGTAAACAGTACATGCAAAAATTTCCCATATTTTTATTATCTAAGCTGCGTTGCAATGAATTTTGACAAATATTTTCATAACTCTACTCGCTCTGGCACTTTGACAATCATACATCTGTCTCTTTTTATATTTATCTCGAAGATAGTGCTTGTGTGTGTCTCGAAGGTCGTTGTTAATGCTCAGGAAGGTCATTGCAGTGGTGACACATGTGTCGGGTCCTGGTCGGCACTCCAAAGGTCTCGTTAAGCGGGGGGTATGGCTGGCACATGCGTGACGTCCGTAATCGGGTGCTGCTGTGGGGGCCTGGGATTTGAGATCAATTTATTGTTTTTAAATTAGCAGAGGTTTTTGTGTTTTATAATAATAATAATAATTCGTTTATTTTCAGGCAACAGATGGCCCATAGATAAATACCTTACAACTAAAATACATATAAAAATAAAATTAATTAGTCTAAAGCTTCCGTATCTTCATCTTCTTGTGGTCATAGAAGTACCCATCAGGTACTGTGACCACCTTCTGAGGAGTACTGGAAGCTTCAGTGGACGGTGCCGGCGTCCCTGCTGGGGGTGGTGCAGAGGGAGTAGGTGCTGCGCGGGGCCCAGGAACATCGTTGGTGCTGCGTGAAGCAAATCCACGAATGTATTTGCGGTACACAACACCGAGCGGCCAGAATTCCTTCTTCAGGAATATTTTGAGGTGCTCTGACCGCACACGAATCCTAAAGGCCTTGAATCCGGTGTCATCCCAATGTGAAGGTAACTCGTCGATAGCAGCGACAGAGTCGATCTCCCCTCTGTCCCGGATGTGTCCGAGAACATCTTGGGATGACATGTCCTTGCGCAGCCGCGATACATAGACATAGGTTGTCGGTATCGCAGCTTTTAGAGCGCACTGTTCGGGAGGCGCAATTCCCCGATTATTACGTTTGGGCCTCCTTTTTTTCTTTTCCACAGTCACAAACCCTTCCGAATCAATTTTATTTCCGGTTGTGACGCGAAGTTTTAGGTTTTTAGTGTCAGCTGGTTTTTGGGGTCCCTTCTTCGAGACACCCTGCCTCGCAATCTGCGCATAACTGTTTCTAGCGTTCCCGGGCTGACTCCGGGACGCTGCAGGCCATGCTGGCGGGGTTGGCGTAAACACCGGAGCAGTAGGTCGTAGCGGCGCCGCTGGCGCTTCGGGCGATGACATCGGCTGGAGCGGTGCGCCGTCCTTGTCACTCGTGTCAGTAGTCGGCGAATCAGCATTTTGCACTGTGCGACGCCGCGAATTGTCTCTCAACTCGGTCAGCGAATTCTGCAGGCTTGCAATAATGCGACCTACATAATCCGGCGACCTACTCGTCGACGCTACACGTGTTACAACGTCAGCACCCGAGTTCTTGAGCTCTTCCAATTGCCGCTTTATGTCACGGATTTCTTCCAGGATCCCGGCGCCGTTGTTATCCTTAAGTCCCGCGATGTCCGCCTTCATTACCGTCATCTCCTTCAGGAAGACGCTTACGTCGACGTGGTCGAAGCTGACGGGTGGCAGTTTATTGAGGTCGCGGGCCACAAATACTGGCATGTCGTCGGGATCGGTCTCCTTGAGCGTGGTGATGATCTCCTGAATGACTCGTGTTTTACATCCTACACGCACGCGACGAGTTCGGCTGGGACGCGCGAATTCGGATAGCACATCCTGGGCGGTTCTAAGGTCTTCCTCCTTGTAGCTGGTTGAGCAGATCTGCATGAGGCTCTGCTCATCCATAACGTCGATCTTGTGATTAATGAACGTCAACACCTCGTTGACGCACATATTACACGCGGCACATTTTGCCATATTGGCAACAAATAATGAGAGCGCGGATGCGCTCACGTCTTTACCGTACAACAGTCTGTGAGCCAGTTTGCCAGCTTTCTGGTTGCACATGGGCAAGTTAATTGTGATGTGTCTAGGTACCCCTATACCAGGTATTGTAATCTCATAGGTAAATTAATTGATTGTTGTGGTGTAATTCCTGTATATGTTGTATTTTGTAAATCTATCTATAATAATCTGATATAGCTGTGTTTTCTTGCAAGTTCCTTTCTCAATCAGATTAAATATTAACAGCTCACTGAAATCTGCTAACTTTAGACCACTTTAGATGCTTAGTCTCTTACTATCAGAAGCAGAATCCTTTAAAATAATTTAAAAAGACGTCATGTCGAAGGGCCCAGTATAGGTAATTGGCTAAAAAGTAAACCCGATAAATATAGCATATATTAGTCGTGATGATGCTTTACTAGTCCTTAGTCCTAAATATATGATTAAAATGAACTAACAACTAAGTTCTAACTTTGTAAATAGGTATTACCAAGCCAGAGGATACTTAAACCTGCTAAACTCAGCTGGAAGAAAACACCAGGACAAAGTATAGGAAAGATAATACTTACACCTCGTGGCAGGGGTCCAGGTCACGATTTTACGGCACAAAAACTTATTACTATATCGATTCTTATACCAAACCACGGCTCAATGTTCATTTTGTCCTTTAAATTGCTTATTAGAAGTATTTAGTAAATATTTAATTGTAACGGTGTCACTAGCAAGGGCGACAAAACCGAACTCTCTTCGACTTCACCCGTTTTCACCAGAGGGCGTAAGCATACGCCAATGATTTTACCGTTGCAGCTTACGTTCCCGCGTTTATTTAAATAGTAAGTTTCATTATGGATAATGTTTGTGAAAGGAATCAAAAGGAGAGGATGATACCAAGCCACAATAATACTGTGGTGTATAAACATCTGTATTTTTTGAATATACTAGTCTATCTATCTACAGCGACCAACGTAGTACAGTCCGCTACACAACAAGCTCCACTCTTTAGTTTTAAAATTGAACCTTATATTTATATTGTTAAGGGTTATGTATAGTTTGCTATGTGACTGACTGTAGTAGCTAGATAGGTACGTATAAGCCGTGTGCGAGTAGGTCGCCGTCGTCGAACGAACTGAGCTCTACCACGAACGACCGAGCATTTTTTTTGCATGTTTAGGTAGGTGTTACTTATCTTACCTTAACCTATATTATATATAAGTACCTATATTTGCGAGTCCAATAATTAACTATTATTAGACTCGCAAATCCTCAATTCATTCATTATCAAGAGCGGTGGTGGCTCGGCTGTAAGAATTTAATTTAACGAGTTTACATGTTCATGGAACCGGGAGCTTAACGTGCTCTCCGCGGCACGGAAACGGTGGTGTTGTAAATCTATGTAATGTACGTAATAAAAGTGTATTTCTCATTGGTCACATGCCGGGGATCGAACGCACCTTTTTAGGATGTTAAGGAAAGCGTTCTTACAACCCAGCCATTACCGCTATTTAATTATTTATTAAGTAGGCACACAAAACAAATTTTAGCATTACAGTTACGGAAAATAATGGATATAGTGTAAACATTGCTAAAACTCAAAGCATGTGTACACAATATCAGCCATGTTTTATAAACAATCACGTATAACTTTTTTTAAGTTAATCTTAATATCAGTTCATTACGTCCCCTAGAATACAGCGTCCTAGAACTCCACTGCTGCAGATTGACCTTCCAGAACTGGATAATTTGGCCTACACTCGCCACGCTGGCCAGACGGCTTGGCGAGGATATGATGTCATTTTTTTATGACAATTTAGTAACGATTCCACAAGTTAGCATTAGTGGAACCGGGACCGACGGCTTAACGTGCTCTCCGAGGCACGGGAACGGTGGTGTTGTAAATCTATAACAAATGTACGTAAGAAAAGTGTATTTCTCATTGGTACATGCCGGGTGGGTTTCAACCGACCTTTGTAGGACGCGTTCTTACAACCGAGCCAGCACTGCGACATCAGTTCACTATAACTTATTGATCTAAAAATAAATTCGTTATCTCTAGAACGGTCATAGTAGCCCCCCTCCTATTTGGTACTGGCACCACTGCGAGGTCATACCTACTATTTTGCGTTTACTCGTAGTCCGTTCTCATGGAAACGGATTTGGAAAACAAAGAACAAGGGTGCTATTTCACCCAGACACTATGGCAGCATGAGACATTAAATAGATAATAAGACAGGGCAAAAACCAAACGGTATGAGAATCAAAGCTAGACCAATCGGTATAGAATGAATTAGTGTATGACTGTCATTACTGGTTACGACCGAAGTCGACGTACGCTAATTTCTAAATAATTATTATGTTCTTTCACGGACAATATACACGCAGCTACATAAGTGAAAAACACGTTCTTCATCTACAACTAAAGTTCGTGTCAGGTTATTTCAATGATGTTAATACAGGTTATTTACGTAACTATAATATTAAGTAAATAACTATATTACTACAATAATATGTTTTAAGGTATCAATTACTAAAATTCACGAAACATGCTAGAAGTTGCACTTTTATAGATGCACAAAGTTAGAGCCTTAAAGTTACTAGTCATAAGGTTGATATTGGCAACAATTATTGCTTTGTTGGCCATTAAACAATGAAGTTCGTCTAGTTGATCATAGATGGCGTTATTATAGTTGCACACAAATATAATCTTAAAACTCCCGGGCACCATGGTTCGTGTGTAATTCCGTCATAGCTCAAGATCTGGAGATGCCTACTATTGAGGAATTTGTCGTCGGCCTGACTAGACGTATGTTCGACACTTCAAACATCTTCAGAATATCGCTCCGTCTTGCGCTCGGTTTCCTAGAGAAGTGCTTGGAGGAGAGCTGAAGTAGTCGAACCTAGACCGCAAGTGCATGAGGTTGCCCGCTGAGATCCAGCCGGTGAAAACGGGAAAATGTCCCAATCCCCAACCCAGGCCCATTAGCAATCTGTCTGTCTGAATCTTAAAACTAACTGTTATGAATTCCAGCTTGCCGCTCAGGTTGAAGACCCAGATCTATAAGATGTTTATCCGTTCTCGTCTAACTTATACTGCGCCAGCTTGGCATCACCTGTTGCCCAAGATTTGCACATTTAGTCCGTATAGGCATCCAACTGCTCTCCTATATGAAAGATGTGGTGTGTTAACTGTTAGACAGTTATTTATCCTTAACGTTATTATTAAGCAACATTGTATGCTCATCTTTAGTCCTGAAGTTTTTAGTAAACGTAGGAATGATCTTGTGTGTGGAAGCTCATAGCTATAGGCTTAGTTCGGCTGCAAATGTCTGTTTTTCTGTGCATGCATAATGAAATATGTTATTGTTTTCATATCGTGTAACTTTTTTACTGAATAAAGATATTATTATTTATTATTATTATTATTAAGATCCAAAGTCAGCAGAACAGTTAGAGATCTGGAGATGTCTACTATTGAGGAATTTGTTGACGGCCTGACTAGACGTATGTTCTATCGGGCTGACAGCAGACACTTCAAGCATCTCCAGAACATCGCTCCGTCTTGCTCACGGCCCCCCAACGGGAGACCACTTCCTAGAGAGGTGCTCCTGGAAGAGAGCTAAAGTTATCGTGGTTCGTGTGCCACACCGGCACTGTTACTCTAGTAACGGCGACCTGCACCAAGTGTGTATGGTGACCCGGTGAGATCCGGCCGGGAAAAACGGGAAAATGTGCTCATGCTCATCCCAGGCCCATTCATCATCTGGGCATGGACGATCCCAATTGTTGGTGTAATCTTAAAAACACTAGCCATAAAGTTGGCATTAGAGTGCCTTCACTCCGTAGCCACGACTCAGACTTAGCTGTAAAGGCACACAGGGCCAACAGTGAGATAGAGACGGTTTATAGGATTTTAGTCCGTAGGCGCCCTGGGGCTTCACTAGGAAGCTTCACGGATGAGTCGGGCATGCGACCCCCACCCGCGTTGGCCCTTCAGGCAGGGGGCGTATCATTGATGATTTATTGATTCGCAGTCTATAAAAAAAAAAAAAAAAAGTAGGCATTACCTCCATGCAACGCTAAGTAGTTTCTTTTTAAAACTGATATGTATTAAAGTTAACTACCTAGTAGTCTAGCGGTTAAGTCTGTGAATTTAGACTCTGAGGTTCCGGGTTCGATTCCTGTTCGGGACACAATAATATTTATTAGTATAAGTAAGAGACGGCCGTGATGTTACTTTACTCTTTTTATAAAAGTTAGCGGTGTGTTGCTGGCGGAGAAAGCCTGGTAATCCAAGGGAAAGTTGATGGCTAGAGGATGCGTGGACTGATCAGGTAAAGGCTGCAATGGATCACGAGTGCACCAAGAAAGCTGCGGTCCGAGAGGAGTGGCGACAGCTTGTTATTTATATATTTTAAAATAAACTTTATTGCACAAACTACATAGAATACCGCTAGACATTCTATACTGGTCAAACCTTTGGGACCACTAAAGCAGTTACGACAAGATAAGGCTATCAAAACTAATAGAATATAATGGAATCCGTTAACTATATATCACGCTTTTAAAGTTGATATTTGCACGGTCGAGGTCAAGGTCGAGCGCTTATAGAGTTGAGAATTGAATACATTTATCATTGGTTTGGCCAAACATATAAATTCGTAGGATGGAATTCAAATTTACCGCTTAATGCATTCGAAGTGTCACTTGCATACACGTTAACCAATTTGATAATAATAGTAATCTAGAATGTTCCATTTCCCAATTTCCTTCTCGCTCTTTCGCTGAGTCTGTGTTTGTGTTCCTAGCAGTTTAAACTATCGGTTTCCCGGCTGATTTAGCCGAAAAACCCCGAGACTTCTGGACTGCTCTCGCGTCTGCACATCATCATCGCCGTGAGTACCTTTCTCTTCCTCCTTTCTTGATAGCTTTCCCTCTCTCCGCTTTTTAGATATTATTTATTGTCATAGGGAATCGTGTATAGAGTTGGCTCTAAAAGACATTATTTATTCAATTCTGGTGGCCAGCCAGCCATCCTAATACAGTCCACTTATTCGCCAGGCCAACCATAAATAACGAAATCAACTAATAACGTGGGCTACAGGACCACTGCCAAGAGTGTAGCGAATAAGCTGCCACGCGGTTCGAGTATCCTGTGTTTTCTATCCTTTGTCCTGGTATTTTCTTCCAGCAGATTTTAGAAGGTTTAAGTATTCCCTAGCTTGGATGCTGGACCTGGAGAAGGATATATGCGACACCAAACCGAAAGTAACTACATTTAAAAAAATATTTTTAGGTATATTTATCTCGAGAACACACAATACCTTTACTGTCTTGTTTTGCGTCTAGCAAATCTACCGTCTCATTGGCGATGGTACATCGAACGCCTAATGGGGTATATCAGGCAAAGCTTTTTGTAGATGTCGCTAGCGGCACTGGTAGCTTGTTTACACATATGACTGGTAATTTTTTTAATTTATTGGTAGTTTTACATTTTTAGTACAGAAAAATGAATTTTAACTTAACGTTACCTACCTTAAAAGACGAATTAAATAAGCGAACACCGTCTTTAAAATAAAAAAAAGGTCGAATTAATAGAACGGCAATTTGGAGATCACCATATCTTTGCTTTCGCTTGGAAATCTCGCTCATTTCTGCATAATATCCAGAAAATAATAAATTTCGTAATAAAAAAATGTAATGTCTGAATGTAATGCATTAGGTTTTGTCTAACTTGTTTTGTAAATTTATTAATATCGAACCAACAATGGACATAACATACTGATGATGTTTTCCATGATGCGCGAGGTGATGATGATATTTTTCTAAAAAATAAATACAAAACTATATAGTGCATTGCCTTTACTATTGCTAAAAGAAATAAAATTACTTTTTTCAAAATTTATGACAAAGACCTTCAGTCACTGTCACTGATGACGCCGCTCCAAAGAGAGGCGAAATATTTGGCAAAAAATATTTTAAGCTTCAATTTATATATTTTACCAAGTAAGAAACACATCTAACACATTTTATTTGTTGCAGGTATTAAAAATACAAGTTTTCTATGCAACTGACAGTTATATTAGGTACCATCTATCATGCGCCATCTATCGTGATAAAAAGTTAGTGACACACCCCATTGGAAATCTAATAATTAACGCCTATATTATTTCTTAAGGCAATAATCTGAACAGATTTCCAACACGTAAATGTCTAACTAATAATACACTGTTTAAGTGATGTAAAGAATACTACTTAATATATATATATATATATATGTGTGTGTAATATTTGGCGAATACGAATACGAATAATTCAACAGAAATAGTATAGACGAACAATTTATTCGAATAAAATTAACTAATATAAATTGCTTTCAATATAAACTACGTAATAATGAAAATACAACCAAAAACTAAAAACAAATAAATAATAAAGGAAAAACAAAATAACACCAATATACTATGAATACATATACAACTTGCTTAAAATCACTTCCAATGGGCAAAGCGCTATGGATAATGACAGCATTGCCACGCTAAATAGCAATGGGCATATTTTGGTCCAAATATTGCATAGGCCTCTTGTTTCTTGAGATATTCACGAGCTGTTTTGAAATAGTATATTGTTCTAATCTTTTACCAAGATATATAATTTAAATTTTTTGAAAAAGCTTAGCATTTGCGATAGGCGATTAATTTTTTCTCTACGTATGTTATAAATCCTTCCTACACACTACTAGGGATGTACGAGAGGCTTCCCTTCGCGGTGAACGAGTCCCTTAGCTGTTAAGGCACGCAGGGCCAACAGTGAGAGAGAGACGGTTTATAGGGTTTTAGTCCGTAGGCGCCTTGGGGTCTCCTTATGAGGCATCACGGTGATTCGGGCATGCGACCTGCCGAGGCCCTTCAGGCTGGGGTCGTATCGTTGAGCGATTTTGCAATTCACCGTCTTAAAAAAAAAAGAGGTCTGATTCCGGTTCCGAAAGGCCGGAAATTCCGATTGGTTTTACACTTCCGATTCCGGTTCCGAAACTCGGGAATAAAGCTGCAAAGCTTTTATTTATTAAATATAATTTGATTATTTTGGAGTCACTGATCTGATTTATTTTACTGCTATACCATATGATTTTATACTAATACCTACTGTTTAAGACTAGAGTTTTTTTTTCAACACCTAGATAGGTACACTGTATTGTTTTTTTATTTAATAAGTTGATTATTAATGTTATATTATTTTACTAAACTTGTGATCCCACATGTCATGATATAAAATATTATTTTTTTAGGCCATTTATTTAGAAGTATTTTTAGGACCGCCTCCGTGGTCTAGTGGTAACAAGTAGGGCAAGTTGTACATTGTATAATTTGTCTCGGTCTGGGTGTTTATATGAATAATATGTATATATTAACAAAAAAAAAAAAGTATAATATGTAGTTTATCAACCATATAGTTTCCGTAACACAAGCCTCATAGCTTACCACGGAAATTAGATGGCGCTGTGTGACCTGTCTGGAAATATAAAAAAAAAATTTTTTTGTTCACCTCCGGTTCCCATAAAACAAATTTAAAAACTCCGAATCCGTCTCCATTTTCGATATTATCACTTCCCTTACATCCCTGCACACTACTATACAGCACCGAAGAGTTGATCCATACACAGATATTGGCTTTCGTTCGGATACACGGAACATATTACATATTAATTAAACATTTTTTCTTTTTAAAGACGGTGTTCGCTTTCCTAATTCGTCTTTCAAGGTAGCGGTTAAAATTTATAAATTTCAAGTTAAAATTCGTATTTCTGGTATAAAAATAAAAAAAACTACAAAAACATTTAAATAATGATCCGACATAGGTGTAAACAAGGTACCAGTGCCGCTAGCGACATCTATAAAAAAGCTTTGCCTGATACACCCCATTATAGGACATATTATTATTATTATTATAAATTCTTTATTGCACAGAAAATAATACATTTTACAGTACATAGGCGAGCTTAATGTCTAAAAACATTTTCTAACAGCTAACCTTTGGGAGATGTGAGCAGGGACTGTAAGGTGCATGACCGCTAATATTTGAGATAAAGAGATTTATTGAGTTAAAAACTATTGGACATAACTATTTTTCAAACGAAACGGGAAATAGTTACGATAAGGACGTAGTAGTACGAAGACTGTTTCAATCAAAACCCAAAAACGTTTATATTTAGGCTTCGGGTGTCATTTTTGAACTAAAAATAGAAATTAAAAAAAAAGAGAGTCCTTCGCGCCATTTTGCGTGGACATGTCAAGTGCAAGTTTTTGTTTTGTAACTTAATTTACTGTGGATATTATTGGTCAAAAGTGGTGTTGCTTGGTTTAATAATGTGCTACAATGTGAATAATTATGGAAAACGATAAATTGGACTTTAGATATGGGGCACACAACAGTTTATTTTTTGCGGTTTTCCCGCGCTGTCAACTCCCATATTTTACCCGACGTGTTTGAGCTATGGTGCCGCGAGTGACTCCAAGAAAAGCATCAAATTCTGCAGCATCTGGAATTTGATGATGACCTCATTAACTCATGAATAAGAAAGATATATCTGACGACTTGGATGTATGGGCTAGACCCTTTGCCTTGTGGCGATCCCAAATGCCATAACTACCTAAAACAGAATATGTCGATTATAATTCAACGAGGAAATGCGGCGAGCGTTTTAGGTACCCTCCCTGGTGGTAAGCCCTTAGTTTATTTTGTAGAATAGCTTTAATTTCTTTTTTAGTTTTAGTTTTATTTATAATTAGTTTTTTAATCAATTATATTTTAATATTTTTGTAACTTTAAAAAAAAAAAGATAAGTCAAAGTCAAATCATTTCTTATAATTTGGCCTTCTCGGGCTCTTTTGTATTGTCACATCACATTGTTATAATTATTTAAATAAATTATATTAAATTTATTACAATACAATTGAATTGACCTAAATATAAACATACACCAACAGTAACAGATAAAAATCATTGTCCTAAAAACAAGTCTTAATTGATCTCGCTCACAGCCGAGAGACGAAATAGAGAGAGAAACATGACATAAGTCTACGTTCGCACGATCGTCACCTTTCGCTACCTACTTGACTAGGCTCAGTATGAGTGGCGATATTTTTAGGAAAAATTCTCTGCACCGTAACTTAAGATTTTATTACTGAATAATTAAAATAAAATATACGTAGGTATTTATTTTTATTCTAGATTATAATATAAAATTATTTGCTATTTAATAAGTAGTATAGTTATATATCCCTTTCAGCAAGGACAATACCAAGCGTGCGTTAACTCTTTCAGCACGGACAGTTTAAGCGTGCGTTATTACAACAAAAAAATCTAGCGGTCTCCAAATTCTGTTTTGCCGCTCCGAAACGCCCTCGATAGTTCGTGCACTCTTCTAGTTAGTTATTATCTTTATTACTTTATTATATTGTTAGGGCTAGTAAAGGAAAAAACATACGTAAGTGTTTTTTATTTCCTAATATACTCGTACCTAACCCAACGCACGATGGTGAATATGCAAGAAAACGAATAGCAATTTATATTATGTTTTTTTTTTCACTATTTTTACCGAATATTTTAGACCCAAAGTTATGAATAAAACTTTTAATGTTCAAAATATTTTTGTCGTGCTGAAAGGGTTATAGTTATAGGCGGTGGCTCGGTTGTAAGAACGCGATACTTAAATCCTATAAAGGTCAGTTCAAACCCACCCCGGCATGTACCAATGAGAAATACACTTTTCTTACGTACATTTGTCATAGATTTACAACACCGCCGTTCCCCTGCCTCGGAGAGCACGTTAAGCCGTCGGTCCCGGTTCCACTAATACCAACTTGTGAAATCGTTAATAAATTGTCATAAAAAAAATTGACATCATATCCTTGCCAAGCCGTCTGGCCAGCGTGGCGAGTGTAGGCCAAATTCTCCAGATATATGTTCTGAAAGTCCCATCTCCAACAGTGAAGGTCTAGGACGCGGTGTTCCAGGGGCTGTAATGATAAGCAGTATAGTTGCAGAACAAAAAAAATGGTTCTTAAAAACGGTCCGTCATTGATGTTAAATATGAATAAATTCACTCACCACGTTATCAGTTAGGACTGGTTTAATATACATATCTACCTAGTTAGTATAGATAGATAATGCTTAGGGTAGGTTTTGTGGGCGAAGGGAGATTGCGGCAGAGGGTGGCAGACAGGGAGGTAGGTAGATTAAATTTCCTAGTGTGCTTGGCTGATTAATCTAAAAACTCAGAATCTATAAATAAATTTCTCACAAGTGTATTTATGTATTCTTGTCATCATCGTCAACCCTTGTCTTTCCCAGCAGTGGATATAAGTTTTGCCCAATATTGCAAAATACTTTTTTGAAAATTTAGATATGCATGTCGATTCGATTAGTTCGTATTTTATTGTAGTGCGTTTTCTATGGAGATCTGTCACTTTTCACTTTAATATTTCGAATTAGCGCCCTGTTAGCAAGACCAATAATAAGACTAACCCAAGACTCTTGTTTATCCTTTTTTTTTTGTGATTACACACCACCAGTATTTATCCAGTAGTATTCACCGTTTGTGCAGATAAACCCAATAAAGTGTATCTACACGTTTCGGGATCAGGCTTGAATTGCCGTCATGCCTAGTCAAGCCGGCATAGTGTTAGAGACTGATGTCAGACATGAGCATCTGATTTCAGTTGCTAATTTACAGCAGCTATAATTATAAGTGTAGTTTTGTGTGGCATTATTATTGTGTATATAAATCACGTAGGTTTTTAAAAAAAATGTTATTTTATGTTTGTATTGTAACGCACTGCTCTACATTTAAGTAAGGTTGTGTAGTTTCATGGCGTTCTACCTGGTAGAATGCTGTGAAATTATGTAGCCTAATATTAAAGTATACTTATTGTAAAATTGACATGTAAAAGTGCAAAATGCAATATTTTTTTGTCCTATGCCTAATTACAGAAATAAACGAATTGAATTGAAAAAACATTTATGCCCACCTAATGGTAACTGGCACGCAAGGTCACATGTCGAGCTAGTATTTAAAAAAAATAATAACCCTGACTATAATATTGATTCTTATTGTAGTAAGGAAACCTTGTGGGACTTTAAGTGTCTGTCCGCAAACGAGAACTACTTTGTAATTTGGAATGGTTATAGATTTTGTTAACCAACATGATTTAAAAATGTATACAGAGCTAACAAAAACTCTATACAGGGTGAAATTTCTGAGATGGGACTTATTTTATTATTTAATTACTTACTAGGTTTTTAGTAGCCGGCAGTCCCAAGCCAGACTGTTCGTATTCATCAACGATGGGGCTCGAATTTGTTACAATAAGTTGAAACCTACCAAATATTTTGACGTAAATCATTATGAAGCCGTTAAAAACAATGTACCTACTATTTGCAGAAAAAGTGACCCACTCTACGGTAATTGGCGTTTTGGCTCAAATTTTTTTTTCATTATCACAGCTTCTAAAACAAAGAGTCCTAGACATTTATTGTAGACGATAGTCAAGTCAAAAGTCAAAATATCTTTATTCACGTAAACCTATTACAGACATTTATGAAACGTCATTAATTTAATTATTTTGAATAAATAGTAGAAGACTAAGCAGCAAAGACTCGAAGCTTCAGTGGGGACCCCATATCTCTAATCTTTCAAAAAGATTGAGTTCTGCCGCCTACGCAGTTAAGAAAATCCGTACGCTAACTAATATAGAGGCGGCTAGATTAGTCTACTTTAGCTACTTTTATAGTATACTCTCATACGGTATTATTCTATGGGGCAACGCAGCAGATATTCACTCCATTTTTATATTACAAAAAAGAGCCATCCGATCAATCTATAAATTAGGATGTCGCGTCTCTCGAAGAGAAATATTTAAAGAAATTGATATTCTAACAGTCGCAAGCCAGTATATTTTTGAAAATATTATGTATGTCCGTAAGAATATTCACATGTTTCGCAAGAATAGTGAATTAAGTTCTCGTAATACTAGAAGTAAAAATAAACTTGTTACTTCAAGATTTAGACTCAGTAAAGTGAATCGTTCGTTTGTAGGGCAATGTATACGTATTTTCAACAGAATTCCAGATGAGGTAACAACCCTACCACTAAATGTATTTAAATCATATGTTAAGGAAAAACTGATTTTAAAGGGCTATTATACCATCAGCGAGTATTTTGATGACAAGCGTGCTTGGTCATAATTTATTTCAAATGTTATTGTGTATGTCTTAGTTTATAGTATGACAATGCCTCTTTACAGCAGCTATAATTTAAGTGACACCTTAAACTGTTTTTGTTTTAGCTAAAGTATGACAATGCCTTTTTACAGCAGCTATAATCCTTGATGTATTCATTTTATAATTGTGTATGTCTTAGTTTATAATATGACAATGCCTATTTACAGCAGCTATAATTTTAAGATTATAATTATGTATATTTGGGTTGTAATGTGCTGCTCCAAATACAAGCTATTTCCCAGAAAATAAGCTTTTCGTTATATTAATTAATTTTTTGACATGTAAAAGCGCAGAATACATTATATTTATTGTCCTATGCCTACTTACAAATAAAAAAAAAAAAGTGGTCCAATAAGTAAGCTGTTAGCAGAAGACCAGCAGCTTAGCAGATTCCAGTGACCTGTTAATGTTTAATCTGACTGACAAAGGAATCTGCAAGGAAAACTCAGCTATATCAGATTTACAAAATAAAACATATACAGAACTGCACCACAACGATCAATTAATAACCTTTTAAATTTAGTTATCAGTACCTATGAGATTACAATACCTGGTACAGCAGTAACCCACCAGGCAAGTCAGAATTAAGATAGACTACATGCCTATGTACAACCCGAAAGTCGACAAAACGATTTCCAAAAGATATGTTTTTTGTCTATCTTGCCACGCTCGCTGGCCAACGGAGGTTTTGTAAACCTTATAATATATGTAGGCTAGAAAGTACAATTTTTATAAGTATATGTTCGAGTTCGAACCTGCAACCGTTTGATTGAAAGACAACGTTCTAGTAAATCCACCACCACCGCTCACTTCACGGTTTATTTGCCGGCGATTTCATTTCATTTAACTATCACTTTAAAATTAAATAATAAAATAAAATTAAAATATATAATACTCTAGTTAGTTCATCATCATCATCATCACGACTGTTTCCCTTCCTGGGTGGTCAGAAACCACGCTTATAAATAAGCGGATTCACATTTAGCCAACTTTACTATAGGCCAATCATGACAAGTCGCAAGCTCGTCGATGTCTCCAGAGTACCAAACTCGAGAAATATCACAAATAAATTCAATATTAATTAAATGTATTTATTTACATTAATAAATATTTTTGTGTATAAGATTAGTTACCTACAGTAAACGAGATAACACAACCATGGTCATACATTTTATTACGAAAGAACACGACAAAAACGTGAAACAGCCCAACTGATTCTACGGGCCTCGGAACGAAACTTACACCGTGTCCACAGTTTAAAAAAAAGATGCCTAAAATAAAACAAAAAACAATTCTAAGTCACATCGTTTATTTTATAATTAAATAAGTTACAATTCATTTATTGCTAACAATCACAATAACTTTGGCTTACCTAAGTGGTTTGGGGAAAAAAACATGTCTGCCGTCAGTACATTTTCGGAACGAGCTTTCAAGACGGAGTTATCATAATTAGGCATTCGAGTACAGTATTATTTTGGGGTTATTAGTGCCTAAACCTTGTGGGCTTAGAAACCGGCATCTTCAGTCACAAGATTACTTTATTACCTTTAGCCCCCAAACATAATAGATCGAAATTTGTATTCTAATGTAATAGCTTTCGTTTTCTACACAAATAAATGTAGGTATTTAAGTAATCTTGTTTTGTCATTAATAGATTAAAAAAACCCGCTAAACGATTAAAATCTCGTTAGAGCATCGGTTTATAATCTACGAGTATATACCAGATAGAGGCTTACTTTTATACCTAACTAATAGCATTTTCAGAAATACTTTGCTAAACCAGGGCAAGTTAAAACTCTCTTCCGTCTCTATCAAAATGACTTGGAACAAAAGTGACAAATTGCTCGGTTTAACAATAGGAAGCTCTGAATAGCTCTGTAAATGTTTAGGTCAATAATCCTTCTACAATTTTTATATACCTACATATTCTTAAGTACTAACTACATAATTTGGCACATCTGTTCACTATCCATTCTCAAAATGGACGATTTTTCCCGTAGATAAATATACAAATATCAGTCCAATTACTACAATATATTGGGGTTCAATGCGCTGCTGCTATAGATTCTCAGATAGCTATGTTGAAGATTAAAAAAAATATATTTATAAGAATGTAAATTATCTATAATATATAATAATAATAATAATAAACTTTTATTTCGGACTTTACATCCATTGCTGAGTAGTGAGCCTCGATTTTTTTCGAAAATGGCACGATCGATTTAAATATTATTTAATTTGTTTTCTTCGTCTTGAATAGTTTTAGAAAAACCGAAAGAACAGAAGAACAGCGTCAACTAATTAAAAAAAAGATAATTTTGTAAGTAATTACCATTATGAACATTTTCCAAGATATTTTGTCGGTACAGTCTCATTGTTTTGCCTATACTGGACCGCTTATGAAGAATTACAATCAATTTTTTTTTGGTAGACGTAGTTTTCCGAGATAACTACTCGTAGTTTATAATAATAATCACAATTTTTATTATTTAATTAATCTACACGACACTCGCGTTATATTTATCCCTGGGTTCCGTTTTTTTTTATTTATGTTGAGTGTTTTTTTTTTTTTTTTTTTTTTTTTTTTTTTTTTTTTTTTTTTTTTTTTTTTTTGGTATATGGCATTAGTAACAATTTGCCAATGTCAAAGTTTGGGAAAGAAGGGTTAAATAAATAGGATTCGAATTACGAATAAAGTTGAGTGTTATATGCAGTTAAGTGTTAGACAAATGACATAGTATCACTGTTTGAGTGATTTACCATTGGCCCTAAAATATTGCCATGGACTGGTCCTTGTATATATGTCTATTGGATTCCTTAATTCTACATAAACATTGAGCACACACTAAAACATCAAACATACATTTTAATTAATTTTATTTTTATTTAAAATATTAAAGCTAGATAATTTATATAATAATACAAGATTTAAAATAAACAGTTTAAAACATAAACTATTAATTATTTAGAAAATACAGAGTTATTATATAAAATTTTTAATATAGAAAAATATAATATTATTAACAAAACTACATATAAACTAGGAAGAACTACATTTGACACAAAGTTACCTAAAATCTTAACTATACTATAGTCTATTTCTTTTAACAAATAAGTAGACCTTAATATATATATATGTCTTAATAACCTTAAAGACATGTTATCATAGCCAACCATTGGGACAACTTTAAAAATAAAAAAAAATAAAATAAATAAAAATGCGTTTATTTCGGAATAGTATCCATAGGGGTTAGTAACATAGTGTTTGCTTATTCTATATTAGTAAAAAGAGGACATTTACTTTTTATATTTGCCTTGCCCTCCTGAGGCACTGGGCACATACATGTGAGTATGTACCCAGTGCCCCATGATAGGGCAATCTGGCTTCTCACTAACTGCCCTCAAGATGATGTTGCCGCTCCCTCTTACTCTGTGCATCAACGACGCGACTCGTTTTCGCAATATTGAGTAGAAATCATCTGTGTGCGCGCACGCAAACATCGTTGATGCACTGCACCAACGAGGGAGCCCCAGCATCATCCTGAAGGCGTTATTATATTGTACTCGAAGAGCGTTGTAGGCCCTCTGCGTATAATTGACCCACAGGCTGCATGTGTAAAGATTTTGACAGAATGCCTTAAACAGGGTCACCTTGACATCTGCCCTACAACGAGCGAACCTACGGGCCAGCATATTGCAGCGGACCGCCAACGCTCTCCTTTCCCTTTCCAGATCGAGGTCGTCCTTCAAATCCTCGGTGACCACATGGCCGAGGTACTTGAAGGACGACACTCTCTGTAGAACCTTACCTCCCAGAGTCACAGGCGGAACATATGAAGGTTTTCGCAATCCCGCCCGAAACACCAGGAGCTCGCTCTTCTTTACATTGTAAACAATTTACTGGAAAGTACGAGTAGGTGCTCAAATATGAAATATAAAAATAAGAAATATTATTTAATAACTGAAATGCTGCTAGTGTATTGGGCACCATGCCACAAGACAGCGATTTGGAGGAGCTATTTTTTTTGTAAGTATGTATTTTTATTTTCTATGTATTATTATTATTATTTAGGTTAAATTTAGATTTTGTATTAATGTAGTTTATTTAATATTCCTTTATAGTAGATTGAAATGTTTGATATCACTACTAGCGTTACGTTAGTACCATCGGAGAAAGGTATAGCCACTAATTGTTGGATTTGATATAGTTTATTAATATTGTTAATCTTTTGTTGTATAAATAGTATAATTAAAGGCTATATGTTTAATAACTAACCACATACATATACACACACATCTATATATATATATATATATATATACATCTATATATATTTGGCCTTGAAAGCACACTTGAAAAAAATCAATCATACAGAGTGAAAAGTTAGGTTTTCTGGATTTTATATATAAAACATATAAATCTTTCTCTCTTCGCTTTATCTCTTCTCTCGCTTTTCCTGGAATACTAAACAGATTTAAAACATTAATAAAACCTTCGTCATAGATTTTAGATCACACAATAAAAACACTTTTTAAGAACGCAGCATAATGCCTTTTGTATTTTTTAATGTTAGTTTATTTTTAAATATTTATGCGGGCATTGGATTTAAGTCCTGAACGTTCAAGTCGTTAGAATGATTTTTGGGATATATATATATATATAAATATATTTATGTAAGTATAAATTAACATTGATTTAGCTGTAAAATTCAAAAAGGGAATTTATATAGATACTTACATAAATATATTTTTTAAAAGATAAACGTGACTCTTTTGGATGATAGTGCAGAGCACAAACAAGCTACAAAAAAGATGTCTTAATGATTTCTTAAAAGAAACAGACTATATGAAGAACATTTGACACAAAGTTTCTTAAACTATTTTTTTTTAATTATTTTAATTTATTATGGAAGCTTAGCTTTTTGCTACATTTGGCGAGAATTTGGCATAGGTTCATCAAATTTACTAGCTCTAATAAATATTAAAATCTAAAAAATTATGTATAAGATAAGTATAATAATAATAAATAAAAAATATTTATTTAATGTGAACATATCTTAATATTAACTAATATCTAATTGAATATTTTATGAGCATATTTTATGAGCTATCTATTTTTTAATACTGTTTGGTAATTTGTCATTTTAATCTTAACCTAATCTTAATAAATTAAATATCTACTTTATTTCTAATTATATAGTAAATTCATAAGTAGCAATAAATTACTACGTAATATTGAAATACAATTTAAGGATTTTGTTTTTTTTTGTTATTATCTGTTTTTAATTTTACTAAAAAGTAACAATCAAATAGTAAAACATAGTTTAAACAAAAAAAAACATGTATAAAAATAATATACTGATAATAATCGCTTCACAAATTAACTGGAACAGAATTCATTGAAACCCAACATTACGAGTAAGTATATCATTCCAGCTTCTAGAACACAGTGCCCTAGACCTCTATTGTTGGATATGGCCTTCTAGAACATACTATATTTGAAAAATTTGGCCTACACTCGCCTCGCTGACCAGATGGCGAGAAAAAAAAAACAGGCGTCGTGGGACGTACCGCAAAAGCTTGCAGGTTATAGATTTCTTAGTTGGTAGAAATATGGAGATTATATCAATGCGCATAGTTGAAGACGCGTAAAGAAAGAGACAGAAGAAGCGGGAGAGAGCGAGAGAGGCAGCGGCTATACGCGCGCGTCTATCCGCCCCCCTTCCCCTTCCCCGCCGCGCTGTTTCCCCTTGAGCGCTGTTCAGACGTACGGACGTACAGACGTTCAACGAAACAGGTCCCCGACCAAGCGCGCGCAATAATGTTCTTACTTTAAAAATAAACCTAATATTACTAAAGTATAATATCTTAAAGGTATCTACGAGTATCTACGTCTTACTGCTGAGTTGAGATCGTTGAGATATTTTTATATATACAAATATTTTATACCTAGGTTCCTATAAAATAGTTTGGAAGAAGGAGCGGTTTCAATTATCATTTACAATTTTTTTTTAATTAATATACTTATAATATATTTACAGATGAAATAAACTTAAGATAAAACTACACAATGCGAGTAAATGGACCAGAAAGATAAATACAATTAATTGCTTAAGTACGAGTGTAAGACACACGAAACACTTTGAATGCAATTAAATAATTCTAAACATGATTGGTTACCGCTGTAGAGCCATTTAGTTTTCCCCTTTTAAATGTTTCAGGAGATTGTGAAGCAGAGATTTATGAAGCGTTCTTCGATACTCGTATATGCGTTAAATTAATATTTAAAGACCTGATGACGCCGTAGTTGTTGCAACTTGTCCATTTTTTTAGTCAACTATTTTTCTACTCATTATAAAATACTTTATTTATATTCATATAATAAATACTAACTAATTAAATAAATAAAAAACTAAAAACCTATAAAAATTAACTATTTATTAGTAAAAAATGTACTCTAAGATGTCCCATCACAGATAGTCTCCTGTTTAAGGCAATTTACCACTGTAAAGCGCGGCTAATACGTTGTTAGAAATAATTGCCAGCGTTCCGGTCCCGAGTTTCGACTTAAAACGGCCCAAACTCGTAACCTGTTGACGTATTTGCGTAGCTTGAGGTTCTCAGCAGAAACCACCGCACTCCCCACGCTGGACTGGCTGGATGTGTCACATATCGCATTCCAGACAAAAGGCCTGCCAAGTTTCCACGGCCCAACGGTCATGTCGTCAAGTCTCTTGTCATTGTTCGATTTATTTTAGTTGTATTTGGCCATAATAACTAAGTGTGATCAAAGTATAAAGAACGCTTTATAAATCAATCAATAATAAAAGCTTCAGTTCATCACCGGATGCGGCGCTGGCGTCAATCTTGTTATTTGTTACTTGGGCGCCCGAGACGGCTGAGTGGGCGCTGGCGTCGCAGTGATCGTGAAATTATCTATACATAAATCATATTGTTGAGCATTGACATATTATTATTTAAAACCTAATCTATAATTTAAATTATAGTTAAGTTTATTATTATAGCTAGTTTACTTAATTCTGTATGTACAAACTACATATTTATTGACTTTTTTCTGTATTTTTGTAGACCACTTATATTATACAATTTTTAAATTTATTAAATATACTTAGTATAAATCATGAATATATTATTACTAAATACAACAATTATCCTAAATAGATAAAATTAACACTTCCTTGCCAAAGTTTCTTATGAGCTATATTTCGCCAAATTAAATTACGAGTATCCAAGTTGTTGGGTTACACGAGTATATATGTAGATACAACATACATATGTTACTTAAGTAATTTGACCAAAAATGGCACGAAACTTTACCAAGAAAGTGACATATCAAATTATGCTATACGACTAGATCAAAATTGCATTACATCGTTTTTTTTTTATATTTATACAGGACTCATGATACACTTATTGTTTAGGGAAAGACTAAAAAGTAAGCACGGTTTAACGCGTTAGTTTATCGTTTTAGAAAATAAGTAAAGTTTTAGTTTCGGGGTGGTTAGAGTACGCATCTAAAGAAGTAGATTCACATTTAGCTGACTTTACTATTATAGTTTCTTTCCTGCGTTGCGCGGACAGGTTGTTCGCGCGGGGGGAGAGTGGTTCGCGCCCGTGCATCTTTTTTATGTACCTACTACAAATATTTATTATTAAGCTTCGAGAATAATTGTCTCCGCCAACAAACTGTGGTTACAGTTTGGCGGGCTATTTAATAAGTTATATGTATTGGAAAGTAAATAAATGATTGAAATTAAATTAATTAAATTAATCATTATGTCAAGTGACAAGCTAATCGATATCTCTAGCATAGCAAACTCGAGAAATATTACAAATAAATAAAATAAAATAATGTATCCCTACCAGGAATTGTACCCGTTGGAGGACTTGGAGGAAGTCTAAATCCACGGACTTAACCATTGGACCACGGAGGCTGTTAGATCATCATTGTTTGCTGTTTGGATTGGATTAAAGCACTTTAAGGACCAAAGCACACTAAACTCAAGGCTAGACGTAACCTATTTAAAAAAAAACCAGCGCCTTATTTGTCTGACTGTTCCTGCAGCTCTAGCACACACAAATTTCGATACCTACGTAACATTTTTCTTCGGAACTGTCAAAATGTAAATGTTCATACATTTTGTAGTTCCGTTATTTCGCACCTCACGGCGCTGTCTAAAATCCTATACATTTTGTGCGTGCTGGAGCTATTGTTGTTTATTTATTTATTTTTATACACTTTACATGGCCATACAGTATATACTCCAATACACCATGCAAGGAGGAGTCAGAAACACTTAATATTATTTACAAACATTCATCAAAATTAAAGAAAAAGCCACAAACTATATTAGGAATCAATTAAATACATTTCAATGTTGTCATCCTTAATTAAATTTATAATTTGTTGCCAAAGAAATGTAGTATACAAAGTTAAATTTAGAATTAATAAAAAATATATATGTTATTTTATCGATTCTCACAGAAGTACCAACATGCTTTGCTGATCTTGCAAAGATCGTCTGCGAAAACGTCAATCTGTGGTGCCGATTCAATCAGATTCTGAAGTGCATACAACGCTCTGGGCAATGGAGAACGTTAAGGTTGTTAAAGGTACCTACATGACAAAGAGCCTATTTAAATATATAAATCTACTTAATACTAATATTTCGCACACCTGGATCAAACTGTTTTAACTCAAAATATTTTTTATTTCCCAAATAAGCAAAAGTTTGCAAAAAAAAGAAAAAATATTTTTTTTAGTCTTGAGGTATCATTGGTAGAACCTCTATTTGAAATAAAAGGGGTCATTTTTTTTAAAGATAAAAATCATTATCCGAAAAACAAAACACTATTGCATGGTGAATAAGACCGCGTCTGCAAATCGCGATCACACCCCCCGCAGTGTCAAGTGTGTGTCAAGTATCTGTGTCAAGGTATTTGCCTTCTTACAGAGGTTGCGTTTGCTTTCCGTAACTACGGACAGGGCATGGGGTAACCATTAAAGGTTGAAGTATACGAGCCAGGCGGCGGAGCCGCGATCACGACTCCGTGATTGGTAGCAGGTGACGAGCGTAGCATTGTCTGGCGTCCGGCGGACGGGCGTGCAGAGGGGCCAGGTTTCTCACAAGCGGGAAATCTGTCGCCTCTGCGCGCGCGAACATGCCAGCCGCCAGACGACGCACGAATTCGTCCAGTGTTTCCATCCGCATATCCCTATGGATTACATCGTTCCTCACGTACCGCGAGGCGCCGACAATGGTACGAAGCGTTAGGTTTTGTTGCGCTTGTAAACGTACGCAGCTGAGGTGAGAGCGTACCAGGCCGGTGCGGCGTACGTGAGTCGGCTGCGGATATATGATTTGAATATGAGTAGCTTTCTGTGAAGCGGCAAACTGGATGCAAACACTGGGCGAAGTTTGGCTCTCGCCACCCGCGCCATGTTTTATGTGTGCTGTTTATAAAAAATACGTAGTTATTTATTTTTATTCTAGAATATAATACAAAATATAATATAATACGTATTTGCTCTGAAATAAATTCCACTTTTTTTTTTTAAATACTAGCACGACATGCACCCACCTGATTGTAAGTGGGAGCGAGATCCATGAATGTTAACAACTGTAATCAGACACTCATGACTGACATCAGTCCCTAACACTATGCCGGCTTGACTGGACATGACGGCAATTCGAGCCTGATCCCGAAATGTACATACACTTTACTGGGTTTATCGGCACGAACGGTGGATACTTCCCCGCCCCGGCAAACTGGACAAATTACCACTATCAGTCTGCCTACCACCTATTAATATAATTGTAGTATATTGTTTTTGGCCTTTCTTTGACATTAGTACATTACTTAATATTATTTATTAAGTACTTTTTATTTATTTTACTATTATTTTCCTTCACTGTTGCTGCCGCTCGTCAGTGGAACAAGCTACCCCTGGCTATAAGGCGTGCACCATCGTCAACGTATTTAAAAACCTTCTAACCACATTATTTCTTGAGAAACAGAATGTATGGCTCTCGAATTAGTTGTTTGACATTTTATTTATATATATATATATTTATTTATTTATAGTGTATGTTTATATATTTAGTATGTAGTTATGTGTATTGTTTTTTTTATATTGTATATGTAAATGCGTAATTATGTTTATTTACAAATTTAAGCTATTTTAATATTTTTCTTTATCCTGCCCATCACGTTACATGATCCCCAAGGTTAGCTAGTGAAGAATGCCTTATGGCGTTATAGCTCGCCTATGTACTAGGTTTTTAAGTGCAATAAAGTATTTAAATAAATAAAAATAAATAATTTTAATTTCTAGATTTTAAGTGACAAAGCCAGTATACAGCAGCACCTATGAAGGTAGCGATTGTTTATAGTGTTATTTGGTAAATGACGATGGCTGTTCTTTGCTATTAATGGCATTCTTGGGCATACGTCTCTAAGGGGATAAACTGACGGCTAACGACATCTATGGGAAATTAGAGAAAAACTATAGTTTCCTTGCCGTATAGGTGTTCGAATTAGGCCGCGTTCGTTTTAAGAAATGTTAGCATGAAATACCACTTTTTTTAGCACAAGTCGTTCTATTAATGAAACTTATAACATTTGATGCTAATTTCGTATATCAGTACCGTGTTGAAAGGAGGGTTATTGATGTTACTTTTTGACAGATGTCATTTACATTGTATACTTTATAGTTTATATTATATTTGTTTAAAATGTATGAGCGATCGTTTTGAATATCTGTGCGACTCTCACTCCCGTTCTCTTCGTTCTTCGCACAACAACCAACTTTCTATACCTCTTCATTCTTCCAGCAGATATTCAGATTCTCTTACCGTGTCTGCAGCTCGTCAATGGAACAGACTACCTCTATTTATTAGACAGGCTTCGTCTTTAAATATATTTAAAAAACTATTATTTTCACACTTCCTTAAAAAACAAAATGAACCCTAATCTCGACATCTTGACATATTAGTATTTATTGTATTTATTATATTTATTTATATAAGTATTATATAAATTGTACTTAGGTATATAAGTATTTGTGTAGGTCGAATTTATGTAATATGTATTAAATAAAGTATTTATATTTTTACGTACTTAATTATTTAATTCTAATATATTTACATTTACCTAAAAATCTCATACACCCATCATATAAATCTATCACTCTCCCAAAGGTTAGCTGGTAGAGAATACCTTCATGGTATTATGCTCGCCTATGTACATATTTTTATTTTGTATATTTTGTGTGCAATAAAGAATTTTATTATTATTATTATTATTTTAAACGATTTTATGTAATAAATTCAAAGACCATAATACATTGTCAATTGATTTGTTATTATTTGTTTCTTGGCATGCTTGTCAAAAAGTATGTTAACCTCACCGCTCGTTTTATTAAAGAAATGTTAGCATTGTTATAAAAAGTGGTATTTCTTAACAAAAACGACATTTCGTGCTAGTTTATGAAGTTGCTACGAGATGTTGTAAATGCTATAAAACGAACGAATTAAATAATAAGGTTATAAAAAAAACGCGTTTTTGATTTGAAACAGTTTTGATCGAGTGGTGCGACCTTATTTATACCTATGCCTTTTATTGGCCAATCCTTAAATTATAATTAGAATTATTTTGGTCACGAATCAGCCGCGGTCGATACGAAAAAAAAAACAAAGACTACCATTTACAATAATAATATAAACTTATCTACTTACATTGTTCATTACTCATTCAAACCAAACACAAGCTTTGTACAATACACTATACCCGGGTTGAAAACCCCGAGTAGAAGAATGGATAACGGGACCATCAAATTTCAATTACAGCTTCTTCTTCTTCTTAGTCGCTACACTCTTGGCAGAGTGGTCGTGGTCGTCGCTTGAGTGTCAGTGGCACGCTTAACAAGCCGTCGCCACTCGTCTCAAACTGCAGCCTTCCTGGAGCACTCATGTAGGGGGTGATCCATTGCTGCTTTAACCTGGTCAGTCCATCTCATCGGAGACCTACCACGCATTCTCTTGCCATCGACTTTTCCCTGAACTACAAGGCGCTCAATGGATGTATCTCCACGCCGCGACACGTGTCCAAAGAAAGTGAGAATGCGTGATTGCACGATTGAGGAAAGGGGTTGTCCTATCTCTAGTTCCTCCAGGATGGATTTGTTGGTTCGGAACCTTGTCCACGATATGCCCAACATTCTCCGCCAACACCACATTTCTAGAGCATTAATCCGTTTTATTTCAGTTTCGCGCAGGGTCCACGTCTCTGCAGCATACAGGAAAGTGGGGAACAGAAGAGCTCTGACCAGCCGGATTTTAGTAGCTTTCGTAATGTTTCGGTTCCTCCATATTTTCTTAAGCTTCTCCATAGCAGACCTCGACACTGCCATACGACACTTAATTTCCTCCTCGCATCCACCGCCATTCGAAATCAATGCTCCCAGATAAATGTATGATTACAGCAGGGCCTCTATAATCCGAACTATCCCCTGCGCAATCGTTGTTTCTCACACCTGTATTGTATGTAACGTTTTCTCATCTCAATAGCTCCTTCACTCAACTCTTCCAACCGTCAAACGGGTTCCCTCAAGGAATCCTCGAAATCGCTATTCTTACACCCGTATAGTCATATCCTCACGGATCCTCCACTTAACATTTCCTTCCAACTCTTAAAAGAAAATTAGGTAATTGAGACGATTAAAATTAAAAATCGCGTCTAATGTACCAGCTTACGGCTGTAAAGTATCATCAAGACCGTTTCCCTTTCGCGTTGGTCAAAAATATATATAAATAAGCGGATTGACATTTAGCCAACTTTACTATAGGCCAATCATGACAAGTGGCAAGCTCGTCGATGTCTCCAGCGTTCCAAACTCGTATCACAAATAAATTAAATATAAATTAAATGTATTTATTTACATTAATAAATATTTTTGTGTCCCGACCAGGAATCGAGCCCGGTACCTCCGAGACTTAACCGCTAGACCACGGAGGCAGCATACGGCTGACCTTCACAATAAAGCTGTCGGCTCGGCTCTATTTTTAACTTTAGTCGTAACTACAGGGTGCGCCAGAGAAACTTACTTATTTGAAAGGTCATTAAAAACAAAAGTACTTCAGTTATTGTTTTAATTTTTATTTTATTTTAGAATACAATATCCCAATTTTTTATTTATACAGTCTTGAAAATGACATCGGTTAAATGGCGGGTCGCATTGCGCATACACTGATGAAGTCGATTTCTGAAGTTAGTGTCCACTCTTTGCAGCATATCAATCGGTATGTTGGCAATGGCGTCGCGAATGTTGTTTTTAAGGTGAGCTATTGTCCGTGGCCGATCGACATAAACCAGGGATTTCAAATAACCCCATAAAAAGAAATCGCATGAAGCCAAATCTGGAGAGCGAGCCGGCCATGTGAGATCGCCTCTGAGAGAGATAAGTCTTGTTCTTTTTATGGGGTTATTTAAAAACCCTGGTCAATCAATCCGATGTCATTTTCAAGTCTGTATAAAAAAAAATTGGGATATTGTATTCTAAAATAAAATTAAAATTAAAACAATAACTGAAGTACTTTTGTTTTTAATGACCTTTCAAATAAGTAAGTTTCTCTGGCGCACCCTGTATTACAGAAATTTAATTTTCGTTTGACAGCTGGAAGGAAATGTTAAGTGGAGGAGGCGTTGAGTAATCCTCTTAGAATACGGGTGTTAGTTGTAACCTCTCCAAACCTCAAAAGCCATAAATGTTACCATTTGAAATATTTACGGTAAGATAAGTTTTTTCTTTCTGGCAACATTGTAGTTTGCGTTTCAGTATTCTAAATATTTATTTTGTCAGTATTACTACACGTTCTAGCACTTTTGACATCCATAAGTTAAGACAAGCGGAATTAATAATTGAGTGGAGGATCCATTGAGGACACGACTAATAATACGGATGCCTCGCAATATCGTGTTTACCATTTACATCAATCTATAAGAATTATACTGGAATTTTACAACAATTTTGCGTAATAAAAACATATCATAAAAAACCGTTGTTATATTTAGAAAAATGTCTTTATAAATATCTACATACATAATCTGAACGCTCCAGAAAGCCGAACAGGGTATACATTTTGGGTGTTCGGATTATTCGAGTCCCTACTGCATTCTAATAAGAATCATTTTGCATACTGCAACTTCTTCGGTATTTATATTTTTCTATAACTATTCTCAATGTAGCAAACGAATTACCACAACTTTTTGATGTCTCTAAAGTAATTAACCAAACAAAAAGCTTGCACTTATATGTCCGTGCAAAAGAGCGGGAATCACTACCACCATAGCTAAGATTATTTTTGTTTAATTAAAATGTATGTCCAATTAATATAAGTTGTTAGTTAACTGAGTATATAATAGCCAAGTAAAACTTGTCTCATTTTTATATTATGCACACAAAAGTAATGGCCATAAAGGTCTGCGATTGCGTTCACTGAGAAAAGTGGATATTTGATATGAAGAACTCAAATTAACTGATGAATTTTAGGAGTTACATGGATAAGATGTTCATTCTTTAAGTATACAATGTCGTTAAGCTAACTTATGTTATTACTATCATATCATACATACATATATTCACGCGAGATCCCTTGCGGGGTAGGCAGAGACAATTGAGCGCCACTTGACACGATCACGACATACCTCTTTCGCTTCGTCGACATTCATCACCCTTCATACATGCCGTTTTGTTCGCATCCAACTTCATTTCATCCATCATATTTAGGAGTTCGTTCATCTTATCTTTCATCTCTCCACGGACATTCCAGGTGCCAAGACGACACTCAGCTGTCCTCGATCCGCGTTTATAGGGCCATGCGTGATGGCTTGCGGACCCCATCGCCGCTCCGGCATTAGCATTGCGTATCCCGCATTACAATACCCCTCCCGCGCGCGGGGCGGCAACCATGTTACTACGATAACTGATAAGTATTCCTGTAATTTTTATTTATTTATTTTATTCAGGAAATATAATAATAAAATTAATTACATTTATCACTTAACGACCTACAGTTTCCATACATTAAATTATGGAATATGTAAAATTTTAGATAAAATATACAATACCCATCCTGCCACGCTGCCAGCATCTCGTAGTATCTTGATAGTAATGTTATGTATGATAATGTGTAGACACATTAGCCCCATCACAAATTCAGGCGACCTCGTCAAGCGCGGGAAGTGCGGCGGTTTCTGCTGAGAACCTCACGCAGCGCAAATACGCCAACCTCAGTACAGGTTACGAATTTGCGCCGTTTGGGGTCGAGACGATGGGTCCATGGGGACACTCGGCCAAGCGTCTGGCCAAGGAGTTGTCCAAACGGCTAACGGAAAAGTCTGGAGACAGGAAAGCTGGCAATTATTTCTGTCAACGTATTAGCTTAGCTATACAGAGGGGAAATGTTGCCAGTCTTCTTGGGACTGTCACTGAAGGGTCGTCTATAGAAGACATTTTTTACTTATAGTTTATTTTTTATTAGGTTTAATTTATATTTTTTTATTTTTTATTTTTTTTAAATTATGTATGATAGTGATAATATTAATAGTATGTAAAAAAATCAGTTAATCACCATTACATCAAATATCAATTTTCCTCAGTGTTAGAATTTAATTACCAATCGCAATATAGAGCTTACATAGGCTCTAGTTTGATGAGCGAATCTCAAGATGGCGGGTCTGGTGGGGGTGGTGCTGCCATGAGGGGTTGTTGCAAAAGCTTGACGGCTGCGGGGAAGCCGGTCAGGTCGAACCCTGGAGCGGGGACGATGCCAGCTGCTGTAGCTGTGCCTTGGAGGTAGGCTACTAATCTGAAAAAGGAAATATTATTTAAATTTTCAATAATCAAGACTCAGCTTTACGTCACTTTATGGAAGAATTAGGAATAAATTATTTATTTCAGAATTAATTCCATAATTGTTAGTAACATTTTAACTTAGAACTATGGCTGCGTTCGTTTTGTAGCATTTCCAACATCTCGTAGCAACTTCATAAACCAGCGCGAAATATTGTTTTTGTTAAGAAATACCACTTTTTAACAATGCTAACATTTCTTAAATAAAACGAGCGGTGAAGCTACTGTTTGACAAGTATTTTCGTTCATGTTTTATCATACCATGGCATCCAACACACATGATATTAATATGGTCTTTGAATTTATTACACAAAATCGTTTATAATACATATATAATAGAAAACTATAAAGTATATAAAGATGGTAAACAAACCATTTTATATGTTAAATGACATCTGTCAAAAAGTAACACTATAACCCTTTTTTCAACACGGTACTGATATACGAAATTAGCATCAAATGTTATTTTTTTTATTAAACGAACGGCTTGTGCTAAAAAAAAGTAGTATTTTCATGGTAACATTTCTTAAAACGAACGCGGCATATGTTAGTAGGTATACACATTAATTAAAAAGTTAAAAACAAACAGCAAAAATAATAATAATAATACGTACTTAATTTAATTTATATAAATTAGTTTTTTTTTCAAATCATAAATATGTGTAGCGATTTATAGGTGCTACGCAAATGCTGTACATTACATAAGCACGTCCGCCATCAATACGTTAATGGAACGAGCTTCCAAGACAGTCGTAGTGGAATCATTAGTATTTGGTTAGGTAGGGAGTAGGGAGGCTCCGGCATGGTACGCCTTAACGTCAAAGGCCCTTCAGAGACCGTCTGCAAATATAACAAAACCTAGTATTGCGTAGCATAGTCGGCACAACGCGAGAAACGATGTCATCCTCCGTGATATGCGGATGGAAACACTGGACGTATTCGTCGTCGTCTGGCCGAGGGAATATTCGCACAGGCAGAGTTCCCAATCATAGGAAGTCTTTACTCTACTGTAATAAGTGTGACTAAAATTATAAATATAATAATAAGATTTTAACATTGTAAATAATGTTTAACAAAATTTGTGTGCCAGAAATGGCTGAATGTGCAGAACTAACTTACTATTAATATTTACTATTACCATTTTCTATGCAAATAAATAATTTCATTTCATTAACTGATCTTGTTTTTACTGCGGCATAAATGTCAATGGAGAATACATCTCACACCTCCGATTCGCGGATGACATAGTCATCATGGCCAGCTCGCTCAAGGATCTTAGCAGAATGTTAAACGGCTTAAACGTGGCTTCTCAGCAGATAGGCCTCGGAATGAACCTGGATAAGACTAAGGTTATGTTCAATGACCATGTCAAGCCGAGGCCAATCTGTGTGGGAAATGCTACTCTCGAAGTTGTGCAGGAATACGTCTACCTTGGACAGACTATTCAGCTAGGCGCTGCTAACTTCAGCAAAGAAGCCGACAGACGCATTCAGCTAGAATGGGCGGCATTCGGGAAACTTCGACATATCTTCTCATCGTCCATACCACAGTGTTTGAAGACAAAAGTCTTCAACCAGTGCGTCCTCCCCGTAATGTCGTACGGAGCAGAGACGTGGACACTGACAGTGGGTCTGGTTCACAAATTCAAGGTCGCTCAGCGAGCTATGGAGAGAGCTATGCTTGGTATTTCTCTGATGGATAGAATTCGAAACGTTGAAATTCGTCAGAGAACCAAAGTTACTGACATAGCATTCAAAATTAGCAAGCTGAAGTGGCAATGGGCCGGACACATCTGCCGCAGAACCGACGACCGATGGCGCAAACGGGTTCTGGAGTGGAGACCACGTACGGGACGACGCAGAGTGGGACGACCCCCCGCCAGATGGACGGATGACCTGAGGAGGGTCGCTGGTGGGGGTTGGATGAGGATTGCAAAAGACCGCGTGCAGTGGCGAGCCTTGGGGGAGGCCTATATCCAGCAGTAGAGAGACAAGGCTGATGATGATGATGATGATGAACTGATCTTGACAAATCTTCTCAGTATACTATTTTTATAATTGGTGGTATTTCTATAGTTCGCGTAGTCGCATAGTCGCGTCGTCATTGATGCACAGAGTACGAGGGAGCAGCAAAATTATCTTGAAGGTAGTGAGAATACAGACTGCCCTATAATAGGGCACTGGGTACATACATGTATGGTTCCAGTGTTTCAGGGGGGCAAGGCAAATATGAAAAGAAAGTCCTTTTTTACTAATTTTTCGCCCAAAAAATCAGTATTGCAATTCAGCGGGGAAATGCAGCCAGCGTTCTTGCCACCATTCCACGCGGACGGGACTTATATCCCTATCCTTAGTATTAATCGAATATATATATATATATTTACTAATATAAATAGCAAACATTATGTTACTAACCCCAATGGATACTATTACAAAATAAACGCATTTTTTTATTATTATTTAGGTATACATACATACATACATATCTTTACGCCAGGTCCCTTGCGGGGTAGGCAGAGACAATTGAGCGCCATTTGTCACGATCTCGACATACCTCTTTCCCTTCTTCGACATTCATCAACCTCTTCATACATGCCCTTTTGTTTCGATGGCTTTTTATTGCACCGGCAGCTATTGTTTTATTTATTTGATCGTGATAAGTGAGTCTTGGTCTGCCAGGGCCTCTTTCACCCACAACTTTCGCATTATATATCTGGTTCGTCAATCTCTCTTCAGTCATCCTTTCAACATGCCCGAACCATCGGAGCATGCCTTTCCTTATTTTTGTCCCTATGCTTTCTTTCATACCCACCTTTTTGCGTATTTCGTCATTACGTAGGATGCGGTCCGTTAAAGTAACACCGCATATCCGACGCAACGACCTCATTTCCACTGCATTAACTCTACTCTCATGCGTGCTCTGACATATCCACGTCTCACTTCCATACATAAGTGTTGGTACCAACATGGCATTGTGTATGGCGAGCCGAGCTTTGTCACTGACATTTAGACTGGCGATCAGTGACCCCAGGACACCGTTAACACTATTTCCCGCGTTCACTCTTCTTTCAACATCCCTATCATACTTTCCATCCGCAGTGAAAACACATATAATTTCATTTACTTGTTCTAGAGTTTCATCATCAATCTTTATCGTCACGGTTGTCGTCCTTCTTCTTTCAAACACTAGTACCTTGGTTTTTCTCGCATTCAATTATTTATTTAATTGAAAATTCACCTTCTTAATTCCTCCAGGGCGCTGGCCTGCATCAGGATGTAGTTTTTGGCCAGTAAAAGGGTTGCGATCTTTGACAGTTTCCTGACCGAAGGCGAGTGTGCATACGGTATGACTCCTCGAAGCTCGTCTAGGGCATCGTTCTGAAATAACAATGTTTAATGCATCAAAATCGAGTTCAATTTAAAATGATGGTCTATTTGCATTTCTTAATGGCTCTTATAAATCAACAAGGTACCTACTTAATGTATGTATATATATTGTATTGTATGTATATATGTATTACATATACTCGTGAACTGTGAATACAATTTAAAAGAAATCACCATACAAGATGTATGATACTCATAACGTTAATGCAGGTATAATTACCAAATCATGCATTCGTCTTCTTTCCCGCGCGTTAATATTGAGCCGTACGGTTTTTCCTTGCCGCATCTTCTGCTTCGATTTGCCATCGCCGTGTGATCTGAAATTTTAAGAACACAATTAAGCTTTGAAAACAAAAACATTAAATAATAATGAAGTAATTTACAAACAGTATAAAATAATTACAATATAAATTAAAACTACTTAAAAGTAAAAATTAAAATAAATATAAACTAAACCTAATAAAAAATAAACTATAAGTAAAAAATGTCCTCTAGAGACGACCCTTCAGTGATAGTCCCAAGAAGACTGGCAACATTATAGCTAAGCTAATACGTTGGCAGAAATAATTGCCAGCCTTCCTGTCTCCAGACTTTTCCGTTAGCCGTTTGGACAACCCCTTGGCCAGACGCTTGGCTGAGTGTCCCCATTGGTCTCGACCCCAAACGGCGCAAATTCGTAAACTGTACTGAGGTTGGCGTATTTGAGGTTCTCAGCAGAAACCGCCGCACTTCCCGCGCCCGACGAGGTCGCCAGGATGTGTGATGGGGCTAATGTGTCTACACATTTCGCATCGCACACCAGGGACCTGCCAAGTTTCCACGGCCCAACGGTCATGCCGTCGGGTCTTTTGCCATCGCTCCGCGCAATCCCAGAGGGTTGTAGGATCGCGGGTACTCCAGCAGTGACAAAAGCCCTTCGAATGATGTATGAAATAATAATTATGTTTTTTTTCTACAATTAAAACTTATCTATAAACCTAGTTAACATTTTGACTATATTTTATATCGTTTTGCGATTTTGATTAGTCCGAGTAGGCCAGCGAACAAGGATGCCTTACTATTTTCTTAACGCGAATGCACACGCATAGGCCACATCCTGTTATCAAACATACCACAGTATTTGAAAACAAAAGTTTTCAACCAATGCGTTCTTTCAGTATTGTCGTACTGAGCAGAGACGTGGACACTGACAGACAGACTGTATTTCTCTGATGGATAGAGTCCGAAACGTCAGTCCCTACCACTATGCCGGCTTATAAACATGCTTTTTCACACTTCGTTTGAAGGACTCCAGGTTATAGGAATGGGGAAACACACTGGCTGGAAGACCATTCCATATCTTCAGCGTGCGACAGATGTAAGAGTTTTTAAATTTGTATGTACGCGTAGGGATAGTGGCTGCGGTATGTGGATGCATATTTTGGACATTGAGAGCATCTGTAAGGTACTGTAACGGGTACATGTAGGTTACAGAGTTTTATTTGCATTTTAAGAAAGAATAGTATTGTCAATATACGACAATGACAGGGTTGATGGGTTTTTCTTTTAAAAAGAAGAAAAAAAGGAAGATCGGGGGAGCTCGGACCGAGAGGTCGACAGAGCGAGTATTTTTATAAAGATTAGGATTAAAATAAAAATTAGTTAAAGTCTACCGCGTAATAGTGTCCCACGTAGATAAGTGTTTAGTTTTTCTATATATGTAATTATTTCTAAACTATAAAGTATAAAAAAGTTTTATGCATTTTCAATAAAAAAAAGGAGTTCCGTAGAATCCTCTCCGTAACAATTAAAAGCAACTACATCCAACCGCAGGCGTTGGACAATCATGTAACTGCAAAGGGCAGGTTACAGTACCTAGCGGAACCATCCCAGAGATGAGAACAGTATTCCACGCATGACCTTATTTGTGCTTTATAAAGCATAAGTCGGAGTGAGGTCAATCTTATATAATTAAAATTAAATAAATGTCAAAATAAATAAATAAATATTTCCAGACAGGTCACACAGCGCCATCTACTTTCCGTGGTAAGCTACGAGGCTTGTGTTACGGAAACTAGATGGTTGATAAACTACATATTATACTTTTTTTTTTTTGTAAATATATACATATTATACATATAAACACCCAGACCGAGACAAATTATACAATGTACAACTTGTCCCCGGTGGGAATCGAACCCACGACCTCCCGAGTTCACGGCAACGTTTGTTACCACTAGACCACGGAGGCGGCAATAATACACCTAGATGTCAAAATAGAATAAAATAATAAATTGTCCTACGTGATTCGCTTATAATTATATTCGGTTAATGAATAAAAACATTGTGGTCGTCTTATGAAATTCGTTTACTTAAAAATAAATCACAAGATGGGGCAAGAAGTCAAACGGTATGATAATTAAAGCTAGGACAATCGTAAAGAATTAATTAGTCTATGACGTTGCATTGTCTTTTGTTTTTTAATACTAATACGACATGTGATCTTACTCCCACCTGATGGTAAGTGGCGCGTAAGGTCCATGAATGTTAGCAACTGGAATCAGACACTCATGACTAACATCAGTCCTAACACTATGCCGGCTTGATTGGGCATTCAAAATGATTTTGTTGTTTCTCTGGCAATATGCCGACCTGCATGCTACGGAAGTGTAAAAGACGTTCTTCTACGACAAGAGAAGAAGAACAAAGTAGATCGTAAAAAAAATAACACAAAAATTATATAGGAAAATTACAATCAATACCTTTAGTCGTCGCTATAACGTAACTGTTATGTATAATCGTTATGTTATTTTATTTATTAATTAAACAAATTTACGATTTATGTATTCGAATTCAAGTTTTATTAATTAATAAATAAATGTTTAATAAATAAATATTTCCAGACAGGTCACACAGCGCCATCTAGTTTCCGTGGAAAGCTACGAGGCTTACGGAAACTAGATGGTTGATAAACTACATATTATACATTTTTTTTGTAAATATATACACATTATACATATAAACACACAGACCGAGACAAATTATACAATGTACAAGTTGCCCACGACCTCCCGAGTTCACGGCAACGTTTATTACCACTAGACCACGGAGGCGGTCAAACTATTAGATATCAAAATTAATAGATAAACAGGTATCGCTATTTAAAAATATCATTTCATTTTTGATTGCCTATTTTGAGCAATCGGTGTCGTTTCGATTTTTTTTACTAATAATAACTACAGTCCCCTAAATGGTGCCTATAATATCCAATACTGATCAATAGTAAAGTACCTTGTATGTATGACGAAACGAGTGCGTAATGCATAGTACTCGAGTCATTGACTTTCATATAATTACCGGACATTTAAATTGTATTTTTTACACGTTTCGTTAATGCAGTTTATACATACAAGCCAAAGTGGATTTTTAAAGAAAAAGTATTTGATTGTAAACTAGCATATATATATATTAACAATCTATACAATAAATATATTTGGGGTTGCGTATCATTACAGTCCCTAAAACACTTTTGGACATTGGCCTTCCAGAACATATATCTGGAGAATTTGGTCTACACTCGCCACGCTGGCCAGACGGCTTGGCTAGCATATGATGTCAATATGACAAATGTACGTAAGAAAAGTGTATTTCTCATTGGTACATGCCGGGTGGGTTGGAACCGACCTTTGTAGGATTCAAGGAACGCGTTCTTGCAACCGAGCCACCACCGCGCCACATCTGGGGGTCGCGTATGACTTTGTTAAATAAATAAATAAATCTAAATGTATAAATTTAATTTTCTATAGCAGTGCAACGTGGGATTGCAGCTAGTGAGTGTTCTTGGTACATTTAATTAATAAATTTTCGTATTAATAGATATATTTTTTTATCTGTTAAACATATTTCGTATAAGCTGTTGGTCTTCTGCTAACAGCTTACCCTTTGGACTGCTCCACTGTTTGGTCTTTCACTAACAGGAATAGAATCATAAAAAAAAAAATGACGTGTCATAAATGCATGTAATAGGTTTTCGTGAATAAAGGTATTTTGACTTTGACTTTATTATTAAAGTAAATTCAAAAAATGTTATTGTTAAAATAACAATTATCTAAAATAAACTATTAAGAAAGAGTTTATTTTATATAAAATATCACTCTTAACTATTTTGCACTACATGTCTAAAAAAATATTCGAAGGAATAAAAAAAGATGTAAATTTAATAATTATAAGTTTGTTGGCTAAAAGTGAATGCATTGAAAGCATGGTTTTTGACCACTCCGCAATAATAGCTAAGAATAAATTCCATAGAGTCCGGTCGTTACATGCAGTCAATTAGAACAATATTTAGGGGTGCAAATGCATTGTTCGCGTTTTATTCTATTGTGCACAGATGCTGAGCGTTACTGACGTGATTCCATAGTGATTAGCGAAGGGAGTGCGGTGGACGATTGTCAAGTAGTTACTTATTTATTGCATATGGCCCAATTCTCACATCTGTTCAATTTTAAAGTAAATGGTTTTTTTAACTACAAAAATATAATTTTGAATTTTTCAAGAGTGTGGCTACCCTAAATATCATATTTACCTAAAACATAATATTTCCTATATATATATATAAACATATAATTCAACGAGGAAATGCGGCGAGCATTTTAGGTACCCTCCCTGGTGGTAAGCCCTTAGTTTATTTTGTAGAATAGTTTAAAGAACAATGGGCATTTTTATATGGACCCCGTCCCCAGTGTTGTAACATCACGGGCAAAGCTTTAAATTACAGAGGGGTATCTGTATATGCCAATGGTAAATGAATTAATTTCAAAAAATATGGGAAATTTTGGTTATAACCTTTTATTCTTCTCTAATAACCAATGTATAAATGTATGAATAGACGTCTTTTCTTAGTTAAAAACGGTGGCTCTTAGTTATTATATCCATGTTGACCTACAAACCTATCTTGTTCTTAATAGATTAAGGGAATTTTAGTACTAAAACACCACGTGAATATATGAATGATGGTTTTAATAAACATCACAGACAATAGTACACCGTATTTTCACTTTCTACAATAATGTCGTCCCAAGCATTCGCTGGCCCAAGGAAATTATTTAAATGTCTGCCTATTCCAAAATACCATATTATGCTTACAGTATGCGCGCACGTTCCTATCGTCCTCATTCCTGTCATGCATGAGCAGTAATATTCTTCAATTGCATGTCTGCCCTGCGCATTGCGATTGATTAATATATAGACATAATATATTTTATTTGAAATGTGCCTTGATAATATGCGGCCTCTCAGAAGCGTGCAGTGTTCTGTTGCGAGCCCATACTAAGACATGCTTGGACTAGGAGCAGCACACACTTCTATATTATATACACCAACACCACCGCCCAATTGTCGCTGACATAAGATTTAGCTAGTTTTAAATGATATGTTCCTAAACTAAATAAAATAAAGTCTTCTTCCGTCAATTCAGGGAAAGGCTGATTTATTGAAGCACCGTTCATTATCAAAAATTACGCTTGTTGTCGGTTGACGTTTTCGGCAACAACATAGTTACCCAATCTGTTGGGAATGTTCACTCTGTTATTTATTGTTGTTATGAAGGCAGCAATGCGGAAATCGTCGAAAACATGTGGCAAAGTTTTATTAAATAGTTGGTTTCTAAATATTTTAAAATTTCGCTTAAACCAACCATTAATGACCTCAATGACCCATCGCACGATTGTTATTAAGCGAGATTTGTTAGCTTGTAGATCTGTAAGCTGCGTCGCATGTCTGTCTTTGGTCGGTGGCATGCGAGGCACATAACCACAGGTCTCAATGTTCGAGATAGTCTCTGAAGCCTCTATCCAGAATAAAAACATCGTTTTGTTGTTCCAAACGGACTAATTACGAATTTTAAAAACAAAAATAACCCGATTGCATGCCGACAAAGGCACTCGCTAAACGGTTTCTTTTGTTCACTACCGGCAGGTAGAGCGTGCAAGTCATTCTGTCTCACTCGCACACTATGATAAGAGGAATGCGAAAAAATCGCTACAACAATAATAATAATAATAATATATTATTATGAATAAGCTTAAATTAATTTATATTTTCTTATGGTTTGTACTAAGAAGTGAATAAAGTATTTAAGGTTTAAGGTGAGGTTTCTATACTCAATAACTTTTTTTTCCCGCGCTTTACGAAAATACTGCCATACAAAAAAAATATGTAAATTTAAAGATCTTTTTAATAGAATAGGTATCAAATTGTTACAAAGGTGGGGACATTTTGCCCATTGTTCTTTCATAGGTAATTTTATAATATGTATATAAAATTTTATAAATGTATTTTATTTAGTTTTATTTATGATTAGTTTTTTTAATCTAATTTATTTTAATATTTTTGTATCTACTTCGAATAAAAATATTAAATTTATTATTTTAGTATAAAAAAACAAAATAAATATGTAGGTTAGTACAATAACCTTCAGGTGGTAGGCGGACTGATGGTGGTAATTTCCCCAGTCTGCCGGGGCTGGGAAGCATCCACCGTTCGTGACGATAAACACAGTAAAGTGTATCCACACGTTTCGGGATCAAGCCGGCATAGTGTTAGGGAATAATGTCAGTCATGAGTGTCTGATTCTAGTTGCTAACATTCATGGACCTCGCGAGCCACTTACCATCAGGCGGGCGCAATGTAACATGCCGTGCTAGTATAATAAAAAAAAATAAAAAACATTTTTAAAAATATTTTTTATATTTTTTAGATCATATAAATGTTAAAACTAAAAAAATAATACCTAAGCTTGGCAAAACTTAAGCTGAATATAAACAATAACAATTATTTTTCTAGTTTAATAGTATAGTATCATCACGACCGTTTCCCTTTCTGGGTGGTCAGAAATAAAATAGAAAAAATAAATAAATATTTCCAGACAATCACACAGCGCCATCTAATTTCCGTGGTAAGCTACGAGGCTTGTGTTACGGAAACTAGATGGTTGATAAACTACATATTATACTTTTTTTTTTTGTAAATATATACATATAAACACCCAGACCGAGACAAATTATACAATGTACAACTTGCCCCCGGTGGGAATCGAACCCACGACCTCCCGAGTTTACGGCAACGTCTGTTACCACTAGACCACGGAGGCGGTCAAAATCAAAATCACGCTTATAAGCGGATTCATATTTAGCCAAGTTTACTATAGGCCAATCATGACAAGTGGCAAGCTCGTCGATGTCTCCAGCGTACCAAACTCGAGAAATATCACAAATAAATTAAATATTAATTAAATGTATTTATTTACATTAATAAATACTTTTGTGTCCCGACCAGGAATCGAACCCGGTACTAGTTTAACTTATATATTAAATATTATTATCTTTCTAGTTATTTATGTTATTTATTTAATCCGTAGCCCTAGTACCCACAAACTCCGTTATCGATTCGAAATCAACAACAAGGGACGTAATGGAACTACAATTTTGAGAGCTTTGAGAGAGAGAGGAATGCATGATATATTTTTTTTCGTTTTAGGCTCGATGGCTTGGATTTAATCGTGCTAAAGCTACAGGCTATTTATTAATTTAATTTATTTGTTTTATAACAGTATTTAAAAAATAAAAAACTCGCGTTCGAAAAAAATATTTTTTTAGTTTTTATTTATTTCTTTTCAGTTTTCATTGTAGATATTTTTTTCGCATGCGGATTTTTTATTTTTTTAATTTAACTTTTTTATTTTAATATTTTTAGTTATCGCTGTCTGTTATAATATATTTAATGTTTCTGACGACCTCGAATGAGATACCGTCGTGATTATACTTTTTATATGAAATTATTATTTGATCGTTGTGGTGCAGTTCAGTATATGTTTTATTTTGTAAATCTGATATAGCTGAGTATTCGTTGCAGATTCCTTTCTAAGATTAAACATTAACTGGAATCTGCTAAGCTGCTGGTCTTCTGCTAACAGCTTACTTATTGAACCACTTTTTTGCTTAGTCTTCTACTAGCAGGAGTAAAATCATTCAAAATAATTAAATTATTGACGTTTCATAAATGCCCGTAATAGGTTTACGTGAATAAAGATATTTTGACTTTGACTTTGACATTAATAATAATATATTTATTTTCGTATATATAGTATGAATATATTGATAATGATGAAAATAGATGAAACCTAATATTTTAAAATCTGAAAAACCCAGTTGATTCTAATCATCCAAGTAGCTACGTGTAGCATGCCGTGTACACTGCCCTTGGGTTGCAATTCCGACCTTATAAATTATTGTAAATAAGTGCTTGATATGTATTAATTGTAACATGTTAGTGTACCTTAAATAATAAATAAATTTACATCGATATTTTTTTACGACCGCCTCCGTGGTCTAGTGGTAACAAACGTTGCCGTGAACTCGGGAGGTCGTGGGTTCGATTCCCACCGGGGGCAAGTTGTACATTGTATAATTTGTCTCGGTCTGGGTGTTTATATGTATAATATGTATATATTTACAAAAAAAAGTATAATATGTAGTTTATCAACCATCTAGTTTCCGTAACACAAGCCTCGTAGCTTACCACGGAAACTAGATGGCGCTGTGTGACCTGTCTGGAAATATTTATTTATATATTTAAAATATATTTATTATAGGTAGGTAGGTGAAGATAAGACGTACATCGTAATAGATTCTAAATAGTCACTCTAAATAAAAAATGATAAAAGAAACCTCAACATGATTTTCAAATATCTATTTGATGATACCCTACTTAATATATTTCGTCGAATTTTTTATTTTTATTTTCCACAATATCGCGCCTGGCTGTCGCCTTAATGAAATTTTAATAATAATAATAATAAATAATTTATTTCAGAATTAATTCCATAATTATTAGTAACATTCCAACTTAGAACTATGTTAGTAGGTATACACATCAATTAAAAAGTCAAAAACAAACCGCAAAAATAATAATAATAATAACAATACCTAGCACTTAATTTAATTAATATTAATTCGTAAATATCTGTAGGGATATTTATACTACGCAAATGCTGTACATATTTAATTTACACATTCCCAGTTACAACTCCAATCCAGCGCTTAACAAAAGCGCTGTCAAAGCGCGACGATATATATATATATATAATGTCATATCTTGATTTAATTTATGGTCGCTCAGCGAGCTATGGAGAGAGCTATGCTCGGTATTTCTCTGATGGATAAAGTCCGAAACGAGGAAATCCGTTGGAGAACCAAAGTTACCGTATAGCCTTCAAAATTAGTAAGCTGAAGTGGCAATCGGCTGGACATGTCTGTCGTAGAACCGACGAACGATGGAGTAGACACGTACGGAAAGTAGATATGGACGGATGACCTGAGGAAGGTCGCTGGTGGGGGTTGGATGAGGGTGGCTGGAGATCGTGTGAAGTGGCGAGCCTTGGGGAGGTCTATATCCAGCAATGGAGAGACACAGGCTGATGATGATGATGATATCTTGAGTGACACTCGGTTGATAAAGACGAATCGATTGACGTAAGAAAAATGTGTGTGCCACAAAGGAACATACAGACATAGGCTGATAAACACATTTAACCGTTCTTTGCCTCACGCAGTAGGGGTAAAAAATAATAAATAACGATTTTTTTGTATGAATTTACCACAACTAAAATCGTAATAACATGTAAATTTAACTATATTTTTTATACATAAACTTAAACTTACTCTCCATAGCTGGTGCCGGGTTCTGGCTCATTTTCGTCAGTCGGATAGCAGTGCTGCTGAAGTGGAGGTTGTCCTCCTTGCATGTAAAAGCCGCCCAGGCCCACAGCACCAAGCGGCGTTCTTCGGCCTGGCACCGACTGCGGGGGAGAATGAGCCTCCCCCAGCGCGGCACCATCCCACGACCTTCGACCTTCCATTTTACAAACTAACACATAACTGTTATTATTAATTTACAGTTTAAAGTAAAAATATAACACCATTGTTGAATACACCGCGGTGTTATGCGGTCTGTCGTGTAGTTAGAGAGAGCCGCTTGCAGATCGATTGCTCTACGCAGCTGGTTGCCGTTCTTTTTTTCCGAGTTATGAACCCGTTTTATATATTTTTATTATACATTGCGTGTTAGTTTGTACGTGTTTTAGGTTTAGTTTAGCGATAACAAGCATTGTATTATAAAAATTCAATGCTCAGGGTTGATAATGAACGCGCAGCTGAAGCGTTCCACCCCTCCTTTGATCTCGTTTTGTCGTAGGGTGAGAGAGATGGGGCTGTGATTTATTTTGGCCCGTGCCGTAACTAAGTAGTTACTTTTCATTTTGCAAGTAACGATTATTGTTTGCCAATTGTTTGGGATTCATTTTCTTTAAGTGTAGCTTGTCTTTTAATTTTAATATCAATATTATTTATTATTGATGTACAGGAGGATAAATAATCATAATCACAGCCCCGACTTAGAATAGACAGTCCTAGTCCTCCACTGTTGGAGATGGGCTGTCCGTAACATAATCCATTTCGGGCTATTTTTCGTACTTGCTAAAAAAAAAATTTAAGGTATATATATATTTTTTTTATATATTATAATCTAGAATAAAAATAAAGAACTACATATTAAAATATATATATATTATATTTAGTATCTAATTTAATCACAAGTTACGGTGCAGAGAAGTTTTCCTAAAAATATCGTCATTCATACTGAGCCTAATCAAGTAGCGAGAGGTCGACGATCGCGCGAACGTTGACTTACGTAATCATTTCTCTGTTTATTTCGTCTCTCGGCTGTGGGCGATAACAATTAATAATAACACTCTCCAGCCTTTAGGTATTCATCACGATGGATATCGCGATTTTCAAACGCGGTCTTAGTCACCATGCAGTAGTGTTTTGTTTTTCGGATAATGATTTTTATCATAAAAAAGTGACCTTTTTATTTCAAATATAGGTTCTACCAATGACACCTGAAGCCTAAAAAAAATTTTTGCTATTTTGACAACTACACGTGGTATATTATCATTAGTTTTTATAGTTTAATAAAAACAATGGTCTTGTAAACTAAAAATAAAAAACTTTAAAAAAAATCAAGTAAAATCTCTTTCTCATAATTTCCAATACTTTTATTTTAATTAAACTATACTATGAAATTTTTTAAATAATTAGGTACGTTATTTTTTGCAGTTATTTTTTTTCTATAAGTAAAGCTCTAAAGACCTCCGTGGTCTAGCGGTTAAATCTGTGGATTTAGACTCGGAGGTACCGGGTTCGATTCCTGCTCGGGACACAATAATATTTAATAATTCAAATAAATACATTTAATTAATATTTAATTTATTTGTGATTTTTCTCGAGTCTGGTTCGCTGGAGACATCGACGAGCTTGCCATTCTTCATGATTGGCCTATAGTAAAGTTGGCTTAATGTAAATCCGCTTCTTTATAAGAGTGATTTCTGACTACCCCGAAAGGGAAACGGTCGTGATGATATACCTATTTCAATGGTGTAGTTAAGCGGTTATCAAACTTTTTGGCTACGGAACCCTTGGACTTGTTTTTTATGTTTTTATATATTAGTTTTCAGTTTTTAATTAGTGATTAATATTTTTTTACGCAGTCAGTTTTTATATAACTTGTAATGATAATAATAAGTCTGAGTAAGGTCGCGAAAAACCGTGTTATAAAGCTTATTTCAGATAGCTACTTACTAAATAACAATAAGATCCTAAAAAAACTATGTTAATAGCAAAAACTATAACATTATAAAACCAAAAAACTAAATTATCAACAAATAAATTAGTTTACCACTAACCTAGCTTTTGATACACTTTCTCGTACAACACGTAGTTCCTAGTTGATCAAAACGTAAATAAGGAACACCTGCCACGAAGACGAAATTGCAAACTCCAATAAAAACAAACATCTTTAAACATAGACGTATATATAACGATGGTTAAATATTATATTTTTTTTAGGCCAACCCCTTAATCCTAGACACTATAATAGTAACCTAAGCACGCTTAAAGCCGTTCCGAGACATGCATAAACTGTAAAGCTTAGTGACGTCACAAATAAGATCATTCCTTGTGCTCAGGCTGCTCACGATATCGAGGTGGACTATGGCTGTCAGTTGTTTGTCATTACACTGCACCCATTATAATAATTTCTCACTCTCCCAAAGGTTAGCTGGTAGAGAATACCATACGGTATTATGCTCGCCTATGTACATTATTTTATATGTTATATTTTGTGTGCAATAAAGAATTATATTATTATTATTATTAATTAAGATGTGGTATCCGCAATTTAACTTCATTACATTTATATAAAAATACTATTGGGATAGGAATTTGAGCATCCAAATTGCGATATTTGATTCGAAACGACTGTCAGTATTAAATTAATTTTAAGCTTCCTGAGCCTGATTCGGAAAGGTAACCTAAGCATAAACTGTATTGCCAAAGCTTTGTGACGTCGAAAATGACATCATTCCTTCAATCATCAATATGAGCGCTGTCAGCTAAGCCGTGCCCCTCGTTCCGAATCATGGTTAGAATAAATATGATACTGACAGTCGTTCTGAATAAAATATCACGATTTGGATGCTCAGAGCGTGATATCAATTCGGTACGGTTTGAATTTAATTTTTATTTCTATCATAATAGTTTTTTTATGCAAAGAAGAGAAATTGCGATAAAACAAACTCACCTCTCCCGGATTTTTCAGCTTCCTATTTGTAACATTTAATACTTATATTTTATTTTTATCTTCTTAAATAACTTGCAGTGTTACAGGCAATTTTTCTTTCTTTCCCGCTTAAAACTGGCGCGCGGCACAATGACATTAATACAAAATGAAAGACTGTCAGTATCATATTTATTTTAAGCGCTCTAAGCATGATTCGAAACGAGGGTATTTCTCGGCTAATGACAAAACTAGTTTGTTGAATAAAACTTGTCGAAATTAATTATTTTTGATATGACTTTAATTATTTCTTTACCTTCAATTATTGCACACATACACAATAATGATAATAAAACAATGTCACTTATTATATATTAGCCTGCATGTCAGCAGGTGACCTGGGCCCCAGAAAGGAAGAAAAAAAAAAAAAAAAAAAAAAAAAAAAAATCTTGTATTATAATTTTGTTTTTTTTTTTTTTTTTTTACTAACACTAGATATTATAAGATTGCTTTAAAAATTGTTACTAACACATATGGAATTTATTCTGAAATAAACTTTTATTATTATTATTATTATTATTATTATTATTATAGCTGCTTCAAAGAGGCATTATCACATTATAAGCAGTCAGTTGCAGAAAGGCTGACTTTGACATGTTTAACGTATGCTTATGAGGCACGTCATTGGCCGAAACAACCAAAGTGACAAGCTAATAACCAATCATGTCGCATGTATCAAAATATTGATCAGACATTATTTTAATCATACTTTCTGCAACTGTCAGACAGACACAATAATTTTTCCTTGTAATTGGCTGGACTGTAAGTTTAATGTCTATGCCTAAACTAGACCACGTACAGATAAGAGACTCGGGAAAAATAAACCACTCCTATGAGGTAGGATATAAATCTAAAGCTATGAGGAAATACTCGATTAAGATTTTCAGTACACTAGGGCGCAACTCGAACGTAACAAATCGACTAATAAATGCCTAACCTTTTTCTTGCATTTAGGTCATTGACTTAATATTGTAGAGCGGCATCGTAGTTATTTTTATTACTCAGTTTGAGTATTGAACTAGATACCATGTGATCAAATTTGACCCGGACAGACAAAAAAAAAATACAGATCTTTATTGTGACATTTGACCGCCTCCGTGGTCTAGTGGTAACAAATGTTGCCGTGAACTCGGGAGGTCGTGGGTTCGATTCCCACCGAGGGCAAGTTGTACATTGTATAATTTGTCTCGGTCTGGGGGTTTATATGTATAATATGTATATATTTACAAAAAAAAAAAGTATGATATGTAGTTTATCAACCATCTAGTTTCCGTAACACAAGCCTCGTAGCTTACCACGGAAACTAGATGGCGCTGTGTGACCTGTCTGGAAATATTATTATTATTATTTACTGACATCTAATTTAATAACGTAGGTTTAAGTAGTATAGTAACTGACAACGCTCTTTTACAACAGCATCTATATTTAGGGAGTGTATAATTTACATAGTTTTAATTTGGTAATGACGATGGCTGTTCTTTGCACTAATGGTCGATCTTTTGCTATCCTTCCATGATATGTAAACTGTTAATTGTATAACTGACAAAACCATAACATTGTATCTTATGGTGAATAAATGAATTGAATTGAATTATTAGCGTCTCTTAACCAGTTATGATGCTTTTGATGAATGTAGGGTCCTTAGCTACGTTGTCAAGCATCTCTTTCGCTACCTATACTCTACGTCGTTTTTTTTTAAACTAACTAGATTTTTATTAGCGTCTCTTCACCAGTTATGATGCTTTTGATGAATGTAGAGTCCTTAGCTACGTTGTCAAGCATCTCTTTCGCTGCCTATACTCTACGTCGTTTTTTTTTAAACTAACTAGATTTTTATTAGCGTCTCTTCACCAGTTATGATGCTTTTGATGAATGTACGGTCCTTAGCTACGTTGTCAAGCATCTCTTTCGCGACCTATACTCGATGTCGTTTTTTTAAAAAAAATCAGGTCTTTTGGTACGAGTCTAGCATTGACACGCTTCATACCCAAAACATTAAAAATGTGTTGAGTCGTTTCAGAAGGGACGTTAGGAGCCGACATGTCTGATGCCAACAACCAGTTGAGTAATTTTTTTCCATGTTATCGTCGTTAACAGAAGTTGAAGAAGAATGGACGACTCGCATGAGGTAAGTTTTCGTCGTCGACTTCACGACCTTTACTGAATCCTTTGTGCCACTCAAACACTTGATTCACAGGGTGGATTTTTGAGAAGGCCCGGTAAGGGCAAGTACCTTAACCGTATAGTTACAGGAAAACGTTCTTAGGTACAGGAAAACCTTGCATCACTTTTGAGATATTTTGTACAGCATTCAAAGATTTTGGATTAATAATAATTTTACACTAAAACTTGCGATTTCTTACATTGCTAGTACTTCAACTTCAGTCGGACCAGTAGCGACTATGGATCCTTATAAGAAACAGGATCGATTGTCATCAAAAAAGTTTTTGTGTAAAATTACGATTTTCTTGCTGACTGTACATTTTTTACAAAATCTTTGAATGTAGTTTAAAATATCTTTAAAAGTTAAGAAAGGTCTCCTAAGATCGTTTTCCTGTAACTATAACGGTTAAGGTACCAGAGTCCCGATTCTCGCGCCTTCGACATGCAAGTCCGCTCGATTTGCTCGAATGAAACGAACAGTTTTCTATGGAGATCTGTCGCTTTTCATTTGAACCGACACGCAGTCGAAAGCGCCAGAATTAGCCCCCCCCCCTGTCCTTACTGTCCCGTCTCAAAAATCCACCCTGTCACTTGAACTTTTGAGAAGTAATGTCAAACTTAAGGAAACTGCAGAATCAAACTCTTTTGTCAAAATTTTCGGGCCTTATCCCCGTTTAGGAAAGTTAGATTTAATTATAAAAAAATCGTAAAACTCCCGAAAGCATTTACTGTGGATATTTTTGGTTAGAAGTGGTGTTGTTTTGTTTAATAATGTGCTACAATGTGAATAATTATGGAAAACGATAAATTGGACTTTAAATATGGGGCACAATAAATTCCAACAGTTTATTTTTTGCGGTTTTCCCGCTCTGTCAACTCCCATATTCTATCCGACGTGTTTGAGCTATGATGCCGCGAGTGACTCCAATAAAAGCATCAAATTCTGCAGCATCTGGAATTTGATGATGACCTCATTAACTCATAAAAAAGAAAGATATATTACGTCAGACTTGGCTGTATGGGCTACACCCTTTGCCTTCCCTATCATCTCATTCATCGGGAGGAGATAACAAAAAAAAAGCATTTCTAGATATTCCCCGTAGTTTAGACAGTAGCCATCCATTCCTATTTGAAAAATTGACTCTGTCTTGAATAGCCTTAAACAAGTGTCAGTGAAGTTCGTTGTTCTAGTAGTATTTGACCTTGGGACTGACACGGGTTGTTTAGTAACATAGTTCTTTTGGCTAAGTTTGACTGGCCTCACTTATCGTTTCTATGCGTTATTATTCTATAGGGTGAAAATAAAACTAAAAATCTTATTGTTTAAGTAAGAACCTTTATTTTGTATTAAAGCTAAATATTTAAAATCTATTTACAAATTTTATCCTATTCTATACATTCCTATGACAATCAGTTCCGACCAAATTAACAATCTTTAACACACCAAGCCAATCAATTATTTTGTACATTTACATCACTATACAATAATATTTCTCTATTCTACTCGTATTTATTTAACCCAAACTGTATATATATATATATATATATAAGTTGGCAGAAATAATTACCAGCTTTCCTGTTTTTCCCTTTCATCTTTTACGTTAAACAATGTCTATAGATAGTATCTTATAGACCCGAATTTATATACAAGGTCTTAACAAGAGTCTTTGTGATCATCAAAAATACTGTTTTTATTTATTACAGTCTCTAGAACACATGTCTGTCTATATATAAAATATCATATGTGCCTGCGCCCACCTGATGGTAAGTCAAGCAAGGTCCATGAATATTAGAAACTAGACGCTTTTTTTACGCCTTACCTATATCAAGCGTTATCTGCAAAGTTAGAAAATTACTGAAAACGTTTATATATTTATATAAACGTAACTAAACTAACGTAAAAGATGAAAGAGGAAAAACAGGAAAGCTGGTATTAACTCACTGCTGGTAGTAACTGACATATATTATTTATCACGATGGATATCGCGATTTTATGATTTATGCAACATTTTTGATAATGACACCTGATGGCTTATAAAAAAAATTTGCTCGTTCATGTCATGGTCGTTCTCAATACGCATCTAATTGGCTACCAATTTGTAGTTCCGAAACATTTATTACCTGGTTTAGACCGTGAGTAGTTTAGACAAACGCCTGTGCATAGTGTTTCTCCTTACCAAATTATTTTAATGAAAAACAACTTTAAAAATCATATTTCAAATATTATGTTTTTTTAAATATTGATATTTTTAAATATAATTAAAATACTTTGTTTCCTAATAATTAGGGTCAACACCTATGTTGACCCAACAAACAAAAGGGTCAATATTAGGTTACGTTAAATATTTTTATTTTAAATATAAATCTTTAGTTGAAGGAAATAAAAATCTATTTTGCCTTAATAATTAAAAACAAAACATTCATGCACAAAATATCTTTTCACAGCCTTTATTCTTATGTCTAAAAAAAATATCTTAGGTATATTGTTTTTTTGGTATTTTTATTACTATTACAGCATTTAAAGTGAAAATTAATCTTTGATTTTGTTATTTTGACAGTCAAACAAAAATATCAAATATTAGATAGAGCGGGTATTGGTTTTCATACAAACTAACAGACATACAGTGAGGTCGTCGAGGCTCGGATGGCTAATGGGCCAGGGAAGGGGATTTCCCTGTTTTCGCCAGAAGGATCTCAGCGTTTAATCATCCGCTGGTAATTCATGCAGTGCTGTTACTTAAGCGCAAACGTTATTTAAAAAAAATCCGTTAACTATAAATATATCAAGCTATTAAAGTTGATATTTGCACGACCACTGTCAAGTTCGAGCGCTTATAGAGTTGAGAATTGAATAATATTTTGTAATTATGACGCAATCTCTGACGTAAATAACGAAATCCACTAATAAAGTTTGCGACTAAGTAATAGAATAGGACTCAGGGAACCCAATATGTATTGTACATTTATTTGTGTTACTTAGATTTAAGACCTTTTTATATTTTTAATTATTTTAATTTTGGTTAATAAATTATTATTATTAATGCTTATATTTTTATATTATGATTCATATCAATCTCCAGTATGTACCACTAATTTCACATAAGTTGTAATATTATAGTTTTTTTTATATTTAAAAAATAATAATTAATAATGGTTTTCAAATGAGTGTGCATAATACCTTCCAAGGAATTATTTAATTGCCTATTTATTAGGGAATGAGATCCTTATTTTACAATATTTGGTAACAATTTACATATTTTTTTATACATAAACATTTAGTACAGTATCATCACGACCGTTTCCCTTTCGGGGTGGTCAGAAACCATGCTTATAAAGAATTCACATTTAGCCAACTTTACTATAGGCCAATCATGACAGGTGTTGCCACATATATGCCAATAAGAATTAAATTACTGCCTCCGTGGTCTAGCGGTTAAGTCCGTGGATGGTGGATAAATAAATAAATACAAATAAATTTAATTTATTTGTGATATTTATCGAGTTTGGTACGCTAGAGACATCGACAGCTTGCCACTTGTCATCATTGGCCTATAGTAATATATAAAACATTTACTCATACGAGTATACATATATGTATATGTAGCAGTGGAGATATACAGGCTGATGATGAAGATGATATTGCTGTTTCTATTATTAAAATACTTTAAAATGCTTTTTTTATTATTTGATTACATTCTATCTCAAAGATCGATTAATTTAGATTATATAAAATGTAATTATACCTAAATAAAAAAAAACACATTCTTATTGTTAACTATTATATAGGTATACTAAGACATGACTAGGTATCAAATGCAATTTATAGGTAACACATGATGTTTATAGACAAAAAAATCGTTTAAGATTTAGGCCAACATAATACATTCTTTGTTTAAAATTCATTGTAACATAAAATTCAAATATTCGTAAGAGAGTAAGAGCGAATTTTTGCATCCCTCTCGCTTGCACAATCCATTCTAAAAAATCAGAAAGAAAGAGAAAGAAAGAAATACGTTTATTCATCGCAATACAGATACAATTTACACAATTAAGATTAAGATATGCAGTACAATGCCATCGAAACAAAAAGGTATGTTTGAAGAGGTTGATGAATATCGAAGAAGCGAAAGATTTGTTGTTGTTTCTCTTCTTGATGATGAATGAGGTGATAGAGAAGGCAAAGGATTTAGCCCATACAGCCTAGTCTGACGTAATATATCTTATTTTTATAAGTTAATCATCATCATCAAATTCCAGATGCTGCAGAATTCGATGCTTTTCTTGAAGTCACTCGCGGCATTATAGCCCAAACACGTCGGGTAAAATATGGGAGTCCACAGCGCGGGAAAACAGCAAAAACTAAACTGCAACTTGCGCCCCATATTCAAAGTCGAATTTATCGTTTTCCATAACTATTCACATTGTAGAACATTATTAAACAAAACAACACCACTTTTGTCCAATAATATTCACAGTAAATTAATTTGCAAAACAAAGACTTGCACTTGATAAGTCTGCGGAAAATGGCGCGAAGGATTGAAGAAGCGAAAGAGTTATGTCGTGATCGTGACAAGTGGCGCTTAATTGTCTCCATTGTCCCCCGCAAGGGATTTGTCGTGAAGATATGTATGTATGTATTCTAGGGAATAAAATTAGGGACAATTTAGTGTTAGGTATACCATAGATTTAACCATAGATTTGTTTTAATTAAATAAAAGTAAAATCGTTATAAATGTAATTTGCTATTTTTCTCTGTCTAAAATGTCGCAGGGCATCAGCGATGTTTGCGTACGCGCACACCGATGATTTCCACGCAGTATCGCGGAAACGAGTCGCGTCGTTGAGCGGCAACATCATCATCATTAGTGAGAAGCCAGATTGCCCTGCCCTATCATGGGGCACTGGGTACATACTGACATGTATGTGCCCAGTGCCTCAGGAGGGCAAGGCAAATATAAAAAATAAATGACCTCTTTTTACTAACATAGAATAATCAAACACTATGTTAGTAACCCATATGGATACTGTTCCGAAATAAACGCATTTTATTTTATTTTTATTTAATATTATGTAGGTATATGAAAGTGGAAATATGTCTAAATTGTTCGTAATTTTATTTCCTAAAAAGTTAATAGACCACATTTCTCAAAAATAGACTCAGACTTGAATAATCTCTAAAAATGCTGTGTTGTGCGAGCGAGACGGAAGTACAAACGTTATATCAATATTTCATTTAAACAGATTTTTTTTTCTAATTTTTGGCACACGATTTGAAAAGTCAATTGTTTATCAATCTTATCAAATATCACCATTTAATATCTTAAAGTGAAGGCGTTAGACGATTTCTAAAACAAACTTGAGTGATATATTTTAAAACTATAATATATAATATGTATGCCGAATGTAATTTTTATGTAAATATCAACATGGCTACAAATACAATATTAGTTCTCCTTGAAAATCAAAATTGGCATTTAACATCATTGCAAATGGCAAATATATACTTTCAACGAGAACAACAAATAGGTGGTAGGCGGACTGATGGTGGTAATTTCCCCAGTCTGCCGGACCGGGGAAGTATCCACCGTTCGTGCCGATAAACCCTGTAGAGTGTTTTCCCACGTTTCGGGATCACGCTCAAATTGCCGTCATGCTCAGTCAAGGCGACATAGTGTTAGGAACGAATGTCAGTCATGAGTGTCTGATTCCAGTTGCATTTATGGACCTTGCTCGCCACTTAGGTGGGAGCCATGCCTTACTAACATGAAAAAATATCTCGTACATGTTAATAAAATCACAAAACGTAACCGTTGTCCGTTTCCAAACAACTTGAACGTTGTGAAAACTGTCTACCTCAAGTACGTCGCTTGTTCAGACCAAATGTTTTACTATTTTATTTTGTTATCTAACTTATAAAGTATAAAAAAAGTAAAGTATCATCACGACCGTTTTCCTTGCGGAGTGGTCAGAAACCACGCTTATAAATAAGCGGATTCACATTTAGCCAACTTTACTATAGGCCAATCATGACAAGTGGCAAGCTAGTCGATGTCTCCAGCGTACTAAACTCGGGAAATATCACAAATAAATTAAATATTAATTAAATGTATTTATTTAGATTAATCAATATTTTTGTGTCCCGACCAGGAATCGAACCCGGTACCTCCGAGTCTAAATCCACGGACTTAACCGCTAGACCACGGAGGTAGTTAACTAATGCATACTAAACAAAAGGATGATTGATGAAGGATGATCTTTGAAACTCTTAGCAGTCTATCAGTTGCGAGATCGCTACGAATAGCTACGAAGCTATTTCAAATAGAGTATTATAAAAATTACGCTAAAAAACGAACAATCGTTGTGAACCTCAGTTGATAGTTTTATAGTAATATCTCCTCTAATGATGTAAACAATGGAATGGATTATATAATATGTTATTTATAAAATAAATACTAAAGTTTGAATAAAAAAACATCGAAAGCCTTCACCTTAACGTTAAATCTAAAGAAAAAATTAATTTATTGTCTAATACATAATCATAAATTATATTTAATTAAATTATACAATAAATGTATATTCATTAATTTTAAAACTATTAACGTTGGGTTTTTAAAGGTCAGGGGTAAGTACATTTTTGTTTAAATTAAGCTAGAATTATAGACTAGAGCTACCATCATTAGAAAAAGAGCCGTAGTGAGCTAAAAGTTCACAACATTTCTAAAAGGTCAAGAGAAAATTTTAGATATAAAATGCTTTAGTTCTTCTTACAAAACTTCGGGCAAGTAAATCTTTTTTATAGGTTTATAACACTGTTTAAAAAGTGATACAACATAGTAGTAAGTCAAAACATTGCTATAAAAAGCATCTTAACACTTGAAAAGTATTAGAAAATGTTGGAGTGTTCGAGCGAGAAGCATGCAACGCGTAATAATCCTCCTAATTAATATTTATTAGGAGGATTATTACGCGTTGCATGCTTCTCGCTTGAACACTACAACATTTTCTAATATTTTTCAAGTACTTTAGAGTAATATAGACGACCAGCTTTTTAGGAAATATAATGACTGTCATTTTGGACAAATATTTACTTTCATATGTCTAATTTTAGACATATAAAAAAAATATATTTAAGAACGATTTTTCTAATTAATTAAAAATTATTGTATCCCGATGTTGTCGCCACTAATTTTTGGCGTGGCAACACTGGCATCGGATGACGTGGAGAGATTGTTTTAAGTTTAGTCACCTACTTAGCTTAGTTCTTACTTTTATTATTATTCATATTATTTAAAAAAATCTTTACTGTAACTTTTAATATGTACTTTAAACTTTATTAAGTTTTAATTTAGTATATTGTTCAGGACTTATGTATTCTGTACCATGTCCTTAAATAAATATAAAAAAAATCCGTGGAGAGAGAATGGAGGGAAAACATCAACCCCGCACTGGTGCGGGCGGTAGGCAGCCATTCGATTCTCAAACGTCACCGAGCTCAGTTGAAATAATTTGTCTTAGTCAATTTATTAAATATTATAGTGTGCATAGTAATAATTAAATACTACTTAATTATTCATGAGTCAATGATTGTAAATATAATATAAATGTATTCATATGTAATCTGTGTATAGAACCTATAAAGTCTGCAATTGTATTTTCTAGAAAGCATATATTAAAAAAAAGGTGAAAAAAAATTGAGTGTTGCAATGTGTTACAAGACACGTTATATTATTTTGTTATTATTTTAATATATTGTATATACTTATTGATCATTTTCATAATATTCGATAAAGATAGAGGAGCAACTAAGTTGCCCACAAACTTTTAAGTCTTTGTCTATCTTATCGCAAAAAAGGCAAAAATGTCGCATCGCTACGCACTTACATACAAATGAGTCTTATGTGACTGAAGGACGCTTTTGTGAGTGTAAGATTTGCTTGCCCGAAATTACGTATTAATCCCTAGATTACTAAAGCTTTTAATTTGTAAAAGTTATCACCAAGAAGTAAACCAGCAAAGGTAGCGTAAGAGATGTCCTAGCGCGTCCGATGTGGGTTTTAGCTGATCAGGGCGCAGCGGCGGCGAGGGGCGGGCGGCTAGGCGGGGGCACGCGCGGGCAAGCTACGACAGACCCGCTGCGGCTAGTAGAAGCATTGCTCGTTGCACTGCCTGGAATAAACAAAAAACAAGTTTAATAATGGTAGTTTTGTACTATGTCAAATCAGAATTTATTTTGATATATTTTTATGTAACAAACTAAATAACTCTGAACGATAGAGTGAAGGAACTAATGTGTCTGTACACTTCGCGAAGTGACTCCGTGCGTTGAGAATGATTACCCTATCCCATCGATGTATATAGATAGCCTATTCAATACAAAACGCACTCTAAAAATGTGCCGCTTGACACGTGTACCTACCATCTTTGGAAGCTAATTCTTAAACAACGATAATGTCACATGCGATAATTCTGTCAGAATGCATACAAAAAGACTAGCTTGCTACTAGACTGCTAGCTCGCGACTGTTGGTGCAGCTACATGACTTCGGTTGGGTTTGTGGGAACGTTTTTATACCAGTGGGCCTATCTCGTATATATGTACATCGATGCCCTATCCTTACTAAAGATACCAAAATTAAAATGTGGTTTTCTAATTTATTTTAACATAATGGAATGTATAGACTGTAATTAGGTTAAGTCGTACTCGTAATTTATATTTTTAGATTTTTTTACACATTTATTAGAACTGCGTTGTAAACCTCAGTTGATAGTTTTTTAGTAATATATAATAACTCCTGGGACCTCTGCCGAACACGTTCAATTTATTGTTCTTAAATTAGCAGAGGTTTTGCGTTTTGTCGGCTCTCGGGTTGCACACGGGCAAGTCTTAATTCTGACAAAACTTGGTGTGGTACCACTGTACCAGGTATTGTAATCTCATAGGTACTCAGGTGAATTTGAAAGATATTTATTTATTGTTGTTGTGTAATTCTGTATTTCTTTCATTTGTAATCCTGCTACAGCTGAGTTTTTCTTGCAGATTCTTTTCTCAGTCAGATTAAACCAGCGGTTGGTTACCCTCTGAGATCCTGCCGGGAAAAACGGAAGAGTCCCCATCCCCAACCCAGGTCCTTTAGTCTTCCGACACTGGATGACCTCACTGATAATTTTGTTTTACATATTTTATTTTATATTTTTATTTAATGTATTAGTTATCCTTTTATGCGTACATATACATACATACATTATACATTATACGTACATACACCACACTATATATATGTATATATTATCCATTAACACCTCTCCTAACAAGGGATTAGCCGAAAGTCAGCGCTGTGGCCCAGAGTCGCAGCTCCATGCTGAGCTGATTCCCTATTTGTTACCACACATCTTGTGTATACTAACAGGATTTATTTGTTTAAATTGTGTTTATTGATATATAATATAAAATATTTTTCTTTCTTTCTTTCTTTCACTGTTTGTCTATCTGACATAGGGACAAGTACAGTGTATATTATTATCTTACCTATTAAAGAGCCAAGCATTTTAGTGACGGAGAATTTCCGTGTACGCATAGGAGCTCTCACATCGCTGAGTAGTCTGTCAATGCACCTGTAGAGGTCGCCGGAGTTGTCAGCCACGCTCGCCTCGCTAAACGAAGCGTTGTGGGCGGCACTTACACTCTGACCTTCCTTCAGTGACACCTGAAAATAAAATAATATACATAGTAATCTCAAAAATTGCTCAAATATTTTTACTGACTTTTATACATTACTTTCGTATCCTTACGATATTACTTATATTACGATCGTATGCTTTTCGGGGTGGTCCAGGGTAGTTCGGGGTAACCACGGTTATAAAAAAGCGGATTCACATTTACGCGGACTTAACCGCTAGACCTCGGAGGCAGTTCTATGTATAGAATACTTTAAATGTCTAATGTGAATTTTCTTTTTTTTTGCACCGTAGGTAATAAATTGCATTAGTTAAAAAGTACGCTATCATGAAATAGAGTTTCCGCCATGGTTCTGACAATAAATTGTCCACAAAAATCCACCAGGCTTTGGTTACTGCCGGGATCCCTTCGGTTCTTGGACTGACTGGGATCTCTCGCAGTGATGGTAAAGGTTCGATGGATTAATTTTGGTGCCGTGGTCCATGGGTCTAGATTGTTGTGGGACGCTACTTGTGTCGACACCTTTGCTCGGTCTCCAGGTCCAGGGCATATCTGGCTGGGCTGGGGCGGCTGCGGACTCGGCTGATAAGGCCAAATGTCGAAAATACGAATATGTTGCTAATGATTATGTGTTTGTGCCTTTTTGTCTTGAGACTTGGGGGGCCAAATGCTAAGAAGTTATTTAAAGAACTGTCTAAGCGGCTGGTTAATGCTGTATGTGACAAGAGGGCTGGCAGTATTTTCGCGCAGCAAATCAGCATCGCTGTGCAGCGGGGGAATGCTGTAAGTGTTCTTTGCACACTGCCACATGATCAGGTCATGAGTATTTTTTATATATAGTTTAGTTTAAAGAAATAGTTTCAAGGCTCATTGATGTCTCTGGTGACAATAGGGCTGGCCGTTCTTTATCTCAATGAAGTATCTTAATTCAGAGGGGAAATGCTGCCAGTATATTAGGCCACAGGCCAGCGATTTGCTGCGGCAATTTTTTTTGTTTTAAAAAAAAAAAATATGTTTAATTTAGTTTTTAATGTAATACTTATAGTTTATGTAAGGTTTTCTTTTTAATAATTTATTATTGTAATTCGTAATGTAATGCTACGATGGTTCGGGCATGTGCGAAAAGCGAAAAAAGATTGACGAACTATAATAAATACTAAATTTGTGGATGAAAGAGGCCCTGGCAGACCGAGACTCACATATCACGATCAGATAAATAAAACACTGACTGAAGGTCTATTAAAAAGTCTTCGTACCCAAAGGGCATGTATGAAGAGGTTAATGAATGTCGACGAAGCGAAAGAGGTATGTCGTGATCGTGTCAAATGGTGTTCAATTGTCTCTGTCTACCCCAATCTGGCGTGGAGATATGTATGTATGTAATTTATACTGTTTGTATATTACTTTATTTAGTTTATAGTATTAATTTTATATAATTTTATTAGCTTAATTTTTATTTTGTAATCATTGGAAACATTATTTTGAAATGATAAGTGTTGCTCGAGTCTTTTATAGACCTAATCATGTTAATAACAAGACGTATTGCGATGTTCCCAAGAAGTAAGTTTAATACACTTTCCTTGTAAACAAAATACAATGACTGGATAAAAAGTTTTGAGGTTAAAGAGTGATTGATAGCTAGGTAAGTAAAGTAGATCAGATGTATTTATCATTCCGCTCCATTGAGTTAATATACTAGAGAAGACATCGCGTATAAGAGAATAAGTCTGATATGATAAGACTAACATTGCCATTTTCTTGCTGACTGTACATTTTTTTCCAAAATCTGTGAATGCAGTACAGAATATCTCATAAAGTTATGAAAGGACTTATGTGAAGGCCTTACACCTGGTAGGTACCAAAGATTATCCCATTTAGCATTAATTTTAATTATCTTTAAAAAATAATAAGATATATAATTTATATTATTTAGTATATATATATATATATATATATATATATAATAATAATTAGGCTTAGTTTTAATTTTAGTTCATAAGTGACAACGCCCATTTACAGCTGCTATAATTATACGAGTATTTGACATTAAAATTATTGAATAATTATTATACATCATTATTATTATTTGACATAAGACAATGTTTTTGATAAGTATAATGCCCCTTTACAGCTGCATCCAACCTTAGTTTATATAATCAATGTACGACTATATAGTAGCAGACTGTTCCTTGCTTTCTCGTATCCGGCTATTTTTCTGTGTCATTGTATTAATTACATTGCATATAAAAAATGGTAAACTTTAACAAATCCAAGTGTTCCCAGAAACAAGGTTCCTACGGATAATTAATAAACAATAAACAATAATGTATTTGAAGGTTGCACCTCACAACTCATTGGATTAATTGTCTTAAAGGTATTAAGCCTCTTGTACATAGTGCAATAAAGTGTTTAAATAAAAAAGTAGAAACAGAACACTTAGCTTAGTAGCTTAGCAGATTATAGAGATTAGATAGAGAGTTTTATCTTACTAAGAAAGGAATCAGTAACAACTTAACATAGGTAATTAAGGATTTGTAAATGGACCATAACTTGTTATACTACAGAAATAATTCGACATCTCCTTTCCTGCAACTCAATGTTCTGCTTTTTGCATTTTCATAAAAAAACAAATCAGTTTTTCAATTCATTAAACAGTAATAAGTTTGTTTATTTATTTTGATATTCCTGGAAATGATAAATGTGACTGCGCGGGTTTAATTTGCATTTTAGTTTTAAAATAACATTGTAAATGTCAGAGTGCGTATATCGATAATAAAATCAAACTACACTTCCAAGCCAGTGCGTCCTCCCGGTAATGTCGTACGGAGCAGAGACGTGGACACTAACAGTGAGTCTGGTCCATAAATTCAAGGTCGCTCAGCGAGCCATGGAGAGAGCTATGCTTGGTGTATCTCTGATGGATAGAATTCGAAACGTTGATATTCGTCAGAGAACAAAAGTTACTGACATACTCGTAGCTTTTAAAATTAGCAAGCTGAAGTGGCAATGGGCCGGACACATCTGCCGCAGAACCGACGATCGATGGGGAAAACGGGTTCTTGAGTGGAGACCACGTACGGGAAGACGCAGAGTGGGACGACCCCCCGCCAGATGGACATAGATGGACATATGACCTAAAGAAGGTCGCTGGTGGGGGTTGGATGAGGGTTGCGAAAGATCGCGTTAAGTGGCGAGCCTTAGGGGAGGCCTACAACAGCAGTGGAGAGATACAGGCTGATGCTGATGATGATGACAATTCCAAGCAATTAAATTGGGTTAATAATATTGAAATTACTAAAGCTATCATCACATACCCTAAAACACAGAGTCCTAGACCAGGAGTCGGCAACCTTTTAATTTGGAAGAGTAAAAAATTACAATATACAAAATTTTGTTAAAAAGTTTTTAACCGGCTTCGATTCCTGCAATAATATTAATTTAATGAATAAAATTATTTGTGATATTTCTCAAGTTTGGTACGCTAGAGACATCGACGAGCTTGCCACTTGTCATGATTGGCCTATAGTAAAGTTGGCTAAATGTGAATCCGCTTCTTTATAAGCGAGGTTTCAAACCACCCCGGAAGGGAAACGGTCGAGATGATACTTTACTTTTACAAATTCACAAAAATACGACAGTGACGACGCGTGTCACGTGGAGGGGTACGGTGAAAAGCGAGTACAAGTGGCTGATAGATAGAAAAGGTGCCAAATCCTCGTTAATCGATTCAGAACCATTTTTAAATGTTTTTTTTTAATAATAATTAAATAATATTTGCGTATGGAACTAAAGAGCCGCGGCTTCACATCCAAAGAGCCACATGTGACTCGCGAGCCGCTGGAGTTTCGAACTACTCTGGCCTGAAGGGTTAGCGAGGGTCTTTAGATTTCTCTGTCTGTTTGTAGAACTCTTTGGCGCATGGTCCCATATTTCGACCCCAAATAGCAGCTTGAGGTTCTCAGCAAAAACTGCCGCACTCCCGCGTTGGAAGACATTGCCTAGATGTGATATGGGGCTAAAATGAATACACATGTCGCATCCCACACCAGAAACCTGTCAAGTTTCCACGGCCTAACGCACAGTCATGCCATCGGGTCTCTCACCGCGCCGCACAATCTCAGAGGTATATTTAAAATTCCTAAAAGTAATAGCACTTAAATGCTGAAAGAAGTGTGAAAAAACATCTAGTCAAGCCGGCATAGTGTTAGGCACTGATGTCAGTCATGCGTGTCTGACTTCAGTTGCTAACATTCATGGACCTTGCGCGCCACTTACCACCAGGTGGGCCCAAGGTCACATGTCGTGCTAGTATAAAAAAAAATAAAAAAAATATAATAATAATAGGTTACATTACGTTATACTCGTATATATTAGGTTAATAAAATGAGTTTTTTTTTTTTAATGGTGATCCGTTTACATTGCTCTAGAATGTGGTTATCTCGTCTGTATTCATATTATTTGCACTAGAGAACAATATTGCGCGCTTTATTACACGTATGTTGGCATGTATTGTTGTATGAACGGACATGCTGTCGGTCTGCAAATACCTGTCGCGGAAATACGCCGACATTCAAAACAACACGTATTTCACACTACAAGTTCGTAGCATTCTAAAGGGGACCGCACACAAGATGCTTTTGGTTTTTCACATTAATTACGTATTACATCTATTAATGTTCCAGAATCATACACTCATGACTGACATCACTCCCTAACACTATGCCGGCTTGACTGGGCATGACGGCAATTCAAGCCTGATCACGAAACGTCTGGATACACTTTACTGGGTTTATCGGCACGAACAATGGATACTTCCCAGCCCCGCAGACTGCGCAAATCACATTATTTTTACATGATTTACCATCAAACCGCCTAGCACCTATTAGAAATAAAACACTATGCCGACTTGTCGTCTCTGTCAGTGATAAGAGGGCTGGCTTTTTCATCGCTTAAATAATCAGTATTGCGTTCTTACCGCTTTAAAATTGCCGATTTTTTCAAGTATTAAAATGGATATAGTATGTTATCCTTAAGAGATAGACATATGCCATCGCGAACTTTTCTGTAGACCTATATAAGATACACAATTCGACTATACATTATTTTGTTATATCTCAAAGGGTTTAGGCAGCGTTTTCTTTGAAAGCTCCCAGACGGCTTATTTTTTTCCGACACTAAAAAAACTTATCAAATTATATACTTAAAACTTCCCCGCGAACCACTCTATCTATTGGTGAAAACAGTATGAAAATCGGTGTAGTAGTTTTTAAGTGTATCGCGAACAGACAGACAGACAGACGCGGCGGAGGACTTTCTTTTATAATATGTATTATAGTGATGATTTATGATTCAACTGAGTCAGTGTGCGATCGGCCTAATAAACAGTGAGTTTCATCTGTAAACACGTGACGAAGGCCCGAATGTTCAAAATATAGGAAACCTTGAAACTTTACGGACTTAATGAAACATGAGACTAGAACCGCGTGCTAAAATATTGACTGTAATTTAGAAGCCACATAAATAAGAATTTTCTTAATAATAATAAAACTGTTTTTCTCATATGGCAAACCCACAACTTAAGGCCTTTAGTATTCCTACAAAATTATTTCTTTCTCCCACTAGCTTTTATTTATAAACATAAACCAAAAACACAGGCCAACAAAAAAAATTAAGTTTTTTGCGCATAGTATTTACTTAATATATAGCGTCTGATCTCATGTCAGTGAACGATGGCGTACCGCAGGGCTCTGTGTTATCACCAACACTCTTTCTTCTGCATATCAATGATATGTTGTCTCTGGGCAACATTCATTGTTATGCAGACGACAGCACGGCCCACGGGAGGTATCTAAGTCCCCGAGCTTTGGGAGGTAGCCAACTAGAGGAATCACGGCGTATTATGACGGCAGAACTGGACGACACCCTTCACAAAATATATTTGTGGGGTGTCCAAAATCTTGTCCAGTTCAATGCCAACAAGACCCAGGCATGCGCGCTGACGGCCAAGAAGTCCCCCTTCTCTCCTCCCCCCACTCTTCAGGGCACCACGCTGGATCTACAGCCCAGCTTCAGCATTCTCGGGGTGGAAATACGCTCAGACCTTAACCACCGGAACTACATTGAGAGCATCACCAAAACAGCGTCAAAAAAGCTCGGAATACTGAACAAGGTGAAGCGGTTTTTCCCGCCATCAATCAGACTGTTGCTGTACAAAGCACAGATCAGATCATGCGTGGAATACTGTTCACACCTTTGGGATGGTTCAGCCAAGTACCTCACAGATGCTCTCAATGTCCTACAAAGGCGAGCTGTTCGAATTGTGGACGATGCCACTATATCTGGAACTCTCGAATCCCTGCAGCTTCGCCGAGATGTAGCTTCTCTGAGCGTGTTCTACCGGCTATACTATGGTGAGTGCTCTGAAGAGCTCTATAACCTAATTCCTTCCTCCCCATTCCGCAACCGAACCACACGCACAGGTCAGAATATGCACCCACATACCGTAGTCACTATCCCTTCGCGTACCTATAAATTTGGTGACTCATACATCTGTCGCACAATAAAGATGTGGAATGCTCTTCCAGCCTCTGTGTTTCCACTTTCCTATAACCTGGAGTCCTTCAAGCGAAGTGTGAAAAGGCATCTAGTCAAGCCGGCATAGTGTTAGGGACTGATGTCGGATATAAGGGTCTGATTCCAGTTGCTAACATTCATGGACCCTGCGCGCCACTTACCATCAGGTGGGCGTAGGGTCACATGTCGTGCTAGTATAAAAAAAAAAAAATAAAATAATATTAATTATAAACAAAAATACATAGATAAGTAGTTACTGTTGGACAGCTTAAATATTTTCTCTTAAAAAAAATCCATTTTTTTATTTCGCGCCCAATTTATGTCGTTCATTTTGCACTGTTGCTGTTAAAATAGAAGTACGGGGGTTATTTGCGTCGCTAATACTTGCATGTGTGTGTTTTTTAAAGATATTTCATTTATTCAGTATAATTAAAAACTACTTAAAAAGTAAATAAATAAATTAAAAAAAATAACTACCTATAAATCATAATCTATAAAGATAGTCCCAAGGAGACTGGCAATATTTCCCCTTTATCACTATACAAATTGTCGCTAATACCTTAGCAGAAATAATCGCCAGCTTTTCTGTCTCCAGACTTTTCCGTTAGCCATTTGGACAACTATGTACCGAGCTTGGCGTATTTGCGCAGCTTGAGGTTCTCAACAGAAATGGACGCACTTCTCGTCTAATAAGTCTACACATGTCGCATCCCACACCAATGAGCTGCCAAGTTTCCAATGGCCCAACGGTCATGCCGTCGTGTCTCTTGCCATCGCTCCACACAACAATAAGTAATAACAGTCCAATGACAAAAGCCCTTTGGATGATGTCGTTGATAACCGACGAGGAACGCGGCCAGCACTTTTAGCGTAAGAAAGCCCATGGTGTCCGAGATGTTAGACTTGTTATCCATACCGACACTGGTGCTGGTGGACGGTCCGGAGTCCGAGACGAAGGCACACCATCAGTATATTTGATTATTGGTTTTGTTTCGTCACAAAAACAAATACAGAACTATTTTGCTGTAATGCTGTAGATAGGTGTAATTCATCCGGTAAAATAGTCAAAAAACAAAATAAAAATAAACTCACCGTTCGTAAATGATCCAAGTCTGTTTTATTTCCTAACATCGCAAGTGGCATGCCCGTGGTTGTGGTCGGATGTCCAGGCACGTGCGCTGGACTACTGGCGCTGGGCAACGGCAGAGTGTTACGCAGTATACCCAGCACGTCAGTTACGTACTTGAAGCTCTCCCTGTCAGTCACCGAATACACTAGTAATACTGCATCCGCCCATTGTATCTGAAACAATAGAAAATAATGTCAAAAAGTCATCAAAACAAAATGGAATGTATGAAGAGGTTGATGAATGTCGAACAAGCGAAAGAGGAAAGTCGTGACCGTGACAAATGGCGCTCAGTTGTCTCTGTCTACCCCGCAAGGGATTTAGGGTGAAGATATGTATGTATGTATATTTAATAACGTGATATTTGTACACCTTTGCAGGTAGGGTTTGGTAGTACTATTTGATAGCAATCACAACTGCAAATTTGTCTACCCAAATTCTTTACACGAATAAATATTCCATTTCAAGTGACATCAGTCTGGCCAACGTAGCGAATGTAGGTCAAATTATCCAGAAATATGTTTTGGAAGGGCCCATCTCCAACAGTGAAGGTCAAGGACCATGTGTTCTCCCTCCTCCTTAGTCGGTACCCCACTGTTGGGAATCGTGACTCTGTCGCAGTCCATCCACTAGCCGTTTCCAGTGGCTGCAGTTTCTTTTGTCGGCACCTCTTCTAGCAATGTGGCCAAAATATTGCAGAATTCGGGTAAAGCAGACGGCAGAAAGTATCTGTCCATAGGCAAGTTTGAGCTCTTCGAGCACCGAAACGTTAGTGCGTCGTGCGGTATAATTCTGAGCACACGACGCCAGCACCACATCTCAAACGCTTGATGCCCTATCTGGGGCTTTTATGTCCATGTCTCCGAATCGTACAAGAATATGGAGAATACACGCGTTCTGTCAATGTGGATTTTTGTCTTCCTGGATATGTTGTTATCTCTCCACATTTTGTCGAACTGATCATTGCTGTTTTAGACATTCCAATTCGTCGACGAATCTCACCTTTGTAACCCATTGCTGATAGTAGAGCCGAGGTAAAGGAAATCTTCCACGGTTTCATAGTCATCAAGGTCAGTTGTGCGCGTTATCCTGTGAGATCTATGTGTTCTATAGGGACTGTAATGATGACGATGAAATGTTAGATTGAGAAAATATAATTGATTTAAAATAAAATAAATTTATTTCAGGTATTTTTAGATGGCGGATAAAAAAAACTAGAATCGTCTGCAGCGCCACTTTGTACTACGGCGTAGCAATGTAAAAGAGCTGTATTAGGATTCAATCTCAAAATAAGTGTATTTCTTGTTAAATAAGTGTATAGAAAATATCGATAAGTAAGTCAAAATATCTTTATTCACGTAAACCTATTACAGGCATTAATGAAACGTCATTAAGATACTTCTTTTAAATGATTCTACTCCTGCTAGTGGAAGACTAAGCAGCAAAGTGGTACAATAAGTAAGCTGTTAGCAAAAGACCAGCAGCTTCATGGAAATGTTTTTCATTTCATTGCCACAATGACGTAATTCTTCGGGCCCTTGTGTCTGTGGGTTCGCCAGCAATATTAGAACCCAGTGGCATGGCCCGCGACGATGGCAAGCGGCCCGATGGAATGACGTCCATGGAGGATAGGTTTGCCTTTAGTGTGGAATGCCACCTGTGTGGACACCCTGGCGCTTTCCCACTTTTCCTTGACCTCTAAGGACCCAGGCGCTGCTGCATTACAAGCAGAGAACCTCAAGCGGCGGAAATACACTCAGCTTATTGGGAGATGTGTTTTTGCGCCGTTTGGAGTTGAAACTTTTGGGCCGTGGGGTGCACACGAAATTTTCAAGGCGTTGTCAAAACAGCTCGTCAACACCTCGGGAGACAAAAGGGCTGGGCAATATTTGGGTCAAAGAATCAGTATTTCCATTCAACGTGACAATGCTGCCAGTATCCTTGGCACTTTGCCCATTGGCAGCGATTTGGAGCAATTTTTTTATTTATAATAATTTTTATTTTGTTTTTTCTTCATTTTGGTTTTTAGTTATATTTTTATTTAATAATTAGGTTTATTTTTATTAATAGTAATTTTCATCTCTTATATTTTTACATATTATTAGAGCATTCATAAGCAATTAGCTGAGCGAGTTTCATCGGTTCTCTTCGGTACTTTATTTGTATATTCACAGTCGTATTCTTTGTGGGGTGGTCAGAAATCACTCAGAATTTTCAAGAAGCAGATTCACAACATAAGAGGACTTACCTTAGCAAAAATAAATACTAATATTAACAAAAAAAATATAGCTATAAAAATGAGAAAAACCATTTGTATAAAAGTAACAGCCCTCATCTTATATTTGATCTTTTTGGGTATACAGTTTTTTTACATTGTCTATTATTTTTTTAAAAGTTTATTTAATGATGTCATTATAGGTTTTTTTCTATATCTTTATACCCGTACGTATTTTTCTTACAGTAAATCTCAACACGTTGTAAGTCAATAAATATCGTAAGAACATTTCGGTTGAAATAATGATGTTTGCGTGGGTGTATAGTTAGGATAGGGCATGGATCTGGCCAAATGAACCAAGACCTTTCACGCCTACACTGGTTACACAAGTGACTACGATTCTATAAACTATACCTACATATATTTTTTTACATATATAGTGTCTCATATCAACGTCAAACCAGGAATAGATATAGATAGGCGATATACCAGTGCAGTGAAAATAAATAATAATAATAATAATAAATTATTTATTGTACAGAACCAAAAATAGTGTGGGTACAAAGAATGCATTTTCTACCAACTAACCTTTGTGAATGGGGAGCCATTATAAGCGGGTGCAGAAATACCTATGTGATCAACAATAATGAAATATAAAAACATAATAATTAAATATATATATCCTACATATTAAATAAATATATACATAAATAATAAATGCATATCTAAGTACATAGTAGAAAGTTATGGTAAGTTCTGTTTATGGTGTAAAAAATTGTATAACTTGTCTTTAAATATTTTGAGAGATGTATCTTGTCTGATTACCAAAGGTAGTCTGTTCCACTGGCGAGCTGCAGATATCGAAAAGGAGTCTGAATATCTGCTGGAAGAGTGGGGAGGGATTTTAAGTAAGTTGTTATGAGAAGAACGAAGTGAAAGACCGTGCGAGTCACAAATAAATTGAAAACGAGTGAACGAATGAAATTAAATGGAATGGAACGGAATGGAACGGAACGAAATGAAATGATCCTAGTCTTGACTTTTTATTATTATTCATTTTTTTTATTTTTATTTTAAATTCTTTATTGCACCAAAACTTAAAATTAGGTACATAGGCGAGTTTAATGCCTGTTAGGCATTCTCTGACAACTAACCTTTGGGATGGTGAGAGATTATGGGCAGGGTGCAACAATCTAATAATATTAGTCTAATTTATAAATACACTACATACCAAGCAATTACATAAACTACATGCAAGTATTATGAACATATAATACATATATATATATACAAATAAACATACATAAACATATTGCGTGCCGAATACTCAATGTGTACTAGATGCAGTGTGCTCCTGCTTATCAAGAAACAAGTTAGTGACTAGTTGTTTAAAAACATTGACAGATGGTGCCCGTCTAATGGCCAGTGGTAGTTTGTTCCACTGGCGGGCTGCAGACACAGTGAAGGAATCTGAATATCTGCTAGAGGAGTGGGATGGGATTTTGAGTTGATTGTTGAAAGCAGAACGAAGAGGGAGGTTGTGCGTATCGCACAAGAACTCAAATCGAGTTTTGAGGTAAGGAAGTGCACGAGGATTGTTTAGGATACCATACAAATGGACAAGTAGATGGGCAGATCTGCGAAAGCGGATATTGAGCAATTTCAACTGAGTTCGAAAATGGGATACATGATCATACTTACGCAAGCCAAACACATAGCGAATGCATAAGTTGAGAAGGCGATCTAGTTTATTCAGTAGCTCTTCGGTGACATCAGGATAGCAGATATCTGCATAATCTAAAATGGGAAAAAGCAGCGAACTGACTAACATAAGCTTTGCCTTGTGCGGAATAAAGTGCTGTAAACGCTTTAACGGATGCATACTGCCGTGAATTCTTTTAGAAATTTCAGATACTTGGTAATCCCAAGAGAGATCACAGCTCATGTGCAGTCCAAGGTTTTTTACATGTTGGCAGAAGGGAAGCGGTATATTGTTAAATAGCAATGGTGAAAGTATGTCCAAGTCCAGTCTGCACAACATCTGCTTCGAACCAGCAATCATGACCTGCGTCTTCGAGGGATTAACCAAAAGTCCTAATCGTTCGGATTGTAAACGCACAGCCTCGAGATCAATGTTCATATGAGCTATTGCTTGTTGTACGTCATCTATTTTAAAGTGCAGCGACAGTTGAACGTCATCAGCGTACAGATGGTAGGAACTGAAGTGTATAATATGAGTGATAGTGTTTATAAAAACAGAGAAGAGTAAAGGAGATAATACGCCACCTTGCGGGACACCAGCAGTAACCGGACACCAGTCCGAGTATGTATCATTTATGTGGATACGTTGTTGGCGCCCGCGAAGATAAGATTCGAACCATAATGCCACATTCTGTGAAATATTAAGAGAACGCAAAGTAGCCATTAGTATGTCATGATCGACGCAGTTAAATGCGTTACTGAAGTCTAGTAGTGTAAGGAGCGTGAGCTTTTTATCGTCTATAGCCATTCTAATGTCATCGGTAATTTTAATGAGAGCTGTAGCTGTGCTGTGAGAAGGACGAAAGCCAGACTGAAAAGGATTAAAAAGTTGATTTTGATTGAGATAAGCGGCAAACTGTTGATGTACTACACGCTCCAGGACCTTAGATAGAAAAGGAAGAATTGATATTGGTCGAAATTGACTGAATTCAGAAGGAGAAATGGTTTTGGGAATAGGAACTATGTGGGCATTTTTCCACAATGTAGGAAATTGCCCAGTAGAAAGAGAAAAATTTATAATGTGAGTAATATGGGGAATAATTATGTTGATGATTGGAGTGAGTAGAACACGGCCCACATTATCAAATCCTACGGCCTTGCTAGTTACGGATAGTATAATCTTTTTTATTTCACAGCTGGACATTGGTTCAAATTGAAAGGAGACACTCGTTGAAAGAGTTTTAGAAGCAATTTGGGAGATGGTAACGGCTTTCATACTTATATCGATGGTTGAAGGAGGAGATGAAAAATGACGATTTAAGCCGTTAAGATCAATAGAAGTGGGGAGAACAGACTCGGCTTTGGACTTGCCAATGCCTATAGTCTTTAGAAATGCCCAAATATTTTGCGATGTGCAAGCATCAATAGATTTGTGAATAAATTGGCGTTTTGCGTTCCTACACATCTGATTAACCCTATTTCTAGCACGCTTAAAATTTACCCAGTTTTCCTCACATGGTGTTTTTTTGTTCATTCATCGTGTAGTCTTGAGCTTATTTGTAAAAGCAGCCTTACTTCAAGAAAAAAATTCTTCAAAAACAGTTACAAGCGTAAATCCATTAAGATTAATTCCAAATTCCGGTTAAGAGGTTTTAATGCTTTTCATCCTTCTTGCGCGCACAATTCAATGCCAACTCCGTGGTCTAGCGGTTAAGTCCGTGGATTTAGACTCGGAGGTAACAGGTTAAAATATCTTGACTGATTTCTTAATTTTTTTCTTTAACTTTTGTATAATGTAGTTTATTAACTGTTTAGGAAATAAAATTAGGGACATTTTGGACATATTTTTATTTGCAAACGGCAAACGTAATAAGTACATAGAGTTGGCAAATCGTTACTATTTTGTGCCGTTTTAGTTTTAGGACGCTAAATCGTTAATACGCGACATAAGCGTTGCCATCCGAGCTTCAACAGGTGATCCTTTGAGTAGGGAATATCTTAGTCAGAGGATCAGTGTTGCCATCCAACAAAAGGAGTCCTCAGAACATTGGGTTCATCTTCTCCTGGATTCGATGACATGTAGAGATTATAATCAAGATATTTGTAAGTATTTAGTTTTTATATTAATTAGATTTATCTTTTAGTTTATTTAATTTAAGGTTTTGTTTAGTTTATTTTTAATTTTTCCATATACCTAATTTTTAGCCTAAAACCCCATACAAGAAAAATGATGTCCCAACTATTTTCGACTGTCAGAAAATATCTACCTAAAAGTCCGCATTTGTACTTTGTAAAATAATCTTTAATAAAAAATAAAAAAAAAACAATAGATAAGTTACTAAATTGATAAAAAAAAAGTACAACCGGATATATTGAGATAGATCATAAATGACGGGACAGCAAAGATTATAAATTAGGCGGAATGGAGCCAAGATTCTTCGGTAATTTTAGCTCTTCGAACCGTTCAGTTCACGGGCGCACCCACGCAGCGACACTCTTACATTACTCATTGACAAATACCTCCAAACAAAAACATTGGTATTAGTAGTTCGTGGATTGTGACTCGGAGATACTGGATTCGATTCCAGCTTTCTTTAAACAGCTAAAATTGTTTATATATTTATGAAGCAGTATTGTTTGTTAAACAACACCCTGAACTATTCATTAAAAGCTCAACAATATTTAATAAGTATAACACTAGGTACGCTAACAGTCTAATCTCTGAAATCATACCGAAGAGCAGAGTTTTTTGCAACAACTCGACAAAGTACTGAGGTTGGCGTATTTGCGCAGCTTGAGGTTCTCAGCAGAAACCGCCGCACTTCCCGCGCATGACGAGGTCGCCTGGATGTGTGATGTGATGTCTACACATGTCGCATCCCACACCAGGGACTAATGTATACATACTATATACATACTAATGTATATAGTATGTTATCCTTAAGATATAGACATATGACTTTTCTGTCGACCCATATAAGATACACAATTCCACTGTTCATTCCACAATTCAAAGGGTTTAGGCTTATTTTTTTCCGATACCTCCAACAAATATCGGTAATGTATACAAAAACTTAACAAATTATATACTCAAAACTTCCTCGAGAACCACTCTATCCATTGGTGAAAACAGGATAAAAATCGGTGCAGTAGTTTTTGAGTTTATCGCGAATAGACAGACAGACAGACGCGGCGGATTACTTGTTTATTTATTTATTTAAAAACTTTATTGCACAAAGTAAAACGTAGACATTTTCTGACAGCCAAACATTGGAGACAAATTAGAACATTTAGCAGCAATGAAAGAAATATTAATAGTATGATAAATTCAACAACATAATTTATATATACTTACATAATATACTTTTATATATACTGTAATATCAATATACTAAATACTAATACATACACAAAAATATACATATATACTCTTATTAACATTGTTGGGAGCTATTTAGAAAGTGTAGATAGACGAGTTTTTTGAACGAAGATTTGGTAGCCGCTTGTTGTAGATGTGGAGATAAGAACCAAAGCTTGGTTTATTTTTAGACAAACAAGCATCGGGCTCACAATACATATTTGGCAAATATATACTTTTATAATATGTGTTTATTAGGATTTAGTGTGTATTAGTATGTAGTGTATCAAATCAAATAATCTTTATTTTCAAACAGTTATACATGAGTTTCAATCATTGGCCTGAACAAGGGTCTCTGGGACGCCTGGATCTCTGGACACCCTGCACTCCGGTCGCAAACAATATTGCAAAACAAGGCGCTTGCAGATAGAAATATTTTTAACTAATTATTTATTTGAATACCTACTTAATATTACAAATTATATAAAAAGAGAAGTTTAAATGAGTTAGTGTGGGTGTGTGTATGAGTGTGGTAGTGTTTTGTGTATGTATGTATGAGTGCGTGTTTTGTGTGAGTGTGCATTGACGTGTGGTTTTTTTTTTACATAGTGTTATTATTTCTTAGTATGTAGTATATTGTTTGTTGTATTCCTCGTCACGCGGCTCTCAACGACATCATCCGAAGGGCTCTTGTCACTGCTGGTGTACCCGCAATCTTAGAACCATCTGGGATTGTGCGGAGCGATGGCAAGAGACCCGACGGAATGACTGTTGGGCCGTGGAAACTTGGCAGGTCTCTGGTGTGGGATGCGACGTGTGTAGACATTAGCTCTATCTCACATCCAGGCGACCTCGTCAGGCGCGGGGAGAGCGGCGTTTTCTGCGGAGAACCTCAAATTGCGCAAATATGCCAACCTTGGTGCCGGTTACGAATTTGCGCCGTTTGGGATCGAGACGATGGGCCCATGGGGACCGTCGGCGAGGCGGTTGGCCAAGGAGTTGTCAAAGCGGCTGACAGAAAGGTCTGAAGACAGGAAGGCTGGCAATTATTTCTGCCAACGTATTAGCCTCGCTATACAGAGGGGAAATGTTGCCAGTCTCCTTGGGACTATCTCGGATGGGACGTCTCTAGAGGACATTTTTTATTTATAGTTTAGTTTATTTTTAATTTTATTATTTAGGTAGCTTTTAATTTATATTTAATTTATATCAAATAACATCGAATGAATAGTTTTTGAATTATTAAATATATAAAAGTTTGTTGTCTTATTATTTTATGTCAGCACTACCCTTCATCTCACACTCTCCCAAAGGTTAGATGTTAGAAAATGCCTTGTAGGCATTAATCTTCGCCTTTGTACATTTTTTTTCGTGCAATAAAGAATTTAATAATAATAGTAACCATGCCCGTTCTGATTTATATTTTATCTCCCTGGGTACGAGTATGTTTGCTTAACAACCTAGCCTAGTGGTTCGGTAATTAAATGCACTGTCGTCTTTCACAGCGTTTTATTCAATTATCGATCATTTTGCGGTGAAAGCATCTCAACATAATATTTTCACCCAAGGACCTATTTCATAGGGACCGGAATACAATATTTAATTAACATTTGTAATAGAAAATGAGATTCACGCCGAATTTATACGAGCCACGAATTTAAGTTTAATTTTAATATTTTATAATATTTAACATTATTGACATTTATTTAATTTTATATTATTACGATTTTAATTTTAATTTGACTCGGCCACTGTACAGCCACGAAATTAATTAAATTTCATTATAATCAGACATTATATTATAATTATTTTAGATTATAAGTTGACACAGCCTTTATACAGCCACGATTTTTTTTTTATATTTTGACATTAAATTATAATTATTTAGATTGTAAGTTGACACGGCCTTTATACAGCCACGAAATTTATTTAAATTTAGTATAATTATACATTATGTTATAATTATTTAGATTATAAGTTGACACGGCTATAATGCCTCGAATTTAGGTTAAGCTACAGTACTTGCTTATGGCAGCAATGTCACTTACTTATTTCGTTCTATCCATAATTTAATTTAATCTTTTTATTTATTATTTTAATAATATTGTAAAAATTTACAATATCCGAGTGTTACATGTGAACCATATGGAAATAAATATTTTGAATTTGAATTTGATCATGGCTAAAGTAAGCATATAAAAGTTAAGGTAAAGTATCATCGATAATGCGACACCGAAATACCTCAAGAACAAAGTTGCTTTTCTCTTTCAGACAGGTCGTTGCAATCATCGCATAACTCTATCCAATTCAATTCAATTCGTTTATTTTGCAAGTAGGCATAGGACAAAAAGAGATGTATTCTGCACTTTTACACGTCAATTTTTACAATATTGATATAAAACGATATCATTTTATAGTACATATTGGTGAATCTGGAGCAGTACATGATAACCATCATTTGGAAAGAGAAACAATAAAATAATAAAATTACAAATACAGAATAACGCTTAACATTATAGCTGCTATAGATAGGCATTGTCACACGTTCTATTCCCTTTTATGACCGACTCATATGCAGTTGTTGCCGCAAATCTGTGGAACAACCTGCCCTGAGATATCCGGCAGGCGCCAAATAGAACATTGTTTAAAAATATGGTCTTCACACACTTCTTGAATAGATCCCAACTAATATATAAAAGCGAATAGTGTTATTAGTTTTTATTGCACACAGTTGCCATAAGACGTGGAAGAAACGTCTAGAATTTCGGGAATTAGGGCCAATTTCTATAAACTATAGAAAAATTTAATTAAATCGGGTTACAAGTAGAAAAAACAATTAAAACAAAAAATCCCAATTGTAAGACCTACAACTAAAAATACCGAAAAAAATACTTAAAATATCAAAAACTACCTAAAATAAAATATATACCTTATTATTTAACGAGGAAATGCAGCAAGCTTTTTAATTTCATTAGGATTTTTAATAAAAAATAAAAAAAAACAATGGCTAAGCAACAATAATGTGGCCAGTGACTCGTCAGTAAACTGGATGCTTGGTGGCTTGAAGAGCTGAGTTTTATAGGCCACTTGTTCAGGACGTGCAAAACATACGTCTATGGTTCCCTTTCTAGACTTTACTGCCCTCCTTAAGTGCCGTCGACTGCTGATAAAAGGTTTCTCCCATCATATACCTATTGTAGACGAATCTGTGTCTACTAAAAGCATATTTATTTTTATTTATTTAAAACTTTATTGCACTATGTACAAGGGGCGGGCTTAATGCCGCTAGGCATTCTCTAGCAGCCAACCTTTGGGACAATGCAGAGAATTTAGATTATGAGGTAGGTGCAAAGGGCTTAAAAAAGAAACTTATTAAAAATATTAAATAAACTTAATCTAAGATAAAACAATACATATTAATATACACACCAATACATACAAATATGTACGCAATAATACATATACTACACACTATATATCTTACATACACTGTTGGGAGCTGTTTAAGTAAATTTATGTAATAAATAATAAAATAATAAACTGCCTCCGTGGTCTAGCGGTTAAGCCCGTGGATTTAGACTCGGAGGTACCGGGTTCGATTTCTGGTCGGGACACAAAAATATTTATTAATGTAAATAAATGCATTAATTTAATATTGAATTTATTTGTGATATTTCTCGAGTTTGGTACGCAATCTGGAGACATCGACGAGCTTGCCACTTGTCATGATTGGCCTATAGTAAAGTTGGCTAAATGTGAATCCGCTATATATATATAAGCGTAGTTTCTGACAACCCAGAAAGGGAAAACGGTCGTGATGATACTTTACTAAATAATAAAATAATGTTTAATAAATAAATAAATATGTTTAGTTAATGCAAGAATTATAAAGGAATCCTTTAACGAATGTAACTGTTAATAGTTATTTACATTTAATATACAATTGGGAGAGGACATTCAATAAACTGCCTCCGTAGTCTAGTGGTAACAAACGTTGCCGTGAACTCGGGAGGTCGTGGGTTCGATTCCCACCGGGGGCAAGTTGTACATTGTATAATTTGTCTCGGTCTGGGTGTTTATATGTATATATTAAAAAAAAGGATAATATGTAGTTTATCAACCATCTAGTTTCCGTAACACAAGCCTCGTAGCTTACCACGGAAACTAGATGGCGCTGTGTGACCTGTCTGGAAATATTTATTTGAAATTTGATTACGTAATTTTTGACAACTGTCGAAGAAGTTCCATTTTTGTATTTAACTTTAATTATTTCTTATTACCTACCTACATATACTGTTTGTATATTACTTCGAATAAATTCAGAATAACTCCTGCACACATTCTACAGAATTCAGTACACTACTTTTTTGTTTCCACGCAAAAATAGGGCGTAGAGTTTAGGCGGTCAATGGACAGTAAAATTATAGTTATCGCTCTTGAAGCATTTGAAATCATCTTAGCGATTAACCCATTTGCACGGACGTAAACTGGGTTTAGACTTGGGTTAACCTTTCTTATTGTTTGGACCCATTTCCGCATTTACTACGGCTTTATTAATGTTGTGTTTATCTAAATTGGTTTGGAAAACATTTTAATAACATGCGGGTAATTAACGGTCGTGTTAGCGTTATTTTGCAGTTTCTTTGATCATTTTTTTTTTTTTTGGTTCTCTTCTCCCGATGAAGATGGATGAGGTGATAGGGAAGGCAAAGGGTCTAGCCCATACAGCCAAGTCTGACGTAATATATCTTTCTTTTTCATGAGTTAATGAGTTCATCATTAATTTCCAGATGCTGCAGAATTTGATGCTTTTCTTAGGGTCACTCGCGGCACCATAGCTCAAACACGTCGTGTAAAATATGGAAGTTGACAGCGCGGGAAAACCGCAAAAAATAAACTGCAACTTGTGCCCCATATTTAAAGTCCAATTTATCGTTTTCCATAATTATTCACATTGTAGCACATTATTAAACAAAACAACACCACTTTTGACCAATAATATCCACAGTAAATTAATTTACAAAACAAAAACTTGCACTTGACATGTTCACGCAAAATGGCGCGAATAACTCTCATTTACTTTTTAAATGAACGATTACAGTTACAGGATGGTGAGAGAATGCGTTCATGATAGCTGAGGACAGTGATATAATGTGACTGTCCGTTTGTTTATTTTATCTGACTTAAAATTAAGTAGAAATTCACGTACTATTTATACCTTTCAGCTGATAACAGGGATAGAATCATCATCATCACGACCTATTTGTGATATTTCTCGAGTTTGGTACGCTGGAGACATCGACGAGCTTGCCACTTGTCATGATGACAGAACAGAACTTTACGTTCTTCTTCTAACTCCACGCTCTCCTTCCCCACACATCACACCGCATTCGTTTCCAAGTCGTTTGCGGTGGTGGCTGTGCATCTTTGGAACCAGTTACCGGTGGACATCCGTCAAGCTCCAAATAGAACACTATTTAAGAAACTGGTCTATGCGCACTATTTAAATTTACCATAAGCTTAATACACTCTCTGCTATATTTATTTCTCTCATTATAGTCATCATATAGTAGGTATATTATATTTATGTATATTCATAGAACGTATGTATGTAGTTTTATTTGTATGTATTTGTGTATGTATTAGTTTGTATATAAGTATTTATTCACTAGTATATATTGAAGTCTAATATTTTTCTATTAGTTTTGTTAGCACCTGCCTTATCTCGTCGTAACTGCTTTAGTTGTCCCAAAGGTTTGACCAGTATAGAATGTCTAGCGGCATTAGGTCTGCCTTTGTACTTTGTGCAATAAAGTTTATAATAAATAAATAAAAAAAATGATTGGCCTATAATTTTACTGTAAAGTTGGCTAAATGTGAATTCGCTTATTTATAAGCGTGGTTTCTGACCACCCCGGTCGTGATGATACTTTACTTTTTTTATAGAAAATAATTAGGTAATTAGAATTATATTTAAGTATAGTATGTAATTATTATTGAAAAAGTATAGTTGGCAGTTTCAGTCGTAATGATAAGTTTTTCCCTTTTCTAATAGAAAAGTACGTATAATATATAACGTACGTAAACTTATTTCATTGAAATAAACTATGATATTTTTATCTTTATGTACAAGCATATTGTTTACAAAGTTCCAGAGGTCGTTGAGTTATTTTTCATAGACTAAAAATTGATTGAAGGCAAAATCCATTCAGTCCGAAGCAAGGTCCCTCTCAAAATTGCATAAAAACATTAACCTACATTCGATTTATTGATTGATTTCTTCAGGAATCAACATATTCGATTCCTTCTGTTGTTTATCCGAGTTTCCTTTGATTTTTCGAATTGACGGCCACAGTAAAGGTCAATTTTAATACTATACTTCGTTGGTCATTTATCCTCAAAAGCTAATGCCGTCTCGCTCATGTATCGATTAATAAACACATTTTTGTCATAACAATAAATGCTTTTAAATTATTTATTACTTTCGAGCCATTCATACATAAAATCTCTTCCCCTAAATATATATATATTTTTAATGCAGTTAAAAAAAATGCACAGAGGTGAGCTATAATGCCAGTAGGCATTCTTTACCAGCTAACCTCGTAGATAGAGTAAGGTGATAGGCAGGATGAAAAAATGCTGATGAAGAAAGGATGAAAAAATACTGTGTAAATGTCCTAGACTAGGCATTTAGTCCGCCTTTGTACATAGTGCAATAAAGTTTCTAAATAAATAAATAAAAATAAGAAATTATAATCATACAGTTAATAAGTTACTTAACTAATTATAATATACTACACATTATACATACACACACAAAAATACATAAACTATATATACAATACACAATTATAGATACAAGTACATTATAACTTAAATAAATACACAGTTATTTAAATAGTGTTTTATTCTGTCTTATATATATAGATTTATGATTGTTATATTATTTTATTATTATTTCTTTAATTAAATGACATTATTATTTCATTGCTTTTTTTAAAAATTATTATTATTGATTTACTACCTTATTCTTTGACATACCATTTTTTTATTATTATTATTTTTCTTTTGACATATTTCACTAAAATGAAATAATTTAATTGAAATGACAATGTCATGGCTAAATCACAATAAGCATGCTGTGTACACTGCTTTTGGATTGCAATCTAGAACTTAAGAAATTGCTGGAAAATGTGAATTGATTGTGATTGTGATCTGTTTGTGTGCCTATAGTAAATAAATAAATATATATTATAGTGTTTTAAATTGTCATACATTTAGTGAGGAAGAGTGTTGACTTTGACTTATTTTTTATTAAATTAATAAAAACTAAACCTAATTAAAAATATCCTCACGACCCTTTAGTGATAGTCCCAAGGCTAGGCTAATACGTTGGCAGAAATAATGTTTTTTCCTGTCTCCAGACTTTTCCGTTAGCCGTTTGGACAACAACTTGGTCAGACGCTTGGTTGAGGGTCCCAATAATAAACCAAAGTTTATCATTTAGGTATTTTTCTTCCGCCTCCGTGGTCTAGTGGTAACAAACGTTGCCGTGAACTCGGGAGGTCGTGGGTTCGATTCTCACCGGGGGCAAGTTGTACATTGTATAATTTGTCTCGGTCTGGGTGTTTATAAGTATATATTTACAAAAAAAAAAGTATAATATGTAGTTTATCAACCATCTAGTTTCGTAACACACTCGTAGCTTACCACAGGAATTAGATGGCGCTGTGTGACCTGTCTGGAAATATTTATTATTTATTTATTTATATTAATTAGTAATTTGAGGGTTCCCATTTATCGCAGGGCACTGGGCACCTGCTCAGAGTGCCCAATGGGAAACAGAGATTTTTTTGTAAGTTACGTCAAGATTTGGCTCACCTGTTCTGTTGGGAATTTGTCCCGACTCGCTCCGGACACATCTATGACTTCCAATTCTATATACGATCCGTTAATGTTTACTGCTTGTCTATACAGGAGATCTGGAACAAAGCACGAGGCATTAGTTTGAATCAAAGACAATAAATTTATAAGAAGACAGGGCAAGAAGCCAAACGGAATAATAATTAAAGCTATGATATGGTTTATGGTTTATGGTTTAGCCAATTATGGTTCCAAGTGTATTTTAAATTTTATTTTTTCATTGACAATATTTGAACTGCTTGCTACGGAACACGCTTGTAGAACACGTTCTTCTTCGATAAAAAGTGCCAAGTCTATCATGTTTGGGAAAGAGAGAGGAGAATAGTGTCTCGCTCTTGCGACCGACTATAGGCTGGTTTACAAAGGAGGCCTCTACTTTTTTATTGCGCAACAAGATTCCATAAAAAATGGCTAAACCACGGAGGCAGTTCAACAATATTCGTAATATTACCTGTATTTGAATGGTATTCTCCGATGTACCGCCTGGTGAGGTACCGCACTATGAGAGCTGGAACAAAATAACAATAATATAATATTTTCAAAGTCAAAATATATTTATTTACGTAATAATAATATTAATATACCTACTATTGTTTTTTCTTGACTATCACTTAAATTATTAGTTTATTGATCAAAATATTATTTATTTATTCTATTCTCATTTGTAAACTGTACATTTAGTATTCCTTCCGATTTAGTAAATGGTTACTGTACATCTCTGCGACCTGTGACTCACCCAACATAAGGCATCAGCTGAAAATCAGCGCTGCAGCCTCGGCTGTAGCATATGCTGAGCTGACCACCTATTTATCGCCACACCTGTATGTATGTTTCGGTATATAGAATAGGCTTACATTTATACATTTAGATTTATTCGTTGCATATATATATATTTTTGTAACTATTGAAATTATTGCGAAAAAAAAAATTTTTCTTTCTTTCTTTATAATTGTGAAACGTCATTAATAATAATAATAATAAATTATTTATTGTACAAAACCAAAACAAGTGCAGCTTAATGCCGTAAATGCAAAACATTTTATTTATCCTTGTTCAGCGCGGAGAGTGCAGCGGTTTCTGCTGAGAACCTCAAGCTGCGCAAATACGCCAACAGGTTATGTGTTTGCGCCGTTTGGGGTCGAGACGATGGAACCATAGGGACTCTCAGCCAAGCGTCTGGCTAAGAACTTGTCCAAATGGCTGACGGAGATATGTAGAGACTGGAGATGGCTCCAGCAGTGGAGATGTAGGCCTCGGTGGTCTAGAAGCTGTGATAAAACCTCATAAAAATATACTATCTATAACTTAAAAATGTCCTCTAGAGACGTTCCATCAGAGATAGTGTTAAGCAACATTTCGAAAATTTCCGAAAATTAGGCCGGCACTCTCTGTCAATTTATTAACGATTCCACAAGTTGGTATTAGTGTAACCGAGACTGACGGCTCTCCCAAAATCTATGACGTATGATTGTGATTGTGATTTCGATGGCTTTTCCGCACTTAGTCTCCATTGGACCATTGTGCGTGATCTTCACTCCTTCAACGGAGCCATCCGATCTCCTCCAGGAAGGCCAGGAGACCCGTTACGTTCCTGCAGACCTCCGGAAGAGTCCTCGCAGTCTGGAGGAACCTCAGTCTAGGCGCAGCCACACTGTCGCACTCCATGAGCACATGCGCGGCCGTCTCCTCCTCCGCCATGCATCCTCTACACAGTGGATCTATGACGTAAGAAAAGTGTATTTCTCAGCTTAAGTACGTGGGTATTCCCTCATTCCAAATCGTGCTCAGAGAATATGACACTGACCGTCGTCGTTCCGAATCAATTATCGCGATTTGGATGCTCAGAGCGTGATATCAATTCGGAACGATCTAAATCACATTTTCATTCAACAACTGACAGCGCTCAGAGCGATCTACCTCGATATCGTGAGCAGTCTAAGCGCGAGAAATGATGTCATTTGTGACGTCACATAGCTTTGGTAAAACAGTTTATACACGTCTCGGAACACCTTTAAGCGTGCTTAGGTTACTATTATCGTGTCTCGGAACGAAGGTATGTATGACTTGTCCCTTTAAGAAAGGATTAAACAGGCATACTTAAGTAAATATCTGACCTTAAAACAATTCAATAATACGAACCTTAATGTTGTATGCAAATATCTTATTACATGTTTTTTCCCATTAAAGTACACACATTAGGAAAATATCTCTAGAACGTTCGGCCTACCCTTTACCTACCCACGCCACAGAATATACATATCTAAGGAGTATTTGCATAGCTGGGCACCGTTAATCAAATAGTTAACTTCGTTAATCGTTAATCCGCTACAAAAAAAGTTAGCTTCGTTAAACGTTAAAGCGTTACATTTCGGAAGAATTAACGGAAGTTAATGTTAATCGTTAATCCGTTAATATGTGTAAAATTGCATTTTTATATCGTTGCGTTAGTGAACTTATAAAACCGGTTAGTTTAGGTTCTGGAAGTTAACAGGTTAATATATAATATTGTCAGAATGAGTTCTCTTTTTTGACTTGCCCCGATTAGAGCCCGCCTTAACAATTTCTTCAAACTGTACGTATTGTGACTCATGTACCCTTCTTACATGTTGTTTCAAATTATTCAGGCTTGATACATGAACTTTTATTTTGGTGTCTTTCGGCAAGCAACGCTTACAAGCAAAAAGTATTTGCTGGCCCGATCTGAATACAAATTCCACATACTCAGTCAAATGTGGCCAAGGATTCTCATCAGGACCGCTGAAATCCGATTCCATGTCTTCCATGATATAGTTTTAATTACTACACTGCACAGTACACTTTTCTATCTAACTAATTACACTGCACTCTTCTTTATTAACACGCAAATTATCACTGACAGTAATTTATAATAACAACAAACACAAAACTCGTCACTGTAAGCACTGGCGCTAGTAGGTACTTCGCAGTTTTCTTACTCACACGCGCCGGCAAAATATATCTAGTTTTGTATTTGTCTCACGCGCCGCCGCGCCCGGCACTTGTCGTTTTATACTTGTCTGAACCTGTTTTTCGCGCCACACCGCGGTGCCGTGCGGTAAATAGTGGCATTGGATTAACGATTAACGGACTTCTGCATATTAACGGAAGTTAACGTGTCCGTTAACATTTTTAAATGTTAACTTAAAAGTTAACCCGTTAATCAAAATGTTAACTGCGTTAATTAACGATTAACGAGTTAATGCCCAGCTATGAGTATTTGCTTATACATTTGTGAATTTTGGATTGTAGCATTAACTTTTGTAATTTTTTGGGCTCTGGTTGCTTACGTAATTGCATAATCCAAAAGTTTTGATTACGACATTCGCGGTAAAAGATTTTATTAATCTAAATACTTTATTGCACTTAAAAACCTAGTATATAGGTGAGACATACCGCATTTATACTAGCTAACCATGGGGATCATAAAGGATGAACAAAAATATAAAAATTACTTATTTTTTCCCGAAAGGGATACGGTCGTGATGATACTTTACTACAACACACATATAATACAATTATATATAAACATACAGTATAATAAGAAATAGATATCCAAAATGCCAAACAATGGGTGTTTATAATATATATATTTACAAAAAATAAAAAAAAAGTATAATATGTAGTTTATCAACCGTAACACAAGCCCCGTAGCTTACCACGGAAATTAGATGGTGCTGTGTGACCTGTCTGAAAATATTTATTATTATTATTATAACTTTGTTACGTCAAGAGAGATACATTCTGTTTCTCAAGAATTAATGTAGTTAAAAGGCTTTACTACTATGTACTATGGCGCTCGGGAGACCACTCTGAGCGATACGTTATGCTGACTTTGGACCATGCCCCTGTTGGTCTAGGCTAGAGGGTAGTGCTAGGCTGGCGCAGCATAGGTGAAACGGGAACGGATGAACTAAGTTAATCTTGAAGATTAACTTAAACCTGAGAGGCAAGACCGCCTCCGTGGTCTAGTGGTAACAAACGTTGCCGTGAACTCGGGAGGTCGTGGGTCCGATTCCCACCGGGGGCAAGTTGTACATTGTATAATTTGTCTCGGTCTGGGTGTTTATATGTATAATATGTATATATTTACAAAAAAAAAGTATAATATGTAGTTTATCAACTATCTAGTTTCCGTAACACAAGCCTCGTAGTTTACCACGAAAATTAGATGGCGCTGTGTGACCTGTCTGGAAATATTTATTTTATATTATTTAAGTTGGAATTCAAAAAAGGACGTAACATGGCTCGGGCCGACTTCGCCTGATTGACGGCGTGGCAGGCCATTTCACCTATTGTTAACGTCCTGTTAATGATGCAGTCCAGGTATTTGACGGTCGGAGTCCACTTGATGTTTGTACCCGAAGCTGCAGTGGTGGAGGCAGTCGGCATCTGGATGTCATCAATGCCACATACGCCACTTATCCAACCACGCCGGAGAGACACGGTACGGACTAAAGAAAATATGTGGACGCAACTTTAAGATACGTAATCTGGCTGCAGTGGTAGAAATAATAATCCAAATAAAATGGATACTATCTGGGTTAAGAAAAGGCAAATAAAGGAAAATGGATGAAAGATGTTTTGTATATGTTAAAACTAACATTACGTTAAGTCTTACATCATCGTGGAGAATGGGTCACTGTGTACTCGCAGTTTATGTAATTTTATTATTTAGGTCGGATTTAGGTATGGACACACCGATGCCAAAAAAGTCGGTTGTGGATTTTTTTATAATATTATCTATTCATCATTTTTTTATTATTATATGCTATGGCCTAATAAAACCATAAAACGGACAAGATCTACCATTGAGGTTGAAACTATTCTGGAACGCACTGGAGTAGTCTGCAATGATGTCCCTTAAGATTGAGATGCCATATGTGGTGACACTTTGACTTGTCACACCTCAGGGTAACAGCGCAAAAAGGGAAAGCCGCAGCCTACAACGCAAACTGGCAACCGGCGCAAATAATATTAATAATAATATTTACATTAGGTTTTGTAAGTAAAGTATTGTTTATTGTTTTTAAATAATTTATTTTCGAATTAATTTATGTTATAAAATATTATTTATTTATAAATTCTTTATTGCACTTAAAAACTTAACAGTTGAGTACAAGCGCAAACTTAATGCCTCTCGGAATTTTATACTGATTAACCTTTGGGAGTGTGGTAGACGATTGCGGGTGCATTAGAAATAAAAATAAATATTTAAGCATACATAATAATAACTTATATACTACTACAGAAATACCAATTAAAAATAATAATAATTTAACTATATTTATGTAAGAATAATGATAATTTACACAACAAATAAAAAGATATAAATTTTTCGTTTATTTACCTATATATATTTATATTTTGGCCTATGTAGAGTACTATAAGTAAAGCAGTGTAGAGACGGCGGCGAGCCGTTACGATCTTATGATTTGTTTTATGATCATGTTATAAAAAGTGTTGTTTTTGCCGTTAAAGCCGTTAGTCCCGGTTCCACTAATCCCAAAAGTTGGTTATTAATTTTGAGAACCTGTGTATGTATTTTAGTTTGTAATAATTGTTTTGACTTAGTATATTTTTGCCCGTCTTGCCAGGGTGGGTGCCTCCATTCCGTAGCCACGACTCAGAACTGTAAAGGCACGCAGGGCCAACAGTGAAAGAGAGACGGTTTATAGGGTTTTAGTCCGTAGGCGCCTTGGGGTCTCCTTAGGAGGCCTTACGGTGATTCGGGCATGCGACCTGCCGCGGTGGCCCTTCAGGCTGGGGTCGTATCGTCAGGCGATTTTGCGATTAACCGTCTTTAAAAAAAAAACAGGGTGGCGAGTGTAGGCCAAATTCTCCAGGAAATTCTGGAAGGGCCATCTCTAACTCCACTGGAGGACTACTATTCTGTGTTCTGAGGCTTTGATGATAATGACTGAAAATAAATCTTTATTTATTTATTATTTCCAAAAACAATCAATTTGTCTTACACCTAGTAGTAAAAAATATGTTTTTATTTTTTTATTTTTTATACTAGCACGACATGTGACCTTGGCTTTGTAGTGCGATATATATATGAGTCCCGTACGTTTCTGTTTTAAAATAATTAATTGCAAAATTAGTGTGCCGAGGCCTTATTACTGGTATTTGGGTCTAGTCAATTCCTGTGGTTAAATGAACCAGTTCCAATGTTTTGGTAGCTTGTGCGAAATTGCTCGGGTCGTTACTTCTAGGATCATTTTCATATCGCCATCGGCCATTGTAACTAGGCACTACACGTAGACTTATATATGGATCTGGGTTTTTATATTTGGAAAATTGCTAATAAAATTATCACTACATGTGCTCCGCCACTCAACCATTCCTTCCAGCTGTCAAGAGATCATCTAAAACGGTATTTTTATTTGTAAACTCTCCAAACCTCAAAAGGCATAAATGTTACAATTTTTTTATTGGCAACACTGAAGTCTGTGTGAATTGTATTATTAATATTTTTAGGTTTATTTTGTAGTATTATTTTGTCCGAATTACTACACGCTTTATCCCATTGATATCGGTGTAGTAAAAAACCACGCTTATCAATAAGCGGATTCACATTTAGCCAACTTTACTATAGGCCAATCATGACAAGTGGCAAGCTCGTCGATGTCTCCAGCGCGGCGTACCAAACTCGAGAAATATCACAAATAAATTTAAAATTATTTAAATGTACTTATTTACATTAAAATATTTTTGTGTCCCGATCAGGAATTGAACCCGGTACCTCCGAGTCTAAATCCACGGACTTAACCGCTAGACCACGGAGATAATTAAAATATTATTTATAAACTATACTTAAACAAAAAAATTGATTAATCTAAATAAATAAATTTAATTAATATTTCATTTATTTATGATTTTTCTCGAGTTTGGTACGCTGGAGCGCCACTTGTCACGGTCACGACATACCTCTTTCGCTTGTTCGACATTCATCAACCTCTTCATCTGCCCTTTTGTTTCGATGTCTTTTTAATGCACCTTCAGCTATTGTATTGGCCTATAGTAAAGTTGGCTAAATATGAATCCGCTTATTGATAAGCGTGGTTTTTTACTACACCGACAGGAAAACGGTCGTGATGATACTTTACTTGTAACAAATTGTTTTGTTTATAAAAGTTTTATTTAACTAATAAGAACATAAGAAATAAATGTTTAATAATAATAATAAAAAATAAAAACTGACTTCAAAACTATACTTAAACAAAAAATAAAATATTTTAATCACTTATATCGTACATGTATGTATTGGGTTTATATTTGGGTTATTTATTATTGTATAATGACCATTTTTCTGAAATAGATATATTTAATACCTCATCAGTCACCTTTAAGAGATTTATCCAAAATAAAGTTAAAACTGTAACTGTTTAACTTACTACCTATTGTTATTACTATTACTATATCATACCTTGTTTATCTTTCTTTTAAATATTGTCTTCATAATTAACTGCTTACAATTTGTTTAACTATTGGCCCTAAAAGTCTTCTTTTATGTTTTCTTTTTAAATTATATTACTTCATTTGTAATGACTGTTTGTGCCATAATAAAATAAAATAAATACTCGGTCCTTTCATATAAGGCAATGGTAATACCAGACTTTACGAGGATCTCGTCAGCTTTGATGGCAAAGTTTTGGGTTAATTAGTCCTAACAAAAATCATGAATGAAAAATGTTTATAGTTAAAAAGAAAACGATTGTTATGTTAACATAAAAACTAGAATATTAGTGGCTTCTGCGGTTGCGCCACAAGTGGTTATTTAATTCAGTAACGTTATGCAATTTTATATTACATAATTTTACATGATTAACTGATTTTCACTCACTAATATCATAATAATCCTATCCTATTTGTAAATATTTAAATTTTATTATATTTTTTATTTTACAAATTTTTAATATTTTTAATTTGTAATTTTTATTTTTAGTATTTTTAACCCACTGTTTTGGAGGAATGAACTGTACAAATAATATAAAATCTTTCTGGCTTAAGATCTAATAATTTATAATATTGTAATTTTATGTCCTAGTCATAAGCTGTGATTTTCCAAAAAAAATCATATAATATATAAGTTTTGAATGTAATACAAAAAAATATAAGGCATTCTTTTGCATAAATTGTATAAAAACCAACGCAAAGAGCAACGCCAAGTCGAACGACTTCCAAAATGAAATAAAGTGAAAAAAGACGCTCAAAGCGACAAGTCAAACACAGGGCTTAACTTTGGTTATTCGACGTCATTAAAAACACAAAGCGCTTGGAAAAACTTGGAACGCCTGTCAGAGCGTGAAAAAAAGCGCTTAGTGTATTTCTCATTGGGGGTTTGAAGCAACCTTTGTAAGATTTAAAGGAAAGTGTTTTTACAATCAAGCCACCACCGCGCTCGTAATGAACCACATGTGACCCAGCGCCGACCTGATGTAAGTGGCGCGCAAGGTCCATGAATGTTAGCAACTGGAATCAGACTCTCATGACTGCAATCAGTCCCTAACACTATGCCGGCTAGACTGGGCATGACGGCAATTCGAGCCTGATCCCGAAACGTATGGCTACACTTTAGTGGGTTTATCAGCACGAACGGTGAATACTTCAGGCTGAGTAATTTACAACCATCAGTCCGCCGCCTACCACCTATTTAGCTTCTCTGAGCGTGTTCTACCGGCTATACTATGGTGAGTGCTCTGAAGAGCTCTATAACCTATCCCTTCGCGTACCTAAAATTTGGTGACTCATACATCTGTCGCACAATAAAGATGTGGAATGCTCTTCCAGCCTCTGTGTTTCCACTTTCCTATAACCTGGAGTCCTTCAAGCGAAGTGTGAAAAGGCATCTAGTCAAGCCGGCATAGTGTTAGGGACTGATGTCGGACATAAGGGTCTGATTCCAGTTGCTAGCATTCATGGACCCTGCGCGCCACTTACCATCAGGTGGGCGCAGGGTCACATGTCGTGCTAGTATAAAAAAAAAAAATAATAATTGTTGTTCTCGTTGAAAGTATGTGCCATTTGCAATGATGTCAAATGCCAATTTGTACTTTCAAGGAGAACTTATATTGTAAGCTTGCCATGGTGATATTTATATAGAAATAACACTGCTTGAAACAAGACTTACACTATATGATGAAGATGATGATGTGATGATATAGAGAAGCCAAAATCACGCGGCAAACTTGACATAAGTACTTTACAATTTGTCGTTCGAAACGATCAATCATCAATCACACCCACCACAATATGTTCCAAATAAAATTTATAATTCTACTCTTTGATCAATACGAAATATCCACTTAGTCACGAAAAAAATCGGTCAAAAATGCTCTACCTATTCGTTGTTTATTTTCTGTCAAAAAATTAATTTTCTTTATAGACTTCATAGATATTTCACTCAAATTTTTGTGTGTCTGTCTGGCCCGTTGATTTAATTACTGGAACCGGGACGTTCATTATATAGAGTAAAGCAAAGTATCATCACGACCGTTTCCCTTTCGGGGTGGTCAGAAACCACGCTTATAAATAAGCGGATTCACATTTAGCCAACTTTACTATAGGCCAATCATGGACAACTGGCAAGTGGCAAGCTCGTTATTGTCTCCAGCGTACCAAACACGAGAAATATCACAAATAAATGAAATAATTATTAAATGCATTTATTTACATTAATAAATATGTTTGTGTCCCGACCAGGAATCGAACCCGGTACCTCCGAGTCTAAATCCACGGATTTAACCGCTAGACCACGGAGGCAGTTTTGATAATAAATGTATATATCGATAATTTAATGGAATAAAATATAACATAAAATTTAATACATTACATAACATACAGCTCCTAGAACACAGAATCCTAGACCTGACACTGTTGGAGATGGGCCTTCCAGATAATTCTGGAGAATTTGGCTTACACTCACCACGCTGGCCAGACGGGTTGCCGAGGATCTGATGTCATTTTTTTAATGAGAATTTATTAACGATTTCACAAGTTGGTATTAGTGGAAGCGGGACCGACGACTTGACGCGCTCTCCGAGGCACGGGAACAATTGTTATATATATAAAATAAAATTAATACTACGATATAATTTCAATTCGCGTGGAATAGTGGCAAAAACGCCACCAAAGACAAGAGAACTGTGTGACAAGAGGTAGTGTTACGTATATTCAAATTTTTGCTTAAATTATTACTATTAATAGCTTCTCACTTTGACGTTTTAATTTAAGACTTTTAAAAAAAACGTCGTAAGGAAGTGTCATATTTCAAAATCGCTTAAATAATAATCTTTTCACGTCGATTTCCCTTCCCCTTGAAATAACATTCCAGTTTTTCAAAAAATATGTAGATTCATTTATAATATTTAACTACTGAATAAATAAAAATCTTTATATTATTATATTAAAAAAACAATCTCATTAGGAAATAAATTTCATGTTGAAGTTCTTGATGTTTTGAGCGGCAGATACCTACGAGTATTTATTAATTATTTCAGATTTAGTTACTATACTAGACTATTATTAATCAGTTACTATTTTTATTAAACACGTCTTTATTCCTTGATATTAGAATTAATACAACATTCAATCTTATTATTATTAATTCAATACGCGCTAAGTGCTCTTTCGAGTCGGGTAACTTTATGTATTTATATAAACTCTCAAAATAAATCTCAACTATCATCATAGATTCGTAATTTTACCAGCCAGAGCGTGGTCAATAAGTTGTCTACCAATTGACCGGTCAAGAATCACTAAGTCAATGTTCTGACCTGAATGTAAGCGAGTGCTTGTCACTTTTAATGGCTGTTGTAAAACAGAGATATACATGATGCTTTTTAATTCGCAAATGCTCTATTTTAACTAATGTAAATTACATATTGCAAATATAAATTTAGATTTATAATATTATTAAGGTTCTACAGAGAGTGTCGTCCTTCAAGTACCTCGGCCATGTGGTCACCGAGGATTTGAAGGACGACCTCGATCTGGAAAGGGAAAGGAGAGCATTGGCGGTCCGCTGCAATATGCTGGCCCGCAGGTTCGCTCGTTGTAGGGCAGATGTCAAGGTGACCCTGTTTAAGGCATTCTGTCAAAATCTTTACACATGCAGCCTGTGGGTCAATTATACGCAGAGGGCCTACAACGCTCTTCGAGTACAATATAATAACGCCTTCAGGATGATGATGGGGCTCCCTCGTTGGTGCAGTGCATCAGCGATGTTTGCGTGCGCGCACACAGATGATTTCTACTCAGTATTGCGGAAACGAGTCGCGTCGTTGATGCACAGAGTACGAGGGAGCGGCAACATCATCTTGAGGGCAGTTAGTGAGAAGCCAGATTGCCCTATCATAGGGCACTGGGTACATACTCACATGCATGTGCCCAGTGCCTCAGGAGGGCAAGGCAAATATAAAAAGTAAATTTCCCCTTTTTTACTAATATAGAATAAGCAAACACTAGGTTACTAACCCCTATGGATACTATTCCGAAATAAACGCATTTTATTTATTTATTTTATTAAAATAGTATTTTGATAGACCAGTAAAGCTTTTTCATTCCAAATTGAGTAACACTGGATATATTTATATGCAACACAGACAGACATCTCTTAACGATGAGGACTTAAGAAGACAGATAAAATTAGCTCTAATAGGGAAAGTGTACTACACTATTGATAAAGCACTCCAAGATAACAGCTTAACACATTTATTTATTGTTTTTTAATTTATTTATATTTTTGCAATATGAACTTGATACTATTATTATACCGACTGGTTGACGCATTCAATAACAAATTTCACTTTATAGACATCATTGCCTCGACTGCCGGTGCTTTTAGGAAGTCTATTTTGGATATACTAAAACCATAATGTGTTATTTATGTTTATCATTATTGTAGTATCATTGTTGTAGTGTGCTTATTTTTTTCATCTTCTTTACTCATATCTTTCTTTTGTTACTAATTGTTGTTTAACTTCACTATCTGACGTTACCTATTTATATAATCTGTGGTTTACGTCGTTGGTAACATACTTAACAATTTGTTTATTTAAATGTTATTATATATATGTGTGTTACTGTTTGTAAACCTAAATAAATAAAAATAAAAAAATAAAAAAAATATATTTAATTAGTATTAACTATAAGATAAGACTGACAAGGCCATTTGAAAGCCGCAACAATTTGACATTATCTCTGTAAAAATATAATAATTTAATTTTAAGTTTGTCATTTTTTGTCATTTAAATTAATTTTATATATTCTTTATTCTTTATGTACCGCCATACATTCCCACCGGAATTCGGCTCAGTCTAAAGTTACAAACACAAGTACAACACATTTGTCCTGCCTGGAGAGTGCTATAAGGCAAGGAACAGAAATGCCTAACCAGCAGTGTCAAAGGAAATTAAACAAAAGAGAAATAAAAACAAAAAAAACAAAAACATTAATATTTCCAATAAAACTAAATTATACAGCTGTAAAATGGCCTTGTCAGAAATATATATATATATAATTATATAGGTACTAAAATAATTAAAGCAGCTCCTATACTAAGGTAAAAAATAAATAATAATAAATTATTATTTATTTAGCAGCTGCAAATGAGCTTTGTCAAGAATATATTTAAATTTTATTATTATAATATGTCACATTTAAATAAATAATTACTGCTGTAAATGGGCATGTCAAATATTATTTCTAGGTATGAAATATAGTTTGTATTATGCTATGTTATAAAGGATGCTTCGTCAACCGTGTAATAAGGTTTTTGCATCAAGACTGATTTAATTTTGTTTTTGAATTCCTTATCATCTAGGCTTTTAATTTCATTTCCTAAGTTAATATACAGTTTAACGCAATTACAGATAAAGCTTTTAAGTTATATATAAGTAAACTTAATCTAGTTTTTAGTTTATAAACTTGTAAAAAAAAAAAACGAAAATTGACAACGTACAGCCGCATCTAATTTTAAGTTTAAATAGTAATAATTTATGTATCTAAAGGTACTGCCAGTTCTGTTCTTTGCTTCAAACATAACCAGGCACGATTTAGTTAGGTAATTAAATTTAAATATCGAATGTAGAAATTGATGTAATCATGGACTTAACCAAATTCCGGTGGGAACGTTCTGTGACAAATAAAGAATAAGAATGATTGGCCCGGATAGCTAATGGGTCTGGGTTTGGGATAGAGACGTTCCCACGTTTTTCCCGGCAGATCTCAGCGGGCAATCACCCGCCGGTTATTTATGCACTTTATAGTGCTGTATGCCGTTACTGGTAACAGTACGTGTGTCTGACGAACCCACAGGGTTTAGGTCTACTTCAGATCTATCTAAAGCTAGTCCGAGCGATATTCTGAAGATTTTTTAAGTGTACGTAGTCGGCCCAAAATAACATATCTAACGCCATCTATGTGGACTGGACATAGGCCGGGTAATGGAACTCATTCTAAAAACAGCTTTAAACAATAAGTCGCGTATCTATTCATTTATATATAATATCTATGGACAATATAGAACTAAAGTTACCTGATTTTCCTACCCGGGAACTTCCTATTACGGCGATGCGCACGCGCGGCGTATTAGCGCGCTCGTCCCTCATGGTTATTGGCAAAACTAGAACAATACAAACACATTTGTTAAATTATAAGCAGTATTAACTGCCTCCGTGGTCTAGCGGTTAAGTCCGTGGATTTAGACTCGGAGGTACCGGGTTCGATTCCTGGTCGGGACACAAAAATATTTATTAATATAAAAAAAAACATTTAAATTATTTGTGATATTTCTCGAGTTTGGTACGCTGGAGACATCGATGAGCTTGCCACTTGTCATGATTGGACTATAGTATATGTGTATAGTAAGCTGTCTGGCCAGCGTGGCGAGTGTAGGCCAAATTCTCCAGTTCTGGAAGGCCCATCTCCAGCAGTGGAGGTCTAGGACGCTGTGTTCTAGGGGCTGTAATGAAAAAAATATATATATATGTGTATAGTAAATGTGAATCCTCTTATTTATAACCGTGGTTTCTGACCACCCCGAAAGGGAAACGGTTGTGATGATACTCTATTTTAAAAACTGAATTTTAGAGTACTGACTAAAAATATTTTTGTCCAAAATTATGATGGCTTTTAAGTGATAAGTAAGTCTTGGTCTGCCAGGGCCACTTTTACCCACGACTTTCGCATTATATATCTGGTTCGTCAATCTCTCTTCACTCATCCTTTCAACATGTCCGAACCATCGGATCATGCCTTTCCTTATTTTTGTCACTATGCTTTCTTTAATACCTACCCTTTTCCGTATTACTATATACATATATACGATGTATACCTACCCTATTTCGTCATTACGTATGCGGTCCGTCAAAGTGACGCCGCATATCCGACGCAACGACCACATCTCTACTGCATTAACTCTACTCTCATTTCGCTTCCATACATAGGTGTTGGTACTAGCGTAGACAAATCTATTTATTTTAGTTATTACTTATATGTTTTGTCCAAGAGCAATGTCAATGTCGACGAAGTGAAAGAGGTATGTCGTGATCGTGTCAAGTGGCGCACAATTGTCTTTGCCTACCCCGCAAGGGATCTCGCGTGAAGATATGTACATATCTAAAATACAGCTAGACTGTAAAATTATTTCACCCTAAATCGACCGGTACAATAAACAAGTTTGCATAACCCCGCAGGCACGAACGAAATTCCCAGACAAGAACCTGAGATTTCTGAAGAAAAGTTATCTAGGACGAGCATCCTGGGGCGAAGAAAACTTAAAGTTGCCACAAGTCTTGTAGGGATCGCTTATAACAAATTTCCTGACCTACTATTCATGAAAAAGTATTACTGAAATTTATCCTAAAGGGGCACGAATAGTGACTTATGTCTTAAAGGTCCAGCACAAAATAAAAAATCACAAACGGGCTGTGAGATACCTACGACAAAAATGGGCTTTGTCACAAAAAGTGTAATTTTAGTTTGGGTGATAAAATTGCGACCCCAACATCAAATCAAAAAATCTTTATTTTAACACATACAAAATCTTCAATGAGGGGCCTGAACAAGGGTCTCTGGGAAGCCAGGATCTCTGGACATTTCTTCTCACACTTCCGGTCACAAACAACAATGCAAAACATTAGGCGCTTGCTAGTAAAAAGATTGTTATTTAAAAAAGTAATTATTAAGTACTTAATAATACAAATTATATAAAAAGAGAAGGTTAAAATTAGAATAGTGTGTGTGTGTATGAGTGTTTTGTGTATGTGTGTGTTTGAATCATCGAATTAAATTAATTCTTAAGGTAGATTTACATACTACAGTGTTTGAAGCCAAAAGTTTTCAACCAGTTTTTTTCCAGTAATATCGTATGGTGCAGAGACGTGAACACGTGGGTCTGATCCACATGTTCAAAGTCGCTCAGCGAGCTATGGAGAGAGCTATGCTCAGGTTTTGCTTAAAGAATAAAGTCCGAAACATTGACATCCGTCAGAGAACCAAAGAAACGGACATAGCTATCAAAATTAGCAAGCTGAAGTGGCAATGCGCTGGACAGCGGTCACGTCTGTCGCAGAACCAATGAATGATGGAGTAGACGTGTTCTGGGGTGGAGACCACGCACTGGAAGATGCAGAGTGGGACGACCCTCTGCCAGATGGACAGAAGACCTGAGGATAGTTAAGGGTGGCTGAAAATCGTATTTAATCGCTACCCTTGAGGGAGGCCTATATCCAGCAGTGGAGAGACACAGGCTGAAAGAATGATGGCGGATTAAGACCAAATGAGCGAATGCTCATTCTATTTTCTCTTTATAAAATATTTTAAATGAATTCATTGGTATTATATGACCAATCCTTATAGATATACGCGTAGGTTTATTACGATTTTAAAGGATCATGCTCTACTTTTTAACATTTAGCTGCGCCAAAATTTAGCCAAGTCGCTCAAAGACGTGTCAAAAATTCAAACTTCTGTAATAAGATTGTTCTTTGTTCATTATTATATTTGACAGAAAGAAATTTTCCGTGTGCCATATTTTCATCATACAGATATAATATAATGTATTTCGATCAAGCAAACTTGGGTCTTAATAAATACGACGGCACCCGAAGTGTCAATCAATTATTGTATTAAATTATTGAGATTTTTATATCCAATAATATGGAACTTTATGTTAAATGTCAAAATGTTCTTGTATAATATAGAGATGTTACAACCACCCTAAGAAAGAGAGGAAAACCATTATGTACTCGTACATTTGCACTTTAACTGCATTAGATGAGCTAACTGCTATGTAATGCAATGTAAACCTAGATGCGGCGCGCAGCTTGAGTGCCCGCGCCTCGACGCCACCTCGACACTTTTTACCAAATCTCAAATGTGAAAGAGACAAATTGATGTCAAGTTTGACATTGATCTTGATTTTTCGAGAGTGTTCTACCGGCTATACTATGGTGAGTGCAATCTAATTGCTTCCTCTCCATTGCGCAACTAAACCACACGTACAGGGCAGAATATGCACCCACATACCATAGTCACCATCCCTTCGCGTACCCATAAATTTGGTGACTCATACATCTGTCGCACAATAAAGATGTGGAATGCTCTTCCAGCCTCTGTGTTTCCACTTTCCTATAACCTGGAGTCCTTCAAGCGAAGTGTGAAAAGGCATCTAGTCAAGCCGGCATAGTGTTAGGGACTGATGTCGGACATAGGTGTCTGATTCCAGTTGCTAACATTCATGGACCATGCGCGCCACTTACGATCAGGTGGGCGCAAGGTCACATGTCGTGGTAGTATAAAAATAAAAATAAAACTATTTAGTAACACTCAAAAGTCGAGGCGGAGTCGAGGCGCGGGCACACAAGCTCCCTTCGCATCCAGATTTTCTTTGGCATTGCATTTATCTAATGCACAAGGCGAAATGGCGCTGCAACGCCGCATTGTAACTGCGTTTGGAATGAGTATAGCCGCGCGCGCCTGTACACTAAGACCACGCCTCGACCGCGCTGATAGAAACGGTGGTATCTATAATAAGCTGCGTACTGTAGTGCAAGCAACAGAGTAAAAAAAAAAAACACTAAGTATGTAAGATATTTGTGTCCGCCGTATTATTAGCTCGGATACGGTGACCTGCGTCATTCTACGGATGAATGGTTGAATAATACAGCTATAATTACTCTTCATTCATGCGCTTAAGTATTTAGCTTCATCCGGAAATTTATCACCTACTTTTTGAAATTTATTCACTAGCATAATAAACAAATAACGATACATGTATACGAGATTTGATCATCCAAACCCTAGCAGCAACCTTCTTGTTCTGTCGACCACGACCTACTCTACGTCGCGTACGTGATCTCCATTTTAGAAACCGTTTGCCGTCGTTTCTGCGGCAGATGTGTCCGGCCCATTGGCACTTCAGCTTCCTAATTTTAAAAGCCATGTCAGTAACTTTCGTTCTCTGACGAATATCAACGTTTCGATTTTTTTTAGCAAGAATGTTATAAGTACATATTACGACCAAATTAATAAAACAATAGCTGAAGGTGCGTTGAAAAGCCATCGAAACAAAAGGGCATGTATGAAGAGGTTGATGAATGTCGAAGAAGCGAAAGAGGTATGTCGTGACCGTGACAAGTGGCGCTCAATTGTCTCTGCCTACCCCGCAAGGGATTTGGCGTGAAGATATGTATGTATGTATGTATGTAATGTTATAAGTATAGTGACACAAATTTACAATAAAGTTCCCAAATCCATCCGTGAAGTTGAAAACATCAGAGTTTATAAATCAAAGCTTTCTGTCTGAAAGATGCTACTACAGCGTAGCTGACTATCTTTCCGAAACATGAGAGGAACAATTAGCATGCCCCTTACCATCACCCATTAACAACATTGTAAAAACCTTATGTTTTAATAATTATTGTATGTCCATTGGACGGGACATAGCGACCATCATAACAGCATGTACTATGTATGATCCACAATAAAAATATTTTGATTTTGAATTCTATCCAACATAGAAATACCAAGCATAGTTCAATAAGAATTTGTTAATCAAAATCTAATCAAATCATCTCGGACACCACGGGCTTTCTTGTGCTAGAAGTGCTGGCCGCATGTCACGCGGCTCTCAACGACATCACCCGAAGGGCTATTGTCACTGCTGGTGTACCCGAAATCTTAGAACCATCTAAACTATATATTATCAAGGGTTCTACTTAAATTGTAGTAAAAAAGTATCATCACGACCGTGGTCAGAAACCACGCTTATTAAGAAGCGGATTCTCATTTAGCCGATTTTACTATTGGCCAATAATGACAAGTGGCAACCTCGTCTACGTCTCAATAAATATGATTGTGTCCCGACCAGGAATCGAACCCGGTACCTCCATGTCTAAATCCACGGACTTAACCGCTAGACCACGGAAGCAGTTTGATTGTAATCTTGTTAGAATAATTTATCTAAAAATGTATTTATATACTGTGAATACAATTTAGCCTAAATTCCTATGCAAGATGAATGATGTCATTTTGGTCCAATAACTGACACACATAATATCGTTTTAAAAGTCTGATACGCCAAAGACATCTCCGAGCTTGCTATTAGTAAATTAAATGCGACATTTATAATATTTATAAATAAGTTCACACTATATAATTTTAATAGCATAATTCAGGTTCACGGATATGCGACGTGGCAACGCTCTGCCCCACTCACCGACAAAAACCTTTCAACAAGACATATAGAGCAGTTGAATTATATATTAACCGGGCATTGGTAATTGTTTATTCTTACCTACACAAACATTTGAAAATAAATGAAAACGAGAAAAACCAAGGTACTAGTGTTTAAGAGAAGAAGACAACCATGACGATAAAGATTAATGATGAACCTCTAAAGGGGTAAATTAGATATCTTGGCAGTGTTTTCACTGCAGATTGTATTACAGATATGTATTATTATACAATACATAACATAAAATACATAACATGTATTGTTTATGTAGTATTGGTATGTATTGTTTATTTAATATTTACTTGGCACTCTGCCTGTCACATGTTTTTAAAACTCCCAAAGGTTAGCTGGGGGATAATGCCTCACGGCATAAAGCTGGCCTGTGCACATTAATTTTAAGTTATTTTAGTTTTTGTGCAATAAAGCATTTATTATTATTATTATTATTATGTTTTAGCCGGCATAGTGTTAGGGACTGATGGCAGTTATGAGTGTTTGACTTCAGTTGCTAACATTCATGGACCTTGCGCGCCACTTACCATCAGGTGGGCCCAAGGTCAGTGCTAGTATATATGTATATAAAAAATATTGGGATGTTGAAAGAAGAGTGAATGCGGGAAATTGACTCGCCATACACAATGCCATGCTGGTACCAACACTTATGTATGGAAGCGAGAAAGGATATATATATATATATATAAAGATATATATATAAAGTTCTATTTAGCTATAAAAAAAAAACTTCTCCAGGGCTAATGTGTCTGCTTCTACCCAGCTATATTGTAAATCATATACAAGTCAATGTCTCGAATATTTACTATACCTAAATATTACAAAATAAATGTGAATTTAGACGACGAAGAGTCGACGTCGTTGTCGCGACGCGTATTTATTTACATTCGGCGCCCAATATATTACAAGCTCCAAAAATACGCTAAATCCGACAGAAAAAGTCTGTCCGGCCACTTTTATTTGCCGTCGCATGCGAATGTAATTGAGATGGATAGCTTAGTCAATAATATTTACGCTTTACGATATTCCTTTAAAACTAGAAGTTAAGTAAAGGACATTATACATCTTGTATGGGGATTTAAAAAATAAATGCAAGTTTCAAATAAATGATTCTAACTAGATTACAAGATTTTTAATACTCAATGGGTGCCAATATTTTATTAAATTAAATCAAAAATGTATACCTACTGCATTTTTAAAACATTTTAAGTATATACTTTTTAAATGTCTACCAATGAGAGAACTGCCTCCGTGGTCCAGCGGTTAAGTCCGTGAATTTAGACTCGGAGGTACCGGGTTCGATTCCTGGTCGGGACACAAAAATATTTATTAAAGTATATAAATACATTTAATTCATATGTAATTTATTTGTTATATTTCTCGAGTTTGGTACGCTGGAGACATCGACGAGCTTGCCACTTGTCATGATTGGCCTATAGTAAAGTTGGCTAAATGTGAATCCGCTTATTTATAAGCGTGGTGTCTGACCACCCCGAAAGGGAAACGGTCGTGATGATACTTTACTAGATTACAATTTAAGTTTTTGTTTTTCCTCTTATCCTTTTTATTTAATAATATTTTTACCTCATTATATATCGCCAAACTATCATGGCCATACATGAGTATGGCCATGTAGAAAAAGCCTTTTATTTTATATGGTTTAGTTGTGAAAAATTCTTAAAATATCATTATGACAGCTCTAGGACTTGATTGATACGAAAAATTTATTTTCAAAATAACATAATTATTTATTTATTATATGATAAACTTACAGCTATACGAGGTCTGTTCAAAAAACATCGCGAAAAATCTATTTTTTAATTTTTTGTTGCGATATATTATACAGATAAGGTCGGCCATTTTGAGTGTTTCTTGTATTCACAGATACTAAAAAAAAGTCTTGGACTATTTGTAAAATAGTTATAAAAGTAAAAAAGTAAAGTATCATCACGACCGTTTCCCTTCCGGGGTGGTCAGAAACCACACTTATAAATAAGCGGATTCACATTTAGCCAACTTTACTATAGGCCAATCATGACAAGTGGCAAGCTCGTCGATGTCTCTAGCGTACCAAACTCGAAAAATATTACAAATAATTTAAATAATAATTAAATGTATTTATTTAAATTAATAAATATTATTGCGACCAGGAATCGAACCCGGTACCTCCGAATCTAAATCCACGGCAGTTGCAAAATAGTTATGTAGATGAATTTAGACATACGTCCTGTTGCTGCTGAAAATGCTTCCTTAAGGTAGATGCGTTAAGAAACAATTTACAGTACGGAAACTCTGTAATTTGTGCGCTACAATATTCCCCAATTTGCAATACAGTCACGTGACAACGTTTTAATTCCTTTGTTTTAACGAGTTTGTGTCCCACGACGAAAGCAAATAAAATATTGTTTCAGTACAAAATCTGGGCTATGATAACAGTGACGTCACAGACCACGTGGGCGTCCCGCTTTTGATGTACAAATGACCTCACAAAAGGGCATCACGTATGTATAGCCAGAAAAATGTACGGCAGAGAACGAGTGTATAGAAAAAATATTCTCAAATGAGATGAAATTAAAAAAAAAGGGTTACCACTCATTACTAAACTGAATGTACTTGACGTAAATTAAACAGATTTTAACGAAATAATAGGAATGACAGTCTATATAGATATGATATTTATATTCATATTTTTATGGTTGTGTCTGTCTTAGCTTATAGTATGACAATGCCTATATACAGCAGCTATTATCTTAACTAACATTGACATTTATATTTTTATAATTGTATCTGTCTTAGCTTATAGTATGACAATGCCTATATACAGCAGCTATTATCTTAACTAACATTGACATTTATATTTTTATAATTGTGTCTGTCTTAGCTTATAGTATGACAATGCCTATATACAGCAGCTATTATCTTAATTAACATTGCCATTTATATTTTTATAATTGTGTCTGTCTTAGCTTATAGTATGACAATGCCTATATACAGCAGCTGTTATCTTAACTAACATTGACATTTATATTTTTATAATTGTGTCTGTCTTAGCTTTTAGTGTGACAATGCCTATCTACAGCAGCTATAATGTTAAGCGTTATTCTGTATTTATAATTTAGTTATTTTTATTATTTTATGGTTTCTCTTTCGATGGTTATCATGTACTGCTCCAGATTCACCAATATGTACTATAAAATGATTATTGTTTTATATCAATATTGCAAAAATTGACGTGTAAAAGTGAAGAATACATCTCTTTTTGTCCTATGCCTACTTGAAAAATAAACGAATTGAATTGAATTGACATATTTGCTAACTCTTTGCATGTTTTTAAGCGAAATGTATTGTCGTTTCAGCGATTCCTGGCTGAGGGTCTAAACTGAACTGCTGTTTGACCAAGTACGATCCTTGGTGTTGTTTCTTGATCATCGTTGCATCATGTTGTATTGTGTTATAATTTTAACAAATATAAATTAAAAGCTACCCAAATAATAAAAAAATAATAAAAAACTATAAATAAAAAATGTCCTCTAGTGACTTCCCATTCGAGATAGTCCCAAGGACACTCCTATTTCCCCTCTGTATAGCGAGGCTAATACTTTAGCAGAAATAATTGCCAGCCTTCCTATCTCCAGACCTTTCCGTCAGCCGCTTTGACAACTCCTTGCTAAAGGACCCCATGGGCCCTTTTGACTTTGACTTTTGACTTTGATCATTACAGCCTCTAGAACACGGGTCTAGAACTCCACTATTGGAAATGGGCCATATCTTATAGTATTTAGTATATTGATATTATATTGCTAAGCTGCTGGTCTTCTGCTAACAGCTTACTTATTGGACCACTTTGCTGCTTAGTCTTCTACTAGCAGGAGTAGAATCATTCAAAATAATTAAATTAATGACGTTTCATAAATGCCTGTAATAGGTTTACGTGAATAAAGATATTTTAACTTTGACTTTTTGACTTTGACTTTGACTTTGACTTGACTTTGACTTTGATATTATGATATACTCGTATATGATGTAAGTATATATTAATCCAATTAAATTAACTTTTATAATTATGGTATTATTATTATCTATGATTGCACCTATAATTATTATTATTTAAGTGAAAACTTTGCTGGATTGTGTAACTTTTAAAATTGTTGTATTTATTTTTTAAGATCTGTATGTTTCCTGAATAAATAAAAATAAAATAATTGTTCAAATTTGTCCCTAAGGTTTGGCTGAGAATGTCTTCGGGCATTAAGTCCGCCTTTTTACCTTGGGCAATAAGTTTTTTAAATAAAAAAAATAATTGTTTTTTGGAGAATTTGGCACGTTTTGGCAAGGGTTATATGTAAGAGTATGTATATTAAAACATTAAATGAATATACTAATAGGCGAAGGTTTAAAAATTTAATTTATAAATAAATGGTCATGAAGATACTTTATTATTAGTTGACAATATTTAAGTGAAGCCTTCAGCGCAGCCTCTTGGGTGTATGAAGGGCGACCTTGTACCGTAACATCCGAGTCATGAGTATTAATGCGCATGGGGGTCGAACATGGACCTATATTGCATTTGACGGGCTACAATAAAAAAAAAACAATCGAAATAGTATCATCATCACGACCGGGGTGGTCAGAATCCACACAAATAAATATTAATTAAATGTATTTATTTACATTAATAAATATTTTTGTGCCCCGACCAGGAATCGAACCCGGTACCTCTGAGTCTAAATACACAGGCTTAACCGCTAGACCACGAAGGCAGTGTTTTATTGTAAAGGCTGTAAATTGTCCAAAAATAAATAAATAAAATAGTCTAACAGTTGTTTTGAACCCGCGACGTACTTGAAGTAGATAGTTTTCACAACGTCGTTTAAAAACGGATAACGGTTACGTTTTGTTATTTGAAAAACCCATAACGTTGTTGCTATGAATTTATAGCGTTGGTCCGGTCATATTATTATATAGGTCTAGGAATCGAACCTAAGACTCCAAGGCCGCGCGTCCTTGCTACACTGATAAGTGATCCTATCAATAAGATTCTCAAAAGACCTTGAAATTAATAACTATCCCAAACAATTTTGATGGAAAATTATACACCAAAATTATCTTTACATAAAATAATTATTTCTGCCAATGTATTAGCTTAGCTATACAGAGGGGAAATGTTGCCAGTATTCTTGCGACTATCACTGAAGGGTCGTCTCTAGAGGACATTTTTTACTTATAGTTCGTTTTTTATTAGATTTAGTTTATATTTATTGTAATTTTTATATTTAAGTAGTTTTAACTGCCTCCGTGGCCTAGCTGTTAAGTCCGTGGATTTAGACTCGGAGGTACCGGGTTCGATTCCTAGTCGGGACACAAAAATATTTATTAATACAAACCTTTAATTAATATTTAATTTATTTGTGATATTTCTCGAGTTTGGTAAGCTGGAGACATCGACGAGCTTGCCACTTGTCATGATTGGCCTATAGTAAAGTTGGCTAAATGTGAACCCGCTTATTTATAAGCGTGGTTTCTGACCACCACGAAAGGGAAACGGTCGTGATGATAATATAAGTAGTTTTAATTATTTATACTTTTTAGTCCAATAAATACATTTGAGAATAACGAATATTATTGCGTATTTTAACACTAATGTTTTTGTAAAGTATCATCACGACCGTATCCCTTTCGGGGTGGTCAGTAACCACGCTTTTAAGGAAGCGGATTTACATTTAGCCAACTTACTACCTTTATTACAGCCACTAGAACACAGTGTGCCAGACCTCCACTGTTGGTGATGGATCTTTCAGAACAATTTTATGAATAATTTTTGGCCTACACTCGCCACGCTGGCCAGACGGGTTAGGATGTAATGTATTTTTTTAATGACAATTATTGATCAAGTCAGGATAACCCTATTTAAAGCCTACTGCCAAACATTCTATAATAACAGTCTGTGGACCAATTTTACACAGGAATCGATCAGCACCCTACGTGTACAGTACAATAATAGCTTCAGGATATTGTTGGGGCTGCCACGCTACTGTGTCCGCAATGTTTGCGCAGGCTCATACAGATGACTTCTTTGCTTAACAGAGTGAGGACAAGCACTAACAGTATCCTGAAGATAATATCTGAAAGATATGGTTCGCCGTGCATTGACTGCTTCTTGCGGCTGCTGGTCTGGCGGGAGTGAGGTGCATCCTGTTAGACTGGTGGGGGGCGGAGTGGTTACTGCACGGTCATATTGTTTTAATATTATCATATTTTATTTAAATTTTACTTTTATTTTCATTTTTACACTAACATTAGTTGTAAGGATTTTGTAACTAACAAGTGAGCCTAGTTGCTTTGAATAAACGCATATTATTATTATTATTAACGATTCCACAAGTTGGTATTAATGGAACCAGGACCGGCGGCTTAACGTGTTCTCCGAGGCACAGGAACGATGGTGTTGTAAATCTATAACAAATGTACGTAAGAAAAGTGTATTTCTCATTGGAGAAACTTACTACCTATTGGCCCATAATGACAAGTGGCAAGCTCTAGGGTACCAAACTCGAGAAATATCATAAATAAATTATTGTGTCCTGACCAAGAATAGAAACCTGTACCTCCGTGTCTACATCCACATTTCAGAATATTAGACCGTATCATATTTTTGAAAATTATCGATTAATCAACGAAATTCCATTACAGGAAATATACATATATATTATGTATGTAATACCTCAAGGACAATTTTGCCTATCTCTTTTCTTTCCACGATAAATCTTTACGTTCTTCTCACAACTCTCTTCTTTCTGTTCCCTCACATCATTCTGGATTTGTCTCCAACTCCTTCGCAGTAGCTGCCACAAAATTATGGAATGATCTTCCAGTAAACATAAGGCAGGCAAGTAACAGATTGTCGTTTAAAAAACTGATCTATTCACACTTTATGAATAGCTCTAAACCACGTTAGTAAGTTGTATTTGTCTATGTATTATTATTTAGTATATTGATATTATAATACATATATAAAAATATATAAGTAGGTATCTAATATTTGTTGAATTATCCTATAATTGTATATTATAGTTACTTTCATTGCACCTATATTTTTTCAAATTTGTCTCTAAGGTTTGGCTGTCAGAGAATGTCTACGGGCATTAAGTCCGCTTTTGTGCTTTGTGCAATAAAGTTTTTGAATAGAAATGCTGCTAGTGTATTGGGCACCATGCCACAAGACAGCGATTTGGAGGAGCCATTTTTTTTGTAAGTATGTATTTTTATTTTCTATGTATTATTATTATTATTATTTTTAGATTAAATTTAGATTTTGTTTTAATATAGTTTATTGTATATATATATATATATATATATAAATATTGTAAAAAAATATAAAAAATAAAGCTTTTAAATCCTTTCATTACACACTAATAATACCTATATTTTTTCAATTCACATTTTTTTTTTAAATAAATAAATATTTCTCAATGTAAAATAAATAAACTGCTTTACTCCTTTTTACTTGGTAAAATATATAAATTGAAGCTATAAAATTTTATTTCCAAATATTTCGCCTTTCTTTGGAGCGGCGTCATCAGTGACAGTGACTGAAGGTCTTTGTCATAAATTTTGAAAAAGTAATTTTATTTCTTTTAGCAATGGTAAAGGTAATGCACTATACAGTTTTGTATTTATTTTTTAGAAAAATATCATCATCACCTAGCGCATCATGGAAAACATCATCAGCATGTTATGTCCATTGTTGGTTCGATATTAATAAATTTACAAAACAAGTTAGACAAAACTTCTAATTTACTCCTTTTTAACAATTGACGTGTTTTTGTGTCAGTAGAGAGTGTTTTGACCGAGATGCGGCCTGTCATACGCAAAATGTTGTTTAACAATTTTCCCTAATTTACGGAAAAATTATCTCAATTTAGACAGTTGTAGTTTTTCCTCATGTTTGTTTTTTTTGAAGCGGTCATTTCATAAAATACATCAAATTCTACTTTTTCTTGCAAACACTTCTTTATTGAACTTACAGTTCCGCGGGAATCGAATATTTATTTATTTAAGGAGTAGAAAACAATATTAAGCTTAAAAACATATTATTACAGTGATCAATAGTTATAAAATAATCATAAAATAATAGTTATAAAATACAACAAAAATTATAATAATTTAGTAAAAACTTTTTTTTTTTTTTTTTTCAAATTTATTTATTTTTGTTATTAGTTATCGCGTCAAGTACCTTTGAATTATAGGCTGCGGGGGTATTACCAAATAAGTCCACAGAAAGTAGCTTATACTGAGTACACATCCGGCGATTTGGGCTCGAAATCCAGCATGAGTTTGGGAAGATGGAACATGAAATAGGTATTTGGACCTGGTGCTTCTGGGTTTAACTAGGTATATATAGGATTTGCTCGGTTAGTTCGGGGCAGTTGTAGCTGATCTAAAAGCTGCTTTCTAAAAGGAACAAATATGATAACACAAAAAGATTAGCTTTACGCTGTGGAAGTGCTAGAGGAATACCAGCCAAATCTTTGCAGCACTAAAATAATAAGGACGGGGTGGTCGCGCGGGGGGAGAGTGGTTCGCGCCCGCGAATCTTTTTTATGACCCACTACAAATATTTATTATTAAGCTTCGAGAGTAATTGTCTCCGCCAATATTTTTTTTTTAATTTTTGTATGTTTTTTTTTTTATTTAATTTTATTTTACTTTATTACTTGAAGTAATATTTTAGTTATTTTCGTTACTTTTTTTTATTATTTCTAAAAGGAATTGTATATTTATTTTATATATATTTTTAATTGAAAATTTTATAATTTTGTTATTTCTTATAGGCAATAAAGGCTACTGTGGTAAATGTGGTGGTCGCCTATAATAGGTGCAACATCTAACTTCTGATTTAGTGTTAAGTACAAATATGTATGTGATGTTAGCACTGTTGGCTACCCTATTATAAATAAATAAAAAAAATAAAAAAAGTAAATAAATGATTGTTTTTTTTTTTTTTTAATTATGCAAACCTGCAATTTTATAGTACTTTTTTGAAACGACCTTGGGTAGAGAGAGAAAACTAGAGGAGAGTAGTCCATGGTTTCATTGCATAAAAAGTAAAGTATCATCACGACAGTTTCCCTTCCGGGGTGGTCAGAAACCAAGCTTACAAAGAAGCGGATGCACATTTAGCCAACTTTACTATAGGCCAATCATGACAAGTGGCAAGCTCGTCGATGTCTCTAGCGTAGCAAACTCTGGAAATATCACAACTAAATAAATTAATAATTTAAATTAATTGTTTAAAAAAATAAATATTATTGTGTCCCGACCCGGTACTTCCGGGTCTAAATCCACGGACTTAACCGGTAGACCACAGAGGCAGGAAAAAAAGGAGCCCCTTTTAAACCCAGTCTATGTCGGTCGCAGGACCGAGACTATGTTTTTCCTCTCTTTCTCACTCGAAGTTAGGAGTTTTAAAAAAAATCTAATAATGCCGTTTAGTTTTTTTATCAAAATTAGAACCGAGACTTAATTTTTCGCTATTTAATAATAATAATAGGTCTGGAGACAGGAAGGCTGGCAATTATTTCTGCCAACGTATTAGCCTCGTTATACAGAGGGGAAATGTTGCCAGTCTCGTTGGGACTATCTCGGATGGGACGTCTCTAGAGGACATTTTTTATTTATAGTTTAGTTTATTATTAATTTTATTATTTAGGTAGCTTTTAATTTATATTTAATGTACTATAATTAACTTCGAATAAAATTATTTTGACATTTTAAATATTATAATAATAATAATAATAAGTACAGTACCCTATAATATTCCACGTCGTCCTATAACCAAGATCCTGTGCTGTCCTCCCTCAAGAACTAATGTAGGTTCACATTCATCAACATCCCGAATGTGCAACACCTACAGTAGTCTCTGCAGTGCCAATAATGATATAGACATATTTCATGACCGTTACAATGTATTCAGAAAAAATGTTCTCGAACATTTCAAACCATCAATATTTGAGTAGCTTATAATTTATTTAACAAGTGTTTTGTTTTCGTTTTTTTTTTAAGGTACCAAATTTGTGCAATTTTTATGTTTCCTAATTAATTCTATTAAAAAAGAGAAAAATGTATAATTTTATTTTAGAAGTCATATTTTTATTTTGTAAATTTGATAGTTTTTGTTAATTTTTTTATTTTTTTTTGTTTTAACAGTAATAAGTTTTTAATTTCTTCTTCTTTTTATATTGGTGAATGCTGTGACACCTAATTGGTACATATATTAGATAAGCTATAATTATACTATGTTATGTGTGTGATAATATATGTACTGCTGTGTGTACTAAATAAATAAATAATAAAATTCTTTATTGCACACAAAATATACAATATAAAATCAAGGTAGTATACCAGCTAACATTTGGGAGAGTGAGAGATTAATATTATGGGTGCAGAGTGTGAAAATGGAAATAATATATAAATAACTATTTCTTGTAGTTTAGGATTTGGCCTGGAAGGGTCAATTGAGAAATGCACCCTGTATATAATTTATTTAAAAAATAAAAATTGATTCTACGGATACGAAATCCCGTCCGCGTGGAATGGTGCCAAGAACGCTGGCTGCATTTCCCCGCTGAATTGCAATACTCATTCTTTGGGCGAAGAAAGAGCCAGCCCTCTCGTCTCAACAAGACGTAGTGGCATTATTCAAATGTAATAAACATCAGTTTTGTTTTGGAAATGTTTAGCCATTGTGTGGCTTCATTTTTTACGTTGAAGCTTCCTTGACTTTTGACTTGTTGTTTTTTTAGAACAACGTAATTTTAAATGCTAGAAGTTTCGCTAATTAATTACAGCAATTGTAGGTAATGAGGCCACACGTTACTTGTAATATATTAGTTATTCGAAGTAAGGTACTGTTTTTTTGGTCACTATCACTACATATTCTAAAACAAAATCCTCCGCCGCGTCTGTCTGTCTGTTCGCGATAAACTCCAAAACTACTGCACCGATTTTTATTCTGTTTTTATCAATGGATAGAGTGGTTCTCGAGGTAGGTTTAGTATATAATTTGTTAAGTTTTTGTATACATTAACGTTATTTGTTGGAGGTGTCGGAAAGAAATAAGCTGTTTGGAAGCTTTCAACGAACACGCTGCCTAAACCCTTTGAGATAAAACAAAAATATGTATGGTTAAATTGTATGTAGTATCTTATATAGGTCTAAAAAAAAGTCCGCGATTGCATATGTCTATCTCTTAAGGATAACATACTATATCTGCTTATATAGCTTTCCAATTACCGCTTTATAATTAATTGTCCATTTTTTTAACTAAGAAAATGTATTTAGTATTTTATTCTTGAGAGATAGACATATACAATCGGGTACTTTTCTGTGGATCTATATAAGATACACAATTCCACAATATATTATTTAAGGCGCAAGTATATAAGTATATTAAAAGATTACATATTTGTGCCGTTTGCTTTGTGACAAGAGGGCTGGCTCTTTCTTCGCCCAGAGAATCGGTATTGCAATTCAGCGGGGAAATGCAGCCAGCGTTCTTGCCACCATTCCACGCGGACGGGACTTATATCCCTATCCTTAGTATTAATATTAATTTTATTTTATATGTTGTAAATATTTTTTTCGAATAAATTTTAATACATTGGTTATGTTTTATTGTTGCTTATTTCTATGGCTGTGATGATAAATTGCTTTACTTGGTTTCTGCCGTAATTTTGAAGTTTGGACAAATGGTTTGGTTTATCTCCTGTTTAATTACTTATCGTTTCCTTCCCAAAGATCCTAAATACCTAGATACTACATTTTTTTACTTAAACTAGGTTCCTCGGTACTTCTATTAAGATAAAGTACACCATTAAAAATAGCCTGCGACACCGAAATACCTCAAGGACAAATTTAGCTATCTTTCCTCATTTAATAACAGATCTCTCCGTTCGTCCCATAATTCTGATCTATCTATCCCTTCTCATCACTCTGGCTTTCAGTACAACTCTTTTGCAGTAGTGGCCGCAAATCTGTGGAACAATTTGCCGGTAGAAATTCGTCAAGTGACCAACAGATTTTCAAAAAGATGGTATACTCACATTATTTAAACAGCATTTCCTCACAGTGTAAGTAGGTATTTTATATAACAGTATATGTAGTATTGTGTACATATTAGTATGTATTTGTCTATGTAGATATAATATTTAGATTTAATTTGAATTACCTATTAATCTATTTAATGGTTGCACGTACCTCACAACACAAATCGTTTCATTGTCCCAAAGGTTGGTGGCTAGAGAATGCCTAGCGGCATTAAGCCGGCCTCTTGTACATAGTGCAATAAAGTTTTTAAATAAATAAAATAATATACGAATAGTTATTATGAACTTTATAGAATGTGAGCACTTTTATTTTCTATCGCTCAACTCCACTTATTGCTAGGGTTTAAAATGAGAATACTAATGCGAACAGTTCAATTTGTTTTTACCTTATTGTGACTGCTTCCAGAGCACGTATAGTCGTATATCGAACTTCACCACTTTACATTCTGCATGCACGTGATTCAAGCAAAGCTTATAGCTTTGATGTTTTTCATATTTAAGTGCTTTTTTGTGTAAACACTTAAAAAAAAGTGTTAAACAGTGATGATTTGGGATTATATTTAGATCGCACGTAGTAATATCGCACACCTAGATAAAAACTGGTATAATTAAAAAAATACACTGTTTTTACAAATTAAGAAAAATAAATATTATTTGGTAAAACCTGTGAGTTATTAAATTTTTAATAATATGTTTTATATTTAATATATATAAATTTAGGTTCACAACAACTGATGATGATAACAATAAGCAAATATTTTTCTGAAAATTATTAACCCATAACTGTCTGTAAAGTAATATTTTAAATATAGCTTTTACCATCAAGTGGGTGCAAGGTCACATTGAGTGCTAGTATAAAAATAAGTTAGGCTTAACTTATTATTTGTTGAAACTTTGCGCCTACAAATGCAGCATCTACCTAATTTTAAGATCATTGTTGGCTTCCCTTTCCCTAAGTTGAATTATCTCGTAAGGGAAACGGTCGTTGACTCGAGGTCAGTGCACGTTTTAGACGATTCGCTATTTTAATGGTTTACTTAATTAACGTAGATAATTGCTGCTTAAAAGGGGCTATTAATGAATTGCTCCTAGTATCAATTTAGCGCCTCGAGCGGTGAATCTTGTTTATTTATACAATTAAGCGAAAAGGAATAAAGATATTACAATACGTTTTAAAAGTTATTTAATGTTTACGTGTATTTTGACATTTTTTATCGATTCAGCCTTTGCGGATCTAGATTCAGGGCCGGTAATTGAATAAATAAAATAAGTTATTAATTTTTTCCCACAAAGCTTAATTTGTAAAAAAAATAAAAAACAAATTAAGCGAAAGCTTAGTCTCCTCTGACTTAAACTTAATAATAAATACATCTCGACCGCCTCCGTGGTCTAGTGGTAACAAACGTTGCCGTGAACTCGGGAGGTCGTGGGTTCGATTCCCACCGGAGGCAAGTTCTACATTGTATAATTTGTCTCGGTATGGGTGTTTATATGTATAATATGTATATATTTACAAAAAAAAGTATAATATGTAGTTTATCAACCATCTAGTTTCCGTAACACAAGCCTCGTAGCTTACCACGGAAATTAGATGGTGCTGTGTGACCTGTCTGGAAATATTCATATTCATCTACTATAGCGTAATGTAGTGTAGTGTAATTTAGTGTAATTACGTGAGATATACTATTTTATTTAATATTGTTTTTTTTTTCTGATCATATTTTTTATCTACTAATTTATATATAAATATTTATTTATTAAGGAAAACTATTGACATTTAATTCACAAGTATAGATACAAAAATAGAAACAGAAAGTCATTTACAAGTTTTCACTAGTAGTGTTAGAATAATACATATTATGAACGATGAAAGCATCTACAAACTATCACTTCATGCAATAAACTAATAACTGTACAATAACAGAAACTATTATCGTTTAAAGAACATTTCTCACTGCCATCACCTTGTCATGAAAGATATCAACATCAGTTTATATCTTTTCAATGAATTAAAATTTTAATTCGAAGTAATATACAAACAATATAAAAGAATTACAATATAATAATTAACCTAAAAAAATAAACTAAATCTAAATAACAAATTAAATATAATAAAAAAAAAATTATACATACCTTATAATATAAAAATTTCCTCCAGGCCATTGTCCAGTGGCATGGTGCCCAAAACACTGGCAGCATTTCCTCGTTGAATTTCAATACTAATCTTTTCAGCGAGGAAGCTGCCAGCCCGTGGGTCACCAGAGACGTCGACTAGTTTTTTAGATATTTAATTTTATTTAATTCTATAAGTATTAATAGTTAGGTCTATACATATATTCTTACATAATTCTTCCTTAGTGGTGGTTGTTCACTTAAATACAGAAATAAGAATGCCCATTTTTCTGTCCCAAAGTGTTCTCGTGTCATAATGTTTTTTTTTTATTTGACAGTTTTTATAATGTGTTTTCATTATCTGTAATTATTTTACCCTAGCATAACGGCTCCGTTCACCTCTTTAAAACAATTACTCACCACCTTTTTTCTAAATAAACAGAATAGTGTCTCCTAGTTCAATATATTAATCACTTATGTATTTAATGCTTATCATTATTATTCTAAATCAACTGTTACTTTAACCATGTGTGTACTAATTATAATATACTATATGTAGGTATATTAAATATATATGCGAGTGAAAATAATATATAAAATTTTTGACTTAAAAATATTAGATTGTGCGAGCGAGTTACCAACTAATAAATATTTATAGATACGCCCACTTTTTTTACATATAGATCCGCTAAAATGACGCCAACGCATTATCTTTGACATTTTGTGGGCATCAAGTTGACTGACAACAGTTTACTAAATTTGCCTAATGTATAAGGACCCGGTCATCAATATTTTTATTTCTTACCAAAACTGTATAGGGCTCCTTGAGTAGTAGGCCTAATAGAATGTTTAATTTAAATTAACATGCTATACAAAAAGTATAAAAGAATTTCAACATATTTTTTTTTTTGTTAAATATTTTTTATTTTGACAGCAAACAGTCATATTACAAACATAATTAACATTAACAAGACCTTGAGTATCGAAAATTGAAAAGAAAACCTAACAATTAAGTTACTTAGTAAATTTAGTTTACCAGTGGCAATTTATAATTGGCTCATAGAATCCTACAAATATTGTGTATCTAATTGTAATGGCTGTAAATTTTTCATATAATTATATTAATTCAAATCGTTATTATTATTTTTTATTTCTACAAATAATTGTATGTTTATATATATATTTAAAATTGTTTCAGCGTTAGTTTTTCGAATAAATATTTAGTTTTTGTATACTTATTGAAAATTTTATAATATTGTTATTATTTATAGGCTTTAAAGGCTACTGTGGTTATGTGAATTTAGTGTTGAGTACAAATAAATGTGTGATGTTGGCACTGTTGGCTACCCTATTATAAATAAATTGTAAAAGTAAAGTAACATCAGAACCGTATCCCTTTTAGGGTGGTCAGAAACCACGCTTTTAAAGAAGCAGATTTACATTTAGCCAACTTTACTTAAGACCCATCATGATAAGTGGCAAGCTCGTCGATGTCTCTAGGGTATCAAACTCGAGAAATATCGCAAATAAATTTAATTATTGTTACCGGGAACCAACCCTAGTACCTCTCCGTTTGAATCTACGGACTAAACCGCTAGACCACGGAGGCAGTAAATGAAATTCAGTAGAGAATATTTTGTTCAAAGGGTCAGACTTGCCGTTCAATAGGGGAACGCAGCGAGTGTCCTCGACACACTACGGCAGTTATAATTTTATTTGTAGTTTAGTTTTTTTATTAATAAAATAGTATTTTGTAAATATTTTTTTCGAATAAAAGAAGTAACTAAAGCCTGGAACCTAATTCTGGCGCTTTCGACTTCGTGTCGGTACGAAATATTCGAATGAAAAGCGACATATCTCCATAGAAAACTGTCAGTTTCATTCGAGGAAATCGAGCCGACATGCATGTCGAAGGCGCGAGAATCGGGGCCTTGATCCTGTAGATTTAAATAGCTTGGAAGTTTATTCAGAATGCCCGGATATTTATGTTAGGTCAATGGTAAAGAGATGTTAATACCTACTTTTGCAGCAAATATTGAAAATTTATGAGATAGTAAAATTTAATTTGTACTAAAGGGCCTTGCTGTACTTCTGAAAGTGTTTACGTGTACTTGACCCAATATTATTTCTGTATGAAGGGATCTATTAGGTTCTTTTTTGTTACGAAACTGTTTGATTAATTTTTAATTATCAAGGGCTTTATAACAAAGCAAAGGTTGGATTACTTAATTTTTGATTTGTATACAGTCTTATAATTTTAGATTGTTTTCATGGTCGTTTTTTGCTGATGAAATCTGGATTGACTTAGACAACATTTTTTCACATATATCTTATGTATGACCAAATTACAGTTTTTATAAGAGCTAAAATATATATATATATATATTATAAATTATGTATGATAAGAAGTTATGTATACTATAATCAATAGTTGGTGAAAACATAATTTATAATAATTGGGTTTTATTTATAATTCAGTAGAGAATGTTTTGTACAAAGGGTCAGACTTCTGTCAAAGTTACGCATGCCTATTGTAAATTTGGCTAAAATTCCTATCATAAACAGTTTTATTTGATGTAACTTTTTTTAGTTAGTGTATAGTGATTTTTTTTTGGTTCTCTTCTCCCGATTGACGATGTATGAGGTGATCTAGCCCATACAGCCAAGTCTGACGTAATATATATTTCTTTTTTATGAGTTAATGAGGTCATCATCAAATTCCAGATGCTGCCAGAATTCGATGCTTTTCTGGAGTCACTCGCGGCACCATAGCTCAAACACGTCGGGTAAAATATGGGAGTTGACAGCGCGGGAAAACCGCAAAAAATAAACTCCAACTTGGCACAAAAATAAACTTCAACTTGTGCCCCATATTCAAATTCCAATTTATGGTTTTCCATAATTATTCACATTGTAGCACATTATTAAACAAAACAACACCACTTTTGACCAATAATATCTACAGTAAATTAATTTGAAGCGAAGAACTCCTTTTTGTAGTGTATAGTGAATTAAAACGTCCGAATATAAAATGTCAACAACATCTGAACATCCAACGATATAATTTAAATTAAAGCTTTTCAATATGAGTTCATTCAACATTTTCAGGGACTTTGGCTAACTGCGCATTAACTTTGAAAAAATCTTAATAAGTATCACTCTTGACCTACTTAATGACAGTCTAACAATACCTTTAACCCAGTTCTGAAGAGTTGCTCAACCTTTTGGCCACCTCATACAGGGCCGAGGGAATAAATCCCAACTAACGATCCCTAGACAAAAATATACGGACCGGCTTAAAATACAATAAAATCCATAATCATTATTTATTTAATAATGCCGCTATCAAATACAAATTATTTATCAAAAAATTGTCCTCGAAACAACAAAATAAACAATTTAAAAGTGTCATTATACTATTAGTTTAATAAAATAATAATAATTTAAATAAATAATACCTAAAGGAAAAAAATACACTATACAAAAATAAATTTACATTTAGCCAACTTTTCTTGGCAAAGTTCGTCGACATTATGATAGACAGGTCTTAAATATGTGTCTATGCTATGATTACTTTTTAGTATTAACATTTTGTGCATCATTTTTTATTTTCCCAACCTTGGAACAAGATATCTCGATTCAATGCGAAGGGTACTATTTGACGCCTACACGATTCTCTAGTATTTAATGTTATTATAGAAAGTCAAGATCAGATACTAAAGTACATCAAGTGTGTTGTTTTTTATTCTCTAATAAAAAATATTTAAATATTAATTTCATCATCATCATCATCATCAGCCTGTATCTCTCTACTGCTGGATGTAGGCCTCCCCTAAGGCTCGCCACTTAACGCGATCTTTCGCTTCCCATCATCCAACCCCCACCAGCGACCTTCTTTAGGTCATCTGTCCATCTGGCGGGGGGTCGTCCCACTCTGCGTCTTCCCGTACGTGGTCTCCACTCTAGAACCCGTTTGCCCCATCGATCGTCGGTTCTGCAGCAGATGTGTCCGGCCCATTGGCACTTTAGCTTGCTAATTTTAAAAGCTATGTCTGTAACTTTCGTTCTAATATTAATTTATAACTACTGAAATAAAAAAAAACTAAACTAATACGCCCCATCTCACATCAAGCGCGGGGAGGGAGGCGTTTTCTGCTGCAAACCTCAAGTTACGCAAATACACCTTGGTACCGGTTACGAATTTGCGCCGTTTGGGGTCGAGACGACGGACCCAAGAAGTCGTCAAAGCGGCTGATGGAGGTCCTAGAGCTGGCAATTATTTCTGCCAACGTATTAGCCTCGCTATGCAAAGGGAAAAAATTTTGACAGTCTCCTTGGGACTATCTAGTCTAGTTTATTTTTAATTTTATTATCTGATTAGCTTTTAATTTTTTTGACGAATTATATTATTTAATATATTTTTTTTTTATTTAAACATCGCTAAGTATTTTATTCAAAGGAAGTAAGGTACAATGATTTAAAAAAAAAAACTACAAACTTAAGTTTAAAACATAAATTACTATTATTATAATAAATAAAAATACAACTAAAAACTAAAATAAAGAAAAACAAAATAAAATATATAATAAATAAAAAAAATGCTCCAAATCGCTGCCAATAGGCAAAGTGCCAAGGATACTGGTAAAACTCAGCTATATCAGATTTACAAAGTAAAACATATACAAAACTGCACCACAACGATCAATTAAAAACCTTTTAAATTAAGTTATCAGTACCTATGAGAATACAATACCTGGTACAGCAGTAACCCACCAGGCAAGTCAGAATTAAGGTAGACTACATGCCTATGTGCAACCCGAAAGTCGACAAAACAGACTCGTATAGACCTTTTCAGTCGAGTCCGCAGCCACCCCAGCCCAATCGAGATAGTATCATCATTACGTATCCCTTGCAGTGTTGTCAGAAACCACGTTTATAAAGAAGCGCATATTCAGCCAACTTTACTACAGGCCAATCATGACTAGTGGCAAGCTCATCGATGTCTCTAGCGTACTAAACTCAATAAATATCACTAATGTCCCGACCAGGAATCGAACCCGAGTCTAAATCCACGGACTTAACCGCTAGACCACGGAGGCAGTTATTTATTTAATTTGTATTATTAAGTTAAGTGTTTTTCAATATTGTTTATGACTGGAAGATCCAGGCGTCCCAGAAACTCATGCTCAGCTAGCACGACACGTCACAACACCTCTAAGTGGAGTGCAAGGTCCATGGATGTTAGCAACTGGACTCAGACACTCAAGGCTGACTACAGTCCCTAACACTATGCCGGCTTGACTGAGCATGTCGGCAATTCGAGCCTGATCCCGAAACGTGTGGATACACTTTACTGGGTTTATCGGCACGAGCGGTGGATACTTCCCCGCCCCAGCAGACTGGGGAAATTACCACCACCAGTCCGCCTACCACCTATAATAATAGATAGAAATGTATGTATGTACTTTTTGTAAATAAAGACCTTTATTAATATTTTCACCATGCATTCACCCACGTGAATCATAGGCGAGATAAACATAATATTTACCGTCGGTTTTGCATTAAAGTGATTTATGAGATATCAGGTTGGTAAATATTTTAGATTTAGTACCTACTAGATTCCATATATTTTAGTTATGAATATTTAATAATGAGGATTTTACGTTAAAAGTGCAAGCTCGTCGATGTCTCTAACATTTCAGTTTTTTTTTCTATTTTGACATGATATTAAATATTCAAGTCTTCCAAATACATATTCCTTTCGCAATGGAAACATTAGAAGTAGTCAAAGCTTTTTATTGAGAAACTTGAAGAAAAAAAATGGTTGAAATTTCTGCAGATAGTTGGTCTAAAATGATTAAAACCAAAACAAAAAAACTATAGCAATTGCACAGTACGAATGCAGCCATACGTAAGTTATGAATATAGTCTCTAGAGGACATATTTTATTTATGATTTATTTAATAATATCGAAATATTAATTCCAAACTAGCTACTCGTAAATCTATATATATAAAGAGTGTGTATGTTCCCTATGTATTTCAAAACTACTTGACCGATCGGGATGAAAATTTGGGAATATGTTGTGTGAACATCGGCGAAGGTTTCATACATAGTACTACAGTTGTCCGATAGGTGGCGCGCATGAGTGCTGATAACTCGTGAACGACTGGACCGATTTTCATGGTTTTTGATTTGTCTCCGTCACGAATAGCAGAATAACTATTTAAAACATTGTAAAATTCACGGAAGAATAATGTAAAAGAAAAATCATTTTCCCATATAAAATGTTCGTGGGTTTCCTACCTGTCAAACAATTATGGTTGTCAAATATTCATGCGTGCATTCAGAAATTTATATTAAGCTTCATAAATATAAAAAAATGACAAATAAATAAATTATTGAATTAAAAAAAAAACAACAACTGTAAAATCAAATGGTCTCAGCTTTTCGTCGCAAAATTGTCTGTGTTTTGTTTTGAAAATTGTTTTTTGTGACTATTATTATTGATTTTTGTACTTTTATATATTTTTTTGTATATATTAATTGTATTACTTCCATAAAATCATAAATTTAGTTCAGCTAATAAGTACCACGACATTCAATGACTGTTAGGCGGTACGAAGTTCGCCGGGTAAGCTTTCTTCTTCTTAGTCGCTACACTCTTGGCAGAGTGGTCGTGGTCGCCATTGGAGTGCCAGTGGCACGCTTAACAAGCCGTCGCCACTCCTCTCGGACCTCGGCTTTCCTAGTGCACTCATGTAGGGGATGATCCATTGCAACCTTCACCTGATCGGTCCATCTCATCGGAGACCTACCACGCATCCTCTTGCCATCGACTTTCCCCTGGACTACCAAGCGCTCGATTGATGTTTCTCCACGCCGTGACACGTGTCCGAAGAAAGTGAGAATGCGTAATTGTACAGTCGAGGAAAGGCGCTGTCTGATCCCCAGTTCCTCCAGTATGGATTTGTTTGTTCGGAACTCCGTCCATGATATGCCCAGCATTCTCCGCCAACACCACATCTCTAGAGCATTAATTCGTTTTTTTTCTGTTTCGCGTAGGGTCCACGTCTCCGCAGCATACAGAAAAATAGGGAACACAAGAGCTCTAACCAGCCGGATTTTAGTGGCTTTGGTAACGTTTCGGTTCCTCCATATCTTCTTCAGCTTGTCCATAGCAGATCTTGTAACTGCCATTCGACGCTTGATTTCATCTTCGCATCCACCGTTATTAGATATTAGTGCTCCCAGATAAATGTAAGATTGGACCACATCGCACTTTGCTATCCTTGTAATTTCTGGCCAGTTATTGTTGGCTCGGTCTACGATCATCACTTTCGTTTTGCTGCGGTTGATTTTAAGGCCGAACTTATGACTGACGGTCTCCATTTTTTGCAACAGCTCTTCCATATGACTAATACTTGTTGCAAACAATGTGGTGTCGTCCGCATATCGCAAATTCGAGATCTTTAAGCCTCCGATTGTAATTCCGTCTGTCCAGTTTTCAAGGGCAATTCTCATTATAAGTTCCGTGTAGATATTGAATAGAAGCGGAGAAATAATGCATCCTTGTCGAACTCCAGCATCGGGGTGAAAGTGGCTTGATAAAACCTCATCGGTTCTCACCGATGCTGTTCCATCTTCGTAGAGCCGTCTCAGCAAATGCACTAGATGCTTAGGCGTACCCATCTCCAACAGAGTCTTCCAGAGCATTGGCCATTTGACAGAATCAAACGCCTTCGAGAAGTCAACAAAGCAAATATAGGTCGGCTTGTTGAACTCTCTGGCTTTCTCGATTATTTGGCGTATTGAAAGAATTTGCTCGCGGGTACCTTTTCCTTTTACAAAGCCAGCTTGTTCGGGGGCGATCTCTTTTAAGCTAGTTACCTAATAAAAATAATACAATAAAATAATTATAAGAAAAAAAAAATAAAAAAAATCGTCCTCAGGAGACGTCCTATCCGAGATAGTCCCAAGGAGACTGGAAACATTTCCCCTTTGTATAGCTAGGCTAATACGCTGGCAGAAATAATTGCCAGCTCCAGGACCTTTCCGTTAGCCGCTTTGACAACTTCTTGGCCCATGGTCTCAACCCCAAACGGCGCAAATTCGTAACCGGTATCCTACAAGCATCTTCAGGATATCGCTCCTACTTTCGCACGGCCCCCGGAGGGAAGGCCACTACCTAGGGAGGCGCTCTTGGAGAAGAACTAAAGTAGACAAATCTAGGAGACTAGATTCGTGAGCCACAAGGGCGGTGTTGTAGTAGGAACAGCGCCCAGCACCAAAGGTGCATTGAATCACCGGTGGGTAGTTAGCCGCCGAGATCCTGCCGGGGAAAACGGGAGTTTATCCCATCCCTAACCCAGGCCCATTGAACATCCGGGCCTGGATGACTCCGCTGTCTGTCTGGGACCAAGGTTGGCATTGGGTTTCTATTCATTTGACAGAAAAATTAAAATATTTTATATTGAACAGATGAGCTTACATCTATAAATAAAATATTAACGACTTAGCCGTTACCAACCGATTGGATAATTAGAACTAATAAAACGTGAGGCAGAATGTATTTTGAATCTTGCGGTTTTTAATATTACATATGAAATTGACGTTTTGTCGAAAATATGGGAAAGAATATTATGTGCGCAGAGAAAGAAAAATACAATAATAATAATAAATATATGGTCTGCCTCCGTGGTCTAGCGGTTATTATTTGGAGATGGGCCTTCCAGAACATATATTTGGAGAATTTGGCCTACAATCGCCACGCTGGCCAGACGGCTTGGCGAGGCTATGACGTCAATGTTTTATGACAATTTATTAACGATTCCACAAGTTGGTATTAGTGAAACCGGGACCGACGGCTTAACGTGCTTTCCGAGGCACGGGAACGGTGGTGTTGTAAATCTATGACAAATGTACGTAAGAAAAGTGTATTTCTCATTGGTACATGCCGGGTGGGTTTGAACCGACCTTTGTAGGATTTAAGGTACGCGTTCTTCCAACCGAGCCACCACCTAGCGGTTATGTCCGTGGATTTAGACTCGGAGGTACCGGGTTCGATTCCTGGTCGGGACACAAACATATTTATAAATGTAAATAATTACATTTAATTAATATTTAATTTATTTGTGATATTTCTTTAGTTTGGTACGCTGGAGACATCGACGAGCTTGCCACTTATCACGATTGGCCTATACTAAGGTTGGCTAAATGTGAATCCGCTTATTTATAAGCGTGGTTTCTGACCACCCCGAAAGGGAAACGGTCGTGATGATACTTTACTAAATATATGGTGTATACGTCTAAGATAAGAGAATAATCATTTGACTTTGTCAAATAAATTGGGTGTTTATAATTGTGCGCCTCTCAGGCGCCTGTATCTTTTTTTAGTAGGTACTATAAAATAATATTATTGTTCTAGGGTTAAGTTTTTATTGTTTTATATAGTTTTGCAGTGGTAAATATTAAAAAGTAATGTGTTAGGAATTTGCAGACGTGGAGATATGAATGGTGCTAAATAGTTGGCACGCCTGCCGACAGATTGCTAGGAGAAGCGTCACTAAAAGCATCAGGCGTGATATTTATCTCAGCGTTCAAGTTCATGCAAAATAATACAAGTAGAATTAAATTCGGAGTAAATTAATATACAATAAATATAATGAACAATGCATTTCGATAGGCCGGCATATTGGTAGAGACGGATATCTTGAACCCAGTGAAAATATCATGAAGTGGGCGTGATGTTCAGTGTAAAAAAAACGACAACCAAAAAAAAATATGGAAGTATTCACCGTACACGTTTCAGGATCAGGTTTGCGCGCCACTTACCATCAGGTGAGCGCAAGGTAATGGTATAAAAAAAACAGGTGTTTTCATTCCAGATGATGCACAATTTAATGCTTTTCTTGAAATCACTCGCGGCATTATAGCCAAAACACATCAGATAAAAATGATATATATTTTTTGTACTAGAACAACATGTGTCCTTGCGGCCACCTGATGGTAAATGGCGCGCAAGGTCAACTGAAATCAGTCACTCATGACCGACGTCAGTCTCTAACATTATGCTGACTTCGGGCTGGGACTTCGAGCCTGATCCCGAAACGTGTGGATACACTTTACTGGGTTTATTAGCACGAACGGTGGGTACTATCCCGCCCCGACCGACTGGGCAAATTACCACCATCAGTCCGCCTACCACCTAATAACCAAAATACCTATAATTAAATAATCAATATAAGTTCAAAGCGCGGGAAAACAAAAAAAAAAACTAAAACTTATGGCCATTTATAGGGTAAATTTTATCGTTTTCTATAATTATACAAAAACAACACCACTATTGACTAACAATATCCACGGCGAAGTAATTTACAAAACAAAAACTTGCACTATTAATAATTGGGTAAATTACGATATACTCGTATAATTTATTTTATTGGATGGTGAACTATTTTCAATATTTTCCAATCTGCTTTCAATGTCACAATTATTTTCCACCATAAATCGTTAATTCGGACTTTGATCTTTTTTCCAGCCTTGAATAGTCATTAATATGGAAACTACGTCGTCGGCGTCGTATTTCTATGCAAACAAAATTTTCAAAGTTGTTTTGCTTGGAGACTTTAAACTTCCGCCACTGCACGCGGTCTTTTGCAACCATTTTTTTTTTATAATTTAAATTATGTCGTTTTGGAAAGTTAATAAAAATAGTAATTTTTTATATTTAATTAATTTTACTAAAAAAAAAAAGTACTTCGAATAAATATTATGATCTCACAGAAGAAATGATCAGGAACGGGTTCAAGACTCAGCTTTACGCAGTGGAAGTTGGTGCGAGAGGAGTTCCAGCAAAATCTTTGCATCACTTACTGAAAGAATTGGGCCTAAGCAGGTCTGCCGTCAATACACTTATGGAATGAGCTTCCAAGACGGCATTAACGGAATCATACAGTATTTGGTTGGGTAGGGAGAGAAGTAGAATGGTGAGCGTATTATCGCGCAATAAAAAAAAAGGAGGCCTCCTTTTCTTAAACCAGCCTATTGTCGGTCGCAAGCCCGAGACACCATTCTTCTCATCTCCTATACACACGATGGACCCGGCACCCGCACGGTGAATCCATGGAATGCTTAGAAATTTGTCTTCTCTCTTGAGAAAAAAAAAATATATTTACACAACTTATTTTAAAATACAATTCATGGTAACTAAAACAAAAAAAAAATGTATTATAAATAAAAATTTACATTTGTTTTGAACCTTATTTCCCGAAAAAGTACTCTGTGTATCAGGAGATAGCAGAATCATGACATATGGTAAAATATATCTGACGTACCAGATTTTTAATTGGAAGTAAAGTATCATCACGACCGTATCCGTCAGAGGTGGTCAGAAAACACGCTTTTGTAAGAAGCTAATTAACTTTTAGCCTACTTTACTAAAGATCATTACAGCCCCTAGAACACAGCGTCCTAGACCTCCACTGTTGGGAATGGGCATTCCAGAACATATGTATATCTGGAGAATTTAATGCTGGGCAGACGGGTTCGCGTGGGTCTGATGTAATTTTTTAATGACACTTTATTAACGATTTCACAAGTTGGTATTAGTAGAACCGATACCGATGGCTTAACGTGCTTTCCGAGGCACGTGGGAATGTTGATAAAGAAAACAAATTTCTAAGAATTCCATGGATTCTCCGCGCGGGTTCATCGTGTGTGGGTGATAGATGAGAAGAATAATTGAATGAGTAAAAAGTGTATTTCTCATTAGTACATGCCGAGATTCGAACCGACTTCCTTTTTAAAATTTTAAGGAAGTGTTCTTACAAATGAGCCACCATTGGTATTGTATATTTGTATACGAAGTACTAATTTATTTAAGGTATTAATTTTAGTTTCCATCTTTAATAACCATTTTCCAAAACAAAAGTTAATTTCGAAGTAAACAGCTGCTAGACAAATTTTAATATTTAACTTGAGGCTAAAACATGTCAACATAGTCGAACACGTTATTGAACTACACAATGTCATGAAAACAGTATACAATCCACGTTTACATGAAAAGGATTTTTAAAAAGCTTAAACACAGCGAACAGATGTTAACAAACCTGATCTATTGTTTATTTATAAACTGTTTTATTCATTGTGAATGTTGAAATATAATGACAGCTACTAGCTTACCTTATTGAAGAAGAAATGGCGATTAACAGCAAAAACCGGCTTCCAAATCACACAATTAATAGTCAAATACACTGCACTGAAACTATATTTCGATTACCGATTCCTGTAGTTCAAAACAAAATCAATTTTTATATAAAAAAACCGAGTTTACAGCGATTTCCTGAGAGCTTGTTGCTCGCACGAGGTACGCAGGACAACTGGGCGGCGCGCGCTTGTAGCCCGCATATATACGCTACTTCATCCGCCCGCCCTCCGCTCGCAATTTTTGTGCATACAAAAATGTGTACGTTCTAATGGTTAAACCATTTTATCCCTTTCAGTACGGTTGATACCAAGCGTGCGTTATTACAAAAAAATCTAGACCTCTCGCCAAATTCTGTTTTATAAGAGTAGTTCCTGCGCTTATCTATAGCTACTTCGTAATTATCTCTATATTAAATTGTTAGGACTAGTTAAGAAAAAAACATACAAAAGTGATTTTTAGTTCCAATGATTTTTTTTACCCTTTTATGAGATATTTTGGACCTCAAGGATCTCAAAGTAATCAATAAACCTTTTATTATCTAAAATATATTTGGTCGTGCTGAAAGGGTTATATTTTTCGTGACGCGCAAGGTCCATGAATCAGTCCTACTATGTCGGTTTGACTGGACATGACGGCAGTTCGAGCTTGATCCCGAAACGTGTGTATTTAGACTCAGAGGTACTGGGTACGATTCCTGATCGGGACACAAAAGTATTTTTGGGGTAAATAAATACATTTAATTAATATTTAATTTATTTGTGATATTTCTCGAGTTTGGTACGCTAGCTGCTGTAGTGCCTGTAGTAAAGTTAACTAAATATGAATCTGCTTCTTTATAAGCATGGTTTCTGACCACCTCAGAAGGGAAACGGTAGTGATGATACTTTACTAGATTAAAAAATGGTGCACCATCTTGACGGATATAACAAAAATATCAGTGGAATTTGAGCCCAATTTTCGTTGTCGCTGCCTTCACACTTGCACAATGGGAGCGTTGATCTCAAAGAGTCGTACAAATCGCGACAACTGACCAAATTCCTTCCGACTGACTGGTGACCGAGTTATTCACACGCTGGACATTGCATTGTTGACGGAAGAAAACAAATGAGTCTGTAAGTATTTGTAAAGTTGGTACATGAATGTTGCAGCCTACGAGATAGGCTGATTTTGAATTTGAGTTGATCCATTTTTGTCTATTTAAATAGTTGATTGCAAAACGAGGAAGAAAGTGGAAGAAATTTCTGGAACTATCTCCAGAATGATCTAAAATTATTTAAAAAAAAAAACAGTGCAAAGTGGGAATGCACACCGGTTGCATTCCCACTTTGCACTGTTTTTTTTTTTTTTGCTTGGTACTTGTTGGTACTATTAGTCAAGACATTTTCGTTGGTAAAGATAAAAAAAAAAACTGTTATAAATAACTACCTCAGTGGTCTAGCAGTTAAGTTCGTGGATTGAGACTAAACTAAAAATACATATGAAATTAAAATTGTAGAATACAATAACTTCTAAAATTTGATTATCTCATAAACTACATTTTAATTATTTATTAATAAAAAAACAATGCAAAATATTTATAACTGTAAAGTATCATCACGACCGTTTCCCTTTCGGGGTGGTCAGAAACCACGCTTAGAAATAAGCGGATTCACTTTACTACAGGTCAATCATGACAAGTGGCAAGCTCGTCGATGTCTTCAGCGTACCAAACTCGAGAAATATCACAAATAAATTAAATATTAATTCAATGTATTTATTTACATTTTGTTTGGTACGCTAGCTGCTGTAGTGCCTGTAGTAAAGTTAACTAAATATGAATCTGCTTCTTTATAAGCATGGTTTCTGACCACCTCAGAAGGGAAACGGTAGTGATGATACTTTACTAGATTAAAAAATGGTGCACCATCTTGACGGATATAACAAAAATATCAGTGGAATTTGAGCCCAATTTTCGTTGTCGCTGCCTTCACACTTGCACAATGGGAGCGTTGATCTCAAAGAGTCGTACAAATCGCGACAACTGACCAAATTCCTTCCGACTGACTGGTGACCGAGTTATTCACACGCTGGACATTGCATTGTTGACGGAAGAAAACAAATGAGTCTGTAAGTATTTGTAAAGTTGGTACATGAATGTTGCAGCCTACGAGATAGGCTGATTTTGAATTTGAGTTGATCCATTTTTGTCTATTTAAATAGTTGATTGCAAAACGAGGAAGAAAGTGGAAGAAATTTCTGGAACTATCTCCAGAATGATCTAAAATTATTTAAAAAAAAAAACAGTGCAAAGTGGGAATGCACACCGGTTGCATTCCCACTTTGCACTGTTTTTTTTTTTTTTGCTTGGTACTTGTTGGTACTATTAGTCAAGACATTTTCGTTGGTAAAGATAAAAAAAAAAACTGTTATAAATAACTACCTCAGTGGTCTAGCAGTTAAGTTCGTGGATTGAGACTAAACTAAAAATACATATGAAATTAAAATTGTAGAATACAATAACTTCTAAAATTTGATTATCTCATAAACTACATTTTAATTATTTATTAATAAAAAAACAATGCAAAATATTTATAACTGTAAAGTATCATCACGACCGTTTCCCTTTCGGGGTGGTCAGAAACCACGCTTATAAATAAGCGGATTCACTTTACTACAGGTCAATCATGACAAGTGGCAAGCTCGTCGATGTCTTCAGCGTACCAAACTCGAGAAATATCACAAATAAATTAAATATTAATTCAATGTATTTATTTACATTTTTGTGTCTCGACCAGGAATCAAACCCGGTACCTCCAAGTCTAAATCCACGGACTTAACCGCTAGACCACGGAGGCAGTATGATATGTAGTGTAGTGATTTACCGACTACTATTTTAATATGTATGTAATAAATGTTTTGAATTTGAACCTGTCAATCATTTAATTGACGTGCATCTGCAATAAAGAAATTTGTGGGCATCCTTGAGCCAAATTCCTAGTTTAACAACAATTTTGTTTCTTTACGAGTCATACTGCCTAGACATACTTTTCATTTAGTTACGGCGTTAATTTTTAATGGGTTTTAAAGTCAACATGTCCTTGCTAACCTGCCTGGCCAGCGTGGCGAGTGTAAGCCAAATTCTCCAGATAATTCTGGAAGGCCCATCTCCAACAGTGGTAGTCTTGGACTTCTTGGGTCTTATTTTCTTCTTAATAATTGGTCAATACTTATTTCAGTTAAAGAACACATTTTTAAACAAAACAATTTGTCAAACTCATTCAAATTAGTTTATTTAATTACTCGTAAATATATAATTATATATATTATTTTTTATTAAATATATAATAATAATCATCATCATCATCAGCCTGTGTCTCTCCACTGCTGGATATAGGCCTCCCCCAAGGCTCGCCATTTTACACGATCTTTTGCCACCCTCATCCATCCTCCACCAGCGACCTTCCTCAGGTCATCTGTCCATCTGGCGGTGGGTCGTCCCACTCTGCGTCTTCCAGTACGTGGTTTCCACTGTAGGACCCTTGTTTACTCCATCGTTCATCGCTTCTGCGACAGATGTGTCCAGCCCATTGCCACTTCAACTTGCTAATTTGGAAAGCTATGTCTGTAACTTTGGTTTTTTAACGGATGTCAACGTTTCTGACTTTATCCTTCAGAGAAATCCCGAGCATAGCTCTCTCCATAGCTCGCTGAGCGACCTTGAACTTATGTATCAGACCCACCGTTAGTGTCCACGTCTCTGCTCCATACGACATTACTGGAAGAACACACTGGTTAAAAACTTTTGTCTTCAAACACTGTGGTAGGATCGATAGGAAGATGTGTCGCAACTTCCCGAATGTTGCCCATCCTAGCTGAATGCGTCGTTGGCTTCTTTACTGGAGTTGGCTATTCCTAATTGGATGGTCTGTCCAAGGTAGACGTATTTTTGTACAACTTCGATAGTGGCATTTCCCACGTAGATTGGTCTCGGTATGACATGACCGTTGGACATGATTTTTGTCTTGTCCAAGTTCATACCGAGACCAACCCGCTGAGATGCCACATTTAGACCGTTCAGCATTCCGCTAAGATCTTCCACCGAGCTAGCCATTATGACTATGTCATCCGCGAATCGAAGGTGCGAGATATATTCTTCATTGACTTTTATGCCTCGTAATAATAATATATATTATTAATTATTATAAATTCAAATAAATATTTTCGTGACACATTCTTAATTATGAAAGAGACAGACTTATGGATGTCAAAAGGGCCAGAACGTGTAGTAATTCTGACAAAATGAATATTTATAATATAGGTGCTAGACCTCTACTTCGAAAGATCTCTTCCGCTGGCCAGATAGTTGGCGAACGTGATGTTTATAATATTATTATCAATATCAGATACCTATTATAGACTACAACGCTGCCAAGCGCCTGGTTCCTATGCAAACGTATTGATTTCCAGTAATATATGCAGTCTTGAGCTTTAGTGGGCGGAAAATTCAGCCCTAAAACGAAGTTGAAAGTTGGAAAACATTTTAAATGATGTAGATATTTTTCTATTTTTGTTTTATAAAGATCATTCCGTGGGTTCACCGTGCGGTTTTTGCTTCCATCGTGTGTGACAAAGAGAAAGGAGAAGAATGGTGTCTTGCTTTTGTCTCTCCCCACTCAACTGAATACTTTTACAGTTTCCGCTGGTCGAGAGTGGAACAAACTTCCTCTGGTTATCAGACGGGCGCCGTCTATTAAAATATTTAAAAATCTACTTATCGCTCAACTATCTAAACAAACAATATAGCTCTTTTTAGTACCTATCATACTATTTTTATTGTGTGTAAGCAGTACTGCTACTTGCGGGGTAGGCAGAGACAATTGAGCGCCACTTGACACGATCACGACATACCTATTTCGCTTCTTCGACATTCATCAAACTCTTCATACACGACCTTTTAATTTGATGTCTTTTTAAAGCACCTTCAGCTAATGTTTTATTTATTTGATCGTTATAGGTAAGTCTTGGTCTGCCAGGGCCTCTTTTACCCACAACTTTCGCATTATATATCTGGTTCGTCAATCCCTCTTCACTCATTCTTTCAACATGTCTGAACCATCGGAGCATGCCTTTCCTTAGTACTATATACTTACCTATTTTTGTATATATATATATATATGTATTTAAGTAATAGTATGTAACGATTATTATGTATTGCATATTTATAATAATGCACCCCGCAATCCTTTACCACACTTTGGGCAGCTGTTATAAAATGCTGAAAGGCATTAAGTTCGCCCACATAACTTTTAACTTTTTTGTGCATTAAATAGTTTATAAATAAATATGATTCCGCAAATGCCGCTTGGAAAGTCTTTCTATAAATAATTTGGCGACGAACCTGCTTAGGCCCAATTCTTTCAGTAAGTGGTGCAAAGATTCTGGAATTCCTCTTTCATCAACTTCCATTGCGTAACGCTGAGTCTTGAATATTTGATTCCCACGGAACGGTAAGTTCAATAAGAATAACTTTTTTAGGTTCAGAGAAAACACTATGATGGCTGATACAGTTAGTCTATCTGGGATACTTTAAAAATGTCCAAATCCATGAGAATTTTCCAGTCTGATGCGGCGCCAAGGATCGAGGTGGGCTAGGATTTGTATATGTATGTTATTATATAACTACAGTTAGTTATTCATGCCTTCACGCCTATACTACTGGAGCGATTTTAATAAAATATGGAATATGTCTCCCATTTCTCCCTCGATGGCTCCGCCACAGAACCCTACCCCTCAGGTTGGGTCTGCTGCCGTTGAGTAGATGTTGGCTTCGCATGTTTGCATGAACGCGGCAAACGAGTGCCTTCACTCCGTAGCCACGACTCAGATTTAGCTGTTAAGGCACGCACGGTTTATAGGGTTTTAGTCCGTAGACGCCTTGAGGGGGCATGCGACCTCACGCGGTGGCCCTTCAGGTTGGGGTCGTATCATTGATGATTTTGCGATCTCCGTATTTAAAAAATAATAAAAATATATGTCTAGTTCCAAAAATCCTATAGTTGTATAAAGTTCAACTGCAGGAGTCAGGTTGAAGGTTACCGGTAAATACGTTCCGGGACAAAAGCGACGCGAGTTTTAAAGCTTCCGGGAAATAGCTGTCGACGATACGTAGAATGAACACATTGACTGATACTTAAAGACCTAGCTTCATCTAAAACGATACTAATTAGGTAATTATGTTATATATAATTTTACATCTTATTACAACTGCCTCTGTGGTCTAGTGGATTTAGACTCGGGGATAGCTGGTCGGAACACAAACATATTTATTAATGTAAATAAATACATTAAATTAATATTTAATTTATTTGTGATATTTCTCGAGTTTGGTACGCGCTGGAGACATCGACGAGCGTTTTATAACTTGGCAACGCCCTTGACTGTAGGTAGTATGCTAAAAAGTAAAAGAACAACAAGAGAATTAATTAATGTAAAAAAAAATTGTAGAAAATTCGCGCACGTAAAAGCGTAACCTACGCAGACGCCCACTTCAAATAATGTATACTTTATTATATACCACACAATGCATTTACTTAAATGAATGTTTAATACAAATTTGCACGTTGCTTTGCATTTAGAAGTAGACGGATGCCGTTGGTCCGTAATGTATTAGTTTATTAGTGTTAGTATTGGGTGGGTTGTTTACAGATCAATAAAAAAATAAAAATAAACTATTTATTATCGCATAATAATATCTTATAGCTTAAACAGTAATTTTACACAATATGTTACAAAATGGAATCAGCTGTCAGCGCTTGTCGTGCAGGATGATGATGCTGTTTTTCAACCTTTCGTTCTCGCGTAGTTATTTAATAATTTTAAGTTAAGTTATGGGTATAAATTAAATAATTTACAATAAAATACCCGACTGTTTCCTGATCTGATCACTCATTTTCGGCTAAACTATAAATAAAAATATTTACCCACGTTTTGTTTATGAGGCAGTAAGCTAAGAACACTTGCAGCATTCTCCCGATGCACAGCGATGCTGATTTGCTGCACGTGAAAACTGCCAGCCTTCTTATCAAATACAGCATTAATCAGCCGCTTAGACAGTTTTTTAAATAGCTTGTTTGCACTTCACCCCAACGGACCCAAAGTCTCAAGACCAAACGGCATAAAACCGTAGTCATAGCCTCGTAATTGCAACGTTTTCAGTCGATTCTGTTGCAGCCCCATCCTTGACATATGTGCCCTAAGACTACTAACTGGTCTTCTCAACACTCCTCTCCCAGAGGGAGTCTGTGTCAAGATATTTACCTTCTTACAGAGGTTGCTATAGGCTATCCACCATATGCTTTCGTCGGATACTCCAGTACTTCGGACACATTGCCAGAAAAGGAGGGGATAACCTGGAGAAACTTTTTGTTACTGGCAAGGTGGAAGGAGAGAGACCGAGAGGCCGTAGTCCGATACGCTGGTCCGACCAAATCCGCTCCACCACCAACACTAGCGTCCATGATGCTGTGCATGCCGCCGAAGACAGGAACGGGTGGCGTGCTATCATCAAGACGCACACCAATTCATCGGGAGGTCACGACCCTCATCAATGAGGAAACACGACGCAAGGAGGACAGAGGTTGCATTCGCTTTTTGTTACTACGGACAGGGGTAACATTATTTATTTATTTATTTATTAAAAACTTTATTGCACAAAGTACAAAGGCGGACTTAATGCCCGTAGACATTTTCTGACAGCCAAACCTTAGGGACAAATTAGAACATTTATAGGTGCAATGAAATAAATATTAATAGTAGGATAAATTCAATATAATTATATATACTTACATAATATACTTTAACATATACTGTAATATCAATATACTAAATACTAATACATACACAAAAATACATATAATTATTAAAGGTTAAGGTATACGAGCCTGGCAGCCGGCCGCGATTACGAATTATTAATGAATAGCAGATGTCGAGCGTAGCATTGTCTGGCGTCCGGCGGACGGGCGTGCAGAGAGGCCAGGTTTCTCACAAGTGGGAAATCGTCAGGTTTTGTTAAGCTTATAAACGTGCTGTAGAGTAGCTGTTGAGAGGGTGAGAGCGTACCAGGCCGTCGCGGCATACGTGAGCCGACTGCGGATATAGGATTTGTATATTGTGACCTTTTTCGCCTTGCTGGGACCGAACAGAGGTGTTGTTAAAAGCAGCATCCCACACCAATGCTATGTTAATCCGTCGGGTCTATTATTATTATTATTTTATTAGCTTACGCCTACAACTAACTAAATGAATAGCAAAGGTCCAAAAAGTTATCATACTGGAAATTAAATTTTCGCGTAACAATAAAGATCAATCTGATAACCCAAAAATGTGCTCCAGTCTGTTGACCTGATCACGTAATTTGCACCATAAAAGTTTGAGTGCGTTAGAATGAAGTGACCATTTTCTAAATTAAGGATTTTATTGCACTTAACTTAAAAGTATGTACAAAGGCGAGCTTAAAGCTATTTCGGCTTTTTCTACCAGCTAACCTTCAGGAGAGTGAGACAGTATAGTATGTGGGGGCAATTTTAAACTTATTTTAAATTTTAATAAACTATTGTTCTGCTTGTTTAAAAAGAAGGTATTAAGTAGTTTTTTTAAAGATGTGAATTGAAGGAGCTTGTCTAATGATCAGTGGAACCTTATTCCACTGACAAGCAGACATATTTTAAGGAGTACCAATTATAATTAAGTAATAGCTATAAAAAATATATTTATTAGCCTACTTGTATTATAATATCTTTGTAGACTTGTCATAAAAGTGTGTTTTAAAAGTGAAATTACATGTCAAGTTTATGAACGGCCTCTCACAAGATGTACGTACAGCTAAATTTAAACCTTGGGAAGAGTATGTTAGAGAGTTTTATGTTATTCTATAAATTACATAATAAATCTTAGCAAACTGTCAAAAGTCAATGTTGTCTTTTTAAGCCAAAAGGGCTTCGTAAAACACTTATGCTAAGGTAATTGACGACGTATCTGGTACATTGTTTCATGGCATTTCCCGTAAGCCACCAGTATTTTTTTAAAGTACCTATAGTCTTCAACGAGATTGAGAAAGGGGTCCATCCAGTACAACGTACGTATCTAAAAGTTTCGGCCTAAATTCGGTAATAAATAGGTTCGGTTAGATCGCGTGTCGTCAATATCCCACGGGTAACACCGTCAGCGCCGGCCTGGATATCCAGATTCGGTAATTTATTGCCCAAAATGGTCAACGTAATTTTGGCGAAAATCTCCTTATTTATAGCTTGCAGGTTGCTTGTTCTGACCTAGTAGACTCATTAGGCACAAATATAACAGGCTTTACCCAACATTTTCTCATTTTTCTTTTACTAAAGTTGTAGAAAATAATTCTAATTATTTTTATAAACTTTTTGTAGGTTATTTACACACTATTTGTATTTAAATTTGTTTTTTTTTTTAAAGTAGAAAACCATTAATACACACATCAAAAGTGTCTAGGGATCAACATATATTTTAGCAATAACTTTTCTCCTGATTGATATTCATTAAAATTTTCTTTAAGGATTGATCAAATAAAATGTTTTCGTTTGTCTACAGTAACGATAAACCAAGTCACCTTTGCATTAGTAAAAAAAATTGCCATTTTCCTAATAAAGGGATTTTTGACATTTGAACCACTAACATTAAAGTTCGAAAAAAAGACTGAAATAAACGTTTTTTTTTTAATTTTATTGGGTAACTTAAACAATTAATAATCCGTGTTTCTACCGCGAACACTAACAACACAAGAACATCGGTTTGGCATACTCAAAATGAGTTCATCCAAATCACGCTGTGGAATGGCCGCCCATGTTCGTTGCAACAACAAAAAAAGGTCTTCTTGCGACTGGATACCCTCCATATTCGGCAGAGCTCTTCTCTGAAGAATATCCCATGCATGCTCAATCGGGTTCAAGTCTGGCGACTGAGCAGGCCAGGGCAGGACATTGATGTTAGCTGCGGCGAGAGTCTGTCTTACAACTCTTGCGGTGTGCGGTCGTGCATTATCATGCATTAACTGAAATAAGGGACCGATATGCACTTGTAGAGGAACGATGACGTCTAATACAACCGTCTCAGCATAAATTTGAGCGTTGAGGTTGCCTCTGATCCAAATCAACTCAGTTCTTCCGCCGATCGAAATACCCGCCCATACCATGATGGTTCCACCACTATAAGGATGGACTTCCTGGCAGGATTTTAATCGCTGTTGGCGTCCAGGGGTTCTCCAGTATCGTATACGTCTTGTATCCGGCCTCATACCAAAACGAGACTCATCAGAAAAGCACACGAAACGCCATTGTTCTTCTGTCCAATTTCTGTGTTCAAGAGCCCATTGATATCGAGTCCTACGATTGTGCATTGCTATAGGTGGTACCCGTAGCGGTCTTCGGGAATGAAGGTTCACTTCATGCAAGCGGTTTCTGACTGTTTGGTCGCTAATTAAGTTCCCTGAAGAGCGATGAAGGCTCACGGCTAACATCATGGCGGTTATTGTTGGAGTTCTTCGAGCTGTGATTTGAATGTATCGGTCTTGTCTCCGTGTGGTGCAGCGATACCGTCCTCCATGGCGCTCAGCCACGGTACCAGTGGTTCGGTAACGTGTCCAAAGTCGACTGATAACACTCTGACTTGTATTCAGAGCTAAAGCCACAGTACGTTGCCGGGAACCAGCTTCTATCATTCCCACGGCTCTGATCATTTCTTCCCTGCTTAAATGACGTCGCCGCTCCATAATAACGTTGGTTTTAATCAGTAGTAGGGAAACAGTAGCACTAATAATGTCTTCAATGCGTCTTATGTTTTTATAGGGAAAATATTGACAGCTGATTTTCATTTTTTACTCGAATTTGATTGACAGTTCCTGTTTTAAATTATGAAATGCACCAAAAAGGATCCATATAAATTTATAAAATCATAAATTTATTACAAAGCCACATCTCAATCACAAGAAATCCGCATAAACATGCTTGATCCCTAGACTTTTTTGATGTGTGTAATTATAATTTTAGGTACCTAACATCATTTAGTCCATGGGGACACTCAGCCAAGCGTTGTCCAAACTGCTAACGGAAAAGTCTGGAGACAGGAAAGCTGGCAATTATTTCTGCCAACGTATTAGCTTAGCTATACAGAGGGGAAATGTTGCCAGTCTCCTTGGGACTATCTCGGATGGGACGTCTCTAGAGGACATTTTTTATTTATAGTTTAGTTTATTTTTAATTTTATTATTTAGGTAGCTTTTAATTTATATTTAATGTACTATAAACTTCGAATAAAATTTTATTAATTTTAAAAAAGATTGTTCGCTTTTTTAATTCGTCTTCTAAGATAGGTAACGTTAAGTTAAATACATTTCTCTGTTATAAAAATAAATAAAAATACAAAAACATTTAAAAGATGATGCGTCATAGGTGTAAACAAGGTACCATTGCCGCTAGCGGCATCTACAAAAAGCTTTGCCTAATACACCCCATTGCCGAACGTTATACTGTCGACAGTTCCCTTTCAGATACTAGTGTACAATTTTGTATAAATTATTGACTTTACCGAATTCCAGTGGTAATATACAGTAATATACACATAATAAAGAACAAAGACGTGGGTGAACTTTGATCTATATTTTTTATGTTTACTTTTGAATATGAAAACAATTAAATAACATTTAAGTTTGTTGTGATATTTATGTGATATAATAATAATCGCTGCGCGGGCGGGTCTGAGACTGAAAGGTCTCGCCTGAACCTGACAAGTGGGCGATACCTGAGGAAATAAGATAAACATATTTTTAAACACTCAATAAGCTTTTAAAACTTAGACACGTAATTGTAAGTCGAATTGTTGTTTGTTTATTCTCTCCTCCCGATGGATAATGAATGAGGTGATAGGGAAGGCAAAGGGTCTAGCCCATACAGCCAAGTCTGACGTAATATATCTTTCTTTTTTATAAGTTAATGAGGTCATCATCAAATTCCAGATGCTGTAGAATTTCAATCACTCGCGGCATTATACCTCAAACACGTCGGGTAAAATATAGGAGTTGACAGTGCGGGAAAACCGTAAAAAATAAACTGCAACTTGTGCCCCTTATTCAACGTCCAATTTATCGTTTTCCATAACTATTCACATTGCAAAACATTATTAAACAAAACAACACCACTTTTGACCAACAATATTCGCAGTAAATTTATTTACAAAACAAAAACTTGCACTTGACATGTACGCGCAAAATGGCGCAAAGGACTCTCGTAAGTCGAATTGGTTATTTTTTTATTCATATAACTTGCTGTTTTACCCGGCTTTGCCAGTGTAGACGGCGACGAGACGAAATTAATAAATAATTAACGAGCTTGCCACTTGTCATGATTGGCCTATAGTAAAGTTGGCTAAATGTGAATCCGCTTATAAGCGTGGTTTCTGACCACCCCGAAAGGGAAACGGTCGTGATGATGATGATGATGATGGCTATATCTCCTAAGGTATTAATTTAATTTGCATGGTGTAATTTCACGAAGATAAACAATTAGCTAACTCAAGCCAACTAACGTAATTAAAATAATAAGGATTAATACCGTATTTCTGTAAATAACCCTCAACTTACTGCTTTATAATTGCCATTTTTTTTAAATATTAAAATGGATATAGTATGTTATTCTTAAGAGATAGACATATTGATAGAGATAGATAGATTGAGTACTTTTCTTTAAACCTATATATGATACACTATCTTCACTTCACATAAACCTATCACTTCAATGATATTTTAGCTTTTTTCTATGTTGTGTACATCAGCAAGTCCGAAAATTCTCGTAAGCAATTTCCTTAACCAAAAAAGAAGGTTTTTTTTTTAATTCCTTCTTCTTCTACTTAAGGTGACAACCCCTATCGGAGGTCGGCTATCATTTATTTTATTTTTATTTATTTAAAAACTTTATTGTACAAAGTACAAATGCGGTCTTAATGCCCGTAGACATTCTCTGACAGCCAAACCTTAGGGACAAATTTGAACAAATATAGGTGCAATGAAAGTGACAGTAACAATAATATAATTATAGGATAATTTAAAAATATTATATAACTACTAATATACATTTATATTATAATATCAATACACAATAATAAATGCAAGTATTTACACAATATTATACATATATAAAACTTACTACCGTGGTTTGGAACTATCTATAAAATGCGATTTTAATTTTGTTGGCCGCTGTCTGGGTGCTCATCCCGAACCACTCCCAAATGTTCTTGAGCCAGGACGTGCGTCTTCTTCCCGGTCTTCTAGAACCAAGATATACTTTTTATTGTGCATTATGTGCCCCAAGTACTCCACCTTTACTAATTTGAGTAGTTCCACGCCTTTGTTCATCCTCCGCAAGACGGGTTCGTTTCTTACTACTATCTTTTTGTCGACTTTCGGGTTGCACATAGGCATGTAGTCTACCTTAATTCTGACTTGCCTGGTGGGTTACTGCTGTACCAGGTATTGTATTCTCATAGGTACTGATAACTAAATTTAAAAAGTTATTAATTGATCGTTGTGGTGCAGTTCTGTATATGTTTTATTTTGTAAATCTGATATATATAGCTGAGTTTTCCTTGCAGATTCGTTTCTCAGTCAGATTAAACATTAACAGGTCACTGGAATTTGCTAAGCTGCTGGTCTTCTGCTAACAGCTTACTTATTGGACCACTTTGCTGCTTAGTCTTCTACTAGCAGGAGTAGAATCATTCAAAATAATTAAATTAATGACGTTTCATAAATGCCTGTAATAGGTTTACGTGAATAAAGATATTTTGACTTTGACTTTTGACTTTGATCTTCAACATTTTCCTGTATACGAGTGTTTACATTTAAAAAACTACTAACTAATTTCCCTCTAATAAGCTTTAAGTCCGGTAAAACCCGTATCAGACAGTTTGCTAGGTAAATGTTTTAATTTATTTAGGTTGTCTGTCTACATCGTCACCCGCGAACCGTCACCTTTCTGGGAACTCGACCTTAATCACGTTCTGGGGTTAATATCTTTACTCTATTGTGTTTGTTGGAATCACAGAACTGATAAAAAAACATGTTTTATCATATCCTCTATTTTATTTTTTTTGGGAAGGCAAAGCTTCTAGCCCATACAGCCAATTATAACGTAATATATATCTTCATTTTAACGAGTTAATGAGGTTATTTATTATAGTCCAAAAACGTCTGGTAATATGGGAATTCACAGCGTGGGAAAACCGCAAAAAAATTACTGTAACTTGTGCCCCATTTTTAAAGTCTAATTTGTCGTTTTGCATAATTATTTACATTGTAGCATATTATTAATCAAAACAACACCACTTTTGACTAATAATATCCACAGTAAAGATTTTTTTTTTTATTCATTCATTACAGCCCCTAGAACACAGCGTCCTAGACCTCCACTGTTGGCGATGGGCCTTCCAGAACATATATCTGGAGAATTTGGCCTCGCCACGCTGGCCAGACGACTTGGCGAGGATATGATGTTCATTTTTATTGATAATTTATTACCGATTCCACAAGTTCGTATTAGTGGAACCGGGACCGACGGCTTAACGTGCTCTCCGAGGCACGGGAACGGTGGTGTTGTAAATCTATGACAAATGTACGTAAGAAAAGTGCATTCCTCATTGGTACATGCCGGGTGGGTTTGAACCGAACGTCCGCAAGGAACAAACGGAGCCACCACGCCCCGTGACAAAGTAATTTACAAAACAAAAACTTACATTTGACATGATTCCTTTGATTCGTTTATTTTTCTTAATCTAGTAATAAAAAAAATCTTGGACTAATAAATCAACAAGGTTTTCAATAAAACCAACGAAAAACCTACAAGCTTAACAAACATAACAACAGTTAAACATACAACTGAAAATAATAAAAAAACAAATACTAAGTATTAATTGTAAGAACTGACGATGGATGGTATATTAAATTTAAATAAAAACAGGAAATTATTTCATAATTAAAAAAGTATTTCTTAATTGTTGTCTTAAAACAAAACTTTAAGAAATTATTCTTGTTTTATTGTTTTGCATAAATTCGACCTATACAGTGCGGGACTGAACTAAATGAATCCGCGGTCTGAGACTAAACTAAAAAACAAAATAAGTATCATTTTTTTTAATACTTAAATATTTGTCATCACGCTCACCTGGTAGTAACCGGTACGTGAGGTCCAAGAATAAGAGCAACTGACACCAGCCATTAACGACTGACATGAGTTTCTACAAGGACTCCAGGATATAGAACATCTACCGAGTACGACAGATAGTCTTTAGATTATATGTAGGAATAGTATGTGGATGCATATTTTGGCCTGTGCGTGTTCGCGTTCGGTTGTGGAATAAAGAAGAAAGGATATATAACCTTGGAGCTCCTTAAAACACTCACCGTGGCATAGTTTTTAGAACACGCTTAGAGAGGCAACGTCTCGTCGAAGCTAGTGATTCGAGAGTTTTAGACACTACGGTGTTGTCCACTATCAGAGGACATTGAAAGTAGGTAGCGAATATCCTCAGCACACTCACGGCCAGTTGCAGAAAAGATGAATAAATAATCTGTGATCTATATTTCGATATACGCCGCGTGATTGGTAGCTTTAGTTATTTCAGCCAATGACGTCTCATAGGCATAATTAAACATGTCAAAAGATAAGCAGCCTTTCTGTAACGCCTATTATGACGCCTTCATGTACGCCTATTGGACAGTCATAATTTTCGTTTTTTTATTTTTTAACTTACCATCTATAGACCATTATTTGCCTAATAGTAAACATATGATTAATACGAGTACATCGTTATTTTCGCAAAATAAATACATTTTATTCTGTGGTATTTTGTTTTCTTTCGAAACCCAAAGTCAGTCCTGCACTGTATGTACTGTCCCAAAGTCTTGGATAGTCAATAAAGTGAATGACCGCTTGCAAACTAATTTAATTAATCAATTCGTCCATTTTATATTAATTTAGTTTGTAGCTAGGTTGTAGCGACTATCCCTGGTTTCAATATCTTCTGTCTTATTGCATAACTCATCGACAATCGGCTGAATACGTTTCTAGAAATTTCTGGAAAATTTGGCCTAGACTCGCCACGCTGCACATAGGAGTACGTCTAATTTCTGGCCAAAATAATTTTATAATTAAAATGTATTAATTTTTTAAAGTTTTATCTTTTATTTAACAAAGTAACGTACAGTCGGTCACCCAAGCTACTCTTTTTCATCATTCTCTCGCTTTTGTGATAGAGGAGCAGAAATAGGTAGCTTGAGATGTGTCCGCTTGTACCTACAACCTTTGAATGAAGCCATATAGTACTTCATAAGACAACGCCAATGGCCCCTGATGAATCTAAAAAAGAAACTAATAACTTATCGTACATATTTTAGTTATATTCTTTCTGGTAGTCTTGAAAAAAAATGGGCAAGTATTCGCTAGTCAGCAGTCTGTGGCGTCGTCCAGGCCCGGATGGCTAATGGGCCTAGGTTGAGGATGGAGACATTCACCTTTCTTCTTTCATAAACCTGTTATAGAATACTTTAACTTTGCATTGTAATAACATTTTTTTCTCGACAATATAAACTTATAGAAAAGAGTTTGCCTAAAACCAGGCTCCAACTTTTTTGCAGCGTGCCTCAACTAAATACAATTCAATAATCATAACAATTAATTGTGTTTTTTTTTAATCTAATTACAACATCTCTTTTACCCCAGCATTAAAATATTATTTAATTAAATAGTCAATTGATTAAGATTTATGTTTGAAACAGTTACAAAACACTATTTATACGATTAGGTTCTTTATTATGATCAGGTACTTTATTACAGATAAAACAATGATTTTCAAATTGACGGGATAGAAACTATGTAATTATCAAGGTAAAAAAAAGTTTTTGTCAATTGTCGTTATGCTAGGGTAAAATAAATAAAATTAATTACAGATTATAAAATCATAATATATAACTATGAAATAAGAAAGAAATCATTATGACACGAGAATATTTTTTTGGGCTCATTTCTCTGAGAAAAATGGACATTCTCATTTATGAAAAAAAAAACTTTTTTATTTTGAATCACACAGCAAACGCCACTAACACGTAGTCTTTGATATACTCGTCGTATTTGCGTCGCTTGCCAGACTGCGCTTTCCACATTTTTTTTTTATTTTTTTTTATTATACGAACTTAAAGCCATTTCGGCTTTTTCTACCAGCTAACCTTTGGGAGAGTGAGACAGTATAAATATGTGTGGTGCAATCCTAACCAATAAACTACATAAATGGTATGTATACATAGACTACATAAATACTCATCAATATATACTTATTATAATGGATTTACATATATGATAATAATAAAAGATAATTATTAAGAAGTAGAAATTTGTGGAGTTAAAATATATTGTTCTGCTTGTTTAAAAAAAAGTATTAAGTAGTTTTTTAAAGATGTGAATGGAAGGAGCTTGTCTGATGGTCAGTGGGAATTTGTTTCACTGTCGTGCAGACGATACGGTAAATGAATCTGAATATCTGCTGAAAGTGTGGGGTGGGATTTATGTGGCTGTAAATGCAAATTTATACGACTATTTAAGATTTTATATCGTAAAACTCAACAATAATCCTTTAATTCTTTTTATCGCTATATTTATTTGGCAAACTTAAGTACGAGTATAGTAATTTGTGTAAGATTTTCTTTTAAAAACACGTGTAAAGCTGTAAATAAATCCGATCGCTGCAGCTTCGTTGAGATGTGGCCTCCCTGAGCGTGTTCTACAAGCTGTACTACGGTGTGTGTTCTGAGTTTCGCAATCTTATCCCTTCTTCTCTATTCTGCAACCGAACCACACGCATGGCCAAAATATTTTTCTACTATTTTTTTTTCTTTGTCTAAAGTTAGGTATATGAAAGTATATCCAAGGTGTTTGTTTCCAAGATGGTTGATGGACTGCATTTCTCTCTGGGTGCTCTCGGGCTTGAGGAATGTTGAGGTGTTAGATTGTGCGAGGGAGGGATAAGATTGTGGAGGTCTTCAGAACACTCACCATAGTATAGCTTGTAGAACACGCCCAAAGAAGCTGCAGCGGTTTGAGAGTTTTAGACTAGACACTAATTTCCACTATTGGAATCGTAAGGTACCTAGCGGAACCATCCCAGATGTGAGAAAGGTATTCCACGCATGACCTTATTTATCTATATATATAAAGGCGAATGTCTGTGTGTGTGTTCCCTATGCATTGCAAAACTACTTAACCGATCGGGATGAAACTTTGGGAATATGTTGTATGAACATCTGGATAGGTTTCTGACATATTAGATTGCATAATAAGTAAATCTTAATATATAAAACAAAGTCGGTTTGTTAGAACACTTATAACTCGAGAACGGCTGGAGAGATTAACACGGTTTTTGATTTGTTGGATTTATCTCCGTCCCGAATACAGAATAACTATAAATAAAATTGGAAAATTGAAGAAAAAAATTATATAAAAGAAAAATCATTTTCCCAAACAAAAAGTTCGTAGGTTTCGTACCTGTCAAACAATATTGGTTGTCAAATATATATGGGTGCGTTCAGAAAATTATTTCAAGATCCTTCAATATAGAACAAATTATATATAAAAAAAAACTGTTTTACAAACATTCAATGACTGTTAGGCGGTACGAAGTTCGCCGGGTCAATTAGTAAAAAAGCATAAGGGCGAAAAAAAAAACGATTTACCTTGTTCAGTATACCCAGTTTTTTGGACGCTTTTTAGGTGATGCTCTTAATGTAGATTTGGTGGTTGAGATCTGAGCGTGAAATACGCTGTAATTGTTCTTGCTAGACTGTAGTTCGACCACATATAGGTATACCACATAGAATTGATTAAAGATCAAATGGAAGAATAGAAATCAAAAAGAATAAAAATAAAGAATTTAGGTATTTTTTAAAATTATATTTTGTAATAAAATCTCAAGTTACGGTGCAGAGAAGTTTTCCTAAAAACATCGTCACTCATACTTATCCTAATCAAGTCGGTAGCGAAAGGTCGACGATCGCGTTGACTATGTTTACGTAAGAAAAGAACCTTGAGATTCGAGCGAGGTTGCCGCCCCGCGCCGCCCGGTCGGCGCTTGACCTTGCCAGTCACACTCCCCAGCCTCTAGATATTTATCACGATAGATATTGTGATTTTCAGACGCTGCCTTATCATTATAAAAAAATCACCTTTTTAATTAAAAAAATGGGTTCTACCAATGACAACTGAAGCCTAAAACAAAAATTGCTCTTTTTGCAATCACACGTAGTATATCCAGTAAATATGTTTCTTTACCAATTATTTTACACAACAATAACAACATGTCTTATATGTATTACGTTTTTTTTTTTATCTGGAAGCGACAACTGTGTGTCAAGTACAGAGAAATTTATATTTTACTGAAGTCGGAGTTAATGTGAATCATCCGTCCGTGGGCGACTGAGAGACTGACTGAGGCGACTGAAACAGACTGTTTAATCTTGGCAATAAAGCTTCAATAAAATATGATAGAGATATTTAGCGACGTTGTTTTTGTTTAATTAACACATCTTACGAGCTTTGCATCGCTCTCGCTTGCACATTTCAACATTTTCAAAGTATACTTTTGAGAAAAGAAGTTAATCAGCTTTCTGTACTGTACTGTATCTTCACGACCGTTTCCCTTTCGGGGTGGTCAGAAACCACGCTTATAAATAAGCGGATTCACATTTAGCCAACTTTACTATAGGCCAATCATGACAAGTGGCAAGCTCGTCGATGTCTCCAGCGTACCAAACTCGAGAAATATCACAAATAAATTATATATTAATTAAATGTATTTATTTATATTAATAAATATTTTTGGGACCCGACCAGGAATCGAACCCGGTACCTCCGAGTCTAAATCCACGGACTTAACCGCTAGACCAAGGAGGCAGTTTCATCAGCTTTCTAAGAGAAAATTAACTGTAATTTTAAACATTATATCACTTTAATATAAGTTTTTTTTAGCAAGCGTCGAAAATATGAAACGATTTGCAATAGTTACTTATTTTTCGACGTTTGCTACAGAAACGATTGGCCAGTGGGTATCAGAACTAAAAGCTTTCTATAAAGAAATTGCCCCAAGGCTCATAGACGTCTCTGGTGACAATAGAGCGAACTGGCACTGTTTTCTCTCAAACATTAAGTTTCTTAATACGGTGGGGAAATGCTGCTAGTTTAATTGGGCTCCATGTCACACAGGACAGTGATTTGGAGGAGCTATTTTTTTTTATTTATATATTTTTAGGTTAAAATAGATTGCCCAAAACCAGGCCTCAACTTTTTTGGAGCGTGCCTCAACTAAATACAATTCAATAATCATTATAATTACTTGTGTTTTTTTAAATTTCATTTCAACATCTCTTTTAACCCAACATTAAAATATTATTTAATTAAATAGTCAATTCGTTAAAATTTATGTTTGAAATAGTTACAAAGCACTATTAGGTAGGCACGGCGCGGTGGTGGCTCGGTTGTAAGAACGCGTTCCTTAAATCCTACAAAGGTCGGTTCAAACCCACCCGGCATGTACCAATGAGAAATACAATTTTCTTACGTACATTTGTCGTAGATTTACAACACCACCGTTCCCGTGCCTCGGAGAGCACGTTAAGCCGTCGGTCCCGGTTCCACTAATACCCAACTTGTGGAATCGTTAATAAATTGTCATAAAAAATGACATCATATCCTCGCCAAGCTTGAATCCTACACAAAAAATAAATAGATTAAGTGCGACTACAGTTTCTGCTTAAGTAACAGGATGCAAGCCATGCGTTAAATGTTATAACATTTGTCAACTATGATTTAGACAACGATTTATTTACAAGCACGTTAATTTCTTTTCTGAGTACAAATGTATTGCTAAAAAAATATATTTTTTTGTAAGAATTTAGTTACATAATCAGGGAAAATTGAATAGAGCATTAGATCGTTTTATCCTACTAAGCATCAGAAGAATCTTTTCTGAGAATTGTCTAAGTAGAAATAAGAGTGAGTTCCCACCATGCCATGACGATATTTAAGTGTCGTTTGAAGCGTCGCATTGTGTTTCACATAGAACTTCGCTGCTGGATTATTTTTTAAATATTGTTATCGATAAATTAACATATTTTAGCACATTTTAGTTAATGTATGAATATAATATATAAATATAAACATTTATTCGAAAAAATATTTACAAAATATATATTAATACTATATATAAATATAATATAATCTATATATATGACTGCCTCCGTGGTCTAGCGGTTAAGTCCGTGGATTTAGACTCGGAGGTACCGGGTTCGATTCCTGGTCGGGACACATAACTATTTATTATTGTAAATAAATACATTTAATTAATATTTAATTTATTTGTGATATCTTCCGAGTTTGGTACGCCGCGTTGGAGATATCGACGGGCTTGCCACTTGTCATGATTGGCCTATAGTAAAGTTGGCTAAATGTGAATCCGCTTATTTATAAGCGTGGTTTATGACCACCCCGAAAAAAATATTATATATATATATTTTTTAATTTTAATTAACATATTTTTAATATTTATTATATTCATTAGAACTTAACAATTAAACTAATAAATAAAATATTAATAGTATGTCAGTAACGATGTTAACAAAAAAAAATTTTTATATGCCTTTGTTCTAACCATTTTCCATAGTGCGACCTGGAGGCCTATTCTGGCGCTTCCGACATATGTGCGGTTCGACAAATACTAATAAAAAGTCTATAGATATCAGTTTCATTCGAACAAATAGAACTGACATGCATGTCGAAATCTCGAGAATCGGGGCCCTGGTGAGAACTCGCCCTAATAGGAACATTACGTTTATTTGTTTTACAAGAATGACTTCAAAGATTTTTACTAAATATCGGGGATTCCCCAAAGTAGCCGTTTAACTTGATTTCGCCATTCTTTCGAATTCTGAGTCGTACTTTTAACAATCAGCATTCCTACAAATTCCCGTTACGTTTTTTCCTCAATTATTGTTCAAACGCTTACAAATTACGGCGTTTTCTTGGATTATTCTATGTATCAAATGCATACTACGCAGTTAATGTTTTTTGTGCGTTTTTTTCTCCCGATGGATAAGATTGAGGTGCTAGGGCAAAGGGTATAGCCCATACAGCCAAGTCTGACGTAATATATCATTCTTTTTTATGGGTTGTTATTGGTTATCATCAAATTCCAGATGTTGCAGAATTTGATGCTTTTCTTGGAGTTACTCGCGGCATTATAGCCCAAACACGTCGTGTAAAATATGGGAGTTTACAGCGCGGGAAAACCGCAAAAAATAAACTTATATATTTTCCATATTTATGTACATTGTAACACGTTATTAAACAAAACAACACCACTTTTGACTAACAATATTCACAGTAAAGTAAAGTAAAATAAAATCTTGCACTTGACATGCCCGCGCAAAATGGCGCGAAGGACTCCTAATGTTTTTTTTCAAGTGGTAAAAGTAAACCATGTAACGTAACGGCACCTATTATTGACCTCTTTAAAATGGGCTCTTATTAATGATGCACCTACCTGTTACAATCGATAACTACGATGTTTTAAAGTTAATGCAAACTTGTAAATATTTTAAAATAAAAACCGTAGACAGAGAATTTAATACATAGCTATTCGAAGAAACAAAAATAACCTTTTATAAATTTAAACAAAACATAATAAAAAAATACTAATACAGAAATCCATGAATGATAGCAACAGGAATAAGACACTCACATCTGACATCAGTCTCTAACACCGTGCCGGCTTGACTGGGAATGACGGCATTTCGATACCCGAAACGTGTTGATACACTCTACTGGGTTTATCGGCACGAACTCCGGCAGACTGTGCAAATTACCACCATCATTCCGCCTACCACCTATTTGTTGTTCTCGTTGAAAGTATGTGCCATTTGCAATGATGTCAAATGCCAATTATTACTTTAAAGGAGAACTAATATTGTAAGCTTGCCATGGTGATATTTATTTAAAAATAACACCGCTTAAAACAAGACTTACTGTAAAAAATAAGATCACAGCCCCTAGAGCACTGAGTTTACCTTAACCCTTAAACCTTCACTGTTTTAGATGAGCCTTCCAGAATTTTCTGGAGAATTTACCCTACACTCGCCACACTGGACGCCAGACTTATGTATTTTTTTATGACAATTTATTTCTTATTAAGTTTTTTTTCTGGCAACATTGAAAATTGCATTATTGTGTTATAAATATTAACTATGTCAGAATTTTTATTTTTTATTAATAAATATATTTATTCGAAGTAGACACAAAAATATTAAAATAAAATAGATTAAAAAACTAATTATAAATAAAACTAAACTAAAAATACCTATGCAATTAAAACTATTCTACAAATTAAACTAAGGGCTTACCACCAGGGAGGGTACCTAAAACGCTCGCCGCATTTTCTCGTTGAATAATATAATCGAAATATTCTGTTTTAGGTAGTTATGGCATTTGGGATCGCCACACTCTTGAAAAATGCCAGCTCTTTTATGAATTTGTGGGTATCAAGAGAATATACCCCCATTGTTTCAACCCCAAATGCCACAAAGTTATAATTTTGTTTAATATTTGATGTGCTTTCTAAATTCGGCTGTATGAGTAGCCGAACCAGCCTTTTTTGATGAGAGGAAATGTGGCAAGCGGCAAAGGTCCCAAACAAGGGATCTTCCCACACTTCCCTGTGTCATAAAAAAATATTTAAATTTGGAAAAAAATACGATGTTTCTTGATATTGACAGTTCCATTCCTCGAGCGTAGTGGCGTGCCGAGGCGTCCCTCCGTTTGACGTTTGGAAGGAATAATTAAGTGGAGGAGCTGTTGAGGACGTCTAAGAATACGGGAGTCTGTTTTTGTTTTATATTTGATTTTATTAAATAAACAACTATTTTGGTACAAATTTTCATTACGAGCTAATTATATCTGAAATGGACTAGTTGTTTATGAGCGGATGATATTTTCTTTCAGTAATATCTCTCGTCGTCGCTGACACCGATCGTCGACTCATCATTAACCCGGAATGCCAGGGAAGGCCACTACACCAGCTTTGTTCTGTATAAGCCATGTTTATTTTAATGTCCTCCAAATTCCAGAGGTCTTATAAATTGAAATAACACAGAGAAAAAATCGTATATAATGCAAAAGTTGTGGGTAAAAGAGGCCCTGGCAGACCGAGATTCACTCTCCTCCTTAGTCGGTACCCCACTGTTGGGGATCGTGACTCCGTCGCAGTCCATCCACTAGCCGTTTCCAGTGGCTGCGGTCCTCGGCGCAGTGGATGGCTGTTTCTGTGAATGTACTGGGATGTTTAGGTGGTCAGTCACCTGACTGGCTTCTTCTCTTTTACCGTCTACTTTTCCCGTTACTAAGAGTTTTTCCAGATTGTCGGCGCCTCTTCTAGCAATGTGGCCAAAATATTGCAGAATTCGGGTAAAGCAGACGGCAGAAAGTCTCTGTACCTTAGCAAGTTTGAGCTCTTCGAGCACGGAAACGTTAGTGCGTCGTGCGATCCAATGAATATTAAGCAAACGACGCCAGCACCACATCTCAAACGCATCAATTCTTGCCCTATCTGCGGCTTTTATAGTCCACGTCTCTGAACCGTACAAGAATATGGAGAATACGAGCGTTCAGACTTTCAAACTTCAATTCACACTTCATCATTAAATAAATAAAACACTGGCTGGAGGTGCATTAAAAAAACCTTCATAACAAAAGAGCAAGTATGAAGAGGTTGATGACAATTGTTTCTGCCTAGCCAGCAAGGGATCCGTCGTGAAGATATGTACGAGTGCGTACTGAGAAAAACCCAACGGAAAATCGTTGGTAGTATCGTAGTAGTAATGATATGAGGTAGTATAGTATAGTATAGTTTAGTATAGTATATAAATTTATCATCAATATAATTTTATTTGAGGTTTAATACTTCTGTATAATTCTGATATCCATCAGTTTATCGCACCCCCACTCGGTAAAATTGCTGGAAGATTATCAGCGCAATATCTATTTGCCTAAATAACTTAGGATTTCAATACGACTTAGCAACGCCTTCAATAAGTACAGTCATCGTCAAAATTACCAAATTACAGAATATTATTTCTAAACTAACCTTTATAATATTACGTCATTAAACTATATTAAATTGACGTTATATATAAAAAAAATATATAAAAAAACAAATTTAATTTATCAATTAATACTATTTTTACCCGATTGCGCGAATTAATATGACATTAATCAAATTTCGTTAAGGCTACAACCAAGAACTATATTGAATGGGGTATCATCGAATAGGTATTTCAAAATCATGTTGAGGTTTCTCTTATCATTTTTCTTTTAGAGTGACCATTTAGGATCTATAACGATTTAAAGTTGGTTAGCAACCATTATCATATAAAATTTTAATGTAAGTTCTATCTATACCTACCTATAATAAAGATGTAATAAAGTTTATATAAAAAGTATCATCATCTAGGTGGTTAGAAACCACGCTTTCATAAGCGGATTCAAATTTATCCAACTTACCATTCATAATTAATTAATTGAAACCCATAATAGGTAATGTGGATTAATCCATAAATATTTAATGCCAATTTTGTATAGGTAGTTTACCATTAACCACCAATATTACATACCTACAATACAAATTTCGCTTAAAAGAAAAAAAATATATTATCTATGCACTTTTGCCAATCCCAATGTCCAAATCAATATCCCATCCAGATTTCTCCGTCAGTCGTTTGGATTAGGTACCCATTTAAATTCAAATTAGCTTTGAAGCTGACTGTACATTTTATCCAAATCATTGGGCACGAACAGCGTTACATCGGCCAACGACATCTTGCCTTTAGCGATCATCCACATCCAAGTATTTCAATAAATATTTACAACTAGCTGTTTGACCCGTCTTCGCCCGTGTATTAAACCATAGAAGACCGAGTCCTAGATGATCACTACTGAGCGATGTTCCTGGAGAATTTGGCTTAAGCTGCTGGTCTTCTGCTAACAGCTTACTTATTGGACCACTTTGCTGCTTAGTCTTCTACTAGCAGGAGTAGAATCATTCAAAATAATTAAATTGACGTTTCATAAATACCTGTAATAGGTTTACGTGAATAAAGATATTTTGACTTTGACTTTGGCCTAAATTACTCATGCGCTTGAGTCGAGGGTTTGGTGTATATTTTTGATAATTTCTCAATGATTTAACAAGTTAGTATTATTAATAAATAATAATAATAAATATAATAAAATTCGTTTATTGACACTATTTAACAAATATGTTTTCTACACTTTAAATGCATTTGCTATTTTTCTCTGTCTAAAATTAGGTATATAAGAGTAGAAAATGACAAAGATATCCGTTTTTATTTCCTAAAACTGACTCGGAGGTACCGGGTTCGATTCCTGGTCGGGACACAAAAATATTTATTAATTTACATAAATAAATTTGATAATATTAATTTATTAGTGATATTTCTCGAGTTTGGTACGCTAGAGACATCGACGAGCTTGCCACTTGTCACGATTGGCCTGTAGTAAAGTTGGCTAAATGTGAATCCGCTTCTTTATAAGCATGGTTTCTGACCACCCCGAAAGGGAAACGGTCGTGATGATACTTTTTTTATTTACAAATATCCGCAGTATTATTCATTAAAAAGCTAAGACGCTTTAGTAGTATAGGCGTTGAGACAGACATTCATGTATTCATACAAACAGATAGACTTCGTAGGTAAATATAATATTAGAATGGATTTACTTGAGCATAGTAAGGGCACACAATATAATGTCTGGGCAATCCAAAATGGTCTACAAATGTGGGTTTGCGTTCAAAATATTTACCCTATAAGTTGGGTGAACGAACCCGTATTACTCGCACTCCGTATGTACTCGTATGTACCTTTCTGCATATTATCCAATTAGGTCACAGATGTGAATTCGACTGCTTAAAGTGCATTTAATTTACTTACGAAAAAAATACTCGAAAAAAAAATGAAAACTAACGTATAGTATCATCACGACCGTTTCCCTTTCAGGGTGGACAGAAACCTCGTTTATAAATAAGCCGATTCACATTTAGCCAACTTTACTATAGGCCAATAATGACAAGTGGCAAGCTCGTCGATGTTAAAAAATATGGATGCTTAATAAGACGTTTGCATAGGATATATATATAGTCTTCGTAAAATACACATATCTTTACGTCAAATCCCTTGTGGGGACAGGCAGAGACAATTGAGCGCCACTTGTCACGATCACGACATACCTCGTTTGCTTCTTCGACATTCATCTCTTCATACATGCCCTTTTATTTTGATGGCTTTTTAATGCACCTTCAGCTATTGTTTTATTTATTTGATCGTGATAGGTACACGTCTTGGTCTGTCATATATCTGGTTCGTCAATCTCTCTTCACAAATTCTTTCAACATGAACATCGGAGCATGCCTTTCCTTATTGTTGTCCCTATGCTTTCTTTAATACCTTCCCTTTTGCGTATTTCATCATTACGTATGCGGTCCGTCATAGTGACGCCGCATATCCGACGCAACGACCTCATTTCTACTGCATTAACTCTACTCTCATGCGTATTCTGACATACCCACGTTTCGCTTCCACACATAAGTCTTGGTACCAGCATGGCATTGTGTATGGCTCTGTCATTTGTCACTGACATTTCGACTGGCCATCAGTGACCCCAGGGTATCGTTAACACTATTTCCCACGTTCACTCTTCTTTCATACTTTCCATCTGCAGTGAAAACACTGCCCAGATATATAATTTCATTTACTTGTTTCAGAGTTTCATCATCAATCTTTATCGTCACGTTTATCATCCTTCTTCTTTCAAACACTAGTACCTTGGTTTTTCTCGCATTCAAACGGAATCCTTTTTCTGCACACCCCTCTTTCATTTCTGTAACTAGTGATTGCAGTTGTTGTTCGGACGATGCCATAAGAACAGCTTTATCTGCACAAAGCAGGCTAAATAGGCTTCGTAAATGCTATCACTTATCACCTTTTCGAGACAAATTGAAGTAGTTACCTATTCGTCCTCGGAAGAATCGCAGAGTACTCTGCATGTTATGCTCGATACTTAACTAGCCCGCTACCACCAGTTACTTAAAAGAGTTTTACTTATCTTGACGCTACCTATGACCAAACTTCACTCTAATTCCATTTGTCCATTCCCACTTACCATATTTCTTTTGCTTCAAAGTCTTTTTTTTAGTTGTAGCTGTAAACCTTCGAAATCAGTTACCCGTAAAAATCCGTCAGGCCCCGATCTTTAAAAAACTTGCACACTTCAAGAAGTCATAAAAATGTTCGATTTCTGTATGATCCTTATCTTCGATGAAAAAGTTCTATATGGATCAAGAGGAATATAATTCAAAAACGTAGTTAATGATGTGTTACATGATATGCATGACCGTTCGTAACATCACAACAATGAGTCATACAAGCGTGCTGAAAATCCAGGTCAGACGCGGCCTCGGAGAAGGCCAACGAAAATTCCCAACTAAATATTATAGATAGAATGTCGGTATACGTATCTAGAACTGATTGACTGCCATCACGGCCTAGACAAACAGCTCGTCGATGTCGATGCCCTATCTTTGTTTTAGTGTGGCAAAAAAGCAAGTTTCCTTTTATACTAGCACGAATTGTGACCTTGTCCCGACCTGATGGAAATTTATTCATTAGTCCCTAACACTATGCCGGCTTGACTGGGCATGACGGCAATTCAGGCCTGATCCTGAAACTTGTGGATATACTTTACTGGGTTTATCGGCACTAATGGTGGATACTTCCCCGCCCCGACAGACTGGGCAAATTACCACCATCAGTCAGCCTACCACCCATTTGTTATCCTCGTTGCAAATATGTGCCATTTGCAATGATGTCAAATGTAATTAGTATTATTTATTATTATATGTCGCAGTCACCGCGACCAGTAATGATTTATTGTGACCTCCCTAGACTATATTTATTTATGTAATAAAACTTTATTGCACAATATATACAACTTAATGTTGCTAAACATTCTCTGACAGCCAACCTTAGGGACACTGTAGAACATTAAAGACGTAAGGTAGGCAATTAGAGAAATATAATTTACGTAATTAATATGCAATATTATCTAAATACTACAAATCCATATACTACAATAATGAATACTATTATAATAAACTAAATACTAATAATACATACAAATTTTTTATTAGTATTCAGTACACATGTTGGCTGTCAGATAAGCGGCATTAAGTCCGCCCCTTGTATATCGTGCAATATTTTTTTAAATAAAATAACAAAAAAAAAATGTAGAAAAAAAATGAATTTAAATAGTAGAGACGATGGCAAGAGTCCCGATGGTATGACGTTGGTCCCCTGGGAACGGGGACTTGCTCTGGTGTGGGACGCCACATGCGTCGACACCCTCGCCGCCTCGCATCTCAGGGGGACAGCGTATAAAGCGGGAGCCGCGGCGGAAAATGCGGAGTCCAGCAAGCGACGCAAATATGTAAGTAAATTAAAAGATTACATATTTATGCCGTTTGCTGTAAACTCTGGGCCCATGGAGTCCAAGTGCAAAAAAGTTTTTAAAAGACATAACACCGCTTCTTGCCGTCTCCTCCGGTGACAAGAGGGCTGGCTCTTTCTTCGCCCAAAGAATCAATATTGCAATTCAGCGGGGAAATGCAGCCAGCGTTCTTGCCACCATTCCACGCGGACGGGACTTATATCCCTTTCCTTAGTATTAATATTAATTTTATTTTATATTTTGTAAATATTTTTCTGAATAAATTCTTAGAATAATAGTAATAAAGCATAATATCGGCTCCTAATAATAAGTCAAACTGTGTTTTCGGATGAGTATTTTAATTAAATTTTAATATCCGTGTTTACTTGGATAGGCATTTGTAATTTAAATCCCGATTAGAAATTAATTTGGTGCGTTTACTTTGGAAGTCAACGACTCCACAATTTTCAATCTACGATCTTTTTATTCATAACATAGATAATTGACTTATAAATAAGGATGGGGCACATACACATAACAGAATAAAAAAAAAAAAAAATACCCGTTGCACCAGTAGGTACTTTATTGAGTAATTTAAAAAAAAAAAAAGTATCATCACGACCGTTTTCCCTTTCGAGGTGGTCAGAGACCACGCTTATCAATAAGCGGATTCACATTTAGCCAACTTTACTGCCGGCCAATCATGACAAGTGGCAAGCTCGTCGATGTCTCCAGCGTAACTCGAGAAATATCACAAATAAATTAAATATTAATTAAATGTATCTATTTACATTAATAAATACTTTTGTGTCCCGACCAGGAATCGAACCCGGTACCTCCGAGTCTAAATCCACGGACTTAACCGCTAGACCACGGAGGCAGTTTTGTTAAATTAAAGTAATTAGATATATTTTTTTAAATAATTTAGACTATAAAATATAAAATCTTTTTGGTTTAAGATCTAGTCAGAGCGCATAATCAATCATAATTATCTAGTATCTAGTTGGTGTTGCGCGTGGGGCAGTGGACTGCCCCGAGCTCTTAGGTAAAATCACTTTGAGAGTACCAACGAGGACAGTGAGGCGGCCCGCACTCCTGCCCAACCCAGGCCGTAGCACTTCAATAGGGCCGGTAAAATGTTTAATGAGCTAAGTGTCGACAACGATCTCTTCAATTCTAGTACGGCGATGATTCGGCGGGTGATGGCAGGTGAGTACTTCGAGGCATTAGAATAGTTTTATATTTTCAAGTTTATGTATGCCTATGTGTATGTATGTGTGTGTATATATGTATGTTTATTTCTGTTGTAGTTATTCTGTTATTGATGTAATGCCTATTCCTTCGTAATTCTTGTACTATTGTATTCATTTTTATTTTTAAATTTATTATCATTGTTTTCTTTGTTTACTTGCTTTATCGTATTACTATTTTTTTCCTATATATCTATAAATTTGCTGTAAGGATTCCTAAATAAATCTATGTTGTAAAAGTAAAGTAAAGTATCATCACGACCGTTTCCCTTTCGGGGTGGTCAGGAACCACGCTTATAAAGAAGCGGATTCATATTAAGTTAACTTTACTATAGGCCAATCATGACAAGTGGCAAGCTCGTCGATGTCTCTAGCGTACCAAACTTTAGAAATATCACAAATAAATTAAATATTAATTTATTTAAATTAATAAACATTATTGTGTCCCGACCAGGAATCGAACCCGGTACCTCTGAGTCGAAATTCACAAACTTAACCGCTAAGCACGAAGGCAGTTGTATATATCTCCAAATTACTTTATAAAGTGCCGTCTTTAATGTTGTTGGATTGGAAATAAGATATAGAAAAATCATTGCCGTCGCCGCGGGTTCAAGTATTTGGAATATTAATTGCTTGTACCGGAAATGTGATTAATCGAAGTAACTTGTTTAGCTTTTAAGATGAATTGGCAGCTTCAATATCCAGTTATTGACTTGAATCTTAAGATAAGTCAGCGTTTTTCTAATGTGAAAGTCCGATGACCTCTGTCTATATCAAAATATTTTTCAGTTACGAAATTATTTTAAAGTACCTACTCTTTGACTCGGCTTGACCGTGTAATAAAACGATCAGCAAAAAATCCTTTAAATGGACAAACAATGAAGACATACTCGTATACCTAATGTCTATATATGGGTTTATATTAGAGATGGAACGGATATCCGGTAACTATAATATTCGATATCCTTTTAGGCCTTATTTTTACAATCAGGCCGGATACCGAATAGTAACTCAGTATCCGGTCGGATGCCTGATAGTTATATTCAAAACATTCTCATTATTTATTACGAGGAAAATGATACCACACTACGTTAAGGACACAGTTTATTTTAATAATCACTCGACAAAAATGTTTATTCTATTAATGAGTCCAGCAAGCGGCGCAAATATGTAAGTATATTAAAAGATTACATATTTATGCCGTTTGCTGTAGAAACTCTGGGCCCGTGGAGTTCAAGTGCAAAAAAGTTTTTAAAAGACATAACACCGCGTCTTGTCGTCTCCTCCGGTGACAAGAGGGCTGGCTCTTTCTTCACCCAAAGAATCAGTATTGCAATTCAGCGGGGAAATGCAGCCAGCGTTCTTGCCACCATTCCACGCGGACGGGACTTATATCCCTTTCCTTAGTATTAATATTAATTTTATTTTATATTTTGTAAATATTTTTTTCGAATAAATGTTTTTATTTTTATTAATTAGCTTAATACTCAAAATTAACAAGTGGCAAATTATGGTGAATGAATATCAAATTTTCTGCATTTGTTGGTAATAATAATTTCAAATCAAACTGGTCACGTCATGTAACGCGTCAAAGGGCCGAATATTCGGTTGCCGGATATCCGGCGCTCCGGCCTCGTAGCTTGTTTTTTTTTTTTTGTTTTTTTTTTTTTTGTTACAACCATACATTCCCACCGGAATTCGGTTAAGTCAAAATTCTTGTCGAATATTCGGTAACCGGTATCCGGCGAAACCACAATCCGTTTCATCTCTAGTTTATATTATAATCGGTTTTGTTGTATGGGCGCCGAAGGCAAGCCAAACATGGCGTTCTTGGCCATACTGATGCGTCTTCGAATTTTTGCCTCGCACGATCCAGTGTTTCTACTTTTTCTAGTTTTAATGCAACAATAAGTTCTTGCGTTGAATTAGTGGATAAGGAACAATTCAATAAAAATAGTTTATTTCCATTGTTTCGCTAGAAAAAACTTGGATACAGTCTGAATTAATAAAATCCATACAATTATGTAAACATATATGTACTAAACAAAGTAATAATGCTTCTACCGTAAATAGGCAAAAATCCATATTTATGTATGTTAGGTACACTTTAGGTTACTGCTATAAGCAAGCAAAACTAACTAATTTAGAAACTACTTAAATAAGACCAAAGAGGCCGTGTCAGTTTACATTCTAAATACTTCATCATCATCATCAGCCTGTGTCTCTCCACTGCACGCGGTCTTTTCTCTTTTCTCTGCCTACCCCGTAAGGGATCTGGCGTGAAGATATGTATGTATGTATGTACTGTGAGTGTCCGCGTCTCTGCGTCGTACGACATTACGGGGAGGACGCACTGGTTGAATAATCTATCTATATAATCTAAATACTTAATAATTTATAATTAAAGGCGAGACATGCATACATATAGTTACACAGTCCCACTTGTGAAAAACCTGGCCCCTCTGCTAGTCCAAGACAATGTTACGCTCCATATCTGCGGGGCGAGGCGGAGTGCACATCCGTCCGAAAACGAATGGTCTAAGATCTAATACGTCTGTCAGAAATGTCAAAAGCAAGATGGCATGCCCAAGATTTTGACATTTCTGACAGACGTAATCGACCTTAGACGATTAGTGTTTGATTGTGCACTCCGCTTTACCCCGCTGCTGCCAATCTCGAAGTCGTAGAAGCGACATACTTCAATCTTTAATGGTTACCTCATACCCTGTCCGTAGTCATGGAAAGCGAATCCAACCTCTGTAAGAAGGCGAATACCTTGACACAGACTCTCCACTCCCCCCTGGGAAGTGTGAGAAGACCAGTCAGCAGACAGACACACAGTCAGCTTCATTCACACTTAAAATCATAATATATAATAAACAAACAAAGTCGGGTTTGTTCGAACATTTATAACTAGAGCTTTACGGCTAGAGCGATTTTCATGGTTTTTGATTTGTTGGATTTGTCTCCGTCACGAACAGCATAATAACTATAAAAAACATTGTAAAATTGACGAAAGTAATAAAATAAAAGAAAATACAAAATGTTCGTGGGTTTGGGACGTGTTCCTGTCGACGAATAGAGAGGATTGAATTCATTTCCTCAGATTTTTTCAATTTCGTCTCAGAAGAGGAAAGAGTAACAAACACAAGTAACAAATCGCACCCTTAGTAATATAAGGGCTCAAGTAAATTTTTTTTGTATAGTGTGATTTTAAATGCTAAGGGCTCAAGACGGATAAATCTAACAGTTAGCGCTGACAGAGAGAGAAAAAGGACAATAATGACACGGTAACTGTGTTTGTGTCTCTCTCACACTCTCCCCGTGTGTCTCCCGTTCTTACCAGAATCTTTTAACGCAATTTTCCTAAAAAAAGTTTTGATGGATTATGCCCTTGTATTACTATCGGTGCGAAATGGTTAAGTGAGCGAGCAATTTTGGCGGCTAAGAATAAAGATGTGAATGACTTAAGTTTTATTATTCACCTGCCACATAATATTTATTTTACTTAATCATAAAATCATAAATTTAGCTAATAAGCATGACATTCATTGTAGGCGGTACGAAGTTCGCTGGGTGAGCTAGTATCACTATGAACATGGATGTTAAAATTAGTATAAGGAAGAAACCAAGGTAAATGGTAAATGTTTCAATACAAAAATGTGTGTGCAATGTCGTAGCTGCAGATTTTGAGACAAGTTGGCACGAGTCGTCTGTCACTCCGCTAATTACTGCTGTGGAAACTAATATCACTCATAGACCTTGCTAATTGTATGTCACTCAAAATTTGTAGTAACTATGTAGTACTCGGGTTATACGAAATATTTAGTGAAAATTTTCGCATGGAATATTTAGTTATAATACCCAATGAACGCCTCCGTGGTCTAGCGGTTAAGTCCGTGAATTTAGACTCGGAGGTATCGGGTTCGATTCCTGGTCGGGACACAAAAATATTTATCAATGTAAATGTATTTATTTACATAATATTTAATTTATTTGTGATATTTCTCGAGTTTGGTACGCTGGAGACATCGATTAGCTTGTTGGCTAAATGTGAATCCGCTTATTTATAAGCGTGGTTTCTGACCACCCCGAAAGGGAAACGGTCGTAATGATACTTTACTTTTACCCAATGAACTCATATAGAGTGGGGCATGAGAACCCCGTAAATTCCTCCATTTTTTTTCGAAATATGGGTAGTTCCGGTGCATTTGGTCTACACTCGCCATGCAGCGCTGGCCAGACGGGTTGGAGAGGGTCTGATTTCAATTTTTTTAATGTTTCCACAAGTTGGTATGTGTGTGTGTGGAACCGGGACCGTGCTTAACCAGGTGGTGTTGAAAGTCTATGACAAATGATTTTGTTCTTTTTTCTTATTTCTTTTCAATTTCTTACGATTTGTGTTTTTTTTTATACTAGCATTATGGTATGGTCGGCGGACTGATGGCGGTAATTTGCCACGTCTGCTGGTAACCACCGTTCGTGCTGATAAACCCAGTAAAGTGTATCCACATTTTTCGAGATCAGGTTCGAATTGCCGTCATGCCCAGTCAAGCCGGCATAGTGTTAGGGACTGATGTTCGATTCCAGTTAATAACATTCATGGACTTTGCGCGCCACTTACCTTCAGGTGGGCGTTAGGTCACATAAAAAAAAATGGCTAATGCTGTCCCTGATAATGAGTAAGATGGGTGACTGTATAATAATTCAATAAGTCGAGTAACCATCTTGTTGGTCTCGCAAATTTTATGCTGGGTCTGCCTAGCGTCGGCGATTAGCGGACGTATCCTTGTTGGCACCCGCTAATTCCCAACTCAGGCGCAGAGGCGGAACACCGTCCCTTCTACATCCACAACGGGGTTTGGTATACGGTAGGGATTTTTAGAAGAAAAAAAATTAATGGTCTCGCTAATTTTCAGGAAAGTTTGGAATCCTACGTAAGATTTATTGAATAATAACACACACACACTTTACTGGGTTTATCGGCGCGAACGATGGATACTTCCCCGCCCCGGCAGACTGGGCAAATTACCACCATCAGTTCGCATACCACCTATTGAAACCTAAGTTAAAAAAAAGATCTATGCGCCTGTAGCCTCGCAATGGCTAAGACTGCCCCTGATAATGAATAACATAATGGGTGGTTAGTATAATAATTCAATCAGTCGCGTAGCCGTCTTGCTGGCCTCGGTAATTTACAAGAAAGTTTAGGATCCTGCGTAAGATTTATTCGACCGTGCAGTATGTCAACTGTCACGCTTGACCTGATTTAACTACGAGCGATGAGTGCGTTATTGGATGGACACTAGCTGGTTAATCCGGTGTTGCCCGTGTAATAATTATTCATTTCCATTACAGCTCCTAAAACACTAGACTTTTTATATTTTATATAAAAAATAGTTGGAAATTAATCCAAATAAAAAAGTATATATTAAATGCAAAAATGTTTTTAAAAAAAACGGACGAGATTAAAATTTACGTTCTGAACGAAATGAACAGCTCTTCACTGAACGCACCGAAGGTTTGTCTGTGTGGACGAAGGGGGGGTGCGAGCCAAGCTGGCGGGATCTTGCAATAAAGTTATATGGATTTTTTTTTTTTTCAAATCCTTTTTTCAGTTTATGAGGCTGCTCCTCTCTTCTAAATTTCTTTGTCGATAGGATTTCGGCCCATTGATGTTGCTATTTTATACAACATCTAAGTCCGAGATCATAGGTATGTGCGTTAGAAGGTGCCTGACAGTTTTCGGTAGTTTCGCTAACGCTCACGCTTCCACACACCAATGTGACTTTTTTTTTTTTTTTTTATATATTTTTTTTTATTTGTCCCAAGGGCATTGTTACATGGATATTATCGTGCCTAGTCTTGCCCAAGTCTTGGTCTTGGTCTTGCATAAGAACTGCTGATGTCGGTCTTGTTCTTGCACTCCTGATCTTGGTCTTCCGCAAAAGTCTTCCAAGACTCTGACTGAAAATATATATTTTTAGTAAGAAAAACATACAATAGAGGCAAAACATAGCTGATGGTAGTCGACAGATCTCACAGGATAACGCGCACAACTGAGCTTGATGACTATGAAACCGTGGAAGATTTCCTTTACCTCGGCTCTACTGTCAGCAATAAGGGAGGTTACGAAGCTGAGATTCGTCGACGAATTGGAATGTCTAAAACAGCAATGACCCAGCTTAACAAAATATGGAGAGATAACAACATATCCAGGAAGACAAAAATCCACATTGTCAGAACACTTGTATTATAAGTTGACACGGCCTTTATACAGCCACGAAATTGTTATTGTATTTTTTTTTTATAATTTGACATAATATTATCATTATTTAGATTATAAGTTGACACGGCCTTTATAAAGCCAATGGCACCAATGTCACTTACTTATTTCGGTCCATCCATAATTTAATTTTAATTAATTTTAATATTATTGTATTTTATTCGTAAAAATTGACAATATCCAATTGTTACCTGTAAACCAAATGGAAATAAATAATTTGAATTTGAATTTAAAGAAATCGATTTAGTAATATACTCGAAGAAGGTGAATCCCGCCTTTTGCACGGACATGTCAAGTCCTAGTTTGTTTTGTAAATGAATTTATAGCGGTTATTGTTAGTCAAAAGTGGCGTTACTTTGTTTAGTAATGTGCTACAATGTAACTATAATCTATATACGATTATGGGGCAGAAGTTGCAGTTTATTCTTTGCGGTATTTCCGCATGTGAACTCCCTTATACCCGACGTGTTTGGGCGATATTGACGCGAATTACTCAACACAAGCATCAAATTCGGCATCACTTGGAATTTGATGATCCCTAACTCGGTTGTAAATACTTTTATGAACAAATTATGTGTTTATTTAAAAACTTTATGGCACAAAGTACAAAGGCGGTCTTAATGCCCGAAGACATTCTCTGACAGCCAAACCTTGGGGACAAATTTAACCATATAGGTAGAAATCAATACAAATCGTTTATTATTAGCACAATAAGAATATTGATTCGTTATGGTGAACCCTATCTCCTGCATGAGCTGAGCTGTATAACAGGAGCCAGTGTCTTCCAATAATGAACATACAATTTAGAAGAAAATAGAATTAAAAAAAGTTACAATTTTAGTATGTGAGTGTGGGTGCAATGCCTGTATATATGTGTGTGTTTGTGTGTGTGTGACTGTGTGTGTGTATGTATAAGGAAGGGAGTGGGGAAGGGGGAGAGGGAGTGTAAGCTTGTGTGTTTGTGATTTATAATTTTCCTAGTGAGTTGAAAATAATGTATCTTTTTATTTATAAGTGAATTTACAAATGTCATGTCATCATCTCTTCTGTGCAATCATAAAGATAATAATAATATAATTAATGAAAATTTACAGTAAACTAATATATACTTAAATCATATAAAATATCATAATATATAGGAGTGATAAAGATATTTAAATAAAAATAGGTATTATTGATATAGGCCTGAAGGCTGGTCACATACCGCGTGTAATTGTCAAAACAGCAAATATTTTTTTATTTACCTTTATTTATTTATTTTTTAACCTTTATTTGAAATTTTAAAAAATCTCTGTTTTTTTACAGATAAAAATAATTATCCGAAAAACAATAAACTACTGCATGGTGAATAAGGTCGCGTCTGGAAATCGCTGGACGGTGTTATTATTAATTGATCTCGCCCACAGCCGAGAGACGAAATAGAGAGAGAAAGAATTACATAAGTCAACGTTCGCGCGATCGTCGACCTCTCGACTAGGTAGCGCTACTAGATGAGGCTCAGTATGAGTAGCGATATTTTTAGGAAAACTTCTCTGCACCGTAACTTAAGATATTATCACTGAATAATTAAAATAACAAAATACGTTGTTCTTTATTTTTATTTTAGATTATAATATAAAAATATTAGCTATTCAATAAATTCCACGCAGTATAAGAGAACTCGTACATACAGACAAAACTTTCTTTAACTTTTGTAATATTAGTATGGATATTCTGAATTGGATAAAATTCAAGGTTTCCTTTTAAGCTTATTATAACAAAGAAGTTCCGGGCGATGATGGAATTGGATGCATACAAAGTTTCGTCTCGCATCATTCACATTTCAGCATCTCTCCAGCCCTGGGAAGAGCCAAAGGTAGTCATTAATTTTGAACTTGTAGTCATCGTGTTTTAAACTATATCATAACAGCCCCTAGAACACAGCGTCCTAGACTTCCACTGCTGGAGATGGGCCTTCCAGAACATATATCTGGAGAATTTGGCCTACACACGCCACGCTGGCCAGACGGCTTGGCGAGGATATGATGTCATTTTTTATGACAATTTATGAACGATTCCACAAGTTGGTATTAGTGGAACCGGGACCGACGGCTTATCGTGCTCTCCGAGGCACGGGGACGGTGGTGTTGTAAATCTATGACAAATGTACATAAGAAAAGAGTATTTCTCATTGCCAGGGGGGTTTGAACCGACCTTTGTAGGATTTATGAATGCGTTCTTACAACCGAGCCACCACTGCGTTTTTTTTCTTTAAACTATATATTAATAAAAATATTTTATTGGGTGGAGGATGGATAGAGGTGGGCCTACATTGAGTTTTCATATTTCGTCCTTCCACTTTTGACCTCATTTTTTGATCCTTTGACAACGAATGTGGCCGAAATATTATTTGTACAGTCCCTTTTGCAAGACTGCCACTGCTGGACTGTAAAAATATCTGATTCAGTAATATAACCACATATATATCTGTACTTTAAAAACAGGCGACCTCGTCAAGCGCGGGAAGTGCGGCGGTTTCTGCTGAGAACCTCAAGCTGCGCAAATACGCCAACCTCAGTACAGATTACGAATTTGCGCCGTTTGGGGTAGAGACGATGGACCCATGGGGACATTCAGCCAAGCGTCTGACCAAGAAGTTGTCCAAACGGCTAACGGAAAAGTCTGGAGACAGGAAAGCTGGCAATTATTTCTGCCAACATATTAGCTTAGCTATACAGAGGGGAAATGTTGCCAGTCTTGGGACTATCACTGAATGATCGTCTCTAGAGGACATTTTTTACTTATAGTTTATTTTTTATTAGGTTTAGTTTATATTTATTTTAATTTTTACTTTTAAGTAGTTCTAATTTATATTGTAATTCTTTTATACTGTTTGTATATTACTTCAATATAAATAAACTTTAGAAATATTACACGTGTAGATTAAATTGTGAAGTGTGTTGTTTTTATTTAGATGTAATCTATAATATTGCAATAGTAACGCGTGGATGGTGATGCGGCACTATTAAAGCACATGGGCTTACGGCTGGCCCAATATTTATTTGATGTTGGAATTCTACAAGAGCGACTGGCTAGGGAACCTATTCTTGTTTTAATAAATACGTTTTTTTATTCGATTGAAAATAGAAACGTCATATCGAAATTATATTCCGCATCTAAGATATGAAATGCTCTCACAGTCTGTGTTATCGCATTCTTATAACCTGGAGTATTTTAAACAAATTGTGGAAAAACATCTTGTTAAGCTGGCATAGTTACACTCCGATCCAGTTGCCGGTATGTCCATTATCCAGGTTTCCCTCGATGGCTGCACCGCAAGCTTCTGATCCTCACGTAGAGTCTGCCATCGAGTTAAATGAGTGAGTGCCTTCACTTGTAGCTCAGACAGTAAAGGCAAACAGGGTCAACAGTGAAGTGAGACGATTATCTATCAGTCCGCTTCTCTATCATAGCCGGGCATGTGGTTCGAATCCACTTCTATGATTTTTTTATTGACATAATATATAATTTAAAAAACTACCACAACAAATAAACGTTTTAAAATTAAATAAAAAGAAAAAAAAGTAAAGTATCATCACGGCCGTTTCCCTTTCGGGGTGATCAGAAACCACGCTTATAAATAAGCGGATTCACATTTCCACAACTTTTACAAAAGCCAATCATGACAAGTGGCAAGCTCGTCGATGTTATTTAACAAATCCTTGCAATAAAAAATGTTTAAAATATATTCGTTTTAAAAAAAATATAAAGGGTATTTATTAATATAATTAAAAACTACTTAAAGATAATATAAACTAAATATAAACTAAACCAAATAAAATATATATAAAAAAATAAGTAAATATGTCCTCTAGATATATCAGGGATATATCAGGGATAGTCTTAAGGAGGCTGGCAACATTTCCCCTCTGTATAATACGTGGGCAGAAATAATTTCCAGCTTTCCTGTCTCCAGATTTTTCCATTAGCCGATTGGACAACTCCTCATTCAGACGCTTGGCTAAGTGTCCCTATGGGGTCATTCTCTCGATCCCAAACGGCACAAATTCGTAACCTGTTGGTTGGTTGGCTGAGAGGGCTAATGTGGCATCCCATGTTAATGCGTGTGTTTAATTATGATTTGAGATTTGTTATGACATTTTAATTTTTGGGTTAAGAATTAGAATTGTATTTGTGATATGACTATAATAGCTGTAATAGGGTCTACCCGTGTAATTATTAATAAATAAATAAATCCCACACCAGGGACCTGCCAAGTTTCCACGACCCAACGGTCATATTGTCGTAATTAAATTAAAATAACGACAAGAATCAGGCCTTTAAGAGTGCAACTCTACGATGCTTGGCTCTGGGCCGTCTTCCGTCGCGACGCATTGGTCGACGCCCGTACGCGCTGGCAGTGAGCCAAAATATGCGTAAGCGCATGGCTAGCTTAGTATGGAATATAATGTATTTTAATATTATATTCAATTCAAGGTGCTGTTGTAAGAACGCTTTTCTTAATATCCTACAAAGGTCGGTTCAAACTAATAATAAAATACATATATATAATTATTATTTAATAGTGTAGTTAAGCGGTTATCAAACTATTTGCTGACGGAACCCTATATCTTACAAATTGTCATTTAATAATATTGCACCTACCATTGATACTGTCATGTCCTAAAGTTTTGGCTGTCAGAGAATGTCTAACGGCATTAAGTCCACCTTTGCACAAAGTTAATTATTTTTTTAAATAAATAAATTTAAAAAACTTTTGGGCTTGTTTATTTCTTTTAGGTTTTTAATTAAAGTTATTTTTTTACGCAGTCAGGTTTTATTTATTTTTAAATAAATAATTTTAAATAAAACATATGTGTTTTGTCATCCGGTGTGCCCAGTCTTTATGTGACTTTGACCTTTGATGTTTTGTTGCGACGAGATTGCTTGCTATAAAAAAAGCTAAAGATTCAATTTTTTTTCCCTTTTATAATTACCGTCGCATTGTTTTGCTAACATAAAAAAATGTCTAGAAACAACAAGCCTCCTCCATGTTATTATACCTTCAAAAACAAAGACCCCAATAAGAAGCCGGCGCTCAATCATAGTCCTCAGACGTAAATCGATGCGACTGAACGGCGCGGTTCATTAAAGGCCCAATCACATAAACTGCGGTTGCGGGACGGCTGCGGGTCGATGCGGTAATACTATTAATATTAGATACAGACATCATAACCAAACCCGAGTTCCAAGGATATCTGCTATTTTTTTTTTTTTTTTTATACTAGCACAACATGTGACCTTGCGTCAACCTGATGATACTTACTGGTATTAAAATCGGTCAAGTAGTTTAGGCGTGATGGCGGATTAACCAGGACACATATATATGGTTACATGTTGTTCAGATGGTGACCGGTATGAAACTAAGCGAGATTTTTAATTGGCCTTTCACAGTGCGGTTGGTAACGAGCTTGGCTCTGCTATTCATTACCAATTCTGTTAGTTGGTTCTCGTATCGTGTTTCTTGTTTCCAAACAAATTGGAATGTCCTACGGGTTCCAAAAGGTTACGCTGTTGCTACACAAATTTACCAATACATTAAAAAAAAAAACTAAATTAATTTCACGACGTTTATAATCATGTTTGCTTAAGGACTACAACCCAGCTTCAACATACATACATACATTTACTACCTGCTGGGGATACTGAACAAGGTAAAACGGTTTTTTTCCGCCCTAAAGCATAAGTCTTTATAAAGCACAAATTAGGTCATGCGCGGAACAAACCAAAACAAGTGCAGGTACATAGGCGAGCTTAATGCCGTAATGCATTTTCTACCAACTAACCTTTGTGACTGAGATACGTATGTATTAAGCAGGTGCAGCTTACGAAAATAATAGATAATTAAAATTAATTATTACTACATAAAACACAAATAAAAATCCATTTATTTCGGACAAAAAATAAGTCCATAGTGTTAGTAACAATACAAAATAATAATAATAAAGCTTAGACCCTGGATCCATACATATTTGCACATAGCGGAAGTCAATCCTATCAGCAATAACATTAATGAGGCCGTTGGTACTGGAGCACCCTGAATGCATTGTTATACTGGACTTGCAGGGCGCTAATGATTGAGTGCAGCGAACCTAAACCTTCTTAATTATTAAAAAGCATTTACAAGAAAATAATTACACAACCTTATAAAACAAAAAATAAACTCAAACTCAGAGGTTTAAATTAATTTAAATTGGAATTTGGAAATTAAGGTTTGATTTCTGGTCACTATATTATTTATTAATTTAATTAAGAGTTCTTCGCGCTATTTTGCGTGGACATGTCAAGTGCAAGTTTTTGTTTTGTAAAATAATTTGCTGTGGATATTATTGGTCAAAAATGGTGTTGTTTTGTTTAATAATGTGCTACAATGTGAATAATGATGGAAAACGATAAATTGGACTTTAAATATGGGGCACAAGTTGCAGTAAGTTTTTTGCGGTTTTCCCGCGCTGTGGACTTCCATATTTTACCCGACGTGTTTAGGCTATAATGCCGCGAGTGACTCCAAGTAAAGCATCAAATTCTGCAGCATCTGGAATTTGATGATACCCAATTCGGTTATGAACTCTGTTATGAACATATATTATGCAAATAAATTACGTGTTTAGGGCTGATGTATTCTGTACAATGTCCTTTAAAGGCAATTAAAAAAAAAAAAAAAAAAAATTAAAAAAAAATATATAATAATAAATTTATTTGTGATGTTTCTCGAGTTTGGCACTCTAGAGTATAGTAATAATATAGTAAATATAGTAAAGTTGTATACTTCTTTACGGTTAGCGAGTGCGCGACGCCCGAGTAAGGTCATGGGGGTGACCTACTCGTAAGGGCGAAAGATGGCGCACGTGGTTTTCTCGTGTTTCATCTCCTGCTCACATGAAGGGTCTACCTAGGCGGACAGCGCCGGCAGTTAGCGGGTGTATCCCTTACGTTCCCGTGAAGCCGCCACTCAGGCGCCAAGGAGGAACGCCATCAGGTTTAAGTCGGTGCCAGCCCGACATAACCTTTCCCTGCTGGATCTCCTGACGAAAAAAAAAATGCCTATAGTAAAGTTGGCTAAAAGTGAATTCGCTTCTTTATAAGCGTGGTTTCTGACCACCTCGGGAGGAAAACGATCGTGATAATATTTATTTTTACTTTTTTTTTCTCAATTACAAAAAAAAATGCATTGCAAAACGAATGATTGATTTGGATAACAAAACTGTGTTAATGAAGTCTTTGGGCAGCTAATGAGTAGTCTAAAATAGTTATTATTTTTAGTTACAAATCCCATTCATCTGCTTGATGGCGCAACTTTGGTGGCCCGGAGCCCTACACTTCCGTATGGGACATCGCCAAGGAATTTCTGCCTTTGCACAATCCCAGAAACACAACACCAAACCTTATTCCAGTTTAACATCAATATAGGACAGTAACAACGATATCAAATTAGATAGAGCTGGCATTGGTTGCTATTTTTATACAAAATGTTATAATAAATAATATTATTATATGAATAACACCATGGCAATATTAGTTCTCCTTGAAAGTCAAAAATGGCATTTGACATCTTTGCAAATGGCACATAATTTCAACGAGAACAACAAATAGGTGGTAATAGACAGATTGATGGTGGTAATTTGCCCAGTCTTCCGGAGCGGGGAAGTATTCACAGTTCGTGCCGATAGATTGGTGAAAAGTGTTTCGGGATCAGGCTCGAATAGCTGTCATGCCCAGTCAAGTTGGCATAGTGTTAGGGACAGTCATGATGATTGTCTGATTCCAGTTGCTAATATTAATGGACCTCGCGCGCCATTTACAATCAGGTGGGCGCAAGGTCACATGCCATACTAGGATTTAAAAAAAAATGTGGAAGCTCGTTCCATAAATGTATTGACGGCAGACCTCATCACAACTCCTAGACCTCCACTGCTGGAGACGGGCCTTCCAGAAATTTGTGTAGAATTTGGTCTATACACTCGCCACGCTGGCCAGATGGGTAGGAGAGTGACTGTTGTCAAATTTTAATCACAATTCCATAAGTTGGTACTAAATACCAACTTGCACATGCCGGGGTGTAAACCGACTTTAAAATAGGTGGTAGGCGGTCTTATATTGGTAATTTGCCCAATCAATTTGTTAACGACATGTTGGTATTAGTGGAACCAGGACCGACGGCTTAACATGCTCTCCAAAGCACAGGAACCCTCATATCTCATTTACTTAAATGCTTTCTATCTTTTAAAATCCAAAACTCTGGAAAACTACTGTCCTATTAAAAAAAACTTTTGATTCGATATCGCATTATCACGTCTTGTTTTTGTTTTGCCGCGTGATTGAAGCGAGATCAGTGAGCCAGGAGCACGTTTCCTTATTGCGTGTCCTGCGCGTGACAGAAAATGTAGAAGCCAAAGTTTAAAGACTGATTAGGGTGTCCATAATTATGTGCCTACTTTACTACATTAATTTAAGCATGGTAGGATCTGACAACATCAATAATATGTATATATGTACCCGTTTGAATGCGAGCAAAACCAAGGTTATTAGTGTTTGACAGAAGAAGAATGCAGACAGTGGGGTCGTCCAGGCCCCAATGGCTAATGGGCCTGGGTTGGGGATGGGGACATTCCCCCGTTTTCCCTGGCAGGATCTCAGCGGGTAACCACCCGCTGGTAATTCATGCACGTTTAGTGCTGGGCGCTGTTACTGGTATAAAAGCGCCCGTGTGGCTCACGAACCCAGGGGGTCTAGGTTCGACTACTTCAGCTCTCCTCCAAGAGCACTTCTCTAGGAAGCGGTCTCCCGTTGGTGGGCCGAGCGCAAGACGGAGCGATATTCTGAAGATGCTTGAAGTGTCCGTTGTCGGCCCGATAGAACATACGTCTAGTCAGGCCGACGACAAATTCCTCAACAGTAGGCATCTCCAGATCTCGAGCTATGACGGAATTACGCACGCACCATGGTGCTCGGGAGACCACTCTGAGCGATATGTTCTGCTGACTTTGGATCTTTTCCCTATTAGTCTTGGCCAGAAGGTGGTGCCAGGCTGGCGCAGCATACGTGAGTCGGGAACAGATGAACATCTTGTAGATCTGGACATTCAACCTGAGCGGCAAGCTGGAATTCATAACAGGGCGTAACATGGCTCGGGCCGCCTTCGCCTGATTGACGGCGTGGCAGGCCATTTCACCCATTGTTAACGTCCTGTTAATGATGCAGCCCAGGTATTTGACGGTCGGAGTCCACTCGATGTTCTGTTCTCAAAGCTGCAGTGGTGGAGGCAGTCGGCATCTGGATGTCATCAATGCGGCAGTTTTGCCGACATTGATGGACATACGCCACTTGTCCAACCACGCAGGGAGAAGATCCAGGAGGTCTTGCATTTTATTAGCAGCCTCATATTGGCTTGGAGAAGAGCTAAAGTAGGCACTGTGGACGACAGTGCAAGCGTGACATCCTCCTCCCTGTCCTCCCCGTCCTCCAATTGCGACGATAAAGGTTGATGATAAAACTCTAGGACAAGTAAATGAGATTATATATCTGGGCAGTGACTTCACTGCGGATGGGAAGTATGATAGGGATGTTGAAAGAACAGTGAACGCAGGAAATAGTGTTAACAGTGCCCTGGAGACACTGATGGCCAGTCCAAATGTCAGTGAGCTTAATTCGCCATACACAATGCCATGCTGGTACCAACACTTATATATGGAAGCGAGACGTGGATATGTCAGAATACGCATGAGAGTAGAGTTAATACAGTAGAAATGAGATCGTTGCGTGGAATATGCGATGTCACTTTGACGGACCGCAAAAGGGTTGGTATTAAAGAAAGCATAGGGACAAAAATAAGGAACGGCATGCTCCGATGGTTCGGACATGTTGAAAGAATGAGTGAAGAGATATTGACGAACCAGATATATAATGCGAAAGTTGTTGGTAAAAGAGGCCCTGGCAGACCAAGACGATATCACGATCAAATAAATAAAACAATAGCTGAACGTGCATCTGGCGTGAAGATATTTAAGTGCCTATATATGTAGTATATCTAACTACTAATTTAATTTTAAATCTATACAAAATACAGCAAGACGTTCTCTTGCTTCCTTTAGGACATTGTGACATTTACAATTGAGTACGGTGCAAAAATAGAAATAAAATATAAAAAAATAAATTTAAAAATACATAGACAACTATATAAATAAAATAAATATAATAAAATAATTATATCATAATACATAAATCCCTTTATATTAATAAGAACTACCTACGAGTGGGCGCGGTGGTGGCTCGGATGTAAGAACATGTGCTATAATCCTACAAAGGTCGGTTCAAATCCACCCGGCATGTACCAATGAGAAATACACTTTTCTTACGTCGTCAAAGATTTACAGCACCACCGTTCCCGTACCTCGGAGAGCACGTTAAGCCGTCGGTCCCGGTTCCACTAATACCAACTTGTGGAATCGTTAATGAATTGTCATTCAATATTGACATCATATCGTCGCCAAGCCGTCTGGCCAGCGTGGCGAGTGTAGGCCAAGTTCTCCAGATTCAGTTCTGGAAGGCCCATCTCCAACAGTGGAGGTCTAGGGGCTGTAATGATGATGAATGATGACCTACGAGTACAATAGATTAAAGTCAGAAAAAGGCAAACTATTTTTATGTATTTGGTAAAAAATATACTGAAATCAACATAAAATATAACAAGACAATGCAAGAAACCAAACGGTATGAGAATCAAAGCTAGATCAAACGGTATAGAATAAATTATTGTATGACAGTCATTATCAGCCTATGATCTTGTTGTTTATATTGATATTTCATGATTGCCAGTAACAATATGCCGACCTGCATGCTATGGACGAAAAACACTAGACTAGAGAAAGAAAAAGGGACTTCTCCTTGGACTAGAGAATAAGAACATAAGTAGACAGCGTACAAAATTAAATATTTATTTATTTTATTTATTTAAAATACTTTATTGTACAAAGTACAAAGGCGGACTTAATGCCAGAAGACATTTTCTGACAATTATATAATAACATATACCTAATTTGTATGAAAATAACAAATTTATATAAACTTCTAATTAAGGCGTTAATTTAATTAAATAGTAAAGCTATAACTGGAAAAAGGGTTGGTATGAAGGAAAGCATAGGGACAAAAATAAGGAAAGGCATGCTACGATGGTTAGGGCATGTTGAAATGAGCGATGAAAGATTGACGAACCAGATATATAATGCGAAAGTTGTGGGTGAAAGAGGCCCTGGCAGACCGAGACAATACATATCACGATCAAATAAAACATTGACTGAAGGTGCATTAAAAAGTCTTCGTAACCAAAGGGCATGTATGAAGAGGTTAATGAATGTCGACGAAGCGAAAGAAGTATGTCGTGATCGTGTCAAATGGCGCTCAATTGTCTCTGCCTACCCCGCAAGGGATCTGGCGTGAAGATATGTATGTATGTATAACTGGAAAATTAGGCCTTCACTCACCACGCTAATTGATTCTACAAGATTGATTGAACCGGAAAAGACGCGACGGCCTAACTTACTATCCGAGACACAAAAATCGTGAAGTTGTAATCATATTTATTCATTTAAATACTTTTGCACAAAAACTTAAATTAGTGTACATGGGCGACAAATGTATGTAAGCAAATTTATCATTGGTACATGCCGGGATTTCAATCACAACATTTTGGCAGCTCGGATGTATAACAATTTAAAATTGCAACCCGGAAATGGGAATACAAATGATTGTAATAGAGTGCTAGAACTATCGGTATTTTTGAAGTCAACTAGTAACTATATAAAAAACGGTTTTTTTGTTTTTTTTTCGTTAAACTGAAATATCTGAAGAGTTCACTTTTATAGGTTGAAGGATTTACGATATAGACCATTAGCTATCAAATAAAATTGCACAATGCGTGGTTTATTCACAAATTAGACAAGAATAGTTTAGCTGTGGGCTAATTCGGACAGGGAAGCTCAACTAATTTGATTTATACGCAATATATGCAGATAGAAAAAACTGAGTGAGATGTTTATTTATTTTTAGGAAAATTTACAATAATACAATAGAATATAGTAACTTAAAGCCTTACAAAATTTCACTGATAGCATTGAGTTAGTAATAAACACAGCAGACAAAACGTGTTAAATAATACAATTTAAATACAAAGCCACCACCAATACAATGGGGTGTATCAGGCAAAGCTTTTTGTAGATGTCGCTAGCGGCACTGGTACCTTGTTTACACCTATGACGGATCATTTTTTAAATGTTTTTGTAGTTTTTTATTTTTATAACAGAAAAATGAATTTTAACTTAACGTTACCTACTTTAAAAGACTAATTAGGAATGCGAAAACCGTCTTTAAAAACAAAAAAGGTTTAATCGGCAATTTTGTTATCACCATATCTTTGATTTCGCTTGGAAATCTCGATTTGTACACTTAAAAGTTGCTCACTTCCGCAATATATTCAGAAAATAATAAATTTCGTAATAAAAATACAAGTTTTCTATGCAACTGACAGTTCTATTAGGTACTATCTATCATGCGCCATCTACGGTGATAAAAAGTTAGTGATACACCCCATTAAGAGAACAAGCTAGTAGAACTATTAAACAACAACAAACAATTCTATCGAGAAAAATAATAGTAATAACAAAATTTACAAATAATATTAAAAATGCTGCTCCTCCTTGCGTCGTATTTTCTCATTACGTGATAAATTGGTGTGCGTCTTGATGATACGGCGCCACCCGTTCCTAACTTCGGTAGTATGCACAGCATCATAGACGCTAGTGGAGTTAATTTGAAATAAATATTTCTATTGTGGTGGAACAGTGGAAATTGGTGCGAGAAGAATTCCAGTAAAATCATTGCACCACTTATGGAAAGAATTGGGCCTAAGCAGGTCTGCAGGCGCGGTGGTGGCAATAAATCTTCTTAAGATATGTTAATTTTCACTCAAGTAATAATTAAGTATCAAAAATACGCTCGAGAAACTAGCTGTATGTTTTCTTTCTTCTGAGGTCGTACAATATTTGATTAGAATTGTAAAGTATCCTGAAAAAAACATTTTCACTGTATACCTACACGCTTTGAACAAAGTGTAATTATACTTTTGTTTACAGATGATGGTTGTTTACCTTATCAACGTTATAGTCCCTAAATTTCCATCTAAGGAGGAAACGTCGCGAGCAAAGAAATAATTAGGATGTTCGGAGGATTAATAATAAATTTGAATATTTAACGCTCTGGAGTTTTGCGGTTTTTTTAAATAGGATGCTGGTTCACGGCCTTCGATTATAGCCCGCAGTTAGAAACCTGGTCGGGTCACAGCAGTACAAAACTCAAAATCTAGAATTATGTGTAGAAACTTCTATTACTTGAACTAGCAGTGACGAAGACTCCAATAACCACGCATCAGCATTCTGGTCAGCTGCAAGACGATGTAGGTGAGGTTTTCAATAACGCGGGTGCGGGTAGAGTATGGGAATGTAGTTGAACAATGTAATTTCATCTTATATCAGCGGATGCGGGTGATTATAATAAGTTATGAGAAAGCTCCGTGGTGCTCTTCCTGAGGATACAGGGCCAATCAACGTTCCCGAGCTATACTCAGAAACACACTAGCATAAAATTTACAAGCTCGATGCGTATAAGGGCTTTCCCATCGCCGGAATTGTCAACCGTAGCGCCATCTACCTAAATGCTGGCGCATGAAATCATCAATCATTAGATAGTCTTGTAAATGGTTTTCTTCTAAAATTATGCTGCAGCGCGCGACCAGTAGCTGTAAAAAAGCGTATATAAATAAATTAAACATCATTTAGGACCAAGACATTAAATATATAAAAAGATGAAAACGGGAAAAAGTAGCCAAACGGGAGATAGTCAAACGAGAATTAATGCTAGAATCATTTATCTCAAAATTAATTATTCAATGACAGAGCATTGCCGGTTATGGTGGTGTTCTGCGTACAATATCGTTTTGTTGTCTTACTGATAATATGCCTACCTGCATGCTAACGAAGTTTTAAACGCGTTCTACAAAGAAAATAAAATAGTAGATGGCGTAAAAAATAACGTACAAACATTTTGTATTATTAGTTGGTCGGGCGATGTCTAGAGCATTTTATACAGTATAACACACATTATATTATTTATTTATTTTTTCTAAATTATTGTGGTTTAAAATTATCATTTATATATAGTTGTATAAGATATTTGTGGAAACTTGTAATTGGCATCTAGTTTTTTATATAAGTAATCATTTGTTAGAAGCTGGAAGTTTTCCTTAAAGATAAATAAATAAATAAATAATATAACAATCAATGACCGCTTCTTATATTTGTTCTCTTTGACTACTACCATTGTCTTTATTTAAATAGAAAATATAATTAAGTTTTGTATTCAATTTTTCTACCAATACGTTATAAAACGTTCTCACAAATCCAATCTCTCTTAAAAATCTATTAGTTCGTAATCGCATCTGATTGGTTTATTTTTATTAAACCACTTGATTAGTTAAATCGTACTGCACTTCAAATATTAGTATACGTGGCAAGCGGAACGTTTGTACACTAAGTTTTGTATTGAATCTATTTATTTATTTAATTAATTAAGTAAGTTAACAACATGTTTACAAAATCTTATACAATATACAATCTAGAAGGTACAGCTCTCCCAAAGTGATAATGCGCATAGAAATCTTCGTCACTGTTCGGCAACGGTCGTATTCCCCGAGCGTCGGAAGACGATATGTATATAGAGTGGTTAAGTGCATTTTCTTCATGCATAATTTAGTAGAATTATGTGTTTTGTGCTAAAAGAGATAAATATTGATTTATCAGTAACAAAATTTGATTCGATAATTCCATGTAAGTAAATAGCGAGGAAAACCACACGATTGAGAATATGCTACAATCTTTGTTGGATTGATTTACTTCTTAAAATTTTATAGTACTGTAGTGACCTCCTTTAAATATAAAATCTCTGCCTGTGTCAGACAGACAAGCAATTGTCAAATAAACTATTAAAATAAGATAATTAAAGTTGAAATTAAATTCACCTTTGAAAACAAAACCAAGAAGGGTGTGTAATATCAGCTCTATATAATTCCACACAGAGAGAACACGTGCAGTCACCGCCAAAAAAACAAAAACCAAAAAACACTGCCCGAATTGTTTTCGATTGTGTACACATGATATTGACTTCTATTTCTTTCGAACAAGGTGCAAAATGCAAGTGCAATGTTTAGGCTCTTACGATTCAATGATTCGGGTGTTACCGGGAATACGACAATTAGCGAAGATCTGTATGTGCATTATTAATTTGGGAATACTGTAACATCGTTTACTAAAACACAAAAACTAAGTAGTACAATTTTAAAAAATATAGGCATGACAAAAACAGTAAAATACAGAAAACAACAAAAATGAATATCGCAAGTACTTACAGATGCAAACAGTATAATCTAAACAAAAATAATTGAATTAAATGAACAAATCAACACAGCGACACCACAGTCACCAGCAGTGCACAATAACAACAAAAAAAAACAAAACTTAGACCAAGAGTCGGCGACCCAAAATCACCTTTCGTGCAAGCTCTCAGCCAAAACTGCATCACCAAGTGACAACTATCAATCCTAAGCCTCAGTTAGCTCCTAAACACCGCCCGGCAAGATAGCAGGAGACCTTTTTCCTGAAGCTTGACAACCTATCGTTAAATATATCAATTGTCCTGTCCGCGAGGAAAACCTCGTTGTACAACTGAGTCATCTGTCGTAATGCCGAGTTCCTGCCAAGGTTAGGACGAGAAATATATAAATATATATATATATATAGGCTTGTCTAAATACATCGAAGAAAAGTATATCATAAGTATTTTTGTTAATTACAAATTAACCCTCAATTGACAGCAACACGATCGAATTCTTTAAAATATGTAGTTTAGCGAAGATTATAAATATTTGTCATTTCGGTCAAAATATTTAGGTAGGTAATAAATATCATTCGGTCGGTCATATAATTACAAGTATGTATATTGCAAGAGCCAAAAAGGGACTGACTACAAATAAATTTCGACCACATTTGTAAATAAATAATTTAAAATAATTAATTTAAGCAAGTTTTTTTTTTAAGAATGGAATCATACAGTACGAGTATTTGGTTAGGTAGGGAGAGGAGGAGAATGGTGGATGGTGAGCTATCGCGCAATAAAAAGGCCACCTTTGTAAACCAACGTCCGGTGTGATCAGATCCGCACCATACATAACACCCAAGTCCACAATGCGCTGCATGCCGCCGTGTGCAGATCCGGATGGCACAGCATCATCCGAGACAAAGTGATCCGTGGAGTCCAAACGACCCTTAGCATTGAGGAAAACGACACAAGGAGTAGAAGTCGGTCGCAAGCCCGAGATATAATGGAAGTAATCAAACACCTATGAAATTCTAAGACATTTTTCTTCGTCTTGAGAGAACGTTTGGTATCTATTATAAAAAAAAACCTACATTAAACTTTTAGAGATCCACTGTCATAGTGTCGTTGGCGTATAAAATACAATATTACCCAATATAAAAAAAAATGATTTCATCGGCCCACACTTAAAAAGCTCTGCCAGTCCAATGGCTTGCACAATATGTTTGGTTAGCTTTCTGTGAATGAATCCGTGGTGACCATTAAATTTTACGATCCCAATAACGGGCATTATTAAGCCGACGAGATGATTATAGAGCATTTTTAAAATAACTTGCTTACACTCATAAATTATTGACATCTAAAAATAAATATACCTCAACAAATAGCGGTGGTGGCCCAGTTGTTAGAACGCCCTCCTTCAATTCAAAAGGGTCGCTGGTCAATACCCAACAATACCAATTAGAAATACACTTTTCTTACGTACATTTGTCATAGATTTACAAACCCAGTATCGTGCCCGAGTCTCGGAGATCACGTTTAGGATTTTTTGTCATGTTCCAGATATAAGCCACGCTAATATCGTGAAGCAGGCATCACCAACCGTTTCATTTAAGCTGTGTTACTTTGTGCAATATATAAATTATTTATATGATTTATTTTCGTTTCAAGCTCCCAGACGGCTTATTTTTTTTTCCAACACCTCCAACAAATATCGTTAATGCATACAAAAACTGTATATACTTAAACCTTCCTTGAGAACCACTCTATCCATTGGTGATAACAGCTTGAAATTCGGTGTAGAAGTTTTTGAGTTTATCGCGAACAGACAGACAGACAGACGCGGCGGAGTACTTTGTTTTTCATTAATTCTTGATTTTGCTTAAGGTCGATTTTATGGAGATGACATGAAGAAAATAAACATCCAAAGATGTGACCTTCTTAGATTATCGTATTGTAGGATTATGTCGCAAAATAAATAACTGCCAAAACTCGGCTCGTGTAATTTTGCAAACAATCCGGAGGCCAATTCTTAAAAGCAAATGAGGTATGTTCACTATTTTCAATTAACAACATTCCATGTTTAATAAATTTAAAAAAATGCGTTGTCAGAACGCAATCCTAAAAAGATCGATTCAAACTCCGGCATGTACCAATGAAAAATACACTTTTAGTCTAGTGGTCTTAAACCACGCTTTTTTAAAGAATCTGATTTACATTTAGCCAACAATACTATAGGCTCATGCTTCATGACACTATATGTATACTACTATATGTATGTAATTAAATTCCATGCTATAGACGGAGGCACTTTTCTTACGTACATTTGTTATTTACAAGACCCGCGTCCCGGTGTCTCGGAAAGTACATTAAGCACGTCGGTCACGGTTTCACTAATTCCAAGTGGAATCGTTAATAAAATGTCATTAAAATTTGACGTTAGACGCTCGCCAAAGCGTCTGGTCAGGCAGCGTGGTGAGTGTAGCCCAAATTTTCCTAGAAATTTTCGAAGGCACAGTGGAGGTCTAGAACTCTTTCTAGGGGCTGTGTAGATGATGTTGTTTTACATCTTAACTTTATTACTATTTAAATTCAACATAAGCATAATACACTCTTTGCTGTATTTATTTCTCTCATTATAGTCATCATATAATAAGTCTGTGTAACTGCCTCCGTGGACTCGGAGGTTCAATTTCTGGTCAGGACACATTTAATTTATTTGTGATATTTCTCGAGTATGGTACGCTGGAGACATCGACGAGCTTGCCACGTGTCATGATTAGCCTATAGTAAAGTTGGCTAAATGTGAATCCGCTTATTTACAAGCGTGGTTTCTGACCACCCCGAAAGGGAAACGGTTGTGATGATAATATAGTAAGTGTAATATATTTATGTATGTTCATAAGATGTATGTATGTAGTTTTATTTGTATGTATTTCTGTATCTATTAGCATGTAAATTTATTCATAAGTATACATATATTGACGTCTAATATTCTCTATTAGTCTTGAACAGTATAAAATGTCTATCGACATTAGTTCCGCAAAAAAATATCGAGAATATGCCCTCTGAAAGCCGAGGTCGACATATTAATGTAGCGAAAATTCTCTTTTGTAACATATCTCAAGGGCTAATTAAATTAGAAATTTTACTAGAAAATGGGTTAGGTAATTGTAACAGCCTTGAGTTTGTGATTAGTATTATGCAAACACTAGGTGATTCACAAAAAATATCTATATTCACGTAAACTTGACAGAGTCCGTATATTATTGTATGAATTATAGATTGTATTATTTCGTGGCCTTCATAAAATGTAAAAATGTACTTTGGAAAATAAACGTTTTTTTATATATATTTATGGCGCAGTGGTGGCTCGGTTTTACAACGCGTTCCTTAAATCCTACAAACCCCGGCATGTACCAATGAGAAATACATTTTTCTTACGTACATTTATCATAGATTTACAACACCACCGTTCCTGTGCCTCGGAGAGCACGTTAAGCCGTCGGTCCCGGTTCCACTAATGCCAACTTGTTGAATCGTTAATAAATTTTCATAAAAAATTGAAATCATATCCTCGCCAAGCCGTTTGGCCAGCAAGGCGAGTGTAGGCCAAATTCTCCAGTTCTGGAAGGCCCATCTCCAGCATTGGAGGTCTAGGATGCTGTGTTCTAGGGGCTGTAATGAATGAATGAAAAATAAATATAGATTAAGTAAAATTGTTGCTTACAATTTATGGATGTAAAGTCCGAAATAAAAGTATATTATTATTATTATATATATATATATGTGTTCGTATGTAATTTTATTAATAAATATTTATCATAATTAATACTTGTATTCTAAAGGCCGCCTCTCTTCTATAGGTGTATTTGACCGCCTCCGTGGTCTAGTGGTAACAAACGTTGCCGTGAACTCGGGAGGTCGTGGGTTCGATTCCCACCGGGGGCAAGTTGTACATTGTATAATTTGTCTCGGTCTGGGCGTTTATATGTATAATATGTATATATTTACAAAAAAAAAAGTATAATATGTAGTTTATCAACCATCTAGTTTCCATAACACAAGCCTCGTAGCTTACCACGGAAACTAGATGGCGCTGTGTGAACTGTCTGGAAATATTTATTATTATTATTATTATTTATAGGTCAATATTTTTAATCTATATATTTTATTTTAAACTGTCTCCGTTAATGTAAATAAATATATACATTTAATTAATATTTAATTTATTTGTGATATTTATCGTGTTTGGTACGCTGGAGACATCGACGAGCTTGCCACTTGTCATGATCGGCCTACTGGTATAGTTAAGTTGGCTAAATGTGAATCCGCTTATTTATAAGTTTCTGACCACCCCGAAAGGGAAACGGTCGTGATGATACTTTACTTTTTATTTATTTTTAATCGTATATATTGCACCTACATCACATAAATGTTCTCGTTGTCCCGGAGCTCTGACAGGCAGAGAATGTCAAGCGACATTATGTCACGCCTTTGTATATTTTTTGTACAATAAAGTTTTAAATATATATACATATAGGTGGCACGTGTATCGGGTCCCGGTCCGCACCCTAAGGGCCTGGTTGAGCGGGGGGATGGCTGGCACATGCGTTATGTCCGTGATCGGGTGCTGCTGTGGGCCGTGGATCGGGGGCCTGGGACCTCTGCCGAACACGTTTAATTTATTGTTCTTAAATTAGCAGAGGCTTTGCGTTTTGTCAGCAAGCCAAGCAAGTCCTAATTCTAACATACCTGGTGGGTTACCTACCACTTTACCAGGTTTTATATTCTCATGGGTGAATTTAAAAGATATTTATTTATTGTTGTTGTGTAGTTCTGTATTTGTTTCATTTGTAAATCTGTTATAGCTGAGTTTTCCTTGCAGATTCCTTTCTCAGTCAGATTAAACTCTAACAGGTCACTGGAATTTGCTAAGCTGTTAGTCTTCTGCTAACAGCTTACTCCTTGGACCATTCGCTGCTTAGTCTTCCACTAACAGGAGTAGAATCATTTTAAATAATTTAAATAATGACGTCACAAATGCCTGTAATAGGTTTTGACTTTGACTTTGAAGTGAGTGGAATGTGTAGGCCAAATTCTCCTGAAATCCTCCAGCACTGGAAATCGAGGAGTCTGAATTCTAGCTTTGATGACGATGAGGTGTAGAATGCCTGAAGCCTGTGAGTTCTTCCTACATTATTACTGTGATATATTTGTTTTTAACGAGCGCTCGATGCGTGAACGTTTATTTTATAAATACTTAAAAATTTAAGGAATTGCCAAGCGGCGCCAGAAAGGTGAATGATTCCTTAAAGTACATGCAACCAAAGACATTAAATGAACAAGACTGAGCAAGAAGCTAAACGGTATGAAAATCAAAGCTAAAATCAAAGCTGTTCTAGCTTTGATTTTCGTTTTCGACAATCGTCTTAAAATTAATTAGTCTATGATAGTGCATTCACTTATGGTCGCGTCCGACGACGTGCAGTTTTAAATTTATTTTGTTGTTTCACGGATAATATGCCGAGCTGTAATCTTAAGAATCCGAAAGTAATCTCCACCTTGCTTTTTATTATTGTATTTAAAAACTGAATTACACTATGTACAAGAGGCGGACTTAATGCCGCTAGGCATTCTCTAGCAACCAACCTTTGGGATAATGAAACGATTTATGTTGTGGGGTAGGTGCAACCATTAAATAGATTAAAAGGTAATTCAAATTAAATCTAAGTATTATATCTATATAGACAAATACATACTAATATGTACACAATACTACAAACTATATATATATATTATACACTACATATAATACCTACTTACACTGTGAGGAACTGTTTAAATAATATGAGTATACCATCTTTTTGAAAAGTGATCTGTTTGGCACTTGACGAATTTCTACCGGCAAATTGTTCTACAGATTTGCGGCCACTACTGCAAAAGAGTTAGACTGAAAACCAGAGTGATGAGAAGGGATAGATAGAACAGAAATTTATTAACGATTTCACAAGTTGGTATTAGTGGAACCGGGACCGACGCGGCGACGGCTTAACGTGCTTTCTGAGGCATAGGAACGGTGGTGTTGTAAATCTATGACAAATGTACGTAAGAAAAGTGTATTTCTCAGTGGTACATGGCGGGGGGGTTTGACCGACCTTTGTAGGATTTAAGAAACGTTTCTTAAAACCGAGCTACCACCGATTGGATGGATTATTAGTTTCTTCTGGAACCCTGCGGTCGACCCCACTGAGACTCAGAAAGCTGCTGCTGGAAGTGGTAAGTGATTCTGCCTCTTTTTTTGGACGTCACTGCGCTGGCTCGACATTAAATTCACCTAACTATATACAGTCCACTCATCTACCATCCCCGCGAAGGAGTTGAAAAACTCCATCTCCCCCAAACCCGCTCTATCTTATTTAATCTCTTTGTATGTAAATTACATTTGTTCACCAAATGCGACCGATCTTTATTGCAGTTTGTAAGAAAATATTTATGAGTGCGAAAATTTTTTGTAACAGTTGTAAATGGCATTTTTTCTTTAAATATAATTTACGTTCAATACGCGTAAGCTTGCTTAACTCAAGTATATAAGGTAATATTTTGCGACATTTGTAGACACATTAGCCCCATCATCAACCCTCATCAACCCAGGCGACCTCGTCAAGCGCGGAAAGTGCGGCGGTTTCTGCTGAGAACCCCAAGCTGCGCAAATACGCCAACCTCCGTACACGGTTACAAATTGCGCCGTTTGGGATCGAGACTATGGGCCCATGGGGACACTTAGTCAAGCGTCTGGCCAAGGAGTGAACGGCTAACGGAAAAGTCTGGAGACAGGAAAGCTGGCAATTATTTCTTATTAGCCGAGGGGAAATGTTGCCAGTCTCCTTAGGGTTGTCCATAGAGAACATTTTATATTTAAAGTTTTTTTTTTATTAAATTAAATTTTTAAGTAACCTTTTTCTTTAAAAACAATATAAAACAATTACAATATTAAATAAACTATATTAAAACAAAATCTAAATTTAATTTAAAAAATAATAATACATAGAAAATAAAAATACATACTTACAAAAAAAATTGCTCCTCCAAATCGCTGTCTTGTGGCATGGTGCCCAATACACTAGCAGCATTTCCCCTTTGAATGATGATATTTATTTTTTGGGAGAAATAACTGCCAGCCCTATTGTCACCAGATACGTCAATGAGCCTTGGAACAATTTCCTTATAAAAGGCTTTAAGTTTCGATCCCCACGGGCCCATCGTTTCTACAGCAAACGTCGAAAAAAGTACCTATTGCAAATAGTTTCATATTTTCGACGCTTGCTGATCTGCGCTTGTTCCGCTGCAACACCAGATCTAACAGAAGTTCCTTGAAGGTGGGAAGGGGCTAGGGAATCCCAACAGGTAAAATCCCATTCCAGGGATTGACCCAATCTCCAAGGAACTAATGTCATTCCGTCTGGACGCTTGCCATCTTCTCGGCTTAGACTCTTTAAATAAATAAATCTAGGTTAGTAATCTGTAATTAGTAGATAATAATAAATAATATCAATAGTACGAGAAACTGGCGACATTGTTCACTGATTAGGTACTCGTATCTTTGCCAATAATTGGAAGACGTGAAGAAGGTTAAGACCTCGTTCGAATGAGTTTCAAAGACAATAGCGTTTACTATTCTCTTCCTCTAAGGCTATATGGAAATAAACTTGATATTATGTAACTGCGTAATAACTCCACATTTCTTTTTATGTAGTCTATGTATATATACTCGTACTATTTATGTAGTTTATTGGTTAGAATGGCACCCGACATATTTATACTGTCTCCTTTCCCAAAGGTTAGCTGGTAAAAAAGCCGAAATGGCTTTAAGTTCGCCTTTTTAAGTAAAGTGCAATAAAGTATTTAATAATAATAATATTTATTTATTTCATAACTTTAATGCACAAAGTACAAAAGGCGGACTTAATGCCCGTAGACATTCTCTGACAGCCAAACCTTTGGGACTAATTAGAGCAACTGTAGGTGCAAGGAAAGTATAAGTGACACATCAATTAGATATAAATACTTATATAATAAACTTACTTATATATAATCAACTTATAAATATACTAAATACTAATATATACACAATAAAAAACATACATATAAAACTTACAAATTTTGTTAGGAGCTATTTAGAAAATGTGAGTAGACCAGCTTTTTAAATGATGATCTGGTAGATGCCTGCCTTATGGTAATAGGTAGATTGTTCCACAGATTTGTAGCAACAACCGCAAAGGAATTCGAAACAAATCCGGAATGATGAGATGGAACGAAAAGAAGTGAGTTGTGAGAAGATCGGAGAGATTTATCATGAAAAGATTAGAGATAAGCGAATTTGTCCTTGAGGTATTTCGGTGTCGCAGGCTCATTTAAAACAGAGTAAAGGAGACATACTCGTAGGACTCTAAGACTCCTGCGACAGCGAATTGGCAGCCACTTCAACCTAGCACGATACTCGGAGATGTGATCATATTTCCGTAAGCAATAGATGAACCGGATACATACATAGTATCACTATCACTACATATTAAATAAAAAACATAGTCCTCCGCCGCGTTGTTTGAACGCGCCGCAATGAACTCAAAAACTTCTGCATCGATTTTCATGTTGTTTTCACCACTCTAGTTCTCGAGGAAAGCCTTAGTATATAATTTGTTAAGTTTTTGTATACATTAACGATATTTGTTGGAGGTGTCGGAAAAAATAAGCCGTCAGGGAGCTTTCAACGAAAACGCTGCCTAAACCCTTTGAGATATAACAATATAATGTATGGTGGAATTGTGTATTTTATATAGGTCTACAGAAAAGTACGCGATTGCTTATTTCTATCATTTAAGGATAACATACTACCTATGTACATTTTAATACTTTAAAAAATGGGCAAATATAAAGCGGTAATTGGAAAGCTATTTACACAAACATGGTATCAATCCTTATCAATTAAAATACAAGTGTAGGCTTGAAAATTTCATGATGATTATTTTTTCCGTTATTTATCTATTTATTTAAAAACTTTATTGCACAAAGTACAAAGGCGGAATTAATGCTCGTAGACATTTTCCGACAGCCAAACTTTGGGGAAAAATTAGAACATTTATAGGTGCAATGAAATAAATATTAATAGTGGGATAAATTCAACATAATTATATATACTTACATAATATACTTTAATATATACTAAATACTAATACCTACACAAAAATATACACTATTAACATTTTTGGGAGCTATTTAGAAAGTGTAGATAGACGAGTCTTTTAACAATGCAAATTAGATATAGAGATAGGAGATATAGCAGACCAAGACTTACCTATCACAATCAAATAAATAAAACAATAGCTGAAGGTGCATTAAAAACAAACGGGCATGTATAAGAAGGTTGATGAATGTCGAAGAAGCGAAAGAGGTATGTCGTGATCGTGACAAGTGGCGCTCAATTGTCTCTGCCTACCCCGCAAGGGATTTGGCGTGACGATATGTATGAATGTGTATGAGATATAGCAACATCAAAATAATGCGCAACGAAGCTAATTTCGTGTCGCCCCGTTTACACGGGCAAAGCCGGCTAGTATACTATATTGATTGAATAACTGCCTTCGTGGAGGGGAGTTAAAAAAAAAATATTTTTTTTTTTTTATGCACGAACGAATTGTGACCTTGCGCCAACCTGATGTAAAGTTGCGCGCAAGGTCCATGAATGTTAGCAACTGGAATCAGACACTTATGACTGACATTAGTCCCTAACACTCTGCCGGCTTGACTGGGTGACGGCAATTCGAGCCTAATAGTGAAACGCATGAATACACTTTACTGGATTTATCGGCATTTACTGGATACTTACTGCCCCGGCAGGCAAATTACACCATCAGTCCCCTACCACCTATTAAAAACGTCGCCTGTGGTGGTATCTTTTAATCGGGAATTCCATTTCTTATAGCATTTTACACTAGCATTTTAGCCTTATTTCTAATTTTCTAATAACTGCTCTAAATAAATTGTTTGAAACGTAAAATCGAAAGTATACCAGTATTGTATACACTGTCTCCTTGACTGCCTCCGTGGTGTAGCGGTTAAGTCCGTGGATTTAGACTCGGAGTTACCGGGTTCGATTCGTGGTCGGGACACAAAAATATTGACTAATGTATATAAATATATTTAATTAATATTTAATTTATTTGTGATATTTCTCGAGTTGGTACGCTGGAGACATCGACGAGCTTGCCACCTGTCATGATTGGCATATAGTAAAGTTGGGTAAATGTCAATCCGCTTATTTATAAGCTTGGTTTCCACCCCGCAAGGGAAACGGTCGTTTTTTTATACACAAAAATTTTGTACACGCTAAAATTCAGCTTTTATCAGTTATCATACGGGAAAAGTTATACCTCGAAAAAAAATAAAGGGATTTATGGTGAGGTCACAAGAACCCCTTACCGCACCAGGGGTAAGTTTTAAAAAATGATAGCCGCCGCGTAGGCGTTAAAGGGTATTTTTGGAAATAGTGTAAAACTGTTTCCACGGCCCAATAATCATTCCCTCGGGTATCTTGCCATCGCTCCGCCAATCCCAGAGGGTTCTAAGATTTTGGGTACAGTGACAAGAGCTCTTTAGATGATGTCGTTGAGAGCCGCATGACAAGGAATGACGATCGACTGGTTTTCCGCATCGACACTGGGCGGGTTCATGCGTATTCTGACATATCCACGTCTCGCTTTTGGATTGTGTATGCCAAGCCAAGCTTTGTCACTGACAGACATTCGACTGCTGATCAGTGACCCCAGAGCACCGTTAACACTATTCCCGCGTCCACTCTTCTTTCAACATTCCTATCATTTATCACATCCGCAGTGTAAACACTGCCCAGATATAAAATCTCATTTACTTGTACTAGTGTATCATCATCAAACTTTATCGTCACGGTTGTCATCCTTCTTTTTTTCAAAAACTAGGGACCTTTTTTTTACTTTTTATGACTGACCATATCCTTAGATGTAAGTCAATGTCTATTAACGTATTGGCAAGAGATTAATGATCATAACACATGAAGTGGACTACATGACGTACAATATTGTACAATTTACTAGAACCTGTATTATAGCTTGATTATAATGTCTATTTTTTTTTTTTAAATTAAGCAATTGGATCAGTATTGCCATTCAACGTGGCAATGCTGCCAGTATCCTTGGCACTGATTTGGAGCAATTTTTTTATTTATAATAATTTTTATTTTGTTTTTTCTTCATTTTAGTTTTTAGTTGTATTTTTATTTATTAATTAGCTTTATTTTTATTAATAGTCATTTATTTGTTTTAAAATGTAAGCTTTTAGTATAATTAACTTTTTTTTTTAAATCATTGTACCTTATTTCCTTCGAATAAAGCAATTGGATAATATTATTTTTCTATTATTAATTTAAATTGTAATTAGACCCTCGCAAATCCATTTGGCCAGCGCTGCAGCGCAGCAAGTGTAGGCCCGATTCTCCAGATATACTCGCATGTTCTGGAAGGCCCATCTCCAAATGTTCTAAGGACTGTAATAAATGAAAGGAAAATTATTGGTCTATGAGAAACAAAGTTAATTATCGCAAATTATACGTTTAGCATATAAACTAGTTACCGCATAATTATTTGTTTTCAGAAAATGTTTCACAATTTCCGACTAAAAGCTGTTTACGTGGAAATGCTTTTATGAAACATTTCTATTAACTTTTTGTATACTGGCACATGCAAAGCACTTTGTTATTGTTGAAAACCACATAGCTGCAAAAGCTTTTATGATAATTGCCAACATCACGACCGTATTCCTTTCGGGGTGGTCAGAAACCACGCCTTTAAACAAGCGGATTTATTTATTTATTAGTTGTCTAACAAAATCAACAAAATTAACAAAGTAAATCTGATTTTAATTATAGGAAGACCTGCAGGGTGACACGGATTGCACAATCGTCCGAAAACGAATCGTCCAAGATCGATTACGTCTGTCAAAAATGTCAAAAGCTAGGCGAAATGCTGTCATGGAACGAACGTTAGTCGATACGATAGTGCAGCTATACTCTAAGTGTGTTCCGCGGAACCCTAGGGTTCCACGATACCCCGTAGGGGTTCCGCAAGAATTTAGAAAAAAACAATCAAAACACCTCTCTCTGGCCGAACGTTTTGATTATTATATCTTTTATTATTGTACTTGCCATGTGGTAAAGTTATTAATAATTAGTAACTGTTACATTGTACTTTTATTATGCTTATTAATAAAGAATACACTTTTAAAAACTATTGTTTTATTGTAGGGTTCCATCAAGTATTTTGCTTACCAAAAGGGTTCCGTCACCAAAAAAGTTTGAGAACCGCTGCGATAGTGAAAAAGATTTTACCTACGAGTACCTAACAGTCGAAAAATTATTTACAAAATAGAAAATAAAATGTATATTAAGGATAGGTAGGTATAAGTCCCATCTGCGTGGAATGGTGGCAAGAAAGCTGGCTGAATTGCTATACCGATTTTTTGGGCGAAAAAAGAACCAGCCCTCTTGTCACCGGGGGAGACGACAAGATGCGGTGGTAGGTTATTAGCTATTAAAAACTTTTTAGCGCTTGGACTCCATGGGGCCAGAGTTTCTACAGCAAACAGCACAAATATGTATCTTTTGACATATCTTTTAATGTAATCTATAAAATTTAAAATAATAAACCTATACCTGCCTAAGTACCTAAATAATCGTTAATAAATTGTCAATAAAAAAAATATTTTAGACCCTCGCCAAAACGTCTAGCCAGCGTGGCTAGTGTTGGCGAAATTCTCCAGAAGTTTCTGAAATGCCCATCTTTAACAGTGGATAATATATACATTTTTGATTTGCCCAGTCTGGCGGGGCGGGGAAGTATTCGTGCCAATAAAGTGTATCCACACGTTTCGGGATCAGGCTCGAATTGCCGTCATGCCCAGTCACTAGCCGGCATACTGTTAGGAACTAATGTCAGTCATGAATGTCTGATTCCAGTTGCTAACATTCATGGACCTCACGCGCCACTTAACATCAGGTGGGCGCAAGGTCACAAGTCGTGCTAGTATGAAAAAATAGGACTGTTTCTTGTCGCCGAGTTGCATACCCGAGAGTAAGGTTTTGACTTTTTGCTCGTCTGTTCGTGAGCACCTCTTGATTAGGGTTCTTTTTAGGATGTTGTAATTCGATTCAGTTTGGCCTCTTAATAAATCTGCGATGATTTTCATTGTTTCGCCGTCGCGTCGTGTGACGAAATGAGGTGGTTGAGTTTGGTTCGGTCTCTACTTACGTTGGGACTCTGTGTTCTATGCTGGCTGTCATGATGATGATGGGAATACATTCCCCCATTTTTCACGGCAAAACCTCAGCCGGCAACCACCCGCTGGTACTTCATGGACTTTTTGTGCTGGACGCCGTTACAGGGATAACAGCACCCGGGTTACTCACGAACCGGGTCTAGTTTTGATGTGTTCTCTTCTCCTGATGGATGATGACGTTAGTCTCACGTAATATATCTTTTTTCTTTTGAGTTAATGAGGTTATCATCAAATTCCAGATGATGCAGAATTTTATGCTTTTCTTGGAGTTACTCGCGGTTTTATAGCCCAAACACATCGGGTATAATATAAGAGTTAACAGCGCGGGAAAACCGCATAAAATAATCTGCAACTTGTGCCCATATATAAAGTCCAATTTATCGTTTTCCATAATTATTCAAATTGTAGCATATTATTTGTATGGAATAGTACATAAATAAAAATAAATATCGCTGGTTCGTAGATTTCACTAGCTGTGGATAAGGTCTAGGTACTTACGGATATTTAAGGATTCACAGAGCACTGGATTAGAACAGTTTTTACACTTATTTCTTGTTTTAACTAATTTAAATTGGTAAAATAACGAGAGCGCGCACGCGGCTAATTCTTCATAATATTTGAACCGTCACTTTTTAGTTCCGGGCGACACCGTTAGATGGCGTTGCCGCGTTATCGTGGTTTTGGTTGGATTGGATAAAGGAAAATGGATAGGACTCAGCTAGTTTCCCAACATTATTAAACAAAACAAAACCACTTTTGACTAACTATATCCACAGAAAAGTAATTCACAAAACAAAAACTTGCACTTGACATTACCATGAAAAATGGCATGAAAAACCAGGGGGTCTAGGTTGGTGTTCAGTACCAATAAATAATTCATAATAAGTGCAAATTATGTTAAGTGGTAAATTTCTAGTTTCCAGGTAAAAGTACCCAATTTCTTTATAAACTCGGCGAAATTCTCAAATAATATTATTCATGAAATAGGTTTCAGAAAAGTTTACTGGGTTTTTTTTTAAAGCGTATGCCAATCATGACAAGTGGCAAGCTCGTCGATGTCTCCAGCGTACCAAACTCTGGAAATATCACAAATAACTTAAATATTAATTAAATGTATTTATCTACATTTGTAAATATTTTTGTGTCCCGACCAGGAATCAAACGCGGTACCTCTGAGTCTAAATCCACGGACTTAACCGCTAGACTACGGAGGCAGTTTTTAATTTTACTTTGTTTTTTTTTTTCGTTTTTTAATCGCTTATAAATGTTGATTGATAAAAAAATGTGGATAATGTGGTTGGATATACTGTTGCTTACCTTAATTAGTTAACGTTGAGAACAGAACACAGGAGATGGGCCTTCTAGAACATATATCTGGTGTTATAAATTTAGGTAATTTTAAGGAAAGCGTTCTTATAAATCTTTAAGTTAAGCAAATAGTTTAGTTTTTTATGAAAATATCAGCCAAAAGACACTCGTAGGTTGTAAAAAACGTTTCATCTTTTATTTGCCATTTCACGTGAAATGTTCCGACTTATTCAATAAATTAACATTATCAAGGTGACTTTTCGGATAGTAACCAGACGTGAACAATTTAATATTTCAATATTATTTTTAAGACTAGCTGTTTAACTCGGCTTTTGCCGTATAAAAAGGCGAGATAGAGATACTTGTGACTTGTCATGATTGGCCTATAGTAAAGTTTGGCTAAATGTGATTTATTTATAAGCGTGGTTTCTGACAACCCCGAAAGGGAAACGGCATACCTATATAAAAAAATATTTAACAATTGCCCTTATTGTGTAATAATAACAAAGTTACTCAAAGACTTAAATGAAAATGCAACGTACTATTAATTTCCTACGTATAAATTAATTATTGTTGTATCGTTTGGCGATACCGGCAATTATTTGTCTTGACATTTGAGATACACAATAAATGGTAATCTGAATTTATATACATATCTTATTTATAAATTAACCTTCGTAAGTCATATTCTATGATTATTGATTTATCTGCCCCGATGGCAATGAAATGGCATCTGTGGACTTTTGTGGGAGAGCCCATATGGGCTCAAGGAAACTTCGGCTACTCTCGTTTTCGTTTAGTTTTTGTTTGCTTTACTATTGGTTAATTAATAGTAAACGGATATTTATCAATTAGGTACAAAATATAATAAGGTATAAATAAATAAATCGACTTGATAAAATGAGGAAGAGAAAAGAAAGATTTCACTGAACTCAAACTATAATAAGTGTGACTTTGGCAAAGTTGCAACAAAACGAAGTTTTTTTTATATTTTATTATAGCACGACATGTGACCTTGAGCCCACCTGATGGTAAGTGGCGCGCAAGGTCCATGAATGTTAGCAACTGAAGTCAGACACTCATGACTCATCTCACACTCATCACAGTGTTAGGGAACACTATGCCGGCTTGACCTTCTAGCTTGCGCTGTCCCCCTGGATTTTGAATAAATAAATTCTAGACTGCCTCCGTGGTCTAGCGGTTAAGTCCGTGGATTTAGACTCGGAGGTACCGGGTTCGATTCCTGGACGAGACACAAAAATATTTATTAATGTAAATAAATACATTTAATTTATTTGTGATATTTCTCGAGTTTGGTACGCTGGAGACATCGACGAGCTTGCCACTTGTCACGATTGGCCAATTAATAGTAAAGTTGGCTAAATGTGAATCCGCTTATTTATAGGCGTGGTTTCTGACCACCCCGAAAGGGAAACGATCGTGATGATACTTTACTTTTAAATTCGAAACGCTAATATAGGTGATATAGTTACAGATTGCTCTCAAAATTAGGAAGCTAGTGGCCGGACACAGGTTCTAAAGTGAAAATCACATACACATAGGAAAACTGGATGCATCTAGTACGATAGAGGTCAATTTATAATGGTCTACTTTGACTAATGGCCATGATAAAATATTATTTAAAAATAGCACTCCAATTGTAAAGCAATCGACATGGTTTTGACGTCTCTAGGTCAGCTCGGTAGGTCAATGGTGTGATTGTTTTTATATACCTGGTACCAGAGACATTAAATATATAACAAGACGGGGCAAGAAGCCAAACGGTATGAGAATTAAATTCAAATAATTCAAATTCAAATTAATTTATTCATCGAAAGGGTTAGTAAGTACAAAAAAAAAAAAATAACATGATTAAGGTAAGTAAAAGGTGTTAGTAACAACAATAAATCTCTGGTCTGCACACTAAGACATCCTGTCATGTGAGGACTAGCTTTAGTAGGGGTGATTTTTAGTATTAATTATTAAACAACAAAAACATGTTGGAAGTAAGAATACAAACCGGTTATTCAATAAATAATAATAATAATAAAATAAAATAAATATAGAGTTGATATGCTTGTGTTTTTATGCGTACGGGTGTGTGATGTAAGTATGTCTATGTCGTAAATATATAGGAATTAATAAATAAAAGAAAGTGTAATGTGTGCTTGTGTGATGTAGGGTTTGTGTAGAATATATATATATGTTAGACAATTTATATTAAAGCTAGGATAATCGTCTCAGTATCAATTAGTCTATGACAGTTCATTGCTGGTGATGGTCGTGCTCGTCGTGCTCGACGTATCATATTGATATTGGTGTTTCACTGACAATATGCCGACCTGGGGTGTGATTTTTTAATGTCACCGATGAGTTTGATATTTCCAGTGAGAAAAATATTACCGGTGACTAGGAAATTACGATTAATTTCCTATTTTCGAAAGTAAAAGTAAAGTATCATCACGACCGTTTCCCTTTCGGGGTGGTCAGAAACCACGCTTATAAATAAGCGGATTCACATTTAGCCAACTTTACTATAGGCCAATCATGACAAGTGGCAAGCTCGTCGATGTCTCTAGCGTACCAAACTCGAGAAATATCACAAATCAATTAAATAATATGTAAATAAATACATTTACATTAATAAATATTTTTGTGTCCCGACCAGGAATCGAACCCGGTACCTCCGAGTCTAATCCACGGACTTAACCGCTAGACCACGGAGGCAGCTTTTTTTCGAAAGTCATACCAACAAATAATTTATCATAGGGAAACGCCTTTTTACGTCGCTCAACCATGGACGTATGACTCGAACTACGCTGAGATTCATCTGCAGTTGCACCAATGTCTTCAAGAGTTTTGTCTTCGCTTTCTGAAGAAATAATATTCTTGAGATTTGTGAGATCACTCACAAAAAGAAAACAATAATCAAATTAGAAATACTGCGCGCTAAAAACAAAGAATCATCAATAGACATTTTTATTCACCCGATGAGAAATACGAACTTGGGAAATCGATGACTGTTTTGTCATTTCAGTGATAAATAGTCATCCGCATTAAAAATTATCGGTATGAACTTGGACAAGACAAAAATCATGTTATAATTCAAAGTCAAAATATCTTTATTCACGTAAACCTATTACAAGCATTTCTGACACGTCATAATTTAAATTATTTTGAATGATTCTACTCCTGTTAGTGGAAGACTAAGCAGAGAATAAGCTGTTAGCAGAATACTACCAGCTTAGCAAATTCTAGTGACCTGTTAATGTTTTATCTGACTGAGAAAGGAATCTGCAAGTAACTCAGCTATAGTAGATTTACAAATTATTTTTTTCAATTTGTTTGTTTCTGGCCTTTGGCAAGGAGTAATTTGCTGTGAACGGCGAGCAAACTAAATTAATATTTATGAACTATACTCACTGTGGGTATTGTATTGTTATTTTTATTTTTAAATATATGTAAATGTTTCATAATTGCATGCTGTGTGCACATGCTTTTGGAGATGGTACTGGAACTGTATTGTAAAGATTTGAAATTTAAAAAATGTTTTGTACCCATTTCTTTTGTGTGTACCTAATAATAATAAATACAGAAGTACACAACTGTTGTTGTTGAAAAATAACTAAATATCTTTCAAATTCACCTATGAGTACCTATGAGATTCCCTACTAGGTATGTCAGAATTAAGATAGGCTAATTGTCTGTGTGCAACCCGAAAGCCGACAAAACGCAAATTATAGTATAAAAAGTAGATTTCATTTGGATTACCGATAGCTGAAGGTCACTCTTAGACGTATGTTAGACTATATACGCGATCCCGTGCTACTCACACCTAAATCTCACTTTTTTACATTAAAACCGTAAAAAATCTGTCATATTACGTTATCTCAAAACCCAACTGAAAGTTCTCCTCTGAAAATTTATACCGACATGAAAACCGACTATTAAGTTGTTTATTATCTTAGTAAACTCGTGTTCTGGAACGGTTTTGGTCGTTGACCTGCTACCTTAGGAAATAACATTACATTAAACAGGTAACTGATACTTTCAGTGACAGAGGAAAGAACTGTTTCATGCCAATGCCCTCAAGCGTTTGACTTATACAAACTCACTTTATTTTATCCTCATGGTAATAAGATCAATTTGTCTAGAACAGTAAAAATCACAAACTTATTTAGTCTACAGCCACTTCGACTAAATATAACTAAATAATAGATGTTTTTAGTATTTTTTTTAAATATAAAAGTTTTTTTTTTTTAAATTCTTTATTGCACTAAAACTTAAAATTAGGAGCATATTATCCTATTAACAATTAACCTTTGGGATGGTGAGAGATTATGGGAAAAGCTGCCCCCCTAAACCATGCCTAAACCTCCCATTTCTTTCTGGGTCCCTTACCGCCCCCCCTCTAGGCGTCCAGCGCCGACAATTGTGTGTTATCACCCACTTTGAGAAAGACTGATCTAGAAGGTAAACATAATAAAAAAGTTACTTGTCAATTTTTAAAAATGTGTTTTAATTTGTTTATAAAACAAATAGTAAAGTATCATTACGACCGTTTCCCTTTCGGGGTCAGATATCACGCTTATAAAGAAGCGGATTTACATTTAGCCAACTTTACTATAGTCCAATCATGACAAGTGGCAAGCTCGTCGATGTCTCCAGCGTACCAAACTCGAGAAATATCACACATAAATAAATTTTAATTATTTAAATTAATAAATATTATTGTTTCCCCACCAGGAAGTAAATTATTTCTATTAATACTTTACCTTACCTGGAAAAATATTTAAGATTTTTTATCGGGTCTAAATGGCATTAATCTTTACTTTTAAATATTGCGTTTGATTTTTTTTTTCGGAAACACTGCATTTGCAAATGGCTGCTGGATGACGTCATGTAATAGTAAATAAACAACTAATTTCCGACACTAATATAACTATTTGCTTTAAAAGATATCGTTAATAAAAAAATGTGTAATTTTAGGTACTCTGATAAAATAAAACAAAAAACACTTATTTTTTACAATAGTCAACTCCCGGTAAGTTAATAAATTGTCATTAAAAATTGAGAATTAAATTTCCCAACAGTATAAAGAATTAAAACTACTTTAAGTAAAAAATAAAATAAATATAAATTAAACCTAATAAAAAATAAACTATAAGTAAAACATGTCCTCTAGAGACGACCCTTCAGTGATAGTCCCAAGAAGACTGGCAACATTTCCCCTCTGTATAGCTAAGCTAATACGTTGGCAGAAATAATTGCCAGCTTTCGTGTCTCCAGACTTTTCCGTTAGCCGTTTGGACAACTCCTTGGCCAGACGCTTGGCTGAGTGTCCCCATCGGCCCATGGGACCGGTAAGTCTTGTTTCCAGCGGTGTTATTTTTATTTAAATATCACTATAGCAAGCTTACAATTGAAAATACTTTCAACGAGAACAACAAATTGGTGGTAGGCGGACTGATGGTGGTAATTTGCCAAGTCTGCCGGTGCGGAGAAGTACAGTGTGAAATAAAAGATAAATCCACACGTTTCGGGATCAGACTCAAATTGTCGTCATGCCCAGTAACGCCGGCTTAGTGTTAGGGACTGATGTCAGTCATGAGAGTCTGATTTCAGTTGCTAACATTTATGGACCTTGCGCGCCTCTAACCATCAAGTGGATCCAAGGTCGCATGTCATGTCAGTGTAAATAAATAAAAATATTTTTGTAAGCATTGGGTATTGGGTTCATGGTAATCTATACGAATACGGAGTCGTCTCAACTGCGCCACCAAATTAAACTAGCTTGTAATCGGCGGACTGGCTCCCCTTGAGACCCGCGGGCCCATAATAATAATAATAGTAATCTGAAGGCGAATGTTAATTTTTTAATTAATGTTTAACAATAACTTATCAACTTTTGTAGCTTACAACCATCTGTAATATCCTAAATGAATGTACCAAAAGTTAACAAATAAATTATTAATTTGTATTTTGAGTTTCAAGCGGTTACGGTCGTGAATATACTCGCACTTTAAAATATCAATAACACACTTCAAAGGGAGCGTAATTTCCTGAGAAAATAACACAGTCATGAACGATTTGATACGTTAATTGTGTCACAAACATCCGCGTTCAAAATGATCCTTATTTGTTTTGATTCCAATTTTCTTATTAACCTAATTTTTATATTTATCCTTTCCCAACCTCCACTGTTGGAGATGGGCCTTCCTTAAATTTATGGAGAATTTGGCATACACATTCCACAAGTTGGTATTAGTGGAAACGGGACCGAGACGGCACAACTTTCTGAGGCACAGAAATGGTGGTGTTGTACATCTATGACAAATGCACGTGCGAAAAGATTATTTCTCATTGGTACAAGCCGTGGTTCATCATCACCGCTCAATCCCCAATTTACTCATTAACTATAAAGCATTCTTGGGGCCTGAGATAAAATGTAATCAAATAAGCCAATAGTTCCCAATCTATAACAAAACAAGAAAATTTATTCCCGACTTACTGCGCCAGCTTGGCATCAACTTCTGGCCAAAACCAACAGGGACAAGATCCAGAGTCAGTAGAACATAACGCTCAGGGTGGTATCCACAGCGCCGTGGTGCGTGTAAAATTCTGTAATTGCAAGAGATCTGGAGATGCGTACTATCGAGGTATTTGTTGTCGGCCTAGCTCATGTTTTACTGGGCTGATATCGGATCCTTCAAGCATCTTCAGGATATCGCTCTTACTTTCGCACATCTCCTGGGCCTTGACAGAGCCAGCCTTCGAATAGTGGTGGGGGTCTTGACGGGACACTGTGCCTTTAACAAACATCTCCATATTCTGAACATTACAGATAGCCCACTGTGTAGAGGATGCATGGCGGAGGAGGAGACGGCCGCGCATGTGCTCATGGAGTGCGACAGTGTGACTGCGAGGACTCTTTCGGAGGTCTGCAGGAACGTAACGGGTCTCCTGGCCTTCCTGGAGGAGATCGGATGGCTCCGCTGAAGGAGTAAAGGTCACGCACAATGGTCCAATGGAGACTAAGTGCGGAAAAGCCACCGTAATCACAGTCAATCACAATCTTACTTTCGCACGGCCCCCGGGGAGGAGGCCACTACCTAGGGAGGCGCTTTTGGAGAAGAACTAAAGTAGACGAATCTAGGCGACTAGGTTCGTAAGCCACACGTGCGGTGTTATACAAGGAACAGTTGCAGAACCAAAGGTGCGTTGATTACCAGCGGGTGGTTAGTAGTATTTAAAGCCACTAATAAAATAGGTTCAATATTTTTTTAATAAGATATATGTTAAAGATAACAAAAAGAAAACAGACAGCAATTCTAAACTGGAAAAAACAAGAAATTATCCAAATTGTTTGGAAATCAACGCACTTGTGTCGACAAGAAGATCGAAATCTAGAGTAGTTAAAGATAACCCTGCTAAATACAAAATACTATGTTTCTACGTAAAATGGTTACACAGCGCGGTAGTACATTTATAATTGCTTCGCCGAGATGTGGCCTCCCTGAGCGTGTTCTACAAGCTATATTACGGTGAATGTTCCGAAGAGCTCCACAACCTTATCCTCTCTTCTCTATTCCGCAACCGAACCACTCGCACAGGCCAAAATATGCATCCACATACCGTAGCCACTATCCCTACGCGTACATACAAATTTGGAGACTCTTACATCTGTCGCACGCTGAAGATGTGGAATGCTCACCCAGCCAGTGTGTTTTCCCACTCCTATAACCTGGAGTCCTTCAAACGAAGTGTGAAAGAGCATCTTTATGGGCCGGCATAGTGGTAGGGACTGATGTCGGTCGTCTGAGGCTGGGGTCAGTTGCTCCCACTCTTGGACCTCGCGTACCGCTACCATCAGGTGGGCGCGGTGTCACATGTCGTGCTCTTATTAAAAAAAAAAAAAAAAAAAAAAATCAGCATGGAAATGGATTCAAAAGTTTAGAACCAATGTCCTTTTTAAATAATAAAATTATTTAATAGTACGGATAGGAATATAAGTCCCGTCCGCGTGGAATGGTGGCAAGAACGCTGGACGAAAAAAGAGCCAGCCCTCTTTATATGATTTAGTAATATTGATTTAAATAGGCCATTGAAGAAATTAAGTTTTTCGCACGCTCAATTTAAATCGTAAACCAGGTAAGATGTTTTCATCAATACCGTTAATCAATCAATATTGATTGAACCAAAGTCCATTTTAAAGATATTTCCAATGCAATTTCTAGATATTTCCAAATTGCATGACGTAATTCGAAACAACAATTCCAACGTGGAAATGCAGCCAGAAAGCTTTTCGTTTCGTTGATGAAGATTTTAATGATTATTTTCATCTGTTTTAAATTGCTTGTTCTATTTTTTATTAATAAATCATTTTATAGCAAAATATACATACTATTACATAAAAGATTTACATAGATTCATACATACCTAATACCTATATACCTATACCACGTGTAATTGTCAAGAAAGCAATATTATTTTTCTGGGCCTACTTGGCTGGCGCTTTCGACTTGCGTGTCGGTTCGAAATATTCGAATGAAAAGCGACAGATATCCATAGAAAACTGTCGGTTTTTCGGTACATAGTTCTTAGGTTAGGGTGAGCATGTAAAAAACCTACCACTTGTGGTGTACGAATTCATTACATTAACATATTTGTTAATTCTAAAAATAATATATATATATGGTAGGTATATATAATATATGGTAGGTATATGTGATTTTCGATATGTTACTTCATCGATGCATTTATTCTTATTATTTATTTCTTCTTACACACCCTCTCACAGACACTCATACACATTCACATAACACACAGAGAGGATACACGGAATTCCTAAAATACCCACCAACAGCCCTATAATACTATTTTTTTATTATTATTATTGATTTGTTTGTACTTGGGTAAGCTTTACAATGTTTAAATAAATTGTATAAGCTTGTTATTGTGTCACCTGGGAGTGAACTGACTCCTGTCATTAAGAAATATCTACGACAGGGGTCAGGACATCCAATCTAAATTTAAAGTGTAAAAAACATACTTAAATAAATAAATAAAATAAATATTTTCCAGACAGGTCACACAGCGCCATCTAGTTTCCGTGGTAAGCTACAAGGCTTGTGTTACGGAAACTAGATGGTTGATAAACTACATATTATACTTTTTTTTTGTAAATATATACATATTATACATATAAACACCCAGACCGAGACAAATTATACAATGTACAACTTGCCCCCGGTGGGAATCGAACCCACGACCTCCCGAGTTCACGGCAACGTTTGTTACCACTAGACCACGGAGGCGGTCACTTGTTATATAGTGTCAATAAACGATTTTTATTATTTTTTTATTTATTAATAACAAATATAATATCTGCATATAAACATATATAACATGCATTTTACAATTTATATAAAACTAAAATATGTAACACAAAATGTAGGCAAAAGAGAAATGTCCAAAAATACTATTGTAAAAATAATGACAATACAATCTATATATTGACAGTTATTAACACATTTGAAATGGTTTCGTCATTAAAAACTGATCTAAGGTACAATAACATTTTTTAATTAAAATTAAAGTTAATTTTCTTTCAAACATTGGAAGGGATAAATCTTTTAAATCGTCAGGTAACTTATTATAAATTTTAGGAGCCATACCCAATAAGCTTTTCTGAAGTAGCGGTCTTATTTATTTTTGCGCTTATTTGATAGATAGGACGTGGTCGGAGATAATTTTTCGACGACGTAGGTTTTAAATGAAAGTACTTGCCCATATCACATTTAACGATTTTTTTTTTTTTTTTTTAATACTAGAACAACATGTGACCCTGCGTCCACCTGATGTTAAGTGGCGCGCAGGGTCCATGAATGTTAGCAACTGGAATCAGACCCTTATGTCCGGCATCAGTCCCTAACACTATGCCGGCTTGACTAGATGCCTTTTCACACTTCGCTTGAAGGACTCCAGGTTATAGGAAAGTGGAAACACAGAGGCTGGAAGAGCATTCCACATCTTTATTGTGCGACAGATGTATGAGTCACCAAATTTATAGGTACGCGAAGGGATAGTGACTACGGTATGTGGGTGCATATTCTGACCTGTGCGTGTGGTTCTGATACTGATACTGATACTTCATATATATAAAGGCTTGTTAAGGTTAGTACTTTTAGGTGCTTAAATTTATTAGGATGTAGCCGGCATGTGACCTTGTCACACTCCCCGGCATTTAAGTATTTATCACGATAGATATTGTGATTTATAGACACGGCTTTATTCACCACACGTGTTTTGTTTTACGGATAATGATTTTTATATTTTAAAAAAGTCACCTTTTTATTTCAAAAAGGGGTTCTAACAAAGACACCTGAAGCCTAACAAAATATTTGCTCAATTTGCATTCACACGTAGTATAGATATAAAACAAGTATGACGTCCAAATTATGACTTAACAAAAACTTTCCGTAAACCCTATATAACTTCTAAGACCCACATTGAAAGCAATTTAGTGACAAAATATTTATTTTCTATTCAGACCGACGTAAAAGTACTCAGTCTTCGAGTAACTCGGTAATATTTCAACAACTTTTGATTGAGATACCCTGACCACAGACATACATATACATATGTACAAGTACATTATATTATATCGCCGCGAATGTAATTGAACAAGTTCAATTTTAAATTTTACGCCGAATCTCTTTACGAATACCGTCTAACTAACTTAATGCCATTATTTATTTATTTTAATGTTATTTATTTTAAAAATTCTACTAACACTAAATTTAACATAATAATACTAATATAATATATATATATATATATATATTTTCACTGCGGGCACGCTTTCTTCTCACACTTCACTTTCTCTGAACTGTTTTAGGCACGATTTAGCGTCCAACCCGGCTTGGGAGCTTTCACACTAAAATCGCGTTGATTTTCCGCACGGGCCGAGCGTAGATTTTGTACTGGCGCCAACTTGGGCGCCTCTAGTGTTAGATCACGAAACTACTCGCGATCCATAGACGATTCTACCAGGCTTGGTGGTAGGAATTTTGGAATGAATGTGGATGGAATAAATTGGATGTAGGCCTTGGCTCTAAGGCTCGCCGTTTCACCATCCTCATCCAACCCCCACCAGCGACCTTTTTTAGGCGGCGGGTCTTCCCACTCTGCGTTTTCCTGTACGTGGTCTCCTCCACTCCGTACGTTCTTGGCCCATTGCCACTTCAACTTACTAATTTTGATGACTATGTCGGTAATTTTGGTTTTCTGACGGATTTCGGACTCTATCCGTAAGAGAAATACCAAGCATAGCTCTCTCCATAGCTGAACATCGTTAAACGACCTCAAACCAGACCCACTGTCAGTGTCCACGTTTCTGCTCCGTACGACACTACTGGAAGAACGCGTTGCTTAAAAACTTTTGTTTTTAAATACTGTGGTATGTTTGATAACACAATGTAGCGTGACTTATATATAATACTGAATAATAATTCATATATATATAATATAATAATAATAATAATAAAAACGTTTATTTCAAACACAAGTTCATAACATAATATAGAGCTTGATTAGTGGTTAGTAACAATGTATTATTAAAACTATGTTACTGTTGTTAGTACCTTATAACTATTTACTGTGTTTATTACAACTGATGACTGTCTCCATCCAGTGTTCTTGGATGGGACAGTCAAACCGTGCAGCAATTGTTTTCAGAACACTACTGTGACTACTTCTCAGGCGCTGCAGCAGTGAGGCCATTTTCTTGCGGCGGATCGCGTAGAAGTCATCTGTCCGCGCCTCTGCGAACATACCCGACGCACTGCAGCGCCTCGGCAGTCCCAGCAGCATTCTGAATGCATTGTTGTATTGCACGCGCAGGACGTTGTAGGCTCGGCGCGTATACGTCACCCACAGACCGCTCGAGTAGAATGATTGGCAGAAGGCCTTGAATAGGGTTATCTTGACTGGTTCAGTACATCGAGCAAACCTGCGTGCGAGCATATTGCTCCTCACCGCCAACGCCCTGCGCTCCCTCTCAATATCCTCATCATCACATAGGTCACTTCACTTGTCATGACATGCCCTAAGTATTTGAACCTGTCAACCAGCTGTAGTGGAGCTCCACCGAGGAATACTGAAGGCACATGTCGAGGTTTTACTTACAGTTGTTGGGAGTAGTGTTTATTTATTTATTTAAAACTTTATTGCACATAAATATACAAAGGCGTGACATAATGTCGCTTGACATTCTCTGCCTATCAGACCTTCGGGACAACGAGAACATTTATGTGAGGTAGGTGCAATATATCAATTAAAATTGAATATATTAAAAATATAAGTCTATAGAATATTATTTATTGATTATAATAAATAGTGTTGACCAAGACCAAGACTCCACGTCTTGGTCTTGCATAAAAACAGCTGTCATAGTCTTGTTCTTGCACTCCTAATCTTGGTCTTGGTTTTGGTCTTGCGCCAGAGTCTCGCAAGAATCTTGCAAGATTCTTGCTTTGACTAAAAATACATATTTGTTTCTAATTGTAGTCAGAAACCCTTATGAGACTTTAGTGTCTGTCTGCTAACTAGTAACACGAGAACTATTGGTCTGATTTACTTGAAATTTGGAATGGTTATAGATCTTGTTGACCTTAATTGTAGACCTTATTAATAGAGAAATGTGGAGACAGGAAGCTAGCAATCATTTCTGCCAACGTAGCATTGCTATACAGACGGAAAATGTTGCCAGTCTTCTTGAGGGGACGTCTCTAGAGAACATTTATTATTTAAAGTCTTATTAGGTTAGTTAATAGTATTTTTTTTTACTTATAATTATTATTTAAACAAACTTTATACTCTTTATTAAATGAGACCTGCAGCCCTATTCCATTACTTAGTCGCAAACGTTATTAGTGGATTTCGTTACTTGCGTCATAATGGGGTGTATCAGGCAAAGCTTTTTGTAGATGTCGCTAGCGGCAATGGTACCTTATGTTACACCTATATCCCATATTTATAAAAATGTTTTCGTAGTTTTATATGTTTATAACAAAAAAATAAATTTTAAATTAAAGTTACCTACCTTAAAAGGCGAATTAAGAAAGCGCACACCGTCTTTAAAAAGAAAAAAGGTTTTATTAATAGAACGGCAATTTTAAGATCACCATATCTTTGAATGTACACTTAAAAGCTGCTCACTTCGGCATAATATCCAGAAAATAATAAATTTCGTAATAAAAATAAAAGTTGTCTATGCAACTGACAGTTATATTAGGTACAATCTATCATGCGCCATCTATCGTGATAAAAAATAAGTGATACACCTCATTACAAAATATTATTCAATTCTTAACTCTTTAAGCGCTCGACCTTGACAGCGGCCGTGCAAATCTCAACTTCACATCGTAATATATATAGTTATTGGATTCCATTATATAATGTTTTAGTCTCACAAGGTACAAATGGAAACAAATATAGACTTTAAGTCAGAGCAAGACTGGCCAAGACTTGGTCTTGTTTTGGTCAATACTAGTCCCACTTCTGGCTTGGATTGTTCTGGTCCCAGTACCGATATATGTTGATGGCTAGACGGGAGAGATCATTACCAAACATATCTATTTACCTCACCTTGACCCAATTTCGTTGTATAATTTATGTTTATTTTAAAAGCGTTAGCAATATTATACACATAAAAAAAAGTATCATTATGACTGTAATGCAAATACATTGTTATTTCCATACAAAATGTTACATTATTTTTTACGCCATTGTGTTTTACACTTCCGTATTGTCAGTAAAACAACAAAATCAATGGGCCGCATTCCTCGTCACGCGGCTCTGAACGACATCATCCGAAGGGCTTTTGTCACTCCTGGAGTACCCGCGATCCTGGAACTCTCGGGGACCCGACGGCATGACCGTTAGGTCGTGGAAACTTGGCAGGTCCCTGGTGTGGGATGCGACATATGTAGACACATTAGCCCCATGGATGGATGTGCCAGGCGACCTAGTCAAGCTAGGGAAGTACGGCGGTTTCTGCTGACAACCTCAAGCTGCGCAAATATGCCAACCTCGGTACAGGTTACGAGTTTGCGCCGTTTGCGGTCGAGACTATAGGCCCATGGGGCTCAGCCAAGCGTCTGGCTATTTATAGTTTAGTTTATTTTTAATTTTATTATTTAGGTAGCTTTTAATTTATATTTAATTTACTAATTAATAGTACTAATTAGATAATAATCAAATACTATAATGATCAAATTTAACTTTTCTATTTTTATTTTTTTCCCCAGCTTTTTCCTCTTACCTTCAGCGGGTAAATAACCTAACAGCGAAGGGACTCTCATAGCAATGATACGAAGGGAGTTACATATATGTATATCTATAACAACCACATTGAATTAATATTTTCCTTATTCCACAGTATTTACTTTTAGGAAGGTAGGTATGTATTCTGTATAGTTAATGCGTTTTCCTTTGATGTAGGTAGATAAAGCTCGGCTGTTTAATATAAAAAGTTTTTTTTTTCGGTACTACCACATGAATATATATATTTTTAATCGTAGTAGATACAAAAATATGAAAATAAAATAGATTACAAAACTAATTATAAATAAAACTAAACTAAAAATACCTATGAAATTAAAACTATTCTACAAAATAAACTAAGGGCTAGTGATGTGATAAATGTAAAAATGTATTTACATTTTTTTTTACTAAATTATAAATAAAATAAACTGCACTACAAATAAAAGTAATTATAAACTAAACTTAGACAAAACAGGACACTCGCTGCGTTCCCCCGATGAACGGCGAGGCTGACCCTTTGAACAAAATATTCTCTGCTCAAAGGGCCACCCGTCGCCAAGCGGAGTTTTCCCAAGCTCACGAGGCATTGTTTATTGTAGTCTAGTTTATTTTACTTTATTTATTATATTATTTTTTATTATATTATTTTATTTAGGTAGTTTTTAATTTATATTTAATGTATATTAATGCAATAGTAATTCGTTTTCTTTCTCTCTTGAATTTTCGCAGTTCGTTAACCTCATGAAACGTGCATCATATATGCATTACAGCAACAGGCATTTCCTGAAATTTATTGGGGATTAATATTATCTTAATATCCACTTTCGTTTCATATTTGTTTGTACAATTTTATAATTAACGATGAGCCGTTACGAGATTATACCAAGTAATCATAATTCAGTAAAAAAAAAACTACTATTCGTTAAACAATAAATAGGTGGTAGGCGGACTGATGGTGGTAATTTGCCCAGTCTGCTGGGGCGGGGAAGTATCAACCATACGTGATCGTATCATACATAAGTGTATACACACGTTTCGGGATCAGGTCCGAATTGCCGTCATGCAATTAATAATAAATAATAAAACATATATTTTTTTTCAATATCATAAATTTTATTCGAAGTTAATTATAGTACATTAAATATAAATTAAAAGCTACCTAAATAATACAATTATAAATAAACTAAACTATAAATAAAAAATGTCCTCTAGAGACGTCCCATCCGAGATAGTCCCAAGGAGACTGGCAACATTTCCCCTCTGTATAGCGAGGCTAATACGTTGGCAGAAATAATTGCCAGCCTTTCTGTCTCCAGACCTTTCTGTCAGCCGCTTTGACAACTCCTTGGCCAAGCGCCTCGCTGACGGTCCCCATGGGCCCATCGTCTCGACCCCAAACGGCGCAAATTCGTAACCGATACCAAGGTTAGCGTATTTGCGCAATTTGAGGTTCTCCGCAGAAAAAGCCGCACTTCCCGCGGCTGACGAGGTCGCCTGGATGTGAGATGGAGCTAATGTATCTACACACGTCGCATCCCACACCAAAGACCTGCCAAGTTTCCACGGCCCAACAGTCATTCTGTCGGGTCTCTTGCCATCGCTCCGCGCAATCCCAGATGGTTCTAATATTGCGGGTACCCCAGCAGTGACAAGAGCCCTTCGGATGATGTCGTTGAGAGCCGCGTGACGAGGAATGCGGCCAGCACTTCTAGCACAAGAAAGCCCGTGGTGTCCGAGATGATCGACTGGTTCTCCGCATCGACACTGGTGCGGGTGGACAGTCCGGGCTCCGAGACGAAGGCACACCGCCATGGTCAGTGTATTTCGATCAAGGAGTGTGCCAACCGATGCTGAGGAAAAAGCCTGCAACCAAAAAAACATATTAAAACATATTAGAACAAAAAAAAATTTAATCCGAATTAAATTAATATTAATGGTGGCAAGAAAGCTTGCTGTATTGCAATTCTGATTATTTGGACGAAGAAAGAGCCAGGCCTTTTGTCACTTGAGGAGATGACAAGACGCGGTGTGGTGTTTTTTAAAAAAAAATTGGCGCTTGGGCTGTAATATACTTACATACTAGCGCCGCTTGCCAGACTCATTGTAAATTGCCTCTTAAGATATAAAACTTCTATAAGGTAATAATAACTAAGTATGACAGGGTGATGTCATATCGCCGAAACTGTTTTCCAATGCGTTGGGGGACGTCTTTAAAATGCTGGACTGGAGAAACTGTGGCAAAAATGCCAAAGGAGAATCACTCCGTTTTGCGAAAGACATAGCCATAATAGCTAGCTCGCTGGAGGATCTTAGCTAAACGGCTTAAACATAGCGTACCAGCCTCGAAATGAACTTGGAAAAGACAAAAGTCATGCAATTAGTTAAGCCGGAAAAATGTTGGGGATAAAGGGTCTGTTTCCAGTTGCTAACATGCATGGACCTCACGCACTACTTACCATCCGGTGGGCGCAAGGCTCGTGCCAGTATAAGAAATACCTTTTTATTTATGCTGTTTAATTGTACGTGCATTTAGCACTTAAATAAGTCAAGTGCTGATCCATTTTTTATTACACCTTCTTTTTCCATTGCAATAGAGTATAATTTAGAACCCAAGTGTTTAATCTAATTTTGTCGTGGACGTAATGCTTAAGGACTGGACGAGTCATTATCATATTGGTTGTAAATTTTGATGAGATTTGTTCTATTCGTTTGTATGTATGTGTGTATATGTATAATACATCATCATTACAGCCCCTAGAACACAGCGCTGGGGGACCTCCACTGCTGAAGATGGGCCTTCCAGAACATATATCTGGAGAATTTAGCCTACACTCGCCACGCTGGCCAGACGGCTATGTATGATGTATGCATGTATCCGGTTCATCTATTGTTTACGTAAATATGATCATATCTCTGAGTATCGAGCTAAGTTAAAGTGGTTACCGATTCGGTGTCGCAGGAATCTTAGAGTACTCTGTTTACTTTTTTCTGTTCTTAATGAACCTGCGACGCCGAAATACCTCAAGGATGATTTTGCCTATATTTCTTCGTTCCACGATAGATCTTTACGCTCCTCTCATAACTCTCTTCTTTCTATCCCTTCGCATAATTCTAGTTTCATTTCAAACTCGTTAACTGTCGTTGTCGCCACTAATTTGTGGAACAATTTGCCTCTTAGCATCAGGCAGGTAACCACCAGATCGCTATTTAAAAAAATGGTCTATTCGCATTTCCTATCGCAATAAAGCTAGTATATTATTATGTATGTATGTAGGTTTATATGGGTATATAAGTATGTATTAGTACGTAGTATATTATATATTTATACATCTAGTTAGTTATTAAATATTTTTTTATTTTTTTTTATTATCCTTTATTTTTGCACCTACTTTTCAGTAAAGTGTTTAAAGTTATCCCAATGGTTGGCTATGATAAAATGTCTTGCGGCATTAAAGCCCGCCTTTGTCTTTGTGCAATAAAGTATTAAATAAATAAATAAATAAAAATATGATATATATTATACTATAATGACGTTATTGTGTCATTCATGAATATGCATTTATTATGATTGTTTATTATTTATTTGTGTTATATATATAATAAATTATATTATTATTTACTATTGTAGTTCTGTACCAGAGCCTCGACATATTTATGCTTGAAGTGAAAATCAGCGCTGTGTCAAATCAATGCTGAGCTGATTCCCTATTTGTCACCACACGTTTTTAATTTTACTTTTTTTGTTAATGTGACAAATAAAATATTTTTCTTTCTTTCTTTCTGGTGGTGTAAACGCTCTCCATTAATCGTCAATGTTCACCATTGTTCCCAAGCCTCGGAGAGCACGTTAAGCCGTCAGTTACGGTTCCACTTGTGGAATCGTTAATAAATTGTAATCAGATCTTTGCCAACTGCCGAGCGTGGTGAGTTTTGGCCAAATTCTCCAGATTATGGAAGGCCCATCTACAGCAGTGGAGGTCTACGATTCTAAGTATATATATTCGTATGACTCCGTATTCTAAGGGCTGTAATGATAATGATTGTCAACTGCGAAGCCTAATATGTCAGCTTTAGGCAATGTTTTTTATGCATCCACATACCGTAGCCACTATCCCTACACGTACATACAAATTTGGAGACTCTTGCATCTGTTGCACGCTGAAGATGTGGAATGCTCTCCCAGCCAGTGTGTTTCCCCACTCCTATAACCTGGAGTCATTCAAACGAAGTGTGAAAAAGCATCTTTATAGGCCGGCATAGTGATAGGGACTGATGTCGGTCGTCTAAGGCTGGCGTCAGTTGCTCCCATTTTTGGACCTCGCGTACCGCTTACCATCAGGTGGACGCGGTGTCACATTTCGTGCTCAGTATATAAAAAAAAAAGCATGGATCTCATCCTCCATATATACATACATATCTTCACGCGCCAGCTCCCTTGTCATGTGCATAGGATTATGTCCTGTCTTTATATTCTACGTCTCTGGGTATCGTGGGAAAGTTCCTTCGCAGTCTTTGAACCCTGGTCCCGCCCACAGTCAGGTGCTCTCGATATTTGTTTGCTCACCTCCTCCTTAAGCCGTACTTTTCCTTGCGAAATTACCAGGCTGGAAAACAAATGCGCTCCGATAAACAAGAGTTAGTGGATTTAATTATTTAATGGATTTTCATTGGAAGGGAATGGTTTTTTTTTTTTAAACAAAAGCTAATTTATGTGTTTATAAATAGATTATACAAACCATATTTGAAGGGCCGGTTGCAAAAAGGATAATTATCTTTTGACATGTTTAACACTTCTGAGGCACGTCATTAGCCGAAATAAACAAAGTGACAATCTAACCAATCACGTAGCGTATATCTAAATGTTGATCAGAGGATATTTTTATCATCATTTCTGCAATGCTCCGTTTAAATGCAAGAAAAACTAAGGTGTTTGTTTGAAGAAAGAAGGATAACAAGCGTGACGATAAAGATTGATGATGAAACTCTAGAACAAGTAAATGAAATTATATATCTGGGCAATGTTTTAACTTCGGATGGGAAGTATGATAGGGATGTTGAAAGAAGAGTGAACGCGGGAAATAGTGTTGACGATGCCCTGGGGTCACTGATGCATATGTCAGTGACAAAGCTCGACTCGCTATACAGAGTGCAATGCTGGTACCAACACTTATGTATGGAAGAGAAATTATTTTATACTTTTTAGTCCGATATAAAAATAGTCTATTTTTTTTTATTTTAAGCTACATGGTATGGTTACAAATCTCACAAATTTACGCGCACAACAGACCTTGATGCCTATGAAACCGTGGACGATTTTGTATACCACTGTCAGTAATAAGGGAGGCTGCGAGGTTGAAATTCGTAGACGAATTGGAATGTCCGAAACTGCGATGAACTTAATAGAATATGGGATGACAGCAACATATCCAGAAAGACCAAAATTCCCATCGTCAGAACACTTGTCTTCTCCATTTTTCTGTACGGTTCGGAGACATGGACCATAAAAGCCACGTATAGAGCGAGGATTGATGAGTTTGAGATGTGATGCTGGCATCGTTTGCTCAGAATCCCTTGGACCGCACGACGTACTAACATTTCTGTTCTCGAAGAGCTTAAGCTGACCAGGGAGCAAAGACTTTCTACCGTCTGCTTTGCCCGAATTCTGCAATACTTTGCCCACATTGCAAGAAGAGAAGACGATAATCTAGAAAAACTTCCAATTACGGGCAAGGTAGACGGTAAAAGAACAAGAGGATGAAGCCCCAGTCCAGTCAGGTGACTGACCACCTGAACATCCCTGTACACCAGGCCATCCATTACGCTGAGGACCAAAACCGTTGGAGACGGCTGGTGGATGAGCTGCGATTGCGACGGAGTCGCGATACCCATCAGTGGGGTACCGACTAAGGAGGAGGAGGGTTATGTAATTGAAACTGATCAAAAAGTTGTGCATTAGTCCATTGTAAAAATATGGTTAGTACATTCAATTTTATTCGAAAATAATATCTATAAAGTATTAAAAAAAAAATTAATACTAATACTAAGGATAGAAATATAACTCCCATCCGGGTGGAATGGTGGCAAGAACGCTGGCTGCATTTTCCCGCTGAATTGCAATACTGATTCTTTGGGCGAGAAAGAACCAGCTCTCTTGTCACCAGAGTTTGTCTTCTTAAAACTTTTTTTGCGCTTGGACTCCATGATCCCAGAGTTTCTACAGCAAACGGCACAAATATGTAATCTTTAAATATACTTTCATAGTTGTGCCGCTTGCCGGACTCCGCATTTTCCGCCGCGACCCCGCTTTATGCGCTGTCCCCGTGTAATGCGGCGAGGGTGCCGACGCACTTGGCGTATTTTATTTATATTTTTACATTTTCATGCATTGTCATCCACTTCTGAGCTTTGTTCAAAATTTTAAGTCTCTAGTAGTCTAAAAACATGGTAAGATGGTAAAAAAATAGTAAAATAGCCTTGAACATATTTAGTTAGGCAACCCATCACCGCCGCTTTATATAGCTTATTTTATTGTATATAAAATGGCTTCCGTACTATTATTAATAATTATACAAGTATATTTTTTTAAATATAATATTTTTCGGTTATCAGTCATCTATCAAAATGTTGAAAATATTAAATCTTATAATTTTATAAAACTTTCCTTTCTTATAACATCTGCCAAATATATTTTTCTTCGCGAAAACACTGAAATTAGGGCAGCAAGGCGCTCTGTCAAGAGATCAAAGTTCGAAATTTACACTGAGAAGGTCATTGAACTTCCGGTAAAGTTATTTGCCTCAGATTCGGTATCCAAATTCTGTTTTTTAGGCGCAAACGTTATACATATAAAGAAATCATTTAACGACCACGTTAACGCACTGTCAATGTCAACCGCTAAAGATGATATTCGTATAATTATAGCATCAAAAAACATTTTAAAAGACATCGCTTTTCGACTTCTTTTATTCTATCAAGACGGCTGGTTCTTTCCTCGCTCTGAGAATTAGCATAGCAATTCAGCAAGGAAATGCGGCCAGCAGAGTTCACACTTTTCTCACGTACGTTTGTCATTGATTTACAACAACACTCTTCACGTGCCTCGGAGAGCAGGTTAAGCCGTCGGTTCCGGTTCCACTAATACCAACTTATAAAATCGTTAATAAATTGTGATTTTTGATCTATGTATACACATATGTAATGTAAGTTAATTTTTAATGTAAACTGAGCCTAAATGGAAAAGGAAAATATGACATGAATAAACTAGAACATAAATAAACTCACAAAAAAAAAACATAATTCATATAAAATAAAAAATAAAAAATTTGCTCCACCTAATCGCTGTCCTGTGACATGGTGCAGAATAAAATGTGCCATAGCTTAATGAGGTCATAAACCTGGTTAACAAGATCAAAATTGCTAGAGAACTAAATACGGCACACTAATAAATAATCAAATCATTATTGGGTAAACAATTAAATTGAGTGATAGATATAAATATATAACCTATCGTATATATACATTTTTCAAACATTTATTCATTCACCTGATTAGATTACTGTAAATGACTTGTCTATATTAACGTTTTAGCCATGATCTACTCTGATACATCTAACTAATCACCGGAGGCAGTATCAAGACAACTCTTATCCCGGACTGACTTTGCAAATCCACTTCGCTTGCTAATATACGAATACTGCTATACACATATATATAGTATAATTTTGCTCCTGCCTCCCATTCATTCATTTTGTCTTAGGTTAATAATCAATAACCTATTGGTTTTCACTTATTATTACTTATTTTTTCTTTTACTTTTGCTAGTCACAGTTCAATTGCACTATTAATTTAAATCTAATTACTATATTTTATTCTTATTTCTGTTTTAATTGTATTGTCTAAATAATATAAAATCTCTTTGGCTTGTGTTCCACTATTGCTATTTTGTTTATATGTTTAATATAATAAGCTGTGATTTTTTTAAAATAAATTAATTAATTTAAAATTGACATCAGAGCCTCTCGAAGTGGCGAGTGTGGGCCAAATTCTACAGATACATGTTCTGGAAGGCCCATTTCCAGTAGTGGAGGTCTAGGGGCTGTAATGATGAATGATTATTGTGCTATTTTAATGGTTGCGACTGAAGAAACAGGATCTGGCTACAGGTTATGCTGGTTTTAAAAATTCCCAATAAAATAAAATAAAAACAAGCCTAGCTTTGTTAAAAAATAACTTTATTATTGCTTTTTTAGACTCGCTAATGTTATTGTTTAAATAATGCGTAATAATAAATAGACCAGGAATCGAACCACGATTCTTCCAGGTCAATGTTCATATTAATATAATAAAAATATTTCCAGACAGGTCACACAGCGCCATCTAGTTTCCGTGGTAAGCTACGAGGCTTGTGTTACGGAAACTAGATGGTTGATAAACTACATATTATACTTCTTTTTTTTTGTAAATATATACATATTATACATTAAACTGGCCGTCCCATTAATATCAAACCAGGCTAATAAAGTTCAGCAGACAGATAGTGAGGTTGTCAAGGCACAGCTGGCTAATCAGGTAAAACTGTTTACCCCGTCAGGATCTTGGTGGTACTGGTAAAACAACGCTGTGGCTCATAAACCCAGAGAGTCTAGGTTCCACTACTGAGCAGTTGAGAATATTGAGCTCTAGCCAAAGGAGCCAAATCATGAGAGAGTATAGAGCAATGGTCTAAACAGCCGGTGATGACAGCATCCTTAGCAAATGAATCAACAATTTTTTTTTCTAAATAATATAATTGCACAGTAATATATAGTAAAAATAACATTAATCTAATAATAAAAGTAGGAAAACTACTATTTATATTTTTCATATAATTATATCGTTTGATTCTTATAAACTACTATTTATATTTTTCATATAATTATATCGTTTGATTCTTATAAACTACTATTTATATTTTTCATATAATGATATCATTTGATTCTTATAAACTACTATTTATATTTTTCATATAATGATATCATTTGATTCTTATAAACTACTATTTATATTTTTCATATAATGATATCATTTGATTCTTATAAACTACTATTTATATTTTTCATATAATGATATCATTTGATTCTTATAAACTACTATTTATATTTTTCATATAATGATATCATTTGATTCTTATAAACTACTATTTATATTTTTCATATAATGATATCATTTGATTCTTATAAACGACTATCAGCTAGTGTTTTACAGTTAGGCAACCTATCAACCATTGCATTTGTTAGCGTATTTTATAATAAAAAAAGTGAATTTCATTCAGATAACCAATCGGTGAAGGTCCTTTTAGACGTATCTAGACTATATGTAGTTTTTATTGCCTCCGTTTGATGTCCTTTTTATTATACGAGTGTAAGGGATCAATGTTTGACTGGCATCTATAGAGATTGCGCAAACTTTGGTTAGCGATGATAGTAGAAGGCAAATATGTACATGTAACGACATGGGGCAAGATGCGAGACAGTATGAGAATTAAAGCTAGGATGGTTTCAGTGTTGGTCATTGCAGTATGTGGATGCCGTATTATTTCTTGAATCTGCTAAGCTGCTGGTCTTCTACTTACTCTTAGAACCACTTTGCTGCTTAGTCTTCCACTTGCAGGAGTAAAATCATTTAAAATAATTTACGTGAATAAAGAAATTTGGACTTTGACTTTATTAAACTAAGAACCGCAAAGTGATTGATTTAGTCGTTTAGTAGTAGTCGTAATTATAACTTTAAAACTAATTAAAATGTAGTAAATCTATTTATTTATTTAAAACTTTATTGCACAAAAGTATACAAAGGCGTGACATAATGTCGCGTAACAGCCTGTCTGTCAGACCTTCGGGACAACGAGAACATGTATGTAAAGTAGGAACAATATCTAATATATATAAATATAATAAAAATTTCTGAGATAGTTCTCATATCTTATATACTCGTTTATATACATCGATTTACAGACTTAGCTCGAATCACACTCGGCAGGGCTCGTAATAGATTTGATAAATTTAAGTGTCTGGGCTACCGAGGATCTCACTGATGGGTGTCGAAAGGGAACGCAGTACTGTTGATGTTGGCGCGCAGATTTCCTCGTTGTGCGAGAGAGGTAAAAGTTACTCTTTTTGCCAAACCTTCTATACGTGCAGCTTGTGGGTCAACTATACGCACAAGGCATACAGCGCCCTACGTGTCCTGGGGCTGCCCCGTTGTTGCAGTGCATCTGGGATGCTAGCGGAGGCGCGGGTGGCTGGATTCCTCACTACAATGAAGAAGCGCTTTGCCTCAATCCTCGCTTGCGTAAGGAGCAGCCCCAGCAGCTTCCTGGTCATGTGGGCTGATAGGTAGGACTCTCTTTTATTGGGGCATTGTATACGCCTGCCTTCGACATGCATGTCCGCTCGATTTGCTCGAATGAAACTGACAGTTTTCTATGGAAATCTGTCGCTTTTCATTCAAATATTTCAAACCGACACGCAAGTCGAAAGCGCCAGAATTAGGCCCCTTTTGGATACCCAGAGACGGATAAAATGTGTATTTATGGAAATGTATTCTAAAATAAATGTTTATTATTATTATGTAATGTGAATTCTTAAAGAATATCGGCATTATTATTTATTTTCCCCATACTATAGTGAATACGCTCTATAGATGTGAGGTTCTGTATTTGTGACATAGAGTGTCACGTCTTGTGAACCTTTCAGGATAGCGACCCTGCGAACCTCGTGGATCATATTTTGCGTGAGAAATGATAGTAACATTATATAAAATTATCTTTTAGATGGTAAAGTAGATAAAATTCAAATTTTACTCTAAAATTTAAATCGGTTGTAAGAACGCTTTCCTTAAAATCCAAAAAGGTACGCGGTTTGAACCCCGGCATGTACCAATGAGAGTTATAGATGTTATACATTTTAATGAGACAACAGTTTTTGAATCGTTAAATATAAATATTGCTAAGATATTATTATTATTATGATTTGAATTATTTTGTTTTTTGAGTCGGTATTTTTAATTATGTTCATAGCTTAGAATTGCCAGCTGCAATATTTTTTTAATAGTAGGTACTCATTAAATAAGCCGTATTTTTTAAAATTTGTAATGTAAAAAAATAAATAAATTTTGAGTAAATTTGAAAAACCTATAATTATTGAAATATAAGTAATGTAAAGTATGTTCACGACCGTTTCCCTTTCAGGGTAGTCCAAAACCATCCTTATAAAGAAGCGGATTTAAATTTAGCCAACTTTAGTATAGGCTAAGTGGCAAGCTCATCGATGTCTCTAGAGTACCAAACTCGATAAATATCACAAAAAAAAAAAAAAAAAAATTGTGTCCCGACCAGGAATCGAAACCGGTACCTCCGAGTCTAAATTCACGGACTTAACCGCTAGACCACGGAGGCAGTTAAAGTAAAATTACAATATCTCGGCAATTATTAAATGGCGGATTCATTTTTTTCTATTTTGTCCCCCCTATCAGCTCCTGACGGATATACGTCCAATTAACAGTAACCCCATTTTTTTTATACTAGCATGGCACTTGGTAAGTGGCAAGGTCCACGAATGATAGCAGCTGGAATCAGACACTCACGACTGACATCAGTCTCTGATACTATGCGGATTTGACTGGGCATAACAGAAATTCAGTGTCGAATTCCCGAAACGTGTCGATACACTTCACTGGGTTTATCGGTATAAACGGTGGATACAACCCCGCCCCGGCAGACTGGAAAATTACCATCATCAGTCCGCCTAGAGAAAAGACAAATTTCTAAGCATTCCATGGATTCACCGTGCGGGTGCCGGGTCCTTCGTGTGTGGGTAAGAGATGAGAATAATGGTGTCTCGGGCTTGCGACCGACAATAGGCTGGTTTAAGAAAAGGAGGCCTCCTTTTTTTATTTTATTGCGCGACAATCGCTCACCATCCACCATTCTACTTCTCTCCCTACCCAACCAAATACTGTATGATTCCGTTAATGCCGTCTTGGAAGCTCGTTCCATAAATGTACTGACGGCAGACCTGCTTAGGCCCAATTCTTTCAGTAAGTGATGCAAAGATTTTGCTGGAATTCCTCTCGCACCAACTTCCACTGCGTAAAGCTGAGTCTTGAACCCGTTCCTGATCATTTCTTCTGTGAGATCATAATATTTATTCGACTTCATGTTGTGGTCTTTTGGAATATTTGATTCCCACGGAACGGTAAGTTCAATAAGGATAATTTTTTTCAAGTTCCGGGAACACACTAAGATGTCTGGCCTATAGGCTGATACAGCTAGTTCATCTGGGATCCTATAATGGTGTTCAAATGTATCCATGAGTATTTTCCAGTCTGATGCGGCGCCAAGGATCGAGGTGGGCTTGCATTTAGTTTTCGTGCTTTGCCCTTCCTTTACAAATGTGGTCAAAGTTTTATTTGTAGTCAGTCCCTTTTTGGCTCTTGCGATAGAAAGACTTGTGCTTGTAAGTTGTTCTTGTTAAATGTATGTGCCATTTACAATGATGTCAAATGCCAATTATTACTTTCAATTGAACTAATATTGAAAGCTTGCCATGGTGGTATTTATATAAAAATAACACCGCTTGAAACAAGTACATACATAGATACAGCTATAGATGTATAGATCACAAGATTTTGAACTTAGTTTGCGTCAAATAAATCCACCTTCGCCTATTCTTTATAGTACGTACCTTGTTGGTGTACGTCGTAATTTCCACTTAAAATCTCATTAACCTGTTCTTAATAAGAGCTAATGAGAATTAATAGACCCCAACCTACGAGTTCCTGACGTGACATTTAACCTTAAGTTCCCTGGACCAGTTACAGAACATTTACCTTTGTGTTATTACGCGAAAAACCTAGAGACTGCTCTTAAAATCCGACGTAATCTCATATATTTATATACCCTATGGTAGTGTCTGATTTCCAGGGAACATTGGTTCAGTAATATAGACGTGAATGAGAGACAAATGTACATACATACAGACACACAAAGATCCTTTTTTTATTAACATAGATAGATTAACAGATACACATATACATACCTCCGAGTCTAGTGGTTAAGCCTATTTAGACGCAAAGGTACCGGGTTACATTCCTGCAGCCCTATTCTCTTACTTAAACGTAAACATTATATAATGGAATCCGTTAACTATCTAGATAGACGCTATTAAAGTTCATATTTGCACGGCAGCTGTCAATATCGAGCGCTTATAGAGTTGAGAATTACATAATATTTTGTAATTATAAAGCGACCTCTGACCGCAATGATGAAATACACTAATAATGTTTGCGACTAAGTAAGAGAAAAGGGCTACAGGAGCAAGTAGTAAATTAGGATTTACGTCAGAGGTTGCGTCATAATTACAAAATATTATGAAATTCTCAACTCTATAAGCGCTCGACCTTGACAGCGGCCGTGCAAATATCAACTTTAATAGCGTGATATCTAAATAGTTAACGGATTCCATTATATAACGTTTGCGCTTAAGTAACAGAATAGAGCTACTGGTTTCTGTATTTAGTTTATTTCTTGAGTTTCGTATGCTAGAGACATTGACGAGCTTGATTAAAAGCGTCGTCTCTGACCATTCCCGAAGAGATATGGTTGTGATGATACTTGAGTTTACTTTTTAATTAACAGATATTGTTTTATGAGTCTAAAAGCTTTGAGTTTGAGTTGGAGATGATTGAATTTGTTGAGCCGCCAGGTTGACGACTTTACTAAACAATGTTTGCAAGTATGTCAATATTATGCTGTCGTTCTGTGGGCGTAGGTTACAGGCCTGTGACCCTACTCTATTTAATATATTACTCTATTATCAAACAGTTGTCAATAAAAAAAAAAAAAACTGATAAAAAAACAAAAAAATAAAATTAATGTCAGTTGCAGAAAGGCAGATTATCTTTTGACATGATTAACGTATGCCTATGTGGCACGTCATTGGTTTGACACTGGTCACCAGAAGCTTAAAAAACATTTGTACTTTTTGCAATTACACGTAGTATTGTATGTAGAAGTATTTTATTTGTAAACCCGGAAGCGGTCTCCATTCAGATGCCATATAATTTTATGGTCAAAAGAAATTCATAATTGGTGGCAAAGAAATGAAATAAAAGAATATCGAAATTAGTATTTTCGATAAAGTGGGAATAAGAATAAGAACATATTCTAAGGTATTAGGTTGTATTTTATAACTATTGATCACTGTAATAATATGTTTTAAGGCCTAAAATTGTTTTCTACTCCTTAAATATATGTAGGAATAAAGCTAAGAATCTCATCTTTTTTATCTCTTTGGCTATAAGTAATAATTTTAAATAAAGATATATTTAAAAATTAAATATAGGTATTTATCCATGTGGCATGGTGCTAAAACACTGGCATAAATGGCTGTTCTTTATACCGAAATTTGTAAACAAAATAAGGTCTAGTTTGTGGTGACACGCGTATGAATTTTGCGGGTGATTTGGGACAAACTACGACCATTGACAGGAAATTGTGTCGTTGGTGAAAAAAATGCTGAAAATCTCCACTCATATACAAGGTTGGGTCAACGACCTCTGTGCTTTAAGTACAGGTATAGTCAGATAACCGACGACGTCATTTGGATTATACAAATGATAAATATTTTAATGAAATGTTATCAAGCGTGCCTCACGAGCACACTTTAAACATTTTAAAAGATAATCAGCCTTTTTGAAAACAGCCGTTAGGCTAATAAAATAAGATGGTAACTGCCTCCGTGGTCTAGCGGTTAAGTCCGTGGATTTAGACTCGGAGGTACCAGGTTCGATTCCTGGTCGGGACACAAAAATATTTATGAATGTAAATAAATACTTTACTTTTTAACACTTAGTGTTGTATTGGAACGTATTGAGAGATGCTGAGATTGGAACGCATCTCGGGGGTCGGGGGGAACAAGATGGTTGACAGGAGTGAGAGGAGTTAGGGAAGTTTGTAAACGTGAATAATATTAAAGATACGTGATTTCAAGAAGGTCGTTTTATTACATGGTGGCAGCGGTTGGATATATGGATATGGATACGAAATCGCAAGTTGTGAAAGTGCAGCCGGCGGTCCAAGCGCCGAGCGTGTTTGATTTTAATAAACCTGAAACGTGGGTCACATGGAAGAAAAGGTTTCTCAGGTATATGGAAATATCGGGCAATGATAAAAAAGAGGATCATGAAAAAGTTAATTTACTTCTCTATATAATGGGCGAGGGTTCTGAACAATTAATGTTGCAATTTGGTAACGATACAGGTTATACGGAGCTATTGGTAAAGTTGGAAAATTATTTTTACCCTAAAAAAAATGTCATTTACGAACGATACAAGTTTAATAGTAGGTGTCAGAAGGGCGATGAAACGGTAGATCAGTTCATAACAAATTTGTACAGCCTAGCGGAAAGCTGCGAGTTTGACTATCTGAAAGAGGAATTAATTAGAGATAGAATTGTGGTTGGCTTAAAAGATAAAAAATGCAGCGAGAGACTGCAGTTAAAGGCGGATTTGAAGTTGCCAGAGGCAATTAATATTGCACGACAATCAGAAATACAGCAACAGGAGTCAAAAATGTTTATGGAGCCACAGCAGGAAGTATATGAGTTGAATAAAGTGAATTTCAAACCTGTTTCCAACAGGGGTCAAGAATTTGGAAACAATACATGTTTTAGATGTGGTCGTAAGGGTCACTATGCAAGAACATGCAGGGTGAGGCTCCCATTTAAGAAGATGTTTAACGCCGGAGAAGGCTCATCACATATGAATCTGGTGGAATCTGGGCATCAGCAGGTACATAATAACTACATAGTGACTATTAATATATATAAAGACAATATATTTAGGTGTAAATTGGATTTCCTTATTGATACAGGAGCAGATTTAGTTGCGGTGCCAGAATGGTGTGTCAAGGAAGAGACAGAACTACAGCCTAATTTTGTGTGTGTTAATGGACCGGATGGAAGGAAGTTAGATGTTAAGGGATGTTTAGATTTAAAATTACAATATAAGAATAATGATTATATAGGAAAAGTTTATGTTATTAGGAATTTAAGTCAGCCTATCCTGGGTAAACCTGCATTACAGTCTATGAAGGTTGTACAAATTAATGCTGTTTATGAAACTGTTAGATTAAGTGAAACAATTAAGAAGGATTATGTCTTAAAAAAATATCCTTCTTTATTCACTGATTTGGGAGTTTTTGAAGATGTTTTTCATATTACTTTAGTTCAAGATCCACAGCCTTTTATTCAATCTGTGCCAAGAGTTATTCCGATACCATTATATGATAAGGTAAAACAAGAATTAGATAGATTGGTTAAACTAGGGATCATAAAACAAGTAGAAGAGCCGACACAGTTTGTTTCTCCCATAGTTGTTGTTCTGAAAGATGATGGCAATGTTCGAATATGTGGTGACTATACACGGGTCAATAAAAATATATTAAGACCAGTCTTTCCAATTCCTAAAGTAGAGGTAACTTTAAGTCGTTTAAAAGAAGCAAAATATTTTTCCAAGATAGATGCAGCATCAGGATTTCATCAAATTGTTTTAGATGAGGAATCCAGTAGGCTAACAACAATTATGACACCTTTTGGAAGATTTATGTATACACGTTTACCATTTGGATTAAATTGTGCACCAGAGTATTTTTCTATGAAATTTAATCAGTTGTTTTCTGACATGGATGTTCTAATTCATGTTGATGATATCTTAGTTTATAGTAGTACAGTAGAGGACCACAATAATAAACTTATAGAAGTTTTAACTAGGTTGGGTAAGGCAGGTATTGTTTTGAATAAAGAGAAATGTCAATTTGGTGTAACTGAGGTTAAATATTTGGGTCATGTCATTAACGCGGAAGGTATCAGACCTGATCCTGACAGAGTAGCAGCAATAACTAAATTTGAAATTCCTCAATCTTAAGTAGAACTAATGCAATTTTTAGGACTCATAAATTTTGTTGGAAAATTCATTCCTAACAGATCCAATTTGTTAGAACCTTTATATAGTTTATTAAAAAAAGACATTATATTTTCATGGGGGGTAGAGCAGAATAAAGCTTTTAATATTCTTAAGGGCTTATTGCAAACGTCGCCTATTTTAAGTCATTTTAATCCAGATAATAAGATAATAATTTCAGCTGATAGTAGTAGCTATGGTTTGGGTGCGGCTTTAATGCAAGAAAACAAAAAAATGGAAAGAACAATTGTGGCTTTTGCTAGTAGAACTTTGACCTCTACTGAAAAGAGGTATGCTCAAATTGAAAAAGAATGTTTAGCCCTTATATGGGCTACAAAGAAATTTAGAGATTTTATAACAGGTATTACAGTTCATTTAGAAACGGATCACAAACCACTTTTGCAGATTTTGGATTCCAAACCAATTGATGAGCTATCACCTAGGTTAATGAGTATGAGAATGAAACTTATGCCATTTAAATACACAATAAAATATATTCCAGGCAAGAGTTTGGTTGTTGCTGATGCTCTGTCAAGAAATCCTTTGAAAGATTTTGATGTTTCAAAAGAGTTTTATTTGGAAAGTTCTATGCAATTAAAGCAAATAAACAGTGTTAGTTTGTACAATGACAGCATTCTACAACAAATATACAATCAGCAAAAGGAATGTTCTTTGTGTGAAATTTTAAAAAAATTTACAATAGACGGTTGGCCAAATAAAAATAAAGTACCTAAAAATGTTAGACTTTATTATCAGTATAGATTTAATTTTACTGTACAGGGAGATTATTTGTTGTATGGCAATAGATTTGTTATACCTAAATCTATGCAGCTCATGATTTTGGGTTTTATTCACCAAGGTCATTTGGGTATTACTAGATGTAGGGCTCGAGCTAAGGGCAGTGTGTGGTGGCTTGGGCTCTCAATTGATATAAAAAACTTAGTGGAAAATTGTTCCCAGTGTATTGAGGAAAGAACTAATAATAGGGAGCCAATGATTTCTGAAGAAATACCCAAACGACCGTGGCAAAAGTTAGCTTTGGATTTGTTTAAATTAAATGATTGTTGGTATTTGGTCATTGTAGATTATTACTCAAGATTTATAGAATTATTTAAGCTAAAAGATTTAACAGAAAACAGTATAATTGTCCGTTGTAAGGAAGTATTTTCTAGGCATGGTATACCAGAAATTGTAAGAACTGATTGTGGTACACAGTTTAAGAGTAATTTCCTACAGTTTGCCAAACAGTACAATTTTGTACATATTACAAGCAGTCCATATTATCCACAAAGTAATGGATGTGCAGAGTCAGCTGTAAAGATAGCTAAACAATTATTAAAGAAAAATGAAGATGTTCATTTGGCATTGTTATCTTATAGGAATACACCTTTAGAGTGTGGATATAGCCCAAGCCAACTATTATTTAACAGAAAATTAAGGGAGCTATTACCAATATTTAGCAAAACATCTAAATGGCAAAAATCTAAACTTCCATTTAAAAAAATATGTAAAGCTAGAAAACTTAGAATTGAGAAATATTACAATAAAAGACATAATGTAAGAAAATTAAGACAACTAAATGTGGGAGAAAGGGTTTGGATTATTGACTTAAGAATTTATGGTAATGTGATTGGTAGGTCTACAGAACCTAGATCATATATTTTACAAACAGAAAGAGGTAAATTTAGGAGAAATAGATTCCATTTGATTCCAGCTCCTTTTAGGAATGAAGTGGAACAGTCAATGGTTACCAATGCTCCAAATGTAGAAATAGTTCTTGAAACTGATGAGCATAAACAAAATGCAACTAATAATGTAGGTCAATCTTTACCTGTACCTATAGCTGTTTCTAAAAGGCAAACTAGGCCACCTGTTTGGCACAGGGATTATAATATGGATATTTAAGTTCTAATTAGATTAATTATTATAAAAAAGAAAAAGGGGAGGATGTTGTATTGGAACGTATTGAGAGATGCTGAGATTGGAACGCATCTCGGGGGTCGGGGGGAACAAGATGGTTGACAGGAGTGAGAGGAGTTAGGGAAGTTTGTAAACGTGAATAATATTAAAGATACGTGATTTCAAGAAGGTCGTTTTATTACACTTAGTTAAAATAGGTTTTATATTCATTTTTGTCCACAATAGTGTTCTTCTTTTTATGGTTACCGGTCTATTATTTTTTTTTTTTACTTTATTCAAGATACAATTTTAACACAGTATACCTCGTCATTGACCCTTCAGTTACTTAGTCGCAAACGTTCTTAGTGGATTTCGTTATTTACGTCAGAGGTTGCGTCATAATTACAAATTATTATTCAATTCTCAACTCTATAAGCGCTCGACCTTGACAGCGTCCGTGCGAATATCAACCTTATTAGCGTGTTATATATTTAGTTAACGAATTTCATTATATAAAGTTTGCGATTAACTAACAGAATAGGGATATTGGTTAGTCTAAATTTAGAAACAAAATAGGATTGACCAGCGGTAAGTAATGAGATGCTGTCAAAAAATAGTCGCCCTTGGATAAAGAAATACATTTTACTTGTAAGTTAGCCAACCAAAAGACGACCCAGGTATTCATGCAAGTCCTGTACTATTGTTTTTCAGACTTTTATCATAAAGAAATTCCACTGCCATTTTATGGCTGTGAATTTTTCCTTTGATGTGATTTTAGGACTCGATATCAATGTAATTTATTACTCATTGTTTTTCGATAAAAAATATAGACACAAAGGCTTTATGCAAGGGACAAAGTTTCCTCGCCAAGCCGTCTGGCCAGCGTGGCGAGTGTAGGCCAAATTCTCCAGATATATGTTCTGGAAGGCCCATTCTGCAGCAGTGGAGGTCTAGAACGCTGTGTTCTAGGGGCTGTTCTGAAGGGACAAAGTTAATATAAAATAGCTTAAAATGTTGCTTTTATTTATTCATACGTGCACGCTTTTAAAAAGCTTTTTTTTTAAGTCTTTTAGTGTTCTACTATATTCGCAATAGCAAAAAGAATATGTAATCCAGATGTCAAAAATAAAAAATGTTTTTAACCTGTCGTATTTCTGACGAAAACAATGAAAACATACCCTAGAAGACAAATTTCTAAGCATTCCATGAATTCACCGTGCGGGTGCCGGGTCCATCGTGTGTGGGTAAGAGATGAGAAGAATGGTGTCTCGGGCTTGCGACCGACAATAGGCTGGTTTAAGAAAAGGAGGCCTCCGTTTTTTATTTTATGCGCGATAATACGCTTACCATCCACCATTCTACTTCTCTCCCTACCCAACCAATGTTGCAATATATTAATTAATCGAATGCGTAATATATATATATTTAAATTATAAATTAGTTGTAATAAAAAATAATAGCAAAAGCACCTAGAAAAACAATGCTTTTTCAACTTTACATTTCATTTACTCGTACATAACAAATTATTAATGTTTAAATATTGCGTCAAATTTTTAGATTTTTAAATCGGTCGGGTATCTCTGACATTATGTATGTCACTCTCAAAGTTTCGCTGGCCTGTTGTGAATTCTGAACTCTGACTATAAATTGTTTCTTGTTATGCAATTATTGCTATATAATAAGTGTAACCTATAGTTAAAAGTTATTTGACACAGTTTAGACCTTATAAAGAGCAACATTATATGTATTAAAATTAAATTAGAATATATAACTAAGTTTATATATGTATATAAGAAAATTTGAGATCCACGTTGTTTGCATAATATTTTTTGCTATCTTGAATATATTTGTAGAATGAGCGTTGAGCACTTTTGGCGTGTTCCAAACATCAATCATCAATGTGCAATATACAATATTAGTTGTTCTCATTTTTTTTCTCACAAATTTTTGTAGTTCTCAAATTTTCTCTGTTCACAGCTTTGTGACAAAATTATGACACGTAAGTTCCAGCGTTCTTATTATCTGCCGGCCCTTACCTGTATTATTCTGCGTGTGTAAGCAATCATTAAATTTCGTTACACGAGTTTATATTATTGAATGGTTCTCAAATCACATTATTTTGTTGTTTGTATAGCTGCTGAAAGGGTGGTTAAATACTTTGACCTTTATACAAGGCACTGGGCATTTATTCCGAGACGATTTCCGATGTTTTGTATGTAAATGGTATTACGAGTCGAAGTGTAACATTTATAAACGTGCGCTCATCGCGCCTAAATACGATTTTCTTTAACGATTCCGAACGTCAAAAAAAAACACTTGCCGTTGAGACTAATTTTGATAGAAATTATTTTTGTGTTACGCATCGCGTGCTGAAGAGAATAACTAAACATAGGTATTCGTAAAAAATACGAAGAAATCACAAAGCTTACGCCGCATTGAATAAGTTGCCATTGTTATGGGTCTCATGTTGAGCCTAAAACCCTATATTACATGTAAAACTAATTTATTTCGTTTTATTTAATAATTCATTCATTACAGCGTGCTAGACCTTCACTGTTGGAGATGGACCTTTTAGAACTGATGAAACTTCAGGAAAATTTGGCCTACACTCGTCACGCTGGCCAGACACCCGTCTGGCGAGGGTCTGATGTCAATTTAAATGACAATTCATTAACGACTCCACAAGTTGGTATTAGTGAAACCAGAACCGAAAGCTTAACGTACTCTCCGAGGCACAGGAACAGTGGTGTTGGTAATCTATGACAAATGTACGTAAGATAAATATTTCTCATTACGGGCTCGGTCCTAGGCTTCCACAGCAGCACCCGATCACGGACGTAACGCATGTGCCACCACTGCAATGACATTCTAAGGAAGGGACGACCACCGGTCACGCCACAGCATGAGAACCTGAACAATAACAACGTCTAACTATGTTCTAGGGCTATGATGTGTAACATAAAACTGAATCTGAATGACCGGGGTCTTTAAACCTAAGTCACTGTTAGTATCTGTTTTCAAAAGATCGGGGTCAGCGCGTGGAGCTATTATTTTAGCACGTGTAAATGTGGCCTTGAAAATTGTGTGGGTGATAGATTTTTATACTAAACATTTGTATCACACCCCTCTAGTTTCTAGTTCGGTTAGCAAAGCATTGACTGTGAAAAAAATCATGCATACGCACTCGGGCAGAGTATAGAACTATCATTATGTATTATTTTATTCAACGGTAACAGTTCAGTAAGTCTTATTAAATCGGTGTTATTTTTATATAAATATCACCATGGCAAGCTAATAATATTACTTCTTCTTGAAATAAAAAATTGCACTTATAAATGTAATGTCACATACTAGGCTGGCGGACTGATTGTAGTAATTCGTGCCGATAAACCCAGTAAAGTGTATCCACACGTTTCGGGATTTGCGAGGTGAGGCGGAGTGCACAATCGTCCGAAAACGTATCGTCTAAGATCGATTACGTCTGTCAAAAATGTCATAAGCTTGGGCATTCCGCCTAGCGAACGACGACATATATATTTTAATACGATTGTGCACTCCTCCAAACCCCGCAGGCTCGAATTGCCGTCATGACCAGTCAAGCCGCCATAGTGTTAGGGACTTAAGTCAGTCATAAGTGTCTGATTCCAGTTGCTAACATTCATGGACCTTGGGCGCCAGTTACCATCACGTTGGGGCAAGATCACATGTCGTGAAGGTACAAAAAAAAAGCCTCGAGTTTGACAGTTCTAATCCTTGAGCGTAGTGACGTGCCAAGGCGTCCCTGTTTGACAGCTTAAAGGAATAATTGAGTGGAGGAGCCGTTGAGATAACGGCCTAAGAATACGGGGTGTTTATATATATATATATATATATTAATAACCGATTTGTATTCTTGATTGTGATTTCGATGGCTTTTCCGCACTAAGTCTTCATTGGACCATTGTGCGTGACCTTTACTCCTTCAACGGAGCCATCCGATCTCCTCCAGGAAGGCCAGGAGACCCGTTACGTTCCTACAGACCTCCGGAAGAGTCCTCGCAGTCTGGAGGAACCTCAGTCTAGGCGCAGCCACACTGTCGCACTCCATGAGCACATGCGCGGCCGTCTCCTCCTCTGCCATGCATCCTCTACACAGTGGGCTATCTGTAATGTTCAGAGTATGGAGATGTTTGTTAAAGGCACAGTGTCCCGTCAAGACCCCCACCACTATTCGAAGCCTGGCTCTGTCAAGGCCCATGTGAGGCGCCTGTCTGGTTTGGGAAGGGCCTCCCTGGACTGTCTGCAGTCTGTGGTCGATGCTCACATCTGCTCGTGCAGTTTATCAGTTCTTAGTATTCTTACTTCCAACTTGATTTTGTTGTTTAATAATTCTTAATAAAAATCACCCCTACTAAAGCTAGTCCTCACATGACCTAGTGTGCAGACCAGAGATTTATTGTTGTTACTAACACCTTTTACTTACCTTAATTATGTTCTTTTTTACTTTGTACTTACTGACCCTTTTGATGAATAAATTAATTTGAATTTGAATTTGTTAAACTAATAAACGGATGAAGCAGGGTCAAAAATTCTATTTATTTGAAAGAAGTTATTGGCCGCCAAAGTTTGCGACCTAACTAAAGTTATGTAGATGATAGATAGGGCACGGTTAAAGTATCTCAAAGACATGATCGTATTAAGGTCATTCAGTCAAGAACCCTACAACTTTAGTTTCACAGCCTTTGTCTAGCTTATAAGTATCTATTTAAATTTCATTATCGATTAAATAAATTTGAATTATACGACTTAGATAACTTTTGCTATACCTATAACCTCTCATTACAACTTCTACAGACAGACAGTGGGGTCGTCCAGGCCCGGATGGCTAATGGGCCTGAGTTGGGGATGGGGACATTCCCCCGTTTTTCCCGGCAGGATCTCAGCGGGTAACCGCTGGTAATTCATGCACGTTTGGTGCTGGGCGCTGTTACTGGTATAACAGCGCCCGTGTGGCTCACGAACCCATGGGGTCTAGGTTCGACTACTTCCGCTCTCCTCCAAGAGCGCTTCTCTAGGAAGCGGTCTCCCGTTGGGGGGCCGAGCGCAAGACGGAGCGATATTCTGAAGATGCTTGAAGTGTCCGTTGTCGGCCCGATAGAACATACGTCTAGTCAGGCCGACGACAAATTCCTCAATAGCATCTCCAGATCTCGAAATATGACGGAATTACGCACGAACCATGGTGCTCGGGAGGCCACTCTGAGCGATATGTTCTGCTGACTTTGGATCTTTTCTCTATTAGTCTTGGCCAGAAGGTGATGCCAGGCTGGCGCAGCATACGTGAGTCGGAAACGGATGAACATCTTGTAGATCCGGACCTTCAACCTGAGCGGCAAGCTGGAATTCATAACAGGACGTAACATGGCTCGGGCCGCCTTCGCCTGATTGACGGCGTGGCAGGCCATTTCACCCATTGTTAACGTCCTGTTAGTCCACTCGATGTTCTGTCCTCGAAGCTGCAGTGTTGGAGGCAGTCGGCATCTGGATGTCATCAATGCGGCAGTTTTGCCGACATTGATGGACATACGCCACTTGTCCAACCACGCAGGGAGAACAACTTCTAGAACACAGCGTCCTAGACCTCCACTGTTGGAGATGGACCTTCCAGAACTAAATCTAGAGAATTTGGCATAGACTCGCCACGCGGGCCACGGGTTGGCGAGGTACTTTTTTTTTTAAAAACAATTTATTAACGTTTCCACAAGTTGGTATTAGTGAAGCCATGCTCAACGTGGTCTCCGAGGCACCGCAACGGTGGTGTTGTAAATCTATGACAAATTCTCATTAAATTATTTAAGACTGCCTTTATGAGCAAGTTTTACCCCATTGCATTTTATCTATTTAATAAAATTAATAAAGCTATTAATGTAAATTCTTTAACTATAATAAATGTAAAATATTATATAATTTTAAGTTCTTGGTTAAATGAATTAAACTATGTTGAAACAGAAGAATTATTTTTATCAATATATGTATATATACGAATATATAAACAATAATACTATTATCATAATAATGATATTATCTACAAATAAAAAAATAAATTTAAAATAAACTAAAACAAAAACAAAAAAAACCTACTTACAAAACCTTATTTAAATATAAATCGTATCCGCGCGGCATGGTGGCAAGAACGCTGGCCGCATTTCCTCGCTGAATCGCTATGCTAATTCTCTGGGCGAGGAAAGAACCAGCCCTCTTGTCACCAGAGCAGACAATTGGACGAGGGGTGATGTTTTATAAAAATGTTTTAGCTCTTGGACCCCACGGGCCTAAAGTAGTCTTTGATTATAGATACGTTTTTGCGCCGCTTGCCAGACTCTGCGCTTTCACCTGCGGCTCCCGCTTTTAGCGCTGTCCTCCTGAGGTGTGACAAAGCCAAAGTGTCGACACAAGTGGCATCCCAGACTAAAAAAAAAGCCCGTCCCCGCTCCCAGGGGATCAGCATCATACCATCAGGTCTCTTGCCATCATCGCGGACTAATCCGGTGGGTTCCAGAATAGCTGGAATCTCAATGGTGGCAAGAGCCTGATTTATCAATATTTACTTTTACTTTGGAAAATAATCTAACACAAAGGCCCGTCCCCGCTCCCAGGGGATCAGCGTCATACCATCAGGTCTCTTGCCATCATCGCGGACTAATCCAGTGGGTTCCAGAATAGCTGGAATCTCAATGGTGGCAAGAGCCTGTTTTATCAATATTTACTTTTACTTTGGAAAATAATCTAACACAAAGCTCTTTTGTCGAAAAAGAACGTGTTTTACTCTTGCGTAACACTCGTCCGTTTGGCGTTAAGTTTATTTTATTATTTTCGTTTTCTTCATTAGGTATATCAAACACAAAAGGTACCTACATAAATTTCAGCATGACAATGAAAGGTGTGAATGTTAAGCCGGTGAATAAAATCCAATAAATTCACCCCGAGGCTGCTAAAAAAGGATGGACCGCGTTGTTGCAAAGTTCAATGAACTCGAAGAAAAACGAACTGAGGATTTTCGGCCTAAATTACCAATAGGTACTAAGAATTATGCGAGCATAATACAATATATTCGGCTTGACAGGATAAACCGGCCTTAAATGCTCCTTTCATTCAATTTCTTTCATTACCTTAACCCTAGAAAAATAAGGCGGCTCAAAAGCGAACGCGAAATAGACATATCGCTGCTATTTTAAATACCTACGTGTACAACATTATGTTTCTGAACCACTTAGGCTGGGTTGTACCAAAAATGTAATGATAAAAATTTAAAAAATACTATTGTGCCAGCAGAGCTTAATTTTAACTTTAATCGTTACGATTCATTTTGGTACAACTTAGTCTCTCTAGTCACTCTACGTCTTGCTTACGACCAGTAGCAAAATGTTTTTTTTTTATAAATATTTGAAATTTATTCGAACTAAGATACAAAAATATTAAACTAAAATTATGAAATAGCGAACCAAAATGCTGGCCTAAAACAAAATAATTCGATTATTATTTAACAACGAAATTCGGCGAGCGGTTAAAGACCCTCGCAGGTAGTGAGCCCTTAGTTTATTTTGTAGAATAGTTTTAATTTCATAGGTATTTTTAGTTTAGTTTTATTTATAATTAGTTTTTAATCTAGTTTAGTTTACTTTTTAATTAAATATTATTTAACATACTTATACTGTTATTTTACCTGTATTACTTTTAGTCATGGCTTTTACTTATAGTTAGATTTTTAAATTGTTTTGTTCTGGCCTGCCTCCGTGGTCTAGCGGTTAAGTCCGTGGTTTTAGATATATTTATTTATATAATATTTAATTTATTTGTGATATTTCTCGAGTTTGGTACGCTGGAGACATCGACGAGTTTGCCACTTGTCATGATTGACTTATAGTAAAGTTGGCTAAATGTGAATCCCCTTATTTATAAGCGTGGTTTCTGACCACCACAAAAGGGAAACGGTCGTGATGATACTTTACTTTTTTTTTGTATTATTATGTTTCACGTCGTTAAGTGTTTGAAAGTAGAAGGATGACAACCGTGACGATAAAGATTGATGATGAAACTCTAGAACAAGTAAATGAAATTATATATCTGTCTATCTATATTATCTACCGTTCTCATTGTTAATTGTAAATAGTAATAGTAGTTTGACATGTTGGGGTTGCTTTTTTTTTTAAACCGTTTGCCTTTTTATAAAACTATGTAGATGGCATGTGTGTGTACTCTGTTCGTGATCCCAATTAAATAAATTAAATTTTTTTATTTCCCTATTAATTAAATAACACTTCCTTAGAGTTACAAATGTAATCAAAAATAACTTAAATTTTTAAAATAAATAATTTATTTGAATTTATTTATTTCTTATTAGTACTACAAAATAAGTGTATCTTTATAGGGTTAAATAGGCTTAACAACACATGCAAAAAAGGTCGTTACGACCCTTATTTGGGGTATTAAAGCATTTTTTTTAAAAAAAGCTTGTTTAATGTTTAGCCTTTTTTACAAGGACATTATGACAGGTGTCAAGCTCGTCGATGTCTCAGACGTAACAGACGAAATATGGTAAAGCCTACGTGAAGCTGATACGCCTCTTTATAGACACGAATTAATATTAAGTACCCAACGCAGCTTAATATTCTCCATATTTCTTTATGCCGCTGAAACTTTGACTTTCAAAGCCTGTGATCGTAACCGCATCGATGCCTTTTAGATGTGGTGCTGGAGGCGTATGTCACGTATCTCTTGGAGTCAGACAGACAGCGGAGTCATCCAGGCCCGGATGTTCAATGGGCCTAGGTTGGGGATGGGATAATCTCCCGTTTTCCCCGGCAGAATCTCGATACTTTATTTTTTTTTGTATTATTATGTTTGACGTCGTTAAGTGTTTGAAAGAAGAAGGATGACAACCGTGGCGATAAAGATTGACGATGAAACTCTAGAACAAGTAAATGAAATTATATATCTGGGCAGTGTTTTCACTGCGGATGGGAAGTATGATAGGGATGTTGAAAGAAGAGTGAACGCGGGAAACAGTGTCAACGGTGCCCTGGGGTCACTGATCGCCAGTCGGAATGTCAGTGACAAAGCTCGACTCGCCATACATAATGCCATGCTGGTACCAACACTTATGTATGGAAGCGAGACGTGGATATGTCAGAATACGCATGAGAGTAGAGTTAATGCAGTAGAAATGAGATCGTTGCGTCGGATATGCGGCGTCACTTTGACGGACCGCATACGTAATGACGAAATACGAAAAAGGGTAGGTATGAAAGAAAGCATAGGGACACAAATAAGGAAAGGCATGCTACGATGGTTCGGGCATGTTGAAAGGATGAATGAAGAGAGATTGACGAACCAGATATATAATGCGAAAGTTGTGGGTAAAAGAGGCCCTGGCAGACCTAGACTCACATATTACGACCAAATTAATAAAACAATAGCTGAAGGTGCGTTGAAAAGCCATCAAAACAAAAGGGCATGTATGAAGAGGTTGATGAATGTCGAAGAAGCGAAAGAGGTATGTCGAGATCGTGACAAGTGGCGCTCAATTGTCTCTGTCTACCCCGCAAGGGATTTGGCGTGAAGATATGTATGTATGTAAGTGGGTGTAGAAAAACTCAAATAGGTTAAGCCAACATATTTAATAGTAAAATAAAACCTTAGCTAACGTACAGAAATTAACTATTTACATTAAACATTGTATAGAATGACATGATCATTGTTCAATTCCTTTCAATGAAGAACATAATTTATCACAGAGATTTTGACGATTTGCTTTACCTTACGTAATAAAACTTAAAAATATCCTTAAACATAATTGGTCCGTAAATCTTTAATTTAATTACTATAGTACAACAAAATGAAATTCAACCGATACCAAATTAATCTAAAAATTGTACAATAATATGGTGTTTAATTAATAAAAATATTATTACAGAGAGCTCTTATGAATAATAATAAAAAAAACATTAATTTATTAAAATATTTAAACTCTTATTTTTAAAAATACATCAGCTATAATGTTAAGCGTTATTCTGTATTTATAATTTTGTTATTTTATTGTTTCTCTTTCCAAATGATGGTTATCATGTACTGCTCCAGATTCACCAATATGTACTATAAAATGATATTGTTTTATATGAATATTGTAAAAATTGAGTAAAAGTGCAGAATACATCTCTTTTTGTCCTATGCCTACTTGCTCAATAAACGAATTGAATTGAAACGTGCCTAAGATCTATGAAGCGTGCTTACTTTGGCTACTATATGCCAACGTTACCTTAACGTTCGTCAATGCAAAATTATGTCGTAAATTTAATTAAGAAATAGGTTTTAGACTCAGCTTTACGCGGTGGAAGTTGTTGCAATAGGAATTCCATCAAAATCTTTGCACCACTTACTGAAAGAATTGAGCCTGAGTAGGTCTGCCGTCAATACATTTATGAAGCGAGCTTCCAAGACGGCATTAGCGGAATCATACAGTATTTGGTTGGGTAGGGAGAGGAGCAGAATGGTGCAGGATGGTAAGCTTCTTGTTGCGCAATAAAAAAGGAGGTCTTCATTGTAAACCAGCTTACAGTCAGTCACAAGCCCGAGACACCAGTCTGCTCCTATCTCTTTGCCACACACGATGGACTCGGCTCCTGCACGGTCAATCAACGGAATGCTAATCACTGAGAATAATAGATATTTGATATAATGGAAAATCGACAGATAAACGATAATTTAAAAGATTTTTCAGTCCATTTTTTTAGTATAGTATTACCTATTACTTTAATTAAATGTTACCGTTGAAGCACCATTTAAGCTTTATCGATCTTTAAAAACATTAAAGCTATGTTTATAGTTTTCTTCAACGATTCGAGCCAATTTGTTTACAAATTCTTGTTATACAATCGCTCCATATATTGACTTATCGTTTAGGAAGATGATTGGAAAGTATATGTTTGATTATGTAATTTTTTTACGCAAATTTGTTTTGTGGGTTGTTCAACAACATCGAAATTAAAAACATGCTCTTCAAATTTATACCTACGCAAGAATTCATTCCTTTACCTAAATCGATTATGAATGATTTTAGACATTGTGTACGAATGATCTCTATCCATATTCATATACCGCGCGCCGTATTGTTCAGGAAGATTGGGGTGATACTGTTTTGTATTTGCGAATAATCTTGTTTTTTGAAATTATTTCCTTAGCAATATCGATAATATTCTTGGACGATTTTAGCCGAATTGTTTACGAATAATCTCTCCATATATCGCCCGTATCGTTCAGAAAGATGATTGGAATTGATAATGTATTTGTTAAGGATTAAATAGCCTTTATTTACTTTATTTATAGTAAAATAGAAAAAGTTGTAGTCATAGCAACGATGACATGTTTATAAGTTGGATTTGGAAGAATATAATTTAATTTGCAACATGTGAAAATGCTTTTTATTATTTTATCAAGACCTGGTGATGTCGATATGGTCCTTCGAGCCGGATTCAGTTTTTTAAATCACATAAGTATAATTTGCAAGAATTTTGTTTTCCCGTACATCCCACAGGCGTGTATTACGCTTTGGCTTAGGGACGCGGTAGAAAAATACATCATTCCCAAGACTTCCCGTACATCCCCCGCAAGTGTATAGCTACTACGCTTCAGCACAGGAATACGACAGAAGAACCAATATCCCGCATTCATGTTTTCCTGGATCATTCCACCGCCGGCAGTTATTGGACGTCGCAGCACAGGAATCTGGCAGAGGACGATATTTTCTCCCGGGTCATCCACCGCCGACAGTCACTCAACGTCGCAGCATAGAAATCCAGCAGAAAACAATAATCTTTTAAATCCATCACCTTTATTCTATACAGGAACAAAGACGCCACCGTCACCAAGAAGTGCCGTGTATTGCTAATTAAACATCTTGTTTTTGAAATGTTAAACAACATGTCAATGCGTAGGTTCAGCTTTCTATCTAAACTTATATCAGCTGGAAATCTTTTCTTTAGCAATATAGATATTGCTTTTGAACCATTTTAACCGAATATTGTACGAATAATCGCTCCAAATACCGCCATATCGTTTAAGAAAATAATAAGAAAATATGACTTAGGTTATGCTAATTTGACGCCTTGTTTTTTCAATTCTTCAACAACATCGGCATTGAAGTCTTCCTCTTTAAACTTATATCCGCAAGAAATCATTTCTTTAGCAATATCAATATTCTTCTTCAACGATTCCAGCCAAATCGTGTACGAATAATCGCTCCATATGCCTCCATATCGTTCAGGAAGATGATTGGGGTGGATATGTTTGTGTAATGACTCTAAGTTGTAGCCGTGGAAGAATATTTTGGACTGGATTTCAGAGTCGAGTAGAGGTTTGAACATGGCGTAGATTTTGTCAAACACCCAAGAGTGGTTTACCACGTGGACTGCATACGCCATTGTTGGAAAGCTCGACTGAAAATAATAATTAAAACAATATTAGAACAAGGTTTACTGTTTGATTTCTGAAAAGAAAATGATATTATACCTAGTATTTTAAATTGGATTTATTTTGAATTTTTTTGCTCTAAACAATTACGTTCGCGCGATCGTCGACCTTTCGCTACCTACTTGATTAGGGTTAGTATAAGTGGCGATATTTTTAGGAATATTTCTCTGCACTGTAACTTAAGATTTTATTATTGAATCATTAAAATAAAAAATACGTAGTTCTTTATTTTTATTCTAGATTCGAATATAAAAATATTTGCTCTTTAATATATTACACGCAGTATAGTGAAAAACCATTAGTCATATCATTAAAGGGTATCAAACCTACTATTTACATTTTAATTATCATTATAGTACAAAAAATAGCCCAAAATGGATGATGCCATTTGCTGTATGGATAAAATTAATGTTTAATACTTACCACTAAAAGTTTGATCATCTTGGATGCTAGACTTGGTGTCATCTGCCAGGCGTGGTGTGTGCCAAGATCTTCCAGGTCGAATAGAGCTATCCCACCTAGGATCTGCATTCTGGGCTCCAGTACACCAATCTCCAAAGTCATGATCGACGCTTTGACCATATCTTCAACAGAAATCGTGTTTGGATCCCAGCATCCTGAAAACATTTAGATTTTGACATTCATCATCACCGCCACATTGCACTCAATGGGAACATGTTTATTGCAACAATTTCTCTTTAATATTTTTTGCCATTTAAGGCAGATAATATTGTAAGTCATTAGTTAGTAAGATAAAATACTATAATTGTTACATATGTTATATATTTTATATTATATATATATACTCATGACTGACATCAGTTCCTAACACTATGCCAGCTTGACTGTTACGTTGTTGTTGTTTGTGTTCTCTTTTCCCGATGGCTGATGAATGAGGTGATAGGGAAGGCAAAGGGTCTAGTCTGACGTAATATATATTTCTTTATTATGAGTTAAGTAGGGTATCATCAAATTCCAGATGTTGCAGAATTTCATGCCTTTCTTGGAGTCACGCAGCTTTATAGCGGTATAATAGGGTTCACAGCGCGGGAAAACCGCAAATAATAAACTGCAATTTGTGCCCTTATTTAAAGTCAAATTTATAGTTTTCCATTGTAGCACATTATTAAACAAAACAACACCACTTTTGACTAACAATATCCACGGTAAATTTATTTACTAAACAAAAACATGTCCGCGCAAAAAGGCGCGAAGGACTCTCGGTTTTGACAGTTCTATTTATTCCTCGAGCGTAGTGACGTACCGAGGCGTCTGTTTGACTGCTGTCAAAGGAAGAAATTATTGAGTTGAGGAAACATCAATACGGGTGTGTCTTTTATCTTACCAATGCGATATAGCATCAATCGTCGTCCATTTTGGTCTCTATAAGGTGGTACGGCCAAGATGTTGTGTTCGCCAACCTGTCGAAGTTCCAGTGGGTACACGTCCTTATAATATTCTGCATTATCTTCCTTAAATTTGTAGTAGTTTACCAACTGAAATAATAAATTAAATATATATTTAACCTGACATTAAACTTTAAAAAAAAACCATTAGGGACGTCCCATCTGGCAAAAAAAAATCCTCTGTTTCTAATACGTTGGCAGAAATAATTATCAGCCTTCCTGTATCCAGACCTTTTCGTCTGCCGCTTTGACAACTCCTTGGCCAAGCGCCTCGCTGACGGTCCCCATGGGCCCATCGTCTCGACCCCAAACGGCGCAAATTCGTAACCGGCACCAAGGTTGGCATATTAGAGGTTCTTCGCAGAAAAAGCCGCTCTCCCCGCGCCTGACGAGGTTGCCTGGATGTAAGATGAAGCTAATGTGTCTACACACGTCGCATCCCACACCAGAGACCTGCCAAGTTTCCACAGCCCAACAGTCATTCCGTCGGGTCTCTTGCCATCGCTCCGCACAATCCCAGATGGAACTAAGATTGCGGGTACACCAGCATAACAAGAGCTCTTCGGATGATGTCGTTGAGAGCCGCGTGACGAGGAATGCGGCCAGCACTTCTAGCACAAGAAAGCCCGTGGTGTCCGAGATGATCCACTGGTTCTCCGCATCGACACTGGTGCGGGTGGATAGTCCGGGCTCCCAGACGAAGGCACACCGCCATGGTCAGTGTATTAATTATTTATTAAATGATACCTAATACCTTAATATTATTTTTTCTAGAAAGTTGAATAGACTACATTTCTTAAAAGTATAGGTACTCAGTATTGAAAAATTGGATTGTCTGAGCTAGATGGATGTTAAATCATCAAACCCCCTTAAGGAATATTACAAAATTAACGTACTAGTCTATGCGCTCGTTTTGGAATGAAATTTCGGCATCGTAGAAACCTTAATAGGAATGCTTCGTCCATTCTGTGGGGGCTGCATTCTCCGCGCTCTGAAATTAAAATACAAGTACTATTACAGATGTAGTGCATAATACAATATAAATTGTAAAATGCATGTATAAGTTGTTATTATTATTAGAATTGTATTTGTTATTGCGCGGTGGTGGCTCGGTTATAAGAACGCGTTCATTAAATCCTACAAAGGTCGATTCAAACCCAATTGCATGTACCAATGAGAAATGCACTTTTCTTACGTATATTTGTCATAGATTTACAACACCACGGTTCCCGTGCCTCGGAGAGCACATTAAGCCGTCGGTCTCGGTTCCACTAATAGTAACTTGTGGAATCGTTAGTAAATTGTCAATAAAAATTGACATATCTCCTCGCCAAGCCGTCTGTAAATTAAAAATTTACATATAATAATAATAATATATATAATAATAATAGTAATATAACAGTATATGTCTTGCTCACCATATATTAGTTCTCTGAGTTCGCAAATCGCCTGTAGCCTAGTGTCTGGATCTTCTCCGCAGTGTTCCCGAGCGTACTCCTGCACCTCTGGAGGCGGCTCTCCCAGGTCCAGCTCTACACTGTAATCTGGACTCGGCATGGCTGCTGAAGAAATATTAAGTATATAAATATATATATATATAAAAAGAGGTTTTAAATTAATTCTCCTTTGAACCGGATCATCATCATCATCATCTATCTGTGTCTCTCCACTGCTGGATATAGGCCTACCCCAAGGCTCGCCACTTCACTCGATCTTCTGCCACCCTCATGATGCATGCACCAAAATTAAGCCGGATACCTAATTCTAAATTCTACGGACCTGCAAGAACACTTGGCTAAAAATAATCGGAATTTCCAGAATTAAAATAAATCTTTTTTTTTATATAAAATAGCTGACAGGCTTATCTCGAAAGTAAAAAGTCAAATTAAGGCTGAGTTGCACCACAGTAATGATTAGGCTGGATGACCAAAATGTAATTAAAGTTAATAATGGCGTCGATTGTACCAGCTGATGGCAGTCTATATCCTTTCTACGAACTAAATTACGCACATTTTGGACATATTTGGACATACAATTTTAAACAGAGAAACATAGCAAAAACATTTATAACCATTTTCCTTTATTTCGATAAACTACATTTGTCAAAATTACACTCGGACAAAAATCGTTGAAAATTTTGGATTGTGCAAGCGTTAAACCAGTGATGTGGTAGGTAATGCGTCTCCTACACCATGTTATGTAATTTTAATTATTTTGAGAGCAAATAGTATCTAATATCACAAATAATTTTACAAAAAACACGAGTTAGCATTGACTATAAATATACGGTTCGGGCATTCAATTCAAATTATTTTTGACAAATTTAGACTGATTGAAAAAGATTGAAAAATCATCAATGATACGAACCGCGGTCTGAAGGACCCAACACGGGTTGTAAGTCGCATGCCCGTGGGGCCTCATAAGGAAACCAGAAGGCGCCTACGGCCTAAAACCTTATAAACCGTCTATCTTTCACTGTTGGCCCTGTGTGCCTTAACAGCTTTAATCTGAGTCGTAGCTACGGAGTGAAGGCACACGTTTGCCGCGAATTTAGACTGCCTACGTGGTCTAGCTTTTAAGTCCGTGGATTTAGACGTAATAATGATAGGGTAATATTTTTTTTTTATTGTTCTCTTCTCCCGATGGATGATGAATGAGGTGATAGGGAAGGCAAAGGGTCTAGCCCATACAGCCAAGTCTGACGTAATATATCTTTCTTTTTAATGAGTTAATGAGGTCATCATCAAATTCCAGATGCTGCAGAGTGTGATGCTTTTCTTGGAGTCACTTGCGGCACCATAGCTCAAACACGTCGGGTAAAATATGGGAGTTGACAGCGCGGGAAAATCGCTAAAAATAAACTGCAACTTGTGCCCCATATCTAAAGTCCAATTTATCGTTTTCCATAATTATTTACATTGTAGCACATTATTAGACAAAACAACACCACTTTTGACGAATAATATCCACAGTAAATTAATTTACAAAACAAAAACTTGAACTTGACATGTCCACGAAACATGGCGCGAACTACTCCTAATTTTTTTTATGTTAAAAAATATGCCCGATTCTAATATGAAGGTCATTTACCCTTTTGTCTCTATATTTAAAAACATAATGGCTGGCTTCATATATTTTTAGCATTACCTTGAAAATTTTCCTCTCAAATTATTGACATACATACAATGCGAACATATTCGTAAAAATCTTAGTACATTTAAGTACACAAAAAATAATTGCTTACTTACAAAGTGTGTTTTTATATATTTTATACAGATCACGGCATGTGACATCGCGCCCACCGGATGTTAAGCTTTACGCGAGGTCCATGAATTGAAGCAACTCTCGCCAGCCACTTACTTCGCTTGAAGCACTCCAGGTTTTAGAAGTGGCTGGGAGCGCATTCCACATCATCAGCGTGCGACAGATGTAAGAGTCTCTAAATTTATGAGTACGAGTAGGGATAGTTTAGTGGCTACAGTATGGTACGGTATATTTTGGCCTATGCGTGTTATTAAGCGCGGTGGTGGCTCGGTTGTAAGAACGCGTACCTTAAATCCTAAAAAGGTCGGTTCACATCCCCCCGCCATGTACCAATGAGAAATACACTTTTCTTACGTACATTTGTCGTTGATTTGTAGAGCACGTTAAGCCGTCGGTCCCGGTTCCACTAATGTCAACTTGTGGAATAGTTAATAAATTGACATAAAAAATTGGCATCATATCCTCGCCAAGCCGTCTGGCCAGAGCGTGGCGAGTGTAGGTCAAATTTTCTAGTTCTGGAAGGCCCATCTCCAGCAGTGGAGATGGCTCTGTATTCTTGGGGCTGTAATGAATGAATAAATGAATAGTTACAATATGAGAACGCAATCTTTAATGTTGCCAAAAAAAAAAATATTACCGAAAATATTTAAAATGGTAACATTTATGCCCTTCGAGGTTGAAAGAGTTAGCAACTAAGAAATTTCGAGGGTTCCTTAAAGGAACTCATTTGACAGCTGGATTGAATGGTTGAGTTGAGAAGCCGCTCAAGAAACGGCTTACCCTACGTTCACACGGAGACATCACATGTGCATTCGGTTTGAAGATTTGGTAAAGAACCGAAACGGGCAAAAAATAGCATCCGATTTTGCGACTACAATCAGATTCGGTCACACGGCATAATACCAAATACGATTCAGTGACAATAGAATTTTAATACATGCGTTCACACAAGTTTTTTTTACAAAAAAAAACCGAATTTGCGGTACGGCATGTCGGGTGATGGGCACAAACGCGGTGGGGCAACATCAGCGCCAGAGAACCGAGTACCGACCGACTAGTACGAGATATTTGGTCTGTGCTAGTACGCTTCCAAATTTGAATAAATATAGACGCTTGCCCACCGTTGTTCGTCTTTTCACAATTGGGTTTAACCAAAATCTCTTTCTAGGATGCCTTTGACGGCGATAATACCAATATATCATAGCAAGAGTGTTTATGTCCATCGCTTCCAAATGGTAGTGAGAGACTGAGCGCTTTCCTACAAAAAAAATAACATACCTTTTCGATCTCGTAAACGGGGTATTCGGTTTTGCCGTATACGGTTATAATTCAATCCGGTAAAACTTGACTCCGTGTGAACATAGCGTTAGAATACAGGCGTAGGTGTTGTTCAGAGATTTTATATTTAAAAAAAAATATGACCCTTTATGACCACACGACAATTTGGCGGAATATGCTAGTTAAGCTTAATGGATCAGTGCATCGTGAAAGCAGTGTCCCATAGCAAGAATCATTACTGCTTATACTTAATTCAATTATTGTTTTTGGAATCCTCTATGTTTGACTGTACATTAACACTCCGTCTGTATTTCTGCCAGAGCATGCAGGAAAGTGTTTCCCACGAGGATAGGTCCGTAATTTCGTGACTGGTGGAACAGCTCGCACAACCGGCTTTAGCACGCCTTGTGTGGCAGCAATACGTAACTATTGTAATTGCATATTTGTTTAAATTTCAATAACTATATTAAAATAACTTTTATTTATATTTCTGTTCCACTAAATTTAAATGTCGGCTATGGTATAATAAACAGAGGTTGTTGGAACTTCCAACACCATTTTCTGAACCATTGACCCTTTTGTCATATATCATTGTTTTATTTTTTAACTTTATTTTTATTAACATTTATTTTTGTGACAAATCAAAACGGATTTTATTTTATTTATTTAATTATTATAGCGCGTTTAGGTCAGAGATTATATTTTAAAAAACTATGAAAAAATATTTTCCTCATTTCATCAGCGTCCTAGACCTCCACTACTGGAGATGGGCCTTCCAGAACATATATCTGGAGAATTTAGCCTACACTCGCCACGCTGGAGAAAATATAATAATAATAATTATTATTGGAATACGTGCTAATATTTTGCTCATCGTATAAAATTGAATATGAAATTATATGAAAGAGATACGAGGGACAAACTGAAAGTTCTTAGAAAATCAAAAACTGAGCAAACCAGAGTCCATTCACATCAATACATCGCTGCGTACGATGGAACCACTAACCACTGCCCACTCTGCGTTCATAAATCATTTTTCTCGAAGTTATTCTTTTATTTTAAGAAATAAATAGAAATTGCTAGGTGCGAGGTCGGGGCTATACGGCGGGTGACCCAGTAATTCCAAGTCTAACGTCGTCAAATAGTCGATCGTTCGCCCGGGGCGTTGTGCGACAAAGTGTTGTCATGGTGAAGCATCCTACTGCGGAGTCGTTTCTCCCGAACTTTTTCAAAAACAAGTGGCAAACATTTGTTACTACCACTCTGAGTAAACTAAAGGTTGAATTAGCTCTTTTTCTTACTGCCTCCGTGGTCTAGCGGTTAAGTCCGTGAATTTAGACTCGGAGGGTTCAATTCCTGGTCGGTACACAAAAATATTTATTTATATAAATAAATGCATTTAATTAATATTTAATTTATTTGTGATATTTCTCGAGGTACGCTGGAAACATCGACGAGCTTGCCACTTGTCATGATTGACTTATACTAAAGTTAGCTAAATGTGAATACGCTTATTTACAAGCGTGGTTTCTGACCACCCCGAAAGGGAAACGGTCGTGATGATACTTTATTTTATTTAGCTTGATTTATTGCTTAGTAGACGTTAGTACTTGGGACACATCATGCAATAAAAAGTATAGCTTGCTGCAGCTCGTCATGCAAGGCAAGATACAAGGCTCCAGAAGACCGGGGAGAAGACGCACTTCCTGGCTAAAGAACCTCAGGGAGTGGTTCGGGATGAGCACCAGATCCTTGTTTCGGACAGCGGCCAACAAAATCAAAATCGCCTTAATATAATAATAATAATATATGTTTATTTAAAGCAACTAGGCTCACTTGTTAGTTACAAAATCCTTACAACTAATGTTAATATAAAAATGAAAATATAAGTAAAAGAAAATAAAATATGGCAATATTAAAACAATATGACCGAGCAGTAACCACTCCGCCCCTCACCAGTCTGACAGGATGCACCTCACTCCCGCCAGACCAGCAGCCACCAATGCACGGCGAACCATATCTTTCAGATATCATCTTCAGGATACTGTTAGTGCTTGTCCTCACTCTGTTAAGCAATGATGCAGTGGTTTTGCGTCTTATAGCAAAAAAGTCATCTGTATGAGCCTGCGCAAACATTGCGGACGCACTACAGTAGCGTGGCAGCATAATGATAGCTGACCTCCGATAGGAGATGGCACCTTGAGAAGAAGAAGACGTTAGATGTCGTAAGAAATATAATGTAACAGACATTTTATATGAATATGTGCTTGTTGTTTGAGAACAAAAACAAATTGCATCAAACCCGTGACCCACAAAACTTAAGATGTCTGACATCATGTTAAATAATTAGGAACTCGACATTTACATTACATAAGATGGCACCGAAACGAAACTTGTTATATGCAAAACCTACTTCTATAGGTGCGTTGACTTAAAACGGATTGGGCTATCTATATACCGAACCTATTAGTTAAATTCGGCGCTTAAATACGAAACACGTTATTGCTTAAGATAGTTTAACGGCTTTGCATCGCTTTCGCTCGCACAATCCAACATTTTATTTATTTAAAACTTGATTATATGTACAAGGGGCGGACTTAATGCCGCTGTGCATTCTTCAGCAGCCAACCTTTGGAACAATGCAGAGAATACTACATACAATATATCTTACATACACTGTTGGGAGCTGTTACCTATACCATTTTCTTAAAGAGTGATCTATTGGGCGCTTGGCGAATTGTTCCACAGATTCGCGGCCACCATTGCGAAAGAGTTTGACTTGAAGCTAGAGTGATGAGATGGGATAGATAAAACAGAATTGTGGGCCGAGCGAAGTGACCTGTTATGAAGTGACGATTTATATATTATAATATTTATTTATTTATTTAATATAATAATAATATAATTACATAATAAAATACCTTACCAAATAATAACTAAAATTGTAATATACAATATATATATATAATATATGTAGATACCCACAAATTCACAAAAGAGCTGGGTAAACGAATTTTTCAAGAGTATGGATCCCAAATCCCAATAACTACCTAAAACAGAATATTTCCATTATAATTCAACGAGGAAAGGCGCGAGCGTTTTAGATAACCCTCCCTGGTGGTAAGCTCTTAGTTTATTTTGTAGAATAGTTTTAATTTGAGAGGTATTTATAATTAGTTTTTTAATCTATTTTATATTAATATTTTTGTATCTACTTCCAATAAATTTATTTACATATATTATATTATTGACCAAGATTTACATTTTGCTCACAAATTTTATTTCCACATGTCATGCTCAGTATAAAAATAATAAAAAAGGGATATATATACGCAGTTAAAAGAAACCTTATTTGCCTACAATATATTCTTAGAATTCAGTCTTATTCCAGTGTAACATGCCCGTATATTTTGTTAGAATTTAATTTGTAAATCTAGGTCAGCTCACCGGTTCGGGGATTAAGAACAAAGGGACCATTTTGTATTCTACACAATGCTGTCTGGATGTTTTTTTGTGAAATAACAGACTAATTTATGTATGCGTTCATTCGAAGTAGCAATTTCGTTAAAAAAATGTTCCTTTTATCTACAAAAAGCTTGTAAACTGCCGTCATAAAGAACCTAACATTTTTAAATATATTTTAAATATGTATTTTTTTTACTTTTTTACAGATATTTTAGGAATATCTTAGATATCCTCAGATATCTCACCATTCTAGTTTTATGTTCGACTCATTTGCAGTTGTTGCCGCAAATCTGTGGAACAACCTGCCCTTAGATAACCGACAAGCGCCCAGCAGAATGCTATTTAAAAGACTGTAACTGTAAGTAATATTGTATATATGTATTTATGTATTATTATTTATTTGTATTTAGTATTATTATATATACATTTTTATAGTTAGCGATGGTAAGAGACCCGACATCAGTACCGTTGGGCCGTGGAATCTTGGGCGGTCTCTGGTGTGGGATGCGACATGTGTAGACACATTAGCCCTATTTACATCCAGGCAAGCTTATCCGCGTTGCGGTGGTGGCTCGGTTGTAAGAACGCGTTTCTTAAATCCTACAAAGGTCGGTTCAAATCCCCCCGGCATGTACCAATGACAAATACCCGTGCCTCGGAGAGCACGTTAAGCCGTCAGTCCCGCTTCCACTAATACCAACTTGTGGAATCGTTAATAAATTGTCATTAAAAATTTACATCATATCCTTGCCAAGCCGTCTGCCCAGCGTGGCTAGTGTAGGCCAAAGTCTTCAGATATATGTTCTGGAAGGCCCATCTCCAACTAACTAGGCGCCGTAATGAATGAAAAAAAAAAACTCATCCGGCAGTTACTGCTGAGAACCTCAAGATGCTCAAATCCGCCAACCTCGGTAAAGGTTACGAGTTTGGGTCGTTTGGGGTTGAGACGATGGGACCATAGGGACCCACAGCCAAGCGTCTGGCCAAGGAGATGTCCAAACGGATTCTTCTCTATCTTTCCTACACCCGGCACTCGTACGATAATCCATGGAATGCTATGAAATCTCTCATCCTCATGTTGTAATAAAATAAAGGAATCAGTATATTTTTTTTTGCAATTTTTCTCTGTTTAAAATTTGGTATATGAAAGTGAAAATATGTCTTAAACGACAGTAATTTTATTTTCTAAGAAGATGATCATTATATTTCACAATACTCTCAGACTTAAAAAAATCTTTGCTAATGTCGGAGTGTGCGAACGAGAGCGATGCAAAGCGTAAAAACAAGTTGTATCAAAACAAAATATTTGTTATTGTAATGGTTAAATTTAAAAATGGCATCAATTTTACCTAGACCGAGATCACCTAATCTAAAGCAAGACCAAGATTGGCTAAGTCTACGTCTTGATCCTGCTATGGGCAACAATTCATCTTCTTAGTCGCTACACTCTTGGCAGAGTGGTCGTGGTCGTCACTTGAGTGTCAGTGGCACGCTTAACAAGCCGTCGCCACTCGTCTCGAACTGCAGCCTTCCTGGAGTACTCATGTAGGGGGTGATCCAGTGCTGCTTTAACCTAGTCAGTCCATCTCATCGGAGACCTACCACGCATCCTCTTGCCATCGATTCTTCCCTGAACTACAAGGCGCTCAATGGATGAATCTCCACGCCGCGACACGTGTCCAAAGGAAGTGAGAATGCGTTATTGTACGATGGGCAACAATAGCTGAATGTAAATTAGCTGTTATCAAATAATAATAAAAATTTAACCTAATAGTATATCTAATTATCTCATCGATCTAAAGCTATGCATATCTTCCCTTTGTTTCCTATTATTTGTATATAATATAATGATTAATTAATTTCCACTCACTAATATCATAATAATCCTATGCTACTTGTATATAGCTATTTGTAAATATTTTAATTTTATTATCATTTTTATTTTGTTGATAAATGTTTAATATTTTTAATTTTTTTTTTTTTTTTGTATTTAACCCACTGTTTTGGAGGAATGAACTGTACAAATAATATAAAATCTTTCTGGCTTAAGAATAATTTATAATATTGTAATTTTTATGTCCAAGTTATAAGCTGTGGTTTTTCTGAAAATAAATAAATAGCTTCTTTTAAAAAGTGCGGTTTTTGACCACCCCGCATGGGATACAGTCGTGATGATACTTAGATAGGCAGCTATTTTTATAAAAACAAAGTACAACTTAAAGGTTACTTATTCTAAGAAGTCGGAGTCGGCTAAAATTATGAGGTAAGTAAGAATTTAAACATAAAACGCGAACCCTTTGTTTCTCATCGAAGGAATTTCAAGGATTTTAACTAGGACAATAAATAACGATGTTTTAAAAACATATTTGAAGTTTTTAGACGTACATTAAATATAAATTAAAAACTACCTAAATAATAAAATTAAAAATAAACTAACCTATAAATAAACCTATAAACTAGACTAAATTCAATATTACATAATATAACTGCCTCCGTGGTCTAGCGGTTAAGTCCGTGGATTTATACTCGGAGGTACCGGGTTCGATTCCTGGTCGGGACACAAAGATATTTATTAATGTATATTTATTTATTTATATAGTACACACAGCAGTACATATATTATCACACACATAACATAGTATAATTATAACTTATCTAATATATGTACCAATTAGGTGTCACAGCATTCACCAATATAAAAAGAAGAAGAAATTAAAAACTTATTACTGTTAAAACAAAAAAAAAAAACAAAAAAAAAATATTTGTGATATTTTTCGAGTTTGGTACGCTGGAGACATCGGCGAGCTTGCCACTTGTCATGATTGGCCTATAGTAAAGTTGGCTAAATGTGAATCCGCGTGTGAATACAAGCGTGGTTTCTGACCACCCCGAAAGGAAAACGATCGTGATGATATATTTATAAATATTATGCTAAAAAAATATCAAGTCTATTTAGCTTGCCACAATTAAGAGAAGACAATAATATATATCAAAAATAAAGCTATTACTACAAATAAAAATAAACATTTGTATTCGAAAAATAAAATTATATATGGGTAAAGAGATGTACAAAGGGTGACGGAGACATTTGGTATATAATAAACCAACTTTACTATCATCAAGTGGCAAGCTCGTCGATGTCTTTAGTGTACCAAACTCGATAAATATTACAAATAATTAAATAAATTATTGTGTCTAGACAAATCGAATCCGGTGTCATATAAGCCGTCTGGCCAGCGTGGCGAGCGTAGGCCAAATTCTCCAGTTCTGGAAGGCCCATCTCCAGCAGTGGATGTCTAGGACGCTTTGTTCTAGGGGCTGTAATGAATGAAAAAAAAATGAAATGAATTCAATTTTCATTTGTTAAACATATATGTAAACTGTACATTTAGTGTTCCTTCCGATTTAGTAAATGGTACTGTACATCTTTGCGAACCGTGACTCACCCAACATAAGGCTGAAAATCAGCGCTGCAGCCTCGGCTGTAGCATATGCTGAGCTGACCACCTATTTATCGCCACACCTGTATGTATGTTTCGGTATATAGAATAGGCTTACATTTATACATTTAGATTTATTCCTTGCATATTTATTTTTTTGTAACCATTGTAATTGTTGCGATAAATACAGTATTTTCATCCTTTCTTCTTTCTTTAAATCCGCTAGAATCAAAGGAAGTGATTTCCAATGTAACTTATGTCTGTTTTTTCTCTTTTTTATCTATTTGTATGTATCACTTATGTTTTTTAATTTGAATAAATAAAAAAATAGGACACGGACGCACATGATAGCAGAGCTGGATTTATGAAAAAAAGTCTATGTGAAAAAATCAGGTAAGTCACAAATAAGATAGATCCCTTGAGCAATAAGAAAGCCGACAAAACGCGAATTAAATTAGCATATAATTTTAGAACAATAAATTAAATGTGTTCGGTAAAAGATGTCTACATGTGGTGTGCCCAGCCAAGGTCTTAAATCGTTGCATCTTGCCCGACCGGGTTGCGGAACCGGTTCCACTGGTCTAGACTGGTTTCAAGGTCAACCTTTCGCTCATAACTTTTTTTTGGCAAACCATAATTATATGGTAAAACTATTTTAGGCCCAACAAGTTAATTTGGGTGGGTCTGGTCAAAAATTCAAATTGAATTAATATTTTATATTTTTTTTTTTATATAATATTTCTCATTGGTACATGCCGGAGGGGTTTGAACCTACCTTTGTAGGATCTTAAAAAAAGCGTTCTTACAACGGGGCCGTTCAGTTACCGGTCCCAAATGTACTAAAAAAAAAGAAAATTCTCATTGGGTTCAAACCGCGTGTACCTTTTCGGATTTTACGAAAAGCGTTCTAACAACCGAGCTGACATCGCAATATATTTTTTTGTAAATATTTTTTGAAATGAAATGAAATATGAAGTGAAATTTATTTGTCAGAAACATAGTAGGTACAAGGATGTAAATTTTATATGTAATTATATCACATGCTTCGCTATTTCTAGCATACAAATATTTAATTAGTCACATGACTTTGTGGAGACCTAGACACTGGGTATTCTTTTGACGAATAAAATCATTTATTAACCAGCATTTGTGTGACTTTTAATTTGAATAGTTTTAGTGGCTTATAGTAACTGGAAGCTTATTAAATATCTTTGTTACCATTGCATAACAATTTCGGCTATATTGGGTACTTTTATGCGCTGGAATAAAAAAAGGTAAAATTCAAGGTCGCTTCTCTGAGCTATGCTTAATAATTAGTTGATATCCATCTGAGAGCCATAGTTACTGATGTACCTAAAGAAGGTCGCTATCAGGTGTTGGATGAGGGTTGCAAAATACACCGTGCAAAGACGAGGGACCTACATCCATATAACGATGACAACTTTTGACAGCTCTTAACCTTCTGATTCTTGCTAATGTACGTTGAGAACCAAATTGACGCGCAGTAAGCTGTAGAAGGTTAAAACTGACGTTGACATCAGGAATTCCATATTTCTAAAATAATTTATACAAACCGCGATGTTGGCATTGATCTATGGATTTACCGTCGCCGGGTCAATCGTATGTGGGAAAGGAAGATCCTAGTGCCTCGGTTAAGTGTCGTCGGTATAATTCCGTTATTAAATATAAATATATTTTGGAATTGTATTGATATAAGAAATATACTAAAACAAAAACAATAACCTAATTTAAATATTCTAGATCGTATCCGCGCGGCATGGTGCAAAGAACGCTGGCCGCATTTGCTCGTTGAATCGCTATGCTGATTCTCTGGGCAAGGAAAGAACCAGCCCTCTTGTCACCAGAGCAGACAATTAGAAGAGGGGTGATGTTTTTTAAAAATGTTTTAAAGCGCTTGAACCCCACGGTCCTAAAGTCTCTACAGCAACCGGCACAAACACGTAGTCTTTGATTATAGATACGTATTTGCGCCGCTTGCCACACTCTGCGCTTTCCTGCGGTTCCCCTGAGGTGTGACTAAGCCAAAGTGTCGACGCAAGTGGCATCCAACACTAAGGCCCGTCCCCGCTCCCAGGGGATCAGCGTCATACCATCAGGTCTCTTGACATCATCGCGGACTAATCCAGTGGGTTCTAGAATAGCTGGAACCTCAATGGTGGCAAGAGGTTAATAAATTAAATATGATAAATGCACGATGAACTATAGTGAAAATAGGTACAGGTCACGCGATGAAAGGCATGGTTCGGACATGTTGAAAGAATGAGTGAAGAGAGATTGACGAACCAGATATATAATGCGAAAGTTGTGGTTAAAAGAGGCCCTGGCAGACCAAGACTTACCTATCACGATCAATGATCGTGATCGTGACAAGTGACGCTCAAATGTCTCTGCCTACCCCGCAAGGGATTTGGCGTGAAGATATGTATGTATGAGTGACATTTTTATATCCATTAATTTGGAACTTTATTATTTAGTGTCAAAAATTAATTGAGAAAGCACGATAAATATGAACTTTTCCGATAAATTACGATGGAATACTATTATACGCTACATCTGTAGGTACCTACATCCGAAATGTTACTGAATACAGGAAAACATGTTACATACAATTCAATTTATTTATTTGCGCTGAAATTTTTGCAACCCACTCTTATTCTTCGAAAGGTTAGCTGTCAGAACATACATGTAAAGTATTATACGTTCTGCTTGTCCACCAAATATAAGTAAAAAGTAAAATATCAACATGACCGTACCCCTTCTGTGGTGGTCAGAAACTACGCTTGTGGAAAAGCGGATTCACATTAAGCCAAGTAGGTCTCATTAAGTGACAAGCTTGTTGATGTCCCTGGTACCAAACTCAAGAAATATCATTATATAAATTATTGCGTCCTGGTTTTACCGCTAGACCACAGATACAGCTAAATGCTAATCCACCAAATAAATGCTAGGAAAATGAGCATTGCCTAAGGAAAATATTCATCAATAGTATCCACGATTGTTTGCTTGCAGTTCGAGTTCGTTATAAAGTTTTTAATAATTAGTGTTTAATCCAGGCAATATCGGCCTCCATAACATACGAGGTAGGTAGGTATTATACGTTCAGTTGTTTGATATTGTCTATTTATTAATACGGGCCTATCTCTCTCTATAAAATGACAAGTTTGCGAAATAAACCATCTTATAACAGACAGCTAAAACAAAAAAGTAGGTATAAAAAAACCCCTCAGCGTTAAAAAATAACTTTAATTAACAACTGAAAATAAATAAATAAATAAATAAAAACTAAAAAGAAGAAAACAAGCCCAAGGCGTCCGTCACCAAAAAGTTTAATAACCACTAAACTACACCATTGAAATAATTTGTATTGTTAAATAGGGTCTTTAACAGTCGGGTTTCCCGACTGTGGTTATAGAACACAACTGAACAAAACTATCTGCTACAAGGAACTTTGCGAATAATTGCAAATACGTCCTATGGCCATATCGCACTACCAGTAGTTTTAATTTTTCCGTGATCGATATTTAACACGCGCGTCCCCCTTTTCCCTCGCAAAGCTTTGGTGGATCAACATTGCAAAAACATAAACTATGTTTTGTTTGTCTAACAAGGAATTTATCTATTTATCACCTTTGACATTTATCTTTTATTAAATATATGTTAGTTTAACAAACGTCACACCTACATACTAATTAGGTATTAGTAGTGGAATATTCTAGACAGCAAATTGAACTTTGGTCTTTACCTAGCACGCTTCATCGATCTTCCGTAACCAAGTTTCTAAAGAATTTTTGCCCAAGACTCAGACTCACACCCGTGATCTAAGTTTTCCCAACTATTATTAATTATAGAGTTTCTTTAAAGGACATTGTAGAAGACAAAAGAGATTTCCCAAAACCAGGCCCCATTTTTTTTTGCAGCGTGCCACAACTAAATATAATTCAATAATCATAACAATTTATTGATTTTTTAAAATTTATTTACAACATCTGTTTTACCCCTGCATTTAAATATAATTTAATTAAATAGTCAATTGGCTATGATTTATGTAGGTATTGAATATGAGCGCTACGATTAGGTTCTTTATTATGATTAGGTTCTTTATTATGATCAGGTACTTTATTATAGATAAAACAAATAATTTCAAAGTGTAAACAATTCTCTGATTATATGGCGGGGTGAAAACTATTGAATTATTAACGTGAAAAAAGTTTTTGACAATTGTCGTTATGCTTGAGTAAAATAATTAAAATTAATTACAGATTATAAAAACACATTATATTAACTATCAAATAAAAAAGAAATCATTATGGTACGAGAACATTTGATTGGGCCCATTTCTCTATGAAAAATGGGCATTCTCATTTCTAAGCATTCCATGGATTTACTGTGCGAGTGCCGGTTCCATTGTTTGTGGGTAAGAAATGAGAAGAATGGTGTTTTGGGCTTGCGACCGACAATAGGCTGATTTAAAAAGGAGGCCTTCCACCATTCCACTCCTCTCCCTATCCAACCAAATGAAGCTCGTTCCATAAATGTATTGGCGGCAGACCTGCTTAGTCGCAATTCTTTCAGTAAGTGGTGCAAAGATAAAGCTGAGTCCTTAACCCGTTTAATACATCAGTCCTAAACACGTAATTTATGCATAACAATGGTCATAACCGAGTTGGGGATCATCAAATTCCATGTGTTCGCGGGAAATCTGAAAAAAATATAATTCCGCGAGTAACTCCTAGAAAAGCATCAAATTCTGCAGCATCTGGAATTTAATGATAACCTCATTAACCCATAAGAAAGAAAGATTTATTACGTCAGACTTGGCTGTATGGGCTAGACCCTTTGCCTTCCCTATCATCTCATTCATCATCCATCGGGAGAAAAGAACAAAAAAATAATAATGAATATTCACATAAATTCAAACATTATTTTTTTATCAATATAACAAAGTATTGTAATTACAAGATAAATATACGAGTATATCATTATCTCAGCCATTTTTAATTAAACGTTATACTTAAGTTTTAAAAAAAAACTTATTTTTTGTTAGCGTTACTTTTCACTGTTAGAAGTAAAAGATTTTCGCTTGATCGCCCATTTAATGTGGACCGACAAAAATTGACATGGTCGTAATTCAACCTAAAATGAACGATATGCAAGACTTGCTTGCTATCCACCGCGTGTTTTGTTACGTGTTAAGTAATTCAAAGTAAAACGTGCTTTTTTTACCGAACGCAACTCGAACGCGCCAAGTCTTAGTAAGTCTTGTTTCAAGCGCTGTTATTTTTATATAAATATATTTTTAAAATTATAATAAACGTTAGTTAGCTTAAGCATTTCATGTAGATTGTTCTTTCCCTTTACACCATGCAAATTAAATGAATACATTAGGAGATTTAGCAAAATCAAAATAATGCGCAAAAAAAATATTTTTTTATAGTTTTTACGCGCAAAGCCATCACTGATGCATTTGTTATCGTATTTCATTGTATAAAAAGTGGATTTTATTCGGTAACCGATCGGTAAAGGTCGGGTTCTTAGAAATCCTAATGTAGAACCGATACCCACCATAATATAAACCAATGGGGTGTATCAGGCAAAGCTTTTTGTAGATGTCGCTAGCGGCACTGGTACCTTGTTTACACCTTTGACGCATATTTTTTTTAATGTTCATGAAGTATTTTTATTTTTAAAACAGAAAAGTGTATTTTAAATTAACGTTACCTACCTTAAAATACGAATTAAGAAAGCGAACACCGTCTTTAAAAAGAAAAAAGGTTGGATTAATAGAACGGCAATTTTGAGATCACCATATGTTTGATTTCGTTTGCAAATCTCGATTTGTACACTTAAAAGCTGCTTACTTCGACATATTATCCAGAAAATAATAAATTTCGTAATAAAAATACAAGTTTTCTATGCAACTGACAGTTATATAAGGTACCTATCATGCGCCATCTATCGTGATAAAAAAATTGTGATACATTAGAAATACACTTTATTCTTGATGAATACTAAATAATAATAATAATACATATCGATATATATAGTACCTATTGTAACAAATTTTAAGGTTTGTGGGAGAAAATTAATACCATTTTTTTATTATTATTATTTCATATAATGAGTGCTCAGAAGAACTCTATAACCTTCCTCTCAATTGCGCAATTGAACCACAGAGTCATCTATATTAATTTATTTTGTTTTTTCTTTATAGTTTTTAATTATTAAGTAGTTTTTATTTATTTACTTTTTTAATTAAGAGTAATTTATGTTTTATCTATGTATTGTATGTATTTATATTATTTATTATCGTTATTTTTTTAGTTATAAGTTTTTAGCTGAATAAATCTCTTTATCTCAAATATTAGCGGTCATGCACCTTACAATTCCTGCTCCCATCTCCCAGAGGTTAGCTGTTAGAAAATCTTTTTAGACATTAAGCTCGCCTATGTACTGTAAAATGTATTATTTTCTGTGCAATAAATAATTAGTTCTGACGAGTCCTACGACAAATGTATTCACAAAAAAAGTGAATAAAACCGCTCATTGGAGCTAACAAGCCAATATTCGATGTATTCGAATGTATGATTCAGAGTTACATACATAATACTCAATTACGCCATAATCGATTTGTAATATTTCAACTGGCAACGTAATACGATTCAAAAATTCTGAACAATAGTCTACATTGTATTATAATGGCTAACATCTGGATAGTGGACAATGCTAGTCATCATTATCTTTTTACTTAGACATATATCTGCTAGTACCTACTTGCAAATATATATACTTTGCGAGGCGCTTGGCCAAGGAGTTGTTAAAGCGGTAGACGGAAAGGTCTGGAGACAGGAAGGCCGACAATTATTTCTGCCAACGTATTAGCCTCGCTATACAGAGGGGAAATGTTGCCAGTCTCCGTGGGACTATCTCGGATGGGACGTCTCTAGAAGACATTTTTTATTTATAAAAGTATCATCACGACCGTTTCCCTTTTGGGGTGGTCAGAAACCACGCTTATAAATAAGCGGATTCACATTTAGCCAACTTTACTATGGGCCAATCATGACAAGTGGCAAGCGTACGTATGTCTCCATCGCGCAGCGTACCAAACTCGAGAAATATCACAAATAAATTAAATATTAATTAAATGTATATATTTACATTAATAAATATTTTTGTGTCCCGACCAGGAATCGAACCCGGTACCTCCGAGTCTAAGTCTACGGACTTAACGCTAGACCACGGAGGCAGTTTATTATATAGTTTTATTTATGGTATAGTTTATTTTTAATTTATTTACTTCAAATATATCTACTCGCTAGTACCTACTTGAAAACTTTGGACCACAACAATGTTTTATCCATATACACGTGGACGACAAAAGGCACAACAGTCGCTTCATTTTTAGTTTAAGTTTGTTCATACTATACTAGCTTTATATTTATGTTTTAAAATAATGTTTAATGTAATTGTACTGTAATGTACAGAATACAGCAGTCCTAAACACGTAATGTATTCACATAATATTCGTTGATAACCCAGTCATGTCGTTACAGCCCCTAGAACACAGCGTCCTAGACCTCCACTGCTGGAGATGGGCCTTCCAGAACATATATCTGGAGAATTTGGCCTACACTCGCCACGCTGGCCAGACGGCTTGGCGAGGATATAATGTCAATTTTTTAATGACAGTTTACAATAAATAATTCCATAAGTTGGTATTGGTGAAACCGGGACTGACGGCTTAACATGCTCTCCGAGGCACGGAAACGGTGGTGTTGCAAACAAATGTACATAAGAAAAGTGTATTTCTCATTGGTACATGCCGGGTGGGTTTGAACCTACCTTTGTAGGATTTAATATATAATAATAAATAAATAAATATATAATATCATAAAATTTTCAGTCATATAATATCATCAAATTCCAAGTGTTGCAGAATTTGTTGCTTTTTATGGAGTAATTCGCGTCAATATCCCCCAAACATGTCGGGTATATTGGAGTTCACAAGCCGGGAAAACCGCAGTCAAATTTATTGTTTTCCATAACTATTCTAATTGAAGCACATTATTAAACAAATTAACGCCACTTTTGACTAACAATATCCACGGTAAACTAATTTACGAAACCAAAAACTTGGACAAGACATGTCCGTGCACAATGGCGCGAAGAACTTCTGTGGGTAGATCCTTTTATTGTTATAAATATCTGTCTATGCCACCATTACTGTCAGTCTCAAATTCTACAATAAAAGCAATAGGTAGCAATTATATTTTTTCCGCACGTAACGGCAGTACAAATTATGCAACTTACGTACCTAAAGGGTTTTTGTTGTTGCCTTGGAATCTTTTAATTCGGTAATGCTATAGGTACGAGTACCTATAGTTTTAGTCCAAACCTAAAAACGGTTCTATCGTCGCACAACATAAAACGGTTTGTATTTAATAATAATATACTTTTATTCAAAGCAACTAGGCTCACTTGTTAGTTACAAAATCCTTACAACTAATGTTAGTATAAAAATAAAAGTAATAAAATATATATTATAATATTATTTATTTTATTTTATTTTATTAGGAAAACTTATGGTTACAGAATTTTAATTAGACATAAATATAAACACTTAAACCACTAAAAAGTTTCCACAGATAGAAACAACAGACACGGCACTAAAGTATTTTTTTTTTTTTTTTTTTTAAACAATATGACCGTGCAGAAACCACTCCGTCCCCTACCAATCTGACAGGATGCACCTCACTCGCGCCAGACCGGCAGCCGCACGAAGCAGCCAATGCACGGCGAACCATATCTTTCAGATATCACCTTCAGGATACTGTTAGTGTTTGTCCTCACTCTGTTAAGCAATGATGTAGTGGTTTTGCGTCTTATAGCAAAGAAGTCTTCTGTATGGGCCTGCGCAAACATTGCGGACGCACTACAGTAGCGTGGCAGCCCCAACAATATCCTGAAGCTATTATAGTACTGTACACGTAGGGCGCTGATGGATGCCTGCGTAAAGTTGGTCCACAGACTCCTAGTATAGAAAGTTTGGAAGTAGGCTTTAAATAGCGTTATCTTTACTTGCTCTTTATTTATGAATAATTATTGCACTTTTGAAATAGGTATCTAGTTATTATTGTTTACATATGCAAACCTATCTTATCTTAGTTTGAAGAGATAAGGAAGTCGTTTAGATTGACTAAATGTAAGACCCTGGCATTGGCTTTGAACAATTAGTAGTTTCTTTTGTGTGTGTCGTTTTTTTGTTGTGTTCACTTCTCTCGATGGATAATGAATAAGGTGATAGGGAAGGCAAAGGGTCTAAGCTAAGTCTGACGTAATATATCTTTCTTTGAATGAGTTAATGAGGTTATCGTCAAATTCCAGATGTTGCAGCATTTGATGCTTTCTTGGAGTCACTTGCGGCATTATAGCCCAAACACGTCAGGTATAATATGGGAGTTCAAAGAGCGGAAAAACCGCAAAAAAAACTAACTGCAACTAGTGACCTATATTTAAAGTCCAATTTATCGTTTTCCATAATTATTCACATTATTAAAAAAAAAACAACACCACTTTTGACTATCAATATCCACAGTAAAGTCATTTAGAAAACAAAAACTTGAACCTGACATGTCAGTGCAAAATGACGCGAACTAATCTTATTTTTAAGCTATTGCATAGCTTTTATCGCGGGCTTTGAGCGCGGCGACCGAATGAAGAAATTCCGTAACGAAAATAAACCTAACACCCCCCACTCCGACCGGCACAGCGGTGCGGCGTTGAAAGCCGTGCATCGTCTAACGTCGTTTCAGTTCGGCAGACTTCGGCACTGTGTTTATGTGCGTGCGACTAGACGTATGCGTGTAGACTAGCTGCTAACTGATTCTATCTCTTTTAGACACAATGCTAGGGGAGACAGCGTGCTTTGTGGCCGCGTCCCCGAGTAATATAAAAAACTTGAATTAATATCAAAGAAAAAAAAAAACTTCATAAATAAAATAAATAAATAATTATAATTGCATAAGTTGATAAAAAAAATGCTATGCAATAGCTTTACCGCGGCAGTCGTCTCCCGATTGACAATAAATGAGTTGATAAGGAAGGCAAAGGGCCTATACAGCCAATGTGTTGCTTATTTTAAAAAGTTTATTTAAAGGACTAAAATTAGGTACTTATATGAAATGATGAAAATATGTCCAAAATGTAATTCTATTTCATAGAAATTTGATTGACTACATTTCTCAAAAGTACATAATTGAAAAAGGTTAGCAAATATTGAATAAACCTTATTAAATGTGAACAGTCCATTTTTTTTTTTTTTTTTACCTGGGCCTTTATATGTAGGTGTATGTAATTTAGTCGATTAGGAACTGTGTAAGGCCGAAAGCAAAAACTAAATACAACAGGTTTGACAAGCATATATGCGTCACACGTCCAAAAAATTAGGCAACCATTCCATTGAATATTATTTTTATAAATTTTATTATTCTTGTGTCTTATTTTGTTGTATTTTTTGCTTTAGCAGGTATTTCCTTACACGTGTAAGTTTTGGAGTTATTTGTTAACTTTTTAATTTGATGTTTTTCTGGTTAATTGTTAACATTAATTCGTCCAAAGAATAAACTGTTTGTATAGAGAAATCTTTTGGGTATAAATGAAAAAAAAAACAGTTTTACGTAAAGTCCCGACCGTATCCATTTCGGGGTGGTCAGAAACCACGCTTTGTTTTATTTCTTTTAAAGTAGGGGATTCACATTTAGTCAACTTTACTATAGGCCCGTCATTGAATTGCGTATCAGACTTGAGAAATATCACAAAAATTATTGTGTCCTGAATCGAACCGCTTTTAAATCCGCGGACTTAACTGCTAGACTAGAGAGTCAGTCTTACTACTTACATACATATCTTCACGCCAAATCCCTTGCGGGGTAGGCAGAGACAATTGAGCGCCACTTGTCACGGTCACGACATACCTCTTTCGCTTTCATCAACCTCTTCATACATGCCCTTTTGTTTCGATGGCTTTTTAATGCACTTTCAGCTATTGTTTTATTTATTTGATCGTAATATGTGAGTCTTGGTCTGACAGGGCTTCTTTTACCCACAACTTTCGCATTATATATCTGGTTCGTCAATCTCTCTCGTCCATCGGAGCATGCCTTTCCTTATTTTTGTCCCTATGCTTTCTTTCATACCTACCCTTTTGCGTATTTCGTCATTACGTATGCGGTCCATTAAAGTGACATAATCTGACGTAACGACCTCATTTCTACTGCATTAACTCTACTCTCATGCGTATTCTGACATATCCGCGTCTCGCTTCCATACATAAGTGTTGGTACCAGCATGGCATTGTGTATGGCGAGTCGAGCTTTGTCACTACTACTACATATATGTACTAAATTTCGTTGACTTGTTTTTATATTGGGTGTATCATTTTTATTTTCATCACAGCGACCTAGACCTCCACTGTTGGAGATGGACCTTCCAGAACTGAATCTGGAGAATTTGGCCTACACTCGCCACGCTGGCCAGACGGCTTGGCGAGGATATGATGTCAATTTTGAATGACAAATTATTAACGATTCCACAAGTTGGTATTAGTGGAACGGCTTAACTTGCTCTCCGAGGCACGGGAGCGAAGGTGTTGTAAATCTACGACAAATGCACGTAAGAAAAGTGGTACTGTAGGATTTAAGAAACGCGTTCTTGTTGATCTTGAAGGGTAATACGTTGACAGAAATAATTGCCAGCCTTACAGTCTCTACATGTTTTCGTTATCAAGAGAAAAATACATAATTTGTTTTACAATACTGTTATAGGCTTTCTTTTTATTGGCACATTTTTTTTGTATTTATCTATCTATATTGTTATATACCTGTAAGTTTTCCTATAAATAATAAATAAATCAGACCGGCATGATATGATCCAACTGGCTAACCTTGCCCTAAATACACCACGTATTAGGTATCAATACTTATCTAGTAACCAAATATTGTAAATAAATTCATTAATCACTGTTAAACTAATAATTGACATAGATAATTTAATACAATCCAACTTTTGGACAATACTCCGATTTTATTAGCATTATTTTTGTGAATTCTTAAAAAATCTCGGCATTTAGCTTTAACCTAACGATGTTTACGGGCCTCAGCCAAGTGAGCATTATGTTTCTTTACCTCCAAAGTTTCTGACTATATATACGGCAAGGATTAAGGATTGTACATTTGTGCAATTGTCTGTATGTGTACTGGTTGTTACGTTAAACTGTTACGTTGATAGTTCTGAGGTTGTCATGTAATGTTTTTGGTATTACTCGGGTCGTAGATACTAATATTCAAATTCAAAATCGTTTATTTGCTTTAAATGTGGTACATACAGTAATATGGTTTGTAAGTTGGCTCTGGGAGGGAGAAGGCGCACTTCCTGGCTCAAGAACCTCAGGGAGTGGTTCGGGATGAGCACTAGATCTTTGTTGCGGACAACGACTAACAAAATCAAAATCGCCTTAATGATAGCCGACCTCCGATAGGAGATACCACCTTAAGAAGAAGAGGAAGTTGGCTCTGCACATTTAGCCAGTGTTGTGGCATGCAAAAATTGTTTAATTGAAATATATTCTTATCTAAAAATATATAGAGTGACTGTCACTGATGACGCCGCTCCAAAGAGAGGCGAAATATTATATATATATATATTATATATATAAAATTTTATAGCTTCAATTTATATATTTTACCAAGTAAGAAACACATCTATATTTTCAGCCTATTTATATATAGATTTTTTAACAAGATGTAGAAGGCATGAATGTCGACGGAGCGAAAGAGGTATGTCGTGATCGTGTCAAATGGCTCTCAATTGGATCTGCCTACCCCGCAAGGGATCTGGTGTGAAGATATGTATGTGTATGTAGAAGGCTCTCCCGGCTAGTTTTACAAAGCAATCTTGTTAGGCCGGCATAATAAAATGCAGTTGTCCACTAGCATCAGGTGCATTCAAAATAACAAAACTCCAAAAATTACAAAATAATGTTGGTGCTTTTCTCTAAAAAAAGCCAAACGGTATGAAAATTAAAGCTAAAGCAATGGTTTAATAATTAATTAGTCATAATAGTAAATTATATAATAATACATATATAAACGCGGCGGGTGGCTCGGTTGTTAAGAACGTGTACCTTAAATCCTACAAAGGTTCAAACCCACCCAAATGCCATAGATTTACAACACCACCGTTCCCGTGCCTCGGAGAGCACGTTAAGCCGTCGGTCCCGGTTCCACCAATACCAACTTGTGGAATCGTTAATAAATTGTCATAAAAATTAACATCAAATCCTCGCCAAGCCGTCTGTCCAGCGTGGCGAGTGTAGGCCAAATTTTCGACATATATGTTCTGGAAGGCCTATCTCCAGCAGAGGAGGTCTAGGACGCTGTGTTCTAGAGGCTGCAATGATGACGAACAGTAAATTGCCTGTTATGGTCATTTTATTCTGTTGTTTTACTGACAATATGCTGCCTAAAGAGAGGAGAACAAAGTAGGAGAAAAAAAATGCAACAATCATTTTCTATGAAACCTAATATTAATACTGCCTCCGTAGATCACGGATAAGTCCGTGGATTTAGACACAATAATTTATTCGTGTAATTTTTCGGGTTTGGCACGCTAGAGACATCGACGAGCCTGTCATTTGTCATGATGGGCCTATAGGACTTTCCTCATTTGGCTAAATGTGAATCTGTTTCTTTAAAAAGTGTGGTCTCTAACCACCCCGAAAGGTATACGGTCGTAATACCTTTGCTTTTAAATACTAATGCCCGCTCTAGATTATATGTAATCTCTTTGTTTAGAATCTAACAAAGAAAAACATAGATTTTCGCGTCCTATAAAAAAAACAACTCAAATGCAAAAAATATTTTGTGATTTTAATTTAAAATCTAAGTAGGTACCTACTCCTACTTTATCATGGTTTCTAAACAATATTAAATCGTAATCCTTTATTCTATTCTTAACACACATATATTATATACATTATTAATATGTAATATAGGATAAATTAAATAAAACCACTTACCTAGAGAAAATGCAGCGGATTCAAGAGTTATGTTCTATGCGCGAGCGCTCTACCGCGCGAATCGAGGCTTACTGCTTTCAAAACCTTGATAGTTCGCGGCGCCCGCGCAAGGAAGGTTACTCTCAAAACTCCGAGATTTGAACTTTAATGCGTAGTTTTTTTTTTTTTAATTCAATATCTAAATTCAGTAACTAAACTTTTTTTTATATATACTAGCACTACATGTGACCTTGGGCCCACCTGATGGTAAGTGGGGAGCGAGATCCATGAATGTTAGCAACTGGAAGGTTAGATCCCTTGCGGGGTAGGCAGAGACAACTGAGCGCCACTTGATAACATCTAGTTTCCGTGGTAAGCTACGAGGCTTGCGTTACGGAAACTAGATGGTTGATAAACTAGAAGACTCAGCTTAAGAAATTTCAGGGACCTGTTAATATTTAATCTGACTAAAAAAATAATGTACAAGGAAAACTCAACTATATAACATATATATAATATATATATATATATATATATATTTATAATTTGACCGCTCGCACTTCGCTAAGAGATAAGTTTAAGGAGTATGATATTCTTACAGTGGCATCTCAGTATATTCTAGAGAATATTATGTATGTCCACAAGAATATAAAACAATTTAAAAGGAATTGTGACTTGCATTCTCGCAACACACGCAATAATCACAAATTAGCTTTGCCTCACCTACGCCTCAGTAAAACTAGTAAGTCTTTTTTGGGACTTGGTGTTCGTTTTTATAACACACTCCCAAAGGAACTAACTAGCTTGTGTTTCGATAAACTAAAAATTCATGTCAAACGTCGACTTATAGGCAAGGCCTATTATAAGATAAATGATTTTATTAGTGACAAAAATGCCTGGTAGATGTGCAAATGTATATTATTAATATATTTTGGACACCTGTTACTGTTGGTGTATGTTTATATTTAGGTCAATTCAATTGTATTGTAATAAATTTAATATAATTTATTTAAATAATTATAACAATGTGATGTGACAATACAAAAGAGCCCGAGAAGGCCAAATTGTAATAAATGATTTGACTTTGACTTTGACTTTGAAGATTTACAAAATAAAACAAATACAGAATTACACAAGAAATAGACATTCGAGCATTCTCGATTCCGAACCCTTACTCTTGACATCTTATTACCAAACTAATTGCCATTCATTTCTATAATGTTCGTTTATTCATAGTGCTCCAAGCGAAGCTACAACTAAATTTGAGAGTAACCTCTCTACGTTTGATACCGTGAACTACACGCACGCTTGCGCAATTCTGGATCGAGTTCGATTCAGCCACTTTGCCTGTAACTATAGTGCTAAGAAGAGGCTAGACTTGTTATTATTTACAATACTGTCTTAAACAATATTGGCTAAATTAAAGTTATTAATGTTCAATAACTAAAAACAATATTATGATGGCTTTCTTGTTAATTCGAGTATGTAAAAAAATCGCTAAATCTGTCTTGTCACACCCTCCTATAACTGGCGACTGCTATGGTATACTCATGGTTACAGAATGGCTGATTTTTTTAAATAAAATTATTAATGGCTGTTTAACGTATGCCTATATAATACACGTCATTGGCTTAAATAACGAACGAAAAGTGGTAAGCTATCCAATAACGTAGCGTATCAATGTTGATCATGGATTACATATTTTAATAATATTTTTTGCAACTGGCCGTAAATAAAAGTATCATCACGACCGTTTTCCCTTTCGGGGTGGTCAGAAACCACGTTTATAAATAAACGGATTTACGTTTAGCCAACTTTACTATAGGCCAATCATGAAAAGTGGCAAGCTCGTCGGTGTCTCCAGCGTACCAAACTCGAGAAATATCACAAATAAATTAAATATTAATTAAATGTATTTATTTACATTAATAAATATTTTTGTGTCTCGACCAGGAATCGAACCCCGTACCTCCGAGTCTAAATCCACGAACTTTACCGCTAGACTACGGAGGCAGTTATGAGGAAGTATGGCCGTAAATGAGAAACATTAAACTTTGTTACTTAATATTTTAACACCAGCCAGAGTTACACCAAAATTAAGTCTTTATAAATAAAATAAATAAATAAAAATATAATAAAATGCGTTTATTTCGGAATAGTATTCATAGGGGTTAGTAACATAGTGTTTGCTTATTCTATATTAGTAAAAGGAGGACATTTACTTTTTATATTTGCCTTGCCCTACTGAGGCACTGGGCACATACTCGTACATGTGAGTATGTACCCACTGGCTTCTCACTAACTGCCCTTAAGATGATTTATATTCGTAACGATTAAAGTTCCAAATGGCGCCGAATGTACTAGTTTTATTTTAAAGGTCAGCCGTCAGCTGCTACAATTGACGCTATTTAAAAAATGTTATATTTACAGAGACTTCGTTTCCGTACAACCCAGCCTAATAGGTATATTTGTGTTTTATATTATTTACTAGTAGGTAGTTTAGTTTTAGTAGTATTTTAATTCTGCCTTGTTAGTTATTTTATTTGCACCAACCTTCCACATAAAATTGTGTAAGGTTGACCAAGAAAGAATGTCTAACCCATTAGGCATTAGGTCGGCCTTTGTACATAATAATAATAAATAAATATATCCAGACAGGTCACACAGCGCCATCTAATTTCCGTGGTAAGCTACGAAGCTTGTGTTACGGAAACTAGATGGTTGATAAACTACATATTATACTTTTTTTTTTGTAAATATATACATATTATACATATAAACACCCAGACCGAGACAAATTATACAATGTACAACTTGGGATGGTGGGAATCGAACCCACGACCTCCCGAATTCACGGCAACGTTTGTTACCACTAAACCACGGAGGCGGTCTTAATATAATAAAAAAGTATTAATAAATAAATGATACATAACGATCTCAATAGAAAACCTGCTTAATTTAATGCCATTTCTAGCCTTTTCTAAGTTATGTGGTCAAACCTATACGATACTGATCAACGTGGATTTTATTATAGAGTAAATTATGATTACGTCCAATCCAGAAAAAAGACAATAGTGTTTGAAAATCGTGGCGTCAATTCCCCTGACTTTGCCTTTGTATAGTGTAGTGTAGTATAGTGGTATTCATAGGGTCATGTGCATCGATGTACAAGTATTTACTCTAACTGATATAAAAAGATTCCCGCAAAACCAATCAAAGTCATGTAGCTACACCAATAGTCGCGAGCTAGCAACTGATTTTTATATGCATTATGATATAATTATTGATAAATATCGCATGTGACATTATCATTACTTAAGAATTAGCTCCCAAAGTTGGTATGTACATACCTTACAATACTTTTTTTTTTAAAGGAATGTGGCGCGTATTGTCTTTGAATTTTAGCAACTGGAATCAGACACTCATGTCCGACATCAGTCCCTAACACTATGCCGGCTTGACACTTCGCTTGGAGGACTCCAGGTTATAAGAAAGTGGAAACACAGAGGCTGGAAAAGCATTCCACATCTTTATTGTGCGACAGATGTACGAGTATGAGTCCCCAAATTTATAGGTACGTGAAGGGATGGTGACTACGATATGTGGGTGCATATGGTTCGGTTGCAGAATGGAGAGGAAGGAATTAGGTTATAGTGCTCTGAAGAGCAGTATAGCCGGTAGAACATGCTTAGAGAAGCTACATCTCGGCGAAGTTGCAGGGATTCGAGAGTTCCAGATATAGTGGCATCGTCCACAATTCGAACAGCTCGCCTCTGTAGGACAGAGTGTGGACAGTCATGCATGATCTGATCTGTGCTTTGTACAGTAACAGTCTGATTGAAGCCGGGAAAAACCGCTTCACCTTGTTCAGTATTCCGAGCTTTTTTGACGCTGTTTTGGTGATGCTCTCAATGTAGTTCCGGTGGTTAAGGTGGCAAGCGGCACGTTTTTAGAGTGAGTTTTGTATTGAATAGGTCATATATCGTGCTCAAATTATTTTATATATTTACTAGATTTTTCACATTAGTATTAAGGTACTCATAGATGTATAGTATGTAGCCTACATTTGAAAAGTTTCTTTGTTTTCGCGATATGATCGCACGACTACCATCTGAAGCGCTCCAGTGCCTTTCACAACAGCTGGGCTTTAATGAGCCTGACGAGCAATTTACAGCTTCTACACCAGTTTATTGTCATGACTGCTTATTTATTATAATCTAGTATAGGCTAGCTATAACGCCATAAGGCATTCTTCACCTCGCTAGCCTTGGAGATCATTAAGGCAGGATGAAGAAAAATATGAAAATAACTTAAATCACTACAATAACTATAATTACATATAGCAAACAAAAATGCATATACATACACAATATAAAAACTATAAACGTAAATACTATATAATACATATATACATTAACTGCCTCCGTGGTCTAGTGGTTAAGTCCGTGGATTTAGACCGGAGGTACCGGGTTCGATTCCTGGTTGGGACACAAAAATATGAATTAATGTATATAAATATATTTAATTAATATTTAATTTATTTGTGATATTTCTCGAGTTTGGTACGCTGGAGACATCGACCGACGAGCTTGCCACTTGTCATGATTGGCCTATAGTAAAGTTGGCTAAATGTGAATCCGCTTATTATCACTTTACATTAACATACAGTATAAATAGATAGATATAAAAAAGGTCAAACAACTTTGTTACGTCGAGAGACATACATTCTGTTTCTCAAGATACGATAATGTAGTTAGAAGGTTTTATAAATACATTGACAGACGGTGCTCGACTGATAGCCAGGGGTAACTTGTTCCACAGACGGGCGGCAGCAACTGTCCATCACTCCGAATATTTGCTTGTGGAATGAGAAGGAATCTTTAGGTGATTGTTGTGAGAGGAACGGAGGGCACAGTTGCACAGAGAGAAATTGAAAGCGTCATTTAAAGTACGAAGGTATTTTAGGGTTATTGAGAACGTTATAAAGTAAAGAGAGAAGATGGACAGACGTTTTAACTGAATCTGAAATTGGGAGACATGATCATACTAACGAAAGCCGAAAACGTAGCGAATGCATAAGGTAAGCAGACGATTCATGCCCACGTAGAATAATATTAAGATTTAGTAAAAGCAATAAATTTTAGATAAGCAAATACAGACAAATATTTGGTGTGTAAAAGAGATTGCCCAAAACCAGGCTCCAGCCTTTTTTGCAGCGTGCCTCAACTAATTACAATTCAATAATCATAAGGAGTTGTCCAAACGGCTAACGGAAAAGTCTGGAGACAGGAAGGCTGGCAATTATTTCTGCCAACGTATTAGCTTAGCTATACAGAGGGGAAATGTTGCCAGTCTTCTGGGGACTATCACTGAAGGGTCGTCTCTAGAGGACATTTTTTACTTATAGTTTATTTTTTATTAGGTTTAGTTTATCCAATATACACTTTATACACACAATAATACAATATATTAAACTATCAAATAAAAAAGAAATCATTATTGCACGAGAACATTTTATTGGGCCTATTTCTCTGAGAAAAATAGGCATAACTACAATCAATTTGTCTACTATTCCACGGTATCAAGTGCATTTGATTTAAATAAACCTGCTGATGATGCAAAACATCTAGGTCATTAAAGTAGGTGTACGTAATCAAGTATAGGCCAAATTCTCTAGAAAAAATCCAGAAGGCCAATCTCCAGCAGTGAATTTCTAGGACTGTTTTAGGGGCTGTGATAATAATAATGAGTACGTAATGAAATTTATTTTTTTCTTACATGCTAGGGTTCAAACCAACTTTGTTAGGATTTTAAGCGTTCTTTCAACGGGTTATCAAATTATATTTAAGTATTTTTTTATAAAGTTACGTTGTAGAAATGTACTCGTATGTGGACAGTCTCATTATGTAACACATTATTGCCATTAGCTACTATTGTATGGTCTTACAAAATTTTCCGCTGCCTACTGTTAATGACCTAAAATATTAGTAGGAAATACCACTATACAAAGGCGCGGTGGTAGCTCGGTTGTAAGAACGCGTTCCTTAAATCCTACAAAGGTCGGTTCAAATCCCCCCGGCATTTACCAATTAGAAATGCACTTTTCTTACGACATTAGATTTACAACAAAATTAATTAAGTGCAACAACAAGTATTAGTAACAATAAGTAAGTACTCAAACAACACTTTACAAATTTTAGTTTATTTTATATATTGTTCTATTACTTATGTTTCATTTATGTTTCTTGTAAAAATTTGTAAAGTGTTGTTTGAGTACCTACTTATTGTTACTAATACTTGTTGTTGCACTTAATTAATTTTATTATATTGTATATTTCTTAAGGTGTAAAACGGGATCAGTATACAAATGCAATTGTTATTTCATATCTCATTGTTATTGTACTGATTTTGTTGGATCTTATTTTTATTATTTTTCATTATAGCTAACAGTGAAAATTTGTAAGGCTTTGAGATTAGATATTTTTTGTATACATAATATTGCAAAGGCTGTAAATTTTCCCACGAATAAATAAATAAACACCACTGTTCCCGTGCCTCGGAGAGCACGTGAAGCCGTCGCGTTGGTCCCGGTTTTCACTAATACCAACTTGTAGAATCGTTAATAAATTGTCAATAAAAATGGACATCATACCCTCGCCAAGCCGCCTGGCCAGCGTAGCGTGTAGGCCAAATTCTCCAGATTTATGTTCTGGAAGGCCCATCTCCTACAGTGAAGGTCTAGGACGCTGTGTTCTAGGAGCTGTAATGAATAATGAAAAAACTACTATACAAGATCCGTAGAAAAGTACCCATCAGGTACTGTGACCACCTCCTGAGGAGTACTAGAAGCTTCAGTGGACGGTGCCGGCGTCCCTGCTGGGGGTGGTGCAGAGGGAGTGCGTGCTGCGCGGGGCCCAGGAACATCGTTGGTGCTGCGTGAAGCAAATCCACGAATGTATTTGCGGTACACAACACCGAGCGGCCAGAATTCCTTCTTCAGGAATATTTTGAGGTGCTCTGACCGCACACGAATCCTAAATGCCTTGAATCCTGTGTCATCCCAATAGGAAGGTAACTCGTCGATAGCAGCGACAGAGTCGATCTCCCCTCGGTCCCGTATGTGTCCGAGAACATCTTGGGATGACATGTCCTTGCGCAGCCGCGATACATAGACATAGGATGTCGGTATCGCAGCTTTTAGAGCGCACTGTTCGGGAGGCGCAATTCCCCGATTATTACGGTTGGGCCTCTTTTTTTTCTTTTCTACAGTCACAAACCCTTCCGAATCAATTTTATTTCTTTCTTTAACCTGGTCAGTCCACCTCATCGGAGACTTACCACGCACACTCTTGCCATCGACTTTTCCCTGAACTACTAGGAGATCAATGGATGTATCTTCACGCCGCGACACGTGTCCGAAGAATGTAATAATGCGTGATGGTATGATTAAGGGAATGTCTTATTCCCAGTTCCTCAAGGATAGATTTGTTGGTTATGAACTGTCTCAGTCGGTCCACAAAAGAGGCGTGCCGCTTGCGGAGTATGGCAAAAAAGTCGTCGACAAACGTCAGCAAACATAGACTACATTTATTTGTAAAAAAAACCACCCGGAACTTTTCTTGGGGATAATTGCAATTTTAAAACGCGTTATTTATTTATTTATTTAAAAACTTTATTGCACAAAGTACAAATAGGTGCAATGAAATAAATATTATTAGTAGGATAAATTCAACATACTTATATATACTTACATAATATACTTTTATATATACTGTAATATCAATATACTAAATACTAATACATACACAAAAATATACATATATACACTTATTAACATTGTTGGGAGCTATTTAGAAAGTGTAGATAGACGAGTGTTTGAACGAAGATCTGGTAGACGCTTGCCTTATGTTTATCCAAGTAGAATATTTATTCCAGCGCATAAAAGTACCCAATATAGCTGAAATTGTTATGCAATGGCAACAAAGACAACAAGTTTTTTTCTGCCCTCACTCACTCTTAATGTCTTACAGAGGCGGGCTATTCGAATAGTGGACGATACTACAGTGTCCAAAACTCTCGAATCGCTGCAGCTTCGCCGAGATGTGGCCTCCCTGAGCGTGTTCTACAAGCTATACTACGGTGAATGTTCTGAAGAGCTCCACAACCTTATCCCTTCTTCTCTATTACCATCAGGTGGGCGCGGTGTCACATGTAAAAAAAAAAAAAAAAAAAAAGATATTTAATAAGCTTCCAGTTAAGTAGTTAGTTAAGGGAGCTGCCACTAAAACTGTACTAATTAAGAGTCAAACAAATGCTGGTTAATGAATGTTTTTCTCGACAAAAAAATCCTACACACCAAGCTCGAAAAGTCATGTGACTAAATAAATAGTTGTATGCTAGAAATAGCGAAGCATGTGATATAATGGAGTGTATCAGGCAAAGCTTTTTGTAGATGTCGCTAGCGGCACTAGTACCTTATTTACACCTATGACGGGTCATTCTTTAAATTTATTTGTAGTTTTTTTTTTTTTTATAACAGAAAAATGTATTTTAAATTAACGTTACCTAACTTAAAAGGCGAAAGTGTCGTGTGATTTCTAAAAACTTTTAAAAGTGATAAGTGGGTAGGTTTACATCTGCCGCCCAGTATGTACGAGACTACACCGCATAGCTTCAGTCGACCCGTGACCACGGCCAATGCAACTTGGCTGAAACGTCGGGAGAAACGTCGGGAGAAATATGTCTCTAAGGTAAATCGTGTAAAGACCCGTTAAAATTATAAAAATCTATTATGAGTGTGCGCGAAAGTTTAATTAAAAGACGAATTAAGTAAGCAAACACCGTCTTTAAAATAAAAAAGGTTGAATTAATAGAACGGCAATTTGAGATCACCATATCTTTGCTTTCGCTTGGAAATCTCGATTTATACACTTAATAGCTGCTCACTTCTGCATAATATCTAGAAAATAATAAATTTCGTAATAAAAATACAACATTTGTATGCAACTGACAGTTATATTAGGTACCATCTATCATGCGCCATCTGTCGTGATAAAAAGTTAGTGATACACCCCATTACATTTTTATTTTTTAAATTATAAATTCGCAGGAATCTTAGAGTACTTTGCTTACTATTTTCTGTTCTGAATGAACCTGCGACACCGAAATACCTCAAGAACAGCTTTGCCTATCTCTCTTCGTTCCATGATAAATCTCTTCGATCCTCTTACAACTCTCTTCTTTCGATCCCTTCGCATAACTCTAGTTTCATTTCAAACTCATTTGTCGTTGTAGCGACAAATTTGTGGAACAATTTGCCTCCTAACATCAGGCAAGTAACCACCAGATCGCTATTTAAAAAAATGGTCTATTCGCATTTCATTTCCCAACAAAATTTGTAAGTATATTATTATGTATGTATGTATGTATGTGTAGGTTTATGTATTAGTATTTAGTTTATTATATGTATATTTGTATGTATGTATATGAAGTTGTATGTATGTGGCTAGTTATTAAATAATACTTTTGATATTTATATTTAATATTTCAGCACCTACTTTCCAGTAAATAGTTTAAAGTTTTCCCAATGGTTGGCTATGATAAAATGTCTTGCGGCATTAAAGCCCGCCTTTGTCTTTGTACAATAAAGTTTTAAATAAATAAATAAATATACAAAACATTTTTTAAATTTCAAATCTTTACAATACAGTTCCAGTACCATCTCCAAAAGCATGTGCACACAGCATGCACTTATAAAACATTTACATATATTTAAAAATTAAAATAACAATACAATACCCACAGTGAGTATAGTTCATAAATATTAATTTAGTTTCAGTCTGCTCGCCGTCCACAGCAAATTACTCCTTCCCAAAGGCCAGAAATAATCCACTGTAGAAAGCGAACACCTAGTTAGGAAAATTCATTTTTTTTTTTTTTTTTTTTTATTCCTAATATCTTGCACAAGTTAATTTTATAAATATTGGCGAATTGAAATAAATCAGGAGCGTCTCCCTGTAAACATAAATCATTGTATTGCCTACACATTCGAGTGAGGGGGTTGTTACCTGCTATGTTTCTGACAAATAAATTATTTCATTTTTATTTTCACCTTTATGTAAATAACAAAAACCGGCAATGAACAATAATAATAAACAACATTTCATAACAGGACGTAACTTTTAAAAACAGCTGCCATTAAACTGAACTGTCAGATGCATGCACGTTTGTAGAGAAAGTGACACGAGGAGAGTCCTTCGCGCCATTTTGCATAACATGTCAAATGCAAGTTTTTGTTTCGTATATTGTTATTACTGTGGATTTTGTTAGTAGAACGTAATGTTATTTTGTTTAATAATTTGCTACAATGTTAATAATTATGGAAAACAATAAATTTGACACTAACATGGGGCACAAGTTACGGTTCATTTTTTGCCGTTTTTTGGTGCTGAGAACTCCCATATAGACGACGTGTTTGCGCGATATTAAAGCGAATTACTCCATGAATTTAACAAGTCTGTCACACTTGGAGTTTAGTTTTTCAGTTATAAAAAATTAAAATAAATAAATAAAGGATTTATATTCTGTACAATTCATTTATATATATATATTATATTATTATTATGGACAGGGTGCAACAATCTAATAATAATAGTCCAATTTATAAATACACTACATACCAAGCAATTACATAAACTACATGCAAGTATTATGAACACATGTAACATACATATATATATATATATACACACACATAAACATACATAAATATTCAATGTGTACTGAATGCAGTGTGCTCCTGCTTATCAAGAAACAAGTTAGTGACATTTAAAAACATTGACAGATGGTGCCCGTCTAATGGCCAGTGGTAGTTTGTTCCACTGGCGGGCTGCAGACACAGTGAAGGAATCTGAATATCTGCTAGAAGAGTGCGATGGGATTTTGAGTTGATTGTTGAAAGGCAGAACGAAGAGGGAGGTTGTGCGTATCGCACAAGAACTCAAATCGAGTTTTAAGGTAAGAAGGTGCACGAGGATTGTTTAGGATACCATACAAATGGACAAGTAGATGGGCAGATCTGCGAAAGCGGATATTGAGCCATTTCAACTGCCTAGGCCACAAATAATATTGAAATAAAAATAATTTAATAATTCGTAACATCATTGGCTATGAGAAGGGTTAACGACCGCGTGATAAAAGAAATTCGTAATTTTTTTAAACTTATAAGAAAAACTTAAATTTAATAAGAATTTTAATATTAAAAATATTCTAAAATTTGTATTAATCTTTTCATAAATAATTATCTGGAATATTAATAAAGAATAAGATACCTACTTCTAAACAAACCTTGCCTATAATGCATGTCGGCCATTGTTGTCGACAAGCGAACTATACGACCTTAGTAAAAAAGTAATTTAAATGTATTGAGTAACTTTTAGTACCTGCCTATGTATCGTTGCTCTGTGATATCCATAAACCAAATACACTACGTCAACTAAAGGAAAAAATCAGCGAAGAGATGTCGGCGATTTCGCGGTCTTTTTGTCGAGGAGTGTTGGAAAATTTTGCTGTTCGCTTAGAAGTGTGCAAAAATCGAAACGGAGGTCATTAGAAGATATATATATATTTTTTTTATAATTCTAACTAATTAACTCTTTTTTTTTTTTTTTTTTTTAATAATTAAATCAATTTATGCTAAAATTAAAAATAAACTAAACAAAACGTTAAAAGATAAACCTAATTAATATAAAAACTAAAAACTACTTACAAATATCTTGATTATAATCTACATGTCATCGAATCCAGGAGAAGATAAACTCAATGTTCCGAGGACTCCGGCGACGTTGCCTCGTTGAATGGCAACACTGATCCTCTAAATAAGATATTCCCTACTCAGAGGATCACCTGTTGACGCTCGGATGGCAACGCTTATGTCGCGTATTAAAGATTATCTTTAATACGCGACATAATTTTAATAAAGATTAACATTCTTGTAAATAATCAATTTTTAAAATATGTCAAATGGTTTTTTTAATACAATTCTTTCAATTGTTAACTAATTTGTGTAGTTAATTGGTTGCGGGCTTAAAAATAGAATTTCTGAATAACACAATTCCTATATTCTTTATTTTGTCACCGTAAATTCCCACCGGAATTTGGTTAGGTCTATGATTAAGTACATAATTGTATTAGGTACGAGTGTTATGTTATATAATTTACTTACTACATACTCGTATCCTTAGAAGGTCATTGCAGTGGTGGCACGTGTGTCGGGTCCTGGTCCGCACCCTAAGGGCCTGGTTGAGCGGGGGGATGGCTGGCACATGCGTTATGTCCGTGATCGGGTGCTGCTGTGGGGGCCTGGGACCTCTGCCGAACACGTTCAATTTATTGTTCTCAAATTAACAGAGGTTTTTACATTTTGTCGACTTTCGGGTTGCACATAGGCATGTAGTCTACCTTAATTCTGACTTGCCTGGTGGGTTACTGCTGTACCAGGTATTGTATTCTCATAGGTACTGATAACTTAATTTAAAAGGTTATTAATTGATCGTTGTGGTGCAGTTTTGTATATGTTTTATTTTGTAAATCTGATATAGCTGAGTTTTCTTTGCAGATTCCTTTCTCAGTCAGATTAAACATTAACAGGTCACTGGAATTTGCTAAGCTGCTGGTCTTCTGCTAACAGCTTACTTATTGGACCACTTTGCTGCTTAGTCTTCTACTAGCAGGAGTAGAATCATTCAAAATAATTAAATTAATGACGTTTCATAAATGCCTGCAATAGGTTTACGTGAATAAAGATATTTTGACTTAGACTTTGACTTTTGACTTTGTATATCTATCGTGCCTGGAAAGTGTTATATTCGAGCAAAGAACAGAACTGGTAGTAGGAAGATGATGAAGACACTTAAATAACTTAAATGCGGCTGTAAAGGTACCTATGGCATTTTGTCGTACTATCCACCTGGCTTCGCTAGTGTTCGCGTAAACTAGAGTTTTTTGCGTGAGTTGCCATTTTCTTCCCAATTAGTTACTACCATACCCTTTGGACGTCATTGGCTGATATATTGGCTGTGTTCACGTTGCTCTAAGCGTTCTAAGCGCTCTTGTTCTAAGCGCTGATGTAGGATTCGCAGCGTATTTAGAATATATGTATTTATAACGTCAACATACGTTTACAAGACGATTTATCTTCGGGGATCATTTCGTGCTAGTATAAACAAAATGTATTATTATGTAGCTATTTTATGTTTTAAACATGAAGTAAAGCACATGCAATCCCTACTTGAACACTCTAAAGGTATCATCACGACCGTTTCCCTTCCGGGGTGGTCAGAAACCACGCTTATAAATAAGCGGATTCACATTTAGCCAACTTTACTATAGGCCAATCATGACAAGTGGCAAGCTCGTCGATGGCGTACCAAACTCGAGAAATATCACAAATAAATTAAATATTAATTAAACGTATTAATTATTAATTATATTATAATAAGTAAATACATATAAAGTTCCCAGGTTCATAGTTTATCTTATAAAATAGTAAACTGCAATTTTAAATGCGTAAAATTATTTATACAGTAAGAACTTAGGGGCCAAATATGGGGAGGGGTTTGACTATCTTATTTTTTCTTACGTATTAGGATTATTTCAATGGCAGACCCACTTTCCGAGTGGAGAGTTTTCGATGTACATGCTTTTATATAGCCAATCTTCTAAAAACACGCAAAGTAAAAAAACATAACTACTATATCTGGTAGGTTTACCAAAACTTGTATTCCACGCTGCAAGTAGACTCGCAACTCAAGCACGTAAAAACCCTGTCACGTTAAGTTTTAAATCCGTGCTGTAAAACTGTAAATATTTATAATCCGAGCTGCCAATTTGTAGTTCCGTCCCTTCATGTTCTTTATTTGATAAAGATTTGTGTCTGCTGCAGCTAATGATATATCCCTGTTTTCCCCGGTAGAATCTCATGCACTTTTGATGTGGGCGCTGATAATGGTAACAGCATTCGCTTTTTAAGCTCAAGGTCATGACTTGCACGCCATCTCTATTGTAACGGTGAAACTATTTTGTACGCACAGGTACTGACAACACCTATTAGTTCTACTACTCAATAAGAGATGGCGCTGCGAAGAAAATAACGTAAAACTACAACATTTCAAGCATCTTCAATATATCGGCCCGTCTTGCGCCCGGCTCCCATGTTAGCTTGGAGGAGCACTGAGGTAGTCACACCTGGGAACATAAGCCCGGCGCCGCGGACAACTCCAAGCATTTGGCTAGTATAACAGCGCCCGTGTGGCTCATGAACCGAGGGGGTCCTAGTTCGACTCCTTTAGCTCTCCCCCAGGAGAACTTCTCTAGGAAGTGGTCTCCCGTTGGGGGGCCGAGTGCAAGACGGAGCGATATTCTGGAGATGCATGAAGTGTCTGTCGTCGCCCCGATAAAACTACGTCTAGTCAGGACGACGACAAACTCCTCAATAGTAGGCATCTCCTGATCTTGAGCAATGACGGAATTAAGCACGAACCGTGCTTTTCGCCGTAATTAATGTTCTGCTGACTTGGTCTTGGCCAGAAGCAGCATAGGTAAGGCGGGAACGGATGAACATCTTGTAGATCCGGTCCTTCGAGTCTAGACCCCAAACATGTTTTTTTTTTTTAAAAAAAAAGCTATTTATTTATTTAAAAACTTTATTGCAAAAAGTACAAAAACGGACTTAATGCCCGTAGACATTCTCAGATAGCCAAACCTTATGTAGGGACAGAAATACAGGTTTAATTATAATCGTGATTTCTGACCAACTCGAAGGGGAAACGGTCGTGATGATAATTTAGTTTATAATTCTATCTTTTTAGGTTCGAATTCACGATATTTCTAATTAATATCTTTGCACTCGTAATATTAGAGGCAATTACGTGAGATAAAGTTAAGTAACAAACGTTAATCTTTCGTATTATTTTAAGCGTGTTGATAAAACAAAATTAAGATAAACTATACGTGATATTTAAAGAAATTGATAAGAGATCATTTACTGATAACGCGAGATTTTAGGACAAGGCATATTAAACTGCAACAGCGCGTCGTAGTAATTTTACGCGGCGAACAAGTGCCTTCACTCCGTAGCCACGACTCAGACTTAGCTGTTAAGGCCTGGGACAACAGTGAAAGAGAGACGGTTTATAGGGTTTTAGTCCGTTAGGCGCCTTGGGGTCTCCTTAGGAGGCCTCACGGTGAGTCGGGCATGCCCACCCGCGGTGGCCCTTAAGGCTGGGGTCGTGTGTCTAGCGGTCCGTGAAATTATACGCTGAGGTACTGTGTTCAATTTCTGATCCGGATACAATTTATATATTTTATTGTTATATACGCTACACACTTGTCATGATAGGCCTATAGTAAAGTTAATCCTAGCTAAATGTGAATCCGTTTCTTTAAAAGCATGGTTTCTGACCACCAGAAGTGATAGCATTGCCATGAAACACACATAAAAAGAGACACCATTCATCTTGTCTCTCTTTCTCACACACAATGGACTCAACTCCCGCTCGGTGAATCCATGGATTTTCAGACTCAAATGAGAATGAAGAATATGAAAACTGGGGTGGAGCTGCAGAACAACATCGCAAGTTACTGGACAACTCGGAGAGGTTGGAGAGAAGTGGACGGGTTTTGACCAAGGGTTGGAGAGCTGTGGTAGAGGCAGAACAAGTTGGAGCCTCTTGGAACAAGATCTCGGTTTGCAGAGGAATACTCGTACTATACAGAGAGCCAGGGACCGGGTGAGTTGACTGGAACATTAGGCATAGAGATGGGCACGTATTATTGATGATTTATCGATTCACCATCATAAAAAAAGCGTCGTAATAATGTACAGTAAAGTGAAATAAAGTAAAGTATCATCACGACCGTTTCCCTTTCGGGGTTGGTCAGAAACCACGCTTATAAATAAGCGGATTCACATTAAGCCAACTTTACTATAGGCCAATCATGACAAGTGGCAAGCTCGTCGACGTCTCTAGCGTACCAAACTCGAGAGATATCACAAATAAATTAAATATTAATTAAACGTACAATTTATTTACATTAATAAATATTTTTTGTGTCCTGACCAGGAATCGAACCCGGTACCTCCGAGTGTAAATCCACTCTTAACCGCTAGACCACGTAGTATACATTATAATAGTGTAGTACAATATTTTAAGTTCGTTTTTTATTTTTATTAACCGTCTTCTAAATTATAATTATCTACCTATATAAAAAGTATAAAGTATCATCACAACTGTTTTCCTTCCAGGGTAATCCAATACCACGCTTATAAAGATGCAGATTAACATTTAGCTAACTTTACTATAGGCCAATCATGACAAGTCTTGGCAAGCTTGTCGATGTATCTAGCGTACCAAACTCGGAAAATATCACAAATAAATTAAATATGATTTTAATTAATAAATATTATTGTGTCCCGACAAGGAATCGAACCCGGTACCCCCGAGTCTAAATCCACCGCTAGACCACGGAGGCAGACTTATATGTACAAAAATAAACTAAAAAGTAAAAAAAAAAAAAAAATATTTACTTCAAAGCAAAGGCCTTAAAGGCCAATCAACAAAATAATTGAAACCTATGTATCTATTTATTATTTACAAACAGTTATTTTTGCTAGTCGGTGCCAGCCAAAAAAAATACCTTAATAGATATCTACTCAATTATCCACCCGCACCAGTGTCGACGCGGAGAACCAGTCGATCATCTCGGACACCACGGGCTTTCTTGTGCTAGAAGTGCTGGCCGCATTCCTCGTCACGCGGCTCTCAACGACATCATCCGAAGAGCTCTTGTCACTGCTGGTGTACCCGCAATCTTAGAACCATCTGGGATTGTGCGGAGCGATGGCAAGAGACCCGACGGAATGATTGTTGGGCCGTGGGAACTCGGCAGGTCTCTGGTGTGGGATGCGACGTGTGTAGACACATTAGCTCCATCTCAAATCCAGGCGACCTCGTCAGGCGCGGTGAGAGCGGCGTTTTCTGCGGAGAATCTCAAATTGCGCAAATATGCCAACCTCGGTACCGGTTACGAATTTGCGCCGTTTGGGGTCGAGACGATGGGCCCATGGGGAACGTCAGCGAGTCGCTGGGCTAAGGAGTTGTCAAAGTGGCTGACAGAAAGGTCTGGAGACAGGAAGCCTGGCAATTATTTTTGCCAAAGTATTAGCCTCGCTATACAAATTTCAAATTCAAAATTCTTAATTTTATAGATTGCTTATTCTAATTACAGTTGTATGTACATGTCATGATGATGCAATCTGCCCATATTACAGGGAATACAATATGCTTATGTCAATAGATATTTATTAATTTGTATATAGTATATATTTAATATTGTTCTTGTCAATTTATTGGAATACAATGTTAATGTCAAAATTTGCATGCTAAAAAATATTTTATTGAGTAAAAACAGTTGTCAATAAGAATTTTCTTTAACTCAATAGTAAAACGTTTTATAGGTAACTCTCGTATTTCTCTAGGAATTTTATTATATACTCTAATGCACATTATGTGGCAGTTTCTGCTGTAATATTCACTTACACATCTTGGGTAGATTAGTCGGGTATAATCTCTAGGTACAAATTTAATTATTTAGGTAGCTTTTAATTTATATTACTTCTAATACACATTACACAATATTTCACTCAATTAATATATTAATGCGAAACTGAACGAAAATTGGTTTAGGTAGGTCTTGTTTCAAGCGGTGTTATTTTCATATAAATATCACCATGGCAAGCTTCTAATATTAGTTCTCCTTGGCATTTGATGTCATTGCAAATAGCACATACTTTCAATGAGAACAAATAGGTGGTAGGCAGACTGATGGTGGAAATTTGCCGTCTGCCGGGGCGGGGAAGTATCCACCGTCCGTGGGTTTATCACCCAGTAAAGTGTATTCATAAGTTTCGGGATCAGATTGCCGTGATGCTCAGTCAAATCGGCATAGTGTTAGGGGCTGATGTCAGTCATGAGTGTCTGATTTCAGTTGCTAACTTTAATGGACCTCGCGCGCCACTTACCATCAGGTGGTAAAAATAATTTAAAAAAACCTAAAGTATATTATAAAATTGCTGCACAGGCGAAGTAGGGTTCTAGGTATAAAGAGGTATGATTAATCCAAACTAACATAAGCAAGATTTGACGCAATATTTCTCAATTTCCGTACTAAGGCTAGATTAATTGCAGACATGAATGGTTGCGCAGACGCATAGCGGAGACAATGACATTGGATAATATGCTAATAACTGTACAAGATCCGTAGAAGACCGACCTTAGCTGATCGGTTATCCGAATTTAATCCATATTTAGGTATTGTAAGAAAATACGCTGACACAAGCGGCGGTGATAGGATGCGTAAAGAAGTATGTTCAAGGCTATACAGGTGATTTTTTAAAGTGGTTGTAGATTTTGATAAAATAAGTTAATTTACAAAATTAAAAAAAATAATAAATAAATAAATAATTATATAAATAAAAAATAAAAAGATAAAAAGAAGCCCAAGGGTTCAATAGTTTGATAATCGCTTAACTACACCATTGAAATAATAAACACTTAACCCTACTTTGCGTCGGCAGTCGGGTATAAAAAGGGTTCGATTTCTGCAGTTTTCCTAAGTTTGACATTACTTCCCAAAATTTCTAGCTTATTAGTGACCCGAGCACCGTGGTTCGTGCGTAATTCCGTCATAGCTCAAGATCTGGAGATGCCTACTATTGAGGAATTTGTCATCGGCCTGACTAGACGTATGTTCTATCGGGCCGACAACGGACACTTTAAGCATCTTCAGAATATCGCTCCGTCTTGCGCTCGGCCCCCCAACGGGAGACCACTTCCTAGAGAAGTGCTCTTGGAGGAGAGCTAAAGTAGCCGAACCCAGACCCCCTGGGTTCGTGAGCCATACGAGCGCTGTTATACCAGTAACAACGCCCAGCACCAAACGTGCATGAATTACCGCTGAGAATATCCCCATCACCCAGGCCCATTAGCCATCCGGGCCTGGACGACCCCGCTGTCTGTCTGTCTGTGACACTATAAGATAGTGTAACAATTGATTTTTTAAATTTTTAATATTTATATTTCGTTAGACATCCCATCATCACCGTTGCCTTTGTTATTATATTATATTAATATAAAAAGTGAATTTCATTCTGATAACCTATTGGTGAAGGTCGCTCTTAGACTATAAAAAGTTTAGTATTATTATGCCTTCAGAGTGGGACTGCTGAGGCGTTGCAGAGCGTCGGGTATGTTTGCGAAAGCGCGGACAGATGACTTGTAGACAGCCTCACTGCTGCAGCACCTGAGAAGTAGTAACAGCAGCATACTGATAACTATTTCTGCAAGGTTTGTCTGACCCATCTAAAAACATTGGAATTAATAAATAAAATAATGATAGAATTAGGTACTAACAATAATAATATAGTTAATGGATGCATTGTTACTAACAAACTACTAATTAATTATGAACTATGTTTAGTTTGGAATAAACGTTTTATTATTATTATTATAACCGTTACCTGGGGTGGTCAGAAACCAAGCTTTTAATGAAACGAATTCACATTTAAACTGACTAACGTCGCCCAGTACTAAAAGTGTTGTAAAAGTTAAAAGGTCTCTGGAATCTGCTAAGCTGCTAGTCTTCTGCTAACAGCTTACTTATTGGACCACTTTGCTGCTTAGTCTTCTACTAGCAGGAGTAGAATCATTCAAAATAATTAAATTAATGACGTTTCATAAATGCCTGTAATAGGTTTACGTGAATCAAGATATTTTGACTTTGACTTTGAAGTGTATAAATTACCGTTGGGTGGTGGGAAAATGGGGGAAAGTCGCCATCCCCAACACAGGCCAATTAGACATCCGGACCTTGACGACTCCACTGTATGACTGTATAACTCAACTGTCTGTATGACTTTGTCTTCTGTTTCGTCAATCTTTCTTCATTCATCCTGCGTAACTCTGTCCATTTATACTTCGATTTGGACTAATTTGTCTTTGGACTGAATCGTGCTATCATCTTCATTTTCTCTTTGGGCTGTTATCTATTTAGACACGATACATTTACAATGTGGGCCATCTGTTGAGTACCTACAGATGCATCGGTCTAAAGCGGCATCGTTTGCATGTAGAGTTAGTGCGTGTCATATATCGAATTAACAAACAATACAACCGCTTTAAACTTCACTTTGCTTTAGGAAAAGTACGTAAAGAAGCGGATTTCAACATATTCTCAATCATTAAATATAAAGAAGCGTATTCCAAAATATTCTTAACCATTAAATATAAAGAAGCGTATTCCTAATCATTAAATATAAAGAAGCGGATTCCTACCTATTCTTAATCAATAAATATAAAGAAGCGTATTCCAAATTATTAAATGTCTTGTTATAATTAGAAAAATCATTTAAAATTATCTACTTACTATAATCAGTACAGTCTTCTAAAAAAGTGGTGTATCACCTTGCGGTTGAGATTTATTTGCACGTCATCACAATAAGGTTAATTTTCTCTTCAAAATAGTACGATCAATCGAATACTTGACCGTAGCAATATTTTAGTTAGAAAGAAAGCTTTGTCAAAACTGATAGACCACTTTCTTGGTCGATTGTACATCCGAACAGGGTATAAATGTTGGGTGTTCGGATTATTACAGTAAGTCTTGTTTCAAGCGGTGTTATTTTTATATTAATATCACCATGGCAAGCTTACAATTTTAGTTTTTCTTAAAAGTATAAAATTGGCAACTGATAGGTGGTAGGAGGACTGATGGTGGTAATTTTTCCAGTCTGCTGGGTCGGCGAAGTATCCACCGTTCGTGCCGATAAACACAATTAAGCGTTTCAGGATCAGGCTTGAATTGCCGTCATGCCAAGACAAGCCGGCATAGTGTTGGGGACTGATGTCAGTCATGAGTGTTTAATTGCAGTTTCTATACTTCGCGCGCAAAGTCACATAAACTATCAGGAAGTTTCTTAAATTCAATGTAAATAAACAACAGGGAATCCCCTGTGAAATGAGTCGAATTGACTGGCGCGGTATTGTTTGCTAAGCGACGATATGCCAATTTTAAACAAAATATCTGTACAACACATCACGTTATACACTAAACTCATTGCATTATATTAAAGCTTAATTTAAAACTTCCAGGTTACTTTCATATGTGGCAGTAAGTGAAGCATTACCAAAGACGTTGTATAAAGGCACCGGCCAATCGAACAGTACGCCTTCACTTGTAGTCACGACACAGACTTAGCTGTTAAGGCACATAGGGCCAACAGTGAAGTGAGACAGTTATAGGGTTTTAGTCTGTAGGCACCTTGAGATCTTCTTGTGAGGCCCTTTCAGTGAGTAGGGCATGTAAACTGGTTACGGTTGGATCTCTGGCAAGTAAAGCATAGCGAAAAAATGTAATCTGGAATCATCAGTGGAGTTTTAAGGCTCTGTGTTCTAGGGACAGTGATGATAAAGTAATATATCTAAATTCTGACTTACCTGGTGAGGTACCACTGTACCAGGTATTGTATTCTTATAGGTGTATTTTGAGATGAAAATAGCAAAGGTTTTGCGTTTTGTCGACTTTTGACACAGCAAATGTATATAATAAAACTGCCTTCGTGGCCTAGAGGTTAAGTCCGTGGATTTAGACTCGGAGGTACCGGTTTCGATTCCTGGTCGGGACACAAAAACATTTATTAATGTAAATAAATACATTAAATTAATATTTAATTTATTTGTGATATTTCTCGAGTTTGGTACGCTGGAGACATCGACGAGCTTGCCACTTGTCATGATTGGCCTATAGTAAAGTTGGATGTGAATCCGCTTCTTTATAAGCGTCATTTCTGACTACTCCGAAAGAGAAACGGTCGTGTTGATACTTTACTTTTATACATATATATATATATATATATATATATATATATATATATATATATTTGTTGTGTAATTCTGTATTTGTTTTATACGAGTTGTAAATCTGATATAGCTGAGTTTTCCTTTCGGATTCCTTTCTCAGTAAGATTCAACATTAACAGGTCATTATAAGCTGCTGGTCTTCTACTAACAGTTTACTTTTTGGACCGCTTTTCTGTTTAGTCCTTCACTAACAGGAGTAGAATCATTTAAAATAGTTTAAGTAATGACGTGTCACAAATGTCTGTAATAGGTTTACGTGAATAAATAGATATTACTTCGACTTTGACCTTAATGATAACGTTGGCTGAAACCCATTGAAATTGATTCGACCGCCTCCGTGGTCTAGTGGTAACAAACGTTGCCGTGAACACGGGAGGTCGTGGGTTCGATTCCCATCGGGGACAAGTTGTACATTGTATAATTTGTCTCGGTCTGGGTGTTTATATGTATAATATGTATATATTTACAATAAAAAAGTATAATATGTAGTTTATCAACCATCTAGTTTCCGTAATACAAGCCTCGTAGCTTACCACGTAAATTAGATGGCGCTGTGTGACCTGTCTGGAAATATTTATTTATTTATTGATGGATAAAATTATTGATATCATTGAACCAGTCCTCGCGTATACGTCTTTGTTCAGACACATATACAGTATGTAGTACTACAGCTCGGGTAGTAAGTGCCGCGACGCGTTACTGGCCGCTTGTTGGATGTCAACAGGCTATACGCAAAGTCGACTGAACTTTCGCTTAAGGACTAGTAACTCACCACTTCCTTAGTGAGGAGATCAAGCTGCCTTTCATACACATTTCTATAATTCCCAAAGCATTGAAATAAATTTACAAATAAATAGGAAGTAAAACTAAATAAAATTAACCTGCTCCAAATTTAAGGAAGAATTTAATTGTCAGGCCTAAAAAGGAATCACTTACGAAAGCATTTCAAAGACAATTGTGTTTAATTTAGTTCGTTTAGTAAAGTAGGTAAAGTTTTGTGTTTTCTATATTGCTGTGGAAAAATGCCCGGAGAAATTGAAGAAGCAATCAAGAACATTGTACTTTACGATGTTACGCCTGAAAGTAAGCGATTTTTTTATTAATTTGTTTTTTCATTAATAAAATATATATGCAAGTATATGTAGCTAACATTTAACCTAATTTTGGACAATTTATTTACTGGCTACACTACTATTTTTTTATTTATTAGGCACACACAACAGAAATGGATACAAAACAATTTTTAAATTTCAAATCTTTACAATACAGTCCCAGTACCATTTCCAAAAGCATGTGCACACAGCATGCACTTATGAAACATTTTTATATATTTAAAAATTAAAATAACAATACAATATCCACAGTGAGTATAGTTCATAAATATTAATTTAGTTTTAGTTTGCTCGCCGTCCACAGCAAATTACTCCTTCCCAAAGGCCAGAAATAATCCACTATAGAAAGCGAACACCTAGTTATGATAATTCATTTTTTAAATTTTTTATTCCTAATATCTTGCACAAGTTAATTTTATAAATACTGGCGAATTGAAATAAATCACTACTGTTCGGGTGGACGAGAGTTTTTTTTTCCATTAAGTTTTTTTTATATTTTTTTTATATATTTCCAGACAGGTCACACAGCGCCATCTAATTTCCGTGGTAAGCTACGAGGCTTGTGTTACGGAAACTAGATGGTTGATAAACTACATATTATACTTTTTTTTTTGTATATATATACATATTATACATATAAACACCCAGACCGAGACAAATTATATAATGTACAACTTGCCCCCGGTGGGAATCGAACCCACGACCTCCCGAGTTCACGGCAACGTTTGTTACCACTAGACCACGGAGGCGGTTACTCCACTCTTTGATACTATGGTCGATATGTTACCTTTAAATCAACACGGTTGGTCCGATGCAAGTATTATAAATACTTATGTTAATTACTTAGAAATATTTACAGCCGATGACTAATGATGGAATAAAGGAATTGTCCTCACTTCCCGATGAGCAAATCTTTTGTTTTCATTAAACAGAAACTGTCTTAATTATAATAATTACTGACTGACTTTATATGTCAATTACGAGTAATTTATAATGTAAAGTTATTTTGTCATATTTAAGTGGGTTTGACAATTTTTCATCTCTCGCACAATACATTTTTTTTATTATTCTAACTTTTATTTATATTTAAGCTTATAATTTATTTAACAAGTGTTTTGTTTTCATTTTTAAGGTACCAAATTTATGCAATTATTGTGTTTCCTTTATATTCTTTTAGTTCTATTATCATAAAACAAGCATCAGCTTATAGCATAGAACAAGCATCAGCCTATAGCATAGAACAAGCATCAGTCTATAGCATAGAACAAGCATCAGCCATCAGAACCATCAGAAGTGTTTTCTCGTAACTTTAAAAGAATCAAATATTCCAAAAAACTCGGGTCTCACTCAATCGAAAATACAACGGAGAATGAGTGATGTTTTTATGTAGACTTCTCCATTGATATGGAACTTTATTATTTATTGTCAAATGTCAAAAATTGGATCTACATGAAACTACATAAAATTACAAACAATAAATTTAAAACTACCTAAATAATGAAATTAAAAATAAACTAAACAAAACCTTAAATTAAATAAACTAAAAGATAAACCTAATTAATATAAAAACTAAATACTTACAAATATCTTGATTATAATCTACATGTCATCGAATCCAGGAGAAGATGAACCCAATGTTCCGAGGACTCCGGCAACGTTACCTCGTTGGATGGCAACACTGATCCTCTGAATAAGATATTCCCTACTCAAAGGATCACCTGTTGACGCTCGGTTGGCAACGCTTATGTCGCGTATTAACGATTTAGCGTCCTCAGACCAAGGGCCCATCGTCTCTACGGCAAACGGCACAAAATGGCTACGATTTGCCAACTCTATTATGTACTTATTACGTTTGCCGTTTGCAGCCAATTCAGCCGCTGCACCTGCTCGTTGTCAAAATGAATAATATAGAAATGTTACGATCACCCTAAGAAAGAGAGCGCACAATAAATACGACGGAAAACCATTATGCACTACATCTGTACCTTGTTTTTCCATTGTTTTTGTTACGTTACAAACCACAAGATCCGCTCGTTCATCGCTCTGACTCACCATCATTCAATCAACTGATATAGGTACATAATTTTGCCGTTTTATTTACAAAACACAGTAATTAAAGATCCAAAAATAAGTAACATAAAGTTACGGTGAAGAACAGAGATGAGAAATAAATTACGCAACGAAAGGTTTTAATTCGTTCCTTTGTTTGTGTTTTAAAGTAAAGTAAAGTATTAAATAAAATTAATAAATTAATTAATAAAGAAAAAAGACCAGCTTTCTGAAAAGAAACACGAGCTATTCTCACAAGTTGCGGGCTTGCGGCTTTAAAATCCAAAATTTCAATCAAAATTGCTGTAAGTTCTCATTTCACCATGTAAGAGCGTGGACGCTAAATGCAGAGGGCCTAACATTTAAGTCCAAGCTCTGAGCGAAATATATAAACCTAACAATATCTAAGTTGTAGTGGTAGTGTAAAGATAGGAGTCTCACTGCCGGTGTAATACGCTAAGACAGCGAGGGAATGGGGAAGATGGTATTCACGTCCAGGCGCGCAGGCTCACGCGACTGTGTATATTCTAAGACATTACCTCAGCGGCTCCTCGACTCAACATACCTTCCAGCTGTCAAACGGGTACCCTTAAGGGATCCTCGAAATTCTTAGTTGTAAACTCTCCATACCTTGAAAGGCATTAATGTTACCATTTTAAATATTTCCGGTGGGATAAGTTTTTTTTCTGGCAACATTGAAGATTGAGTTCCTGTATTCTAAATATTAATTTCGTCAGAATTACTACACGGTGTAACACTTTCATTATGAATATTGTTATATTAATTTTAATTTCTGATTTGACGTGAAATAAGTTATTACTAATTATTAATATGAAATGCAAGTTTATACTTGCCGGAAATACAATAAACATAAGTTTTAAGGTACGTCGCGATGTACCTTTAGTTTGACAGTTCTATAAAACCAATTTAGCGCAGTTCCGTGCCGAGGCGTCCTTCCGTCTGACAGCTTGAAGGAATAATCGAATAGAGGAGCTGTTAAAAAAACGTCCAGCTAACAAAAGCACTTACTATGTTTTAAAATTTGGCGGCTGATAAGTATATTTAGCAGATTATAATAAGCAAACAATTTGCTTTCACCCAATGTAGCAGTTACGGTACTCGAAAAATGTAACTGTGAACAAAATGCAACAGGAAGTATTTAGTGGCTTCATATTTACACATACAATTGCTTTAGAAGTTTTAGCAATACATTTTTATTTCTGTTCTAATAATCGCACCTCTTTTAACGAGCAACTTTTGTCTCCGCAGTATTCGCGATAGTTAAAAACAAATGATATTCGGATTTTTGATGAATTCTGTCACTTACCTAAAGGTTAGCTGGTAGAGAATACCTTCATGGTATTATGCTCGCCTATGTACATAATTTTTTTTTGTAAAGTACAGTAAAAGTATAGTATCATCACGACCGTTTCCTTTTCGGGGTGGTCAGAAACCACGCTTATATAGAAGCGGATTCACATTTAGCCAACTTTACTATAAGCCAATCATGACAAGTGGCAAGCTTGTCGATGTCTCCAGCGTACCAAACTCAAGAAATATCACAAATAAATTAAATATTATGTAAATAAATACATTTACATAAATAAATATTTTTGTGTCCCGACCAGGAATCGAACCCGGTACCCCCGAGTCTAAATCCACGGACTTAACCGCTAGACCACGGAGGCAGTTTTTTTTTTGTATAAAAATATATTTATTACTGAATTCAATCATTTTTTAATAAACAAGTTAAAAGCCTAGACAGGAAAGCTGGCAATTATTTCTGCCAACATATTAGCTTAGCTATACAGAGGGGAAATGTTGCCAGTCTTCTTGGGACTATCACTGAAGGGTCGTCTTTAGAGGACATTTTTTACTTATAGTTTTTTTTTTTATTTTTATTTATTACAGGAAAACTTACAGCTAGATAACAATATAAATGAAAAGATATAATAAAAAATGAGCCAATTAAAAGTTTTCGCCTATAGTTTTATTAGGTTTAGTTTATATTTATTTTAATTTTTACTTTTAAGTAATTTTAAATATTTATACTGTTTGAAAATTAAAAGCTACCTAAATAATTAAATTGAACATCAACTGCAACCGAACCACACGCATGTCACGTTAAGCGGGACATTCAAATAAAACAAAGGAATTTAAGCAAATGAAGTTAATATATTACAAAAAAAATTAAGTTAACAGAGAGCAATGGGAATCTACAATTATATAAGGGAGGGTCGTAAGCCAAAACTTAGCCCTATCACTCTTTATGCATCCGTTGACCATACGTAGGGGTACCTTCCCTCGGAGAGCCTGAAGATGGGGACCCGGAGAGCGCTGCCGATCCCAAGCGGACAACGAGGCGTCACGGGGATCCTGGGCAGCGGGGTTATCTTCTCAAGCTGGGTCCCAGCTCTAAAGTCCAGACATAGAACCCTGGAACGCACGGGGAACACGCGTTACGTTCCATCTCCAAATCCACCGCCACTTCAGTCTACACCAAGACAAGATACCAGATAGATGGTGAGACTGCAGCGGTGGTGCACAAAAGAAATTAAGAGTTACTGCACGTGGTCATGAAGTGACCGCGTACTATTTTCTATTTAATACTTACCCAAGCTACGGGGGCGACAATATTCAGTAGGATGATCTCACATATGTATTGTTAGTTTACATTTTAATTTCCGTTCGTTAAATGATTAAATAAATTTATAAAGCTGCGCGTTTCTTGCAGTCTGTTTTGAAAAAAGGCTTCACGTCAAAATCTAATTTTGACAGGTGACGTCTTAAATAAATGCAAGGCAAAGGAAGTCGATTGCAGCCGAAAACGTTCCTTCTTGGCCATTGTCGATAACAATCGCTACACGCACAGGTCATAATATGCACCCACATACCGTAGTCACCATCCCTACGCGTTCGTATAAATTTTGAGATACATCTGTCGCATGATAAAGATGGAATGTTATTCCAGCCACTTTCCTATAACCTCGAGTCCTTTAAGCGAAGGGTGATCTAGTCAAGTCGGCATAGTGTTACTACTAATGTCAGTTATAAGTATCTGATTCTAGTTGCTAACATTCATGGACCTTGCGCGCCGCTTACGATCAATGGAGTGTATCAGGCAAAGCTTTTTGTAGATGTCGCTAGCGGCACTAGTACCTTGTTTACACCTATAACTGATCACTTTTTAAATGTTTTTTTTTTTATAACACAAATATGAATTTTAACTTAACGTTACCTACCTTAAAGACGAATTAGGAAAGCAATGACCGTGTTAAAAAAGAAAAAAGGTTTAATTAATGGAATGGAAATTTTGAGATCACCAAATCTTTGATTTCGCTTGGAAATTTCGATTTGTACACCTAAAAGCTGCTCACTTCGGCATAATATCCAAAAAATAATAAATTTAATAAAGTTGCTATAAGCGAAAACTTTTAATTGACTCATTTTTTATTATATCTATTCATCTATATTGTTATCTAGCTGTAAGTTTTCCTGTAATAAATAAATAAAATAATTTACTTCGGAATAATTTGTAAGTATTGCTCGCAATAGATAATTTTATCAGTTGTTTTGTGAAATATGGGCACCCGTTATTTAAATTATAATCACAGAAAACGCCTACTCCGACCCAATTAGATAAAAATGAAATATTGTGCCAATGCAAAGAGATTAAATAAATGGTGTTAATTTACAGGTTTACAACTTTGAGTTGGCAACACTGCTTAAAATCACAACTCATTTAACAGCTGATAGTTGCTTTTTGTTTAGACAGATAGATAAATTATTTATTGCACATAAAATAATACATTTTACAGTACACAGGCGAGCTTAATGTCTAAAAACAGTTTCTAACAGCTTACCTTTGGGAGATGTGAGCAGGAATTGTATATTTGAGATAAAGAGATTTATTGAGTAAAAACCTTATAACTATTTATTTATTTATTTAGTTATATAGTACACACAGCAGAACATATATTATCACACACATAACATAGTATAATTATAACTTATCTAATATATGTACCAATTAGGTGTCACAGCATTCACCAATATAAAAAGAAGAAGAAATTAGAAACATATTACTGATAAAACAAAAAAATAAATTTAACAAAAACTAACAAATTTACAAAATTTAAATATGACTTCTAAAATAAAATTATACATTTTTTCTCATTTTTAATAAAACTAATAAGGAAACATAAAAATTGCACAAAGGCACCTTAAAAAACGAAAACAAAACACTTGTTAAATAAATTATAAGCTACTCATACTTGAATATTGATGGTTTGAAATGTTCAAAAACATTTTTTCTGAATACATTGTAACGGTCATAAAATATGTCTATATCATTATTGGCACTACAGAGACTACTGTAGGTGTTGCACATTCGGGATGTTGACGAATGTGAACCTACATTAGTTCTTGAGGGAAGACAGCACAGGATCTTGGTTATAGGACGACGTGGAATTATAAGGTACTGTCAAGGAAATGTGTTGCAAGAGTTCGATACATCCAGTCTGGCCATTGACAATTTTATGTAATAGTAAAAGGTCATGTATAGATCTACGTGATTTGAGAGCAACTAAAAAAGAATGATATTAAATCTATAATTTAAATACATAGATAACACACATACATATACTGGTTACATAGTATATATATATACAATAATATACCGATTTAGTCAAGTTATGTAGACTTGTCTTGCTTTTTGTGAAAGTGTTTAGTGAGCAAATTTTTAAAACATATTAGTGAAGAGGGAGTCGGTTCCACTGACGAGCTGCGGATACTGTGTAAGAATCTAAACATCTGCTGGACGAATGTGGCGGAATTTTTAATTGATTATTGAAGGAAGAGCGAAGAGAACAACTGTGTGTGTCGCACAGAAATTGGAAACGATCTTTTAGGTAAGGGGGTGCCATTGGATTAAATAGGTCATTGTAAAGAAAGGTAAGTGAACGTGCAGACCTGCGATTTCGGATATTGAGCCACTTTAACTCTTTGCGAAATTAAGAAATATGATCATACTTACTTGTTTAATAGTTTAAAAAAATATACCAAATCAAGGGTTTTTCTTGTCCTGTGTATATTTGAGTGCAGACTACGACATCTTCAGTCAGAGAAAGCAAGGTGATTAGGAAAGGGAGTGAACCTGGTACTAGGGATTCCATACTGTGCTTTTCTAATATACTTCGTAATTGTTTATTTTTATAAAACACTAGCTGACCCGGCGAACATCGTACCGCCTGACAGTCAATGAATATATCTTCGGTCGGTATGCCCCACAAATCAGCGCCGATGCGCGCCACCTATCGGACAACAGTAATAATATGTCAGAACCCTTCGCCGATATTTACACAGCATATTCCCAAAGTTTCATCCCGATCGGTCAAGTAGTTTTAAAATGCATAGGGAACATATACACAGACATTCATAGATAATAAAATTATTTCTATGATAAAAGGGAACACAACAATGTTGGTACATTAGTGATGATTTTATCTTAGCATGCAGTGTCCACGTAACGGACAATCATCGGAGGAGAATGTGAAACATGTCGAAATAATGTCACACCCAGCGATATAATCGCAGGTACAATCCAGTACAATACATACAGAGCCTTATTTCACCACACCGACAGGTGCAAGTATTGTCAAGAAATAAAATGTTACTATCACTATCGTTACTGTCGCTATTACGAGTACTTTCGAAAAATAATTGTCATTAAATTTAGATACATACAAATTATAACAAAATCCTGTCATGTTTATAGGAATTTCTATATAATTAATTTTCTAAATTGTCATGTCACATGTTGATTTACAATTGTCACTCGACATATGCCACTGACAATTGTCGACGTGGTGAAATAGGGATTGAAATCCGTTTGCGCGTCACAAAACAATAACGTTTTTAAAGTGAAAACTTTACGTACGTCCATACGTCAGAACAGAGCGCTCAAGGTGAAACAGCGCGGCGTGGAAGGGGAAGAGGGGCGGATAGGCGCGCGCGTATAGCCGCTGCCTCTCTCGCTCTCTCCCGCTCCTTCTTTATCTTTCTTTCTACCTCTCAAAACAGCGCGGCGATTTTATCTCCATATTCCTACCAACTACGAAATCAATAACCTGCAAGCAATAACCATTATCGATGATTTCGCAAATAATATTAAGAATGTACATAATAAAGTTCATACAAATCGTATCCCTTTCGAGGTGGTCAGAAACATTATTAATATTATTTTATATTATAACAGACAGCAATAACAAAAGTGATTAAAATAAAAATTCCAAAATCCGACTGCGTAAAACAAAGATTGTTTAAAAAAACAAAATATTTCAACGTCTCCATACAAATTGGTTATTTTAGAATCAACATTGTATGGAGAAGCCAAAAAATAATTTCACACCCGACATATGGTTTCTTAGGAAAAGTTGTTTATTTCTATCAATAGATTAACTTAGTCTAAAGTAAGAGCATACAAAATCTGGCGGTATATAGAAAAAATCTTAGTTTTTTATTCAGAAAAGAAGTTATAGGTGAACTAAATAGAGCCTTTACTCTTGCACAGGCAGGTACACCTACGTGTACTTACTTAAGTAAACACTTTAGTTTTACAAATATTAGGAATGATGTCAACGTCCGTCTATGTCCAAGTACATATCATTAACCATTACACTGTGTTGTGGTCATTATGACTTTTTATCTGTCAATGGGGTGTATCACTAACTTTTTATCACGATAATATCATGATAGACGGTACCCAATAGAACTGTCAGTTGCAGAAGACAAATTTCTAAGCATTCCATGGATTCACCGTGCGGGTGCCGGGTCCATCGTGTGTGGGTAAGAGATGAGAAGAATGGTGTCTCGGGCTTGCGACCGACAATAGGCTGGTTTAAGAAAAGGAGGCCTCCTTTTTTTTTTATTGCGCGATAATACGCTCACCATCCACCATTCTACTTCTCTCCCTACCCAACCAAATACTGTATGATTCCGTTAATGCCGTCTTGGAAGTTCGTTCCATAAATGTATTGACGGCAGACCTGCTTAGGCCCAATTCTTTCAGTAAGTGATGCAAAGATTTTGCTGGAACTCCTCTTGCACCAACTTCCACTGCGTAAAGTTGAGTCTTGAACCCGTTCCTGATCATTTCTTCTGTGAGATCATAATATTTATTCAACTTCATGTTGTGGTCTTTCGGAATATTTGATTCCCACGGAACGGTAAGTTCAATAAGGATAACTTTTTTCAAGTTCCGAGAAAACACTAAGATGTCTGGCCTATAGGCTGATACAGCTAGTTCATCTGAGATCCTATAAAACTTGTATTTTTATTACGATTTTCGGGTTACGATTAATTATTATTTTCGGGTTATATTGCCGAAGTGAGCAGCTTTTAAGTGTACAAATCGAGATTTCCAAGCGAAATCAAAGATATGGTGATCTCAAAATTGCCGTTCTACTAATTAAACCTTTTTTCTCTTTAAAGACGGTGTTGGCTTTCTTAATTCGTCATTTAAGGTAGGTAACGTTAAGTATTATTTTTTTGTAATAAAAATATAAAAAAACTACAAAAACATTTAAAAAATGATCCGTCATAGCTGTAAACAAGGTACCAGTGCCGCTGGCGACATCTACAAAAAGCTTTGCACACCCCACTTTTTTATTTATCTTATTGTACTGCATAATGTAAGGTAGGTAACGTTAAGTTATTTTTTTTTGTAATAATAATTAAAAAAACTAAAACATTTTAAAAAATGATCCGTCATAGCTGTAAACAAGGTACCAGTGCCGCTGGCGACATCTACAAAAAGCTTTGCACACCCCACTTTTTTATTTATCTTATTGTACTGCATAATGTAAGGTAGGTAACGTTAAGTTATTTTTTTTTGTAATAATAATTAAAAAAACTAAAACATTTAAAAAAATGATCCGTCATAGCTGTAAACAAGGTACCAGTGCCGCTGGCGACATCTACAAAAAGCTTTGCACACCCCATTATTTTATTTATCTTATTGTACTGCATAATGCTAGGCGCGGCGGCACTGGCTCGGTTGTAATATTGCTTTCTAATTTTATTTTATCTTAAAACATACTCGTACTAAAGGGTTTTTCATTAAGCGCTTCCTATCTTTAAATGAAAATAAAACAAAGCATGTGAGAGATATCATCGATTTATTAAATTCATTTGAAAGACTTTTTTTTTTTAAATGCGAGTATGGTCTATGTTAACAACTGGAATCAGACACTCATGTCCGACATCAGTCCCCAACACTATGCCGGCTTGACTAGATGCCTTTTCATACTTCGCTTAAAGGACTCCAGGTTATAGGAAAGTGGAAACACAGAGGCTGGAAGGGCATTCCACAACTTTATTGTGCGACAGATGTATGAGTCACCAAATTTATAGGTACGCGAAGGGATGGTGACTACGGAATGTGGGTGCATATTCTGACATGTGCGTGTGGTTCGGTTGCGGAATGGAGAGGGAGGGATTAGGTTATAGAGCTTTTTAGAGCACTCACCATAGTATAGCCGGTAGAACACGCTAAGAGAAGCTACATCTCGACGAAGCTGCAGGGATTCGAGAGTTCCAGATATAGTAGCATTGTCCACAATTCGAACAGCTCGCCTCTTTACGACATTGAGAGCATCTGTGAGGTACTTGGCTGAATCATCCCAAAGGTGTGAACAGTATTCCACGCATGATCTGTGCTTTGTACAGTAACAGTCTGATTGAAGGCGGGAAAAACCGCTCCACCTTGTTCAGTATGACCTATTGATGCCATTACGTGTGGAATATAACATTGCTTAAATATCCGCCACGGCTTCTCTGGGTGGAGCGCATCCGAAATGTTAAATTTTTCATGACTCTGACGCATAAATCAGGCTAAATTTGAACGATGACATAGGTTATGTTGGCTTTGAAGACAGCTGTAGTTTGTGGCTTATTGCCAAACCTGCGACTTAAGAAAACCCCACAAGTAAAGTCTAACGGGTTCAAATCCACCCGTTCAGAAACAATAGTTTCCGAACGTTTTTAAACTGACGTTTCCCCCGCGCCTGCCTCTTCTTCGGTGGACGTTTAACAGAGCAAACGTGCTCCTCTGTATTCATTGAAATAAATAGTTTAAAGTGAGATTAGAACAGAACCAATAATACAATTTACACTTTATCATAATAGTAACATCACGACCGTATCCCTTGCAGGGTGGTTAGAAACCACGCTTATAAACAAGCGGATTCACATTTAGCCAACTTTACTATAGGCCAATCATGACAAGTGGCAAGCTCGTCGATGTCTCTAGCGTATCAAACTCGAGAAATATCACAAATAAATTTAACGTTAATCAAATTTATTTAAATTACAAAATATTATTGTGTCCCGACCAGGAATCGAACCCGGTACCTCCGGGTCGAGGCAGGCATATTAATAATAATATTAAGTATTAATGGAAAATAAAGCTCCAAGCATTTCAAATAGGATACTAAAATTGAACCAATCAATATCACTGAAAATTTTATTGTAATTTAGGCATGATCTTAGCGTTAAAGGCGTTCGTTTGCTGTCCGTGCTAACATGATCGCTAGGAGGCTCTTCAAGTGCTCCCGTGCTGTTAAAATATCCCCATTTAACACTTACTACCGGTCTCTGTACACACCGCAGTGTTGTGGTGCAACTACACAAAAGAGTCAGACAGAAGAATTAAGGTGCAATGATGCCTTCAGAATTCTGATTAGGCTCCCCAGATGGTGTAGTGCAACCAGCATGTTTGCCGAGGCACGTTTGCCGAGGCACGTTTGCCGGTATTAGACTCGGTGATCTGGTGATAGAGTGGGACGACCCCCCTTACCTGTGAACCTAAATGTTTTTTTTTTTATTTGTCTTCAAAAACTACAATGGTAAAGAACTACGACTATTTTGACTTATTCTGTGTTTATAATTATTATGCACAGCAGAGGTTAGTCAATGAATGAACAATAAAGGTTCATGATCACGTGGTCGCTCACACCACTCCAAGGTCCATCGGTTCGTGTCCGAAGGTCCACACTTGCCAGAAACGACCCGGATTTGACCCACTTTACAAAAATACTTTAATCAATGCTATCTTTATAAATTTTAAATTATTTTTTGCTTTGTGCTATATATTATTTTGTATTATTATTTTCATAATGCCTAGTTAATTATAGAATGCCTCCGTGGTCTAGCAGTTAAGTCCGTGTATTTAGACTCGGAGGTACCGGGTTCGATACCTTGTCGGGTTACAATAATATTTATTAATTTAAATAAATTAATATTTAATTTATTTGTGATATTCTCTAGTTTGGAACGCTAGAGACAACGACGAGCTTGCCACTTGTCATGATTGGCCTAATAGTAAAGTTGGCTAAATGTGAATCCAGTTCTTTGTAAGTGTGGTTTCTGACCACCCCGGAAAGGAAACGGTGGTAATAATACTTAACTTATTTTACTTTAATTTTATTAATCAACTTCATGGTTTAAATAATTATTTATTCGAAGTAGGTAATTAGATACAAAAATATTAAAGACAAAAAAACTAATTATAAAGAAAACTAAAACTAGAAATACCTATAAAATTAATGCTATTCTACAAAATAAACTAAAGGCTTACCACCAGGGAGGGTACCTAAAACGCTCGCCGTATTTCCTCGTTGAATTATTATGGACATATTCTGTTTTAGGTAGTTATGGCATTTGGGATCGCCACACTCTTGGAAAATTCGTTTACCCAGCTCTTTTATGAATTTGTGGGTATCAAGAGAATATACCCCCATTGTTTCAACCCCAAATGCCACAAAGTTATAATTTTGTTTAATGAATTATCTGCAACAAATAAAATGTGTTAGATGTGTTTCTTACTTGGTAAAATATATAAATTGAAGCTTAAAAATTTTATTGCCAAATATTTCGCCTCTCTTTGGAGCGGCGTCATCAGTGACAGTCAATTAAAATAAAAAATTGTTATTTTTTTGTTGTTTTTTTTAAATTGTTTAATGCTATTGTATTTGATGTGCTTTCTAAATTCGGCTGTATGAGCAGCCGAACCGGCCTTTTTTGATGTAGAGGAAATGTGGCAAGCGGCAAAGGTATCCACACAGGTGGCATCCTAAACAAGACATCTTCCCTCACTCCATGGTACAAGAAACGTTCCATCCGGCCTTTTACCATCACTACGTGAAAGTCCTGATGGTTCAAGGACGGACGGGATTTTAGCAGACCACAAACTTCTCTTTATAAACTCTTCTCTTTATGGTTTAAATATCTTTATTCACGAAAAAATCTAATTGCGGTAGAAAGGCACGTCATTGGCTGAAAGTCACACCTACCAATCACGTGGCGAATATCAAAATGTTGATCATGGATAATTTTAATCATCCTTTCTGCAACCGGCTGTAAAAGTCTTCGCCGATACTTTTGAGTATTTTGTGCAAGATAGAGTTTATAAAACAAAATAACGCATCCACTTAAGTGAACAGAGAAATATTGTAATAGGACTCTGTGTTTTTTTTTGTCATCAAAACCTTGATTTATATGTTAATCAAAGGTGGAAGTTCAGCCTTATTATGTTAGACAATGATCACTTAACAAAGGACATTATTTTTTTACATTCACCATTGATGATAAAAATAGGACAATAGACATTAATTCAAAGTCAAAGTCAAAATTTATAATCACAAAGCTTCATTACAGGCCCTAGAACACAGAGTACTAGACCTCCAATGTTGGAGATGGGCTTTCCAGAACATATATCTGGAGAATTTAGCCTATAATTGCCACGCTGGCCAGACGGGTTGGCGAGGATCGAGTGTCAATTTATTAACGATTCCACAAGTTGGTATTAGTGGAACAGTGAGGGCTTAACATGCTCTCTGAGGCACGGGAACGGTGGTGTTGTAAATCTATTACGAATGTACGAAAGATAATTACTTACAATGATAAAAATAAAAAAAAAGAAGCTGCTTGCAGTTTCGACCTACCCTGAGACAGCCGCACTCGCCAGAGTTTGACCCCTTGGGGTCCGCGGGTCTCAAGGGAAGCCAGTACGCCGATTACAAGCTGGTTTAATTTGGTGGTGCAGTTGAGACGAATCCGTATTCGTATAGATTACCATGAACCCAATACTTACAATTAAAAAAATATAATTTGATTTCTTTCGATTCTTACAACCGAGCCACCGCACAAGGCACAAAGCTTATAACAATTTAGTTTAGAAACGATTTTTTTTTGTATTGCATCGATTTGAGCTTTGTAGTGCATCACGGGGGAGATGTGATGTTAAAGGTGGACGTCAAAAACGCGTTTAATTCGGTTGATAGAGGTGTCATGTTGGACCAAGTTAAACAACAGACCCCGGAAATTTTTAGTTACCTTTGGCAGTGCTATAGCACCTCTTCAAAATTAATTTATAAAAACAACACTATACTCTCGGCAGTTGGTTGTCAACAGGGCGATCCGCTCGGTCCTGCCATCTTTAGTTTGGCAATACATAATATCATAAGCAGCCTAAATTCAAAATTTAATATATGGTATCTCGATGATGGCACGATCGGAGGAAATGCAGATACAGTTCTCGATGACCTTCAAAAACTTATATATGATTTTGGCACCATAGGTTTAGAATTAAATTTTTCAAAATGTGAACTTTATTTATCAAATTTATTAACTCATGACAAACAAATTGAAATTATTTCCAAATTTAATAGTCTAGCGCCCAATATCAAAATTTTAAATAATGAAACCCTTCGGCTCCTAGGATCACCAATCCTAGATGAATCCATCCAAATTTATGTTCAGGAACAATTAACTAAATTTAACTTAACTTCAGAACGCTTATTCAAAATTCAACCCCACATGGCACTTTTTATCATACGATATTGTTTGTTCGCTCCCAAATTTATGTATGTACTCCGTTGCTCTCAACTTTGGAAATTTTCAGAAGAACTAGTTTTATTAGACAAACAATTGCAAAATTCACTAACCGAAATTCTAAATTGCCCCATGAATGACCGTACTTGGGCCCAGGCTTCACTACCAATTCGGTTCGGAGGCCTGGGAACCCGCAAAATTTCTAGTGTAGCACTGCCAGCTTTTCTGTCGTCTGTACATAGTACTGTCGAGCTCTACGGGAGAATCACTAACCCATCTCTGGGTTCCGTTGAGCCGTCGTACTTGTCAGATGCCAGAGATGCCTGGTCAGCAGCATGTCCAAATGTTTCGGTTCCAATTTCACCAAAAATCCAACGACTATGGGACGAGCCGCTCTGCAAACTGGTACAGGAAGATATTTTATCTGCTAGTAATATGAAAGAGCGGGCTCGCCTCATGGCCGTTTCCACTAGGGAGTCAGGTCTTTGGTTGCAGGCTTTTCCCTCAGCATCGGTTGGCACACTCCTTGACCGACATACACTGACCATGGCGGTGTGCCTTCGTCTCGGAGCCCGGACTGTCCACCCGCACCAGTGTCGATGCGGAGAACCAGTCGATCATCTCGGACACCACGGGCTTTCTTGTGCTAGAAGTGCTGGCCGCATTCCTCGTCACGCGGCTCTCAACGACATCATCCGAAGGGCTCTTGTCACTGCTGGTGTACCCGCAATCTTAGAACCATCTGGGATTGTGCGGAGCGATGGCAAGAGACCCGACGGAATGACTGTTGGGCCGTGGAAACTTGGCAGATCTCTGGTGTGGGATGCGACGTGTGTAGACACATTAGCTCCATCTCACATCCAGGCGACTTCGTCAGGTGCGGGGAGAGCGGCTTTTTCTGCGGAGAACCTCAAATTGCGCAAATATGCCAACCTTAGTTCCGGTTACGAGTTTGCGCCGTTTGGGGTCGAGACGATGGGCCCATGGGGACCGTCAGCGAGGCGCTTGGCCAAGGAGTTGTCAAAGCGGCTGACAGAAAGGTCTGGAGACAGGAAGGCTGGCAATTATTTCTGCCAACGTATTAGCCTCGCTATACAGAGGGGAAATGTTGCCAGTCTCCTTGGGACTATCTCGGATGGGACGTCTCTAGAGGACATTTTTTATTTATAGTTTAGTTTATTTTTAATTTTATTATTTAGGTAGCTTTTATATTGTAATTCTTTTATACTGGTTGTATATTACTTCGAATAAAAAATATGCTAATAAAAAATTTTTTTAAGTGTAATAAAAGCAATATAAAATAAAGTATCATCACGACCGTATCCCTTGCAGGGTGGTCAGAAACCACGCTTTTTAAAGAAGTGGATTTACTTTTAGCCTACTTTACTTTAGGCCGATCCACAAGTGTATATGTATATGCGTACTAGCTAGACTCAAGAAATATCACAAATAAATGATTGTGTCTCGACCGGGAATCAAACCCGGTACCTCACCGTCTAAATCTATGGTTAAATTATATATTTAAATAAAATACTTACAAATTTGCCACTTACTACCATTTATTTGTTTATGCGTCGCATCTAAGGGGGACAGCGCATAAAGCGGGGACCGCGGCGGAAAATGCGGAGTCCGGCAAGCGGCTCAAGTATATTAAAAGATTACATATTTGTGACGTTTGCTGTAGAGACTCTGTGCCCATGGAGTCCAAGCACAAAAAAGTTTTAAAAAGACATAACACCGCGTCTTGTTGTCTCCTCCGGTGACAAGAGGGCTGGCTCTTTTTTCCCCCAAAGATAGCATTGCAATTCAGCGGGGAAATCCAGCGCGTTCTTGCCATGCAATAATTATTTTATTTTATATTTTATAAATATTGAAACTTTTAATATTTGCCGTCTTCAACTTGGACGCTAAGCTCGCTTAAAGTGGTGCCAGAAAAAGTCAGTCGTATCCATTGCTTTTTACAAGTATATCCTTAAACATTGAAGTCAGCTGGAAGCGGCAATGACCTTCACGATCGATACAGCCTCGCTCCAAGGGCATACACCTCGTTCGTGAATCTACAAAATACGCATTGAAGGTGTAGTGTTTTGTAATTCAATATACATTACGTGTTATAGTTAAACTGAACACAAGTTTGGTTCTAAATCCCACGCAGTGTAGAAAGAAAATAGGAAATCCGTGTTCAAAACAGTAAAATCGGCTATCTACAAAATAGGCGTTGAAAATCATTGCAGGTGGGTACTTAGAACAAGTTTCGGTTAACTTAGAAAGTAGCGCCGCCTAGTAGACGGTAGGGGTACTAAATTTAATGTCTGTGCTTTGAACATGATAGAGTTGACATTCAATAATTTAATCATTCATTTAACATCTTCGCCATTGTAGTTTTTTGTTTTTTTTATTTCATATTGTGTTTTTTTTTTTAATTTGTCTATACTGTTTTCATAATTATTGTTAATGCATGTTAATCACGAATGCCTTTGTAAGCAAGAGGGGACATATAATAGGTATGTATGGCACTTTAAGTATCGTATTATCCACCTGGCTACGCTAATGTTCGGGTGAACGAGAGTTTTTTGCGTGAGTTGCCACTCCTCAATTATACTATTTCCATTTCTTTATTTTCTCGATGACAGATCTAATTTGATAGTTGTAGTGTTGTGGCCAAATAAGTAATGATATCGATCGCAGGCAAAGGGATCTAGCCCATACAACCTTGTGATATGATAATTTAGAAGAACAGGAACTTATAATAAATGTTGGGGAGAACTCATCGAGTGACAATGACGATTCATCAGATTATGATAAAAATAAATAAAAATTACCTGTCGTTATAAATATTTCGTTTCATTGTCGTACCTACTTATTTTACAACAGCTATACTTATTACAATAGGCATGGTGACAGTGGTAAAGAATCAATTCAATAAAATATCGCTATACATAAAAGATGATAAAAAGGATCAATATTGTATAAAAATGTTGAGATTAATAATATTTTTAAGTTTAAAATATGCAGTCTAAACCTTCAGTTAAAACTGTGAATGAACGTCACAAATTTATATACAATATCGATACAATATAGATATTTCAATCATAACATCACTATTCATATTGCCATAGAATGTAACTTTATTAAAATGTTGGTTATTTATCGTACTTTAAAAAAAAAATATGCATAAACGGACTCAATTTGTCTAGGATGAATATTATATGGGATAAAGGAACAAAATTAGGCAGTTGTCGTATTTTTTATACCTCGCATTTAAAAGTTTATTTTTTGTGTAATATGCGCAGTTACATTCTACAGGAACTGTCATCGAGAAAATAATGAAATGGAAATAGTATACTCGTAGTTAATATATCTTTGAAACATTGGCCGCTATACGATGAGCACTATTCGGGCCAATTCATGTTGCAACTTTATTGGTAATAAAAGTTGAGGTCAGTATGTTAGTTTGTTTTATATAAAACTCTTGGTGATGTCAAAAATAATTGGTGATGGACATTGTATCCTCTAAGTAGATACCCCAAAAAAAAAAAAACTAAATCCTAATTTGCCTACATTATTATAAACTTCCTCGCCAAGCCGTCTGGCCAGCGTGGCGAGTGTAGGCCAAATTCTCCAGTTCTGGAAGGCCCATCTCCAGCAGTGGATGTCTAGAACGCTGTGTTCTAGGGGCTGTAATGAATGAATTATAAACTAGCTATTTGACCAGGCGTTGCCTGTGTGGTCAGTGAAAAAAGCCTTTAGGTGATGTACTTAGTCATTAAGCTTGCCTATGTAGATTTTCAATGCAATAAAGTATTTTAAATACTACATATATATATATAATTATATATTGACGTCACGTACCTCATATCCATTTCTGCATTTCAAGGATAATTTATGCTAAATTCCATCTGAATCGGTTCATTAATGAGCACATGAAGGCGAATTAAACAATCAGACAGATATATGACCGTGAGGTCACATGTCGTGGCCCATCATCTGGCATCACGTCATATATTCGCCTCAGGCTTCCAAGGAACAATTCTGCCAAATTTCATCAAAATCTGTTCAATAATATAGGGCTATGATACAATGCTTCTTTCACGTTTATAATATTAGTATCGATTGTTCATCGTTATATCGAATTGTTTCTAGGTAAATAAAAACCATTTACCTAAAAGCTATCTATAAGGCTAAAATCACTCAAATTAAACTGTACATGAACTATTGTGCAAATAAAAAAAATATCATAATAAAGGACTTTCTTCATCGATGATTCATGTATTGTCGGGCAAACTTGTTTGACCAATTACAGAATTGGGTTTCAACTAAAATTGCGTACATTATTTTGTGAAAGTGGATTTGTTCACAACAAAACGACAGGCGACATCTAGTATCGAGTAGCTGAACTATGTACGTGTGGCGCCATCTATGAGTAATTAGTCGAACTGTTAGTTTGGAATGTCAACGGTGTATGGCGTGATTTTTATCCGTTACGTTTTAGCCATCCGGGCCTGGACGACCCCACTGTCTGTCTGTAGGACGTTAACAATGGGTGAAATGGCCTGCCATACCGTCATTCAAGCGAAGGAGGCTCGAGCCATGTTATGAGTTCCAGCTTGCCATTTAGGTTGATGGTCCGGATCTACAAGATGTTTATCCTTCCCCGCCTCGCCTATGCTGCGCCAGCACCAAAGCAGCAGCTGCACCTTCTGGACAATACTAATAGGGACAAGATCCAAAGCCAGCAGAACATATCGTTCAGAATGGTCTTCCGAGTACCTTGGTTCGTGCGTAATTCCATCATAGCTCGGGATCTGGAGATGCCTACTATTAAATAATTTGTCGTCGGCCTGACTAGACGAATGTTCTTTCGGGCCGATACTTATAAGTCTTGGCCAGAAGGTTTTGTCAGGCTGGCGCGCATAGGTGAGTCGGAAACGGATAAACATCTTCTAGATCCGGACCTTCAACCAGGGCGTAACATGGATCAGGCTGTCTTCGCCTAATTGACGGCTTAGCCGGCCATTTTACCCATTGTTAACGTCCTGTTAATGATGCAGCCCAGGTATCGTGGTGGAGGCAGTTGCCATCTGGTTGTCATCAATGCGGCAGTTTTGGACACATTGATGGACATACACCACTTGTCCAACTACGCAGAGATCTGAAGTAGGCACTGTCGTCCGCAAATATATCGGGTACCATCAATCATGCGCAATGAAATATTTTAACAGATCGCACACAAAGCCCGCTTCTACATGTGGGAATCAAGATTAGTTTAGCGTGAGCGTTGTAAACAGTTCGCCACCTAAACGTACAGCTTTGAGATTAGTTCTTGCATACTTTACCCACGCAAACAGCTGTTTGGGATCGTAATATACAAAATATACTGTTTACGAGAGCTTTCCGAACAGGCCTTATGATGCGTAAAGAATATGTCAGAAATTATTAAATATTGACTAAGGTCTAAAATGTTAGAAACGAGTAGCCATTTAAGATAGATTGATTTATTTTGTAGTGTTTTACAAAGTCAAGGATGTAAGTATATTGGTTTGTGCACGTATAATTTGTGAGTCAGTTTATACTGATTGACCTAATATTTATAGCCGGGCCAATCACCAACGCGTTGGTCTGAGGTGGAGATCTATAAATCAGTTTGAATCAGTCAGGCTCTCCTGTTCCAAAAGTGCGGGCAGATTTTCCCGCCACGGCTCCCTATTAAAAGGGCTCTAGCCACGGTCGAGGTTCCGGCTCTTCTAGAGCCTGTTGGAGTTATCCGAGATGATGGCAAGAGACCCGATGGTATGACGTTGGTCCCCTGGGAACGGGGACGTGCTCTGGTGTGGGACGCCACGTGCGTCGACACCCTCGCCGCGTTGCATCTCAGGGGGACAGCGCATAAAGCGGGAGCCGCGGCGGAAAATGCGGCGCAAGTATGTAAGTATATTAAAAGATTACATATTTGTGCCGTTTGCTGTAGAAACTCTGGGCCCATGGAGTTCAAGCGCAAAAAAGTTTTTAAAAGACATAACACCGCGTCTTGTTGTCTCCTCCGGTGACAAGAGGGCTGGCTCTTTCTTCGCCCAGAGAATCAGTATTGCAATTCAGCGGGGAAATGCAGCCAGCGTTCTTGCCACCATTTCACGCGGACGGTGGAATATCCTTAATATTAATTTTATTTTATATGTTGTAAATATTTTTTTCGAATAAATGTATTTATGTTTGAATTAATTATTTATTTCAAACCTCAACTTTCGCATATCTGTTTCTTCAATCTTATCATCATCATCATCAAAATGTGTCTCTTTACTGCCTCTACAGGCTCACCACTGCACGCGGGCTTTTTCAACCCACGTCCAACTTTCGCCAGCGTCCTTACTTAAGTAATCCGAATCCGTCCATCTGGCGGTCCGTTTGCCTCATAGGTCGTTGGTTCTGCAGCCCATTGCCACTTCTGCTTGTAAATTCAAAACAACAAAAAAAAAAGTTTTTTGTTTTGTTTTGCCCTGGACATACATAAAAAATTAGTTCAATGTTAGTTGATAAAATATTTTGTCTCTTCTATTTTTAAAAGAAAATGTAATAATAATCATAATTTATTCGATGTAAAAATGCAGTGGCAATTTGTACTTGATCTAAATCGGTACCAATCGGGGCATATTGCCTAGGATACTAGAAGCATTGCTCCTTTGGCCCAAATATTGCCCAGCCCTATTGTCTCTTGAGGTGTTGATGGGCTGTTTTGACAACGCCTTGAAACATGCTTCAATATGCCAGGTGTATTTCCAGCCAGTGTGTTAATTTTATTTATTAAATAGCCCGGTTGTTTAACATAAGTCAAAGCAACCTCATCATAGTCATTTGCGGTTAATTTTTCATAGCACATATAAGTGGGTACCGGATCGCCGGTCAGCAGTGTTGCGTGTACCGTGCGCGTGTAACTTAACTAGTTTCAAAATTAGTGATATAAATAAACAAAGAAAGAAAAATGGGGAAAAGTAAGTTTTATTTTTAATATTATCACTTAGAGTCGTAGGTACGTGCAGATATGTATTTATTGTTTTTAAGAATTCAGAGCTATGTGCTTATTTAATAATAAATGGTTATTTAAGTTTACATTTAACTTTAAATAATATAATAATTTAAGAAAAACCCGAATGTGTAAAAAAAATACCTAAATTAAAAACCGTAAATATATTAATAAACAATTAAATAAAAATCGAGTAAAAAAACGTCAAAAAAGTTTTAGAACAGCTGAACTGAACACCATTTTTTCGAGTAAAAAAGGTTAGTTTCGAGTAAAATAGATTGACCACTGCATCCTTAGTATAGCGGCTAAGTGCGTAGATTTAGACGCGGAGATACCGGGTTTGATTCCTGGATTCCTATAATTTATTTATGATGTTTCTGGTCAGCTAGACATCGACGAGCTTGCCACTTGTAATGATAATGATTTGATAGTTTTTGTTTTTTTTTTTTGTTTTAACAGTAAGTAATAAGTTTTTAATTTCTTCTTCTTTTTATATTGGTGAATGCTGTGACACCTAATTGGTACATATATTAGATAAGCTATAATTATACTATGTTATGTGTGTGATAATATATGTACTGCTGTGTGTACTAAATAAATAAATAAATGACCTATAGTAAAGTGGCCTAAATGGAAATCCGCTTCTAATTAGCAGAATCCCAAAATGAGACCTTTGTGTTAGTAGAATTGAGGCCCAGGATTCAAATCCGGTACCTCCGCGTTCAAATAGTGGTAATTTGCCCAGTCTGCCGGGGCGGGGAAGTATCCACCGTTCGTGCCGATAAACCCAGTAAAGTCTATCCACACATTTCGGAATCAGGCTCAAATTGCCGTCATTCCCAGTCAAGCCGGCATAGTGTTAGGGATTGATGTCAGTCATGAGTGTCTGATTCCAGTTGCTAAACATACATGGACCTCGCGCGCCACTTACCATCAGGTAAGTGCAAGGTCACATGTCATACTAGTATTAATAAATAAATTAAAATTAAAAAAAACTACACCACGGCTAATCTTGCTATTATTTATACTATACTTGTATTTTTTTAATAATGCAGTGGTAGCTAGATTTCCAATCAGAAATATTTTTGGTTCGACATGTACCAATGAGAAATGCATATCTTACGTATATTTGTCATATACACCACCGTTCTCATGCCTCGGAGAGTACGCTAAACTAAGGTACGTGCCACTAATAAATAGCAACTTGTGAAATCGTTAATAAATAGTCAATAATATTTTTATTTTATTTTATTTGGGTAACTTACAGCTAATACAATAAATTAAAGAAAGAAAGAAAAATATTTATTTGCACACAACAGCTAATACAATAATAAAAACGTAAAAAAATAATATATAAAATTACCATCAAATAAACAAAAAATAGACAAGATAAATACATAAAAAATAAATCAGTGAGCTGCTGCGACAAACAGGCACTCAGGTCAGCATAGGCTGCAACATTTCCGCTGCAGCGCTGATTTTCACTGAGCCCCATGAATCAAATAAAATTACAATAAAATAAATTTATACTAGGTGCGACAGTTTGCCTAAATTTTAAAGACTATGTTAATGACTTCAAGCTAATTAAAAGTTACAACACATAAGTATTGGGTTGGGTTCATGGTAATCTATACGGATTCGTCTCAACTGCCCCACCAAATTAAACCAGCTTGTAATCGGCGGACTGGCTTCCCTTGAGACCCGCGGACCCCCAATTTTTTGTATAACAAAAATACAATTAAAAAAAAGAAAAACCAAAAGTTACAAAATTATTAGTTATACTTAATATAGATTAAGTAAATTTGTTAAGTCCGAAATAAAAGTTTATTATTAATATTCTCGTTGAATTATAATGGAATTCTGTTTTAGGTAGTTATGGTAGTTAATCTTGAAAAATTCGTTTACCCAGCTCTTTTATGAAAAGTAAAGTACCATCACGACCGTTTCTCTTTTGGGGTGGTCAGACACCACGCTTTATACATAAGCGGATCTACATTTAGCCAACTTTACTATAGGCCAATCATGACAAGTGGCAAGCTCGCCGATGTCTCCAGCGTACCAAACTCGAGAAATATCACAAATAAATTAAATGTATTTATTTACATTAATAAATATTTTTGTGTCCCGACCAGGAAACAAACCCGGTACCTCCGAGTCTAAATCCACGGACTTAACAGCTAGACCACGGAGGCAGTTCAATGTTTTAGGTAGTTATGGCAGTTACTCTTGAAAAATTCGTTTACCCAGCTCTTTTATGAATTTGTGGGTATCAAGTGTATTTGTGATTGGAAAATCCCAACTAGCTTTCACGTATGTAGATAATTAAATAGGTGATAATTAAAGAGGTTCGCATAGATGTTTAATAGGAAAGGAGTTGCCTGGTCAAGAATCGAATCCGGTTTACAAAGGGCCATTGCACCATGATTATAGGATATTTCTCTAAGGCGACCAGTGTTGCTCAATCTTGGTCTTGTTTTTTTTTTTTTTTTCTTTTCTCCCAATGGATGATGAATGAGGTGATAGGGAAGGCAAAGGGTCTAGCCCATACAGCCAAGTCTGACGTAATATATCTTTCTTTTTCATGAGTTAATGAGGTCATCATCAAACTCCAGATGCTGCTGAATAGCTCAAACACGTCGGGTAAAATATGGGAGTACATATCCACGCAAAATGGCGCGAAGAACCTCCAATTGTGTTTTTTTTATACTGTAAAATTTTAATTAAAGTCCGGATATCTTAGTCACAAACTTAGTTACAATAGTACGGTATAGTTTTATTACGTACTCGTAATACATTAATTTAAAAAATCCGGAATAGAGTCTGAGAGTCCAGACAAATCCGGACGATAACATACAAGGTTCATATTCATAGTCGGTGCGGTGCACTCTTGGCAGAGTGGTCGCCGTCGTCACTTGAGTGTCAGTGCTCAATTTTGGTCTAAGTAAATAAAAATAATGAAACAAATACACAACAAGAACAAGTAAATAAATATCTTTCTAATTCACCTATGAGTACCAATGAGATTACAATACCTGGTACAGTGGTACAGTTCTCCTTAAAAGCAAGAATTGGCATTTGACATCATTGCAAATGGCACATACTTTCACGAGAACAACAATTTAATTTCAATTCTATTGGTATATCCAAAGAAAAAACGTTGAAAATTAATGCTAAACTTAGAAAGTACGGTAAGGAAATAGGCGCAGTGGTGGCTTGGTTGTAAGAACGAGTTCCTTAAATCCTACAAGATCTGTTCAAACCCACCCGGCATGTACCAATGAGAAATACACTTTTCTGACGTACATTTGTCATAGATTTTCAACACTACCGTTCCCGTGCCTCGGAGAGCATGTTAAGCCGTTGGTCCCGGTTCCACTAATCTTTAACTTGTGGAATCGTTAATAAATTATCATAAAAAATGACATCATATCTTCGCCAAGCCGTCTGGCCAGCGTGGCGTGTGTAGGCCAATTTCTCCAGTTCTAGAAGGCCCATCTCCAGCAGTGGAAGTCTAGCACGCTGTGTTCTAGGGGCTGTAATGATTAGAAAGTAACTTCTCCTCATTTTGCGGTAACGGAACTTGATCGTGCTATAGTTGCTATCATTCCTGGACTTCACTGCTTCTATGGGTCCTATGTGGCGCTCAATATAATATAATTTACTTATTCATAATATCTCGCTCCTCGCTAGGCGACACAAGGTGTAACAAACTTAAGGTTGCAACTGCATAGCAAAGGTTGACAACCTCGTGTAGGAATAAAAACCAGCTGTTGTACTTTTGCAGTAGAAAAACAGAATCGTTATTCCCACATACCTGTAGCTATAAGAAAGGTATTGACATGCATATGCGCTGGGCATTTTTAAATAACATTTACAGCGGGTTCTATACTCACTATTAACATTTATTTTATTGCATCTAGAATTGTTCTAATTTATTCTCAAGATTTTGCTGCCAGAAAATATTTACGGGCATTAAATCCGCCGTTGTACTTTGTGCAATAAAGTTTTAAATAAATAAATATGAGAATTAATTCTGCTAGCTATATTTAACAGTAGTTGAAAGACTATTAGTTTAGCTAGCAGCGACACATTTGTCTAAATTACTAGTTCAGATATTATTTGTAAAAGTGCCTACCTACATCTTCTGTATGATTATTTTTTTGTGAATCCCTAGTAATAAGTAATTTTGATTAATAAACTATTTGAATTAGAATCTACATTAAAATAGTGCATTTCGTATTGGTACCTTCATGTAGGTGTTTGAACCGCGACTTTTGATTTAGAAACAGCATTCTTACAAATAGAATATCGCTGGTCATTGAATTGCGTAAATAAATGTTTTTTCTACCAGGAATAAAACCCGTTATCTTCGCGTAAATCTGTGGTCTACGAGTATACCAATAAGCCAATTAAAAAAACAATCGTGACGTCTTATTTATAAAACGCCAAATTAACTACGTAAGCCAAGACAAAAAACCCAGGTTACTTGGTATGGAAAAACACCAACATTAAAAATTGAGATCATCTTTATTTTGTTTAATGGTTATATAATTCGAATATCAATTAGTGATCAGTTTAAATTCGGAAGAGATTATAAAACGTGGCATACTTTTATGCAACGACAGCGAGAACTCGTACAGATGACTTTTCAAGTCCAAATCCTTAACTGCAAGGAATAGCAAAAAATACCCAAAGGAGTTTCGGGGACGATTTGGATAAAAACAAAAACTGATTCATTAAATTTAAAAAAAAAATTGCCTAACTTCAAACATAAGGTCCTATTACCGGCTAGCATATTGGTTCATGTCATCGATGTATATAGATAGGCCTATTCAATACAAAACGCACTCTAAAAACGTGCCGCTTGCCACATGTACCTACCAACTTTGGGGGCTAATTCTCAAGAAATTATATTTTATGAAAATTCTGTTACTATGCATACAAAAATACTATTTTCACCCGATATAAATATTAATATTATTCGCTCTCGACGCTTGCTTTGCGTCGCTCGCGACTGTTGGTGCAGCTACATGACTTCGATTGATTTTGCGGGAACGTTTTTGTATCAGTGAGGGCCTATCTCTATATATATCGATGGTTTATGTACATATATATAAAGAAGATTTATTATTTATTAAATCGGCCCGGAGACGCATTTTAATTTCCTTTTCTAATTTGAAAAAATCTAATAAAGGCTATACAGGATGGAAACCTTGAACATATTTGGTTAGGTAACCAACCCATCACCGCCGCTTATACTAGCGTATTATGTATGGTGTCATCCCGCATCTTTCATGTTTTTAAAATGCTCGATTGGAATTACTGTGACAAAAATGAAAATACATCTCACACCTTTGATTCGTGGACACTAGCTCGCTCAAGGATCTTACCAGAATGTTGAACGGCTTGAAAGTGTCTTTTCAGCAGGTTGGTCTCGGAATGAACCTAGACAAGACTAAGGTCATGTTCAATGATCATGTCAGGCCGAGGCCAAAATGCGTGGGAAATCCCACTCTAGAAGTTGTGCAATTCAGCAAAGAAGCCGACAGACGCATTCAGCTAGTATAGGCAGCATTCGGGAAACTTTGGCACATCCTCTCATCGCCCATACGGAACGACACCTCGCCAGATACGGATGACCTTTACAAGGTCGCTGGTGGGGGTTGGATGATGGTTGCAAGAAACGCGTGCAGTGGCGAGCCTTAGCTTTCATCCAGCAGTGAAAAGGCACAGATGTATATATTTTTTTGTATGTATTTTATAAAATGTGGATTTCTCCGGATTACCGATCGTTAAAGGTCGCTCTTCTACGTATATATATATCCATAGAAGACACACATATATATATATATATATATTTATATGTCTTCTATCTATATCACTTTATATATATATAAAGTGTCTAATATCGAAGCATTTTTTTTGCACAGTAGACTGATTTGCGTGTGTAATAAGCGCTCCTTATACGCGTATTTAATCATTCTGTTAAGTGGGTGGGTATAAGCAAAAAATATATTGTCACATAAATTGAAATTGCTTTCGTAAAAGGTAACATCAATATACTTGTAGCATTAAACTTATATTAACCTATTTTTAAAGATGTTTGCCTTCATCTTACTGGAGTCGCAAAAATATACACACCACTTTAGCGTTGTTAAACATATCGAGTTTTGGTAGAAACCATTTTTTGTTTTGTGATGTATATTGGTATGAAATGGTATTAATGAACCGAGTGAATCGTAACAAGCGGACTCAATTGTACGCTGCAAAAAAAATATATTTTTTTATTTAGTTTATCGTTTTTTGTTTTAGTATCTGAACACATGTTGACGGACATCGAGAAGTTGCCGGCCGTCCAGATCGGAGACCGGTTTCTCCAGATCGAGTTGACGGAGCCCGGAGATTCTGTGTTCGACATCGCTAGAAATGAACTAAGGGAAACTCCAGAGATCGTTCAAGCTGCTGTTGAAGAGCTGAGGAGGCTACTGGCAGGTAAGAATCTTCATGACCGCCAATGAAAGACAAAATCAAGAAGCTGTTACAGCCTCCGTGGTCTAGCAGTTAAGTCCGTGGATTTAGACTCGAAGGTACCGGGTTCGATTCCTGGTCGGGACACAAAAATATTTATTAACATAAAATAGTAGTAGTGGAAAAACTTACTCCCTATACGCATTGATCACACATAGGTTCACACACCCACGCGCATACACAGCACACACGCAAGCATACACACTCACGTGCTCATACATACACGCTAACACACACTTAATTTACAGTCCTTCAACCAATTTACTCATTAGTATTTTTAATTTATTATCATTATTTATGTTTTATAAAGTTGGCTAAATATGAATCCGCTTATTTATAGGCGTGGTTTCTGACCACCCCGAAAGGGAAACGGTCGTGATGATATTTTACTCTAGGCAAACTAGATAACAATATAGATAATTAGATATTTAAAAAAAATATCCTATTAAAAGTTTTCGCCTATAGCCAATTGTCCATTGATTCATTCATTCGTCCTCGTCCTGTTTCTCTCTACCAATAGATGTAGGCCTCTCCCAAAGCTTGCCACTGCACGCAGTCCTTTGCAACCCTCATCCATCCCCCGCTAGCTACCTTGTTTAAGTCATCCGTCCATCTGGCGGGGGGGTCGTCCCAGTCTGCATAGTCCTGTACGCGTTCTCCACTTTAGAACCCGTTTGCCTATGCATCGGTCGTCAGTTCTGCGGCAAATGTATCCGGCCCATTGGCACTTCAGTTTTACGAGGTTAAAACAAGCGTTCTTACAGCCGAGCCACCACCACCGCTTGCAAAGAATACTACTGCGCATTTAAATATCAGCGCTCATAAACCATCTCGCGGGACCTTTATCAGTTACTTATTCCAAAAATTAAAAATCTAATTTCAAAACTAAAATTGTAAAAAATATAAACTTTGGTTCTTTGACAAATATCAACGTTTCGAATTCTATCTATCATAGAAATACCAATCATAACTATTTCTATAGCTCGCTGAGCGAACTTGAATTTATGGACGAGACCAGTGGTCAGTGTTCACGTCTCAGCTCCGTACGAAATTACGCTTTTGTCTTTATCTGCCGAAATTTCCTACTCAGCGCCTAGCTGCATAGTTGAAGAGAACCGTGAACGGTAGACGTATTTCTGCCTTCGATAGTGGCATTTTACACAAAAGATTGGCCTCAACTTGACATGATCATTAAACATGACCTTAGTCTTGTCCAGGTTCATTCCAAAACCAACCTGGTGAGAAGACACGTTTAAGCCGTTCAACATTCTGCAAAGATCCTTGACCGATCGGGCCATCATGACTATGTCATCCGCGAATCGGTGGCGTGAGATTTGAATTACAATAAGATACCTTAAAATTCCTATCAAATCTTGAAAGAAAAAAAATTTTTCATGTTTTTAAAATATTATATTCGCAGTAAATTTTAAAATACCAAATAATTTAAAATACCACATATCGGAATATTTTATGAAGAATTGTTCTAAAAAATAGTTTGACATTTATTCCCACTTATCTACTACGCTGATTATTGTAGGTACCTACTTTCTAAGCCTGGGTTGCACCACATTGTACAGCTAACTATGCCTAGTGTGACAGTGAAGTTTCGTAAGCGCAACTATAGTAGTAGAGTATTTTTACTGAATTTTCGATGTTCATTGCCTGTTATTATAGCCAAACTTGCAATAACACGCAATGTAAAACAAAAAAACGTAACTACAGCAGTTACGTTTTCCGAAACTTGCATTTTACACTAAGCACACTGATGACCTACAAAATAAAAGTAAAACATTTTTACAAAGACTATATTTTGGTGCAATATATTTAAAAAAAAAACTATTAGACTTTTTCATACATAATTAAATATAAAGGTAATATATGACTACTCGTATACCTTTAAATAAACAAGTCCGACTTGTAGGGGTCAGATACTGGTCAATAACATAATTATGACCGTGAATTTATTAAAATATGTATATTTTAGGCTATGCAATGCTGTCTATTTATAGTACCAGCCTATAATAAAGTAAAAAATATTTATCTTGTTTCAAGCGATGTTATTTTTATACATATAAATATCAACATGGCAAGATTACAATATTAGTTCCCTTTTAAAGTAAAAATTGGCATTTGACTTTTAACGAGAACAACAAATAGGTCTTTATCGTACGACAGATGTATGAGTCGCCAAATTTATACGTAAGCGAAGGGATGGTGACTACGGTATGTGGGTGCATATTTTGACCTGTGCGTGTGGTTCGGTTGCGGAATGGAGAGGGAGGGATTAGGTTATAGAGTTCTTCGGAGCACTCACTATAGTATAGCCGGTAGAACACGCTCAGAGAAGCCACATCTCGGCGAAGCTGCAGGGATTCGAGAGTTCCAGATATAGTGGCATCGTCCACAATTCGAACAGCTCGCCTCTGTAGGACATTGAGAGCACCTGTGAGGTACTTGGCTGAACCATCCCAAAGGTGAGAACAGTATTCTATACATGATCTGATCTGTGCTTTGTACAGCAACAGTCTAATTGAAGGTGGAAAAAACCGCTTCACCTTGTTCAGTATTCCGAGTAAGTAAAAGAATAGGGCTGCTGAACGCACAAACCCGTAAAATGATGCAATTGAAGCGATCACGCTGGATGCACTTAATGGCTGGTACACACTAAGTAAATTTAGCTTCATCATAACTTTTTAAGTTTTTTTTGTTAATATACGTAAGTCACAAAATCATCTAATGAAGGACCCAACCTGTAACCTCAAGGTGCCTACGGACTAAACTTCACTGTTAGCCCTGTGTGCCTTTACAGCTTAGTCTGAGTCGTGGGCAAATGAAGGCACGCGTTAACTTTATATTCTGTGGTGTCAAGGAAAAAAGGGGATAAGTACAAAACTTGAACTTTTCACTAGAGGCAAATTAAGAAAACAACTCATTTTTATAATTAGAAAATTGTAATTAGTAAATGTTAAATTTCATTAGTCGTATACTTACTAGGTACGAGTCCACTCATCTCCTATGCATAACTGAATTATTGGCGGTAAAAGCGCGATACTGAAATAACTCGATTGAAATCTTTTTACTTATTTATACATTTTAATGTTACGACTAGCCCCTTTTTGTACGTAGGGGTGTAAAATAAAATGTACAGTGTATAGACTCATCTTCTTATTGCATTGACGCATATGAATGTTTCGAAGAAAAAGGTGCAAAAATCTAATTTTTAAATTTTTCGACTCATCTCCTTTTTCCTTGACAACACAATATGCCTGTAATTATTTAAATATTGGTTTTATCCATAATCGGATATATTACCTTATGGTACATAGAAAAGACCATGTTAAGTAGTTTTTGAAAAAAGAAGTCTTTGGAAAGGGTCGTTAACGACCCCCTGGGCAAATCCTTGGCCAAATATGGTGAATTAGAATTAAATTAAATCTTACTCATTTGTTGTATTCATATTCTATACACCTTAAAAATAAAACCATAAGTCGTAAATAGAAGGAAAAACTTACATTATACTTAATAATGAGTTTATTCAGTCAGCAATTATTCAGTTCAGTAGTAAAGTAAGGATCATCACGACCGTTTCCCTTTCGGGGTGGTCAGAAACTACGCTTACAAATATACTATAGGCCAATCATGACAAGTGGCAAGCTCGTCGATGTCTCCAGCGTACCAAACTCGAGAAATATCACAAATAAATTAAATATTAATTAAATGTATTTATTTACATTAATAAATATTTATGTGTCCCGACCAGGAATCGAACCCGCTACCTCTGAGTCTAAATTCACGGACTTAACCGCTAGACCACGGGGTAGACTCAATTCATTTTAACAAATTATCTAAAATGACGAAAAACTACTTTTATTTAAAATGCACAAAAAAATATACTTTATATTTTCGATATAATTGCAATTGTACAAAAACTAAACACTTTCCTACGTGGGATACTATTACACAATTGACTTTAACCAGAATTATTATTTTTAATCCTAATATTTATAAAAATACTCGCTCTTTCGACCTCTCCGTCCAAGACCTCGATTCTCTTTTTTTTATCAAAACAAAAACCCATCGACTATGTCATTGTCGTATTAATGACAATACTATTCTTTATTAAAATTCAAATAAAACTTTGTAACCTACATTGTACATGTACCCATTACATTATCGCTGTATAAAATGACACATTTGAAAATTAGTTTTTTTTTTTTTTTTTTTAAATTATAAAAAAATAATTATAATATAATATTATATAATAGTGTATAATATATAATAAATAATATAATAGTCATTAAAAAATAGTTTAAAATATTGTAATCTATGAGTAACAACCATAAGAATTTGCGTAACTAGAAAGAGCAAGCCGACAATCAAGTGTACTACCTACGAGTGTTAATTTTCTTTTAATCATACTAGGCATAGGGTTTAACGTGTTTGCATCTCTCTCGCTCGCACAATCCAATATTCTAAACAAAAATTTAAGTTGTCGCTTACAAAATCAAAAACCTGAAATGGTCAATTCCATTAGTTCCAAAAAAAACGGTAATATTTTAATATGAAAACTTATGTGATTAAAAACTGAGGCAGCTCCATATTAACTCATGCCTTAATATGTGTATTATATAAAAACAAAGTAGCATCAAGACTGTTTCACTTCCGGTCAGAAACCACGCTTATAAAGAAGCGGATTTATATTTAACCAACTTTACTATAGGCCAATCTTGACAAGTACCAAACTCGAGATTTATCTGAAATAAATTAAATATTAATAAAAAATATAAATATTATTATGTCCCGACCAGGAACTGTACCCGGTAACTCCAAGTCCACGGCCATAGCCGCTAGACCATGGAGACAGTATGCATGTGAAGTGTATTATATCAATAGATTATTGCGAGATTTATAAAGAACTGAGTATAGTAAAAAAAGTCATTAGATAAATTTATGTAGTCATTCTGATGTAACGCTGATGGGTTTCCATGAAACTATAAAGGATGGGTGTGGTGGGTTGCTTAAACTAATGTTGTAGAGGTTCCTCGGAGACGAGTGAAGGTAAACTTTTTTTTTCAACTTTTTATACAAAAATATGTGTGGTGTGTAAACAATCGAAAAAACAATTGTATAAAAAAAAAAAAACTTTTTGTTCGGAACGCTTTTTAAAGGCTTTTTTAATATATCACAAAAATCTGTATAATTTCGATGATTAAATAATTGATAAAGCCGGTCAAACATCTAGTTATTTATAAATAGATTCACGTAAAAACCTGTAATAATAACGTAAGCAAACAATGACTAATGATAAAATCTATATTCTATAAATTAATTATCTATTGAAGGTTATTTTTAGATTTCAAATCGAACAATTAGCTCTACGTAGGTGAACAAAAAAGTTTTTTTATCCCATCTATCCGAAATGGGTCTTTTCTGATTTATTACGCTATACATTTATTACGTAAGACAATTTTTTACCCCTTTTTTTGTTTTTGTAAGAAAACAATAAGAATAGGCAGTCCCCAGATAAGGGCCCCGTTTAATATTTATTAAATTAAAATTAAATTAAATTAACTATAATCTAAATAAATTTATAATTAACTAGGTCAAACGGCCTTATTTAAAAAATAGCCTTAATTATGTCGTTATCAGATTGTCTCAGTCGGTTCACAAAACAGGGGTGCCACTTGCGAAGTATGGCAAAAAAGTCGTCGACTCTGTTTTCAGCAAACATACCAGACGCACTACACCTCCAGGGCAACTTTAGAATACATCTAAATGCATTATTATTATTACGTAAGAATCTAAAGTAAAAAAATAATAATCAATTTTGGCTTTGTTTTTAAGTTTTCCTTGATCTTTTATTTATTTATTTATTATTCGGGTAACAAACAGTTATTCTTACTAGTAGTTTATCTAATAAACCAACAATATTATCCACTAAAACTAACAAAACATAAGCCTTACTAACTACAGACGAATACATAACTAAAGTTACTTCTACTTAAAAAATCAATTAAAAATTACTTTTAGTTATAACTGTACTATACAGAAAGTACGTGTATGTATATTATGTAGGTATTTTAGTTAGAACTACTATTTGCTCGGGCAGTGCATGGGAGTAATTTTGAAAGAGAAAATCTTTTAAATTCGTTTGAAAAATAATTTGTTGACATATTTTTATTTTGTTTTTTTGTCTGTTTATTAATAAAATGTATTGACCTAAATTTAATTATATAATGATGACTAGACTTACTATATCAGAATATATTTTAAATAAAAATAAATTTTGCATGCCACAACAATGGCTAAATGTGCAGAGCCAACTTACTAACCATATTACCGTATGTACCACATTTAAAGCAAATAAACGATTTTGAATTTGAAAATTTGAATTTGAAAAATTTTAAAGAAAAATTATAAAACTGGAAAAAAGAAATAAATCTGATTTTAAAACAATTACATGCATGAATAAAAAGCATATAAAAAGAGTAAAGGGTAATACTTATTTCAGTAGCCCAATTCTGTTACTGAGTCGCAAACGTTATATAATGAAATCCGTTAACTATACCTATATATAACACGCTTTTAAGGTTGATATTTGCACGGACACCTTCAAGGACGAGCGCTTATAGAGTTGAGAATTGAATAATATTTTATTGTAATTATGACGCATCTCTGACGTAAAATGGGAACTAATAATCTTAACTTTGCGCATTTTTGCCACGTAAGAACAATCGAGACCCCCTCTCACCCCTTTGTATGAAAAATAAGACATCGTCGTCCCCCTTCCCCTCTAAATTGTCTTACGTAATGTATGAATATCCCACTATGTGGCGTGTTTTTAAAAAATCTGTACTCTCTCTCTCTGTCTCCTTTCCTACACAACGTACAGCATTCGTTTCCAATTCGTTTGCAGTTGTGGCTGTACATCTTTGGACATTCGTCAAGCTCCTAATAGAACAATATTTAAAAAACTGGTGGGTGCTGTTTCAATTCACCATAATCTTAATACATTATGTATTTATTTTTCTTATTATAGTCATCATATTGTAAGTATATTATATTTATTCATAGAACGTATGTATGTAGTTTTATTTGTATGTTGTGTTTGTAGTGTTGTTAGTATGTAAATAAATAATTATTCATAAGTATATATTGACGTATAATATTCCTTATTAGTTTTGATGGCGCCTGCCTTATCTTGTCGTAACTGCTTTAGTTTTCTCAAAGAATGTCTAGGTCCACCTTTGTGCAATAAAATAAATAAATATTTAGTAAAATTTTACTTAAATTTAAATAATACTTAAGTCTAAACTATAAGTCAGGGTTTAAGGGTTTTTCTTTAAAAGACGGAGATCGATAAATCATCAATGATACGACCCCAGCCTGAAGGGCAAAAATCATGAGCTTATACCGTGCGCGTGAACAATAAAATCTGTTATTTTATGATATGAATAAATTAAAAATTAAGCACATTGTTCGAAGTACAACACAATAGTTACTAACTATGGGAACTCAAGAATATTAATAAACAAATTATAGGTGCTACAAATAATTCTAATTTACCTTTAGATAAAAATAACATAATGTCATCATTGACTAAGATGTTAACGCCAGGGGATTTATTAAGCACATATATTACTTAACTATTAAATTAAATACAAATAATACATTGACCATGGCTGTGTGCCTTCGTCTCGGAGCCCGGGCTGTTTAACCACCAGTGAAACATCTCGGACACCACGGGCTTTCTTGTGCTAGAAGTGCCAGTCGCATTCCTCGTCACGCGGCTCTAAACGACATCATCCGTAGGGCTCTTGTCACAGCTGGAGTACCCGCTATCCTAGAGCCCTCTGGAATCGCGCGGAGCGATGGCAATAGACCTGTTATATTATTACGGCATAACCTTTGGGATATGGAACCTTGGCAGGTTTCTGGTGCGGAATGCGAAACTCTCAGCAGTTTCTGCTGAGAACCGCAAGCTGCGCAAATACGACAACCTCGGTACAGGTTGAGTTTGTGGTCGAGACGATGGGACCATGGGGACACTCAGCCCAGCGTCTGGCCAAGGAGTTGTCCAAACGGCTGACGGAGAAATCTGGAGAGGGCTGGCAATTATTTCTGCCAACGTATTAGTGTCCCTATACAGAGGAGAAATATTGCCAATCTTCTTGAGGCGATCTCCGATGGAACCTCTCTTGCGGATATTTTTTTATTTATAATTATTATTTTTTATTTTCGCGCACGTTGCGTCGCACACCAGAGCACGTCCTAGTTTATCATCACGGATAACTCCAACCGTTAACTATATATAACCGAATATATAACGCTATAGCGTTGTTATTTGCACGAATAACTGTCAAGGTCAAGCTTATTAGAGTTAAGATTTATATAATATTTTATATATTTAACGAAAGCTCTGACGTAAATAACGGTTTCCGTATCCACTAATAACGTAATTCAAGTAATGGAATACAGTTGCAGAATTCAGTAGTGGAACGTTACGGGTTTTTATGGAGATAGTAAATCAGATGCATGCATCAATTTGGTCTGTTAGAACTAACCACGTTGGTTAATTTTATTAAATTTTAATGACCGGGTTATATCTAGGTGAAGTTTAGTTTTTGCACCCACTTACGTCCGAAGTGAAGCACCAACGATGACGATAAAAAATCCAACTTGATTTAATTTGTTTACATCTCCACATCCGGTTAAGATCTAGCCTGCTAGTGGCTTTTATATTTGCAGTTTTATACTTTTATACATTATACATCTGATTAAATTTGACCCGGACTATCCAAAAAAACATTTTTAAGCTATTGCATAGCTTTTATCGCGGGCTTTGAGCGCGGCGACCGAATCAAGAAATTCCGTACCAAAAATAAACCTAACACCCCCCACTCCGACTGGTGTTTTGGTTGCCTAATAAATTTACATTTACTTAATTTAGTTTAAGATCTAAGCTTATTATAATATAAATAAAATTAAGTTCATCATTACAGCCCCTAGAACACAGCGTCCTAGACCTCCACTGCTGGAGATGGGCCTTCCAGAACATATATCTGGAGAATTTGGCCTACACTCGCCACGCTGGCCAGACGGCTTGGCGAGGAAAAAAAACAAAAAAAAAATTTAGAATTTAAGGGAAAAAATAAAATAATATTGTTATGAAAACGTCTTAGAATACGAATATAATTTTGTTTTCTCATTATCGCACCAATCATTGTTTATTCAACATTCTTGTGATTTTAAAAAAGAGAAACGAAAATACTAAATTTAAAAGTATCATCACGACCGTTTCCCTTTCGGAATGGTCAGAAACCAAGCTTATAAATAAGCGGATTCACATTTAGCCAACTTTACTATAGGCCAATCATGACAAGTGGCAAGATGTCACCAGAGTACCAAACTCGAGAAAATCACAAATAAATGAAATATTAATTAAATGTACCTGTGTAAATTTAACCCGGTTCCTCCGAGTCTAAATCTATGGGCTTAACCGCTAGACCACGGAGGCCGGTAGGCACTAAATTTTAAAATCTATTTAATGGCCGAAAACTTACGATTACTTACAACCTTTAAGTTTTGATATTCGAATTCTTACAATTTATACAATAAAAAATCATAATCCAACCTCTTCCTTCGATACCCTAGAAGATATTTTTTAAATTACATGAATCGGGTTAAGATAATTTTATTGTTTTAAATTCCGCAAAGTTAATCGCTACCTGATTGCTACTAAGAGGTGAAAGATTGAAGGAAAAATACATCATAATGACGGTACATGCATATGTTAAGTAGATATAATTATTATAATCAGGATTTTAGGATCAAGACCTTTTTTATACAATACATAATCTGGCAATACACTTTACCACGCCACCTACTAACTGCCTTTTATTATAATTCCTTTCAGGCATTGGATACAGAACAATTTTTAAGAACCATCCGATGATTTAAAGAACACAACAATTTGTTTATATTTCTTATGCTTTTTTACTTAGATTTAAATTTTTAATTTGTATTTTCCTTTTTGTAAACTATTATTGGTAATTCGACTGCATGGTCCCATAGTTGGTCAGGCATGAAAGTGCCTTGTGTGGGTCCACTACTAATCACATTGATAATTTGTTGCAGTATACTTACTATTTGAGAGATATTTGTTTGGAATAAGTGTTGATTGTATTTTGTAGGTATATTGGTAATTAAACATATTATTATTATTATTGTTATTTCCAGAGGATCAAGAGTTAACCGTCCCACTAGACAACCGGGCGTGGCTCATCCGGTTTCTGAGACCCTGCAAGTTCTATCCAGACAGCGCTTATGATTTAGTAAGTAAAATTTACCAAAATTAATTCGTTTGTTATAGAAAGGAACAAAACGATAGTATATTCTGGCGTAATCGAAAACCAAGCTTTTAAAGAAGCGGACATACATTTAGCGAACTTTACTATACGAGTAGGCCTATCATGACAAGTGGCAAACTCTAGCGTACCAAATTCGAGAAATACCACAAACAAAATATTGTGTGAACCCGGCACATCCGCGTCCAAATCCACGGACCTAACTGCTAGACCACGAAGCAGCGTTTGTTTGTAATAAAATGGTGTAAAAGATAGGGTTGGTGGAACTGTCAAAAGTTATCGATTTTGGATATTCGATAAGTTAAAAAATTGCCTCATTAACGTTTTAACTAAAATTATACTAATCGACGAATGTTCTCGAACATTTCAAACCATCAATATTTGAGTAGCTTATAATTTATTTAACAAGTGTTTTGTTTTCGTTTTTTTTAAGGTACCAAATTTGCGCAATTTTTATGTTTCCTAATTAATTCTTAAAAAAGAGAAAAATGTATAATTTTATTTTAGAAGTCATATTTTTATTTTGTAAATTTTATAGTTTTTGTTATTTTTTTTTTGTTTTAACAGTAGTAAGTTTTTAATTGTTTTAACAGTAATAAGTTTTTAACTTCTTCTTCTTTTTGTATTGGTGAATGCTGTGACACCTAATTGGTACATATATTAGATAAGCTATAATTATACTATGTTATGTGTGTGATAATATATGTACTGCTGTGTGTACTAAATAAATAAATAAATAAATTACCGTAAGCCCAAAGTAAAAATTGTTCTGATCAGGATAATTACTACACAATTTATAATTGATTATTGATATACGATGAGACCGCCTCCGTGGTCTAGTGGTAACAAACGTTGCCGTGAACTCGGGAGGTCGTGGGTTCGATTCCCACCGGGGGCAAGTTGTACATTGTATAATTTGTCTCAGTCTGGGTCAGTCATATGTCTAATATGTATATATTTACAAAAAAATAAAAGTATAATATGTAGTTTATCAACCATCTAGTTTCCGTAACACAAGCCTCGTAGCTTACCATGGAAATTAGATGGCGCTGTGTGACCTGTCTGGAAATATTTATTATTATATATGAACAGTAAAGACAATTTATTAACGTTTCCACAAGTTGGTATTGATGGAACCGGGACCAACGGATTGACGTGCTTTCCTAGGCACGGAAACAGCGGTGCTGTCAATGTAAGACAAATGTACATAAGAAAAGTGTATTTCTCATTGGTACATGCCGGGTGGGTTTGAACCGACCTTTGTAGGATTTTAAGGAAAGGTGGCTCGGTTGTAAGAACGCTTCCCTTAAAATTCTAAAGAGGTCGATTCGAGCCTCGCCAATTTCCCGTACCTCGGAGAGCACGTCTAGCCGTCAGTTATTAAATTGTCATTAGAATTTACGTCAGACCCTTGCCAACCCGTCTGTCCAGGTAGTGTAATAATAATAATAATAATAATCTTTATTTCAGTGTTCTACAAAACTTATATATAAACCTAATGAACAATTTCGTTAATTAAATTAAATTGTGAATTAATAATGAGCCCACACTAGGTAATGAGCCTGGCTCGTGGGACTCTTCGATTACCTGTATTGGTTAATGAAATCGATTATACTTACATTTACTTAAAATTCAATTAAGATCTAAGCTTATTAAATAAATAAAAATTAAATTAAGGAAAAACAACAATTATCAAATATGAATTTCCTCAAATAGTGATTCTCATGAATTGCTCTGTCTCATTATAGTCCCAAGTAAGAAGTAGTCGTGACAACTTTAACTTCACCTCTCTGGCAGATAGTCCCAAAAGGCCATACCTATTAACAAGTTTATTGTATATAAATGGTCCTGGTGTGGAGAGTGTAAAACAAATTCTCCAGATATTTGCTCTGGAAGACCCATCTCCAGCAGTGGAGATGTAATAATGAAAAATGATGTAAATTTTGTGTTTCAGATAAAGAGATACTACGCATTCAAGCTAAAGCACAACAAACACTATGAGGGTCTGATGCCGAGCAAGGAGCAAAACATATTCATCCAGAACATTCTGACTGTCCTACCCAACCGGGATCAGCTCGGAAGACGAATCCTGGTCATAGAACTCGGCAGTAAGTATTTTGTATTTATTACTATTAAAAAAACTGTTCTTATTCATTCGAAAAATGTGCTGGAGCGAAAGTAATTCTGACAGGATAAATATTTTTAATATTAAAACGCAATTATGATCTTGCACTTTTACCTAGATGTAGGCTTGTTACACAATGTTTCGCGCTAAAAAAATTTAGGAACCCGTAAATGGGTTAAACCTTAAATTTAATACAGTACAAACAAAGCTGTCAAAATATAACATTGATTAACTATTAATAAAATTAGGAACTTTATAAAGCAATTTTCCCTAACAACAAAAATAAATTATAAAATTAATGTTATTCTAATGAAAAATATGTTAAAAAAATATCTAAATCTCATGTTTATGATATTAGTAACCCTAAAATCAAGAAGTAGCAAGCGGTAACCCTACCCAAGTAGATAGTAGATTAACCGGCAAAAATAGATGATTACAAACGAGTTGTTGCGGGTACTACCCATCCTTATTTCCAAACTATAAGGATAAAGTGTCTATAATGTAATTTAGTACCTAATGTTTAATCTAGGTACAGGTCGGGCAATGTAAGATGGGCACAACAACACATTGACATATTATTTATGTGTGAAACGTGCATACACTGCTAGTTAATGAAGCCGTCGCGATAGCTAGATTCGTCTCCCTCTAGCTCGCATAGACTGATTGAGAAAAAAGAGATAGTTCGCTTTTGTTAACACAAATAGGCTAGTAATACAAGATGGTATTAGTGGAAACAGGACCGACGGCTTAACGTGCTCTCCGAGGCACGGGAAACAGTGGTGTTGTAAATAAATGATAAATGAGAAAAATGTATTTTTCATTGGCACATGCCTGGGTTCGAACCGACACTTTCAGGTTTTTTTTTATTATTATTTTCAAGCAAATCGTTCTTACAACCGAACCACCACAGCGCTCCTGATATAATTACAGGCCCTAGAACACAGCGTCCTAGAACCTCGCTTTTGGAGATGGGCTATTTGCCACGCTGGCCAGACAGTTTGGCAAGGACCTTATTATTATTATTAAATACTTTATTGCACTTTACTTAAAAGTATATACAAAGGGGAACTTAAAGCCATTTTGTCTTTTTCTACCAGCTAACGTTTGGGAGAGTTAGACAGTATAAATATGTGGGGTGCAATTCTAACCAATATACTACATAAATAGTATGTATACATAGACTACATAAATACTCATCAATATATACGTATTATAGTAGATATACATAGGTATATGAATATAATATATTATTAGGAAGTAGAAATTTGTGATGTTAAAATATATTGTTCTGTTTGTTTAAAAATACCTTATGATGATTGACCGCCTCCGTGGTCTAGTGGTAACAAACGTTGCCGTGAACTCGGGAGGTCTTGGGTTCTATTCCCACCGGGGGCAAGTTGTACATTGTATAATTTGTCTCGGTCTGGGTGTTTATATGTATAATATGAATATATTTACAAAAAAAAAAAGTATAATTTGTAGTTTATCAACCATCTAGTTTCCGTAACACAAGCCTCGAAGCTTACCACGGAAACTAGATGGCGCTGTGTGACCTGTCTGGAAATATTTATTGTTATGATATACTTCTGTAAATATGAATTAACACTCTGTACAATAACTTTACAGTAGGTAGTGTTTTCTCACGTGATCTATACATTTATCTTAACAATAATACAATTGTTGGATAGTGTTGTAACTTGTACAAAGTAATCTGACTCATTTTCTAGTTTAATCATTACATTAAGTATAATAGGTTTATTCTAGTTATTACTTCGATTTAGCTTAACGGCTGTTTAAGTAGGGTACGTCATCATGATATTGACGTCAAAACAGACCTACATAAATTGACCAGCTGGTTTATTTCCATTCACATAGTTCACATTTCGTTCACATAGTTTAGGTAGGTAAAGAGATTTCGACTTTGATTTTGAGTTGCATGCAAACGTAATTAATACCAACGCGTTTAACTTGCGGCCAAGGTGGCGATTTACTTGCGTGTAAACGTCATTCATATTAATATTGCATACTTGCTGTTTAACATAGCTGGGCACCGTTAATCAAATAGTTAACTTCGTTAATCGTTAATCCGTTACAAAAAAAGTTAGCTTCGTTAAGCGTTAAAGCGTCACATTTCGGAAGAATTAACGGAAGTTAATCGTTAATCCGTTAATATTGTAAAATTGCATTTTTATATCGTTGCGTTAGTGAACTTATAAAACCTGTTGGTTTAGGTTCTGGAAGTTAACAGGTTAATATATAATATTGTCAGAATGAGTTCTCTTTTTTGTCTTGCCTCGGTTAGAGCCCGCCTTAACAATCTCTTCAATTCAATCTATTGTGACTCATGTACCCACCCTTCTCACATGTTGTTTTAAATTATTCAGGCTTGATACATGAACTTTTATTTTGGTGTCTTTCGGCAAGCAACGCTTACAAGCAAAAAGTATTTGCTGGCCCGATCTGGATACAAATTCCACATACTCAGTCAAATGTGGCCAAGGATTCTCATCAGGACCGCTGAAATCCGATTCCATGTCTTCCATGATATAGTTTTAATTACTACACTGCACAGTACACTTTTCTATCTAACTAATTACACTGCACTCTTCTTTATTAACACGCAAATTATCACTGACAGTAATTTATAATAACAACAAACACAACACTCGTCACTCTAAGCACTGGCGCTAGTACTTCGTAGTTTTCTTACTCGCACGCGCCGGCAAAATATATCTAGTTTTGTTTTGTCTCACGCGCCGTTTTGTTACTTGTCTGAAATGGTGGCATTGGATTAACGATTAACGGACTTCTGGATATTAACGGAAGTTAACGTGTCCGTTAACATTTTTAAAAGTTAACTTAAAAGTTAACCCGTTAATCAAAATGTTAACTTCGTTAATTAACGATTAACGTATTAACGAGTTAATGCCCAGCTATGCTGTTTAAACCAGCTTCACCCATATAGTAAGCTGATTATCATGCCCTCGATTTAGTAGATAACAGTGACAATTGTAGTGGTAAATGACACAAAAATTGTAGTGGTAAATGACACAAAAATTGTAGTGGTAAATGACACAAAAATTGTGTAGATATTTTAGCTCAAATTTGTACGTTTTTTATTTGTATTATTATACTAGCACGACATGTGACATTAAACTCATTGAACTGATGGTAACTGGCGCGCAAGGTCCAAGGATGTTAGCAACTGGAATCAAGACACTCATGACTAACATGACGGCAATTCAAGCCTGATCCCGAAACGTGTGGATACACTACAGGGTTTATCGGTCCGAACGGTGGATACTTCCACGCTCCGGCAGACTGGGCAAATTACCACCATCACTCCGCGTATCACCTATTTGTTGTTCTCGTTGAATGTATGTGCCATTTGCAATGATGTTAATGCCAAGGAGAACTAACGTTATGTGTATGTATTATTAGTATTTAGTTTAGTATAGTATTTATTATTGTAGTTTAGATAATATTGCTTATTTATTACGTAATAATATTTCTCTAATTGCACCTACCTTACGTATTTAATGCTCTTTGGCTCTAGGATGAATTAATTCCATAATTATTAGTAACATTCCAACTTAGAACTATGTTAGTAGTTATACACATTAATTAAAAAGTCAAAAAAGGCAAAAAAAATAATAATAATAATAACAATACCTAGTACCAAATTTAATTAAATTAATATTAATTCTTAAATATCTGTGGGGATATTTATACTACGCAAATGCTGTACATATTTAATTTACACATTCCCAGTTACAACTCCAATCCAGCGCTTAACAAAAGCGCTGTCATAATGAGAACTTCACTTTTGTGAATGTAGACGTATACCCTATTTTTATTTAAATTAAAATTCGCGTAACGTAATGACTGTTAGATCAATTCATTAAATATAAGTCTATATAGACAGTAGGTAATCGTTTTATTAAATAACATGGTAATAAAGAACACATTATAAGAACACTGGGAAATTACTATGTACTGTGTTATAAAAGGAAACCACATTTGTAATAAATAATTCATTTTTGCTATAAAGTGAACTTTATATAGAATTCATAAGTGCTATGTTTCTGATCGTACAATGTTAGTTTCCAAGGCTAAAACAATTAGCTGCCTATCCCAATGACCTCATATGAAAGTGACTTGGTTTTACGTTTTGACAAATTGCAAACTCATTGATGACTAATGAATTTCAATGTTACAAATAATTGGGAAGGTTTAATGTCACTTTGAGAGCAGTCCAATAGAAATTCTGCAAGTCTGATGATGGTAGGTAATTTAAAATCTTTAATATTTATTCTCTACCAGCACCTCGTCGTATCGTGATAGTAAATGACACGAGTTGGTTTAACGGTTTTGTATTGATAAAAACTGATCTTTCGGGGTAAACCTTATAATTTATTAATCATCAAATATTATTTTTTCTTTGCATACGTTTGTTATTTGAAGAGAAAGATTGTTTATTGGACTAAAAAGTATAAATAATTAAAACTACTTAAAAGTAAAAATTAAAATAAATATAAACTAACCTAATAAAAAATAAACTATAAGTAAAAAATGTCCTCTAGAGACGACCCTTCAGTGATAGTCCCAAGAAGGCTGGCAACATTTCCCCTCTGTATAGCTAAGCTAATACGTTGGCAGAAATAATTGCTAGCTTTGCTATCTCCATACTTTTCCGTAAGCCATTTGGACAACTCTTTGGCCAGACGCTTGGCTAAGTGTCCCCAGGAGCCCATTGTCTCGACCCCAAACGGCGCAAATTCGTAACCTGTACTGAGGTTGGCGTATTTGCGCAGCTATAGGTTCTCAGCAGAAACTGCCGCACTTTCCGCGCTTGACGAGGTCGCCTGGATGTGTGATGAGGCCAATGTGACACCAGGGACCTGCCAAATTTCCACGGCCCAACAGTCATGCCATCGCTCTGCGCAATCCCAGAGGTTCTAGGATCAGTGACAAAAGCCCTTCGAATAATGTCGTTCAAAGCAGCGTGACGAGGAATGCGGCCAGCACTTCTAGGGCAAGAATATACGATTGTTATTTTACAACACTTACATAGGGTATCGTTAAAAAATTACAAAACTGACATCTTGCCTAACCGTCTAAAATAGTAGGCTAAATTCTCCAAAAATATATTCTGGAGACTCATGCATGGCAGTTTATTCTAGGACTCTGTGTTTTGGCTTTAATTAATTTCACTATGCGACCTCTGAAATTATCTCTCCTTCCTTATCTTTGGTTTAGAATAGACACTTTTTCATTCATTACAGCCCCTAGAACACAGCGTCCTAGACCTCCACTGCTGGAGATGAGCCTTCCAGAACATATATCTGGAGAATTTGGCATACACTCGCCACGCTGGCCAGACGGCTTGGCGAGGGTATGATGTCAATTTTTTTATGACAATTTATTAACGATTCCACAAGTTGGTATTAGTGAAACCGGGACCGACGGCTTAACGTGCTCTCCGAGGTACGGGAACGGTGGTGTTGTAAATCTATGACAAATGTACGTAAGAAAAGTGTATTTCTCATTGGTACATGCCGGGTGAGTTTGAACCGACCTTTGTAGGATTTAAAGAACGCGTTCTTACAACCGCGCCACCACCGCGCCTTTAGTAGACACTTAAATTTCTCATTGGTACATGCCGGGTGAGTTTGAACCGACCTTTGTAGGATTTAAAGAACGCGTTCTTACAACCGCGCCACCACCGCGCCTTTAGTAGACACTTAATAGCTAATAATTGATTACTTGATTTCAGAGAAATGGAAGACCAACAAATGTTCCCTAGACGAGGTGTTCAAGGGGTGTGTCTTGTTCCTCGAAGCCGCTATGCTGGAGCCGGAGACGCAGATCTGCGGCGCGGTCGTGGTCTTCGATATGGAAGGACTTTCCCTGCAGCAGGTCTGGCAGTTCACACCGCCCTTCGCCAAGAGAATCGTCGACTGGTTACAGGTAACATACGTTGTCAATAACTATTTTAGGTAAATTATTATTATCAAACCAAAGACAATTAACAACCCCGTTTTACAAACTGTAAAATAAATAGAAAAATGTGACTAGAAATAAAACTACTTCTTTCGATCCGATTGAATGGCATTTAGGCATAAAAATTAAGGGTTCAAAAAGGCAATAGTAGAAATCTCGAACTGTTTATGCATTGTTGTTGATATTTACTTTTAACATTTTTTTTAGTTTGTTAAACAACTTATGTTATATGTTATAGGTGTGTAAAAGTTTGCCTTTTTCTTATATTTGCATAAATTATTATTTTATTTGTTTTGTACGGGGGGACTAATCCGGTAACACAGATACTACCGCCGGGATCACGGTTTATTTATAGATCTGTATAGTATTTGTTGTAATAAGCCCTTTTATTTTTATTATTATAATAAGTGAGGTAAGAATAGGTACTAAAAATAACAGAAACCACAAAACAACTTTAAAATGATAAATATTCAAACAGGTTTTATTCAATAAAACTAACTGGTTGCTTCAAATGAGACTTTTAGATTACCCTTATATCGAATAATTTAAAATCATCAATTTGGTTTGCAGGAAAGCATTCCACTCCGCATCAAGGGCCTGTACATTGTGAACCAGCCGTACATCTTCAACATGGTCTTCCAGCTCTTCAAACCTTTCCTCCAGGAAAAGTTACGATCTCGCATCATCTTCATGGGAAATGACCGGGATCTGCTACATAAGTACATCAGCCCCAAATGCTTGCCGGAGCTCTATGGAGGCACCCTGACCATGCCAAGGGTCACCGGTTCACAGTGGTTGGAGCTACTCCTCATTTGTGATGAGGAATTTTCTGGTTAGTATATTGGCTTATAAAATCTAAGGCAAGAGACTCCGTGGCCGAAACCGCATACGTTGGCCTAACAGGTTCATACGACGCTTAACACCCAATTACACGTTGCCCCGGCAGCATCATCCGGGGGAAAGTGATCCACGGAGGGGTTCAGCAGTAGGACGCAAAGAAAATGATATATCCACCTGCACCTTAAGCTCGTAATATATTAATTTATATATATTTATCAAGGTTAGCCAATATTATGTCTGCTGATATGTTAGTATTATTACATGTGTAATATGTTGAAAGTCGTTTTTGATTCGTTTTCGTTCTGCACATAGCATTACATCTGTTCTATTCAATAAGTGTATATTCAATGCATTGCACTGATAAACTGTGATTGGGGGTTGGTTTCAAAATCACCTCCTTTTCTTATCCATATATGTATAATTACTGCAATATGATTAAGAAACCACCTTCTTATCTTACCATTGGAATGGTTGTAAAAATAGCAAGCTATATGCTCAAATTTTTGAGATGAAGTCCAGATCTTAGTTAGTTGTTTGTATCTGTTTATATTTTGGTATGACTGCATATTGTTATGAGCATCTAATTAATAAATAAATTTTCAAAATGATAGATGACATTTAGACTGCAATTAACATTCGGAAAACTTTTTCTTTTCTTGACGTTAGTAACGCTTTTAACTGCGTTGGCAACGTGATCTTGATGTAGGTATTATATGCTCCTTAAATATCTTCCAGGTTACGACCTATAATTAAATATATAAATATAAGTAAAAACTATCGAGTTCTCAAGTGCAACGTATTAGAGTACGACAATGGCTGGCGTGCCTCAAGGTGGTGCCCTGTCACCTCTGCTGTTTTCTATCTACATTGATTTTAACAAATTATCTGTTTTAAATTTCAGCCATCAACTCCTACGGGTACAAGCAGAAGAAGGAAAAGAAGTAACTGATTAGGGTACTAAAAAAATAAAGACAATAGTGTTAAAAACGAATGTGATAAGCAAATATTCTTATATTATATGAAAAAAATATGAATTGTATACTTTGTAAAAAAAAATGTTTCGAATGTATAGTTTTAGAGAAAAAAGCTCAAACTATTTTAATTTAGGGGTGTTTTAGTACAAAATATCACTGTTGTAGATAAATTAAAATATATGATTCGACCAAACTGTGGTAGGTAGGTTTATTAACAATAACGAAATTATTTCATGAATAAAATATTAGACTGTAATTTTTTTAGATTTTGAGGTAGTTCTATTGGTGCATGTTTTTGTGCTTCAATATGAAAATCTGCATTCCCTAATCTCATAGATATAAGTTTTATGTTTTTAGAAAATCTATTTACTGATATTGTCTTTTATTGTAATTTTACACTTGCAGGTGTAGCATGGGGTGACAAGAGCCCACAATCACGTTTATAGCAATATTATTCGAACCACACTCAGGCTAATATCTATAAGGTAAAATAAATAAAAATAAATATTCTTAGTAACAGATGTAATAGGGATGTTATCGGGACATCAAAGATCGTGATCAATACAATTGCGATAGTTTACAAAATAATCTAGTAGAGGGCATAACGTTGGTCCGGTCCTAGTGACGTTAATGACGTCCGTTTGCAATCTTAACGCGAGGGTAGGTCAGCGTGCTACAGTTTTATAAAAATAATAGTTTCGACTTGTTTGACATGAATCTTTTATCAAGTTGACCGTGCTACGCCTGCTGTTAGGTCTTTTGCCATTAAATTATTAAATATTTTTGTATAATAATTATTTAGATATCATAAATGGGGGCCATTGAAATTAGGGAGTAGTTTCATTGAGTGTGATTTGAGACCGAAAAAGTCATTGGATCATTTATTTTGGTATACATACGAGTATATCTATATTTATATTATCTATTTAGGCTGTGAAACAAATCGCAAGTTTAATTTTAAAAAGGTGGAATAGCAACTTATATCGCACTGTATTTGGTTTATAATGACCGATTATTTATTATGATTTTATATTTGGAGAGTATCATCACGACCGTTTCCCTTTCGGGGTGGTCAGAAACCACGCTTATAAGCAGATTCACATTTAGCCAACTTTACTATAGGCCAATCATGACAAGTGGCAAGCTCGTCGATGTCTCCAGTGTACCAAACTCGAGAAATATCACAAATAAATTAAATATTAATTAAATGTATTTTTATTTACATTAATAAATATTGTTGAGTCCCGACCAGGAATCGAACCCGGTACCTCCAAGTCTAAATCCACGGACTTAACCGCTTGACCACTGAGGCAGTTATTTAATAATATCATATAATATTGAAATAACTCCAAATTCACGAATTTTACTTCCATCTTTTTGATTAACGCAGCGATATCACTTATCTGTTTATTACTATACTAAATAAGTGATACTTGCATTTTTAGTTACTACTTATTTTTATATAAATATATTATTCAAATATAGTGTAAAAGAATTCGTGTTTCTGGTGGAGGTGATCGATTGTGTTTTAAAATGTAATTAAATGTATTCAAATTGTAGAGCACATTTAGAGTCAAGGCCTTATCTATTAACCTAATTATATATTACATCACTTAAACTATATTTACGAGTATTTATTAAATAAATATATTAATGTGGATAATAAAATAAAATTATAAATAAAAATAAACTCAACTACAAATGAATTTAAATTAAAAACGTCTGGTGGGCGTAGTGTGGCGGCGAGGCTGTCCCCTTGAACAAAATATTCTCTACTTAAAGGGTCACCCGTTTTCCCGTGACCTTAGAGACAAAAATAAGGAAAGGCATGCTACGATGGTTCGGGCATGTTGAAAGGATGAGCAAAGAAAGATTGACGAAGGTAAAAAATGCGAAAGTTGTGGGTAAAAGGTGCCCTGGCAGAACAAGACTTATATATCACGATCAAATAAATAAAACACTGGCTGAAGGAGCATTAAAAAGCCTTCGCAACAAAAGGGCATGTATGAAGAGGTTGATGAATGTCGGCGAAGCGAAAGAGGTAGATATTTATTTATTTATTAAGGAAAACTATTGACATTTATTTCACAAGTATAGATACAAAAATAGAAACAGAAAGTCATTTACAAGTTTTCACTAGTAGTGTTAGAATAATACATATTATGAACGATGAAAGCTTTTACAAACTATCACTTCATGCAATAAACTAATAACTGTACAATAACAATAACTATTATCGTTTAAAGAACATTAAGTTAAATGCATTTCTCACTGCCATCACCTTGTCATGAAAGATATCAACATCAGTTTCATCAATGAATTATGTCGTGATCGTGTCAAGTGGCGCTTAATTATCTCTGCCTACCACGCAAGGGATCTGGCGTGAAGATTTGTATGTATGTATGTTAGAGAAAAACTCCGCTTGGCGACGGGTGACCCTTAGTAGAGAGTATTTTATTCAAATAGTCAGCCTCGTAGTTCAACACAATATGTCCTCGGCACACTACGCCCACCAGACGTTTTTAATTTTAAGATGTTTTACTAGCCCCGGTTTACCGAAGCGTTTCTGAATAGAGACGAGAAATAAATTAAATTTATCAAAGGTTTAAAGAAATTAAATAATTATAAATAAAAAAAGGTTTTTTTGTAATAAAATTTGTATTAAATAAGTATAAATTCGTTTTATTTATTCTAAAATATTATATAAAAAAGTATCAATGCAACCGTCCTTGAAAGGTAGTCAGAAAATTCGTTTTTTAAGGAGCGAGTTTACATTTAGCCAACTTTACTATAGGCCTATCATGACAGATGGCAAGCTTTGCTGATGTTAGCGTACTAGTTTCGAGGAATAACACAAATAAAAAAGATATTTTTGTGTTCTCGAACAAGGAATCGACGCCAACAACCTCCGGCTTAAATCTTCGTTATCTAGCCACGGAAAAAATGTGTTAGGTACAGAGCAAGCACAGGAGACAGGTCGTGGTGGAAAAGATAGGGAAATACGTAAAATTACATGGGATAGAAAGGGATGGACGGCAGCCGTGCCGCCATTGTACTCCTAGATATAGGATACTAAATCTATGATTGTACTAAACTAGCATGGTAACCCGACAAAATAAAGACTGCGCATTTGCCAATGACCATTTTAACCTTGTATTACATTGGAACGTAAATCAATTTTTATTTTACAATAATCTTTCCTCAATAAAGGCTTTTCTAAGTATATTAATATAAGCATAAAATCACCAAATATTTCAATAAAAATATCACAATAATCGGCACAGGAGGAGAGGCGTTAGAATGGTGCGAAAATATAAATCTACGAGTATTAATCTGATCGTACGATATCAATGTTTTGTCTGAACGATCGTTTTTCGACACCATTGTAAACCTCCATCTCCATCACTTCTGCTTCGGTGGGTATCCATAGGAATTGGCAGCTGGAAAAAAATAAATTTATTTAATTATTAAAATGGAAAATTATTTTAGGCTTCTGATTAGATAGTTATAAATGCGACATTCAAAGTTTGTAAAAAAAATACCATATAAACGAACGTAATAAACTAAACTATAAATAAAAAATGCCCTCTAAAGACGTCCCATCCGAGATAGTCCCAAGAAAACTGGAAACATTTCCCCTCTGTATAGCGAGGTTAATACGTTGGCAGGAATAATTGCCAGCCCGCCAGTATTAAAATTAAGTTAACCAGACTGTGCGGTGCAAAGAAATGGTTATGTATTTGTCAGCCTATGTATGTATGTAAATTGGCACCATCAGTCCGTCTACCACCTATTTATTGTTCTTACTGAAGGTATGTGCCATGGACCTCGCGCGTCACTTACCACTTATCAGGTGGGCTTAAGTACATATGTCATAGATTTACAACACCACCGTTCTCGTGCCTCGGAGAGCACGTTAAGACGTCTGTCCCGGTTCCACTAATACCAACTTGTGGAATCGTTAATGAATTGTCATAAAAATTTACATCATATCCTTGCCAAGCCGACTGGCCAGCTTGGCGAGTGTTGGCCAAATTCTCCAGATATATGTTCTGGAAGGCCCATCTCCAGCAGTGTAGGTCTAGGACGCTGTGTTCTAGGGGCTGTAATGATGAGGTCAAATGTGGTACTAGTAAAAAAAAGTGGGTTTTATTCGGATAACAGATCAGTGAAGGTCGCTTACGTATTTTACACTATTAAATTCAGTGTCCCTTTTTGCTGTCTGTATTTAGGTACAGACTTAATTAAGTTAAACTGTCCACCCACACCAGTGTCGGTGTGGAGAGCCTGTGGAACATCTCGGACACCATGGGCTTTCTTGCGCTAGAAGTGCTGGCCGCATTCCTCGTCACGCTGCTTTGAACGACATCATTCGAAGGGCTTTTGTCACTGCTGGAGTACCCGCGATCCTAGAACCCTCTGGGATTGCGCGGAGCGATGGCAAAAGACCCGGCGGCATGACCGTTGGGCCGTGGAAACTTGGCAGGTCCCTGGTGTGGGATGCGACATGTGTAGACACATTAGCCCCATCACACATCCAGGCGACCTCGTCGAACGCGGCGGTTTCTGCTGAGAACCTCAAGCTGCGCAAATACGCCAACCTCAGTACAGGTTACGAATTTGCGCCGTTTGGGGTCGAGACGATGGGCCCATGGGGACAGTCAGCCAAGTGTCTGGCCAAGGAGTTGTCCAAACGGCTAACGGAGAAGTCTGGAGACAGGAAGGCTGGCAATTATTTCTGCCAACGTATTAGCTTAGCTATACAGAGGGGAAATATTGCCAGTCTTCTTGGGACTATCACTGATGGGTCGTCTCTAGAGGACATTTTTTACTTATAGTTTATTTTTTATTAGGTTTAGTTTATATTTATTTTAATTTTTACTTTTAAGTAGTTTTAATTTATATTGTAATTATTTTATACTGTTTGTATATTACTTCATTAAATAAATAAATAAAAAAAATAAAAATAAAAACAGTTAATAATAAGAAGGTTCATACCTTTATAGCTATCCTCATAGTGATAAAGCATCTTCCATAGAATGTCTCCCGGAACATCTGGATCTGGTAGCGTGCCTCCATGTCTGGAGCGCAAGGCCTTAGCGTCCACATGGTCTAGTAAAGATTTCTTGTCGCTGCCATGGAAATAGATTCGAGAACGCAATTTCTGGCGCAAAAACGGCTTAAATAAAGCAAACAACATATTGAATATGAACGGCTGGTTGATGATGTGGATTGCTTTCAGACGAATCGGTGAGCAGTCCTAGAAAATAAAAAAATCTCTAATTAATTCATATACACATATCACGATCAAATAAATAAAACACTAGCTGAAGGAGAATTAGAAATCCTTCGTAACAAAAGGGCATGTATGAAGAGGTTGATGAATGTCGATGAAGCGAAAGAGGTATATAATAATAATAATATAATAATAATATTTTATAGCATAAGTACAACAGTTTCATAATGATACACTGTGTTAATACAGTACTTAAGGCTATTTGTTAGTTGTACAAAGGGTGTATTAAAGTAGACTTTCTAACTCCACACCAAGCTACTTGTGTTGTGGAAGTTAGCCTATTATTCTAGGTTATAAATTACAATGAAAAATATTACTGTTTACAAATAATAATTGGTTAAATAAAATAAAATATATTATATGTATAAATATTTTATGTACTTCTAGACTAAGTTATGATACCAACATAAAAAGTAGGTAAGGGTATGTATAGTTAGGTGTGTCGTGATCGTGTCAAGTAGCGCTCAATTATCTCTGCCTACACCGTAAGGGATCTGAGGTGAAGATATGTATGTATATGTATGTATGTAATTTATTTATTTATTTATAAATTCTTTATTGCACTTAAAAACTTAACAGTTGAGTACAAGGTCAAACTTAATGCCTCTCGGCATTTTATACTAGCTAACCTTTGGGAGTGTGGTAGACGATTGCGGGTGCATTAGAAATAAAAACAAATACTTAAACATACATAACAATAATTTACATACCAATACACAAATACCTATAAAAAAAAAATATATAATAATAATATATACATTTAACTAAATTTATGTAAGAAAAGAAAAGAAAATGAAGGAAAAAATACGTTTTATTTACACAACAAATAAAAAGAGACAGAAATAGATATCAGGTAGTCGGATTATTTTGTTTATTTAGGAAATGGGCAATGAGGAGATTTTTAAATATATTTATCGACGGCGCCCGTCTGATGACCAGAGGAAGTTTGTTCCACTCACGAGCAGCGGAGACCGTAAAAGAATCTGAATATCTGCTGGAAGTGTGAGGAGGGATCTTGAGTTGATTGTTTACAGTAGACCGAAGAGGAAGATTGTGACTGTCTCCAAGGAACTGGAAACGAGTCTTAAGGTATAGGGGAGTTTTAGGGTTGTGGAGAATGCCATAAAGAGAAGTAAGATGATGTGCAGATCTGCGGAAACGGATATTGAGCCACTTTAATTGATATACAAGTATTTAAACCTCCATGGTCTAGCTATTAAAATGGTTTAACGCTTTTGCATTCCTCTTCTCACACAATCCAACATTTAAAAAAAAAATCAAATCTGCAGCCTTATTATCATTGGCACTTTGCCCATTGGTAGCGTGTTTAGCTGACCAAACATACCTCGTGTCCTTGATTCTGGGCCGCAGCCGTCATAATTGTTGAGAGAGCAAATCTTACAACAAATATATTTGAATGTAGTAAAGATTAATGTATCTGTGTGCTGTCGGTGTAAATGGAAATTTAGTATTTAAGAATGGGCAGCCACCATTATCCGAGATGATGGCAAGAGACCCAATGGTATGACGTTGGTCCCCTGGGAACGGGGACGTGCTCTGGTGTGGGACGCCACGTGCGTCGACACCCTTGCCGCGTCGCATCTCAGGGGGACAGCGCATAAAGCGGGAGCCGCGGCGGAAAATGCGGAGTCCAGAAAGCGGCGCAAGTATGTAAGTATATTAAAAGATTACATATTTGTGCCGTTTGCTGTTGTAGAAACGCTGGGCCCATGGAGTCCAAGCACAAAAAAGTTTTTAAAAGATATAACACCGCGTCTTGTCGTCTCCTCCGGTGACAAGAGGGCTGGCTCTTTCTACGCCCAGAGAATCAGTATTGCAATTCAGCGGGGAAATGCAGTCAGCGTTCTTGCCACCATTCCACGCGGACGGGACTTATATCCCTATCCTTAGTATTAATATTAATTTTATTTTATATGTCGTAAATATTTTTTTCGAATAAATGTTAATATAATGTGTACAGGAAATAATAAACCAGATTGCAACATTACATTGTTTGTCTCATTTTCTACACGTTGCCCAAGACACCTTTGCGTGCTACTTTTTCTAGGTACGATCTCGTGAACCTGCTCGATCGAACGTGTATCCACCACCTTGAATCTCTGCCCGACCTCTGTTAGGATCTCTAGCTTTCTCGCCCAGAGCTTGGACTTAGGTGTTAGGCCCTCTGCATTTAGCGTCCACGCTCTGACAAGCGATTTGGAGCAATTTTTTAAATTATAATATTTTGTTTTTCCCTTATTTTATAGTTGTATTTTTATATACAATTAAGTAGACAACAACGACAAATTAGTTTTAAACATTGTACCTTACTTCCTTTAAATAAATCATTATACTTCAGAAAACTAATAAATATATACATATAAAATTTGCTATGCTTGGTATTTTTCTAATGGATATAATTCGAAACGTTGATAATCGTCAAAGAACCAAAGTAACTGTCAAAGTTTTCAAAAGCTCGCAGAACCGACTACCGATGGGGCGGATGTGTTCCAGAGTGGATACACTTACGGGAAGACTGCTCCCCGCCAGATGGAAGGTTGGCGGAGGTTGTATAAGAGTTGCAAAAGACCGCGTGCAGTAGCGAGCCCTAGGGGAGACCTACATCCAGCAGTGGAGGACACAGGCTGCTAGGTGATACATACGAGTACAGTAATGAAAATGCGTTTTGTCATTGTGTCAAGGCATTTACATTGTATTTCGTTCTACTCGTATTTTTCCTAATAATGTATCGAGTCTACAATTACAGAAGCATTAATTACAAGCAAGTACCTAGCTAAGGTAAACGCTATTGTTAAATTGCATGACAAAACGTTTTATAGCATGAACCAGTCTATATAATTGGTCGTGGAATATATTCGTTGTATACAACAAGGAAAGTTCGTGAAACAACAGCTCGCCAGTGGAACAGACTATCTTTGGTAATCAGACAAGCTCCATCTCTCAAAATATTTAAAGACAAGTTATACAATTTTTTACACCATAAACAGAATAACTTACCATAACTTTCTACTATGTACTTAGATATGTATTTATTATTTATGTATATATTTATTTAATATGTAGGATATGTATATTTAATTACTATGTATTTATATTTCATTGTTGTTGATCACAATATTATTTCTACACCCGCTTATAATGGCTCCCCATTCATAAAGGTTAGTTGGTAGAAAATGCATTTATAGCATTAAGCTCGCCTTTTTACCCACACTATTTTTGGTTCTGTACAATAAAGAATTTATTATTATTATTATTAACAGAAATCGTCAGCATTTTCACAGCATCTTTTTTACACCCAAAAAGTTTTATTATTTGTGTCGGACATCCTGGACAAAGCGGGATATTTTAAACTAAAAGTACCGACTGCATTCCTCGTCACACGGCTCCCAACGACATCATCCGAAGGGCTCTTTTTACTGCTAAGGTATCCGTAATCCTTGAACTCGATTGCGCGGATCAATGGCATAACATAACTGTTGGCCCGTGAAAACTTCGTCGATCCCTGGTGTGGGATGCGACTTTAGTTTCTGCTAAGAATATCAAGCTACCATACGTCAACCTAAGCGGGATTAGGCGGAGCACATTCCTTTTTCACTATCGTATCGACTAACATTCGTTCGATGACAGCATTCAGCCTGGCTTATGACATTTCTGTCAGACGTAATCGATCTTAGACGATTCGTTTTCGTACAATTATGCAATCCGCCTCACCCAGCAGTACAGATTAAGATTTTGTGCTGTTTAGGGACGGGGACTGTACTGTTGGATATTATAGGCCTTTACTAAGATGTGATTTTGTTCTTCATCGGTTTATCTGACGAGGAACCGTCTGCGTCTTTTGATATATAAATTATTGAATACGGATAAATTATTGGTTCGAACAATTAGCCGTTTTTAAGAGGAAACTTACTTAAAGAAAAAATACTAGACATCCGTATCGTAAGTTATATGTACCTGTATCCAATCGACAAGCATTTTGGCGAACGAAGGAGTGAATTGCATTACATGCGTAAGAGATAAGCCTTTCATGTCAATAATGACTATCACCCCGCTCACTTGGGTTCTAGGCTCGTCCATGGCTCCTTCTAAACCCAGTTGCGTAGCTCTAAACACTTCCTTCAAAGGTACTACTTGAGGATTCCATCTTTCTGAAAACAGTTTTAAAGTTTTTTTAAGTTAATGCTATAGTTGCCTTTTTAGGCTCGTTTGAATATTCATTATTTTAAGTTTTGCTTATAGTTAAGCGGTGTTATTTTATATAAATATGACAATAGCAAGCTTACATTCGTCTTCTTAAAACTGGCATTTGACATCATTGCAAATGGCACATACTTTCAACGAGAACAATAAATAGGTGGTAAGCGGACTGACTTGGTACGTTGCAAAGGCGCGGTGGTGGCTCGGTTGTAAGAACGCGTTCCCTAAATCCTACAAAGGTCGGTTCAAACCCACCCGGCATGTACCAATGAGAAATACACTTTTCTTACCTACATTTGTCATAGATTTACAACACCACCGTACCCGTCCCTTCGGTCCCGGTTCCACTAATACCAACTTGTGAAATCGTTAATAAATTGTCATTAAAAAATTGACAACATATCCTCGCCAAGCCGTCTGGCCAGCGTGGCGAGTGTATGCCAAATTCTCCAGATATATGTTCTGGAAGGCCCATCTCCAACAGTGGAGGTCTAGGACGCTGTGTTCTAGGGCCTGTAATAATAATAAAGTGAACTGATAATGGCCCATGGCCATTTCAGCTTACTAATTTTGAAAGTTATGTCGGCAAACTGACGTATGGATTTCGGACTTTGTCCTTCAGAGAAATCCTGAGCATAGCTAAAGCTCGCTAAGCGACCTTGAACTTGTGGATCAAACCCACTGTAAGTGTCCACGTCTCTATTTCATGACTTAACTAGAAAAACGGACGTTGAAAACTTTTGTCTTCAAACACTGTGGTATGTTGGATAGGAAGATGTGACGTAACTTCCCGAATGATGCCTATTCTAGCAAAATGCGTCTGTAGGCTTCTTTGCTGAACTTGGCTACGCCTAATTGGATTTTCTGTGCAAAGTAGAAATAAAGGCGAGTTAATCATTTTAAATTTTTGCACACGCGTGTAACTCATGTAATTCGATGATTCGATGAATTTAAGAGATTTTCAGTTGTCTCATCATTGATGCTATTATGTTTTTCACAGTCACTGATTTTACTCGCAATTTTAATTTTGCTTTGGTTTTGTCTATCCAAATGGGGTTAAGCTAGGTTTATAGACATGAAGTTGTCTTTAGACAGCCTGCCATGCAATGGGGTTGGTGCTATTCTTAAACAGAAAACCTAAACTTACTTTTTCCAATCGAATAAATTAAACTTTTTTTTTTTTTTTTTTGTAATAGATACATTTCCTTTCTGATGTCGACAATTTAGTTGAGACTAACTTTCATAGACTTTTTGTGAATCTCTCTTTTTCTTACCTCCACTTTCAATAAGCATAATTCGTCGTCCATGTTGGTCTCTGGGGGCTAGAATCGATATCACAGAGTGGTGTATAGCCAGCCGAACTTCTGACGGAGTCAGGTTGTCACAATAACTCTGATAGAATCTCCTAAAATTATAGTAGGCTTTAATCTGAAACGAGAAATAATATTGGTCATACTATTAACTTCTAGGTTTTAATGGTTTAAGCAAAGTGTGATTTTTTTATTTAAATGCTCTAAAAACAAGAAAATATATTATATGTTTCATTTTGGGATATTTTTGTAGGTGCTGCGTACAATTATTACAAAAATGTAAATGGTGGTTTAGACATTTATTGATCAGACTAATGTTATTTTTACTGTATATTACAGTGCAATTAAGTTATTTTGAAAATTTGTACCTAAGGTTTGGCTATCAGAGAATGTTTACAATGTACTTTGTGCAATAATATTTTAAAATAAATAATAATAAATATTGTAAAGGCTGTATTTTTTTCCTAGAATAAATAAATAATATGTTCAAGTAAAAAGCCTAGCCAAATTATTAACTAAAACGCACAGTAGGTACTACTATACTGTGCTAGAAACCAAGTGAAGCGGAAAAATAAGACCGTAACGAAAATAACAACTTCTGGTAAAATTTCCACAGAAGTAGGTTTTATTAAGACATAAGTCATTTGAGAGATTGACACTGGAAGGACTGACGTCACCAGTTGCTTACGTTTTTTTTATTTTGTTGTGTTCTCTTCTCCCGATATATGATGAATGAGGTGATAGGGAAGGCAAAGGCTCTCGCCCATACAGCCAATTCTGACGTAATATATCTTTCTTTTTTATGAGTTAATGAGGTTATCATCAAATTCCATGTTGCAGAATTGGATGATTTTCTTGGAGTCACTCGCGGCATTATAGCTCAAACATATCGGGTAAAATATGGGAGATCACAGCGCGGGAATACCGCAAAAAATAACTGGAATTTGTGCCCCATATTTAAAGTCCAATTTATCGTTTTCCATAATTATTCACATTGTAGCACATTATTAAACAAAACAACACCACTTTTGACCAATAATATCCACAGTAAATTAATTTACAAAACAAAAAGTTGCACTTGACATGGGGACATGGCATGGGCAAAATGGCGCGAAGAACTTTTTTATTTTTTTTATTTTGTTGTGTTCTCTTCTCCCGATGGATGATGAATGAGGTGATAGGGAAGGCAAAGGGTCTAGCCCATACAGCCAAGTCTGACGTAATATATCTTTCTTTTTATGAGTCATTGAGGTTTTTTCTCACGTTTTTTTAATGTAATTTCTGGATTATTTTTTTCGTTTAAGGACATTGTATAGAATGCATCAGTCCTAAACACGTAATTTATGCGTAATATTTTTTATAACCGAGTTGGGGTGATGCTTTTCATGGAGTAATTCATTCATGGTGGGTTACTGCTGTACCAGGTATTGTAATCTCATAGGTACTGATAACTAAATTTAAAAGGTTATTAATTGATCGTTGTGGTGCAGTTCTGTATATGTTTTATTTTGCAAATCTGATATAGCTGAGTTTTCCTTGCAGATTCCTTTCTCAGTCAGACTAAACATTAACAGGTCACTGGAATCTGCTAAGCTGCTGGTCTAATGCTTACTTATTGGACCACTTTGCTGCTTAGTCTTCTACTAGCAGAAGTAGAATCATTCAAAATAATTAAATTAATGACGTTTCATAAACGCCTGTAATAGGTTTACGTGAATGAAGATATTTTGACTTAGACTATAAATATCACCATGGCAAGATTACAATATTAGTTTTCCTTGAAAGTAAAAATGGGTATTTGACATCGTAATTTGCCCAGTCTGCCGGTTTACCTAATTCACCGTTCGTGTCGATAAATATATCCACACGTTTCGGGATGAGGCTTAATTTGCCGTCAAGCCGAGTGTTAGGGACTGATATAAGTCATCAGTGTCTGATTCCAGTTGCTAACATTCATGGCCTTGCGTGCCACTGACCATCAGGTGGGCGCAAGGCCAAATATATATATATATATATTGAGCAGAGTCTTGCGAGACCAATACCTAGACCAAGATTAAGAGTGCAAGAACAAGACTGGCTGAATGTTTCAGTTGTAGTATATTTTAGGGCTTGATAATAATTAATTATATATATATATATATATATATATATATATATATATGACTGCCTCTGTGGTCTAGCGGTTAAGTCCGTGGATTTAGACTCTGAGGTACCGGGTTCGATTCCTGGTCGGGACACAATAATATTTATTAATTTAAATAAATAAATTTGATTGATATTTAAATTATTTGTGATATTTCTCGAGTTTGGTACGCTGGAGACATCGACGAGCTTGCACTTGTGATGATTGGCCTATAGTAAAGTTGGCTAAATGTGAATCCGCTTCTATATGTAATATACATATACTTTTACTTATATATATATATATATATATATATATATATATTAAATAAAGATAACAAACCTTTTCAAAAGCACTTTTGGCATAAAATTTGCATGGTCTAAGGAATTTCATTAAAAATTCATCTCTATCTATTGGCACTCTTAAATTCTCCTCACCTGAAATAAAAAAAAACAAAGTTATAAATAAAATAATATTGCTAATTAGGTAAAGCAAGTAAATTTCAGTCTAGAATAAGAATAACCTCAGCATAATTTTCAAATACCTATTCGATGATACTCAATACAGTTCGTCGATTTTTTTTCTGCAATATGGCGTTTGGATGGTCGCCTTAACGAAATATGTCATATCTTCAGTGACAATCGCGTGATTAAAACAAATCGATTGAAATGAGAATCGGTCAACGCGTCTGGTCTCCACATACATACATAGGGTGATAAACACATAACCCTTTTTTGCGTCATAAAAAAATGGAATAGAATAGCTATTTGGCAATTTTTTTTGTTTAGTAGTTATAGTAATGGACGGAATCAAAATGTAAAAAAATATATTTAGAAAAAAAGTTAAAGTACGTACGTTAATTTAAAAAAATGTCATCCGAAACAAACCGGACGGTTTGCGCAAACTGAATTATTAAAATCATTTTATTTTTCCTTTGAGGAAAATTCTTGATTTGCGTAGATAGGCTATAAAACAATTGTCCTCCGTTTTTTTTCGACGGTTTTTCCTAAATTAATGGTTAATGTGGCGAGAATTATCTATTATTATTCACTTTTTTAAAATATCATTAAAAAAACGTAATACGATTTCTATAAATGTTCTCAAACCCCTCGTTCCGACACACGATAATAGTAACCACGCTTAAAGCAGTTCCGAGACGTGCATAAACTGTTTTGCCAAAGCTTAGTGACGTCAGATATAACATCATTCCTCGCGCTTAGACTGCTCACGATATCGAGGTAGATCGCTCTGAGCGCTGTCATTATGTCGCGCGCCATTTTCAAGTTTATTAAATATTAGGTTTTCTTTTAAAATATTTAATATTGTAATTTACTTCTTAAGCAAATCTATAATTAATATTTAAATAGAAAGTAAATAAAAAATGTCTGTAACACGCAAGTTATTTTAGAACACCAAAATAAGTTAAAAATAGTAAACGTTACACATATAAGGATGAAAAACCCGAGAGAGGTGTGTTTGTTAGTTTTCATATTCAAAGATGTGGAATCCGCCATATATCATCCATGAATTTAAAAAAAACCTTTATGATATAAATAAAAATGTGATTTAGACTGTTGCGAATTGAAATCACGCTCTGAGCATCCAAATCGTGACATTTGATTCAACGAATGTCAGTATCATATTCTTTCTAAGCGCTCTGAACATGATTCGGAACGAGTGAAAGAGTCCAACTATGGTATTGTGACGGTGACGGTAACGATGACAGTGATGAGATAATATAAGTGATTATTTGATGGCATACAAATAGCGTACAATATTATCAACCTTTAGGGGTTGAAAAATGGGGTTACATGTTATAAAAACTAATGTAATAACATACATTCACTATAAAAATATGCTCGATTCCCGCTCTATCTTAGCTTTGACCTCGTTGATTTATAAGCTGTCATTAGCTCAGTTTACATTTTGTAAATAATTCGTTAAACTGGAAAACCTGCCCTTAATAGCATGAACAATGTAGTACGTGCATTCCGCTCACGGTCATGTGGGCGTATTTGTATTTTAAATATAGTCAATTAAATATTTTATAACATAATTGTTGTACACTCAAGTGTAAAGAAAACGGTCACAGATAAAACTATAACAATTTTTGTTTTTCACTCGTCTTTATGTACATATTTTAACGTTGTTTTTTTATTACATTTTATATCATTATTAATTTTAAACTTGTATTTTTAATGTTGTGTGCCTACATTTTTTTAGAGCAAACCCAACATTATATTGTTGTCTGTTACGAGATAAAAATAATTATAATTTACGCGATTACCTTAAATAAAGGCTTATTTCTCTCGACGACGTTTCAGTCAAGTTGCATTGGCCGTGATCAACCCAATACAACCGAGGATATTGTGAGTGCTTTGTGTCGCGATTTCTTTCAACTTTTAAAGTGACAAATGGGTAGTCATATTATACAGTCTATTAAAAACAATATTAGTCAACATACGGCAAGCAAAAAACTGGTGTATTCACACTTCTTAAATTGCTCCTGACAGCGTTAGTATTTAAATCGCTTGACGTTACGACCCCAGCCTGAAGGGCCACCGCGGGAGGTCGCTTGCCCGAATCACCGTAAGGCCTACGGACTAAAACCCTATAAACCTTCTCTCTTTCACTGTTGACCCTGCGTTCCTTAACAGCTAAGTATGAGTCGTGGCTACGGAGTGAAGGCACTGGTATGTTTCTGTATAATAATGTGTATTATTACTATTTAGTTATCTACTAAATTAATATTAATTGATATTATGATATACAATATATAATATGATGTAAGTATATATTAATGATTGTTGAAATTTGTCCTCAAGGTTTGGCTGTCAGAGAATGTTTTCGGGCATTAAGTCCGCCTTTGTAATTAGTGCAATAAAGTTTTTAAAATAAATAATATAAACATTAATAAATTAAAGTGTAGGTATAAATTATAATATTTTTTTCTGTTTTTATTATTATACCTTGTTTATTTTAGTGACCCGATTAAATTGCCTCGAAGTGTATTTCAATTTAAGATGCAGCTGTAAAGAATTCTACGAAATAATCACGTAGTTAAGACTTTAATTGTGCCTACATTTACTAGTTCATGTTCATACGCAACATACCATGGAATCATGCATTTATTGGCTTCATACAGATACAACGTTCTAAAACGGCACACATTTAAGTTTCATATTTGAGCCCTTTGCACCTACCTCTTAATCGCCTCCGTCGTCTAGTGGTAACAAACGTCGCCGTGAACTCGGGAGGTCGTGGGTTCGATTCGCACTGGGTGCAAGTTGTACATCGTATAATTTGTCTCGGTCTGGGTGTTTATATGTATATATTTACAAAAAAAAAAGTATAATATGTAGTTTATCAACCATCTAGTTTCCGTAACACAAGCCTCGTAGCTTACCACGGAAATTAGATGGCGCTGTGTGACCTGTCTGGATATATTTATTTATTTAATCAAAATTCTCTGTATTGTCCCAAAGGCTAGCGGCATTAAGCCCGCCCTTTGTACATAGTGCAATAAAGTTTTTAAATAAATAAATTTGTAGTGTGTATATAAAATAAATTTTCAAACATTCATTACAGACCCTAAAACACGAGAGTCCTAGACCTTTACTCCTGCAGACCTTACCCATCTGGTGGTTAGTGGTGCGCGAGGTCTATGAATGTTAGCAACTGGAATCAGACACTCATGACTGACATCAGTTCCTAACACTATGCCGGCTTGACTATGCATGACGGCAATTCAAGCCTGATCCCGAAATGTGTGGATACACTTTACTGGGTTTATCGGTACGAACGGTGGATACTTCTCCGCCCCGGCAGAATGGGGAAATTACTACCATCAGTCCGCCTACCACCTATTTGTTGTTCTCGTTAAAAGAATGTGCCACATGTTGCAATGATGTCAAATGCCATTTTTTACTTTATCTCATTTAAATAATATTGCATTATTGACGATATTATATAAAAATAACTTCGCTTGAAACAAGACTTGCTGTTCTTTCCTCGAGCGCCGAGTTCTTCCGAGTCATTCCTCCGTTTGATAACTAGAAGAATTGATTGGAGCAGCCGTTGAAACGACTAAAAACGGTATAGCTTAAGTTGAACTTGGTACTGACAATTTTATTTTAAATTTAATAATAATTTTGATTTAAGTTAATCTTAGTTTAATTTAAAAAATAATAAAAAATATAAAAACTTAATTATTATTACAAATAAAAAATAAAACAAAACAAAACACCTACTTACAAAACCTAATTAAAATATAAATCGTGTCCGCGCAGCATGGTGTTTAGAACTGCTGTGTATTATTATTTCAATAAATAGAATACTTATAATTGACGAGGCGGTTTCTACTGTTCCTGACCAGTAATTTTAAATCCATTACCAATTATTGAGTTGTTCAGCTCATATTATGATTTTGTTTTGATCACTAGTAAATATTATAATGCATACATTATGTAAAATATAAATATAAAATGTAATAAAACTATTTACTAAATAAATTATTTGATTTGATTTGAAAGCAGGCAGCTTTCCTCCCTGAACTGATCCTCTGAGCGAGGATTGAACCAGGCCTCTTGTCACCAGAGCAGACAATTTCACGAATTGAAATTGAAATTTGATAAGTTAAAAAAATGTTTTAGCTCTTGAACTTAACAGGCCTAGAGTCTCTACAGCAAACGGCAAAATCACTTAGTCTTTGATTATAGACGGCAGTTCCACTGAGGTGTGCCAAAGCCAAATTGTCGACACTAGTAGCACCCCACACTGAGACCCGTCCCCGCTCGATCAGCGTCATACCATCAGTTCTCTTGCCATCATCGTGGACTATTCAAGTGGGTTCCAGAATAGCTGAAACCTTTATGGTGGCAAGAGACCGTTTTATGGTTTTATTTATGATGAGCTTTAATTTAATTAAATTTCATCATTCATCATTACACACAGCATCCTAGACCTCCACTGTCAAGATGGGTCTTCCAGATCTGAAGAATTTGGCCTATACTCGCCACATTGGCCAGACGGGTTGGCGAGGATCTGATGTCAATTTATAATGACAATTTATTAACGATACCACAAGTTATATTAGTGGAACCGGGACCGACAGCTCAACGTGCTCTCCAAAGCACGGGAACGGTAGTGTTGTAAATTTATGACAAATGTATGTAAGAAAAGTGTATTTCTCACTGGTACAACCAATAAATAAAATAAAAGAATACGGTGTCAGAGATAATAGAACTCGGGTCAGACATTTAAGCGATAACGTTTAAAACGATTGGTCTGTACATAATTGTGAAAGATAACTTACGCAATAACTCGTCTATTTGGTTGAATTTTGTTTTTGTTTTTATGAATAGACATGTTGTGTAAGCATTGTGTAAGTTTTATTTAATTAGTAAAAGTATGCACAATACCTTTCTTATCCAATAATTATATCAAATAATATAAGTTCGATAAGAATAATAGTAGTATTTTATAGAAAATTTACGATATTTTAAAGAATCGTAAACTATCCTATGACTTTTTAAATACGTTAACAAAAGCAATTGCAACGGTGATGAAGGGCTAGCGTGAGCGGAATGGGCAATGTAGAAAGGAAGCGGTAAGAAAGAGACAGGACAAAGTATAGTGGTAACAAATTAAGAATGTCCGTTTATGCACCGACGAATCACAATATCGCAACCATCTACAATTGGTCGAATTACCGCAGTTGTCGCGAACAATATGTATGTAACCAGTTTATGTATGTGTTATCTATGTATTGTATGTATTTATATTATAGATTTAATATCGTTTTTAACTGAATAAATCTCTTTATCTCAAATATTAGCAGTCATGCACCTTACAATCCCTGCTCACATCACCCAAAGGTTAGCTGTTAGAAAATGTTTTTAGACATTAAGTTCGCCTATGTACTGTAAAATGTATTATTTTCTGTGCAATAAAGAATTTATCTATCTATCTACCACCGTTCCCGTACCTCGGAGAGCACGTTAAGCCGTTCGCCCCAGAACGTTCTGGAAGGCCCATCTCCAGCAGTGGAGGTCTGGGACGCGGTGTTCTAGGGGCTGTAATGATGATACTTATAAGAATGAATGAATGACAACATTATTATGTTCAAACCACAGACAAGAAAAATTGCGCCGTTTGGGGTTAAGACGATGGGCCCATGGAGACCTTCAGAAAAGCGCCTGGTCAAAGTGTTGAGCGGCTGACGGAAAGGTCTAGATACAGGACGGCTGGCTATTATTTCTGCCAACGTGTCAGCCTCGCTATACAAAGAGGAA